>OU612031.1:14127500-16635000 GCA_914767945.1 Eilema depressum
ACCCTTCGCCACTAGCTCACATCTTGAGTAGTACCTTATACTTATCGGAGTTCGATTGCAATTCCGATTTCTTAAACTCTCTAAAAAATTAAATAATACCTAGATGAATTATTATTAGAACTAAAATATTCTTTCTTTTGTTAATAGGTACCGTAATAGTAGTAACAGGCGTAGTTATATCACACACAGTGGAAATCGAAGCCCACTGGGCACTGAAGAATTTTTGCGGTGCAAGAATTATTCCTGTTATTTTGATTTGTCGCCAAATACACCAAATTTAGTAGGTCTGCTTACTGTAAATATCAACTATGTCCGCAGAACAAGTTAAGATACTTTTGCGATAATGGGGACCCGTCATGTCGCTCAAGACTTTGGCGGCAGTTAATATACTATTTTGCTGACAAACCCTAATATTTTGGCGTAAAACCCTTATAAATCACATACCTACATAGAAAACTTGATTTACAGAGCTCACTGGAGAGGTTTTGTGCTGTCAATAGGGAGACCATAGGGCTTGTCCTGCTTGTCTTGTCTTCTGCACTGACGGCACAGAATCAATGTTCTTTTCTTACTGTAGCACGAGTGTGACTCCCCTGCCGATGTTCACGTCCATAGGCCACAGTAACCATTTCCCATCAGGTGGCCGGTGTGCTTGTCTGGGACAAAAGTGGTATAAAAAAAAGAAAACTTCTTTGAAATATCAAATAACATTTGTAATCGCAAGGTATAATAGACAGACCATCCTATTAATGGTAAAATAGGTAGGTATTTCTATTCTTACACTATTAGCTTCTACTAATGTAAGGCAAAGTAATTGACAATATAGTTTTTATCAGCTTCGACCACTAAAGGCTTACTAACTGAAAATTAACCCTTAATTAGGGACCACTAACCACGTTAGTGTTTAGCAGGTCATGGCAGCCCAGATAATGCCTATATATCCTAAAAACATAACAAAAAATATTCTCAAACGAAAATGGACCTTAATGCGATGTCATAATGGTTAATTTATGTTAAATGAACGGTAAAAACATGTTTGTCGATGTATTTTGGACATGGGCGTTCGGTAATTTTCTTTAGAACGCTCCGTTGGCGCGAAAAATTGTGTTTTTCAAAGGAAGAGCAGATGCCAACGCTGTGGAAGATTGAATGCTGTTTACTTGAAATAGGCTCCTAACTGCGTCTGGTCTGTTCAACTGGGGCTTAAAAAATATATTACTGGAAGTTATAGGCTAAAGTATAGTCTTCGATTTCAGTGATTTTTGAGTCCAAGAGTGAATTTCGAAGATCAGTCGTCCCATTGCGATTGATGTCTAAACGTTTTATTTATGAACATTTAGTAAATACAGAGAAATATTATTAAATTAAACGCTAAATTTTCTGACATAAATTAAACAGCGCTATCTAGACCTAAGCTAAACATAATTTTATAATCCCTATGGATTCTAGAACAATTTTTGGTTCAAGACATAATTGTTTAATTATTTTTACCTACAGCCGAACTTACATTTTAATATTAACTCTAGTAAATATTGAACGCCTTATTGATAAAACAATTCCCAATTTTTTATTGTAATTTAAAAATTCAGAATATCGGAACCGTATCAGAATATTAAATGCTCTTTGAAATACTACTACTGCCACCTATTGTGCAATAGCTATAACTACTTAGTATTAACTACCACACGAGAGATGGCACTACACTCAAAATTAGTTTCTACAACAGCCGCTAGTGGCGTTAGTGTAGCTTTTACAGAGACATCTAGCGTCGAATAGAAAAAATAAAGTTCGTATACACTCGCTATAGGAATTTATTTTGTTAATTAAATGAACCAGCATCGTATTTGGTTTAATCATTATCATCATCATCATCATTTCAGCCATAGGAAGTCCACTGCTGGACATAGGCCTCCCCTATAGATCTCCAATAAGACCGGTTGGAAGCGGCTCGCATCCAGCGCGTTCCCACGGCCATTTATTCGGTTTAATACTTACTTTTTATTTTATTTCCAACATACCTTTTTATCACTTTTTATTACTTACTTAAAACAAAAAAGATAAATTAAATCGGTGAAGTCTTTCTCAAGTCGTGGCGTACCCAATGGACACAGTGATTCATTTTATCATCATCATCATCATTATTCTTGCGTTAATCCCGGTCGCTTTCGAGGCGTTCACCTCAGAGTCTAAGGTCCGCTTAGATATGATGGTTTGTTTTTTCGGCTATATTTTTTTTTATACCACTTAGCTAGGTGGCAGACAAACACATGGCCCACCTGATGGAAAGTGGTTACCGTGGCCTATGGACGTATGCCACACCAGGGACGTCACACTCGTGCTGCCGACCCTGAAGAAACCTTCTAATGCCTTTCTTGGAGAACCTTGAATATAGTGAGAGACTGCCATCTGACCTCCTTAGTTCCCAGCCTTGGTTGTGGTTAGTGGCCAACCACTGACATAGTTGTTCAAATAGCTTATAGGTATTATATATTTGGATCTTCGTCTGACCTAACGGCTATTGACAGTCGGGGCTGACTTTTAACATGGCCCCCGAAGCATAGAAGTAGGTACTTAGATGAAATATCACTAAGCGGTCACCTATTCAAATGACAACCGCGCCTAAGTTACTTAACCTAGTGATTGCGCACCGAACATTCTTGTATGCATTCACTTCCTAAATGGACATGCCTAATGATAGGCGAAATGATGCATATTGGGAGAAACCCTATGTCCATCAGTGGACTACAATAGCTAAGTAATTGATTGATTGAGATATGACACTAAAAATTTATATTAGTAATTGACATTTTATTTTGTTTCCTAATTTTAATCTTTTCGTATCGCAGATTAAAATGCAAGAGAGCAACCTTCACTGGTGCGGCCACGTCTTGCGGTAACCGCCGAACTACGTGGGTAGCAAATGCCTGGCAATGGCGCTCCCACCGGGTCCAGGTAGAAGGGGTAGGCCCAAGAAGTCCTGGCTTGACGTCGTGGAGGGTGACATGCGTGGAAATAGTCTCCCAATGACGCCCAAGATCGGGCAAAGTTGAGGAGGAAGTACCCTGTAGTACCCTGAGCTTCGAGGTTATCATATTATAATAGATAAAATATAATAATACGCTTAATTCTTTTCGCGTCACTGTCTGTAATTTAAAATAATAATATTATATTTAAAATAATTGTATCAAAAAAATGACAAAATATTTATGTAATGTATATAATGTATTACATTTACATTACAAAACTGAAGAACATTTTTCCATAAATTAGGGAACACTATATGTGATGTGACACCATACTCTTCTTACCAAAAGTGCCGGATGCGCCATCTAGCGCGTCTTTAGGAACCCTATAAATACCTACTAGAAAACTGCTCATTGAAAATGTGCAGAGAATCTGCGAAACCTGTAATGTAACATACCGGGTTTCGAGCAATAAATTATTTATTTATTTACCAAAATCAATAAATTCATTTAATTCAAATTTACAAATTCTTAACCTTCCAAATAATCATTCCCAATAAGAACTCAAGACCAGTATCGTCCCTCACAAACGGCAACCAGTACTTTCCATTCACTAATGTCTATTGAAAGTGGACACTGCAGTATGGAGAGCGCTTACAATAGTTTATTAGAATAACAAACAACAGATCGGACACAGCTGCCGGACCGGTCCCGCCGGGATAACATTAACTTGTGTTAAAACAGAAATTGATATTATTAATTTCGATTTATTAAAAAAAACTGGTTTGAATCGAAGATTTGTTCCTGTGCTTTCTACTTGAGCAGTGTAGAAGAAAAAAATTGTTTCATATCACGGCGAAGGGTATGAAGGCATACGAAGCTTTCATCTCGAAGTCTATGGTCCGCTTTACCAGTAGGTATAACTGCGGATTTGGCTGGACTCGATATTTTCCGTGAAGCGACTGCCATCTGACCTCCACAACCCATTTGCGATTTTGAGTGATATCGAAGTATTGCAGCTAGACCATTGTTGACATTTTTTTAAGACTGCAACTTCCCGTAACGATGGTTTTATAATTATCAAAATCCCGAAGCTTACAATATCGACAATTGCCATAGATGTTGTATGGCCACCGGGACCGACGGCTTAACGTGCTGTCCTAGGCACGACCAGACCAATGCAAGTATCCTTCATGCATTCAAATATTTGCACTGAGCGGGAATCGCACCCGCGTCTCCTGCGTAGCGGCTGCGTTCAATGCCATCACGCCACAAAGGCTGTCAATTTCCTGTCATTTTTATCATTCAGGTTTTTCAGACCTGAATGATAATGATGACATGAAAAAGGACTAAGTATTTCCGGAGACCTAGTTCTATGTGCTCTATGTCTGATAAAAATATTACATACTAGCTTTTGCCCGCGGCTCCGTCCGCGTGGAGGTCGGTCATCGCGACCAAACATAGCCTATGTCCTTTCTCAAAGTCTAATCTATCTCTGTACCAAATTTCATTAAAATCGGTTCAGTGGTTTAGGCATGAAAGCGTAACATACAGACAGACAGAAAGGCAGACAGAGTTACTATCGCATTTATAATATCAGTATGGATATGGATTATCTAATTTTATAAGTAGCAAATCTGTTAATAGACTGAATAACACCTTCATCACTTCCTCCTGACTGCGTTTATTGGCAGACATTCCTTATACACGATTACCTTTTCTAAAAACATAACATTCGCTAGTGAACCTGTCAACTGCAGACTCTTTCCCGCCATCCTATTAAACCTGAACTATGGATACAACTCTATAGAGGAGAGCTTTCAGGTTAATTATTTATCTATTGTTGTCGTGTTCGAAATTTAAATAGTTATTATGTAGCCACAGATAATAGAATGAGTTTCCACATAGGCACAGATAACATTGACGGAGGCTAACATAATAGATTATATAGGTTTTACCTGAAGGACATTCATTTGGCCAAAGCGTCGGTAACTTAGTGGGTAAAGAATTGGTTTTACAATCGAGAGGTCCCGGGTTCGAATCCTGGCCGTTACACTACCGACGTAAACCCACTCTTAGCACAAGGAAATTAGCTTAGTTAGAGGGGTTAACGGGCATATTACTTAGTAATTTCGGTTTTGGAATTGACCGTCTACCTACACTGTGAACCTGCGTGTGTGTGAAGCCGGCCAATCGGAATACTCCGTTCTTTCGATATATATTATTTAGGTTACGAATATTGTTCGTGCTTAGAGCACTGTTCTATAGTCTTCTGTTCCATCATTTGATTTATCTTGACTTTTACGAGAGCGACTGCCGTCTCAGATTCTGAGAAGAGAGATCACACCAGAGTCTCGTTCATCAACCATCTGGTGTACCTGCTTGGTATCAGGTAGTGCTTGCAGGTAGTTACCTTGCAACTGAAGACCTAGCAATGGCAAGGGGTCACTATTACCCGATTCCTGCCAGCTTGCTTTGCAAAGGGAAGCCGTGGTAGATATGTTTTTCAATTCTATACAAAACTGCTATCATCACTTCCCTACATATTATAAAACAAAGTCGCTGTCGCTGTCTGTCCGTCCCTATGTATGCTTAAATCTTCAAAACTACGCAACAGATTTTGAAGCGGTTTTTTTAATAGATAAAGTGATTCAAGAGGAAGGTTTATATGTGTAATATATGCATAATATTGTTGAGAAACACTGATAAATTAAGAGATAATACTACGCGGGCGGAAAATATGGCGGTACTATTCTACTAGTATTCTATAAGAGGTAATTTTTCTTTCGATTGATTTCCCTTTTCACCCTTCGTCACTGAGACCTAGGCCTCATACATATATACACAATACACCAATGTCCATACAAAAGTTTATCTCCTAAATATTCCTATCACCAAAAATTCTGGAACAATTTTTTAATTGGTACAAGTTACAACCACGTCCAAAACTTTTACGAGTGTAGCGATGAAATATTGTCGTTTATTTCTGGTTTTAGACAAGCAAACATTGAAAGACTGATATCCCTACAAAGAATAAAAATTGTGTTCGAGTACAACCAACGACAAAAGTGTTTGTTTTATTTAATTTATTTATTTTGAGACTACATTGTTCGTCATTATTGTTATGTGCGATGGAATATTAATTTAAGTAGTTATATAAATTAAGTCATGGGGTTATGGCTTGACAATTTACATTATTGTGATTAAAAAACATTTTTTATATTCAGTTATTTTTTTGCATGTCCACTTTTTTGCAAAATTCCAGAGTAGGTACGGCATCTAGTTATTGTATTATTGATTATAAAATAGTTCACACGTCACGCCGATATGGTGTAATGGCTAGAATTTGAACCCATGACCTCTCGATTGCAAGACTTTTACTCTACCGGCGACGGCTTTAGCCGTAAGGTCTGTAATATCCAGAGACCCCGGAATACCCCGGAAGACCCCGGTGACTGCCCCGTAACACTACCCAATGACACTACTCACAGTAGTGTCACGGTACAACCTTATAACTTCAGTACCTAAATATCAAACATCTACTTATGAAATTGCAATACAAAATGAACGCATATAATATATCGCACCCCCGGTGCTAGACTGTCACTTTTGTAAAAATTCCAAAAATGAGTTAAATACGTAATAACTATCCTAAAGCATCCCTTTACTTGGTGCAATAATGTTACTTTCGTAGTACACATAGTTTCCGTATGAGGTCGTGAGTGTCATTATGGTTTTGGCGCGAATCACGGCGACGCTGGGAGCAACATCGTTTAATTGGTCAGTTGTGCGCGGTCCCCCCGCAGGTGCAAGTGTGTCGTGGAGCTACACTGTTACTAATGTAATTGTGACATAATATTTTTATTATTCTGGAGCAATATTGACCTAAAATGCAGTTGTGACATTGTTTCCCCAATCTTTAAATATTTTTGAAAGTTAATTTAAAAGAAAAAAACATATAGTATATAAATACATATATACCTACATATATACATACATATATACCTTTCCTTTCCTATATTATATATAAAAATAAAAGATAGTAAACAGTTTGTTCTTGTTTTCTTTTTAACTCAGTGTGACATAATTGCAGATATTATTTTTCATTAGTGCCACAACGTCACTTCTGGGGGGGTTGAAAGGTTTAACATAATCTTATAGTATTGCTTTTACAGTATTATGTGGTTATTTTTTATTCAAAAGTAAATTAAAAGTTGACTTAGCAGTAAATGCTTTACATTTTGCCTAAATCTTGAAATATCATAATTTTTTGAGATGTCAAAGTTTTGAATGCTTCTCCTGAAAAATTGCATTTTTGCATAAGTGACAGTCTCGCACCGGGGGTGCGATATGTATAATGTCATAAGTACACCAACACTTTTCCACTCATCAGTACCTGTTGAACGTGGCGTCTTCTTTTTATTTCCCGTACACTCGCGCACTAAAAATCGAATAAATCAAAATAACCGATCACAGGACAAAAGCTCATTCACAATTTAAAAACCCGTTTTTTTATTCTTTTTTTAATACGCATGAAAACCGCGACGGACGCAGCATCCGCGGCCTTTTTGTATGAATCTTTTGTGAACTACAAAAGACAAAGTTATAGATAAACCGGTTTTTTATTTTATTATTTATATTTTTGTGAATCTCTATTTAGGTCATCGGCTAGTTGTGCGTGTATCGGATTCAGTTTCGAGTTGATCTCGTTGCGGGACGTTCCTTTGTGTGAAAAAAAAATTAGAATTCGATTTTTAATTAGTTGGCGCGCAGGTCGACGCGGCGTCATGTTTTTCAAATAGAGAACAAATTGAATGAAAAATAGTTTTCGCGCCATGTGTCAAAGTCAAACAACTTCAAAAATATAGTGAAAATCTCGGTGTTTCAGAATAAAATGTTGAGTGGTGCAATTTCACTGAAAATATTTGAAGAGAGATTGCTGACTACGATTGATTTTTATGTTACCAGGTAAGAAAATCAAAACATTCCTATAACCGTCTGAAACTATGAGTCTTCAGGGCTGCTAGAATAAAAACTTGTTATAGGTAGATAACGGTGGAGTAGACGGTTGAATAGGGTCACAACTCACACCCCATCTCTTTCCGCGGGTGTCGTAGAAGGCGACTAGGGCTGTTTCCATCCGAAGATAAACATACAGCCCATGGCAAAGTACCCGCTTGACGGCAACGAGCTCGCCCCCTATTCCGAGGGACTAAATCTTAGTTGGCGAAATACGGGTGTTAATACACCTCTGCCTACCCCTCACATGAGATTTACAGGCGTGAATATATGTATGCAAATGAACAAGGAGTGTATGAATACACTCTTTTTCTTCATCCGAGCGCCAATCAAAATTTTTAAATTCGTAAGGCGGGATACCAGTGGCGAAAGGTTTTTAGAAGTGAAGTCGATGGATTTTTTTTACATCCATCTAGTTTTCTTCTCGTTCACCTCTATCTATTGGTTTGTACCTAGTACCACATACCTATCAGCAAAGACAAGGCGGCGGACATGGAGTTATAGAGACCCCTCGCTACTGTATCTAGACGTCTTGGGTTTCTTCTGTTTTCCAAAATGGGCCATTATTGCCCACCCTATTTTTATCTTAGATAAGCTTACTGTACCTGCAAGTATTTTAGTGCAACATTCGAAATTATTTCACAAAAATAAACTTTTTACACAACTGATGAAACAAAGCACTCTGAATTAAGTACTCAACAACAATGCCAATAAAACGTTTATTCCGCCGCCATATTGTAAAATTTTCAAAAAAAGAATGCAAGGAACCGATTCAATAATAAGTACATACCGCCATTCGGGTATCGATTTTGAGATCCCCTTTCTCCTATTATTTTTTTTTACATAACAAAGCAAGAAAATATAAAGGAGGAGTTTTGCAAGGGCGCGCGCCCCCTCGCGGCAACCGCTGAGCGTGTGTGCGTTTGAACGAGTGTGCGAATAGTGTACGGTTGTTGTGTGTGTGCAACTTTGAGACGATCGGCGGACTCGAGTGAAATAAGGGGAGTGATTTATTGTTGGAATACACGGTTTTGATAGTTGATTTACTTACTTAATTAATAGCGTTGTTATTTTTGCGGGCAACAGCTAGTATGAAATAAATAATGTAGGTAGGTACGGTTTTAAATAAGAATACATAACCTAGATGTAGACCTGTAGATCCTGAATATGTTGGCAGGGACTACCAACATCTTTGGGACCCAACCTCACTTGCTAATCGGTGCATCTGCTAAATGACGGATGAGAGGCGCAGGTGTTTCTCAAGGTTGGGAGGTCAGACGGCTGTCGGTAGTTCAAACTACGCGAATTCATGCAAATCAGTGATTACCGGTATGATACATCTAGCACAGTAACCTACTGTCATGAGGACACTATCTATTACATTACAAGGGAAATAAAAAAGCACGATAACCCTACCAAAAAATACCAAACGAATATTGGTAATGAGTTTAACTTTTGAATACCGAGACAGATTTGATTGTATGGAACTTTCAAATCTACGTAGGCATTTAAAAGTTATATTGAAATACTAGCCTTCCGCCCGCGGCTCCGCCCGCGTGCATCTCGGGTAACGCGACCTTTGCTCATATCTTCGGTTCTACTCAACCGATTGCGATCAAACAAACGTAAGATTTCACTTAAGTCTGATCAAGCCCTTTCTAACAAAAAAAACCGCAGCAAAATCCGTCCAGTAGTTTTTGCGTCCATCGCGAACAAACAGACAAATAGACAAAAAGACAGACAGGAAATTAAAAAAAAATATGTTCGTGTTCAGTATCGTTAACATAACATAACCCAAGTATTTTTTTTTTAAATATCTCCTATGTACAGACACGACCACTAGTACCTATAGAAGAAGAAACATGCATACCTAAGTGAATATGTTGCATCTTTCTTCTTTCAGTCATATAAAAGTTGAGTTAGGTACAACAACGATCAAGTTACCTTGTCGTAGCTATAAGAAACGAGGGTCCGAAGAAAGCATCTCTTAGCATCTCCCCTCCTTGCACACACACAACCTTGCTCCTCTATTAAAAAATATACAACATACATAAATATCTCTATCAATAGATTCATTAGACGTATTTCTTTGATACTCCCGAGCTTTTAGCCGGCTCCCTGACAATCTATTATGCTGTTGAGGCTGTATACTGCACGCGATTTTCATCCTTATTTTCTTGGAAATGTTCAATCGCTAAGTTAGGAAATAGTATCAAAATGTTGCGTAGGAGTAATTGCGTCTTTGCTAGGCCGATTTTTTCTTTCCCCTCCCGTGAGGGGTCGTTGAAGACTGTTTGAAGTTTTTTAAGAATGAAAGTTTATTATAAATGTATGGTTCGAGGTTTTTGAAATTTAAGTAAACAGTTTCAATGTTCAGTTAAAAATGTATACACTATAAAGACATTTTTTAAAAGGTTCGTAGTTTTTAATCACCCTTTTTGAAATAAAACTATTTTTCACG
Source organism: Eilema depressum (assembly GCA_914767945.1). Taxonomy (NCBI): domain Eukaryota; kingdom Metazoa; phylum Arthropoda; class Insecta; order Lepidoptera; family Erebidae; genus Eilema; species Eilema depressum. The sequence goes on from OU612031.1 coordinate 14,137,944, forward strand.
GATTCTCGGCACGGTTGCACCTTAAAAACCATGATTAGAGGAGATCATGTCTGTTGGAATGCAAAGGCAACGTCGGAATCAAGGTCATCGTCGTCATCATTACGTTGTTCTTGGTTGCAATCTATAACCACAGTAGGTATGCTATAACCAAGTAAATTAATTTTTGACGAGATTTTAGTTAGTACTCCATATTAAAAAGAATCCGATTGCATAGATCGGGCAAAATTTTATTAAGGTTTTATTCATAACTAGCTTTTGCCCGCGGCTCCGCCCGCGTGGATGTCGGTTATCGCGACCAAATATAGCCTATGTCCTTTCTCAAGGTCTAATCTACCCCTATACCAAATTTCATCAAAATCGGTTCAGTGGTTTGGGAGACAGACAGACAGACAGACAGACAGAGTTACTTTCACATTTATAATATTAGTAGGGATATCAACACGGTGTCGGGAAAGAGGATCCCAAGAGAGATCGGAAGAATAGTATAGGTAATGTTGGCTTTCTTACATCTCTGCCTAACCTTATTTTAAGAATTTATTTGATATCGAGAAAGCAAGTATTTTTCTATCTTTCATTCCATACCACATCAGCCCCCCTAGACAAGTGGCAATTCGTTGCTCGGCGTATGATGGAATAGAATGACAAATGTATAGGATTTGACGTTTTTGACATTCGTTGACGCCTATCATATACGTCAAATCCCATACATTTGGCTATTTCATCTATGCATTTGGCATTCTATTCTACAAAACGCCGGCCGACGAATTGCCACTTGTCTAAAGGGGCAGTTTGTAAACTCAACAAATTATACAATAATGTTAACGGTAATTAACGCGATCATGGTATAGTTACAACATACATCACGGAACGCGAGAGTTTAAAAGCTAGTTCAACGAATTATACCAATAACAATGGTTTTCTATCAAATGACCTCGTTAGAGATTTTCTCCTTCACGACAGGCAGGCATAGCTCCTTCCACAACCCCATACAAGACATACATACAAGTGTAAATGATAGATAGTAATAAAGGGTGTACCATAACTGATCGAATTCAATATTTGAGCGGCCTCAGCCACAAGTATGCGGTATTGGGGAGGGTACGGAAGATTTACGATATTGTTTCGCAATATAAATCTTAATAGTTACAGTTATGTTAAGTATTTTGGGAAGTGCGTCACAGTCTGACAATTGTGATATATAGGTACTTATAGTTGAGTTAAATAGAGATAACAGGGGTTTTATATCGATTCGTTTTTTGAAAGACGTTCTTGAGAAACTCATTTCTTCAACGCCAAATTATGAAAGAGCTATTTATCTGATGGGTTGTTTGATCGATGGGCCATTTTTAATCAATATTATATAAACTATTAATATCACCAATGAATGACCCGCTAAGCCACTGCCAAGGTGCTCCACTGCTTCTATTTCTTCATGTAGTATCCAAAACAATCTAAAACAAAGGGTATGGTCACTGCAAAAACCTTCACCACATCTTTCTAACCAAATCTATCCGTGGCAGAAAATGACTATGAACAACAACTAACAACAACCGCATTATTTTTGTTTGTTAAAAATTCAAAGGGACGTAAGTAATAAATTGATCGACTGCTTAAAAGTATGGCACAAATCTGTGCGAGGTGATTTCTAAGATTTTGGCGACACTAGTTTCCCTACTATGTACTAAGTTTTACGGATACTACCTATTAATTTTATATTCTGTGGTACCCTCTACCACATTTCATAAGTTCTTCTCTATAGCCCTATTCAGATAAGTGAAAAAATCCAAGTCTCTCACAATTTCATAAGTTTTGGTCTTACAAAACTACTTTATATCATAGAAATTTCTCGCTGCATACAGGCTATACATAAGCAAATATTATTATAATAATCGGAGCCCATAACGCGTAGGTACACAGGTTATCCCTTGTATCGAGGTGTAGCGAAGCATGTGATGGGTCCATCCAGCGCAGGCGACGCTCTCCCCCGGAGCGCCTCGCTGAGACGAGTTACTTGGCGTCGGTTATGATCATTGAGCCCAAGTGTGAGCTTCCAGCGATCAGAATATGTTTCTTTACTTTACAGTATAAAGTACTGTACTGAATACATAGGTACTCATGATTCCGGGTTCTAAAGGCGCCAAGCGTATTGTGAAAGAGCATTTATCGATGCTGTCTAGATGGAGACCACCATTTTAGGATTGCCCGTGTCTGGGATGGAGGCCCGTATCTTCTTTACTTCTCCCTAGCTTCTTATTATCCAGCAGGGTGCAGCCAATTGATGGACCGATTATAAAAAGATACAAAAAATTTATAACACGTAAATTACACACCCACTGGGTACGCAAGAGTTTTTGGAACTCACCTCATGTTACGAGGACATGGGGTGAGTTTATTGCCATCAATCTGGCACTTTTTTAGATTTGTATGGCTAATATTAATTGCCTAATAGAAAAAAAAAACAATGAACTTTTACCAGACTTGGCAATCAAATCCGAGCCCTCATGCACAGGAGTCGTAGGACGACCATAAGTGATTTACGAGATGAGAGAACTGCAACTGTGTTTGATAAATTAGGTAATTTTTCAAGTTTATTCCAAAAAAAATGTCGGTGTGTGTGTGTGTGTGTGTGTGTGTGTGTGTGTGTGTGTGTGTGTGTGTCTGCTAATAAATAGCAGTTACCGCTCTTGACTTGTACCGCAGCCTAAAATTTATCTAGTCCACCTACTTGGCAACTGATAAGTGGACGACAGTCCGTGTGGATACAGGAAACATGATATACGCCCACGTTCAACTTGTCTGCGATATGGTTGCATAGCGCGCGCAAGTAAATCTGTAAACAATTGAGGTAAATATAAACTAGTACTATATAAAGGTACGTAACTAGGTAGGTGAAAGGAATTAAAAGTAAGAAGTATAAAGAAAGTATTTTAACCTCTCCAGCACGAAAAGGGCGCCTTAAGAAACTCGCAGCTAAATGTGATTGGGCTGCAAAAGCGGACTGGACTTCACATGCGAACCGGTACACTCGCCGTTTAACAACCGAAGTATTGACGTTGGCTTGGGACCCAAAGAAGAGTGAAGAAGCTTATGGTAAGCTATAGATAGCTGATAGAGCAATCGTTATAACTAGGTAGTTAGAACCCTGAAAAGTCTAACTACTGGGCTGTCTGCAATACTTCGATATCACCATAGGGTTTTAAAGGTCAGATGGCAGACGCTTTACGGCAAATATCAATGCTCAGCTCAAGAGTGATCATCATCCTCCTGCCCTCAACCCAATTTTATTATGGGTTCGACGTAACACGTGTGCTTTTTCAATTAATCTCTATTTGTAGTCATCTCAACGTTCTCTCCCTTCTTAACCATATCATCTTTCACACTGTCTTGGCCCTTCGACTTAAGGGGGGATTAACCGGTTCACTTGTTTGACCAAAAAACGTATGACAAAACATCATTTGACAAACAACGTTTGAAAAACTAATCATTTGCCAAACGTTCATTTCGCAAACATATTACTTTAAAAATAATCATTTGATATAATTTTCATTTGATACACGTTTCGCATTATGTATTACTTATAGAACATTTCGATTGCTAAAATTTTATTTTAAAAATGTTCATTTAACTAAATAAAGTTCTGCATGGTTATAAAAAAAAATAACCACGAATCCCGCATTAGCCTTCTAACCTAATCTATCCAAGTCGGAATGAACAGCTTTCTCAATAAATCTATCACTAACTGTCTATTTATCAACTACAATGAAAATTTGTCATTTGTTTTTTGTAGTTAATCCCGGTGTCCTATCATTTGGATAGGACACCGGGATTAACCACTTCATCTTTCACACACACACTCAGCTTAAGAATGTTGATGAGAAATATGTTATCCCAACGCAATCGTCGCATCGTAATTGCATTAAGTAGGTGAGTGAAATTCCAATTAGACTGGAGGTAGCGAGGAGCATTTCCGACGGAAGCGCCGCCCGCCCTCCGGCCGCGGGGCCCGCCCGCGCAAGACAGGCCCCCTTTGGCTCAATATTTACGACAAAATATCATAATATATTTGTTATAAATGACGTGAGAATTGAGTGAGGTGATGTGTGAAGGTTGTAAAATATTATCTTTCTAAATCAAGACATATCAATATGCTTTTTTACATTACTTAAGTGGCAGACAAGCACACAGCCCACCTGATGGAGAGTGCTTACCACTTTCCATCATACGGCCTACAGACTGATGCAACACCAGGGGCATGTACTGTAAGAACCTTCTAATACCCTTCTTGAAGAAAGTAATGCCCACCCTCACCCTCCTAAGAAACATGCCACCTTAGGCCGCTGCCTCATAAACTGGTACTCTTCGGGTAAAACAATGTAAAAATGACTGCAATCTGTGGCGTAGCGGTAGTGAATGCGGCTGCTACGTAGGAGGCGCGGGTTCGATCCCCGCTCAGTGCCAATATTTGTATGCATGAATATAAATATTTGCATTGGTCTGGGTGTTTCTATGTATAATATGTATGTTTTTACAAAAAAAAAAGTATTTAAGTATGTATATCCGCATTCTAGATTCCATAACACAAGCTAATTAAGCTTACCATGGGTCTAGATAGCGTTGTGTAGAATGTTGTAGAATATTTATTTATTTATTTATCTACGAATAGCACCAGCCAAAAATTTTGATAGATGCTCTTCATTGACTAGGTCCGGTGCTATTCGCGCAGGTGCGATTCGGCTGGATGCTGTAATTGGACTACATTGGTTGGCTCGTACAATAACCTATGAAAGATATAAGCAAAAGTAAATAAAAAAACTTATATACGGCACTCTTCGGAGAGTCTCGTACGGTTTATCGAATTAAACGTAACATTTTAATCATGATTATATGTCTCAGCATATAAATTGCTCACTTATAAGAAATGATCGTAGAAAATCGTCTGCTTGTACTCCTAAAGTAACAAGAGTGAGCTCGTGAGGCAAATTAGTTCATGTCCTCGGCCCGGCTACGGGCAGACTTGTGTGTGCTACGGAAATGCGTAGAGTAGTTGTTTGCAGGGCACTTTTTTATTTAGTTTGTAACATTTAGGTCGCGAATTTTTTATGTTGATGATATTAGATTGTATTTTTGTTTATATTAATAGTTGCCTAAATTGTTGGATTATTGTGGTATGATGTGGGCCATTCGTAGCCTAAAACTTAGAGATGGCCTCGACGCGACGGCCTCTATGGGGTAGCGACGTAGTAGTGACGTTTGACTGCTACGCAGGGGACGCGGGTTAGATACCCGCTCAGTGCAAATATTTGTATGCATGAATATTGGTCCCTAAACGTCAAAATGATAATTACATTGGTATGTATGCTAGGTTTGAATAAAAATATTTTCTTTCCTTCTTTCTTTCTTTCTATGTATATTATGTATGTATTTACCAAAGAAAGTATTAGGTATGTATATCCGCATTCTCGATTCCATAACACAACCGTGACACAAGCTAGTTAAGCTATGCTTACCATGGTGGGTAAGCGTTGTGTAGAATGTTGTAGAATATTTATTATTTATTTACATTAAATTCAGATAATAAACTGCTAAGATGATTGACAAACTGAGAGCTGATACGATTTTTTGAGTACCTTCTTGAGGCAAGCTAAAAAGTTGTGTGACAAGTTTTCAGCTTGCCAGCCCCTCTAGACAAGTGGCAATTCGTTGCTCGGCCTATGATGGAATAGAATGCCGAATGTATGGGATTTGACGTATATGACAGGCGTCAACGAATGTCAAAAACGTCAAATCCTATACATTTGTCATTCTATTCCATCATACGCCGAGCAACGAATTGCCACTTGTCTAAGGGGGTAGTACGGATTAATACATTTACGTTACGATTACGATATTTTTTCATGCTAGGAATAATTGTTAGGATTTTTAGGGCTCTAACTAGCCGTAACACTGTCAATGAATAGTAATGTTCGTATGGCCACCGGGACCGTAGGCCTAACGTGTTCTCCTAGGCACGATCGAGTCTCCATGCGTGTCACCCATCCCAAAAACGAGCTAGCCAGTATGTATTGTGTAACATTACAATATATAATATGTTAACCTACTCTGTCCACTCCACGTGTTTTCCTGTTAACATTCCACACTAATTACAATCAGAGGATCGCTGTAGGGTAATGTGGCCTTACCACGTGACCGATCCTTTTATTAATCCATAAATTATTTATAGACCAACTTGTCACCCGCCATCTCCACGCCTTAGAAATTATGTCTCGATGGTAGGACTGCCTTATATCGTGTGGAATAAGGTCGATTTTTGTCTGACTTAACTGATATTTTTTTATTGTAGTGGTTCGTAACATAGGTGCTATAGATTGGTCTATATTTGCAATGTTTGTTTACTTTCAGCCTTAGAGTATCCATTACTATAGTATAGAGCAAGTCTAACACTATGGTCCATTGTGCCGAGTGTAAGCAGTTTTTTATCTGTGGTATAAAGCGCCTATAGTGATGTTTCATGTACATATTACCAAAATTATCGATAGTTGGTTATGTTGTGAATTTAGTGTGACGCATGCGTGGATGAATGGATAAAATTAAAACCAAGATACAAATATTAGTATCATTGAATGAATTGCAGAAATTAAAATCCCACAAATCTAACATATCAACAGACAGAGTCGTATATAATATTACGTCGTTGCGCTTGCCAAAACCTCTATGTGTTTTTGGTCAAGTTTTCAGGAGAGACAATAAGCTGTTTTATTAAATAATTGATGAGCGTATCAAAAAAACTAAAAATGCAGTATGATGCCAAAAAATATTTTGAATGAACTGAGATATAAGTGAAAATCATAAACGGTACTGTCCATCCACAATAAATTGTTTTTCCCATTTTGATACACATATCAGAATTGTCTTCCTAGTGCCATTTCTTACAAGTGAAAAATGTACACGTATCAGATTTGTTATAGAACTCAATAGGATTTATTTAGCCGATAAATACTGACTGGTGGCAAGGTACATTTGATGTAAATAACATACGATGTAAATAAATACGTACTATAAACTTGATGAGGCATACAAGTAACAAAAAAGAACAATACTGAGTTAAGCTCGCCTTTGTACATCAAAATGTATCAGTTGCTAGTCGGTGCACATGTTAAACAACGGACGAGGCTCTGGTGCCGACTTTGCTCTCGGAGTTGGGAACTAATCGCTGATCGTTCCCAGTATAGCCGATAATATGACAATCAGAAAAGAAGAGCAATTCCCGAGTTCCAAGCACATTATGGTACCAATTAGTTATACAATTTAGTCCCTCTAGTCTCAGTAGTCCGGTTGCTAGTCCGGTTGATTCGCATCCGAGCCCTTCACCTCGGAGTCCGGGATACGCTTTTCCAGTCTAATTGCGACGCGGCTAAGCTTCGATATTTTCCGTAAAGTGCCATCTGACCTCCACAATCCTTTGGTGAATCTTTGATATCGAAGTACTGCTGCTAGATCAGTTGTCGATCTTTTACTACGTCACGTGACCATAGAAGTTTGTGTGATGAAATGTGTGTGTTAAGTGTTATATAATACACCTTGCCCTACACCTTCGTGAGCGTTCGAGGACGACTGTATCGGGAACACAGATTAGGTACACAGGCAAATATCCCTCAGTCAGCGATGGAGGTAAGTCACAAACTTGTGTCTGAAATCGAGACTACTCTCACTAGAGTATCCGATTGGGGACGACTAACCCTAGGCCAATTCAACTCGGCTAAGACACAAGTATGTGCATTCACCGCTAAGAAAACCCCATTTATTGTAGCGCCGCAATTTTCTAGACACACCGTTTACCATCTCTTCGAGTATAGGGATCCTCGGTGTTGGTATCTTCAGCGACGATCAACGCCGTAGTCACTTGAAAGACTAAGTCAAGCTGGTATCAAAGAAACCAGGAGTGCTCAACAGGACGAGGCAGTACATCACTGCGGGGCAAAGACTTCTTCTTTATAACGCGCCCGTTCGGCCCCACATGGAGTACTGCTGTCACGTTTTTACCTAGACCCTTTCAACTTGGCGCAAAGACGGACGCTGAGGATCGTCGACGATCCCATACTCACAGGCGGGGTGGTAGTCCCTCTCAACCTCAGAACGAACTTCCTTGCTGTGGGTGTTTTACCGCCGATGGTTTGTGTTCAGAAGAATTGTTCGACATAATGCCTAGAATTTCGTTACTTTTCATCGCCGCACCGCTCGCCATACGAGTAGACAGTGAATTCATTCTCACACATTACGACCGGAAACGGTGCGCACTGTGCGGTATGAAAGGAACTTCATCCCACGTACGCTCAAGCAGTGGAATGATCTCCCTGTTGTTTTTCCACGCGACTTCAATATGTATGGGGTTCTTCAAGAAGGTCTTTATATTAAGGTTTCTACAGGGTCAGCAGCACGAGTATCACGCCCCTGGTTCAAAGGCCACTAACACTAACTACTTTCTAAAAGGAGGGCTGTGTGCTAAAAGCCATCCCAGAAATACCAGCAGTATTCCACGAAGGAGCGAATTTGTGTCTTGTACAGAAGACACCGCTGCTCCGACGTGTAAAAACGTCTCACTTTGTTCAGGACTTCAACCTTACGCGAGGCTGTTTTGATGATACTCTAAGTGTAGTTTTTGTTGTTCAGTTTGCAGCGAACATCCAAACCGAGGATACTGAGATTTTCCTACTGTAGCAGTGGCGTGCTCTGAAGAGTGGAAGGAAAGAAGATATCTTTGCACTGAACTTCTTGGTCTTCTTGGCACTGAACTCGATCAGGTTCTCAGAGCCCCATTCGGAAATGTGCTTCAGGATCCGGTCGAGCTCAGTGACAAGAAGCTGCCTTTGTTCCACAATATCAGACTGCTCGGCCACAGGATGTCCATGATAACTCAAGTGTAAGGTTAGCATCTGCATAGCATAGCGTCTGCATAGCAATTAATGCTGTCAGTGGACAGCATACGTTTATATGCAGAAGAAAGAATGGATGATAAGACGGACCCCTTCGGCATGCCAGCATTTACCTGCAAGAACTCCGAAGTTCGTCCATCTCTAAAGGCGCAAATACGGCACACCTGCAGGAAGTTAGCCACCCAGTCGTACAGTTTGGGAGGACTGTGCGACTGGGTGGCCAGAGGCTGGTAGACGGGAAGGAAGGCGCCAGATTCTATAGAAAGCTTTGGCGATGTCAAGACTAATTTGCCAGTGACCCCAAAACTGAGAACAGCAATATTATTGTACAAAATTTAGTCACCTGTCTCGTTTTATTTCCTATTATAAGATTATTTACGTTGTTACAAAGGTAGAACACCAATTTTACAACCAACAAACCGAAGAGAAACAAGCTGTCAAATTATCTATGTGCAAACCAATTCTGACATGTGCAATATGAGGGTGAAAAACTTTTGATGTGGACACATAACCAATTTTGCAGGGTCAGAAGTGCACATCCATATTTTGTCAAATCTATTTCTAGAAGGAATTAACACTTGTTTGTTTTTTCAGCCGATGCGCAATTTTTTTTTAAGGCCGTCTAGCGAATAATTTTTTTTTCGAAAAAATGCACATAACGACTTTGGCAGGCGCACTGAAGTATGGATAAGCATATTATAAAGTTTTGACGCACTTTGGAAGAGGCCAGTGGTTAATTGAAATATAAAGTTTTGCATAAGCATTTACCTACGTGGAGGTAAAGTTCTGGTACTGCATCGTCATTCAGTTTGCAAAGCCCTTTCTTAGTTACTTATTTGAAATCAAGCTTAAAATAGATAGAACAGATGAAACTTCGAATATTCGGCTCCCAATCAGGCCTCTTTATAGCTTTTAGCTTTCACTCATGCATCTATTATTATGCATCTTAGTATTTTTGTAAACCTAACAAAAATAATAGTGCATAATATATAAAAGTAAAATGAGTAAAATGAGATTTATTTGTTTACGCAGTAAATACTCTATACTACATAAAAGAAAATAAACCTACAATGAAATTCTATTGCAAAAAGAAAATTATCGTAACCGAAAGTGCATGTGCTACATCACTATTCATTTAAAAGCAAAAATGGCCGATGACAGCCGTCAGCTGTAACCCGCCCCGCGTTTCTCGCATCCCCCTAGGAGACCCGTATAAATTTTATGAAAACAAATAAATTTGTCATATAATACTACTCACGGGTGATATGAAATGTTATCATTCTTTTTATTTTTCTTTCGGGAATCGTTTTGAGAGCCTGGCAATGCACAGTTCACCATTATTACCACAAAATGAAATAAACTGTTATTTGCGAAATCACTTTGGCAGATATTGTTTTGCTACTGATTGCAGTTGTCAAAAATTCTAGGCACTGTTCACACCCGTGATAGCAGTTCATACTTGCTAAGACGCGCTCTACAGGTGATAGATACTCTAAGCTTTCAGCGGTTTTATACACTTGTCACTGGATACCGAAGCGTACGGTTCCTATTTATATCATTGTCAAGGTTATATCAAGTACAGCATAAAACAATAATATACATAATATATGTATTGATGTCTTTTTTATGATTTGTAGTAAAAAAATATTAATAAGTAGCTAAATTCCGTGTTTTATTTGTAGTACTCAGTGTGAACTCTTTTAAATTATTGTTTGCTGAGGGTCGAAGCAAGCAGCCTGTGGCCCTCTTCAAGAACTGGACTGGACTATTAAATGTTGACAATCTCTACCTCTTTATAATATATTAAAAGGAAGTTAAAAACTCAATAAAATTTTCCTGCTACATATATCAATAAAAAAATCCATATCGAATCGACTTTCCAATATAAATCTTCTTTTTATGACTTCAGAATATTAACATTACAATAATTGAATTATAAAAAGCAACCGCTGCAAAGTTAACCAACAATTCGTAAGGGGAGAAAAAAATATTATAGCCCTATTCTAAATTACGCAATGAAACGATAGCTGAGCGCGCGCGAATTTGCGAATCGCTGGCCCGCACACCCCTATTCTCCCCTTCGATATTTGAAAAATCAAAATGGCGTCGGCTCCCGCGTCTTGTCTTTATCTTTTCCTTATGTAAATGACTTGGAATTATACGATGTTTAATGAGGTTAAGAACTTTCTAGACGGCGTCGGCGCCAAACCTCGGGGCGCTCGTTACTCGAACAGACTCACTTCCGATCTGAGGAAAATGTCACTTTTTTTTCTTTTCAAGTCTTGCAACTTTGAACAATCGCAAAATAATGTACTAGAAATATCTATAATACTCTAAGTTTTATCTGTAGGTACGTATGATATATGCGAACGAGTGGCGACCTCATTAGATAGGTTCTTTAATCATCTGATGCTTGCCCGACTCTACCTACATGTTTTGAGACTCCGAACTGCTGGTTAGCACTTTGACCGACGCAGGAATTCAACCCAGGACTATTCATGCGCAGCAGACAGATACGACACATATTTATTGACTTTGAAATCAATCAATCAAATAGCCTACTGCAGTCCACTGCTGGACATAGGCCTCTCCCAATATGCGCCACGTTTGCCGATCCTCCGCCTTCCGCATCTAGTCCGTCCCAGCCACCTTTCGCAGGTCGTCAGTCCACCTAGCTAGGGGGTGACCCACCTTCCGTTTACCTTCGCGCGGTCTCCACTCTAGGTCTCGTCTACTCCAACGGCCATCAGTCCTTCGGCAGATGTGGCCAGCCCATTGCCACTTCAGCTTGCTTATTCTGCGAGCTATGTCGGTAACTTTGTTTCTATGTCGGTTAACCTAGTTGCGAATGCTCGCTCCATAGCCCGCTGTGCGACTTTGAAAAGACAGTCTAAAATATCGAATATTACATTTCTACTAACACGTACCTACCTATGAAAAAAATCTAAAGTAACGTAAGTAGGTACTTCAAATAAGATCTAAATACTTATAGCCAACACAACAAACATTAGGATGAACCTGTTTACGTATTTCGTATTGTCTTACCCCAGTGGCGCCCAGTCCTCACGCCAAAGTCATTGCCAAAACACAGGCAACACAGGCGAATTTATCGCTGGCAGGAAGTCTTCGCTACTTCCCTCTACGTCACAATAGTACATCCGGTTCCGCTACACACTTGAGTGTGGAATGTATTATTAGTTCCACTAATATATTAAAATTATTCAAGTCTTACACAGGTATGGCGATAAATTTTAAGCTTGCGTTTTGAAACTCGAAGACAATAGTGACTGTAACTGTATTCTACGATAAAACTGCTTGTTTAGTTAATCTAGCTACCTACTGTACCTACTATCTATGTATATATTATCTATACTAATATTATAAATGTGCAAGTAATTAACTCTGTCTGTCTGTTACGCTGTCACATCTAAACGATTGAACCGATTTTGAGGAAATTTGGTACAGGGTTAGATTAGACCTTGAGAAAGGACATAAATATGTAAGCTATATAGACCTCGCAAAACCCCGCGTGAAATTTTGATCCCGGTTTCACTACCCGTGGGAACTAATTCCCGGGATAAAAAGTAGCCTATGTATTATTCCAGACTATCAAATCCGTTCAGCCGTTAGAGCATGATTGAATAACAAACATCCAAACATCTTCACTAACTTTCACATTTATAATAATTAGTAGGAAGAAAAATGATTACCCTACAGCCTGTTTTAAAATAACAGCTGAATATCAATCGTAATATTAAAAGCCACTAAAAGCTCAAAACAAATTGTAACTATGTCTAAGAGGGTCTTCTTGAATGCTACCCCACACTACAGGTGCTACCCCATCATTGTACTTAAAAACAGGTTACGAAGAGAACCGTTATTATATTGTCCTATTTGTCCAAGAATATCAACTTTTTGTTAAAGGTCACCCATTTTCTGTTGAATATAACTGACCAAAACTTAGCTTTATCTCAGTATAGTGATACAGTTATTTTTTTTTTTAATATTAGCTAAGCCAAATTGCTTGTTTTAGAAGTGGGTTGACGTTGGTAGTGTAATGGCCAGGATCTCTCGATTGTAAGGCCCTTACTTTTCCTAACCTGGTATAGTATTGTGTAAATTGTGTTATCTGTGGTTCAGCTCAAATCCACCAATCATAGATTATATGAAACCAATCTGCGCGCTACAGGGCCTCGTTTCTTTATATATGCCGCTAACTATACCGAGCTACAACTGTACAGTTACCGGTACATCATGGTCTATTTCAGACTTGTGTCACCAAGCTTCACCTGCCACACCCTTTATTTCAACAAGAGGAGGTAAACCTAATAAGTTATATAAAAGTGTTACCAGAATAAAAATACTCATTTTAATGCTGGTAATAATAGACAATGTGTCATATTCATGTAAGTGAAAGGTGTATCTACAGGGTGTTATATCATGGTGAGTGCCGTACGGTCTAATAAATCGAGTTTATCAGACCGATAGATTGTGTTTGTATACAAATTTATTGATGTATTATAAATATATTGGTAGGTGCTAGGACACGATGGTATTTCCGTCGCAATCGAGCAGTCCGACTGGGCAAGTACCTCCGCAGCTATAACCTCGTGTTGTGTTCCCGGCGGTGAATAGGGTAGCCGGAGCTCACTGGAGAGGTTTTGTGCTGTCAGTGGGAAGACCAAAGGATTGTCCGGCTTGTCTCGAGTGTGACTCCTCTGGTCAACACTCGTCCATAAACCACGGTAACCGCTTTACATCAGGTGAGCCGTGTGCTTGTCTGCGACCTAAGTGGTTTAAAAAAAATGTAGTTGTATATGTAGAATTCATTCATTAAAGGACATTGAAAAAATTAGTAACTATGCAAACTACTTATCTAAATCGATTTGAACTTTAAATATTAAGTGTACTGTTATTTTTCAACTCCATTTTTTTTAAATCAAACATTAAAATTGGTCACGAAAAACTAAGATCGTCATAATTTCCGGTTTGTCCAAATTTTCACGTAACTTACTTTTTTGTTATTTTAAAAAAAAGAACTGATTCGACTTGATAGGCATCATCATCCATCACCCCCATTACATAATTATTGTCCCTGAGAATACCCTTAGCACATTAGCTGCTGAGAAAATAATCTCGGCAAGCTCTCAGTTGTAAATTGGTATTCATTTTCAGGCCTAACAACCCAGACATTATCTCTGAATTTGTCTCTTACACTACACTCACATATTTCTGGAACATTAAATTAACTCCCTGGTCCGGCTGTGAATGTAAACCATTCAATATTCACAAGTGTTACTTGTGAGGAAAATGTGTAAAGACATTTAGATTTGAAACTTGTTAGCTTATAGAGCGAGAGCTTGTGAACATCTGACTTACATTATATAAAGGCTGATTTCTTTTTGTGTTATTAGGCAGGTACGTTATAATAGGTACCAAGTATAAACGAATGGCAGCGTTGATATAAATATAATCTTCAATCATATCTGGCTGGGTCGTGTTAGGACCTTCCCCATATCGTATGGTTCCTTTTTGTTACATATCTTTACTGTGCTACCTCTACCAAAATAACCACGATTATGAGAACATAGGGCAAATTAGACAATTTGCCCTACAGTAGACACTTACACACATAAAAAATGCCCCTTTTACCCGTGATCCCAACGCTTCGACGACGTGAGTCCACGAAGAATTTTTCCACGTAGCGCCATCTAACTGAAAAAAAAACCCAATTTTATTCTATGTGACAGATCCAATGGAACCTAGAGTAATATCCAATATCTTCAGCCTGTATACTGGGTGAATTTCAACAGGTCCATTAAAATCTTCATTCCGTGGATTTTTTTTACCTTAAGTTTTGTAGTTAAAACAAACCGCGTTTATTATAGGTTTTGATACTATATGTATTCTTGCTTAATATCTAGCAGATAAATAAAAAAGCTAACGAGATATACAAGATCAAAAATTACGCGCCACGGCGATGACACATGCGTGCGCGGCAATGAAACAAGCATCCACGGGCATGAAATAAATATACCAAGGGAATGAAAAAATCAACCATGGATATGAAAATACATAATATACAACATAATATTTTATGTACCTACTTACATGAGAAATTATACTTACATACAATAAAAATACAAAGGGGATTAGGCAATTGTGTATGGACATTGGTGTCATTTATTTTTTAGTGGCACTGTGTTAAACACGCGTATGAGTGTCGTTATTTTTATTGTAAGTAATATCGGAGCTACGATATACAGGGTGGAACATTTCGACTTTACCTGGAGGGAAAGTACCCTCATACTAGAGATAGCGAATTTTACTTAAATTAAACATAACCTTATTTTTAAAGGGAAACAAACCTGCATTCAAAGATTTCTAAAAATAACACACCTGATGATCAAACCGCCTAAAATCTTCCTATACCTTCTCTTTTATGGGTTTCCTTTTACTTATTTTACCAAGTTTGTTAGAGATATTTGATCCCTAAGATTGACCCTATCGATTGATGCAATTAAAATATAGCGGTTCGATTACCGGGTGTGGCAAGCGATTTTTTTGGAAATCCTTAAACGCAGTGTATTTTTTAAGATTAAGAGAGTGTTTCCTTTGCTGCTGCCCGACCTAGGTGGATCCTGGCTAGTTTTTTCTAGGAGTTGTTATTACCTATAGCTGGATAACTTATCCCAGGCAGATTTTTTCTTGAACAACTTCGAGTGTAACCCCATCGATGGCTGTCTGTCTGTCCCTGTGTATGCTTAAATCTTCAAAATTACGCAATGGATTTAGAATCGGTTTTTTTAATAGATAGAGTAGTTCAAGAGGAAGATTTATATGCATAATACATGCATAATATTGTAGAGAAATATTGATAAATTTAGAGAAATGCAGCGGGAATGGGATCAGAAAATATGGCGGTACGAAGTTCGCTGGGTCAGCTAGTATTAGATAAACGATACCGCGTTTGCATTGGAGATGTGGAGGGAAAGTACTCTAAATACTGGAGATAGCTAATTTCATTCAGAAGAAACATTTCCTCATTTTTAAAAAGAAAAAAAAACTGCGTTTAACGAATGCTGAAAAATCGCTTGCCACATCCTGTAATTGAACCGACTAAAATCGGAAAAAATAACAGCCAGTATTTTTATTGCTTTAATCGATAGGATTAATTATAAGACTCGAATCTCTCTAAGAAACCTAGTAAACTGCAGGTACTTTCATATTATACCATTTTCATTCATGGCTGCTCAATTCCATAACGACGCCAATTCTTTTACACGAAAAAGAAATGGGAAATTAATAAATTAATATGATATACTTTTGTCAATATGCTATGGCGATGAGAACATAAGTTACGGAAATGAAACATCTGGTCATGGCAATGAGACTAAATTGTTTTACAAGGCATGGCAATGATTTTTTTTTCATTGTCGCGTTTTTTTCTTCATTACCATAGCAAATTTTGACCACGGAAACCATGGAAATGAAAGCACGGTGGTGAAAAACGAGCCAAAAATATAATATAAGAAAAAATCTATTAATTATTCGAAGTAATAAACACTTCACTAAAATAAACAAGATAAATTTCGTTCTATTGAATGTATAATCAAGAGGATAAAATTATTGGAATAGACAGTTATACCTATCCACAGTAATGAAAGGAAAAATGTCCAGTAACATAAAAATGATATACTTTTATTTATGGTGCCAAAACGCAGGTACGTGTGTACGTCCTTCCATGTCGAGCACTTAGGCGGCACCAATATGCAACGTTTAGCGGATATGAGGGAGGATACAAGTCGTTAGATAAAACGATATTCTAAAATATGTTTAGAACATGGCGATTAAAGGTAACTCTAGGACAAATGAACTTTTATTAACCATTCGTTGTATTGTCTAAATATTTGAATAAATGTATTTCGTAACAATACTTTAACTATTCACGTATCAAATAAAACTAGGTTTTAATTAAAAAAACCAATAGATTTTTATCAATGAGGTATTACAACACAATAGGTGATGTGTGGACAAACACGGCAATGAAAAATTTCGAGGTTTAAATTTTTTTTTTGGCGAATCTATAATCCTATTTAATAAAATATTTAGTGCTCCACATAGATCACTATATCGCCTAACCAGAAAAAAATGTTAGAGTATTGTAAAAATGATTTTTAGTACCGATTTCATCGATGCCACGCAATTTTTGGCCCCGGGAAATTCACCCTACTATGACGTAAGTCTAAAGTTCACTTGCTCTTAGACTACAACTAATAAAACAATTTGTCCTATCTGTCTATACCGTCCACAATTCCCAAGTACCGATTGCCGAAGTCAAATAGTTCCCAGTGTTATTTATTCAACCACAATTTGCCAACAACGGCGCATTGTACGTAAGACAAACTATAAATCTATCTCGGTAGATATTCAATAATTCGACAAGTTGGGAAGTTCCAAACACCGGACTTACGGACCAAGAAAGTATTCAACTCGCTTACTGACCAGTTTCTGAAGGGATGTGAAGGTGAGAGAAAAGTATCGATATCGATGTTTCTACAATGAGCAGTTTTCCAGTAGGTATTTATAGGGTTCCTAAAGACAAGCTAGATGGCGCAGCCGGCACTTTTGGTAACTAATTTATGGAAAAAATGATCTTCGGTTTTGTATTGATTTACTTTACATAGATGTTTTGACATGTTTTCTGATGAAATTATTTTAAATTATAATATTATTATTTTAAATTACAGACCGACGCGAAAAGAACAACAACAAACCACAGATTACATTAAAATTACCAAAAGTTATGCTAACGCCATCTCTTGATGAATTAAAAACCAACTGATTATTATACCTACTGGAAAACTGCTCATTGAAGTAGAGCGTTTTCACATTGTCCTATATCCGATATCGGAGGCAGTCAAATGTATGTATATTTATGTATCTTTCTTTCCCATTTTCCGGCCCTATATCGGATATCGGAGTCGACAACGGAGTACCGGAGTAGCACCCTTTCATTCTGTCACAGATATCGGATAATGTGAAAACGCTCTTTGAAGCGTCATTTAGACGGACACTTTCAATATTCAATTGCAAAGCTATTCTCGCCACCCATGGACATTTTGCGAATTGTTTACGAAGCTACTTTTTCTATCCTTTCGAAAATCGTATCTTACAGGTGAGAAACTCTCCTTGTTTATTTGAACCTTAACTTAACAGCGTATTGCCGTGCCAAGCTCACGTACAAACGGGTGAATCTGCTGAGTGACGGACGAGAATTGGATGCAGGCTTTTGGAGTTGAGAGTCAAATTACCGTTGCTCCTGAAAAATTGGGAGAAAGGAGTGAGAGCACCTACGGACTATGAACTCTAAAATACAGACTTTAGATCATCATCATCATGTTGTATGGCTTTTGCTCGAGTCCTCATATGTCAACGTCTAGTTGGCGAAGCCAGTCTCCTGCTGCCGGTGTGAGGTCATGTAGGTAATAGACTTTAGATGCTATCGGGATTTGGCGCTCGTGTATAACTTAAGATGAAAAATCATAGTTGTGGTAAATGACCACATGATTATGATTATGCATATCTTTCTAACCCTTCGGGTACAGAAGGGGTAGGCGGTATATGAAATTTAAAACTAAAAAACATTTTATCGATATGACCAAATCGTACGCCTTCTCAACACTGGGTGTGGTGTTTGCGAGCAGCAAGTCTGAGCATTTAAGCTGAAACAGTAGCTTACTTATTACCTGAGATGGCACAACTTGCTCCAACAAGACGGACGCTCTTCTTGCATAATGGCGTGATAACCAATACATTTTGCTTCGAAATGATACGAAATATTATGACTATAATATTTTATTTTATGTTATAGCTTATCTTATAGCATGGCATAAAAACTACTAAGTAGATCGATTGTGAGATAATATTTGTTTAGAAGATTAGACATAAATATAAATCGCACAAGATGGTATATCTAAGAATTAAGCTAAGCACCAAACGAAAGCTTTATTTTGAGCTACATCTAATAACATTTATTTAAAATTATTTTATTATTAACTATGTTCATTTAAAATACAGAGAGGGATTATATTATGAGTTTAGTACTGAATATCAAAAGTTAGGTAGGATTCTAGTATGCGTGGGTATAAGGTACTAATATCAATATGTTAAATACATCCATGATTTACTTATCTCTAATTTAATTACACCTGTGTTTAAAAAAAAACATTGCAAATATTTGCACTTCTTCTTCTTCTTCGAGTCAATGGCTAGATCTGGATTTTTAAATTTTGTCGGCCTAAACTTGGCCACAGCAATAGCGTCCTCAGTTGCTCTGTAGAGTTCATCGCTAGTACAAGTGACGGGGCACAGCGAGGCGAGCAAGAAAGCAAATGCGACATGGACTGGGATTGGACCCCGCAATCGCAGGACTCTTGCGACCGGTCGATAAAGCCCCATTTTGCCATATTTTCCCTGCAGCGGCCAACCTGAGTCCGCAGGCGGTTTAAAGACTTCCAAGTTGGCCACTGGAGATGATGACCAGCCGGTAGGTCTTCGCTAGGTCTGATGAAACCTGCCGGAACTGGATGCTTGTCTGCATACCTTTGCTCTCTCGCTCGCCGTGGGGGACTGTCTGTAGCCAGAGTGGATCTGCACTGACTGGTATTGGATAAGGCATGTCACATAGCAGTCAAAGGCTCACCACCGCGCCACCTAAGTAGCCCTAAAGGCTTTGTCCCCATATGACCTCTAAGCCCTTTCACAATAACACCCGTATGGTTTTATTTTTTAGAGCCCTTTATTGATAAAGTCCCATTTTAGGTCGTACGGATACTTAGCCGTCCTAAATACAAACAATATCAATTAGACAATCTCATTTACGCCTATATGCGTAAACAGTGACCAGCACTAAGTAAGCTATGCTCGCGTTGGGTCTACCTCTAAACAATACATCGAAGTATTAATAACTTAAGACTTCGGAACTTATCCGCCAGATGACGCTCTTTCCAAATTCCTCCCACGTACCTACTTCGGCTTCAATAGTAAAACATTCAGCAATTTTTTTACCGACCTCTAAAAAAGGAGGAGGTTCAATTTAGATGTTTATATTTTATTATGTATGTACGAAAGAGGTTTATTCCGAAATGGTTACATTTACATTTTTTTTATGCGTGGATCTCGGTATTTCGGCTACGTACCTACTGGATCCTCAAAATTCGACCTTATCTATAAATATGATCCATTGGACCTCCATGTTAGAATTGGACCCTCAATCTTGAATTTTATTTTTACTTTAGTGCCCATTAGACCCTCTGTCAAACAACGAGTTCCATTCGACCTCATTTGTACATCTTCATTTGAAAAAGTTAAAATACAATCACGCACAAAAGTGATACACTTTCAAAAATAAACACTGGAGCTAGATGATCCTGTATTTTAGATAATAATAGGATAGCTTCTTCTTCTTCATCATCCTAGCGTTAATCACCTTTAGTCGTCACATCCGAAGCTTTCACCTCGGATTCTGGGGTCCGCTTTTTCCAATCTAATTGTAGGTTTGGCTGATCTTGTTATTTTCTGTGAAGCGACTATCATCTGAACTTCACAACCAATTGGCGATATCGAAGTATTGCAGTTGACCAATTGTTGAACTTTTTAGGACTCCAACTATGTAGTTGGAGGTTTAAAAATTTCAGGTGTAACGGCTGCCATAGACGTTCGTCTGACAACTGGGACCGACGGCATAGCGTGCTCTCCGAGGCACGACCAGACAATCGAAATAGCCAAAATTGCACTGAGCGGGAATCGAATCCGCGCCTCCTGCGTAGCAGTCGCGTTTACTATCGCTAGGATGAACTAGAATAGCTTAGCAAGCTAGAATTGCTTTATTGAATTAAAACGATTTTTAACGGATTCTATCGCAATTTATTTGGCACTAGCTTTTGCCCGCGGCTCCGCCCGCGTGGATGTCGGTTATCGCGATCAAACATAGCCTATGTCCTTTCTCAAGGTCTAACCTACCTCTATACCAAATTTCATCAAAATCGGTTCAGCGGTTTAGTCGTAAAAGTGAGACAGACAGACAGACAGACAGACAGACAGACAGACAGACAGAGTTACTTTCGCATTTATAATATTAGTAGGGATTGACACAGACCCATAACATCTTCTCGAATAATTTACTATCCTTATATGCAATACCATCGAAATAGTATTCAATTTGAGCATCTGCTTTCATTGGACATTGGTACATCGGGACTCAGATTTGTAATCAAAGATGCGGGCTGCATGAGTCTTAGTAAATTGGCGAGGGACTCACCCCTGTCGCCGCTAGGGCTGGCGAACATGCTGAGAGGATTTATTGCTCGGAATTGTGCTGTTCTACGAGAGGATGAGGTTATAGTTCTGATAAATAAAGAACTGTTGTAGTTAAAAAAGATAGATAGATAAATTAAAATAAGGTAGCATGTATACGGTTTAATGTAACAAGCAGTACCTAATACAAGTGATTTCTTCCAGGCAACCTCGGGATGGACAGTAATGTGATAATAGGAAAAGATATGGTGTAGGTAATTATCAAAGAAACTAGATACAAGGTGTATTAAAAACAAAAGAAACGCTTGTTAGCAAAATATACGGGTGTAATTTGAGCATTTTGGGATATAAAGGCATACACTTAAAATTAATCATCTAAAACTATGTTTTTACTGGCTCCGCCTGCAACTTCATTCGCGTGGACTTCGTCTGGTTTTTTATTTTTTTGCGCGGACAGAACCTTAGTACTTTTCCAAAATAAAAGTAGCCTAATTTACGCATTATAATATGTATCAGCTATCTACAGCAAAAATGCTGTCAAAATCGGCCCTGCCAATTTTTATCTGTCTGTTACACACACACAAACAGACAGACAACAATTTTAAAATTTGGTTGTAGATATCGTGTAGGTACATAACATACCTACATTCATGTGCGTCGCATTCATTAAAAGCCTGATAACAAACAAACAGTTCAACTTTATTTATTTGTAATAGAGTTATTACTAAGTAAAGTATTTTTTCAAATAAGAACACAAATCAAATCATTTGATGTACCATCGTCCCTTCTTTATCACCATGTCAAAATCATTTTGAGACAGCCCTATATCATCTAAGGAGGCGTATAACATCGTCTTAAGTGGCCACGGGTACCGCTAATGTTCCTCAAAGAGCTTTCATACACGCATACCAGTAGGTATAATAAAGCAGCCAAAGGGCTACCAAACTAATGAATTAATTTTCGAGACCTTGTTATAACGGTAACCGATCGGGGGACAGTCTAATGTCAACTGAAATAGATCTATTGAAGTTACAGCTGTGGACACGAGTGATGGACCTAAATCGGCAAGTTCGCGCATGGTGCACTACCGGACAAAAAAATGGCTACTCTATTTTGTGTTTTAGCGTTTCTGACATTTATCGCTCGAACTATTAAAAATCTTCATTTTAAATTACCTATTTAAATTATTTAGGTATTATGTAGAAATTGTTACGTAATAATATTTAACACTATTTAACAGTTAATCGAGTTAATCCCCGTCAACATGATTGTAGGCGTATTAGTATTATATCATGAAACGCTATAATTTAATGGTTACAAATTAGAATATATTTAATTGTCAACAGTATAAAAAATGTGTCTTATTCTGTCAATTTATTTATTTAAGTATTAACTATACCAATAGATAGGTACTAACCTACAGAATTAATAACCTCGTGTTATGTTTCCGACGGTGAGTAGGGTAGCCAGAGCTCACAGGAGAGGTTTTGTGCTATCAGTGGGAAAACCAAAGGCTTTGTCCTACTATCTTTTCGGTTAATGGCACACAATCTCTCTGTTCTTACAGGGTCGGCAGCACGAGTGTGGCTCCCCTGGTGTTGCACTCGCCTATAGGCCACGGTAACCACTTACCACCAGGAGGGCCGTGTGCTTGTCTGCGACCTAAGTAGTATAAATAAATAGTAACCAAAATTACTAATATTCTCATTAATCCCTCACCCCTCCAGCTAAGCCAAATTGCGTGTGTTAGGAGTTCACGTCAGCAGTCCCGTAGGATTTGAACCCGTCCCGAGTTTGATTCGAACACGGGACCTCTCGCTCGTAAGGCCGACTCCTTAACCACTAAGCTCCCGATGATAAAAATAGTTTATTAATCATAAAGAGTATGTGCCTACGCTCGCGTTAAAAAAGCTAGTAGGTTTCCTAGGGTAAACAAAAACCGTATAAATCAAGATCAACATATAAATCGCAAAATAAAAAACTTATATGATATCTTAAAAAATTATATTGTATATACTAATTCGAAATAATTATTGTGGTGATAAATTCAAATTTATTTTTGCACGCAAGTGTACGGAGAAGGACGCGGGAGTTTAGCGCCCGCTGATTGGTTTAAAACGTTGGCACGCAGCTCTATGATTGGTGGATGCGTCGTATTTCCTCCGCCGTCGCAACCCCGTGCTTTCCTCAAAGGGGACCTAAAAATCGTCTACTGCGCAGGGTCCAAGACATATGTCTTCAGTTATACCATCTGTCTGGTCAGATTTGCGAATATGCGTAGTACTTAATTGTCGAATAAAAAATGTATTTTTGTAATAATTATGAATTGTAAAGATAGGGCTAGGGCTGTTTAACATCGGACAGATATATACAATACAGCCCAGACTCAGCCTCAGATACATGGCTCTAGTCAACAATAGTGCCCGGAATACGGCAATAGGCTCACCCCCTATTACGTGGGACATAATATTATAATGATTGGTGAAATGTGGGTGTTTGTTTATTCATCTCTGCCTAACCCTCTGGGGATAAAGGCGTGATTGTATGTATGTATGTAATTGTAAATATGAAAACTGGTCTCGAGAGGTGTATAGAATTCTGCCTACACCTTCCAGGCCTAAGTCAGCCTTATCTGCTAGTCGATGCACTGGCGTAGCTATGGGTGGGCAAGGTGGTGCGGTGCACCAGGGCCCCCAGGCTCAGGGGGCCCCCCAAGCCCGAGCCTGAACTAGCAAATCTCATATTGAACTACCAAAAAAGTCTTAATTTTGGAATGCGAAAATGGGTTGTAGCACAACTCTAATCAGTGCATTCATTTGTTAGGAAATTTGTGCAGTATTGTCTCGTTGAAAGATTCGCCATCACATTTACAGCTAGCTTGGAGGCCCCCTGAGCCCTCAGGAGGCCTCCAAGCTTAATGTCTAGAGACTAGAGAGTGATATTATTCTAGCAGTCATAATAAAATATTTTACTTATAGTAAATTGATTGTAACTAGTAATATTATAATAGTACCAGTACCTACTTATTTTTTTTTTGCTAGATAATAATCGCTGGTCTTCTATTGAAGACCAATTGTGCACCCTGGGTAACGGAGGCAGGAGCAGCCTGTCTCAAGATGGCATAGACGCTGCGGCCTAAGGCCAACTTTTCACGTGTAACTCTGATTAGCAACTGTCGTAGTGGAAAGCAAGTAAGGGGGTGGGATGGTTCTGGGCCAGATGGAGATATCGTGGTTCCCATATTTGAAGCGACCATTTTAAAGTCGTATATGGCCCAGGGTCTGTCGAGGTGCAATGGAATTTCCTTATTGGTCCTGCTTACACTCCGCCGCTTGAGACCCGAGACTGCATGCAGTTTTAGTTGGTTCGATTCCGGCTTAACCACCTTCACCGAATGTATAAACCATAAACACGAAATCATCATCATCCGCATATAGACGCTTGATGCTTTTTTTAGCAATTTTTTAACCCCCCCCCCCTCTCTCCCCCATGGTGATACGTGGTGAGGTTTTAGACTACCCCCCCCCCCCCCCTAGTCAAAATCACGTGTATTTTTTTATTCATTATTTAATGCTAAAAAACTAAGAATCGTGTCAAAAATCGCGAGTTATAAGAAAAAATAAATACCTACACGTGATATCTCAATATACCCCTCCCTCCCCCCTGGTGATATTTCGTGTTTCCCCCCCCCCCCTTTTTTTGAGCCTCACGTGATTAATGTACCTACAGCCCCTAAGGCGACATGCGATGCCCGAAGGAATTTTCAGAACCAAAAAAAATTGGGGGGCCCCCTGTTTCTTTTTGCACCGGGGCCCTTGGTCACCTAGCTACGCCACTGAGTCGATGCATCTCCTCGATGCTCTGTCCAGGTTCTCCTTTCAGGGTTGGGTAAGAAGGTCAAACGGTAGTACTTTGACGTTCCAAAAATATTACTTGGCACGCGCAGCAAGAGTCGGCCCGACCGAAAGAGTATTATCTCAACTTGATGTAGCAGAACTAGGTGCTCCCTTCTTTTACTTTCTGTACTCTCTACTTATTCCTCTTTCCCATTCCTTCTCCTCTCTACAAGTGGTAATGTGCACGTCATTCCTTGAATTTCATCATCAGAGATCCGTGTGCTTGATTGCAACCTTAGTAGTCGACTCAGGCACAGATTACCCAAATAGACTCAGATCCTACTTTTAACCCATCCCACAGATCCGCTAAGACCTGCATTTTTTCAAAACACCTTACCAAACTACACTACCCTAACACTACACCTAAAAATAAACACAATCCAATTTTTAACACCATATTTTTTACATTAATTTCATAACAAAACTTAAGCGCCATCTGTTAGCAAATAGATAAACAACAATTGAACTTGGCCACCTATCGTGCAGTAGCATTAAACTTAGCCCTCTA
The DNA here is from genome assembly GCA_914767945.1 of Eilema depressum. Classification (NCBI taxonomy): domain Eukaryota; kingdom Metazoa; phylum Arthropoda; class Insecta; order Lepidoptera; family Erebidae; genus Eilema; species Eilema depressum. Next base: position 14,163,596 of record OU612031.1, read on the forward strand.
CCGCTGAATAGCTTAAACATTTTGCCCTGACATCTATTATGCAATAGCGCACACTAAACATTCTTCATTCAAGAACTACTTATTTCAAACCTCTTTCATTTATAAAGTAAAAATTCTTGGCAAAAGAATTCTATTTGACATAACAAAAAAAAAACAACTTCAGAGGATTTGACATATGATTTTTTACGATGATTTATTACTATTGGTCGAGTTTATGTTAAATTTATTTCACTTTGTGATAATATGTTTAGGAGGAATACGAGAATAGTGCAACTTGTAAGTTTTTAACTTTTATTTTCATTAAATAAACATTTGTTACTTTTGACAGTTTTGGTAACTAAAATGTTGTCTAATAACGTAGTTAAGTATAAGTTCTCAAAGGCCTGACCCTCAGAATACAGAACAAAATTGTTCTGTATTCTGAGGCCTGACCAAACACTGTCACTGACCACTTTTGACTATATTCTTTCTCTTTACACGGAGTCTAATATTAGTAATTCTAATAATAGTCTATTTCTTTCTCTCCTATTCCTCCTGATGTGGTTTATCTTGGCCTTTACGGGAGCGACTACCGTCTGATCCTCCAACCTAGAAAGGAAAGCCTGTGTCAGAGCTTTATCCTTTAATTAACAGGTGTACTAACGCAGGTACGTTCGGCGTGGACCCCAAAGATCTTAGTGAGCCCCTTATTGCCCAGAGGTTGGTACCAACCAAATATTGTGAACGAAACCTTGCTACAAATAAATGCCTTTATTTTTTCAGATTTTTCATGGCAGAAAGACCTACAGCACTGCTTATACGGGCAACAATTTGTGTCGACGACTGCAACTATCCAAAGCTGTTTATTTGAAGTAAGCAAGCAGTACCAAAAAACGCAGTCGAATTTAGACCTACTCCTTTTTTAAATCGATTAAATCGTTACATATAAATGACCATCCTGTTAAGCTTTCCCCAACCCAGTGGAAGTCAGCTTTCCTGTCCAACTGAGAAGCGGCTGAACTTCCATATTTTTCGTGAAGCGACTACCATCTGACCTACACAACTCATTGACTATATCAAAGTATTATAGTTAGACCAATTATTAAACCTTACGGTGCTCCAATTACTCCAGATCCCTAAAGGCTGCCATAAATGTTAGTAAAGTAAACGGGACCGACGGCTTGAAGTGCTCTCTGAGGCACGGAAACACCCTGACCAATGCGAATAGACATATTCATGAATTCAGCTGTTTGCACTGAGCGGGAATCGAAACCGCATCGCCTGCGCTGCATAGTAGTCGCATCACTTTCGCCACACCTTCCCTACCGGCACTCCACCACACACAATACTACCTGCTACAAAATATTATTTTCATCCCTTCTATTCGAAAAGTGTCACTTTGTTCCTCTATAAGTGGGAGCAAAGTAGCACTTTTCTGTTCAGAACTTTTTAGCGGGCGGAAAAGTGATTTCAATTCGGAACATCATAATTATTCATAGAAATCGAACCAATTTTTTTTATTACTGGCTGGTTCGTGTTGGCTACACGATGGTACGGTGACCCGTGCTACGTAAAAAAAAAAACAATCGCGCGTATGCCGTCTCTGTTCTTGTATTATGAAATCAAAGAATCAATATCGTTTATTCAGTTTAGGCACAAAAAGAGCACATGAACTTCAAAATATTACAATTATGTCAAGAATTATGATAACAATACATAAAGTAAAATAAATCATTTGAGAATGATTCTCTGATTACAGATTACAGTACCTATGTATTTGTCTCATAGAAAGGGGATGAAAAGTAGAGTATATAACTCGAGAGCAAATTATTTTTCCCTTGGGCGATATACTTTGAACCCCTCGCTGTGCTCAGGTTTCTACGTTAGAACCCCTCGCTAAAGCTCGGGGTTCTATTCTAGAAACCTTCGCTACACTCGTGGTTCGAAGTGCACCCTCGCCATAAAAATACTATTTTGCTCCCTTGTTATACAATCTACTATTCTGTCAGGTTTTGGAAGCCAATCCCGGCGGTGCACCAGCCGAGATGCAGCATCCACTCAAACGTAGTGCTACTGAAAGAAGAAGAGATCAAAACACCCAACTTCCCAGACTCTGTGACCACTGGCGATGTCAAGTAATTTTAATATTTATTTTTACCATCATCACTTTAGCTTTTTCCGTCGGTAGATTAGTGGTAAGGAGTCGGCCTTATTATCGAGAGATCCCGGGTCCGAATCCTGGCCATTACACTACCGACCCGACCCTAGCACAAGCAATTTAGCTTAGTTGGAGGGGTTAAAGGGAATATTAGTAATTTAGGTTGCTAATAACCATATTACATGCACTAGCCGACCCGCCGCGGCTTCGCCCATGGAATGCTTCGAACCCATATATCAACCCTTTATTAAGCCATAATAACCCGCAATTTATTAATTTTAAAATATCTTATGGGAATCTACCGGATTTGTTGATAATCCATTTAATTATTTAAGATTACACTGCTCCGCTTAGATAAACTGACTATTCAACAGTTCAAAAGAATTTTTCAATTCGTACCAGTATCTAGTTCTCTACAAACGCTTAACTCTTCAACATTCACACCTAGAAATCCTCAAAGAACAGGCAGGCAGAGGTATTATTAACCCGATTCCTACAAGCTGCCTAATAGGTCGCATGGTGCATAATAAACTAGATCGAAATAAGATCTTTTCCAACGGCTTCCCTTCCGAAAATTTTCAACCCTCGCCACTGTTATACAGGTACATTAAGAAAGAAGGTGATCCAGTTGCCATGGACGAGGTGGTCATGGAGATCGAGACTGACAAGACTGCCATACCGGTGATGTCGCCAGGCCACGGAGTACTTGTCAAGTACCTTGTCAAGGAGGGCCAGGCAGTCAAGTCACAGACACCAGTCTTTATCGTATGTAAAGCTTTGATTATTATCGAGCATGACTTCGTTTTTAGGGTTTCATACCTCAAGAGGAAAAAAGTACGAAACCATTATAGGATCACTTTGTTGTCCGTCCGTCCGTCTGTCTATCTGTCTGTGTCTGTCTGTCTCTGTTAAGATCTTTTTCTCAGGATTACGTGTAGGTGTCAAGTTGAAATTCATACCAACTAAGTTGAAGATGTGAAAAAATCAAACTCGAGTCAATGCGGTCAATGCAATCAAAAGATACACTAATGACCCGAATTACATAAATAAAATAATAACTTCAAGTTAAACAAATATTTGGAACCAAAGAAAAAGTACTTTTCATTTTTTTTTTCATGTCATAGTAATAGAAAAATGATGCAACGTGTTGCACTCGAGTGCAAAGATTTTTCACCTCGTGCTTTTTGATTCCCTCGCCAACGCTCAGAATTCTAGAATCCTTCGCTTGCTCGATCATCAAAATAGAGCATGCGGTTAAAAAGCAACTTTGCAATCTTGTATAACCAATAACTATTTCAGGAGAACCACACTTGTCAAAAATTGGATTGTCAAATTGAAATCAATCAATCAATCAAATCATTTATTTGTATAAACACGTGTCAATATAGGTACATATTACATATGCATGCAAGATGGTCAATAGTCTTGTTAATGTCCAGCATGTTTAGCCGTAGTCATGCCGGCGTACTGCAATGCTTCAGTGTATCAAGGTGTCTAATTCATCCACCAGGTGAACGTAACAGGGGAAGCCCCCGCCCCGAAGGCGGCAGCGCCCGCCCCCGCCGCGGCGGCGCCCGCTGCCGCCCCTAAAGCCGCCGCCGCGGCTCCCGCGGCCGCTGCGCCCAGACCTGCTGCTGCTAAGGCTGCTCCTGCTGCAAAGGCACCTGCAGGACCAACGGTGGGTTGTCTATTGTTTAACCGAAGATTATATGCCATAATCATCATATTCCCGAATTTCATTTACCCGAATTTCATTTGCCCGAATGTTTTGTTTGACCTAAAAGACATATGACATACTTTTAATTGCCCGAAACTTAGATACCATAACATACGAGTGCCATACGTATTGTTTTACATATTTTTATTTGCCATAATAATTATTAGACATAATATTTAAACGCCATAATGATTATTAGACATAATATTTATACGCCAGATACGCCATAATGATTTTATTAGACATAATATTTAAACGCCATAATGATTATTAGACATAATATTTTCTTCTTGCTCTTTCTGGCTGTCGATGTCGATGGGTTAATGGTCACAGTTCTAACCTAACTCAAATGGCACCTAACCAAACTACTTCTGGGTGGTTTATAAAAAAATAACCACGAAGGGGATAGCGGGGTCTATTCGCTCGCTTCGCTCGCTCAAACGACCCCGCCATCCCCTTCTAACCCAACCTATCCGAGTCGGGGTGCCCTAAAGTCCCGATTGCATCCAGTTTCACCTGATATAACCGTTACACTCTGTCACTGTTACACAATGTCGATGGCAGTTGATGTTATGGCATATGATAATTATGGTATGTGATAATTATTGCATGTGAAAATTATGGCATGTGATAGTTAGGGCATGTGATAATTATGGCATGTGATAATTATGGCATGTGATAATTAGGGCTTACAATGATTCTGACAAATGATGTTATGGTAAGTGACTTTATGGGAAACAAAGATTCTAGCACGTGATTAATATAGCAAATAAGAGTAGGGCAAATGAATATTATGTCTGTTAATATTATGGCTGTTGACTATTATGGCAAATGATATTAGGGTAAATAAAATTCGGGCAAACGGCGGTATACGCCAACGGTGAGTATTATGGAAATTTCTCTTATAAGACTTGTACCTTGTGTATGATGTGATGTCACTCTCATCACAATGAATTTATTAAAGCAAATTAGATTTATGATACCGCTTGTGTGCCACTATAAGCACAGCCGCACACGGACCACACGTGTCAGCCACAAACGCCGTCACAAGTACTTCGAAGCAGCCACAAACAAAAGTGAGTGGAAGCTTGTGGCCATTTGCCGTTAGTAGCGTGCCGCGGCCACTGGCGTCTGGCGTCAACAATAAACGCGTAACCATAAAAGTATGCGTAAATAAATAAATAAATATTGTGGGACATTCTATACAACGCTATCTAGACCTAGACCCAAAGTAAGCTGAACTAGTTTGTGTTATGGGTTCTAGAATGCGGATAAAAATACATAGATACATTTTTTTCGTAAATACATACATATTATACATGGAAACACCCAGACCAGCTAAACGTAAATGTATGAAAACTATGCCAGTGGCGACGTTTTGTGATTGTGAACAGTAGCCCGAGATGTTCTCAACATAATTTATGGTTACGCGATAGGCTACTTACTGACAATACCTACACACATAACATGATCAGCATAAGTCTGGCGATATTAGTTTCCATGGGTTAGGTTCATATCGACTGGGTAGTAAATGGTCTTTACTAGTAAATTGTCTGGATTGTAGAATGACTCGGGTAGCAAAACGTCTTGATTGCTTAAATGCGGGATAACTGATAGTCCTAGATTAATATTGACTAGATTGCAAATGGTCTTAACTAGTAAATCGTCAAGACTATAGTATGACTTGGGTAGCAGAACGTCCTGATTGTATAAAGACGGGATGGCTGACAGTCTGAATTACGAATTCCTGGTTATGCTGGCCAGTCCCTCAGGCGAGAGCAAACCCATCCGCATAACTAAGTAGACGGCTGCATTTTGACGCCATAAAAAGATTTTGTTATGAAACTTTGTAGGATACTTATTGATGAAGATAATAACTGGCCACTTAGAAGTCTGTCTGTCCGCATTGAAGTCTTCGTACTTCAATGCGGATACGATTCGTCGAATGTGGCCATTTTAGACCTGCTGGTCTACGGTACTAAACACTTTACGGAAACCAGCTTGTTCGGGAGGCTGGAAGGCGTTAAACGTGCTTGTGAGACGATTCGTAATGGCAATTAACAATCAGGACGTTTTGCTACTCAAGTCATTCTACAATTTAGACAATGTACCTACTGTTTAAGACCATTTACAATTAAGTCCATATGAATCTAAACCGTTTTGCTATTCAGAGTCAGGCAATTAGCAATCAAGACGTTTTGCTACCCGAGCCATTCTACAATCCAGACAATTTACTAGTAAAGACCATTTACTACCCAGTCGATATGAACCTAACCCGTTTCCATAATATCGGAACCCACCCATTTATATTGCATCCTATAATGAAGCCCTGCCTTACACACAAACAGGCTGCGGCGCTGAAGCTTGGCGACCCAACGAAGACGATATCGGGCTCACGAACAGAGCACCCCGTTCCGATGAACAAGATGCGACAAAGGATCGCCGAGCGTCTAAAAGAGGCCCAAAATACTACAGCTATGCTGACCACCTTCAATGAGTGCGATATGAGGTAAGTGTTCTCTGAGATAAATATGAAGCCCATACTCACGCACTCACGAGTGCGAACGATATGGTACTTTAGTATGACTTTAGGCGGCCACATACGTAGTCCAAAACATAGCCGATGATAGTCGCCGTGTGCATCACCCTTAATTACTCCAATTTTTTCAATGGATTTTGCAAAATGCCCTTTCGTATCTTTCATGTAGCTGTATCATTCGCCCAAGGATACCTCCCTCGCTGGGGCCTGGGTAGGAGGTTATGTCGGACTAGAACCGACTAAAACGCACGCCGTCTGTGGGCCGTCGGTTGCCGGAAGTGAGATTATCGTAGATATTATATCCCTTGTATATCATTTGTATTTCTTTTTTTTTTTTTATACCACTTAGGTGGCAGACAAGCACACGGCCCACCTGATGGGAAGCGGTCACCGTGGCCTATGGACGTATGCAACACCAGGGGCGTCACACTCGCGCTGCCGACCCTGAAGAAACCTTCTAATGCCCTTCTTGAAGAACCCCATATTGTAGTCGCTTGGGAAAACCACCGCTGGGAGTTCATTCCACAGCTTGAGTGTGCGTGGGATGAATTGCCTTTCAAACCGCACAGTGCGCACCATTTCCGGACGCAATGTGTGAGGATGAATTCCCTGCCTGTGGCGATTGTAAATAGATCCAATAATTAATTCATACAGTCCCTATTTCTTAAGTTTTAAGAATAACCGCTACTTGACTACTTCAATCTAATTTCCAGTAACCTAATGGCCTTCCGTAAAGCGAACCTGGAGACGTTCACCAAGAAGTACGGCGTGAAGCTCTCGTTTATGTCTCCGTTTCTGAAGGCGGCGGCCAACGCTCTGATGGACCAGCCCGTCGTCAACGCCGTCATCATCGGCTCAGACGTCATTTACAGGTTATTATTTATTATCTATATTCTATTACAGGAACATAAGTATCAAGATAACTTGTACGTTAACCAGAAAATTCTTCAAAAATATACCAAGTATTCTTCTTCATCCGAACTCTAATTCAGTTTGGTACAGTTACATCTACCATTGTAACATTGTTGGTTTCTGTAATTGTGACCCTATTTCCTGAGACCTTGCCTTTAACTTACCGTCAGGCTAGATGAAGACATATCAATTGACGTGTCCTATATAAAAAAATATCCAAGGCTTTCACTTTTCCGTCTCTGCTTCGCTCCCCTAACTCCTACTAGACTACTCCTATCCATGATTTAGTTTAATTGACTTCTAGGGACGCAACTGCCGCTGATAGTAGAGTTGCCGTCCGCCAATCAGCATATGTTTGTAGGACATTGATTTGGGCCCCTGAAGCCTCGATAATCAACACCCTTTCAAATCTGTCTCAGTGAAACTCGCAGCCTTTAATTTTTTCATTCTTAATCTTCAGCTATGGCCAGCTACGTCATAATCCTTGATCGATTTAAACAGTATGTGTAAAGGACTTGTGCATAATTTTCAGAGACTACGTGGACATTTCGGTAGCTGTGGCTACGCCCCGGGGTTTGGTCGTGCCGATAATACGAAACGTGGACTCGATGGACTACCCTCGGATCGAACTGGCAATGGCAGCATTGGCCGCGAAAGCTCGAGATGGTGAGTTAAATAGCTGGAGTCAGGAGTGGTATTATTGATGCCATTTGAGTAAAGATTTTAAATTATTTTCAAATAAATTCCTCCCTCTTCCCCACACGATACTTTCATTTCTTCCGAAACCTGGCTAAACCTGGCAACGCCCGTGTCCCCAGAGACTAAATATTTTAGTGGAAAAGTCTCTACTTGAAGCATTGGTTTGGCTAATGTTGTAAGCGATTATGTTTTTGTCGCGGTTTAGACGGAGGGGGATGGAGCTAAATAGGGTGTACACAGGTACACTGTGTACAGCAGTATCCATATTCCTCAATGTCACAATCCCAAAATACGATCACTTAATATAGCCCGTCCTGGTATGCTCACTGTTTCAGAAACTGGTTTAATTGACAATTATTTCACTTCAATTAATTCATAATTTCAATAAAGAGTTATAACTTTGGCCAGAATACTGAATATCCTTCTAGAAAGTGGCCACGGGTTCATGATCCGTCCTGGATAGGTATTGACTTTTTCCCACTCAAAATCTAACGTTAACTTCCAGGTAAACTGACACAAGCAGACATGACGGGCGGGACGTTCACTATAAGCAACGGCGGAGTGTTCGGCTCACTGCTGTCGATGCCCATCATCAACTTGCCGCAGTCGTCCATTTTGGGCATGCACGCGATCTTCCAGAGACCTGTCGCTATTAATAAGAAAGTATGTACTGCAAACAGTGTTTATCAAAAGCCTCCGTCCTTTAAATAGACCATTTGCTGTTTGTTGGGTGTATGACCCCACAAGGACCTCTAGGATCCAATCCAAACTTACCTGCAAACTGATACATGTGCTGATTAACTCAGACGAGGCTTTTCTCTCGCAATTGGACGGTCAGAGGGCAGGCGCTTTCAAACAAACCGCATAAAACAAATTTATAAGAGGAGGAGTAAAACGGATCTCGGGTTCCGAGGTAAAAGACTTGAATGTAACTGGGAACAATGCCAAGATGATAATGAGAGAGAACTGATCAGTTTTCTTGACAGGACCATTCATTTTGAAATATACGAAACTTATTGGTCCACAACTTTGAATATAGGTATTGTAATTTTATGGTGCAAGGGTCCGAGGAATACACCTTATTGGGTCACCTTGCACCCCGGCATCTGAGACCCGAGATGACGTGCGGTCTTAGTTGGTTCGAGTCCGACATAAACACTTTCCTTACCCCGGTGGGGAATATTCGTGAGGACCTCCGCACGAAAAAAAAGTAGTTCACGGTACGCCTGCGTTGTCACGTTGCGTTGTTTTGTATTTGTTATGGGGAAACCATATATGAAAGCTTTGGATGCAACTGAAATTAGTACTGATATGATGATGATGAAGAAAAAAATGAACTGTCCCTCTTTCTTTTCAGGTTGAAATCAGACCCATGATGTACTTAGCGCTGTCGTACGATCACAGACTGATAGACGGCCGTGAAGCTGTGCTATTCTTAAGGAAAATCAAATCTGGCGTAGAAGACCCCACGTCCATACTCGCCGGCATTTGACCTCACTCCAAGACTGCTACGTTGAAATTGAACGTTCTTAGAAAATCTCCAAAACTACGTAGCTTTTAACTTTGTACTAAGCGTTTAACTAGTCGGTATTCGTAGTTTTAGAGGATTTTATTACCCGATATAGAGACGTCTAAACGTAGGGTGACGGTGCAAATTGTCGTAGCGTGACCGCGCCGTCACCGCGTCGCGTCGTCAGGCCGTCGTCGTCGTCACGTCTTACGTAATGGAACTTTGGAGACTGGGTCCCGGGTCCGCTCTCCTACTCGTTTATCTTGAATTGGTTATTGAGGGCAAACCACTTGGGCTAAGGTAGTGCCAGAACCTTATCCTTACTTACTTACCTTATCAGCAAGAATATCGGCTAAAAGTTGAGGTTGGGCTGGGCCATTTGAAACAGAAAATAGAATAATTGCAGGTGTGAATGGGAGTCCCCCATTCATATCTGCCTGTACTTTGTTTTGTACAGTTTTAAGGGAAATTAAATCGTGACGATGTGGCGACGATGCAGCGACGGAGCGTTGATTTTACGTATTTACAACACACTGAAAAGGAAAACTGGTAATCCTAACTAATATTATGAATGCGAAAGTGAGTTGCACGCTGTGATCTTGAATATCAAATGTTATTCAAGAATGTTAGACTTTTATAACAACATTTCTATTATATTATAGTAGCTACCTGTAGTAGCTGCCCGGCCCGGGGCTTCGCCTTATGGAAAACTTTTAGCGGTAAAAAGGGGCTTTTTACCCTTTTTACCCTTGTTTATGGGTAAAAAGTAGCCTTCAAGGTACCTACTTTTCATGTTATGTTTTAATTTTTCCTGTTAACAAAATCGGTTCAGCGGTGTAGACTAGATATAAAAGGTAACAAACAGACTTTCACATTTATAATATTAGTAGCTATGACCTACCTGCTCGTGTAGTTCTAGCTTTTTTTATTTCTGATGCTTACCATTAAATGAGAATTACACAATGACGCTAATATTTGCTTGTTTTATTTGCCACGTCTATACCTCCATACACCCTTCTCATACAATAGGCATCGATTTATCGATATTAAAGAGGAGTAACTGAGTAAGTATTCCTCACGGATGCCACCGCCGTTGGCCATCGGCCCGCCGCCGATGGCCAATGGTTGGTTTATCTCAGTCATGAATGGTTTATCTCAGTCAGATCGCTTTAAAACCGCACCTCAATTACCGGAGTGTAAAGGTCCACGCTACCCAATAAGGTAGGTAAGGCATTTGCCTCGCAACCCGGCTGACCGTGGACCGTGGGCCATCTTCATTTTGATAGCTCTTTTGGATGTGAGAAGCACGGTGTTACCATCGAATTCTGAAAATGGGGAGGCGCGCATCGCGTCGCCGCGTCGGGACTGTGCTGGGGTGACACCATAGAGTAAAGTATGGGTGACACCCCGAGCCTGTGTTCAGAGAACCACCGTCCCTTGTAAGCTCTGTCACTCTGGCTAGCAGAGGGACATAATAAATCTCCCTCTGCTAGTCAGAGCGACAGATGGAACCTCTCCGAGCAGCTCTCTACAGACAGGGCCGCTCCCGCCTGGATCGAAATTTGCCGTAGGCAGCAGCATCTGCGTCTCCCCTGCGATGAATGTTGGTGCTACCCATAGATAATACACTATGCGCTGCCGTCTCCGTTGCCCAAGGTGCACCGCGTTGAAGTTTCAAGCCAGTCTTTTTACAATAAATAAATATAAAATACATTACATTACTGTAGGTACACCTACTGCATTTTGCATAGTTAGAGAAATTCATAATGTTCCTCTACAATTTCCCTCTTCCGTCCCGTTTGTAGCAGGATCACTGATCTCTAAATAATAGAGATCTCTAAGTAATAGAGATCAGTAAGCAGGATACATTAGTCAATCAAAGACAATATCAAAAATACAAATAAAATAAAATTAAAATTTATCTATCCTACCTACCCATAGATATCGTACTATTATCTCCCTCTAGAGTTCAGTGATCCTACCATTTTGCTACGGAACCGCTATTTGGTAGATTTTTGAACTGATAAATATTGTATTGGTTAGCGAGCAGCACAAATAACACTCTCTGGACACTAGGCTGGACCCTTCTAAAAGGTGTTCGTAAATATTTTTATAGTTTTTAATTTATAATGCTCAATACGTAAACAAAATTAAATACAAAAATTTTCTGCAAAAGTTTCTATTGTAACGAACGATTTAAAATTTCTGAACGCACTTTTAAAATGGCTATATTTTTAGGACTGACAATATTTTTGTTTGAATGTCAAATTGATTCCGTGTTAGTATTTTTATTCCGCGCGACGATTGATTAAATACCATTTATTGGTAAAAATCACCTAATTTTGTGCTATAAAATAAGTAATTTGTAGTCGAAAACCACATGAAGTAGTATTGTCAGTGTATTACGTCTAGATATGCGCTAATTGTCAAATAATGAGGCGAGGTCATCCAGGCATCGGTGGATGGCGAAATGATAATCATAGGCATTTCAGGCCTAGAACTGGTGGTACACCACGTTTTAGACCTCCCAGACTCTTCTCATTATTGGATGCTCCCAGGTAAGTAATCAGTCTGTAATAAACAACACTGTTTAGATTGCATCATTGACGCGCCAATATCTGGTGTACCTTAAAATTTACCAAAAATAAGTCTAACAGTCTAAGATCAACTGTAAAAAATATGTCCCTATGGTTGCTATGTATAACTATGGTGACAACGATTATTTAAATCGATAACGTAAATTCATTTCAGATTCCCGCCACCCGGTCCTAGACTGCACAGAGGATCGCATCCTTACAATGCACAATCAGACGAACACGTGATTTCGAATCATCATGAAATAAATAATTATAGAAATATAGGTCATCATCAAAACAACCCCAGGTCACAGGACAGGCACCAGCCAAGAAGAAATGTCTATCAATATGTTAATCCTAACTTGAAACAAGATGGTAATACTCAAAGTAATACCTATAATCATCCATCCAACTTCTATAATGATCAAGGAGAATCGTTCCATGTAAATAGTCTTGGTGATGTTGATCATAGGCAGCTCGCCAACACGTCTCATGGTCAAGAGTCCTATAATACTCACAGAATAAATCCTTGGGCTGATCCACCACCTAACCAAAGACAACAACACTATGAGGACAGAGGTCACCAGGCATATAGACATCATGATTCAGAAAGACATCATGGAGAAATTAATAAGAACCCGTCGTTAGACTACACTGGCCATAGACCACCATCGTCAGACTACTATGGCAGTACTTCTACCACAACTATCAATAATAACAATACTGCATTCAGTCGATCTGTTGATGATACGGTAGACATTGTTCGGAGAAGACTAATGAACCGTAACGAACCACCAACGGATGTGCCAGAAACTTCCGAGCCGCAGACAAATAGTGAACAACATGTTCAGAAGAGTATAAGTCAACACAATGTGCAAGAGATGCCTACTAAAAAGAGAATACCAAGACAAAAACAGAATATCAAATCAAATTGTGACAAAATGAAATCGAATATAGTTAATGAATTGTTCAAAATGGATAAGGATAAAATGCACAAGTTGATGGATGATCCGGGCTCATCGTCGAAGTTTGAATATGCTATCAGTAGTTTTATTACTGAGTCTCAGAACAGTCTTAACCGCCATTTGAGATCTGTTGCTGAAAAATCTCTAGTGAGCACCAGTAGTGATGATTTCATTCATAATGATAATAATACCATATATGAGGATACTTTTATGAAACAAATGCAGTGTATTTTAGATCCTCAAGATTCAATCTTGCTGGAAGACATAAAACCTCTTGTTATGGCGGAATTAAGCAAAGTTCTTCAAATAGATGATTTTGAGGCAAGATGTGACACTGATGAGCAGAATGCTCAACAATTAAGAGAGTTTCAACAAAGTTATACTCATTATGAAAACTTTCATTATAATGATTTCCCTCCAGAGGTATATGACTATGACCAGAGAAATATGTCAAACGATGGGCCCGAGGCTGATATGAACCCTATAGATAACACTACTGTTGAGAATTTAAAGTATGAACATCAAGAAATCACAAATGAAGAGGATTTCCATAATGAAAGTGTCCTTTTTGAACGGCGTTCCTTGAAGAAGAGTGATCAAGATCATCGTAGACAAAGTGTGGAAAACACAAGACAGAGGATGAGTACAGATAATCAAGTAGTAGATACATTCCCGGCCAGTGAAACAACTCTACCTCTCTTTGACACAAATACTGAACAATTTTCAGAAGAAGAGGACACATTTGCTGAATTAGACAGGCAGTATCATGTCGCTGTAGACCCCAATTTTCTGGAAAATTTATCAGCAAGGACAACACCAAACTATGTGTTGCAAGTAGATCCCAGTCTTAATATTAAACAAGAGTTTAACCATCAATTGCAGTCATCTGAAAACCTATTGCCAGGTTACAGTGATAATAATCACAGAGAAAACAGTATGGCTAAAGTTAAGGAGGAAATCATACAATCCCCAGATTTTCCTAAAGAGAATAGCACTCCTGTAAATACAGACAACATCTCATCTAGAATAGATCACATCAGTAAGCAGGGGCATGCTGCTAGAAGCAATGCTACAGTAAGAGAATCAGAAAAGCCTAAACGGTCAAGTGTAAGTAAGACCTCACCGTCAAACAGTCGTAAAAGATCTATAGACCAAAGGCCACCTCATCGGAAAGAAAAACGAAAGAAAAGTGAATCAAATTCTTCAGATATTACCAAATCAGACAGAAGTGGCTCCACCAGCTCAAGGGATAGACATTCTAAGCCCTCAGAGAAATGCAATGATCTCTCAAAGCCCTACTACAGTATATTCCACTCTAGACATGGTACTAGGAAAGAAATCTCATCAAAAGACCATAAAAGGAGTGATAGCTCACAAAAAGGGTATTCAGACAAATATGTTAAAAGGAAAGAATCAAGAGATCGTGAGCCAAAGTCTAGAGATCGTGAGCCACATAAAAAACGCTGTTCTAGTTCATCCAGTCAGACTATATTAAGCCCTAAAGATAGTAGTAGTAATAATACTAGTGTAACTCCAACAAAAAATGATTCTAAAACTAAACTTAAGCCCATAGACATGTTTGTAGAGCAAGCTAAGAAAGTATCTGTACATCAGGCACATAGAAATACTGCTCCAACCCCTGCTGTTATTCCTAAAGCTGCTGAAGAGAAGCCCACACCAGTAGTAACATCCCCACAAAAGGCAGTGCAAACAAAACATGCTGCAACTCAAGTTTTCAAAAGAGTGATAAATAAGGAAACCCAGACGGTTGAAGCCAAAAATGTAAAGAGTCGTTTTTGTCAAACAGATAAACAAAATCAGGTTTCAGTTGCCGTTCAAACACCTCGGGTGTTTTCAAATAAACCAAAACCCGAAGCGAAAGATGCTTTCGAAAGAATGAAAGAAATTGACATGGAAATACAAGAATTGTTACAAGAAAAGTTCCAACTATACAATAATTTAGAATCTAAGCATTCTGCTCCACAAGCACAAGCAGAACAATCGTACCTCAGTGTAACCGTCGTAAATGTAGCAGCTATCAATCAACAAGAAGAAAACAGTCAACCTATTAAAGTTATAACCAATGCAGCTCCAGTTGATAATACAATTCCAGAAATTGTTGAAGTGGAACCCGATATTATTAAAATGGAACCTGAAATTGACCCTGATGTTCCAGACACAATTACAAATGCAGATGCAATTGTAGACGACTTTACTAACATACCAGTTGAGGAGTTGGAACAAATAGCTTTAGAAAGTGTTGAAAACGTAAACTTTGAAGATGTTAAAATTGAAAAAAGGAGTTCACGCCATAGAGCATTGCGACGGGAGAGAATGAACTCTGAAAGTCCAAAGTCTACATCTAGCAGAAGAAGCAACAAAAAGGCTAAAACGCCAAACATATCTTTGATAGAACAGATAATAACTGATGATAGACCTCTAGAAGACATCATATCTCTCGATGACCTCGAGGAAACACCTCGCAAACATAAAAAGAAACCTCATAGATCCAAACCAAAGAAAAAATCCTCAAAGAAATCAAAACCTAAAACAACTATTGATATAAGTTCTTATGGTTTAAAGGAATGTTCAGTAGTTCTCATTCAAGCTGATGTCAACAAATATTTGAAACAGTCTCAACAGCATGAAGAATTACGTGTACAAATAGATGATACTATGGAACTGGACAAAGATTCTCCAGTATCTATCAAAGATTCTCCGAAATCTCTTAAAGAGTGTCCAATATCCTTCAAAGAATCTCCAGAACGAAAGAGTTCTGAACCAGAAGATGTTATTGAAGAGTCTGTTGTTAATGACTTGCAGTTTGACATGCTTGATGTGTCTGAAGACATAGTTATTGGAGAAAGCTGTGAGATAAAAGACAAAGACTCGAGTGAACAGACAGTGACTGTAAGTGAAGACTTGATACTGGATAACAGTCAGTCGTCGGCTGACGACGCTCTCGTGGGCGAGACTGGCCATGTGGAGAATGAGTGTAGGACGTATGACTACTCAACAGATGAGGAACTAAGACGCGATTCTCTAATAGTTACGGGGAATGTTGACGCCGTACTGGCAATAGAAGTAAGTAGTTTACATTTACTTTATATAATTTAACTAGCTTTTTCCCGCGGCTCCGCCCGCGTGGATGTCGGTTATCGCGACCAAACATAGCCTATGTCCTTTCTCAAGGTCTAATCTACACCTATACCAATTTTCATCAAAATCGGTTAATTGGTTTGGGCGTGAAAGCGAGACAGACAGACAGACAGACAGAGTTACTTTCACATTTATAATATTAGTAGGGATTCCTGATTATTTTTTTGCACTGAGCAGGTTCGATTCCCGGTCAGTGCAAATATTTGTATATAGTATGTCTATTTGCATTAGTCTGCGTGTTATGTATGTGTTTACAAAAAAAAATAATCTAAGTATGAAATAGTTTACGCGAATATCACTCATTGAAATAAAATCACTCTTTAACGGATTCTATCGCGTAAATAGTAACACCAACAATTAATTATGATTCGGGTACTTTAAGAAAACTTGTACTTCAAACTATGTGATAACTACCATCTCTAGTCACCCCGCGAACATGGCTGCTGAAAAGTACAGTAAGTAAATAATAACAAATAAATCACGATAGTTCCCGGCAGAGTAGAATTTGGGCCACCCCATCACTCCCCCCATGCGGTGTCGTACAAGGCGTCTAAGGGATAAGGCTGTTTAACATCAGACAGATATAGCCTAGACTCAGCCTATACATGACTTGAGCCAACACTAGTGCCCGGAAAACGGCAATAGCCTCACCCCCTACTACGTGGGATCTAATACGTACAATGATTGGTGAAATATGGGTGTTAATTCACCTCTGCCCATCCCTCCGGGGATAAAGGCGTGATTGTATGTATGTAGAATCCGATAAAGAGTGGATTTATTTCAATTAAGTATCAGTAACTATTATATTTCACATAACACTATAATCACAATTTTTATTTACTATAATTATTAATTGTATCAATTATAAAACTAAACTAATGCATTTTAAAACTAAAACTAATAATATTACAAATTACAATAAAAAAATAAATAATAATAATAATTAAAATGCGTCGTGGAATTCCTCCGCATCGCATGCCTCTTGTGGTAACGTTCCCAGAAGACTGGCAGCATTGCCACGTTGAATGGCAATGCTTATTCTCTGACCTAAAAAGAGACCAGCCTTCTGGTCACGAGAAGCGTCGACCATACGTTTCGCAAGTATCTAAGTATTTTTACCAGCGTTTTGGATACCATAACGTAAGAGTTAGGCTATGTTTACTTTGAATCTAGATAGCGCAGTGTAGAATTTCGTAAATGTATATAAGTTACTACCAGTCTTAATAAAACCCTTCTCACATATTCCAGTGTATCGAGAGCGACTTCGTAGCAGCGTGTTTGGATGGTAACGTATACCACTTCAGCGGCGACGGGCAGCTCCTCAACACGATGCGTGGCTCCAACCTGGCCGTCACCTGCCTTACCATTGTTAAGGAGAAGTACGAGACCATCGTGTACACGGGATCGCTCGACTCCCGGATCCGATACTACGATTTAGATGTAAGTTTTTGTGATATATTTTTAACTAGCTGACCCGTCAAACTTCGTACCGCCATATTTTCCGCCCGCGTGGTATTATCTCTAAATTTATCAGTGTTTCTATACAATATTATGCATGTATTATACCATATAAACCATCCTCTTCAATCACTCTATCTATTAAAAAAAACCGCTTTAAAATCCGTTGCGTAGTTTTGAAGATTTAAGTATACATAGGGAAGGACAGACAGCGACAGCGACTTTGTTTTATAATATGTAGTGATGATGAAGCTCTTGCCCGCGGCTCCGCCCGCGTGGATGTCGATTATCGCGACCAAGCATAGCCTATGTCCTTTCCCAAGGTCTAATCTATCTCTGTACCAAATTTCATTAAAATCGGTTCAGTGGTTTAGGCGTGAAAGCGTAACAGACATAGAGACAGAGTTACTTTCGCATTTATATTATTAGTATGGAAGTATGGATAGTATGGA
Source organism: Eilema depressum (assembly GCA_914767945.1). Classification (NCBI taxonomy): domain Eukaryota; kingdom Metazoa; phylum Arthropoda; class Insecta; order Lepidoptera; family Erebidae; genus Eilema; species Eilema depressum. Next base: position 14,181,720 of record OU612031.1, read on the forward strand.
TATGGAATTATGGATTACAAGCAACTCTGTGGCGTGGCCGTTGCATTCGACTGCTGCTCAGAAAGCGCGGGTTTGGTTTCCGCCCAGGGCAAATATTTTGTATGCATGAATTGACATTTCGTGCACATGCTAATTGCATTGATATGAGTGTTGCCGTGCTTTGGAGAGTTAAGTCGTTAGTCCCGGTTGTCATACGAACATGGCAGTTGTTCTATAGGGAAATGGGTGAAATGGCCGACACAGAAGGGCTGACCACCCGTCCGTTCAATGGCAACCCCACTGGCAGTAGTAATAGTAACAATGGCGAGAGGTCCTTATAACCCGATTCCTGTCAGCTTCCCTTTGCATAGTTTATAGAGATCTTTGAATTTGGTAAACTAGATCGAGGTAAGAACTTTTTTCCACTGGCTTCCATCCCCATTCGCCACTGAGTAGTAGTAACTACATAACATAACATTGTACTTTTTCAGACGGGCTTGGAGAAAGGTCCCGAGTGCAACGTGCTCAGCCCTATACAAACCATGGACCGTGCGTGGGACACTGTGTTCGTTGGCACTAGGACTGGCTTTGTTCTCCAATTTGAATGCAAGGTTCGTATTTCATTTTATTTTACTTTAATAAATAATAACTGCAATGCTCCAATGTCACCATTGGGTTGTGAAGGTCAGATGGCAGTCGCTTCACGGAAAATATCGAGGTACAGCTAAAATCTGCGGTTAAGACTGGTAATGCGAACCCCAGACTCCGAGGTGAAAGCTTCGGATGGGAATGAGAATTAACGCTAGGATGAAGAAGAATAAATAATAGAAAGTCTAAAAAAAAATAGGAAAAGTATCAAGGTTACCATTCTTTTTTGTGCGGAATCCCTACGGATCACCTTCGCCAGCCACCGGGGATGGTATGTCGGACTCGAACCGACTAAAACCGCTCGCTATATCGCCAAGACTGGCCTAGGATCTATTTCGTTATTGGGAGTTCGAATAGCAGTTACCTCAGGAAAAACTAAATACACCAAACAAAAGGTATTCTTATACAGTAGAAGTAGGTATCTTTTCTTTCATCAAAATCCTGAATCGATTTTGAATGTTTTTTTTTATACCACTCATATAAACTCATAATGATTATATGGGAACGCGACGGATTATGCGATATGCGATAGAGCGACTACAATATGGGGTTCTTCAAGAAGGGCATTAGAAGGTTTCTTCATGTTCGGCAGCGCGAGTGACGCCCCTAGTGTTGCATTCGTCCATAGGCCACGGTAACCACTTCCCATCAGGTGCTTGTCTGCCACCTAAAGGCGGGCACCCACTAACAGTTTATCGAACGACAACCGGATGATAATATCGGTCTGTCAGTTCATCGCAATAGCCCACACACTTACAGTTTCGTATACGATTTTGGAGAGACGGCTAATATGTGTGTGGCCGCTTGACGATTTCGGTCAGCAAACACAGTTAAAGGCCGGACAGTCTATGGCCGTCGGCATTTTATACGTAATACTTAACATCAGACTAAAAGAATAAAATAGTGTTATTATTTTAGTCTTGAGGTAATAAAATTATGATGACATTGATGACATAAGGACTGCAGGCCGCCGGACAGACGAAAAACTGCAGGCGGACTGTTAGTGGGTGGCCGCCTTAAGTAGTATAAAAAAAATCATTCCTTTATTCCCTTTTGAAGCGGTTCATGTAAAGACATACTGAAGTGTCGTATTATCACAGGTGTACTGTTTCATATTACTTAATTATGCTACATCAACACTCCGTGCTAATAACCGGGAACTGAATTATTCAGCATTTTTGTGTAAATAATTGAATATGATACCGATATGCTATCGATCAGTTTGTGTAGGCACAAATAACGATTGAAAAAAAACTATGCATCAGTTGACTACCTCTATGGCGTAGCGGTAGAGCGTTCGACTGCTACGTTGGATGTCGCGGGTTCGATTCCCGCTCAGTGAAAATAATATTTGTATTAATGAATATGTCTATTTGCATTGATCTGGGTGTTTCTATGTATAATGTGTGTGTGTAAAATACAAAAAGAAATGTATGTATCTCAGTATATTTATTAGCATTCTAGAACCCATAACACAAGCCAGTTAGGCTATGCTTACTTTGGGTCTAGATAGCGTTGTGTAGAATGTCCTACAATATTTGTATTATTACGCTGGGCGTTTCTATGTGAATAAAAAATAAAAAATGTATATCCCTTGGTGCTAAGACCAATATAAACCATAGAAACCGTGAATCCGCGACGCCATTTATTTTATACCACTTAGGTGGCAGACAAGCACACGGCCCATCTGATGAAAAGTGGTAACATTGGCCTATGGACGTGTGCAACACCAAGGTAGGCGCACTCGTATTGCCGTCCATGTAAGGACAGAGTTTCTGTGCCGTCAGTGCAGAAGACGAGCAGAAGAAGTCTTTGGTCTTCCCACTGACAGCATAAAACCTCACCAGTGAGCCCTGGCTACCCTACTCAACTGGGAACACAACACGAGGTTATAACCGCGGTATTCTGTAGGTCGGAGTTACTTCCCCAGTAGAACTGCTCAATTGGGACGGAAATACAGACGTGTCTCACCTCCTAATACAACATTTCCCTCAATCATAGCGTAGGCTATCCATAAAGCTAGAAGTTTAAATAGAAGAAATAAAAATCCAACCTTTCATTTTCAGAATAACATGCTGATACCAATAAGTACAGTCAAATTTTCTGAACAAGCCATCTTAGCCCTTCGTGCAATGAAAGAGGGTCCACGCAAGGTCCTCCTAGTGGCCTCTCGTTCAGAGAACGTGACTATCAAAGACGCTCAGACTGGTCTGCTGCTGAGGACGCTAGCGGGACCGAAGATGACCGTGTATTCGTTGCTGTTTGAAGACGGAAAGGTGTATTGTGGGACCAGTAGCAATCAGATACATGTGTTCGATTATGCTGTAAGTATATTAGTAATATATTATGGTATAGTATCCGGTGGTATAATAATACCCAGGGGTCCACTATGATATTGTATTGCGTGCTGCGGGTCAGAATAAATATATTTTTCTTTCTTCTTCTTTCTTCTTCTTCTATATAATCATAAACCTTTCTCATCTTTTGTCTATATCCATAGATGGTCAGCAGATGTTGTTTTTATTTTATTGTGAAATTTATTGTGAAACATTCAGGTAGATGAACTTAAATTTTTAAAACCATAAATTGTTGTGGATACAAAATGTAAATTTACTCCATCCTGAATACCGTCGATGAGTCACTATTTTCTTAACGCGAACATACCTATATAATGGAACCTAAAGTGATCACCTGGACTCAAAGGATCCTCTTTTTTTTTTCATATACAGGGCGTCCCACAGCCAGTGTTTTATTTTACCAAATTGAATTTATAATTTTAGGTTTCAAGGAGTTCCTTTCATTTAATTTACCATGTTTCTTAGAGAGATTTGATCCTTATGATTGACACTATCGATTGATGCCATAAAAATACAGGATATTACTTTTTTAGATTTTAGTCGGTTCGATTACCGGGTGTGGCAAGCGAATTTTTAAAAATCTTTGAATGCAATTTTGTTTCTTTTTAAAAATAAAATGATGTCTTGTTTAAAAAAAAATTGCTAACTTTAGGATTTAAGGTACAGGTGTGAGTATGTGTATGTGTTAAAAAAAAATATCTGCACAATAGGCTATTTGACAACATTAAAAATATACTACAAATTATGGCCATCCTATTAGAAAATAACGTTAAAAGTCCTACGAGACTACAATTTACTCTTCAAATATGTGTATTTTATGAGAATTTCAAATATAAAAATGTTATATTTTGTTGATTTATTGTCTATGACAAAAACGCTCGTGATTGGTCAGAGCTCTGGGTGACGTCATTGCTACAAAATATCTCCAGTTGTATGAGCTATTATTGTTTGTTTCGGTGTTATTATTTGCTTTTTCCTTGATTATCGCGAGTTTTATGGACATATTTTGTGACTAAATTCGAAATGGATACAAATTTTGTGCGAGCCGATGATAACAGCAACTTACCTACAAAAGAGTGACGTCACAACTCACACGCATCGCCATGTTTAAATATCCTAGCGTTTTTCGCGCACTTTTGAAAATTTAAACTATAGCATTGATTTTTTAACATAATTCATTATTTTTTTACAGAAATATTAATGTGATATGTTTATACTGTAATAAGCAATCATTAAAAATGGTTTTTGATTAGTCAAATAGCCTATTGTTTCACTATCACTACATATTATAAAACAAAGTCAAGAGGAAGATTTATATGTATAATACATGCACAATATTGTAGAGAAACACTGATAAATTTAGAGATAATACCACGCGGGCGGAAAATATGGCGGTACGAAGTTCGCCGGGTCAGCTAGTCTATAATATTAGTAGGATAAACAATGTACTGCAATAACCACGTGTATGACTGTAGCATCTGTTTTTCCTCAGAGCGGCGCACACTCGGGCTGCCACTCGGGCGGTAAGGGCGCGGTGTGCCTGCGCGCGACGGGCGGGCTGCTGTTCGCGGGCTGCTACGACGGCTGCGTGTACGTGTACCGCGAGGGCGACACGCGCCCGCTGGCGCAGCTGCGGGGCCCCGGCCTTATGCTGCTGTCGCTCGCCGTCGTCGGCAGCAAGGTGAGAATACCACCCTGTATACACTAGCATTGGACTGCAATAGGCTAATTGATTGATTGATTGATTGATAGACTAGCATTATGGACTGCAATAGGCTAATTGATTGATTGATTGATTGATAGACTAACATTGGGAGAGAGGCCTATGTCCAGCAGTGGAGTGTACTAGGCTAATTGATTGATTGATAGGCTAGCATTGGGAGAGAGGCCTATGTCAAGCAGTGGAGTGTACTAGGCTAATTGATTGATTGATTGATAGACTAGCATTGGGAGAGAGGCCTATGTCCAGCAGTGGAGTGTACTAGGCTAATTGATTGATTGATTGATAGGCTAGCAGTGCTTCTACTGGAATAGTAGTTTGCTCTAGGTGTGGACCTACCTTCATATAAGGACACATAACATTTATCAGAATAAAGGTATGATTTCGTAGCCGACCGCATACGACAACTGCCGACGCACGCAGCAGATGCGCGTAATTCATTGCGGCTTCTCAATGGTCCCCTTTATCCGTATCGTAGTTTAACAAGTTATGGGTAAGCTGTATGTGCTGCATGCGTCGGCAGTTGTCGTATGCGGTCGGCTTCGGAATCATAGCTTAAAAACATTTTCTTTTTTTCTCGTTTTTCTTTTTTCTTTTCTTTCCTTTTCTTTTCTTTCTTTTCTTTGTTGAAGTTAGCAAGCCGCATTTCCCACATAAATTTTATACACCTATTTATATGAACTGTCGTTCATTATATTTTTGGTCTCATTTGCAAAACTGTGAATGACCCTTTTTAATATCGTCACTTTCTTTTTTTAATTAATCGTGTCCTCATTTCAGATTATTGCCGGCTACAAGGACAGAAGTCTATACATATGGAAGATACCTTTAAGTATATTACAAGAAATGATTTTATAAATAGGTTACTACATACATAAGTGTTGTAGATTAAATATCGATTTACCTTTCCTTTAGTTCAATATATTCCGTGTTTAACCTATTAGGTGTATGCCACTGTATATATAACAATAAAGTATTTTAATGATGGTGTAAACTTGTTATTTATTTAAACCTAGCTACTAAAGGTGAGCGCAGACCTCAGTCGCGACCGCAGGCGTCGCAGTCATCGCTTTGTATACGACCGTTTCGGGTACTGCGGCGAGTGCGGTGCGGCTAGGTCTGCGTTCACCTTAAAGCAGGGTTTCTCAAAGTGGGATTCTCGAACCTCTAGACCCGTATTTCCCAAAGTGGTCAGGTGGATCCACGGGAGACTCGACGGGGGTCTACGTCGGGCGTAATGAAAAATAGGGGTCCACAATCGTAAGCGGGGGTGCATGATTGAATATCACAGAAAGGTGAGATCCATCTTGATGGATCTCATTAATATTTTTACGTAAAAATTCAGTTTATTACTTTTTTATTTGTAAAACTAAGTTTCATAATAAAACGCGTCTAAAAACCGAAATTGAACAAATTAATAAAGACATCCAGATTGTTTACTTTTAATTATGTACCTAACCAAACAAAGTATAGTGTGTTCGAAGTCCAATTGGTCCAACCCCATGTTATCATATATCAGTGAGTACAGTTTTACAGGAAACGTGGTCTCAGCGTACCCCATTGGGAAAGAGGTGCGATTTACTAGCATGTAATATGGGTATTTATCTACAATGTAGACATACGATTTCTCTTGTAAATACATAGAAACGCCCAGACATTGATACATTGAAATATTTGCACTCAGTGAGTATCGAACCCGCAACCTATGTAATAGCAGTCGAAGTTTCTGCCGCCACGGTATATAATAAGTTAAGCCGTGTTTTGGTTTGGATGACACTGGTTGTAATGGGATGGGACATTCAATGATATACATGCATGTGATGCATGCGTCACCATCCCTACGCCTAAGTATTCTGTGCATGCAAGGGAAATGGGAACCGACTGGAACCGTTCCCAGTTGCATCAGACTTCAGAGGCTTTCACATCGAAGTTCGATGTCCACATATTCTTTTAAATTTGATTTATGGGAACGACTGCCGTCTGACCCTGAGAGGAAAGCCTGCACTAGAGCTTCGTCTGTAAATCAGCAGATGTGCTGGCCTAAAGGTGGGAGTACAGTACCTATTATCCGGATTTCAGCCAGCCAAATACTGAATGAGTGCTTTTATATTTATTGGCTGGCAACGGCATGTTATCATTTCCGTCCATGGAAAAAAATCTTCTCCAATCTCTGTGCATTTTGCCTTCCTATTGTACCGTGACAATAAAACATGCCGTGCATATTCGTAAGCTCGGTCTGTCACTCTGTCTGTTACGCTTTCACGCCTAAACGACTGAACCGATTTTGATGAAATTTGGTATAGGGATAGATTAGACCTTGAGAAAGGACATAGGCTATGTTTGGTCGCGATAACTAATATCCACGCGAACTGAGACGCTAGTAGATTATTAATCGATTGTTTCATGTTTAGTCGATTTTATAATACGTCAATGTTTCCGAACGAAATTTAGTTTCTGCCAAGTGGCACTCCTGTTTAAATTTCTGACTTACGTCAGTGGGTGTTTCGGACGGCGGCCATTACTCTACGTATAATTATTAATTTTTTCGCTGTTTTGTGCTAGAAACAAAGAACTTAAATATTTTCGAGATAATCTATAATATTATAGTTTTGGATAAAATACATTTATAGTACAAAAATGAATCCAGAATAGTAAGTAATTTTGTTGTAATATGGCGTAGGAAGGATGGTGTTGAAAACCTATATTTTTTTGCGTGTTCATTGTCTTTGCGTGATATTTTTCATTTAGAATTGTATATAGTTTGTGAAATAACAAATTTAAAAGTGTTGAAAGTTAATCAATTTACTACAATTCATGGTGACTCATTGTGTATTCGTGGTATTTAGTACTATCGAAGTACCTATTTGTGAAAACGTAATCGTATGGATCATGAATGGCGCATTAGTGAGCGATGATGGTATCACACAGTTCTCCACTTCCTTGTTCAATGATCTGGATGCGTTGTAAATCAAAATTCTTTGTTAGACGAACAAAGCAACGCCTCCCTTCGTTTATCTCTTGCCTGTATTAATGGGCATTGCTCACATTGTCCTGTAGTAGGGTTGCTCCCCCGAATCATGTTTACTAACGAAATGCCACCTTTTCCAGTGACTACTTGTTTAAACTTCTGCTGATTGGTGATTCTGGAGTTGGAAAGTCATGTCTGCTGCTCAGGTTCGCCGACGACACGTACACAGAAAGCTACATCAGCACTATTGGTGTGGACTTTAAAATTAGGACCGTAGACCTAGATGGCAAGACAATAAAATTACAAATATGGGACACAGCTGGACAGGAGCGGTTTAGAACGATCACTTCGTCATATTACAGAGGAGCACATGGAATCATCATTGTTTATGACTGCACAGACCAGGTAAGATTACTTTTCCACAATATTTATAATTGAACCTATCCGGTTTCACCTTATGGCATTCACAAAGGTTTACATTGATAGTTAATTGTATTTGCAACGAGTTCCATCAAGTGCCATCAATAGTGTAAATAGTCTAGAACTTTATAATTATTATAGAAGTAGATGTGTGTAAACATGAGAGGTTAACCTCCACACTCGACATGCTAATGCTAGATTTTATCAGGTTCCTATTTTTGGTGAAATCTGCTCAAGATATGCACCTTTTATTATTATGTATCTGATCACTACAACAATGGTTAATGTAACTAAATTGCAAATTAGGAATATCAGAATCTGCTACAACATAAGCTACCAATGTTACAACAACTCTGCTCAGTGTTACATCAGAGATAATACAGTGTTACAAATAACAAACCTTACAAAGTACAAAACAAAAAAAAAACAAAGAAATCATGACATTCAAAGAGTTGTGAGACCATCTGCCATGATAAGTTTGTTTAAAATCTAACCAGATCTGACTTTGTTGTATTTAGCCAATGAGAAATATCATAAGCGGTTCATAATATTAATAAACATGTTGTTGAACAAAGGTTTCCATTGTTAACACATGTTTTAACTTCACTTAGTTTTAAATATTTTTAAGTAGAATCCTTCAAAGATTCTTTATTCCTTGAAATAGAAACAGTCCTTAGGATTCCCGCATCATTAGTTAGTATGTAGTAAAATAATAGAAAGCTAAATCAAGCTATAAATTGGAGAGTGAATCTCAGCTCCAAAGCAGTGGTGAAGGGAGGATTTTGAAAAAGGAAGTTAGTGAAAAAATTAATTTAGGTACCTCTAGTTTGTTATGCATCATGCAACCCACTGAGAAACCCGCAAGAATTGGGTCATAGGGTCGCTTTTCTACTAATCTAAAGTTCATACTAGCTTTGGATGCAACCAGGAATGATGTCTTGAAGATGACAAATATTTGGCATAGTAATTACTTACATATGATGTCCTCAGAGGAGAAGAATGGGTGATCTGCCCCTCATGTGTAGGTCATTTCACCCATTTCCCGTAAATGGCATAGTATGTAAATAAACTGTGTGTATAGTTTGCATACACAATCTGTGCAACAGCAACATTATCTTTATGAGGAAAATGTAATAACTGGGCATAGGTACTGTACTATATTTGGTATGTAGACTATCCTATTTCCTAGTTTTTTTGTTGCACACTGACATTTTATCTGAAAAAGTAAACAATACACATAATTATCTATACTAACGATTACTGATTTTCCATTTTTACAAAGGTTTACTTAAGACAAAAAAATTGCTATACTTACTGCAATTTTTTTAAAAAATAAATATGTACATAAATGTGTTTTTGATGAAGATATTTTACCATTTTTTTATATTTTTATATATAATATAGCTTATATTATGCATTTTGAACATAATAATATTCATTAGTATTTTTTTTGTTATAGTGAACCAATAGTAATTTTTTACAATTTATAATATCGATAATGGACATGACACATCATAAAAATAATTATAAAGAGTCCTGGAACCCAATAATTAATCTAAATCAACCCAATCATTTACAAACCTATTCAAACACATGAATTGCATCAAAACCTGTTCCACCTTTTAGGAGTTCCTTGCACACACTCAGTCTTTTATAAAGGTATGATTCTGAAGGCGACCGCATACCACAACGACCGACACATGCAGCAGATACAGTATACCCATTATTTGTTAAACTCCGATACGGATAAAGGCGACCATTGAGAAGCCGCAATGAATTACGCGCTACTGCTGCGTGCGTCGGCAGTCGTAGTATGCGGTCGGCTACGGAATCATACTTTAAGGATAGACAATATTAATTGCTAAACAATAATAGATCTAGAAATAACCAATCAAACACAACACATTCAAATTAAAATCGAGTTTCTTTTGTAGTTAAGTTGGAATAAAAAAAAAACTAAATACGTTTAGTACCTACTAATTCAATGTATGATTTCAATAAACAACCTTCACACAGCTGTTGTATTGCAATTTACTGTAGTTAGACAAAATTAAAAATGAATTTGCATTCTACTGTGAATAAGACTTCAATTTTGTTAAATATAATTATTACAACTACTAACAGGTACAGTCAATCACATAAGTTGATTAACACTAAAACATTTAGGAAACGTTGTTTACATTGGAATTAGATGTTTTATAATGCTCAAAGGACAAAGTTCATGTATTATTCATGTTTTGTTTATTTTTTTAAAGGATGAATCACTTTAGGATCAATAAAGTAGACTTTGTTAAACTACTTTTGTTGTTAAGTGTACATATTATGTGAGTATTGCGAAATGGTGCATAGAACGTTTCCCATCAGTCCAACCAGTGTGTCCTGTCCTGTATCAAATGTCCTGTATCACCCCTCCACCCCTGTAAACAAATCTAAAATTGTTTATATTTGTGCAAAACTGATTAAACTTCCTAAAAAGTACACAAAAAACTACATAATTTCGTCACCAAGTAATTTAACGAAAAAAAAAAACAACAAATAAATAAGTTAGGCACCTAAACGTCACTTCCACTTCCACCCCCAAATGACGTCATGTATGACGCTCATGTATGAATATTTTTTTGATGAGATAAATTTTATAAACAAAAGTGATAGGTTACCTAATTAGATTCAGCTACATGCTCACAAACCATACTATACCCCGTGGCTGTTCTATTCTCGCCTCACCGCGTTGCATCTGTGCATTATATTATAAAAAGTACAATCACTTGTACATTGATATCAACCAATGAATTAGTCTATTGAAGTCCACTTCTCAATCGGCTATGCCCTGTTAAAGTCCACTAGCCAGCTAGGCCTCTCCAATGTGCATCATAGAGGCCACATACCCTTATTAATCTCATTGTATCTTTGTTAAACAATTGAGTAAAAAACTTGAATCTCTGTGAGCTCAATCAAGAGAATAATGGCAGTTTATTTAGTATAATATCAGTAATTTATGTAAAACGATACCTATTTTGTTTGATTAGGTAATAGTGATAACACCTTTTAATGTAAATGATAACGAAACTTCTATGTATCTAGTGCTACTTATACCTAGTATATCTACCTACTAACATTTTATGAATATGTAGCTAGCTATTTTACTATTAAATGGGGTGTGTGGAACCCAACGCGAAAGACCCCACACGTCGAGTTAAAATACAGTGTCTAGTTTAGTTACTTGTAAATAAAAACGTGGTTCCCAGTTGCATTCGAGGATCCGCTAACTTCTTCTTTAGGTTACCCTATACTGCTTTAATGGGAGTGACCACCAACCTCGAGAAGAAAGCCTGTAACAGAACTCGACCGTCTGTCAGCAGGTGTACCGATTAGCTTGATCCGCGTAGATCTTGGTACGAAACCTCGACCAAGCTGCTCATTTCGTTTGACAAAGAGACTTGTGTCTAGTCCGTTTGACCAGTAAAGTGAGAAAGAGTCACGTTAGTTTTTTATTTCATTCATCAGAAATTCGAATGTTAGTATAAAAAAACAAAGTAATAGAGTTCTTCGTCTTCTTTTTCATCCTAGCGTTATTCCCAATTGCATCCCTCACCTCGAAATCTGGGCTCCGCTTTACCAGAATTTGGCTAAACTCCGATATTTTATGATAGAGTTGAGGCAACCCAAAGCCTCAAAATAAAAGCATAACATTGTTAAACCTCGTTAACTAATTTTATTGCGTTGTAACTAGGAAAAAAAGTAATTAATTTAACTTTGCAATGTTCATTTATTGAACCATCAAACTACTTACCTTAGAAACCTTCAAATTAATGAAGTTATAGCTTCATAATACACCAGTTGATTGGTTAATAATGGTAATGGTATTTAGAAGTTTTCTTATCAAATTAAGAGACGATAGAGACAGAATAAAAAGTCCATAGGCCGTGTGCTTGTCTGCCACTTAGTGGTATAAAAAATAGAAAAGAAAGGCTGATTCCAGGCGCGGATCCACCGTTGTGGGCACGATGGGCATGCCCACAAGCTTAATAGACCTGTGACTGGCTGTGACGTCACTTTTTTATGGTTTATTGAAAAAAAAAAACCGCGCCAAGATCATTGATGTATCCAAGATCATTTTCAACTCTCCGCAAGTTAAAATCTTGGTTGCGTGCCTTGAGGTGTCATTGATGATACAAGAAAGACTATCGGGGTTAGCACTATTACATGTACACAAAGATTCCAGGTTGAAATCATTGATACAATTATAAATGTATTTGCAAAAAAGAAACGCAAACTTCTATTTACAATTTAGGTAGGCACACATAAAAGCCCAGGATGCAAAAACGTCCACAAAACGCCAGAATGAAATGAAATGAAAATGAACGCCCAATTTCAAATTCTCGTGTCTCTGCGTGTACATAATTAGACTCTGTAGATAGTGTCAGTGTGAAGTGATTAGTCTACGGCGGCCTGAGTTTATTTCGTCGCGTAATTTTTAACATGCGATAGCTCTTAAGTTATTCATTGTAATTACACATTATACAAGTTTCAAGGGCAATTTTGATGTACATTAAATGCACAACGTATCTAACTTATTTAATTTATGGATGCGATGAACATCAATCAATCTATTAGGCAATTGTAGTCCACTGCTGGATATAGGCCTTTACCAATGTGCGCCATTACTCCCTATCCTCTGCCCTAAGCATCCAGTCTGTCCCAGCCACCTTTTTCAGGAATATCAACGCGCTTTTTTCGCGTAAAAATTCAAAACTCAGTTTAGTTAAACGGATTTGTGCTGCCTGAAATATAGCCTAATAGACACCCATTCATTCATTCTCACACACTTTCACATTTATTATATTAGTAGGATAGACATACCTCTCGGATCAGCGTAAAGAATATTTAGAAAGAGAAACGACTTCGGGCGGGACTCGAACCCGCGATCTTGCCCATACAACGGGAACGCTCTGACCACTAGGCACTAAGCCACCGAGACCGCACGAAGCCAATCGAAATTCCTGTATACTTCCGTCTTTGGAGTGATTTGAATAGTTAGCATAATAAATGCTTCAAAATTTCATTCAAGTGTATAGAAAAGGTATATTCATACACACAAATATTTGAGCTGTGCGGGAATCGTACTCAAACTACCCTGACCTAACAATTGAACGCCACACCACATACTCGTAGGTCGTGTCGCTAACTTTTCTTAATTACGTCACCGCCCCCGTTAAAGAACCGATAAATTAACCCATATTCCGTGACAATGACGTAATTTGCTACTTTTACAATTATCTCCGTAGGTATATCTGTGTCACATTCATTGATATTTTAGAACAATTGATATGCTATTTCCTGCTATAGTATTAATAATTTCATTTTGCTGGAATATTTTGACTATCACGGGAGTAACTACTATCTGATCTCCCAACGCCAAGACGAAAATCTGAACCAGTCTCTTGCGTATTTTGGCAGATGTGTGTGGTAGCAGGCAGCTTTGGTTTTGGTCCCCCTTTTTTAACCTGTACCGGAGCCGGCGTGTGCGATTATGTCGGACTCGAACTGACTAAAACGCACACCGTCTGGGGGTCGTTGCCGGAGGTGAGATTCACTGAGACATATCTCTCGCACCCCGACCGATACAGGGCCAGGCTCTTTCGAGCTGGTCCCCAGGTTAGTTTCGGCCCTGCTGATGTCCATAGGACCCATACACACTTCGTGCTTAAGTCTTTAGGTACATAGACGTTTCATAGATGTTTTAATATCCTAAATTTATCTAAATTCCACCTTTGTAAACAGCATTCCTGCAAAACTTCCAATGGCCCTTGTATAGCATTCAGCTAATCTGGCCGCTTGCCAATTGTTAAATACATAAGTACACTAGCCATATTTATAAACAATGTTCAAGTGAGATAATGACTCAACGCTCCATTAACCTATATATAGAAGGAATTTGAACTTACTGCACGGCTCTTTGTTTATCAATACGAGTAAAACGGTTCCTCTATTGATTGACTAGCAATTTTGACCTCATTAGAAGCCTTTACGTTAGATCCTGGGATCTACTGCTGCCTTCTGAGTTTGGCATGCTGGATCTAGGTTTGCCAACCGTAAAAAAGCGTCAAAAGAAAAGGGTTTTGTAACGATTTTGTATAGTATAGAGTGATTTCAGGCGGTTTGAGAAACTGAATTTTGAAAATCAAATATCGTTAAAACTATTTGTTTTAATAAATTTTCACGTTAGCAGTCAATTATATTATTATAAACTGGTCATATTTCGTGAATAAAAAAAATAGTCACCATCCTCATTAAAGAAATTCAATATCTTTAGTCTAATAGGGATTTTGCGCACATTACAAATTATAATATGTCTAAGGCTGACTGAACATAGCCCGTAACTTCACACTGACATCGTTCTAAGTCCTTAGCGAATATTAACATTTATAACGTAATTATCTGTTCCAGTTCGTGAGTTAATTGACCCCATTCTGTTGTGCACGATATGAATTCGCAGACTACCATTTTACCTAAACATTGCATAACAGTTCTTTTTAATAGGCTTTACAGCGAAAGGTATGAAAGTGAATGCAAGCAAGACCCAAGTTATTTATAGACAAATGAATATAACTTGCTGTCATGCTATTGAAATTAATGTGTGAAGCAAAAGTACATAATTATAATCACGTCTGTAAATGCGCAAAAGGGTAAACAGAGGTATAATAACGTGGCGCATATTGGGAGAGGCCTATGTCCAGCAGTGGACTGCCAATTGATTGATCGATTGAGATATAATGACACCCACATTTCCGCAACAATGATTTACAAACCCACAATATGGGGCGGGCTTATTGCCGTCTAGCGGGCAGAGGAGGAGATGGGATGGCTCCACCGGGATTGATATAACTGGCAAACATCTTGACAATGTACTCCTAGCACAGGAACCTTTTTAGGTCTCTTTGGTGGTTCCTCGACGGCCAAAGCGCGTCGATTGACCGATCTTAGGCTACCAAACCAATAAAAGGTACAAAAGGCTCGCCTCAATGGTTGACTTAACCTTAGTAAATGACCGTGTGAAGTGGAGGAAGAAAAGCCGGAAGGCAGACCCTGAGCTCCTAGGTAATTGCCTCGTATGTAATGTAATCGGGACACAACGCCTTCATGATAATTATAAAGTTTAGTAAATTAATCTCATAACCTTTGCAGCTCATTTTTTATGGAAAGCGGTCAGGTCGACCCAGCCTATAAAATAAACATAATATTCTACGACGTACTATACAGCGGTCACCCTAACATAGCTACTTAGTCGAGTCGTTTTATTTCATTGCAAATATTATTACCTCCTCTCACCAAGGTGTATGCAAGTTTAACGTAACAACATTTTACTATCCATATAACTTTAAGCCAAAAGTATTGATACTGTAGCTGTGAGCAAAATAAAAACTAAATCAGTGTACAGTGTTTATAAGATTGTGTAGATAACTTTCTAATAATGCTTTCTCTTGTTTTCGAAATTGAATACTTTGGACAGAGACATAGGAAGTTTTGCGACATAAAAAATAGATCAAAGATTAAGTGTGATGGTGATGAATGATAGTGACTGTGTAGTCTGTGTAGGCAAGGCATGTAAGAATACTACAACAACCCTAGTACATAGTAATTACCTACTACCTACCCTTCTTTTAATGTGCGCAAAATCCTCAAAGACACTAACCTACTATAACTAACGTACGCCGTCTGTGTGTCGTAAGTTTCCGGAGATGAGATTGCCAGAAATTTTTCGCCGGGAAGAAAAAGCTCTGACCTCCACAAACCCTTGGCGATATCGAAGCATTGCAGCTAGATGCTTAGGATATCGCCTAGGGGTCAGTGAAGACAGACCCCAGGATCCGAGGTCCGAGGTGAAGGTGCATCAGCACGCAACCCCGTTATGATGATGACAAAACTGACGACTGGACGTCTGCCGAGCCTAGCCCCGGCGAGAAAACGTCTCGTGGAAATACGACGTACGAATTTAGAACAATTAGATACAAAAGAATTATCAATGTGCATTGACCTAGATAGGTCACATCCGTAAATCCCCGTTGTGACGTCACTACTGCGCCGCACCATGCGCGTGCGCAAGTATCTCCTTCACATTTCGTGTTCAACTTAACTGTTTATTTTTCTTATTTAATTAACTTCTACATTAATATGAGCAGAATTAAACAAGTTATTTTTAGATCCAATAGACACGTGTGTCAGTCATATGTACGAGTATGTAAGAGATTATGAATCAATGTTAACCAGTTTCGCTTAGTAAATTTTAAATATGTTTGACATTATGTAATCGAAGCTTGACAGTAGATTTTAGTGTATTTCTAATTGTAATATCGATACTATCGAGAGTAGGCTTTGTATTTGACATCCGGGTGATAAATTGGTACATTACATTACTTAATTTGACACCATCGAGCTGGTGTAATGGCTCATATAGTTTGTTTTAATAAGTCCTTTCATACATGTTCCTCAGACAACGGGATCATTCTCCCTAGTACCTACTAAATCTTCAAGGATAACCATTAATGATGTAGCAGGTCCGAATCTTATCTAGCATAAGGAACAAACTCATCGTGCTTGTATTCTTACGGAACGGTAAACCACATCCCGCAAAGACTTTTCATCCGTCCAACTCCTGAGAACAACTAAAAAAGTCGTAAATTTTCTGCTCTGTCCACCATTTAAAAGAAATCGATGATTCAGCATAATCATCACAGAAAATATAATTTACGTCATGCAAGCATGCTCAATTGGAACGTGTTTTAGCATAAATAAACAAGATTTGTTTTTGCTGAAATCCTTCAGAATTTAAGCATAAAATTGTATGCTAAATTTCATAATGGCTCTCAACTGTTGGAATAATTTGGCAGCAGAGTAGAGCACTTTACAGCGCTCTTTTGATGAAGCATTCTTTAGATTATTAGACTTTCTTTAGTTATGTTATGACAATATTATAATCAGCGTTTTTTATAGGTTTCAAACGTTTCTTCGGTATACATTTCGTATCCTTTGTGGATTACGTTCTGAAAGCTTGAGTGCACGAGAAAATTACGAGACTGTTTCCATATTTCCATATCTACTGATAATGGGGATGCAGCTTAAGGTTTCTAAAGATTACACTGGACAAAAAAGAGTTAAACAGTATTTTATGACCAATAAATACCTCTGACCAAGGAAACATGATTATGTTCCCTTGGTCAGAGGCTCAGAGGTAAATTAACCGAAATCGGGCATCGACCATGAACATCGTAAAAAATAATTTTTGCGATGTTCGTACTTAAGTGTTACATTTTGAAGTTAATAAGTGTTACTTTTTGACGTTCAAAACAATCTTAACTTTAAATAATATTTTTTTTTATTTCGAAACATGTTAGAAATTATATGCACCCTTCTTAATGTACAATACTCATGGTGTTACGTCATTAATTTAGTCCTACGTCACAAATGCCTATGACGTTATTGCGTTTAATTCGTAGTCGTAAATCTGACATAATTATCATAAAGCGATTACTTTGTGCCAATGTTAATGATTTCATGTAGCAATTAATTAACATAATTAAGATCAGTTTTATGCTGATAGACACTTCAATATAGTCGAGTTGATCTGTGGGTCAACTCAATGTTCAGATTGTAAAGTTGATGTGACCCTTGAGTGAATTCGACGTTCACATTGAGTAAACCATCGGACTTTTAGCTTCATCCGAGCGCCATACCCTCTTGGGTCCAAAGCTTGGACCACTTTAGGGTCAGAGGGCCCACTCTCCTATGCCTTCTTCCCTTGTGGATATTTATCTTTACTTTTACGAGAGTGACCCCCCAAACCCGTAAGGAAAGTCTCGTCTGTCCATCAGCAAGTGTATCGGCTTCCAGTAGTTATTGATGCGAGTCTAAAGGATTTGATGGGGCCCAATATACTCTATTTAGCGTTTCGATCGAACTATCCCCGTATTAACTGAGTTGTCATGGTAACGGGTCAACTCGGCGTATTGATTAAATTACACTGTTCATAGTTGCAGTTCGACTCGATGTTACAATTGGATCAATGGTTATGATCACTGGTTTATTGCCGTGGTCACTGGTTAATTGACATTTATCACTGGTTAATTGAGGAGGAGCTAGGCTCCTAGCTTTGTTTGAAAAGAATTGTTTTACTGGTGATTTCTACGAGGCGATTAAAATGTATCGTTCATAAATTACATGGCAATTTATTTATTTACCTATTATAGTCATTGTTCAATGATGTAATGTATTAAATAACTTGCACATACACATACCTACACCTGCACATTAAATATACGCAATACTATGATGCGTCGTATTGTGTACGTCTATCCGTTCTATCGTCTATTTCTATTACTATCTGTTTTAAATTTATATTACAAGTAATAATTTTATAGATATAATCAACGATATATTTTATCTCTAGCCTTGTCTTTTTTTTAAGTGCGGAATTTCCCATTGATACCCCCCGTTTTAGCCATCAGGGTTGGTTATGTCTGACTCGAACCGACTAAAACCGAATGCCGTCTTAGGTAATTTGTTGCCGAAGGTGAGATAGCTACTGGCATATCTTTCGCACCCCGGTTGACCCAGGGCCATAGAGATCTTACTCCGGACCTGCTTCTGCTAGGTGACAGACGACTCCACCTGTCACCCCCAGGCTAATTTCTTTGTATCTTGTGCAACAAATGCATGATTCGCAATGCCATCCTACATTTCCTTTATCATTTTATTGCAGGACTCATTCAGCAACGTAAAGCAGTGGCTGGAGGAGATCGATCGCTACGCGTGCGACAACGTCAACAAACTTCTCGTGGGCAACAAGTGTGACCTCACCACTAAGAAAGTGGTAGACTACACCACGGCCAATGTGAGTACAACGTACATGCACCTGTATCTCTGAATCGCTCAGAAATATCGTAAATACACTAGGGCTACCATGAAACAGGAAGAAACTTCGGTGCATTTACCTCTTTTCCGAAACGTGCACACGCACGATGCAGCGCACTGCCTTAGATTACAAAGTTCAATGTTTACATTATTTACGTCTCCTTTTAATCATATTTATATTCCTTTGTCAGGAAACTCTGCTCATATTTACTAGATATTGTTGACCTTTGGAATGCTAAGTACGACACGATATTTGTACTTAATAATTAGCCAACAAAAAACACAGTAGGTATGTGTTAATATGACGTACACATCACATGGTCGAACATAAAGATAAACACAATCTATACTTATTTCCTGGTCGTAGTTACTGCCTGAATTCGACAGCTGGCTGCGGTCCGATTAGTCACTAACTCGGTTATGTTAATGTAGTTAATGACTATCCATTGCCAGTCAAAAGCAAGAATTACGGGTTGATTCGATGCGGTAAGGGCAAGGCTATAATGCCTCAATTTTCTTTTTAAAGTTACGGAACCTCAGAGATAAAAAATGGAACCCTTATAGGATCACTTCGTTGTCCGTGTGTCTGTCGGTCTGTTTGTCTGTCTGTAAAGACCTTTTTCTCGAGAACATGTGGACGGATTAAGTTGAAATTGATACCAAATCCTCAAATCTGCAACCTCTTACAGAAGGAGAGAAAAAAAGCTTCAAAGTCAATGCAATAAAAAGGCATTGCCATTTATGTAACATAAGTTTGACTAGCGACCGGTTTTTTTATAATACATCTAGAGGACCAATATGCCAACGTCATTCTACGCGAACATTGTTCAGTAAGCTACCACAGTACTTGCTAAACTTTAGATTAGGAGTATAGAACTGATAGGGCAGAGTTGCGTATCATACCAATTTGTGTGTTCGACTGGCAGTTATTTGTTGCCAGCAGTCCAAGTCTTCCTACCATTTATCCAATCCTTATATATAAACTGATGAATATATTGTCTATTTCCAACTGTAACCTAACGTTCTTTGACTACTAGCTTAGTTATGCATCAGTATCTTCTTATAAACGTTGGCCAGTACAACTGTGATAAGACACGTATCCTTTGTTCTCAAAGGAAATCGTGGCGATATTCTCACTCTGACAAGACACGTTTTCTTATATCTCGCACTAGGATGATTATTTTCAATTGTACCACACCATTGTACATGAGGCGTGAGGCTAACAGTTCCACACTGCCAATGAGTGTGGGAGTGTCGACGATGCTCAGCGCCCGCCTTTGCTGCGAATACTATAAAAGATATTATATTATCCCAATTTCCACTCCACAGCAATACGCAGAACAACTGGGCATACCATTCTTGGAGACTTCCGCGAAGAACTCGACGAACGTTGAGCAGGCGTTCATGACGATGGCGGCGGAGATCAAGGCGCGCGTCGGGCCGCCGTCCACCGGCGCCGCGCCCGTCGGCGGCCAGGTCAAGATCGACCAGGGCCATCCCATCGACACCGGCAAGTCGTCTTGCTGCTGAATACGCCGACCACGGTACGTATGTCACTGTTAGATCAAGGCGGCCAGGTCAAGATCGACCAGGGCGACCCCATCGACACCGGCAAGTCGTCTTGCTGCTGAATACGCCGACCACGGTACGTATGTCACTGTTAGACCAAGGCAGCCAGGTCAAGATCGACCAGGGCCACCCCATCGACACCGGCAAGTCGTCTTGCTGCTGAATACGCCGACCACGGTACGTATGTCACTGTTAGACCAAGGCAGCCAGGTCAAGATCGACCAGGGCCACCCCATCGACACCGGCAAGTCGTCTTGCTGCTGAATACGCCGACCAGGGCCACCCCATCGACACTGGCAAGTCGTCTTGCTGTTGAATACGCCGACCACGGTATGTATGCCACATACTACCTTCCTCAAACTCGTACTTACATACGTACAGACACGCCTCTGTGTAAAGACTTAATTTTTTTATAAGAGATTTTTTTCATTATTGAATTGCATATTTACAATTTTTTTTATAAGAGATTTTTTTCATTATTTACTCCTGTAAGTCTCCGAAGGTTGTATTGACAGTGACACCCACCTTTCTTCAACTATAATTTTCGGTCCCACGTAATAGGCCATACCGCCTATTGCCAAGTCGTCAAGCGGGCACTCTGTGATGGGCTGTATATTTACTGTCAGATATTGTCAAAAATTGACTTGAATAATAATGTTTGCAGGCTGGCGGCAAGACGTAAGGGAAGCGGCAGTCGCGGTCGCTGGCCGCCACACCCACAAGAAATGCAATTACCACAAAAATATTTCATGATCACATCATTATAATTATAAATAAATAAAAAATAATATAGTGCGGCGCGGCCAAACACCGCGCGCGAGTAAGCTAACTTTCTACTAAGTTGCTATTGTCCGATTATACTGTTAGTTAAAACCGATGGTGAAATGGAAGGGTGTATGTTTATACATGTTTATATATAATGATTATTGTAGGTTAATTTTGTGCTGTTCTCAGAATATTGTCTCGTGCAGTTTTAATTTGACAGCCTCATAGTTATTTACATCGCTATAAAGATCGTAATGGACGCGGTGTAGTTTGAAAACGCGGGAATTTCACATGTCACTTTGACAGTTGAGTGTTGCCATTTCAGTTACCAGTCACACCCACAGATTATAGACAATTGGTCTTGCCATATTTACTAAAAGTCGTGTAATAATACCTGTGACGCTGAAATCTTGAATATGGGGTTGTATTATAGGTGTAGATAGTACGGCCTGTATATCGTGGTGGTTCGTAATCGACTGATACGTATAAGGTTCGATACCCGCTTGAGCATGTCTATTTGTCTGAGTGTTTCTGTGTATAATTTGTGTGTAATTTTTAGTAAATATATCTATATTGAGTATTCTAGTACCCATAATTAGAGCTGTGCTTCTTTTGGGTCTAGATACTGTCGTGTATTAAAAGCAATTTAGCTTAATTGGGAGGCGAATGAGCCCACGTTACTTGTAGATTTAAAATATAATAATATATATAGACACTCAACTGATTCCTTTTCTACTGTCTGATACAGACATATACATTCTTATTACATAAATTAATACCGTGACAGTTTGACAATTGAGCCTTGTATCACAGCAACACTCCTGCGCATAACGACCACGATCGTTCATTATAATCGTTATAGCATTACACACAATGTTAAATTAACAAGTGTTACATGAAATATGTTATTTGATAGCTTTGTATTGTACTCTGAATTGTACGTTTGACATGCGCGTACGCATAGCCCCCGCGGTCAGTTGTAATTGCTACTGAGCAAGATAAACCATTGATTGTTATGTAACTTCACTTAACTCCTACGGTATTTATAATACCTCCCACTCATGGAAGTACTGATGAATCTATTCTCTCCCAACTCCATTCTCTTTCTCCTTTCTCATTCCCTATCTCCTCTACATGTCACAAGCATTCACAGAGGCCATAGTAGCCACTTACTGTTACGTAATAATAAGAAAAACAGAAATCATGAATTGTATTGCTTGCTTAATTCAAAATGGCTGCCGTCATGCCACCATTTTGAATGAAGCAATTATAAAATATCAATTTCTGATTATTTTTCGCTAAATAACTATACGAGCCGCTTCCAACCGGTCCTATTGGAGATCTATAGGGGAGGCCTATGTCCAGCAGTGGACTTCCTATGGCTGAAATAATGATGATGATGATGATGATGATGAAATAACTATACAGTATGGTTCAATATGGGATTGCTAGCAATGTGTACGACTGACCGCACGCGTCGCATATGTTATGGTTAAGCTTGCATTGTGGTGTGTTCGTAGCTTGCGTGGCGTACGGAACTCACGTCCAGTCCTCTCGAGCTGTCCATTAACAGTAGGCTAATTCAGTTTATATTCCAGCTTGCGTTGAAATTTTAATTTGTCGTCACTGAGGTACTAATTATAAACATTATCGTATGCACTGGGTGTTATATTATTCAATCTGTATAGGAAATATGCTGCATTGTATGAAAGTTATTACCCCCTTTTGTATTATTAATTTTTGGGTCAATAAAAACATCGTAATGGGACCATTTTGTTTTGTAATTACTGCAATAACATATACGTTAATTAAGTATTAAAGACGTGGGTGTATGAAAGGGGTATCTGACAATCTCAAAATATTCACAAGCAAGATATTTAATACTTCATTTATAGATAACTATGTATTACGTTTTATGACTGTTTGCACAATAATTTGACACTATAATATTCTTGTATAAACAGTCAGAAAACGTCATAGTTATCTGTAAATGAAATATTAAAGTGTTAAAGATCCGTGGGTACATCAAGTACAGTCACATACCCCCAAGTCGAAACCTAAAACTAAATCCATGTGCTAAATTGTTAGCGGAAACTACGGAAACGCCAGAAGGAAAAAAAAAAGTGAAAGTGAAAAACTATGTCAATATTTTGAGATTGTCAGATACCCCCTTCATCCACTCACGTCATCTATTATTTGAACTAGTTTTTTTTTCTACGGCGATAAGTAACTTTCGTACAATGCGAGCGTATGAACCACGATGTATTTATTATGATGCGTACTGGCGCTACGCTATATTGAATATTTTGTGTTGATATATTTAATTGGATCGCGAATTCTAACACAAAATTGTAGATATAGCATATTGGCCTTAGATAATTAGACAGAATTAGGTAACTTGTAGCCATCAGCGGGATCATAGTATTAATGAAAAGACATATTTGTATTATCACTTATGGCAACATTGTGATAATTTTAACTAACAAAAATGTTACATTTTTCAGTATATATATCGCTCGTAAGTTTTTCGTCCTGTTTTTCACTTAAGGTTTTAAGAGAATAATGGTTATTTATGTATTGTATATACTGATGAATGAAACAGCGTGAAAATACTAAAATAATTTTATTCTCTGTCGATCTACCACGTTATTTTTGTACTATTATGTCAGAGTTAAGTTTACTTAAATCAAGACCGCTAACCCCCTATAATTCTGTATTGAGGGTTTCTTAGAAATTAAAACAGTATGCTATAAAGAGATGTTTTATTTTTATTGTCCTTCACACAACACAATATTTTAGTTGTAAATATCTTAAAAAGATTTGTATTTAGTATCACAATTAATGTAGTACCCGGCTTTTGATATGATGTCAGAAAGAAGAGAACGTTCGGCTATCGAAAGAGATCGGCTTGCTCAGTTTTTGTAAAGCATTCTTCCTATATAATCATAGTGCATGCTTGGTATCTTTATAGAGTAGTTAAAACCGAAGTTATAGTTGAAATATTTATAATAAAACGGTTATAATTACTCTAAAGGTGTCAACCAGTGCAGGACTCTCTTCCTTCCCACGGCGACGACGCACATACGGGTATTTCGAATTTCTAGCCGGGCGAAAGTCGAAAATACAAACTGCAACTTAAGGACAAAAATTAATGCTTATCAGCGAGCCAGATAGATACTGAACAATAGGCAACCCCCCCCGCGACCGTGCGCCTGCGCCATCTGGCACAAAACCAGTCGAAACTTGATCGATGTCGCAAGCGCTCACGTCAGTTATTGGCTTTTTCATAAATACGCTTTTTTTAATATCTCAGTGCATTTTTATAGCGAATAAACTAACCAAAAAGGCTATGGATTCTCATAATACAGGTAATAACAGATTTATTTAGTATAGTTCAATAATGTTTACTACTGTTTGTAAGGTTCAAAATCAACTGATTAGTGTCTTGCGTTTTAAAGCTGTTATTTTGTGATTTTGTTATATTTCAAAATGATTTAAGTTACACTTCTAAGTATTTCTCGGTAACGATTTCTGTTTTAACGTATGACTAAAACTATTAATTGATACATATTTTACGAATTGAGTGCACCTTTTCGCACTTTCGACAAATATTAATTTTATTACCTTAGGTGTCAAAAAGTAGGTAAATTTTAAAATTTACCTACTAAAATATAAATTTTTAAACATTACAAGTTTTTATCTTTCTTTTTTGTTTTAGGGTCACAGGGGGGCTCAAACTACAAAGTTGTAACACGGGAATACCTATTTAATAAAATGCAACAACAAGAATTGCACACTTTCGACCAAAAAATCACTTATTTAGAAGATTATCTGCTTTCGTCTGATAACTTCAATGAAGATCAATTAAAGGATTTAAAACATAAAATATCAATATTTAAATTTAATTTAAAGAAGAGGTGGTTGAAGGCAAATAAGATTCTTCAAAGATTTATCACTGATAAATATTAAAAAACACTTAATTATTAGATTTTATATTTTCATATATCTATGTACCTGTATAATTATGTAACTGATGAATAAAAAATGTTCAATTACCATGTGGGTGTAAGTAATTTATTTTTCTGAAATATCAGCCAATGACACTCACTGTAGATTTTTTTTAATGAAGGCTTATTTAACTGCTTTTACAACAAGGAGTCCGTTGCTTTGTTGGTACATCAATGTCCCACAGTACTCAAAACAGTTTTTATGATCAATTTAACAAACTCTGCCTACATTGCAGCAAGAAAAACTATGAAAATAATTTCACCCGGCTAAAAATGCGAAATACCCCTATGTGCGACGTGCCAAATCAAAAGCCGGACTTTAAAAAGGAACTTAAAAATGTTCATATCGTCGAGTTATTGTATCAACAACAGCACCTCATCATGTACTCGTAGTCGTGACACAGGCCGTGAAGGTTCAGGGGACACTGCAGGAACTCCGGACACATTATTGGTAGTTGATCTGCAAATAGATGTATCGATCAAAGAAACGCCCTATAGCCAGCAGACTGGTTAATAAAATACTCGGGATGGGAGCGATGGACCTTCAAACTGATCTATTTACTTATATCCAACTAGCCATCTGTCCGAAGCTCCACCCTGAGGCTACATGAGTACCTTTGAAGCAGCTTTTCCACTCAATTAGTATCCTAACTATTTCCATTAATTGAAATAGGAAAAGTCAATATTCACGATTATGAACCCCATGAGCGCAAGCTTGGGGGTTACAGGTAGAGCTACCAGAAACAGGCCGTTACGGCGGCAGGATATACGCCCCTCCCCCTTTTTCTGGTGAAATATGGTGATATTGTAATTCCACTCTCGAGGGGGCCTTCGGTGGCCATGGTCAGCCGGGGAGTGAAGGTTATGCTAGCGGCTTCCTTGCATTCGGCAACTGATGACCTGAGACGGAGTGCGGTTTTAGTCGGTTCGAGTCCAACATAACCACCTCCGCTGGCTCCGGCGGGCAATTCATGGAGATTTCCATAAGTATTTGAACGAAATTGATGGATTTGCTACCTACCTAAAGAATAAGCACATCCGCAGCAGTAGCCGTGTATGATGGCTTCGTCGTCTTCGCAGCTGCGGGGTGGGCATCCATTACACCACATTCCGTACCACAGCCACGGGAAATTTACTAAAAAACAAGTCATAAAAGGTTTTAGAGCTCTAACATAATAAAGGAAAAAGACTACTTAAGTGCCTCCATTCTTCGAAAGATGCAGCTTTATCTTGTGTTTTATTATATGTAGGTACCTAGTGGCAAGAGGTTCTGTTCCACTGGTTACAAGCTTTTCCATGCGATAGTTTCTCAACGGAGCTATTATAGTACCTATTGGCCGGGCGTCAAAAGTCCGACTATCATGGAATTGGTGTGCTGCCTTGAGGGAAAGGGTGGATATTTTCAAAAGGAAGCTGGTGGTATATAAAGGAATAGCCTCGATCAAGTTTGTCATGCACCATGCGATTCATTGGGAAGCCGGCAGGAATCGGGTTTTAGGCATCCCTCGCCACTGCTACCAATGTGCTACCATCTGCTTTAACTGCTATATTGTCCCAGTTTTATGCCGCAGCTTAGTTCCGGTAAGAAACGGTCTCGTGCAAAATGGCTGTCTTAACTTAGGTACTTTTGTCGCTGACTATACCAATTCATAACATTTAATACTATACCTCTAGGAGCTTTCCTCACAGCATTTATGCCAGTTTCAAGTTCAGCCGATCTGAAGAAAGTCGAGATAGCACATTGACTGACGCACATTATAACTATAACACACAGCAGTGACCTATTTGGACACATGATGACTAAACATGAAGACGGAGCATCTTCGCCTTATATCTGGGGTGGATGAGTGTAACAAATGGGATTTTAAGTGGGGCAGCGGATCAGGTCAATGCCACCAGATAAGGTAATTGGTTCCTGTGAAAAATTACTATGGGTAAAAATATTTAAAAAGTTACTCATAGGATATTCGGAGCTGTGTGCTGTGTAGGTATGCCATAGCGTATCTAATAATAATCATAGTAGAATAAATGGAATTTAGTCAAAGTTAAAGTTCTATTTGAATTTAAATAAATACTAGTTGTTACCCGCGGCTCCGCCCGCGTGGATGTCGGTTAACGCAACCAAACACAGCCTATGTCCTTTCCCAAGGTCTAACCTATTTCTGTACCAAACATTAAAATCGGTTCAGTGGTTTATGTATGAAAGCGTAACAGACAGACATACAGGGTTACTTTCGCATTTATAATATTACTATAGATTTTGGAACGTATTACACAGCGCCATCTAGATCAAAACTTACAATAGGTTGTAATATGGGTTCTAGAGTCCAAATAAACATCTAACCCCGCGTTTACATACTGCCGCTCGCATTGCTCATCGTGTTGCCAGAAATATTCGCGCGATTAATGCCCTAGCATTCACAAACTCCCATCATCGCGTTGGTCCGCATTACAGTATTCGCCCTGCAACGGAGACGGACGTAAACGTATGGAGGACAACGCTGTAGCAGTGTACGCAATAAGCTTTTACAGCATAGCGAATTAATTAAATAGATTATTAATAAAAACTATCACTTTCAACTACTATACACTTTCCGTAGATCGATATAAATATTTTTTAAAGTAAATATTCGAGGAGCAATAACGAAAGTCGTGTTTTATTTAGCTTAGCGCCATCTAGCGGTCTCGTATAGTTCATCGCGCTAGTATTTGCGCAACATACGCGGCAGTACTCGCGGCATGACGAATATACCATTCACACCACGTCTCTGCCCACTTCTCTCGCTACTTCCCTCGCTCTGCCGCGAGTATGTAAACGTAGCATTAGGTAAGGGGATAAGATAAAACAAGTCCTTAAAAAAAAGGTTTATTTCATTTTACATCGAACAATGTGGTATATCGTAGTAGTTTGTATTTTAATAACAAAATTACAAATACTTTGGCACATGAACACGTGTCGTGTTATCTACCAATGAAAAGTAAAGGTACGTGAGGTGAAAATCATATCACAGATTATTAATACCAAAAATTGTTAACTTATAGCGGAATTAGACGGTTCGTGTATATTGAGGTGGGTCCTCATTTACAGCGGCGCGGTGGAGCGAGGATGACGCAGTGAACGCAGCATGAACTAAGCGAGGTCGCACACCAAACCAGCATTTGCTGCGCACACACCAAAAATGCTGCTTTTGTGCTCTGCATTTACGCAGTAAATGCTTCTTTACATCACTTGTCTAGAAGATTTTTTCTTGACAACCTTGCTGTGTGCACAGAAAATGCTGATTTGGTGTGAGGAACCACACACAACTGATTACTTGAAAACTTAGTAAAGTCATTTCAGTGTTTACTCGTCGTCCTACACCCAATCGACCCAATCGGACAAATATAGAGAATTTTGAGATCTTTTTATAGACGAGACACCGAAAGAATCGTGTTATTTCGCTTTAACTTAAAGTTAAAAAAATAAATAAAGCTTTAAAAGTTGCAATACAATAAAACTTCGTACTCTTTCTGAGCACTGACTAGATAGATCACAGCGTAAGTACTTACAAACACGAAAGTAGTAGGTACACGTTGTACCTATTGATGATGTCCATAAAATGATGTCATACATCGAATTTATCAGCATCCAAAATAATTAATCGTGCATATAGAGTGGGCGCCGCTTAAGGCGATCAAGGCCTTCGATCATAGTCTTCAGAACAATGCTGTTGTACATATTGTGATTGAAATATATCTTTATTCACTTGAATATCTTATTAGGGTAGGCAATTTCATTATGAATATCGCAATACCCAATATCGATAATAGTGTCATCAAAATTTTCATATAAAACATTGGCACTGGTACCTTATGGATTAAAAATTTGATCAGCAATTTCTACACGGCGGAAAGACTCGTCGTGAACATTTTGTGAGTTTCGTATATTATTATTATAATTGTGTAACTTACACCTAAAGCAGACTGACTTTTGATCATTTGTGTTTGGGTGTGATTGGATTATGTATACATTCAATGCTTAGATAATAATCGCATATTTTAAGCTAAGCTTTAATTGTAACTATGTATTCTGGTAAAATAAAAAAATAAAAAAAAATAAAAAAAATTGTCAATAACTACGATTAATCTTTAATAAATACTTCTTTCTGCCATTTCTGCCACAAATTTATAAAATTACTAGCTGCCCCGGCGAACTTCGTACCGCCATATTTTCAGCCCGCGTGGTATTCAAATCCCGTTCCCGCTGATGAAAAATAGATGTTGGCCGATTCTCATAGATACCGGATAAGCACAAAAAATTTCATCAAAATCGGTCGAGCCGTTTCGGAGGAGTTCGATTACGCACCCCGTGATAGAAGAATTTTATATATTAGATTAGATGCAAAAAAAATAAAACTTTTTAATTACCAAATAAAAAATAAGGGTTGATCGTAGAGGGGTGAAAATTTAGGGTTGCATGTATTTTTGTATGATGTATCATAAAAAAATAAAAACAAAAAATTTTGTCTGAAAAATAAAAAATAAAAATTAAGGGGTGGACCACCCTTAACATTTAGGGGGATGAAAAATAGATGTTGGCCGATTCTCATAGATACCGGATAAGCACAAAAAATTTCATCAAAATCGGTCAAGCCGTTTCGGAGGAGTTCGATTACGCACATTGTGACACGAGAATTTTATATATTAGAAGATAGATTTGTCATATTGTAGTTCGTTGCAGATTGAGTCATTTAAAACTTTAAAAAATTCAAACTGATTCTGTCTCAGTTCTCGAATCATTAACGACCATCATATGACTGTATTTTCATTGGACAATTTTTCAAAAACCGTATGTGATCGTCAGTTCGTACATTATAGACAAATGTAAATACGCTCTATCATACTTATATTACTTACATTCTACAAAAATGTTGGTACAAAACACACAACACCTATTTCCACAACATTAAAGGAAGATTTTTTTGACACAGTGTATACATTTTAAATTAAATTATCTCTATAATATTGGTTATTATATATTGGTTTATTTGGAAATGCGTTCATAAAGCTTCCAATTATTATTACACTTTTCCTTATCATGATCACATAGCTTAAAACTAAAGGTACCTATATATTTTACAATGACACGTTTAGAAATAAAATAGAAGCTGATTTCAGTTCGTTTATAAAACGTAAAATATTTTGGCTTCCTTACATATTACAAAACGTAACATAAATGTAACGTTTGTGTATAGAGTGGCACTAAGATGAGATCTGTGGATCTTAATTTCAATAAACAATTCAATCTGTTTCACAGATAAAATAAATAACAGTATATAAATGCACAACATACGTTTAACATAAACGTTATGCCTAATTTCTTAATAATAAATAAATAATAAAATAACATTCAATAAAATAATTCCTTATTAATTTTCTGCTACCGTAATACAATATAAATTATGAGTAGGTATGGGACAGGCATCATTCATAAACTTGTACTATCTGTCGATATTGTACCTGTTATTATTGAAATATTGAGCAGGCATTTTATACACACACATTTACTTTAAAAAAAACTATAAAAAATCAAAGAACAAATCGACACTAACATTGTTTAGACAGAAGCTCTTTCAATAAGCTCTGGTGCGAGTGACAGCGACGCGCGGGAGCGGAGGCGGTGTTGGCGCGTCGTTGGCAGTAGAGCCCCACCCTCACATTGCTTGTTACCTAAGCAATTACAGGAGCATACCTAATAAAAAATATTAAGATTTTAAAAATGTTGTGTTGCTTTTTTTTTCAGTCTCTGGGTTAAATATTATAATTGCGTAACAAAAAAAAAATTGCATGGCGTAAAAATTAGGGCCGAGAATTGACTTTATCGGATACTCCACTATATTTATTATTTTTGAAAATGCTTGTTGAAATAAAAAAAATGTTTTCTTTTTTAAAGTAACCGAAATTACTAGATAATATTCCTTCTAACCCTCCAGCTAAGCTAAATTGCTTGTCTTAGGCAATGACGAAAAGTGAAAATTTTCAAAAGGGAGGCCGGTGGAAATAAAGTAACCTCGATCTAGTTTGTCGTGCACCATGCGACCTATTAGGAAACCAGCAGGATTTAGGATATAGGAACCCCTCGACACTGGCCAGGACTCGAACCCGGGGCCTCTCGATCATAAGGTCGACAACTTAATCACTACGCTATTCGAACATGAAGTTATGCTACATACCGATGCCTGATCATCATGTAACCGTAGCCTCCCAGCTAGGGGATGTTCATCTATAGGTAGAAGGATCCGGGAGCCATCTTTGTCTTCATCACGAGCATTTTCTTCTGCTTGCCTAGAAGGTAATTGCACATAAGTCGATTTCCAAGATTTATTAATATACTAGCCTATGTCCATTGTCCACGGCTCCGCCCGCGTGGAAGTCAGTCATCGCGAGTTTTGGCCATATCTCTGGTTTCTACTGAGCCGATTGCGATAAAAACGTAAGATTTTAAATCTGACCAAGCCCTTTCTAACAAAACACCACATTAAAATACTTTCAGCAGTATTTTACGTCTATCGCGAACAAACAGGGAATAATTCCAAAAAAATTGTGTTCAGTAGGTACAGTTAATATCTGAACATAACCCAAGTATGGTTTTTAATATTTCCAACGCACAGACACGACCACCTTACAATTAAATAGTACAGAGTATTAACGTGGCGCACATTGGGGGAGGCCTATGTCCAGCAGTGGACTGCAGTAGGCTAATTGATTGATTGATTAATATAGACAGGTAACCAATAAAAGCATGTAAAAAAATCACTTACATAGTCATGAACCGCAGTACTAGTAAGTTGATACTCGCGGCCACCACCGCCAAACCGAACAGAATGAACACGAGACTCAGGGCCACGTAGCCGGGCTTGCTGGTGAGAGCCTGGTCGTTCTGAAACCAACGCATTATGTATACTTAATGGTAACAACGAAAAGGAAATGGATGGACAGGAAAGAAATAGTAGATTACCCAACAAGTGAAAAAAAGATGAATTCTTTTCGAGGCACTGAGTTGTATCCGAGAGGAGCGAAGCTTTCTGCGGTAGAATCCCGAGCGTAGCGAGGGATTCTAGATAGAAAGCTGAGCGTATCGAGGGATACAAGAGCCGAGATGAATTCTTTTTTCACGTGTTAGGTACTCAACTTTTCACCATTGACTACGAGAAAACGATTACTCTGTGATTATGAATTACATTTTGTTATGGATAGTACACAAAAGAAGCAGCAAATTATCAGTAATAGCTACCGCTTTAGCGCGAAAAGACTCAGGAGTCTTTTCGCGTTCGAGAATATGAGTTTCATTTTCATCACTAGATGAAGTCATTTTATGATTATGAGACAAACATAAACTTTTACAAGGAAAATTACACAGAAAATGGCAGCATTTTTTTTTTCTTAATTTAAACTAAGCCGCATTCCATCCAGCCAGTGATTACATTTAGGTGGCTTTTAGTACGTTTTTATAGTGAGAGTGTGCAACCTCTTTGCATGTTTCACTAGAATCCGTACATTCGCGCATGTTCCAAATTCAAATTTTTTTATTCACTCGGTGAAACAAAGAGCGTTTTATTCACTGTTTTTGATGAATCACGGGCCCTTTTTCGAGTGTCAATGGTGAAAAGTATTTTAAATAGTCTAAAATTAATTGCCACATCGGTTCCCGGTGGATTAGGGCCACTCTATCTGTTCCCGAGGGTGTCGCAGAAGGCGGCTTAAAGGGACAGGGCTATCCTTCATCCGACAGTAAACATAAAACCCATGAAAAAGTGCCCTCTTGACAGTCTCGCTCCCTATTAAGTGGATAAAAATCATATTTAACAAAACGTGGGTGTTAATATACTTCTGCATATCACTTCGGAACATTAACAGGTGTGAGTACCTATATGTATGCATATTAGAAGAATGATTCATTCACAAATCAAGAGACTCCTTTAAATTAAACCTTAACTACATACCTGTAGAGCCACGTAGTCCCCAAAGCCGATGGTCGTAAGGGTGACAAAACAGTAGTAAAAGCTGTCGAAGTAACTCCAACCCTCGTATCGAGAGAAAACGGCGGCGCCTGCAAACAGAATATCTAACCTTAATATTTAAATAGGTAAGTATTGCGCGGCACGAGCTACTGAGTTCATGCCCGTTGTAGGAGGTAGGACACTACGGTATATCCGTCCCAATAGAGCAGTCCGACTGGGGTAGTACCTCCAACTTACAGAATACCGCTGCTATAATAACTTCATGCTGTGTTCCCGGCTGTGAGTAGGCCAGCCAGAGCTCACTGGAGAGGTTTTGTGCTGTCAGTAGGAAGACCAAACGCTTGTCCTAGTTATCTTCTGCGCTGACGGCACAGAATCTCTCTGTTCTTACAGGATCAGCAGCACGAGTGTGACTCCTCTGGTGTTGCCGTGTTGCACTCGTCCATTAGCCACGGTAACCACTTTCCATCAGGTGGACCGTGTGCTAGTCTGCGACCGGCAAGTTAGTGCAGACATACCTGCAGGTTGATTGATGGGAGAGGCTCTCGCGGACGCGAAGGCGTCATCCATCTTAAGGTTAGGAGGAGCAGACGGGGGGAGGGGGAGGTGGGGGCAGAACCTCCACGCGGTGCACCCCGGGTAACGGAGCAGCATCTCTCCCTCCTCCACGGCACAGGCGAGACGCTGCCGCAGTGCCGCCTACGCTAAATACCGATCGCATCGGAAGTGGTCCTGTAGAGGGCTGCTTAGAGTATTTCCGCGTGTCCCTCTGACTAGTAGAGGGCACAGTGGAGATCAGGGAAGGAGCAGGCTCGAAGGGTGGAAATTTTCCCAAGAGAAGTCAATGGAAATGTAACTTATCTTAATGTAGTTTGTCATGCCCCATGCGACTCCTTATGAAGCTGGCAGAAATCAGTTTATGTGGACCCCTCGCCAATGAAAGACGGCCGTTTGTTATCCCGTTTTATATGCAGTGATAATGATGGTAATCTACCTGTAGTGATAATGATAGATGACAGCATCCCTGTAGCAAACATGAGATTCATCTCCGTCGCTTCAGTGGTCTCGCATCGTAAGTAGCACTTGGCACGTCTGATAACTACTGACGCGAACTTGTTTAAACGCTCACCAATACTTTGGAACATAACCAGGCCGAGGGGAATTCCCACCTGGAAGAAGTAATACCACAGAATAAATAATAGTATGGTAAAACATGTAGTCATTTTAGCATTCAACTCATTTACACTCTAATTTTATCTATGACGGCCTCTGTGGCGTGGCGATACTACATTCGACTATAATATTTGTTCTGTGATTCGACTGCTACATAGGGGGCGCGCGGGTTCTATTTTCGCTCAATGCAAATAATTGTATGCGTGAATTTATGTCTATTTACATTGGTCTGGGTTATTCCGTGCCTCGCAAAGCACGTTAAGCCGTTGGTCCCGGTTGTAAAGATCAAATACAAAGATTAAAGGAGAAGTTGGGGCCCTAAAAAGTTCAACAACTGGTCTAATGGCAGAACTTTGATATTACCGATGGGTTATGGAGGTCAGATGGCAGTTGCTTCACGGAAAATATGAATATTCAGCCAAATCCGCAGTCGGACTGGTAAAGTGGAGCAACATTGCAGTTGGATTGGTAAAAGCTGACCCCGGTGAAGGCTTTGGATGCGAATGGCACCAAAGCTAAAAATCATTAAGGAATACCAATTTACCATTGCATATGCCATACAAAAAGCTTTCCCTCCAACAGTGACAGGAGTTGAATGTCCATATCCAATCATAGCCAGCACCACTGTTGCAAAATAGAATGCTCCAGCAAACTTCCACTGTGGGCCTGCTTTGTGAGGCTTATTCTCAATGATTACTATCTCTATCATAGTGTAGTCTTCCGATGTTATGTTATATTTACGAATTAAACCAAGTCGCATTTCTGGAAAAAAAAAAATCTATAAAGTAGGTAGCGCACTATATAATTTCTGTATATTATGAAGAACAATACTGTAGACTATATTTCATGTTTTTTTTTCCTCATCTGGTGATTCCAAATATTTGATGTTAATGGTACCTATTAATTAATGTTGTTGTGATGGTGAGGACTGACAGCTAATACAACAACACTTTATAAGCTACTCTGGAATAACTAGCCCAGCTGACTAATATTATGGTGGTATTGGAATTAACCAATGCAGAAAGGTTCATCCCAAGATGGTCTACAACAAATTTGTAAGTAATTAATTGTAAATGAAATACATTGTAACTATTGTAGTGGTAAGAAACAGGCTCTCAGTTAATAATTTTACTATTGTTAAGCATCATTTGCTGTCTTTTTAAACATACCTGATAATACTTCTTGCCGCTTACTCTCTGTTTCAGATTCTAAAGCATCAAACACAGCTGCACCAATAAGCAAATATGTGAACGTGCAGACCACTAAGGATAGTGTCCGGACGTTCTGCCGTTTCATTTTCATCTTGGCAGCTTTTTATTTACGCAAAAAATAATCATTCTCCACACCCTCTACTCCGTGACCTATAGCGAAAATATTATTACAGAAAATTGTATTACACTCGATGCGATTAGTGAATTATAACGACTACTATCAAAGCAACTTGTGAAATACTTATTTACGCGCTTAGTGTCCTTTAAAAAATATATATACACTTATTTTTAATATAATAACTATAATAAGAATAACTTACGTTATGGCTGGTCAATATATAATTTACATTGCTGTAATAATATGGCATCATTGTATGATTGATCTTATGTACATGTTTGTCCCCTAAAATAAAATATTGTAAAATTATTTAATAACAAAAATACGGAAGACAGAGCAGACAGATGATCCGATAAAAGACAGGGTGCAGCCCTGCAGCATTGCAAATTAGAATACATTTCCGTGTTTGTTTACTTTGCGTTGTTCCATGAAGTACTTTCAAAGCAATGTATATCAAAATAACACGTTCCGTTTTTTTCAATAAACCGTTGTCAAAGTGCCCAAAATCCAACGTAAAGAGTTGGTCATAACCATATTAGCATAGGAAAAGGAGTCTCATACAAAACAAAAATTAAGATAAAAATATAGTTACAATTAAAATATTAATACTTATTATAATAAATAATTGGAAAAAGCGAAATCTATTCTCGGGCGGGACTCGAACCCGCGATCTCCCTTACAGGGGGAACGCTCTGACCACTGAGCCACCGAGCTTCGCCCGAGAGTGACCCAATTTTTCCAATACATCCATCTTACGGCGCACATACAGGTATTTGCTCGATCTACGCGGCCAAAAGTCCCATTATCAAAAATTCAATAACATTCATAAAAACTAGTTCCACGATCAGAATATGAACCCTGGCACAATACCCATGCTTTATCTACCTGCTACCTTACACCCCGCCTCTGTGGCATCAGTCGCAATTTGACCGTTTCACTTAGTGTGCGTATTTCATGTTGGCGCTTTTCTAAACATCAAACTTTCGAAGTGTGTTTCTAAATTCTCAAGTTCTTTCTACGAATTGAAAGTGATGGATTCTGATGGACAAGGTAAAAGACTTATAAAATGCATAAATAAAATTATGATCAATTAACAAGCTATATTTTTTTTGTAGTGATAAAAAAACCCATTTTCACACCATAACTTATTTCAAAAAAAAATCTTTGCTAGTGTTTTTGTTTATGTATCGGGTTAGATCCGGCTATAATTTGTATTGTAGGTTATTCTCTGATCCTTTACTTTGTAAATACAGTGAAAATCATCTCCGGATACGTCCGGATAAAAACAGTTTAGAGGTATTGAAGAGATTCAGCTAAATATCGTTTAAAATAGGAAATATCTTTTAGTGACTTTCTACATTGTATTTGTTTGTTTTAGGTTCAGAAGATGCATCAGGAGTAAGAGTTGTAACACGCCAACACTTATTTGATCTAATAAAGAAAGAAAATTTCCTTACTTTAGATGCCAAATTAAACTATTTAAAAGATAAACTTTTGTCATGTGAAGGTTACAACAACGACCAAATTCATGATTTGCAATCTGAAATAAAACAAAGGTGAACCAAAGCTCAAGATAAATTTATAAAATACAACCGGTCTTGGCTGGAAGGCACTTTTGGAATACCTGTTGATAAAACTTCTCAAAAAGAGCCAGAGCAAAAGGCAAAAGACTGAAGAACTACGTTCTAACTTTGAAAAGTAGACTTTTATACATGCTGCGAAAGTGGAACTGGGTAGATCTGGTAACAAAGATGCATCAATTGTCCGAAAAGATGAAGGCATTTTTGCTTACGCGACCCAGTAAAGAGGAGTCCTCCTTGACACCAATGCAGGCTTTGCAAATGTTTATAGATGCCGATTTGACACAAGGACAGTACGAGATTATGAGAAAGACCAATAAGGTTTTTTTCCCGTGTTAAAGTGCATTACAAAAAGCCAAGAAGAATCGTGTACGATAACGATTATGGCGCAGTCATAATTGAAAAGGCATTATTGTCAATAGGAGAGCTTTCCGAGATGCAGCTGTGGCTAGAAATAAACACTTCAGCTGTTACCATCAAGATTTAGCAAGAAAATGTTCGAGGACAAATTGCAATCAAGATATAATTAACCGATTCTGCTCAGTTCAGATCCTCTGCTAAGTATATACATTACACATGTATGTACTTAGCAGAGGATCTGAACTGAGCAGAAATCTGCTAAGTAGCATGCGAAATATAAAAAAAAGGAAAGCGAAAACATTTTTGCCTGAAACATTGGCTGTTTGTGTCTGCAGAATACAATCCAATAATAGAAAATTCATCAGAAAGCGATGAATTAACTTAAAAAAAGCTATATTACTATACTAGGTACTCCACTAAGGCGTTTTTTGTAAAATATAGTATTATTTAAAAAAAATAAGTATTTTTATTGTTTATTTATCTTGTTTAGATACCAATTATGCATTAAAATAATTTTGGCCGCGTAGATCGAGCAAATACCTGTATGTGCGGCGATGGTTAATTTATGATGATTAATACTTATTGTTTAATGGGCATGTACATATTTTATTATATCCCTAAACCGCAGTTGTTTTCATAGCTTTCCTTACAAATATTACTTCGTCAACAAGTTGTCAATACTTTTGACATTTTGACATTTGACAGCCAGTGTATTTGACAGGTTCTCTCGTGTGCTTGATTCGGCAAGTGCATGCCTTTTTGTCTGAAAATATTCTAATAGCTATTAGAAAAGGGCCTGAATTGTGTTACAATGAAGATCGCCTGCAATAAATCTAACCCACCGCTGGGTAAGAAACACAGTCCCCATACATATTTCATTAAATTGCATCATTTTTCAAGATTATTAAAAATATGGGTATTTCTTATTCCCAGGTGGTTTACTGGCCGCTGAATTTTATAGATCCATGGCAAAGGATATCAACATCAACTGGGGTGGTGACTCATCCATTATATTGCCAAATTCTACAAAATCTTCGCCATATGTGACCAGCAATGACTTGATAAGAATTCTTGAGAATGCTTTCAACAACTCATTGGAACCTCTTCAGAAACTAACAATGAACCACTGGTTGTCATTCAGCCTTACTTTGGAGGATGATATACCTAAGTCCATCCAGTATTTAGACCAGACATTGGGCCCTGTAACCTATTTAGCTGGTGAAACTTTATCAGTTTCTGATTTGGCAGTTTTTAGTGTATTGTACAGTAAGTGTTATCATAATAATACATAGAATCTTTATTACAACATAAACAATTGTGTAAGCAGGAGTGTGTAACACCCCTGGTTTTGCATATGCCCATAGGCCACAGTAACCACTTTCCATGATCAGGTGGGCCCTGTGCTTGTCAGCCACCAAAGTGATATAAAAAAAAATTTTGGTTTCTTGTTTATTTATTATAAATATGTTTGTGTATTTTTAGTATCTGCTAAGTATAAAGATATCTCAAAGAAAACCCCTGCCAAAAATATTCAGAGGTGGATGAAATTGATTGAGGCTCAGCCATGTGTGGTGAAGGTACTGAAAGAATTGCCTTCAGATGTGCTAGACAACTTAAACAAGGCCTCATCAAGGTTTGTATTTAGTTTTAATTTTACCAAGATTGGTTGAATATACAATAAATTATTTTCATATTTCCAAGTACAAATTGTATTTTAGTGTTAGTTGCTATAAATGTTACAAATAATTGACGGTTCCTACAGTCAGTAGCATGAGTATGGGACTCCACCGAGTGTGCTTGTCTGCCACCTAAGTGGCATAAAAAAAGTTAAAACCATGGTTTCACCATCACACCTCCTACTAGTGTTTAGTATTAATTGAATAGTAAAAAAAATATGTGCTAATAAACAATATGTGTTCATAAACAATACAAAAGATCATAGAGTATGTACAAGTGCAACAAGTTTGGTTGTGGCATGCACATTTTCAATTATCTCAATTCTCAATTTAAAATTTTACTTGAAGCACCTTAGAGAAAGTATTATTTCACTAAAGTGCCAAATAAAATAAAAAACGTGAAAAACCAAAGTGATGTAAATCTCTATTTATGTTGTGTTGCATGTTTTTAGTCAAAATGTTGCAAAAAAACATGAGCTCTAGATGCACCTTTAGATTTATTATTTCTAGCATTTAGTAAGTATATGTATCATGTCAACAATTTGATTATTATCATGCATGGTAATACCAATTGATTAATTACATGAAGATTAAATAATAACAAAATGATGAAATAGTATTTACATTGTCATAGGCATTTTTCAGGGTGATTGCATCACTTCTGGCATTAGAAATTAATTGTAACTCTTGTGTAATATAATTGCAGGAAGTCACCATCTGGCAATGAGGCTGGGTCTGGTCGGCTACAAGAGGGCAAGTTCATTGAATTGCCCCACGCTGAGATGGGCAAGGTTATTGTACGCTTCCCTCCAGAAGCATCTGGGTATGTATTAATGAGACTTTTGAGTATTATTAATTCAATGATACAAATCGATTGAACTACTGATACTAAAAATTCTCATTACTTCAATATTTTTGACGAAATTGAATTGTTTGTACTACTGAGACTTTTTAGTATCAGTAGTTCAATGATGTAAACAAATTGAACTACTGATACGAAAAAGTATCACTAGTTCAATCAATTGAACTGTTCCTTGAACTACTGAGAATAGGGGTATAATACTATTCTCATCTAGCTTAGGCTATTATGTTTGGTATTTGCCCATCCAGTAACACCCAAACAAGTAAGAGCGGGGACACACGTTGCGTTGCGGCATGAAATATCTGCGGTGCGGCGCCGCAACGCATCGTGTGCCCTCGCTATAACACTGTAATGCAACAATTTTTGTCCCAACCAACAAAGTAACATCTCAAAATTGTACATATTTGGTGCAGCTATTTTTTCTCGCTACAAGTATTATTAATGAATAATTTAGCGAAATTCATTTAATTGTTTATTTTTTCACTTTAGTCAAATTTCTTTAGCAGGATTTCCTTAATTTAGACTTTTTAATTAGTAATAAGTAATTATTGTGGTATTGTCGACTTCACAATAATAGTAATTTTACCGTGTATTTCTAGATACCTTCACATCGGACACGCAAAAGCTGCACTCCTCAACCAGTACTATCAGTTGGCTTTCCAAGGAAAGCTGGTTATGCGATTTGATGACACAAATCCTGCCAAGGAAAATGCCGAATTTGAAAAGGTACAAAAGTTTCTATCTGAAATAATCTGTTTTAAGATCGTTGGCTGCTTCAGGCATGTCCACTCATGCCGACGGTTTCGTGCAGATAATTTGCACAAAATTTGGGCAAAATATACATTTGTATGACCCAAGGCACACTGAGAAAGGTCGTTTTTGTCATGTCAGATTCGAACCTACTAAAACCGCACGCTGTTTCGAGTTATTAATTGCCGAGGGTCAGATTGCCGCTGGCATTATCCCTCACAAGGCACCCTAACGTGTCACCAAAGACCATCATCCAAAAATATCTGTGAGATTTATTTCACAGATATTTTTTAATTACTGCAAAAAAATTGTTGCTCAACTATATTTATGACTTCTAGGTAATTCTAGAAGATGTTGCCATGCTGGAGATCAAGCCAGATATGTTCACACACACCTCTCAATACTTCGACCTGATGATTGAGATGTGCGAAAAACTGATCAAGGAGGGCAAGGCATACGTAGACGACACTCCTGGTGAACAGATGAAGAGTGAAAGAGAGCAGAAGATTATAAGCAAGAATAGTAATAATTGTATGTATTTTTTTTACTTTTCATTTACTTGTGTAAAAGCAACTGTTGAGGCTGTCAAGCAGAGTGCCACTGCCACTATAGTAACATGGTACATGTCTGTAGGTACCCTCTTTCTCGAGACTCGCCTTCAGCTTACCATCAGGAGAGGTGAACTCAAATTGACATGACCTATTATCTGACAAAATAAAAAAAATACTCTGTGAAAAAAAAAAGTGTTCATAAAAACTATGTGTAACAAATCCACCTGATTCTTAAATTATGTTTATGGAACCAAGCTAAAAAATTTCAATACCAATTGGAATTTTTGTTTGAAATAGTTTAGTGTTTGAGGAGTCGGCCTTGCGATCGAGAGATATTAAATTTGCAATGTTTTGGAGGGCTACATCCAAGATATTGCAAGATCGAAAGTATAATAAAATTAAAAATAAATTAACAGCTGTAGAGAAGAATCTTCAGCTCTGGGAGGAGATGAAGAAAGCTTCGGATATCGGAGTGCAATGCTGCGTGCGAGCCAAGATCGACATGCAGTCCCCCAACGGATGCTTGCGCGACCCCACCATCTACCGGTGCAAGCCTGAGACACATCCCCGTACTGGCACACAGTACAAGTACGTATTAAGGCGGTTTTACAACGTGCATGATTGTCAGATTTTATCACGCACAACAAAGACCACTCTTTTCCGAGACTTTGCCTTTAGCTTACCATCAGGCGAGGCGAAGTCAAATTGACGTGTCCTATTTAAAAAATAAAACCTACAGAGAGACAGACCCCGCATGTCAATTGCGTTCCACGGTGCGCGTCAGTCGGTTTCTGAACTGCGAATCTGATTAGGACAAAATATTTACCTCTTGTACGCCAGAGAAAATTTTTTGTCATGCCTTTCTCTCCATCTTCTTCCTCCTAGCGTTATTCCCAGTCGCATCCGAAGCTTTCAGCTCGGAGTCTGGGGTCCGCTTTACCAGCCTTAACTACGGATTTGGCTAGACCTCGATATTTTCCGTGAAGCGATTGCCATCTGACCTCCACAACCCAATGTTAACATTAGGCGATATCGAAGATTTGCAGCTAGACCGTTGTTTTTGGACTTATTTGGGCTTCAACTACCCGTAACGACTGCCATAGATGTTTTTATGGCAACCGGGACCGACGGCTTATCGTGCTCTCCGAGGCACGACCAGACCAATGCAAATACCCATATTTCATGAACACAAATATTTGCACTGAGCGGGGATCGAACCCGCGCCTCCTGCGTAGCGGCCGCGTTCACTACCGCTACGCCACGGAGGCTGTCTTCTCTCCATCTAGTTCCATAATTTTATTGTTTAGAAGATTCTCTCTTGACTAGTACAGCTTGAAAAATAATCGAATACGTATGTATATATAATAATATAATAATCGTAAACGTATCGAGACTCGAGAGAATGCAGCACTGCGATGGCTCGCCTACTGTGCATCTGTCTGTGTGGAGCCTGCCAATCGCAATGCTCCATTCTCTCGATGCGTTTACGTAACGAATTCGAATATTTTTCGTGCTCGGAACACTGATCTTTCCTCAAAACGTTCTCAATAACATTGATATAGGTATACCTCGGGATACGTATCTTGGACCTAAATCGCAAGACAAACGATTGGCGCGCGCGGATTGGTGAATTTGAGCTCGTTCACCGCAGTAGCACCCCGTGCTATCCTCAAAAGACACCCAAGAAATGTGTACTGCGCGTATAGAGCACATTTTAAGTCCAAGATTTAAATGTCCCAAGCAATACATAGGCTTAGACCTTTACCAAATTTGAAAACGGAAAATAATGTTTTTTTTTTTTCAGAGTGTACCCAACGTACGATTTCGCTTGTCCAATCGTGGACTCCATCGAAGGTGTGACGCACGTACTGCGCACCATGGAGTACCACGACCGCGACCCGCAGTTTTACTGGTTCATCGAAGCACTCGGCTTGAGGAAGCCGTACATCTGGGAATATAGCCGGTGAGAGAACACAACATATTTCTTTTATACCAATTAGCCTATCGCAGTCCACTGCTGGACAAAGCGTCTCCTAATGTTGGGAGGCTCTGGCATACTGTTTCTACGCTACGTATATTCCTGAAACAAACTTGTAAGTTTGGCAAAAATGTTTTTTTATTTTATTACTTTCTACCATGTAAAAAATATATATAATTATTTCTTGTTTTTTTCTACAGATTGAGCATGACAAACACCGTGCTGTCTAAGAGAAAACTCACATGGTTTGTGGAACAAGGCCTCGTAGATGGATGGTAAGATTATACTTCTATTTTATTTTTCTCCTTTGTATGTTACAAAGGTGGCAAAGGTCACCCACAACATGGTAAGGGGCTACTGTG
Organism: Eilema depressum; assembly: GCA_914767945.1. Classification (NCBI taxonomy): domain Eukaryota; kingdom Metazoa; phylum Arthropoda; class Insecta; order Lepidoptera; family Erebidae; genus Eilema; species Eilema depressum. Next base: position 14,225,682 of record OU612031.1, read on the forward strand.
GCCTGTGAACGCTTATTACTAATGAACAAATATTCAGTATTCTTCAATGAAATTCGTCGTAAAATTCAAATAATATGGTTAATCGATTTTCACCTTGAACTATAATGGATAGCCGCGGCATAAGATAGGTAGTCCTTTTTTTTTTTATATAGGACACGTCAATTTGACTGCACCTCGCCTGATGGTAAGCTGAAGGCAAAGTCTCTGAAAAGAGGGTCACCATTACAGACACGTATCATGTTACAATGGTGGCACTCAGCTTGACGGCCTCATCATTCTAATTCACCTTGTTGATTTAAATACCGTTTTTATTTTGTCAGGGATGACCCACGCATGCCGACCGTTCGAGGTGTACTACGCCGTGGAATGACAGTGGAAGGGCTGCGGCAGTTCATTCAGTCGCAGGGCTCAAGCCGCTCCGTCGTGTTCATGGAGTGGGACAAGATATGGGCTATTAATAAGAAGGTAATACCTACAACAGTTTTTGGTCTTGGACAACTTGAAAAGTGGTCAATTTGAAAAAGTAGTCATTCTGAACCTAATCCCTATTGCCACTTGTTACCACTGGCTTTGTCAGCACTGAAGATAAATGGGAAGAATAATCCTTAACCAGTCTGTGTAGTCACTGGTCTCGGCATCAGTGATGACACTGATGACTGATGGCAAATGAGGAAAAACATAACTACTATGGTCGGTTAGGGACAGCCTTTGTAGCGTGGCGGTAGTGCATTCAACTGCTACGCACGGGGCGGTGGTTCGATTCCCGCTCAATGCAAATGTTTACATGCATGAATATATCTGTTTGCATATTTCTCTGCTTGGGAGAGCACGTTATGCCGTCGGTCCCGGTTGTCATACGATCGCACGTATGGCAGGCGTTATATAGGGGACGGGAAATGACACATATAGAAGAACTGAACACCCGTCCGGTCATGGGCGTTCCCATGGGAAGTAGTATGGTCAGTTGGGAATATCTTTACTCTCCGTGCCTCGGAGAGAACGTTTAGCCGTCGTCGGTCCTGGGGCCCTAGACAAAGTGACATTCTATTGATGGAATCGCGCTGCAGCGAACCATTTTTAAGGTTTTAACAAAGGATTTCGGGACATTGCGGTGGTTATAGTAATAATGATAAGTTAAATAATGTATTTCGAGTTACATAGACTCAAATTTCATAAAAAAAATATAATTAATGATTTATGTCAATTTCATAGTACAATTAGCGATTCCACTGGCGTTTTCGCCAATAGAATGTCACTTTGTCTAAGGCCCCTGATTGCCCTACAAACATTTATAGCAATCGTAAGAGCTTCACGGAAAATATTGAAATTCGGACGTTTTGTTGTGAGACTGAAAGCTAACCAACTGAGTTGGGTAAAGGGTCGGAAGTGATGATGAAACATAGTTAGTCCTAGAAACAACATTAATATTCCTATTCTATATTTCCAAAGGTTGCCTGTAAGATATTGCTTTTAGCGATAAGGCCGCCATTTGTACATTACCTAATTATGTTTGCCATTTATTTTATGTATACTTTTCTTTTTGTTTGGTGTACAATAAAGTTTATTTCTATTCTATTCCAGGTCATCGACCCCAAAGCCCCTCGATACACAACACTAGAGTCTAACCCAGTGCCAGTGAACCTCAAAGACGTGTCTGAGAGTACGATAACCGTGGCCCTACATCCCAAGAACGCGGACATAGGCACCAAGCAGGTGTGGGTGGCACCGAGGTTGCTCATCGACCAGGTTGATGCCAAGATGCTGAAGGAGGGAGAGAACGCTACCTTCATCAATTATGGAAATATTTTGATCAATAAGATTCATAAGTGAGTATTTTATGAGTAATTTAGTTGAAAAAACAAGTTATAATAGTGAATATCCTAGAACTACTTTTTTATTGAATTTTCTAGAACTACACAGTAAGTACCATCTAGTCTAAAACTAAGCAAGTTTGTAATATGAGTTCCAGAATACGGATAAACATAATGTATGTGTAAAGACTTTCTCTTTCTTCGAATTCGCGTTAGAAGGAGCGACTGTCGCCTGACTTTCCAGTCCCAGAAGAAAGCCTGCCTGCGCCAAAGTTCGTGTGGGGGGTTTGTTCCCTTTAGATATGCATTCCTGATTGATACACTTTTTAAACATCCCGCTAACGTAACACAAGCAAATACCGTTCCATTTACACATTTAAAAGTTAAATCCATACGAATATTATAAATGCGAAAGTAACTCTGTCTGTCTGTCTGTCTGGTACGCTTTCACGCGTAAACCACTGAACCGATTTTGATGAAATTTGGTACAAAGATAGATTAGACCATAGGAAAGGACATGGGCTATGTTTGGTCGCGATAACCGACATCCACGCGGGCGGAGCCGCGGGCAAAAGCTATAATCTATATTTATTTATTCATTCAAATTAAATAATATATATCTAACGTGGGCCTCAAGCGCCCATGTAATCTGCTCTAATCTCAACTTTTTTTTCATTATTCCAAATTCGCAACTAATAAACAAAAATATTATGTCTTCAGGGCTGCAGATGGATCAGTAACAAGCATAGACGCGACCCCAAACTTAGATAACAAGGACTACAAGAAGACTCTCAAACTGACGTGGCTGGCCGACACGGAGAAGTCGCCGCGAGTCGAAGTCTACTGCGTATACTTCGATCACATCATATCGAAGCCTCTTCTGGGCAAGGATGAGGACTTCAAGCAGTATATTGGACATCAGACAAGGGTATGTACTTTAGCTTTGTTTTTTTTTTAAATTTTATTATTTGTATACATTAGTTTGTATAGCATAATGTTCACAGAGGTTAATGAAATCCAATCATTCGAGAAGGGAACTGTGAGACTATGAGTTAACCTGCCTCATATTAAACACTGCGGATAAAGCTATGGATGAATTATTTTAAACTAGCTGATGACCGGGGCTCCGCTTGCGTGAAGTTCTGGTCCCGCTCCTGTAACCATGGCAACTTATTCCATGAATAGAAAGTAGCCTAATGTTATTCCCGATTATATTCAACCCCTGTACCAAATTTCAACCATGCTGTTCAGCCGTTAGAGCGTGATAATGGGCATGGTGAATTGAGAATCCGTACTAATATTATAAATGCGAAAGTAACTCTGTCTGTCTGTTACGCTTTCACGCCTAAACCACTAAACCGATTTTGATGAAATTTGGTATACGGGTAGATTAGACCTTGAGAAAGGACATAGGCTATGTTCGGTCGCGATAACCGACATTCACGCGGGCGGAGCCGCGGGCAAAAGCTAGTCTGGTATATAACCTGCTCCTGAGGGAAAAAGTAGTCATTTTGATGTTGTAGTCATTTTAGTTAGAAAAGTGGTCAATTTGAAAAAGTAGTCATTCTGAACCTAATCCAATTGAGAATCTGGTATACAACCTGCTCCTGAGGGAAAAAAGTAGTAATTTTGAAAAAGTGGTAATTATGGGCAGTAGTCATTTAGAAAAAGTGGTAATTATGGGAAGTTGACGTTATGAGAAAATAAGTAGTCATTTTGATGTTGTAGTCATTTTAGAAAAGTGGTAAATTTGAAAAAGTAGTCATTCTGAGCATAATCCATAATATCTTTTTTCCCCATCGACAGTGGGAGGTCCCAATGCTGGGCGAGCCAGAGCTTCTAAAGCTGAAGGTGGGCGACATCATACAACTTCAGCGCCGCGGGTACTTCCGCGTCGACGTGGCGCCGGCGCCGCCCTCACCCGTGACGTCACGCCCCACGCCGCTCGTACTGTTCCACGTGCCTGACGGACACACCAAGGAGATGCCGGGACAGGTACGTGATCTTTGTAGCATGTGACGTCACGCCCCACTCCGCTGGTACTGTTCCACGTGCCTGACGGACACACCAAGGAGACGCCGGGACAGGTACGTGATCTTTGTAGCATGTGACGTCACGACCCACGCCGCTGGTACTGTTCCACGTGCCTGACGGACACACCAAGGAGATGCCGGGACAGGTACGTGATCTTTGTAGCATGTGACGTCACGACCCACGCCGATGGTACTGTTCCACGTGCCTGACGGACACACCAAGGAGATGCCGGGACAGGTAGTGATCTTTGTAGCCTGTGACGTCACGACCCACGCCGCTGGTACTGTTCCACGTGCCTGACGGACACACCAAGGAGATGCCGGGACATGTACGTGATATGATACACCGGTTAGGAATCTTTCGCACAGGTTCCGTCATTGAATCCGTACGCACGGATGGAATTGTGTTTTATCACGACTCTATTATCATATCCGGATTGATGTTCACATTCGTTTTGTGAGTTATTTAGTCTAGGATAAAAAACGTTTCGTCGTTTTGACGAACGCGTTTTTAAAAAAACGGTACGTGATTTAAGACGTCCGACATTTTTCGCTCCTATGGTAGCAACTACCCATGGCAACTTCAAATGATCGAGGGTATCCATATTTAATAATTCATACTTGTAATTGGCATTATTTAGCAAGCTCGCACAATATAGACGCATTCTTCTTTCGGTTTTAATGTGATAAAAATCTATTAAAATAATCTACATAGGATAAAAAGGAAAACTTACATTTAAAAATCCACGGAAGTTGCTAACGCAACTTGTTGTTTATAAGGTGTAAGGTCTGGTCTATAAATAATACAACATTTCGTAATACAAAAAAAATATTAAACTAAAGAAAACTTAAATAACTGAGGTATTAGACAACAAAAACAAACAAACACTACACTAATCTGGATTTCACCAGTTAGCACAAAAAGTGAAAACTCAATTTATTCAATCTGATTTTCACCGGTGAAATCCAGCTTTAGTAACTTAAATCAAACAATATCTTACTATTCACTTCAATATTCATTGTATCCCGAATCTAAAATAAAAATAGACATTATGCCAATCAACAATAATCTCAGACTATTGACTTCAGACTTAAAATAAAATAAAGAAATACCTATAAGAATGATGCGATATGCCTTATTGCATATCTCTTACATTTGACGAATAGAATTAAACCTTAATATATAAGCAATAAAATTCAAATTTATATGACAATAATCATACCGCGCTGCCTTAGTTTTTGTTGCTACGTTGATCGTCATGGGAATTTCAGTTTTATATAAAGTAATTTAAGTTCTATTCTTATTCGACAGATAAATTCCTTTGGCGTGTCGTACCGTCTCAGCAGCATACTAAAGTGGTTTAATAAGGTATCATATCGTTATGAAAAATGAATTCGTCAGCTGCGACATAAGTTATTGGTATCCGATGCCGTGGATCCATGACCAACATAATCTGTAATAGTCTGTGCAGCATTTCGATTTTGTCCAAGTCTTCAGTAATTTGCAAGTGCGACCTGCTCGGGGCCCACGTTTTGTGATAAGAGCTAGTGGGCCCTTTGTGAACTCTATAATTTTCATCTGTGAATGGTACAAATATCCAGTCCTGAAAGAAAAAAATATCTTTAGTAGTAGTAGCAGTAGAAACATTCGCAGTTGCGGATCGAAATTTATTTAATTATGGACAATCGGTTCCGAAGACGGTACGTGACACTTCGATTCGGTTTAAACCTTAGAAGTAGAAAACGGCCTACATGTCTAAATACTCTAAATACTCTTTGCATTGGTCAGGTCGTGTCTCGGAAAGCACGTTAAACGGTCGGTCCCCTTTATTCCATCTAGTCCTACCAGTAGTTCGAGAGTCGAACTGTACGAACATCTATGACAGTCGTTACAGGTAGTTGGAGCCCTAAAAAGTCCAAAAAGTAGTTTAACTGCCATATGTACTTGATATCGCCAATGGGTATAGAGGTCAGATGGCAGTCGCTTCATTTCAGCCAAACCCGCAGTTAAATCGAAAAAAGCTGACCCCAGACTCCAAGGTGAAAGCTTCGGATGTGCCTGGGATTAACGCTAGGAGTACACTGGCAATTTTTTATTACTGTTCTAACAACTTTCAACTTTAGTAGTAAGTAGGGTAATTCGATTACCAGTGTTACTACTACTAGTAGTAAGATTGGTAGTAACACGGGTAAGAAAGGGTCCTTTAGTTAGCAGGTGAGCTCAACTTGGTCCCCAAGTGTTGATAGAGTACTATATCTTAAACAAACCATTTTATATGCCAATAAACTTACCGAAGTACCAATTTGCTTCATAAATTTAGTTCCATAAAAGTACATAAACGCTAGAGAACTATTCTCTATCATATCAAAGGGCATTGGTCCTAACGTGCTTATTTGCTTGAACAATATATCGTTGTTGAAACATCCTGGGAACAGTTTGAAACCAGATGCCATTTCGAACATAACCAACGCAGTGGACCATACGTCTATTTTGTAATCAGCTTCAAAGCCCATGATGATTTCAGGGGCCCGGTAGCTCGCTGTACCGGTGCTTGGTATAATTTTGATATTGTAGCTGTAATCCATGCGATCGAAACCACATAGTTTTAGTCTGGTTTGGGAGCTGTTTATGAGGATGTGGGCTGGCTTTATATCTGGAAAGACATTGGAATGAATAAATATAAATTAAATTTGTAAATTTGGGTATTGTACCACATTATTCCACTGTGCGATTAGACGCGTTTCCTCCAGTGTTGCGGCCATCTTTAAAAGGTGTACTCGTATTATACTGTGCTGCTTTTAGGAAAACAGCACGCATTGCAAATTAAATTGGCAAAAGTAAACGCTCAAGAGGGGACTTGAACTCGCGATAATGTTTTGAGCTTTCGAAATCCATACTAATATTATTAATGTGAAAGTAACTGTCTGTCTATTAGGCTTTCACGCCTAAACCACTGAACCGATATTGATAAAATTTGAAATAGAATGGACCTTGGGAAAGGATATAGGCTTTGTTTGGTCGCGATAACCGACACCCACGCGGGCGGAGCCGCGGGTAATATCTAGTTCTCCTATACAACCGTCTTAAGCATTTACTTTTTCTAATATTATCGATAAGAATGGTTAGCAGACTAATTGCTTTAAAATTTCATTAAAAACTGAATGATGTTGCAAAATTAATTATTCGTTAAGACAAGAGGCTTACCCGAATGGACCAGTAGGTTGCTCGTCAATGTACACACTGCTGCAACCAACTGCCTTGATAGATTCTGAACCACGTCGATATGGAAGCATACCCGATTCTTCTTGTTGCCCTTCCCCAATATTTCTGCCAACGTTTTAGGATAGTACTCGGTCAGAAAACACCATTGGCCGTGTATATTAAAGTTGTTGATCATTTCAAGAAGAAAGTATCGGTCCCTGTCCGAGTTTTTCTGAAGATCCGTCAACATTTTATCCTTGTATATGGACATACTTTGAAATTTACGCCTGAAAAAAAAAATGTTTTTAGGCCCTTACAAAACAAAAAAAAAATACAAATCGCTGTTATGTCAAAATTTCCACCAGCCATATTCATTGGTTCACATAGTATACCACTGGTGGAAAGGGGTTCAGCAAAGTTATGTTTTTGTATAGAAAAATGCGTGCTATGGATGTGAGCCGTGGCTGCGTACTGTGGATAGGTAGAATAAAATAGGTAGATTCGATTTTTGAACAATTGTAGGAAGTTTTCATTCTATACAGTTAGGTGATTAATACATTCCATAGCTCAAGCTGCGCATTTTCATAGCACATCTTACTCGCTACTCTACGTAGCATATCACAGTGGAAAAGGTCATACTTTCGAAGGTTGAAAATGAAGCGGATACACAAGTTCTGCAGACGTTCGAGTTTGTTCAGAAGTTCCACAGTTATATCGAGATAACAGACATCACCATAATCTAGAAGTGGAAGAAGAAGTGCTTGAGCAAGGGTGATCTTAGTCTGGAAAGGTAGAAAGTGCTGAAGACGCTTTAGAGAGTGAAAAGAGCCGAATACCTTCTTACTAACTGCGGTAATATGTACTCTCCACGTCAAGTTACAGTCTATGTGAATCCCCAAATTTTTTGCACTTTTGGGGTACGGTATGGTGGTATCATCCAACACAATCGCTGGCAGAGAGTTTTTATCCAAGCCGTTGTAACTATGTGTGCCGCCGACAATAAGGGCCTGAGATTTAGTTGGGTTGACGAGGAGACCAAAGGATTTAGCCCAAATTCTGATGTTCTCAAGGTCTCCATTGACGGCAAGCATGGCTTGAACAATTTCGCCAGCCTCAAAGTCAAAGGTCACATAGTTTCACGCACAATGGCCCAAAAAGGAGGCTAAGTGCGGACAAAAGAGTCCCCTTTCCATTTCATTCCAAGGTCACATAGTTTCATAGCTTAGCTTATACATCCTCGTAGCATAGCTGCATAGCACATCTCTGGTGGAAAGACAGCCTAATGCAAAGATGATGATGAAAAGGTGAGCCCCGTAACACAGTTCAATAGTTAAACATAATGATGTACTTACTTTAAAACTTTGATCGCGTAAATCCCTCCTTTGTCGTCTTTACATGTGTAAATAGATGAGAAATATCCTGTATGAATTAATTGAATTATACTAAATGGTCTCTGTAGATATTCAAACATCCGTTGTTCTATTTTGTTCAAATATACTGTATTTGCTTTTGCTCCTGATTTCATAGGAGTTACTATTTCAGTTTTAGCTGGCTTCACTTTTTTAGGAATTTTCTTATTTAGCACTTTTGCAATATTTTTCTTAATTTTATCATCCGTGTACATATTAAGTATATTGTTTTTAAAATTTGCGCCTTCATTTATTGGGTTGGTTTTCCCAATTTTTGATTTCGGTACTATAACGTCACCAGGTTTTGCCTGCTTCTTAGTATTTATAGCTTCAAGCTTCTCACTATCTCTGGGTTTATCCTTCTTTGCTACAGTAATCTCAGCACTGTGCTTGGTAGGATTTTTATCATTTTTAATCGAGACAGAATCCTGTTTTATAACTTTATCTTCTGATATCTTCTTTATTGATGATGATTCTTTAATGATTTCGGCATTTTCTGCAGTCATCACTTTAGTAAGATTTATGCCATCATTTTTTAAATCAATGTTTCGTTGTATAGGAACAGGTAAACTTTTCGATTTAATTGTTATGTCCGTATCCATATTCGCAATCGGTTCAGTTGTTTTATTTACCACAGTATTGTCTACAGTATTATTAATATTATGTTCTTGTATATCTGTAGAGGTAATTAGAATAGATTTCGGTACTACATTGTTAACATGTTTTGTCTGCTTCTTCGTACTCTTCTCACTATCTTTGGGTAGATTCTTGTTTCCTACAGTAATCTCAGCGCTGTGTTTGTTAGAATTTCCCTCATTTTTACTCGAAGCAGTATCTGGTTTTACAAGAACAGCTTTATCATCTGATACTTTCTTCATTGATGATGATGATTCTTCAATTATTCTTTCAGTTGTATTTATCGTGGTATTATCTACACCTTTATTCATATTATGTTCTTGTATATTTGAAGAGGTAGTTAGAATAGATTTCGGTACTATAACATCATCAGGTTTTGCCTGCTTCTTCGTGTTTTTAGCTTCAAGTTTCTCACTGCCTTTGGGTTTATTGTTGTTTGCTACAGTAATCTCAGCGCTGTGTTTGTTAGGATTTCCCTCATTTTTACCCGAAGCAGTATTTGATTTTACAAGAACAGCTTTATCTTCTGATACTTTCGTTATTGATGATGATGATTCTTTAATTATTCTTTCAGTTACTGTATTTATCGCGCTATTATCTACCTCGTTATTCTTAATATGTTCCTGTATATTTGAAGAGGTAGTTAGAATAGATTTCGATGTTATAACGTCATCAGGTTTTGCCTGCGTCTTCGTGTTTTTAGCTTCAAGCTTCTCACTGTCTTTGGGTTTGTTGTTATTTGCCAAAGTGATCTCAGTGCTTTGTTTATTAGGATTTCCATCATTATTACTCGAAGCAGAATTTGGTTTTATAACTTTGTCTTCTTTAATGATTTGGACGTTTTCTGCAGTCATCACTTTAGCATTATTTATTTCATCAATGTTAGGTTGTACAGGAACAGATGAATTTTCCGATTTAATTGTTATGGCGGTTTGCATGTTCGAAATCGGTTTAGTTATTGTATTTGTCACTGTATTGTGTTCTTGTATATTTGATGGTTGATCTTCAGTTTTGACAATTACATCCATTTGTTCCTTTTTCATGTTTTTCAGGGTATTATCTACACCATTGCGTATTTGTTCTCGTACATTCGAATTAGAAGTGGCAACATTTTGATGTTGTTCAAAATTTTCAATCGGTTCGATTTTTGTATTTACCATGGTATTAGCTATGTCATTATTCACATGCTCCTGTATACTCGAAGAAGGTGTTAAAACCTTCTGGGATTTTTCAATATCTTCAGTTTTTACAATTATTCCATCATTTTTTTCATTTTTTATAGTTTTCGAAGTGTTTTGTACATCGTTAGGTATTAGTTCTCGTACATTTGAAGCACTTTGTTCTTCAAGATTTTCAGATTTAACACGAAGACCATTGCGAAGCGTTTTATCACTTTCCGTATTAGAATCTATTTTTATATTCGAGTTTTTAATTTTAGAAACTTCTTGTACGGCATACTTAGTTTCAACCGCGTCCTCAGCTCTAGCAGAAGAGTCTACTAAGGCTGTTTGTGTAACTAAATATTTTAATTTTGTTTCATTATCTACTATGTCCGTAATATTTGTTATATCCTGTTTATTTTCCTCAGCACTAATATTTTGCACATTTTCAGTATTTTCTGATATTACTACATTATTTTGGTTTAATTCGGTCCCTTCTAGCGAATCATCGTTTATATAAATAATGGACATATCTTCAGTAATATTGGTTGAAGTTTCTTCAACATCTTCGAGATCAGAATCATCTGTTATGTCTATTACTTCATATACATCATCATTACATTCTTCAACGATATTTTCATTAGTATGAGGTGCACTTAATTGAGATTTGTCGGCGTTAGCGATAAATCTGAAAATTAAATTGTTAAGGATTATCTTGAAGTTATAAGTGATATTTGCGATAAATCTGAAAATTAAATTGCTAAAGATTATTACTATTTTATCTATCGTAACTAATTAATTTGATCTTACCCTTTTGATTTGCCGGCATTGCGTAGTAAATGAGGCTCGTGTAGTGATGCAGGTGGACATGGTGGTGCCGGTGGTCCCGTACTTATATTGAAGTTATTGTCACATTTATTAGATCTATTTAAATCTTCCTCAGTGCCTATATCACTGTCACGAATTGGACTTTGACCTGCATTTAGACTCTCAACTATTCCATCAATATCTAAGTCATCAAGGAAACTTAAGTCCTGATGTGGTGATGTACTAATTTCACTTGCATTTCCGTCAGAATCGTCTGAATTTGGACATTTGATATTTATCACCAGTTTAATGTTTTTGGATTTCTTAACTTTGGGTTTTTTCGTTTCTTTTTTACTTACAGGTTGTACGTTTTTCTTAACTTTAGATTTTTTTACTTCTTCTTTACTTACAGATTGAACATTAGCAGATGGAGCTGCCAATACATCTTGTTTTACAGTTACAATTAGATTTTCACGAGTGGGTGTTAGTTTAATACGATTAGATTCTGTATTACATCGATTCTTTGTTCTCTTGCGACTCAACTTTGACCTTAGATCATTTTTATCTGTGCTTTGACGATTATAACAGTTTGTTTTTTCTATAACGTCCACAGTTCTTATTGGTAAAGCGTGTGATTCGATGTCTGAATTACTTTGGCATGAACCGATTATAGTAGATGAATCGCGTTTATAATGTTTTTTCATACTCTCTTGTTCAGAACCTGTAATTTTTCTTTTCACTCCTGACTCTTTAGTTTTATTTTCTTTTCTATTAGTGTCTTCTTTCATTCTCTTTATTTCAGAATTATCATACGATTTTCTTATTGGTTTTTCTTTCTGTAATTTATATTTAGAACTATCATCATTTTCATCATCATGTTTTTTCTTGTGCTTTCGATCTGAACACTGAGCAAACCTTTTATCGGTTTCTATTTTATTTTTACCTAAATGACCTTCAATAGACTTTTTTTTCTTTTTCCCACAATAGCGGGTGAATTTAATTAATAATTCTTCTTTCTTATTCTGTCGTTCATTTCTACTAGTTGACTGCTCACTACTTTCTCTTTTATCTTCATAACTTTTTCTCTTTGACTCTTCCTTATTTTGTTTTCGTTCAATATTTGGTGTGATATCTGACTCTCTGCTACTATTTTTAATTCTTTCGACATTAGCTTTTACATTTGACTCCTTATGCTTTAGTTCGACAGCACTTCCTTTTTTCAATTTCTTGTGTTTATGTTTTAAGCTATTATTGCTTATACTTTTGTAACTCAACTTCAAATCCTTATTACATGGATTTGTATTTTTGTCATTAATGCATTGTTTTTTATCAACCGTATTATAATATTTGGCTAAAAAACGTTGATAGTCCAAATATCTCTTTAGAGCGCCTGCAGATAGCTTACTTTTCTGAGCATCTGATAGTGTTGCATGAAGAAATTCCTTATTTGGACTGGCACTTTTACGTTCGCACTTTTGGTCTAACTTCTGTGCTATACTTGTACTTTTTGTGTTATTTAAATTATGCTTCGAAATATATTCGGATTTATTATGTATAGACTTTTGATCGCTATCGTTTTTCTTATTTATAGATACCGCTTTTAACACTTTACGTTCTTTTAAGCCTATTTCCTTTTCATTTTCGGGGTTTCTACTGTTATCACTGTTCGATTCGTGATAACTGCGTTTTTTTGGACTTTTACTTATGGTGTTTCTCGAATTACTTTTTTCATGTTTATTCATATGTTTGAATTCTTTCTCAGTACTGTTAGATTCCTTTATTGGATTCATATTATTATTAGTTACGGTATTTGAGTAGGTCTTGGTGACTAAATTATTCGGGTCTCTAGACCCCCATTCTTTTTCTTCAATAGGTTTTATATCTTCGCAGTTATCAATTATTTGATCGATATTTAAACTACTGATAAAGTTTGAAGGTGTTTCATTAGTATTAAGGTTACTTGAGCTTGTTAAATCGACCAAGTTATTATGTGAAGAGTATTTAGAGTGCGAAACTGTTACTTCATGTTGTGTACTAGTTGTTAATGGAAGGTTCTTCAAATTATCAAACTGTAACAAGTGATTAATGTATAATTTAATAATATGCAATATTTGAATTTTCAAATAGCCTAAAGCTCTTTTCAGACTACGCTATGATATTATGCTATACTAGCCTTCCGCCCGCGGCTCCGCCCGCGTGCATCTCGGTTAACGCGACCTTTGCTCATATCTTCGGTTCTACTCAACTGATTGCGATCAAACAAACGTAAGATTTTAAGTCTGAGTAAGCCCTTTCTAACAAAAAAAACCGCAACAAAATCCGTCCAGTAATTTTTGCGTCCATCGCGGACAAACAGACAAACAGACAGGAAATTCAAAAAAAATATTTTAGTGTTCAGTATTGTTAACATAACATAACCCAAGTATTTTTTTTTTAATATCTCCAATGTACAGATACGACCACTTTACAATTTTATAATAGTATAGATAGTATAACAAAAGAAGGACATATCCATAAATTAATATTGTGCGATGTTGTTGTGCTATGAACTACCTATATACTTTATTATATTAGAGCGTAGTCTGAAGAGCGTTCTTATTACATTCGACAAAGAGATACATTGCAATATACAGCATTTTTATGTTGACTTCGTCAGGCAAGGTTACGTAGTATAAAGCAGACTAAAGCTTGTGCAGTATGATACGCTGAGACTAGCCGTCCGGCTCATAGTACCTAGGCTCCTCTAAATCGGCGTATGTCCTATTATCTTTTTAGCCATTCTCCTATTCCTGTCCGGTACAAACATTCATAAGTTTCCCTTTGTTTTAGAGGATCATCATACACTGTTGCTCCAGATTATCGTCACGTGTACAGGATTGCAGTTGAGGTTGGTGTCAACCTCACCTGCAATCTGCATCTACTGATTGACGGGCGAAGCTCTAGCGCTGGCTTACCTCGGAGGGTTAGAAGGTTCGCTACCGCAAAGCCGAAATAAATTTAATTGTGGAGTTTATGATTTTTTTTTAAGATTGAAATGGTCATTTATACTAGTATTATACAATTTAATGGGATACCTATTAATTATCATAGTTATTTGAGTTAATCCGATATTTCGACACTGTTGCAAACTAGTTCGGTGTTCGTCAGTACTCCATGATCATGGCGCTTGCAACAGCGCTGAAATATCGGATTAACTCACATAAACATGGCTCATATTCAGTTTACTTTTTTAATAGTAGAAATAATGGGGTTATAAGGTAGAGGACCAGCACCAATACCAGCTACATTCAAAGCTTGCATTGGATTTGGATGCAACTGGTATTGGTGCTTAAAGAAAAAGATCAGATGGGCTGTGTGCTTGTCAGCTACCATAGTAGTATAAAACTTCATCCTCCTCCGAGTTTTTTTTTTCAACTGAATTGGGTTGACTTTTAGTTTAACTACCAAACGGCTAAACTTTTATAGTTTCCGTGGAGCGACTATGCGACCCTCAAAATCCATTGACCACATCGCAGTTCTGTAGGTACGGTTGCGGCTAAGCTTCGTAAATGAATATTAAAATGTACGTAAACTAGATCAGGTTGTCGGACTCGTATGGAATCCAACGACCCATAACGAGTGTCACATAATATATTCGTATGGCAACCAAGACCACCAGCTTAAGGGTCAATCCTCACTGAAAGAGCAGCGGCCGGAGGTGGCAGAGCTTGTTAGGTACTAGACTCACACAGCCGCGCGCTCTCCATGTCACAGAGATGGTCACCCACCCTGAGGCTGACCTGCCTAATATTAGCGTAACCTTATAATACGGTAACCTATAACGAGCCTTTAAAATACGTACTTCACTATCATCACTATCACTTCACTATCATCACTTCACTTCATCACTACATATTATAAAACAAAGTCGCTGTCGCTGTCTGTCCGTCCCTATGTATGCTTAAATCTTCAAAACTACGCAACGGATTTTGAAGCGGTTTTTTTTAATAGATAGAGTGATTCAAGAGGAAGGTTTATATGTATAATACATGCATAATATTGTAAAGAAACACTGATAAATTTAAAGATATGCAGCGGGAACGGGATCAGAAAATATGGCGGTACGAAGTTCGCCGGGTCAGCTAGTAAATAAAAAAAACAAACGCCGAAGTTCAAATAATGTGTACCTACTTAGTATAAAGTTCCTGACCTTTTTAGATTATCAACTCGGCGTTGAGCGTTCGATCCTCGCAAGGCTTCAAGTGCAATATATACCTCGAGAGTCGGGACACGTATCTTAGACCTAATTCGCGAGAAAAACGAGGCCCTGGGCGCGCGCGGATTGATTTTTAATAATTTATGCTTGGTGAATTTGAGCTCGTCCACCGCAGAAGCACCCCGAGCTATGGTCCAAATACACCCAAGAAACGTGTACTGCGTGTATGAGCCTATTTTGATCAGATTTTAGGTTCACCCGAGCAAAACAAACGGTGACTTTAAAATAGTTGCATAAACGACTTACCTAAACATGGGGTGATGTGGTCGGGAAGCACTTTTATTAAAAAGAAATAACTGATTGATATTATAAACTCTTGCGCAGCCGCTTCAAAGTCAACTGACAAACTGAATCATTCATAGAATCTTAAAACTTTCTCATCTTTTGTTTATAATTATCCACAGATGGTCAACAAATGTTGTTACGGTTTTTTTTTTTAACAATGCACATCCAGTTCAGGTAGATACAAAAAAATATAGTTAAGTTACAAAAATTTTTACTAGACTACTAATAAGGGTCTAGTAAAAATTAGCCTTTTTTATGTGTATTGTTCCCTTACCCAGATGCGTCACTATTTTCTTAACGCGAATGGGCTATCTATTCATAAGGGCTCGTAACGATACGGCGCACCATAAAAGTGATGAATAGAAATTGCAATGACGATCGTATCGCGCCTTTAATTTGTATTTATTCGTAATTTTCAAGTCTATCTTTGACGAATAGAATCGTCACGTAAACTTATAGTAGAGATACCTAGGTACCTATTCTTATTCTATTGTGTCTTGTGTCCATTGCCTGAGGCGGCGCGTGTGGGTTGCCGGTCAGTGCCGGTCGGCAAGTTCGTAGAAAACAATCAGATCTTTCAATATCTTTTTAACTTAATAGGAGTACATTACATACATACAGTCATGCCTCTTTCCCAGTGGGGTAAGCAGAGACTAATTTACCTTAATCTGTTTCTAATTGCCGCAATGATTTGATAGGTAGATACTATAGTCTGTGTAGATACATTGTCAACCGGATACCTATTATCTATACGCTTTGAAATTGAGATCCTGCGTACCAGTTCCAGAGCAACTATGCACGTTTTGCCGTACAAAAGCGATATACTTAATTGAAACTTAGGCCCGTATTCCAGAATGCCGCTCAGCTGAATCTCGAGTTACCTGTGAGGACAGATTGTATGCACAAATTCCACAGATTTGACAGGCTGTCAGACAGATTGTTTATAGTTCTATACAATTTGTCCTCAGGTAAATCGAGTTTGAGTTGAGCGTCATTCTAGAATACGGGCCTTAGCACAGGCCTCAGTGTGCAAAATATTTCCTACTTCATAATAGACACCTACCTACCGGCATTGCTTTGGTACTCACCTACTTGCGAAGTTAAGCTATACTAGCCCCGATACGTATGATACGCGAGATAAGGCGGGAGACGAAAAGCGTACCGACCTATTTATTTCATGTCTACTTATCTAGGACTAGGGTAAAGGAATTCTTTGTATACTTCGGGAGTCGGCACACGTATCTTGAACCTAAATCACGAGGCAAATGTTTTATCTTATAAAATTCTCGTGTCACAATGTTCGTTCCCGTACTCCTCCGAAACGGCTTGACCGATTCTCATGAAGTTTTATGAGCATATTGAGTAGGTCTGAGAATCGGCCAACATCTATTTTTCATACCCCTAAGTGATAAGGGTGCAGCGGGAACGGGATTTGAATACCACGCGGGCCGAAAATATGGCGGTGCGAAGTTCGCTTGGTCAGCTAGTAATAATCTATGTTTGATGACAGCCGAAGTGTCGATGATCGACAGCCTCTGTGGCGTGGCGGTAGTGAACGCGGCCCCTACGCAGGAAGCGTGGGTTCGATACGCGCTCTGTGCAAATTTTTGTATTGGTCTGGTCGTGCCTCAGGGAGCGCGTTAAGACGTCGCCGTCGGTCCCGGTTGCCATACGAACACCTATGGCAGTCGTTGCGGGTAGTTGGAGCCCTAAAAAGTTCAACAACTGGTCTAGCTGCAATGCTTTGATATCGCCCAATATAGTTATAGGGTCAATGACATTCGCTTCACGAAAAATATCGAAGTCCAGCCAAATCCACGCGAGACTAGTACCTACTTGCCTAAGGCGGACCCCAGACTCCGAGGTAAAAGCTTCGGATGCGACTGGGATTACAACAACGCTAGGATGAAGAAGAAGAATCTATGTTTGATGAATTTGAGCTCGCCCACCGTCGTAGTAGCCCCCCGTGCTATCCTCAAAAGACACCCAAGAAACGTGTAATGTGCGTATAGATGCACATTTTAGGTCCAAGATATGTCCTGAGCAATACCTACGTTATTTACGAGTAAAAGAATTATGGCGCGTCTTTGTATAGTGATGTAGGCAATGATATATTATAAACTATAGAATAGATATGTTGTCCACACTCAGAAATGGCGACAAAAAAATGATGACTTTTGGTCATCATTTTATGCACTAATCAGAATCACGAAAACGATTTTAATAAAAATTTCGTAATAATAAAATATTATTAATATAAATAATAATTTAATTTATATAATTTAATGACATTGACGTATTTTTAGTATGTAGCTATAATTTTTTATACTTAGAGTTTGCGCCATTTTTTAAAGCCGCCATCTCCTTGTATGACGTATCTATGAATATAATACATCATTGGATGTAGGTATTATTACTTATTTACATACCTTGGCGCCTATAACGAACTAAGTAGGTACCTATACCTACATACAAAATACCTAATACCTACCAGGCCGTAATGTAACATGACTAGCAAACAATCGCAAAAACCATTAGGCAGGTGTAAGTTTATGAGTCTAACACTGTTGCACACTTTATGAGCTTCCACATTTTACAAATAAGTAGGTACCTAGGTACCTATTTTAATTGACCGTCTAAAATTTTATTATACCTACTTTAGTGCTAGGCTTGCATTTTACCATTATCGTAACGTAAGTATAAAAACACGAAACGGAACTTTACCGCAGACCAACACGGACATTGAAAGTTTGTTATTGTAGATGAATAGGTAGGTATAATATATCATGTAATCAAATATCACGCGTTTAATTATTATGTTAATTGAATAAACTCAAAATACTTACATGTATCGAAGTATCTACACAATTATTCCCTCCAACAACGCTTGTGGGCACATGCCGGTCACTCAAAAACAAATTACATTGAGTTTCAGGTTCTTCTGTATCTGTTTGTTGAATGATTGATGACTCGGTGATTGCAGCGCCGATACCAGTAGGTGGTAAATCGTTTCCAGTGGTAGATGTTCCCGTAGGCACGATCACAATATTAGGACTCTCATATAGCGCGAAATAATCCTTTGACATGATATGTCTGAAATTCATAATTGCAATATTCAATTGTTGCCATTTTTTGACAGTTTCTTTTTCTGGCATAGATAAAATTTTTAACGTTTTGAAATTGGAATAAGGATACATTAAAGAATACTTGGTATTTTACAATTAGTTTTGCAAGTTACACACCTTTTTTTTAGTATCGAAGTTTTAAATATATTTCATAATTTTATTCTGAAATTTTGAAGGTTTTATTATTATTTTAACCGGGTACGTCGGGCGTCTACACGTCCAGAAACCGAAACTTACACTGGGTCTGGGTCAGTCAGGTTGAAGTTGAATGAAATGGGTACGAATACGAACCATACGAACACGCGCCGTTCGTTTGCAATGAATGACATTCGAATTATTTGTGTGTGGTTCCTATTATAGGTATAGTCGAACTTTTAAGCCCGCTACAGACGCTCCAATTCGGTCGGGTCCAACCATCCGACAACTTCCGCTAGCCGACAAGTGTTGCCGTTTCGGGAAAAATAAAAAAGTCAGTGTTGCCGTTTCGGGAAAAATAAACTTTACCAAAATGTCACTAGATTGTAAGGAATAAAATAAAAAAATAATTATTTATTATTATTATATTTTAATTATTTTATTCCTTACAATCTAGTGACATTTTGGTAAAGTTTATTTTTCCCGAAACGGCAACACTGACTTTTTTATTTTTCCCGAAACGGCAACACTTGTCGGCTAGCGGAAGTTGTCGGATGGTTGGACCCGACCGAATTGGAGCGTCTGTAGCGGGCTTTAATTAGCTGCAGTAAACTGACGTTTTGTGGGATACCAATTTTTGAAGAAAAATAAATAGGGATGTGGCTAAGTGAGTAAGTGAATCATTCAATAAATGAATGATCAGTTTGGTTTTGTTTTAGAGATTTAATATTAAGTTGTAATGTATTTTTCTATTCTATTAATATTACTATGATAAAGATTTATCTTTTTCAGTGAAAGTATAGGATTGTACATTCAAAACGAATAAAAAATGTCATAATAAAGTTAATTAATCAATATTTTTCGTAATCACTGTCGCTGTCGCTTTCGTAACTAATGACAAATATGTCCGTCTATTCATCTTAATATATGATCAAAGTGGCACATATTGTCTTCCTCTTTTATTGTTGATTACTTCTTGGAAAAAACTTTTCACTTCTTGCATTTCATCGTCTTAAGGTCTCTGCGTACGTAACGGGTTTTTTCACGGACGGGACGGGACGTGAAGCAATATGTATGCGGCCCACCCCGTCCCGTCCCGTCCGTGGCCCCGTGACATATGCATTGCCGCATACATTTTGTATGAAACGATATTTCCAAAACTTCACGTCCCCGTCCCGTCCGTGAAAATACCCGTTACGTATGCAGAGACCTTTATTAATTTATCTGCGACGTGCCCCTTTACCTGAAACCAAAACAACTCATCGGTTTAATTCACAGTGATAAGGGGGCAGTCTTAGATGTCTGATACCTTTTTGTGCAGCCATCTTGAGTGGCCTTCACCATATTTGGTTAAAATGCAATATTTTTAGTGGTCAGCCACTCTTGAATTCGTGCTTTCGTCCACGACACCTTCGGAATTGTTTCGATCGAGAGTGATAGAGCGCGTTGATAAATTGAGCATTGCGAATAATTAAATCATGTAAACTAAGCTGAATACTTATAGAAGTGTCTCAAACTGAACCGAAGAAATGTTAAGTTTCAAAACACAACTATTAAGTTTGAAACTTATTTGATACTAGCATGTTTATATTTTTAAAATATTAAAATCATTACCCAGATATATAATATGTATATCTTTGTTCTTTTTGAAATTCAAACACAGGGGCTCAAAAGTGGAGGGTACCTACACTTTTTTTGGCAAACGCTCAATTACGACTACTGTTACTGCATTCGGCTTGAGTTTGGGTAGAATGCCGGCGAACCACACCTCGAAACACTAAATAAGGAAATGTGTAAAAGGATCTACGTTTATACAGCCTTTTATTTATATGAATAATAAATAGAATTAAGTATGATCATTATGAGTTAGTTATGGAACGATTAGAATGATCTTCTGTGAACTGAATCACATCCCTATTGAGATTAGGCTGTCAACATTATTTTACGCAATGACATTTTGAAACGTCATTTTACTGCATCTAATAAAAAGTCGAAGTATAGTTCCTTCGAAATATGAATGATTTGCAAAAAGGAATTTAGTATTTTCTGCTGAGAATACTATTCGCCATTGCGACACAAACTGTACCCACCTACAATTTAAATATTTTATGCTTATTTAATAATATTTGTTATTACTGTTTGTGTAGGTATGCCTAAGTTTTAATTTTACTAAGTAAACTGTGAAGTAAACAATACCTATTATTCCTATTGTAGGTTTTAGGTAGGTAGGTACTTACAACATAAGTACATACCTACATAGTGTCGTGTTTCTAAGATTTGATGATAATGAGAATGACTGGAACCAGCCAGTACAGTAGGGTCACCTAAAACTTTATAAAAATATGTTTTGTTACTAAGGTAGCGAACAAGGTTTCTTTATATTCGAATAGATACCTACTGGATTGGTTATCTGACCCCGTTTGTTATCTTAGCAATGCGTTATTGTGCCTATGTTAGCGTTATAGGTACATATTTCAATTAGGTTTACCAAGAAATCAGTCGGATATAGCCAGTAAGAATAGCTCATGTTGCAATTAGAAGTTGATATCCTACAGCCTTGAGTTGTGGCGGGCAATACAAACAAACAGGCAGTTTACGCTTAGGGTCACCGCACACGGGCCACCACATGCTACAAATCGTCGTTGCTATAGAGCTACAGGAGATATGCCTGCCGGTGGTAGCGTTTTGTGGTTTAGGCCGGTGGCCCATATGCGGCGCGATTGGTGTGGTGCTTTATATTGTGGAAAACCCCCCTAGTGGCCTAACGGGGACGGTTTTAACAGACTCGAACCGACTAAAACCGCACGCCGCCGTATTGGGTCTTTCGATGGCGGAGGTGTGATTTCCAGAGGCATGTCCCTCACACCCCGGCTGTGTGCGGTGGCCCTTAGTTATGTACGAAGCATAATTAAGATTACTTTCCTACTACTTATGCCTACTTACTTCCCTTGCATAAGTACCTACCTGTAGAGTTTCCATGTATGTAATAAGTAGTTAGAGCTCCACATTCGCCCCGTCGTTAAATCTGTCTGTACCAAATTCCATCCCGATCTGTTCAGCCTTTTTTCACCTCGAAACGTATTTTTTAAATAATTTCCATTTATGGCACTTTCTCTTGATTGTGTATTCCTTTGTCACGGTTATTTTGCTGAAGCTACCTTTATAATACATGGTGCAGTTTCGTGATTAATAACAGAAAAAGCGTCGATAGCTTTTCGGTTAAGAAGTTGATCTTACGATCGAGAGGTCCCAGTCCCAGGTTCGAATCCTGACCATTACATTACTAGTCAATTAAAGAAACATATTTTGTTTTTCGTATTAAGGCCCCGAATCGGATCAGCATCGAAAAATCGGTATTTTCGAAACCATTTTTCTTTTTAACTATAAAACCTACAGATCTGGAATTTACATGCCTGCATACTACAGGATATACGGAGTAACTTCAACTTTTCATAAATTAAATAAAAAAGGAGGAAATAGTTGAAAAGAGGCTCTGAACATCACTCTACTTTTTCTTATGAAACCAAATATTTTCTACAATATGTATCCAATTAATCTAAAATTTCACATGTATGTTAAATAAATGTATTAGCATGACGTGACCTTTTTAGTTTGTAATCATTCCCTATAAAATTATCTATTAAAATTAGTTTTACTGATTTTTACGGCTGAAAAACGAGTGAATGACCTTGAGCATTTGTATGGTCAAAGTCATTCGCGTATGTAATCACCTTAACAGTCATTTATATTAACGTTACACTCCAATTTTATTAATTTCTTGAGACTGCGACTGCTTTCAGCTTACCATCAGGCGAGGTAAAGTCAAATTGACGTGCCCTACATAAAAAAATATAAATTTCGCATAGTAAATAGGTACTCTTTAAAAAAAAGATTGCGTTGCTTATGATTTTTTTTCAATAGGCCAAGTTAATGCATTGTCAGCAAAAACATCCATCCCTACTTCCCTACTAATTTTATAAATGTGAAAGTAACTCTGTCTGTCTGTCTGTCTCGCTTTCACGCCCAAACCACTGAACCGATTTTGATGAAATTTGGTATAGGGGTAGATTAGACCTCGAGAAAGGACATATGCTATGTTTGGTCGCGATAACCGACATCCACGCGGGCGGAGCCGCGTGCAAAAGCTAGTAATTATTATAAATGCGAAAGTAACTCTGTCTGTCTGTCTCGCTTTCCCGCTTAATCCACTGAACGATTTGGATGAGGGTGCGAAGTAATGCCTTATTGGCTAACCTTACACCCTGGTCATTGCGACCTGGCCCTCGATTCTGCTAAAGCACAACCACTGTCACACGCACACCACAGAGACTGCGAGAAAATTCCAGTTGATTTTAGCCTTTAAAGTAATGCTCTTAAAGTTTAAAATTAAATGGCTTTTTGTAGAGTGTAATGAAAATATAGTCATTTAATTTTGAACTTTAATCGTATAGTAATAAAATCTAAAATTGAATGCCAATTTTTGCAGAGCCTGGCACGACAGTGGTTTTGCTTTAGCAGAATCGAGGGCCAGATGTTGGGGTACAGAGATAAATGAGATCTTGGGAAAGGACATAATAGGCTATGTTTTTTTTTATTTTTTTTATTTAAGCTTCATTGCACAAAAAAAATGTACACAGGCGGACTTAATGCCATGGGCATTCTCTACCTGTCAACCTAAGGGTGATGCCGACTATGCCGAGAGATATGTTTGGTCGAGATAACCGACATCCACGCGGGCGAGGCCGCGGGCAACAGCTAGTACTCAATAAAAGAAAACATTGCATACTTACCTATGGTTTTTTTTCCCAATAGCCAAGTTAATGTTTTTTCAGCAAAAACATAAATAATAAAATGTAGTACCCAAAGACATTTCATAACATAGACATGTCATATGCTTACAAATCAACGTAGAAAAATGTGCCGAACTCACACACACACATTTTTAATTCATCTACACTTCCCTACATAACCAATGGATTGAAAAGAGAGGACATGAAAAATACAATATAAAAGAAGAAGACAGCTATTGTTTGTCACTTGGACTTTAATGATAACAATGTACCAATCACAGTGCGGTTGCTAGTCGGTGACATAGGCTAACAAAATTACTTATTGAAAAAGAAGGTACAGAGCTCTCTGAATTGAGGTTATTGCCTAATTTTGTTTAGACAAAGATGTTTGTTTAACTTTGTTAATGTATTATGAAAAAGCTAGGTAGGCAAAGATATTATATATAAAAAGAAGTAGATTCGTTATTGCGCGAAAATCGTGAAGATTCGAAAACGAGTCAATTGGAACGTTTGCCTCTAGTACCGCGTGCCGAGCGGCGCCGGCCGGACGTTGAGCGGAAGCATCAGTGACTTATAAAAATAACGAAAATGCCATCGTATGTTTATAGACACTGCACGAACTATTACTCTAAAGTTAATACATCGAAAGGAAGTTCATATCACATGGAAATAATACATATTTCGACTGATAAAGACCAAATTTCTGACTTTCATAATATTCAAGTTAAAATTGTTAAAAAGAGACAGTATGATATAATTTGGTGCGTGAGCGACAAGGACGTGTGTGATCCGAACATAGATTAAAGTACAGATGAGAATATCGTAGGCATTAAACTCACTACATACTACCTCCCAATTTTAATTTGTTGTTTTTTATAATTGCCTACTAATACTATGTGGTTCAAGTAAGTTAATAAGTGCGAACTTCACTTCACTGGCAAGTATCTACTTAGGTAAGTACCTACTTGTTAAAATTTGTGGGTACTATTGGCAGCAACAAAATAATGAAATAGAATAAACATACCTAGCTTTTTTATACTTAACTAGCCGACCCGGCGAACTTCGTACCGCCATATTTTCGGCCCGCGTGGTATTCAAATCCCGTTCCCGCTGCACCCTTATCACTTAGGGGGATGAAAAATAGATGTTGGCCGATTCTCATAGATACCGGATAAGCACAACAAATTTCATCAAAGTCGGTCGAGCCGTTTCGGAGGAGTTCGATTACGCACCCCGTGACAGAAGAATTTTATATATTAGAAGATACAATAACAATGACAAACAAACATCTTTGTCTAAACAAAATTACGCAATTATCTCAAACTTCACTTTACTGGCAAGTACCTACTTAGGTACTTGTTAAAATTGTACTACTGACAGCAACAAAATAATGAAATTTAAAAATTATACCTAGCTTTTTCATAATACATTAACAAAGTTAAACAAACATCTTTGTCTAAACAAAATTAGGCAATAACCTCAATTCAGAGAGCTCTGTACCTTCTTTTTCAATAATTTTGTTAGCCTATGTCACCGACTAGCAACCGCACTGTGATTGGTACATTGTTATCATTAAAGTCCAAGTGACAAACAATAGCTGTCTTCTTCTTTTATATTGTATTTTTCATGTCCTCTCTTTTCAATCCATTGGTTATGTAGGGAAGTGTAGATGAATTAAAAATGTGTGTGTGTGAGTTCGGCACATTTTTCTACGTTGATTTGTAAGCATATGACAGGTCTATGTTATGAAATGTCTTTGCTAGGTAGGTATAATTTTTAAATTTCATTATTTTGTTGCTGTCAGTAGTACAATTTTAACAAGTACCTAAGTAGATACTTGCCAGTAAAGTGAAGTTTGAGATAATTGCGTAATTTTGTTTAGACAAAGATGTTTGTTTGTCATTGTTATTGTATCTTCTAATATATAAAATTCTTCTGTCACGGGGTGCGTAATCGAACTCCTCCGAAACGGCTCGACCGATTTAGATGAAATTTTTTGTGCTTATCCGGTATCTATGAGAATCGGCCAACATCTATTTTTCATCCCCCTAAGTGATAAGGGTGCAGCGGGAACGGGATTTGAATACCACGCGGGCCGAAAATATGGCGGTACGAAGTTCGCCAGGGCAGCTAGTTAAGTATAAAAAAGCTAGGTATGTTTATTCTATTTCATTATTTTGTTGCTGCCAATAGTACCTACAAATTTTAACAAGTAGGTACTTACCTAAGTAGATACTTGCCAGTGAAGTGAAGTTCGCACTTATTAACTTACTTGAACCACATAGTATTAGTAGGCAATTATAAAAAACAACAAATTAAAATTGGGAGGTAGTATGTAGTGAGTTTAATGCCTACGATATTCTCATCTGTACTTTAATCTATGTTCGGATCACACACGTCCTTGTCGCTCACGCACCAAATTATATCATACTGTCTCTTTTTAACAATTTTAACTTGAATATTATGAAAGTCAGAAATTTGGTCTTTATCAGTCGAAATATGTATTATTTCCATGTGATATGAAATCCCTTTTGATGTATTAACTTAAGAGTAATAGTTCGTGCAGTGTTTATAAACATACGATGGCATTTTCGTTATTTTTATAAGTCACTGATGCTTCCGCTCAACGTCCGGCCGGCGTCGCTCGGCACGCGGTACTAGAGGCAATGAGGATGAATCACATAATGGAATATTGTATTTTTAATCAGTATACCAGGTGCGCTATACCTTTCTGAGTATCCTATTTTTTAAATAATCTAAATCCGTCAAGAAATGACGAAGCTATTAGGGATTTCTTAACGAGTACTTAAAAACGCCCGCTTACACTGCGATTTAGACGATGACGTCATCTGTTATGAACGCGTCCCGACTAGCGCAGTCGCCAGTCAGTCAGTACAAATTCTTTCGTGGATCGACTAGTAGTGCTTGCGTTTTATTGGTTTTTCTTAGTACTTTATTTGTGTTTTAAGTTCTTTGGTGATTATTCAAATAGTTTGTTTTTAAAATACTTTATAATATACGTAGTTCGTCCTAACGCTTGTACTTATTTACCTACCTTATGATGTTCTGTCGAAAGTTGTACCTACTGTGTTATCAAGCGAGTAATAAGCCACGTTAGAAATGACGTGAAATAACTGAAGCTAGTATAATACAGGTTCAGAAAAGGAAAAGGTATTAAGTTTTATAATAAAATGAAGTACTTAAGTAGGTATTGCCGTCATGGCCACTTCAAAAGTATTTAGGAGACTTATTCGTAGTGGTGCAAGTCTGTAACTTTTAAAAATGATAGAATAGGTAGGTAAATATATAGTATACGCCTGCAGGATAATCTCTAGACTGAATTTTGTTATCATGTATAGACATAGGTAGGTACGCAATATAGGTATTTAAACTTTCATGGCCTTTCACATTACTAATTGGAAGCTCCAAACAATACATGGTAAATATCTCGATAGTTCTAATAGTAATAGGTACACAATACCTATTTACGTCAAAATGATCTTCGCAACAATGTAAAACACTTTTGCTTGAAAGAGGAATTTTATCATCTCTTCTCATTACTTTAACCCATTTTTTTCTTATCTTTGCATCTCTCGGAACATAAAAAAACAGTTTATTAGGCGTAGTAACACTTGTATTCTTGCATTTTGGCACAATACAATATTTGTATGGGAGCATTATTACCACCGAAACAATAACAAACGTTCCAGTCTATACACTACAGTGGGTGGACTGCGTTGCGTCCGAACGCCCGCCTGAGCGCAGGCTCGCATCACACCGCACCGCACGTTTCCCGCCTTACCTAACGCTGAAGTTCTTCATTGTAATCAAATAGTTTGAATAGCAATTTTAATCTACATTAAATGCACAATATATTGAACGTATTTAATTGGATAAGGAATGATACTGTATTGTTAAAAATAGCTTCGATAATGACACATTATTATTTTGTAATTTTTAAAAGATAAAAATGATTGCTGTGGGTTTTTCTTAGGAGATAGACATATGCTATCGCGGACTTTTATGTAGACCTTTTTAAGTTATATATTTTCGCACTATCTTATTCTATCATCAATAGTTTTCGCAGCGCACGCGATGTAAGAAATATTTTAAGTAATTTTTTCACATCTTGGATTTCATTATTGAAGTTTTAGTAAGGATTCCTAATTTGTTTGAAAATAAAATAAAGTCTATGTTAGTCAGTGATAATGCAGCTTTCTAATGGTAAAAGAATTTTCGAAATCGGTCTAGTAGTTTTTGAGTTTAATCGAATACAAAAATACAATGTATGGAAGTCTGCCGGATTTGTTGACATTTATGAACACTGCTCCGCTCCCTTTTGTAGTAGCGTGATGTTATATAGCCTATAACCTTCATCGATAAATGGACTATTCAACAGAAAAAGAGCTTTTCAATTCGAACCGGTGGTTCCTGAGATTAGCGCGTTCAAACAAACAAACTCTTCAGTTTCATAATATTATAAGTAGGTATAGATATAGTTATTTTTATTAAAAAAAATATTGAAGTAAATAGCACAAAAACTATATTATTAGAAGCTTTGTAAATTACTTAAAATCCGTACAAAATTTCAAAATTATACGTTACGAAATAAAACAGCTATGGAGTCTTAACCCAAAAGAGCCCTAAGTCTTCATACTCTCCACAGCGGCGGCGCGCGCTGTCATAACAGATGACGTCACACAGTATTTTGGTGCGGTGGCGAGCGTTTTTGAGATTACTGCATTAAAATTGCTGTATCTTCGTCATTTTTGATCGGATCGAAACAATTTTTTTACAGTGTTTATTGTTTTTTTAATCATTATAAATCTGCACACTCAGCTAAAAACGTGAATGATCCTCATTGGCAAACGTTCCAATTGACTCGTTTTCGAATCTTCACGATTTTCGCGCAATAACGAATCTACTTCTTTTTATATATAATATCTTTGGTAGTACCTATGACGTCACGTTATCATCAGCGTATTTTACACGCAAGCTCTTGTATAGTGAGGTCAATGTCCTCTGCATTACAATAAATGCGATTGAAAATAAGTATTACAGCGATATTATAGACAAGTATGCTTATTAGGTGTATGAGGCCTGACTAAGGTTTACTGGACTCGAATCAACCTCACGGGTGACGGGACCTCAGTACTACTTCGGTCGGAACAAACTTACCTCTCGGGGCTGAGAGGTAAGACGGCAGTCGCTCCCATAAAAGCTCGTAAATTAGCGACTACAATATAGGATTCTTCAAGAAGGGCATTAGAAGGTTTCTTCATGGTCGGCAGCATGAGTGTAACGCCCCTGGTGTTGCATACGTCCATAGGCCACGGTATCGGTAACCACATCAGGTGGGCCGTGAGCTTGTCTGCCACCTAACTGGTATAAAAAAAAAATAAAAGGTGAAGAAGGACCTCTTCTTTTTTCATGCGAAATCCCGGGCGGTTATGTCAGATTCGAACCGACTAAAATGACCTACTGTGTCATCTCAGGTTGCAAGGTTGCGCCTGCAACCGGGAACAATGATGATGGGCATTTTCTTGTAAGTACTGTAGGTGCACACTTTATTTATTGTCAAATTATCAACTTTTTTTTACCACTTAGCTGGCAGACAAGCACACGGCCCACCTGATGGAATGTGGTTACCGTGGCCTATGGACGAGTGTAACACCAGGGGAGTCACACTCGTGCTACTGACCTTGTAAGAACAGAAAGTTTCTGTGCCCTCAGTACAAAAGACAAAGCATGACAAGCCTTTGATGTTCCCACTGACAGTCAGCACAAAAACTTTTTACACATTTTTTATCACAAACGCATCTAAGAACAGATTTCACCAAAGCGGATGGTCGATACATATTTTTTTAGAAAGAAATCCCATTTGTCACCAGTGGTGGCGTCGACAATGTGGGCAACTGGGAATAACTCATAATATTCACGCATGTCTATCTGCCTCCGTGGTAATCAGAGATGCTCATTATCTGCTTCTTCCACTGACTAACTTTTCATACAAGGCCGTCAGTTTCGAGTAGGTGGGTACTTTGACCTGCTGCGCCCCGAACACGGAAAAAATCGAATACGTAACGTAAAGAACTTATCACGTTTTGCTCAATGAATTTCATTCTAACCGAAATCATAACGCGATACTACTTATGTACAGTCGGCATCAAAAGTAGGTTATGATTGCAACTTTACAAAAATCTCTATAAAAAATGTCGATAATAATAAAATTATGTATTTAGTTTTTATGGGTATAGTTAATATAGCGTTAAAATAACTTCAGGTAACCTATTATCTTATCTCAAAAGGGCTGCAATAAAAAAATGTCTCAAATTCCCAATAGGTTCCCAACAAAAGTGTGTTGATCACAGACATCGTATAGACTTCATAGTGATAGATCTGTGATACCCAAGAAGCTTGTATAAGTATAGACTCCTTCGTTGACGACACAGATTACCTAATAACTTAGAAGTGACACGCACACAGCCGCGAGCCTTTCGCTTACTCAGTCATGATCACAAACCGGCACTGCGTCGTAAAGTGTGCTAATAACACTATTAAATTGTAAAACTTACATTGCTTCTTTTCATTCACTATCTTAAACACACACAGGCGATACCCCGCGATGTGTATGAAGGTCATATGATTCACTCGGAACAGGTTACCGCGATATTTTTTTAGAATGGTCCACGTTTCGCGCCTATTATTTTATCGTCAGTGTTGAAGTTACTTTGACATATATGGCGTACAGTTTTTAAGTTTTATTTATTGATTTGTTAGTGTAGTTTGTGTGTGTAAGTGTTATGTTTATGTTATTTATTTTATTTTTTAAGAGATGTTTATTTACGTGACGTCGATAATGGTTTGATTTCTGTGATGCGATAGTGACGTTGGCAAGTTGAATGACACCATGCGTGTGCGCACTGTTGTTCAAATAAATAAAATGAATAGTAACCTAACCTATAGTACGGTATTAGATTCTTTTGAGTTTTTGTTTTTTAATTTAAGTTTATGGGCTGACCAATATTAATACAGACAGAGGCTGTAGGATGTAGGAGTCTGTTTTATTATAATTACTTAATTTAATTACTAACATACCTACTTATTATATCGCATCGTATAGTCAACATTAAAAGAACTTATTCAATAGAAAACTGGGTAGCTTTTGGACAAATTCTTGTAATTCAGAAATAGATAATC
This sequence comes from Eilema depressum, assembly GCA_914767945.1. Taxonomy (NCBI): domain Eukaryota; kingdom Metazoa; phylum Arthropoda; class Insecta; order Lepidoptera; family Erebidae; genus Eilema; species Eilema depressum. The sequence continues at coordinate 14,256,530 of OU612031.1, forward strand.
CTTTTGAAAAATTTCAGCATAATAATTTATATTTCTTAATGAAAATGATCATTTACTACTTAATAATTAGGTACACATTTAAGTCAAGTAAAGTAAGTTTAGTACTTACTTTACTTAAATGTGTAATTATTACCAATTTTGATTAAATTAAATGAATAATTTTCCTTTACGGAATCTGTGCAATCACCATCTACTTTTGCAGACTGTACCTGCCACGGTTCCTATTTCGCCAACTATGTTTCCGATCCCATAATAGTCGGTATCTTGATGGTACCTTATACATTAGGCTCAATCTAAAATCATTATATTGTTGATTGATCTCGGATTCAATAAGATTTTTTCTAGTACGTCATCATCATCATCTCAGCGTCGAGTTCCGGTCACCTCTGAGGCTTTCACCGCGTACCCAATTGCCAATGTATCTCTTTTAATTATATTCTATTGTTTTCGTCCTAGCACTTGCCGCATCAGAAGGCTCCAAGGCTAAAAACTCGCGGAGTAGTTGAGAACAACTCCACCCTCCAGGTTTGTGCGGGACCACCATCAGTCAGTATTCTTCGTCGCAGATTTGTATGGTGTAGACGGCCGGTTGTATTTGTAATCAATCGAGGTTTCCAGCTATATGCTTATATTCCGATATGGGGTTTCCAGACTTTCCAGTTTCCACAGTGGGTTCCTGCTTAACACGTGTGTCGGTAAAGGTTGAATAATGTGTTGTGTTTGTTATTTCTGTGACGATCTGCTACTTGTTATTATTTGTGTATCATCTGTGTTGTCATACCCAGGGAGTCCTCCCTTACCCTTATGCTTCTCAATAGTATTTTATTTGGCAAGTTCCATAAATGTAAATTTGTTGTCAGGACATCTGTCTGTCAGAAAGTCTGTCGCTTATTCCATTTCAGAGACCCTACTGTACCCATAGCACGAAAAGTTATAGTAATCGTAACGTACTTAATTGTATCGAGGGAACGGAGCATAATGATTGGCAGGCTTCACACACACATAGGTTCACAGTAGGCAGGCGGCCAATCACAATGCTCCGTTCTTTCGATACGTTTACCTTACGATTACGATAGTTACGGATGTTTTACATGCTTGAGCCATTGATCACTCCCAAGTCTCGGCTTCCATATATCATCGAGGCACTCCCTCATGCCTATACTGTGCCTATTATATCAATGATATATTATAATTTATAAACTATAGACTTATAAACTATAGACTTTAAAATGGCGACAAAAAAAATGATGACTTTTGGTTTGGTCATCATTTTATGCACCAATCAGAATCGCGGCAATTCGCCACCCAAAAAAAAATCGTTTTTAATAATAAATTCGTAATAATAAAATATTATTCATACAAATAATAAAAAAATACATATAAATTAATAACATTGACGTATTTTTTTAGTAAGTACTTAGCTATATTTTCTTTATATTCAGTTTTCGCGCCATTTTTGAAAGCCGCCATCTTCTTGTATCTATAAATATAATACATCATTCATTTATTGCTTTTCACTATCTTGACAGCCGAAACCCGTGCAAGCAACCCAAGCCAAGCAAGCCGCCCCAGCACCGGCAGCATCGGCGACGCCGGGAGCCACCGACCTCAACGACCAGATCACCAAGCAAGGCGACCTGGTGAGGCAGCTGAAGACTGCCAAGGCTGAGAAACCGAAGGTTGACGAGGCTGTGAAAGTTTTATTGGAGTTGAAGGCTCAATATAAGGCTGCCACTGGCAAGGTAAGTTTTTTATGTTTTACTTTCACTTGCCCGCTAGACGGCAATAGGCTTGCCCCCTGTTACGTGAGAGCAAAAATCATAATTGGCGCAATGTGGGTGTTAATACACCTCTGCCCACCCCTTCGGAGATTTACAGGCGTGAACTACCTGCGCGAAGCCTGCTCCAGAGCCCTTGTCCGTCAATCAGCGTAAGTGTACCGGCTTGCACGTGAGATTGGTAAGGGCATATAGGTCTTAGCAGTTGCGAGGATTCCCGTCAGCTTGTTCTGCAAAGGAAAGCCCTGGTAGATGACAATTCTGAAATTCAATGTCTGAAATCAGAACGCCCAGTACTACATACAAAATGGCTATGATCGTTCTATAAGAGGTAGGTAAGTAATTTTCCACCGGCTTCCTTTTTGAAAATTTTCACCCTTCACCACTGCTTCTTAGTGTATAATATAGATATCCTAGAAGTTTATTATTATTACATCCAGGATTGGAAACCAGGCGCAACTCCAGCCCCAGCCCCGGCTTCTGCCGCTCCAAGTGCCGCTGGTGACGCATCATCCCTCAACCAAGACATCACCAAGCAAGGCGACCTGGTGCGCCAGCTCAAATCCGCCAAGGCCGAGAAGGCTAAAGTCGACGAGGCTGTGAAGACACTTTTGGAGCTTAAAGCCAAATATAAGGCCGCTACTGGACAGGTTGGTGACTATTTCTACTACACTTAGTAGAATCTTGTCTAATAAATAAAAATGGATGAAGCTAAGCGCAAAACTCGAGAACAACTCGAGCAATTGGACTATTTTTTTCGTATGTTTGAGGCCCGTAGTCAATAAAATAAAGAACAGGTGTAAACTAGTCTTGTGTTCCAGGATTGGAAACCTGGTGCAGCTCCAGCACCATCAACTCCTGCTCCAGCACCGCAAGTGTCTTCTGACGCATCTTCTCTAAGCCAGGATATCGCCAAGCAAGGCGACCTGGTCCGCCAGCTAAAAACCGCTAAGGAGGATAAGGCTAAAGTCCAGGAGGCTGTGAAGACATTGTTGGACCTGAAGGCTAAATATAAGGCTGCGACTGGTCAGGTTAGTGTCTTGTATTTTTCTGTTAGATTTTTTCATACATACATACATATACTCACGCCTGTAAATCCCTGAAAGGGTAAGCAGAGGTGTATTTACACCCACATTTCGCCAACTATTATTTTCGGTCCCACGTAATAGGGGGCGAGCCTATTGCCGATAAGCGGGCACTTATTCATGGGCTGTATGTTTACTGCCGGATGGGGAACAGCCCTATCCCTTAGTCGCCTTCTACGACACTCACAGGAAGAGGTGGGGTGGCCCTATTCTACTTCACCGGGAACCAACAAGGCAAAACTGCTTTATTTTTGACTAGCTGTTGCCCGAGGCTCCGCCCTCGTGGAATTCTGATCCCGTTCATCGCTGATATAATAGCCTGTGTTGTTCTGATGTATAAGTTATATTATTGTAGTTTTTACGTGAAAGAGTAACAAACATCCTCACATACTTACAAACTTTCGCGTTTATAATATGAGTAATATTAGTAGGATGAAACTATAATTAAACCCTTTGAATCTTTTATCGAATTGTGAACACGTTAGTAATCTGTTACGATTTACGATAGGAACAGGTTGTAACGAATTTAATACAAAGTAAGTCACTGCTATTATAGTAATGTTTTATTACAATTTAGCATGGTGTTATGTTATCGAAGCAAAAATTGTTAGATTGAATCATTATGTTAGGTTCAATCATTGTACTGTGTAAGTGCTAGCAAGCCACGATCAAGCGTCATCGTAAAAGTATGACCGCTATGTGAATGCTCAAGGCTCCTGTCCTGCTTGTCGTCTTCGCTGACGGTACAGAATCTCTTACAGGGTCGGTAGCACGAGTGTGGCTCCCCTGGTGTTGCACTCGCCCATAGCCCACGGTAATCTCTTACCATCAGGAGAGCCGTGTACTTGTCTGCGACCAAAATAGTGTAAAAAACCCGGCAGGAATCGGGTTACAAGACTTACAAGGTACAACTTATAATTTGCCACACGCCAACACGGCAACGACACTTGACTCTGACCGAATGGCCGTGGTTGCTTGCACCATTGGCCATCATTTCGCCAAACAATAACGACATCGTTGTTTTAAAAACAACCATTTCTACTTATCTTTATATATAATGCAGGACAACGTCTGTCCTGTCCGGTTGTTTTTTATTTTTTTTTGTGAATCTACTGTACGATTCTACTGTACTGTACGAATTGTACTGTACGTGTGTATGTCCCTGAACTCCTCCTAAACGGATGGACCCATTTGAGTGATTTTTTTTTGTATGCGTTTGGGTGGCACCCTGGATGGATTAGATCCACAAAAAAAATATGCAGGACAACGTCTGTCCGGTCCGCTAGTATCTAATGTTATATTTCCAGGACTGGAAACCAGAATCGGCTCCAGCACCAGTAAAGCAATCGGCTCCTACTCCAGTGAAGCAATCATCACCTGCCCCAGAAAAGCAATCCTCGCCGCCCCTCCAGAAACCGACGAAGCAGTCTGACGAACGTCAACTCGTAGTTCTCTTGAAGCAAATCACAGTACAAGGCGATAAACTCAGGCGGATCAAGGCTGAGAAGGCTGCCAAATCTGTCATTGATGTTGAGGTGGGCGTTTCATCATGTTTTAATTTGTACAGTCAAGTTTAGCTAAACACATTTTAATTTATCGACCTAAGGTGATAGTTTACCTTTGAACAATTTATAAAATACTAGCTGTCCTGGTGAACTTCGTACCGCCATATTTTTCCCGTTCCCGCTGCACCTTTTTTCTCATCCTTTAAACCTTCCCTGGACACCCACGAATATTTCAAGACTAAAATTAGCCAAATCGGTTCAGCAGTTCTTGACTTATAAAATAACAACGAAAAGTGGCATTGATTTTTATATATTAGATTTTATTTTAACTATGTTCATTAATAATAATAATAAAGCCATTTATTTCCAACCATAAAAGTACAGTTTAACCTAATAAATATATATCTAAGAACATGCATATAAAAAGTAAAAAAACATAGTATTAATAATTTTAAGAACTTATTTCTTTAGTTGGAACCCCGATTTGGGTATAGGCCTCCTCCAGCATTTGCCATTCAGCTCTGTGCTGTGCTATAACTTCCCATTACTTGCCTGCTGTAGCCACGATGTGATCCACCCAGCGCTTTAATGGTCTGCCTGGTCGTCTCTTACCACAAGGTCCAATCCATCTAGTTACTTCGACTGTCCATCTTTTATGTACTATGTTCTTTAGGAATAATAAAACTACTCTTTAGTATTAAGCAACTTTTGTTGTTGATTGTCAATCAATCAATCGATCAGCCTATCGCAGTCCACTGCTGGACATAGGCCTCTCCCAATGTTTGGGAGGCTTTGGCCTACTGTTTCGACGCTGGCCAGACGGGTTGGTACAGGGTTTTATTTCGAGTTTTCCTTCTCTCGCAGTTATATCGTCTGCGTATTTTTCCGATAGTCACCTCTTACGACACCTTTCGGATGGGATGAGATGGTGATGCTTGTTTTATTTCTCCATCACCACACGGATATCCGCTGATTCTAAATTCAAATTATTTTATTGTGAATTCGTCCCAGGTTCGAATCTTGGCCATTTCACTACCAACGTGAACCCATTCCTAACACAAGCGTTTTAACTTTACTGGAGAAGTTTGGGGGGATACTATATGTTTCTGATATATTCAATTTTCGTTCTTTTACAGGTAAAGAATCTCCTGAACTTGAAGGCACAGTACAAGGCTATCGCTGGCACGGACTGGACACCGAACGCTGTACCTCCTAAACTTCAGGACCCTGAACCAGCCAACATGAACGGAGACGGAGACAAGGCCACAGCCCTTGGCGCGGTCATCACCAAGCAAGGGGAACTGGTCCGGGAGATGAAGACTGCGAAGGCTGCTAAGGTATTATTGACATATCCATACTAACATTATAAATGCGAAAGTAACTCTATCTGTCTGTCGGTCTGTATGTCTGTCTGTCTGTTTGTCTATCTGTTGGTCTGTCTGTCTGTCTGTAGGTCTGTCTGTCTGTATGTCTCTCTGTCTGTATGTCTCTCTGTCTGTCTGTCTGTATGTCTCTCTGTCTGTCTGTCTGTCTGTGTTACGCTTTCACGGCCAAACTACTGAACCGATTTTGATGAAATTTGGTACAGAGATTGATTAGACCTTAGGAGCGGGCATATGCTATGTTTGGTTACGATAACCGACAACCACGCGGGCGGAGCCGCGGGTGAACAGCTAGTATGTACATAAATATGCTCACGCCTTTTTACATCTGGGGTAGGCACAGTCAACATACCGCTATGTGAAACCCTATCATGAAACATCCGTAGTTACGGACAGTTTTAGGCATGGAAGATAAAAAAAATTATACCACTTAGTTGGCAGACAAGCACACGGCCCACCTGATGGGGAGCGGTCACCGTGGCCTATGGATTTCATGGTCTTTTTTTTACAGGAATTAGTAGACGCACAAGTAAAGAAGCTTCTAGAACTGAAAGCACAATACCTGGCGGAAACTGGCACTGCGTTCGCACCGCCGGTCCAGCCTCGCGACCCCAAGCCCAAGGAGAAGAAAGAAGCCAAGCCGAAAGAAGTCAAGAAAGAAGTTAAGAAGGAGAAGAAGGAACCTGTGAGTTGTTAATTTTTTTAATTAATTTATTTAAAAGAATATATCTATAGGTGCAAAGTCAACTTAACCTAATGTACTGTTACAGCTATTAGAGCTTCTCATTTCAGTATATAGACATTACAAATCTTATAAATTGAAATAGAAAAAAAAAACCATCGAATTGAGAACCTCCTATTTTTTGAAGTCGGTTAAAAAGAAAGATGCAACCATCGTAAACAAAATACCTACACAGTTTACAATCTCGCTAGCAAAGTCGTACCCTCCAAAAGTACTGCAGGTGTACCTACAATTCAATTCTGCTAAAAACTAAGACTTGAGCTTATATTTAATATTCCTCATTTATTTTATCCCTCATGAAGGAAGGTAAGATAAATAGGGTGCGGTATTAAGATTATACTCGTCCGCACGTTGTAGCAAGTTATTTTCATAATACGTTCTTTATTTGGTTGGGTACAGTAACGCTGTTTAAAAGAGAAAAGATATCCCGGTGAGTGTCGGATGAGTATTATTTACATTACACTGAACCGCTTCGTTTGCGTTTCAGCAGACATTGTCTCACTTTACTTTTATTTACGTATTTTTTTTTTGTATCTGCAGTCACCAAAACCCGCCAAAGAAGAGACTTCAGGCGTGAAGAAAGTGACTCGGTTAGGGCTGGAAGCGAGTAAGGAAGTCGACCTCTCAGAGTGGTATACGCAGGTTATCACAAAATGTAAGTATTGTCCTGTATCGATTAGTATAGAAAAAAGAGAAACGACTCAGGCGGGACTCGTACCCGCGACCAATCCCTTACAGGGGGAAAAAATTGAATACTTATCATACTAATTCTTCTCTGTCTCAGTCTCTTAATATCAATAATTGCATGGTCCTAAAATATTTTATATTATGTGTACCTGAGCATGTTTCAAGCAATAAAATGAATTTGAATTCAATTATACTCGATGTTGACTATTTGCAATTTAATTTGAAACCATACTAGTTACTGAAAATATTTATTTAATGTAGCACTGGCGTAGCAATCTAAAAAATGTTTCATAATAATTATAACATCATTACTTCCATTGGAAACTTACACATCGCGAGTTAACTCTCATTCCTAATAAAAATTTTATCTCAATTTTTCTATTCGATTTACAAAGAGAAAAGAGAATCGACTTCGGGCGGGATTCGAACCCGTGATCTTTCCCCTACACGGGGAATGCTCTAACCGCTAAGCCACCGAAGTCCGCACGATTTGAACAATCAGCATAATAAATGCTTCAAAATATCATTCAATCACTTTTTCTATTAAAATTTCAATGATTTTTGGTTTGTTCCAGCTGAAATGATCGACTACTACGACATATCGGGCTGCTACATCCTGCGGCCGTGGTCGTACAGCATCTGGGACCGGATACGGAACTTCCTCACCGCCGAGTTCCGCAAACTAGGTGTCAAAGACGGATACTTCCCTATATTTGTATCAAAAGTAAGTAAAATCTGCCATCATAATCATGGAGACTTATTTTCTTAGCTGCTTCCGAGGCCGAGATGAACTCGGATCTCAGGGTCCCACATGATTGAGCATCCATGATGGTGAAACCATTGGCACGCATGTCACCCCCCCACTTTGCCAAGCCGCCACTTCTTGGGTCTACCCCTCCAAGCGGGACCCAACTGGGGCGCCATTGCCAGACTTTTATTACTCACGTAGTCTGACGACTTCCGCAAAACGAGAAATAAAATTGAATCTACATTTAATTGAATGACATTTGGAATCAATTAGTACGCTAACTTTTCTTATAAATTAAAATCGGATAAATTAACACCCAGATGACCATCTGGAGATGTGCTTTCTGTTCAAATCAAAATAAATTTATTTTCGTTTTCTTACATGCTAGTATTAAACAGTGTTTGAGGCACTCCTTTTAAGTAAATAATACCTGTGTTACTACCTTGCATTAACCTCTAATATCATATTTACTCGGTATCCTATCATTTGACAAAAAACGAATGACAAATTTTCATTTGACAAACAACGTTTGACAAAATTAGACTTGATAAATGTATCGTTTAATAAACTACTCATTAGACAAACTATTTATGCTCATTCCGACTTGGATAGATTAGGTTAGGCGGCTACTGCGGAAGCGGACCGGAACGAAGCTCTCGCATTAGCCTTCGTGGTTATTTTTTTTTTAGAACCATGCAGAACTTTATTTAGTCAAATGAATTTTTTTTAAATAAAATTTTAGCAAACGAAATGTCTTCTAAGTATGTAATACATTTTGCGAAACGTGTATTATGTCAAATAATTATTTTTAAAGTAATATGTTTGTCAAATGATTAGTTTTTCAAACGTGGTTTGTCAAATGATGTTTTGTCATACGTTTTTTGGTCAAACAAGGGTGATCCTATTTACTCATGACTATCACCTCTGTCTTATGTGCCAGGCGGCATTAGAACGCGAGAAGGCTCACATAGCAGACTTCGCCCCTGAAGTGGCGTGGGTGACGCACTCGGGCAGCTCAGAGCTGGCAGAGCACATCGCCGTACGGCCCACGTCCGAGACCGTCATGTACCCCGCGTACGCCAAGTGGATACAGAGCCACCGCGACCTGCCCTTCAAGCTTAACCAATGGAACAATGTCGTGGTATGTAATATAATAACGTAATTAAAAAATTAAAAACAAACTTTATTGATAGTCTTTACGCACAGAGTATCAAAATAAATGTAAATGACAGAAACAGAGTGCTAAAATCTATTTGCTGATCACGCATGCGTGTTGCGTGAGTATCAAAAAAATTTAAAAAAAAAATTTAATTTGCGTAAATGGAAACGTTGAGCGCTGAAATCTATTTGCTGATCGCGCATGCGTGTTGCGCCGCGTCCGCCGACTATATGGAGACAACTGCCTACTGTGAATCTGTGTGTGCGAAGCCTGCCGATTGCAATACTCCGTTCTTGAAAATGATAAAGACTAAGGCATAAGTATCAAAATTCATAGCGACTTGTCATTCTTTTAAGCATGTATTATGCTAACTATTAAAATCGATCAATCGTCGCCCTAAGACGGATGTATATGAGAATTTGGATCGACTTCGTGCGGGCCTCGGTGGCTTTCTGGCCCCCTAGACAAGTGGCAATTCGTTGCTCGGCGTATGATGGAATAGAATGACAAATGTATAGGATTTGACGTTTTTGACATTCGTTGACGCCTGTCATATACGTCAAATCCCATACATTTGGCATTCTATTCCATCATACGCCGAGCAACGAATTGTCACTTGTCTAGAGGGGCTGGTCTGACCACTTCAGAGCATTCCCCCTGTAAGGGAAAGATCGCGGGGTCGAGTCCCGCCCGAGGTCGATTCTCTTTTTCTTAATTGACTTGTTCTTGTCCAGAGATGGGAGTTCAAGCAACCGCAGCCGTTCCTCCGTACTAGGGAGTTTCTGTGGCAAGAGGGACACACCGCGTACCGGCTCAAGGAGGAGGCCGCTGAAGAAGTACTGCAGATTTTGGGTAAGGATCTGAAATGGGCATAGGAAAAATCCTTGTGGGTTCACTCATTACGTAAAATTCTGAGATTTCGGACCTTTATGATTACAATGGCGATTAAAAAAGGCTGCTTGCATTTCCGAGTCAGCAGTGGTGCCCGGAATACGGCAATAAGCTCACCCCCTATTACGTGGGACCTAATACAATGATTGGTGAAGTGTGGGTGTTGATTCGCCTCTGCCTAACCCCCCGGGAATAAAGGCGTGATTGTATGTATGTATGTAAAAAGAGAGATCGTTAGTTTATACTGGAAGGGGAGAATTAGTTTTTCAGACTTTAATGCCCGTATTTTAGAATGGTAGTCAGTTCTGAATCTCGGTTTATCTGAGGATAGATGCATAGACGATATGTCAAATCTGTCAATCTGTAAACAATCTGATAAATCGAGATTTAGGACTGAGTGTCGTTCCAGAATACGGGCCTAAAGTGTACTACTGCTATTACTAATTCTTTACTAATCTACTACTATTACTTTAAAAACGCTTTGAGAAGTTATTGTGGTAGATTTGTATATACGTGCGTCGTTGGAATCCATTTTATAAAAAGAAAGAAAATGGCGTCAGTACGCACCATTTTCAAATCATAAAAAAAAATACACGTTTTGTTCTCTTTTTATTTTATTTTTTTGATGCATAGATTTGTACGCGCGAGTGTACGAGGAGCTCATGGCGGTACCGGTAGTGAAGGGACGCAAGACTGAGAAGGAGAAGTTCGCCGGCTCCGACTACAGCACTACGGTCGAAGGGTACATCCCCGCAAGCGGTAGGGGCATACAGGTACGTAGTGTTGCCATCATAGAACTACGATTTTACCCGATTTAATGGCAGGTTGAACTGCGGAAGTCTTCCCTATAAGGATTTCCGTGATTGAGTGTCATGGCACATTCTGATGTTGTGATAAAGTCGAAGAAGTTCTAATATTGTGTATACAGACTAATATATGAGTGTGTATGTGCTTGAAATAAAATGATTAATAAATAAAAAATAAATAAAACCATAGTTGGTGTTTGCTTTAATTATACATACATACATAAATACAAGTACGCCTTTATCCCTGGAGGGTTAGGCAGAGGTGAATTAACACCCACATTTCACCAATCATTGTATTAGGTCCCACGTAATAGGGGGTGAGCCTATTGCCGTTTCCCGGGCACTATTGTTGACTCGATCCATGTATCTGAGGCTGATTATGTAGAATAAAAATAAAATATTTCTTTCTGAAAGAAAGTGAAGTGAATAAATGAGTACATAAAGTATATTTGTTCCCCAGGGTGCAACAAGCCATCACCTGGGACAGAACTTCTCGAAGATGTTCGAGATCGTGTACGACGACCCCGACACTCAGGAGAAGAACTACGTTTACCAGAACTCTTGGGGACTCACCACCAGGACTATTGGTATGTATTTCATTCATACATACATACACTCACGCCTGTAAATCCCGGAAGGGGTAGGCAGAGGTATATTAACACTCACATTTCGACAACTATGATTTTTGGTCCCACGTTATAGGGGGCGAGCCATTGCCGTCAAACGGGCACTTAGTCAAGGGCTCTATATTTACTGTCGGATGGAGAGATGGAAGAAATGGGGTGGCCCTATTTTACTCCACCGGGAACCAACATGGCAACACAGTATTTCATTCATAGAGAATATTCTAGTGACTTCCGGCGGTTCTATGCCATATCCGAACTAGTGATGTACCGAATATCCGCGGATATCCGAGGGAGAAAAATGATAATTTTTGATGGATTAACGATAGTCTATTTGCTAAACAAATCTCTATTATTTTTGACGTTTTGTAAGTGCCACTTCAATGGTCTATACAGAATAAATAAGTTTTGATTTTGGATTCAAAAGTAATAAAAATCATATAAAATATCAAAATATTTTCCTTCTTTTATTTCAAAAAAAAATTTAATAAATAAAAAAAAATCAATAATGTAATACTCGAACCGGGAACTGAAGCCACTATCAATCAATACTTTAAAAGCTACTATTATGTTCAACAGGTGTAATGGTCCTAGTCCACGGTGACGATAAAGGTCTAGTCCTACCTCCTCGCATCGCCGACATCCAAGCTATAGTGGTGCCCTGCGGCGTCACCGCGTCCAGCTCGGCGGAAGAACGCAAGAGTCTCATCGAATCGTGCAAAGCCCTCGTTAACGACCTGCTAGATGCTGGCATCAGGGCTGAAGGAGACTACAGGGACAACTATTCTCCTGGGTGGAAGTTTAACCATTGGGAATTGAAGGTACAGTGAGATTCATAATGCTTTTAGGGGCTGTCCATTAATTATGTGATGTTTTTTTTAGCAATTTTTGTCCCAACGAGTAACAGGTGTTACTTAAATCAATAAAACAGTTTCATCTTAATACCTTGGTGTTTGAGACTTTAGTAGTCAAGATTAATCTGATGCTGACTGTAGTCGCTTCATGAAAAATATCGAAGTTGGGGTGAAACCCAACGGCAACTGCGTCGTAAAACCCTCGGTGTATAATGGTTTTATTATTTATTTTATATATCATGCACTTAATTATACACCATTATATAAAATACTAATACATTATTAATAAAATCCTTCACTCTACGGAACCAGTACAATAAACGGCCTTCTCGCTTTAAGCAATTTCTACCACGTAACCTTTTGATGGTAATTATGGTTGTAGGATTGAGTGGTAGTTGTTTGGCGTACTTTTGCAGCGTCGGTTGCTTAGTGGTTAAGGAGTCTGCCTTACGATCGAGAGGTCCCGGGTTCGAAACCTGACCATTACACTACCGACGTGAACCAAATCCTAGCACAAGCACTTTAGCTTAGTTGGAGGGGTTAAAGGGAATATTAGTAACCAGATTTTGCCCGCGTTGATGTCAGTTATCGCGACCAAACATAGCCTATGTCCTTTCCCAAGGTCTAAACTATCTCTGTACCCAATTTCATCGAAATCGGTTCAGTGGTTTGGGCGTGAAAGCGTAACAGACAGAGTTACTTTCGCATTTATAATATTAGTATGGATTAGTATGGATATGGATTTCGGTTGCTAATATCCTTTAAAGAAAAAACATGTAGGTAATATCGTTTTATCAATGAACTCTTGTCCCCAGGGTGTCCCCATCCGCGTAGAGTTAGGTCCTAAAGACATCGCGCGAGGCGAGGTGGTGGCGGTGCGGCGTCTCACGGGCGAGAAGGTGACTCTACAGCGAGCACTGGCGGGCAAACTACTGGTGGACTTACTGGAGAAGACACACGACGAGATGTTCGCCAAGTATGGAGCTTTTTGAACAATATTTTTTGTTCTTTAGGTCACGACTTTACCTTTTTTGATGGTAATGAAGTTGTAGAAGAGCAACCATTCATAGGCCACGGTAACCAATTTCCATCAGGTGGGCCGTGTGCTTGTCTGTAACTTAACTGGTAAAAAAAATTACGATAAAATATGTCAGCTTGATATACACCTCAATTTTTTATGAAATTCTGGGCTTCTAAATTCATACACTGAATTTTATATAGGTACTGAAAAAACTGGTAAACAATTGTACAGAAAATTTAATCTGGTAAATTCTAATGTTTTTTCTGTACTAGGGCACTGAAAATGAATCTTTATCTCTAAAAGAAGACCTTAGCTATTTTATATGAAATTCTGAATGTTCTGATTTCATATAGGTACTGAATTATTTATAGGCACTGAATACATACACTGCTTAACAATTCTAAGGACTGAACCTGGTCAAATTCAAATTTAATGTTTTTTTGAAATAAAACCACATTTTAACGAATTCTATCGCGATTTATTTGTTATTATTTACTTTTAGTCCGACGTTTCTACTATTCAGCAGCCATGGTCGCGTGGTGACTAGAGATGGTAGTTTTTTTATACCACTTAGGTGGCAAACAAGCACACGGCCCACCTGATGGGAAGCGGTCACCGTGGCCTATGGACGTATGCAACACCAGGGGCGTCACAATCGCGCTGCCGACTCTGAAGAAACCTTCTAATGCCCTTCTTAAAGAACCCCATATTGTAGTCGCTTGGGAAAACCTCCGCAGGGAGTTCATTCCACAACTTGAGTGTGCGCACAGTTTCCGGACGCACATAGTTTTATGTTTTTTCTTTACTATAAGAATGATAGTTGTCACATAATTCAATGATTTTCTTTACTACAAGGGCACAGAAAGAGCGTAAGGAGAGGACGTCAGTAGTGGGCAAGTGGGAGGAGTTCACGAATGCTCTAGAACGGAAGCACGTACTTCTGGCGCCCTTCTGTGGGGAGGTGGCCTGCGAGGACAACATCAAGAACGATAGCGCGAGGTAAGTAGGGAAGCTGTTGAAACAGGGGGCAATTCAGCAGAATTACGTTTTTAAAACGTGTGACTTAGAATATCTATATGTTACACATTTAGTTAGGTACTTAACTAACGTAAACAATCTTGATGTCTTTTAAATTTTTCAAAAACCGAAATCGAACTACTAGTCAGTCAGTTAGTTAGCCTAGTTTGTAGTCTACCACCCGCATTTTGCTAGCTATGATTTTTGGTTCCACGTTCTGGCGAGCCTATTGCCGTCAAGGGGGCACTCTGTCATGGGCTAAATGTTTACTGACGGGTAGAGAACAGCCCTATTCCTTCTCGCTCTATACGACATCCAAGGGAAGAGATGTTGTTTTTTCATTTAGAGGACACGTCAATATGACTTCGACTAAAGCCGCCTGCAAAGTCTCGGAAAAGAGGGTCGCCATTATAGACACGTACCATGTTACATTGATGGGGTGGCCCTATACCACCGGGAACCAACAGCAGACTTCTTACCTATCATATTTATTCTACAGAACGGAAGAGGACCAAGCATCTGAAGTGAAAGGCCCAGCAATGGGTGCGAAGTCCCTCTGCATACCCTTCAAGCCGCCCCGTGAGCTGACTGCCAGTGACAAGTGCATTCACCCGGCTTGCACAAACAAGCCCAAGTACTTCACGTTGTTCGGACGGAGTTATTAATATGTTCAAAGCTAATAATAAGCTAGCGTTTGTTTTATACAATAATAAATAATTTATAATTTGATTGTTGTTTGATTGTTTTACTGGTGTATTACACCCGTATTCACAAACAATACTGTGAGGTCTCATAGTGTGCTCGAGCGCATAATAATAATAATAATAATAATAGCCTTTATTTTCGGACAATAATACATTTACAATATAATTACATTTCTAGCAGTTTTTAATTATCCGTGTGTCTCTTGACAAAGGCCTCCTCCAACCTTTTCCACTCCGCTCGGTCCCTAGCAGTCCTCGTCCACGTGCCACCTGCTATGGCTTTAATGTCATCCACCCATCTTCTGAGTGGTCTACCTCTTTTCCTCTTCTTATGACTGGTGAACCAGTTCATTATTGATTTTGACCACTTCTCTTTACCTCTTATTGTATGGCCGGACCATCTCCATTTTAGCTTTTGAATTGTTGTTTTCACATCTTTTGTTTTTGTATGTTTCTTTATGGTCTCCATTCTTATTCGATCAGATAGCCTTTTCCCCATCATACTCCTTTCCATGGAATTTTGGCAAGTTTCTAATTTTTTCATGTTTGCTTTTGTGAGTGCCCAGGTTTGGCAACCATAAGTGAGAACTGGTAGTATGCTGGTATCGAAGAGCTTCCGTTTGATGGTTATATTAATATCTCCATTTTTCATCACTTCCTTAAGGCTCCAAAACCGTTTCCAGGCATTTCCAACGCGTCTGTTAATCTCTTTTGTGTCTTGATCTATAGGCGAGACTATTTGACCTAGATAGATGTACTCGTGAACATATGCTATTGGGTTACCATTGACCAGAATAGGTTCTTCTTTGCCGTTGGTCATAGCCTTGGTCTTTGATGTGTTCATGACCAATCCCACCTTGCCACTCTCTCTGACGAGGTCACTCAGCATTGCCTGCAGTCCTTCACTTGACGACGAGAGGATTATTAAATCATCGGCGAATCTCAGATGAGACAGGTTTTCACCGTTGATGGACAATCCACATGTCTCCCAATCCAACTGACGGAAGATTTCCTCTAGAACGGCTGTGAACAGTTTCGGTGACAGCGGGTCTCCCTGACGTACACCTCTTTCTATTATAATATCTTCACCTTCCTTCTCTAGTTTTATTTTTGCCTTACTGTTTTCGTAAATATTTTTCAGGATTCTGATGTATTTATTTTCGACCCCTTGGTTTTTTAGTGCCTGCCAGATTTTTTCATGCTCTATTGTATCGAATGCTTTGCTGTAGTCCACAAAGCAGCAGTAGAAGGTTATGTTGTATTCTTTGCCTTTCTCGAATAGCTGTTTGATGACATGAATGTGGTCTAAAGTTGAATAGCCGCTCCTGAAACCTGCTTGCTCTTTTGGCTGATTTTCGTCCAAGGTATTAGTAATTCTGTTGAGTATGACTTTTGCGAAGATTTTGTATATGTTCGACATTAAACTTATGGGCCTATAATTATTAATGTTATTCTTATCTCCTTTTTTATGTAGTAGTACTATGGATGATGTTGTCCATTGGTGAGGTATTATCTCATTTTCTACTACTTCATTGAACAAATGTTTTAGAATTGGTATCAGGTGACATCTATTTAGGATGAGGAATTCATTGCTTATACCATCAGAGCCTGGAGCTTTGTCTGTTTTTTGAGTTCTCATAGCTTTTTCTATTTCTTCTTGCATTATATCCGGTACTTCAGTTCCTCCTGATAGGATTGTTGTATCTGCAGTGATTTTTCTTGAATACAATTCTTTGAAAAATTGCGTGGCTATTGATAGAATTTCAGGACGTCGCTTTTCGCATTTATCATTTTTATTTATTAAGTGTGGTATCCAATTTCGTTCTTCCAATAGTAGTTTAGCAGCTTTTTTCGTACCTCCAGTTCTTTGTACGCATTTTTCTAGTTGTTCTAATCTGTATCTCTGACGGTCTTTTCTCATATGTGTTTTAATTTCTTTACTTATCTTGGATATTTGGTTTCTTGTAGATTTCGTCTTTTCAGGGGTAGATATAAGGTCTGCTCTTTTTCTTAACAGTTCTTTAGTTTCGTTTGTTACCCATTTTGTTATATTGTTTCTGTCTAGTTTGTCTTTTTTGTTAGTATAGAGAAGTTCTTGGAATTTGTTGTATTTACTTTGTATGTCTAAGTCCTTTGTTTTTACTATAAATTGTTCTAGCTTTCCTATAAGTGAATCGGTACTATCCAGTGTTACACTATTGATTTGTTTCACTTTAAAGGGTCTATTTTGATCGAGTGTGCTTATCTGTAGCTTAGCTCTTATCATCCTGTGGTTGCTGTTAAAATTTACTTTGTTCAAAACTCTGCAGTCTTGAAAGTATTTACTTTTGTTTGTTAGTATGTAATCTATCTCATTTTTGTGGTGACCATCTGGGGATGTCCATGTCCATCTGTTGTTTTCGCGTTTTCTGTATAGGGTGTTTAGTATTTTAAAGTTATTTTCGTAGGCTAATTGCATAAGTTTCTCACCATTTCTTGTTCTTTTGCCTGAGCAATATGGTCCCAATATCATTTGTTCTCCGTCTTCTCTTGCCCCTGTTCTAGCATTAAAATCTCCCATTACTATTAGATTGGTGTGCGCGTGTTTATTTATTGCATCTTGTAACATGGAATAAAAGTTATCGATTTCTGTACCACTTGATTGTTCAGTTGGGGAATAGACTTGCACAATGGACCACATTTCCTTTTTCGGAGGTAATTTTATATTGAGTATAGCTATACGCTCTGAGACGCCAATGAACTCGTCAATGTAAGATTTTAATTCATTTTTTATTAAGAATCCTGTTCCATATAAGCCTGGTGTCTCTCCTTTATAGTAAAATATAAAATCCCTGTGGTCTTCTATACTCTCTCCCAAGCGTCGGACTTCACTCAGACCTAGTATTGACCAATTAATTTTATCTAGAGCAAGCATGAGTTCTGTTAAGCTTTCGTTGGTTCTCAAAGATAGTGTGCGCTCGATAGCTCGAGCGCATAGGGCTGGCAAAATTAATTCACAAACATCACGGAGCAGTATCTAACGCAGTGCGTTCCCTCAACGAAGTATTACTTAAGTGTTATCAATGAATAAAAAAGCTTGCCAAAACGAACGCACTGAGAATTTGTCGTTCTTTGCACAGTTTTGGTAGTATGCATAGCGAAGTATTGTTTGTGAATACGGGTGTTATTCTAATTGAGAATCAGTTTCAAATGGATGGCGTGACTAAGGGCAGGCGCCCAGTGCCTGAACTGACATGAATTCTAATTTCATTGAAATAAGATTCAAAATATGTAACTGATTAGTAATAAATCCTTTACCATGACACGCGTGCGCGCACTGGGCGCCGGCCCTAAACCAACTTAGGGCCCGTATTAACTCAGTCCTGAATGTCTATTGTAGATCTGAGGTCAGATTTGATTTATGTTTTGATGATTGTATTCTAGATGAGTTCTAATGTAATTTTGAGAGACGATTTACAACTGAGCGTTGTTCTAGAATACAGGCCTAAATGTGTCAGCTAATATCATAAAATTAACCCGTTTCCGAAAGGCTGATCAAGGTCAAATTAACTAATCGGCTGTTAAATTTTTTGTCAAGTAGCAATTGGGTTGCTAGAAGCATGGTTTAATAGTATAATTTGATTGTGTTGGTTAACCAGCTATTTTAAAAATATTAAACTTTGAACAACAAAAGGGGTGTTGGTGCCTAAACTACAGGATCACCTTTTTAAGCACCAGCCGTATTACATTTTAAAAAAAAACAACTGTTCATTGTAATTAACCATTCATATATTTTTGTAAAAAAAAATTTAGATATAATAAATACTTATTTGTCTATCTGGAAATAGAAGTTTGTGTCAGTCACTTCTTTCTAATGATCTGTGTCTGTCCATTGTGATGAAGTTACAAGAGAATTCATGGGACTTTTGATCATATCTCCAGGTCTTACTAAGACCTTTCAAACAAAAAAAAAACAGCATTAAAATCTGTTCAGTAGTTTTTTTAATCCATCATGAACAAAGAGAACGGAATTCCAAAAAAAATCGTGTTCAGTATCACATAGCCCAAGTATTTTTTTGATTACTCCAATGTACAGACATAACCACTTTACAATATTATTAAAATAGTATAGACAACAAAATCACCAGTGCTCTGGGTTTGCGGACAAAACTTGTGAGCAGTTAGAGATTTTTAACTGTTCAATAGTTCTTCTAACTCTTCAATTCTTCTTTTTTTTGTATTCAAAACCAGCGTGACTCTGTCATACAAATCATTTTGATCTTGTATTCTTGATTCTACAAATTGCTCTAGCTTTTCTGTAATTTTATCTAACTCTATTTTTAGTTCATTATTTTTTTCTGTCACAGAATCTACACTACTTTTTAGTTCCTTATTTTCCTGTATTAAAAAATCTATTAGGGTGTCCTTGGATTCTGTAACTTTATCACGATGGACAGACACCGAACCATAGACTAAAGTGCCATACCTTAACTTTTTTTGCCAGCGAAAAGTAGCAGAGTTCTGATCGTCTGAATTTAAGATAAAATCACAAATAAAGTCTGAGTTTTTAGAGAGACTCTTTTTGAAACTGTCTTTGTACTCCTCTTCAGAAATCTCAAGAACTTCTCTGCACTGTTTCTTTGCAAGCTCGTGAGAGAATCTTCCAGACCAACTGTTGGCCTCTTCAAATATTTTTATTACGAACAAGTCGTGTTTAGTGGGTTTGTTTACAACCTTCACATACAGCGGTTTGTTATTTATTTCAATTTTTGTGATCAATGTTTCTTCCATATTTCTTCCTAACTTGAGCTGTTTCTTTCTGCCAGAATATCACCGCTTATCTAGTATCACAGTAGGTAGTAATCAATCGGATCTTGGACCAGGAACGGAATGAAGAATAAAACAGTGAATAAAAGTAAAATTAAAGAAAAGAATATAAATTGAAAAAGCTCTTGTTTTTCTCGCAAGTCTCAACTCAACCGGCCGGTCACTGACAGACAGCTGACAGCAGCTGACAGGCTGTGACACTGACAGGCATAAACGTAGTGACAGTTGACAGATGGGCTACTCGTTGAACGAAACGTAAAGCTATGAGCTATTCTAAGAAAAAATACTATTTGCAAAATGTGAATTTTTAATTATATCATATTTTGCTAGTATGATGTTTTCAGAATATGATATTATGAGAATATCATGTTTTGCGAATATCGTGTTTTGCGAATGTGATGTTTTACGAATGTGGTCTTTTGAGAATATGATAAACAGCGACTAAAGGTGCGCAACCAACATAGGTACCTAATAGCAGGACATTCTTAAAAACCCCAAAGTGAATAGAATAGAATCTGAGAGAGGCGCAGAAAAGTGATCAGTGTGATCAATCACTTACCAGTCTTACCACCAAAGGGACTTGTAGAATTTTACCGGCTACTTATTTCAGACTGAATTTCGGCAATAAATATTCTAACATATTCTACACAACATAGCTTTAACTAACTCGTGTTACACAAATATTTACAATGAGCGGGAATTGAACCCGCGACCTGCGAATGAGGAGTTGAATTGGTTGAATGCGATACCGTTATGGATTAGCCACAGAGGTAATCGAATGATAGGAACATGAAATTTTCAAGCATTTAATATAGTAGATATGCTAAACGCTTATCCGCTTTTTAAAAAAGCGATACGCTATAAGGTGAACGCAGACCTAGCCGCACCGCACGCACTGCAGTCGCCGTAGTCATCGATTTTTTTTAATGGCCTCGCAAATCAGCTGTCCGCACTGCAGGTCGCCGCATACATCGCACTGAATTTCGTTCATTTAGTTTCTAATTTAAATCATAAGTGAAAATTACGCAGAAAATACGCAGCGTACGATGTGCGCGGGCCGACGTTGGTGACGTCATCAGCTGCGGCTTGGGAAATTCGACCACTTCGACTGCGGCGAGCGTCGGCAACTGCGGCGCGGCTATGTGTGCGAGGTTGCATAGAACTTCATATAAAGAATTCGGAATGCGCCGACTGCAGTGCGTGCGGTGCGGCTAGATCTGCGTTCACCTTAAGGCGAGGTTCAGTGGTCAGAGTACTCCCCCTGTAAGGGAAAGATCGCCGGGTTCGAATCCCGCCTGAGATGATTTCGCTTTTTCCTATATTAATTGAACCAAGATCAGGGCCTGATTAACCCTTAGGCTAATTAGGCTGTAGCCTAGGGCGCGAGGATCGGAGGGGCGCGAGAATCGGGGCGGGGCACAGGGTCGGGGGCGCGCTCGCTGAAATCGTGTCTTCGCATGCACTATAATATTCATCTAACATCATTGCATCCACCCTACATATTTCAAATAGACACTTAAACTAAATGTGCTATGAACTGATTAATTTTGGGAGTCCCTGATTCTAAGAAATATTAAAAAGTGAGCACAAAACCAACATCGACTTGAATCGAGTCACTCGAAATAAATAGTTTGCAAAAAATCACTTTCTATGGCAGCCGCCCCCCCTGGAATTCTGGCAGAAGATGTATGACTCGGTTTAATCACCAGCCCCGGATCTTCAATTTTTTATAGGCGGGGCAAAAACTGAAAATGCCGCCCCCGCCCACTTTTTTGCCGTGCGTAAATCCCCTTAGACACCGGGGGGGGGGAGGGGGGGGGGATGTATATCCGACAGGATTTTATTTTGAGTCATAAGTCAATCAATTAGCCTACTGCAGTCCACTGCTGGACTTAGGCATCTCCCAATGTGCGCCACGTTTGCCGATCCTCCGCCTTCCGCATCCAGTCCGTCCCAGCCACCTTTCGCAGGTCGTCGGTCCACCTGCCTAGGGGATGTCCCACCTTCCGTTTTCCTACGCGCGGTCTCCACTCTAGGACTCGTTTGCTCCAACAGCCATCAGTCCTTCGGCAGATGTGGCCAGCCCACTGCCACTTCAGCTTGCTAATTCTGCGAGCTATGTCGGTAACTTTGGTTCTATGTCAGATAACCTCGTTGCGAATTCTATTCTTCAAAGAGACTCCAAGCATAGCTCGCTCCATAGCCCGCTGCGCGACTTTTAGGTCACGGATTAACCCCACCGTCAGTGGCCACGTTTCGGCACCGTAGGTCATAACAGGCAGGACGCACTGGTCGAAATCCTTTGTCATGAGTTAAACTATCTTTTCCTGGGCGGCACATCGTGCTACGCCTCCCACGCGCTCACGCTCTACTCCAGCGCAAAGCGCTAGCAGCAGCAGAGCAAAGCGCTGAGCGTAAGGACTCCTTCTCTGAGGGCCTGTGTTAGCGCCTTCCACACCGGGCACCCCACCAGCGTGAGCTTTGAGTCCTCTCTCGCATCACAGTGACAAGAGACGATATACAGGCGTGGACTCCTTTCTGATCCACGAAACTCCCTCTCCCGGAGATCACCTGCATCAGCCAGTACGGCAGGCTCCGTCCGTGTCGCCTCTCTAGCCAGTCCTCCATGCTGGGTCTTACCGCCGATAACACGGCACCGTGCACCTCGTCAAGCACCACTATGGGTTGGTAGGCGAACTGTGAGTCCACCGGGCGCCCTTTCGAACAGGGACCATTTACCTCGTCTTCCACGATTGCGGAAATTGGCTCCGCTACAAACATGCGTTAAGAAGCTCTGTCAGTTGGGGACTTGGAGATCTTCGACTAGAGCAAGACCCACTCTCGTCCTGGAATGCCGCCGGGTCCCGGGGCGGTTTTGTTACTTCTTGGCTCAGCATTGCACCGCCAGCTCTAGTTCTACCCAAGTGACCTCGAGTCGCCGTCGTCATCCACACTGGGTGCCATAGGCGACCGAGGCTCAGTAGTCTGCGGTGGAACGTGTTTCGTCGGCTGCGCTGGGAACAGGGAGCCATCAACTTCTCTGAATAGCACTGGTGGACACTGAGTCAACGGGGTCCAGTGGCGCAGTTTACCGCTTACCATAGGGCAAGGCCGCCCCCAAGGGGACGGCCTTTCATCTGCAAAGTTTGATTTTGCCGCCCCCTGATGCTGCCGCCCGGGGCGCGTGCCCCGGCTTGCCCCCCCCTAGATCCAGCCCTGTTAATCACTATAATACTGCTTAATCGAGTTATAAACGGGGCCATCTGAGCTGACTTTTGAATAAACCCCTGGCGAAATGTTGCATGGTACCTACCTATTTTTGTCAAGTTGTCCGTTCAAAATTAGCAAACCATTTTTCGGACGCTTCGTTTGTCTACCGGCTCTTCTTTGTCCACTTCGCACGGTATTGTGCGTGATAGTACTTAGTGAGACTATTCGCACGCGCATTTCACCCTCCACGACGCCAATCCAGGACTTCTTGGGCCTACCCCTTTTATCTGGACCCGGTGGAGGCGCCATTGCCATTAGCCTGGCGGTTTTCGTAAAACGTGACCGTACTTTTTTTTATCATGTGATAAACCCCTACGGGTATCCCTCCGCTCTACCCGTCACCCCCAGGCCCACGCTCATGGGGGACAGAGGTCATTCTGCGACCTCCGACGCCCGAGTTGCCGCCGCTCGTCGCGGGCCGTGCGGTTTGCGATTCTCCTCCGCTTGTCGCGGGCCGCAAGGTCTGCGATTCTCCTTCGCTCCCGCTCCGCCGCCGCCTCCTTAACAAGCGTTACTTGCTCGCAGAAGAAAGCGCCGGCAGCCCACGCATCCCAGAGAGAACTCTCACTCCCAGGGTCACTACCAGCTCCCGTCTCGGCGTCTCCCACGCCGTACACTCGTTGAGCGTGTGCAGCGCCGAGTCCTCGCTCGCGTCGCAGTGATGGCACTCGTTGACTCTTTCTCCGCGATCCTAAGCAGATACCACCCGAAGGACCCGTGCTCGGTGATAATCTGCGTCAGCCAGAACGAGAGGCCGCCGTGTGGCCTCTCTAGCCACTCCCTCATGATGGGTCTTACCGCCGCTACTATCGTACGGCGCGCCATGCGTGTGGTCGCCACGCGTGTTGTAGCTCCCACTCCACCACCTTGTGGAGCCGGGATCTCACGATCCGATTTTCTTCAGGCTCAGGATCGTGTCCCCGCTCCCGCACCTCCTTTCCAAACCGATACACGCCACGATGGCGATCTAGCAAGGAGACTCGCTGCTTCAAAGGATATCGTGCGGGGTACCCCCTGATGGCCCTGGAGGCCATTTTCCGCTGTGGTTTACGCAGCCGGTCCACGTGCCTGGTCTTTAGGTTGTCCGCCCATACTGTTCACCCATATAAAGCCATGGACCGCACGACACCCGCGTAGAGTCTCCTGCAGGAGTCCTCCGGGCCCCTCAAATTGGGCAGCAGACGCGTCAAAAAGTTAGCTATGAGCACCAATTTTGGGACTAGACTTCGGAAATGCTCCCCGATGTGCCACCGACCGTCGAGCATGAGCCCCAGATATTTCATCTGGGGCTTGATGTCGATGAGAGAGTCTCCCACTGTGATGCTGGATCCCGCCGGCGGTGGTCCACGCCGGGGTCCATGAAAGAACATGGCCTCGGTTTTCTGCGGAGCCACCTCGAGACCTAGCCGCCGGATCCGCTCCACGACTTGGACAACCGCGGTCGTGGCGTCGCTTCGCGGTGTGTAGCCCCGCTCGCCGTCACTAGCGTGTCGTCTGCATAGCACGTCACGGCGGCACCATCCACGAGCTCACTGCGAAGCACCCAGTCGTGTCCGATGTTCCACAGGAGAGGCCCCAGGACCGATCCCTGCGGAACTCCGCACGACATCTCTCTCCGACCGACACCGGTTGTACTTGGATAGATGACGGAACGTGACCGCACTAGCGAAGGCGACTTCCTTGCCATTTATCTGCCATGTCACAGACATGAGGGCTGCAGTGGATGCGAGAGTTCCTCTCGCAATCTTTACGCGTGTAGGCACATCCATCGCAGCATTTTCATGTCCGTGACACGTAGCTCCTCGTTTTATAGACCTGTCCCTTCAATATAAATAGCATTTTAGGGTTGCATATGACGACAGTCGTTTTGCGCTTGACCCACGCGGCGGCAAAACGTGCCTTGATGTCGTAATCGATTTCACCAGTTACGTGAAATCAGGTAATCAACCTGGTTCATGCACTCGACTAAGTTATCGCCTATGCGGACGGGTGTGAGATCCGTTGAGTTTAGCGCCAAGTATTATGTCTTCTCCACATATAGCTTCAGACTGCCGTTCTCAAGCGCTTCCTTCCACACTTTCACGCGTTAATCTGCTCCTGTTCGTGTCCATCAGCGCGATATCATCACCATTGAGGATACATGAGCATCCTGATGCTGAAGAGTGACGTAGTAAGTAAGGATTAAGGAAGGATCCTTGGTGTACCACGACAGTGATGGATCCGGTTTTCATGTCGCCGACAGGGATCCGAACCACGTAACCGGAATCGTGGTATATCAGTATATATCTCGGATGGTGTCAATGTAAGCCTCTGGAATGCCTTTAGACCGCAGTGCCCACTAGATTAGGGTTGCCATACGTCCCCGTACGCCGGGACATGTCCCCGTTTGAGGCCTGGTGTCCCGGCGTCCCGGCCAATAAGCAAATTGTCCCGGTTAAACATTTTTAGTATTATATTAGAGAGCTGGACTTGGTTGGTAAACAGTAATATACCTAGAATAAACGCGACTAAGAAGCTAGGCTATTAATACGTAGATAGAACGACGAAAGCGCTGATATTTTTCCATACATGAATATGTTAATGAGTAATTGAGAGACCCCGGGGCCAATGATTTTACGAGAAAAACGCGATGAAGGACAGATGGCGCTCATACTTCCAACGACATGCTGAAAAAGCAGCAAGAGGTGCATCCACCAGACCTCTTTCCGAAACAAGGACTAGTGCCACCGATAACGCCTGCAGAAGTACAGACTCGGCCTCGACGAAATCCCCATCGAGGCTTGGAAGGCAATGGGTGCATTGGGTGCTCGTAGTGTGAGCATTCTAACAAATCTGTATAACCGCGTACTTCTCACCGTGAGATCCTGAGCCAGTGGAGACTGAGCTTCATTACGCCAGTATTCAAAGGCAAGGGATCGGTGCAGGAGTGTGGTAGTAACCGCGGTATAAATATAATGTCCCACACCATGAAGCTCTATGAGCAGATAATCGACTCCCGGATCCGACAGGAGAGTACACTCTCGGAGTGTCAGTATGGGTTTCGTCCCGGGCACGGGATCATTGATCCGATGTTCTCCCTAAGGATTGTGGTGGGGAAATACAGGGCGAAGAACACGCCCCTGCACTGCCTATTCTTAGATATGCAGAAGGCCTTCAACTGTGTTCCTCGCGCGGTAATCTGGTGGGTACTGTGGGCTAAGGGAGTTCCAGAGACCTACATTGACACCATCCAAGATATGTATCATGATTCTGGTTCCGTGGTTCGGGGTGCTTTTGGTGACTCAAAAGCCTTTCCCATCACCATCGGAGTACACCAAGGATCCGTCCTTAGTCCTTACTTGTTTAGCTCGGTATTAGACGTCTTGTTAGACAGTATCAGAAAACCACATAAGCAGCCTCCGTGGTTGCTCATGTATGCTGATGATATTGCGCTGAAGGACGCGGACAGGAGCAGATTGGTGCAACACGTGAAAGTGTGGAAGGAAGTGCTTGAGAACGGTGGTATGAAGCTAAATGTAGCGATGACAGAAAGTTTAGCGTTAAACTCGACAGATTTCACACCGGTCCGCATAGGCGATG
This sequence comes from Eilema depressum, assembly GCA_914767945.1. NCBI lineage: Eukaryota > Metazoa > Arthropoda > Insecta > Lepidoptera > Erebidae > Eilema > Eilema depressum. Next base: position 14,283,187 of record OU612031.1, read on the forward strand.
ATTCGGTTTAAGTACCTGGGATCTGTACTTCATGTGACCAGTGAAATCGACTACGACATCAGGGCACGCATTGCTTCCGCGTGGGCCAGGTGGTGAGAAATGACTGGCGTCACGGGTCCCAAAATGCCAGTCAGGTTGAAGGGGCAGGTCTATAAGACGATCATTAAGCCTGTCCTCTTACATGGTTGTGAGAGCAAGAGCGTAAGCACGTAAGAGCTGCATGTCACGGAGATAAAAATGCTGCGTGAGGAACTCTTGCAGCCGCGACAGCCTTCATGTCCATGACATCGTAGATAAAACGCAAGAAAGCCGCCTTCGCTGGTGCGGCCACGTCCTGCGCCAACCGCCAGGATACGTGGGTAGCAAATGCCTGACAATGGCGCCCCCGCCGGGTCCAGGTAGAAGGGATAGGCCCAAGAAGTCCTGGCTTGACGTCGTGGAGAGTGATATGCGTGCAAATGGTCTCACTACCATGGACGCCCAAGATCGTGTCAAGTGGAGGAGGAAGAGCCGGAAGGCGGACCCTGAGCTCCGGGGTCATCTTGGCCAGGGATGCAATCGGGAGAAAGCGTCTACATGAAGACGATGTTTAACTTAATGTTGATTTCGTCAAAATATTTTGTACAATTATCAGAAGTTAATTCTGATAATTTTTCGCCTTTCAGAAAACATAGGAAGCCCGGGTCGCTGCCCGCTTGTTTAACGCTTGTTTAATGGCAGTGTTAAAAATTGTTGTAATAAAAGTTCCTATTTTTCTTCCTTTACAAATTTTTCTTCGAATGTCCCGGTCTGGGTCCCCACACTTATGGCAACCGTACACTAGATCATTGCACGAGGAGTAGGCAATGTGGAGGAGTATTTTTCGCCTTGTATTTCACTCCGTGAGTGCACTCTTCTGTCAGATCCGGGAGTCGATTATTCTCTAGTTGAGTTTCATGGTGTGAAACATTACCTTTAAAACACGATAGCTGCCATACTCCTGCGCCAATCCCTTGCCTTTGAAAACCGGTGGATATTACTCAGCCTCCACTAACTTGGGAACTTTTTTAAGAAACTCCTAAACGAATCAAGATAAATCTATAGAGTTTGGGCTCATTTGTGTTGTCTTGGCAAATACTCTATTATCATTGTATTCAGGGTCACAAAATGGAATCAGAAAGTGGCCATGGGAACTCCTAAACTACACAAGATAAATTCAATCAGTATGGTATGGGCCCATTTGTTTTGACATATAAAACTGTCTTTTGTTACATTCATGACTGTCAGGTTTTGAAGATGGAGTAGAAAAGTGGCTGTAGTAACTATTGAACTAAAGAAGATATCGAGATTGGGCTTATTTGTAATGTCTTGGAAAATTATTTGATGTTACTATGGCCCCTTGGAGCTGGTTTGATGATGGAAAAAAGGTGCTTTGCCTTTATGTACAGTCAGCTAAAAAAATGGTTTGCCACCCTAGGTTGAACATCGAGTAAATTAAAGAACAACGTTAGTTTTGCTTTCAATTCGATCTGAAAACTTTTATAGTATTATGAATATGAACCATGTTAAAATTTTCACACATGTAAACAAAGTCAAAACTGCTATACTACTCTTTAAGGTGACCGTAACGGTAAACACACTTGATGGGGGCGCGTCGTCAAAATTAGCCTAGGGCGGTCAGAACTCTTGATCAGTCCCTGACCAAGATGAATTTAAAACTGAACTGTAAAGCATAAGCATGTAGAAGAAAGCGATTTTGGTAGGTACAGACACGAATAAGTGATTTACAATTTTATAATAATTTTATTTGTACAAAAAACAGTTAACAGGAACTATAAGTGAACACATGTGTTAAAATAAGTACTCGATAAAGTCGGCAGCAGCACTATGGTTTTTTACTGTAGGTTCTGTGTACATCTACATCAGTTACATTCCACCCCATGAAAACCATTCCATCTTCGTCTGGATGAAACTTTGTGTAGTTTTTCTTTGAGTTGTTTGCAACTATTTAGTCAATCCCTTCCTCAACACTGTTTACATGTGATTTAGAAGGATATTTTGCATTTATTTCCAGTAACTCCATTCGTCTCTTCTTCGCATTAAGCAGCTGAGCAAATTTACTATAAAGGCTCATTTCCAAAGATGTTTTAATTTCCACAAACTTATCTAGATCACTTTTGCACTTATCTAAATCGGCTGTGAGTTCTGTGTTCTTCTCATTCACAAATTCTATGGTACTTCTGAGCTCATGATTTTCTGCTAATAAAAAGTCTAATATGAAATCTTTCGATTCTTTAGCACCCTGCCGATGTAAAGGGACGCTACCGTGAACTATAGCCTCGAATCCTGTGATGATCTTTTTCCAGCTAAAGGCAGCACAAGTACTGTCTTCTGGTTGTACCTTGAAGTTATAACTGAAGCTGGAATCTTTTACAAGTGCTTTCTTTACGTTAGTAGCATACTGTTCTTCGGTTTCATCGCATCTTTCCTGGTATTTTCTTGCAAATTCATAAGAAAATCGTCCTGCCCAAGCTGCTTCGCCGTCGTAAACTATTATGTGAAACAATTCACTTTCATTTGGTTCCCAATATACTCTGATATACAAAATTTTGTTATTAACGTGAAATTTTACGATCGACAACTTTTTTTCCATTTTTATTAGACTAAATGAAATATTGAGATTGAGATTACTCGTACATTTTATTGTTTACAAAAGCCTCGGGGTGTTTGAGTGACAGGACGATTTAAAGGACCTATTCTCTTTGGATTTTAGTCGTATATGATTTATGACTTGACTTCTACACCGAAAATTCTTATTCCAAGGTCTACTGACCTACTTATAACAAAACTCTTTTATAGATCCGTGGGCGATTGGAGGACGCGTGCCTCCACACAGATAGGGTTAGAGTGACAAACACGAACGTCTGGGTTTCAACACAATGGTGTCTTCTATAGAACACAGGAAGGTGAATATGCTCCTGGATTTTTAAAGCCATAATTATTACCTTAACGGATGCATCCAAGGCCACCTAGGATTTAGGCGTCTGCTTATCTAAATCGGCTGCTCCTTTTGATTCAGTTTATACAGCTTTTATGGACGACTACCGTCTGACCTCCATACTTCAAAGAAAGTCTACGTTAGAGCATCATCCGTCAATTATCAGTAGCAGCAATAAGGACATTAGATTCATTAGAAGATTCCCACATACAGGGTCATCAGCACGAGTATAAGAGGTGGACGGTATGCTATGCCACCTATAAAAAAGTAAGACAGAATCTAAATCATCATCATCATCATCATTTCAGCCATAGGAAGTCCACTGCTGGACATAGGCCTCCCCTATAGATCTCCAATAAGACCGGTTGGAAGCGGCTCGCATCCAGCGCGTTCCCGCGGCCTTAATGAGGTCGTCTGTCCACCTTGTGGGTGGACGTCCTACGCTGCGCTTGCCGATACGTGGCCTCCACTCGAGAACTTTTCGACCCCATCGGTCATCAGTCCTCCGTGCTATGTGTGTGAATCTAAATAGTTCAGTGTTATCTTATTAAACTTTATCGATAAAAATCAATCTGTCTTTATCGAACTAGCTATAATATATAAACGTGATTATTAATGTTGTCTCCCATTACACTTCGAAGTCTATAGGTGACCATGATTCGAGTCCTCGCTTTACTTTGTCTCTTCGCTGCACCCGCCCTTTCAGGTAAGTGACTTCCATTTTTTATTATGGAGGTGTAGGGTAAATCAACCCGAAAAAAATCGAGCTTCCTAACATGACCCCCCCCCCCCCCTACCAAATAGTGCACGTCAAATTGAAGTCTTCTGAAAACTTTCTGAAGAAATTTCCAATTTCAAAAATGTTGACCCCCTCCAAAATTTCAGGCTGCCACCGCGCCTGGGAATATTTCCATATAACATCTTAAATATCCAAGGGCCGCGGCTCCACCTAAACCTAAAGAAGCGGCTCTTTCCCTCAAAATCGCAGTCCTTCCGGAAAAAGCACCTAAGCCAAAGCAAAAGAAAGAATAGGCGACCCCGGCCTCCAAAGTACCTAGCCCTAGGTATCTACATCATGTAACCAAGGACTAGCGATCTGATGATGATGACAATGACTGATGATTATGACTGTACCATCGTACAGCTCAAACTCAAATCAGGTTGAGTAGGTCCCGTACCTACTCGAACACGAAATACTCTTAGTAAACACCAAAAATACTCTATCAATATAATCATCAATGGTTGATAAGATTACCTACCCAGGTAAGCGGGTTGTCATGACATTATCAGCCTGAAGTAATTAATCTAATCCAAAATCTTTACATTAAACAATAACATAATTATTACCTACACATCCATTTAAGTATAATGAATATGATTGACCACTCAGCGTTTTGCGATTCGGTTCAATGAGTTTGTAAGTATAACTGATGCCTACGGCTTTTTCCGTTTGGATTTTTGCAACGTCCTGCATCGCAATCCAGGCTATTCTAGACAATCCAGGCTATAATCTATCTCTGTATCAAATTACAGCCAGATCCGTTCAGCCTTTAAAGCGTGATTGAATAAGAAACCTCAGACTAAAAGAATAGTATAAGAAACATACAAACATCTTCACATAACGTTAGTTGGTTAGTAGAAAGTAGGATAAATGGTGTGTGGGCTCCACCAAAATCTTTGGGGCCCAAGAACTACACCTGTTGGTCCTAGCTTCTCTTTTGAGGTTGGAGATAGATTGATCACGAGACACAGTATCTGCCATATTAGCCAGAACCATCAAATCATGGAAAGGAGGCGTTAGCGGACCCCGGGCTCTAATTAAAACAGTTTTACAGAATTCATTATAAATAAAATGGTTTTTTTCTTTTTGCAGAATGGGGTCCAGGCTTAAAAGGTGAGCTATTTAGATAATTTATTGTAATATGTACATTCATAGGGATAAATAATCACGCCTTTATTCTCGGAGTGTTAGGCAGAGGTTAATATAATTAACACCCACATTTCACCAAACATTGTAATAGGGGGAGAGCCTGTTTCCGTATTCCGGCAACTATTGTTGACTCGAGTAATACATCTGAGTCTGGGCTGATATCTGTCTGATGTTAAACAGCCCTATTCCGTAGTCGCCTTGTGCGGCACCGCATGGTGAGAGATGGGGGGGGGGGTGGCCCAAATTCTACCCTGTAGGTTACATGATCCATTAAAACGGTGGACCACATTTACAATTCTAGAGTGCTATTTGCTCCACTGCACTGGTGGATATTGGCGGTAGATCATAGCGAACTCCGGGATTTTATCTGACTTGACCAATCTGACGCGATTGCTATAACACCTATTCTAATGTTACAGCAAGGTTCGACCTCCTGGGCTTCGGCAGTACGTCTTTCATGAACCTTCCTCGGACTAGTTCCCAAGCTATACAGCGGCGTTGGATAACCGTGACCCGACCGGCAAGCCCTCCCGGTCTGGAGCGCCTGGTGCTGTGGTGTGCTCCCACTGACTTCGCCGTCTGCGTGCTCATTGATGACACTGGGTACATTGCTGGTCTACAAATTGCTGTGAGTATCCCTGCGCTGCGAATTTATTGATCTTCTCTTTTATTTCGACTGATGACTCAGAGATCTCAGGTTCGATTACCGCTCAGTGTAGGTAAGTATCTTTATGCATGAATAAGTATTTTTTCATTAGTCTCTTATTTGTGTTTAAGTTTGTATGAACTCATCATCATCATCTTCATGGAGACGTATTTTCATGATTGCATCCGAGGCTAGTTTGACCTCGGAGCTGAGGGTCCGCCTTCCGGCTCTTCCTCCTCCACTTCGCATAATCTTGGGCATCCATGGTACTGAGCAAGCTATTTAAGCTATGTCTACTTTGGGCATAGTAGAATGTCTCAGAATAATTATTAATACTTATTTATCTAACAGTTGGACGTAGAGAATTTCTCCAATGCTTACCACGACTCGGAGAGCCAGGGCTTCACCTCTTGGACGGTGTCTGAGGCCGGAGTAACCAAGACATTCTGGACCGCTCAACTGTATTTCATTTCTGCCGGTATGTACAATTTAGTTTTTATTTCTTCTCTTTGAAGAAAGGCTGTGCCAGAACCTTGAGCTTGGTTCGGTTGAGTCAGACCCAGAAGATGTAATACGAAATACGACTATACACAGACCATACACCCTTCTGTTCAAGAAATAATTATTTTTGAAACTTCTTCTTCTATCGTGTCGACGGCGATAAGTGATAGTCCAGGGATGTATGCTCTGCTGACAAGCATCTCTGTGAGTTTCGTGCACACACAGGATATCACAGCGGGTGTTCTGCGAGAGACTAGAAAGTATCTGCCTTATCCCGAGAGAAGCGGTTTATGAAGATGATGCGCAGAGCTGACTTTGGGTGTGGACTATCAGAGTGATTGGATTGGTTTTTAGTTGCCATCGTGGTGTAGTAATACTTAATTTCTGAGTTATTAAACAGGTACTCTAGCAACAGACCCAGATACTCGTATCGCCAACCGGGATGATAATACCATCCTGCAGGACGGCAACATCTGGGTGAGCGGATTCGAAGGGAAACTGTACAACATCTCTACCACTGTTAGTGATTTTATCGACGTCGAGTACACCACGCAGGCCTGTATACCACTGATGGGTGAGTTGAATTGATAGTATCATTATAATCTCGTAATACATATAGATGCAAATACGAAGAAGTATAAACATGAAAAGAATGAATCAGTGAATCAGCATAATAAATGCTTCAAAATTTAATTCAATACGAAGCAGTAAAAAAAAGCCTCGCTCGGTATCAGTTTCATATAAGTAATTCTTTGCTATTAGGACAATCAAAGACCTAGGCAAAATGATATCTAGTCATTTTGCGATGCAGTCTTTCAGCTAATTAGGCATTCTGCTATGTAGACTACATAGGACCTAAGTCATTATGCTATCTTGACAACCTAAGACCCACCCATTCAAAAGTCTTGGACGGAACCAGTTTCGTCCCTACAAGTATCTATTTAAATATAAAGCCCTCTAAATCAGTTCCGTATAAGTAAATTAAAAGTCTTGAACGGAACCAATTCCGTATAAGTAAATTAAAAACCTCCATCGGAACTAGTTCCATACTACAAGTAACTTCTATGGAACTATTGCAGTGCTGGTATTAAAAGCCTTGATCAGTACCAGTTCCATATAAGTAAATTAAAAGCCTCATACGGAACCAGCGTCGAATCTGCTTCGATAAACAGCCAAAGTGATTTCAAACGATATTACGTTTTTATTTTGTACTTCCAGGTGACCATTACTACTACAATATGTCAAAAACAACGCCATGCGGTGAGAAAAGCATCTTCCCCTGGTTCCCTCTTGTCAAGTCTGACCAGCTCATCGGAGTAGGTTTCTTGTCCACGGGACAAATGACCGTTCCCGAAGGCAAGACCAATTGGTTCGAGAATCCAGGCAGAACTGTTGTGGAGGTAAATATTGCACGATCTAGAATCCTACTATTTTAAATGTTAATTGAAGTAGATGTTTGGATGTTTGTAATTCAACCACGCTCTAACGGCGGATTATAGTTTGGAATAGCAATAGGCTTTTTATCCTTGGAATAGGTTCTCATGGGTAACCAGGAACGAAACCAAAATTTCACGCGGGTGGAATCTCGTCAATATATAGGGATATCGTCGGATGAATTTTATCAGACCGACCATCATTCACGAAGATTCTGCAAGATTCGAGGGATCTTCCTGTCGCCTTGCAGAGCCTGCAAAAGTTTATGGGTCGGTAATACGATCGCACTCTATTACATGATCTATCTAATTACATACCATCTAACTATAAAAATTAATGAATAAGAATACTTAGGTGCATTTCTATTTACAGACCATTGTAAACGACGGTCCCGAATGCCTGTACGAATTGGCGGAAAATTATGGTGTGGTGACTATGCATATCTACTTCATCAGTAATCCTTTCCTTGTCAACTGTTTGATTTAGTGATATTAGAAATAACAATGTATAATGTAAGTATATAGGTACTTAAATTATTAAATGGTATAAATTATTGGCACTGTGTTTTATTTAGACAGATCCGAATCAGAATTGCCGTCAAGCATTGCCAAAAAGACAAGACTTGCCGTCTCTTGCGGCCCTATATTTAAAAGTAGAACCTTGACTGGATAGGACAGTGGTGAGCAAACTCTTAATAGTGGGCCAGAGAGTTTAAGAAATTTCAGAGCAGGGCCAAAATTATAGGAAAAATGCACAGCGATGAAGACCACAGAATGTCAATAACGCACCATTGTACCGAGGAGATATCCGATGTCTACAAGAGCGAGGTATACCTAAGTGACTTCTTCTTCATACTAGCGTTAATTCCCAGTCGCATCCGAAGCTTTCAGCTCAGAGTCTGGGGTCCGCTTTACCAGTCTTAACTACGGATTTGGCTAGACCTCGATATTTTCGGTGAAGCGATTGCTATCTGACCTCGACAACCCGATGTAACATTAGGCGATATCGAAGCTTTGCAGCTAGACCGTTGTTTTTGGACTTTTTAGGTCTCCAACAACCCGTAACGACTGCCATAAAATGTTCTTTTTGAATTTTTAGGGCTCCAACTACCCTAACGACTGCCATAGATGTTTTTATGGCAACCGGGACCGAGACGGCTTAACGTGCTCTCCGAGGTACGACCAGACCAATGCAAATACTTACCTATATTTCATGAACACACTATTTGCACTGAGCGGGGATGGAACCCGCGCCTCGTGCGTAGTGGCCGCGTTCACTACCGCTACGCCACCGAGGATGTCCTATAAGGCTGGTATAAGTGACTCTAGCAGCTACTGTGACACCAGAATCTACTATATACATCTAGACTAGACAATCTAAAAATGAAACCCGTTTTCCGTTGTCACGACATAGCATGAAAACGGCTGGACCAATTTCGATAATTCTTTTTTTAGAATATTCCTTGAGGTACGGGGATGGTTCTTACGGAGAGAAAAATTGAAAAAAAAAAAAGAATTGACTGTTAGGCGGTACGAAGTTCGCGGGGTCAGCTAGTTAAAATATAATTATAGAAAGAAAGAAAGAAAGAAAGAAAACCGAAAACTACTATTCATGTCAAATGACCGTTGTCGGCTGGCCGGATTAAATGTATTAATGAAACGATATTTCCAAAACTTCACGTCCCGTCCCGTCCGTGAAAAAACCCGTTACGTAGAGGCCGCAGAGGCCTTTAGCTTAGCGTTTGTTGTCCGTAGTCAGCCAATCGTCCCATATTTTTAACGCTTATCGCAGCGCTTATAATCGTATCACGAGTTGAAAATATATCTGACAATGGTGGTATCACTCACATTTCACTAACTATATTTTTGTCTCAGTTGTTACTATTTCAACTGCAGCCGGGACTCGGTGTAGCGTAGCACAAGTGGAACAAAGAGGCGTCTTAGTCAAGGTTGGGCTCGGTTTGGAAGAATGTAATGGGCCTGCCCTTCAATAAACTCAAAAACTACTCGACCGATTTCCACAATTCTTTCACCATTAGATGTAGCATACATTGTCAGGTACCTACCAATATAGACTATACAAGTATCATCACGCTATTATCATCCGGGGTCAGGATTCCAAGCGGATAGAGCCGCGAGCAACAGCTAGTAGTAAATAATACTCAAACCCTCTTTTAGCCAAATGCAAATTTATTATTGGAATAATTTCAACATGTTTTAATATTAGACCATTGAGACAAGTTTATTTACTATAGTGTTATAAAATATAAACAGTAATCATCAATATTAGCAAATTGCTGGCAAAGTTTATTAGGTAGGTACTAATGGTCTTTGAGTAAATTGAAAAAACTAGAGGAACTGAACTTGAGGAGGGAAAATGTAGAAAATGGCGATTATTTTTTACTTTTTCCCGCCTTCCCTAAATATATTTGTTGGTCTTACAAGCTTAGACACAAGTTTATCCATTAAATATTTTGTTCACTTCATCGGTAATCTTGTTCATGTATTTGTAGCCATTGAGGAGAATTCGGTCTAACGGTGGTGCTGGCTGAATGGAGTCACCGGTCCTGGAATAATTAAAAATACTTATGTAACAGTTTAAAAAGTATGTATTCATCAATTCATCTGAAATTTTCCTACTTAAACTGTGGGTACATAAGTAAAAAGAATAAAATTCTGGTAGGTATAAGAAAGGAAAATAATTATTTAAAAATTCATCAAAAACCCTCTCCAACGATCTTGATTCGGGTACCTTTTCTCCTCTGCTTTTCTAGCTTAACTAATTTGTGTTGTGGTAATGTATTTTACAGAAGTTAATTAATAAATAGGTCACTAGTTCACTAGTTGAACAATTCATAGTTTCATATTTTTTGGAATAAAAGTATTATAATAGGTAGGTTAGAATTTAGATATTGGACGATATTATGAATGAATGAATTTATTTATAGGTGCAGATAAGGACACAGCTAAATCTAGTTAATGATTTTGATGTTGTTTCGTTGGGCTGGGATATTATCTCATACTAACGTGCACTTGATGTTCCAAGGATCGTTCGTGAAGTAGATGTGCATAGATAGAACGCCGTACTTCTCGGCCCAGTCCGTCAAGCAAGCTGGCGCGTATGGAATCGTGACCTGTAATTTGAAGTACGTTGTTTAGCTGACTTGACTTGGATAGCAGAATTGGAATGGTTTTTTTTTGCCATTTTTGTTAGAGGGTTCGTTTCTCAGACATACCTACTTACAGAAGTATGCTCACGGTGGCAACATGGTGGGCATTCCATCCCACTTAGCGAGTGGGTCCTAGTGGACTGTATATATTTCTTTTTGGATGGATGATTTAAACCTTATTTGTAGGACACCTAAGAGAACGATTGGGGTGGTCTTTGTAACCATTGTACTGCTAGGGTACTACGAGTATGAGTAGGAGTACGAGTCTGACCCTCCAACCGCGAGTGAAAAGCCTACCTACATCAGAGCCTCGTCCATCTAAAAGTATCTCCTCTATACGGTGCAAACATTTCTATACAGGACCAAGCGATTTGACACCTTCTTTGCCGCACCATCAAGAATTCAAGACTTGGAATCCTTTACCAACATATTTATGTTTCCTTCTTCCAACAATTCCGGGACCCCATGCATCTGATGAGCATTGTAGCATCGTAACCAACGATTAGTTGAGCAGGTATATAAATTACTCAAGGTATCTTTATTTTTTCTAGAGCAGTATCTATTGGTACCTGTACACCTTGCTTCGCAGACGGAACATGTTCGAACCACTCTCTATAATGCTTCTGGGAGGGCAACCTGCCAATGACCTGGAAGCCGGCACCAACCAGGTCACCTTGCGTGGTCAGCGCAAACCACGGCAGCATGTCTTCACACTTCAGATTCCGTGTCATGTTGTAGTAGTAATGGATTCCTGGAAGCATTACATCATTTTAGATTCTGGGATACTATTTTTTTGTTTCATGTGCTAATTCCATTGAAAATTTGGTATATTTTTATGTTTACGGGCGCGACCGCTGTTTAACTCCCAACTCTGAGACGAAAGCCTGCTACAGAGCTTTTTATGTTAACCAGCAGGTATACCGGGTGAGGCTAGGTTCGTTCGTACACTTTTGATTAAGGGATACTGATCTTTAAACAAAACACATTTTCAGTTCGTTATACCAAACAATTGACGAGGGGTGCCACAAGGAAGCATCTTTGGGCCTCTCCTTTGGGGTTTAGATTTAAGTGCTATCTCAAAATATTGCAAAATAGAAACCCATCAAAACCATACAAAATAACTTTCGGAGTTTAATTTCTCTTTCAGTATCAGTTGTCTCTTTCAATTCTGCGCTTATAGCTTTGATGTCTTTCATGCGAATATACTTCTCCGATAAATCTCCAAGAAACTACAAAAAAATACAAAATTATTTTCGAACTACTTACCCATACCAGGTATACAATTCTGTTTCTTGAACGCAGTACTGTTCAGCTCAGCCTCCGTACTGGGGATCCTCATCAGCCTGCCATCGAGATCTGCCACCCACACTCCACCGTCTTGTAGCGTGGCACCGTTCTCCACCTGGGGCCCGGCACCTGCCTTGAGGGACTCTAAGGAAATCACATAATCTATTTAAACATATTTATATATTCCAAGCTCTATTCTTTCTGTTGCTTTTATCAGAAATGAAGTACCTACCTATCTTTATTTATGTACCTATCAATATTATATCCAGATGATTGGTAAAAAAATGTATTTTTTGTTCTATGGGACACCATCAATCGATCCCCGCTCAGTGTAAATATTTGTGTGCATGAAATATGGGTAGGTATTTGCATTGGCCTGGCCGTGCCTCGGAGAGCACGTTAAGCCGTTGGTCCCGGTTGCCATACAAACTTCTATATAGCAGTCGTTACGGGTAGTTGGAGCCCTAAAAAGTCCAAAAACAACGGTCTAACTGCAAAGTTTCGATATCGCCTTATGTTATTATACCATTGGGTTGTGGAGGTCAGATGGCAATCGCTTCACGGAAAATATCGAGGTCTAGCCAAATCCGTAGTTAAGACAGTTGACAGTTTTTTTTTATACCACTTAGGTGGCAAACAAGCACACGGCCCACCTAATGGAAAGTGGTTACCGTGGCCTACTGACGCGTGCAACACCAGTTGACAGTTGTAGGACAGTTTGTGAAGGTAGAAGGGGCCTTCTACCTTCACAAACTTTCCTACAAAAATCCCTAATGAGTCTAGGGTAAATCATTATGAGGATGATGATGATGATTTAAGAGTTCCCAGTACAGACCTTCTGAAACAAAGTACAGCGTGGCGGTCCAGTACTCCCGGGCAGGATCTCCTAAAGTGGCCGGTGCCAGCCATTTCACGAACTTCTTCTCCGGCTTCACAGGTGGCGCGTCGTACTCCTCTACTGGGATCTGTTGAAAGATTCCACATAGTAACTAACTATTTATTCTATCCGCCGTGTTGGTTCCCGTCCCGGCGGTGTAGAATAAGGCCACCCTATCTCGTCCTGTGGGTGTCCTAGTAGGCGACTAAGGAATAGGGCTGTTCTCCATCCGACAGTAAACATACAGCCCACGATTAAGTGTCCGTTTGACGGCAATAAGCTCGCCACCATTTTGTGGGCCTTCCTCTCCTATCGTCCCGGTGGTGGACATGGCATACTTAGTTAGAAACTACCCCTCTTTCCCAACTGTACCATTGATTAGTACCATTAATGGTACTACTGGGAATCTTTGTCCCACTAGTACCATTAATGGTACTACTGGGAATATTTTTGTCCCACTAGTACCATTAACGGAGCTACAGGGAATCTTTTTCCCTGAAGTACCATTAATAGTACTAGTAGTATTGCTCGGACCTAGTATTGACCATAATGTCTTCCATTATTTCTCGAATTGACTTATTTAGATAAATAGATGCATTAGATATAATCAAATCACATTACGATAATGGAACCGTAAACGATACTTAACCTAACTTGAAGTTATTACTTACGGAATATCAAATCAAGAGAAAGCACCTCGCAAGTTTAACTATTTTTTAAATGATTTATTAGAGAAACTAGCAGACCCGGCGAACTTCGTACCGCTATATTTTCTGATCCCATTCCCGCTGCATATCTCTAAATTTATCAGTGTTTCTCTACCATATTTTGCATGTATTATACATATTAACTGTGCAGAACAATGTACATAGTATAGTAAATAGGTCATAGTATGTAAGTTATAGCAAATAAGATAGTTCTAAGTTCATAATAAACATTTTTCAACACACAGTAGGGCATTTAGTTTGTAAGCATTTTGTACTAGATTTCGTAAAATTAATTTCCCTTTCTTATTAAATCCTTATAAGATTCTTATTAGACATTGTATTAGATAGTAAATAAGCATAGTAGATTATATAAATAATCATTGTACATAGAAATAGAGGTACATGCAAAATTATTGTTAGGCCGCTGGTGGACGCATCGAGCGCGGTTAACTCGATGCGCCTATCATAGACGGCACGTATAGGCTCCGTAGTCTATATAAACAGAGGGCCCAATGTACCGTTACCTCAGTCGGCATACGTATTCGTAGAGAACACTACTCTACTCAATAAACTACTTTCAAGATTCTTCAAGATTATTATTTCCAATTAAAAGTATTCCTCTCTTGACGTTCTCGAACCTTCGCTGGGACTTCTCGACGGTGTGCCCCGCCTTGATCGCCGTGTCTGTTCCGCATCCGGCTTTCTCCCGACCTTGCTCAGCGCACCCACAGTATAGTTTCCGCCAGATAAAAAGTCTAGCGCTGGGTTAGGGTCGGGGCCAGTACGTTCAGTACATTTTGGTCCTTGCGAGCCGGATCAAGGAGCAGCACGGAGGAATCGTGTGGAACACCACAGGTGGAGCACCAGGGTCGTCCCGGGTTTGGCAAGGGAGCGTCAAGGGAGTGAGTCAGCAAATAGTCAGCAAGCTTGAAGAATCAAAATGCCGGTTACGAGGTCAGAAACCAGCAGAAAACCAGCAACACACGCCGTGGGTGCATCTGGACCTGAGGGGGCCGCGGAGCCGACCGCATCAGAGTTGTCCGCCTCAGACAGAACCACGACGGAAGAGACAGTGACCACCATTGAGCCACCGTCCGCTTCGGGGCCAACGCCGTGTCCCGAAGTGTTGCAACAGTTGCGGAGCCGAAAACCGCAAGCAGCATCCCGTCCAGCCACCGGTAAGAGGGGGGGAGGGAGTGTATCAGTGCGTTCGAAAGCAAGAACATTGAAGATAGCCAACGCAAAACAAGATCTACTTCAATTGAAGATAGAACTCGCAGCAGCAAGACTAGCAGCGTTAGAACAAACCGACAGTGAAGATGAAGACCTGGAAGACCAGGAACAGGTGTCTGCAGCAGCTGAAGAAAAGGTCGGTGAGTGGCTCAGCCGTCAAGAGCCACCACCACCCGCCGTCTTAGCCATCGCAGACACACCACATCAGGAGCCGAGTGGGACGACGCAAGCAGCGCTACCGCCGGTTCAACAGCAGCAACAGCAACAGAAAAACGACTACTCCGACCTAGCCGCAGCCATTTCACAGGCGGTCAGGTCGGCGCAGCGGCCGAAATTCATCGAGCTACCTAACTTCAGTGGGGCTCACCAGGAGTGGCTGCCGTTCAAGGCAGCATATAGAGAAACAGAAGATAGTTACACCGCCATAGAAAACCTCAACAGACTGCGAAGAAATCTCCATGGAAAAGCAAGAGAAGCAGTAGAAAGTCTTCTCATCACGAATTCGCAGCCAGCCGAGATCATCCGTACACTCGAGTCAAGATTTGGGCGACCCGAAGCCATAGCAACCACAGAAATTGAAGTACTACGAAGCCTTCCGAAGTTAACAGAAAATCCGAGAGATATCTGCGTGCACTCTACGAAGATTACAAATGCGGTCGCGATACTGAAAAACCTAGATTGCATACATTACCTTTACAACCCAGAAGTCGCAAGATCCCTGGTTGAAAAACTGACGCCGGTTTTGAAGTATCGCTACTACGACTACGCATCAACACAGCCAAGAGAGACACCAGACCTCGTGAAGTTCGAAAAATTCATGAAGAGAGAAGCCGACCTGTGCGGGCCGTACGCCCAACCAGAAAACGTAGTGCAACAACACACCGTGCAACAGAGGCGCCCCCAGCGAGTCAATACAGCAACTGAAGCCCAAACCAACAAAAAGTGCGTTATCTGCAGTGAACAGCAACACCCAACTTATAAGTGTGACAAATTCAAGAATGCAGACGTCGATGCAAGATGGGACATAGCAAAGGAAAAGGGGCTGTGCTTCAGGTGCTTGAGACATCGTGACAGACAACATACTTGCAGTGAGCGGCGGTGCGGTATCAACAATTGTAACAGGACTCACAACACCCTGTTACACTACAGAAAGAAGCCCACTGAAGAAACAGCGAACACGACTGAAGCTATCAACTCAGCGTGGACAGGTTCGAAAAAAGAAACATTTTTAAAGATCCTGCCGGTTCAACTAGAGGGGCCGACAGGGACAGTGAACACGTTCGCACTTATTGACGACGGTTCTACAGTTACTCTGCTCGACGACGCCGTAGCAAACAAGATCGGCGCGTCGGGACCTACAGATCCGCTCCGGGTGAAGACCATCAACAGTACCAGAACTACAGATCAACAGTCAAGAAGAGTCTCACTCGGCATCAGAGGAATCAACAGTACAGAAATAGAAGAGGTTCAAGCACGCACAGTCAAGAATCTCACAGTGTCATCTCAACGGGTGACTTACAAACAGTTAAGGGGTTGCAACCACCTCGAAGACATCAAGAACGACCTCACGTATGAAGAAGCAAGACCGAAGATCCTCATCGGGCAGGACAACTGGCATCTCCTGCTCACCTCCGAAACCAGAACAGGCCAGCCGGACCAACCAGTGGCATCTCACACGCCACTAGGGTGGGTTCTTCACGGCAGCGACGCGAGGACTTCGGGTAAGCATCACGAATACATCTCACACATGTTCGAAGAAGAAGCCGATCATCAACTCGACAGGATGGTCAAGCAGCACTTCGAGGTGGACAACCTACTCTTGAACCCGAAGAAACCGAAGACAGACCCAGATGAACAAGCTTCTCGTATTCTACAGCAACATACAGTCCACAAGCCCGACGGAAGATACGAGACAGCGCTGTTATGGAAGCAAGAAGAGGTTTCACTGCCGAACAACTACGAAAACTCGTTGAGAAGACAACAGAACATAGAGAAGAAGCTCGACCCTGATCCAGCCTTCAAAGAAGAATACACAGAACAGATGGACGCCCAATTATCCAGCGGGTATGCAGAGCTGGCGCAATCTAACAACACAGGTTCTCGCTCGTACAAGCCGTACGTAGCGCATCGACTAGCAGCTATCGAAGACAGCACAACAGTGAACGAGTGGCGGTGGGTCCCGACGAAGTTAAACGTCGCGGACGACGCCACCCGAGACGTACCTACAGACTTCAGTAAGCAGCATCGATGGTATAGAGGGCCAGACTTCCTATACCTACCGGAAGAGTCGTGGCCAGCAGACACATCGAAGACAGAAAAAACTGAAGACACAGAAGAGAAGATACATCACATCAACTCACAGAAGAAAGAAAAGTTGTCAGACGCGCTACCCGAGGTCTCCCGCTTCTCTAGCTGGGATAGACTCCGGTACGCTACAGCCAGAGTCCTGCTCTTCATACAGCTATGTAAGAAGAAAACAGAAAACGTGAACTATCGTCGGACTCAGAAAAACAAGATAGCAGACCCAGACTGGCGTAAGACAAACAAGAAAACAGTGAAGCCACCTCCCGCACAGCTGAGTAAGTCGGCCGCTGACCCCTACTTACCTATCACCGCCGAGCTACTGCGCGCAGCTGAAGACCTACTCATGCGAGCAGCGCAACAAGACTCATTCGCCGCCGAGATAGAAGATCTGCAACGAGGGAGAGCTGTACAAAAAGAAAGTCGTCTACACCAGCTGAGTGTCATCACAGTCAACAGTGTACTACGGGTAAGAAGCCGTATACAAGCCGCCCGAGACGTCTCCGAAGACTTCAAGTCGCCAATCATAGTGGATGGCGATCACCCGACGGTCAAGCTGTGGATCAAGCACACTCACGAGAAATTGCATCACTCGGGAGTCGAAGCCACGATCAACGAGTGCAGACAACACTACTGGGTCGTACGCCTACGCCCGGTAACCCGTTCGCTACTACGACAGTGTCTGCATTGCCGCATCCGTACGCAAGTGCCGCCGTACCCGAGGACAGGTGATCTACCGGAGTGTCGCTTAGCTCACCATAAGCGACCCTTCACACACACCGGGGTCGACTACTTCGGGCCTCTCACCGTGACAGTTGGGCGTACCAATCAAAAAAGGTACGTCGCGATCTTCACCTGCCTAACGACGCGCGCCATTCATCTAGAGATAGCAAACTCTCTCAGCACCGACTCAGCCATCTCCGCTCTACGACGGATGATGGCAAGAAGAGGATGTCCTGAAGAAATCTGGTCTGACAACGGGACCAATCTGCGAGGCGCCGACCGCGAGTTACGACAGGCGATCGACACAGCGACAGCACAGGAAGCAGCCAAGAAGAAGACTTCGTGGCGCTTCATCCCTCCCGGTGCTCCCTTCATGGGTGGAGCCTGGGAACGAATGGTGCGGTCAGTGAAAACCGCACTGGCCGCCACACTGCACGAGCGACGACCCTCCGAGGAAGTCTTGGCCACCTTGCTAGCAGAGGTGGAATATACCGTCAACAGTCGCCCACTGACGCATGTGTCAGTGACCCCGGAGGATCCCGAATCACTAACCCCCAACCACTTCCTGTTGGGCGGACCTGGTGGTGTACAGCAGCCGGGCGTCTTCGACGAAAAGGATGGCGCCTCAAAATCCAGTTGGCGAGCAGCACAGCGCCTGGCCGACCTCTTCTGGGCCAGGTGGCTCCGAGAGTACCTGCCGGAGCTTCAGCATCGACGAATGCCAAATGGACGCGGACCCACAATAGACCTACACGACTTGGTCTTGCTGGTGGATCCCAACGCGCCCCGTAACATGTGGCTGCGAGGACGAGTCATCTCTACATTCCCCGGGCCAGACGGCGTGACCAGGACCGTCGATCTCCAGACAAAAGGCGGAGTGCTGCGACGGCCTGTAAGAAAACTCATCGTGCTGCTATCCGGAGCTTCGAGTTCTGCACCGAAGGAAGTGCGACTGCGTCCCACGGGGGGAGAATGTGCAGAACAATGTACATAGTATAGTAAATAGGTCATAGTATGTAAGTTATAGCAAATAAGATAGTTCTAAGTTCATAATAAACATTTTTCAACACACAGTAGGGCATTTAGTTTGTAAGCATTTTGTACTAGATTTCGTAAAATTAATTTCCCTTTCTTATTAAATCCTTATAAGATTCTTATTAGACATTGTATTAGATAGTAAATAAGCATAGTAGATTATATAAATAATCATTGTACATAGAAATAGAGGTACATGCAAAATTATTGTTAGGCCGCTGGTGGACGCATCGAGCGCGGTTAACTCGATGCGCCTATCATAGACGGCACGTATAGGCTCCGTAGTCTATATAAACAGAGGGCCCAATGTACCGTTACCTCAGTCGGCATACGTATTCGTAGAGAACACTACTCTACTCAATAAACTACTTTCAAGATTCTTCAAGATTATTATTTCCAATTAAAAGTATTCCTCTCTTGACGTTCTCGAACCTTCGCTGGGACTTCTCGACGGTGTGCCCCGCCTTGATCGCCGTGTCTGTTCCGCATCCGGCTTTCTCCCGACCTTGCTCAGCGCACCCACAGTATAGTTTCCGCCAGATAAAAAGTCTAGCGCTGGGTTAGGGTCGGGGCCAGTACGTTCAGTACATTAACTTTCCTCTTGAATTGCGAATACATAGGGACGGACAGACAGCGACAGTGTGTGTTAGGTTAGTGGGTTCACGTAGGTTTTGCAATACTTGCAATGCAAATTCGAACTTGTTACCTCGCGATTATAAGGCCGACTACCAATAAGTAATTATCGTCGACAGCGGCGCTTCAAAATAGAACACTATAAGGATTATGAGCATAATTCGCAACGTACTTACCTAATTGGCAAACTTTACTGTAATCTAACTCAATATTCTCGATTTCTATTCTCAAAGGCTTGAGGCAGGATTGTTCTATCAAGTGGTCAATCATTTCCCCCTTCCATTCCTCACCAACCACTTCACAAGATAAAATAACGATCCTGACAACACAAGAGCGAGGGTCGGGGACCTGCTGCGATTGATCTTGTTCATTCAAATAAATTAGATAATCGCCAGGAATGTGTACACTTGTAGAGCAGCCATGTTGGAAAAGTATTGAGATGTTGTTTTGTCGTTTAGGCATACTTTTTAACCGACTTCAAAAAAGGAGGAGGTTCTCAATTCGTCAGAATATTTTTTTTTTATGTACGTTCACCGATTAAAAGACGCCTGGACCGATTTGCAAAAATCTTTTTGTATTTGATAGGGTACACTTCCGAGATGGTCCCATGTAAATTTTATCAAAATCGATCAAGCACTATGAAATATCAACAAATATCGGTTGAAGTCGGTTTTTTAAATTTTTAATTTGGAGATTTTTCATGATACCGTTAATAGCCATAATTATAGTAACTGACTCATTTGGGGATCGCGAGGGTTGATCGTAATTCAATAATTTATTTAAGAATAGCTTTCAAGGGTATCTTCAGTCGCGGTAACTCTGGTATTTTCCAAAATAAATACCTACATAGTGTTCTATGTTCTTTTTCAGACTATAAATTAGCTCTATGTCAAATTTCAACACAATCGATTCAGCGGTCAAGTGCTTGAAAAGTTAAAAGGTAGACGACCGGGCTATTATTGTCACGTGAAATTTCTATTCACTCTACTAGTAATGCCAAGAAGTAAGCAGTTTGACTAAAGAGACGTGAATTACTGGGTTACTAATCTATCTCATGACTCAGTGAGCGAAGTCCCTGTTCTATTTCCTCAGGCATTTTTTTTAATTAATTTATTTAAACTTTATTGTACACTAATAAAACAGAACATGTAAGAAAAGCATTAACAAAAGAAAATGTACAAATGGCGGCCTTATCGCTACAAGCATTATAAGAAGACCCTCGTGATAATTTCTTCCGATTCTTCTTCATCATGTCAATGGCAACAGTTTAGAATAGCTATCTAGATACGTCCAGTCCAAAACTCGATGACATTAACTACCTCTTCCGCTCGCACAGCGGGCACGACTAGAGGTGGACCATCGACTTCAGAGGAGCAACACAGCCACAGACATACCATCACCACCTGTGTCCAGGTAACCCTATTTTTCCCAGCTCACCCTGGGGCGAACACGAAAGGTATAATAACATGAAAATCGAACTCACAGCAACCATAAGCCCTGCTATAAATCCAGCTGTATCATATAGCGGGCACACTCCCCTCCCCGGGGGGCAGTACATCCTCAGGTCTGGTAGAGGTCCCGGAGGTCGTTCCACACGTTGCCAGCCTTCGTTTTCCACCTCGCTGATAGTTCGAGGGATTGCGAAGAAGTACTCTGTATCAACGAGCGCGTCAGACCATCCGAATTTAACTGAAATATAAAAAAAAATAGTTTTAGTTTTCATATGATTTTGCCAGTTACGACGGTTACGACACTTTTTACTTTAAAATGAATAGTTATTATAATGGGTGTGACTGTCCAGAACTTAGCGGTTTATCTGGTAATGGAGCCACCTTCTGGGTTATTCCGGGTTCCATTATGGGGTCCAACTGGACTATCAACTATATATTCATGGACCGACTACATGAATAGTGATGATGACAGATGGGGCTATTAGGATTTATAAATAATAGTATAATTGTTATTATATTCTCTGTTCCATCAAAATGTTCAACTTAATTATTTCTTACGTACCTCGCAGACCATCGTATTGGATACCTGAAATAATATGAAATGTAAATTAGTTTGGGCTCGGTTACTAGAAAGAGAAAGAAAAATCGATACAATTTGACACGGTTTTTAATGTAATTATTCGACTTGGATTGAATTATGGATTTCGTGCTAATTATTGATTGGCCGTTTGATTAGTCGCGGCACTCGCGGCTCGTTAGCGACACCGCCGCGGCTTGTGGATTTTTCGCGGATCTATCCATAACGTCATAAAGAATATATCCGCGAAAAATTCAAATTAGTCAATTTTCTTGGCAATTTGTGTCCTTCTTGTTCTTATTACAATGATTTAATAACGTTCTTCTTATTAATAATGCGATGTAGAAATAAATATCTACTATCTCGCAACGTATGGGCACCTAGTCTAAGGATAAAACGTGTTGTTTAATTTCAAACCACTGCACCAAATTTCAGGGAGATTCATTGAGCCGTTTGAGCATGATTGAGTAACAAACATCCAAACATTTTCAGAAATTTGCACATTTATAAACAGTAACTTTTGAAAGCGACCTAGGTACCTATAGTATGAAATCTATCTTGACCACTTTTTTTTACTTTCAGAGAATTAAATAATTTAGAGATTTATTTGACGCAGTGCAAACTTTTTGGGCAGACCTCGCTGCTTGAATTTTGTTTTTCGAACGATTTATGGCTTTCGGCATTCAGTTTTGTACCAGTTTTATTAACGGCATATCAGACCTTCTTGCTGCTTTATGAATGAGGCTCTGTTGAAGGCGTTATTTTTAACCGACTTCAAAAAAGGAGGAGGTTCTCAATTCGTCGGAATATTTTTTTACGTATGTTAATCGATTAGTCAAAGACGCTTTGACCAATTTGCAAAATTATTTTTTTTCTCACATGTAAATTTTATCAAAATCGGTAAAGCAGATGAAATCTCAACAAAAATCGATTGAGGTCGGTTTTTAAAATTTCTAATTTGGTGATTATTAGGGTTGAGAGGTAAGACGGCAGTCGCTCCCACAGAAACCAAGTTATGCCAACTCAAGATCATGGCTACAAGCGGGGCCCAATATCTAAGTGCAATTTTCAGTATGACAAACAAGAAAAATTGCACACTCTGGTGTGACTACGAGCCCTTAAAAGTGATAGCCTGGAAGCAACTAGGACCACCGTCGTGATGACGATGATGATGATTAATCACGATCGAGGAGGTGCGTCACACTCGCGCTGCCGACCCTGTAATAACCTGTTAAAGCCCCTGAAGAACCCCATATAGTACTTGCTTGCAAAAACCACGGCAGGGAGTTCACAGTTTAAAACATTCCAGCATTTTGTATCCATCTATCCATACTTCCATACTAATATTATAAATGTGAAAGTAACTCTGTCTGTCTGTTACGCTTTCTCGCCTAAACCACTGAACCGATTTTGATGAAATTTGGTATAGGGGTAGAGTAGACCTTGAGAAAGGACATAGGTTATGTTTGGTTGCGATAACCGACATCCACGCGGGCGGAGCCGCGGGTGAAAGCTAGTTGTTTTTATCTGAGAAATTCTGTACTTCACATCCACGACTAGGATTCAAAAATTTGTGATTGATGATCATTTCAATAAATAGTTTCCACTTACCAGTGACAAACGTAACGAATGTTAATACAGCAACGATTTTCTCCATTTTTCAAAGTTAAAAACAAGTGTGTGAATTGTGTTTCATGTCCGTCTGTAAACGAACGAGTTTGTATTGTAACTAATGTACCGTGGGCTTCAATAGGATGTGTTATTCGAGATTAGGAGTGTAGCAGACGACAAACAGAAGTTCAACTTTGATTGTATTTGAAAATATAGGTACAATCAGGTATTAAATGTTCTATCTATCTAATACAGTGAAACTTGGTTAAGTGGGACCTGGATAAGTGAGAAACCTCTATAACTGAAACTCATGCTGAGGTCCCTGGACCTTGGCACTGAATTACCTCTATTAGTGGGATGAAGCAAACCTCTATATCTGGGATTCGTTCTTTCGATTTTATCGTCAAAGTTACCTCTATAACTGAGACAGCGAGTGAATTTTATATGCATTAACCTCTATAACTGAGATAACACCGTTTTTTTGTTTACTTACTTATTAATTATTCAACCTCAGCAAATTCCGGACGTAACTTATTTTCAGCCTCAATGTCCTTCAGTTTTAGTTTTGCTTTACTATCATACAGATGTTTGTTTAAAAAATGCCAAAATGAAAGCTATCAGTAGGTATGTGAAACGTTAATATCCTTTTATGAAATTGGGAAGACACGTGATGAAATCTGTGTCGAATTTAATATTCCATAGCTACTTTTTATAGAATAATTCAAAACAAAGATAAAATTTATAATCAAACGCGCTTTTGGTAATTTATTATTTTTTATAATTCCCAATAAAGATTCATACTAAGACACACGTATAATGAGGGTCATACATCATACGTTATTTTAAATAATCGCACCTCTTTATCTGAAAATAACCTGTATTCTGACCTCTATTAATGGAACCCTCTGTAAATGAGACAGACATTTTTTTATACCTGGATATCTGAGACACTGGGTAAGTGGAATACCTCTATAAGTGAGACAAATTTGCAGGTCCCTTGAGGTCTCACTTAACCAGGTTTCACTGTATATAAAATTCTCGTGTCACAGTTTTCGTTGCCATACTCCTCCGAAACGGCTTGACCGATTTTAATGAAATTTTTTGTGCTTATCCGGTATCTATGAGAATCGGCCAACATCTATTTTTCAAACCCCTTAATGGAAGGTGCAGCGGGAACGGGATTTGAATGCCACGCGCGGTTCGAAAATATGGCGGTACGAAGTTCGCCGGGGCAGCTGGTAGTACAACCGACGGCCCACAGACGGCGTGCGTTTTAGTCGTTCGAGTCTGTCATCACCTACTCCTCCGGCTCCGGCGGGGGATGTATCCGTGGGGATTATTCGCATGATAAAAAAACGTAGTACATATACATATATCTAGATTATATAATTGTGAAATGGTCGTGTCTGTAGGTACATTGGAAATATTTAGAAAGAATGCTTGAGTTATGTTCTATTAACGATCATTCAATCAATCAATTAGCTTATTGCAGTCCACTGCAAGGACATAGGCCTCTCCCAATGTGTGTCACGTCTGCCGATCCTCCGCCTTCCGCACCCAGTCCGTCCCAGCCACCTTTTTCAGGTCGTTAGTCCATCTGGTTAGGTTAACGATACTGAATACAATTTTTTTTTGGAATTCTTTTGTATGTTTGACCGCGATGGATGCAAAAACTAACAGATTTTGATGCGGTTTTTTTAAAGGTCTTGTTCAGACTTTAAATTTTACGTAGGTAAGTTTGATTGCAATCGGCCTAGTAGAACCGGAGATAAGGCTAATAAACGGAAAAACCGACATCACAGGCGGAGCCTCTGGTGGAAGGCTAGAGCTCCAAAATGCCCGTAATTAAAACCATAGATGTTCGTATGGCAACCGGGACTGACAGCTTAACGTGCTCTCCGCGGTACAATAGGCCTCATTGTGTTACTGTAAGTCTGTAACAGACTGACTTTGGCAGCAGTGTGTACCGTGTAAGTGTAAATAAAACAACATTCCAGGCAGTTAACCTTCGGCGAATATGTCTGTATAGTGGCAGTTTGATTGTCGCGACATCCGGTGCCGTAAGTACCACGACATACATATAAGTTTCGAAGTAGATGAGTGACCATTGAGCATACAATAAGTGGACGGGCAGTGAGCTCAATGTAATAGCTAAGGCGCTGGACATGTGTCGGGAGGTTGAGGATTCAAATCCTAAATGCAAGGTTTGCTGTTGTGAAGTAAGAGTGGTTTAGAAAGAGAAAAGAGAATCGACCTCGGGCGGGACTCGAACCCGCGATCTTTCCCTTACAGGGGGAATGCTCTGACCGCTAAAGTCACCGTCTTTTCTCTTTCTAAATCGATTTGAATAGTTAGCAATACAAAATATGTAAATGCTTCAAAATTACATTCAAGTAAGAGTGGTTCCCGGAATAACAAATTGTGCTGGTGAAAGAGATAGGTCACAGTTTTTTTTATACCACTTAGGTGGCAGAATAGTACACGGCCCACCTGATGGAATGTGATTGCCGTGGCCTACGAACGTGCGCAACTTTCGTGCTGACGATCGTGTAGGAACAGTTTCTGTGCTGTCAGTGCAAAAGATAAAATAGGTAAGACAAGGTCTTCCCAATGCCAGCACAAAATCTTTCCAGTAAGCTCTGGCTACCCTACTCACCGCGCCGGGAACACAACACAAGGTTTTGCAATGCAATATTTATTTATTTATTATTTATTTAGGGCCGCGGTAACTGTGGTAATTGTAGGGTGGAGGTACTTTCCCAAGCGGACTGCTCAGTTGGCATGGGAATACCGTCGTGTCCTACCTCCATTCATCCATACCACAGATAACATAATACTAAAGTCCTATCATACTGTAAGTAAGTATACTTTTTTTTTATCGTGCGAAAAATCCCCATGATTACCTCCCCCGCCAGAACCGGAGGAGGAGGTTATGTCGGACTCGAACCGACTAAAACGCATGCCGTCTGTGGGCCGTCGGTTGCCGGAGGTGAGATTGTCGTAGCCATATCCCTCGCACCCCGGCCGACCCAGGGACTGTAAGGTAAGTATACTAGGTATCTACGGTATCTACCTATTCTGTGGCCAAGTTACTAGTTTTTGACTTGGCATCCGCGCGTTATCCGTGTGGTAACGTTTTGTAAACTAAGGCTGTTTTACAGCCTACAGTAAAACATATAGGTATTCCATTAAGAGTCCCATTAATAGACTCGCGTTCTATAATATGGGACCAAAAAATTGCCAGTCGAAAGTTCAAAGTCCTGTATAATTATGTAAACTCAGACTAAAAGAGTCTGAGTATGTAACATATATATAGTAAGTCAGTTATTATTTACGAAGCAATGTCTGTCTGTACTTGTCTTTGTATTGAAGAAAATCTAAATAACAAATAACTTATGGTTGTCGAAAACTTGAGATAAATATGCATAAACTACCTACCGTCTATTATGTTATGTAGCTTCGCACGTGACAAACAAAACTTAGTACCTACTCGGTACATCACCAAGCATCAGGGGCGGATCCAGCTTTCAATTCAGGGGGGGGTCATGGTGTAGCCGAGACATAATTTCGGGGGAGGGGGGGGGGGGGGGTTGTCTAGTCTCCCAATAAAATGTCATTGAACAATACAATGAAAATAAATGTGTATGAAATTCATGACGAAATAATGGAGGAGGAATGAGGTGAGAGGAGAAAAGTAAGATACCTTGAACGACTGTTGTTAAATACGATCCAGAACCCGGTTAAGCTGCTGGCCCCCAAGTTTAAGGACGCTGCTGGCACTCTGGCTTGAGGGGGCTGGAGGACTCCTGCATGAGACTCTATGGCGAAAAAAGATGTCAGAGCACCTTCGGTACAAAATCCGTATCAAAAGGCGAGAAATCGAGGCTACGAAGTCCCAGCTTTATCGGGACATGGTGGAGTTGAAACTACGACTTGGACAACCAAGCGCAGGGCACGCCGTGATAGTGGTGGCATTTCTTACCACCACTATCACGGTGAACTAGCTAGCCGCAGCTAACTATCACCCATCATGGAGAACTGGCTAGAAAGGCTTCAATGGGGAACTCTCGTAGCGGTTGACGCAGGTGATCACCGGATATGGATGTTTCGGAAGTTAGCTGCGGCGAATTCAGAAGGAGCCATCGCCCGGGTGTCATCACTGTGATGCAAACGAGGATACGAGGCTGCATACGCCGACCGAATACCCGGCATGGGAAACGCCGAAGCGGGTCCTTGTGGCGGCCCTCGGGATGGGAGTTCTCTCGCTCAGCACTCTCTCTCGCTTGCTTACAGTGATGGCGTACAACCGTAAGCTCGCGGCTGCCACCGCCTCCATCTGAGAGCAAGTAATGCTCGAGAAGGAGGCGGGGGAACGGGTCTGGAGAAGATTCAGTTGTTTCCCATTCCGCATAACACACAATGCGCGAAGGACTTGGGCGACGTAGGTCACTCAACATCTCCATTATCGTATCAATATCTCCATATCGGTCCCCATTAGCACGGGCCTGGAAATGATAGGGGAAACCGCCTGACACTCTAGAAGAAGCAGGCCGCGTTGGCGGCGCGATGCGCGCCTCCCCCTTTCTTGATTATCGTACATATTTTCCTGATTGCTTCCGAATCCGAGGTGACCTCGGAGCTCGTACTTCGTACGACGTTAGGCGTCCATGGTGGTGAGATGAGACCATTTGCAGGTTAGGTGAGATTAGGGTGATAGGCGGATCCACCCGTCACCCCCAGGCCCGCGTTCATGGGGGACGGAGGTCATTCTGCGACCTCCGACGTCCGAGTTGCCGATGCTCGTTGCGGGCCGCGCGGTTAGCGATTCTCCTGCGCTCCTCGCGGGCCGCAAGGTCTGCGATTCTCCTTCGCTCCCGCTCCGCCGCCCACCTCACGAGCATTATTTGCTCGCAGAAGTAGGCGCCGGCGGCCCACGCATCCGCGCAGCGATTCATCGCTGCGAGCAAAGTGGCGAGCGTGAGAACTCTCACTCCCAAGGTCGCCACCAGCTCCCGTCTCGGCGTCTCCCACGCCGGACACTCGGTGAGCATGTGCAGCGCCGAGTCCTCGCTCGCGTCGCAGTGATGGCACTCGGACGTTGGCTCTTTCTTCGCGGTCCGATGCAGCACTGCAATTCACTAAGCGAGCACAACGATGCGACAACGATGCGAGGCGCAACGTAGATTGTCATTGGTCAGATTGTATCACGTCATTGGAAATCGACCAATGACAGTGTCTATCGCGCACATCGTTGCGACTCGCATCGTTGTCGCATCGTTGTGCTTGTTAGTGAATTGCACAGCAGATACCGCCCGAAGTACCCATGGCCGGTGATAATCTGCGTCAGCCAGAACGAGAGGCCACCATGTGGCCTCTCTAGCCACTCCCCCATGATGGGTCTTACCGCCGCTATTACGGCGCGCCCCCCAGGTACTCAACTTGGTCCGTGCGCTCGACCAAGTCTTCGCCTATGCGAACAGCAACTTTTGCGGCAACCACCAGGCTAGGTGGATACCAAATGTCTGGCAATGGCACCCCGGGCGGGCCCCTGTGGGAGGGGTAGCCCCAAAAAGTGCTAGCTTGACGTCGTAGAATGTGCAGATGTAAGGCCAGGCATATGCTGGGAGTGAGAGCTCTTACGCTCGCCACTTTGCTCGCAGCGATGGTTCGCTGCGCGGATGCGTGGGCCGCCGGCGCATCCTTCTAATGCTCGTGAAGTAGGCGGCGGAGCGGGAGCGAAGGAGAATCGCAGACCTTGCGGCCCGCGAGGAGCGAAGGAGAATCGCAAACCGCTAGGCCCGCGACGCGTCGGACGTCGACGGGTCGGAGGTCGCAGAATGACCTCCGTCCCCCATAAGCGCGGACCTGGGGGTGACGGGTGGAGCCGCCTGTCACCCTAGCAGAAGCAGGCCGCGGCGGCGCGCATTGCGTGCCTCCCCGTAACTGGGAGCGAGCTGGGGACTCTATGGTCCCTACACCGGAAGAGGACCAGATCGAGAGATATTGCCCTGGGTCGGCCGGGGTGCGAGGCATATGGCTACGACAATCTCACCTCCGGCAACTGACGGCCCACAGACGGCGTACGTTTTAGTCGGTTCGAGTCCGACATAACCTCCTCCTCCGGCTCCGGCGGGGGAGGTATCCGCGGGGATTTTTCGCACGATAAAAAAAAGGACCAGGCATATGAGCCAGCTGCGTCATCCACAGCAGAAGATGGCCACTGGCCACAACCGCTGGGCCCGCGGTAATAGTGGTAGTAAAGCCCATCCCATCCTATGGGGGAGTGGCTAGAGAGGCCACATGGCTGCCTCTCGTACCGGCTGACGCAGGTTATTACCGGGCACGGGTGCTTTGGTGACTACCTACGTCGGATCCAGAAAGGAAGGCTTCTTCCAAGTTCACAAAAAGATTTTGTAAGCAAACAGTAACATAAATACGGAGCCTTTGAAGCTGAGCCCAAGTTAAATTGTTGCCCGAATCGAAAAAGGACCTCATGGCTGTCAGCTCCAGACCTTCGACTGCCGGCCTGGTTAGTCATTCGCGCTTATTTCTTTAACATAGCGGACAGAGTGTCAGGTCCGAAAACTATTCGAGTCCATCGGTTGATCGGCTGCGGTGCACGATAAATTGAAATTTTCAATCGTGCGAATAATATTCATACTGATGTTTGGTGCCTCATAAAAT
Organism: Eilema depressum; assembly: GCA_914767945.1. Lineage (NCBI taxonomy): Eukaryota > Metazoa > Arthropoda > Insecta > Lepidoptera > Erebidae > Eilema > Eilema depressum. The sequence goes on from OU612031.1 coordinate 14,312,963, forward strand.
TATAATACTATTAGGTACAAAGAGACAGTCTTCTTATGCGTGGTATTTTTTAAAATTTATCAGTGACATTGGGATATTTTTTAGTAGGAGACCCGCCCAGGGGGGGGTCATGACCCCCACGACCCCCCCCCTGGATCCGCCACTGCCAAGCATAGATTATTACAATACAATCCGCAACAAGGCTTCGTTTCTCTCGCGATAGGTAGGTATAGTATAGGTCCAATATGTGCGTGTGGTTTGAGTGTTCTTTTTAAAAAGTTAATCCGAACATTACGAAATCCAAGAATATTTTAGGAAATAATTCTGGAGCGTCAGTGAAAAGTGATACATTTCGAGTTATATTATTTATTTTATTTTTTGATATAGAAGATCTATAAAAAATTATCTATCTTTGACTCTTATCCCCGTATCTTTAGGGTTTAAAATGAGCGACTTAATTTGGAGCATAATGATATAACTGAACGTTTTTTTACCATTTCAATTGTGTAAAATAATACTTTTAAAATCATATCAAATTGAACTAAACAATATTTTTATTTCTGTACTGTATAATGATACAAATTGAATCAACGAGTTTAACACAATGTAAATGTATGAATTAGAATTAGTACATTGTAATATAAGTACACTTCCATTAATATACATTTTAAAACTTACTTTAGATTATTTCGTGAAAAGTGATACAATTATATTTATGACGTTAAAAAAACAAATAAATTTTAATAAAGTTATGTGTAAAATGATACAATTCTTAAAGAATCAATTAACACCATGATATATTACAATTGTTAAAATGTGTCGAGTGATATAACTAAATTAGTATCAATATAAACACAGTGTCGGTATAAGTGTCTAATAATACAATTATCATCATCATCATCATTTCAGCCATAGGAAGTCCACTGCTGGACATAGGCCTCCCCTATAGATCTCCAATAAGACCGGTTGGAAGCGGCTCGCATCCAGCGCGTTCCCGCGGCCTTGATAAGGTCGTCTGTCCACCTTGTGGGTGGATGTCCTACGCTGCGTTTGCCGATACGTGGCCTCCACTCGAGAACTTTTCGACCCCATCGGTCATCAGTCCTCCGAGCTATGTGCCCTGCCCACTGCCATTTCAAGTTGCTAATCCTCTGGGCTATGTCGGTAATCTTGGTTCTTCTACGGATCTCCTCGTTTCTGATTCGATCTCGCAGAGAGACTCCGAGCATAGCCCTCTCCATAGCTCGTTGGGCTACTTTGAGCTTACTCATAAGGCCCATAGTGAGAGACCACGTTTCAGTGCCATAAGTCATCACTGGTAACACACACTGGTCGAAAACTTTCGACTTGAGACACTGAGGTATGTCGGACGAGAAGATATTACGCAATTTTCCGAACGCTGCCCAGCCGAGTTGGATTCGGCGACTGACCTCTTTCTTGAAGTCGGACCTACCTAACTGGACTACTTGTCCTAGGTAGACGTACGAGTCAACAACTTCAAGAACCGAGCTCTCAACAGATATTGGGGTGGGTACAACATGGGCATTACACATAACCTTCGTCTTGTCCATGTTCATTTTAAGACCCACCTGTTGAGAAACTCGGTTGAGGCCATCGAGCATTGTGTTGAGATCTTCCATCGATTCTGCCATGACTACAATATCGTCAGCAAACCGGAGGTGAGTGATGTATTCGCCATTAATATTGATGCCGAATCCTTTCCATTCCAGGAGCTTGAAGGCGTTCTCCAAAGTGGCCGTAAACAGTTTCGGAGATATCACGTCTCCCTGTCTTACTCCTTTTTTCAAAGGGATCGCCTTCGAACTCTGTTCCTGTACTCGGACCGACATGTTGGCGTTATTATACAAACACTTCAACACTTCGATGTACCGATAGTCAATACGGCACCGCTGGAGAGACTCAAGCACAGCCCATGTCTCGACCGAATCAAAGGCTTTCTCATAGTCCACAAACGCTAAGCAAAGTGGCAAATTATACTCTTCGGTCTTCTGTATAACCTGCCGCAGCGTATGGATGTGGTCTATGGTACTGTAGCCTCTTCGGAAACCGGCTTGTTCGGAAGGCTGGAAGTCATCAAGCCTGCGCTCGAGACGGTTCGTAATGACCCTTGAAAACAGCTTGTAAACAACGTTGATATGTTCAGTTGTATCATCTTAACCACACTTTGTATCAAAAAAACACATCATATTTTTATAGACTCTAGAGGTGTCTAATGATATGAATGTGTTTTTTCTGACAAATTTCTAATTAAACGCTCAATACAACTCACATTTACTTAAATGAATGATATTTATTTCAACACTTTCAATTTTTTCATTTGTCTAGAGCACAACAATAGAATTTAAAAAAATTGTACCATTTGTCATGAAACCTATAGACTATGTGTAAAGTAAGTCAAGTTAATTTGTATTAATGGTCACAAAATTGGTTAATAAATGTTTGATGTGTTTATTGATTCAACTGTATATTTTCATAAATTATAAAAAAACTATACATATTAATCCTCAAATTCAACCATAAAAACCTTCGTTATCATAGTGTTTATTAATCGCAGTAGCATGTTTTTATTTTAATTCACTGTAAAATAAGTGACAATTTTTTAAAACTTTAAACTGGATTTTCTCAAAACTATGATTTTCGAGTTATATCACTTTTCACTGACACTCCAGAATTGTAAAAAATCAATGGTGAAGATAAAAAAATTGTGAAAAGTATGGAGAGAAAGTTACGGTGAATTAATTAGAACACTCAATCCGCTGACCTGGAGAAAAATACTGTATCTCGTTTCTCAAATCTAAATTATGTAAAATTTTGTAAATTATGTAACAGCCTAATGTTAACATTGGATTGTGGAGGTCCAGATGACAATCGCTTCACGGAATATGTCGAAGTCTAGCCAAATCCGTAGTTAAGACTGGAAAAGCGGACCCCAGACTCCGAGCTGAAAGCTTCGGATGCGATTGGGAATTAACGGTAAGAGGAAGAAAATAGTGAATTTGTGATGATTCTGCTGTAGAAGGTATTTTAGAAGGCTACCTGAAGAAGAATAGCCTCTCTGGACCACAGAATCACAAGAAAACAATGAAAAGGAGGTGGGTATTTGAAGGGTGGAAGGCAGAAGACGATATCCTTATTGTTAAAGATTATTTTTAATTTTATTTCCTCTGTCAACGTCAAAGTCACAAATATGCGACAATCACAATGTAAAATCATTCAAAATAATAAACTGAAACAAATAATTTGCTTAAAAGGCCCTGAAATATAATGATATTCATGAACAATCGGACATAATAATGGATTTAGATGAAGCCATTACGGTAACTAAATTGGACGTAAAGTTCGAAGGTGAGGGGTGTTACCTACTAATAGGTTGGCAGTTAGATTCATTTGAATTGTATCTTTTCAATAAAGAAAAACTTTGGAAGGGCCGGTTTTCGCCAAATAGATTAGCAGGATTCAGTAGAAACTTACAGCTACCTGAAACTGAATACTACGATTCCATCAAAAAATGTCTTTCAAAAGCCAGAGAAAACTACAGCTATGAATTAAAGAGCGGTTTCTTCTACTGGAAGAGAAGGATAAAAGATGGTCTGGTTATGGAAGGATTTTTGCCCATGGAATTAGATGAAGCACCGAATAAATCACAGCCTAATTTAATAGAAGTCTTAGTAGCCCTTAACGCTCACTTAAAAGAAAAAGTGAATGATTTGAAATATAAATTTGAAACTATAAAATCAGATTATCAGAAGTGTTTAAAGGATACTGAAGAATTTCTGAATCTTAAGATTGAAATGGAGAAGGCACTGTGTGATAAATTCTTAAGTTTACTCAATGTGAAGAAAGGCAATGTCAATGCTCTGCGTCTGAGCCAGCCTTTGAAAGAAAAAGAAGAGTTTAAACCAAAGGCTGTAGTAGATAACAGCTCAGTTTATGTTCATCGTCCTTAGTCCCAAAATAAATATAATGACAACGTATATAATCATAATAAATATCGTCAGAACGTACTAGGCATTTGTTTTTCTACTGCTAGGTAACGAACCCAAGATCTTCTGACATCCTACGATAATCCTATATAGATGACCAAATCAACATTCTTAGTTATGTTCCTATTTTTCAGGCAAATTTATTGTTAGTTTAAGAAACTCGGTCAAACGATTAAAGAGGGACATGGCGTTTAGTTAAAAACACATAAACATGTATCTAATTATGTTTGTTCGCATTCTAGAACCTATAACACAAACTTGTTAAGCTATGCTTACTTTGGGCCTAGATAGCGTTGTGTAGAATGTCCTACAATGTCCTACATGATGATTTCTATGAATGAATTATAATCTCTATTTAGCTTATAATTTCGATACAATATTACACCATTTGCCTCCACGCACAATGGCCCAAAAAGGAGGCTAAGTGCGGACAAAAGAGTCCCCTTTCCATTCCATTCCATACACCATTTGCCTCCAAGAATAATTGAAGTAAAAAGGGAGTAGGTATCGATACGAATAGTACAATAACATTTTATTTTTATGCAATTTCCGGGCTCCAACAACATAATAATATACTCAGGTGGCTGTATTGTTAATAATTTATTTATTACGCTGACCTGACTACAGTCAGGCTGTTTAGAAATGGATGGTGTTTTGTCCGAGAAAAGCTTGTATATACTTAGCTTGATGTAACTATCATATTGTTTTACCAAAAAAGATCTCGTAGAGTTTCACATTTATGGCCTTTTTTATGTGCGGCAAACCCCACGGATAACCCGCTCTAGAGCCAGGTTATATCGGACTCGAACCGTCCGAAACCGCACGTCCGTCACCAGTCATTAATTACTGAGGGTGAGGTACCCTCTGGCATATCCTTCGCGCACCCCAGCTGAAAGCTTTAAGTTTTCTAAAAAAAGGTTCGTGAGGAAACAAAAATTAAGAATCGAGTTTCGAAATTTATTCTCGATTGAAATTGGACCCGGGCTAATAACGGATACCTATGAGGATACCTGTTCAAATACACACTGTTCGATCGGTAAGCTGAAATCCAACAACTTGAAGCTAATATTAAAATCAAACCACTGGTGAAAACTAACCCGAATCCCAATAACTCAGCAGCGCAAAATCGAGCCAATACAATGTGGAAATTTATTTCGAAGTCTATAATGCCTTCAATATTGTTACTAGCAATCTACGATCGTCAAATAAAGTCTGAGGCGCCATGCAGGCGTTGTGATTTTAACTGCCAAGAGTTGGCGCGCGGCCCGCTTGTAAAGCAGCTCTTAGATATTACGAATGTGGCCACAAAGTTATTTATATTATACATGCATATAAACAGTCACGCATCTTTCCTATTGTGGTAGGGAGAGACCACGTGTTACCACTTACTATGATTCTAGTAGTGTCATAGTACTCATAGTGTCTAGAGTGGCGGTATTCGTAGAGTTGTCCGCACGAAAAACGAAAGGCGTTTTTCGTGCGGACAACTCTACGAATACCGCCACTCCGGCTAGCGGAGCGGTTATATTTGTCGGACTTACTTTTTATTGTTCAATTACAATTTTCTTTTAACTTCAAATTTAAACCACCCGCTTAAACCACAATGGTTTTAATGCAAGCGGGAACTTGAACCAACTTGACCCGACCCTGATTCTGGCGTACCAAGTGTACCAACACCTTTCGCTGAATTTTTCGAATGTTTCAGGCCGATCCGTCCAGTGGTTTGGGCTGTGCGTTGATAGATCACTATGTCAGTCAGTCACCTTTGAGTTATACATATTTAGATTGTTTTTACAATATGCTCATGCTGAGCCAATGCCAACTATTTCATCCATTTCTCGAAATTTGAAAGAAGCTTATAGAAGTGTGCCTTTTGTGCCCCATACTATAATTGCTACCAATTAAGTACAGGATGGGGACAAATTTGCCATAGGTACCTACTTTAATCCCCAACAACATATCGGGGACGCTAATGTTGGTTGCCAACACCGGTCTGGGTCTCAAGGATATATTTTCTAGGACACGTTTCCTGGTTCTCCGGCCACAGTCGATTTGAGACGGTTCAAGACAGTTCGAGTCATATAGGTAGGTCACCTCATCGTCAGCTTAAATGAGGTGAAATTCGAGAAAGAGACTGGAACCCGTACAACTAGTCGTATCCATATCTCAGCAGGTGTAGGCAGAGTTGTATCAATAGCCACATTTCGTCAGCTAAGATTTTCTGACTCACGTGCGAACCTACTGCTGTCAAGCGGCGAGTCACAGTTTAGTATTAATTGCTCACGATTCTTTTCATTAATGAAATATAGTACCCACTTAGTCACTAAGCCAATTGTCTCCATTACAATAACTACTTACATCACTTGTGACTGTGACGAGAACCTTATGACAGCTTTTCCTTTCAATGAAGGTACTGAAAAGTTACATAACTAGATGTTTGTTACCACAAATGTTGCAAGGAATTCTGAGTCAATATCTTTACGCAATAATATACATTACTATACATTACGTACAAAAACTCTTCGACAAAGTTATCCTACAATACATTTTCGATCATAATCCCTTGTAATAAAAGCGAAAATATAGTTTTTCAAATTCCGTTCGAAAGAAAATTTTGCAATACTTAGTATAAATCGATACGGTTGGGTTCCTTATATCCGGTATTTACCTGCCATTGAGAATTATTCGTGAGCCGTGGAGGGTTTTTAAATTGACTAACATTATGGCATTTACGGCAATTGTTTTTTTTTAATATGCTTTGTCTTAGTTGCAAGATATTATTTGCTGTGTTGCGGCGTACACATCTACATTTTGTACCTACCAAATGATTTTGAAAAGGGCTCTTTATGCACTAACACAGGCAGGGAATTCATCCTCAAACATTGCGACCGGAAACGGTGCGCACTGTGCGGTGTGAATATAGTGTGAAAGTAACTTCATTCCTCGCACACTCAAGCTGTGGAATGAATTCCCTGCGGTGGTTTTCCCAAGCGACTACAATATGGGGTTCTTCAAGAAGGGCATTAGAAGGTTTCTTCAGGGTCGGCAGCGCGAGTGTGACGCCCCTGGTGTTGCACACGTCCATAGGCCACGGTAACCACACTCACCACTTCCCATCAGATGGGCCGTGTGCTTGTCTGCTACCTAAGTGGTATAAAAAAATACTATCGTACAAGAATTTAGTACTAGTGGGTTACGACGCGGATCCTACGGCTTGACATGCAATATTTTAGTTGAGTCACTCGTAGTGGGGATGCCCACCATGCCATGCCATTCATAGCTCTAGCTCATTTAGCACAAGGTCTGCTTGGCAACGACACGTGCGTGCCCAAACAAAGCGGATGTTACACTTTGTTGAGCAATTGTATGTTGCTGAGTATCTTTAACTATTTCTTACAGTTGAATTTGTTAACCTAGTTTTATTACAATTTGTAATTCATATCCATACTTACTAATATTAATGCGAAAGTAACTCTGTCTGTCTGTATTTCTGTCTGTCTTTCTGTGTCTTTCTGTCTGTCTGTCTGTCTGTCTGTCTGTTACGCTTTCACGCCTAATCCAATTTCTTTATACTACTTAGGTCACAGACAAGCACAAGACCCTCATGATGGTAAGAGGTTACCGTGGCCTAAGGGCGAGTGCAACACCAGGGGAGTCACACTCGTGCTGCCAACCCTGTAAGAACAGAGAGATTCTGTGCCGTCAGCGCAAAAGATAAGTAGGACAAAGCCTTTGGTTTTCCCAATGACAACACAAAATCTCTTCAGTCGCATTTTAAGTAGGTGTAGGTACTGTGGTTTATGAGATACAGCCCGCTGACAAACGGACATACAGGAGATTGGTGGTAGTTACGCATTTCCTTGTATTTATAAATTGAATTTGACATTTAAGTAAACTAAAACTGTTTAGAAATTGTTTTGAAAACAATAGTCAATCGAATTGAAGTGTCGATTGAAAACAATCGATTACCGCATTAGTACTAATCGATTTATTAAATTACGTGTCTTTTAAATGTCAGTTTCGTAAGCAGTGTTACAAAATCTGAAGTAACAATTTATCGGTGATAGTGTAAACTCGACAGCCTCCGTGGCGTAGCGGTAGTGAAAGCGGCCGCCGCGGGTTCGATCCCCGCTCAGTGCAAATATTTTTGTTCATGAAATATGGGTATTTACATTGGTCTGGTCGTGCCTCAGAGCCGTCGGTCTAGCCAAATCCGTAGTTATGACTGGTAAAGCGGACCCCAGACCACAGATTAATAAATAGTTACTACGTACCCAGACTCCGAACTGAAAAGCGTCGGATGCGACTGGGAATTAACGCTAGGAGGAAGAAGAAGTGTACTAACTTGAAGCTTGATAAACAATAGAGCTTACGTAGTAGGTTATCCAATCCATCAATGGCGAAGGGTGAAAATTTTCAAAAGGGAGGCCGGTGGAGTTCTTTCCTACCGCAATCTAGTTTGTCACCCATTCGATACATTGGTCCCTAAGGCGCAACGCAAGGAGACGATACAGCGAGGATACGGCGCAGACACGATATCTGCGCAAACAGCGTGGAAATGGTACGGCTCGGATTATTATTATAAAAGATGCTATTTAGTGAAAATAATACTTAATGCACATCCGTTCGTTTTTTTTCGAATAGCTTCCTTTAGTACCATGCGATATCTGTGCAAACCCCACGCTGTTTGCGCAGATATCGCGTCCGCGCCGTATCATCTCCTGTTTGCGTTGCGCCTAATCTCTGCAAAAAGTCAAACCGGCCGGAATAGTGTTATAGGCCCGTCAAAATGCTCTCGTAATGAATGGAAGTAAGACTAAGTACTTAATATTAGGCTCTAAAGATCAGATCACTCGGGTAGCTGATCAAAATCCTTTGATTTACGTTAATAACATCCAAATTGAGCGTGTTCATGAAGCTAGAAACTTAGGTTTATTATTGGATGAGAATATGAGGTATGTGCGTCATATTGCGGATTGTGTTAGGAATTGTTTTTATAGGATAAAACTGCTGTACAAAATTCGTGGCTATCTAAATGTGGAACTCCGTGAGAGACTGGTTGACACTTTAGTACTGTCCAAATTCAATCACATGGACGTAGTATACGGCCCACGACTATTAGCTAAAACGGCAAATTTAATTCAACGAGTGCAAAATGCGTGCGCGCGCTTTTGTTACAACATTCCGCCTAGAAGCCATGTAACGCCATATCTCAATAAAAATAACAAACTCAAAATGAAGTACAGGAGGGAGCTACATCTGGCAACTGTCCTTTTTGGTATTGTAAAAACAGGAAAACCTTTTTACCTTTACTCTAAATTGAGATGGCTCAACGAAGATAGTAGGTATCTGACAAGAGCGTCGCGTGTAAATCTGCATGTACCTAAACATAAAACTGCGGCTTTTCAGGGTAGTTTTAGATATCGAGCGAGTAAGATATGGAATAACATTCCTCCACCTCTTAGAAGTCTCGCTGGCGTACATGGCTTCCGAATGGCGTACAGAAAGACTTTACTTATTGATCAAAAATCAAGCTGATGAGGGTTTTGTGCCGTAGGCCCTGTGAGGGCCCTAGTGTCTGTTTTGTTTTACCCCCCTAGTTGATTGATTGTGTCCGGTGTGTGTGGTGTGTGTCAGTGTGTGGTGGTGCGGCAGTTACGGGTTAACTGGAGGTGCGAATAGTGTTATGTTGTATTGGGTTGTATGCTATATTATATGTTGTATTTATCGATTACAATTTGTTACTTGTTGTGCCTGTTTAGAGTATAAATTAATTTAATGCTGCCTTATCTATACTGTTCTATCTGATCCTATACAATATCTGCATCGGAAAATCTGTAACACTAAGCCTGAGTTGCTTACTGAAACAGTGCATAATTTAATTGAAGGTATGCTTTCTGCATGCTTGTGTTTTTGCTGTTCTTCGTGCTTTTTGCGTATGTGTGCCTGTGAGCATTGCCATGTGCATTCTGTGTACAAATGTATGTACTTATGTACGTGGGTACGTGTGTAGTGTGCCCCGTGTATGAGCCTTCGAGTATAGTTTTAGCCATAGTTTTAGCGATAGGGAGATGATATACTTGAAAATGCAGTTAGCTACCTGGTTCTGGTTGGGCTGCAGTTGAAAACCAGCGCTGCAGATTGTAACTAATCTGCAGCATTAGCTGAACTGCGGCCTTTTAGACACGCACTCCACATTGACATTAACAATTGTTGAAGCTTGTATTTTGCTTGTTCGGGTACTTGTATGATAGTGCAGGGCGTCGCGGGTGCGATGAGGTGTATGACGTCTCGGCAACGGGCGCGCGGCGTCCCCATGTAGTACTCGCGTGACCGCGTCGCTTGGCACTCGGCAAGTCGTGGCCTAAAATGTTATTAGTAGGTATGTCAATAAAATAACCGTGAATTATAATATAACATATGGGAACAGGTACCTACTGTAAAATGCACTTACCTATATGGTATGGCCATTAGACTTGATGTTGTGTTCGGCGACGTGGGACACTGCGGAATGTAGTCTCGCGATGTGACGACTGGGCCAACTGTATCGTGAATCTGGGGAGATCATTCACTCACTTCCAATAGTGTTAAGCGTCTTGCAATATACAGTTCGTTTATGGTCACTTCACTTCGCGGGTTGGTTGGCTCAAGTTAGTAGATGCCTACGGTATGATGGGTGTACGGTGTGCTGACTCGTCGTCGCTGACACACACTGTGTCTGCGCCCATAGTGGCTCACAAACAGAAATTCTAATAACGCGCACGTGCTGTCCTGTAGGTCGATGCCTACTGAGTAGTGAGTCACTGCGGCGACGCGGCGGCGGCGGCTGCGCGTATATACCTATTATACCTATGTGATGATGTTTTTGTAAGTGTTATACCAATTGTACCTACATTGATTTATTTATTTTTTATTGTAAGTTTCATTTGTGTGTAGTAACATTTGCTACATGTTGGTGTGTGTGTGTGAGGTTTAATAAATTTATTTTCTTTCTTTCTTTTCTTTCTTTCTATAGGGACTATTAAGGACCCGTCGCCACTGCAATCCATTCATCCATTCCAATCCATTGAAATCATTTTGACATACGTTGACAACTGTCATGAACGTCAAAATACGTGTCAATCCCATACATTCGTTATTCTATTCTACAATACGTCGGCCAACGAATTACCAATTGTCTAGAGGGGCAAAATGACCCAAATGAAAGCTGATTCCTAAATGAAAAGTGTTTTTATACTTCCTCTTCTTCTGTCGAATCGACGGCGTTAGATTGCCATCGTGGTGTAGTAATTGGTTTTACGGCGGTGCCGCTACTCACGGAAAGGGCCCGAGCATTGGTAAGTATCGCTCTTTGGGAAGGCTTACTAGGTACGTATACGACTTCATACGGACTTATTTTTGTACATATACCTACCAGTACCTACTTGCATATTACTAACAGCCTATAAGCACTCTCGAAGGTAATTTACTCTATTACAGCTCTATCTTCTATTAGATAAAAATGAATCCCTAAATGTGTTGCTAAGCGCAAATCTCGAGAACGGCTGAACCGATATCGCTAATTCTTTTTTTAGAATATTCCCTGACGAGAATGGTTCTTACGGCGAGAAAAATTAAAAATAAAGGCGGTACGAAGTTCGCGGGGTCAGCTAGTTTAATATTATGCGTGAACACTTGTGCGAGGTCATAGTTCAATGAAGAAATGATTGAGGTTTAACATAATTTATTCAGTTGTTAAATTTTAAGGACGATTTCATCAATTGTAGAGTTGACCTCTCCAATTGATCAAATCATCCTTCAATTCATCCTTGAATGAGGTCGAACAGTGTCAATTTATTATTAACTGACTGAAAAACAAACTTCGCCCGTGGCACATCGATACCCCGTATCACCTTAGGTATACACCTATTGCCAAGAAGCGGGCTTGAAAATAATAAAAAAAAAAGTTTTCAAATAATGTACGGGATTCTGAAGGATTTGTTGATATTTATGTTTACTACTCCGCTCCTTTAGGTATCTAGTAACGTGATGATAATAACTATTAAACGGCGCGTAAAAATTAAAATAAATAAATTACAAAATATTACAGATGCTTCTGAACATAGTTGTCCTTTAATCTACTTATTTCGTATCCTAACGCCTCGTCACCTACAGTAGGTACACTGGGTGTTTCTTTGAAACCGAGTGTATTTGCCTCATTGATATGGCTCAATTTTTTTTTAACTTTTAGACTTTAACTCACATCATTATATGTTATATCATATTTCGAAGGCACTGATTTGTACCCAGTAGTTTAGGAAATAGACAGTGCTGATAAATTGGTCAACCAGATTAATGATGACCAAGGCAGATGAATGGACTTTTGCACCATATTAATTAGAAGCATGCAGATAAATGAGAATAACATATTATATTCAATCAACTTTATTATAAAATATCTGGCAATCATCATCACCATCTGCAGAAAGACGCATTTTCCTGATTGCATCCGTGGCCAAGATGACCTCGGAGCTCAGGGTCCGCCTTCCGGCTCTTCCTCCTCCACTTCGCACGATTTTGGGCGTCAATGGCAGTGAGACCATTTGCACGCATATCACCCTCCATGGCGTCAAGCCAGGACTTCTTGGGCCTACCCCTTTTACCTGGACCCGGTGGAGGCACCATCTGCGCCATTGCACGGACGCGAAGGTTGCGGATGCGAGAGTTCCTCACGCGATCTTTACGCGTGACGCCACACATCCATCGCAGCATTTTCATCACCGTGACACGTAGTTCTTGCTTGTGTCGCTCCAGCAGCGGCCACGCCTCGCAACCATGTAAGAGAACAGGTCTAATAATCGTCTTATAGACCTGCCTCTTCAACCTAACTGGCATTTTGGGATCACGCGTGACGCCAGTCATCTCTCGCCACTTGGCCCACGCGGTAGCAATCCATGCCCTGACGTCGTAGTTGATTTCACCAGTCACATGAAGTACAGATCCCAGGTACTTAACCTGGTCCGTGCGCTCGACCAAGTCATCGCCTATGCGGACGGGTATGGGATCTGTGGAGTTTAACGCTAAGTATTCTGTCTTCGCTACATTTAGCTTCAGACCGCCGCCGTTCTCAAGCACTTCCTTCCACCCTTTCAAGTGTCGCACCAATCTGCTCCTGTCCACGTCCATCAGCGCAATATTATCAGCATACATGAACAACCACGGGGGCTGCTCATGCGAGTTTCTGATGCTGTCCGACAAAACGTCTAATACTACGCTGAACAGGTAAGGACTAAGGACGGATCCTTGGTGTACCCCAACGGTGATGGGGAAGGCTTTCGAGTCACCAACAGCAGTCCGAACCACAGAACCGGAATCGTAGTACAAGTCTCGGATGGTGTCAATGTAAGTTTCTGGGACTCCCTTGGCCCGCAATGCCCATCAGATCACCGCGCGAGGAACACGGTCGAAGGCCTTCTGTATGTCTAAGAATAGGCAGTGCAGAGGTGTGTTCTTCGCCCTGTGTTTCCCCGCCACAATCCTTAGGGCGAACACCGGGTCCATAGTTCCGTGCCTGGGACGAAACCCGTACTGACAACCCGAGAGTGTACTTTCCTGTCGGATCTGGGAGTCGGTTATCCGCGGTAACTGCCACTCTCCTGCACCGATTCCTTGCCTTTGAAGACTGGTGTGATGATGCTTAGCCTCCACTGGCTCGGGATCTCACCGGGTATGCGGTTATAGAGATTTGCTAGAATGCTCACACCATGGGCACCCATTGCCTTCCAAGCCTCGATAGGGACTTCGTCGGGTCCTACAGCTTTCTGGTTCTTCATGCGGCGAATGGCAGTCTCGACTTCAGCAGGCGTAATCGGTGGCACTAGTCCTTGATTCGGAGGGAGGTCTGGTGGCTGCACCTCTTTATGCTGCTTATTCAGCAGCTGGTGGTAGATGGGCGCCATCTCTCCTTCACCGCGAGTTTCTCGTACAACAGATTGCCCCCAGGGTCTTCAATGCAGCGGCACTTGGATAGACCCTGTGCCGCTTTGGCCCTGGACCACGACAACTTTTGCCCCTCAGACGATTCCACTTGTAAACATCATTTTTGTTCCATATTCAACAAATAAAAAACATTGAACTTTGAACTTTGAACTTGAACTTTGAACTTTAACTTTTAACTTTAAACTTTGGTATATAGCCGTTGCAAGTGGCGGCGAATTTGCATCTTTGTACGCATCGCGGTCTTCGGAAGATTTGGACGCTTGCTACTTTTTATAGAGGGCTTTCTTCGCCCTGATCTCTTTCTGGACTGTGTCGTTCCACCAACAAGTATCCCTGTCACACTTGCGTCCACCCTTAGACATACCGAGTGCCGCCCTCCCCGCTTCAAGAATAGCTGCCTGAATCCTGTCCCAGCAAACCTGTACTGGTTCGTCTACACTGTCTACAGCATCAGCGCACTTGTCACTGATGGCTGAGACGAGACTTTGGGACTTGACTTCATCAAGCAGCCACCACTTGATTCTGCGTTGGGCACGCTCAGCACGTTTGCCTTTGGGTTTCACGCGGAGGTCCATGACAAGGAGACGGTGTTGGCTAGTGAGACTCGCCCCGGGTATAACCTTGCAGTTAGCCACCTAGCTGATGCTGTGCCTCCTAGTGAGTAGGAAATCGACCTGGGTAGAGCGCCCCCCGCTCTTGTAGGTGTTAAGATGTTTGGATTTCTTTTTGAAGTACGTGTTCACGATGGCATGAACGGCAGTCGCCCATGTTCTGAAGTGCTCACCCTCTGGGTTGCAACTTGCGACTACCGTATCCAAAGCCACCGTAAACACGCTCAAACTCCTCACACCCACCACCACATGACCGTTCAGGTCACCACCCAGGACACCCTGCGATAGTGGGATGTCACGACGCACTTCCCCGAGTTGGTCCCAGAATGAGATCTTTTCGGCATCGCTACGCCTAGCCTGTGGCGCGAAGGCACTTATCAGGTGGGTTACAATTCCATTGATAAGCATCCTCACGACCATGACCATAAGTCGCAACGTCCGAGAGAGCACCACAAATCAGGTGCACCTGTGTACATCAGCTGGTAGCCGTCCCCAATGTGCATGGAGCTACTGCCACCCCAACGAGTCTCCTGCAGGAATGCCACGGCCACTCTCTGCCTGCAGAGTACGGCAGCCAACTCCCTCGTGCGACCGGTCAACGTGCCAATGTTCCACGTTGCGAAGCAGAGTTTTTGGGAACTACAATGTCGGCCTAACATCTTTAGCCGTGCCCGGCTCAGGCACGGTGGCCCTAGCCGACTTGCGACACAAGGCGGGCGGCCCTCGTGCGCACCGTTTTGCGGCGGTGCCCTACCCTCATCGTATTCCCTTATTCTTATTGCCATTTATGTTGTGATTTGGCATTTTTTGGCCTTTCCGGGGGCAATTGCCAACCTCCAACCCCGAAGGGAAAGCCAGCGCCAGAGCCTCGTCCGTTCTTCAGCAGGTGCACCGACTTGCAGGTGAGGTTGGCCTGGGGCCCAAGGTCTTGGTGGACCACCTTGCACCTAAAAATTCTTTTTCATTAAAGCTCATAAAAACGTAAAAAAACTGGTCATAAGTTGAGATTATGGTTGTTATTTTTAATTAATCCTAATTTATCTGGCCCGGTCAAATTCATCTGGGCATAAGAGCCAGATAAAACCAGACTAATGGGAGCCAGACAAATTAGAAATTTATAGTTAATCGAACCCTGCACCTTTATTTATGAACAGATAGAATTAAAGGTGTAATTAACATGAATAGATAACATTATGACAGACCTTGGTTAAGTTTCAAAACATAACTAAAAACCCGCAATCCATGAAAGAATACAGATTAATTATGCGACATGCGTGACAAACTCCCAAATAACAACTTTCAGTCGTATTTTTTAACAAAATATAACATTTGAACGTGCAAGTTTTGATAGCTCGCTACTGATTGACGCGACCAATCACGAGTCGGTATTCATTAAGCAAATATTTTGTGTTTACATTGAAATTATGCTTGAACAAGATGCGCCAGTTGAATTATCATTTTCGTCGGGGACATTTTTTAAAGTAATGTAATTACGAAGATATCCAATTATTTTGAATTTCAGTTATAACCAAAGACATTTCATAACATAGACATGTCATATGCTTACAAATCAACGTAGAAAAATGTGCCGAACTCACACACACACATTTTTAATGGGGTTGGCAACTGTCAAAGTGGCGCTAGCATAGCTAGCCCCAAAACATTGCATTTTTGTATGGATAATTTCAGAAAATAATTTCAAACAGCTACAATGACGCGCTGAATTGTTTCTAAATGCTCTGAAGTCGGCACGCACCAAATGCAGAAGGATATAAAAATACGAAAGCTTTGGTTAAAAGCCATCCGTCGCCAATTATTAATTATTACCAAAAGTACGAGGTTATGTTGTGGTAAACACTTTGTTGAAAGTGATGAAATAATAAGTAAATACACAGGTAAGCTGCTTATGAATAAATCGTTGACTACCTATTATCTTTTCAATAATTCTTAGCGTAGCAAGGTGTATTGTCAACACATTTCGCCTGATATCCTAAGTCCCATGTAAGGGGGCGAGGATATTCTTACACTTATGTTTCAATATTTCGTTCATGCCTATTTAAAATGTTAAAAATCACTTGTTCTAGGAGTTACAAACCAACACAAATTCTTGAAGAAAGGTGCTACACCATCTATTTTTCCATGGAATACACAAGCAATCTCCGAGAACCTAAGAGAAGTAAGATTGGTAAACCGCAAGCTCAGGAAAAGACACCTTTTTGATCTGCCTAGTACAAGTACACAATCTTGTGAAGATATATTGCCATTAGAAAGATATAATGGTGTGTCTCAAGACTGCAATGTATCTCTAGACCTACTGATACAATGTAGTTCTCCAATTCCTGAATGTATTCAGCCAAATCACAGCACTCTTGTGGAACACAAACATCTAATATAAGTATTAAGATTGTTCTCTACATAACTATTATTTGCAGATGATGTGACAGTGCATTTTTATACTGGGTTAGGAACATTGGGTAAATTTTATGCTGTCCCTATTATGTACTGTAATGTATTTGTGTACAATAAAGAATTATCTATCTATCTATCTATGTATGCATTATCATTTCTGTACTGTTAAGGATGTTGTAAATAAAACTAACATAATACCAATGCTATGTTTTATTTTGTTTCAAAGTTTTCATTGTAGTTATAGTAACTATTTGTACTGTAGATTCTTCATAGTTTTTCTGCAATATCCTCTAATGTAAGTATTTTGAACGATGATTGATGACTGAAGATCTTGTCATCAGTGCCCGGAGATTGCTCGTGTATTCCATGGAAAAATAGATGGTGTAGCACCTTTCTTCAAGAATTTGTGTTGGTTTGTAACTCCTAGAACAAGTGATTTTTAACATTTTAAATAGGCATGAACGAAATATTGAAATATAAGTGTAAGAATATCCTCGCCCCCTTACATGGGACTTAGGATATCAGGCGAAATGTGGTTGACAATACACCTTGCTACGCTAAGAATTATTGAAAAGATAATAGTTAGTCAAAGATTTATTCATAAGTAGCTTACCTGTGTATTTACTTATTATTTCATAATCACTTTCAACAAGTGTTTACTACAACATAACCTCGTACTTTTGGTAATAATTAATAATTGGCGACGGATGGCTTTTAATCAAAGCTTTCGTATTTTTATATCCTTCTGCATTTGGTGCGTGCCGACTTCAGAGCATTTAGAAACAATTCAGCGCGTCATTGTAGCTGTTTGAAATTATTTTCTGAAATTATCCATACAAAAATGCAATGTTTTGGGGCCAGCTATGCTGGCGCCATCTGCTTTTAGCTTTCACCGGCCAACCCCATTCATCTACACTTCCCTACATAACCAATGGATTGAAAAGAGAGGACATGAAAAATACAATATAAAAGAAGAAGACAGCTATTGTTTGTCACTTGGACTTTAATGATAACAATGTACCAATCACAGTGCGGTTGCTAGTCGGTGACATAGGCTAACAAAATTATTGAAAAAGAAGGTACAGAGCTCTCTGAATTGAGGTTATTGCCTAATTTTGTTTAGACAAAGATGTTTGTTTAACTTTGTTAATGTATTATGAAAAAGCTAGGTATAATTTTTAAATTTCATTATTTTGTTGCTGTCAGTAGTACAATTTTAACAAGTACCTAAGTAGGTACTTGCCAGTAAAGTGAAGTTTGAGATAATTGCGTAATTTTGTTTAGACAAAGATGTTTGTTTGTCATTGTTATTGTATCTTCTAATATATAAAATTCTTCTGTCACGGGGTGCGTAATCGAACTCCTCCGAAACGGCTCGACCGATTTTGATGAAATTTTTTGTGCTTATCCGGTATCTATGAGAATCGGCCAACATCTATTTTTCATCCCCCTAAGTGATAAGGGTGCAGCGGGAACGGGATTTGAATACCACGCGGGCCGAAAATATGGCGGTACGAAGTTCGCCGGGGCAGCTAGTTAAGTATAAAAAAGCTAGGTATGTTTATTCTATTTCATTATTTTGTTGCTGCCAATAGTACCTACAAATTTTAACAAGTAGGTACTTACCTAAGTAGATACTTGCCAGTAAAGTGAAGTTCGCACTTATTAACTTACTTGAACCACATAGTATTAGTAGGCAATTATAAAAAACAACAAATTAAAATTGGGAGGTAGTATGTAGTGAGTTTAATGCCTACGATATTCTCATCTGTACTTTAATCTATGTTCGGATCACACACGTCCTTGTCGCTCACGCACCAAATTATATCATACTGTCTCTTTTTAACAATTTTAACTTGAATATTATGAAAGTCAGAAATTTGGTCTTTATCAGTCGAAATATGTATTATTTCCATGTGATATGAAATCCCTTTTGATGTATTAACTTTAGAGTAATAGTTCGTGCAGTGTCTATAAACATACGATGGCATTTTCGTTATTTTTATAAGTCACTGATGCTTCCGCTCAACGTCCGGCCGGCGCCGCTCGGCACGCGGTACTAGAGGCAAACGTTCCAATTGACTCGTTTTCGAATCTTCACGATTTTCGCGCAATAACGAATCTACTTCTTTTTATATATAATATCTTTGGTTATAACATATCAAAAAACATATATTCAAATATCGATGCAACATTCTTATTTTAATATAATTGCTTCTTAAGATCGCAAAAAATCTAATAATTCAACAAAAAGCGGCATGGGGACACACCAGATTAATTAGTTTTTACTGTTTTCTGTTAGTAAAATTATTGCTTGTATTAAATAATCCCAATTAATTAATATATGCGTCGATAGACATTTTTATCTACTATGTAACCTGAAATTTTTGTGATAATTGGAGAATAAATTGATGTGTTCTTCAGTCAAAAACATGTCTAATCTGGTTTACAAAGAATCACCCACCTACCAAATTGGTTCCTAGGTACATAAACGGCCTGCCCCAAGCAGTGCGAAATGTAGTGACGCCAACTAACATCAAACACAAGTTAAAGTCATTCTGCCTAAGTAATAACGGTAATATGTAACTAACTTTATGGTGATCTAGATTTAAGGACTAACTTGCGGCATCCACTATAAACCTTCGTGGTTTAAGGAATGCTCAAATACCTACCATGTAATTTGTAATATTTAATCATGAAATAAATAAAAAAAAAAAAAAAAAAAATTACATCCTAAACACTTGACACTAGGTACAATGACTTTTCTATCACCTATAATACTTGTCACTTAAACCCTTTTGAGCCAACTATAGACATGTAGTTACTTAACACGTTTTCTAGACCATCCTTTATCATTTTATAAGCCTTCGACGTCACGTCCGCGTTAAAGTTCTCGGTTAAGTGGTAGTTACGCCAGAGTGTATAAATAGGTAAATGGGGTAGGTAATTATACGAACGCCCATAATAGCCCACGGTGGGGATGAGACATCAAGGGGTAGCCGTGAGACCTGACACTGGCGATGTTAGGGCTGTCGAAAAGTTGAGATGATAATAGGTAGATAATGATGGGAATTGGAAGCAAATTCGATAAATAAAATTAAATATATAATTATATTTATTATATTATATATTTATATATAAAAATCAATTGCTATTCGTTAGTCTCGCGAAAACTCGAGAACGGCTGGACCGATTTGGCTAATTTTAGTCTTGAAATATTCGTGGATGTCCAGCGAAGGTTTAAACGTTTAAACGGCATATTATATATTATATATTATATATTATATATTATATATTATATATTATATATTATATATTATATATTATATATTATATATTATATATTATATATTATATATTATATATTATATATTATATATTATATATTATATATTATATATTATATATTATATATTATATATTATATATTATATATTATATATTATATATTATATATTATATATTATATATTATATATTATATATTATGTATTATATATTATATATTATTATTATTATTATATTATTGTTATTATTTATTATTATTATTTTTTTTTTTTATAATATTATAAATGCGAAAGTAACTCTGTCTGTCTGTCTGTCTGTCTCACTTTTACGACTAAACCGCTGAACCGACAAAAGCTAGTTTTATTATAAAATTTAATACCTTTTCCTTTTCTGAACCTGTATTATACTAGCTTCAGTTAGGTATTTCACGTCATTTCTAACGTGGTTTATTACTCGCTTGACAACACAGTAGGTACAACTTTCGACAGAACATCATAAGGTAGGTAAATAAGTAGGTACAAGCGTTAGGACGAACTACGTATATTATAAAGTATTTTAAAAACAAACTGTATTTGAATAATCACCAAAGAACTTAAAACACAAATAAAGTACTAAGAAAAACCAATAAAATAGTACCAATAAATAGTAAATATAGTAAAAATAAAAAATAAAAAATAGTACCAAAAAAATAAAAAATAAAACAATAAAATAAACTAGTCGATCCACGAAAGAATTGGTACTGACTAAGAGCGGAAACACACGATGCGTTGCGGCGGCGGCGCGACGCCGGAGCGGTGTCGCTGCGTCGTTTTACATAGAAATATCTGTAGCATGTCACACGATGCGCTGCGTCGCCGCACCGGACTTGCAACCACCGAGACGAGGCGGGGAGGGGTGAATGCGTTGCGACGCCGGAGCGGCACCGCTCCGGCGCGCGCCGCACCGCCACCGCGTAGTTGTTCATGATTTATAGACCGGGCGCTAGAGGTATGAGTATGCAAAATGTGAGTACCGAATTTCGCCAACGGATTTAAGTGAAGAAAAGGTCCAAGAATGATAATGTGGATCTTGCCGGTCTATTTTCTGGTCCATTTTTTTACCCCCTCTTGTCTTATTCGTAAAGGAAATGTATTGAGTAGGTACAGGATATAAAATCATTTTAATGAATATTTCCGTTATAATTTATAGTTTGTTCTAATGGTAAAAGTGAGGATGGATTCTTAAATAGGTACTTAATAAAAAAAAAAACGAAAATAAAAGTAATATTTAAAAAAAAAAAGTTATTCGAACAACCAGCGAATTCAAGCATAAATTTTCTTAAAGTAGGTAAAAAATACTTATTTTTAATTTTGACATTTGTTATTGATGCATTTACATAATGAAATACAAACCAATTCAGATTTATTGCAATTACAAGACCTTGTGCGACAATTTACAGTTCATTTACATGGGGGGAATTAATAACTCTGGTAAAGACGGCTTGTATAGTCATTTTGTCGTGGACGTAAGTCACTGTTGAGCTTTTCGTAAAAGTGTACTTTTATATATGCCTAGGTAGGTATATTTTGTAGCATTAATGATACTAATGTTGTCAGCAAAATGTTATTATATTTAATCATCGATATATATTATATTAGCTTTTGCCCGCGGCTCCGCCCGCGTGGATGTCGGTTATCGCGACCAAACATAGCCTATGTCCTTTCTCAAGGTCTAATCTACCCCTATACTAAATTTCATCAAAATCGGTTCAGTGGTTAAGGCGTGAAAGCGTGACTGACAGACAGACAGTTACTTTCGCATTTATAATATTAGTATGGAAATATGGATTCAGGGTTGGCAGTCGGCAGCACGAGTGTGATGCCCCTGGTGTTGCATACGTCCATAGGCCACGGTGACCACTTCCCATCAGATGGGCCGTGTGCTTGTTTGCCACCTAAGTAGTATAAAATAAAAATGGATACAAAAACACGACTTAATAAAGCAACTTCTTTACGTCAATAGATGTAGAAACACACTAAACGCATACGCGCGCTATGCTTACTTTAAGGGCGCAGAGGGGATGTGAAGGGAGCGGGAAGGGACCATCACACCCGGCGGCAAGATTTCTTTGTCATTATTTAGAGGATCAGGTATAAGAATCCGGTCTTAGTTGCCGTCACTCGGATTTTGCATACTCAACTACCTCTAGCGCTTGCACTATATTAACAGACATTACAACGCAGCTGGGGCGCACGCGGCGCCGCTGCGTCATAACAACGCAGCGGCGTCGCACCGCTCGTGTGCCCGCTACTGCGGCGAAATTTCTGCGGTGCGTCGCCGCAACGCATCGTGTGTTTCCGCTCTAAAGCGGAAACACACGATGCGTTGCGGCGGCGGCGCGACGCCGGAGCGGTGTCGCTGCGTCGTTTTACATAGAAATATCTGTAGCATGTCACACGATGCGCTGCGTCGCCGCACCGGACTTGGAACCACCGAGACGAGGCGGGGAGAGGTGAATGCGTTGCGACGCCGGAGCGCCGCCGCTCCGGCGCGCGCCGCACCGCCGCCGCCGCGTAGTTGTTTAGGGGCTGTCCATTAATCACGTGATGTTATTTAGCAATTTTCTAACCCCCCTCCCCCATGGTGATACGTGGTAAGGTTTTAGACAACCCCCCCTCTAGCCAAAATCACGTGAATTTTTTTATTTATTATTTAATGCTAGAAAACTAAGAATCGTGACAAAAATCACGAGTTATAAAGGTGCGTACAAATGATATAGCATAACATGTTATATAACATTGTTATATAATAATTGTTATGTAACCATGTTATATAACAATATAACAATTGTTATGTAACAATGTTATATAACAATGTTATATAACAATGTTATATTACAATGTTATATAACAATGTTATATAACGATGGTATATAACAATGTTATATAACAATGTATTATAACAATGTTATATAACATGTTTCAGTAATGTAGATACTGAAGTTAGTACAATGTTGAAAAGTTATAAAACAATGTTAAATAATGTGGACGTGTTATATAACACGAGTTATACAACATGTTACATGATCAAAAATAAATACACGTGATATCTCAATATACCCCTACCTCCCCCCTGGTGATATTTCGTGATTTTTCCGAACACCCCCCTCCCCTGTTGAGCCTCACGTGATTAATGGACAGCCCCTTATGATTTATTAACAGACTGTACAACGCAGCTGGGGCGCACGCGGCGCCGCTGCGTCATAACAACGCAGCGGCGTCGCACCGCTCGTGTGCCCGCTACTGCGGTGAAATTTCTGCGGTGCGTCGCCGCAACGCATCGTGTGTTTCCGCTCTGACTGGCGACTGCGCTAGTCGGGACGCGTTCATAACAGATGACGTCATCGTCTAAATCGCAGTGTAAGCGGGCGTTTTTAAGTACTCGTTAAGAAATCCCTAATAGCTTCGTCATTTCTTGACGGATTTTGATTATTTAAAAAATAGGATACTCAGAAAGGTATAGCGCACCTGGTATACTGATTAAAAATACAATATTCCATTATGTGATTCATCCTCATTGCAAATTTTATTACCCAATAGCTGACTGTACACTATAAGGAAAATACCCAACGCACGTACTTCGACTATTTACTAATAGTAAAGGACCTCGAACGGTTTCGAATCCTAGAAATCGTTTGGAAAATTCTAAGTGACGGCAAAAATAGACAGCTAATCCGTCCGCGAGCCTTAACCCAGATACCTGGCGTGTAATAGCGAATAACTAATAGCTTTGTTTTGGATAGAATATTGGCGTACAGGGTGATAAGAAATCGAAGTTTTTTTACTGGCATAGTCAGGGAGGATTCAGGGGTTCTGAAAGTTTGGACCTTATTCTATCATCATCTTTGACTGTTTTTATGATAGGGCTCATACTCAAAGATAGTATATATAAAAAGAAGTAGATTCGTTATTGCGCGAAAATCGTGAAGATTCGAAAACGAGTCAATTGGAACGTTTGCCTCTAGTACCGCGTGCCGAGCGGCGCCGGCCGGACGTTGAGCGGAAGCATCAGTGACTTATAAAAATAACGAAAATGTCATCGTATGTTTATAGACACTGCACGAACTATTACTCTAAAGTTAATACATCAAAAGGGATTTCATATCACATGGAAATAATACATATTTCGACTGATAAAGACCAAATTTCTGACTTTCTTAATATTCAAGTTAAAATTGTTAAAAAGAGACAGTATGATATAATTTGGTGCGAGAGCGACAAGGACGTGTGTGATCCGAACATAGATTAAAGTACAGATGAGAATATCGTAGGCATTAAACTCACTACATACTACCTCTCAATTTTAATTTGTTGTTTTTTATAATTGCCTACTAATACTATGTGGTTCAAGTAAGTTAATAAGTGCGAACTTCACTTCACTGGCAAGTATCTACTTAGGTAAGTACCTACTTGTTAAAATTTGTAGGTAGGTACTATTGGCAGCAACAAAATAATGAAATAGAATAAACATACCTAGCTTTTTTATACTTAACTAGCTGCCCCGGCGAACTTCGTACCGCCATATTTTCGGCCCGCGTGGTATTCAAATCCCGTTCCCGCTGCACCCTTATCACTTAGGGGGATGAAAAATAGATGTTGGCCGATTCTCATAGATACCGGATAAGCACAAAAAATTTCATCAAAATCGGTCGAGCCGTTTCGGAGGAGTTCGATTACGCACCCCGTGACAGAAGAATTTTATATATTAGAAGATACAATAACAATGACAAACAAACATCTTTGTCTAAACAAAATTACGCAATTATCTCAAACTTCACTTTACTGGCAAGTACCTACTTAGGTACTTGTTAAAATTGTACTACTGACAGCAACAAAATAATGAAATTTAAAAATTATACCTAGCTTTTTCATAATACATTAACAAAGTTAAACAAACATCTTTGTCTAAACAAAATTAGGCAATAACCTCAATTCAGAGAGCTCTGTACCTTCTTTTTCAATAATTTTGTTAGCCTATGTCACCGACTAGCAACCGCACTGTGATTGGTACATTGTTATCATTAAAGTCCAAGTGACAAACAATAGCTGTCTTCTTCTTTTATATTGTATTTTTCATGTCCTCTCTTTTCAATCCATTGGTTATGTAGGGAAGTGTAGATGAATTAAAAATGTGTGTGTGTGAGTTCGGCACATTTTTCTCACGGAGGACAGAATATGATTAGTAAACGGAGATGTTCCAGTGAAATTTCTCGTAATAAAAACGCGTCGCCAAATGCGGGTGAGAAGAAGACGCGGGGGGCATGACGCCATACCTCGTCCCCCACGCGTCTCTTCTCCTAAGTCTAAGCCCCTCCCACTTTTTAGAATGCCATCTAGTGTGGTATGGCGAAACCAAATAGAAATAATGCATGCAATTTCCATTGTAGTTTTACCACTCGCCACAAGGCGCTGCACAGAATTCTAGAATAATCTATGTGTTTAATGACAGCGGGACCACTTACATATTGACCACTATATATACAAGCTGTTGCCCGCGGCTCCGTCCGCGTGGAATTCTGATATAAGGAATATAAGGACATAATGATTGGGTTGCATTATTGGAGTTTTAGCGCCTTCGCTGGCATTGGCGGGTGCGGGTCGCGGACGTAAGGCGCGGGCGCCCGTGCCGGGCGCCCGCCTGTCCGCTGCTCCGTCGCGGACGTCCACGACGGGCGTCTGTCACCAGTATAATTTCAATAGCGTCGGTGTACAGCCGATAACTATGGATCATTTATTGATATATTACTTAGCCAAAAGACGACGACGTGAACAAAGGCGTCAGCCAATTAGCCCATATTATGTCACGTCTAGATTGTTGTGTGGCGAATTTGTAACCAAGTTTTCGTATAAGAATGTACAGCTATCATAATTAGTTTATTGTAAATCAAAGACAATTTTGCACGGTTTGTCAAAACTGAAAAGAAAGAGGCGAACTCCTTTGGTTCACGGAATTTTTGGTTTTACTTTACACAATATACCTATTAGCAGGGCTGGCTCGCGACTCGCATGGGGGTACAAGTGGTGCAATGCATCCGGGAGCAGGTTCCTGCTTTTGCATTTTATATTGATATATTATGTTGTTCTATGAATAATATAAGACTGACTGTTGTGGGTTCCTGTTCCTGAACGAGCTGTCAGGGTGACAGCCCGCGCGCGGGAACTAAGCCACGAGGCACTAGACTGACAACCCGGGTAGCATTAAGACGAACATATTACCTATTAAGTATCTAGAAAGATTAAAATAAACCTTGTGACTATCATTACCTACCTTTTATTTATATCATACGTTACTACACTGACCTTCAGAATAACATTCTATTTAAGTTTCGTTTACCAAAAAATTTCAAAGGTATTTGCCGTAAAAAAGCTTTCAGTTTGCAGCTAAGGATTATTCTAAGTTTATTGCAACGACTGTACAAGCACGGCGCGTGTGACACGGATAACGTAGCGGCGGCGGTCGATGATTTTGTTGAAACAGACCCGCTCGCGTGCTCCGTCGCGCGGACACACGGCGCGTGCCCCGCTGCCCGCGTGGCGGGCCCCGCCGCCCGCGTCACGTGTGACGGGTATCCGCCTCACGTAGCGCTGCTCTTGAAATAACATGAAACAAGCACGCGAAGCGGACGTCCGCGACCCGCACCCGCCTATGCCAGCGAAGGCGCTAAGTACGGATCCCTAACTTTTTCAAAAAGGAAATTAATAAAGCAAGAAAATAATGTAGAAATATAAAAAAATTATGTTATTATATTGTAAAATTTTCACTTATGTATTTCTGGTATACGTATATACAATTAGGTATAGCAAATTTAGGCTGTAATTTTTTAAATCACTTTTTTGTTTTATAGAAGTCATCTTCATTGAAGGACCTCGAACAGATTCTGGAATATTTTGTGGGGTACCTACCAGCTGGAAGGTCTATTTAAAATACGTACCTATCCACGCATTTTTTTATTTCTGGGTTACTGGGAAATCTAAAATGATATAATATAATGTTGACAATTTTATTGGCTTCCTAAAAATAATGTGAATATAGTGGTCTCACTACTATGATGCACACCATTTATTTTAAATAAGGCCATCTGTAGAATTATAGCAGAATCATTTAGCCCCCCTAAATGATTTGGGCAGATACCGACAGATGGCTCAATTTTTTTATTTTCAATTTTCAATTTCACCCAAATATAATGTAAGAATTAATAAAATAACAATTGCGGAATTACTAATGAAGTCCGGTGAAATTATTGTGGTGATTTTTTTATAGAATGAATTGAATTGTTGTTACAACATTATACAAGTAAGACAAGGTTACTTATTTCTTCTCTCCGCTAGATGGTTCTATAAAGACATTTTTTTTCTAAAAATGCAAATAAAAATATAGCGGACTTACTGATGAAATGTTATATCATCAATATATTTAAACATCTTATCTCTACAATTTGTACACCCTTGTACCGCACACTTCATTCTTAAATCGGGTCAAAACTATTTTTATCTTTGAACTTTTAACCAAAAATGACAACCTATCGCAACGACGTGCCACTAGAACTGAGTGGTGACGTCACAGAACTGACGTCTATATATAGGAGTCCTTTTGACAGTATGGAAGCACGCGACTCGATTGCCTTTGCAACAACTCCGCTATCATTTCCTTCTCCATGATTTTTCTACGTTGATTTGTAAGCATATGACATGTCTATGTTATGAAATGTCTTTGCTCATACTAGAAGGTCGTAAGGATATGTAGCCGAATTTGGGGCCTCATCAAGATCTTCGGGGTCCAAATTAACATTTTCTATAATTCGGTATACCTGCTGGTTAATGGACAAGGTTCTGGTACAGGATTTGACGATTTTTTCTCAATATATCCTGGATATGCCTCTGTGGCGTAGCGGTAGTGAACGCGGCTGCTACGCAGGAGGCGCGGGTTCGATCCCCGCTCAGTGCCAATATTTGTATGCATGAATATAAATATTTGCATTGGTCTGGGTGTTTCTATGTATAATATGTATGTATTTACAAAAAAAAAAAGTATCTAAGTATGTATATCCGCATTCTAGATTCCATAACACAAGCTAATTAAGCTTACCATGGGTCTAGAAAGCGTTGTGTAGAATGTTTTGGAATATTTATTTATTTATTTATTTATTATCTAATTGGCATATGTACGCCTAGGTCGATTTTTGTCGGGTTGCCCGTTCACCCTCCCCTAATACCTAAACTGTTTCGTCACTCTTATTTTCTCTATCCTCTCTAACCATCTTTAAAAGCATCTCTTTCTCTACCTTGGTCACTACAACTTCTACTTATCGTACTACATATATCGTACCCCTATCACGTTGTTTCTCACTTGGGCCCAGCCCAGTGAGGAAAACCGTAATATAATAATTAAAGAAAGAAAGAAAGAAAGAAAGAAAAAAGTTTTATTTGAGTTATCTGCACTATGTGAAATAATACAGCAATACAATAATCCCTACTAATATTATAAATGCGAAAGTAACTCTGTCTGTCTGTCTGTCTGTCTGTCTGTCTGTCTGTCTGTCTGTCTCACTTTTACGACTAAACCGCTGAACTGATTTTGATGAAATTTGGTATAGAGGTAGGTTAGACCTTGAGAAAGGACATAGGCTATGTGTGGTCGCGATAACCGACATCCACGCGGGCGGTGCCGCGGGCAAAAGCTAGTATTACTAATAATACAGCAACATTCAATCATCGCGCAGACCCAAATAGGGCCCCATCTCAGCATGAATACTGCGATGGGGCATAATATAATTAATTATACACTTTATTATAATTTGAACACTTTACGATTAGAAACACCCTATATATTTCGTGACATAAACAACGTTATTTTGGACAGTTAGCGTGAGAAGTTTAATTGTTAGAACGCTAGGTCAGGGTAAACTAGCACTCTAAGTTAATTGTAGCTAATCCCATTCAGATTATTGTGACTTAGTTGAAAGAAAAAAACTTCGAAATTTTACAAGTCCTAACTCTCCAGGTATTGTAAGTAGTAATTCCTACATTTAGGTAATACTGTATGTGCTGGGCCCCCGCATGCTGCAGAGTTTTTGATTAGCCGAAAATTTTATCGGGTTTCGGGATAGGCTATCAGCGCGTTGGTCCAACTACCACTTAGGTGGCAGCCAGTGCCAGATTTAGAGATGTGGCGGCCCCGGGGCCACACAGGTGTGGAGGCCCCTTGGCCCTAACTTATTTTCCAAATAATATGAACAATTTTTTGTCGACTTTTTTTTAAGAAATCGGTGGTGATGGTGAATAAAATCTGTTAGTTTTTAACGAGCACAAAAATATGTAAGTATGTAAAAAAAAGTACATTTAAGTACATTATGTAGAGTTGAAGGGTACGTTCCGAGATTTTTTCCTCGGAAATTCGTCTATGATGTCGCTGAAATCTAACTCTAATTTGCTGGCTAATATCTTTGCAGCCAACTCCTAAATCGATGACTGTTGTATGCAGCCACCGACAGCCCATCAGTGATCGCTTAGAGCCAGCGAATTATCGGCCCATAGCCGTCAGTTCTGTGCAAGGTATTCAAGCACATTATCAACAAACAGCTCATGCGTCACCTAGAGTGATCCTCTCATCACTCTTCAATCAACGACCGTCAATATAGTTTTAGGCCGAAGCGGTCAACGGGTGATCTTTTGGCGTACGTTGCCCATCTTTGGTTGCTTTGCGATTGGGTGGCTAGCTTCCTGCAGGAACGCTGTATTCACATCCTTTGTGTACTTCGGAGTTCTTGTAGGTAAACGTAGGTGTGCTGCAGGGGTCCGTTTTATTACCCACTCTCGTTCTTCTGCATGCCAACGACATGCTATCCACCGACCATGCAATCAATAGGTGGTAAGCCCTTTCACGGGACTTACCACGGACATCCTGCGGCGAAGCAGACTGATGTCGCAAAAAAGACAGCTTCACGTTACTGAACTTAACCGGATCCTGAACCACATTTCTCAATGAGGCTCTGAGAACCTGGTCGAGATCAATTCCAAGAAGACGCAGGCATGTGCGTTTACAGCAAAGGCGCCTTTTCTTCCCGTTCCCACTCTTCAGAGCACGCCACTACCACTACAGGACAAACTCAATACCTTCGATGTGGATGTTAGCTGTAAACGGAATAACAAAAACTACATTGAGAGTGTCATCAAAACAGCCTCGCGTAAACTCGGAGTCCTGAACAAAGTAAGACTTTTTTCACACCGGAGCTGCAGTGTCTTCTCTATATAAGACACAAATTCGCCCCTGCGTGGAATGGCTCCTGGGGTGGCTCCGCAAAATACTTACTAGGTGCTCTCGAGCCGTCGGTATTTTATTGTCTCTACCATGGTGAATGTTGTGATGAGCTCTTCCAATTAGTCTCACCATATCTTTTCCTATATAGGACAATATGTGCAGGACTTAATGTCACCGGTATACCGTGCAGAATATTCCAACAAGAACAAAGCGGTTCGGCGACTCCTTCCTCTGCTGCACCATTAAGACCTGGAATATTCCTTACCAGCTCACGTGTGTCCCTCTTTCAAAAGGACCCGGGAGGTCCTTTAAGCGGGGTGTGAAAAGCATCTCATGAAACCGTCAAGCTGAGTGCCACCATTGTAACATGGCCCGTGTCTATAATGGTGACTCTCTTTTCCGAGACTTTGTCTTTACTTAGGAACCATCAGGCAAGATGAAGACAAATTGACGTGTCTTATATAAAAAAACTCTCGAAGTAAATCGCTCTCAATACTTAGGAGGGATAGGTTCGAAATCAATTGATTTTTAGGATTTTCATTTACGAAAAACAGGGCTCTCGCACGGTTTTTGCTCGTTTCAGATATACTGGTTAGAGCTTTTTGAATTTCCAAATAGCCGTCATTGTTGCTTTAGCCCGACACGACCAATGAGTGCGCAAAGTTTTTTCAAAACATAGAACTGTCTGCTTTTTTTAGTAGTCGCAATCAAGCTATTTTTTATGTTCTCTGTTTGTTAATTAATGTTATTTTCTTTAAATATATTGATAGATTAGAGAGTTCTGTGCTGATAAATTATAATGATCACGCTACGTACAGAAATGTAATAGGTAATTCGGTAAAAATATATTTTTCACATCTTCAATCCTTCAATTTTAATTATGTCTTCAATCATCTATAGTGCAATAATTGTAGTTACAATCAATTTTTATGTTGATACACTTGATACCTAAACTAAAATTTATTTACTAGTATTCACTTTTTTTTTCGAAGCGTCGCTCTTGTGGAGGCCCCCTTTTTGTGGAGGCCCGAGGCCATGGCCCCGGTTGGCCCCCCCCCCTAAATCTGGCACTGGTGGCAGCATACGCCCCACCTGATAGAAGTGGTTATCGTGACCTATGTAGGCCTTAATTATAGACGCAATGTTCTGTGGCGCGTATTGTACGTTTGCAACACCAGGAGCGTCACACTCGCGCTGTCGACCCTGAAAAAACCTAAAGCCCTTCTTGAAGAACCCCATATTGTAGTCGCGTAAGAAAACCACAGCAGGGAGTTCCTTCTACAGCTTGAGCATGCGTGGGTTGAAGATCCTTTCATACCAAATTTATATTCACGTGAATAGATAGAGTGATAGTCGGGGTTCGATCACACGACCTCGTAATAACAAGTCTGACGCTTTAGCTACTGAGCTACCGTCTTCAAATATAGCAACCAGTCACGGCTCATGGGTCGGTTATATCATGAGCGGATCTTGATTTCCCTTCGCAGCATTGTTACGCACATTACGCAGTTTACAAGCCGGAGGTTGCAAAATTGGACAATCTCCTTTGGCAACCTTTGGGTGCAATATCCTCAACAGCATATTGCTTTACTGTAGTTAGTTGTAGTTAGTGGCATGTATATTGACCCCAGTGATATCACAAAATTAACCCTGAGTGAGTAGGGTAACCAAAGCTCACTGCAGAGGTTTTGTACTGTCAGTGGAAAGACCAAAGGCCTGTCCTCTTCGCTGACGGCATAAAATCTCTCTGTTCTTAAAGGGTTGGCAGCACGAGTGTTACTCCCCTGGCGTTGCACTCGTCCAGCCATGGTAACCACTTTCCATCAGATGGGCCGTGTGCTTGTCTGCGACCTAGGAGGTATAAAAAAAGCCTTAGGATATGATTCCGTAACCGACCGCATACGACAACTGCCAACGCATGCAGCAGATTCTGATGCGCTTAGCTCATTGCGACGATCTACTTTGACAAGTACCTAGAATAAAAAAGGTAACTACCCGAAACAAAATCGATTTTAATAGGATATGTATAGCGGAATAAACTTTTCATGACTTTTTCATTATTATTTCTCATTGTACCTACCAGAGGTTATGAGAGGTTTTTTATACTATCTTAAGAATGTACCTACCTGACATACTTCTGATAATTCCAGGACCGGTGACTCCATACAGCCAGCATCACCGTTGGACCGAATTCTCCTCAATTCTCCACAAATACATGAACCAGATTACCGATGAAGTGAACAAAATATTTAATGGATAAACTTGTGTTTAAGCTTGTAACACCAACAAATATATTTATTTTAGGGAAGGCGGGAAAAAGTAAAAAATAATCGCCATTTTCTACATACAGCTAAAACCCGAGAACGGCTAAACGGATTTATCTTAATATCTTGGTCTTGAAATGTTCGTGCATGTCCAGGGAAGGTTTAATCGGTGAGAAAATAGGTGCAGCGGGAACGGGAAAAATATGATTTGGCGGTACGAAGTTTGCCGGGACAGCTAGTCTATCTTATAAATATAAAAATCAATTGCTGTTCGTTAGTCTCGCTAAAACTCGAGAACGGCTGAACGGATTTATCTTATCTTTCTTGGTCTTGAAATGTTCGTGCATGTCCAGGGAAGGTTTAAACGGTGTAAACGGGCTAATATGGCGGTACAAAGTTCGCCGGGTCAGCCAGTCCTAGTTAATAAACTTGGCTCAATGGTCAAATATTAAAACATGTTGAAATTTTTCCAATAATAAATTTGCATTTGGATAAAAGAGGGTTTCAGTATTATTTACTACTAGCTGTTGCTCGCAGCTCCACCCGCGTGAAATCCTGACCCCGTTCATCGTTGATAGTAGCGTGATGATACTCGTATAGCCTATATTGGTAGGTACCTGATAATGTAGCTTTCTAATGGTGAAAGGATTGTGGAAATCGGGCAAGTATTTTGTGAGTTTATTGAAGGGCAGCCCCATTACATTCTTCCGAACCGAGCCCAACCTTGACTCTTATGACGCCTCTTTGATCCGCTTGTGCTATGCTGCACTGAGTCCCGGCTGCAGTTGCAATAGTAACAACTCAGACAAAATATAGTTAGTGAAATGTGAGTGATACCACCATTGCCAGATTTATTTTCAACTCGTGATACGATTATAAGCGCTGCGTTTTATTCGTTAAATATAAGGGACGATTGGCTGACTACTCACAACAAGCGCTAAGCTAAGAGCGTGCTCCCCAAACGCACCATCCTCATGTCATTTTTGTCAAATGGAATGTCAAATCTGTCAAAAGTGTCAAATGTGTCAAACTATAAAAATAAAAACACATTGCGTTTGTTGTGTTGTGAACGTGTGATTTTGATTTTGTGATTTCTTTTCCAGAACTTACAATTAATTTATTTCTATAATGAGTAGTAGTGATGAGAGTGATGATAAATCAATGGTGGATGAGCAGGATGATGAAGACCGAGTGAGTTTCTTAATTTTTAATAGAATTTCAGTTGAGTTCTTATAACCAACAATTGTTAATATTGAAATGAAACCTTTATTTATTAACGGTGTTTCACTATTTCAGACTGCAATCAGGTCAGAATTATCAACATTATCATTTGAAGACCTTCAGAAGTTAAAAGAAAGAATTGGTGCTAAAGTATACAAGGAAGCTCTATTTGGTAAACCAAACAAATCCACAGACAATGCTCCAAAAGTTTTTAAAAGAGAAAATAAGAATAGGCCTAGGGAGATGAGCTCTAAAAAGCCTGTTCGTATGTTACAAAGTGTTCCTATAGCCAAGAAAAGGGAAATTAGAGATCCAAGGTAAGTAATATAATTATTTATAATTAGGCTCTCCATGTTCTTAAGATTACATTATTATCTATTTCATCCATTTTTGTCTGATACTTCAACATTTTTTTTTTGTTTATACTTTGTCTATCCTATTTTTATTAGGCCAAAGTGCCCACTTGGCAGCAGTAGATTCTCCAGTATTATGTGGGACGAAATATCATAGTTGGCAGAATGAGGGTGTTATTATACCTCTGCCTACCCTTCAGTGATTTGCACTTGTACGTATGTATCCTATTTTATATCTTAAAGTACTTACTGAACTCCTATTTCAGATTTGATCCACTATGTGGTGATTTTGATAAAAGGGATTTCTCGGAAAACTATAACTTTCTATCCGATATTCGGATGAACGATATGAAAGCTATACGGGCAGAATTGAAAGAGACAACTGACCCGGAAAAAGAAGTTAAGCTCCGAAGATTACTTCAAAGGTTGAATGACCAGCACAAGTCCACCAAACAGAGTAAAATTGAGAAGGAGAAGAAAGAGAAGAATAGAGCACAGATTGAGGAAGAGTTCAATGTAGGAAAACAACCACACTTTAAAAATAAATGTAAGTAATGCTCAATTTATTGGATTACTATAGTTTCTTTTTATTTGGCAGCTGTTTTTACAGACCACTGATAAAAAGAATCTTCTCTTCCTCCTAGCATTAATTCCCAGTCGCATCCGAAGCTTTTTCAGCTCGGAGTCTGGGGTCCACATTACCAGTCTTAACTACAGATTTGGCTAGACCTCGATATTTTCCGTGAAGCGATTGCCATCTGACCTCCACAACCCAATGTTACCATTAGGTGATATCGAAGCTTTGCAGCTAGACCGTTGTTTTTGAACTTTTTAGGGCTCCGACTACCCGTAACGATGATGTATTTGTTTCAATTCTCTCCCTTTTTACATCTGCAATTGACCAAAGCTAGTCCTAATCAGATCTGATCAATTTGGGAATATCCATGCTACATTAAGCATGGGCAATATAGTTGAGGTGATATATTTGAATTAATTAATTGTTACTTCTACATCCAACTCCATTGTATGAAAAAGAATGTATCTTTTTACCATACCATCAATCCATGTGCAAATTGCATCAAATCAATTTAATGTAAAATATTTTTTGCAGCTGAAATGCGTGTGGAAGGTCTAGTCAAGCAGTATGAAGAGCTGAAGAAGGAAGGTGCTGGGAGAATACAACGTCATCTTAAGCGCAGACAGCAAAAGATCAAGAAACGGTCACACAAGGCACCTACTGGAGCAAGTTGAAATAAATACTACTTTGAATACATCTTTTTTATTTTTATCGTGCGAAAAATCCCCACGGATACCTCCCCCACCGGAGCCGGAGGAGGAGGTTATGTCGGACTCGAACCGACTAAAACGCAGGCCGTCTGTGGGCCGTTGGTTGCCGAAGGTGAGGTTGTCGTAGCCATATCGCTCGCACCCCGGCCGACCCAGGGCCATATCTCTCGATCTGGCCCTCTTCCGTTGTGGGGACCACAGAGTCCCCAACTCGCCCCCGGGTATGGGGAGGCACGCGATGCGCGCCTGCTTTTGCTAGGGTGACAGGCGGCTCCACCCGTCACCCCCAGGCCCGCGCTCATGGAGGACGGAGGTCATTCTGCGACCTCCGACGCTCGAGTTGCCGTCGCTCGTCGCGGGCCGCGCGGTTTGCGATTCTCCTCCGCGCCATAATCCCTTTACTCGTATCGGAGTATATCAAGTACCCGTAATGGGGGTGTACGCTGTATCTGCTGCATGCGTCGGCAGTTGTCGTATGCGGTCGGCTTCAGAATCGTAAGTTTTGGATATGCGGAGTATGCGTCTTTTGAGCATACCACGGGGTGCTACTGCGGCGGAGGAGTACAGACAGACTGATAGATTAGAGCTTGTAAAGTTACATAGCATACGTGTCTGTAAATGGTGACCCTCTTTTCAGAGACTTTGCCTACAGCTTACCATCAGGCGAGGCGAAGTCAAATTGACGTGTCCTATTTAATAAAAAAAAATGTGGCACTCGGGGACTGCCGCGGTAAAGCTATAGCATTCGGAGCAGCTCGTCTCGATTCGTGCGAGCTCGGAGTGGGAGGTGTTAGGTTTTTTTTCGTTACGGAATTTCTGGATTCGGTCTCCACGCTCAAGGCCTGCGATAGAAGCTATGCAATAGCTTAAAAAAATGTTTGGTTATATTTCGCAATAACTAACTTTCACGCGGGTGGAGCCGCGGGCAACAGTATTTAAATGAGTAATTAACTTCTAAATAATATAAATGTTACACAATCAGTGAAAGATGCTCAAGTTTTCTGACGCTAACTAAATATTCGCGAAGTACCTATGTCTTGACTGGTATCAACAACTCGTAGTTAGTGACGGCCGTATAGAACATCGATAGTGACGTGATATCGTAATGTCGATATTATTAGTATTAGTATATGTCATAAATATAAAAATCAATTGCTGTTCGTTAGTCTCGCTAAAACTCGAGAACGGCTGAACGGATTTATCTTATCTTGGTCTTGAAATGTTCATGGATGTCCAGGGAAGGATTAAACGGTGAGAAAATAGGTGCAGCGGGAACGGGAAAAATATGGCGGTACGATGGATTATAAATCCACCTTTACGGAATGGTTCTTGTTCAAACGAATATAGAGAGCTAGAACAAGAGCATTATAATCTTAATACTAGCCTTCCGCCCGCGGCTCCGCCCGCGTGCATCTCGGTTAACGCGACCTTTGCTCATATCTCCGGTTCTACTCAACCGATTGCGATCAAACAAACGTAAAATTTTAAGTCTGAGCAAGCCCTTTCTAACGAAAAAAACCGCATCAAAATCCGTCCTGTAGTTTTTGCGTCCATCGCGGACAAACAGACAAACAGACAGGAAATTCAAAAAAAATATTTTCGTGTTCAGTATCGTTAATATAACATAACCCAAGTATTTTTTTTTAAATATCTCCAATGTACAGACACGACCACTTTACAATTTTATAATAGTACTAGCTTTTGCCCGCGGCTCCGCCCGCGTGGATGTCGGTTATCGCGACCAAACATAGCCTATGTCCTTTCTCAAGGTCTAACCTACCTCTATACCAAATTTCATAAAAATCGGTTCAGCGGTTTAGTCGTAAAAGTGAGACAGACAGACAGACAGACAGAGTTACTTTCGCATTTATAATATTAGTAGGGATAGAAGTCGTGTTAGTTACACCACTTATAAGTCAAGAACGGCTGAACTGATTTGACTGAAAATTGGTGGGGAGGTAGCTTAGAACCAGGAGAAGGACATAGGATACTTTTTTTTAAATTTTTCAATGTTCACATTGTTCACGGGTCGAGGACGGTGCAGCGGGAACGGGATCAGAATCTAACATGGAAGTTTGAATAGAAGGTACAGCGGGATCTGAATACCACGCGGGCGGCAAATATGGCGGTACGAAGTTCGCTGGGTCAGCTAGTTTGATATAAATCAACCTTAAGAAGAACATCGTTAAAGTGCTGGCAATTTAATGTCTTCTTACCTCTAACTGTAGTAAATTAACCGCTAGCAAAAATTAGCAACCACTAAAATCCAATATTCTCCGCTGAAAAAGAGGTCTTCAAAAACGAAATTGCAGTTTACACTCATTCTAGTCGATTTATATAACAGAGTAACTAACAAACTTACCAATACTCCAGTTGTCTGTCCTAGTACTAACCTAACGAGGGGGTAAAACAACCTGATCTTTCGCGACACTGTCCCCATAGACGAGACAAATGTTGCATTTGCCCATAGGCCACGGTAACCACTTACCATCTGGAGGGCCGTGTGCTTGTCTGCGACCTCAGTAGTATAAAAAAAGGGAGAATAAAATGATCAAATCAAATCAAATCATTTATTTTGCGAACATGGGTAGGTACAAGATGTTAACATATTTATATAATTGAACAGCCATATTCCGCCTCAAGGCGTGCAAATTTATTTAGGTAATTAATTATATAGATTTTATTAAGTCGACAGGTTAACAATTATTTCAATTTTATATCAATAAAGTCATTAAACAAAGTCACAAAATATCATAATGAACAAAATTAAAATCATCTATTTTATGTCAATAAGCAAATCAATAATAATATAATGTCACAGTGAATAGATTCAACATTTAGGTACATTAATAATATTTGATTAAAGGGGATTACACATACACACATTTATCATCTAGGTACACTATAGTATGCTTTTTTGATTAATGTATTTTTTAATTTGTGTTTAAACTCGTTGAGATTATCAGTGCAGCATAGCTCGGTAGGTAGTTTGTTGAAAATCCTTGATGTCATACATAAAATACTTTTGCTCATTAGAGCAGTCTTATTTCTTATTATTTTTATTTTATGTTGATGTCGAGTGCCACAAAGATGTTCAAATAACTCCATATTTCGTTTGACAAAAAGGGCTACTTCCATAATATTTATGCTTGGAAACGTTAATAATTTTAAATTGATAAAGTGCGGTTTGCAGCTATCGGTTTTTGAAATTTTACAAATAGACCGGATGCATCGTTTTTGAGCTTTAAATACTATATCCCAATCGGTCGAGTTGCCCCAGAATATTATGCCGTAGCGTATCACCGATTCTGCATAGGCATGGTATGCGGTCACTACAGTAGATGTGTCTACGGTTTTTGTTAACATATATGGGATTGACATATTATGTTTACGACTGTCAACTGATCAATATATGGGATTGACATATTATGTTTACGACTGTCTTAAACGTGTCCATCTCACATAGATTTTCTATTCGTAACGTTAAACGTATCGAGAAAACGGTGCATTGCGATTGGTCGCCTGTCTACTATGAGCCTGTTCTGTGTGAAACCTACCAATCGCAACGCTCCGTTCTATCGATACGTTTATCGTTACGAATACGAATACTTGCGATAGGCCCTGACGATTGCGCCTGTAATTTAAATTTATCGATATCATACCAAAAATATTTATCGATAACTGGGATTAAATAATTTGGCAACACCACCCAGAGCCCTGTTGCAATCGATTTACCCCGAGGGACAGGAGATTGATTGAGGAGCACTGTAATCGTGTACCGTCGCCCAAGGACTGTCCACGATCGGTCAATGTCAGAGAAAGACTCCCGTAGTGCTATCAGCGCTGAGTTTTTGTATCTCTACCGACCGGGTATCTATATCTGTATAGTATGTATAATAAAATCGTAACGAGGAGAAAAAAGTGTACAACCTAGTATGAATAATATATTCAGAAAAATAATACACGCTGTATTCCAGATTGTTTGTCAGGACTCAGGATCGTTGTTCGAGAATCACGTAAAGACCACTGAACAGATGTGAAATTGAAATTTTGCATTAACATGTTCCAAGAAGACTCTTGGAACATATTAATGCAAAATTTAAAAAAAATGTATGTATGTCTACTTAGGTCGCAGACAAGCACACGGCCCTCCTGATGGTAGGTAGTTACCGTGGCTTATGGGCGAGTGCAACACCAGGGGAGTCACACTTGTGCTGCCTATCGCGTACCTAGTAGATAAATATAACTCGTGCACGGTGAACATCTAAATAAGTTCAGATACCAAAACGCGAACTTTAATCTGCCAAATTGACTCCAAGGTCCCTTAAAAGGCACATAAAACGGGT
Source organism: Eilema depressum (assembly GCA_914767945.1). NCBI lineage: Eukaryota > Metazoa > Arthropoda > Insecta > Lepidoptera > Erebidae > Eilema > Eilema depressum. Next base: position 14,352,998 of record OU612031.1, read on the forward strand.
GCAACGTGCGTTTTGTTTTTGCGAGACTCGTCTAGACGATATGCATTGTTATAATTTTGTTTTTATTGTTTCGCTCTCACGCGTGCACAGTTCTGAACGCGTTTGAACCGATATGGATGGTTGGCGTAAAGTAGAAGAGTAAGCGTTTTATAAAAGTAGACGGTATGTAAGGCAGGAGGCCGGGGCCTACAATACAGAACAAATAAGAAGTCAGAAGCTCTTGAAACTGACGGGCTTGAATGAAGGGTTAAAGTAGAGGAAGTGAAGTGTGTGAGGATAGAAGCTGATGGTGGGCTTTTACTATGTCAAACCCAGGAGGGAAAAGGTGTATCTTGTTGGTATGAAAGTAATGACAGCAGTTTATCTTGGAGCTCAGGTGTTTACTAGGAAGTTATTAGTACATTATGGTACAAGTGAGCAACGTTGGTGATTACCGCCGAGGCGCCATTGAGACCCGAGCCGCCAGGCGAGAGTCTTAAGACAGCCGAGGACGGTAATCATCATGCTCACACGTGCCATACGACGTTTTACAACACACTTGCGAATAAAATAATACTACAAATACTAAATAAACAATACTACAAATTAATTCGTTTTCCTATGCGCGCGCATTTAACAATGGCGGTCGACCATATTTAAAAAAAAATGAGGTTTGAACTTAACTTTTTTTTACTGTTTTTTTTCTGTACTTAGAGAAAAAAAAAAGTTAAATTTGAGCGAAAATTTTGTTTATTACACAAGTATTACAAGTTGAAATTATTTATTTAAATACGAAAATGCATCAAATGACCATACAATAGGCGTATTAATTTATTCGTACTATTAAACACGTTATTTTTTGTATCAAAACTTTTTTAAGAACATAGACAATTATAGACACTTCCTATAAAATTTAAAAAAGAATCTATAACTCACTTTTGTGAATAATAGTAATGAAAAAGTCACAGTTTTATAATAGGTGTCATTCCGTGCTTAATTGCGGTAAAATAATATCACTGTTATGAGCAGGTGTGTTGTAAAATATAATTTAGCTTGTCTCAGCTGTAAACAAAACAGGCCCTCGATTCTGCTAAAGCACAACCACTGTCACACTACAGAGACTGCAAAAACTACATTAAATTTTCGACCTTATTTCCATAGATTCACAGTCACAAAATGAAATGAAAAGAGTTTCATTACACTCTCTCATTCACTCTACAAAAAGTCATTTAATTTTAAGCTTTAACTGCATTACTTTAAAGGCTAAAATGAAATGGAATTTTTTCGCAGTCTCTGTGGTGTGACGGTGGTTGTGCTTTAGCAGAATCGAGGCTCAGTATGTACGAATATTTACATAATTTTTTTACACATTTACCTCTTAAGTGAACCACTGTTCTTATTTTCATGTTATCAATGCGGTAGATTCAAGTGAGAATCATTTTTGTGTGATAAAGTATACCTCATAGGAATAGAAAGTGCAGGTCTGCTGATCAATCATTTATAAACTACTCTCTAAATCAAAGTCAACGAAATATTGGTAGAAAACGCTTCAGCTTATGACTGAGACCATTTTCGACACTGACCTCATTTCACAGCACTGACCGGACGCAACAAAACAAAAATTCACGACCGGATTTATACATTCCCCCGAAGCAATTTGACCTCTCCGTTTTCACTCATAAACATTGTCATTTACACTTTATAACTGCAGTAAAAACCTTTGTAAAAGAGAGTAAAGAAGACTTTTAAAAGCAGAAAGTATGCAAGGCAACAGTAAATTGTTGTTATTTCTGCAAAATAGACGATTAGAACTGTAGGCGTATAATAACTTGAAATGGCAGTGGGTAGGGCACATAGCTCGGAGGACTGATGACCGATGGGGTTGAAAAGTTATCGAGTGGAGGCCACGTATCGGCTAGCGCAGCGTAGGACGTCCACCCACAAGGTGGACAGACGACCTTATCAAGGCCGCGGGAACGCGCTGGATGCGAGCCGCTTCCAACCGGTCTTATTGGAGATCTATAGGGGAGGCCTATGTCCAGCAGTGGACTTCCTATGGCTGAAATGATGATGATGATAATAAAACGGGTATAGGTATATCGGTAAACGATCATTTCACTATAACCTTTGAAAAGGTGCATACCTATTTCCTTTGCTGACTGTATAAGAGGTCCACCAAGAATATCTTCAGTGTCCAAGTCAGCCTCACCTGCAAGTCAGTACACGTGCTGATTAATGGACGAGGCCCAGGTGCAGGTTTTACTTTCATGGTAGGGGGCTCAGACGGCAGTCGCTCCTGTAAAGCCAAGATAAATCAATTCTTAAAGGAGGAGTAGAAAAACAGACTCGAGCATCTGAGTACTTCTGTCTTTGTTCTAAATTTTGTTTCTTTAATACTTAAAGAGGCTCGACATAATCATCGGATATTGACAGTGAGCTCCATTTGGGTTCGGCAGTTTATGAGTTCAATCTGTTCTTAGTTCCGTCGTTCTCAGTTTCCTCATTCCAAGGCTGAATTTAGTTGCCTGGATTTAATGGAAATCACAAATCTCTCTTAGCACGAACATTAAGTAAAAGTACAAACGTGTTAACCGAATGACCTTTGCAACGTAACTTATATCTCGCACTCACGCGAATTACACTTTCGTGAAACATGATTTGCATTCGCGTTGGCTCTGAACTGATTAAAAATTATTCAAGTTTTACATACATATACATAGTACCTACTCATGGCTCAATAATCTGCGTATCTACCTAATGTTACGGTATATAGCCCCTGTTTTTAACTTTTGACATAACCTTTGTGCCTGGGCCAGTATAGCCCCCCATCCAAAGTAAGTATTCGACGTCAAACACGTCCTACAAGTCTAAAGTCGATAGTTCCTACTGACGTATCTATCATAAGTCTTGAGGCCACACTGGAGCCAGGAGGTATACCTGGTAAATGTTTGGTCCGAGTTTTTCTCCTAGAACAAGACTGAGTCGCGGGCTCAAAGTCCCGTCCGGGCTGTTCATATTTTCCTACTCAAAAATCAATTAATTTAGTTGTGTGGTTATGGTGTAACTCGACCGATTGCCCCATCTACATTTTCTTTATATTCTTTATATTCTCAAATGTTTTAAACTTTAGTACCGTGAAATTGTGTTGTTACGAAACCAAATAGTAACTGTGTCTAAACGATTTGTTATATCAGACAATGTGCAACCCGTAATCGTGTTAAATATTTGTTACACGCAATAACTGTTATCTAAGTAACAATTGGCAGGTGGGTGAAGTGGGTTTTTTGATAGAACTGTGTCGAGATTAATGTTATAGCTTAAATGTAAAAGTTTTTTTTTTATATAGTACACGTCAATTTGACTTCGCCCCGCCTGTTGGTAAGCTGAAGGCAAAGTCTCTGAAAAGAGGGTCACCATTACAGACACGTATCATGTTACAACAGGTGGCACCCAGCTTGAATAAATGTAAAAGTTTGTATGTATGGTGGGGTTTTTTTTTTACGTTTAGGCTGTATTTTCTGGCAAAATATGTGAGTGCCGATTCCACTGTTAGGTACTGAACTATCGAACTAAACAAAAAAGCGCAACTATTGTTCAATTAAAACGAACAACAAAGTATAAGAACATCACAATTTATAACTCAGTCGATAAATAAATTTTAAGTTCAATTCCAAACGGGCACTTGGGGTCTAAGTGCCCGTCTATTGGGGTCCAAGTGCCCGTCTATTGTTTAGACTTTAGATGTATTTCTAAACACCTAATAGACGGCTACCCGTGACCAGAGGTCTGGTTTATTCCTTGCATAAAGGATTGATATTGCCATTTTACGGGGCAAGTTAACGTCGATGGGTTTATATACCTAATTATATTTATGTGAATGATTCCAAATTTTAGGAATAATTTACTGAGGTGGTGCCTGAGCCTGTTTCTCTTCACATTCGAATGAATAGCTTCCTTCTATGTGTGCTACGTCTTAGGCCACATCATCATAACTTATCATCAGGTTACAGGTGTGATTATGGTCAAAGTTAGTAATAAACTAACTCATTAAAAAAATGCAGAACAGAATCAGCACCAGTTGGCTTATTGAAGTGACCTGCAAGTCAATACTCCATTTAATTGGAACGACGCGACGTGGATTGATGATCGCAGAAGGAACTAGCAAGAAACATTTGTTAATGACTCCTACTATGTCTTTTGAGCTGTTTTTTTGTACGAATAATGAACGTTACGCCTACGGATGACGGAATAAATTGATGTCATCGGGCACTTGAAGAACAGATGGAATATTAAGTTAAGTATCATCAAAAACAATCAAAATAATAAGTCAGATGTTACTTTAGCTGCATTATACAGTGCAGGCATTCTACACAATGCCTAGGCAATGGAACCTATGCTATTTTAAGGAATGCTTCTATGTGAAATAAATAGATCTTGGCCTTTATTATATTATCTTTGCGGGAATTCTAATTCTGTATGGTTATAAATAAAATAACCACGAGGGCCAATACGATACTATACCTAAACAAAATAACAATTTTATTGTGATGTGAAATGTCTTTCGGCCTGTTTGTAATAACGTAGTCCCCGAAGTGGTTGGGCTGATTTGATGAGATTTTTGCTGTAGATACCTGATAATAAAAGGCATAACTTAGACTACGTACTTACTTACTTTTATTTTGGAAAAAAACATTAGTGTTCCGTGAAAAAAAAACCTAGCTTTTTCTTCTTGAAAAAGATTCCGACTTTAATTCTGGTGACGCCCAACTAAGACTGAATTTACAACTTCATACTTATTTTATAAATGGGAAAGTAACTCTGTCTGTCTGTCTGTTATGCTTTCACGACTAAACCGCTGAACCGATTTTGTTGAAATTTGGTACAGAGATAGATTCAACGTTGGGAAAGGACATAGGCTATATTTGGTCGCGATAAACGACATCCACGCGGGCGGAGCCACGGGCAACAGCTAGTATATACATAATTTTAAACCACAAATACTATCAGACAAATGATTTCATTCGCAATGTCGATCCCTCACAGATTACACACAAAGAGGTCTCCTGATAAGGGTAGACCCTATTTAGCGAGGACAATACCAATCTCGCACTCAATACGGAGCAAGAACAAATTACTAGCTCCTCTCGTCCGGATCTGATCTGGTCGGGTGTCCGGGACAGACCGTGTCATTGAACGACTTGATTTATTGAGGCTGAGTTCTTACTAAGACTGTTTTTGGTCCGAATGTTTTATTATCTGTGCGCTGTGAGTGAAGTGGAGTGAAGATAAGGAATGAAACCCGAATGAAAATTTAAAGTATTTACGCACAATTTTCCGAATTGATCAAGCCGTTTGGCATGGTACCCACAATCGAATGGGCAGCCAGAAAATAATAGGCTATAGTAACAGTACATTGACATAGGCATCAAAACTCCGCTAGCATAATAAATAATGAATAATCAAATCCAATTCTATATAAAATATTTCCATATAATTTTCTTCGTATCAAAATTATAGGCTTTGTATAATAATAATATAGATCGAATGAACCACGGAATGGTTTCGTTCGAATTTCAAATATTTCCTCCCCTGACCCAATGATCTTTGAACGAATGGATTCGACCACGAAGGTCAATGACACTCAATATGAATGGAAATCTCTTAATTATTTTAGACTTTATAAACTAGACTTTATTTTCTTCGTATTAAGGCTGAAATTAAAAGTATATATTAATCAATATCTTCAGCTTCATGATATTAAGTTCATTACGGATATTGAGTTTTCTTTTATTTGTATTATGAAAATCATTTGACTAATAAAACTAGCTTTGAAAATAATAAGAATAATAATTGTAGTCCATTACTCGACATAGGCTTTTACCAATTTGCGCCATAGCACTGGATCCTCCACACTGCGCATCCAGTCTATCCCAGCCACCTTTTTCAGGCCATCCGCCCATCTTGCTGAGGGGAGTCCTACCTTCCGTTTGTCTTTTTCATGATCTCTAGGGCCCGTATTCTAAAATGACACACAGTCCTGAATCTCGACTTATTTGAAGACAGATTGACAGATTTGACAAACTGTCTGTGTCAGTTGTCTTGAGATTCAAAACTGAGACTGGTACTGGTACTATTCTAGCTAGAATATCTGCAGACCTAAGACTTGTTTACGCCAGCATCCATCGGTCTCTCGGCAGAATATGTAACTAGCAGCATACTCAGTTTTTTATATCATTTTAAATAGTTTAGTATGATTTCTTTCTGTTGAATTGAATTATTTCGAAAATAAAAAGCAGAAATAAAATGCCTGAGCTGCATTATCAGTGCAACAATTACCTGTCTACTCGCTCTGACAACAGAATTGGCACCATTGTTCATTTATTAAGCACTACATGTAGGGTAGCAATTGCAATAGAAATAGTTTATAATCTAGCGTGACATTTGCAAATGACATATGAAATGGCTTTCAAATGTCAAATGATAGAGATTGCTTGACAATCGACATCACGATTGTGTCTTGTAATCGATTTCTGACGAAGTGGAAAATCGTTCGTAGAATCGAACTTATTCGATTGTTGGCGGACATATCAATAAGATGACTTTATTATCACAGACACATTTAATGTGTTCAGAGATATATACTAGGTCAGTTACCATGTGTATGCGTACATGGTATCTCTGACCTAGCTACTATGGTATAAAGCCGAGCGTGTAACTTTTTGCTAACATTTTTAAGCTATTGCATAGCTTCTATCGCGGGCCTTGAGGGTGGAGACCGAATCCAGAAATTCCGTAACGAAAAAAAGGTAACACCCCCAACTCCGAGCTCGCACGAATCGAGCCGAGCTGCTCCGAAGTAGCTCCGCTTAACGTTAGTAATTATAATTGCATAAGTTGTTACTTTTCAAATTCAAATTCAAATTCAGACTCAGACTCAGATTCAAATTCAAATTCAAATTCAAATTCAAATTATATTATTATTTATTATAAATTGCATAAGTTCATAAAAAATGCTATGCAATAGCTTTACCGCGGCAGTCCCCGAGTGCCACACGTCTTTTTTAATACGTATCCTAAATAGATGGGTGTATGAGACCCACCAAGATTTTTAAAGTCCAAGCCAACTGCAACTGCAAGCCTGCAGGCCCTCGATTCTGCTAAAACAAAATCACTGTCGTGCCAGTCTCTGCAAAAATTGGCATTAAATTTTAGATTTTAATTCTATAGAAATAAAGTTCAAAATTAAATGGCAATATTTTCATTACACGCCTTCGTTCACTCTACAAAAAGCCATTTAATTTTGAACTTTACGCTGGTTTCTTTAAAGGCTAAAATCAAATGGAATTTTCTCGCAGTCTCTGTGGTGTGACAGTGGTTGTGCTTTAGCAGAATCGAGGGCCAGGTTGCCTTTGCATTGTATATGTTGTGCTGTGATACGTTGCTATGGATGCGTTTGATATCCACCAATCATATTCATTGGTTCATATAGCATAGCACTGGTGGAAAGGGGTTCGGCTAAGCTATGTTTTTTATATAGAAAGATGCGTGCTATGGATGGAGAATAGATTCGAATTTTGAATATTTGTAGGCAATTTTATAGTATATCTTACTCACTACCCTACATTATCATAGCACAGTGGAAACGGTCACATTAGTTTCATGGCTTAGCTTTTGCATATTCGGAACATAGCTGCATAATTACATCTCCGGTCGAAAGCTCCGGTGGATAGTAGCTCATCATCTGTATGACAGGTATAAAAAGTTGTTGCTGATCAAGTAGTGGTATTTCGCAAGACTAATTTTTTTCTGAATTTTGATCAGGTTCCTGCAGACCTATTTCCGGACTAAAACTTGTTATTCCAGAGTGAAAGCTATCCCTGTACCAGATCCGTTCAGTTGTTAGAGCGTGATAGAATAACATACATACATACATATAATCATGCCTTTATCCCCGGAGGGTTAGGCAGAGGTGAATTAACACCTACATTTCACATTTCATTTTATATTCGGTGCCACGTAATAGGGGGTAAGCCTATTGCTGTATTCCGGGCACTATTGTTGACTCAAACCATACCTACATTTGAGACTTAGTCTGAGCTGTATGTATCTGTCTGATACTAAACAGGCCTATCCTTTAGTCGTCTTGTACGACACCGCAGTGTTGATTAGAATTTGGGCCACTCCATCTCCTCCCTTGCAGTGTGCTTGCGGCGTGAAATGAAATAAAATGAAATGAAATATTTATTTGCAGAAATATGGCAGGTACATAGTTGTTAAATTCAGTGTTAGTTCACATATTTCGTCAGTCCATGTTCTGACATGCAAAATTTTAATGTAGGTTGGAAGGTACTTATTTTTATAGATAACTAGCTGACCCCGCGAACTTCGTACCGCCTTTTTTTATTTTTCTCGCCGTAAGAAACATCCTCGTACTTCCAGGTATATTCAAAAAAAAGAATTAGCGAAATCGGATCAGCCGTTCTCGAGATTTGCGCTTAGCAACACATTTAGGGATTTATTTTTGTAATGGATATTATGTACCTATTCACAAAATTGTCATGTCAATTAAATCAAGATAGATAGTAATCAAAACAATGCCCACTTCATACAATTAATGTGATTGTGTGTATGTGTGTGTGTGTTTATCTCAGGCCACACTGTCCAACACGACTGTGTGGACAAAATTAATTAAGGCTGCTCCATAACTACGTACCCAGGTATTCTCTAGCAAATATATATTAGTTATTGCCAATAAGGTGTGTAGTATTACGTTTAGACGGCGACCTTCCTAGCCTCGCACAAATTTTGGTCTTTTATGTGCTACTTTTGTTTGTGTTGTGAAATATGGCCTTAATAAATATTTTTATTACTTTTTTACTTATGTCACCAGTACACAGTGGTCAGTGAGGCAGGCGTGTTCCGATGGGGGTCACAGGGGATATGCCCCCCAAAAAGGGATTTTGAGAAAAAAGTAACCACCCCCAAAATTACCACTGCCCTCTCTGTAGACTAAATAAAATTGATGGCTTGCCGTGGATTTAAAACTACTATTTGCCAAAATTACCGGCGATATTGTAATTTCTTAATTTCTTTTGTAGGGTCTATAACAGGTTTTAGTCACAAGACTTGTTGTTAAAATATGACTTTTGAAACTTGTATATAAACTTTGTACTTCATCCACTAGCTAGGTATCCAGCATCACAAACTACAAGAGAATAGCAATATGTTTACTCAGTCGTCCACTTTACTAATTAGTACAGCGAGATACAAACTTCTTGGCAAGTTTCAAAGTAAGTAATATGTAGAGGAGCCATTACATTACCTCTTTGAGTAATAGATACAAGTACCTACTTTAAGTAAAATTCTTTGAATACGGGTGAAATGCTTTCATATCGATTTAGATTCGAAAAAGTGAATGCTCAGACGGGACTTGAACACGCGACCAGTTCCTTACAGGGGAAATACTCTCTGAGTCACATCTGGAGCATTTGAAATTCTCCTATACAACTATCTTGAGGAGACTTGAGGCAGTGGTCAGAGCATTTCCCCTGTAAGGTACTGGTCGTAAATCGTAAATTCTGTCTGAGGATTGCACTTTTTCTGATCTTAATCGATTTGAATAGTTATTTTGGTTTAATTACTTTAAAAGACTTGCAATTCCATACTTTGCCTTCAGCAACAGATAACATAATACAAAAGCTTCAGCTAACCATCAGGCGAGGCGAAGTCAAATTGACGTGACCTATTTTTAGGAAAAAAACATTGAAGTGCTTTCGTTTTCTTTAACCGACTTCTAAGAAGGAGCATAATATGTTCACGATACTCTGGTTGTAAAAAGTATGAGTATGAGACGACCATCATCTTTAATCTTCCTGTGAGTATAGAGCTGCTGAAAAGCATCGAGTACAATGTGAATAATTAAATAACATCAAATAAATCGCGATAAAGTCCTTTCAAAAATAGTTTTATTTCAAAGGATGAGGTTCTCAATTCGGTTGTATTTAGGGCATACGAAACCCGAGCCAATTTTGAAAACCCGGGTTTTCGGGTTTTATCCTAATCAAAACCCGGGTTACCCGGGTTTTTTTCGAGCTTTTTCATCCTCTTTATCTTTTTTATTTGAATTACAAAGAAGCTATAAGCTATGCCCCTGACGGGTTAAGTTCTTTTTAAGGGTACCAGATTTGACTAAGGTATCAGAAAAATGTGGCAAAGGCTGCTCGCGAGGTCTACTGTTCACAGAACTAACCAAAAAAAAACGATACGTTCTTATTTTAAACATCTTGGATGTTTCACCAAAAAGTAATGACGATCCGAGCTTTAAAAAAGCGCTATAGTAAACGGGGGGAGGCCCCTATTACGTTACGACGCATTATTTTTTTTCACAACAGCTTATGTGCAATCATGTCCTTGAAGTTTCAGCTAAAAATCATCAAGTATCTTTCATAACGTGACAGCAAACTTCCCCCTTTTCTCCCCCTTTTTCTCTCCTATCAAAAAAAACTCTTGACAAAAGTTCTGTTTTAAATCAAAGAACATGTGTGCCGAATTTGGTGAAAATCGGTTAAAAAATGCGCCCTCCAAATCGGAACTAACATAACCACAGACATTCTTCTTCTGTCGAGTCGACGGCATATCTTGTCATATTTTGTTTGCCCAGTATGTAGCCACTCCGATAGCGTTGTCAGAGGCACTCATAAGTTCCTCCGGAGTGCACGTGCTTGGGCAGACAGCACAAGTTAACAGGTGGGTCATAGTCTGTGGAGTAGCTCCGCATTCACACCGTGGATCCATCTCGTCTGAATGTCCTCACCTAATACGGTTTTCCTTACTTCGACTGACCTGCGTCCGAAGTCTATTTAAGGACTTCCAAGTGGTCCAGGCAAGGTCCCGTCCGGGGGGAAGATTCTCTGATAGCGGGACGAAGATGATAGGTGGCCTCGTGCTCCCCATAGATCAACTCTGGCTGAAGAGGGTTCGCAGAATAGGAGCAACGTACGCGATGAAGCTCTTTTGGCTTTTCAGCCTCTGTGTCACACCAGAATGATTATGCATGGGGTGTCGCTGACCACAGACATTAACACCGATAAAAGCAAAATCGGTCATCTTGTCGAAACGGAGACTCGCTCGCTCGGACAATTAAACAGTGCTTCCCAATTCACAAAAACAGTTTTAATATTAAAAGTCACTTCTAATGTACTCGAAAGAAATCTCTCAATCTCCAGGACGCTATCTCTATCTATTACAATCACCATATCATCCACGTCCATTATACGTGCACCATTCCACCATCTAGTTGGTTCCGCCAATTGAACCCTGGGCGCATCAGGACTCCGTAGAGCCTCTGCATTCCACGACCGCTATATATGGTCGTGGAATGCAGAGGCCTTACCTTCAGAGCCTTACCTTCCTGTCGCTTAGGAAGCCTTGTAATAACTCGTCTGAAATTTGTGGGGCACTTTTCCTCCACCAGTCTCAGGCCCGGTTTCCACCAAAGCGGAGAGGAGAGAAAGGAGCTGCGAAACTGACAGGTGATTTTCACCAAAGCGGAAAGGAGATGCGTAGCGGAGACGACGTGTGAGCTGTGTCTTACATAGGCCACCAATCAAATGACGCCTTCTGGTGACCGAGGCGCGGGGAACGGGGATTGCGAGCGGGGCAAAGCCAGCCGCCACAGGCCGCCCGGCTACACACTTCTCCACTCTTCCGCGCAGCTGTAAAATTAGACATCTGCTTTCCTTTCAGCTTGATCCGTTTTCTCCGATCGAGAGAAGTGGAAATAACTTTATCTGGCGAGGGCTAGTTTTCAACAGCGGATAAAGTTGAGACAAGCCACCAGCATCTTCTCGTACACCTACTCCAAGACGAACGATAGACCATCGACCATGGAGACGGTGTACAAATCCTTACCTGGCTACTACCACTACAGCTTTCTCCTACATCTTAGAAAAGTAGCCGTGGTGAAGGTACTGATCCAGCAGCTTCACGAAGAGCAAGCGGTTGGCCTCAATGGTGCAGATATGTGCAGTGAGGCCATCCCCTGCGGAGCATTCTTGGGATTGAACTTTTGAAGGGCATCAAAGAGTTCGCTCGAGTAAGGATGCGTAATTATCTTGATGGGAGTCATTATGATAATGACCCACCCTTCACTATAAGCGAACTCTTTGATGCCCTTCAAAACCTCCCTTCCTCCCTTGCTCATCCGACCTTTTGAGCTTTTCTCTTCTTTCGCGATGCCCCCGTCGTCTTCTCCTACCCAATCTTGTAGGTAAAAAGCAACTCGGCCGAACCCTTTGCGTCCTATACTCATAATTACTTATCAAATAATGAGAAGAAAAAAACCCGAAAAAACCCGGGTTTTGATTAAAAAAACTCGGGTTATTTTTCGCACCGAAAACCCGGAAAACCCGGGTTTTTTCGAGTCGAGTAAACCCGGGCTCGATGCCCTAGTTGTATTATATTTTGTACTTATTACTTACCACGGATCTTCGTTGATAACAAAATGGCTGCCTTAAGAATGATGATATCTTTGGGGCACGTTTACATCACGATCGTAGTGAATTGAGCAAGGCAATAAGATTTAATTACAGTCCTTTCAACACAACCTTTTGCAATATACGTAGAGGCATACATGAAAATGCAAATGCAATTTCCCCAAGAGGTCAAGCAAATGCCAACCTCCCCGCGCTAAGGCTTCTAAGGATCGATGTATTGTTACTAAAGTAACCTTCTAAGAGAAAACAGCTTGTAGTGGATATTTATATCTACGCCTCTTGCCTCATCCCATGTTTTGGTCTTAGCATGTGCAATAATGCATATTTTAAACATTACTTAACTTTACAAAATACTTTCGGAAGTTTTCTTGAATGTATTGGTCACGGCAATGGTGGTTGTCTCAAACTTAGTTTGAAGTGAAACTTATCTCAAAGTTAAGTATCACGGAAGGTTAAGTTGTGTCATCGCTGGTGAAAAGCGGCTGCTGACGAGACTCAGCTTTTGTTCCGAGGCTGGGAGCTCAGATAGCGGTCGTCCCATAAAAGTCGTAAAGCTGACCAAAACACGGTAAAAGTAAAGTAGTTACTTCTTCTAAACTCAGGCTCAGATTTGATAAGTATTTTTATAACATTATTAATTTAATTTACAGTTTCATTGAGTTATTTTCACTTTGTTGAATTCTTTTCGGAGTGTAAATCACATATACTAAAATCAATAAGGGAATGGTTATTATTTTAGAATTATTTTAGTACAAAGAATGATCAAAAATAGGTCTTCTAATTTTTAACCGACTTCTTCTATAACTGATAATATATAATTTGTTAATCACATGAACTTTCCATCAGTCTACTGAGAGTGCTATATTAATATGCAAAACGGAGGGTTATGATTATAAATCTTAACCTTCATTTTGCATCGCCGTAGTCGGGTAAATAGAAGCAAACCGACGACGTTGCTAATTGACGTTAGTGGTGAACGTCTAAACATTCAATATTTACTTGTTAATTACGTATACTGTAACAAACCAGAGGTTTAATTTGAAGACTGAAATTCAGGGGAGCGGAGTCACGCGTTTTCAAAACGCACAAATTTAAGCAATGTTGTTACCCCCTAGGCCCTCTCTAGGCCCCATTCAGCCCCTCTAGACAAGTGGCAATTCGTCGGCCGGTATTTTGTAGAATAGAATGCCAAATGTATGGGATTTGACGTATATGACAGGTGTCAACGAATGTCAAAAACGTCAAATCCTATAGGTACATTCGTCATTCTATTCCATGATACGCCGAGCAACTTGTCTAGGGAGACTGGCATGAAGATTGGCGTTCATATGAAGAAGGAATACTTAGGTACTATTCTCACTAGTCTTCCATCCTTCTTTTCTTACAGTCCCAGTCCATTAGGCGGGGCGTGAAAAAACATCTGATAAGGCCGTCCAGCTGAGGCTCACCATTGTTACATTGTTGGTGTCTGTAATAATGGCCCTCTTTCATAAGATTTTGCTTTTAGCTAACCATCAGGCGTGGAGAGCCATATTAACGTATCCCAGAAAAAAAGAATACGAAAATGTAAACAGTCCTCTCCCTCTCGCGACTATCAACTTTATTGCCAACACATAGGCACCTACCACAATTAGATATTCACCCTGGTTTGGTGACTGCCCCGTGGCACTACCCAATGGCACTACTGGTAGTGTCAAGGGGAAAATTCTTGCCCCATGGCACTACCGGTAGTGTCAAGCGGAAAAATTATTCCCATGACACTACCAGTAGTGTCAAATACATTTGACGCTACTGGTAGTGCCACGGGGCAGTAATCAGGTATCAAATTAATGGTGATTAATTTGATACCTATTTTTAATAAATTTGTAATTTTCATTTTCATCTTTAATTTCCGTATTAGAATTTAATTATCCTCAGTTATCTAAAAATAGGTTAGACTCAGGTAACCTGATACCTGGCGTCTAAACAGAATATAATTATGGACTGGTGCGGTTTCAAGTTTCATCCTGAGTGTTGGCTTTGTCCTTTTTCAAATAATTAGCAAAAACTAGTTCTGCGAATACATCTTGAACTTAGATTTCGTCATTTTAACCGTCAAAATGACTCATGTGTGTGTGTGTGATCTGTTGATCTTCTATTTATTGAGTATCTTTTTAAGTTATTTCTCGATTTATGCGTGATGCTGATGCCTATCAATCAATTACCCTATTGCAGTCCACTGCTGGGCATAGGCCTCTCCCAATATGCGCCACGTTTGCCGATCCTCCGCCTTCCGCATCCAGCCCGTCCCAGCCACGTTTCGCAGGTCGTCAGTCCACTTGGCTCTGGTGTCCCAGCTTCTGTTTTCCTTCCTGCCTGTGTATCTTTTCATAATATATTGCTAAGAGTTGAAGACACGGTGCAAACAAGATTGTCATAATCAAAGTCGCACTGTCTATAAATAAGACAATTGAAGTGCTTAGAAGTCGAGTTAAAAGGTTCCCTTACATACAAACATACATGACATATCAATTAAAACCTCTCATCGTAGTCCTATTCCATCAGTTAATTCCTTCCTAAATGTGATATCAGACGGTTCAGACTGAAAGATGCCAGATGCCAATAGTGAACCGATCCAAAAATTTTGAATGGGTTCACTAATGAATTCATTCAGTACCATGTTTCATTTTATATTCAGACGACTCATTTTGAGTGAAAAATGAAAGACGAAAATGAATAAAGAATGACACATCTGATATCTCTTTTATAATGACGTTACTTACTTATGTAGGTATCACATTACCAAATCAGGACCAGCAATTTCCTCATAATTTCATTGCGATTCAAACTTCTTCTAATACAATATTGTCGGAAGTTTACGTGGATCATTATGATGATAATGTAGATAAAACTATTTTTCCTTATAACGTTTTGTTTGATTTTATTTTCTTATTTACACAGTTTCTGATGTTTCAGTTACCTTTCTGCACATTATTTCAATTTTCTTCTAATGCAATTATTTCTAATCTTATCCATTCTTCACCAATCCATTTTCACATCCATCAGTCTTACCACCAACAAAACTTTTCTTATTAGAAAAAGTCATTCATCTTCAAAATTATAATTATCAATTTCCCCAAGTTTGTAGAATAAACGAAGATAGAACGGACTGTCAGAACTATTCCGGTGCAGTAAGATGTTTATGAGAGCTGCCAAGTTTTAAATTAAAACTTTGTATAATTTATAAAGCACTTCGGGCCGACATTTTCCAGGGTTCTGTACTAAGAGGGTCGCAAGTCGCAACCCTGCGGTACCCTACCTAGCGAAACTAGATTACGGTTTGCAAGATAAAATGGGATTTTTAACAAGGTTTTCTCATCATTTGGATGCAGGATGCATTCTACTGAATTTTTCTTTTCGGTTGCTTTTTAGTAGTCATTTCACTGGCCATGGCGAGGAAGATAATGAATAAGCTGAAGGAAGGTAAATAAATGGTTGGACCAATCTGAATAATTTCTGCGGATAATTATTTAGTTTGGCATCGTGAACATTTTAGCAAAATGGATTCTCCGCAGCTAGTTGCCGTTTAAATATTGTTTTGAGTTTAACTCTTTCCACCTGTACACCATGTTTTTATACTTATACACTGCAAAAAGAAATTGTTTCAAAATCCTAATCACAAACACAAATTGTCCCACCAAACCCAAATATGGAAAGCCAACGCACACTTGACTTTTTCGTCTTGTTCCTAGAAGCCTACATAATAGATGTTTTATATTATAAAAGATAGATGGAGATACCAAATAAAGCTGGGCCGTCACTTAACTTTTCTTTTGAGAACTTGAAACACTAAATAAATGTTATTTTGTTTTGTTTATTCAAAGGAATCCTCGATCCTGCCGCTTAATGTAAAAGTTTAGCTTTAAAATTACTCTTAGAACTCCGCTAACTTTTTCTTTTTCAATAACTTATTTGGCGCCTCCAAAACCGGTTCTTTCACTTTCCATAGCTGCATGTCCAACGAGGCGATGCAGACGTACGAATCATCTAAACGAATGAGTCAGAACGATCAATTTTTTGGGTGCTTTCTCCCACACCTGCCCGAAAGGGGCACGGATCACGGATACGAACACTTTCCACTGGAGGGAAATGGGAGCAGCGTTTTGCATGGCCTTGATTCGAGAAACCGCCGGTACCGCTTCGCGCCGCCACCACGCGATCAGTCTTAGTTGGACGTTCGTACGAGGAACACGCGTCGATCGAAGTTAAGTTCGGTGAGAGGCGCGACACGAGTGAACACACCAGTGCTACAAGTGACAAAACAAAAGTGAACATAGTGTTTTATGTTGTTGGAGTATACTTGGAGTCAATCTGGAGTCATACGTTAAATTCAGGAGGTGTGTTTCATTTAGTTTTACTTGCACTAGATAGTTTTGCACGCGCGATCTGAATGTTTATGTTTGTTTCTTTGAATAAGAAGCGTCAATTCCGTTGATGTATTGGAAAGTATTTTATTGCTTCTAGATTCTGCGTTTGTTAAACTCGACCAACATTTGACGTAGAATGTGAAAGTTAATTCATGTACTTATGCAGTTTTAGTTTGCAGCAATGTGTAATACCTACTTTAATTATAAACCAGTCACGCTCATGACATTAACTTTTTATTCTTGTAACGAGGAAAGTTATTTTTGATAACCTCCGTCGTAGTTTTCGCGAGACCCCGGCTTACAATACAAACCATAATCGAGGTTTTAATAGTTTGTTTTGATCGTAATTTGGTTCTAATGTCGAATTTGCATGCGAACTTAATACTTACTTTGCCCTGGTACAGATAGATTGAATAATTCATAGCATTAATCATTTAGGGAAATTTATGATACCTCCAAATGAGGAATGGAGCCGAGGAAACTTAGCTGCGATGAATTTCTGAAAGTTAATTAAAATCGTATCATGTTACCTACTTTTAGATATTTCTAATCTCATTACAATAACAGCAAATACTTACCTACTTGCTCAGTGGCTTCAGTGTTATTTAATAAACTCATTTGCTAATGAAATGCTTGTTAGAAGCAAATATAATTTCTGATTGTTGGTGTATAATATGTTGGATCTAAGGTCACTATGGGGTTTCCAGGTACTATCAGACAAAAGGAATTCTACCTACCTACCTCCTCGATAAGTAAACCTCATTTTTAGCTGCACCTGGATACCTACAATGCATTCAATTTACGAATGCACAAAATTCATTACATACTAAAATTTAAAATTGATGGATATGTTTCCGGTCTCCTTTCCCTAATTTTGGCCCTATTATTTTCCCTATATCTAGTCTAGAAATAACTTCTTAGGGGATTTATTCATATTTATTTTAGCTAAACCTAGGTATGTTTACTTTTCTTCTGTGTTATTTAAACTTCTTCTATGAATTGGTTTATGAAATAAATACAATGGACATTCAGATGCTATATTTCTAGTGTATTGATTCCAATTCAAAACAAATATCGAATGACGAGAACCGTATTATCAAGAGTAAGAGTAACTGATTACTAACGTAATCCGACTTAAACAAACCAACAATTTGGTTTCTCTTATGGAGAATTGAAGAACTGCGGTCAACGTCGTCAGCTCTAATTAAGTATCTAGGGTTCCGGGAACTATCATCGATAAATATGTGATATATTATTGATATTAGATGATAGGTTACAGAGAACGCATGATACAGTTCATAATATTATCAGGGTCGATTCAGGAATCGATTCGTGATGTTTAATCTACAGTAACGATGAACTTCTTAAAGAGCTCAGTCTCCAATAACCTCCAAGACTGCTTGTAATCAAAATACGTATACAAAGATTGTTCAAAAACCAACCACAATGAAATAAAGTGAAATTATTTTAACGTAATAAGTATATTACAACATAATGCCCCCAGAGACTATTCAGTCTATTGGGAGGTTTCGACTTTATTATCTCCACTTTCTACTTTAACATTACGTATGCTACTAACATTAATGTATACTATAATATTATACTTGCGAAAGTCACATTGTCTTTCTGTTTGTTATAAACTTATAATATCATTCTCAGCTAAACCGGAAATCGTAATGAAACTTCATAGAAGGATCATCGTTCATAGAAAGATCGTTTCAGTCTAAAAGATCTTCTTGTGCTTTTTAAAAAAAAAAAAAACTCCATAGATACCGAGAAGTCCCTATAGCACGATTCCGGTCGGTTTGTCTTTACAGAGATAGATGTGATCAATGGATCATTGGCGCGTGACAAACTAGATCACAGATAAATCCACCTGCTTCTCTTTTGAAAATTTGTAGCCTCCACCGCTGATAAATAGTGTGGTCTTCTGGAAAAACCATGGCACATTTTAAACATCCACTGGAGGGAATTTATTTTGACTTCCTAACTCGAAACTTTCCAGATTTTAGTGTGTCAGGGTAAACCAATAAAGTGGAAGTGTTGGTTAAATGTAGCCAAGGGCGTTGTTTAGAATAATTCACCAAGATACAAACTATTATACGGGCTATAGAACTTTCAAGGAAGCGAAATCCCTCCAGAGGCTAAATTTCGATTCCGAAAGGTAAACTTGAATACCGCGAGTGTAGCAACGTCAACAATCCTCAAAGCTCGACTTATAGTGCCGGATCAAACTGTTTTAGTATCAGAGACTTCAGTCTTAAGGTACTTTTCACTTGACTATTTATCCATACGCCTGTGATATACGGCTTTGTATTTAAAACTAATAGTTATGCTCTGAGAACGCATTTTTATTATGGGTTGCTTAAAAATATCCAGAATTTGACAGCTCCGTTATTCATTAGCGCATTCACAACCGCATTACTTCATTTTATTATTGTATATAAAATTTAACCACGATTAGAATCGTATATTCTCATTAGGTAGGTGTGTACTGTGTACTTATAAAAGACGTCATTATATTTTCTCTCTATACGTTTGCTAAAGTTTGTTTTGTTTTGCAGGGATATGAACAGTATATGTATGTGGAGAAATGACTATGTTCATCTTATATTGAACTGTAATTTCATTATCAGGCTACTTTGACGATTTCCTATGTGATTTTTACAAATGCAATTTGTTTATTTCAAACTCAAATGAAGTATTTTACGCGTTTCGTTCACAAAATAACACTATGTATTACAGTCTCATAGATGGAATTCTTTTTCAAACTAGAATTCATGAATGCTTAAAACTGCACTTATTTTTAATAATAGATCATAGACGTGTCCGACGTGATACTCACTGCACGTAACTTAGTGGAATGTAATTTTTTTATTGAAGAAAAGTCGATACTCATAATGGAAAGAATTATAAGCGTAGTTTTGCATGTATTTGTAACGTAACAATTTGTGCAATATGTTAAAAGTTATCAATAATATGATTCTGTCCTTTTTTTTGTTTCAATCATACAGTAAATATCTGAAAGGTCTGAATGAATTTTTATTAATTCCTAATTCTTTTTCTGGATTTAATTCTCATTTTCATTAAATTTTCTGTCTTATCGATATTTTTTTACTGGACGTTGTGTCCTTTGATTACTAATCACTACAAACTCAAAATTCAAAACGACACTATCTATCATTTTTCATAGGTCAGTAGTAGGTACTGATTTAGTAAGATATCACATACTTATTGATAAAATGTAGACTAGCTTCGTTTCTTTTCATCCGAGACTCTATCCCGGTTGCATCCAACATTTGTACTTTGGAGTCCAAAGTCTTTTCTGCTCTTTGCATGGTTTCATAATTTTACTAATTTCTCATAAGAATCAATTGAGTCTTCTTTCCCTATTTGCCACCAAAATTGTTAAAGAATACTTTGAACGTTTCGCGTTCCCTCAGCGGAATAATCGCTTGAAGTTTAATACCGCTCCGTTTATGATTATGGTGCGATTTTACGAGAACGATTTTTCGCGAGAAAATTTCTTTGTGGCAATATCTGTTGCTTATTTTGCCGAAAACATAAAAAAATAAAGCAGAATAAGATTATTTTTTCACGTTTATATTGGCTCTTTTGGCGAAGTTACGAGGAAATCGGTTGTTGGTTCTGCCGTGTGACGCGTAGGGATGAAAGTATACCGCGAGACATATGTCATGGACCTAAAATGTCCTTAAAATGTGCTCTATACGCGCAGTACACGTTTTTTGGGTGTCTTTTGAGGATAGCACGAGGTGCTACTACGGTGTATGAGCTCAATTTCACCAAGTATTGATTATAAATATTATTACAAATTATACCCCGCATGCCAGGGCCTCGTTCGTCTCGCGATTCAGGTCCAAGATACGTATCCCGGGGTATAATGTTGTAAGGAAGGTATTCGGTATGAAAGTGGAAGGCTAAAAACAAGAGGAAGACTTATGAGAAGATGGATGCATTGTGTGTAAGATATATTATCGTAGCCAGGAATTTTGGTAATGAATATATAAGAGTATTGATAAAGACTGCAAGCAAAGATAAATAGGGAAAGCACAAATATTATGCCGACTCCAAATAAATGATAGTATAGAATTTCTAGAGTTTTCAATAAGATGCTGGCTACTGATTCAAACGTGATCAGTATAAATGAGTATTGTTTTCAAAGGTAGGAAATCTTTATTATACAAAACAATAGTCATGTTTACTCATACCAAAATTATTGTTTACTAATTTCATCTATTGTTCATTTCAAGTGCAAAATTTTCACACTATTTTTTTACCCGACTACGGCAAAGCCAAGAAAGGGTTATGATTTTGGCAGACTATGTAATGTTCACCTGTTCCCTCACTGCTCCTCAACTGCTTATTAGAACTGGACAAATGAAATATCGTTAGAAACGTCTTGATTATCCGTGTCACTGAATTTAATGTGGAGTCCTCATTTTTTTTTTATAAGTATTATAACTTTTCGATGAAGATTTGTTGAGAGTAAGCAGTACCTACTCTAAAATATAGAGTAAGTACTTGTTGATTCCGATGTCTAATTAGAGCCGTGAATATTTGAAAAGCCCTAAGGAAAAGCCTAATGAACCCAATAGAATCAACAGTCCGAAACCGAAATCCAAGAAGTTTATAAAGTTGTACATTTTAGAGTTTGTTCGCCAATCGAAGCGTTACTTATTCTGTTTTCGTCGAATTTTACTGATTTTCTTAAAATACTAAACGATATACTTGAGTATGCAATTAGGATCATACTTTTTATAAGTTCAAGTTCGTAAAAAGCCTCTTATGGGGGCGCTCTTTAATTTGAATTACATGAAAATATCTGTTATCTTTCTGCGCAACAAAATGTAATGCTTAATGAATTTGAATAAATAAATAAAATATTCTTGGCTAATGTTGCACAGTGCTATCGGAGTGGCTACATACTGGGCAAACAAAATATGACAAGATATGCCGTCGACTCGACAGAAGAAGACTTACACCCGTATTCACAAACAATACTTCGCTATGCGTACCACTAAAACTGTGCAAAGAACGACAAATTCTCAGTGCGTTCGTTTTGGCAAGTCTTTTTATTCATTGATAACACATAAGTAATACTTCGTTGAGGAAACGCACTGCGTTAGATATTGCTCCGTGATGTTTGTGAATTAATTTTACCAGCCCTATGCGCTCGAGTACACTATGAGACCTCACAGTGTTGTTTGTGAATACGGGTGTTAGACCCAAGCCGCGTTGTTCCCGGCACAGTAGAATTTGAGCTCTTCCCATGCGGTGTCGTACAAGGCGACTAGGGATATGGCAGTTTAACATCAGACAGATGTATCCAGCCAACAATAGTGACCGGAATACGGCAATAGGCTCACCCCCTATTACGTGGGTCTGAACATCATCACAAATTACTAAATAGTTACTTGATTGGTGAAAAAATGTGGGTGTTAATTCACTGGATTATTCCACTTTGTTCACCTGGGTGATATGACATACGTGAACAAAGTGGAATTGTTTAGTCTTCTTTGATCACCTCGGAAATAAATCACCTGGGTGCTGTCACCCAGGTGAACAAAGTGGAATTGATTAGTCTACTTTGATCACCTCGGAAATAAATCACCTGGGTGATCCCTCCGGGGATAAAGGCGTGTTTATATGTGTGTACGTATCTAGACCCAAACGAATCATAGCTTGGAATATAAGTTCTAGAATGCGAACAGACATAAGATAGATTTTTTTTGTAAGGACTGAACATCTTGAGGTTGAAATGCGTGTCTCACCACAATGAATGTCCAAGCCCGTGAGAAGTGAAGAAATAAATGCCGGAAAGCGGACCCCGGACTCCGAGGTGAAGGCCTCGGATGAATCAGGACTAACGCGAATATACTTTTTTTTTCAAAAACCTTAAATGGCCTTTTTGGAAAACCTTAAACCTTTTATGATAAACTTTAAAACCTTACATACACTCATAATGGCGGAATGATGTTGGATAAATGACATAAATTGCTAAAATAAAAAGTAACTTACTATGAAGTTAAAAGTTATATACGTCTGTCTCAACCGCCATCACATACGCAAATACGCATGTAAAATCCTACATTACTTTCTTAATATATTCACCCTTCCTTATTGATATTTGCTTTGTCAGCGGTTTTTATTACTTTTGTAACTGACTTCGATTTCGATATAGAAGATTATTAAAAATGATATAACTTTAGGCTGTTGGTTTTTGTTTTTTCAAAATTTTGATCCTGGGCTCCGATGTGAATGCTTGAGATGCAACCGTTAATGATCGCAAGCATTCGCAAGTCAATCCAATTTTTCACATCTGGAAAAGGAATAATGCTTGCCCCAATATTCAATTATTAAAAAAAATCTAGCCAGTGTTCCAAAGAATGACGTAAGGATTCTAACGATACCACATAATACTTCTAATGACTTTTCTGTATTGACTAACTGTCATGGTTCTTGAGGCGGAAATGAATTTTGAATTTCGAATTCAAGAAATCATTGACACCGTTCCAAATTCGAAATTAGCAAAATTTCGAATTTTGGCACTTATCGGCATAGCGTGCCTCTTTGTAAAATTGTAATTATCTGTAACTAGCTGACACCGCGAACTTCGTACCGCCTAACAGTCAATTCTTTTTTTTTTTTAATTTTTCTCACCGTAAGAACCATCCTCGTACTTCAAGGAATATTCTAAAAAAAAGAATTAGCGAAATCGCTTCAGCCGTTCTCGAGATTTGCGCTTAGCAACACATTAGGGATTCATTTTTATATTATAGAAGATAAAAGGTACAAAAATTCATGTATTACTGATCAAGTAGTGGCATTTTGCGATACCATTTTTTTCCGCATTTCCTTCCGCACAGCAAGTCTAGTAGTACATAATTATAATATAGAAGTTATTGACATACATACACGAAACCTGAATTTATGTTTGTAATCAATGTTGGAAGCATGTTCCTTGTAAGCCGTCTTTATTTCTTTTGTTTCTTGAGTAAGCTCAGTTTGATTTTTGGCAAGATACATTATTTTCTCATTACCGCACACACAAATACCCATGGGGTATATTAACTGGGTTCATTATATTTATAACTTACTAGATGCTGCCTGCTCTACCTGTACCTATATACCCTTAGCAAGTTCACAATGTTCTACTAATATAGCTATATGTATGTCGCAGCCAAATAGCTTAATCAGCCATTCAATTAACTGCCTAGGCTGTGATATCAGCCGTTTGATTAAACAGCTAGGTAAATGACTTGGATGGATGACGTTTAATTACTAGCGTAGCCATTTAATCAAATAGCTAGGTAAATCTCTTGTTTCTGCATGGTAATAATCCTTCTAACCAAACCTATCCAAATCGGATTGCGCTACTTTTTTTTTTCAATAAATCTATCACTAATTTTCTGTCTTATTTCTGGGTGTCACCCCATCGTACGAATGTTCTAAGCATTAATCAACCATCCATACTCCATACTAATATTATAAATGCGAAAGTAACTCTGTCTGTCTGTCTGTTACGCTTTCACGCCTAAACCACTGAACCGATTTTGATGAAATTTGGTATAGGGGTAGTTTAGATCTTGAGAAAATACATAGGCTATGTTTGGTCGCGATGACCGACATCCACGCGGGCGGAGCCGCGGGCAAAAGCTAGTGTTGTAAAAAACGATACGGCTGAATATCGTTCAGGCCGTTAAGTGAACGGCGCCGTTTAGCTCACAGGTTAGGCAGTTAATTAAATCAGCTAGTTGGCTGCAACATCTATACCAAATTTTAACAAAATTACTTCAGCAATCTCGACGTGAAAAGGTTACACAGATATGTCAACGCATTTATAATATTAAGTATTGATTTTAACTCTGTATTGTGTGCAAAATTGTATCAACATATTACTGTATTTCATCAGAAAACCTACCACAATATACTCGTACGTAAATTAGCCGTCGTATTCCAGCCCTGTGTGATAGCACATTATATTCATAAAACAAATACCTACCTATATAATTATACCAACTGAATTATGAAGCCTCTTTGTTTGGTCTGAATATGTAGGCGAAAGTAAATTATTTCTCGGCTATTAAATTACAGCATGTCTCCGAGATAAATACATTGATGTCTATGAGAGCAAGAAATTTCATTTTGAACGAATGTTATAAAGCTGTTTGGAATTTGATACGACACGTAAGTATGTAAGTACATTATGTAATAGGTACATATCAACATTTTATGAAAATCAATGTAACTCAGATTTGATCAGTTTTGGGTTTTAGATAATGAAATAGGTATAGAAGTAAATAAACTGAAATAATCGAAAAAGAGAACGGGAAAAAGGTAATAGGTTCACTTAGAACGTTACACGTTTTTATTTTTGCGAAACCTGTTAGGTTCAATAATTAATATCGAGGAAAAGTACAAGTGTCTTATTAATATTATTAACCTTCTTTCGATGAAATGTCATTGTTCGTAATAATAAAATCGACACTATTGTCATACATTCCAATTCGCTATTAAGCCTAAGCATTGTCGACTTAACGCCTGAAAATCCTCCACTAGAAACTGTATCTCAATAAATTTTATAAACTCAACACCAGCTTAGCAGTCTTCGTGAAAGAAAGTTAGTCTGAAGATTAATTACTGCTATTTTCATGATCCACCCGCCTCAGATCCACCGTTTCCTAAAGTTTAACTTCAGATAATCCTTCAAATGCGGTGAAGGGGGAAAGTTGTCTTGTTCTTGCCAAGATTTGGTTGCGATACAATGTTTAAGCACTTCAGAACTTTAGAATAATGATTTTGTTCGTGGTTGATCTTTTGGAGATGTTAAGTGAGGTTAGGAATTAGTTGTACTTAGGAAATATAAAGTTTTAAGCAACACTCCCCTATAGACAAGGTGGTAGTACATTTGTAGAATTGATTGCCATACGTACCTACTGTCATAAAAGTTATAAACGTCAAAATACGTTACACATATTGATAACACACTTGTACTTTTCCACGATATTTATTATTCACCTAACCAGTTTCGCCTTAAGTACAAGTGTGTTATCAATATGTGTAACAACAAGTTCCACCAAGTGCCATCAATCAACAGTATGAATAGTCAAAATATCGGTCCCATATATTCATCATATTCTTCAATTTTGTCCAGGGGCAGGCTTTCAATCGAAATTAAATCTTTTAAAGCGTCGGTAAATGTCATGTATGAGATAAATGCCTGGGCGTAGCAGTCTGTATTTTTGCTTGCAATACCAAAAAGATCCTTAAGGACACCAGCCCCCCTAGAAAAGTGCCATTTCGTTGGCAGGCGTATTGTAGAATAAAAGGACAAATGTATGGGATTTGACGTATATGACAGTCGTCAACGTATGTCACAAACGTCAAATCCCATACATTCGTCATTCTATTCTACAATACACCGGTCAATGAATTGCCACTTGTCATGGGGGGCTGGCAACCTTATACATCTACAAAAGTACAATATTATGCAAAAACCCGTTAACCTTGTGAGCAGACTCCCTCAAAATTACATATTCTGAACCTTAGAGGTTTCCTTATAAAAAGATAAAAAGTAGCCATAATAAATTCTCATTGCAACGAAACAATATATTCAGAAAAAGCTGCAATGCAGGTTTTGGTGGAAACGAGAGCGAAAAAATTAAATTATGAATCATGATATCGAACTTCAATTAACGACCGATTTTATCACTTTTATGTGCTAAATATGGGGCATGAAGGAGGTCATAAACACTCTGAATGATAACTAATTGCTCTGCCGGGCTCGGTCGGACTCGCTCCTAATTGGCCGAAGCAACTTTTTGGCGCGGAATCCGTTCGTACTAAAACGACGATTTCACTCGTTCATTCCACATTCAATTAAACAAATTTATTTTCTTTTATCTGTTTTCTGTTAATGGAATTGAATTGAATTTATTAACTGTGGAATTCTGAATATGAATTTTGGCTAACTGTGTCATTGGTCCTGTGGTTTTTGATCATACTAACGTGCAATCGAGAGAGGTCTTTTGTCTTAGGACAGATTTGTAGATAGATTTGACAGATTGTTTATACAATCTATCCTCAGATAAATCGAGATTCAAGACTGAACATGGCTCTTAGTATAGGCTTCCCTCTGCAGAGCAAGAATCGGGTTATAGGCCACTGGTGCGCAGACATAAAATACCTACCTCTTTGGAGGTACATTTACTTGGAAAAGCATAAAAGAAAATTCCTTTTCTTGTTTTTATTTAATGAAAAAACTCTAAAGCCTCTGAACTATCTACCAAACACATAACAAAATTTAATATTTCAAGTAAAATAAAGTCTCTAAATAAACACAGCACGAAATTGGCCAAAGTTACCACCTTGAACTGACATTCTAAGCAGGAAACAAAGTTACCCGAACCTATATTATTATGTAAACAAACGCTTTGCGTGTTCTGCGGCTTTAACCCTGCGCACGCCGCACGCCTATCGCGAAATAAACGTTGACAGTGGACAAACAACCCCACGGGACCTATGCTAATGTAACCTACATAAACCTTCACCTTTCATAGGTAAAGTAAATATTGTCAAGTGAATGAATACGGATTTTGAAGTGTAAATAAAGTGAAATTAAATTAACAAATACACGTCTTGCGCAGTAGGTTGATAAGATCTACCCGCAATTTTCCAGTGTCTACACACGACTTAAAGCTTCCTTTACAGTCATTATATCTTTAAGGCGTAGGAGTCAGTAGTCAATTCTACTACAATAGGTTACTGAGGAACATTTTATAAAAACGAACCAAGCTGATCTTAGCCTCGGAGTCTTTTTACTTACTGTACAAAAATTCTTTAGCAACTCCTAACTACAAATAGCCCGCAGGTGCAGGTAGAAGGGGTGGGTAGGCCCAAGCAGTACTGGCTTGACATCATGGATCCCCAAGACCGTGCGAAGTGGATAAGGAAGAGCCGGAAGGCGGACCCTGAGTCGATGATCATCTTGGCCACGGATTAAATCACGCCCACGGCATTCTCAAAGATTTACAAAACCGTCTTTGTAAATATTTGAGAATGCCATGAGGTGGTTTGTAAATCTTTGAGAATGCCGTAAGGCGAAACCAGTCAGGTTGAAAAAAAAAACTTAAAAAGTACAAGTGTGTTACGCAATATATGATAATACGATTAACATGAGCATGTTGGTGTATAGTATGGTGACACGAACCCATAGAAGTTTCCCCTACCAAAAAATTGCTCATTGTCGCTAAGTAGCTTCTATTTCTATAAATATAAAATAACGATAAAATTTATATTTCTATAAATATAAAATAACGATAACGATAAAATTTAATCTGTAGATAACGAAGCAAGAATTATGACGCTCTTTTTTTAAATGTTTTTTACTCCATGGGAGGCGTGTTCTTTAAGGTTTTAACCTACTCATAATGAGAGTGTAATGCCGCTCCGTCGTAATTATTTCGAGCTAAAATATTAATGAAGACGACGACAGCATTCATCCCTCATCACGCGGACGCTGTCTAAAACGAAATCAATTTTATGGCAAATTTAAAGGTTAATCAGTTTTAATTATGCACAGAAGCTGTTTGATTTTATGACGAGAATATTATAGTGAGGGAAATTCTCTTCCTTTTATGATAAGATAAGCAAGAAGTCAATTAATTTACTAACTTTACAGAAGAGTGAGTTGACAAATTCGTCGACATAGTCAGGTCAATATTTAAATACATTATTCACTTCTTAAAAAATCTGCAAAGAAATAACTTCTTCATAATATTATCTCCTCTTAGCCTCTTACCTCTTATTATTTCTCATAATATTTCATTTCTGTCTAAGAAAACAATTAACTTCAGCAACGTATTATTATAAAGGAATGGTACTTGAAAGGTAAAATTGTTAATATTTTTTCATTATTTTCTTTACGGCATTTAAAAAGAAAGAGTAAGACATTACTACGAGTATTTAATAACTCAAACTACAGCCACTAAAACATGATATCCCATATTATAAATATTTCCATTTATTCTCGAAACTTTCATTTAAAACTGCCAACAAAAGCTTCATTCACGAGTCCCTATCTGAATTCACGAGTCCCTATCTGAATTTTTCCACTAAAATAAATCTAGCCAACACATTTTTAACATGGAGCTCCATATCAGCGCGACATAAGCGCTAACTGCCGTCACAAAGGCGTTGTTGACTTTGTTTCCGTCGAGTATCCTTGTTTTTCTTTCATCTGAGGGTTGAGTGAAAAGGTAAAAGGGTTATACACATACCTATACCGCCTAATTTTTAGCGCAGGTTTATTTGCGAGGTGACAATTAGTTTGTTTATCCTTAACCATACTAATATTATAAATGCGAAAGTAACTCTGTCTGTCTGTCTGTTACGCTTTTACGCCTAAACTACTGAACCGATTTTGATGAAATTTGGTATAGGGGTAGATTAGACCTTGAGAAAGGACATAGGCTATGTTTGGTCGCATAAATTTGAAAAAATCGTACTAATTTTGAAAAGATTTTTATATTTTCTTTAACTCAAAAACTACTGAACCGATTTCAAAAAATCTTTCACCAATAGAAAGCTACATTATCAGGTAATCAAGTATGAATATCAGTTAAGACCGGGATCAGAATTCCACGCGGGCGGAGCCGCGAGCAACAGTTAGTAATATACTTATACCTAAGAGCTCTTTATGGCAAGGTAAATACTATTTGTTTTATAGCGATATTTTTATAAGGCCAACATTAACAATGCATCATCGGTAGTTTATAATTACTGTTTGTAATTAGAAATGTAATTACTGCAAATGTAATATTGTATTTGCCTCTGAATTTCCATTCAAAGAGTTTTCAGTGAAACCACCGCAGCGATGCCTGCAGGCAAACCAAATGTTTGCAATGATATATTATTTACAGAGCAATGTATAATTTTCAGGAATTGTATAAAGTAAAATGCTGAGGTACTTTTTATACAATACCGGGCACTATCTCTGTAACCAATTTTAACTAGATCCGTTCAGTCGTTTGAGCGTGATTGATCAAACGGCTATTTATCCTGGAAAGGGGTAGGCAGAGATGGCAGGATGACAGCTTTTGTTTTTTAATAGTAGAAACGAAACTGGTTATCACGAATATATATAAAAATCAATGCCACTTTTCGTTGTTAGTTCATAACTTAAGAACGGCTGAACCGATTTGGCTAATTTTAGTTTTGAAATATTCTTGGATGTCCAGGGAAGGTTTAAAGATGAGAAAATAGGTGCAGCGGGAACGGGATCAAAAATTCAAGCGGGTTGAAAAAAATATGGCGATATGAAGTTCGCCGGGACAGCTAGTCACGAATAAATTAATACTATTAATAGTGAAGTTTTATATCATAGAATAGAGGCAAACGAGGTCACAGCTTCAGAATGTGACGTGTGAAAGTTCAAAAGTGTCTTACCAGGGCGTGTCCAATGAAGGAATGACGTCCTCAGCACTACAATGTGTGGCTGTACTTATCGAATTACGTTCTAAGGGCCCCTACAGATGCGTGACGCAAGCGGGCCGTCATTGGAGTTGTACGAGTTCAAAACGGGTGGTGAACCCACTGGGCTCATAAAATTACATATCGAGGATGAATCTACAACTGGAATAAAAGTTGTAGATTCGTTCCCTGTATAGGCACCCATTGGTCCCCTGGTAGAAGACCAGTTAGTATTAATTTACGAGCTGTTGCCGTCGGCTCTGGTAAGTCATTTATCGCAACCAAACATAGTCTATGTCCTTTCCCAAGGTCTAGTACCAAATTTTATCAAAATTGGGTCAGTGATTTAGACATGAAAGCGTAACAAACAGACAGACAGAGTTATTTTCGCATCTATACTTATTATTAGAATGGAAATTTTGTATTTTATCGGCTCATCATTCTCCTGCTCTTATCTCAAGTTTATTTGGGGACGGCGCAACATGTGTGGTTTTTCCATTCATCTCTAGTTGCAGTAATCTAGACATTTTCTCCCTTTTTAACCATATCATTTTTTACACAGCCCATCCATCTTCTTCTAGGTTTTGCTCTCTCCTTGTAGCCATCCACTTCCATAGTTAATGCCTCTACATCGGCTCGGCTATCAACATGAATTTTAAATACTAAGCATCCTGGAATTAACTTAAGTATAATAAAATCTTGTTAATTAGAGCCAGTCGCGATTGATTTTCAAAACTATCGTATAGCTCCCCCCGCGCGTTGTAACCGTGTCGTGTGTGTAAAGGCCTTTAGAACCAAACGCAACGTCAGAATGGTACCATTGTTGTCCCCCTTTGGCGTGGGACGACATACATTGGGACCTTGCTAGAATCTACACGAGCATTGTTTGATTCTAAAGCTTAATTATAATACAGTTGATTTATGGAGCGATTTTATTTTCTGTATGGCATCTATAGGTACCTAATGGTGGCCTTCATTCTGGAGACTTTATTTAGGTACAGTTTTTTACCCTCTGGTGGGTTTCCTATTGAGGTGTCGTATACAAAAAATATAGCTCTTTGAAATTTGCAGTACAGACTTACGTGTTAAACAGTAGTCTTCCCCATAAAAGTTGTACCTGTGTAGTGAGATAGGGCTCTGAAAAAGGTGTCCTAATCGAGGTTGGGAGGTCGGACGACAGTTGCTCTCACAATTGTTTCATATTTTTATAATTGTCCAAATTAGTCAACTCTTAAAATAAGCGGACACCAGCCCATTCGTGGCTCGGCGTATGATAGAATAGAATGCCAAATGTATGTGATTTGACGTAGGTATATGCCAGGCGTCAACGAATGTCAAAAACGTCAAATCCTATACATTTGTTATTCTATTCCATCATACGCCGAGCACGGAATTGCCACTCTTGTCTAGGGGGGCAGGTTCCCATGAAAGTCTCGAATGACTATATCCCAATTCCAGTCCTTATTTGCTCTTCTGTTCGCTGTATCTCCCACCTGTACTAGGAAGTGAAGGAACTGATGATTTTTTAGAGCAAAAGAAAACGCTGCTGCTGTAGCCATGTTTTGGGCCGACACAACTTAAAAATCTAGTCACTATCTGGTATATTTAGTGATTAGATTTTTAAATTTAGTCAACCTCGCCGTCTAGCCATTGACTCGAAGAAGAAGCCGTAGAAATAAAAAAAAACGTATCCAAAGAAGAAAGGAAGAAAACAAAAGAAAATTGTTTTTATTGTGGATCTCACATACTTATAAAAATAAAAATATATCAGTGAAACCGCGTGCAAAAGCTAGTAATATCTGAAGTAGTTCAAAGTTTTCAGCTAATTTATTCTGTTACGCGCAGACAATACGAAGTTACACAATGTATGTAACTATTTGTACGTTACCGAACGGAGTTTGTTGACTTTATCCACTTAGAACTGACCTTCGTAACTGTAACAAAAACATTGTTGTTACACAACTTCGCAAAAAAGAAGAGTTATGTTTTCAGACTTCAGTGAGTTCTTTGCCGATCAAAAAACAAAGATCAGGCTCAGGTTTAGAGAACAGATAGGAGTCGCCACCATAATAAACCGAACCTATAATTAAAAGTTGACTCCGGGTCCCGAGATGAAAATCTCGGATGCCATCAAATTTTTTTATACCAAAATTACTTGTATTCCTCTCTAACCCCTCCAGTTAAGCTAAATTGATAGAGTAATAAGTATCGATACTGTCTGGCCAGGAATTGAGCCCGAGACTTCTCGATCGACTGACTTCTTATTGACCACTAATGAAGTTGAATAGATAGCACAGGCTTTTGTCATGGCACATTACCATAGATTACCTAAATAGTTTGTTAACTTTACTATCACAGACTCTTAAGAACACACCGGTACGATCACGTAAGACTCCCAGTGCTAATATTAGGTCATATCATAGACTGAACTTTCTGTAACAGACTCAAACAGCAAAGTTTCAGACGTATTTAACTTAATATAACTCAAAAATATACGAACTAAGTTCAAAACTAAACACATTGCTATAAAGTTCTTGTGGAATGTGGACGACATCGTCAAAGGCGTGGATATTGGCGGGAATCGGACATTTTCTTTCAAGCTGTCATGTATTCCCGCGTAAAATACACTTTATTTTCTCTAAAGCCCAAAGAAATAAAAACAAGAAATGAAAGTATTGTGAGGGCGACAATAGTGCTGATTTTATTGTTACAAAACTTAACGAGTTTGACAAGATTGGAAAGTATTCCTATCCTTGTCTTACTTTTGGTAGAAAAGGAAATGGAAATACCTTTTAAAGGGATACCTATACTTATCACTTTATGCACTAGTGTGACAATAGTCTCACTGCTAAGAATGCCGAAGACCTTGCAACTGGAGGAAAATAACCGGTAGTGAAAGCCTCAGATGCAACAAGGATTCATACTGAGATAATGATGACCTATAATGTAATTGGATAGGTCTATACCTATTCAAAATAACATAAGTTAATTTTGGCTGCGACCCTATAATGTTGTACTACGTTCCAGAATTGTTGAAGTGACGCGTCATAAACAAGCTCCATAGATCATCCAAAATATTACTATAATTTCGGTTGCTAATATTATTAAAAAAAAAAAAAACGCAACACGAACTGCTTTTTGGCTGTAATCCTATTTACCTCTAGAATGGTAAATTAACGCTCTATAGAAAACGCCTGTACTTACTATGCACAGTATTACTAGTATTACCAAGTATTACACTGTAATAAAATAACATATCACAAAGGCGTTGCTACGATCCTATAATGTTGCTTCTTATTCAGGTGGCTCCAATTTGACAACACATTCCACTGCGATTTACTGTTTCCGAAACCAAATCTGGTTCCAAATAATGATTTTCCAATCGCAACTCGTAAATGTAACGCATCCGACCGTACAGTGAATTAATTGTGGACATTCCCATTCGATTTATTCGGAACTGATGGCACCATCAATATTGCTGAAGGGTCGATTGAATATTCTAGTAATGCGTAATCCAATTTATCGGGTTCGTAGGATGTGGCAATAGGATATTAATTTGTAATGAAGGATACAATTTGCAAATGTTTAGCAAATCGATTTTTATATTTTATATCGTTAACATGTCAATCCTTGGATGGCATGTTCATTTGTCATTCATTTTAGGAAAGAATTCCTCAGCCGGAAAGGTCCGTTTTGGTGCTTTTAGCTACGGTAGACTAGAAGGCAATAAACAAGCGCTTTGCACTTCGAAATTTTCTGGGTGGTTACCCGTGCGTAGGACAAAAACAGCGAGGCGATAGGGTAATTTACTTACAGCCAATGAATGTGCACGGTTGGCGTTTGTATGCTCACTGAAAAACGAAACTGCGGGAAAAACACTGAAAAATAATAAGTACTTAACAAAAATTGTGAGGACATGCCACAGACCACTGCCTATATCCAAATTAAGCATAATCTCTATTATAAGTTCTAGGATGCTGATGAATTGTGCTGATATGGTGGGCCGTGTGCTTGTCTGCCAACTAAGTGGTATAAAAAAAAAAAAAATGCATTTCAAAATTTTATATTTCTCGGCCAATGTCAAAATCTGGGTGTTATAAAATTTCCGTATTTCTTCAAAGATATACAGATATGAGAAGATATAATTATATAGGTAAACACGACAGTTGTTTGGTCAAATGTCTGAAGTTTTTCAATACCGTAGCCGTAGTCACGCCATCGCTTCTCGTCTTCGCTAGACTACTGAAACATTAAACAGAAAATACCTCCCTTGAGTGCTACACTGTACTGTATAGTTTTAAAAGTTCATGCCAGAAGAGCGAGCTCCCAAATATTTAAGTTTGGCTCTTAGCTACATACGAGCACTCTCTTACTCCACAGAATAAACTATTTAATTATTTTCCTGTTGCCATTTCTACAGAGAATTTTTAAACTCATTGGTGTATTCCGTTTGGAGTTGAAACCGTATAGTTCTACTCTGAACGGTGGTTCTCAACTCCAACGGTACTTATAATCCTATGGAGCCCTGTGGTCCGAGCAGTCATAATTTCAGTAGGTTGTGAAGCGAGCGAATGATCGATGCTTCTCATGACTTCTCGTGTTTTCAACTTCATGTTACGTGGCAATGCAGACAGTCTTTTGGGAACTTTTATGAGATTTTAAAATGTTGATTAGGAAATCTTTCCTGTAAAAGAACTTCTATGTGCCCTTACCTATGAAAAAGTGTTCATAGCAGAGTTTGGTTCACAACGACGATATATTCGAGTAAATTGTAATCGCTCTCCAAGGCTAAATGTTATATGTAGACAGGACTTGTCTCAGGGGTAATACAAAGAGCTTCACACCGGAAATGGAGGATAAAGTTTCTCTAAAAAAAGATTTTATCTTTCCTCTGTAATCCACGAAATCCCCAGAAGTATTATAGGTAAATGTAGGGTTTATTCTGAAATCTTTTTTTATAGAGCTACTCATTATTAAGATGAGCTTATATTGAGATGGATCATACCGTTCCTAATTCTTAGGTTCAGCTTAAGGAAAAGTTGGGTTCGTCTGAGAAACACTGTCACAATTAAGGTCTGCGTTAAGTAGCTGTTTGCTGTATTCATTTAATCGCCATTACTAAAATATTAAAAAAATAATAAATACATGTAGTATTCAGCGCAAGTTTAGCTGCATCATAGAGACTGAAAAGACGAACCCAACTGAGTTGGGAAAATGTTGGAAGAATGATGATGACAAACATGTACTTCATGCTCGAAACTAAGACCTTGTCCAAGGAATCGTACCTAGAAACTTAAGATCCACGCAAACATACCCATAAATTATACCAGGAGAGCAGAACCCATGAGGCAGTCAGCTTTCTTTTATTATGAATGGAGATCGGTATGTTGTGTCATATGTTGTACTTTGTACAATACCCTATTGAGATTACAATTACCATAATTTCGAATGTAAATGAATACGCAATCTTCCGAGGACACAAATCTCTGCTTTTATTACAGCTGTAGTACCAGGATGACATAAATATTCATTGGTACGTATCTATTATAATGTACAATACATGTTATACTGCGGCTCGTCTCGACTGCGGGAAAAATGAGTAAAACAAAAGCACCTACCAGGTCCCATTCTGGATATTAACCATACAGGGACCCCCTCAAACACGCAAATTTCATTAGCTTTAATATTAAATATCATGCCATTTCGTTCAACAGTGATCATACAGACATTAAATGTAGGTACCTCTTATTGACCCCAAAATCCTTCTTTACAATACGAAACGTTACCATT
Source organism: Eilema depressum (assembly GCA_914767945.1). Taxonomy (NCBI): domain Eukaryota; kingdom Metazoa; phylum Arthropoda; class Insecta; order Lepidoptera; family Erebidae; genus Eilema; species Eilema depressum. The sequence continues at coordinate 14,389,158 of OU612031.1, forward strand.
CGGTAATGATGCGAAGGAATTTCATGACGGATTATGTATGTAAATATTTATTTTAGTTTATTTTAGTAATAATAGTTTCTAGTTTTCAATTTAATTTAGTATTAAGTATCTATATTATTTATGACGAACGTATTTCAGAAATAAATCTTTACAATGTAAACTGCCAGTACCCCAAACCCAATAAATCTAAATCAAGCCCCTAAACGACTAAAGTGTCGATAATTAATACGATACGATTATCCAAAATTATTTTATGATATGTCTGATCGCGAGCTGGTACCCTAGAGAGAGGCCCAATTCACATCGGTTCTCCCTTGTTTGGTATAACAACGTTTGGTCGAATGTTACTAATTCGAACAACGTTTGAGAAAATAATTGCTTTGCATAATATCGATTGACATAATTTTCATTTCATCGAATATTTATTTGCGATAACAACCTTTGCGCTATTGATCAAAAAGTATAATGCTCATTTCATGTAATGTTCAGTTGATATTATTATGTATTTCATCGAATATTCAATTGGTATAATGTTAATGTAGTGTAGAAATTTATTTATCTGGCCCTCGGCGGCCGCTGCCGCGGCACGCTCGCTTCGCTCGCTCGCCTCGTGCTTGTTGTGGTCACAGTTCTAACCTAACCTAACCCTGCCGATTTCCGTGATGTAAGAAAACCACTAAGAGTATGTTTCATGAAAAACAATACAAGCAAAAATTGAAAAACTCTCAGTGCAATCGGCAGGGTTAGGTTAGGTTAGAACTGTGACCACAACAAGCACGAGGCCACAGATTACCTAATAGACGAGGCGAGCGAGCGTAGCGAGCGTGCCGCGGCAGCGGCCGCCGAGTGATTCGGTATGATCTCTCGACTAAATCATTATTAGTCTAATGAAGCATTAGTTTAACACGTTCACTGCGGGAGGATTTTTAGTGTACTTTTATCTGGTGCGTGTGAGGTTATATAGACTCATGGAGGACTTTTTAACTGTGCGTATGTGGTCATATTGACCCATAAAAAGTTCAGTTTTAATATAGGTTTTACTCAGTGGTGGTAGCGATTTTTGTCTGTTTTTTTTTTGCAGTACATAGACCTTTATATGGTGTATATGTGACTACCGGCGTTTTTGGCTCCCATGTTTCGTTTATGCTATAAAAGAGAAACAATTTGTGAGTTCATTTTGACCACACAACGCACTGAAGATATCAAAAGGCTAGTGATGGGAAACACTTCTGTTAATATTCATATCGATAAATTGACGTAGAGCTGTATTACTTATAGGTTATACTAATACCATTGGAATCTTAGAGGCTTAAAATGAAAAATCAAAGACTTAGTAACGGTTTATTTTAATATGATGGCACCTATGTCACGTTCCTCAACAGTGCTGCCCTTCTTTCTCAATAAACTATTCATATCAAAACATATATGTTAATTCAAAAAATTCTATTGAATTTGAGTAGATGATCCATAAAACTATTTTATTGACTTTAAAATCAATCCCTATGATTAATAACCGCGTCTATCTTGTTCATTTTTAACAATTTTTTTTCGATATGCTGGGTTTTTCTTCTCTTCTATTCTGCTCTTCTCTTCGTTTTCTACCTCACTGTCATAATTTAGTTTTTTCTACTTCGTTTAGGCATTTCTAACACATGCCGAGAACACCACGTTACCTAACGAGTATAAAATACTAAAATTCAACGATACAAGAAAGATCGAAAATGTAGGCACTTAAACGACGTGACATCTACGATGTCGCTCTGCATTACAACACTACCCGCACAAAATGACGCCAGCGCATCGTTCAGTGCGGATGTGAGGTGCAGAGAGTGTGTGGTCATATTGAACTCACACCGCACTGGAATGAAATATTTTTCTTCTGGTGCGGGTGAGGTCATATTGGGTCACGACTATTTAAAAATGCTGGATTGTTCACATTAAAGCGGTGATCATAATGGTATATTCATCTCTTTCCTGTAAAATATATTCTTAAAGTTATCCCTCTCGCACCAGGGGAAAGTACGCTATTTTCGTCCCGCACCAGACAAAAGTTAGCTATGAGCCAAAATGACCTCACAACGCAGCGAACGTGTTAAATAAAATTAGTGCAAATGAAAATTCGGTGAAATGATATTATTCCAACTAAATAATTATGCTAAATAAAATTCTACCAATTAAATATTCGGTCAAATTAATAATTATGTGAAATGACTTTATTGTAACTGAAATTAGTTCAAGTGATATTCGACCAAACGTTGTTATACCAAACAAGGGAGAACCATTCACATCTAGGGGATACTGGAGTATTTTTTATATGTGGTAATAGTAATGGCGCAAATATAGTAATTTAACAGGTAAAGCCCGACCAGTAAAATAAAAAACCTCGCCATATTGCGGTAAACTATTGGAACTAATTTCTTCATATGGTAACAATCTATACAATGTCATTATGGTCATCTGTCAGTGTGGTGTCAATTGTGCGTGTTGTTGAGTTTGAGAGCGCTACAAAACTACAAAACTATAGTAATATGCCGAAAACTATTAAAAGCCAGTTAAGAAAAGTAATTTATAATATAACAAAGTATTTGTCGGATAAAAAGTAGGAAGGATTGGACTCTGTTCCTCTAAATAACATCACGGACCTTGTTGTCAACATGACGGGTAGGACATCATAGAGTACGTGCAACTGAAATAGGCCTAATCTACTGATTTTACTGTGACTAATTATTATTCACATTTTTAGGTATATCCCGATCTTCTGTAATAAAAATACGAAGAGAAGGTCAAACGTCAAATGTATTTTCTACGCCTAAGAAAAATAAGCCTAACGCAAAAAGAAAATCATGCTCGATTATTTTGATCTCTGTGCTGTTAGGCATAAAATACAAGAATTTTATGCAGTCCGAAAAACAATATCGCGTGGTCCCTGTTCTATACATGGTGTAACTGTATGTCTAACTTGTATTTACCATTACAAGCAGTAAACTATTATACGGATACTACTGTATTGTGATTTGTGCCCAGTCCTTGTAACCAGTATAACACGCCGCGTCTATTTTTCTATTTTAACCAGAAAACTTAACAGAGAAAAACTTAACTTTTTAACAGAGAAAAAAAAATACATTTTAGTGAAAGTTTTGTATATTAAACACGTACTACAAGTTCTTTCTTTTTCTTTTCTTTCTATATTAATTCGTTTGTAATATTGGACACGATCTTTTTTGTATCGAAACTTAAGAACAAAGCAACTTAATGAAATTAAAAAAAAAGAAGTCTATAACTCACTTTTGTGAATAATAGCAATGAAAAACATGACAGCCTCCGTGGCGTAGCGGTAGTGAACGCGGCCGCTACGCAGGAGGCGCGGGTTCGATCCCCGCTCAGTGCAAATATTTGTGTGCATTAAATATGGGTATTTGCATTGGTCTGGTCGTGCCTCGGAGAGCACGTTAAGCCGTCGGTCCCGGTTGCCATAAGGACATCTATGGCAGTCGTTACGGGTAGTTGGTGCCCTAAAAAGTCCAAAAACAACGGTCTAGCTGCAAAGCTTCGATATCGCCTAATGTTAACATTGGGTCGTGGAGGTCAGGTGGCAATCGCTTCATGGAAAATATCGAGGTCTAGCCAAATCTGTAGCTATGACTGGTAAAAGCGGACCCCAGACTCCAAGCTGAAAGCTTCAGATGCGACTGGGAATAACGCTAGGAGGAAGAAGAAGCAATGAAAAAGTCACAGTTTTATATTAGGTGTCATTCCGTGCTTAATTGCGGGGAAATAAAAGCCTGTTCATAAGCAAGTGTGTTGAAAAATATTGGCATTTTACATGTGTATCACTGTACTTGGTGTTGTCATAATCATAGATGTTTTTGGCGCCCCCAGTACGGGTTTTTTATTTTATTGGTCGGACTTTAATTACATATTTGAGCCGTTTGGGGTTGAGACGCTGGGATCATGGGGTCCAAGTGCCCGTCTTTTATTTAAAGAAATTTCTAAACGGCTTATAGACGCTACCCGTGACCAGAGGGCTGGTTCATTCCTTGCACAAAGGATTGGCATTGCCATTCAACGTGGCAATGCCGCCAGCCTTCTGGCCACCCTCCCAGTTGACGTCGATGGGGAGGAATTTTTTGACGCCTAAACCTGCAGCTTTGTATATAGGTATACAGATATTGTTTTTATACTAGTAATTAATTTATGTAAATATTTGTACTTAATTGTAATTTCTTAACAAAACTAATTAGCCTGTGGTAATTAAATATCAATCATATTTATCCCTGATGTGAATTTGACCTTAAAATTAACTTGAATACGTCCTACGGAGTAAGGAATGCCATCTTAAAGAAAAACCCGGTTAAACTAAACGAGTAGTATCTAGTATTTTGCAAGTAGAATACTAAAATGAAATAGATTCAATTAATGAATACAAGTTTTGCAGACATGCTTATCGTGCCAAGTAATCTAAGTTATGGCCAAAAGACGTCTCCTCGCTTGAAGGACGCACTCCAATCTGATACTAATTATGAAATACTGGCCTTGGTTTTGAGGCTTTATCTTATAATGTTAAGGCGGCCACCCACTAACAGTTTATCGAACGACAACCGGATGATATCGGTCTGTCAGTTCATCGCAATAGCCCACACACAGTTTCGTATACGATTTTGGACTGACGGCTAATATGTGTGTGGCCGCTTGACGATTTCGTTCAGCAAAGACAGTTAAAGGCCGGACAGGGACAGTCTATGGCCGTCGGCATTTTATACGTAATAACATCAGACTAAAAGAATAAAATAATGTTATTATTTTAGTCTGAGGTAATAAAATTCTATTACCTCAGACTAAAATAATAACATTATTTTAGTCTGAGGTAATAAAATTAAGATGACATTGATGACATAAGGACTGCAGGCCGCTCGATAGGACCAGAAACTGCAGGCGGACTGTTAGTGGGTGGCCACCTAGCTGACCCGGCGAACTTCGTACCGCCATATTTTCCGCCCGCGTGGTTTTCTGATCCCGATTTATCAGTGTTTCTCTACAATAATATGCATGTATTATACATATAAACCTTCCTCTTGAATTACTCTATCTATTAAAAAAACCCGCTTAAAAATCCGTTGCGTAATTTCGTAGATTTAAGCATACATAGGGACGGACAGACAGCGACAGCGACTTTGTTTTATAATACGTAGTGATGATGATATTATAGCTAACCGAACTATCCCAGCTTTGTCCGTGGTATACTTTGAACTACTTGGCTTATAGGGATGATACACGAGGAGAAAGGGGTAACCTTTAAACATTAATTTGCCGGGAATCTGCCGGATTTCTTGACATTTATGATTACTACTCCCCTCCCTTGAGTAGTAGCGTGATGATACGAGTATATAGCTAACTGCAAACAACTTCAAACCGGAACATCGCCAGACGACGCTCTGGTGCAGGCTTTCTTGTTAGGAATTGGAGGTCAGCTAACTAACAGTCACTCTCATCAAAGGGAAAAGAAACCATAAGGTGGAAGAGTATAGCGAACCCCTGGCTCCTAAGTACGCTTTGAATATGAGACTGTATTTGAAGCTTGAATGAAGTACCGGTTAGTGGCAAGGGGTCCCTATAACCCGATTCTTGTCGGCTTGCTCTGCAAAAGGAAGCCGTGGTAGAGATGTTTAAATTTATACTTAAAATCGAAATTCAGTATCTGAAATCAAAATGCCTAGAATTCCATACGAAAATTGCTATGGTCTTTCTATAGGAGCTAATATTTATTTCTACCGGTTTCGCTTTGAAAATTTTCACCTTTCACCAATGCTATCGGTACCATTTCTTGTAGTATTGTTTTACTTTCCATAAAAAATTACAGAAAGAAAATCAGTAGGTACAAAGACTGTCAAAGACGATCGATGTTGAGGCGTGAAGGCGGAGAGTTGCGTGTTCGAAGTACATCGGTTCGATGCAATCCAGCGGCGTTCACGGATTAATTTATGGATAAGATTTACAATCACGACAGTGTGAAGGAAAGTATGCTTTAAAAAATATGTAAATATTAAGTAAATTAAGTAGAAATAAAGGTACGGCTACAGCTCATATTTTTCGCAACATTTTCTCTAGTACATCAAACATGGAAATCTCTGCATCCCTATGTTATTCTTTCTTTAAAGGCCAAACATCATTAAATTTTTTTGTGAAAAACCATAAAGATGTAGATTTCCATGTTTGGAATTTGGAATTTTTTTTTGTGTTTTTTTTTTTGTTAAGTATATTAGCAACCGAACTCCCTACTTCCCTACTTCCCTACTAATATTATAAATGCGAAAGTAACTCTGTCTGTCTGTCTGTCTGTCTGTCTCGCTTTTACGACTAAACCGCTGAACCGATTTTGATGAAATTTGGTATAGGGGTAGATTAGACCTTGAGAAAGGACATCGGCTATATTTGGTCGCGATAACCGACATCCACGCGGGCGGAGCCGCGGGCAAAAGCTAGTTACTAATATTCCCTTTAACCCCTCCAACTAAGCTAAATTGCTTGTGCTAGGAGTGAGTTCACGTCGGTACTGTAATGGTCAGGATTCGAACCCGGGACCTCTCGATCGTAAGGCCGACTGTTTAAGTGTGTTGTGCTAGTGAAAATGTTGCCGAAAGGACTGATCGGTAGTTAGTTCCTTGAACATCGTCGTGTATTTATTTCACAAATCTCGAGCAAAATTGCAGGTAGAAACTAGTTACAATATAAAAATGCAATAATATTTATAGTTTTAAAACTGTAAATCCAATTATGGCAAGGAAATTGCTATAAAGTTGTTGGCACGCAAACTTTCACAGATAATAAATGAAATAAAATGTCAGTTTTGCTCCAGATCGGCAACGATACTAACGACTACTCTATGAAATTACTTATCTACAAGAAGTTCTCAGTTCCACGATTATCTCTTGGTGCATTGTTTTAGGGAAACTGAAAGGATAACGTGTTGAATGAAATTTTAAAGAGCATCGACCTCGGGCGGGACTCGAACCCGCTATCTTTCTCTTACAGGGGGAATGCTCTGACCACTAAGCAACCGAGACCCTGATCCAAATTCTTCTATACATATGACTTAGGGCGACGGTAGGAGCCATCTACCGATACTCGTACAAACTATTGGAATCAATGAATGATGTTTGATGAAATATCGGAATCAATGAGTGAACCGTCGATGATGTTCACAGGGTGACTACTATAATGGTAATATAATAAATAACAAATAAATCGCGATAGAATTCGTTAAAAAGTGGTTTTATTTCAATGAGTGATATTCGCGTGAATATCAGAAAATATCATGATGTGCGATGTTCATCGGCGACGTCTCACTCTCCCTCTGTCAGACTCAGATGGTATTAGAGAGTTAGAGAGACAAGATACAAACATCATATAACGCACAGCTTGGTCACAGAACACACAGCTCCGTGAACGAATTACAAATGTAGGTAATGGACGTCAAGGGTTTTTCTTAAACGCTTTACCAGATGGATAGTGCGAGTACGTGCTTAGTTTTATAATGTTTTTAAATCATGATAAAGCCTGTACACAGTGTACACCCGTACCTAACGGGTGTACACTCTGTACAGGCTCTTATCCTTTCTTATCCTTCAGGCCCAAGCCAACTTTACGTGTAAGGTGCCCATTACACGGTAGGTTTTGCTGTCAGTTTAACCACAATCACCCCGTGATTGACCAATAACATATCGTCTAATAGCCGTGATTGTGGTTAAAATGACAGCAAAACCTACCGTGTAATGGACCCCGCAATGGGCCTGATAAACGACAGACGACTTAGGTGACATTTCATCTCCAAAATATTTCATCTTCGAAGAAAATGGCACCCTTCTCAAATTATTGCTAGACGACAAATCATCCGGTTAATATACAGGGCGTCCCACGGCGATGCCACATGGAGGGAAAGTACCTTAAATCCTTAGTTAGCTCATTTTACTTAAAGGAGACATCATTTTATTTTTAAAAAGAAACAAAACTGCATTTAAAGATTTTTAAAATTTCGCTTGCCACACCCAGTAATCGAACCGACTAAAATCAGAAAAAGTAACATCCTGTATTTTTATGGCATCAATCGATAGTGTCAATCATAAGGATCAAATCTCTCTAAGAAACATGGTAAATTAAATGAAAGGAAGTCCTTGCAATCTAAAATTATAAATTCAATTTGGCAAAATAAAACACTTTAATCCAAAGTTCATCCATCCATCTGATACCATATTAACAATAAAATTCCATATTTAAACTACTTTTCTTTTTTTATCGTGCTGACACCGCTGCTGGTCAGCAGTAGTATTTAGGTATGTCGAACTCAAACCGACTAAAACCGCACGCCGTCTAAATTAACAGGTTATAAGTTGATCCATAGGGCAATTCTCTTGCCGTTTCCGTTACACAGGGTACACCGCGTGCAGGTTTCTAATCAAGCACCCAAAAATAACTACCTACCCTACCTACACATACCTCATGCAGTTACCCAATAAAGTTACATTCTAAACAGGTAACAAAGTTCATTCATTTAGTACTCATTTTACTAAATAAATTTCATCAAAGATATCTCTAGTGTTGATACCTTGTAAGAATTTCTCACAAGGTATCAACACTAGAGATATCTTTGATTTGATTAGAGATCTGCACGCGGTGTGTACCCTGTGCAACGAAAATGGCAAGAGAAATTGCCCTATGGATCAACTTATAACCTGTTAATTTAGATGGCGTGCGGTTTTAGTCGGTTTGAGTTCGACATACCTAAATACTACTGCTGACCAGCAGCGGTTTCAGCACGATAAAAAAAGAAAAGCAGTTTAAATATGGAATTTTATTGTTATAATATGGTATCAGATGGATGGATGAACTTTGAGTTAAAGTGTTTTATTTTGCCAAATTGAATTTATAATTTTAGATTTCAAGGATTTCCTTTCGTTTAATTTACCATGTTTCTTAGAGAGATTTGATCCTTATGATTGACACTATCGATTGATGCCATAAAAACACAGGATGTTACTTTTTCGGATTTTAGTCGGTTCGATTACCGGGTGTGGCAAGCGAATTTTTAAAAATCTTTAAATGCAGTTTTGTTTCTTTTTAAAAATAAAATGATGTCTCCTTTAAACAAAATGAGCTAACTTAAGGATTTAAGGTACTTTCCCTCCATGTGGCATCGCCGTGGGACGCCCTGTATAACATACCGTTATGTATGTATATAATTTAAAGTTATAAATACAGAATCAGCAGTCCTACCTAATACGTTATGTCAAAGGTCAGCCATGTAGATTTACACTTCCTAATGGCTAGCGTGTGGCATAGTGCAAAGAAATGTTAATAATTTTCTAACGTAACATTGAATAAACGATAACCATTGTCATGGAAATGCTCATGGCCAGCACTGCTGCCAAGTGCCAAGTTTTAAAGGTTGGCAAATTGCAACTAGGTCTTACATCTACATAACGCGATACTTACTGCAGGTTCTTTGCGGTTTTTTATTTAAATTTTAGCAGTAAATTATTCGAGAAAATGCTAGCGAGCTTTATTTTTTATTTGGGAACACTTAACTTTTAAAAGATACATAATATCCTATGTTCTTACTTCTTCAGATTATAAGTTATTTTTATGTCACTTTTAAAATTATAAAAATTAAAATCAGATGTCGAGCACTGCCGCTACGGCACTGAGGTAGCGGATGGGTATATTATGTACTAATGTACAACATTCATTGTTTCAGGTAATAAATCAACTTCCTGTACATGCTTTAGCTCTCAACCCTCCGTAAGTAAGTACGTGGTATAATACCGACAATATATCTTGACACCAACATGTATTTTGCTTTTTGGGTGTCTTTTGACGAGAGCACGGTTTGCTACGGCGCGGCGGCGGAGGAGCTCAAATCCACCAATCATAGATTATATCAAACCAATCCGCAAGCGCCAGAGTCTCGTTTCTTTTTTTTATACCACTTAGGGCACACACAAGCACACGGTGACACCGTGACACTACGGCCCACCTGATGGAAAGTTGTTACCGTGGCCTATGGACGAATGCAACACCAGGGGAGTCACACTCGTGCTGCCGACCCTTTAAGAGCAGAGAGATTCTGTGACGTCAGCGAAGAAGACAAGCATTATAAGCCTATGGTCTTCCCACTGACAGCACAAACCTCTCCGGTGAGCTCTAGCTACCCTAGTCACCGCCGGAAACACAACACGAGGTTATTTACCCCCGGTATTTTCTAGCGACTTCGGGTCAAGATATAGGTCTTGAACTATACAGACATAGGGCTTTAATCTCTGCAATTATCACCCGTCCGTCGCAGCCGAGGTGCCTTTGAGATCGCCTACCTTTTTATGTTCTGCAGTAAAGGGTAATCCATTCACTTGCAACCTTGGGAATGTGTTGCTTTGTTCTTTGAGGTCTAGACTTCACTTATATTTTTTATAGTACGAGTAATTTACGATAAATGCAAATGTATAGTAAGAGCACAGTGAAACGAATTCATATGAAAGAGTTCGTTAAACTGTGGCAAGTCTGTGCAATGAATGGTAGGTAAATATTCTGAGGAATGTGGCTATAATATTACATTTGTCTATTATACAAAGTTATTTTTTTTCTCATTCTCTAAATATGTAGTGTTATGAAATTTCTACTTAAACAATATGGTAAACAGCCATATTGTTTAAGTAGAAATTTTATAAATATAAAAATAAAATAAAAGTTCTAAGTACATCATGATCAACAGATCAAGATCACTCTTTCATAATCAAGAAAAGTGGGTTTTTCGCGATTCTCTCCGAATTTTTCGGTTTTAAAATAGGTATGTAGTTAACATTTTAACACGCCATTATAAGGCAAAAAGTTTTGGGGCGATCGAGAACAGGGGGCACCACAACTAACCCAGAAAAGTTACCCCATCACACGTGTCACATCTTAAGCCTTCCACAAGCTTTCGACCTCACCTACATAGCTCGTATTAGGGCAGTTCTAGACTGTGGCGTGACCGGCCAACATAAAGCCGAGCTCTCACGATCACAACCGAGGAATGAAGGTTACTATCGTCAAACTTTTTACTGGCATCTTTCTTTTCCTTCCTTAATGGATATACACCTCATATATGAACACGCAATGCCTTTGTTTACCCGTCAGTTTGTCAGTAACTTCGCTGATCAGATTTCTCGTTTTATATTTTACTAGCTTTTGCCTGCGGCTCCGCCCGCGTGGATGTCGGTTATCGCGACCAAACATAGCCTATGTCCTTTCTCAAGGTCTAATCTACCCCTATACCAAATTTCATCAAAATCGGTTCAGCGGTTTAGTCGTGCGAAGCGAGATAGACAAACAGACAGACAGACAGACAGAGTTACTTTCGCATTTATAATATTAGTAGGGATAGGGATTTAGGTACTATCCAACTGCATGATGGATGATAAAGCCGAGCACAACTGGGTTAGGAAAAGCCGCAGAGGATGATTGTGATGACCATCAGACTGCATGATGGTATGCTAAAGTAGGTCGGCCGGAGTGCGAGGGGTCGCCCGGGGTGTCAAGGAGATGTCTACGATAATCTCACCTCTGGCAACCGACGGCCCACAGACGGAGTGCGTTTTAGTCTGGTCTAGTCCGACATACTTAATTCAAAAGAATGAGATAACCTATTACTTATTGTAAATTAAGGTTTTGGAGATTGCTGTAGTGGAGTTTGTTGCGTCGTTTCTTCTCCACTAGCGCCTAGGAAGCGGAGGTGGTAGGTACACTCACCTAAGTTAAAATTAGAATTGACTAACAATGTTATTTATGTTATGTTATATCGAGAAAAATAAAAGATACATGAAGGATCAGAAAGAGTCAAGTAGTGGTCGGTATCGACAACTGCATTTTCACGTGTGCCTCGTTTGAACATGCGATAAGTTTGACCAATATTTGGTAAAACAACGGATGTGGAAACAGCAACAAGATAGCGAAAGTTAAGTAATTGTTATCAAGCTATTTGGCATAATAGGAGAACTGTTATGTATTGCATTCTGTTGTACACGGTACACGTGTAGCAGTATCGGTGTATGTTGCTGCTAGAATATTTTGTCAACATACGTACAGTCGGTGACTGACCCGTGGCACTACACTACCCAATGGCACTACTGGTAGTCGCAATTGAAGGTTAACAAAACATAATATATCATCATAATCATCCTCCTAGCGTTTGGAGCCTGAGATCTGCTAGTTGCTTGTTGTTGATTGTTATGTCGACTTTTCCAGGAGTACGGAAACCTTGCAAAAGGATCTTATTAGTCAATCATAACTAAAACTAGTAACACATACCATCAATGTGCCAGGTGGATCCAACTAGATTTTTTTTATACCACTAAGGTGGCCGACAAGCACGCGGCCCACCTGATGGAAAGTGGCTACCCTGGCCTACGGACATTTATGCAACACCCGGGGCGTTCCACTCGTGCTGCCGACCCTGAAGAAACCTTCAAATACCCTTCTTGAGAACCCCATATTGTAGTGAGAATCAGAGTATCCACAACTTCAGTGTGCGTGTCCTGAAGTTTCTTTTATACTGCACATTGTGCACCGTTTACGGTCGCAATGTATGAGGTCGAACTCCCTGCCTGAGGCGAGCGCTGCAATGATAGTATGTAGCTGTAGGCATCACGTCAAATAATTCATCTGAGCACAAATTATTGCATAGGCGGTAAAATACATACAACGAGGCAAAGTCCCTCTTGAGGCTGAGAGGTTTCACGTGGACTGCGAACTATGGTTCATAGTTCGACATTCAAACAATTTGAAGGGCCCACAAACTCCACAAACGTAGTGAGCTGGTCGGATCCTGCCGAATCGGTGCGTATTCTCCTTCAAAAGAGCACATCCAAGTGTAATTAAAAACAGTACAACGTTGTCTATTTTTGTTTAATTTTCGCATAGTCTTAATTACTCCCACGGAATTAACCTTTCCAATTAATTAAACGAGACACCGTCAGAATATTCAGAGGTACCTAATGCTGCTAGGCGTGTTCGAGCTTTCATATTTAATGCCAAATTGCTTTCCTCGAATGCCTCGTTAACCTACAAAATATTATAATTCAATTAGGAGGATGTTCGTGTAACAATTCTTACTTTGAAGAACAAAAGTGCACGTAGAAAGTATACTACTAATAAGTCGATCATACCTGCAAGCTGGTGTTGATTGGCGGACGAGACCCTGGCGTAGGTTTACCAGGTTGCGCAGTCGCTACCATAAAATCAAAAGGAGGGAAAGGGCTTATTATTATAATCTTCAGTTTCGAGGGGTCCCTATAATCCGATTCCTGCCGGCTTCTCAATGGGTCGCACGGTATATGACAAACTGGATCGAGCGAAGCTTTTAACCACTGGCATCCCTTTTGAAAATTTCCCCCTTCGCCACTGGTAATCTTATTTAAATAAATTAAAAAATGAAACAGCGAACTCCGTGGCCCCAAGGTGAAAGCCTCGGATACAACCGAGAACAGTATCCTGATGATGGAAGTGAGAAGGTATTTTTGCATAAAAAAGAGCTAAGGCTTTTTGATTGAAGTATGAACCTCATCTATTGTAAATTACAATCAAAATTGCATAGGAAACCTCCACATTATCGGCATCTTCTTTGAATATTACATCAACTCTCTTCAGACTATCAACCCTCCGCTGCTGATGCGATGTAGGAAATAGGCAAGTATCGAGCCACTTAAGTAGGTTAGGCACTCATTAACCCCACACCCGCTCAACGCTTAAGCAATTTGACTAAGCGTTTGCGCTAAGAAGCCAAGCTGTTGTACTAAGCGTCGAGAAACTTCAACATAAATGACATTATTATCTACCAACTATTAGGAAATCTGTGTGTAAGTACCTAATCAAAAATCTTTATTCATGTAGGTTAGAAAGTGACACTTATGAGCGTGAAAATTAATGATCAGTCAGATTCTCAAGGCTAGGTAATGAAATGCCATGAGGAAAGAATTTGGTAATAATAATCACCACTTTTTCAATCACCAGTAAATAGGTACAACGGAGTCTGAGTATGGCACCCCATGAAGACCTTCGGGGCGGGCCGTTTTAGCTTCACCTGACAAATGCAACTGGGAACAATCAAGATGCTTCTAACACTACTCCATTTGTCCAGTTCTAATAAGATGAGCAAACATACACACATACATACATAGCCTGTCAAAATTATAAGCCTCCTTCGACTTTGCCGTAGTCGGGTAAAAAGGCTTTTGACGTGCAAGCTTTGGATGCAACCGGGGTCCAAATGGCGCTCGGATGATGATGCAAGCAGAAAACTATTCTCGACCCGAGAATCGATCACGGAACCTTCCACCCAGTAGTGGCACAAAATGATTCATCAGATTTAGGAAAAAATATGAAATGAATGCCTTCGTGACAGTAAAGGAAAGGTACTGTCGTATACAAAAGCATTTTTACTCGACCCCTGACCCTGAAGGGTTTTCAGCTACCTCTGGGCCAGCCCATAGCGGCCCTCTTACGTGGTACAATTTCTTTGTCTGCAGGGGTTCTTTGTTCGTGGAAATAATACTTACATCGATTTTTATTATCGCACCCTTATCTGATTTCTCACCATTACTTGAGAGCTTTTTGTGGTATAAGGTCGGAGAAAAAAATAGCTGACGCTAGGAAATTTATAAAAAGATCTTTACATTGAAATATGTCAGTAAATATTATTGTTATAACCTGAGAGATTCAAGTTAATGTTTTTTTAGTTTGTATACATATACCTAGCCTACATGACCTAGTCAGGTGGACTGACGACCTACGAAGGGTGGCTGGGACGGACTGGATGCGGAAGCCGGAGGATCGGCAAACGTGGCGCATATTGGGAGAGGCCTATATCCAGCAGTGGACTGCAATAGGCTAATTGATTGATTGATTGATTGATTGATACATATATTATATAAGTAACTAGCTGCTACCCGCTGAAGTGACTGCCATATGACCTCGATCAAACCAATTGGCGATATTGAGTTCAGTTAGAACAGTAGTTGAACTTTTTAAGGCTTCAACTACCAGTAACGAGAACGACTGCCATAGATGTTCGTATGACAACCGGGACCGACGGCTTAACATGTCTCCCAAGGCACGACCAGGCCAATGCAAATAGACATAGGTATTCATTCATAGAAATATTTGCACTGAACAGTTACCGAACCCGTGCTTCCTACGTAGCTGTCACGTTCACTACCACTACACCACAGAAGCTGTCAAATCGCCTGTAAGGATGATGGATTTCAAATGATTTATTTTACTTTATTATTGTTATAATTCACATAATTGTAATTTATAATAACATTCATAATAAGCTCATAAGTGTGTTTATATAAACGAAATTGATTCTTTGATTCTTTGACGAGTTGTATTTCAAAATTAGCCAGTAACGCGAAACGTTGCGTCTTTCGTGTCATAAGCAGCGACGCCACAGGCGACCCCAAATCTCCTACGAAGGTATATAACGTCATCGTTGCTTTCACAGCGTTTTGTTTGCGGTCTTTTGTCCGCAACCGACAAAAGGTATTTCGTCCGGGTCGGTTCTAAGACACCTACGCTCTTGGTACTGTTGTTTCAACATTTTGGAAGTTATATCACCACTGCTAAGGTCGGATTTCACCGGGGGAATGAAGTCAAAGTCAAAATAAAATCAGTTCCCTTGTCAGTTAGCGAAACAATAGATATACAAATAAGCACGGTACAAACCAGTATAACGATAGGGCTTAAAATAAGTAAGTGTGAGGGCTACACTACGCGTGTTTTCAATACAAAGAGAAATACTAGCACAAGCAAATTAGAATTTTTATAGCACTTTTCCTTCGGAATTCGTTAGGGGCAGTCTACATTTGGCTTTGCGTGGTATTCGGTTCGTTGCGTTATCCACAACTTTTGAATTTATCCGTGTGGTGACGGAGAAAGAATACAAGTATCGCCACCCCATCTCATCCTAAGGGTGTCGTAAGGCGACTAACGGAAAAATATGCAAACGATATCACTGCGGGAGAAGGAAAATTCGAAATAAAAACCCTATACCAATCCGTCTGGCCAGCGTGGAAACAGTAGACCAAAGCCTCCCAACATTGGTAGAGGCCCATGTTCAGCAGTGGACTGCAATAGGCCAAATTGATTAGTTGATTGTGTAAAATTAAAAATATCCGAATAATTCGGTAAAGAAAATTCACCCTTCAATTCAAGATGGCGGATAACGCAACGAACCGAAAACCGCTCGAAACCAAAAATGTAGACTGCCAGTGACACGCGTTGTTACGAAACAGTTTGTCACTCAGAATAAGGGGCCAGTGTTGTAATTGTATACTCGTAGTTATTAATCTTAACAACATAAGTAAGTTATTTATGCGTTGCCACAGCTATGTCGGATCTTTCCAGAACATTAGCCAAAGAGAAACGGCTCGGCCGTTTGAAATCGTGGCGCGTATGAATTAGCTGCCATTAGCAGACCTTGTATGTTGATGTTCTTGAATGGAATTGAAGCAATAATCTTGATCGGAACTAGATATTTTATCAACATATATTACATAGTATCTAAATAAGTAGATAAGTATATATAGATATAAAGTAGCCGTGTTAATTTCCGGTTGAGTAGAATAGGGCTACCCCATCCTCTTCCTGTGGGTGTCGTAAACTAAGGGATAGCGCTGCCTCCATCCGACAGTAAAAATATAGCCCTTGAAAGTGCCCGCTATAAAGTTATCTAATTGGATATCTAAAAAAAATACGATTTTGAACACATTTTTTTTAAATATTTGGTCGCGAAAGACGCAAAATTTAATCTAACAGTGGCAACATTGGCAACCCTAGTCCAGTAGTCCTAGATATACGGGCCATGATTGCGTTAAAACCGTGCTTATAATTAGGTACTTATGGCTACTTAGCATGGTGCGCGGAAGTACAAAATAATAGGGCGGAAGTTTAAGGCCGTTATAGTTTCCAAACTTACTAATAGCAAGCAATTTGAAAGTTAAAGTTAAGGTAAACACTAGAACGCTTAACTAACATGGTAGCTTAGGGTCAGGAAGGGTCAACTACGATACTGCTGCTGAGGAGTGAAACATGTAGGCAGCTAATAAAGGTACGGATTCATAGCTACTTTCTGCAACCGTCACTAGACACTTTCTGCGAGTTTCAAACGCTGCCCATGGGCGTACCCAGCTTTCTATAAGGGATAATAAAAGGCAAAAGTCAATGGGTAGGGAGAGGACAGTGTCGTGTGTTTTAAAATTTTTAACGTCGGGCAAAGCAGAGCAGTGTGGTTGCCCCCAAGCAAAAAAAAAAACTTAATTTTATTATTTTTTCATACTGTCACGTCAGTATAACATCATTTTGCCTGATGGTAAGCTAAAAGAGAATTTAAGGGCATTATAATGTCGATATTATGCTACCTGTATGATGCTAACGATGCTACAATGGCGGCCTCGTTAGATGCTTTTTCACGTCCCGTTTAAAAGTCCGGGGGTTGTAGGAAGGAAACACGTATTCAGCACATCTTTTCTTCATTGTGAGGAAATGAAAAGAGGTGCTGAAACGTTCAGTTCGTGTTGGAATATTTTTATTTAAATGTGCCTCTAAGGGTACTTAGCACATCAGAAGCTGAAGTAAGAGGGGTGAAATGGTGTTGAGATTGGTCGACACCAATCTCAACACCATTTCAATGCAAGATTAGAATGCCAAATGTATGGGATTTGACGTATATGACAGGCGTCAACGAATGTCAAAAACGTCAAATCCTATACATTTTTCATTCTATTCCATCATACGCCGAACAACGAATTGCCACTTGTCTAGGGGGGCTGTGGTCTCTGCCTACACCACTGGGAAAGAGGCGTGACTGTATATATGTATATTAAAGTTATGCTTTCCCAAAGAGACATACTTGACAAAGAATTCTTCTGAGACCTTTCCAGAATACCTTTGTAAGTATTCTCGGAGAGCTTCAAAGACTGTCTACTTTGAATATTTCCTTTATTTTGCGTCAACTTGAAAAATATTGTAAGAATGTCAAAGATCTTATAAAATGAAGGAATAATTTAGTAATTCTACTAATATCATTGCCTACAAGGAATGTTCCAACATGTTCAAAATTCCTCCGTAGGTACTTAATTACAAAAGGAAAATGTTGTTTTGAATTTCCAATCAACTTTTATTGTAAAGTGTTTGAAACTTGTTTCAAATGAAGCAGTCAAGTTTGGAGTTCTGTCGTTAATTTACTTGGTTCTTGCAGGCCATAAATGCGCGTAGCTTATGTATTTATTTTGAACAAAAATAATATATAAAGGGGATTGGGTAATTTAGTATGGACAGTGGCGTCCTTAATTTTTTCAGCGGCCATCAATAATTTTGGTACCACTTCATTGTACTGTGCTAAACACACGTACAAATGTCATTATTTTCATTGTAAGTAATATCGGAGCTGCGATATACAGGTTGCAACATTTCGACTTTACCTTGAAGGAAAGTACCCTCATACTAAAGATAGCGAATTTTACTTAAAGGAAACATTACCTTATTTTTAAAAAGACACAAAACTGCATTCAAAGACTTTTGAAAATGCCACACCCGGTAGTCGAACCGACTAATATCTTACAAAACCTTCTCTTTCATGGATTTCCTTTTATTTAATTTACCATGTTTTTAGAGAGATTTGATCCTTATGATCGACCCTATCGATTGATGCAATAAAAATACAGGGTGTTATTTTTTCGAATTGTAGTCGGTTCGATTATAAGGCGTGGTAAACGATTTTTCAGCATTCCTTAAATTCAGTGCTGTTTCTTTTTTTAAAACACACTAAACTGTATTCAAAGTTTTCTGAAAATGCCACACCCGGTAGTCGAACCGACTAAAATCTTTCTAAATCTTCTATTTCATGGATTTCCTTTTATTTAATTTACCAAGTTTGTTAAAGACATTTGATCGTTGTGATCGACTCTATCGATTGATGCAATAAAAATATAGGGTGTTATTTTTTCGAATTATTCGATTGTGAGACGTGGCAAACGATTTTTCAGCATTCCTTAAATGCAGTTCTGTTTCTTTTTTAAAAACATACTAAACTGTATTCAAAGTTTTCTGAAAATACCACACCCGGTAGTCGAACAGACTAAAATCTTTCTAAATCTTCTATTTCATGGATTTCCTTTTATTTAATTTACAAAGTTTGTTAGAGAGATTTGATCCTTATGATCGATCCTATCGACAGACGACGGCGACGGACAGCCTCCGTGGCGTAGCGGTAGTGAACGCGGCCGCTACGCAGGAGGCGCGGGTTCGATCCCCGCTCAGTGCAAATATTTGTGTTCATGAAATATGGGTATTTGCATTGGTCTGGTCGTGCCTCGGAGAGCACGTTAAGCCGTCGGTCCCGGTTGCCATAAGAACATCTATGGCAGTCGTTACGGGTAGTTGGAGCCCTCAAAAATCCAAAAAACAGCAGTCTAGCTGCAAAGCTTCGATATCGCCTAATGTTACCATTGGGATGTGAAGGTCAGATGGCAATCGCTTCACAGAAAATATCGAGGTCTAGCCAAATCCGTAGTTAAGACTGGCAAAAGCGGACCCCAGACTCCGAGCTGAAAGCTTCGGATGCGACTGGGAATTAACGCTAAGAGGAAGAAGATGCAATAAAAATACAGGGTGTTATTTTTTATAATTTTAGTCGGTTCGATTACAGGGCGTGGCAAGCGATTTTTCGAAATTCCTTAAATGCAGCTTTGTATTTTTTAAAATAAGAGAGTGTTTCCCTTGAATGAAATTAGCTATTTCCGGTAGTAAGAGTAGGTACTTTTCCTACATATTAACATCCAAGAAGTAATTATTGTAATCAATTAGCCTATTGCAGACTACTGCTAGACATAGGCCTCTACCAATGTGCGCCATTTCAGTCCATCTGGCAAGGGGGGGGGGGGGCTACTTTCCGTTTTCCTTCTCGCTAGGAATAGTACTCTAAATACTGGAGATAGCGAATTTCATTCAAAGGAAATGCTTCCTTGTTTAAAAAATGAAACAGAACTGCATTTAAGGAATGCCGAAAAATCGCTTGCCACACCCTGTAATCGAACCGACTAAAATTCGAAAAAATAACACCCTATATTTTTATTGCATCAATCGATAGGGTCCGATCATAAGGATCAAATCTCTCTAAAAACATGGTAAATTAAGTAAAAGGAAATCCATGAAATAGAAGATTTAGAAAGATTTTAGTCGGTTCGACTACCGGGTGTGGCATTTTCAGATAACTTTGAATACAGTTTAGTACGTTTTTAAAAAAGAAACAGAACTGCATTTAAGGAATGCCGAAAAATCGTTTGCCCCGCCCTATATTCGAACAATTCAAAAAAATAACATCCTATATTTTTATTGCATCAATCGATAGGGTCGATCATTAGGATCAAATCTCTCTTACAAACACTTGGTAAATTAAATAAAAGGAAATTCATGAAATAGAAGATTTAGAAAGATTTCAGTCGGTTCGACTACCGGGTGTGGCATTTTCAGAAAACTTAGAATACAGTTTAGTATGTTTATAAAAAAGAAACAGAACTGCATTTAAGAATGCTGAAAAATTGTTTGCCACGCCTTATAATCGAACCGACTACAATTCGAAAAAATAACACCCTGTATTTTTATTGCATCAATCGATAGGGTCGATCATAAGGATCAAATCTCTATAACAAACTTGGTAAATTAAATAGAAGGAAATCCATGAAATAGAAGGTTTAGGAAGATTTTAGTCGGTTCGACTACCGGGTGTGGCATTTTCAGAAAACTTTGAATGCAGTTTTGTTTCTTTTAAAAAATAAGGGAATGTTTCCTTTCAGTGGAATTCGCTATCTCCAGTATTTAGAGTACTTCCATCTAAGTAAAGTTGAAAAATACCACCCTGTATAGCTAAGTCCCGATATAGTTTAGAGAAGTTTGCCCATAGTAACTTTTGATCACTTTATACTGTACTTTCATATTATACCAATTTCATTGATGGCCGCTCAATTCCAACACGACGCCAACATTATCCAACCCCCTTTAATATTAAAGATAAAATTCTTTGTGAAAACGATTGAAAAGTTTGGGTTCAGAATGTCCAAATCCCCAAATGTCAAATTCCGATTGCCGGAAGTATATAGGTAATGCTGTCAAATAAACGTTTGTAGCAGATTTTATTTGTCAATTTTTTGTCCTGTCCTGAGCGAGGCAAGAAATCTTAATAATTGATGAAAATACACGATTAATGTAAATTTATTTCAAACACAATTAGTATACGGTTCCGAGATCCGACCTTATAACTTTTACCATCAGTCATTTTTTTTAATTTATTCCAATTTGACTGGGCGTACCTATTAGGATTTTTATAACTTAGTTAAGTATGGCGGAAATTTATCTTCAGTCGCACTGAAACCTATAGTTAAATAATACTGGGTGGCGCAAAAGTAAAGACCCTATTTGGTTCGGCTATAACATTTTTTCTAAATTAGAAAACTAGATTTAGGTTTTTTTAAATGTATATTTGTACCATTAAATTTCGTACCATTAGGATTTAAAGATGATGTCTTTTAAATGGTGACCTCCAGAGTTGATACACATTTGAGCCCTATTTATGACATTTTGCATAACTTGCCGTAACACTTCCTGCGATATGTTCGTTATTTCTTGACGAATGTTTTCTTTTAGAGCTGCGAGAGTCTGTGGCTTGTTCACATACACCCGAGATTTCAAAAAACCCCAAAGAAAGAAGTCTGGACTGGTCAGATCGGGTGATCTTGCAGGCCAATGCAAATCGCCAAAACGAGAGATAACTCGGCCTGGAAAAGCGTCCCTCACTAAGTCCATAGTGTCGCGCGCTGTGTGTGCCCGTAGCGCCGTCTTGTTGAAACCAGATGTGCTCCAGCCCCAATTCGTCCAAACTGGGTATCAAAAACTCACGTAACATGGTTCTGTAGCGTTCTCCAGTGACAGTTATCGCATTGCCTCCAGCGTCTTCGAAAAAATAGGGTCCGATCACTCTGTCAACACAGATGCCACACCATACAGTAACTTTTAGTGGGTGTAGAGGTGTTTCTTGAATAATGCGCGGATTATCAGTGCCCCAGAACCGAGTATTCTGCTTATTGACATGCCCTGAGAGATGGAAATGCGCTTCGTCACTCATAACCAATTTTGAAGGAAAATCATCCTCTTCAAGGTTGAGGTTTATGACGCGCTGGCAGTAATCTAGACGAGCTCGGTGGTCAGCAGGCAGCAGCTGATGAGTCATTTGAGTTTTATACGGGAACATCTTTAAGTCTTTCACCAAAATACGCTGCAGGGTCCGTCTGGAAATGCCCAATTGCGTGGCACGTCGCCTCGTTGATGTTTCTGGACACTCTTCCACATCTTCGCGCACAGCATCGATATTTTCAGCTGAACGGCCTGTTCTTGGTCTCCCAGACTTAGGTCTATCCAATGTTGAGCCAGTTGCTTCAAGGCGTGTGGCAAAGCGTCGAATTGTGCGACCAATCGGTGCCGGACGGTGGGGAAATCGTCGACGAAATTCACGTTGTGTTCTTATCACTGATGAATTATTCCGTAAGAACATTGACACAATTATTCCACGTTCTTGGGGAGTAAAACGGTCCATGTTTATTTTCAGTGTATTTTACATTTGTTCACTACACAATTTTCAACAACAGAATGACAGAAAATGTCATATAAAAAAAATAAAGGTATTTTCTTTAGTGCCAGTACTTTTGCGCCACCCAGTACTAGTAGGTATACAATCATTTGAAAGCATGGCTTTAATCATGGCTAAAATTTCAAATTATGCAGCGATAAATATGTTTTCAGAAAGTATGTAAGCTAATCTGTAAATATTTTAATCTAGCGAACTTTGTACAATAAATAATTTAAACTTAAATAAAAACTCATTTTTCAACTGACACAGTTCCCGAACGAAATTTCCAGCGTCCAAAGTTTAACGGCAGTTTTCTAACTGTGTTTATTCAGTTAATCACTTTCCATCTGCGACAGGCACAGCTGTGCCTAACAAATTTTAATCAGGGATCGTATGTTGGGACTAGGGACAGTCAATTTCGTCCGCACGGGTAGTACCCGGTTGATTACGAATGGGAGAGTCCACTAATCTCGTCTAACATTGAACAAGAATACGGTTAACGTAGGTAATATCATTTCTGGACTTTTGTTTAGTTTAGACGCAATTGACTAAATATGGGCGTCGATCAGAAAGTTATTGAGTTTTTTTGTAGGCAATTTTTTAGAACTACTCTCCTATATTACAGGTAACAGAAAATAGATTTCTGAATGTGTGTTTGTATCTATATCCTTTGATATAAGTACATAAGAATAGAGGAACCATTGGAGGACCAAATTTTATAAAAGCAAACGTTAGTAGCTTAGTGGTTAAATAGTCGGCCTAACGATCAAGAAGTCCCTGTTTCGAATCCAGGCCCACTGCCGACATGAAATCACCTCTAACACAAACAATTTAGCTTAGCTGGAGGGTTTAGCGGGTATATTAGTAATTTCGGTTACCGTCAAGACAAAGATGTTAGCCCACGTGTTATTCATCAGGTAGGTAACCTACCTATAATTCATTTAGTGTTTCAGCCCCTCTAGATGTGTGGCAATTCGTCGGCCGGCGTTTTGTAGAATAGAATGCTAAATGTATGGGATTTGACGTATATAACAGGCGTCAATGAATGTCAAAAACTTCAAATCCTATACATTCGTCATTCTTTCCATGATACGCTGAGCAACGAATTGCAACTTGTCTAGGGGGGCCGGTTGCATGATACCAACGCCGAGCAACGCATTGTCACTAGTCTAGGGGGGGAGGGGGGGGGAGAGGTCTTTACTCAAAGGTGTTCGGTAATACACCCTTACCTACTGGTATATTCCTTCAGAGGCGTGAGTAGATATATTATGTAAAAGTATATAAAAATATAATTAGGTTCCACAAATGGTAGTAATGATTATATTTTATTCATTCATCAGCATACCACAACGTCGGTGTTGGTACACGACGAGTAAAGTTGTTGGTAAAACACAATTAGGTACAACATTAAACTTTTGCTGTTCGTAAACATTTATGTGGCCGTGGAAAAATACATTTATTTCGTTGACGTTATTCGTTTGAATTAGAAAAGTTTGTTGAATATACCGAAACAATCGTTATTTTTTGTGGTTGTTTTTACTTCTCATAGTTATTATCAATATTTAAGGTAATATTGGTAGGAAGCAGTCGTTTTGCAGGGCAACACTAAGCTTCTTCATTATTTGCCGCCAAATCGTGAAGTTGAACACTTAAATTGAAAGTGATGGATATTTAGAGTAAAATCAGGTAATAAAATGGCAATAAAATTAGATTTAGGCAGGTACTAAGTAAATAGCAAGAAAGAGGAAAGAAAAAAAGAGTTTATGATACGCATTGTGTGTATAACTAATTCTAAAACGGGACTACTTCTACATTTTGAGGACATGTTCTCGTATTAGGATTATACTTCGAAGAAGAAATTCAGAAGGAAGAAGATATACTACCTACCTATACTTACGATAATTACTTATGTGGATGAAATTTAACGAAGTGTCAGAGAGGTAGGTACTATACGAAAAACACCTTAATAGATTAACAACAAAACCAATTAAGTGAACAACGGGTTGAAGGATAATTACAAAAAATATGTACCTATCGTTGAATACAGCAACCACTTACATTTGATAGCAGGAAATAGAACATTTATCACGCTACACAGGTACGAATTCAGTAATGGCGTCGATTTCTAAACGTTGCTCGAATGACTTGCAATTGCTTAGATATCTTGGTATACCCCCGATTCTGTAACACACTTACATTTTATTGTTATGTTTTAGTAGGTTTGTATATAAAGATAGGTACGTTTTGTTACTCAAGACTTATACCTAGGCTAAGTATGAGGAATCGTGAATTAGTCAGGGGGTGACAGGGGAGATTTTTGAAATAGGTCCAGTTTTTAAGTTCATTCGCTGCATACAAAAACACAAATCTAATAATATGTATAGAAGAATAGATAATAGTTAAAGAGATAAGTTGTTATGTAAAATATTCAAGAGTAAAAACGTATATAATATTCCAATCCATATAATATTATAATTGCGAAAGTAACTCTGTCTGTCTGTCTGTCTGTCTTTCTGTTACGCTTTCACGCCAAAATCACTGAACCGCTTTCGATGAAATTTGGTATAGGGGTACATTAGACCTTGAGAAAGGACATAGGCTATGTTTGGTCGCGATAACCGACATCCACACGGGCGGAGCCGCGGGCGAAAGCTAGTATCTAATAAATCGTTCATTTTTTTGTCTAACCGCTCACGCGAAAACATAAAGAACTTTTCAGAACTTTTCTTTGTAATTTTCTCATCTATTTGACTGAGTACACAATTTTTTTTCATCCCAAAAAGGATGAAACAATTTGAATTTTGACGACCTCTTTTGTATATCGACCTAAATAAACAATCCTTTTTAAATACGCCTACAGTCTACAAACTGGATTGAGGTTCTGTTTCATAAGTATTGAAAGAAAAAGGTATTTGAATTGAAGTGAAAAACATATTTTTCGTGACCATGAAAAGGCTTCAAATTAATATTGGAACGAAAGAAATTTTTTTATTTGTGTTGAATAAATAAGAGACGTCTATGTAGTCATTTTGGGGTAAGGATTTACTAAAAATGACTCTTAATATTTTGTACGTAGGTATCAATCAATCAATCAATTAGCCTATTGCTATCCACTGCTGGACATAGACCTCTCCCAATGTGCGCAATTTCTCCCGATCCTCCGCCTTCCGCATCCAGTCTGTCCCAGCCACCTATTCAGCCCCCTAGATACAAGTGGCAATTCGTTGCTCGGCGTATGATGGAATAGAATGACAAATGTATAGGATTTGACGTTTTTGACATTCGTTGACGCCTGTCATATACGTCAAATCCCATACATTTGGCATTCTATTCCATCATACGCCGAGCAACGAATTGCCACTTGTCTAGAGGGGCAGGTCGTCAGTCCAACTGGCTAGGGGGCGTCCTACCGTCCGTTTGCCTCCTCGTATTGTTTGACTCGAGTACATAGGTATACTACGTATCATGAACTAATGGATATAATTTTATTGTTTCAGGTAATGAACTCATGTTTCAAAGAAAAAGGCTTCGGGTCTATTAAATCTCCTACATGAGGACGGAGCCACTCCTATTTAGGAACATAAGTACAGTCAGCGTCAGAGAAAACAGACCCCCTCAATACTTAAAGAATATCGCCGCCTGCGCCGGCCGCGTCACATGACTCACGAATGACGTCACGCGATGCGATCGTCGCTGAGCTGCAAACAGATCTGCCTTTTATTTGCATGTTCATGTTTGTAATTTTCTGATATTTTTCGTCTTTCGGCTCAATTGTATACCAAGATACAACATACTCACAAAAAGATGCCACATTAATTTATGTGCCGTTTGAGGATACGAACCCGCATCTCCAGCGCCAGCCGATTACTTAGACCGCGCCTTACTCCACTAGGCTACGGTTCACTTGATAATAATGGCGAAAAAATGAATAACATTACCTACTCCTATTATCGAACAAAGTTGATTACGGTGTTATTTTGTAGACGTTAAGGTTTAAATTTCAACTACATTATGTGATAATAATAACTTCTCAATTGACTGAAAGATAAGGTTGAAATTAGTATAGATTTCTCGTTTAGTTCAATAGATTACGCTTGATACAGCTTATTGCACTACCGTCATTTTGTTTTTTACTTCAAAAACTTATCTGCTGTATGAGCTGCGGCTATAGTATTTTAATATCTGTGACAGCGCGCTAAGGTTGCAATTAGAATACTTCTTTGCCTTATTTACTAAACTGTGATTGAAGGTAACTTTATAATTCGTGATAGCTAATTT
Organism: Eilema depressum; assembly: GCA_914767945.1. Taxonomy (NCBI): domain Eukaryota; kingdom Metazoa; phylum Arthropoda; class Insecta; order Lepidoptera; family Erebidae; genus Eilema; species Eilema depressum. The sequence goes on from OU612031.1 coordinate 14,416,138, forward strand.
GCATTGGTGTTAATCCTCCTCGTAATATTATTCAATTTATTAAGTTGTTGATCAGTTTTTTGAGTAAATTGAAAGTATGGTTCGAATAACAACATTTTTGAAAGCTAAAATTGTTATTCTCTGGGAGCAAGAATAGAGGCATAACGGTAAGAGTTACGATAAAAATATATTATATACCTATTTATTGCTTAATCATGTTACTTTTTCATTTACAAGTTAGATTTTTGGAGTTTCTTTTATTTATTATCATTTTCATTACAGAGAAATACAGTGCGTAGATGGATTCGAAGGTATCAAGCGACGGGTGATATAAAAAATGTGAACGCCAAGGACCTCGCCTAGTTGCTTACACTCATGAATCAGAACGGCACCATGATATTGTGGAAGTTCACTCAGTGGCACCCTTCAACCCTAAAAACATATAAGACTTAAGAACAAGCGGCGGTTAACATTAGGTAGGTAAGTAAATGATTATAATAATATTCTTTAAAATAAAATCACAAAAAAAAACAGATTTGAAAAGGTTTATTATTTTAGGTTACTGGATATGGATGTCTTCAATGGGCCCAGGCGAGCTAGTGGAAATAGGTGGCCGCATGAACAGTGAGCGATACCTTGAAGTGTTGAAAGACGTAATGCTGCGCATAATCAGTGCGGGTCGCATATCCAGAAGGACAAATTTACCTGGTTCAGGATAACCCTTTAGTGCATCCCGAATTGTGCAAGACTGGCTAAATGCACAAGAAGATATAACGGTGTTTGAGTGGCCGGCTAAAAGCCCGGATCTTAATCCTATAAAAAACTTGTGGGGTCAGATGGTTTTAATCTGGAACTAAGGTAAACAGAACTTGGGAACTAATGCGAAATAGTGTCCTAACATTCATAATAATAATATTATATTATTATTAATACCTAATCCCATTACTCTTGTTTACAAGTTTAGTAATCTTCTAATGTGTTAACGATGCACCATCTGACCTCACATATTTTTCTAATGTTGTGTTAAAAGGGTTACTTATCAGAAAATGTGATCAAAGAGGAAGATGTATATTGCTATACTGTTATAGTTTAGCATGTTGGTTCTTTCTTTGTGGTTCACAGGCATAAATAACATTTCATTTTTCAACCATTCTTTTATATTCAAAGATTATACAGAGTGTAAAAAATTAATGTTTGCAACTTTAAATAAATAAGCAAATAAATATTGTAGTTATGTTTCTAGAACTATGTATAATATTAAACATTTTATACTTCACTTAGACCTTTTCATTTTATTTTCATTTTATACTTAGGGTATTGTGTTTTGGCAATAAATTTACGTTCTAAAAATAAGTAAATCTAAAAATAAGTAACCCCAATTTAACTCAGATAGAAAAACTGTATACTCAACCAGGAAATGGACTCCATGTAGTCCTAGAAATGTAATTCGAGAAATAAATTAATATTGTTTATACAACAAGCCTATCTTTTCTTACAAACCTCATACCTACTATAAAATTTGATTCCTTAAATAATAATTAACAAAAGTGCTTATGAGAATAAAAAAATAAATATACGAAATAAAAAAAGAACTTTGTGTCCGAGGATTTGAACCCCCGGTTACCGTATTCACAAAGCATAGGTCATAACCACCAGACCAACATGACATTTACACAAAGTTTCAAAAAACTTCAATGCTTTCATGTCATTATCAAGGGGGGTCCCTTTTCTCTGAAGCTTACTGTACAGTGATTATGATGGAATGAAAATGAAAATGGATAGAATGAAAATGTATGGAATTACTATTCTACAATACGCCGCTCAACGAATTGCCACTTTTCAAGAGGGGCTAATTTTTTAACGTTTCTATAGAATTTTCTTGCTTCTTCACCCGTCACTGGCACTCTTTACACATCTATCAGTAATATTACTGCGAAAATTCAATACACAAAAAACGAAAGGTTTAAAAAATCTTTGTGTTCTAAATACATAAAAAAGAACTAGGTACTTCGTGTTCCAAATACATAAAAAATAAAAATAAAGAACTATTAAGTAATTAAAACGGTCTACTAGTTTCTATTCGCGCACTATTCTCAGCAGCTTACTCGTTTAAGCGCAGATTGGAAGTATTATACTGTGTTGGAACTGTTGGAAGGCAGTGGGCCGCGATACTGACCTGTTTACACTCTACTGGCGTCGTAACAATACAGCTACCGTTCTATTACACTTAACTATAATATAATATGTATAGTATATGCATATTTATAGTCCAGTGATCACTGTTTTACGTAAGGTTGAGTATGTTAAAACAGCCTGTATATAGGAATTGCGCGTATGATTCTGTAGCCTACCGCTTACGATAACTGCCAACGCTGCAGGCGCGGTCGCAGCTTGAAGTTTGGGGGGGGGGGGGGGGGGGGCACTTCGGAAATTCCTTAAGAAATTTAACCCACCCTCCCCTCGTACTGGGACTTTTCAATATGACGTGCATGGTTTGGGGGGGGGGGGGGGGGGACCGCGGACCGCGCCTGCAACGCTGTTAGCTATAAGGCCGCACGTTATTGTCAAATTGTTATTTATTTATAAATACTTTTATGGTGTACTACCTTACTTGAGCGGTAACTCGCTAACTCAAATTAGTCGACATCCGTGCGGGCGGCGCCGCGCACCACTGCTAGTTCAATATATAAAAATACTAAACTATTGTGTATGTATAACGTAACGGTATACCTACACAATTTACTTGTCAGATGTATTACATACATTGAAAGTTGACAAGCATAGTGAATGTACTTTAATGGGTCCTTTAAGCGGGGCGTGAAAAAGCATCTGATGAGGCCGTCAAGCTGAGTGCCACCATTGTAACATGGTACGTGTTGTAATGGTGGCCCTCTTTTCAGAGACTTTGCCTTCAGCTTACCATCAGGCGAGGTGAAGTCAAATTGACGTGTCCTATATAAAAAAAAAAAAAAAAAAAAAAAAACTAACACTGAAATTGAGAAGGGTTGGGGATAAAAATTACAATGTGTATAATACAGCGAGTGTATTTGACATAAAATGGGGTATATTTTGATATTCTCCGATTTAGACCCAGACAATTGGTATTGGTATAATTCCTCCCAGCATTGTTATGAAAGAATAACAATAATATTGTATTTGTAAATTGGTATTCATAAAATACTTTTGTATACTAGATTAATACTAGATTATTATACCTAATATGGCTTTTTGGGTATATTTTTTCTTTTCGTTTCATATTAACCATGATATTGAAGTGTTGCTATATAAATCTTTGAAGTCCAAGCCAACCTTAGGAGCAAACAATAACTATTTTGCATTTTTACAGTTAATATTTGCATATTAAATTGTTTGACTATTATCTAATAGCACTTTTATTATAATACAATTTAATTATGTACAAAATTAACAATAAAACTAAAAATATAAAAGAAAAAAAGAAAAACTAAAATCCGAACGCGTCGTAGAATGCCTCCGCATCGCATGCCTCTTGGGGTAACGTTCCCAGAAGACTGGCAGCATTGCCACGTTGTATGGCAATGCTTATTCTCTGACTAAGAGACCGTTAGCGTTGACCATAATTATGCTTCGCAAAGGTAAGGAACCCTTCCTTGCAAACCGTAAGTAAGCTGAGTGAAGGGTGAAACCTTTTCGCTCAGGATTAGGAGTCCCAAACGGCAGACGCTGCCAACCAAAAGGAGGAGAAGAAGTTTTCAGACCCCTGACTCCGAAGTCCAAGCGCTGCCAGATGGAACCAGCCCCCCTAGACAAGTGGCAATTCGTTGCTCGGCGTATCATGGAATAGAATGACGAATGTATAGGATTTGACGTTTTTGACATTCATTGACGCCTGTCATATACGTCAAATCCCATACATTTGGCATTCTTTTCTACCAAACGCCAGCCGACCAATTGTCATTTGTCTAGAGGGCCTGGACTGAAACAGAACTAAGATGATGGTGATATATTTTTAACCTACCTTACTTTAAAAAGGAGGAACTGCATTTGATGTGTTTATCACGTACATAGTGTAACAACCGGAACGCGAAACTGCGACCTCGCGATCAAAATCTGACTTACCTACTAGTTTACCACCATTTCCAGTACATAATTATCATCTAATTAGCCAGCTAGCCTCAAGCGATACGTCTACAAGCGTATAATAACTTTCACTTAAACACAGAACATCCTTTGTGATTTTTTGCCTATCAAAAATAGCTTTCATTCTTTCGCAAAACGCCTACAGGTATAAAAATAAACCTGTTCTGTGTTAAATGTGTCTGCAGTGATATGCAGCAACCGGTTCACACTTCCTGGCCCACTGACCGCTTGATATTAACCTTGCTATGCTCATTTTAAATGGTGTAACACATACCCGCACTCGGTCTGTGAGACCGAAAGTGTGATTACGGAAATATCTATTCGTTTATAGTATTAGTGACGTGAAACCAATTCAAATTCAAATATTCAATTTAGAAGGGTTAGTGATATTCTTAAAGTAATTAAAAAAAATTGCTCGCGTAGCACTGAATTGATAGTAGCTACCCAACATACATTCGGTGAACTATATAGCAACTAAGGAAAACAAACGCCAGTGCCACCCATTGACGATTTTTTGCAGTGGGATAAAATCGGATATATATGAGTTTATGTTGAAAACAGAAATACCCGAAAAACATCAGGCTGTAGTTGTAGCGTGGATAAGACCGTATATTATACGGGGATACGTGTATTAAAGTAATCAATCAATCATAATGATCCCTTAGCTACCCCAGTGTTACAGCTCTCGGTTCCTATGATACGTCATAGATATTTAGCTTCAACTCCAAACTTTATCCCCCGATTTTGTTATCATCAAGCCTTTTGATTATCCCACTATGCAATTTAAAGTAGTCAAGAATCCGAATATTTATTATCGGTCTGAAAGACCGAAGCGTGACTACACGAGGGTTAAAGTACTATCGCTGGTGTATACGCACTCGATTCGTAGTGAAACGAATACGAGGCTACTTAGGTTATGTAGATTTTAGCGACGGCATTTAATTAATACGGGTTTAGTCAGGGTCAGTAAGCGTGCTTATTTGAAACAGACATTAGCGCATTACTTCGGATGCTTTATATCGAATAGGTACTTACTAATAAAATGTGTACCAACGCAAAATACCATTGTTTCCCTAAACGCTTCATGCTGACTAGCTAGATCGACGGAAACACAGCAAATTATATGTTTTACCCAGAAAATTACATTGTAATGTTCTACTATTATTAGATAGAAAACACAATGATGTATATTATAAACAACAATAAAGAAAAGGTCTGCTTTTTTTACTAAGTATTCAAAGGCGAACCTTTAAAGCGAACTCGCTACAAAATAATACGGGTAAATTGTCTGAAGTCTTCTTTGAAATTCTTTGTTAAATTTTCCAGTTAAATAAAAAATGCAAAGGAAGAGTTCCGTACATTTTGATATTTTTGTAGTGTCAAGGTAAAAGAGGATAGTGCAAGAACACTAATTTTATAAGGTGCTCAAGGAATGCTGTTTTGTTCTAAGATAACATTACACTTTAATTATAATACCTAGTCATACGTACAAAAATATTAGCGGCCGACTGCGACTTCGTACGCGTATAGTTCATTTTACCCAAAGGGGTGAAGTTCCGTAAAATCTGTTCTTAACTGATATCTACACCCTATAAGGAACCTTTTTGCCCTATATCAAGTTTGTAGGTGTTATAGTTTCTGAGATTTCATGATTAATCACTTTAATCAGTGAGTGGTATTAGTTTTTTTATATATTTAGATAGATTACAAAATAAGTAATGGTGCTCTCAGGTTGATTAAATTTAAAAAAATAAAATTCGTTTATTTCCATAAACTATTTTTACAAATAATCTGTCCTGTGGCCCCACACTAGGCAAGCCTGTACTGTGGGTGCCTAATTCGATTTACATTTTCTACAGTTCACAACACTATCCAATGACTCATCGTATGAATACAACACAAAATTAGATCAAGTAGAGTGCCTAACTAGCATGCATACAAAAATAAACAAAATAAGTGTGATATTAGCACAAGTATGTGATGTGCTCGATAAATGCTTTCCAAGCTCGTATCGTAAAGAACTCGTGTTTTCCTACCCCTACAGTAAGGAGCCCTAAAAATTACAATAAGCGGACTTGTTTAGGTACGTATTACAGCGTAAGCAGCTTATTGTTTCTTTATTATTTTGCAAAGTTTCAATCGATTCGACATTTTCTCTGTTTTATTTTCATGTTTTCTTTGATGTCAACAGCCTTATTATGAACTGTAGAATAATTTTAACTAATGTAACATCAATCATCATCTCAGTGTCCATGTCCAGTCCTGATTGCATTGGCTCCAGACCCCGGGATCCGAGGTGCAATGCAAAAACTGTTGTAACAAATATTGCTACAACATTCTAACTTCTTATCTACCTCCTTCAACGGTTTTTCTTCACACTTTTATCTAGGTTTAGGTTAGTTTACTAGCTGAAATAAATGTATTGAAAACAGTTTATTTTACTTTGCCAGCATAACATTTAAAGCATAAATAAATTAAATATCATAAGCATTGTTAGCAGTCCCAAGCGCTGCAGTGTATTGTATTATCTAAAGTTATTTACCGCGTTGTTAAAGTTACGCAAAGTTAAACAAGCAAGCTTATAACGACATCAAATAAACTAGTGAGAAATTATACCGCATTGCAGTTATATAAATTAGTTATTGTTATTGTTTTAACATCATTGGAGAGTTGGCTCGCTAACGACTGCATGCAATCGAGATGTGAATGCATCTTCTTCATCGCCACTTGCAACAATATGGGACGCTACATATCTAGTCGTCAGATTCTTACCGATACTGCGTAATATCCTAGTTACAAATCTTTCTAATATATAAAAATCAATACCACTTTTCGTTGTTAGTTTATAACTCAAGAACGGCTGAACCGATTTGGCTAATTTTAGTCTTGAAATATTCGTGGATGCCCAGGGAAGGTTTAAAGGCTGAGAAAATAGGTGCAACGGGAACGGGATCAAAAATTCACGCGGGCTGAAAAAATTTGGCGGTACGAAGTTCGTCGGGACAGCAGGCTAGTATTATATAGATATAGATAGTTAGTTAAGATATCGTCTATGCGATCGTCTATGCGATATATTCCATTGCACTCCATACATTTGCACTACGCGCTATTTAGGTACGTGTAACGTCACTTGCGTGTACAAGAAATTGAATTTGGACCCGGTTTGGAAGTGTGATGCGTAAGGAATGTAGGGATGAAAGTATACAGACATAGGCGTAAGAACGTATTTCTCCGGATACCGATAGGACCGAAGGTCGTCTATAGGTTAATAATTTCAATTCACTATAGGTGGTGAATTGAAATTATTAACCTATAGACTACGATAATATATCTTCTATATTCATAGAGAATGTACTTACTAAGTATAAGGAAAATATAGCAGGCGGTATCAGCTACTATTATTTGTAATTAATTATCCAGTTGCTACCAAAGCAATACATAAATAACTATAGTACATTAGTGAATGCGGATATCATTATAAATCTGACCTTGTAAACAGTATTTGTGGAGCTAATAATGCCTGAGGGAAATTCAAACTCCTCTTCTGAAAATTAAACGGTATTCATGTTAACCTACTGCGGCGATGTCAAAATAGAAGGGTTATGTGTTTGAACTGTATGTATGTCCGTCCTTATCTTCTCTGTCAATGGCGTTTCCACCAGGTCCAGGTTAACAAGTGGCAATTCATCGGCCGGCGTTTAGTGGAATAGAATGCCAAATGTATGGGATTTGACGTATATGACAGGCGTCAGCGAATGTGAAAAACGTCAAATCCTATACATTCGTCATTCTATTCCGTGACACGGCGAACAATAAATTGTCTCTTGTCTAGGGGGGCAGGTAGTCCTAAGAAGTCCTGCCCCCCTAGACAAGTGCCAATTCGTTGGCTGGCCTATTGTGAAATAGAATGAAGGATGTATGGCATTCGTAATTCTATTCAACTGGCTTGACGTCGTGAAGAGTGACATGCGTGCCAGTGGTCTCACCACCATGGACGCCCAAGATCTTGCGAAGTGGAGGAAGAAGAGCCGGAAGACGGACCCTGAGCTCCGAGTTCACCTTGTTCTCGGATGCAATCAGGAAAATACGTCTTTATGAGGATGATGATCTTCTCTAAGCCGTGGTGGTAGAGCCTTCGAGACCTCTGTCTCAGGTGTCTCCGTCAAGGGTTTGATTACCGAGAAGTGTAGCATTTTGTGAAATTGTATACAACATGAATAATGTTCAAGCATCGGTAGCTTAGTGGTTAAGGATTCGGGTTTACTATCCTAACTAACCATAGAGGTTCCCGGTTCGAATCCTAGCCATTCAGACCGACGTGAATCCACTCCTAGCACAAGTAATTTAACTTAGCTGGAGGGGTTAAAGATAATATTAGAATATTAGTTATTTCGATTGCTAATATACTTTTATTAAGAAACAATTGACAAAACCTACTACACCAAAACTAAGATTAATTAAATAACTCTTGTGACTAGTGATACAGTAGCAGTTGGCTTAGTGACGTCACAAACCCAGTGGCGTAGCTAGATGATCAAGGGCCCTGGTGCAAAAAGAAACAGGGGCCCCCCTATTTTTTTTTTGTTTCCGAAAATTCCCTCGGGCGTGGTACGTCGCCTTACCGAAGTAAACGCTGTGGTGGGCATATCCCCTACCGGTCGCTAACGTGCTGTTGGGGATGAAATTCCTCCTCTCTCCCTCTTTTTCGTGCGGAAATCACCTCAGATACCACCCCCGTCGTCGACCATCGGGAGTGGTTATGTCGGACTCGGGCCGATTAAAACCACACGCCATCTCGGATCTTCAGATACAAAAGGTGCCGGAGTGTAAGGTTACCGAGAGCAAATCACTGGCACCCCGGCTGATTCTGTTCTGGGCCATCTACGGTTTTAAAATGGCCTCCTTGGGTGTGAGAAGCACGGTGTACCCATAGGACTCTGAAAACGAACATCGAACCGCGGCGCCAGTGGGGGTGAAAGGATGACAGGCGGCCGCACATGAAACCCCCACACCTGCGCTCGGTAACCGGTCCGCTCCTCGCCTGCTCTCCATTGTGCCCTTTGCTTGTCAGAGGGACATGTGAATGTATAAATCGTCCTTCATGTAGATGTAAATTTCCATTTATTTTCGTATGCGTACAGAATACTTAGCGTTAAACTCCACAGATCCCACACCCGTTCACATAGGCGATGATTACCTAGGTTATGTACCTGGAATCTGTACTTCATGTGACTGGTGAAATCGACTGCGACGTCAGGGCACGGATTGCTGCCGCGTGGACCAAGTGGCGATAAATGACTGGCATCACGTGTGATTCTAAAATGCCAGTCAGGTTGAAAGGGCAGGTCATTAGGCCTGTCCTCTAACATGGTTGTGAGGCGTGGCCGCTGCTAGAGCGACACAAGCAAGAGCTTCATGTCACGGAGATGAAAATGCTGCGGTGGATATGCGGCGTCACGCGTAAAGATCACGTGACGAACTCTCGCATCCGCTTCAGTCCTTATGTCCATGTCATGGTGGATAAAATGCAAGAGAGCCGTCTTCACTGGTGCGGCCACGTCTTGCGGCAACCGCCAGGCTACGTGGGTAACAAATGCATGGCAATGGCGCTCCCGCCGGGTCCAGGTAAAAGGGGTAGGCCCAAGAAGTCCTCGCTTGACGTCGTGGAGGGTGACATGGGTGCTCATTGTCTCACTACCATGGACGCCCAAGATCGCGTGAAGTGGAGGAGGAAGAGCCGAAAGGCGGACATTGAGCTACGAGGTCATCTTGGCCACGGATGCAATCAGGAAAATGCGACATAAACATTCGGTGAAGCTGTTTAGGCCGGAATCGAACCAACTTCAACTGCTAGCAGTCTCGAGTCTCAATCGCCGGGCTGTAAGCGGGACCATTAAGAAAATTCCATGGCACCTCGACAGACCCTGGGACATATACGACTTTAAGATGGGCCCTCTCAAATATGGGAACCACGATATCTTCATCTTGCCCAGAACCATTCCACCCCCTTACTTACTTTCCACTGCGACAGTTGCTAATCAGAGTTACACGTGGACGGTGAAAAGTTTATAGTTGGCCTTAGCCTTAGGCCGCAGCGTCTATGCCATCTTGAGACAGGCGCTGCTGTCTACGTTACCCAGGGTGCACGCGTCTCAAATTTCGTCCAAGCACCTCACGTGCCACCTTACTAGGTCTGCTTCTGCTAGAAAGACGGTTAGTCGAAGGAGATCGTTCCGTGATCTCCACCGTCCTTCTGTGGTACGGGAGAGTTCACTATTCTAGCACCGGCAAAGTTCGATTCGATAGGTGGGGTGGCTGAAGCAAACCCATATCACAAATGGTCTTCAGTTAGAAGACCAGCGATTCTCTAACAAAAAAAAGTAGGTAGCTGCTGAAACTCGTATTACTATTATAATATTATGACAATCAATTGACTATAAGTAAAATATTGTATTATGACTGCTAGAATAATTCTCTAGACATTAAGCTTGGAGGGCTCAGGGGGCCCCCAAGCTAGCTGCAAATGTGATGGCAATTGGCGAATCTTTCAACGAGACAATACTGCATAAAATTTCCAACTGATTAGTTGCACTGATTAGTGTTGTGTTTCTACCCATTTTCGCATTACAAAAGTAAGACTTTTTTAGTAGTTCAATATGAAATTTGCTAGTTCAGGCTCGAGGGGCACCTGAGCTTGGGGGCCCCCTGAGCCTGGGGGCCCTGGTGCACCGCACCACCTTGCCCACCCATAGCTACGCCAGTGCACAAACCGCTAGTCAGTATAACAACATCGAAATTGTAAATCATATATTTTACAGCCGTTATTCAAATCCAATATTTATCTTTATATATAAGATATCACGACATTATGAAATCCCTATCTGACATCTTGATCTTGAAACTGGTTCTAAATTTGAAATGCATTGCTTACATTATGTTCAAAGTTCAAATTATTCGCTGACATTCCAAATCGAATTTAACATTCAACATCATAATAAAATAGAAGACTGTCAAGTCAAATTAGTTTCTTTTTATCAAACGTCAAACCGATAAGTTCAATCTAAAAAAAAAAAAAGAGGTATGACGTTATGCCTCGTAATTGTTAAAATGTTATGAAGATTTAAGTTCAATTAAAAATGAATGATAACGACGATAGAATAGTGCGGATGTCATTTTAAAAACCTTTTTCATTTATTTTATCTATTTTATGTTTATAAAATTTAAATTTCGAACGTCTTCTAGTCATTAAAAAATGTATATGAATTTATATTTTTGGACGTTTCTCAGCAAATCATTAAATAAACAAACATTAAATCTAAGGCAATGAATTTAATGGAATATCATTGTTTCTCAGGGTCAAAGTACTGCGGGTTGGTTTGGTATATGACCGACATTATTACCTGTGCAATAATTTCTCGTACACGACCTTCTTCATAAGCCGCACCTATATTTTTATCTCGAAACATCTTCATCAAAAGAAAAATTGCTTTAAAAAGCGTCATAACATAAGTGATGCTGCTGAGTGCTCAGTTTAAAAGTGCGCTGTAAAAGCTCTCACTATGAATATTTAGCGAGCTTACGTATCATACTGATATTATAAAGTGTAGTATTCTGTACTCACCTATACCTTGTTAGTTTAAATAGGAAATTTGAACAAAAAGGACAGAGTCTGGACTAGCTATTAGGCAGTTTAGGTAATCTGTGCTCTAGGGCCATAATCTGTGGTTAAAAAGCGATCTTTTGGGAGTTCTTTAAAATAACGGCTTACATTTTCAACTAAGACTGGATTTCACCGGTTAATTTAAACGTGTTTAATTCAAATATTAATAATTAAAGTAGATTATCATATTTTAATGACCGAATTTCGTTGAGTAAGACGAGAAAACTCAGTTTAGTTAAAGTGAATTTTCCCTGTAGGAATGCAGCCTTATTAAATCCACTTATATTGTTGTTAGGAAGGGTTAGCGAGAAATCATCCAGAATTAACATTTATAGGACGAACTAATAGGAAATCCATTAGCAATCAATCAACACAGCTCCCGCTTGCAATACTATTACGCTGTATTGCTCAGCTCCTCTAGACAAGTGGCAATTCGTCGGCCGGCGTTTTGTAGAATAGAATGCCAAATGTATGGGATTTGACGTATATGACAGGCGTCAACGAATGGCAAAAACGTCAAATCCTATACATTTGTCATTCTATTCCATCATACGCCGAGCAACGAATTGCCACTTGTCTAGGGGGGCAGGACATATATCTTGGACGTATAAAATGTGCTCTGCAAAACTAGTCATGTAGGTATGAGACAAATGAGCGCATGGGGGACGGTAGGGACGGGATGGATATCTTTGATTTCTATGGATTACTAGCTGTCCCGGCGAACTTCGTACCGCCATATTTTACCCGTTCCCGTTACACCTATTTTCTCACCGTTTAAATCTTCCCTGGACATCCCCGAACATTTCAAGACTAAAATTTGCCAAATCGGTTCAGCAGTTCTTGAGTTATAAACTAACAACGAAAAGTGGCATTGATTTTAATATAAATAGATTGATAATTATGTGCAGTCAGATGACGTGTCGTCTCTTCACATGATACATTACTTTGTCAAACTTCGATACGGATAAACGACACCATTAAGAAACCGCAGTGAATTATAACAGTTAACAATATTATCACATTTAAGTCTAAAGCCCGCTACAGACGCTCCAATTCGGTCGGGTCCAACCATCCGACAGCTTCCGCTAGCCGACAAGTGTTGCCGTTTCGGGAAAAATAAAAAAGTCAGTGTTGCCGTTTCGGGAAAAATAAACTTTACCAAAATGTCACTAGATTGTAAGGAATAAAATAAAAAATTAATTATTTATTATTATTATATTTTAATGATTTTATTCCTTACAATCTAGTGACATTTTGGTAAAGTTTATTTTTCCCGAAACGGCAACACTGACTTTTTTATTTTTCCCGAAACGGCAACACTTGTCGGCTAGCGGAAGCTGTCGGATGGTTGGACCCGACCGAATTGGAGCGGAATTGGCATAAAAGTATGATTCCGTAGCCGATCGCATACGACGACTGCCAACGCACGCAGGAGATGCGCGTAGTTCATTGCGGCTTCTCAATGGTCCCCTTTATTCGTATTGGAGTTTAACAAGTAATGGGTACGCTGTATCTATTGCATGCGTGGCAGTTATCGTATGCGGTCGGCTTCAGAATCATACCTTAGTCACGGTAAAGAAAAGAAAAGAAACAAATCTCGCTCTACCTGCCGCTACTTACGGTTTGCGGTCAGCTACGAAATTAGATATACTTTAATGGCCAGGATTCGCACCCGGGACCTCTCGTTCGTAAGGCCGACATCTCAACCGCAAAGCTACCGACACAGTCTACATAATACCGAGTACCGACGTGTCGCGAATGATAAATAAATATGAAAGAGATGCAGTGTGCGAAACTACGATAAACTATAAAATATGCAGCACTCGTAGTCCTGAGATAAAAGGCCACTGTCGCCAATCGGCTCGGAGTATACATTTTTACTGTGTCAACCCTCCCCCGGCGCTCAATTGCATTTTTAAACAACGGACTGAAAGTGATATTCGCCACTTCAATCCGCCATTTTATGGTTAGGGTAGTAAAGGCCTTTGACTGATTAAAATTTGACTTGCAAATTGTATGGTAATATTATGACGGTTTAAAAAATTATAGCGTATACAATCTCGGTGGTTCTAGGTCATAAAGTTGAGCACATTACAGTGGGAATGTCAAGTGTCATCTGCCCAGTACAGATAACGGGGAGATCTCTTGTTATTTATATTGGGTGGCGCAAAAGTAAAGACCCTATTTGGTTCGGCTATAACATTTTTTCTAAATTAGAAAACTAGATTTAGGTTTTTTTAAATGTATATTTGTACCATTAAATTTCGTACCATTAGGATTTAAAGATGATGTCTTTTAAATGGTGACCTCCAGAGTTGATACACATTTGAGCCCTATTTATGACATTTTGCATAACTTGCCGTAACACTTCCTGCGATATGTTCGTTATTTCTTGACGAATGTTTTCTTTTAGAGCTGCGAGAGTCTGTGGCTTGTTCACATACACCCGAGATTTCAAAAAACCCCAAAGAAAGAAGTCTGGACTGGTCAGATCGGGTGATCTTGCAGGCCAAGGCAAATCGCCAAAACGAGAGATAACTCGGCCTGGAAAAGCGTCCCTCACTAAGTCCATAGTGTCGCGCGCTGTGTGTGCCGTAGCGCCGTCTTGTTGAAACCAGATGTGCTCCAGCCCCAATTCGTCCAAACTGGGTATCAAAAACTCACGTAACATGGTTCTGTAGCGTTCTCCAGTGACAGTTATCGCATTGCCTCCAGCGTCTTCGAAAAAATAGGGTCCGATCACTCTGTCAACACAGATGCCACACCATACAGTAACTTTTAGTGGGTGTAGAGGTGTTTCTTGAATAATGCGCGGATTATCAGTGCCCCAGAACCGAGTATTCTGCTTATTGACATGCCCTGAGAGATGGAAATGCGCTTCGTCACTCATAACCAATTTTGAAGGAAAATCATCCTCTTCAAGGTTGAGGTTTATGACGCGCTGGCAGTAATCTAGACGAGCTCGGTGGTCAGCAGGCAGCAGCTGATGAGTCATTTGAGTTTTATACGGGAACATCTTTAAGTCTTTCACCAAAATACGCTGCAGGGTCCGTCTGGAAATGCCCAATTGCGTGGCACGTCGCCTCGTTGATGTTTCTGGACACTCTTCCACATCTTCGCGCACAGCATCGATATTTTCAGCTGAACGGCCTGTTCTTGGTCTCCCAGACTTAGGTCTATCCAATGTTGAGCCAGTTGCTTCAAGGCGTGTGGCAAAGCGTCGAATTGTGCGACCAATCGGTGCCGGACGGTGGGGAAATCGTCGACGAAATTCACGTTGTGTTCTTATCACTGATGAATTATTCCGTAAGAACATTGACACAATTATTCCACGTTCTTGGGGAGTAAAACGGTCCATGTTTATTTTCAGTGTATTTTACATTTGTTCACTACACAATTTTCAACAACAGAATGACAGAAAATGTCATATAAAAAAAATAAAGGTATTTTCTTTAGTGCCAGTACTTTTGCGCCACCCGTTATAAACATCCGTCTGGATTTGAACCTACGACTTTTCTAGAGGAAAACTCTTACCAACTTCAACTGTAGTTGCGACTCGCTATGATGGCCGCTTTGACACAACGGTTTTGCTCGTTTTCTCTTTTTTGGTGCGCTTAATATTGGACTATGAACTGTTAGACGAATATCTAAAAAAAAATATGGCGAGACTAGCGCGCGTAAAACTTTTGTCGTTGACTGTAATGTGTTTTTTTAATTTAATTCGGTCAATTAGATGGATATTGGATATGTACACATATTTACTGCGGTCTATTAAATAATGACATTATTAAATAGTGCCCTTTACCTACATTATTTTAATAATTATGATTTCATACAATGCAGAGGTCACCGGATTTTAAAATATGTAATGACAGTAAGTAGGTACCTCCTATTATCTATTCTGTGGTAATACTTTATACAAATAAAGAAAAAAAAAACAATTAATAAGTGGGTAATAAACATAATGAAAGAATAAATTAAATAATAAAATGCGTAGACAAGCCATTCCCAAGCTCTAATACATCTGTGTTCCAATTTCTTCAGGTAATTTAAAAAAACGATCACACACTTTCATCCCCTTAACCCGTTTTTTCGCAATTAAAGGTAGCCTATGTCTGTTTTTTTTATTAATTACTTATTTATTTGAAAACGTATTAACTATAACATTAACAGTCAAGCTCTAGTAAATCTCTGTACCAAATGCCATCAAGATTACTTCTGTAGTTTATGCGTAAGCGTAAAAGCGTAATAGATAGACAGACATACTTTATCATTTATAATACTAGCTGTTGCCCTGGATGTCGGTTATCGCGACCAAACATAGCCTACGTCCTTTCCCAAGGCCTAATCTATCTCTGTACCAAATTTTGATCAAAATCAGTTCAGTGGTTTGGGCGTGAAAGCGTAACAGATACACAGAGTTACTTTCGCATTTACCATAAATCAAGTATGGATTTAAGGTGATTACATACGCGAATGACTTTGACCATACAAATGCTCAAGGTCATTCGCTCATATTTGAACCGTAAAAATCAGTAAAATCAATTTTAATGGATAACTTTATAGGCGACGATTACTAACTAAGAAGGTCACGTCATGCTAATACACTTATTTAACATAACTAGCCTTCCACCCGCGGCTCCGCTCGCGTGCATCTCGGTTAACGCGACCTTTGCTCATATCTTCGGTTCTACTCAACCGATTGCGATCAAACAAACGTAAGATTTTAAGTCTGAGCAAGCCCTTTCTAACAAAAAAAACCGCATCAAAATCCGTCCAGTAGATTTTGCGTCCATCGCGGACAAACAGACAAACAGACAAACAGACAAACAGACAAACAGACAAACAGACAGGAAATTCAAAAAAAATATTTTCGTGTTCAGTATCGTTAACATAACATAACCCAAGTATTTTTTTTTAAATATCTCCAATGTACAGACACGACCACTTTACAATTATATAATAGTATAGATAGATATGTGAAATTTTAGATTATTTGGATACATATTGTAGAAAATATTTGGTTTCTTAAGTAAGAGTAGAGTAATGTTCAGAGCCTCTCTTCAACTATTTCCTCCTTTGTTATTTAGTTTATGAAAAAGAGAAGTTATTCTGTATATCTTGTAGTATGCAGGCATGTAAATTCTAGTTCTATAGGTTTTATAGTTAATAAGAAAAACGGTTTCGAAAATACCGATTTTTCGATGCTGACCTGATTCGGAGCCATAATAATTTTATCTTACCTACTATCTAACAAATGTATTGTTTTAGAATCTCATAAACGTGTAATGACAGGATGACTCAGTCTAAAGTTAGTTTGGCCGGAAACGAATATGCGTTAGAAGTAGGTATGCGACCCTGACTTCTTTCGATGTTTTCCTTTCACTTTCAATCGACAATTCCGTAATTTTTCCATCTTTTATAAAAAGACAAAAGAGTTGATGACAAAAAGAGTCTGTTAGAAATATTGCTAGTGAAATGTGGGTGTGAATAACTGTATATCTCGGGGCACGTTTCTTGACTGACATCCGCAACCCATTGGCGATATCGAAGCATTGCAGTTAGACCAGTCGTTGTTTCGAATCGAAGCATTGCAGGTAGACCAGTAGAAGTTTAGGGCTCTGGCTACCCGTAACAACTGCCATAGGTAGACGTTTGTATGGCGACCGGGACCGACGACGGCTTAACGAGCTCTACGAGACACGACCAGACCAATGCAAATACCCATATTCATGCATACAAATATTTGCACTGAGCGGAGATCGAACCCGCCGTCTCCTGCGTATCAGTCGCGTTCATTACCGCCATGCCACAGAGGCTGTGAACAAAACAAAAGCAACAGATATCTACCATTAATTATATCCGCCATTCTAATCTCTCTAAATCCCAGAATCCAATATCATATCCATAAACAAGCACTTTGTAATTTTAATAGCAGACGTAGCCGGCTCACAGCATTGTTTATAGTAAAGCAAATAAAAAACATTTTGCTGTTGGCAACCTTGGGATAAGGGATGCCCCTAATATTTCATTTGTTTGTTTCGAGTTTTCTGACGGTTTATTATTATGTTTATTTTGCGCAATTTGTACATTTGCTTGCACAAGGTCTGTTTTGGTTCATGTATTTTTGTATTACTAATTAAGGTAGGGTTACCAAAAGTTAAACATAAATATTCTCGGAGTTTTGGCGAAGTAAATAATAATCATAGTCAAACTCTAGGACCAAAGTTTAGGATATTCTACCCAGCGCTATCTAGACCCAAAGTAAGCATAGCTTCATGCTTTGTAAATACAATTATATGCAAAAGTGTTACGCCAATGCAGATATACTTATATGGAAACAATGTACAAATACAACAAATATTTGCATTGAAAAGGACTCGAACTCCCAAATGAACTCATAAAAGTCGAACGCTCTACCACTACGTCGCGTACAGCCCCCCTAGACAAGTGGCAATTCGTTGCTCGGCGTATGATGGAATAGAATGCCAAATGTATAGGATGCCACTTATCTAAAGGGGGGCAGGTCGTTAATAATATTTTATTGTATTTTTTATGAAATTTCCTTTATGATCTAATTTTATTTTTGTTTATTTTGCGCAAGTTACTTAAATGTAAATTAATAGATAATAATGTTCAAACAAGGATGCCTGTTTTGTAGGATTTTTTTTTTTATAATAGATCAAAGTAGGTAAGGCTACCAAAAAGTAATTGTTAATTGTATTTTTATTATATTTTCTATAAATTAAAATTAGTACTCTATACTCATATTACAAAGCAGTGAGATTTGTATATTCACGTAGTCGCTTCACAGAAATATCGAAGTTCATCCGCCTCGCAAGTCGCAGATAGACTGGGAAAAGTAGATCCCGGAGTCCGAGATGAGTAGGTATGATGATTGGTTTGTTTACAATCGATTAACTCTAAAAACTACTGGACCTATTTCAAAAACCGTCGTAACTCGTATATAACAAAACATTGCAATCGTAACAACAACGACGATGCATGAGCATTCATTCAAATGCCAGCTATCCTACACTATCCAATAATTTCGGTTCACTCGCTCATGTGAACATACTGTATCGAATAGTTCGGTTGACAGAGCCTTGGATGACCGCCAGTGTATACATTATCTATATAAAACCGTAAGTTTCCACTCAAATATTTACGATTGGAAGAAAAAGGAGCGTTCTTTGGGGAAATCTTTGCTTAACTTTAGTGGGTATATTACTGAATGTGAGCGTTGTGTTGTTGTATTTTTTGTTTCACCCTTTAAGTAGACAGTTCCCGTGAGATTTGTTTTATTGTAGCATTAGATAGCCGTCAATAGGGTATATTATCATAGGTATAGTATCCTTATTAATATTATAAATGCGAGAGTACCTAACTACGAGATATATCTGTTACGCGCTGTAGGGTCCGTTTTCACGCCTTAGTTTACTGGGTCGATCTTGAAGACCTGTCCATAGTTTGCACTTCGGGACTTGATGAAACGAAAAGGCGATTTCCGTCCGCTTTTCCTGGACCGACAGCTATCTAACTTCTCAACCCCGAGAGAAAAGCCTGCAGTAGTTATTTAGCAGGTGCATCGACTACGAGAGGACACGTTTGGACTCTCGAATGGACCATGGATCACAGTCGTTCAATTAGCAACACATTTAAGGACCCTAGTAGTAAAACATTATAAAAGACCTTATGTACCATATTCTTGCAAATAAATAAATTTGATTTGAATTTGATTAGTAGAAAAACTGTTCAAGCTGAAAATTGATAATTTAGAAATTATATCATCTAAATAATAGATCGCGTGCGCTCACCGAAGCGTGAAGGCGGGTAACCCTGTTACCCATCAATTCCGAGGTACCGTGTGGTAACGGGCGATCCACTGTTCGTATAATCTGTGGTACAATCCATATAAAAAAATATATATCAATATTTTCAGAATGACTGAAAGCCAAACTAGGGCCGAGTTAATATTTATAAAAAAATAACTCAGCAAATCAAAAAACCAAATCATTGGTATCCTCAAAAAGTAGTGGTACCTAGTCTTCTGAGAGTGCTGACAAAAGCAAAAGCAGTCTGTATTAACAGTGAAAACTATTAATTCACTTGTGAATTTTCACAATCCTACTACTGGCCGTATGGATTTTTTTTTAAACTAAGTCATTTGTGAATTGTATCGTCACGCGTGACTGGGTCTGACTGGACCGGAGGTGACGATGCGGATTTCATGATTTTTGCTCGCCCAAAATTTTCCACGAACTACATTTTCTATGAAAACTGCACAATGTAATAAAAGAAGTTTTTCCTAAAAATCTAGCTGTAATAAATAACGGAGTCACTTCTTAGAATCTAGCCTCACGAAAATGCTTGAAAAATTTGGCTTGCTACACTAATGTACACAATGTACAAACTAAAAGCTGGCGTCTGAACGCCAGCTTTTAGTTAAAACAATATTTTTCACCAGCAAAAGCCGTTACTCTTAACAAAACGATAGCAACAATAACGAAACCGATAACGTCTTTAATGAATAGTTATTTCATAAAACGGTTCTCATTTCAAGACCACAGTCACGTCTAGGTGATTCGAAATTCGAATCGGAAAATCGCGCGAGTTTGAAACTCGCGCCAGTCGTTAACGGGATGTTCCGAAGTCGCGATACAGGCAATAACCACGGTTTCGCAGGAAATCGTGCCGACTGCACTTCACGGACGATTCGCGAGGCAAACACTGGCTGCAGTTAGATTTGTCTAACTGCCGTTACGTATTTATGTTAACCTTACTATACCCACGTAAAATGGTGCAATGCATAGATATACCCGCACGTGGTCTGTGAGACCGGAATTGTAATGAAACACTGGATGGGTCTCAAATAAATTATATTCTAAAACCAAAATACATCCAAGCACCCACTCACTGAGTGGGTCCCGAATAGACGGTATTCGAGAACCACCTAGGGTGCCATCGATGTGAACACAAAGACAATACATAAATTAGTAATTAGCTATGTATCAAACTGTCAGTCAGACGTAGGTACGAAAGAGAGGACGCTTTACCAAAACCTAAGCCGATCTTATCTTTTTGGACTCCTTGTAAAAAGAAAACAAGATGAACATTAAGTCGTCGTCGGTCAGACAGACCGCACGGCGAGTATTCGAAGGTTAATGGGAGATAAACATACTGAAATCAATTACCTGTGTAGGTACATACATTTGTTCGGTACATTAGGTATATACAGCTTATTGCATCTTATTCAAATATGAGGTGAAGGCGTTCTTGAGTCATCTAGCCTTAGAAAGTAATATTTAAGAGCAGATTGCACATCGGGAAAGGACCTAGGCTATGTTTGGTCACGAACGATAACCGACATCCACGCGGGCGGAGCCGCGAGCCACAGTTTGTTTTCTATAATCAACTGCCCCTCTAGACAAGTGGCAATTCGTTGCTCGGCGTATGATGGAATAGAATGCCAAATGTATGGGATTTGACGTATATAACAGGCGTCAACGAATGTCAAAAACGTCAAATCCTATACATTTGTCATTCTATTCCATGATACGCCGAGCAAAGAATTGCCTCTTGTCAAGGGAGGCTAATTAATAAAAGCAAAAATGCTGCTTGGCGCCTTCGTCGTTTATTTCCAAGTTCAAGCTTCGCCGTCTTACAATTTACGTATATTGTCACTGTCACTTTCACAAGTCACGCCTACACGTCGAGGGATCTCCTTAAGCATTGTATATTTATTTTTATTTCATATTGGCACTTAAAGCAGGTTTTGAAAGGCTGTGTCGATAAAATGGGGTGAGTTCGTGTCAAAAGGTGACTAAAATAAAGACATAAGATAATTTCTTTTAAGTGAGATTGGACTATTTCAAATAATGTGCTGAATTGTTAAATGGCTGGCTGATAAGATCATTAACATTAGCACGAGACGTATTTTCCTGATTGCATCCAGTGCCGGGGTGAACCTCCACTACGCCAGACCTTGGGCATCCAGGATATTCTGGTCCTTCTTCTTTCGTGTCAATGATCCTCTTTTTCACTGCTTTAAATTATTTAAGAGTAATATTCTACCACCTCGGCCGCGCTGGCGGCTTTTTTAGATCGTTTTTAGTGCAGGAGTCCTTTTTTAGTCCCTTATGTCCTACCCTAAGGGATACGCGGTAATCTGGTAAAATATATGCTTACTACTCGAAAGAAATTGTTCCATTTTTGAAAGCCGCCATCTTCTTGTATGACGTATCTATGAATATAATTCATCATTGTGAATGGCCCTTTTATTTCTACACAACATACTTTGCTAAAATATTTTTAGTTCGAGGAACGAAATAAAGAAATAATGAAATGATAATAGCGTTGGCGCAGAAAACTGTACATTTCTCTGGTATTCCGAATGTGAGAAAAACTGGCGACAAACGGCACAAATTTCTCCGTATTGCATCGTCAACAAAGTAAATTCAATTCTTACTGTGGGAGCACATGCCATTTTGTATAAATACCCGCTATTTCAATATTTATTCAATAACACAACTGTAGTTGTTAGGTATATTACACATTATCTTATTATAGGTCATAGAACCACATAGTTCCTAATAGAATACACAGTTCTGGGGTGAGTGGAAACGAATTTAGAGTTTGGGATTTGAAACCAGACTCAACGAGAAAATTACCGTGGAATACCCAAATGGACTACGGATCCGAGAAAATTGTCGTGGAACAGCACAGGAACTAGGTCTAGGTGTTCTACGGGTAATCCCCCAAAAATATGATAAAGGAGTTAATGAACATCAGTGTAAAACATTAATAAATAATCAATGATATTTTTCGCAATAATGACCGTTCATTTTTGTAGTTTAATTTTGTAATTTAAATTACGAATTATAAACCATTCAAAATAATACGCGTCTAATATACGCTATTCATATTCGCATTGAGGTCAAACTGATAAAGCCCCGGAAGCAGTCTGGTTTTTTGTATTAGCATTACAAAAAAATAAACGGAAAATGTACTACGCAATACTGAATTTACACCGTATAATAACATAATTAGTCTGATTAGTGACAGGTTGAACTCTATAAGCAAAATCGCGTCAGTGTTGCCAGTACCCGGTAACAAAATTCCTCAGATTTTGGAAATTAATGAGATGATTTTGATAAGTGCTATGTTAGCTATGTTCCATAAAAATCGGTTCAGCCATTTGAAAAATATGAGGAGAGAAAGTGGCAATGCAAAATCTAATATTTTCCGTGTTACCCCCGACCTAAAAATAAGAACCTATAAAAAGTGAAATAATAACTCCGTCTGACATTCAGGGGGAATAGAGCATACCAAGGTACTTAGCGGTCCCCCGACGAGACAAATGACAAAAGGGTCAATACTTAGGGTAGGTCATAATGTAATAGTTATTATTTCACTTTTTATAGGTTCTTTTTAAGTCGGAGGTTTTTTGATTTTTTTTTTTCTCTTTAATACTAATACAAATTTTACCTTCATGTATGTAGGTAGTTACTTTCCCATATTTAAAATTAATTAAGAGCTGTTTATGTAAATAACCTAAGGCCGTAGAAATTTTTGCGAAGGTTAATTTGTACGTATTTATAGTTAACAAAAATTTAATCTTGATGATGTATTATTTCAATATTTCGTGAGGCTCTATATTACAGTCCCCAACGAATATAGAAACACAAGTCAAAATAGGAACGGTCCTACTGCTGAGGAGGCACTAGTACGACTTAAGGTATGATTGCGAAGCCGACCGCATACGACAACGACAGCATGCAGCACATACAGCGTACCCATTACTTGTTAAACTCCGATACGAATAAAAGGGACCATTGAGAAACCGCAATGAATTACGCGCATACGCTAACGACGAAACGTAGTGTGACGTTTATGGCAGTCGTCAACGTATGTCAGAAACGTCAAAATACGTCTCAATCTTATACATTCGTCATTCTCATAATTAGTGGATAAGAAATTATACATTTTTTGTTAAATAAATAAATAAGCTGTTTACAAAGTGGAGCCGAATCCTAAAGTTACGTATGAAGTATGTCAATTTGGTATGTTTTCTAGCACTTCAAAATGATATTAATATTAGGAAACATTTTTTTTAGTTTAGAGTTATATTAGTGTATATCTTTTGTTTGTAATTAATTAGGTAGATATGGTATGATTGAATTTAGATTTGAAAAGATGACGACGTAATAAGGTTATAGCGACCTGTGGTTGAGCTGTCATACGTAACTTTAGGATTCGGCTCTACTGTACTTTTTGTTACTAATAAGTAAAAAATATGCGAACTGGAAGAGGAAATGCAGGAAAACGGAAGACGTCTCTTAGAGGAACAGCACGTACTTTTTATTCAGGGGATAGGTTCCTGTGGGTAGTAGGAACGAGATCAGTGTTTCACGTACATGAAGCCGCGCGCTGTAGCTAGTACACCATGTTTGTTTATTCATATATATTTTTACTGACGATAACTATAAATATTTAATACAGTTTTCCAACATTATGTGCTCAGCGACCATTGTTATGTCACGATATGAAAACAAAGTTAAAAATTCATTACCTATTCCCTCACGTCACTTTTACGAGAAAATATATTTTCGAACAATTCAGAATTTTATTATTATACTAGCTTTTCGCCCGCAGCTCCGCCTGCGTGTATGTCGACTACTGCCATCAAAAGTATTTTTTCTAAACTGACGGACTTGTTGTATAAACGTTTGACGCCTTATTTTGCTCTCTCAGTAGTGAATTTTTCAAAATATTAAATGAAAACTGTAGGCCTTGTCATAAAAATAAGTGGCAGATTTTTAGAATAATAAGTACATCAAAATAAAAATATTATTAATAGGTATCTTTATATCAATAGCTAGTAAATGGCTAGAAAAAGACTGGTAGGAAAAACATACTATTATCTAACATTTCGTTCTTATGAATCAATCAATCAATCAATTAGCCTATTACAGTCCACTGTTGGACTTAGGCCTCACCCAATATATGCCATAGCACTCAATCATCCACCGTATTTCCCCACTGTCAGTTCCCACATTTCGGCCCCATGAGTCTTAACAGGGGAGTAGAAACCTCGATGACTTTGCCCAATGCTGCCCAACCCTTGTCGACCTTTCGACGTATATCTCCTTCTGGGCTTCGTCTTTTAATCTAAAATTAGCATCTCAGCAATGAAATATCGTATCAGCACGACACAGTCGTAGACAATCCAGAAATGCCCAGGTCTTGATGATGTCAGAAAGCTTCTCGTAATCTACAAATGTGATACATAGCGGATGATTATACTCTCAGGTCTTTTGTATAATCTGCTGAACAGTATTGGCTACAATACTACATATAACCCTTTTAAAACCCAGCTTGCTCCGGTGGAACTCACAACTATTCATGACGACTCTCAAGAACAACTTGTATAGACATAATTATGACTCAGGAGTGATGGGTTTATAATTAATTCTTCTTCGTCTTCTTGGAGAACAGTACCACCGCACTCCAGTTCCATGTCCTAGATGCTTCCGCTGGATGACGGAATTAAAGAGGTTCGCAAGCTCTGTTAGAACTGGGATATCCTCTGCTTTTAGAGCCCTGTCCGCCAGTGCGATATTAGCAGTATGAAGGTTGCTGTAGTATGCTGAGGATACAATAAATCACCTATTGGCCTATTGCAGTCCACTGCTGGACATAGGCCTCTCCCAATATACGCCATGTTTGCCGATCCTCCACCTTCTGCATCCAATCCGTCCCAGCCACCTTTCGCAGGCCGTCCGCGTCGGTCCACCTGGCTAGGGGGTGTCCCATCTTCCGTTTTCCTTCTCGCGGTCTCCACTCTAGGACTCGTCTGCTCCAACGGCCATCAGTCCTTCGGCAGATGTGGCCAGCCCACTGCCACTTTAGCTTGCTTATTCTGTGAGCTATGTCGGTAACTTTGATTCTATGTCGGATGACCTCGTTTCGAATTCTATCCTTCAAAGACACTCCAAGCATAGCTCGCTCTATAGCCCGCTGCGGACGGACTAACCCCACCTATGGCCACCACCGTAGGTCATAACAGGCAGGACGCACTGGTAGAAAATGTTTGTTTTGAAGCATTGCGGCAGGGAGGAGGAGAAGACCCGACGTAGTTGGCCAAATGCTGCCCACTCCTGTTGGATTCTTCTGGCTATTTCTTTCTCCGAGTTGCTTTTACCGAGCTGGATAACCTGCCCTAGGTAGATAATATTTTTGAACAACTTCGAGTGTTGAACATAATCTTGGTTTTATCCAAGTTTACACCAAGGCCGACTTGTCGAGAAGCTCCATTCAGGCTGTGCAGCATTTCGCCCAGTTGTTCCAGCGACTCCGCAACTATGATGATGTCGCCGGCGAACCGAAGTGGGTGCGAGATTTACCTATTCCAGAGTCTTGTAGACGTCCTCCTATGCGTTGGTAAATGTTGAGGAAATGAATATAAATAAAACAACATATCATTTGTGGTGGTTTAGTTTTTCATAATTATCTAAAAATATAGTAAGAAAATAAACATTTCGTATTATATTCCTTGTCATCTAAATCAGAAGTGCACTGTGCTTGACTAATAGAGCCCACAGCTGATAAAAGGAAGTTATTGTGTTCTGCTATCTCTAATAATTATTGACTTAGTATACTTCTCGTCAAGAAAGGAAGTGAAGTTTTCTAGAAGGCAGGCGTTCGCCCCTTTCGCCCATTTGGTAAAACGTTTCGAGCCATTGATATAAATTGTAACTTTGTTTCTAGCTATGAAGCCGCCTCTTGTGTTATATCTGCGTATAGATTTAAATTCACGTACCTTACTGTGTGAGGGCTTATAAGTTAGTATTCATCTGAATGATAACGTGCTGTATTACTTTTAGGCTTTCTTTCATATACGGTACATCTATAGCTATAATCGCTGTGCTATCATGTCGTGTAGTCAATGTGATGAAATACTATGGTATCATGGTAGCTGGTAGCTGACGCAGTATATGCTCTAGTATATTTTTTTTTTTTAATTATTCTTTATTATCATTTAAAACACCAATATGTTATACAGATTAACACACCAAAAACCACGAAGGGTTTGTTCGGAGTGCCTTGCATTCCGTTTATATACACAATTATATTATTTTGTGAAGCAACATAGGACCACAAACAAAAAACACACACTCGAGCCAGTAGGTACCTAGGTCGGGTGCCGCTGCTGTCCTAAGCCGCTTCATTTTAGCATTCACAATCACACCAGTCTCAGTATTTTTCCAGTAGGTATATAAATATAAACAACGCTATAAAGCGTTCCCAAAGACAACCAACTGATTATTATACCTACTGGAAAACTGCCTACTACTTACATTCCAAAACTACATTTTATTAGTTGGCTTATTATGTTCACAATGATATTGTGCCGGACGGCCACGCTATCGCCCGAGCTGGCTGGCATTTAATGCTCGATGCCAATACTACCAATAATGGGTCTGATATATAGTTCCGAATGTTGTCCTCGCGACGCACGCTGCTATTCTACTATAATACCACTCGCAGTCCGTGGAACTTAACTGAAGATTGGATACTCCATCGAAGTGAGCCAGTCTCAAAAACTTCTTTTCTATTTCCAATCAATTAAATAAAGAAACCGCAGTACATAACTCTTACATAGTACATAAATTAATATTTTTCACATTCTTTGTAATTATACGTGACAAAGAGTGACGTTTTATGAATATTATCATTTGACAGATCAAAATGTGACCTAGCGTTGACACCATCACTTTCGTACCCGTTGTCATGGTAACAAATTTGCTAGCGATATTAGCGCCATAATATTTCGTATTTTCTTTAATATTACATTATTTCGTGGATTTGCCACATTTTAATTGTGATAATTACTATTCGGCGACAAAGCCAAATTCAAAAAACCAAAGATCATAAAAATCTGTTCAGCCGTTCTTGAGTTATAAGAAAGTACGTTTTTGGCACTTTTTAGGCACTTAGGGTCTGAATTTCGAAAAATCGTTTCTTAGTACACCTCCACGCTTCTAAACAAACACTC
The DNA here is from genome assembly GCA_914767945.1 of Eilema depressum. Taxonomy (NCBI): domain Eukaryota; kingdom Metazoa; phylum Arthropoda; class Insecta; order Lepidoptera; family Erebidae; genus Eilema; species Eilema depressum. The sequence goes on from OU612031.1 coordinate 14,443,953, forward strand.
TCTATAAATTTCAAGTCTCTAGGACCAGCGGTTTAGGCTGTACGTTGTCTCTAAGTCAATCAGTCAGTCAGTCAGTCAGGACTAAATAAGACTAAGTCAATCAGTCAGTCAGGACTAAGAGTTTTATATATAAGATTATTGAAATATTTTATTTATTGAAATTGAAATAAGTAAATAACATTTTTTTACGAATTCTATCGCGACTTTTTCGATATTATTTTATCATTTATATAACCCGCGCCACGTATCTTGGACTTAAATCGTAAGACATACGAGGCTCTGGCGCCCGCGGATTGCTTTGTAATAGTCTATGCTTGGTGAATTTGAGTTCGTCTACCGCAGTAGCATCCCGTGCTATCCTCAAAAGACACCCAAGAAATGTGTACTGCGTGTATAGGGCACATTTTGAGCACATTTTAGGTCCAAGATACGTGGCGTGGGTTGTACCGACGACATGTTGGTTGTTTTTAGCAGCCATGGTCACCAGAAGACGTAAACACCAAATAAATCGCGATGGAATCTGTTAATAATGATTTTATTTTATTTTGTAATATTTGCGAAAAAAATATAGTAATAATACTGTTGGAAGTCAAAAGTATTATTACTATTTTTTTTATACCATTTAAGTGGCAGACAAGCCAAGACAAGATTAATTATAGTTACTATATTATAGTGGAATTTTGTAATATTCGGGTAAACTTCCGACAGCATCACTACCACTAAATAAATAACTACCATATTACAGTGGAAATAATTTTGATATGGGCACACTGAAATTGCATGCAACACTTATAACGAAACTAGGTTACCGATTCCGCTACATGTCCCGCCAATGCACTAAAACGGATTATAACCAGTTTAAAAGCATTATAACGTTATTTCCATCTGGAATAACTAAATATAGAAAGTTAGTGATATCATCAACATACATTCATGCACCATTGTTTTGTTTATGTGTTAAAAAAATCTACTTTTAAATGGTTTCATTCATGACTAGTTGTTGCCCGCGACTCCGCCTCGAGGATGTAGGGTTATCGCAACCGAACATAGCCTATGTCCTTTCCCAAAGTCTAAGCTATCTCCATACCAAATTTCATCAAAATTGGTTCAGTGGTTTAGGCGTAACAGATAGACAGAAAGACACACAGACAACTTTCGAATTTATAATAATAACCGTAAAAATATTGAGATATATAGCATCCCACCAAATTAACACACCCACCAACTGATAGATAGATTGGCTTAGGGTTTTCTCTCAAGTACTGGAACCCAAGATAAGTCAAATCTTGGAAAGGAGGAGTATCAAAGGTCGCCCCAGGCTTCAAAGTACAATCTTTGGATGCAAATGGAGATTGGCATTCGAAAATTAGATCATAAAAAAGAAATGATGACACAAAATTGTATAATATTTACTGATTTAATAATCTACCAACTATTAGAAACATTGAATTTCACTCAACTACCATGAGTCACACGTTTCACCCGCGATAGTCACACGTTTCACCCGCGTCACAGAAAAGTTGTAGTGAAAATCAGTTTTTACCAGTGATTAACTCGCGAATTTCCCATCAAACGTATCCGCGTATTCTTAGGTCAGTGAACGCTCCGTCGAGGTTCATCGTAACGGATCTACAGAACCGCAAAGCACGCCTTCTAAGGGCGAATGGCGAACTAACTTGTTCAATAAAACTTAATCTATATTGCTACATTGGTCTAGTTTACAGCGCTTGCAAAATAAAAGTTTATTTTATTTAAACTTTAGAGTTACTATTTAGGGTACCTATATTTTACTAAGATTACCGAAACACACTGCTAATACGATTCCTATTACATCTTATTTATTAAATGAGTATTTCTTGTATAGTAATTTGTAACAATAATGCCGGAAACTGGTCTTACGATTTTGGCGAAAATTTGTAAGACCTTTAGTGTTTTCCTTAATAAACGAAAAAAACCGAGTGTGATCTATCTAGAGAACTGTGGGTGTTTATTATTTATACCACTGTCCAAGCCCCTAAAAGTTGTTAGATCTAATATTAATAGCTATTGGTACTGTGGTCTAGGTACCCCTTTCAGGATATAAAGCGTGAATATATATGTAAAACTAAATCGATGTCCCTCGACTTATTGAACTCATGTCCAAACATATTATAAAATGGACCAACCATTAAAAATAATTTATTTAGTGTTTCCCATTATCCCCGTTATCGCCAATTTATTATAACACACATTATCACCGAAACTCCGAACTCCCAAAAACGAATCCTTAATCTGTAATCCCCAATAAGGGAGCACTTATAATGCCTTATTCATATAGGGTGGTGGCACCATATATCGGCCATGTCAACATTTTTTGACCTTTGATTGATTGTAATTTTTTGGTTTATAGCATTTGCTTTCCTGCAATGCCTTTTTTGGGTAGAGGGATACTGAAACTCCATTACTACATTCGTAAAATTACCAATTCTTTGTTATTTTTGAAAATATAGATGTTTTTTTCCGAATATGTCGATTTCCCTTAATATCGGCCTCTAACACCCTAATTTCTGCCGCCTGTGACCCTAATATCGTCATACCTTTTCCAACGTGAATAATTTAGGTCAATAAAACTAAGTAAAGTAAAAAATATAACGTTTTATATTCCAATTCAGGTTCTAATAATTTTTTTAAAACTTATCTATCATTAATTTGTCTTTTCTTTATATCTTAGCCTTGAAAATTACAGTAATTGCTGTTATTATAAACTAATGATCACAATGATTAAATAAATTTAAGACAAATGAAGATTTCCAAAATATATTATTATAAAGAAAAAATATTATTTATAAAGTCAACAGAAAACTTGACTTTCTTTAAAGGCTTTTCAATTTAAATGCACTAAACAGTGACGGCAAGTAAAATCTTCTTTAACCACACAAATATAATTCCGCCCACGATGAACTGTACACTTTAAGTGGAACCATTTGTATACATATGTCACGTTTAATATTTTTGGCTTCATCTTCTTCGACATCACTAATTAGTTCTACTTCACAGCCACCATAAAGAATTTACACCTTTTCTTCTTAAAAAGGTAAATCATGAGGTCAGTTACGCTGTCCGTTAATATTCTCTTCTTCTATTTTAATACTCTTCTTCTTCTAACTACTAGTTTTATTTTATTTGACTGGTTTATGTTTTATATTCTATTGTCCAGATTTCTCTTTCTCTCTGTATCTATTCTTCTAGGAAGTCTGTCTTGTAAAGTGATCCTGGAAATTTCGTATTGTCGAAATGCTACTCTTCTTCTACTTCATCCTATCATTAATTCCCAGTCGCAATCGAAGCTTACACCTTGGATTCTGGGGTCCGCTTTGCCAGTCTTAACTGCAGAAATGGCTAGACCTCGATATTTTCCGCGAAACGTCTTCCATCTATCCTCCACAAGCCCAATGGTAACATCGAAGCATTGTATTACTGCCTGCTTCTTTGAACGACATTTACTCCATCTCTTATTCTACTATGACTACGGTCATAGAACCTATAGGGGTCAAAGAACCTATAGGGGTCATAGAACCTATAGAGGTCATAGAACCTATAGGGGTCATAGAACCCATAGAGGTCATAGAACCTATAGGAGTCATAGAACCTATAGGGGTCATAGAACCTATAGAGGTCATAGAACCTATAGGGGTCATAGAACCTATAGAGGTCATAGAACCTATAGAGGTCATAGAACCTATAGGGGTCATAGAACCTGTAGAGGTCATAGAACCTATGGTCATATAACCATAGGTTTGAAACCTTTCTCTTTTTGTTGGGACATGGCATACCTACCTGTTGACTAAAATTAAAATACCTAAGTATTTGGTCATTTTTTACTACGTCCCTGTTTATTGTAAAGTTCGAAGGTTGTAAGAAAGTATAGGGGTCATAGAACCTATAGAGGTCATAGAACCTATAGAGGTCATAGAACCTATAGAGGTCATAGAACCTATAGGTATCATAGAACCTGTAGGGGTCATAAAACCTATGGTCATATAGCCATAGGTTTGAAACCTTTCTCTTTTTGTTGGGACATGGCATACCTACCTGTTGACTAAAAATAAAATATAAGTATTTGTTCATTTTTTACCACGTCCCTGTTTATTGTAAAGTTCGAAGGTTGTAAGAAAGTAAGCACCCTATACAAAATAAAGTGGCCGTTATTACGCATCGATTCTCTAGATATCGGCCGTAGCTGGCAAGAAAAGTTTTTAGGCGGCCGATGTTAGGATCTAGTCATCAAACAGAGCTGTTATTTTATTTTTAACCTTATTAATGTTACTGCTAATATATAAAATAGCTAAACCTATAGTTTAGTGTTTTCATGCATTTCCCCAATATCGACCAGGTGGCCGATATTGAGATTTATCCAAAATAAAGATCCTTAATCTCGACCCCCCGATTATTTCATAAAAAGTACAAATAAATTTAAAAACACACTACCTAAACGGTACTTCGACTATTTTTCTTTATTATAAAATAATATAAAATACCATAGGTATGTTTAATTCCATTCAAATACTTATCAACGGAGTGCGTCGACTCCGGGATTTGACTCGGAAATGCCAACAAACGACACAAGTCAGTACCTGCGCGTGCTCTATTGCCACCTGAGCGTTCAAATGTGGAGGTACCCGCACCAAACTATGGGATGTTATTCGTATGGATATAGAGTCGCTTTTTGCATAAAAACGATCATAATTTTAGGGTTATTTTCATAGTTATGATCCATTTTTTCGAAGAGGCCGATATTAGGACGTGGCCGATACAGGGAGACTTCACCCTATAACACGTAATTTGCGAATTCCTAACCGTACTGGCAGTGTACTGTAAAGAAAGTTATCGTTCATAAAACCCTAGGGCAGTCTACCAGGTAAAGGGTCGCTCATATCATACGTCACGCAAAATTGTACCCTTTCTTAGACCCTAATTCGTCACTATGTCATATTTTCTGCGACTCTTGAATATCTTGTCATGAATTAGGTATAAGTCCGTAGGTACATGTTATATATTATGGGAATTAATCGTAGGTAAATAGACAAATTTTCCTACATAGTGATTTAGCTAAATAAAAATCAGCTATCTATTTGACTGATTTATTTTTATTTATACTGTTGATTTATGGCACTTGGTGGAACTTATTGTTACACATATTCATAACACGCTAGTACTTTTCCACGATGGGTGTTTAATAATGCACTAGACGTGTAAAAAAGTACAAGTGTGTTATCAGTATCCTTTTTACTGTGTTCATAAACGCGACAAACATTTACAAAATTATAAAATGTGCTGCTAAAGTCCCATATACGGAGACACTACTTTATCTACCTCTCAAAGTAAGCAATAAAAGTGCGAACGTTCTGTTCGATTCAGTTCCATTTCAGCTCAGTACAAATATTTGTATGCATGAATATTATGATGTACCTGAAGGGTTAGGCAGTGGTGTAATAACATTCATATTTAGCCAACTATTATATTCGGTCCCACGTAATAGGGTTAAGCCTATTGCCATCAAGCGGCACTTTATTATTTGTATGTATGAAGTATCTAACTATGATTATCCACATTCCATAACCTTACAACAAGCTAGTCAAACTATACTTATATGAGTCTACACACCGCTGTATAATCTATCCTACAATATTTGAAAACAAAACGTATTCTGTGCACGGTCCCTAACACCTTCAGGCAATGTCTCGTCATGAATGCCGGTTAGTTTACGATACAATCCGAGTCACGTCTCGCCGAGATCCACAAATATAATATTTGTGCGAGCTGAGCGTGGCGTTTCGTAAACAGATAGACGTGATTCAATAAAGTTGTTCACACTGAAAATTATATCATTGAGAAACAAATCTCAACAAATCGATCTAGTAGTAACAGTAACCTGTGGTAATAGTGTGGTTAGAGTATGTAGGTATGTCGAATGAATCTGATGTTTCTCGGCAGAGTAGAATTTGGGCCACCCCATCTCTTCCCATGCGGTGTCGTACAAGGCGACTAAGGGATAGGGCTGTTTAACATCAGAAGATATATACAGCCTAGACTCAGCTTTAAATGCATGGCTCGAGTCAACAATAGTGCCTGGAATATGGCAATAGGCTCACCCCCTATTACATGGGACCTAATACAATGATTGGTAAAATGTGGGTGTTAGTTCACCACTGCCTAACCCTCGGAGATAAAGGCGCGATTATAGGTATCTAGGCATGTGTATGTATGTAGAATGAATTTAAATTGAACACGGAAATAATATGCGTCAATTAATAATAATAAATTATTACTATTGATTTATTAGCTTTTAAGTTTTTTTTATAATAGGTATAGAGAACAAGGTTAATTAATATGCAACATAGCAACGGTGGCAAAGCCAAAAAAAAAATGGCCGAGTTTTGGCGCCAAATGCGATAGAGACGTCATTCAGCAAAAAGTGTATTAAAAATAATTCAGTTGAGTTTTCTTTTTTTTAAGTAAAAATTTGTAATTTTTATTATACTTAGATAACTATAATAAAAATAATGATTTTACTGAATTTTAGAGCTAAGATGTATTTAACTACTTTCATCGCCTTATTTTGACAATATTTAAAGTATAAAAATACGAACATCTACGAATACGTCTGTCGTCCATAAAGTGGGCCATAAACGAGCTTCAGCCCACCTGCTAAAGTGCTCCAAATGAATATTACACAAGTAAATAGAGGAACGGCCGAGTAACTGGTACGTGGAGCACTATTTTATTGAAATTGCGTTCTTTAAACAAACATGTTACAGCCATACGTGACTCTAGGAGGGTTATTCTGTATAACCAAAAGGTTTTACAAAACGTTTGTTTGACGAAACGAGCGAAATGAGCAGTTTTCCAGTAGGTATTTATAGCGTTCCTAAAGACAAGCTAGATGGCGCAGCCGGCACTTCTGGTAAGTAGAGTGTGGTCTCACATCTTATGTTCCCTAATTTATGGAAAAAATGTTCTTCGGTTTTGTAATGATTTACTTTACATAAATGTTTTGAATTTTTTTTTTTTGATAAAAATATTTTAAATATAATATTATTTTAAATTACAGACAGTGACGCGAAAAGAATTAAGCGTTTTATCATATTTTATCTATTGTAATATGGGTAAATGAAATTAAACTTTGGCAACATCGCTCAAATAAACCACGGAGTACAGCGGAGTATTATGTTATCTGTGGCGGAGTACATTAAAATTACCAAAAGCTATGCTAGCGCCATCTCTTGATGATTTAAAAACCAACTGATTATTATACCTACTGGAAAACTGCTCATTGAAGCATTGACGTCAAAAACGCGAAGTGACAAGTGGTATGCAAATTGACAAAAGTACGTAATGTCGAAAGTGCACGATGTCATAAATTCATCATAAACAGATTATTTAGTTCATATTTTGCTAGTTATTACCCACATTTTTGAATCACTAAGTGGTGACTAAACATGTCTTGTTGAGGGCAAGCGGTTATCGCTACACACTAGCAAGGTCACTAACCAAAACAAAAGAACACCTACACTATAGAATCCTATATAAAAAGATTCTAAATGTACCTACACCTACCTGAAGGGCATTAGAAGGTTGGGGCACAAGGGCACGAGTGTGACGCCCCTGGTATTGCACAGCACACGTCCATAGACCACGGTCACGGTAACCACTTGCCATCAAGTGGGCCGTGTAGGTACTTCTCTGCCACCTAAATGGTATACAAAAAAGAAAAATACTACATTACACGTACTTCTAAAATCTTTTAATTCGACAGCCTCCGTGGCGTAGCGGTAGTGAACGCGGTGCGGCCACTACGCAGGAGGCGCGGGTTCGATCCCCGCTCAGTGCAATATTTGTGTTCATGAAATATGGATATTTGTATTGGTCTGGTCGTGGCTCAGAGAGCATGTTAAGCCGTCGGTCCCGGTTACCATAAGAACATCTATGGCAGTCGTTACGGCTAGTTGGAGTCCTAAAAAGTTCAAAAAACAACGGTCTAGCTGCAAAGCTTCGATATCGCCTAATGTTACCATAGGGTTGTGGAGGTCATATGGCAATCGGTTCACGGAAAATATTGAGGTCTAGCCAAATCCGTAGTTATGACTGGTGAAGCGGACCCCAGACTGCGAGCTGAAAAAGCTTCGGATGCGACTGGGAATTAACGCTAGGAGGAAGAATGAAGAAGAGTTAAAATCATTCAAATACAATTTTATATACTAATTTTATTTATTTATTCTTTATTATACCTATAATAATCTTGCACAATCTAACGAAATATATTGAACCTATTTTATAAAAAAAAATATATATACACAAAACTTTTAAACACCTTGTATATTTTGTAAGGTCACTTGGTCACTTATAATTTAATAGCCGGATTTAATTAATAATACTGCACTATATTTTAACGTTATTAATAACGTTACCGCTACTAAACTTTTTGCTTCATCGTTATATAATGACTAAGCTAATAGCTGTTTTTTGTTTCAGGTAATTAACGAAGCGGAACTTATTTCCTAGTTTCACTTTACATACGAATTCAATAAATATAATTATTGAAGGCTACATTTTATAGGTTGGTAAGTGAATCAAGATCGCCATTTCTGAATCGGATTTGCAAGGATAGAGCAGCATTTATGATCATCTTATCACTCCTGGCTTTTGTACACTTCCTCTCATTTAGATTTTTTTTATACCCACCTGATGGAAAGTGGTTATATTGGACGTGTGCAACACCAAGGGAGTCACACTCGTGCTGCCGACCTTGTAAATACAGAGAGTTTCTGTGCCGTCAGTGCAGAAGATAAAGCAGGACAAGCAATTGGATCTTCCCACTGACAGTACAAAAACTCTCCAGCGAGAGAACTCTGGCTAGCCTATTCACCGCCGGGAACACCATACGAGGTTATTATGGGTGCGGTATCCTGTAGGAGGGAGGTAATTCCCCAGTCGGACTGCTCTTGAATTGGGACGTTAAATATCGTGTCCCATCGTGTCCTATATACCTACGTCGATAGGTTAGGTTAGTTTATCAACCATAAAAAAGCACCTTCTTGAAGGAGTTATACCCTCTGAGCCCCGTTAGCCGAACACCGGAAGCCCCAGTGAGGGGAAACCCCAGATATTACTAGAGATGACATCTGTGGAGGTTACCCACAATGGGTAAATTGTATTAATAAACCCTTGTAATATTTTATCGAAATCTCTCACCAACTGTTTATATCTAACGAAGATGTGCTTTACTAACGTACCACGCACAACTATTGTGTTGAAAGTTCTTATAGATATTATACACGAAGAAGATATTATTATATCAGTGGAATGACATCATATTCATTCCATAATTGTTTACATTGGTGATGTAATGGCCGCCATCATGATTGTTTGTTTTCTCGTGCATGTTATTTTTATAAAAACGGTTAGTCTATAAATAATAATTGTTATTTGGTTAACGGTTAACGTTTTACTGTCAATTAACTTATCGCAATCCACTGCTTGGCCAAGCTTCTCCCAATGTTGGGAGGCTTTGGCCTACTGTTTCCACGCTGACCAGACGGGTTAATCCAGGTTTTTATTTCGAGTTTTCATTCTCTCGTAGTGATATCGTCTGTGTACTTAATTTTCTGTTGGTTGCCTCTTACGACACCCTTCGGATGAAATGGGGTCGTGATATTTTGTATTCTATCTCTGTCACCACACGCATAACTAAACGTTTTCTAAATTTAGTAGGTATATTGCATTTGTTAAGACAAACCATATTTATAAACCTATTTTCAGAATTCCACTGACTCCGTGATCTGCTGACACCATTATAAAAATAATAAAGAAATAAACAAATTATTAAATAGGTACTTACACTAATAATAACACTTAACAATTACTCTAATAGCACAGATTACTAAATAGTTACATTAAAAAACCCTAAAAATTACAAATCAACATAAATAAAACAAACTAATATAAAACAAAATAAACTTTGTGCAAACTTAGCATTAACATTTTTAAACCTAAGTACTTGTATTTTTTTTTTTCATCTGTACACAAGTATAAATTACTGTAGGTACTGGAAGGCATATAATATGTATTATGTAGTCTAACTAAAACCTATGAGGCTCAAAGCAAGCTCAACACGGAACCGGTACCCTGCAGATAAACAGATGAAGTAGTTTCTGAATTCTGATGCAAGCTAGAGGTTGGGGACGTAATAATCAATTCATGGAAAGGATTAGGAGATACATAATATTACAAACATGAACATCTGTCGTAGGCTCCTCATCATTTGTTTATATTTCGTACTCCTATAGAAACAATAACTCTTATTGTTTAATCCAGTGAGTAGTAGACCAAGCAATAGTGAATCAGTATTATTGTTATTAAGTCATTGCATAACTGTCAGAGTGAATTCTAAAATTCCAAAATTCCGTACACCTGCGTCTGGTCAAAAATAAATGAAGTTTGCAAATACGATAGTGTAAAATCACGATCAAAGCCAATGAACCGATTAGTTATTAGTTTCAATACTATTAACTATATTAAATTACTATAGTAACCTTGTAACTTCCATTTTCGTTATTTAATTATATACTACATATTCTCAATAACACACAATCTAAAAATGAAAACCTTTTTTATAATTTTGTTACATTATAACACCGCAACATGAACATAGCTTTGTGTTCAATGATATATTATAAACTATAGATAATATGTTGTCCACACTCTAAAATGTCGACAAAAAAATGATGACTTTTGGTCATCATTTTATGCGCCAATCAGAATCGCGACAGTGCGCCACCCAAAAAAAAAACGTTTTTAATAATAAATACGTAATAATAAAATATTATTAATAAATTCATATTAAATAATATAATTCATATAAATTAATAACATTGACGCTATTTTTGAAAGCCGCCATCTTCGTGTATAACGTATCTATAAAAATAATACATCATTGTTTGTGTTCTATTTTTAAACTATTGAAATAAGTTTTCTCCAATGGCCTAACCTAAGACACAGATTACTAAATAGTTCTCCTAAGAGGTTCTATATGGATGTATTGTGAGTATTTCCTGCCAGTTTCCCTTTTCAGATTTAAAAATACTCATGCCACCACTGTAATGAAGAGTTTTGTAAGGAAAATCCTTTAGTTTATCGTTTCAACCAGATTATTATTTGCTTAATTCGAATGCAAACAGAAATGTGCAATTCTTTACACATCATTATGATTATGCACTGCGGTAGTCATCTTTGCACTTTGCTGCAATCACACATTCTTTCAAATCACTTTTTAATGAATTCTAACTATTCTCTCTCTGCTAAGTAATTCTCTCAAAACAAAACAGTTTAACTCAGGTTAAATATAATAACTTTGAGTTCTATTTTCAAAAATCGTATTAAAACAAAGATGGCTGTTCGACCACAGATTACTTAAATAATTGGCCGTTATTTGAATTCCATTTACAGAATGAAAACGATACTAGATTTCCAATTGCTTGCTGCAATTGTAAACTAACTAAATGCAGTTTCGCATTGGTGGTTTTCTCTTAAAAACATATTATGTAATTCGAATTCCATTTTCAAAATTTGAATTGATTAAAAGATGGCTACTCAACTGTTCTCCACGTGGCAATGCCAGTGGCAGTCATCTGTAATTGCAAACTCTCTCTAACCAAAACGCAGTTTCACTCGGGTGGTATGTCGCATGAGTCAGGTGAAAGTCCCGCACGGACGTAACTATTAGTATGGATTACATATCATTTAACATTGTTCATTAATATCATGTGCACAACTAAGTTGGGAAAAGTCCCTGTAGCTACTTTGTTTGTTGACTGTACTAGGAATTGAAAATCTGTAGTAAATCTAACGTAGGTAGCAATTGTATTACTAGAATGTCGTACCTGCCTACTGGTACCTATATCACAGATTACCTAATAGTTGGAACAATATGAACAAATTAATAAACTATGGACCCATCGTCATGTCATGGAGCCAGGCTACTTATTGTTTTTTATTGAGACGTTGTTAATTCCGGAAGCAACTGGGGTATGACGAACCCCAAGAGGAAAATCTGCGTCAGAGCCTTGTCCGTTGTTTTAGGTACTTAGCTAAATGTGGGCAAACTTGGGGTAAACAACCTTGTAGCGACTTCTTAAAACTAGGCTAACCGACTAACTAGTGGTTCGATTCCGGTTTTGTCCTTAAAATGAGTTTCTAAACAGAAAAATATTAATAAACTGAGTTTTTAAATAAAACGTTATTAAAAGAGACATCAAGATTGTTTATTACGTTTAGATAAGTAGGTACCTAACGAAATGGAGTATCATTATCATATTATTATTTTTAGAAATCTGCTAATAACAAGACCTTCGATTAAAAATTAATTTTGTCTTCATAATACACCTTTTTTCAATAAATGAATAAAAGTACCCTTCACCCTATCTCAAACGATAATATTATGTATTACTAGCTTTTGCCCGCGGCTCCGCCCGCGTAGATGTAGGTTATCGCGACCAAACATAGCCTATGTCCTTTCTCAAGGTCTAATCTACCCCTATACCAAATTTCATCAAAATCGGTTCAGCGGTTTAGTCGTAAAAGCGAGACAGACAGACAGACAGACAGACAGACAGAGTTACTTTCGCATTTATAATATTAGTAGGGATGTATCATGATTGCTCTTTTGTATCAAAAGAGCAATCACACCTAAGTATGGTATTTTTAAAATGTTATAATAATGACAGCCACAAAGGATTCATTACGAATATTATAAGAATCATTTAAAATAATAAAGGATTCATTTTCAATCGCATTCACGTAGACATAATTATTTTTTACTACCTTTAAAAACTACATACATGCAATAAATGCAGATAATATAATTAATTACACACATCAAGCTTGTTTTTTATTCTCACTGGCAACGCATGCAAAAAAAGTTACAAGAAAAAAAATGAGGCCAAACTATACAATTTGCACAGATAAAAAATATACAACTGTAAAGTAACTCTCACCCACAGCCAGGTCAGTGAATGATTATGCAATTGGATACTTTCCTGTAGTTAAAGTAAATTATTCAACTGAGCTTATGAAATTAAGAATAGAAAAAGAGCGAAAAAAAATTGCGTCTGTTCTCTTTTTCGTTTTTATTTACTTTTAATCAATCCACACAATAAATAAATAAAAACCACAATGAGTCCTAGAGTAGCGATCGCGAGACAGCAAACTGAAGGTGGGACGCCCCCTAGCCAAATGGACTGATGATCTGAAAAGGGTGTCTGGGACCAATATGATCAAGTCAAAAAGATTGGCAATATAAGGCATCAAAAAGATTTTTGATTCTGAAAATCTTTAGAGTCTGGTAATAATGGTAAACTAGATAGTACAAATTAGGTATACATAAAGTAATTTGCATTACGCAGGTTTTGCCTGTCTGTCATACAAAAGATCAAAAATATTAGTTTGAGCTGACAATTCTTTTTCGCATCTGCCTTTTTGCATCCATGGTCACCTCGTCACCTGGGCAAGCAACGATCAGTAGTCTCGTTCTTCTCTAAAAACCACTGGACCCGAGTTCTTCTTCTATCGTGTCGACGGCGATAAGTGATAGTCCAGGGATGTATGATCTACTCTGGCAAGCATCTCTGTGAGTTTCCTACACGCACAGGATATCACAGCGGGTCAGGGCCGGACCGTGACTTTAGGGGGCCCTGGGCTAGTAGTACTTAGGGGCCCTCCTAATTGCTGAAATTATAGGAAGAAAAATTAAATTTAAAACTAAAACCCGACTACAGCAAAATCACGCTCTAAAAAGTATTAAACAAGAAATTATCAGTCGGGTTTTAGTTTTAAACTTAATTTTTATTTATATTATTTTGGGGCAAGAAACACCCAATAATTTATAGATATTTGAAATGTGCTAATTGGGCCCTTTAATTTGATACCAATCACGGTCTATTTATCTCAAGTTTATTTTTTAATGCAGTACTTTATGACCGCTAGAGGGCGCCACATTCGATTTAGTGACATGTCATATAGCCTATAACCAGCGGACGATCAAGACGCTTCTAACGATACCTCAATTGTCCAGTTCCAATAAGTAGTTGAAGAGCTTTGAGGGAACAAACGAACATACATACATACATACATACATACATACTCGTACATACATACATACATACATACATACATACATACATACATAGCCTGTCAAAATCATAACCCTCCTTTGGCTTCGCCGTAGTCTGGTAAAAATAAAACAATATAATATTTGATTTAGTTATGATATATTATGCCTTAGTATTTGTTACATATAACCGTGAATAAATTGACAAATTATAAAGCAACCTTTCTGCACTTTCCTTTAGCAAATTCTTGAATTTGCTCCTCACAGTCTAGACTCTTGGTTAAATCCACATTTATGGATAAAATCGATAAATGGTTAAGTCGTGACGATGACATTGTCGTTCTGTATTTATTCTATATTATATGCCATCCTGGAAAAAATTAAGTTTAAAACTAAAACCCGACTACTGCAAAAGCACGCTCGAAAAAGTATTAAGTAAACAAGAAAATATCAAGAATAGCCGTGGTCGTATGCCACTTTTCCCTAGTATATATTGTTTTGTTAGAGTAAGTGGCATACGACCACGGCTATTCTTGATATTTTCTTGTTTAATACTTTTTGGAGCGTGCTTTTGCAGTAGTCGGGTTTTAGTTTTAAACTTAATTTTTTATTTATACTATTTTGGGGCAACCAATACCCAAAATTTATACATATTTGAAATGAGCTAATTGAGCCCTTGAATTTGATACCAAACACGGTATATTCACCTCAAGTTTATTTTTTAACGCAGTACTTTATGACCGCTAGAGCGCGCCACATTGGATTCAGTGACATGTCATATAGCCTATAACCAGCGGACGATCAAGACGCTTCTATCGATACCTCATTTGTCCAGTTCTAATAAGTGGTTGAAGAGCAATGAGGGAACAAACGAACATACATACTCGTACATACATACATACATACATACATACATACATACATAGCCTGTCAAAATCATAACCCTCCTTTGGCTTTGCCGTAGTCGGGTAAAAAGGAGCGCTCGGCTTCACAGCTTGTGATTGGTAAGGTTAAATATATTTTTAAGATTGTATAGCAGTTCGGGAATACGTTAATAAGCTTCTTTTCATAAATAAGAATCGCAAGACTGTCGACTGAAGCAAATAAGATTTTAATTGGATGCATTCATTGAGTAAATATTCATCCACATCGTCGGGATAATAGTCAATAACTTTACGTGCGCTTTCTAAATCAATGTGTTGCATGTTTTTATCTTGCAAATCCATCAAAAATTTAAATTTTTTGCTACATGTCTCATATACTTGACTTCTTTGCGTCAAATCCATATTCAGTTTATCCAGTGCACCGTTTAGTGTGTCTATTTTAAATTTTTCTGCTCCTCGTAATGCGACTTTCTCAGTAAAGCTATCGGAATACTTAGATGTAATTTGTCTCTTAGATAAATCACTGTAGTTCGTTTTAACTTTTGTACTTAATTTTTTCGCTTTTTTTTTCATAATCCCTTAGTTTTTGATCTGATTGTTGCCTTATGCTGTTAATAAACTCTTTTAAAGACACAATTAATTTAAGTCCTTCACAGATATCCAAGCCAGGGGTCTGTATTTTTGTATTAACTGAATTAAATCTTTCCAAAATTTCTTCCCAAAAAATAATCAGAATTGCAGTTTCGAGTTTTGTCAGTTTATTAAATAAATTTCTTGCCTCTTTTCGAAAATCAGCTTTTTTTTCATCACTCTCGCTGAAACTCTCCAAAATGTTCATAATGTTATCATAATTATTTTTTAAAGCTTTAACAGCGTCGTAGTGGCAAGACCATCTAGTCTGACTTAAACTTTTTAACGTAAACTTCAGTTTTGTTTCACAATTTAACAATTGCCATCTGTAGGTTGAAGCAGAAAAGAAAACATATATTTTTTGCACTACCTCAAAAAAGTTTACGATTTCGGTTCCAACCTTCACGGATTCTTCACCAACTAGGTTAAGAGAATGCGCAGCACATGGCATATAATCCGCAGTTTTATTTTTTTGTTTTATTAATGCTTGTAGACCATTGTAGCGACCCGACATATTAGCAGCATTGTCGTATGATTGTCCCCTACAGTTATCTAAAGGTAATTTATTTTTGTCCAAAAAGTCTTGTAAAATATTAAATAAATGTAAGCTAGTATGACTGCTAAGCTAATTTTAATGAACGATACACATCTTTCGTACACTTTTCCCTGAAAACAGTATCGAAGTACGTATATCATAGCTAACTGATCATTATGAGATAAATCTGGGGTTGAATCTATCACAATTGCGTAGTACTTTGTATCGTCATTATTTATTTGATTTATTATCTGTTTGATTACTTGTTCTCCCATGATCTCAATTATTTCTTCATACACTGTTTTCGATAAATATGATATTTCAGACTTTGGTCGCAGTTCTCGGTGCTCTATATGTTCTTGCAAGAATGGGTCAAACTCTGCCACTAATTCCAGAGCACCCATAAAATTACCATTATGTACAGAACTAAATACTTCCTCGGTACCTCTAAATGCCAAGCCCCTTATACTTAAAAATTTTACAACTGAAATGACCCGTTTTAAGACATTGTGATAATATTCGGTTTCTTTCATTAATTGTTTCTGTCGTTGCTTGTCTAAAGCAGATGTATTTTCTTTTCGCGTCAACCACACCAACATCGAATTTATATGCTCTTTAGAATTTTTTTAAAAGGTTAAAAGGTCAATTCCTTGCCCACTTATATGCCTGTAACGAAATATTGTTATTGTTATTTGTTTAATCGCAGGATTTGTAGCGTTGTAAACCTTAAGATCTGTTAATTTAATAAATATATAAATATATAAATTAAAGCAAATAACAAATTGTAATGTTTTATATTGATAATAATTTTTAAAAAAATCGCTTTATTCTATATTTTTGTCTTTAATTGCCCCAGTTGGGGGCCCCCAGAGCCCGGGGGCCCTTGGCTTAAGCCCATTTGGCCATATGGTAGATCCGGCCATGCAGCGGGTGTTCTGGCAGGGACTAGAAAGTATCTCTGCCTTGTCCCGAGAGAAGCTGTTTATGGAGATAATGCGCAGAGCTGACTTTGTACTGACCCGAGTAATGTACACGATAACTTGATTTCATTTCAACATATTGGAGCACCGGTAATCCCACCAAATACTTACGATTTCACCCAAACCCACTTAAGCCAAACATGGGGAAAAAGGCCGATAAAATCCGGAAAATGCCAATCACATTTGGGTACAATGAAGGCAGAAGAGTTTAACAACTTCAATCCGCAGCTATAAATCTGTAGAAAATATCTAACTACATATAAGTCGACAGCTTCGCACTTTGTCCAAAGTGCTCGAGCGTTTTAAGTTTCCTAAGTACTTCGTTCGTATCGATAAAGACAGCTTTTTATTTAATTTGACAGACTAAAGACGACGGTATCGGTATTCTCGGATATATCTTATCTAAGAGGGCGAATTTTCGTTTAGTGTTCTGCCATTTTTAAAAAATTGGAATCAAATATTATAGTTGATAATGTTGATTCATTTGGTGGAACCTATGATATTCGTTTTTGTCTCACAATTAATGCTAAGTAAACCTTATCATCACAGGAGCTATATGACCTACAGATGGTTATCAGCAGTTGTACAACTAGGAACTGTTTCCTGGAGAGTGGAGTTTCACAAGCAATACCTAGTGGGGTTCAGAATTTATGATCATCTTTCATGTATTGATTTTTTTCATTCACTTGTTGCGTAGCTTAGTTTTTCTTAGATTTCTCGAATCCTGGGTTAGGGTACAGAGCCTCAAAGTTTTATTATTAGGAACTTCTCAGTGGCAGTTTAGAAATGCGGGACCAATAAAAAATCATTTTGCGTGTAATACTGGCGTGAATACGTAAAAGTAACATCGAAGTATAAAATGTCATCTATAAATCAAACCAAGGGCTGAAGTTTGCCGCGAAAGTGGCGCGTGACGTACAATCTAACAAGCTAACAAGCCTATGTCTCAGGTCATTGATATCTCCGCTTTCACAATTTCACTCACTGCCGCGTGCAGTTGACACCCACTACTTGTAACTTATAAGTAGTCTGGTAACGTCTCATTACATCGGACTGACAGATATACTATAGGTACATATGCACACTGCACAGTGTCCAGTGTCCAGCGTCCAGCTTTTCATTTAGCACGTGCGTAGGGGAGAGGAGCAGGCGTCCGACTAAAGCAGAGCGTTTTAACAGTTCGAGTTTACCTTCTCTCGCAGTGATATCGTATACGTATTTTTCTGTTAGTAGCCTCTTATAACACCCTTCAGATGATATGGGGTGGTGATACTTGTATTCTTTTTCAATTCTCCCACACTGATCACGATCACCGAGGGTGGTTATCTCGAACTCATACCGACTGAATTCGCACGCCGTCTTGGGTCTCAATTACCGGGGCGTAAAGTTATCCAATAAGGTAATTCCCCCGCATCCCGGCCGGCCCTGAGTCATCTCTGGTCTCGGGTGTAGGAACCACGGTGTCTCCATCTTACCCCAGAAAGGGAGGCGTGCATGGCGCCCCACCCGGCCTATTTCTGTTACATACTAGCTTGCGCTCATGTAAGACGAAGGTCAGTGCCGTGCGACATTTTTAGTACCTAAGTACTTTTCTCCATTTAGCCGGACTCCCAAACTGATTTTGACAAATCCTTCTACGACAAGATTTTACTTCGACAGCATGAAAGTCCGATAGCCGGAGCGGAGAGATTCAAATTTTTAGGCAGTTCATAAACGTCTTGAAACATTGAAATTGAACAAAATAAAGTAGGTATTGATGTAGCTTATAAATTAGGCACATGCAGCTATAGTTGGAAAAACTGTTTTCCTCCCATTTCTATTTTCGCTCCCAGCTTGACAATAAAAATATTTTGTAACACAACCAACAGTGCACCGTTCGCAAAAACGTAAACAATAGCTTGATACACGTTATTAATTTTGATCGTGCGCTCTGGCATTATTCACGGGTACCTACCTAAATTTTTGGCAACCATCCCCGAACTATTTCCAAGTTGTGCAACTTGATAATGTTGTTTTCCGACAATTCCGACAACTAAGTAATGGTGCCGTAGTAGCCGTAGTACCTATTTGTGCATTTAAATTACTAGGTAGGTAGGTACTTATCTACATTTTTTAGAAGATCAAAGTGATCCACTATCTGGCATTACTTTCTATATAAGTTATAGTTGTAGATACTTGCTTTACGTTTTGTTTCGTAGGGTACAGTACAGCCCTACAAAACAAAACGTTTGTAGTTTGAAAACCTAAAAACTTTATTTATCATCTATACTTACATATTTAGTTTCTTTTCCACTTTAAATTCAAAAGTGTAAAGGTAGGTAGGTACCTACATTTATTTTTCGATTTTCACTGAAGTCCGGACAGCCTATTCTGAATGAACGAATAACAAATAAATACCTACCTACACCTGAACTATTATATTATACCTAATTCACACACAGGCCAAACTTTCGCGTCTATTATAATTAGTGGGATTACAGTCTAAACACTGCTTAATTTAGTTAGATAGGTACATTTGTTTTATTTTAACTCGGATTCTCAGCAAATACATTCACAGTTGTTCCACAGCTGAATATACAGAAATATTGTCATTCAGGCATTCGGTAGCCATAAATAATTGTACAAATAAAATGTATTCAAGAACGATAATATGGCGACCTTCACCGAAATACCTAAGTACTTACTACACTTTTGTTTTGTTTATTTTATTACTTTTGTTATATCATTTATTAACTATCATTATCATAATTTCATAATTTGACCGAAAAACTATAACAATAAATAATCATGTTAAAAGTAGGTATGTAGAGGATAGGGTTGCCACCTGTACTATATTATATAGTATTGTACTATATTTCAGCCCATTGTACTATATCTATACTTCTATACTAATATTATAAAGAGGAAAGATTTGTTTTTTTGTTTGTTTGTTTTTTTGTTTTTTTGTTTGTAACGAATAGGCTCCGAAACTACTGGACCGATTTCAATAATTCTTACACCTATAGAAAGCTTCACTATCTGGGAGTAACATAGGCTATATAACATCACGCTACTACTAAAGGGAGCGGAGCAGTGAGCATAAATGTCAATAAATCGGGCAGATTTCCATACATTCTTTACTAATATTAGATTTGTATTCGAGTAAACTCAAGAACTACTGAACCGATTTAAAAAAATCTTTTACCATTAGAAAGCTGCACTATCACTGACTAACATAGGCTATAATTAATTTTCAAAAAAATAGGGATCCTGGATAAAACTTCAATAATGTAACCCAAGGTGTAAAAAAAATGACCTAAAAAATTCCTTACATCGCGTACGCTGCGAAAACTATTGAAGATAGAACAAAATAATGTACTGTAGAAATGTATAACTTAAAAAGGTCTACATAAAAGTCCGCGACAGCATATGTCTATCTAATAAGGGTAGCTCACAATAACCATTTTTATCTTTTACAAATTATAAAAAAAATATGTGTCATTTTCGAAGCTATTTTTAACAATATAGTGTTAAGCCTTATCTGACTAAATACGTTAGATACATTGTACATTTAATGTAGATCAAAATTGCCCTTTACACTGTATAATTATAATTAATATTTTAGAATCTATTGCAGTATGAAAGTAACGCGCGACGATATAAATTCAAGCCGAAATGCCGATCAAAGTCAGACCACGGAATCTATACCTTTATATTAATTCTTATCTAAATAAATCGTTTGGTATTTAAGATTGTTTCAATACCTGTTGATTACTTTTTGAATTATTGAAATCGGACGTTCTATTCAAAAGATATTACGAAATTATAATGTCAATAAATACGGTAAATTACCATACATTATTGGAAAACTAATTATTATTACGGGCATGGGCTAAAAGGGTGCAACCACGGGTGTTCGAAGTATTTCACGAGCGAAGACAGGGAAGGTCAGCTGAACACAAGATGCAACGGTAACGGGATCCGAATGTGGGATTGGAACCTCCATGTGATGCATCCTGGGTAACGGAGGCATTAACGCCCCTCACCCAGGGGAGGCGCTACCGCCTACGGCAAATACATACAGCAACGGGAGCAGCTCTATAGAGGGCTGCTCAAAGGCTTCCCACATGTCCCTCTGACTACGAGGAGGCCCAGTAGAGAGCAGGAAAGGGAAGGGCTGGTCACCGAGTGCGGACGTGAGGATTATAGGTCCGACCTCCTGTCATCCCTTCACGCCCGTCTCCTCCCTTTCCGGAATTCGATGGGACATCGTACTTCCCACTTCTGAGAGGGCCATCTTAAAATTGTAGATGGCCCAGGGTCAGCCGGGGGGTGCGGAAAATGCCCTAGGCAATTTTACACTCCAGCAACTGAAGACCCGCGACGGCATGCTGTTTAGTGGGTCCGAATTCCACATGGCACTCCTGATGGCTGTCGGGGATGGTATCCGAGGCAATTTTAGCACGAAAGAAAAGTTTGTACGGAATCCGAATTCCACGCGGGCGGAGCCGCGGGCAACAGCTAGTACTATATAAAAATAATATAGTACGCAAATAACTACTAATATTATAAATGCGAAAGTAACTCTGTCTGTCTGTCTCACTTTTACGACTAAACCGCTGAACCGATTTTGATGAAATTTGGTATAGAGGTAGATTAGACCTTGGGAAAGGACATAGGCTATGTTTGGTCGCGATAACCGACATCCACGCGGGCGGAGCCGCGGGCAAAAGCTAGTGTACTATATTTTCACGCCTGGGTCATTCTTTGAAACCGAGTGTATTTGCCTCATTGATATGGCTCAATTTTTTTTTCACTTTTAGACTTTAACTCACATAAAATCGTGACCAGATCATTATATGTTATATCATATTTCGAAGGCACTGATTTGTACCCAGTAGTTTAGGATATAGACTGTGCTGATAAATTGGTCAACCAGATTAATGATGACCAAGGCAGATGAATGGGCTTTTGCACCATATTAATTAGAAGCATGCAGATAAATGAGAACAACATATTATCTTCAATCAACTTTACTATAAAATATCTGGCAATCATCATCACCACCTGCATAAAGACGCATTTTCCTGATTGCATCCGTGGCCAAGATGACCTCGTAGCTCAGGGTCCGCCTTCCGGCTCTTCCTCCTCCACTTCGCACGATCTTGGGCGTCAATGGCAGTGAGACGATTTGCACGCATGTCACCCTCCATGGCATCAAGCCAGGACTTCTTGGGCCTACCCCTTTTACCTGGACTCGGCGGGGGCACCATCCGCGCCATTGCTAGGCATTTGTTACCCACGTAGCCTGGCGGTTGCCGCAAGACGTGGCCGCACCAGCGAAGGCGGCTCTCTTGCATTTTATCCGCGATGTCACGGACATGAAGACTGCCGCGGATGCGAGAGTCCACACATCCATCGCAGCATTTTCATCACCGTGACACGTAGTTCTTGCTTGTGTCGCTCCAGGAGCGGCCACACCTCTCAACCATGTAAGAGAGGACAGGTCTAATAATCGTCTTATAGACCTGCCTCTTCAACCTATTCATTCATTTTGGGATCACGCGTGACGCCAGTCATTTCTCGCCACTTGGCCCACGCAGTAGCAATCCATGCCCTGACGTCGTAGTTGATTTCACCAGTCACATGAAGTACAGATCCCAGGTACTTAACCTGGTCCGTGCGCTCGACCAAGTCATCGCCTATGTGAATGGGTATGGGATCTGTGGAGTTTAACGCTAAGTATTCTGTCTTCGCTACATTTAGCTTCAGACCGCCGCCGTTCTCAAGCACTTCCTTCCACCCTTTCACGCGTCGCATCAATCTGCTCCTGTCCACGTCCATCAGCGCAATATCAACAGCATACATGAGCAACCACGGGGGCTGCTCATGCGAGTTTCTGATGCTTTCCAACAAAACGTATAATACTACGCTGAACAGGTAAGGACTAAGGACGGATCCTTGGTGTACCCCGACGGTGATGGGGAAGGCTTTGGAGTCACCAACAGCAGTCCGAACCACAGAACCGGAATGTCTCGGATGGTGTCAATGTAAGTTTCTGGGACTCCCTTGGCCCGCAATGCCCATCAGATCACCGCGCGAGGAACACAGTCGAAGGCCTTCTGTATGTCTAAGAATAGACAGTGCAGAGGCGTGTTCTTCGCCCTGTGTTTCCCCACCACAATCCTTAGGGCGAACACCGGGTCCATGGTTCCGTGCCTGGGACGAAACCCGTACTGACAACCCGAGAGTGTACTTTCCTGTCGGATCCGGGAGTCGTTTATCTGCGGTAACTGCCACTCTCCTGCACCGATTCCTTGCCTTTGAAGATTGGTGTGATGATGCTCAGCCTCCACTGGCTTGGGATCTCACCGGGTACGCGGTTATAGAGATTTGCTAGAATGCTACACCATGGGCACCCTTTGCCTTCCAAGCCTCGATAGGGACTTCGTCGGGTCCTACAACTTTCCGGTTCTTCATGCGGCGAATGGCAGTCTTGAATTCTGCAGGCGTTATCGGTGGCACTAGTCCTTGATTCGGAGGGAGGTCTGGTGGCTGCACCCCTAAATGCTGCTTATTAAGCAGCTCGTGGTAGATGGGCGCCATCTCTCCTTCACCGCGACTTTCTCGTACAACAGATTGCCCCCAGGGTCTTGAGTGCAGCGGCACTTGGATAGACCCTGTACCGCTTTGGCCCTGGACCGCGCCAACTTTTGCCCCTCAGACGATTCCACTATAATGTAAACAACATTTTTGTACCATATTCAACAAATAAAGGACATTGAACTGTGAACTTTGAACTTTGAACTTTGAACTTTGAACTTGAACTTTGAACTTTGGTATATAGCCGTTGTAAGTGGTCTCGTTTAGCCCTGGCTACGGCTCTCCTGGGGGTGAATTTGCATCTTTGTACGCATCGCGGTCTTCGGAAGATTTGGACGCTTGCTACTTTTTAAAGAGGGCTTTCTTCGCCCTGATCTCTTTCTGGACTGTGTCGTTCCACCAACAAGTGTCCCTGTCACACTTTCGTCCACCCATAGACATACCGAGCGCCGCCCTCCCCGCTTCAAGAATAGCTGCCTGAATCCTGTCCCAGTAAACCTGTACTGGTTCGTCTACAGCATCAGCGTACTTGTCATTGATGGCTGAGACGAGACTTTGGGACTTGACTTCATCAAACAGCCAACACTTAATTCTGCGTTGGGCACGCTCAGCACGTTTGCCTTTGGGTTTCACGCGGAGGTCCATGACAAGGAGACGGTGCTGGCTAGTGAGAGTCGCCCCGGGTGTAACCTTGCAGTTGGCCACCTAGCTGATCCTGTGCCTCCTAGTAAGTATTCCTACTTACTACTCCTAGTAAGATTTCCATCTACCTGGGTAGAGCGCCCTCTGCTCTTGTACGAGTAGGTGTTAAGATGTTCGGATTTCTTTTTGAAGCACGTACTTCACGATGGTATGAACGGCAGTCGCATAGGGTTGCAACTTGCGACTACCGTATCGAAAACCACCGTGGACACGCTCAAACTCCTCACTCCCGCCACCCACATGACCGTTTAGGTCACCACCCAGGACGATTCCCTGCGACAGCGGGATGTCACGAAGCCTGCACTTCCCCGAGTTGGTCCCAGAACGATCTTTTCGGCTTCGCTACGCCTAGCCTGTGGCGCGTAGGCACTTATCAGGTGGGTTACAATTCCATTGATAAGCACCCTCACGACCATAAGTCGCAACGTCCGGGAGAGCACCACGAATCAGGTGTACCTGTGTACATCAGCTGGTAGCCGTCCCCAATGTGCATGGAACTACTGCCACCCCAACGAGTCTCCTGCAGGAGAGCCACGGCCACTCTCTGCCTGCAGAGATTTCAGCCATTTTTTGGCCTTTCCGGGGGCAATTGCCAACCTCCAACTCCGAAGGGAAAGCCAGCGCCAGAGCCTCGTCCGTTCTTCAGCAGGTGCACCGGCTTGCAGGTGAGGTTGGCCTGGGGCCCAAGATCTTGGTGGACCCCCTTGCACCTAAAAATTCTTTTTCATTAAAGCTCATAAAAACGTAAAAAAACTGGTCATAAGTTGAGATTATTGTTGTTATTTTTAATTAATCCTAATTTATCTGGCCCGGTCAAATTCATCTGGGCATAAGAGCCAGATAAAACCAGAATAATGGGAGCCAGACAAATTAGAAAGTTATAGTTAATCGAACCCTGCCCCTTTATTTATGAACAGATAGAATTAAAGGTGTAATTAACATGAATAGAGAACATTATGACAGACCTTGGTTAAGTTTCAAAACATAACTAAAAACCCGCAATCCATGAAAGAATACAGATTAATTATGCGACATGCGTGACAAACTCCCAAATAACAACTTTCAGTCGTATTTTTTAACAAAATATAACACTTGAACGTGTAAGTGTTCGATAGCTCGCTACTGACTGACGCGACCGATCACGAGTCGGTATTCATTAAGCAAATATTTTGTGTTTACATTGAAATTATGCTTGAACAAGATGCGCCAGTTGAATTATCATTTTCGTCGGGGACATTTTTTAAAGTAATGTAATTACGAAGATATCCAATTATTTTGAATTTCAGTTATAACATATCAAGAAACATATATTCAAATATCGATGCAAACTTCTTATTTTACTATAATTGCTTCATAAGATCGCAAAAAATCTAATAATTCAACAAAAAGCGGCATGGGGACACACCAGATTAATTAGTTTTTACTGTTTTCTGTTAGTTAAATTATTGCTTGTATTAAATAATCCCAATTAATTAATATATGCGTCGATAGACATTTTTATTTACTATGTAACCTGAAATTTTTGTGTTATTTGGAGAATAAATTGATGTGTTCTTCAGTCAAAAACATGTCTAATCTGGTTTACAAAGAATGACCCGCCTGTCGTTTGACGTTGCACTTATTTTTTCGAACAGAATTAAAGGTAATATCAGACGGTTCACTCGAGTGATTCTTGACTTAGACGAATGCTCCACTTTTCTTTCTTTAGAAGGAATGATACTGAATATAACATTTATCCATAATGCTCCTCCACGATCGTATGGCTTGCTGTGTAACAGAACTCTGATTGAATGTCAGAGATTTATTCAGTCACAAGAGGTGTTAAACAGGGATATGTGTTATCGCCTTCACTTTTTGCAATCTACTTTGCTGCAGTTATTAGAGGGTCGCTGAGAGACAACACGGACGGAATTCGAATCCGCTTTAGTACCTACGAATGGCATCGTCTTTAATTTGGCTAGGCTGAAGCAGCTGAAGGCACACACAAAGGTTTCCCTCGATAGGATCACAGAAATAATGTAGGTACTTGGATCAAATTTTTACGACTGTTATACTTAAACGTTAAAATACGAGGCAATCCTAGATATTCATGATTCTATTCTACTAATGAGTATGCCAATTGTCTAGATAGGGGGGGAGGGGTGTTCATTTTTTTAATATGTCATGAAATGAGGTCGTGCGAGATATGTCTCCGATCCACAACAGACAGTGTGCGTTTTAGTCGGTTCGAATCCTATATTTCGGAGGGGGGAGAGTCACCCATGCGGATTTACATGAAAAATTGATAGATAGGTACTTTTTTTTTCTCAAAATTTTCCAAAAGTACTATATTTTTATGACTTGAAGATAAAAAATACTATTTTTTCTTCAAAAAAAGGTGGCAACCCTAGTAGAGGAGTAGAGGATGTACTATAATTCTTATTCTCTTTGCTGACTATACTGGTACGCTGACTGTACCAATACAGTTAGTGTCAGGACGATCTTGCAAAGTCTCAAAATAATCTTAATAAGAAAGTATTTTTTTTATTTAGGTGGCAGACAAGTACACGGCCCACCTGATGGAAAGTGGTTACCGTGGCCTATGGACGTATGCAACACCAGGGGCGTCACACTCGTGCTGCCGACCCTGAAGAAACCTTCTAATGCCCTTCTTGAAGAACCCCATATTGTAGTCGCTTGGGAAAACCATCGCGGGGAGTTCATTCCACAGCTTGAGTGTGCGAGGGATGAAGTTCCTTTCATACCGCATATTTAGATCAAATCAAACTGTTTTATTGATATAAATTGTATTATCGTCCGAACTAAAGCTGTGCACCAAATATCAGTACAATCAGTCAACAAGAAGGGCAGTGAGATCATTTGGAGTACTTTACTTGTCAAGACCGATCTGATGCTGACTGTAGGTACATAGCATACACATGCTGGCTGAGCTTATACCATTAAACTATTAGGTAAGTACATTAAGTAGGTACATAATTATAGTTGGAGCCCTAAAAAAACAAAGGTCTAGCTACAAAGCTTCGATATCGCACCTACCATTGGGTTGCTGTGGAGGTCAGATGGCAATCGCTTCACGGAAAATATCGGGCTAGCCAAATCCGTAGTTAACGGTAAAGCGGACCCCAGACTCCGAGCTGAAAAGCTTCGAATGCGACTAGGAATTAACGCTAGGATGATGAAGAAGATTAAGTACATATTATTAATCATGTATGTAATATCCAACAAACATAAACTCTTCTAATGTAAGTCTTTCGTAAATCTCTGATCAACATTACAAAAGTTAAATGTACGAACTAAATCTCTTTGTGTTGTAAGCACGCCAATAAGATGTTCACGCGAACATATTGTGGCAGACACAATGCGTGCCAAAATCGTGAGTGACATATTCAAATAATGTATTATACTTTCTACATTGTGATTGTATATTTAACGTGTTACGTATGTGAGGATAAATATTCGATCATCCGTTATGAGAACTAGAGCTTATCTTAGCTGTCTAACTATAGGTTAATTTAGAGCTTATAGTGCCTTTTCACTAGAGATGTGCTATGCAGCGATGCAACGAGGATGTAAAAGCTAAGCTATGATACACGGATGAAACTATGTGACCGTTTCCACTATGCTATGCTATGCAATGTAGCGAGTAATTCTTTCGTAGGTAGGTATTTGCATAAAATATACACGTAGAAGCTCAATACTAACTGAACACAGTTACAAGCAGATCTTAAAAAGTAAAGCAGAAACAGACACAATCCGTTTCTCTCTCAGGATTAGCATAGCATTAATTAATCCACGAAGCCACCGCCGCTCTTCAGCTTTAATCCTTTTAAGGCTCACTCACTTGAGTACTTCATTCATAATCAATGTCGCAGTATGAAGTTATAGGCTACTGTTCTTGCCACAGACTTCGAGGAGGGTAGATGCGGCGGGCGCCGTGCCGTTGCACGGTGGCGATGCCGTACCGTAGACATGGGGCCACGGCCATAGTCATGACATGAGTTAACATGAGTGAATATCGGGCTCCGCCAAGATCCACTAAGAATCCAACCACACCTGAAAACATCGACCGTCTAACCAACGGATGAGACTCTGGTGCAGGTATCTCTCTCAGGGTTGGGAAGACAGACGGCAGTCCCTCCCTTGAAAATCTAAATAAATTAAATAAAGGATAGGAGGGTTAAGTGAGCAGACCCCGGGGTCTAAGATGCAGGCTGTGAAACAGTACCCATATGAACAAAGTTTGTCATTTATTCTTGTCATATCATCTAACTAGGTATAAGAGGCACAGCGCACTTGCGTTTTATTTGAAAATAGACATGCGACCAGCTGGATCCATGCACTTGCGGCTCACAGGCAGGTTTCAGACGGACCTGGTTTTTTGCCCTAGGTAGGGTCTGTATCGGTAAATGGCGAGCGTCATGCATGCATGAGGGCATCGGTTCTAGAAAAAAATCAGTCATTTCGTTTTCACACAATTAAGAGCACACACATCTAACTTACTCTATATCTGTGGTAGTTGCCAGTGTTAGATCAAGCTTTGAAGTCGAGGTTCTATAGCAGAATGTTCTAAATGTTAACCTGAATATTCAGTGATGTGTAACTACAGCTAGTATCTAGTAGGTATCTAGGTAGGAAACTGTTCTAACGCTTTGGACGATGAATTGTATTTAGGTAAAGTCGTCAATAAGGTCATAATCTCAGCGTTATACACGGTTGCAGAGGCAGAGGTTATTTTACTTTTTATACACGTCAATATGATTTTTATCTCCTCATCTCGGGAAGAGTATCGATAAAATTCGTTTTTAACCGACTTCAAAAAAGGAGGAGGTTCTCAATTCGGATGTTTATATTTTATCCGCTAGATTCTGCTAGAGGCTAAAGTAAATTGAATTAAGAACATCGTGCGTGTGCACTATTGAATTCAAAATATCATTAAACCTATTTATCAATATCATACAACTTTTCTTAATTCTATGTTAAAAACTCAGACTCGGTGTACTTTTTTTTATTTGCTTTGCTCAGGTTACCATTTTAGGTGCCAAAAATGCTACAAAATATTTATAAGATCCATTTTCACGCCCCGTATAATAAACCCGGGATTTTAGGAAGTGTATTGGTAGAGTTCCAAATTTTATAGTGCGGCAAAGGAAAGGGGTGCCAAGTGCCAAGCTTGGTCCTGGTTTGATGCACCGTAGCAGGGTTAAACTAAGTAAACAAAGTATAAAAATACAGTTAAAGAAACAACAAAATCATTTTACCAAGAAAACGCATAAATACGTTGTTGTAGTATTCTACCGAATCCTTCTCGAAGTTTCTTTGAAAGAATATTTTTACTTCAAATGACTTTTTAAAGTTTTGCTATTGCTATAGCTTTCAGTACAAAGGAAATTCGTCTTTCATGTTCGAAATTTAAATATCAAAATAAATAAATAAATCATTTTAACTTGAGGTTTTCATAGATACGAATTGTCTACAAAAGCACATTGGTGCTTATTAAAACTTATACTCGTATTGTTCGTCTATAGCTTTCGGAAGAAAGGAAAATAATCTTAATCTTTACATAATAAGAACTTGTAGGTTGTAAATAAATAAAGCTAACTAACTGACTACTGACTAACAAGTGATTCGATTTCGGTTTGAAGTCTTAAAACTACTTAAGTTTCTAAACAAAAAGAAAATTAAAACGAATACAATATAAAATCTGTTTTTCTACGATTTTTAAACTTTCTTTTAAAGATGATTATTGTAAAAATCGTATTATCTTCTGAGAAAGGTTCTATACATTTATTTATGAAATTATTAAAACAAAACCGGCTCACGTGTTTCCTTCTTCCAACAGTCCCGGGTCCTTTAAGCGGGGCGTGAAAAAGCATCTGATGAGGCCGTCAAGCTGAGTGCCACCATTGTAACATGATACGTGTCTGTAATGGTGACCCTCTTTCCTGAGACTTTCAGGCGGGGTGAAGTCAAATTGCCGCATCCCACCAAAAAAAACTTTTACTGTAAATTAAAATATATTTTTTCGAAAGGTACCTATTTAAATCTTACAATGATTCATTTCAATCTCTTCTTTCAATATAATCTCAATATCTTTTTAATAGCTCTCTATAATTTTATTTTCCTTTGTAATGTAGATAAGGTAATAATATAGAACTGATTTTATTGTTTATTACTTATGAAAAGTTTTTTTTTTTTTCATTATGATGTGGTTATTAATCGGTTACTCATACAATTACTATCTAGACCTTGCTAAGTAAGTAATTTAAATTTAACTTAATTTGCTTACACTTATAATAAGTTAAGAATATGTCCATTGGCACTTTTCTTATAGTCTCTATTGAAATTGAAAGACACTTTGTTCTTGTGTTCTTTAAGCTTAGCACTCACTGCACTTCGTTACACTATACTTTACTTATGTAAAGATAGGGAGAAGTGCCTTCTATATCGAGCCTTATCATTTCGACCCTGGGTACGCAGAGCACAATGGCCCAAAAAGGAGGCTAAGTGCGGAAAAAAGAGTCCCCTTTCCTGGGTACGCAGCGGTAGAGCTTTCTAGTGCAAATAAGTATTTGAATGCATGAATACCTACAGTCTATTTGCATTTTGCATTGGTCTACGTATATCTTCTAGAATATTTAGATAGGTATGCTATAACAAAATAAAAACAGTGATTAATTTTTAATCTATGTGTCTTTCTGTCTGTCCGTCTTCCTGTCTACTAAATTTTGGAAAAAAAAATTAAAAATCCTACTAAGTTTAGGCTAGATAAAGTTTATTCACAAAAATACTGGTATGTTCATAGCATTCCGGAACCTATATTGCACGCTATTTGGGTCACAAAATAATGTATTAATCATACTCTAGTTTTGTCAAATAAGGTATTTTCCATGACCACATAATATTTTTTACTCGTATTACTTTCACTAACCCTAATTACCTACGTTTTCTGCGTCACTAACGAGCGATTGTTTAAAACTTTAACCACGTAGGTACGTCCCCGGTTTGCGTTTTAGTTACAGTTTCGCTTTAAGGTTTAAAAATGGTTTCGTAGCTAGAAGATTGCACATTTGATGCACATTTTGTGGTTGTGTTTAATTAATTCAGGTTTACAGGTATGAACCTGTGAATCTCCGAAGGGGTAGGCAGAGGTGTAGGTACCTAGGTATTAACACCCACTTTACGACAACTATGATTTTTGATCCCAATTCCCACGTAATAGGGGATGAGCCTATTACCGTCATGCACATTGTCATGGGCTGTGTGTTTACTGTCAGATCCCTTATACAGGCCGCACATCGAAGCAGCAAGCTTACAATGAACAAACACTGTTTGCTTTTTAACCGACTTAAAAAAGGAGGGTTCTCAATTCGATTGGTATTTTTTTTCCGAGATTTTGCGAGCATCCATTGCTTCCTTCTCGTGTGTGTATACTATATTATTAATTGCAAGGTGAATTAATTGCATCCAAAAGCATTTGCTGTATGCTTGCTGTTTTGATGTGCGGCCTACGTAGTCGCAATCTACGTCACTTTCCCTAACGCGAATTTTCCCATAAAACGCACTGCAAGATGCAATAAAATGCATTTCAAATTTGGAACTCGCGTCTGGCACCTTTCACCGTGCGTGATTGCGTCACAGAGCGCGTCAGAGGCGAGTTCACTCACTCCTCGGCAAGAGTTACGACATCTACTGACGATAGATGTGGTCACGTGGCCGTTGAAATATGGCGAAAGATTTACTCTAAAACCTGTATGACGTAGGTACAGTTAGCGAGAAAAGTTGCTAAACATTAAGAAAACAAAATTGTCTATATATATTCAAATACCTACCTTGACTTTTGTGGGAGCATTTTGGAAATTTCACTGACTACAATGGCTACAATGTTTTGATGGTAAGTAGGTAGATACCTATATGTATAATAATATAGATGAATACCTACTTGGAGGAAGAAAAATGGTGTATCCAATGATAAGTTCAATTTATATTTCAGTTTCGTTTATTATTTTCTGAGAGGTTGCCTTAGAGCTAAGGAGATTAAAAAAAAGAGAAGTAAATTGAAATGTCACTTTTGTTTTTTGCTGTACAAAAAAAAACCATTTAATTTGCATAACATAGATAGATCTATACCCCTTGCCTACAACATGAAATAAGTCAATGATCACATTTATCATTATTGTAACTTACTAGTAGGTATATGACACGTCCAGTGATACTCATGAATACTCATGATCCATCAATATACATACAAACCTGTATAAAATATTATAATGGCCAAAGTCTCAAAGTTGGCAGAACTTGTTCAAAAGTTTTCGTGTTGTAAGAAAAGTTTCCGAACGTGTCGATACGTCATCAATGAAGTTTAGATACGGTTTCTGACTTTAGGAAAACTAAAATATGTTATTCTACGCTGTGTACTCACATTAAAATATGTTTTTCATCCCACCATCTCGGAAAGAGTACTTTTTTTCTTCGATATCTGAGTGTAAAAGTCGCTTTTACCCTCTAGAGTGGTAAAGTAAATTTGAATTTAGAACATCGTGTGTACTAGGTTTGTGAACTCAAAACATCATTAAACCTATTTACTTCTACCTCTATGGTGCCGATTTATCATACAACTTTTTTTTAATTTATGAAAAACTCAACTCGGAACCTCCTTTTTTTTTTTAAATTTGCTTTGCGCGCATAATTTTTTTTTCACGTCCTATGGTTGAACATTGTTGTTGAATTTTATTTGTTGATATTTTATTATTAGTATTATTACACATAATTATTATACAGCCTCCGTGGCGTAGTGGTAGTGAACGTGGCCGCAACGCAGGAGGCGCGGGTCCGATCCCCGCTCAGTGCAAATATTTGTATGCATAAAAAGTTCAACAACAACGGTCTAGCTGCAATGCTTCGATATCGCCTAATGTCACCATTGGGTTGTGGAGGTCACATGGCAGTCGCTTTACGGAAAATATCGAGGTCCAGCCAAATCCGCAGTTAAGACTGGTAAAGCGGACCCCGAACTCCGAGGTGAAAACTTCGGATGCGACTGGGAATTAACGCTAGGAAGAAGAAGCATTTCATTATTTCCTCGCTGAGGTGGGATGAAAAGTTACGTGTTGCACTCGAGTGCAAAGATTTTACACCTTGTGCTCTTTTGATTCCCTCGCTAACGCTCAAGATTCTAATTTATGAATCACTCGCTATGCTCGTGATTCAAATTTAGAATCTTTCGCTTGCTCGGTCATCAAAACTGAGCACGCGGTTAAAAAGCAACTTTGCACTCTTGTATAACAAATAATTATATTCACGCCGAGTCCTCTAGATTATTCTTGAAAATATATATAACTACATGTAGTATCGCCTAGTAATAACCACTCTTGCACTAAGTTTAGAGAAAATAAATTCGTTTTTTTTTTTTTTTTTTGTGTGGGTAGGTATGTATTGTTACCTTGCCCTGTGACATTAGTTCAAGCTCATTCGCATTCTAGTGCTCAACCACTCAACACGTTATCTGTTCTCGCACGGTTTATTCAAAAATGTCAAAACGTAAAAGGTCTTACGAAGAAGACATCGACCGTTATAAAAATAAAATACAAAGACTGGAGAAGAAACTTAGTAAACGACGAGTTAGTGCATCAGTATCGAAACTGGATGATGAGGTCGTTATACCCGAAGAGGATCTGGGTGCAGGTATTTACTTTTAGAATTTTTTAAGTGATGTGATAAGTGTAAAAAAAAAAAAAAAAGAGTGCAACCGGAGCAGTCGCGAGGGCTGTTCCACCGCATTACTAAAATTCTATAAAATTTGTGCACGTATTTACTTACGTAATTATAACGTTTGCAACCGGAACAGTCGCAGGGGCTGTTTCAACGCATTAAAATAAGTTGGCACTCCTGCCGATGTTATCGTTGCTAGACACGTATCGACGTGTTCAATATATTATTTTATGCAACCGGAACAATCGTTGGGGTTGTTTCAACGCATCAAAATAAGTGAAATTGGTTTTTTCTAATAAAATATTTCAAAACAAGTAGCTACCCACATGTGGTAACACAAATTATTTTATGCAATCGGAATAGTCATTGGGGCTATTTCAACGCATATACAGGGTGTCCCAAAATTCAAGGATAAGCCGGTAACACAGGGTGGCCCTACTCATGGCTGCTCTGGAAAAAATAAGAAAAAAAATAAATCTCAATTTTTTTTTTAAATTACTCAAACTTTTTTAAAATCCTTCGAAAATCGGTACCCCTCACGATATTTTTAACTACCAGGCCCACAATTTTGCAAATATTTTTGAACTCTTTTCTGTATTAGCAAGCTAAGAAGCATGGCTATCCACCACCAGTGTGTAACATTATAGAATATTTGTAGTTATTTTACAAAAATAAGTCAAAATATTTTTAATTCGTTAAATTTTCATAGATTTTTACTTTCGACCCACTTTATCTTATCTCGGTGAAAGAAAAAAGTATGGACACCCTAATGGCATTCTTTTTTAAAAATTGGCGTAACTATCCAAGATTTCAAAAAGGTATGATTTGAGTATGATAATTTCATAAAATTGTCAAAAAAAATTTTTTTAGTAAATAAGAATCACATTTCATACATTGCTTTTATTGAAAATCACCAAATTTACTTTATACACAATACATTCATTATCAATAAAAAATCATTGACGGGACTCGTGACTAAGTGGTAACCGAGTAGGATAACACATTACGAGGTTAAGCAACACAAGCCAGGTTGGTTTTCGGATGGATGACCATTCTTAAGACATTGAGACACTCCCGTTCCTCAGAGAGTACGTGAAGCTGTCGATCCCGGTGGCCATACGAGCATCTATGACAGTTGTTACGGGTAGTCGGAGTCCTAAAAGTTGAGCAACTGGACTCACTACATAACTTTGATATCGCCAGTAGGTTGTAGAGGTCAGGTGGTAGTCACTTCACGGAAAATTTCGTAGTTCTGTTGTTTCACAGTGAACCCAGAGGTCCGACTCTGTATTTTGTGAAGGCTCAGTGAGGATGATGAGTGTTGAAAATCAATATTGTGAAAAAAATAAACAAACATAATGGTATAATTTTATAATCATTGCATTATTGTTAATTTTTTTTTATTGTACATGCTTAAATTGTTTGCGACCGGCATTAATACATTATTTTTCGTGCATATCTTTTGCCAATAATGTAATCCGCAGGTGTATTGATGTTTGAATGAAACAAGTCCAGAAACTCTGAGCCTCGGATTTCCCAGCTAACTGTGAAATGCTGAACTTCGATATTTTCCGGGAGGCGACTGCCACCTGACCTCCATTACCCACTGGCGATATCGAAGTTATGTAGTCAGACCAGTTGTTAGTTGGCGAAGTGAAGGCGAAAGAACTGGAAGGCGGATTCTGAGCTCCGAGGTTATCTTGGCTACGATTGCAATCAGAAAAATGCGTATCCATGAAGATAATGATGACTAGTTCATGGACTTCTAGGGCTCCCATTACCCGTAAGAACTGTCACAGATATGGCCACCGGGATCGACAGCTTCACGTACTCTCTGAGGAACGGAGGTGTCTCAATGTCTTAAGAATAGTCATCCATCCGAAAACCAACCTGACTTGTGTTGCTTAACCTCGTAATGTGTTATCCTACTCGGTTACCACTTAGTCACGAGTCCCGTCAATGATTTTTTATTAATAATGAATGCATTGTGTATAAAGTAAATTTGGTGATTTTCAATAAAAGCAATGTATGAAATGTGATTCTTATTTACTAAAAAAATTTTTTTAGACAATTTTATGAAATTATCATACTCAAATCATACCTTTTTGAAATCTTGGATAGTTACGCCAATTTTTAAAAAAGAATGCCATTAGGGTGTCCATACTTTTTTTTTTCACCCAGATAAGATAAAGTGGGTCGAAAGTAGAAATCTATGAAAATTTAACGTATAAGAAATATTTTGACTTATTTTTGTAAAATAACTACAAATATTCTATAATGTTACACAGTGGTGATGGATAGCCATGCTTCTTAGCTTGCTAATACAGAAAAGAGTTCAAAAATATTTGCAAAATTGTAGGCCTGGTAGTTAAAAATATCGTTAGGGGTACCGATTTTCGAAGGATTTTAAAAATGTTTGAGTAATTTAAAAAAAAATTAAGATATATTTTTTTTCTTATTTTTTTCAGAGCAGCCATAAGTAGGGCCACCCTGTGTTGCCAGCTTATCCTTGAATTTTGGGACACCCTGTATATAAGCTGTCAAAATTATCATACACGTGATAATTTCCAGATACTCCAGCTCTACGACCTGATGACTGGTTATTAGACTGGCCAGAAAATGCTAACATACACAACTCTGATGAATTAAATGAAACTTTGCCAGGGCCAAGTACGGTTACTGAAGAAAATGTTATTATACAAGATACCGATCCAAATACTTCTGTTTTGGATACAGAAATTTTGGAAATTTTGGGCGATGACCCTAGCATTGCTAACAAATACGGTCCAGAGATTCGTACTGAACTTGCTAACCGCTTATTGCATATAATTAAAGAAGGCCTTACTAAGGAAAACCGAAAAAATCTAGTTTCAAAGTACCTCCCACCGTCAAATTGCATCGAAATGGATTCCCCTAAGTTAAATCTAGAAATCAAAGCAGCAATCCCTGAAGCCGCGTTAAAACGCGACAAAGGCATTGAAATAAAACAAAAACAACTGTGCAGTGCTATTGTGGGTCTCACGGAGATAATTAATTGTCAATTAAATGCTAAAACTAAAGATAATAATATGCTGCAAAAGTTGATGGACGTAAACAAGATTTTATGCGATTTACAATATGCAGACTCTATCACAAGAAGAAGATTTATTTTATTTGCCTTGAAGAAAGATATGAAAGAGCATCTCAAAAATACCAAAATTGATACATATCTTTTCGGTGAAAACTTAGCAGATACATTAAAATCAGCTAGAGCCGTCAATAAATCTGGCATCGAGCTGAAAGCCGATTCTAATAACAAAACTGTTGAAAACATTTACAAAAGAGGCCCTGCGAGACCTTTAAACCGCAAGGCTCCCCTCCAGGCGCGCAGGCCACCTGCGGGGACGGCGCTTCCGCCGATGAGGAGCCACGAGCCTGCAGCAGCGCGCAGTCGCTATGCTACACCAGCGACTCAACACCAGCCGCCGCACGCACACTCATCGAAGAAGTCATCACGGGGCCAACAGTATCCCCACCGCCGCTACTAAACTCAGTTAAGTATGCAGGCCGTTTATCTCAGTTCCATCATAGGTGGACTCTTATCACTGATGATCAGATGGTGTTATCATGGATTAAAGGGTATAGGATACAATTTCACTCGCCTGTTGTGCAACATGTACTGCCTGATAAACCAACTTATACGTACAACGAAAAGTTACACTATTTAGAAATTATTAAAGACTTACACAAAATAGGTGCTATATCGCAGTGCTCCCCGTGTAAGGGTCAATTTATATCAAGCACCTTCTTAGTGCCAAAACCAAACGGCAAAATGCGATTTATATTGAATTTAAAAAATCTCAATAAATTTATTAGAACTGACCATTTTAAATTAGAAGATTTAAGAACTGCATTAAAAATTATAACATACAACTGCCAAATGGCATCTATTGATCTCAAAGACGCTTATTTTCTAATTAAAATACACAAAGACTCTCGAAAGTACTTGAGATTTATATTTGAAGATCAAATGTTCGAATTTAACGTGTTACCGTTCGGGCTTTGTACAGCGCCATACATTTTTACCAAGTTATGTAAACCTATAGCTAAACTATTGCGGTCTGCTGGTTTTCTCTCCACAGTGTATCTTGATGATTGGTTATTATTCGGATATTCCCGTCAGGCATGTCAAACTAACATAAATGTAACTTTAAAATTATTAACTGCTCTCGGGTTCATTATAAATCTAGAAAAGAGTAATCTTAGACCTTCAACACAATGTAAATTTTTGGGGATGATTTTGGATTCACACAAGTTCCAGGTTAGGTTACCATTAGATAAAAAATCAAAGATTAAGACTCAGCTCCAAACCTTTTCAAAATTAAATCGTTGTCGAATTAGAGATTTTGCTCAATTGCTGGGGTTATTAGTATCTTCATGCCCAGCTATAGAATACGGTTGGCTGCACACGAAAGAAATGGAACGCTGTAAATATCTCAATTTGATAAACAGTAATGATTATAACAAATTTATGACATTACCCACATCACTCCAAGCTGATTTTGATTGGTGGTTAAATAAAATAGAACATTCAGTTCATCGAATTAGAGTTGACGTTTATCAAGTTGAAATATTCTCTGACGCCTCAACGACGGGGTGGGGGGCTGCCTGTGAAGGATCGACTGCAAGCGGCCAGTGGTCTACCATGGAAAAAGAAAAACATATTAACTATTTAGAGCTCCTCGCAGCCTTCATAGCTATAAAAATATTTGCTGTACCATATTTTAATTGTCAAATACTGCTGCGCATTGACAATTCAACAGCAGTTGCCTATATTAATAAAATGGGGGGCATTCAATACCCTCATCTAACGCAAATAACTCGCGATATCTGGAACTGGTGTGAGACCAAAAATCTCTTTATTTTTGCATCATATATAAAGTCAAGTGATAATACTATTGCAGATTACGAATCACGTCGAAACCATCCAGATATCGAATGGACATTATCTGATTGGGCTTTTAATACTCTCACAAATTACTTTGGAGTTCCAAACATAGATCTCTTTGCAAGTCGCATTAATCACAAATGTGATACATATATTTCGTGGCATCGTGATCCAGACGCTTTTGCGATAGACTCATTCACAGTATCATGGTCTGACTTCAATTTTTACGCATTTCCACCTTTTTCAATTATCTTAAAGACATTGAGAAAAATAATTACAGATAAAGCCAGAGGTATCATGGTCGTGCCTTTTTGGCCGACTCAACCATGGTACCCTTTGTATAGATCTCTTCTCACAACAAAAACTGTAACTTTTTCACCTAAAAGCAATGCTTTGTTATCTCATTCTAGCTCGCGTCGGATACACGACTCGATTACCCTGGTGGCAGGAATATTATCCGGGAGGCGTTTTCAAAGAGAAGCATACCCAAATCATCATTAGATATAATGCTGGCATCTTTAGCACCAAATTCCATGAAACAATACAATGTATATTTGAAAAAATGGTGGGTTTTTTGTAAAACGAATTCTGCAAATGTTTACGAGGCATCTGTACCAACTGTTATTTATTTTTTAACGAAGCTTTTCAATGAAGGGTTTCAATATGGGTCTCTTAATTCATGTAAGTCAGCTCTGTCATTAATTCTAGGACCAAGTGTAATTCAGGATGATAGGTTAAAAAGATTCCTGAAGGGTGTTTTTCGACTAAAGCCACCAAAACCTAAATACAGTTTTACCTGGGACACCAACCTAGTCCTAAACGAGCTATGTTTATGGTATCCTAACGATGAACTTAGTCTAGAAAAACTAACAAATAAAACAGTTACTTTATTAGCTCTTTCAACCGCACAAAGAGTTCAAACTATCTCTAAGATAAAGCTTGGCAATATCCAAATTTATTCCCAGCGCATCGTTATTAAAATTCCCGATATTTTAAAAACTTCTAGACCAGGTTCATATCAACCTATTATTAACTTGCCTTTCTTTACAAACAAGCTTGAAATATGTCCGGCAACAACATTACAATGTTACATAGAACGCACTACATCTTTGAGGAAATCTGAAGGACTATTTATTGGTATTAGACAACCCCATAAACCAGTAGGTACACAGACACTTAGCCGCTGGATAAAGCACACGCTCGGTGAATGTGGGGTCGACACAAGCGTGTTCACTGCACATAGCACGAGACACGCCGCTTCGTCGCGCGCACACTCACTTGGCGTAAATTTGGACACAATCAGAAAAACCGCTGGCTGGAGTAAGAACTCTTCGATTTTTGCCAAGTTTTATCATAGACCCATCCTTGATAATGATGATACTATTCTGGCAGAATCAGTGATAAATGGTTAAATCATTAGTTAACATTTTGATTTCTGTCGTCACAGAATAGGTATTATGTTTTCTATAATATTTAAGAAGCTTAATATCAATATTTTGTATTTTACATCTAATTATGATAAGAATAATTATATTTAATATAATCAGTGAAGTAGTCCAGTACTGCAAATAAAATTACCAAGCACTTTTTTGTTACGTGATTATAAACATTACAGAGATAAATACAAATTAATAATAAACAAAACGTTTATTAATTTATATTTTCATTGATGATATTCCCGAAATACCCAATGTAAAATGACTCTCAAAGTCTACATGTAGTTATATATATTTTCAAGAATAATCTAGAGGACTCGGCGTGAATATAATTAATGATTAAACGAACTTACCTGTACGTGAAGTTCTATCATAATTATGTTCACGCCGAGTCCGAATAGATTATAAACCCACCCTCCCTATGCTGCCCATATTTATTTTACCCAACATTTCGGCGATACATCAATGATTTCTATAACTCCTAAGGAACTCTAAACTAAATGAGCTTGAACTAATGTCACAGGGCAAGGTAACAATACATACCTACCCACACAAAAAAAAAAAAAAACGAATTTATTTTCTCTAAACTTAGTGCAAGAGTGGTTATTACTAGGCGATACTACATGTAGTTATATATATTTTCAAGAATAATCTATTCGGACTCGGCGTGAACATAATTATGATAGAACTTCACGTACAGGTAAGTTCGTTTAATCATTAACTATTTTTTGTTTATCAGAATACATAGGTAGGCACAAAGTAGGTAAACTTAACATAATGCTTTGCTCGGGACATTATCTTGGACTTAAAATGTGCTCTAAATGTGCTCTGCACGCACAGTATACGATTCTTGGCCTATTTTGGGGGTAGTGCGGTGGACGAACTCAGAGGCAAATAATTATAGGTACAAACTAAGAGATAAGTATTTAAAGGCAAACAAGCCATTCGTGAAGATTCTGCACTACACTGGAATTGAATTAGCACCATTGATAATAAAAAGATCTAAAATAAAAATGAAATTGGTTATCTGTAGCAATTTTTTATCTAATTAGGTACCTACCTATATCGTGCCATAGCCAAAGACTTAACAAAAACCATCTGTGCGGGACTGTACGCTGCATTGTAGGTACCTATTTCAAGGCGCGAAAAGCTTATTTCATATTTTAAAATTCACAATAGGTACATACTGATTACTTATATAATTTCTTTGACAAAGAATATAAAGACAAAATTCATCCGCCATTTCCGCAACTGTAACGTAATATCTGAAGTTTCCGCAGTTCCCGCCGTTTTTAGTAAGTAAACATTTCCAACTGTCGTGTCAAAGAACCGGAGTTCAACGAACTTGGAGCGATAGAGCCCAACTAAATCGGAGAAAGTAATCGCTAATTAGCATGCAGTTGATGGGCACGACGACGTTACATCATTTCCTTGACTAAACAAACGGAGCAAACTACAATAGAAACGAATTTTGTCGAAATTGAATGCACTGGAATTATATTGTGGATTGTGGTGTCTTTTTTATTATATACTAGCTTTTGCTCGCGGCTCCGCCCGCGTGGATGTCGGTTATCGCGACCAAACATAGCCTATGTCCTTTCTCAAGGTCTAATCTACCCCTATACCAAATTTCATCTAAATCGGTTCAGTGGTTTAGGCGTGAAAGCGTAACAGACAGACAGACAGAGTTACTTTCACATTTACAATATTAGTATGGATGGATTTTATTGTAAACAATATCCTAGTAAAGTCAGCTTAATCTGATCGATTCGCTAGACTGTGGTATTAAGATCTTTTTGAGTACCCTGCCAGTCAAGACCGACCTGATGCCGACTGTTCCTACTAAGTAGTCTAGCTGTTCAAAAACTGTAACAGGTATCCGGGGTGGGCATTAATTTTGAAATAGGAATATGTTGTACCTACCTAAGTACCTAGGCAGAAACTAATAATACAACAAGACATGAAGGCTCATTACGGCCAATTTTCCTAATAAAAATCTATTTAAAATTCAGTCTCGATCTAGTCTCAATCTCACAAATGTCAAAAATGATCACGATGTTAATTTTTCTCTTTTGCAAGTGGTGTTACAACTTACCTACAGACCTACGAGAATACAGTTTTTGACATTTTGGAAGATTTGGTTTTGAACAGATTTTTATTAGGAGAATTAACTCCCAGATTTACAAACTGATCTCATCTCATCGGGTTGCCATCATCTCGTAAATCTGTTTCGTTAATCTCATCCCATCCTCTCTACGCCACCTATCTAAAAATGGATGATCGACGACGAGAATAGAGAGAAAAATAGACAAATTACTTACTAACTACTCTTGCTTTTTAATTACTATGTAGTAATATTATTATGAATTTAATTCTGATCGCATCGCTCGTGCGCGGGAAAGCCCAGTGTACGTAACCGCGAAGTAGCGCGAGGACGCATGCGCAGTAATGCGCGCACGTTCAGAATCCCGACAATAGTGCATGCACACACGTCACGAAGACATGATTGACTGGTTAGTTACATGAGGCCGAATAACTCGTCTCCTACGCGCATACAAGAAAAAGTTTGTTTTCTTTTTTTTACTGTCAGTTTTAAATTCGCGCCATTTCGTAGCTTGAAAATACTTAATAGTGAGAAATATTATTATGCAGATTAACATGAATTGCACTTAGTACATAACTGTCTTTTTTATAA
Source organism: Eilema depressum (assembly GCA_914767945.1). NCBI lineage: Eukaryota > Metazoa > Arthropoda > Insecta > Lepidoptera > Erebidae > Eilema > Eilema depressum. The sequence continues at coordinate 14,487,175 of OU612031.1, forward strand.
ATGACTTTTTTTGGGAGATTGTATGTAAGAATATGTTAAGGTTTTCTTTTGAAGTCTTCCGAGAGGAATCATAAAGAGAGAAGATATAGGTATGTATACATGTAAAAGCATATTCAGGAAGGTAAGTAGGTACGTAGATACTTACTAATCTTTTCTTACAATTTTACGAACCGTTTACGTTGACTACATAATTGATGGATTGAGCAATATAGAGAGATACCTACACGTATAGATATAGAGAGATGTTTTCGATCTTTAGTTATTTTCTTACGTATCCTAAGTAAAGTACCTACCTATAATGGTTTCAGATAGAATTCAATTTCTTTCTATAAAGTAGAACAACACAACACTGAGAGATGGAAAACTCCGAGTTGAATACCGGATACGAACGCGAAAAATAAAGTTATCTTTTGTTTATCTTCAGACGAGGTGAACATATTGACGTCCCCTACATAATATAGAAGTAATTTACACCTACAACCAATCGTGTAGGTAGGTAGGATCTTTTGTAGTGAAGCAACAATGTATCAATAGCGAAGTGTCGATACAAAACAATTTACATTCAACACCGCCTGCAATGTGTAACAGACTTTAAATATCTCATTATCATTAAACAATAGTGAGTACTCAATCAATTGAGCCGCAAGGCCGAAATCCATGTTTGTCGGAGTCGAACATTTGTATGAGTCAATGCAGCTGAGGGCAGCGAATAAAAGACTACGACGCGTTCGCTTGCATGCCTGTACGTGATCAGACGAATGATTCAGTGACAATGGTTTATTGAATATAGCTATACATTTAAGGCATGGTACTAGTTTGGATGAGGTATATTTGTGAGGAAAATGTTAATACAAAAATTGCAAGTAAACTCGAGTTTATGAAGTACAGCGAGTCTAAAAAGGCTACATTGAGCGCAATTCTGCTAAACGAGTAACATTATGAATTCCCAGTAGATCTCAATAGATTCCTATAAAATTCGTATAATGGTCGCTCATATGAGCAGAATCCAATTTTGGTTTAATATCGCAGTATAACAAAATGTTATCCTAATACGAGTCCAATAAAGTGACCTTTTTAGACCTGTGGGCCCATAGCAAGAAGTACCTACTGCGATATTAGGTATATAGGTACAGTGAATTACGTTTAGAAGGTTCCTATTAGGTACTAACTTACTTATCTAAGTAACTATATCAGAAATTAACTCTTAGACAAGCTCTATGCTGCCACTTTTAACCGGTAGGTACCTACCATTTGAGTAGTTACATGGGAAATTTGAATTTAGAAAGTGCCTACAATGCCATACTCCGTGGTGCCCACATTTATTTTCATTATGCAGTCAGTAAACACTTTTAATTTCATTATTCAGCTACCAGGCTACCTCATTTAATTTGAGTACAGTGAAATTAGTCTCGAGAAATTTTTGCATATGTAGTGGTGTGTATATTACTCAGATCTTAGAGCGCGTTTCCACTATATCGTTCTGGCCTATACAAAAATGTTTCGATATCCTAACATTACTATTTAATTTTATACTTATCCCTAGCAACACTCTGATTTTTGTTTTCAATAAAAACAAGTTTTTATTTTAAATATAATAATAATAATAATAATTTATTTCGGATACTATTTTGGATCCATAGATAATATTATGTTAGTAACAATGTCTTATACTAGTGTTAGTAGGTAATAAATAAAAATTAAAATTAAAATCAAAAATTCAAATTAAAATCAAGCTCCAAAATAAAATTAAAATCGATGTCAACAAAAAATTAAAATCAAAATTGAGATCAAATATAATTAAAATTAAAATTGAAATCTAAATCAAAATAAAATTTATAAATAAAATCAAAAATTAAATTATCAAAATCAAACTAAAAATTAAAATTAAAATCAACAATGAAAATATAATCCGATTCAAATTAAATTTTGGTATGGATGGAAATCCACCTGTAGATCAGGGGGGAGTCCCATCTCTCAGAAAATACATTCAGGATGCTGTTGGAGGAGGAGCGCAAACGCGTCAGCATGGAAGCGCAACGTTTTCTAATTATAGCAGCGAACCCGTCAACCTGCGCGTCCGCGAACATGCCCGACGCGCTACAACGCCACGGCAACCCCAAAAGCACCCTGAATGCATTATTATATTGGACACGCAAGTCGCTGTATGCCCTCTGCGTAAAACTAGTCCACAGGCTGCACGTGTAAAAAGACTGGCAAAAAGCTTTAAACAGCGTAATCTTGACAGAATCATTACAGCGCGCAAACCTGCGAGCCAGCATATTGCAACGGACAGCCAACGACCTGCGCTCCCTCTCAATATCCACAATACATTATCTTTTAGGTCATCGGTGACCCAATGGCCCAAGTATTTAAACCTCTGAACCCGACCCATAGGAAATCCGGTGAGTGAGGGTTCTGGAAGATGTTCTAAAGTATTGGCACCAGATTTAAAAACTAGCCATTCACTCTTATTGGTATTGTACCTGAGCCCATGTGCCACCGCATAACCCTCACAGATTTTGAGGAGTTTCCTCATCTCACCAACAGAAGGGCTCAGCAACACCATATCGTCAGCGTAGCTAATATTGTTTACACAAACACCATCTACGTGACATCCTGTTCTGGTGCTGCTAAGCTCCTCTATCAATTTATTTACATACAGGTTGAACAAACGAGGGGAACTCAACCCGCCCTGTCTTACCCCACAATCCAGCCCATACACTTCAGAATATGTGCCTGCCCATCTCACCCTATTCTTTTGACCACTGTACCAATATCGCAACAGTGATATAATATTAGCCGGGACAGTAGTATCATGGGCAAGCTTATGCCAGAGTAGCTCATAATTTACCAAGTCGAAAGAAAAAGGTTTTGACTTTATAAAAATAAAAAAATTCATTCAATTTCACGTCCTTGAGCAAACGACAAGGCGACTACCGTGAAACAATAAAATATCGTGTCGTTCTTTAGATGATAGTAGTTTAGCTATAGGTAAAAAGTTTTGACCATAATAATTACGAAACAAAACAAATAAATAAATCGTCACTTGATAGTGGAAACACGCACAAAACCAGAATAAACCAGTTTACGCTGTCCGCAGCTTGGTACCGTTAGAACATAAAGCACACATTTCATTCAAAAATTATAATTATTACGTAGTTTAATTGTTAAATTTTGTATTTGTTGATTGTTGTTATTTTTTGTTATTATTGTTATAATATTTGTTAAAGTGTGTGTGTAAGTGTTGTAACTTTATATTGTTAATTCAAAATGGCTCCAGTGTTAAAACATGGTCGAGGCAAGCCTTTGACTTCTCAAACTAAAGAAGTTTTGTACTGTTTGTACAAATATTTCGAAAATGAGTGTAATAACAACCCGAGCAGTATTATGACCCCCACTCAATTAGTTGCTAAATCAACAGGAATTTCAATAGCATCCGTCAGAAAGGTAGTATCAGAAAGCAAATATCGTCCTTCAGATCAGGAAGTAACATTTAAATCTCCTAAAAAGAAACCGAATCGTAAACTTACAATAGTAATCGATGACTTTGATCAGCAAGTTATCAGAAGAACAATTCATGACTTCCACATCACCAATAAAGAAGTTCCCACTTTGGAAACTTTGCACGCAAAATTGAAAGAAGATATCGATTATAAAGGTTGTGTCAGCACGTTACGAAAACACGTCATGTCATTAGGTTTTAATTGGAAGCAAACAGAAGATAACCGGAAACTTCTTATGGAAAAACACGAAATTAGATACTTGCGAATTAATTATTTGATGAAAATTGCTGAATATCGTGAACAACGCCGACCAATTGTTTACACCGACGAAACATAATTATATACATACATCACATACCCTCTCGAAATCTTGGTCAGATGGAAGCACTTCAGGTTTGAAGCAACATATGTCGAAAGGCAACCGCTTAATCATTGTTCATGCCGGTGGTATGGATGGCTTTATACCAAATGCATTGCTTATGTTTAAAGTCAACCAAAAAAGTGGAGATTACCACGACAATATGAACTATGACAACTATTCAAGGTGGATTCAAACTCAATTAATACCCAACTTACAACCAAATAGTGTTGTTGTTGTTGACAACGCACCATATCATAACTCAATACAAAATCCTGCACCGAATAGTAATTCTAGAAAACAGCAAATGATTGACTGGCTGACATTTCGAAACATTGAGCATTCATCCACGTTGCTCAAGCCTCAATTATATGAACTGATTCTGCAAAACAAGGCGAGATTTATAGAGTACAAGATAGACGAAATATTACGACAGCACGGTCATACTATGCTGCGTTTACCACCATACCATCCGGAGTTTAATCCTATAGAAAATATATGGGGGATAGTGAAAACATATGTCGCAAAAAAGAATGTCGCAATGAATATGAAGGTTATAATGTCATTAGCTGAAGAAAAAATGAACGCCATAACTGTAGAGGAATGGAGAAAAGTTTGCATGCTATTGAGGAGGAAAACAAATATCAGGGTAGAGACGCAGCTTTAGACACAATATCAGAACGAATCATAATTAATTTAAATAATTCATCTGATGAAAGCGAGGATGGGGATGATTGTGATATGTCTGGGGTTGATGAATTATTAGAATAAAACATTTATGGCCGGAGAACACCTAATTCATACACGTCTTCACTGAAGTGAAAACCGGCATTCACTGCTTGTAATGTTTGGAACTGGCTTGTCTGCCTCATACAGTTCCATAGATTACAATGCAGTGGATACACATTTTCACGTCCGTATTAGTACGTAGTGCGTATGCGTAGACGTGTTGTTTTTTTTTATTTGCTGACCATACACTACTACAAACGCAAAAATTTCTCCAAGCTAATTTACCTGTAGGTACTCGAATTTCGAGCGATTTGGTCTCGCGTAGCGACATCTAGTACTATTCGTATTAACTAACTAATGAAGATAATTCTGATGCAAGTTTCCTTTTCTGGCTTTAGCTTTTAAATTCTCGTCTGGCTCAGGTATTTGGACATAGTATTTTCACCAATTCTAAGACGTTCTCATGTCCTCAGTGTTGACTTTTGCCAAAAAATAGTTTATAAGACGAAATATAAGCAAAGGAAATGCTATAAATGCTATGATATTGCGGCTTGGGATTATTTTTCGGGATAAAAAGAAGTTCATATGGCATTCTAGGATTTCTAAGTCTGTCCAACTGTTTCTGCTGTGGTTTCAATATAATAGTTAGCTCACAGCTCACAGACACACATTCGCGTTTAAAATATTATTTATTTTATTGTGATGCTACAGAAATACGTAATAACAATTCCTAAACTGTCTTCGTTTGTTTGTCGCAGCGCTCGCGTGTGTGATGCAGCGATGTCGGCGGCGGTGAGGGCGGCGCTGCTCTGCGCGTGCGCATTGCTTCTGCAACACGGTAACTACACGCTTTCTACTTTATACTGTCTCATTAATGTAATTTTAATTACTACATCTTTAAGTGTGTATATTTAAATAACTATATGTGTCTTCATACCTATCCTAGGTATATTTTTGGCATAAAAAGAGCTGAAGCTATCTTCATTTCAAATTTTATCCAACTCCTAGATGCCTATGTACCAATTCCGAACACGATTCCGGCCGGCTTGTTTTTGCAGATATGGTAAGAGACCAATAGGTACACTGGTTGACTGGTAGAGAATGCCTACGGCATTAAGTCCGCCTATGTATTTGTGCATAAAGTTCAATAAAAAAAAATAAAAAAAAGTATCCATTGACATATTTATGGATCTCATGGTACGTGACAAACAGGCCCGCTTGTTCCTCCTCCTTTTTATTTCGCCTGATCTTGATAGGAGCGACTGCCATCTGATCTCCCAACTCCAAGAGGAAAGCTGGCGCTAAAGCCTCATCTGTTAATCAGCAGGTACAGATTACAGGTGAAGTTAACTTGGGTTCTGAAGTTCCTGGTGGGCCCTATAAACCCTCTCTGTAAGCTCTATATAGATATCACATTGGTCCACTTAAATTAATCCTGTGTGTTTATATACCCGCAGCTAGCGCTGAGCTCAGAGGGAGATGCGACGGACAAATGTCTTGCCCTGCGAGGGCGACGCCATGCAAGTCAGACGATGAGTGTGGAGACAAGATCTGCTGTAACACGTCATGTGGACAAGCTTGCGTAGATCCTTTATTTACTGGTAAGTTTCATTTGTTGAGATTACTCATTGCTTGCAAACAATTTTTCCGATAGATAGATGTTTAACTGTGACGAGAACGAGACCGATTTAAGAAGGGCATCAGACAGAAGGTTCTTAGTAAGCAGTAGATACGAGTGTGACGTCTCTGTTATTGCACACGTCCATAGACCACGGTAACTATTTTTCATCAGGTGGGCCGTGTCGTTGTTTGCCACCAAAGTGGTAAAAAAACAAATATAGGTAAATTAATGATTCAACGGCTGTGTATTTCTCACTAATTGATTAAAAATTTATCTTACTGCAAAAAGGTATCTCTTTTGGTCTCCTGTAAAGAATTTAGAGTAAACCTTCAATCTTCAGTGTCCATTACTGGTTTATCTACATCGTAAAAATGCGACACCAATGCTTTTCTATAGAGTTCATTGTTTAAAAATGTTAATTTCTCATTGCACCTACGGAGTCTACCTCTGCAACCCCTTTGGTTAACTGGTACAAAATACCCTATTCTATACTAGTGCATAAACTTTTAACTTAACTTGCAGGTTGTGAAAACTTAAAGCTATCATCAGAAAGGATATCCAGGGCCTTAGCAGCAGAGAACAGCCGAGGTGGTAGGGGAAGACTCCCGTCAATGAGAACTCCAAGGTGTAGAACCTCTGATGGAGAGTTCGAAGAAATACAATGTGATAACGAGATCGTGAGCTCTTGCTGGTGCGTCGATTCCGCTGGATTTGAGGTGAGATAATATTTCAAATTTTCGTTTCTGACAGAAGAATAGAAAGGAGCAAAGTTGAGCTTCATGTAGGTAGTTTATGTATCAACAAAATGGTGATATCAAAGAGTCCAGAAAGAATATTAAATCAGAATATGAAAATTTTGAAAATCCAGATCTGGAGCCCCACCAAAATTTACAAGGTTTAAACTAACTTAAGAGGGCCAGATCTAGAGATATGGTCCTGGGTCGGCCGGGGTGCGAGGGATATGGCTACGACAATCTCACCTCCGGCAACTGACGGCCCACAGACGGCGTGCGTTTTAGTCGGTTCGAGTCCGACATAACCTCCTCCTCCGGCTACGGTGGGGGAGGTATCCGTGGGGATTTTGCGCACGATAAAAAAAAAAAGGGTTTAAACTAACTTCACTTGCAAACCAGTACACCTACTGATTGACAGATGAGAGTCTAACGCAGGCTTTCCTTTTGGAGACAAACAAAAATTTTGGAAAGGAGAAGGAGAGTTAATACCAGGCTTCAACGTGCAAGCTTTGGATGTAACCAGAATTAGCCCTCGAATGACGAGTGATGATGAGAAATTTGAATTTTCAGGTTGCAGGTACGAGAGCGCCAGCAGCGGGATTAGTGAACTGCACTCGAGTGGCTCCATGCGCGGCTCACACTTGCCGTATGTTGTGTCCACTGGGCTTCGAGTTGGATGCTAAAGGGTGCCCACTCTGCAAGTGTAGGGATCCTTGCACCGGTGTAACTTGCCCAGGACAGTTGTCATGTCAGCTGGAAGAAGTTCCGTGTCTGACACCGCCGTGCCCGCCAGTACCAACTTGTAAGTGACACCATATTTGTATTCACAAGATGGATAATAATAGACGATAGAAAAAATTATAATGTCATGAGTTCAGACTAATCGAATAACCAACCTCTGATCGCTCCTGGTACAAAAGTGTCAATCACGCTTGCCGTGTTTCCACGCTGGATTGGGATAGCCAACGTCTGCACGGGAAAAGATTCAGATCGAGAGTCACCGGTGTCATCTAAGAGCCTCTACCCAATTGCCTTTACAAGGCTTTTGATCTCCTTGCCTCATCTCCCCAGGGTCTACCGAAAGGATTTTATCGTTGCCCGGTAAAGGCTGACCTAGGCGTAGGCACATTTATCAGATTGGAGAGGTTTTAACGAAAGTTCATGTCAAAAGTACCAGCGAGAATGTATGAAAACAACGAAGAAAGTTGAAGAAGCGAAACGTGTATGCTTCCGATACCCTTTTAACAACGTTTCATCAAATACATTTCTCTAGAAATTATTAACGCGAATATTATGTATTTTTAGGCAAACGTGGTCGCAGTCTACAAAACATCTGTCCAGTAGGAGAGCCGCTGTTGATATCAGAGACAAGCCGTCCATTCCTGTGCGGTACCGACCCTGGCAAACCGAACTGTCCACCTCTGTTCAGATGTCTTGTTGAATCAGGTATCGTATTCATTTCCATAAGTTGCCCGCTATTCAGGAAAATATAAGAATAGTTCAAAATTGGGGATATGCCCTACCAAAATCTTTTAGCCACTAATCAAACACATGTGCGAGCCGGTAAAGCTGCTGATTATTATCAGACAAGGCTTTGCCGCAGACGTCTTTAGGGTTGGTGGGACAATCCTTTGTCTAAAAACCAAAGTAAGCCACATCAAAACGTTGGAGAATAGACCCTATGCTGCAAAGTCCAAGCTTTAGATGCAATAATTTTTGTGATAATCACTTGAATGATGACAATATAAATAATTTCTTCGAGCGTGTTAACTTCTTTGTGTTCTTCCAGGAAACGACTACGGCGTATGCTGCCCAGCATCGCTAGAACTCCAAAAAGCTGGCACATGTCCTGCTCCTACGAACAGTGGTCTGGACTGCGGGACCCCTTGTGCTCACGATCTCGAATGTCCTTCGATGCAGAAATGCTGTGATGGTGGGGAGTGCGGCAAACATTGCATATTACCCCACAATGTGACGATGTGCACTCAGCAGAAACTCATAGCTGAGTTGCTAGTTGTCAGCGAGAAGGAAGGTAGAGGATATGTGCCCCAATGTGGGCAAGATGGATCCTTTATCTCAAGACAGTGTTCCAGAAATGGATTAGTTTGCTGGTTAGTGAATAATTTCTAATATACATACATACATAAAATCACGCCTTTATCCCCGAAGGGTTAGGCAGAGGTGAATTAACACCCACATTTCACCAACCATTGTATTCGGTCCCACGTAACAGAGGGTGAGACCATTACCGCATTTCGGGCACTATTGTTGACTTGAACCATAAATCTGTGGTTGAGTCTGGACTGTATGTATTACGTCACTTTGTACGAGTATTCTACTCTGCCAGGAAACTTCTTCGGGATTATGATATATGCTCGAAGATGAGTAAATGAACTGTTTGCCATATGGATGGGCCCATTTACACTTGATATAATGAATATTTATCGAATTGAATGAATTTTGATGCATTTATTATGCTAATTGTCCAAATCAATTTACAAAGAAAAAAGAGAATTGACCTCGGACGGGAACCAGCGATATACCTCTATACTTTCCATCTAAAGACGGAAAGTATAGAGGAATTTAAGTTGACTTCGTGCGGTCTCGGTGGCTTAGCGGTTAGAGCATTCCCCCTGTAAGGAAAACATCGCGGGTTCGAGTCCCGTCCGAGGTCGATTCTCTTTTCTTTTTGTAAATTTAATATTTATCAAAATTTTGATCAGTATCTTTTTTTTCACATTTTTTTTTCTCACAGGTGTGTAGACTCCGAAGGTAACAAACTCCGAGGCTCGATGGGCCCGTCGTCCTCCGTTAAATGCTCGAGCGCGCCCCTCCCCGCCCGCAGTGGCGCGCGCAGCCTCGACTCCTGCGCACGCGCACTATGCGCCGGAGTGTGCGAGTACGGGTACACGACCGGCGCGGACGGCTGTCCCACGTGCGAGTGCGACGACCCCTGCGCCGGCTTCCCTTGTCCTGATGACGAAGAATGCGTCAGGGTGAAGGATGCGGAATGTTCTGGAGAGTTATGTACTGGATACCCTGTCTGTAAGTATGAGATGGTATTTGGAGTGACAATGTTAAGAGATGGTGTGGAGATGGAGTGGATTACGGGATATGGTTGCAAGAAGGTTGCTGTATTTGGTGAGCGCAAAACATGGCCGGACCTGTGAAGGCGACATTTCTGCAATTTTTTCACAATAACACGTCCATCGCAGTATATTCATTGCCGTGACATGTAGCTCCTACTGCCTCCAGCACCAGCAGCATAATCTTGACTTTAGAGCGAGTACTGCCAACTGACATCCAAATCCTGAGACGAACGCCTATACCATAGCCTTATATGAGCCGTTAATCAGCTGGTGTATAAGCTTGTTGGCTTTACCCCATAGACCTTGATTTACTATTGAAGCTATTGAAGCTCAATATCAAAAATAAAACTAACCTGTATCCAACTCCAGGTCGTCCAAAAGGGTCTTACGAAAACCCTTGCGAGGTGGGTGCTCCAGCTACAGACGACGACGGTTCCTTGCTACCGTGTGGTGTGGAAGCAGACTGTCCACTTGGCAACACCTGCACCACAACCAGAAGAAACGGTCTCGCCGTCTGTTGTCCAGACCCACACTACGTTGATAATTCTACTGACAGCGATTTTATGGAGGTGAGTTACCATACACCCATTATGTAATGTGGGAGATGCTAGTAGGGGTTCAAGAGTGGTGTGGATGGGTGACCGACTTGCAAATGTGAAGACCCCTGTACTTGATTTTCTTATCGTCATGACGAAGAATGTATTAGGGTTAAGGATGTGGAACGTTCTGGAGAACTGTGTACCGGATATCCTGTAATTATGGTCGTCCAAAAGGGTCCTATGAGAAGCTTAGCGAAGTGGGGGCAGATGAAGATGGTTCTTTACTGCCGTGTGTTTTGGACACCCTGCACACCAGGAAAAACGGTCTCGCCGTCTGCTGTCTAGACCCACACTACGTTGATAATGTTACTGTCACTGATTTTTATGGAAGTGACTTATTTTATTATTTTGGTCGTTTGCCATGCATTTCGGTTCGACCAGATAAGTATAATTCTTTCTCTATCTCTCTCTACTCTTTCGTTTGCCAATCCTTTCCTTTGTACTTTTTCCTTGATCTGTTTCATAAACAATCTCTTCAATTAAGCCTATTACAGTCCACTACTGGACATAGGCCTCTCCCAATATGCGCTACGTTTGCCGATCCTCCGTCCGCATCCAGTCCGTCCCAGCCACCTTTCATAGGTCGTCAGTCCACCTGGCTAGAGGGTGTCTCACCTTACGTTTTCCTTACACACTTAAACAATCATCATCATCTTCATGTAGACGTATTTTCCTGATTGCATCCGAGGCCACAATGACCTCGGAGCTCAGGGTCCGCCTTCCGGCTCTTCCTCCTCCACTTCACACGATCTTGGGCGTCCATAGTAGTGAGACCATTTGCACGCATATCACCCTCCACGACGTCAAGCCAGCGACTTCTTGGGCCTACCCCTTCTACCTGGACCTGGCGAGGGCGACCCTTTTTAAATAATTTTATAAGTTCAAATATGAACACTATGATGATGAAGTAGAAGACTAATAGGGCTTAGCCAGTATTTGCAATTCGGTTTTTGCGGTAGTCAGTTCGAACACCCACACCGAACACAAATTATGTCTTAACTAGTATCACATACTCTATGTTCAATGATTTTTATTATTTAGCACAGCGGCTTCGTTCAATGGCTTCGTGGTTGTATGCGTGCGCGAACCCCGTTGATCCCGCCCCGCACCTCTCGGTGCCCCGCTTGACCAAATACCTAAACTCTCAAAGTCATTCGCGTAGGTAATCACCTTAATTTCAAAACGCCAACAAAATGGTTTCCATTCCAGATAAACTTCGAAACATGTGGGTCAGAGGCGGAAGCCCTGTGCGGCCTGAACTCGACGCTGTCGTGCCCCGAGGGCGAGTGCGACAACGAGCTGGTGTGCTGCGCCACGGCGGCGTGCGGCCCACTGTGCGTCGACGCGGCCAAGATGCGCCTGCAGGCCGATAGAGTCGACGATACACCCTCTAGTTAGTACTGCTTTGTTCTAGAAAGTTCAGGTTGCATCATTTGTTAGACTAGATAATTAACTACCTAATGAAATAGTCATAGAAGAAAGAAAGAAAGAAAGAAAGAAAGAAAGAAAGAAAGAAAGAAAGAAAGAAAGAAAGAAAGAAAGAAAGAAAGAAAGAAAGAAAGAAAGAAAGAAAGAAAGAAAGAAAGAAAGAAAGAAAGAAAGAAAGAAAGAAAGAAAGAAAGAAAGAAAGAAAGAAAGAAAGAAAGAAAGAAAGAAAGAAAGAAAGAAGGAAAGAAACATTAATTTAGTGCAAAGTGGTCACGCAATACAAGAAATCACACAGCTAACATTAATGACATTGGAAGTATTGGAAGCACGTTCATGCATATAAACATATATAAGCATAAATAAAAGCGTGCGCATGATGACACACACACAAGCATACATATGCACTCCTTATAATTGAAAATAAATTATTTCAATCGAATCGAAAATAAACCATCTTCGTAGGCAATTAGAGTCAAGAGTTTTAGGTTCAATTTCGAGGGGTATTTACAAATGTTTGTGCTTAACGCTTAAAGGCTCGTTTGGTGTGCAAATTCAGCTCTCCAACACGTCTCACCATACGGGGTAATTCCCTAGTATGTGACCAATTTCTTGGGATATAAAAAAAAATTGTAGACACTTTTCGATTTCCTATAACATCCTTTTATTTCCAGTGTGTGAATACCTTCGAGATTTCGACGAAAAAATGGAAGGTACGGTGGACGGAATGAAGCTCGCTCTTCCCGCCCCTACCTGCCAGTCGGACGGGGCCTTCGCCCCCCAGCAGTGTGCCAACGGGCGCTGTTGGTGCGTTGACTCCTTCGGGACGGAGATACCCGAGACTAGTACGAACAATGCTTCGGCAGTTGACTGTGACAAGTAAGTTTTCTTCTGCACCCCAATCTCGATTGTATCCAAAGCAATTTTGAGTCTGAGGTCCGCTTCTTCTCCTTTGCTATTATGGGCTATTGTGGGAGCTATTGTCACCTGACCCCCTATTCCGAGAAGAAAGCCTGCACCAGAGCCTCGTCCGCCAATTAGTAGGTGTACCAACTAGTAGGTAAGGTTGACTTCGATCAATCTTGATGATGAACACTAATGAGCCCCCGAGCAAGAAAAATATTCAGGACAAAAAATATTCGAATTCGTAACGTAAACGTATCGAGAAAATGGAGCATTCTGATTGGCCGGCTTTACACACACAGGTTCACAGTAGGCATGTGGCATATTACGTATTTGAACATTTTTGTGCTCGGAGCACTGGTCAATGCTTATGGCCTTTATGAAGAATCTCTAAGTTGGATAAAAAACCAATGTCTTCAAATGACAAGGTCTTCAACTCGTACACTTTATCCAAAATTCCTGAGCTGCCATTAATAATTCTTTCTTCTTTCCCTCCAGGGTCCGCACCGAACTGTCCTGCCTAGAACTAACCTGCCGTATGGGCTGCGACTACGGATTCGAACTGGGTCCCGAACGCTGTCCCACATGCAAGTGCCGCGACCCTTGCGCAGGAGTCACCTGCCCCGGAGGCCGAACCTGTGCCGCAGTGGACGTTGCTTGCGATGCCGATTACTGCCCACCTGTACCTGCATGTGAGTATTTGTCACGGTTTAGGAGCGTATGGATCCCTATTAAGATCTTCAGGGCACAAATCACCTACAGGCCAGTATACTCGCTGAGTAACAGTCCATGTTCTGGCGCAATTTTTTTTCTGAAACTTTTTCTTTACGCAAGCGAAGTCCGTCTAACCAGGTCCAAGAGATTCCTTGCATCAGAGAGTGTACCATCTTGCAGATGACGTTAGCTTTGTCCCTAAAATCTTGTTTAGGCTTCATACAAAAGGAATGATGATGAAACACAAATTTCATATGCCTGTTTTTATAGTTTTTAACCGAAAACCATTAGAGCCTCTTCTGAGTCTTTTCTTCAACAGCCGATCTGACTTCAAGATCCACATTAATTTCACATCATTAACCAAAAATCTTCTTTATTCTATCAATGGTAACAAACCCGTTCTTGTTATCCAGGTCTTCCAAAGAAACCAGGCCAGTGTCCGTACCTGGTGCCTTCGAATGGAGCTTGCGAATGGTCCTGCAGAAGCGACGCTGAATGTGGTGCCACCGAACGATGCTGTGCCACCGGCTGCGGAACTGCTTGCACCAAGGCTGTTCATCAGACTGCTTGTCAGCAGAGAAGGTAGGTTGAAGAAGTTTTTTTTTGTGCGGTAACCAAAATCTTATTGAATGACACAAAGTTATTGTCTATCTAATAATTTTTGGGTAGATTTCTAGAGAATTGCAAATACCTGGCCCTTATTTATTTTGAAGCGTTGTTTCAAGGTGAACATTTTGTCTACTTACAATGTGTATTCGTTCAAATCGATAAAATGGTTGCCAAGATAGAATTATGTAGACGTAGACAATTTATTTTAGATTTGATGGTTTCCAGTGGGTATGCTCTTTACTAGGTAATTCTTTGAGTGACCTCTGTCGGGCTCATAACCTCACGAAAGAATGCCAAAGGACGGGGTATCTCCCCCATCTATAGAAAAATTAAGATAGCCATGATAAGGAGGGTACTTCTTCTTCTTCTTTGTGTCAGTGGTAATAAAAAGGAGGGTACTAATAAATTGAGATATTTTTAATGAAATTTTAAAGCATTTATTATGCTAACTATTCAAATTGATTAAGATTGACTTAGTAGTCAGAGCATTCCCCATGGAAGGGAAAGATCGCGGGTTCGAGTCCCGTCCGAGGTCGATTCTCTTTCTCTATCTTAATCTTGGGATATTTTGCTACCCAGGGCGTTGGCTCTCCACACGGCAGCGGAAAGCGGTAACCCACCCGCATGGACGTGGGTACCGCAGTGTAAGGACGACGGCGCTTACGAGATGGTGCAGTGTCGAGGGTCGGACAAGGCTTGTTGGTGTGTCGATGTCGCTGGTAATGAGGTTAGTACTCACATATAAATTGGTAGTATTTTTTATAAGTAGGTAAAATAAACTGTGCTCAAGATTTTATAGCTTTAGCTATTATCTGTTCTGTGGCTTTAGGTACCTTACTTACCAAACGGAGTATACAGCTTAGTGGCTAATGGTTAGCTTACAAATTTTGCCGACTGTACTAGTACCCAGAAAGCACTTTCTTTTTGATTCAGGGCACGTCAATATAACTTCACCGCGCCTTGTGATGCGTATTCTATGTTGTAGGTTTAACGTTAAAGTAAGAGGTAGAAAAAAAAATTCGTAGGGTAGTTGTGATTATAAGGACTACCCTCTTATAATTACAACTACCCTGCCCATTATTTTCTTTATATCACTTAGGTAGAATAGGTAGCAGACAAACAAACGGCCCACCTTGTGGAAATCGATACCACCAAACACTGTAATAAAATCAAGTCTATCTCGTAGATCGCTGGCACCCGAACCTTCAACTCCACTCCAAACTGCGACGCCCCAGTCCAATGTTCTTTACCCACTTGCCTACAAGAGACCATCTGTGCCAATGGACGGAAACTGGACGATAATGGCTGTCCCACGTGCGAATGTAACGACCCTTGTGCTGAAGCGAAGTGCAGATCCGACGAGACTTGCGAGCTGGTACCTTTAGACTGTGAGGTAAGAAAATATCTATCAAACTTTACAAGTATTGGTACAAAACTACTTTTTAACGGATTCTATCGCGATATACTTTTAGCCCGATGTTTCGGCTAATTTTCAGTATTGAATTAAATTTTGAAGCATTTATTATGCTGACTGTTCAAATCGATTTATAAAGAGAAAAGAGAATTTGACTTTTCAGTAGCCATGGTCGCAGAGTGACTCGCGTAAACTTCAGACAGTAACAAATATTGGAAGTCGATTTTCTGGCAATTGTGATCCGTATCCAGGAATTACTGATTCAGTGGCGCATTGGTAGCAAACGTAACTTTGGTGTATGAAGTCTTAGGTTAAATTCCTAAGCCTCCAAGACATAGGCTCAATGCTACGTAGGTTAACTAATTTATAGCTAGAGAAATTGCCATCGTTGAACGCCAGTCCAATGGCTACCGACCAATGAGCTGCTTTTAAATGCAAATTTCTGAAAAACCACTCCCATTAAGGGAGGTCATAAGATTAATTATTATCCTCTTCTGGATACGTTATCAGCTTCTGACCAATCCATAAATCTAGTAAGATATTTATAATTGAAGCTACAGAGATTAGATTATGCGTAGCAGCTAAAACTTTTATTCAGGTTTATTAAGACAAAAACGAATGGCGAAAAACTTATACTTTTTATTTTAGACAAAACAAAATCAACAACGTTTTACAAACAACACGATCACCTAGCAACCAGTCATCGACAAACTGAAAGTCTATTATTGTAGTCGTTTCGGAGCGAAAGATTTTGGGCACAGTTTCGATAGCAAAAGCGTGTGGAAGTATTAATTTAGCGATTTTTTTTTTTATCTTTTTATTGTATGGGAATAACGTACAGGTGAAAGGCATACTGTATGTGGGATATCAAAAAAAGTTTTTTTTTTTCGCCAAAATAATACTTCCAGACGATTTTGCTATCGAAACTATGCCCAAAACCTTTCGCACCGAAGCGACTATAAGATCACCCAGTATAGATAAGATATAGAAAGAAAGATAAGAAAATAAAGGAAAGATAAAGACAGTAAGAAGTATTAACGTTCTCCTCTCCCCCCAGGGTGTGTCCTGCCCCCCTCTAGCGCGCTGTGCCCCCGCCCCCCAGTGCCCGGACGGCGTGGACCCTCTCCAAGCGCCGGATGCATCTGGTCCCCTACTGTGCGGGCCCAGTGCGGCCGCGTGCCCGTTCACCCACGCGTGCAGATTCGCCCCCCATGATTCAAGACCTTCAGTTTGCTGTCCTAAACCACGTAAGTATCTATTCTTCCTCTTAGCGTTAATTCCCAGTCGCATCCGAAGCTTTCAGCTCGAGTCTGGGGTCCGCTTTACCAGTCTTAACTACGGATTTGGCTAGACCTCGATATTTATATTGATACGTATGTATCAATTAATTGCCCCAATTTTATACACATATCGATGGTTGAAAAACTAAGGGGTCTGAGCAACAATGATGGTTCATAAGTAAATCGAATCCAGGAATATCGTTTTTTTTTTATACCACTTAGGTGACAGACAAGCACACGGCCCACCTGATGGAAAGTGGTTACCGTGGCCTATGGTACGCAACACTAGGGGCGTCACACTCGCGCTGCCGACCCTGAAGAAACCTTCTAATGCCCTTCTTGAAGAACCCCATATTGTAGTCGCTTGGGAAAACCATTTCACGCCTGTAAGTCCTCAAAGGAGTAGACAGAGCTGTATTAACACCCACATATCGTCAACTATGTATTTTCGGTCCCACGTAATGGGGGGCGAGCCTATTACCGTTAAGCGGGCACTTTGTCATGGGCTGTATGTTTACTGTCGAATGGAGAACCATTCCTTAATTTTTACACCGTTTTTCACGACTTCAGCTAGCCTGAAGGAAACTGAAAATCTTGGAAATCTTTTGAACAGTCACATATAGACCCTGTAGTGTTCCAACCGTCAATATGAATCTAGCTGACACCGAATATCAAACCCCTCTCCCAATATCCCTACTTAATATTATAAATGCGAAAGTAACTCTGTCTGTCTGTCTGTCTGTCTGTCTGTCTGTCTGTCTGTCTCACTTTTACGACTAAACCGCTGAACCGATTTTGATGAAATTTGGTATAGAGGTAGGTTAGACCTTGAGAAAGGATATAGGCTATGTTTGGTCGCGATAACCGACATCCACGCGGGCAGAGCCGCGGGCAAAAGCTAGTAATTACTAATTGTATGGAAGTGGGGTTCCCATAAGCCCTTAAGCCTTGAACCCTTTGAACCTTAAGAACCTGTGGAAGCAGTGGAAGCAAATAAAACCTTTCTAAAATATTATCCAATAACATTCTTTACCTAAAATTCGTTTCACCATTCTAGGTACAGTGTGTTTCGAAAACAAAGACGAAGGTTCGTGCATAGACTCCGAAGTACTGAACACTACGAGATGGTACTTCAACCACGAACGCAACCGCTGCGAACGGTTCAGATACCACGGTTGCTCCGGCAACCACAACAACTTTAGAACTAAGGAGGAGTGCAATACTGTGTGCCCTGGTAAGTTTGTGATTTAAATCATTATTTTTGTACATAAAGACAATCCTACTAATATTATAAACGCGAAAGTTTGTAAGTATGTGAGGATGTTTGTTACTCTTTCACGTAAAAACTACTGAATGGATTTTAGTGAAAATTTACAATAAAAGAGCTAACTCAAGGCACAGAGCAAATACAGAGAGGAGGTGTTGTATTTCCTGATGAAAGAACAAGTGGCAACTTGCGAGGGTGAAAGTGTAGGGAAGTGGGATAGATCCCGCATTCAGCTCATTTCTTTATTTTCCATCTATCTATGTAACAGGAACGTTATCAAAGTGTCATCATCTGACATCAAGGCTTCGATTAAAATTATACAAGGTGAATTTGTAGTCGTTTCGGAGCGAAAGATTTTGGGCACAGTTTCGATAGCGAAAGCGTCTGGAAGTATTAACTTTGCGGAAAAAAAAACACTTTTTTTTCATAATGTATGGGAAGGGTAATTTCACGATGCCAAATTTTTTGCTAATTTCGGTGGCAGTTTTCAATCATAGGTTTTCCGATGAAAAAATTTTTTAATGTTCTTTTAGAACACTAGATACTACTAGATATTCTAAAAGAACTCCATTAATTTTTTTCATCGGAAAACCTATGATTGAAAACTGCCACCGAAATTAGCAAAAAATTTGGCATCGTGAAATTACCCGGAATAATGTACAGGTGAAAGGCATATTGTATGGAGGTTGTAAAAAAGAAGTATTTTTTCGCCAAAATAATACTTCCAGACGATTTTGCTAACGAAACTGTGCCCAAAATCTTTCACCCCGAAACTACTATAAAAACACCCAGTATTTAGAGACACTCAGGCCAAGAGATTTGTACACAAGACGAAGGTCGACAGTCCACTAAGACCATACCTAATATCGTGACGTCAGGATTCAGTATACAGTTATCTAGGTCACCTCCTCTCTGTTTTTGCTTTCTGTATCAGACCCAACATACGCCTACTCTAAGGAAGAGGTGGCAAAAATGGGCTGGTGAATCAAATCGTCAGCCCGAGTATCAAGGTGATTGGCGGAGGAACTGCTGGACTATTCGAGCATTATTCTCTTCTCTTCTACACTTCTTCGTTCAGGGGAGAAGAGGGAGCAAATAAGACCTTCCATTGGCTATGCCCATGCGGATTTTATACCTTTTGCTATTACTATCCAATACCCTGCTATGTATAATATGCTATATCCTTGCCACTAAGTAATACTTATTTTAACAGTGAAAGAAGAAACGACAATCTTGAAAAAGAAGATTACGTTTGAAATAGACACAGGCATGTCGACATTTTGTAACATATTATTTGTGTCATAACTCCACTTAGATGTAGTGCACTGTGTTCTAATAGCACGTTAGTGTATTGTAAGGTTTTGATTTTTGTTGTGTTAGGGCGCGTAATAGACAGTAATTTGAGTCAGTATAATATTACGATCCTATTATCGTGATCAGGTGGAGGAACAATCGCGTTTGTTCTTATTGATATGCGAACAAACGCGATCAGTGACACTGATCACGTTTGTTTCAAAGTCAAAGTCGTCAAAGTCTAAGACAAATTCACAAAATTGGATCGCAATATACTTTGACTGTATATATACGCGCCTATAGTGGTAGTTTGTAGTTAAAGGTGTATGCTCACTACACTGTTCCATGCTATGAACAAGTTTGGTTCAGAGAATGACTGACACTGAATTAATTCTACCCATCACCAGTCCACTAACAGTGGATTTCATCAATGAAACTCCATTCAATTTAGCTGGGTCCTCCCGTTTTACTTAAATTAAATTTATTGAGCCAAATAGGTATGACAATACAGTTTAGATTTTTGGATCATAAGTCTCCTTTATTATAGTTTTCATAATAATTCCGCGATCCGGAAAAAAACAGATTGAGCTATACAGCATGAATAGCTCCGTCTAGATTTCCCTCTGGATTACAACGCAGCGATGATGTTTTGTGCCGCGATCCGGAGAAAAAGGGATTGAGCTATACCAGTGTATTGCTTCGTCTATCTTTCCCTATGGATCACAGTCCAAAATACGATTGCTTATAACAAGTCACGATAGTCTACAAAGTGATGTGTTCAATAATGGAATAGTCTAGTGAGCAAAGTATTAGTGTACTCGTATTGTCTTGTAATGTTAGCATGAAAATGATCGGTGTATGGACATTAACATATGAAAAACGCAATAATAATAAAAAAATTGTGTAGTAAGTCGAACCAGTACCTTCCATGTAGTGAACCAACCATCCAGTTATAATACCTGCATGTAGTTAGATTGACACGTGGTTTGAGTTCTTACTACATGAAGAAAGAGATACGGAAATTAAGGTTGCCTTCAAGAAATTGCCGCAGAGCGATAAGGCCGCCATCTGTACTTACCACATAATTTAGATCTCTCTGTTATATTGTTATATCTATGGTGTACATTAAAGACATTTTTACTTTACTTTACAATATCTCTGTTAAGAAGAGTATCGACAGAGTACTGACTATGATAATACCTTGATTATATCTAATAGTACTCTGTCGATGCTTCTGGGACATAAAGATAGCTTTTTCAACCCCCATTGCAATGTAAACCAACTCATAAGACAAATATTTAGCATAGCACGGAGAAGTTATCTAATTTTATTTGATTTAGTATTTTTTTATTTAGTCTGAATACATCGGTAATTGAGGGACCCACGAACCTAGCACTTGTCAATAACATTTATATCATTGTAGGAATCTTCTTCGCGATTGAGTTCAATTCAAACATAGGCTACGTAGTTAACTTCTTAATATATAAATAAGAGATTACTGAATGTCTATTTGTTTTTCTTAGATAGTTATTCAGTGATAGACTACGGTTATAACTTTCTTCACAATTTCCAGTGTTGAGCCCGTGTGAACGATTGCGAGAGAAGAACGAGATAGCTGCTCAGAAATACGGCAAAGGGACATTCGTACCGAAGTGCGACAACAACGGCACCTGGGAACCGATACAGTGCATGTCCCATATTGGTAAGTCGACAGCATTTACATTCTCTTTCTTTATCAATTTTTAAATTATCAAAAGGAGAAATTGATACATGTAGTAGTTGAACAAGTCCCTTAACCACCTCAACAGAAGCTTCTTCACGCCCCGCTTAAAGAACCCGGGATTCTAGGGGAACACGTATGTGGATTCTGTACCGCACCACAGAGGACATAATTAATCGAACCGCTATCTGCATTTTGATCTATGTGTATGAGTGTAGTCTCCTACTCCTACTTCAGTTTCTTCTTCTTCAATGTAATTCTCCTCCGTCAAGCAGGTGCAGCGACTGGCTTGTGAGGTTGACTTGGGTTCCGAAGTTCTTGTTGGAGCCGTATATATATCTAGAATCTCTGCAGAATATTTATTAACGATATTAAATTTACCTTCCAGATGTGTGTTGGTGTGTAAGCGCGAGAGGAGAACCCCTTAAGGGGTCGTTGGTTCGAGGTGGGGAACCACATTGTAACTTCAGACAAGCGCGAAAATATATCCCACGGGTTACTCTGGACGAACGAGCCAGGGCCGATGAAGGTAAGAGTACTTTATATTTAGAACCAGGGCCCATACCATGAACTCTTAAAACAGGTCAATAATTGAACTGCTGTCATTCTATCAACTGCAAATGTCACTTTGTAATGTCATTTATTAGATTACAAAGGGATTACAAAGTGACATTTGCAGTTGGTAGACTGACAGCAGTTTAATTATTGACCTGTTTTAAGGTTTATGGTAAGGCCGCAGGCCCTCGATTCTACTAAAGTAAAACCACTGTCGTACCAGTCACAGCAAAAATTGGCATTATATTTTAGACTTTATTATTATAGGTTTAGAGTCCAAAATTAAATGCCTTTTTGTAGAGGGAATGAAACAGTGTAATGAAATTCTTTTCGATTTTAAGTGTATAGCAGTAAAGTCTAAAATGTAATGCCATTTTTTGCAGTAACTGTGGTACGACAGTGGTTGTGTTTTAGCAGAATCGAGGGCCAGTTGGTTAGCTATGTAAGATAAACCTCCTTTTGGTTTGAATTACAAAGTTCATAATGAACGCAACTGCCGTCTGACCTCACAATCCCGTGTAGAAAGCCTGTCTCAGAGCTTCATCCATTGATCAGTAGGTACAGTGTAGCGTACCAGCTTGCAGGTTGGTTTAGCCCCAAAGATCTTGACGAGGTTTCAAACGACTAACGGCAAAATCTAGGTACTTGTGCCAATTGATGATACTTTTGATACAGTTCGAGTACCTAACAGTTCGATTTGTATGGATTTAGTCTAATAAACAACTCTATCATTTTACAGTATTAGAAGAACTGATCAGACAAATGACAGCATACAGGATAGACGAGTTTGATGCCGAAGACGACGAGGATATCGACCTCGATCTTGAGGGTCGGGAGGGAGACTCTCTTGACAAAGAACTGCCTCAGAAAGACGAAGCTATACTGATATCTGAAGTGGTGGATATTAAACCAGCAGATACAGCTAAACACTTGCAGAAACCTCTAGAAGTAGCGGTAGAGAAGAAAAATGGCGTAGAGAAGAACACGTTTAAAACGAAATGTCAGATGATGCAGGAGGAAATTGAAAATGGTGAGAACAAAAAAAAATGCAATTTTTTTTATCCAAATTAAATCCAATCAATCATTTTACGCTATCACACACATTGGGAGATCCTAATGAACGCCACAGACCTGTGCCCAAGTGGACTGCAATGGTTTTATTTTGTAATTTGAAATCTTTCACTTGTTATACCGTTAAGCCTGCGTTTGGCCATTGTCTCTCAGCAAACATTTTCTTGATAAACACAATTAAACATAAAGATGCATAGTAAGATGCTAGAGGAAAAAATACATAGGCTCTGCTGAAACCTATCCAATAGATCCGCTTTTTAGTTTATTAAACGCATAAAGACCTTGTAATTTTCGAAATACCCACATTCTAGAATATTAGTTACGCAATTTGTCTTGTTGTAATATTATTTATTTTAAATGTTTAGGTGGAGAAGGATTTCGTCCCCGTTGCTTACCAGACGGGTCGTTCTCTCCGAGACAATGTTCGCGAGGAAGGTGTTGGTGTGTCGACGCCGCGGGCCAGAGGAGACAACGGCTCGGAATAGTCGAGGATGCGCCTAAACCAGATCCTTGTGGTAAGACCAATATGTTTATCATATTTCAGGACAGAATAATATTCATTGTCTTGCAAGCCTTCATTTATTATACCGATTGTAGGTATACCAGGATCAATAATATAAATCATCTCTTTCTCTGAGTCTTTTCCTAAATCTGTTGGGGTTGGCACTCGGCTTTCAGTTTAACCACCTACTGATCATATTTTGTGATCAAGTTTTGTAATTAAAAGGTTATCGGCCTGTTAAAGGCTCCTACTACCAGTAACGAATGCCATCGATGTTCGTATTACACCCACGCCAAGGGCTTAACATGCAGCTCTCAAAGGCACGGAAGGGTCTCACTGTGTTAAGAAGTTACTCATCCTCTAAGACTGGCCTGGTCAATATTACTTAAACTTGTAATATGCTCGCCGTGGGTGTCGTAAAAGACGACTAAGGGATAGGGCTGTTCTCCATCCGACAGCAAACTGGGCTGTATCCCATGACAAAGCGCCCGTTAGACGGCAATAGGCCCCCTTATTACGTGGGACCGAAAATTATAGTTGGCGAAATGTGGGGTATTAACACACCTATGCCTACATTTACAGGCGTGAGTTTATGTCTGTATATAATTATGATGTAATCATTCCAGAACCAACCCAAATCGAGTCAGCAGTGCTAGAACTGGAACTGCTAGAAGAAGAGGGAGGAGCGCCTGAACGTGCGCGTTCTGCGCTAGCAGCGCGACTGCTGGCGCTCGGCGCACGCGCACCCGTAGCACTACAGCGGGAGCGAGGGGCGCTGCGCCTGCGCACTGCATTGCACGGTCCACGCGCCGCTGATTACGTGTACCATATCGAGAACCTGGTACGTATGCATTGGGTTAGAAGCGGCGCTTATGGCCGCCATAGTAGAACCAGCGAAAGAACCATTTTCAAATGATTTATTTTACTTTATTTAATATTATTACTTTTTGACATAATTGTAATATTTTGACGTTCATTATGTGCTCTTTAAGTGCCTAAACCGAATGAACGAAATTATTTATTTGATTCTCTGTGTTGACTCCATATACGTTCAGTTAATTGTTTTTAAAATGGCAGTTAATATTTTCTTCAAACCATTGATTTACTCATTATAGCTAGTTCAATTTTTGTCACACGCATACTCATGCCAATTTTACCAAACTGTTTGGAACTACCAGTTTGGTCTATTAACTGAACGTATATGGCCTTTACAGCTTACTGACGACCAGCAAGCGACAATTCGGCTAAGAGACATTTGAACTTAGTCTCTCTACCTTTTATTTTTCTTTATCAGCTAACAATCCTCATAAAACTTCTAATGAAACCACCAGCCCAGAGTAGAACTTCCTCGGACATGTTAACCGAACGTCCCCTTCCCGTGCTATAAATTGAGGGTAGTCTGTCATTTTACGCTTGATTCCAATATAACCCTTATATCAACTGTACTAAGATTTAGTTTCCTTACAGGTAAAACAGGACAAACTGTCCGCCCAGTCCGGAGACGCGGTTATACTGAACGCTGACGTGGTCCGAAGCGAGTACCGGCTCGCGCAGGGACCTCAAATACCAACGCTGCAGAGGGAGATACTCAGCGAGTCTACTGTAAGTATTATGAATGGCAAACTTCTTGAATGAAGGTCAAAAAGTTCACGCATGTGTAGATACTATGCGGATCAACCAAAAAAACTATAAAAGGAGTTAACAACCAATGACGCGAGCCCTTTGAGCCTATGATTGGTTTAATATAATCTATGACGCCTCGGCCATCGCGCCCGACACAGCCATCAAAGAGACCTGAAAACGCTATCTGAGCGGCTAGCGAATAACATAACTCTTTCTTGGCGGTCGGATAAAAAAAGTTCATTCGTTGTGTCAGGGGATATTCAGAGGTAAATCCATCTCGCTGCTTCTAATAGAAAACGCTACTTTCATTTCGGAAAAGTTTTGGGGTTCCGTGCAATAAAATGAAAACCCAAATCCCAATCTAAATCCTTGCCGACCGACGGTCGCAGGCACAGCTAGTTTACTTACCTGAATATGTTTTGTAATCCGCAGGTCTCCGCAACAACATCCTACCACACAGCTCTTATCGTATTAGCAGCCACTTCAGCGTTCATCATCAGTGTACTCTGCGTCCTCGTGATGTTATACCGCGCCCGACTTCAAAGAGAACCACAGAAAGCCGAACGGTTTCTACCAGCGGCCCCTCCAGTATACGTTCTTTCAGCAGACGAAAAGGCCGAACTAGCAAGAGTTCTTCATGCTCCCCCACCACCGGTCCCACCAAATGAAGACAACACCAGAATATAACCACAAGAGACATTTTAACGCTTTAAAACTTAAACAAGCATGGATATGACAGCTTCAAATTCCCGCCAAAAAAACAACTGTTCATAAGTTGCCACCTGTAAATTAACATTGGCATAAAATATGTTTCTGTATATTGCCATTGTAAAAAATATAGTTAAACAATTTTTTTAAACTTGACAAATAATAATGACGCTATCTTATACAGAAATAATAACATAATTGCTATTGATAATAAATTATTCTGATTTTAAAGTAACTGTAGGTAGTTATAAATATTTTTATTAGAAAGATATTGTCGCCTTAAAATTGATACTACTTTAAATAGCCTATTAATTTATATTTCAATATCCTTCGAGTATTTTATATTATAAATTGTGTACATTACTTCGTCATATCTATGTGGAATTCGTAGCCAAAGTAGTTAACCGCTACAAAGCGCATCTACGTTACTCGTCCAAGGACTATTATGAAAATAGTACAGGTACTAAAGTAATTATAGGGTCCAAAGTAATATTGGCTAGAATATTGAGTAACGTAGATTTATTCAGATATTACCTTACCTCTGTATTTGTAATTTTTTGTAAACTTATAATTCTTACTTTAACTATGTATCGAATGAAGGGACATTATTTAATAGAAAGTGGTAGCCATTGGCCGCTTTTATGTTTATCGATCAGCAACAGAACATTAGAACGTCTGGTATTGAAGTGGACGTCCACAAAATACATAAAATATACAGGACCAGCTCTCTATGTATTGTGTGCAACGATACGAAAGTGCTGTTATCGTTAACCTTCACGGAAATTTGAAAACGCCTCCATACAATTCCATAATATTTTAGGTCGTGACGATAAAATGTGCCGTTACCGCTCACAATATAATAGCGGCCGGTGGTGGTAAATTGAACAAACAAATTTTAAATTAAATTGTAAGTACAGAGTTAAGTTTTATGAGTATTAAAGGTCGTCAGTAAACATGATATTATTAGAGACTGATAGATGATGAACGTATTCTCAAGTGTCTCTGATGAATTCTAATTTCTTTGCGATAGGTGGATAAATCATTCCTGTAATTTCAAAATATACATACATATACCCTATATATATTTATAGTATACCTACCTATTCTTAAAAGCATGTCACCTTCGTGTTATATTAACACTGACATTGTAAAATGGGACTGTAACAATCGCAAAGTGATAGAATTATTAAAAATGTATCGAAGGAAATATGACACCTACATTTATTACAACTCACCACAGTGTAATTAAAAATGATGTGAGAATAAATGTGTTATCATAACTCCTTGGATGCAAAGAATTATCTTGTTATGTTTTATATTAAATATAAGAGCTATTATTAAGTAAGCGCAGAGGTGCGCGTAAATCAATCCGTACTACGCGCGGCTTTGCGCACTCTTTAGTTCCTCTCGTTGAGTCTCGCTCCTTTTTATTCTTATAAACGTAGCTAATAACAGGGGTAAGTCTTCGGACTACCAGTAGCTACCACCAGGCGTGGATTTATAGATAAATTTTGGAGGGGGCTTCATTATTACTGTAATAATATCGAAAATATCTACATTTTGTATTAAATTTTCACTCTTTATTCATCACTGACTTATGCCCGCGGCTCCGCTCGCTTGGATGTCGGTTATCGTGACCAAACATAGCCTATATCCTTTCCAGATTAGACCTTCTAATCTATCTCTGTACCAAATTTCATTTAAATCGGTTCAGTGGTTTGGGCGTGAAAGCGTAACAGACAGACAGACAGAGTTAGTTTCACATTTATAATATTAGTTTGGAAGATTCATCTCTCTCTAAATGTAAGTTTTGAGCAAAATTAATTACATATACTTAAAAAGGGGTGTTTCATGTCCCCTATGACCAGTAAACCTCAAGCATAGGCTGGAAATTGGGTGATAGCGCATTGGTATTTCTGAAAGCGTGCTCCTCAATTTTACCCATGAAGCGGAATCCCCGAAAGGATCCAGTGAATCCCCAAGTGATCCAAACGGATGTAACCGCAGTAAAAATAAATTATCTACACTTAAGAAAACATTCAAACAGAGCGTGACTCGACGTAGAACTAATCTAGTCTGTTTTTTATTCATGAACATTCTACTCATTAAATTGTCATTACACATTCCAATTTTCTTCTTTACCTCTATTGTAAATAAATGAAGGTACCTATTTATGTTCTATTCTACTATTTTCAACCAAATATCTTTGACTTAATAAATTAACACTTCATAGCCTAAGGTGAAGCTTGTTTTGTCTATTTCACTATTTTGACCGTTCATAATAAATAAAGAATTTACTCATCTTATGTATGTATAATCATTATTTCATTAAATAAATAATTTTATATTATGTGTTTACTTTTATTTAAATCTTGTCAACATTAAACCTATCTTTATTATTAACTCCTCTTATCACAAGATCTCCCTTTAAGATATACTACCTGTTACCCGCGGCTCCCGCTGCGCGGACGTCTGGTATAGCGAACAAACATAGCCTATGCCCTTTTCCAAGGTCTAATTTATCTCTGTACCAAATTTCATCAAAATCGGTTCAGTGTTTTAGGCGTGAAACCGTAACAGACAGACAGAGTTACTTTCGGTCTAGCCAAATCTGTAGCGACTGGTAAAGCGGACCCCAGACTCCGAGCTGAAAGCTTCGGATGCGACTGGGAATTAACGCTAGGAGGAAGAAGACAGAGTTACTTTCGCATTTATAATATTAGTATGGAGTATGGTTATGGAAGTGTGGATATGGATATGGAAGTATCCAAGTATCCATCAAGGTATCTTCAAAAATAAACTTTCATCCCCTAAATACCTCCCTTCCCCTCCTTTAACCCCATTTCGTAATAAAAGGCAGACGAACTTTCATACAAAGTTCATCCCTTTTGACCCCACCTTTTTGCACGTTTATCGGACGTTCATTGGAGGCATGCCATGAATACTTTTACGTCCACGATATTATTACGATATTATAAATGCCCATTGAACGCTTTGCTTGGAACGTTTAACGAACGCTTTGCTTAGAACGTCCAATGGACATTTTTATATCTTATACGATATATCGTACTATAAAGTCGTGTCGTGTGTAATATAAAAGCGTTCATTTTAATGTCCTTTTTATACGCGTATTTTTTTAGGCCACCACACTATTTTGACATAATAATTTGCACTTATCTGTCACGCACGTTGTCAATGACATTTCTTTCAGTTGACAAGTTGTTGGGGCCGGCCCTCGGCAGAAATATTATTTCAGAATGAATCAAGGAGGCGGCCTTGCTTGTTGCGCCGTATGCAACGAAAAAACTAATCGGAGATGCGGTCGCTGCCTTAACGTATATTATTGTAATACGGAGCATCAACGACAAGACTGGAAAAGACATAAAAGTGAATGTGCACCCAAGTTACCAAAGGGTCCGAAAGGTGATAATTCTGGTGAACGCACGATACTTGGCGCAGAAGACAAGATACTTCGCAAAGAAGATAAGAAGGAAGTGAAAGACGTATCATCGAACGTCATAGAAGACCTTCAGAAAAATACTGTAAAAGACTATAGTGACAATAAACATCGAAAAAGTAAGACGAAACACGTCAGAAAAAGTGGTAAGGAGGGTAGCACGGACAGTGTTAGTAAACTTTTACAAGTATCAACCGCGAACGTTAAACAAAGTGAGGAAGGTTCATCGAAAACGACGGGCCAGAGTGACAATAGTGTAATTTCTAGTGTAGTGTATACAAATCGAGACTTGACTACCAAAGCTGCCATAACGTACGAAGGTTCGTCGGAACAGGAGGTGTTACGCGAGTCTGCACAACAACTAAGCACCGTGGAGTTTGCATCAGCCGGTACCTCCGATGTGTTGAGAGCAGTGAACAATACTGACTCTTCAAAAATGCCTGTGTTGCCTAACTATGTAGCTGAACAGGGTACCCGAGTGAAGGAGTACCCTGAAGCTTCGTTAAACCGTAGTGGAGCACCATTTAATCATATGCCTAATAGTTACTACATGGATCCTAGTGACCCTAGCTATGAAATTTGTCAGAGAGTAATTAGAGATATGACGAGATTTGGAGTGTGTGTTTTGAACAATTTCTTGGGTAGAGAAAGAGGACTGATGGTGCTACAGGAGGTTTTAGATATGTACCAATCAGGTATATTTGCGGTAAGTTGTCGTTTTTTTACATATTTTAATGTTATCCTAATATAATTATTGAAATAAAACTAGGTAAATTATTACTTATTTGCTAAATGCTAAATTGTTAGAAGTAAATAATAAATATATCACGATAGAATCCATTAAAAAGTAGTTTATTTTAATGAGTGGGATTTGCATAAACTTCAGACCGTATCATAAATATAATTATTAATAGATATGGAAGTTATTCTAGTAGGCAGGTAATAACATCTTGTGATAAATATCATGTAGGTGTCAATACAGGTATGAATAGAATTTGCACATCAATATTATTAATGTCTGACCCCTGCTATAATAGTACTGCAGTGACTTGTTTACAAGTGTCAGAGCGGGTACAGTTTTGTTGGCAAATTAGTTTGAAAGCGTTAATTTGGAAAAAAAGAAAATCACAAACTTTATACTTATGCTATTAACACTGCCCAAAATCTTTCTCTCGAAAACAACTATAAAATCAACTGGTAGATAGATGATATTTTATTGTACACCAAGATTTACAATAGAGACAAGAACATAGCATGTATCAGTTTAATGTACAGTGGGCGGTCTGATCGGTCTGATGATTTAGTATTAATTCAATGATACAAGCATAAGTCCAAGAGCTGACATACCTCTGTTAATCCCAGTTGCATCTGAAGGGATCCATTTTTACTATCTGATGTTTTTATTCAATATTTTTCTTGACGAGACTGCCATATGACCTCCATAACCCATTACCGAGCCTCCACAACTCACTACCCAATACAGTAAGGTTGTGAAGTATGTAGGATTAGAAGCAGATGACAGGTTGCTGTCTCTGACTGCCCCTTAGGAAAATAAGCATGGGCATATGAATGTATGATATGAAATAAATTAACCATCAGTGGAAATAGCGATAGCATTAATTATGTTAGATAATGTTTCAGTTATAATACTCTTAGGTCTGTGATATATGACAATTTAATGAGACAATAAATTGTAATTTGAACTTTAGATACACATAACATAACTTAGGCGGCTAATGTTTTAAAGTTATGTAATTGGTCCCATTCTGACTGCGATAGATAGATGGATAATTCTTCAATCAATCAATCAATTAGCCTATTGCAGTCCACTGTTGGACATAGACCTCTCCCAATATGTACCATGTTTACCGATCCTCAGCCTTCCGCATCCAATCCGTCCCAGCCACCCTTCGCAGATCGCCAGTTCACCTGGCTAGGGGGTGTCCCACCTTCCATTTTCCTTCTTTATTGTATACCAATAGATTTACAGTTGGACAAGTAGGTAGCATGTATACAGTTTAATGTACAATGGGTGGCCTTATGGCTGGAACCAATTTCTACCAGGCAACCTTGGGATGGACAGTAATGTGATAAAACGAAAGATATGGTGTAGTATCAAATTTTCTTACTATTTCCTTTTTTTATTATTTTTATAAGTTATTTCCTTATAACTGTATTAATAAATAAATGTATTGTTGAAAATACAGACCAAGGATTAAAAAATCTATTTGTTATACAATGTCTTGTGACTTTTACTAATTTATAATTTGCCTGTATTAAATAAAATTAATATTTTTATTATTGGTGAAAAAAGAATCTGCTAAAAATACAAAAAATACAACAAACAAAAAAAAAGAAATAGTACAGGTACATAAAAACCTTGTTTTTGTGAGGGTTTTTAGGTCAGGGTATTTCCATATGTATGTGCTTCTCCACCATACAAAACCCATATTCTTCATCCTAGCGTCAATTCCCAGTCACATCTGAAGCTTTCACCTCGGAGTCTGGGGTCCGCTTTACCAGTCCAGTCAAAAACCCATGCTGTGCTGTCTAACACTGTCACAATAGTCGTAGAATACGGCAAAACGTGGGCGCACCAGCGAAGGCGGCTCTTTTACATTTTATCCGCGATGTCACGGACGTGAAGGCTGTTGCAGATGCGAGAGTTCCTCACGTGATCTTTACGCGTGACGCCACACATCCACCGTAGCATTTTCATCTCTGTGACACGCAGATCTTGCTTGTGTCGCTCCAGCAGCGGCCACGCCTCTCAACCATGTAAGAGGACAGGTCTAATGATCGTTTTATAGACCTGCTCCTTCAACCTGACTGGCATTTTGGGATCACACGTGACGCCAGTCATTTCTCGCCACTTGGCCCACGCGGCAGCAATCCATGCCTTGACGTCGTAGTCGATTTCACCAGTCACGTGAAGTACAGATCCCAGGTACTTAACTTGGTCTTCTTTTCATTCTGCCGTCTTTTTTTCTACATTCTTCCGTCTTTTTCTCTATTCTGCCGTTTTTTTCTCCATTCTTCCGCCTTTTTCTCCATTCTGCAGTCTTTTTCTCCATTCTTCCGTGTAACGGATAAGTATTCTTCTGGATGGTAACTTGAATTAATTATTAATAACAAATCTCGTGCGTCGCGCGTTTGTTTGTTACGCCGGAGGTCGAAGGTTCGATTACCTACAATCATACCCTCTCAATACAAATATTTGTATGCATGAATATATCTATTTTGAGAATAAGTATTTATTATTTATTAAATAACCTAATATGTTTGATACAGCGAGGTCAGTTGGTGTCAAGCCCCGGCAGCACAGAGGCGCAGACGATCCGGAGTGATCTGATCACGTGGATCGACGGCAAGGAGAACAAATGCTTCTACATCAGACAACTTATTAGTCAAGTAAGTCAATATACGATATGTAACTACTTTGTAACTTATACTTACTTCAGGGGATATTGACCTAGGTTCCGCGACCTTTTAGTATAGAATACAATGAATACGATGAAGTGACCGCATACGACAACTGCAGACGCATGCAGCAGATACAGCGTACCCATTACTTGTTAAACTCCGATACGGATAAAGGGGACCATTGAGAAGCTGCAATGAATTACGTGTATCTGCTGCGTGCTTCTGCAGTTGTCGAATGCGGTCATCATACATGCGGAAATCATATACGGCACTTATGCGGAATATCACTTTATCTAATAAGTAATCATCGATCGAATCCGTCGAATCGATAGTCGTCTAAATATTCATGCACTTGAATTTCATAGTAGCTATTTTGATAAAGTTTCTTTTTTAATAAAATTTTAAACGGGAATGGCATTCTACGCGGACGCAGCCGCAGATATCTGTCAGTACTTCATAAATACTTAACCGCAAATCTTATCTAAGTAAACATTACAATTATTGTGTTAAGTGCAATAAACTGAGTTACTACGTGCCATCCCATCTCTCAGCACACCTGAGTTATGTTTTAATTGATTACGGCTATTCGGCAATAAGTATCGTATGATGGGTGCTATCGACTGATTGCCGACATCCATTATAATTAGGTACACCTCTGCGGTGCAGAGATAGCGATTGCAACTGCTGGTCATGCGGTTTGTCGTCATTCTATTCAGAGGTCGGGCAAAGTGTGGTGCTTTTTGATAGGAGTACGGACGGAGTCTGCAAAAGTACTTTTTTTAGAAGCCCCGCAAACTGCAGACCTTTAGATCTGCCGATAGTTTGATCGGGTTGGACAGTAAACGCGCACACTGGCACATCTAAACTGTCGAGTTGGTTGTTGTTAGTTTATTTGAAGGTAGGCAGTCGTGACGCCCATCCAACTTATTTGTGTGCCGATACCAAATCGGTATTGTGGTTGGTGACCTTTTTCTAACGTCCTGGGTATGATATACCTCGGGACACGTATCTTGGACCTAAATCGCAAGACAAATGAGGCCTTGGCGCGCGCAGATTGTTTTGTAATAATCTATGCTTGGTGAATTTGAGCTCGTCCACCGCATTAGCACCCCGTGCTATCCTCAAAAGACACCCAAGAAACGTGTACTGCGCGTATTGAGTACTTATTAAGTTATAGGTATTCCCCGAGCAATATTTATCGAAACCATTTTTTTTATCCAGGCAGTCTAATAGTAGCTTAAAAGTCATTGGACCTAACCAAGTAACAGAGAAGGAGTAAAATAAAATAGTACCTAACACAGGAAGCCGGTATTAAGGAGATAACGGCTGATATGAATGATATCGGGGCAAGCCGATACCGGCGCCGTAGATTGCAAGCATTCCATTGTTTGCTAAATCATTATGATTTGTTTGTATTGGATAAAATACCAAAGCACCAATCAGAGACGCGACAGTACACTACTAAATAAACTACGTCATTAATGATAAATTCGCAATAATAATATGTGATATTCATAAAAATCTTCTATAATATAAAAATGAATCGCTGAGCGTGTTGCTAAGCGCAAATCTCAAGAACGGCTGCACGGATTTCGCTAATTCTTTTTTTAAATATTCCTTGAAGTATAAGAATGGTTCTTCGCAGAGAAAAATAAAAAAAAATATATTAAAAAATCAACAGTAAAGTGGTAGAAATTCGCGGGGTCAGCTAGTTATAATAATGGCGTATTATTTTGCTCATGCGAGTATGGGCTATTTTTTTTTTATACTTAGTGTTTGTACCATTGCCACGCAATTGATACACAGGATCAATTATTAAATCTGGGCGTGGTTGACCAAATTCGAAGCTATGAAGAAAAGCGAAAAATTATCAAAGAAGTCTCGAGCCGGATTCGAAAACTAAAACTTCATCATTTGATTTTGAAAATATCAATATTCCTAGCCAGTAATAGAACTCGCTAGTTTTGAGGAAAAAACACTATTATTACACCATTTAATAGTACTGCTAATAAGAAACGAATTCTGGCAGGTTATGATATACGATAAACTCAAGGAAATATCCAATTTTAAACAAAATAATGCTGCCATAGATCGTCATGGCAACCGCACGATTAAACCACTGAACCGATTTCGATGAAATTTGGTAGATACAGAGATAGATTAAACCTTGGGAAAGGACATAGGATATGTTTGGTTGCGATAACCGACATCCACGGGGGCGCAACCGCAGGCAACTGTTAATAATCATGTTAAGAATGGTCAATTGTCAACCATCCTTAAACTGACCTGCCCCTCTAGACAAGTGGCATTTCGTCGGCCGGCGTTTTGTAGAATAGAATGCCAAATGTTTGGGATTTGGCGTATATGACAGGCGTCACAAATGTCAAAAACGACAAATCCTATACATTCGTCATTCCATTCCATGATACGCCGAGCAACGAATTGCCACTTGTCTAGGGGGGCAGGCTAGTATTGCCAAACTTTGAAATGTGTTAACCTACACGGTTATCACTCAGCAGTTAGCCACGAGCCATGCTACTAATCTAACGACCGAATCTGGCTCAGATAATCTAACCGCTGATAATATTACTTCAAATCTGCCCGAGATTAGAAAATGATTGAAATATGTCAGTTTGGGATTTGAACTCTTTGTAAGAAAGATAAAGTGTATCAATTTAAGGGCAATGAAATAAAACCAAATCCGTAGTTAAAACTGGTAAAGCGGATCCCAGACTCCGAGCTGAAAGCTTCGGATGCGACTGGGAATTAACGCTAGGAGGAAGAAGTCTCAGACTAAAAGATACTATTCTTTTAGTCTGAGGAAGAAGTATTGTTTTTGACTTTTTGCAAATATATTTTGAAGTTTCTTCCTAATACATTACATAGTATGGTTGGCAACCCTAATCATAGATTCATAATATCTTTAATAGTTTCCTCTAATTATTTTTTTTTTTACATTTCCACGCTTTATATGTGCTTTATAGGTCTTCTCATTAACTTAACGTTACTGTAATCAAAACGCAATTAATGGGTTCTGTCTTCCAGGTTGACAACATCATTCTGAGGGCCAACAAGATGGCCAACAACGGGAAGATGGGCGACTACGTCATCAATGGCAGGACGAAGGTAACAATTTGTATTGATTACATATTTTATTATTGTAGAAATCGCCATTAAAACACTTAGGTTTACGACACACTTGACGGAAATACCGTCGTGGATTTACCGCACCGGAAGGCCATTAAGTATTACATATAAATGATTAATAATTACGGGCACACTTCGCGATTGACTGATGTTCTGCGTAGTGTGTGTACAGCTTTATCGTGGATGTAAATAAATAATCAGGGCCGCACAAAATTCCAAATAGAAAGAAAGATAGAAAGAAACCATTTATTCATACTTCCTACGAGATACCTACACGATAAATAGGCTCAATGCCAAAATACATGAAAAGCTGGTTTAATATAAAAGTCAAAAGAAACGGGAAACACCACAGAGCCTCCAAAAAAGTAGCCGGTGGTCGGCACAGGACTCCCCCTTTAAGCCTTGCAGCAATGCCCATAAGTTTCCGTCCTAAAAATAGGTACAATACCTTCTGACACTGTTTCACCCGTGAAAATCTATTCAATAACACCAAGTGACGTTTACTCAATAAAAGTTACTAGGTAAAATGTGGTAACTTAGTTTATGTCGCCTTATTCATCGTTCCTATCGTTGTTGAAATCCAGCCTTGATATGCCCCATAAAAATGGTAATAATGTTCTAGTATTACAAACTGTAGCTCCGTTTGTGTTGTTAGTTTTTTAACCCATACCCGATTAGACTAAAATTACTACACGAATGTAAACGTTGGCAGTCCGCCAAACTTGTAATCAGTGCGGCCGTTACAGGCCCCTTAGACGCAAATAGAAGATAACGCTGATAACCTATTCTTTGTATTAGAGGGAATGAGAAACTTTAAGAAATTGATCTATTCTTTAAGTACTAGTTGGAAGCCGACTTGATGTCGCAACAGCAGACGACGTGTCGTCGCGTTCATGAAAATACATTGATACCAGTAGTGTCGCTGCGACACGTGCATCGTCCGCTGCAGCCTCATGTCGTCCGCTATTTCATGGAAATAAGGTACAAGTTGGTAGCACCAGTAGTGTCGCTGCGACACGTCGTCCGCTGCTGCCACATTACGTCCGCTGCCAACCCTTATTTCGAACTTTTTGCCATGAAAATGGAATACATACCATTGGTAATTCTTTGTAGTCATATTTA
Source organism: Eilema depressum (assembly GCA_914767945.1). Taxonomy (NCBI): domain Eukaryota; kingdom Metazoa; phylum Arthropoda; class Insecta; order Lepidoptera; family Erebidae; genus Eilema; species Eilema depressum. The sequence continues at coordinate 14,524,041 of OU612031.1, forward strand.
TGCTGATTCACGATTACATTGGAGGCTTTAACTTCAAGCCTGGGTCCCAGTTACGCCTTCTCCGCCTTTTAGTTTGGTTTATACGACTTTTATGGGAGCTACTGCTCTAACTGCCCAAGCGACTACAATATGGGGTTTTTAGGAAGGGTATTAGAAGATTCCTAAAGGATCTACAGCACGAGTGTCACGTTTCTCATGGTGTACGTCTATAGGCCACGGTGTGCTTGTCTGCTACCTAAGTGGTATTAAAAAATCCCTGAAGAGCTTGATGATACATACTTACACCGTGATACTTCAATGATATTTCTTTGCCTATTTGTACTTACAAACAGCTCACAGATTTTGTTCTGAGCAACCAGTTAATTACAAATTACTTATTTCTTTTTACAAAACGATTTATTTCTACTTGGGGAATCCAAGTGTACTATAAATACTTGTAGTTTCCTGTTTTCTGATACAAGTACAAGATCGGAATGTCGCTATAAAAGTACTACGTACTGCCAATATTTAGCAGCTGTTTTACTGACTCAGCATTTGAAAGTTTATCGTGTCGAAACAAAATATTATGTAGGTACGTTACAAAGTCGTCATAATCATCTTAAAGGCTATAATTCTCGCAATAAAATCTGTTCAAAATTCAGTCTCGATCTAATTTCAATCTCTCATATGCCAAAAACGATTAGAGAGTTGATTCTCGTATAATAACAATCTGTTCAAAATTCAATCTCGATGTAACGTTCACGATGTCAATGTTCTTTCTTGAAAATGTGTTACGAGAATACTGTTTTTGATGAGATCGAGACTGACTTTTGAATAGATTTTTAATACGAGAATTGGCGGGTAACCGGCGAGAATTGGGCGGGGTAACTTCGGATGTAACCGGAAGCGGAAGCAAAAGTAAGTTTCATAATTATTCGCGAAATCCCGAACCATAATACTAACTATGAGCGATCACATCCGAAGTTTCATCTTGGTACACGGGGTCTGCTTATCCTCTTCCCCCCCCCCCAATCCCCCCCGCCCCCCTACGCTTTTCAGCAACCCTGGCAATGAGAACTTTGACCCTAATTTCATTTCGCTAAAGACGTTGTTTTTTAATTACAATCGTGGACATTATAAGCTTACACATCAACATAAAAAACCTCTTCAAGTCTGTTAAAAATAGCACCCCATATTGTGAATTTGGGTTACGGTATTTTGTGTATTTGCCATTATGTATCAACCGGAAATTAGAGAGTAACATGATAGTTCGAATAGACAAGAATGCCATTACTATTTATATGTAAATTCAACCGTTCTACATAAATTGACGAATATAGAAATCTATACTTCCGTTTATTACGCTTTCTCATGCCCTTTGTCCGGATAAGTAAGCATAGTACAAAACAGTTAGTTATGGAAAATACAAGTCAGGAGCGATAAACAGCGAAGTTATTAGTCAGAGAAAGTTTGTCCACCGCTTATCATCACTCTCCGAGCCTTTTCTCAGCTCACTTGGACTCAAATTCCAGTATTCCGTCTAAATAAGAAACCACCGTACTTCGATATTTTCCTGGTGGCTATCCGTGGGGATTTCTGCACTTTAAAATAGGGCTAAACGGGTTTTCCAGGATACGTAAGACATGAAACCATTAAAGTTTCTTCCCCCCTCTCTCTCTAAACTTAAGAGCAGCGCTCTTGTCGGTCGAGTAATCGCCACTCTTCTCTCCCCTATATCCTAGAATTTTATTTATAGGGTTAGTAATTGTTTCGATCTCGTTGTATAGTGTGCTATGGCCGTACTAAGCTCTTTTCGCTTTCACAATATTGCATTCATATAAACAATGGTGACTAACTTGACATTTCTCGTTGTGCTCTATAATGGTCTCTTGTATAATTGCATGTCCATTCATTTGGGTTCAGTAACTTGTGATGTAATCCCATATTTACGATCTTGTGGTCATTTAACACAGCTGCAAATTATATACAAAGACTGACAATTTCTTTAGTGCTTGACGTGGAGAGTGACGTGTGGAGGTACGTCATTCTCCACGACGTCAAGCCAGTGCAAATGGTCTCACTGCCATGGACGCCCAAGATCGTGCGAAGTAGAGGAGGAAGAGATGAAAGGCGGACCCTGAGCTTCGAAGTCATCTTGGCCTCGGATGCAATCAGGAAAATAAGTCTCAATAAAGATATGATGACGTCGTAATTACTGGCTTAGTAGAGAGTGACATTCGTACCAATGGCCTCACTACCATGGTTGCCCAAAACCGATGCGCAAGACCAACGAAGTGGAGAAGTAAAAGCCGGAAACCGACTCCAAATCCGAGGTGAAGGCCTCGGACGCGACCGGAATTAATGCATAATAACTTGTGATGTCACATTGTGATAATGATCCCACATTTCCAATCTTGTGGTCATCTAAAACTTAGTTGGAAATTCCATAAAATTATTGACAATTTTTTTTGTGGTCTTTGGAATGACATCGCGGTGACTACCGCTTATTGTCTACGTGATTTGTAGCAGGATACCTACATGTGAACGATTTGTGTGACGTCACAAGATACTTCTCTTTTCCTGTATACTACTCTTTTGTACGGTACAAACATTTTCACCTAGGCCGCCTTTCCCGAGTATGGGCTTAAAGGCGTACCGCATTAAATTGGTACGATGTAATTTCGGGAATGGCTCTATAGTGTGCCATACAAGACTGATGAAGTGACTACTAACCATAATTTGCAGGAGCCCAGTCGAAAAACTGTAGGTGGCAAAATGGTCTTATTGATTTTTAAATGCAAAGCAAATACGGAACATAAGCATAGCACATTGATTTTCTGTGCATGTATTAATGTTTATAATAATATTATACGAAGTTATGTAATACTTTATACTTAGTTAGTATAGTAAGCAAAACTGTAACCCGATAGACCACACCAAAATTGCTCCAATTTTTAAACAGTTTTATTTAGCTGGTTGTGTCCAAATGGCGAGTCAAATTTAGTAACTGAAATTTCAACCCCTTGCCGTTGACTCATAGGTCTGATATTTTGGCGATTTCTGTCATTTCTAGCACTCTTAACTTAAATTGACCCATAGTCTTTTGATTCCCACATGAAATAGAATCGTATGGCACAAAAAAATTTTTTTTGGTATTTTAGCAGAATTCACGGTCCCGGCAGTTGTTACGAGTAGGTCAACCCTAAAAAGTCCAACAACTCTAGGTCTAGCCGCAATACTTCGATATCGCTGATAGGTTGTGGAGGTCAGATGGCAGTCGCTTCACGGAAAATATCGAAGATTAGCCAAATCCGCAGTTAGACTGGTAAAGCGGACCCCAGACTCCGAGGTGAAAGCTTCGGATGCGACTGGGATTAACGCTAGGATGATAAAGATGAAGAAAGCATTTTTGTTGACTGTAACATTTTTCCAAATCAGAAGTATTGATTGTCTCCTAGGAACGTTTTGCTGCAAGTATAACGGTTAAAGTACCTTTCCTTACTGCCTCGTTTCAAAAATACACCCTTTATGTTTACATCCTCACGAATTCAGTTCTGGCCCAGTAGTTGTTGAGTTTTAAACCAACTAATAAACAAACACAGACATTTAGTACAAAAGTGCGCCTGCTCAACTCTAATTCATTGATAAACAATACGATATTGCTATCTTTTTCTGAGAAAACAACACGTAGTTCGTACATAAACAGGTTTTAGTGCAAATATATGCTTATTTATCTGTGCATCGTATAATATAAACGATTTATATCTATGGAATTCCTTTATCGGCTTCATAAATAGAAGAAATTATGATGATAATAGCAGTGATAGCTTTAAGGAAAGTTTTATTAGTATAGCTACATTTGAAATTGGCAAAACCTGCGGAATATTGTAAAAAAAATAATTTAAAGATTGAATATTCGTTTTTAGCATACCAACGCAGAAAATTAAATACTTTATCGCGTATTAGAAATTTGCCTAATAACGCCATCTATTGATTAGGAAAGTAAACAAGACTAAATTAATGTCAATAAATGCAGACAAAGCTCTAGATCCTATCTATTTCTCACAATCTGTCTTTCTTCTGTCTTTCTTCTACCTCTCTTCCTCTTACTCAAGCACCTAAAGGTAGGCAGCTCAGCAAGCCAAAACAAGCACCTTACAGAAAAAATATTTCTCTAAAGTGCCAAAGACCATAAAAAATGTTAATATGAACCATAGATAAGTAGAGGTTTCTATGTTTTGTTGTGTTGTGCTAGTGAAAATGTTGCGAAAACATGAGCTCTGGACGAGGCTTAAATATCATAAATAAGATTATTTCAATAGAATTGTCTGATAGCAAAAACAGCTCAATCGGTATGTTAATGGTAATGTGTTCAGTGACTTGTTTACTGACAGTACTTAAATAACAAGTGGAGACCACAGTAGGCGAATGATATTTACATTTTTATCGCTCACGAGCCGACGAATATTAGTGCCGATTCTGTTACACACCTTGCTGAACTGGTAGTTTAGTTCTTGAACGTTTTTTCAATTTAAACCTTAATATAACGGCGTTAAATGTGAATTTTGAAATGCTTATTTTTGTGTTTTACGTCATCTCGTCAGGACTGAATAATATTTAGGATATTTCAGTGTAATTTAGAAAGCTTTGTGACATCAACTTAGACCACATACTGTATAGACACACCTTTCTAACAAAATTAATCGCAAATAAATTCGGCCAAGTGCGAGTCGGACTCGCCCATGAAGGGTTCCGTAGTAGCAAAGGCGAAAATTGCGGTTTATGACGTATTAAAAAAAAACTACTGACTGGATCTCGTTCGAACCAATTTTTAGTGGTAGTTTTCATGACAATTTACATCATATATTTTTTTTAGATTTATCATTCTCTTATTTTAGAAGTTAGAGGGGGGGGGGGGGGGGGGGGGGGGGACAGACACATTTTTCCACTTTGGAAGTGTCTCTCGCGCAAACTATTCAGTTTAGAAAAAAATTATGTTAGAAACCTCAATAGCATTTTTAAAGACCTATCTATAGATACCCCACACGTATGGGTTTGATGAAAAAAAAAATTGGAGTTTCAGTTCTAAGTATGGGGACCCCCAAAATTTAATGCTTTATTTTTATTTTTGTGTGAAATTATTAATGCGGTTCACAGAATACATCCTTATAGTTTCGGAGAAAAGTGGCTGTGACATACGGACGGACAGACAGACAGACAGACAGACAGACAGACAGACGGACAGACATGACGAATCTATAAGGGTTCCGTTTTTTGCCATTTGGCTACGGAACCCTAAAAACGGCGTGAAAAACGCGTTTTGTGTAAACCAATATCAATATTGTTCGTCAAACTGTCAATGTGTGCATATCATGGGATGTAATGTCAACTTATACCGAAGTAGTAGCCATTTTTACGCCGCGTTGAAATGCCCATGCTGCGTCTAGATATAGAATTTCAATATAGTCTAAGGACATCAGAATCGGAAACCAGTAACGGTTCATTCACTGTTACTATCTTGACGAATATCAGCTCAAACATTTGTAGATATTAGCATATATTTGAATATACATAGTCGTATTTAAATATCCGAATTAACTCCTAACACTTTATTTGTAAGTGCGAGATAATATGGTACCACCCACTTATTGCACCTCCAAACAAATATTGACAACAATAAACTGATTGCAAAAACGTTTTTATAAGCAAACCGTAAAAATTTAAAAGATGTTTTATTCAACTTTTATCTTCTTATAATATACCTAAAAATGAATCGCTGAATGCGTTGGTAAGCTAAGCGCAAATCTCGAGACCAGCTAAATCGATTTCGCTAATTCTTTAGAATATTCCTTGAAATCCGAGGAAGGTTCTTACGCAGAGAAAATTTCTAAAACAAAATTTAAAGAATTACTATAGACTGCCAGGCGGTACGAAGTTCGCAGGCTCAGCTTTACACATAAAATAAAAACAGATAGGTATAATGCCAGTGGCGAAGGGTAATAATTTTCAAAAGGAAAGCTGGTTTAGAAAAATCATACCTTGATCTAGTTTGTCATGCGACATGCGATCATTGGGTAGCCGGGAAATAATACATTTTATACCTGAAATATATTTCCATGGGTTCCGAACATGCGAATTTCACGCAGACAAAACCGAAGGAAACAGCTAGTTACATTCATAATTGGTTTACTCCACTATCTCAAGAATAGCGTTATCTTTTTTTTTCTTGAGCTCACTGTCAAACCAATACATACTGCCTAAAAAAATTGACAGCTGTCGCTTTAACTAACAATGGTCACTTTGAACTCGCCTTTGGCCCAAAATGTAGATAAATGTGTACCACGATGGTTTTTATAACCTCCATTCACGATTGAACAGCTGATTTTAACGCCTAATTAAGGTAGTTAAAGACATTATCTTATAATAAGTACTGTTATTAGAAAGTATAGTAAAGAAAGTTGTTCAAAGTAGGTATGCATATAGTAGTGAGTGTTTTAGGGCGTAAATCCTACTTCCTACTTCTCCTACTTCTTACTTCCTATCCTACTTTCTACTAATTCTACTTCGTACTTCACAGCGTATTTCCTACTAATCCTACTAATATTATAAATGTGAAAGTTTCTGGAGATGTTTAGATGTTTATTATTAAATGAGGCTCCAACGGCTGAACGGATCTGGCTGAAATTTGGCACAGGGTTAAAGTACAGTCTGGAAATAGCGGGAATGGGATCAAAAATCCGGCAAAGCCAACAGCTCGTTTAGCATAGATTAGATCCGAAGACCGTAGAATGAAAAGACATCTATCGAGGTCGTTAAGCTAATGAACGCATGTCAAACGTATTTTAGTATTGATCATTGTTCTCGCAATCATAACGGTAGCCTGTTCTCTTTAGACTTCACTTACGGCTTTTACAGGGGGTGAAGTCAGCCCGGGGGGTAGGGACACCACCTCAACTAGGTATATCACCCATTTGAAACTGGTAACTATGAATCCTCTTCATCCCAGCATCCAAAGCTTCTATTTTAGAGTCCGGAGTACTGTGTCATAGGGCACAGGACCCTCATTCTTCTTGTTCTCTCATTCTTTGACTAATGAGGGTTATCTTGGCTTTTAGAGTAGTAACTACCATCTGAAATTCCAACGCTAACTCACTCATCCATTAATTGGCACGTATAGCAGCTTCCAGGGGAAGTTGGCTACGCCTCAAAGGTTTCAGTGGGCCTCTTAAACGCTCTTGACACTCGAATGTACCTACCACAGTAGTTAATGATATTATTGCCTATTGAAATAATTGAATTTAGTGGGTACCCACACCCACAGTAATTTTCGGTCGTTGATGTGGACTCCTTTTCTCAGATAGACGATTACAGACAATGACAAGAACTTTCGAATAAAGAATTTGATAAAAAAATGCGGTAATCATGCTTACAAGCGAGAATAGACTGATTTGGGTCATTTCTATTTTCAAATTGGTCTAAGAGAGCAGAGGCATAATAAAGCTTACGTCACACTTGACGGAAATGCCGTCACGGATGTCCCGAGTCGCTGGCGTTCCGATGCGGAAGATCCGCGACCGCATTTATATATTGTTGTAGACACTTACTACGCTGAAGTTGGTCACTCGCGTAGTGTGCATTATAGCACTAACCTAGTGTGCTCACTTCAATAAAAAAGACAAATCTTTACTTCGTAGATAAATGCTAGATCAAAAATGACATTGTCACCAAAACACCATTACGTCAATCTAAATAGTAACCTTGATCTCTAATCGTGTTAAATTTCACATCTGGCAACACTAAACAGCCCATAAACATTCAACTCTACGACATCCACAATGGCGAGATGACATTAGACATAATTGATTTATTATAGTACCTTATCTCGAGCTGATAACACGCCTGTTATCTCATAATGATTTACATTCCATTCATTCATGCTCGAGTTTCCTGATGTTATTCAATATAAGCCCTTCGGTACATGTATGGTGAATGCACAAACGCTAGGAATATCATTTTGGATGGATAGATGAGTTTCACGGATAAACGACTAAGCAGTTCTAGATGAAAATTGGCACAGACATAGATTTTAGTCTAAAACAGCCCATAGGCTGAGTTTGGCAAGTAATGTCTTTATTGAAAATTTACTAAGTAGGTATAAAAAGACAAGAGTTACGGTTTTCCTGGAAATAAGATCCAAAGAAAATATAAATTTTCCATAATAAGGAATTTTCACGCAGGTGGAGTCGCTGGCACTAATTTCATATTTACCAAAATAGGTATATAACATAATTCAATTCCTCCTGTAAATCATGTTATGGTGAATAAAGAAACCACGTAAGAGAAATAGTTAGCTAGCTTTTTTCTGTTCTGTAAAGGAAATAGGTAAGTACCTACACACTCCTTTATTAGACAGTTGAGTGTTTTATGAATATAAAACATTAAAAAAGAAAAAAAAGATATACTAAATGGCATGAAGTGCGAGCTTTGGGGACGAATTCCAGGGGACCAGTGGGTGCTCACCCGCTTCTACTTGCAAAAAAAAAAAAAAACAGTCATCTAAAAAAAAGATCAACTGTTTGCACCAAAAAGGTTAAGAAGATCAAAGATGTAACAACCAATGAACACCTTTACATACCATGTAAAACTTCATAAATAAATCCACATAATATATGTAAGTATTTATTTTACTCATGACTAAAAACTATAAACAAATTACTTATCATAATAATGTTAGCAAAATTATTAACTGTAATTCTACCGTTATCGTTATCATCGCAAAATTGATATTACTTGAAGGGATTGCAAGTTTGCGCGATAAAAACCAAAATACCGCGCGCGGCACTCACGCATGCGCAGTGTTCGCTATGCGTACGTGACTAGCCGCATGGCCGCGGTACGTGAGGCGGGGGGGGTAGGGGCGACTGTAAACATTAGTAGAATCGTAGAATCCCACGCCATCGCGAGGGATGTTTACAAACTAAAACTATTGTTCGGTTACCAAGACCGTTTTAATTTGGTCCAGAGTCTTCAACTTCGATCTGAATACAAAACACTTGAAAACGACGCTGGTCTGTCTGTCTCTGTTTGATGGTTCTCATATTGACTGCGAAAAGATATTTGCACACCTAATTGGGATAATCTCTGTTGTTTGCGAACTGTCCATACCTAGAGTATTATTTCTTACGACGAATCAAGTCTTTGACTTCAAGATTTTTAGACCTTGAAGTTTTAGTATTATTGCCTTCTATTTTTGTAGAATGATTTAATTTTAGCTTCACATCTTCATACCTAAAAGTTGTGGAATCTATTTTTGAAGACATACTCTATCGAATTAACCCAAAATGACTCGATAATGTTATTCAAACGGTTGATTTCATTTGTTGTTATCGAGATTTAACCATTATATACTTACGAATCTATCCTGCTACATGCAATTTCATATTCAATCTATCGAGTGAACTCAAATTGAATCGATAGTTTTATTCAATCGGTTGAATTCAATGTTTTTGTTTAGATTAACCACACTCTACTCATGAATCAATCCTGCTGCTGAAAGCAATTTCATATTATCAGTTTTTTTGGAATTAAGTTCTCGGAATCGAAATCAATCCCTCTCGAATACATATTTATTCAATCTATCGAATCAACTCAAATTGGATCGACAGATCGGATTCGATCGATCGATCGAAATTGCATCTTGTATAGACAAGTTCAAGTTTCATCTTGTAAGGAATAACACAAGGTTCAGCCCCACTGTTCGTGGGTTCAAGTGATCAAGTCCCGCCTGAGCGAATTATTTTTCCACTATTAATCGAAAATTATTTTTTGTTATCTTGGTTGTTAAAATTGTTGTTTCGTTAGTTGATTGAATCGGTAACGATTTTAAATACACTACCCTCGTCACTGCTGAGTGCTGACGCCTGACAAAATTATCATTATAAATTTTTCAAAATAAACCTAGGCCTAGGTAAAATCGCAGGACGCATCTAGAATAAAATAGATCAATAAATAGAAATTATTACAAGAATGTAATAGACACAGGAATTACCAACATAGGAAAACCAAGGAAAAGAAATAAAACGTCCTATCTTCAAACCATGCCTCTCTCAGTCACGTAGGCTCCTATTTAACAGGATACTTGGTATCTTTATTCCACCTTCAAAAGTACCTACAGTTGAATCACTATTGCAAACATTCGTTCAGGAATGTATGCACATAACTGTTTATACACCATAGTTTACACAAGAACGTGTAATGTATGAAAACAATGAAGTTATGGAAGTAGAAAAAGCCAAAAGTGTATGTAAGGAGATTTCTCTGCTTACCCCATTAAGCAAGATGAGTATTCGTACCTATATTATACAGTTTTGAAAAAAATCTAATTCTGTATGAAAAGAAAACAAGCTCATTTCAAACTTTAATTCCTTTTATGAATGAATAGGCTGTATGAACGAAAAGCCTTGCCTGCGGGCGTACTTCAGAAAAAAAATGGACTGTCAGCTGTCTCGCTTTTTTGGCGCGTTATCCATGGCGGCAAAGAAACGCGCACGTGCTAGTGAAGAGATAAAGTCTATGTAGGAAGGAAATGTCGTGCCCTCGATGAGTAAACAGAGCACACAGAAGAACTTCCTACTATATCTATACTTAATATTATAAAGCTGAAGAGTTAGTTTGTTTGGTTGGTTGAACGCGCTTATCTCACGAACTACTGGTCCGAATTGAAAAAATATTTTTTTGTTGAATAGTCCTTTTATCGAGGAAGGTTTTAGGTTATTTATTATCATGCTACTGCCCAAAGGAGCGGAGTACTCATAAATATTAACAAATCCGGCAGTTATTTGAAAATTAAAGAATTGCGGGCATATTGGCTTATAAGGGTATTTGCCACTTGTCTAGAGGGGCTGGTCAGAAACACTCGAAACCGACGGACGTTCATCGCTGATAGCCTATGTCGGTACCTGATTATGTAGCTTTCTAATGGCGAAAGAATTTTAAAAATCGGTCCAGTAGTTTTTGAGTTCATTCGTTACATACAAAAATACAAATGTTTCCTTCTTATGAATACCATAACAAGTCAATATAAAAGGCGGAAAACCAGTGATGATTAACGAAAAATAAATTTATGCTGATCTTATTGACTGCGATAGGTATAAACATATCGATATTTTTAACTTACTATCTCGACGAAACACGCTTGACACAATAATAATACCATTAGGCATAGGCATGAGATTAGTCATCGGGCCTAGCTATATTAAGGTTAAGTTCAAGGTGTGACTGTTCACTTCGAATTATACAGAATTCCTAGAAAGAGGACATTATGTTTTGGAACCTGAAATATTTTACTAGCTCCACGCGCATAGAATTTTTATCCTGTTCCCGCGAACCCATGGGAACCTATTATACAGATAAAAAGTAAAAGGCCCATGTGTTATTCCAGACTATAATATATTCCTATACCAAAGGGGATTGGGTAATCTAGTATGGACAGTGGCGTCCTTAATTTTTTCAGCGGCCATCAATAATTTTGATACCACTTCATTGTACTGTGTTAAACACACGTACAAATGTCATTATTTTCATTGTAAGTAATATCGGAGCTGCGATATACAGGGTGGAACATTTCGACTTTACCTTGAAGGAAAGTACCCTCATACTAAAGATAGCGAATTTTACTTAAAGGAAACATTACCTTATTTTTAAAAAGAAACAAAACTGCATTCAAAGACTTTCGAAAATGTCACACCCGGTAGTCGAACCGACTAAAATCTTCCTAAATCTTCTATTTCATGGATATCCTTTTATTTAATTTGGCAAGTTTGTTAGAGAGATTTGATCCTTATGATCGACCCTATCGATTGATGCAATAAAATACAGGGTGTTATTTTTCGAATTGTAGTCGGTTCGATTATAGGGCGTGGCAAACGATTTTTCAGCATTCCTTAAATGCAGTTCTGTTTCTTTAAAAAAAAACATACTAAACTGTATTTAAAGTTTTCTGAAAATGCCACACCCGGTAGTCGAACCGACTAAAATCTTCCTAAACCTTCTATTTCATGGATTTCCTTTTATTTATTTTACCAAGTTTGTTAAAGAGATTTGATCCTTATGATTGACCCTATCGATTGATGCAATAAAAATACAGGGTGTCATTTTTTCGAATTTTAGTCGGTTCGATTACAGGGTGTGGCAAGCGATTTTTCGAAATTCCTTGCATTTAAAGAATGCCGAAAAATCGTTTGCCCCGCCCTATAATCGATACCACTACAATTCGAAAAAATAACACCCTGTATTTTTATTGCATCAATCGATAGGGTCAATCATAAGGATTAAATCTCTTTAACAAACTTGGTAAAATAAATAAAAGGAAATCCATGAAATAGAAGGTTTAGGAAGATTTTAGTCGGTTCGACTACCGGATGTGGCCTTTTCAGAAAACTTTAAATACAGGTTAGTACGTTTATAAAAAAGAAACAGAACTGCATTTAAGGAATGCTGAAAAATCGTTTGCCACGCCTTATAATAAAACCGACTACAATTCGAAAAATAACACCCTGTATTTTATTGCATCAATCGATAGGGTCGATCATAAGGATCAAATCTCTCTAACAAACTTGGCAAATTATATAAAAGGAAATCCATTAAATAGAAGGTTTAGGAAGATTTTAGTCGGTTCGACTACCGGGTGTGGCATTTTCAGAAAACTTTGAATGCAGTTTTGTTTCTTTTAAAAAATAAGGGAATGTTTCCTTTCAGTGGAATTCGCTATCTCCAGTATTTAGAGTACTTCCATCTAAGTAAAGTTGAAAAATACCACCCTGTATAGCTAAGTCGCGATATAGTTTAGAGAAGTTTGTCCATAGTAACTTTTGATCACTTTATACTGTACTTTCATATTATACCAATTTCATTGATGGCCGCTCAATTCCAACACGACGCCAACATTACCCAACCCCCTTTCAGCTAGATCCGTTAAGCTATTGGAGCGTGATTGAGTAATAAACATCAAACATACCTATAAATATCTTCAGAAACTTCCACATTTATATTGGTAGTAGGATTAGTGGGAAGTGGGTAGTGTAGTTAGAAGTAGGAAGTAGGATAGGAACAGGAAGTAAGAACTACGATTAGTAAGAAGTAATTTACGAAGTAAGTAGGAAGGATTTACGCCCTAAAACCACTATATGATTATGAATACTTTGAAAAACTTTATTTACTTCTACTTTCTAATAACAGTATTAGAATTCTACTAAGGAGTACCTAATAAACGTAAATTACTTCTTTAATCTTTGTTTTATGTCAACAATTACATATGAAGCCAACTCAGTTGGGGTTTTCAGTCTATATAGGAAATGACATATATAGAAATGACACTGGCGATATCGAAGGACAGAGAAACAGAACAGAAATACCGTATGTTCTAGTGCAATGAATACTGGAAAAGCGCCAGGACACGTCCTCTGCTCAAAATAGGAGTATAATATTTTCAGAATTTATGTATGTTCTTTAATTCATCATAAATAAATGCCTGAATATATTTGGATGGGTAATGTGTCGAGTGTTAGTGGCTACTTCTCAGCTTGTCAGTAACAGTGACAGCTAACCAGAAATGATAGACTCAGGCGCCAAGCAATACTCGGAGTCCGGGGTCCGCTTTCCGGCTTTAATTCTCCATTTCGCATCTTGGGCATCCATGGAGGAGGCCCAAGAAGTGCTGACTTGACATTATAGAGGGCGTCACCCCTCTATAATGTCAAGTCAGCAGTTCTTGAACCTCCTCCCCTCCTATCGAGACCCAGCGACATTACCAGACATTTGGTACCTACGTAGTCTGTTTCTGCAAATCACTTTCAGTTAAATTTTAACATTGTGCTCTATTGATGTAATGTGCTTTTGATGACGACATTGTGCGCTTTTGACAATTTGCACACCATTTGTCGTTTCACACTTTTACAATATCCTCTTAAATTGTGCTCTTGTCACAATTTGCATGTCTACCATTTGTCATTTTGCAACAATGTACTTTTATTGCCAATTTGTATAGATTCTATTTGACATTGTGTACTTACAAAGTGCGCTTTTAACAATTTGGAAACCAATTGTCATTTCTCGCTTTTGACATTGCTCCAAGTCGGTTTGCCATTATAATTGTGAATTTTGAATTATTTCTTTATGGACTATATTTTTTTTTCTGATTAACGAGCAAAGGGTTAAACAGACAGAGAGTAGTACATTTTTTCATTTCTAATATTAGTGTGCATATACACAAGTGATTTTTAAATCATAAAGAAGAATACACACCACAAATCCTTGAAATAAAACGTAACACAGATTGCAAAGTTTTTATTGCAAAATCACAATAAATCTGATTTTTCTCTTATCTGACCCAGTTGATAATAAATATGAAAACCGTATACTGAGACTTTATACCTTCAATGCCATCCATAAAATTGTTCGTACGATGATGAATATCAAAAGTAAAATATAGGTATGTACCTATAGTATAGTTAGATAGGTCCTATCATATAGGTCTTCGTCGAGCAGCCTATGTCTGGACAATAATATCTCGTCAAAGGGGAACACAAGAGTCACTGGATCTTCCCATTCCCATCTCTTACCGTGGGAATCGTACAAAGCCACTGATTTTAAGCAATGCAATACAATACGGTCAAAGTAAACTAGATTCTCACGTTCAACCCAAAGAATTTACCTCAGTAAATCGTCCTGTTCCCGGTCAAACTGTTCCAATCTTCCAATGATCCGAGTGCAAATCTTTTCTCAATCCCATCCAGCTGTTTTCGCGTGATTGGGTAACAAACACTCGCATTTTATTGGTTAGGATTACAGAGGTTAATTTCAGTTTCCATTTACTTATAAAACTTTAATCTCCAATATTTCTCGGGTGCTTAGTAATAACAGACTGAACTTTGTTTTTGCGCAAGCGCATCGCTTGCATTCTCCCGACTCCCGAACACGTGTCATGAGTCAGCGATAAATCGACGCATACGTTTATCTTAATATTATTGCGCATGAAACTGTAATATTTACACAGTTTCTTGAGCTTTTCGCCACCAGCTTGCTAGAATTTTCTGGCTTGGTGTATTTACAAAAGTCTCTCTGATAACTAAATTCAACCAGCATATTTTTAATTGCTCCTAAGTATGTACAAAGAATTCACTTGTGTAGAAATTAACACATGAATTGAAATTATAATAATGGAATGTATTAGATTATGATAAGATCGATCAGTTGCATATCTTCTTCTTCTGTCGAATCGATGACGCTTCTACTCTCAAACTCTATTTGTCCAGTATGCTGCTACCTGGATCGCGTTCTCGTAGGCACTCATAAGGTCCTCCGGTGTGTAGATAGGCATGCAGCTCTCGACAGAAGAGAAAATAGTCTATTTTCTTTCTTTCAATTTGCTAAATAATGGGAAACAATTTATAAGGATTTAATTTAAAATTAAGGAACACTTTGCTGGAGAACATTAAGGCAAAATCGTACAGTCGGCAAAGGATATAGGTATACCTTTTGATATAAAGTTGTATGAAAAGGTATATACTTACCTATATACTTTGTCGACGGTACGTATCGTCGTCGATCGAAACATACGATTTAGCTTTCGTATAATGTTTACTTCAGGATCAGTCGTGGTTTATCATACGGCGCCGTCTGCATTTCATTAAACAAAACAGTTAAGCTTTGATAATACATCCGTTTTGGCGACATCTTGGCTGTGTAGTCATAAAATGATTTATTTTCATAACATCCTCGTGGAAAATGTTAAGTGAATATTCACACAGAGATCATAACCATAAAGATATGGTAGTATTTAGGTGTCTTTAATAACTGTTTACTTAAACTCTTGTGACTTTTTAAAGACAATGCGTGTGATTCTTTTGTTATTAAAACTACAGTAGGTATCTTTTTTTAATACCAATTAGGTGACAGAAAAGCACGACCCAGCTGATGAAAAGTGGTTACCGTGGCCTATGGACGTATGAAACACCAGGGGCGTTACACTCGTGCTACCGACCCTTAAGAAACGTTCTATTGCCCTTTATGGGCCATGCCTTTTAGGGCTCCAACTACCCGCAAAGACTGCCATAGATGTTCATATCGCAACCGGGACCGACGTCTTAACGTGCTCTCTGAGGCACGACCAGGCAAATGCAAATACTCATATTCATGCATAGAAGTACTTGCACTGAGTGGGGATCGAACCCGCGCCTCCTGCGTAGCGGCCCCGTTCAAAATGATGATGATTCTGTTTATAACTAATTCGTATATTGACCTATCCTAACTGCCTATTAATGAAACGACTCCAGTTCCTCAAAGTGTGTACACTGAATGAGCAATCGGACCACCCGGCGAGCAATCTATTCAACTTTTTTATTAACCGTTCAACGCGAAACTATGCCCATATTTTGCACGTGACCCTCATACAAATTCGTTGTTAGTCTTCCTTAAAACGAAGCTTGAATAAATACAGACAGGTCAAGAGAAGTTTTTTAACCGAATAGTAACCGCAAATCACTCACTGATTAATCACGAAATCTCAAACACTATAACATCTAAAAACTTGACATTTGGCTAGGCTGGGTAGGTTCCTTATAGGGTGTAGACATCCGCTAAGAACGGATTTTACGATATTCCACCCCTAAGGGAGTAAAACGAACTCCACGCGTACGAAGTCCTAAGCAGCCGCTAGTTACTAATCCATGCTTATAATTATAAATAATGCGAAAGTAACTCTGTCTGTCTGTTACGCTTTCACGCCTAAACCACTGAACCGATTTTGATGAAATTGTGTAGAGGGGTACATTAGACCTTGAGAAAGGACATAGGCTATGTTTGATCGCGATAACTGACATCCACGCGGGCGGAGCCGCGGGCGAATGCTAGTATAATATACCAATAATATATCTCTCAATCGTAAAGCCGACGACCCCTTGACCCTCATTAAGCTACAGATGAGGGTTTATAGGTATAACCAGATATATACGGAAACGACAAGGAAGATTTTGATGCTGTAGCTTTTGGTGAAGCAGATAGTGCATGATATTTAAGATATTTGCAGGGTTTTTGGGGCCCCAACAAAAATTTTAGGCCCAAGTCAACCGCACTACCCGGTACTTACACCTGGTGTTTAACGGAAGATGTTCGGCGCAGGTTATCTTATCTGGGTTGGGGGTCAGACGGCAGTGTCGTCAATAAATCCTTATAAGCCAGCAAAAACAAAAAAATTAAATTACAAAACTGCCCCCCCTAGACAAGTGACAAATATATAGGATTTGACGTTTTTGACATTCGTTGACGCCTGTCATATACGTCAAATCCCATACATTTGGCATTCTATTCCATCATACGCCGAGCAACGAATTGCCACTTGTCTAGAGGGGCTGAAGAGAAGAACTTTTTTGACATTTTGTTTTATTTTTATTTTCCAGGCTATGGTGGCCTGCTACCCTGGTTCCGGCAGCCACTACGTGAAGCATGTGGACAACCCCAACAAAGATGGTCGTTGCATCACCGCCATATACTATCTGAATCTCGATTGGGACGTCAAAAGGTGCGGTGGTCTACTCAGGTACGTCTTTTTTACCGTTTTTAATACTATTGAGGCAGGAGACCAGTACAAGGCTCACCTGATGGTAAGTGGTTACCGTGGCGTGGCCTATAGACGAGTGCAACACCAGGGGAGTCCCACTCGTGCTAACTCTGTAAGAACAGAGAGATACTGTGCCGTCAGCGCAAAAGATAAGTAGGACAAGCCTTTGGGTCTCCCACTGACAGCCCAAAACACCTCCAGTGAGCTCTGGCTACCCTATTTTTTATACTACTCAGGCGACAGACACGGCTCTCGTGATGGAAAGTGGTTACCGTGGTCAATAGACGTGTGCAGCACTAGGGTAGACACACTCGTGCTGCTGACCCTGCAAGAACATAAGAGTTTCTGTTTGCCTAGAACCTTTACCTAGAGCAAGCTCGTGTAGTGTGTAAGAGTAGAAGCAGATTGTGTCTACCTACCCCGGAGAGGAAAAGGCGTGGACATATGTATGTATTACTTGTGTATTTTTATTAACGTCCCCCCAAATGGTAGGTTTATGGACGAACATTTTGTTATGTTTCTTCGTTTCATAAAGAGGATGCTCTAATCAGGCTAGGTAACTCAATGTGGTCGTGTATCAGGCTTTGACCCGACAATGTGATCGATAATGTGTTTGTATTGAACTCAGCGTGAGAACTTTGACATCGCGATGCAGGCTCTTTTCAAATTTGTAGTGGTTCAAATGCTGTTTACTAGATGGCGCTATTTACATCCGTGGTATTTTTTATATGTCAACTCGCATCGAAGCCTTAAGGCCTCGGTCAAGAGTTCAGCGGCAGAGAGAGTGTGAGCCAATCAGATAAAAAGAGAGAGAGGATAATCTCTCTCTCTCTCTCTCTCTCTCTCATTGGCGTGACCGAGACGAGCGATGACACAGCAATTAGGGTAAAGGGTCCATAACGCGATGTGCCGATTGGTCTGTTGACGTCGAAGAATCACAATTCCGGTAGCCTACCTACTTAGCTGTAAAAGGGCTGAGAATTTAGGCAGGTAGGCAGGCTGGGATATTTTAGATATCGGTTAAAAATGAAAGCTAAGTAAAGTTTTGTGTATATTGCAGGGTATTCCCCGAAGGTACGAATCAGGTGGCAGACATAGCGCCTATCTTCGACAGGATGCTGTTCTTCTGGTCGGACAGACGGAACCCTCACGAGGTGCAGCCGGCCTTCGGTACCAGGTCAGTGTATTTCTTTTTGGATATCATTTTACACCTAATATTTTTTCGTCAATTTTTGTCAATTAACTGCACTCTGCTAGATGGTAAAGCTGACGCGCAGTCCAGAAGATACGTACTGATACGGATACTACGAACAGACGTATAAGTTTTGTTGATTTTAGTGTGTTACTTAATCACGACAATATAGTCTAGTCGTAGTAGGTTTGGGAGGTAATACGGCTGTCACTCATGGAAAAGCCGATATACTTACCAATCAAAATCAATAAGTAGACTTAGGCTCTAAAGTGCAAAGTTTGGACGCAACTGAATGATGGTGATGATGATGATGATAAATCTTGGAAGACGA
Organism: Eilema depressum; assembly: GCA_914767945.1. Classification (NCBI taxonomy): domain Eukaryota; kingdom Metazoa; phylum Arthropoda; class Insecta; order Lepidoptera; family Erebidae; genus Eilema; species Eilema depressum. Next base: position 14,543,157 of record OU612031.1, read on the forward strand.
TATTTTAACATCTATTTTCTTATTTTACAGATATGCTATCACGTTATGGTATTTTGATGCCCACGAAAGAGAAGAGGCGTTACGGAATTACAGTAAGTTTCTCTTTTTTTAATTAAATTTCAAAGCTTAGGTTTTGTGACACCAGTTTCTCTGTGTCACAAAACCTAAAATATTCTGACTAAGTGCGAGTCGGACTCACGAAGCACGATGGGTTCCGTCCCATTCTGTTTTGGTATTTGTTGCTATAGCGGCAACTGAACTGCCTAGCTATCACGGTTCTTGAGATACAGCCTGGTGGCCCAGACAGACGGACGGAAAGTGGAGTCTTAGTAATAGGACGGAAACCTAATCAAATATTCATTTTGTTTTTAATTTTAACTAGCTTACGCCCGCGGCTCCGCCCGCGTGAATATCGGTTATCGCGAATCTAATCTATCTCTGTTCCAAATTTCATCAAAATCGGTTCAGTGGTTTAGGCGCGAAAGCGTAACAGACAGACAGACAGAGCTACTTTCGAATTTATAATATTAGTATGGATATGGATTAAAATGAGGAACGGAACTCCCCCGCTGGGGCCAGCTCGAACTCAAACCGACTAAAACCGCACTCGGTCTTTGGTCATCAGTTGCCGTGGGTGAGGTAGGTTCTGGCATATACCTTTTTTTTTATCGTGCGAAAAAAGGAGCAGGAGGAGGTTATGTCGGACTCGAACCGACTAAAACACACGCCGTCTGTGGGCCGTCGGTTGCCGGAGGTGAGACTATCCTAGCCATATCCCTCGCACCCCGGCCAACCCAGGGCCATATCTCTAGATCTGGCCCTCTCCGGTGGGGGGGGGCATAACCTCCGCACCCGGGTTGATATAAATTTTAACTCGTTTCTAATCATTTTTCATTACAACGGTCTTATTTACAAAATATAACAGCTAAGTACTTGACAAATACTTGACAGCAAATCTTATCTAAACAATACCTGTGTAAAGTGCAATAAACTGAGTTACTACGTGCCATCTCTCAGCACACCTGAGTTATGTTTTAATTGATTATGACTATTCGGCAATAACTATCGTATGATGGGTGCTATCGACTGATAGCCGACATCCATTATACCTCGAGACACGTATTTTGGACCTGAATCACGAGACAAACGAGGTCCTTGTCTTGTAATAATCTATGCTTGGTGAATTTGAGCTCGTCCACCGCAGTAGCACCCCGTTCTATTCACTGAATAGAAGGTGCAGCGAGCACCGGATCTGACTTCCACGCGAGCGGAAGAAAATATGGCGGTACAAAGTTCGCCGGGTCAGCTAGTAATGTATAAAAGCGACATACTGATTAATCACGAAATCTAAGAAACCACACCTACAAACTAGATTTTTTTCAGATAGGGATTTTAATTATTAAAAACAGCTTACGCATAGAACAGAAACAAGTTTAGGGACAATTATAAAATGATTTGTATGAATTAACACCGTACGGAATTCCCCGAGCACTTGATAAGAGGAAAATCGCAAGCATCTAGTAGGTACTGAATGCAATTTTATCTATTTAGTTGTTCACGAGTGGCCGATGTTTGAACACTTTCCTGTTAGTCACCCAATGTGTACTTCTGCAGTTTGTGGTCAGTTTATGTTAGTAAATATTGAAGGTACATATACTATGTATACTATGTGACAATAAATATTATCAGGGAAACAAAATATTGGGCGTGTATGGGTATATACATATACGATTAACAGACACCTTGTGCTAATCTCGGTCCTTGCATTACCAACGTGAGCCCACTCTTTAAAAAACTCACCTAATCTTCAAAAACTCAATTAGATTTAACTTGTGCGAATTTACAAGAGCGACTACCGCCTGACCTCCTAAACCCGGAAAGTAAGCCTGTGCCAGAGCTTTATCCGCCTTGCAGGTGACGCTAGCTCAGCTCAAAGCTTCGGATGCGACTGGGAATTAACGCTAGGATGAGAGAGCTCAAAGGATCTTAATGGAGGATTTATTTTAGTTCATATGTATTTTTTAGTTACTCAAATATATCATTTTCTTTATTTTCAGAAGAGCGCGGTCAGCCTTCTTCAAGTAAGTGATGTAGGGCGGCCCCCAGCTTGCGATCACGCGCGAGCTGACCCCGCGGGGGTCACTTAGGCTAAATACTTTGACTGCTATAGCTAAACGTGCAAAGTTTGACCTCGTTGTAAACACGCTGGGCAAAGTTACCCTGATGATATAAAGACTCGTACTTAGAGACGGTGTAGTTATCATTGGCATTCTATGTTTAGAATTTAAAAAAAAATTGTTTCGTATTTTATTGGATTATCATTTTGGCGCCAATATGTATCAACTACATAAAATTGATATCGAAAATTCATTTTATAAGCATGTCGTCAAAACTTTTATTAAATTGTTGCATTCTGTAACTTTCATTCTATATGAAAATATAGTTTTTAAAATAAAACAGAAGGGTAACTTTGTATAACGTTTAATAGTCATTTAAATAAAAAAATTACAAAATGTATATCATTAAAACAATAACGGTTACTATAACATGAAAAATAAATAGTTGTTAATATAACGTTATTTTTAACCAACGCGTAACGGTTAATGTACTTGAAATTATGGTGTAATTATCATGATTTTGGAAGACAGACATCAAAATGTCGGTCTTCTATATTTTAAAGCAGTCTCGCGTGGCGCTCGCAGTCAATTGTGTACTATTAGGTACTATATTATATTAATGTCGAAAGACATCAGTCATAAATTAGGTAGATATATAGATAGTTATAGAAAAAAATTGATATATTATTATTTTATGAGGGTAAATATACTCGTGCGATTACATTTCTTTCGACTTAACCATAATTTTAACAGTCGATGTATATATAATTTAAATTTATTAGTTACCTATAATAAAAAGTTCTTTTGACACATAAAATTGTCTTAATCCTAGTGTAAATTTAGTTCAATAATCCTAACGTAAATTTAGTTCAACCGTCCTTAAAGTAAATTTAGTTCGGTTGATCAGAGCGAGAATTTAGTGAGTCCGTTCTAAACGGTTCATTCGCTTAAAACCGTGAATTCACTTTCGTTAGGTTCTGAAGGTAGTTTCAAAGCAGTTTTTTTAATGTGAATTCAATATTTAAACTTATTGGGTAATACATTTTTAGCTAGTCTAAAATATCGCAACAACCAATAAAGTTTAATTAGTAGTAAGTTCTCGCACGAGTATAATCACATTCACTGGTTAGTTTGTTTTGCGAACCCTTGAAAAGTATTAATTTTGTTGATGTGTATATTATTAAGCAAATATGTTCAATGTTTACATGTTAAGGTGCGCATTTTGTTGGTGCAAGTTTATGAGTTCATTTTAGTTCGATCGACTGAGTCGACCCAAAATAATCGCACCTTTACTACTTGGAATTATTCAATGTTTGAGCTAGTTCACTGGTGTTTTTTTTTTCTCTCTGTTATCAATTTATCATTGTTCGGTTATTAGATCTACCGATTCAACTCATATTCAATCATCTAAGTTACTTTGATTTTTATAAATATTTTTAGTTTTCTTCTGTTGCAATATTTCAATTTATTTATGTAAATACTTGTTATTTTCTTGACATCGGTGGACTGTGAGGTTGGCTTAAGACTGAGTATATTCTAAACGAGTATAAGAGATTTCAATGTGTACATTTTTATTTATTCGTTTTTATATAAACCTATTTACTGTATTACAATACAGTGTAAATATTTATACTTATTTTAATATTGACTAAACTAGTTATTTAGTCAGTTATTAAACAATTGTGTGATTTTATGATTATAAAAAAAATAATTTATTTATTATTTTTGCTCTGTTTGTCGTCAACTATTTAATTGACTAATTTATTTATTGCTATAATAACTTCCGAATGTTGTGACTAAATAGTAAATAGTTTCATTGACGTATTAAAGTGTCATATTCAATTTTCCGAACACTATTTCTATCATAGTGGGTAGGCAATGATCTTATACTAAAAAGAGGTAGATATGTTATTTAAATACTAGCCATATGGGGCTCTTCAAGACGGGTATTGGAAAGTTCCTATAGGGTCGGTAGCACTAGTCTAGTATGACTCCCCTGACCCACGCGTCCATAGGCCACGAAATTCAAAGGTTGAAATAGGAAAAACAAGCTATTTTTCGGTGTCTGTTTTTAACGGACAGTGCTGTATATCTCTTTTTAACATAAGATCATTTTTGTTTAGACTACGTTACACGATTTATTTAAAATGTATATTGTCGTAAGTGAATTACATGTGTGACTTCAGTACCTAGCTTTGGATTATGTACGTCGAGAAGAAGTGTGACAGTTCGGCTAAGATCGGCTTGCTTCGGTTCTATAGTGCTATCTCTGTCGCACATCAGACTAACAGTTTGATACTTTTATAGAGTAGTTAAATAAGTTTTTTATTTATTAAATACTAGCTGATGCCCGAAACTCCACCCGCGTGGCATTTTAATCCCGTCCCTGCAACTCATGGGACCCTATTCCCGAGATCAAAAGTCTATGTTATTCCATACTAAAATCTATACCTGTACCAAATTTAAACCAGATTCGTTAGAATGTGATTAGCAATCATTTACAGATACTTTCAAATTTATAATATTAGTAAATTAAAATTAAAACTTCGGTTTCAACCACTCTATAAAGATATCAAGCTGTGCGACACAAAGAACGCTATACAGAACCGAAGTAACCCGATCTTAGCCGAGCTCTTCTCCTCGACGTATCAAATCACAAGTAGGTTAACATACAAAGCGAAATACCTCTTTCATTATTGTATAATTGGTGTAAATATAAAAATGTTACTGCAAAATGATTATTATAACTTTATTTACCGTAGTTGTAAAAAGTATTGAATTTTATACAGAAATTAGTGTTATATACTGTCTATTTTTCTTTTTTTCCTAACATAGGTATAAGACAATTGTGTATAAATAAATAAACGGTTAGTTATCGCGTGATGTAGTTATAAGGTGAATATGATTTTGTATATGCTGATTATAACATCGTCTAACAAAAATTGTTACGGTTTTAGACCAAATCGACTTGAGTGAAGTCATAAAATATTTTGTCGACAGAGCCTGTATTAAATTTTACATTTGATCATATTCTTTTATTTCTCTCATAACTTCTTCTTTCTTCATCCTAGCGTTAACCCCAGTCGCATCCGAAGCTTTCACCTCGGAGTCTGCGGTCCGCTATTTCCAGTCTACCTGAGGGTTTGGCTGAACCTCTGCAACCCATTAGCAATATCGAAGTATTGCAACTAGGCCAGTTGTTGGACTTTTTAGAGTTCCAGCTAACCGTAACGATTTCCATAGATGTTCCTATGACATCCTGCGCCTCCTTCGCTTTCAAAAGACTATGATCGTTTTCTCCCCGTAGATGAGATTCAAAATGGTTTGTAATATTTTGCCAATAAAGCCGCTGCCGGCCGCTACTCTAAGCGCCTTCGCTACGTTTAGCGGGCACACGGTGCGGACGTCCGCTTGGCGTGCTTGTTTCATGTTATTTCAAGAGCAGCGCTGCGTGAGGCGGGTACACACGGGACGGACAGGCGGACGCACTGCGCGCGCATCCGCGACCCGCACCCACGACCCGCACCCGCTAAACGCAGCGATGGTGCTTACGGTGCGGATTGACTCATCCTACTAATCCTACTAATATTATAAATGTGAAAGTTTGTGAGAATGGATGTGTGGATGTGTGGATGTTTGTTACTCTTTCACGCATAAACGGTTGGACCGATTTGGTTGAAATTTGGTATGTATATAGGTTATACCCTGGATTAACATATAGGCTATATATCAGCGAACAACGGGATCAGAATTCCACGCGGGCGGAGCCGCGGGCAACAGCTAGTATACTCATATTCTGTCCTCCGTGGGATTAACTCATTTGGTTGTACAGTTGCCATAAAGAATGAATAAGAAGAAACAGAATGAAAATGTCAAAGCGACATTTAAGTCCCATTTTGACAGAATTTTGATTACTCTATTTGTGATATAAAGTTTTACATTATTTTATATCTAATTTATTTCATAACCTTTGTTATGACGTTATATTCTTTTAGAAATTATATTTTCTAATGCTATATTTTAATACGGAGAGTTGTTTTTAATCTGGCGGGTGAAATAATGAGTACGGAGTACCGTCTGAGTTTATCAAGGGACGATGATGATTTTGATGGCGTTCCCATCTTTACTGGCAGTCCTGGGTCATCGAACAAAATTAAACTAGTAAGTTTCCAAGTCCAACGGCGCGTGGTCCCGGCAGAGTAGAATTTGGGCCACCCCATCTCCTCCCATGCGATGTCGTACAAGGCGACTAAGGATAGGGCTGTTTAACATCAGACAGATATATATACAGCCCAGACTCAGCCTATACATGGCTCGAGCCAACAATAGTGCCCGGAAAACGGCAATAGGCTCACCCCCTATTACGTGGGACCTAATACAATGATTGGTGAAATGTGGGTGTTAATTCACCTCTGCTTAACCCTCCGGGGATAAAGGCGTGGTTGAAAGAAAGAAAGAAAGAAAGATTTTTTTTTTTTGTATGTAGGTATGTATGTATGTATGCATTCCTCGGAACCTGTCTCTGCTTTAAATTTAGTGTTGGAATATTTTAGCTGGTTTGACAGGTGGAGTCGCCTGTCATCCTAGCAGAAGCAGGCCGGGATGGCAGCCTGATGTGCCCCCTTCTTTCCACGGCAAGATGGTATACACCGTGTGTCCCCACACACATATTGTGCCGCCGATTGTTTTGTAATTGTTCTGTGCTTGGTGAATTTGAGCTCGTTCACCGCCGTAGCACCACCCCGTGCTATATCCTTAAGACACCCAAGGAACGTGTAGGACTTCGCGTATAAAGCACATTTTACAGGGGTCGAAAATCGTGCACATTGTATATTTTAATTAGTAAAATTCAAATTCAAACGCACTCGATACAACAATGATTTGTTATGAGTCAAGTGACTGGAGCGCCATCTGCTTAATGCTTTGCGATTTCTTCCCCATTGAAAAGTCCCTCAATTTGGGGGTCACGAAACTTTTATCTGAGTGTGACCATTTTGCGAATAGGACTGAATGCGAATGGGACCGAGTGCGAATGGGACCGAATGCGAATAGGACCATTTTTGAATTCGTGACGAAATGCGAATGGGACGGTATGCGTCAAACCCAAACGAATTTCCGCACGTGACCCCAAAATTTCGAAATGCGACCGCACTTGACAACCAGTTTAGTAGGTAGTACCTATAATGGTGATAGAAGTCTTTGACTACAATATTACATTTTCAGGAATCAGAGGAAAATTGCAGCTCTGCGCCATATGGGTGTCAAAAAGTCGTCTTACCTGGCCGGTACGTGTCTAGGCTCTTGCTGTAGTTGATGGGACAGAGCAGGCATATCTATGGACAAACCAAGTGCCAACCTGCCCCAGCTTCGCGCATGGCATTCTTCGAAATCCCATTTCAATATATGCCCGCAATTTAGGTATTAGTTTTCAAATAACGTATGGGAATCTGTCGGATTTGTTTACATTTATGATTACTGCTCCGCTCCTTTGAGTAGTAGCGTGATGATGTATAGCCTATAACCTTCCTCGATAAACAGACTATTCGGCACCACAATATTTTTTCAATTCGGACAAGTAGTTCCTAAGATTAGCGCGTTTAACCTAACAAACATAAAATCTTCAGCTTCATAATATTAGGGGAAGGTGAGGTAATACGATCCCTGAGAGTCAAATGATCCCCCTCAGTAAATCAGAGACAACTAGTGTCATCTATCCAAATGCGCATGAAACATGTTCTCCACACCCCTGCCAGTTGCTTCTCCAAATGGCATGACGGTGCGAGCGCTTGGCGTGATTTTATTGAAAAATAATCAAAAAGTGTGGCTCTGATCTAAGGTAAGCATGTTTTTGGACTCTCATTGCTTTTTACGTGTTCGTATTTATTGAAATATTGTTTTACTTGCGGGTATGAATAACAGTTAGCTAATATTTAAGCAGTGTTCGATCACCGCACAAGGTATTTGAAAGTTATGTTTTGATCGATATTTTGGAATTTTGTGTTTGGGGCGAAATGATCCCTTTCTTGTGTTTAAAATGATCCCTGGAATCGTTTTACCCCATTAGTATTTGTTATTTTTACAGATCATGCCGACAATATATAATTATATACGCCAAACTAATCGCCAAAATTGGCTTGAAGAACAAATGCAAAAGGCATTAGATGCCGTCTACACACTACACTACGCTTAAAAAAACTTAGGGAGGAGTTGCGGCTTCTGGCCGATATTCTGCCGAGGTCGAAGCGACCTGACAGAAGGAAAACTCGAGAAAAACCTTTCGCCAACCCTTCTGGTCAGCGTGCAGATAGTAGGCTAAACACCCTCACAATGCACAGACGCGAAAATAAAAGGCCCCCAGTTCTCGGTGGTCCCGCTAATACCAATCCTCGGTTCGGGCTTTTCGGAGGCTACCGAAACCAACTTTTTTTTTATACCACTTAGTTAGCAGACAAGCACACGGCCCACCTGATGGGAAGCGGTCACCGTGGCCTATGGACGTATGCAACACCAGGGGCGTCACACTCGCGCTGCCGACCTTGAAGAAACCTTCTAATGCCCTTCTTGAAGAACCCCATATTGTAGTCGCTTGGGAAAACCACCGCAGGGAGTTCATTCTACAGCTATTCCAACTACTGCTGGCAGCTTATAACTGCGGTACACTACGGCTAGACGAGCACCTCACCGAACTCGAGGCGGAACTTGTCGCATAAACTGGCAGATATTGGGAATGTCAGAGGTACGAAGAGAGGGTGAGGACACGACAACCCTTGAGTCAGACGACCTGTTCTACTTTTTTAGAGTTTATTTGTTTACTAGTTATTTGTCCATTGCTTGAATAGGTATCTTGATAATTTTACAAACCTTTTAAAAGTTTGTTGCAATGTTAAATGCTTAGTTTTGTTGACTGAGTAGTAGATAATTACAAAAAAAGATTTCTAATGAAACTAGAACACTGCAAAAGTTTTGTCTAACTTGCTTACATACTTAAATTATTATGAACAATACATATAAATGTAAACATTAAAATAAACAGCTGAATGTTTTATTTCACTGATATTTATTAACTTATGGCATAAAATGATCCCTGGGATTATTTTACCCCTACCCCAGGGATCATTTTATACATGGGTGTGTATAAAATGATCCTTTTCTAAACTTTTACAAAAACCTCTAATACAAAAAAACTGCATCCATATAATAGAAAATAAGTATGCAGTTACAAAGTTCAGTAAATTCACTACCTCCAACAATAGAAATCTTTCGATTTTGCCTCTAACTTTAGCCACAGTTAAGTTTTTCCCTTAAGGGGATCATTATACCTCACCTTCCCCTAGTAGGTATTGAAGTAGTTAAGTAGGTATACCTAAATTATAAAGCGTTGAAGCGCTAATCTCAGCAACTAATAATAACTGATTTAATTTTGCAGTTTATCTTACTTTGAAGCCAGTTTGTTCGCTACGGTGATGGAAGATGTAATCGGAGAGCTTCATCTCTTAGGTAAAAAAATGTACATCTTTTTTATATTACTTAGGTGGTAGATAAGCACACGTCTGCAGGCCCACTTTCTTTCTGATTGGGCCTATTCATCTTCCTCCATTCTGATCGTTTTGTTCTCAGCTGTACCAAGTAACACGTGTTGCTCGGCAGGTTTGGAAACGTTGCGCAACACACATGATGATACCAGCTGACGCGCAACATGACACGCGGCTTGTTGTTTGTTCAACGATTGATTATGCGTGGACACACAACATTGACCCACGTTGTTGCGTGCCTTTGTTGTGCAACATGGCATCTTACCTAGTGGATACAACTCTTCAAAGGCTTTCATCTCAGAAAGCAGAAACTATTTACCACTTTTCTTTTTCATCATCATCATCATCGTCGTCATCATTTCAGCCATAAGAAGTCCACTGCTGGACATAGGCCTCCCGCCTCCCCTATAGATCTCCAATAAGGCCGGTTGGAAGCGGCTCGCATAATAAGGTCGTCTGTCTTTTCTTTTTGATTGAGCCTTTTCTGAGTTTTCCGGGCGCGACTGCTGTCTGACCTCCCAAAGCCGAGAGAAAATTCCGCACTGGAGCCTCGTCCGTTATTCAGCAGGCATACCGGTTTGCAGAAGGCCCCGAAAATCTTGATGAGGCCCAATTTACACCCAGAGTTATATACCTGGACGGACTCTGAATATAAAATTAACGCCTTTCAGACGAGTGCAATATGGAGATGCGTATTTTCAAACTCAAATCCGATATGAACGATTTGCTCGGCGCCAAATTCAGCGTCAAACCACCGGTATTTACTGACGAACTCGACAGCATCGATATGAAGAAGCTTTACAGTGAACAGTATAAACTGAACAAACTGATCAGTGACAGGTATCTACTTTTTTTTAACCTGTGCAAAATTCCCACTCACGCCGTCTGTGGGTCGTAGGTTGCCGAAGGTTAAATTGGCTGAGATATCTCTTGCACCCCGGCCGATCCGGGGCTATCTCTTTCAAGCTGGCCCTCTTCGGGTGTGGAGACTACGTAGTTCCCATTTAGCCCCCGGGGATGGGGCAGGTCATTCTGCGACCTCCGACGCCCGAATAGCTTCTGATCGTAGTGGGCCGCGCGGTTGGCGGGTCTCCTCCGCTCCCGCTCCGCCATCGCCTTCACGAGCATTACTTGCTCGCAGAAGGAGGCGGCGGCAACCCACGTATCCGCGCATCGAACCATCATCGCCGTGAACAAGTCGGCGATTGAGAGAACTCTTACCCTTAGGGCCGCCACTAGCTCTAGCCTCGTCGTATCCCAATCCAGGCACTCGGGGAGCGTGTGCGCAGCCCCGAGTCCTCAACAACCCAACAACTAACTTTTTGTAGCTATCATACAGATAAAATCACAATAAGGAACGCTTTGCTCATACAGAAAGGTGCCAAAACACACTAACTTATTTGGCTTCTATGGCGTAGCGGTAGAGGACGAACAACTATCTTTTTGTAGCTATCATATAGATGAAATCACAAAAAGGAACGCTTTACTCATACAGAGAGGTGCCAAAATACATTATCTTATTTGGCTTTTATGTCGTAGCGGTAGAGGTCGACCTCTGTGGCGTAGCCGTAGAACGTTCGACTGCTACGCAGGGGGTGCGAATTCGCTCCCGCTCAGTACCTACAATAATTATTTGTATGCGTGATTTATATGAATATTATTTATTTATTTATTTATTTATTTATTTATCCAAACTTACATCTATCGTTACAGGCATACACTCAATGCAATAGTGTAGCAATTTTGAACACAAAAATAAATCTTCTATAGTAAAATTTAGCACACAAAAAGAAAAGATTATATTTGTATTTATCTGGGTGTTTGCTATATTGTAATACCTGTGTATGTATTTACAAAAAACGCATCTAATAATTGGACATAAGTCGTGCAAAGGCATTACGGTTATCCGTAATTCTAGCATTAAGTTATGCTTACTTTGGGTCTATAGAGCGCTGTGTGGAATCAGCTTATCTGGTATAAGTACATAAAACTCATTGTATAGATAAGTAGTTACTATGTATGGCACGATTGGGGTAGGTATCGGAATCCGAACTGGTAGGAACGATATCATATTTATGCAAATACGCTTTCAATCGAACTATGAATATTTTTTCGTGAAGCGAGCTTATTGAACGATATGATAAAGGTTCGCGTTTGTGAGGGGATTTCCCTGGCTTACGTATTCAGATGTTGTGCTACAAATGTTATAACATTTTCTGAACATATTTTAGAAAAAATAGATTTGGTAGTCGAATCGAATCCTGGTGCCTTTTTCGTATTGAACCGACTAATTTCTGAAGGTTTTTCTAGGTAAAGGTCCGGAACTGTGACTATAACTTTCAGAGCTAATTTGTCCATTAAGTTTTGACTTCATTTATTTCCTTTTGTCGAAATTCCAGAAGAGCTATTCATTCACCAAAGATCTTAACTTCTTTCTGTTCACATTTACATTTTCTTCTGATGGGCCCATTTTTTAGCGAGCGTGACGACTGACCCCCCGACTTAGGTAGGAAAACCTATAAAAAGAGTTCCTTAAACAGCAGGTATACAGCCACGCAGGTACATCAGCTCAGCTACGAAGATGCATAAATTTTTTTTTAGTTCCCGGCAATATGTATTACCCCAAGTCGTGAGGGAAAAGGTGCCCTATCACGCGATAACTACCTATCTATGATTGGTAGATTTGTGCGCCTCCGTAGTACCCCGTGTTGTCCTCAAAAGACATCAAAGATTGTATAGACAGTCTGTCAAATGAGCCTTATCATAGTGGCGTAGACATTATCTCTTTGTCGAAGAGAACTTCGACCAATGAAGTTGATAGTTATGTCTACATTGTCTACATCATAACGTTTTGGTTACATGATACCATTTGTCAGCGATTTCATTGGTCGAAGAGATATCTCGATTTTGTCAATGTCTGCTATTCTGAGGCTGTTGTCCTCAGATAAATCGATACGGGCCGTTCTAGGATACGGGCCTAAGTTACAATAAAACATTATTTTACAGAAAAATGTGCAGTAGAGTCATGAAGGACACGTATGTGGACCTCTCGCTGGAGAATAGGTTCGACCCTTTGGTTAAATACAGAGGAGTGGTCACCTGCCGTAACCAACATGCCTTACAACAGATCGAGGACGGAGCTAGAAATAAAATGTAAGTCTTAAACGTATAACGTATCTTTTGGTCTTTTCGTCGAGTTCAACATTCAAAATAGATTTCAAAATTCCATTCGAGCGATCCATGATGCGGGCGACCGGTTGAATGAAGTGAATGAACATTCTGATTTGTTTTTCAGTACCAAACGTGAGCTGATGAAGAATCTGCGACACAACCGGAATCGTCAGAAATCTTCTCTTTATGACACCAATTTGTTAGTTACTGACTTAGTGTCGCGAATTGAAGTAAGTACAAATGTAGTTAGTTATACCTAATGATTTTAATGCATTAAGGCTCAAGCTAAGACAAGGAGAGTTCCTCGCCTGCAAAATACGATTGACTAAAGGACATAAAAAAGTTGCTTCGTCTAAACATTCACAGAAACAGTTGCTGCTCGCTTGTCCACGCTGGCGAGAATTACCTCGCAATTGAATATTGATGGTGTCCGTCTTAACTCTAAATAAACAGAATTTTAAAGCAATAATCGTAGTTTGACATACGGCGATACATAGAATTATAGCGCGTTATAAGTCTATGCGGCGATATGTCACTTGCAAATGTCGTATGATATGATATAGTCGTAGGTCGTAGGCGAGAATTTAGTGTTTGCCTGTGTGTAAACGTTTTCATATGTTAGTGGTATGGCGATTGTTACTCATTGATACAATTTCTAAAACGTGTCTGTGTTCTGTCTTCCTACTATAAGTATTTAAAATATAACTTTGTATCCAGGACTTCACGCTACAATGTGCCGTCCGTAACAGGTACGTTGACAGCTGGCAGGTTGCGCGCACAGAGCAGAATACGTGTCGAATTAACGATAAGGAAGACGGGCCTTCCAAAGCCATTTCGTATTTTCGCAAGAGGTGCGAAGACGAGACACGCGTACATAATGAAATTGAATTACTGATCAACCTTCAGTATAATGTAAGTCTCATATATTATAATTATTATACTCATGCCACGCCTTTCTTCCTTCAGGGTAGGTGGTCTCCTGTCAGGGTCTCTGGGACATTCTAGGGCACACCAGATTCCCCGGTCACACAGGTTTTACTAGGTTCGAATTTTACATACCCACCTCATCGGTTGGAAAGAAGAAGGAAAGTCCGACTAAGATCGTCCCTTCTTTCCGAAGACGTGCCTTCCCCGACATTTCTTTCCGTGGGATATCGTTTCGTTCCCTGTGTCTGATCTCGAAGGAGCCCGGGCATTGGCTACAAACGCTGACCCTGGTGGGTCCTTGTTACGGCCGTAAGAGTGGGAGTTCTCTAGCCTTGCACACGGCGATGGTACGATGCGCGAGCGCGAGGGGTACCACCGCTGCCTTGATGGTGGAGTCGTTCCAGTGAAAACTCCGAACTGCCCCCCTAGACAAGAGGCAATTCGTTGCTCGGCGTATGATGGAATAGAATGACAAATGTATAGGATTTGACGTTTTTGACATTCGTTGACGTCTGTCATATACGTCAAATCCCATACATTTGGCATTCTATTCCATCATACGCCGAGCAACGAATTGCCTCTTGTCTAGAGGGGCTGTACAGCCCACGACGAGTAGAAGCTACTCCTCTATGAGTAGGAGCCTGGGGATGACAGACGGAGCCGCCTGTTACTCTAGTAGAAGCAGGCCGGGGCGTTGGTGCAAGCGCGCTTCCCCATATCCGGGGGCAAGATGGGGGACACTGTGGTCCACACCCGAAAGGAGCCGTCTCGCAACCAGAGATGCCCCTGGGTCGGTCGGGGTGTGAGAAATATGTTTATGGTTATCTACCTCCAGTAACTGAAGATCCAAAGACGGTGTGCGGTTTTAATCGGTTCCAGTCTGATATTTCATGGTGCTAATCACATAAATTTTGGTCCTAGTCTAATCCTAAGGGTCTAATGATATAGTCTCTCTTTCTCTCACTGCCAGGAGACTCTAGGTCGCGTAGAAAATATCATGACTAAATATGACACGGACATCGAAGCTATCGACCTCAAAATACAAAGGATGCGCAAGCAGTTTGAAGACCAGACTGAAACGAAAGAGGAGATGGAGGAAAGGGTCAGTATCTTGTGTTGCAAACGTTCTTAAATTTGCCAGAAATATTATTGTCTGGCAACCTATCAATTAGATTAGCGTATCGCAGTCCTCCCAATGTTGCGAGGTTTTGGCCTACTGTTAAGACTGCCTCACTGGCCAGATGGATTGTTACAGGGTTTTATTTTGAGTTTACCTTCCCTCGCAGTGATATAGTCTGTGTATTTTTGGGCTAGTCGCCTCTTACGACACCCTTCGGACCGGGTGAGATGGGTGGTGATTAAATGGTTTTAGATGGGATAGGGCCGAATCAAAACCAATTAAACCAAATCGAAATAAGCCGGTTTAATGCAGTTTAAAACGGCTGGTATATATATATTGGTAAATATATCGGTATAATTAACTGTTGGACATAGGCCTCTCCTAATGTGCGCCATTTCAGCCGATCCTCCGCTTTCAGCATCCAGACTGTCCCAGCCACGTCTTTCAGGTTTTCAGTGCATCTGCCTGGTCTATTCCGCTTTCCGTTTGCCTTCTATCTCCTATCTTATACTAACCACAAATTCCACCAACAGCTTGCTGAGCACGATAAAGATATGAAAGCCTGGGTCAAGTTCAAAACTGACCGTGAGAATGCGCGTTTGTATCGCGAGAAGATGAACAACGCCGCGATAGCTGTGCAGTCGTGGTGGCGCGGTCTACTCGTCAGACTGGAGCTTGGACCGTACAAACCGCAGAAAAGACCACCACCCAAGGATAAGAAGAAGAAGAAATAAGATTTAGGCATACGTTTTATGATATAAATACTTGAATAGATACTAAGGCCTGTATGGTACTCAGTTCTGAATCCCTATTTATGTGATTGACAAATGTGATTTGACATTTATGACATAGGTACTTTGACGACTGTCGTATAGGAACGTCAAATCTCATACATCATTCCATTCGTCATTCTATAAATTCAGAACTGATTAGACCATTCTAGAGAATAGGTACGGGCCTAAATTCGTTCGTGCATCTTTGCCAAACTTTGTAAATAAATGGCCCAATTGTATACTTTGCTAGTTATACCTATTTAATTTGATAATGTATACCTTAATGTACCTACTTTGCTAGTGTATACTTTAATGTACTTTGCTAGTGTATACTTTAATGTACTTTGCTAGTGTATACTTTAATGTACTTTGCTAATATATACCTTAATGTACTTACTTTGCGATATATACCTTAATATACTTTGCTAGTGTATACCTTAATATACTTTGCTAGTGTATACTTTAATAATTATACTTTGATAATTATATTTTAATAAAGGTTTTGATGGGTAAGTAAAAAAATGTTTTTTATTTGTCGATTTTCATTTCATAATCTCCCTTTCGATCTCTGACTTTGCTATAGACAGAGCGTTCGTGCGTTCGCCTGCTGCCTCGGAAGTCATGGATACGATTCCCGTTACGAACAAAATAATGTTCGGTATCGGATCGGTAGAAGCGGGAATGTATTTGCATTTGTCTGGGGGTTTACGTGAAATCCACCCATTATATCCTTAGGTATGGAGAATCCTGTTGCCTGCACGGTTGCCTGAAAAAAATATCGCTTCCAGCGATAAGGCCGCACATTGTATATTAAACTATATAAGTACATACGACCTACAAGTCCTACTGTAAATCTATTGGTGTACAATCAAGAGTATCTAATTGTAAGCAAGAGTTAATATTAATATCTATTAGAAAAAAACCGCAGCAAAGCGAGGTTAGACCTCGCTTATAATAAAACGATTAAATTACAAAACATCTTTATTTTTAAAACACTATTACAAATCTCGTAAATTACAACTTAGCAAAACTTAAAATAAGCCATCTATTGGCATACAAGATAAAATACTTATAACTGAGGCTACAACTACAGCCACCTTAGATTTAATTTAAAATGTCGTGGACCCGTTAGGAGTCAAAGTAGAACCTATTTTATTTTTTTGGAAATAATAGAATCGTGGACCCCTGAGAACCCCATGATCCCGGCGTCTCGACTGCAAATGGCTCAAATCCTTATGATGATTCACTAAAGGAATTTTAGTGTATACACCCGTTCAGGAGCCTCTGCAGATGTAGCAGCAACAATTGCATGCGTTTGTGTAATAATTTTATCTATAAAAAACGAATCGCAGAAATGTATTACCCCTGCATATAATAACTTTCGAAAGACTGCACAAAATTGACTATTCGGATAATTCTTTAATTCTTTATGCATTTAACTCGAAGTTATCTATGCTTTGTCTTATTGCCTTTTTTCGATACCTTCTTCGAAAAGCCTCTTTTGAACGGCCCCAGCCTCAGCCTGACGAGAAGGCCGCGCCACCACGCCTGCACTATGGTAGCCGCTTGTCTCATCTTGGCGTTGTACAAACGAATCTTCTCACGCTCTTCTTTGAACTGAAGCCAGTTTCTCATCTTCTGTCCCTGGTCCGCCACCTGTTGGATAAATATCTTTTGATTAATTGGTATCATATGACACTCTATGTATTGTATTGACTACGCAACCTAAATATTTATCGGAATTTCCGTTAAATGGAGCCATAGAGAAGATCCAAAAGAATCACTAAAAGATAATCACCCACCTTTTTCTCCATTTCCCGCCTCTTAAGTACTTGATCATCGTAATTAGAGTGCATTCTGTGAAGTTTAATCTCAATTTCTTGTATGTCGTGCTCGTACTTTAGCATCGCAGCCTCCATACGTTCCACAATCTCCTGTAACACAACCGAATAGAGTTTAAATCATCCTGGCACTTGAATTGAATATATGACCGCCTAGCTGTTGCCCGCGGCCCTGCTCGCGTGAATGTCGGTTATCGCGACCAAACATGGCCTATGTCCTTTCTCAAGGTATAATCTATCTCTGTACCAAATTTCATCAAAATCGCTTCAGTGGTTAAAGCGTGAAAGCGTAACAAACAGACAGACAAACAGTAAAAAACAGAGTTACTTTTGCATTTTTAATATTTAATAAAAAAAAAGTATGAAAGCATGGGACGATATGAATCCTCTATTCCCAGTTATCGCCACTGGTTTTGTCGCCACTGCTGATAAATGGAAAAAATATTCACGACTGTCACCAGTGATACGCCCTACACCCTTACGCCCTAATGGCTGAACGGATCTATATGGTATAAGTATAAACGCAGTGAAATTGTTCAATAGACTAATTTATTGACACAGCTTACATAGGGTGGCGCTAGTAGTTACTACAGATACATTATTTTGTAACAACATTAACACCTCCGCTTAACAAAATCATGTATACCTACATATTATCAACAGGTAATACACCAAGCTTTTCAGTGAAATATTTATGCTTTACAGAACCCAAGCTCTTTGTAAAAATATCAGCTGGCATATTGTTTGTTTCCAAATAATCAATTTTTATAAACATGTTTGCTACTGCCTCCCTAACAAAATGATATCTTATATCTATGTGTTTGGACCTTCTATGGTACACTGGATTCAAAACTAACTTTTGTGCGCTTTGGCTATCATTATACAAAGTAATAATTTCTGAATCGCCTAAAATTTCAAACATTAAATTCTTCAAATAAATAGCTTCCTTACTAGCTTCTGACATGGCAATGTATTCGGCCTCTGTTGAGGACAATGCAACATTTCTTTGCTTCCGACATTCAAAAGATATAACAGAACCTGACAATTTAAAACAAAACCCTGAAAAGGATTTTCTATCATTTACATCTGAACCCCAATCTGCATCAACAAACCCTTCGATGCAAGATTCATCTTTAGAAAATATAAGACCATGTTTTTTAGTCCCTTTTAAATATCTTAAAATTCTTTTCAAGTGTTTCCAATGGGTTTCGTCATATGAATTGTTAAACTGGCTAAGGTAACAAACGCTATAAGCAATATCTGGCCTGGTTAGCACAGCTAGGTACATTAAATTGCCTATCAGTTGCCTATACGGTATATGTTTATTACAACTTTCATTCTGAGTTTTCTCTAAACTTAAATTAATCTCCATAGGAGTCTCAGCAGTCTTACTATGTGACATATTGTATTTTTTTAAAAGAGTTTCTACATATTGTTCTTGATCAATAGTTATTACATTTTTATACATGTTTACTCTCAAACCTAAGCATTGCTTTATTTGACCTAAATCTTTTATTTTAAATTTACAACTCAAATCCTGAACTAATTGGTTAGTTGCAATTTTACAGTTTGAAAAGACAAAAAAATCATCAACGAATAGAGCAATGATTACTTTTACATTTCCATCAAATTTTGTAAATAAACAAGGCTCATATTTAGACTTTAAATACCCTAAAGTCATCAAATAATCATCTACTCTTTGATACCAAGCTCTCGATGATTGTTTGAGTCCATAAATGGCACGTTTAAGCTTTAACACTCTATTCTTATCATTACTATCTCTATGAGTTATTGGTTGTTCCATGTACACATGTTCATTTAAAAAACCATTAAGAAAAGCTGTAGTTACATCAAGATGACGTATATCTAAATTCAATTTTACTGACAATGAAAACAACAATCTTAAAGTAGTATAACGTAGCACTGGGGAAAAAGTCTCATGGTAGTCTATGCCCGCTTTTTGCGAAAAACCTTTTGCCACTAGTCTCGCACGGTAACGCACTTCACCAACACTATCATATTTCTTTTTAAATACCCACTTGCACTGTACTACTGTAGAGTCGCGAGGTTTGTCAACGAGTTCCCACGCATCATTCTTCCTGAATGATTCCAACTCCTCCTCCATACTCGCTCTCCAATGTTTGTTTTCAGGTCCATTTAAGGCTTCCTCAAGTGTAATATCCGTTACATTGTGATCTTCTGTCTCTGAAATACACAAATGGTTATAGCCATATCTATTGGGTATTTTTCTCACTCGTTTGCCTGTAACTTCTTGATTCACGTTCACAATTGACTCGTCTGATTCGGATGCTGTATCAAAGCTATCATATGTGTCACTTACCGAAGAAGCATCTGGTACATACGTGTTATCATTCTCATCAATGTCTGTGTCAATCCTTTCCTCCTCTCCTTCTTCATGTTCCTGATCCTCCGCTGAATCCTTGCATTCAATGGGGATGTCCACTGTATTTTCAGCTTTCTCCATAATTATGATGTCTCTGCTTGTTGTGACTGAGTTATTTTCTGGGTCGTAAACCCTATAGCCCTTCACATTCTCTGCGTAACCTACCAAAATGAGTTCCTTGGCCTTCTCATCCCATTTCAACCTCTTTTCTTTGGGAATGTGCATCATAACTTTATTATTATTATTATTATTGGGGAACAGGCCAGCAGTTGAAACAACTGATATCAGCCTGCATCTCGTTGTTCACTACACTGTTTTCACTAACTACTTAATGTTTTTGTTGATTTATGTGTTTATCCAGTCTATTTTTAAATTGATTAATATTTTCTGCTGTCACAATATTTTCAGGCAGCCTATTCCATGCATTGACCGCTCTATTGCTCAAGAAGTTCTTGTGTGGATTTGTATTGCAACTAGATTTTTGCAGTCTAAGATTGTGTCCTCTACGATTTCGGTCTGGTGCGCGTTTGAACATGTTGCTGAATCCTTGCAAGTCGTAGTGATCAATTATTATCTTGAAGGTCTCAATTAGGTCTCCACGTTCTCTGCGCTCCTTCAAGGTGGTCAGGTTCAGTTTATCTAGTCGTTCTTCGTATGGCAAACGTTTCAGCTGTCTGGGGACTTTCGTGAATCTACGCTGCACTCTTTCCAACAGGTCTATGTCTTTTATGAAATAGGGGCTCCATACTTGAAAGGCATATTCTAGTATTGGTCTTACATACGTTTTGTGGATTCTAAGAGCCATTTCAGGTGTCAATGTTCCAAAGGCCTTCCGTATGAGGTATACCATGGTATTAGCTTTTTTGACAATATTCGTGATATGGTCTTCCCATTTCAGGTTCTCCGAGATCTTAACTCCCAGATCCATCTGTGTTTTGACTTCGGCTAGCTGAGTGTCGCCAAGTTTGTAAGTTAGCCTGGGGTTCCGATTTCCGATGTGCAATACCGTACATTTCGTGTGATTCAAATTTATGAGCCAGTCTTTGGACCACTTCATGATTTTGTCTAAGTCTGCTTGGAGACGATCATAGTCTAAAAGGGGGTTTGCAAAGACCTTTGTGTCGTCGGCAAACATGCTGACCTTGCAATCAAGACATTGACACAGATCGAAGGTGAAGATAATATAAAGCACCGGGCCTAGGACGGAGCCTTGCGGCACACCACTATGGATATCTCGTTGTTCGGAAAGTGTGTCACCCACTCTCACACGGAAGGTTCTTTTGCGAAGGAAAGCTTCTATCCAGTCGAGCAATTTGCCACGTATGCCAATAAATTCGAGCTTTTGCAACAGTCTGCTTATGGGGACTTTGTCAAAAGCTTTTTCGTAGTCCAGGTAAACTACGTCGACCGGGGCTCGTTCATCAAAGCTCTTGGTCCAGGTAGCCAGGCACGACAGCAGGTTTGACACAGTGGAGCGGCGTGGACAGAAGCCATGTTGACAGTCGCTTATTATTTGATGTAAACGCAGATGTTCTCTTATGTGTTTGACTACAACTTTTTCCATGGCCTTACATATAACGCTGGTCAAACTGATCGGTCTGTAGTTGACTGGTGCTAGTCTGTCTCCTTTTTTGAAGATAGGGGTCACAGTAGCTGTTTTCCAAACGTCTGGTAATTTTCCAGTGTTGTACGAGGTTTTCATTATATCAGCCAGTACATTCGCAACATTACATTTTTGAAGGAGTACTACTGGAATTTCGTCGGGGCCAGGAGAAGAGTCTGATTTCATTTCCTTTAGGGCTTGCTGCACCTTGCCACTGGTAAACTCCAGGTCTGGAATAGATTCCTCAACTCTCAGGCTTGGTTCTATAACAGGAAGAGGACCAGGAGGTTCTTGTTGGTAGACGCTGACAAACTGGTCAGCAAACGCTTCTGCTATTTCTTTGGAGCTCGTCACAGTCTGTCCTTGTTGGTTTCGTAGCACAGTTGGTATGCTTACCTTCGATGTGATTTGCTGTCGGATATAAGAATAGAATCTCTTTGGTCCAGCTTGAAGAAGAGTCATCTCGTAGGAAGTTCTTTGAGAGCGTCTTAGGATTGTTAGTTTGTTGTTCACCTTTCTGTATTTGTCATGGATACTTTCTAAGCCAGTCAGAATGTACCTGTTCCAAAGCACATGCTTTTCTTTGATCATTTTGAGCATATCGTTGTTTATCCATGGTTTGTTGGTAGCATTTTGTTGCACCTTGGTCAGGGGCACATGCTGGCCTATTGCATTTCTTAATACACTTAAAAAGTTATTTGTTTGTACATTCACATCCATTGATTGTAGTGTTGGGCCAGGTAAGGTGTCCAGTAGCATATCATTAATTTTCTCAAAGTCAGCTCTGTGATAATTTCTCCTCAGAATGGGTTTAGTCTGTGTATTGTTTGTTTTCTCAAACTGTATAGTGATGGTTAAGCAGGTATGGTCGCTTTTCCCAATCGGGGCAGAGTGTTCGAGCTGTGCCACAAGTGAGTCATCATTGGTTAATATCAGGTCGAGCAATGATGGCTGGTTTCCTTTTCTGTACCTGGTGTGTTTGTCTACTAGCTGTTGGAGATTGCTATCTACATACCACTGGACAAAATTATCTTCTTTGGGTGTCAAATAGCCACAGTCTGTCAAAGGCCATTTTACTCCACTGAAGTTGAAGTCACCCATTACTACACATGCGTGGGAGTCGGTAGCTGTTTTTATTTGTTCCAGTAGTACATCGTCGTGTTGTATGGTAGAGCCTTGTCCCCTGTATAGTCCACAGAGCAAAAACTTACTGCTTCCAACCTGTATGTCCAACCATAGACATTCAGATGATTCATGTTTCTTGTTGAAGGGACTTAGTTTTGTTTGTATTCCAGCATTGTTTGCAGTATAAATGGCCACTCCACCACTTCGCTTGTCCAATCGGTCATCTCTGTATACGTCATAACCCGGAATTTTAATCAGTGTGTCAGGTATATCTGGCTTGAGCCATGTTTCAGTTACAACTATTATTGTTGGTTTCTGGGCATTAATTTTTGCAGTGAGGAGATCAATTTTGGATGTGAGTGACTGAATGTTTGTGTACAGTATAGTCAGTATGTATAGCGGGGTTCGTTTGTTCGTTTGTTCATTTGTTGGGGGTTCGTTTAGTTTTTTGTGGGGTTAGATTTTACGATCTTAGGATGACCCTGAACATATCGTATGGTAATGTCCCTCTCTCCACCATCAATACGCGTTTGGAGCTCTTCACGAAGGTAAGTCATATACTCTCGCTGCAACGGTGTTTGATCACCAGTGATGGACGATGGTTTCTCCAGCCTATGTTTATTTTTGAGCACTTCCAAGGCATCTCTCCTGCTTTTCATTACTACCTTTAGCGGACGTGGTTTGTTATTTCCACCAGTTTTGGGGGCTCCCAGGCGAAACAGCCGAAGTCCATCACAATTAACCGCTTTGGTGACGGATTTAATAACAGCCGAACACGCTTCCCTATCATACTCAATTCTTCGCTCTGGCTCCTTGCAAGTCGATTCCGGTACGTCGTAGATAATGAGATTATTGGCTCTGTTGGTCCTCTCTGTCATCTCTTGGATAGCGGACTCAGTTGCGAGCATGTTTTGGCGCAATCGCAGTTGCTTAACCTCTTCAGTGAGATCCTTCAATTGTTTCATTAAGGTAGGCAACTGCGTTACAGCAGACCTGCATGTAGCACAAAGAAATGACATATTGCGGCCACTTTTAAGCTCCACTACTCGTACTTCGGTGGGTGACAACTCATGACAGTCACTACACAGAACGATCTTGCAGGCATCACAATTAACGTGCGTCTTTTTATCACTTGGGACTTTGTTACATTTTCCGCATTTTATTTGCTTATTTTTTGGGGTCATTTTGTGGAGTTTGGATTTATAGAGTGGCAACACTTTTTTGTAAAGGCAACGAAAACCAAACGCAACTGTCCAACAAAAAGTAAACTTTTCGAGGGTATGTGGAAAATATTTTAACTATTGTAGTGTCACTTTGTGATTTAATTGCACTTATTTCTGCAGTATATTGTGTTTTTGGACGTAAATAACACTTGCACAGCTTTCGCAGCGCTTGGTTTGCACTTTAATGTTGTTTTTATATTAACTTGCACACTTTTACTTGGAAAACTATTAAAAATGTACGAGCGCGGTTTTGACACAACAAGAAATTTTGACAGCTGTTGGGGTTCCGATGTGGAATAAAAGTAAACAACCTTTACGTACGAGTGTAATTTATTCACTGGACTAAGTAGATAACATATAGTACAAGTGAGGTAAAAGTATACAGTCAGCACTTAATATTATAAAGAACCTAATATACCGGTGGTTGTTAAGGAGCTTACTCACTACACACTTCACCTCCCGGGGAAAAGGAAAAAAAAAACAATGATGATGATGTCATGACATTGTTTTTTTTTTGTAAGTTAATACAACATAAAGAGAAAAAAAAAAAATATAATCTAAACACGTTAAAAAAAAAATTGGTTTTATAAAAATAAAATAAAAAATAACATGTAAACAATTCGTACAAAAGTCTACTAATTATTTAACATAACACGTTAGATTGTGTTAGGTAAACGAGATTTTACAAGTTAATAACTACTTCAATTATTAGATATTAGTTACACATTCTTTTTAAGTACTATACACTGCAGTGAATATACTTATTGATGAAAGAGCTTAGTTCTATTCTTATGCACTATATCTATTTTATTGTTTTTACTTATCTTAACATTACAACCCAAATCTTCTACAACAACATAAGGGCCTTCAAAAAGAGGGTCTAGTTTTCGACCTGTCTCACTTTTCAACAAAATTAAATCATCTTTATTATACTTAATAGCATTCATAGTTCTGTCATACACATCTTTTCTTTTATATTTATTACGTAATAAGTTTTTCTTAGCATCAGCGTGAGCTAGTTGTAACCTGTATTTTAACTGCAATGGATAATTAGCATGATTATACAAGGGTTCTACATCATGAATAATATTACTAGGTATACGACAGAGTTTCCCAAAGACTAATTCATGTGGCGTATAATTTGTTTCAGAATGAACGGTGTTATTAAAACTAAAATACCAGAAAGGTAACCAATAGCTCCATGTATCGGTGTAGTTCTCGCATTGAATTCTCAAAAATGCACCTAATGTCTTATGCGCATTTTCAAGAGCTCCAATCGATTGATGATGGTATGCTGTTGAGGAAAGCTTTTCAATATTTAAAATTTTACAAACCTGTTCCATAGTAGTAGAAATAAACTCTGTCCCTCGATCTGTAGCTATGACTGCTGGGATACCAAATCTTAAAATAAACTGTCTTACAAATGCATCTGCAATGGACACGGTTTCCTTATTTTTTAGTGGAATAGCTTGAACAAATTTTGTCAACTCACACTGTATGGTCAATATATAACAATTACCATCAATATCTCTATCTAACGGACCTACTACGTCTAAATAAATTTTGTCAAATGCCGATGAAGCCGTTGTGGTGATTTCCATTGGCTCTTTAATGTAACGAAAGTATTTCGAACTTTGACATTTTACACATGTTTTTACAAATTGCTGAACGTCTTTCTCAATACCTGGCCAATAATACCTTTTCTTGATTGTATTAATCATTCGTCGCACTCCTGCATGCCCACTAGATGGCAGTAAGTGGAAGTCATTCATGATAATAGTCTTTTCTTTAGCATCCGTAATTCTTTTTACTCCTTTTAATATACATATTCGTGGTCCGGACCATTCTTTTAATGACGATATCTCTTTACACATAGATTCCACGAAATCAATATTATCTTTATTTTTAATCAGACAAACTTCGTCAATATGCATTATTTTGCAAAAATAATTCAACTTCTGCACAAATTCGGCTCGCGAGAAATGTGCCTTGAAATCGTAATTAATATATATCGTCAATCTACTTGAAATATACGCAAAACATTCAACTTCTTTATCGACCATATTCTTACTTCGTAACGTATTTAGTTCCTTGCTACTAATAAAAGTCATTTCTACTGTGTTACACGGTTTTCTCAATATATCTACAACGCGTGGTTGATCAGACCACTTGTCAATAGAATTACTAAGATCCGTCTTATCATTATCTTTCTTTGTAAGACTTTTTTCATTTGCCATTTTTTTCTGAGCTCTAGTCATTACAAACATACATTGCTCATGCATATTTTTAAGGTCATCAGATGTAATAGACACTCTGGAAAGAGCATCAGCAACTACATTATCTCTTCCTTTGACATAAATTATTTTAAAGTTATATTCCTCTAAAACTAACCGAAATTTAAGTAATCTACTTGAAGGATCTCTCATGCTAAATAAGTATACTAGAGGTTTATGATCCGTCATTATAGTGAATTTTGTGCCATACAAATAGGGTCTAAAGTATTTGACTGCCCATACTATTGCCAGAAGTTCTTTTTGGATGGTTGGGTAGTTTCTTTCCGCTTTATTTAAGGGCCTACTAGCATAAGCCACTGGTCTTAAATCTTTGTTGCATAAAACTGCACCTAATGCTATACCCGAAGCATCCGTTTGAAGTACAAATTCACTGTTATTAGAAAAATCAGGATATTGTAGAACAGGTGAAGAAATTAAAGCATTTTTTAAATATTCGAATGCATTATTACATTCCTCAGTCCAAATAAATGGTTCGTTTTTTCTACTTAATTTATTTAATGGCATAGCTATTTCTGAAAATGACTTAATAAATTTTCTATAATAATTACAGAATGCTACGAAACGCTTCACTTCGTCAGAACTTTTAGGTACTGGGTAATTACTTAAAATTTTAGTTTTTTCTGGATCAGGCTCAACACCTTTTTCTGAAACGATATGGCCTAAATAAAGGATTTCTTTCTTCAGAAACTCACATTTTTGAGGGTTTAATTTTAAATTTACTTTTCTTAACCTCTCCATAACAGAAATTAAATTAGAATTATGTGAATTTAAATTACGACCTGCTACAATTAAGTCGTCCTGGTATACCAGACACTTGTCGTATGTCAACCCAGACATTGCTACTGACATCATACGACTAAAGGCACTTGGACTTGTCTTAAGCCCCATGGGTAATCGTTTCATTTGGTACTGGCCTGAATTTTACTTCCGAAAATACGAACATGACTTAAGTTGGGCTTGTTCCCTGTCCAAACTTCATATGGAGTCATATCATTCAACCCGGTAACAACTGACCGATTTCTTATATAAACAGAGGTATTCACGGCTTCTGCCCAAAACTTTTTGTGTAAACTGGAATCGAAAATTAGACATCTAGCCTTTTCCACCAAAGATCTATTCATTCTCTCACATATACCATTTTGTTCAGGTGTGTAAGGGTTCGTTCTTTGATGAATTATGCCTTGCTGTTTCAGATATCTATCAAAGTCTTGATTGCAGTACTCACCGCCATTATCTGTCCGAAAAACTTTAATTTTCCCGTTTTTCTGGTTCTCAACCATGGACTTAAATTCTTTAAAATACTTAAATACCTCAGACTTCATCTTCATGAAATAAACGAAAGCCATTTTGCTATAGTCATCCACGAACAATACATAGTACCTGGATCCTCCAATGGATAGGTTCTCCATAGGACCGCACACGTCCGAGTGTATCAAATCTAGTACA
Organism: Eilema depressum; assembly: GCA_914767945.1. Lineage (NCBI taxonomy): Eukaryota > Metazoa > Arthropoda > Insecta > Lepidoptera > Erebidae > Eilema > Eilema depressum. The sequence continues at coordinate 14,570,733 of OU612031.1, forward strand.
TTCTCTGTGTTGGATGAGCTAGGCTGAAAAGGTTGCCTCGTCTGCTTCCCCTTACAACACACTGTACACTTAGATTTGTCTATGTTTGCCGTATCTGTGTATGAGATACCTTCTGCAGCTCCATTTTTCATTTTGTTCATACTAGTACTGTTGATGTGCCCCAAACGTCGATGCCAAGTTTCACTGGATGTTTTGGCTGTCGCTGCCAATAACTGTTCCTCGTTCTTAGTGTATAATCTGTACACGCCATCTACTTGTTCTGCCATTCCGACTAGAGTACCCTGTTGATTGTAAATGTAGCAAAATTTTTCTTTGAACACTACATTATTTCCGTTCTCAATCAATCTACTCACGGAAAGCAAGTTTGTCGTCAAACTGGGTATGCACAATACATCGGAAACTGTGATGTCGTATTCTACATCCTTCACTACTGTAATGATGTTCACATCACCCGAACACAGCACCGGAACACACGTTTTGTTCGCAACTATGATCTTCTTTGTTTCATGTTCATAAGATGGATTCACAACATATTTTTTTTCTGCTGTCATGTGTTTACTGGCTCCGCTATCGATGTACCAATTATTGCAATTGAATTTTCCACTCAAAAAGATAGCACTAAAGGCATTGGATTGCTTTCTTTTGCTTATTTCGGAATTTGTCGGACACTGATTTTTGTAGTGACCAGTTTGTTTGCATTTGAAACATTTTATGACTTTGACAGGTTTTGACGTTTCTGTCAGTCTCTGGTCATATTTAGTTCTCTGACGATTATTCGCAGCAAAAGCAGTCTCCGAACTGGAAACGGAAACAGATCCAACTTCACTACACATGTCCATCAGCTTCGTTTTTATGACGTCAGCACTTATTTCTATACCTGAATGCTCAATGGCCATAAGCATAGGGCCGTACTTTTCAGGTAATCCTGCCAACATTAATGCACCGATCCACTCATCTGATATTTTGAAACCTGTACCTTGTAGTCGCTGGCTTGTTTCAACTATCTGAGTTACGTACTGGGTCATCGAGTCACTATTTTCAAGTCGAATGTTGATAAGTTTACGCAGCAAACCAATTTTTCTTGTATAGCCGGTATCATCAAACAAATTCTTCAACTTTTCCCATAAGTCGTAGGTTGTTGCGGCGTGCTTTATGTGCACATACAATGATGGATCAATAGTAAGCACTAGCTTCGCTTTAGCTTTCGCATCATCACTGATTTGGGTTTCATTAGATGAAGCCGCTAACTTCTGCGTAATGGCGGACGCCATGTTTTCTAGCACCAACACATTTTGCACCGCAAAACACCACTCTTCATAGTTCTCGCGCCCTTTTAACTTCGGAATATTAGCTAAATAGTTCGACGTCATTTTCACAAAAAACCACACAGTACTGAACAACTTGAATCTACTAAAACAATTTTTTTCGTCAGCCCATAACCTATAAGTATAAACGCAGTGAAATTGTTCAATAGACTAATTAAGTATAAACGCAGTGAAATTGTTCAATAGACTAATTTATTGACACAGCTTACATAGGGTGGCGCTAGTAGTTACTACAGATACATTATTTTGTAACAACATTAACATATGGCTGATATTTGGTACAGGGATAGATTACTCATCACAATCTGGAATATCACATTGGCTACTTCTTATCCCGGGAATTAGTTCCCATTAGTTCGGGAATGGGATCAAAATTGACTGCCTCTGTGGCGTAGCGGTAGTGAACGCGGCTGCTACGCAGGAGGCGCGGGTTCGATCCCCGCTCAGTGTCAATATTTGTATGCATGAATATAAATATTTGCATTGGTCTGGGTGTTTCTATGTATAATATGTATGTATTTACAAAAAAAAGTATCTAAGTATGTATATCCGCATTCTAGATTCCATAACACAAGCTAATTAAGCTTACCATGGGTCTAGATAGCGTTGTGTAGAATGTTGTGGAATATTTATTTATTATTATTAAAAAATTCACTCGCGAACTACAGGTAGTCTAAATTATTTATCAGCCTATGAGAAGGATTACTGTTTCACCTTGCGATTAGTTTCATTAAACAGCTCGATATTATAGTTAATACGTCGTTCGTCATCTTGTTTCCTTCTGTAGAGCAGAATGGCTTCAGAGTGCGCCTCTTCTTTCAGATGCATTGACAACTCATTCTGGTCAAGTCGCGATTTATCCCAAGCGTCCTCGTATCTCTCTCCAGTCTGTCTTTTGAGAATTGCATCCTGGATCAAAACTTCACATTTAAGTAAGTCATTTAAATTATATTTAGGTAGCAGGTATTTTAGAAATGTTCTAAGTGCAGTAAACAATAAAATTATTCCCATGGCCGAAGATATCGAATATCTAGTGGGTGAAACGTAAAAAAAAACAAGTGCCAAGTTCTACAATTAAATAATTTCCAATTTGCTGAAGTTCCTGGAAAATATGATAAAGACACTAGAATTCCGGGTTAAAATCCGTTTGATTTTGACGCGGAATTCATATATACGTTCACGCCTATCTCCCTACGAGGTAGGTAGAGACAACAGCTTTTCTGACTCTATCCTTACATACTTCACGAGCTTGCTCTATTGTCATTAATCCTTTAGGTAGTAGGCGTGAGCTTTGTATTTAATAATAATAAAACAATAGAGAAAAGAGAGACCCACAATAAAAAACGTGTATTAAATAAATACCTAATGATAATTAATAGAGATGAAACGGATATTCGGTAACTATCCGGTATCCGGCCTATCCGGCCTTGTTTTATCCGGCCGGATACCGGATAGTAAAATTTTAAAAGAAATCATCTTATCGTGTGTGTCTCTCTCTGTGGCATCGTAACTTCCAAACGGACGAACCAATTTGATTTAACTTTTTGTTTGAAAGGTGAATTGGTCGGGTCAGGAGTGTTCTTTAGCTAAGTTGGAAAATGGGCCACCACAGATGGCTGCCACCACATAAATAGTGGATTACATATTAATTTACAACTCCCTCAAAATGGGTATCAAATCAAAGGGCTTGACAAGTGGAATAGAAAGAAAGAAAGAAAGAAAAATATATTTATTCTGACCCGCAGCACACAATACAAATAATACAATCAAAGCAAATACTACACACAATGAAAATTTTCAAATCCTTGGCTTCGTATACCAGACCAGCTTCTGTTCTGATAATAGCCTTCCACAGTAACTGTTGCCGCCAGGTGCTGAAGGATAAATTTTAGCAAACCTTTCCAAGCCTGGCCGAATATCCGGCAGCCGGATATTCGGCGCTCCGGGCTCTTACCTTGCCGAATAACCGGTATCCGGTATCCGGCCAAACCACTATCCGTTTCATCTCTAATAATTAATAACAAACAAATTAAATACGTGGATTTGGCTCACAATGTTATATTAAAACCCTTTGCACTGCAGCAGAAGAAAGTGGGATTTAGATTCGACTGTTGTTCCGGTTCCGATAGTCGTATCGAACTGATTAGTCTGATTACCGAGACCTGTGTCAACAGCCTCGATCAATATCTTAACAGGCTCGAATGACACCTATTCCACTAAGTTCAATTATAAGTTCAACCAGTTGAACTAAAAAATCCAATTATTTCAACTTTGTTTCTTTTTTGTAAAAGTTGAACTTTTTGGACAAAATTTTGATCCGGTTAGTTCAAATTTCTTTTTTTTTTCATTTTTTTTTTCACCATATGCAGGCAGCAGTGGTTCGTGCAGCAGTACGTGTTGGGACCAGATCCTTCTCTCTGGAGCCCTAACCAAACCCAACCACTTGGCCACTGTACGCGATGCTCAGTACCTACTACTGATACTTAGTACTTACTTTAGACTCGACAATAAGCTTATCTTGAACCGTGTCGGACTCATAGTACGACGATTTGATACGATTTCGCTGCTGACGTATCTGTTTCGACATATCGTGGCGAAGTCTGAAAGAGTGCAACTACTGATCGATACGTGCTAACGCAACATAATAAAAAATGATGATAGGTACTATGAAACGCATTTATCTCGGGGTGGAAGACGGCTTCGGGCATTTTGTTCGACCCAAACCATACCGACAGAAATTGTTTCCGGTTACTTCGAAACGTTTGTGGTTCGCGTTTCATGGGTGCCCGAAGTTTTGAGTGTACGTTTAATGTGTATGGTCGTTGGTTTAATGGTACCCACCCCTGCCACCCAGTTATAAAACTTCCTTGTAGAACATTATTAGTCGAGAATAGAATAGAATAGAATCGAGAATAAATGAAATCACAGACCACGTTCCATCGTCTTAACGCTAGAACCCAGTCGCATCCGAAGCTTTCACCTCGGAGCTGCTGATTTGGCTGGACTTCGATATTTTCCATCATCATTACAGCATTAATCCTGATTGAAATTGAAGCCCGACCTATTTAGCCCGGGGCCCGCTTTTCTATTCTTTCCCTTGAATGTCTTGACTTTTCCGGAGCGACAACCCACAGGGGTTTCCGTGGGGATTTTGGGCACGATAAAAAAGGTTTACCGGTTTACAGTTGAGATTAACATGGGCCCCGAAGATCTCATTGGAACTCCAAGAACACGTCAAAAGTTATATTTAACTATATTATTTTATTGAAAACGTTCAAAATACTCAGCATCCTAATAGTAGCTGCCTGAGAAAGGAACACTTACATTTTATTTCGAGCATGGTCATCAGCCAGAAAAAGCTGGTGGTCACGCCGATCATGAACACCTTGATTATACTTCACCAAGGGTCTGTACGATCTCTTCAACACAAGTTCCACATAAGTGTCCAAGAGCAGTTTGTCACATAACTTTCTGTAACGTTTAAAAATACGATTTTATTAGTAGCATTAGAACCAAGCGGTTCGTCCACTCCTTCTTTTGCCGCACCTTCAAGACCTGGAATTACTTACCAGTACACGTGTTTTCCTCTTCCTACACTCCCGGGTCCTTTTAGGGGGGCGTGAAAAAGCATCTGATGAGACCGTCAAGCTTAGTGCCACCATTGTAACATGGTACGTGTCTAGGGATTGCAATTCGAATACTTCGAAATTCGAAAAATTCGAATTATTCGAATTTTTGGGCCAATTTATAAATTCGAATTTTTAAACCAAGTATTCGAATTATTCGAATTTCGGTTACTATCATGAAAAACTACTACGCAATAGTAGGCTAGACACTCTCACCATGCACAGACGCCAAAATAAAAGGCCCCCAGTTCCCGATGGTCCCGCTATTCCCAGCCATGGTAGCGGGAAGCTACCGAAACCATCTACTGCTGGCAGCTTATAACTGCAGTACACTACGACTAGACGAGCACCTCACCGAACTCGAGGTAGAACTAATTCGCATAAACTGGCACATATTGAGACTGTCAGAGATCTGAAGAAAGAGGAGGACACCACAACCTGTGAGTCAGGAGACCTGTTCTATATTAGAGAAGGTGATCAGCTCCCCCAGGGAGGAGTCGGCTTTCTGGTAAAAAGGACCTCATCAGCAGCGTTGTTGAAGTTGTCTGTACCTTGTCCTGAAAATCACGAACAGTCGTTCGCTGAAGGTGATACAGGTATATGCGCCGCCCTCGTCTTACCCCAAAGAAACTGCCGAGGTGGTATATGAGGATATTGCTAAGGCAATTAATTACACCGCCAAGGCCACTTACAAAGTTGTTATGGGGGACTTCAATGCCAAAGTGGGAGTACAAGAACGCAGCGAGACGAAAATTTGACGTTATGGAGTGGGGAGCAGAAATCGCATAGGGCAAATGCTAGTCAGCTTTCTCGAGTTACAGGGGCTCTTCTTATGAATAGGTTCTTTAAGAAAAAACCCCACAAGAAATGGACTTGGCTACGCCGGGACTCTGTGATAAAGAACGAGATAGACTTTTTCATAACGAACAGTAAGCACATATTTAGAGATGTCTCTGTGCTCAACAAGTTTAAAACTGGAGGCAATCACCGACTTATCTGAGGCTTTCTAAATATCAACGAAAGATTCCGAATGATAATATAAACCCTCCGACCCACGCCGTTTCAAGTAGCTCTAGGGTCCGAAAAGTCCAACTAGAACTTTAAAATCTTTTCGCCATGCTGGAAACCTCTAGCGGCATTGACGAGAAGGCCAGCATAGTGGTCAAAACATTGCAGGAAGTGTCTGGAAAGTTGTTTCCCGGAAAACGCAGACAGCGAGAGTCCAAGCTCTCTCTGAGACTCTCGAACTTATGAGGAAGAGGCATGAACAACCATCCACACAGTCATCTTCATCGGATGGGAGAGCCTTAAACCAACAAATCAAAAAACTGATACGACGCAACCTCCGACACTCCAACACTCGCACTATCCCGGAGGCAATTGAGTGAAAGTGAAAGAACGAAACTTAAAACTGGGGATGGCAAAACTCCTACCTCAAAGTTCGAGATACTTGAAGAGATCGAGAAATTTTATGGCTATATGCATCACGGATAAGTAAACCGATGGGACACAGCTATGAAGACCACAGTTCCCCAGTCACGCGCCATTACGCCGAGGAGACGCCAGATATCGAGCGGTGCGAGGTAGAGATGGCTCTCCGGCAACTGAAGAAAAACAAGTGCCCTGGTGATGACGGAATTACTACTAAGCTATTGAAAGCAGGTGGCGCTCCAATCTTGAAAGAGCTAGCGAGTCTCTTTATTTCCGTAATCCAGCAAGGGCTAACCTAGGGCATGGAGCGGGAGTGCGGTGGTACTGTTCTTCAAAAAAGGTGATAAGTCCTTGCTGAAGAACTACAGGCCCATCTCACTCCTGAGCCATGTCTACAAGTTGTTCTCGAGGGTCGTCACAAATCGCCTCGCGGGTAATCTCGACGAGTTCCAGCCACCTGAGCAAACCGGGTTTCGAAAAGGCTATAGTACCGTGAACCAGATCCATACTGTTCGGCAGATTGTAGAAAAGGCCCTAGACAAAGTAACATTCTATTGATGGAATCGCGTTGAAGCGAACCGTTTTTAATTTTTAACAGTGTAAGTATTACGCAACATTGCGGTGATTATAGTAATAATGATATGTGAAATAATGTATTTCAAGTTACAAAGACATAAATTTCCTTAAAAACTAATAGTTACATATATTAATTATTTAAGTCAATTTCATACTACAATTAGCGATTCCACTGGCGTTTTCGCCTATAGAATGTCACTTTGTCTAGGGCCCCAGGAGTATAATCGCCCATGTGTATGGCGTTTATGGACTACGAAAAAGCCTTCGACTCTATCGAAACGTGGGCAGTGCTGGATGCCCTGCAGCGGTGTTGTGTCGATTGGCGATACATCGAGGTGCTGAGATGCTTATATGACACTACCACAATGTCCGTCCAGCTTCAAGACCAGAAGACGAAATCCTTAATACTATTATTAAGTTCAGATTGAGACTGTGATTTTAAATGTTTAGAAGAAAATTTACTTTTATTAAATTGAGAGTGAGTATGAATGAGGGAATGCTCACTTAATAAGATACCAAGATACCAAGCAAATATAATTAAGTAAAGTTTATTAAACGCAAATTGTATAAAAATGGGCTGCCTTTTTTTTTCTTATTGATCAGTGTAGGTATGCTCACTAAAAAATCAAAATGTAATAAAATATGCTCCTTTGCAAAAAAAAAAACTTGGAAAAATTCGAATAATTCGAATAATTCGAATTTAGGTCAAGTGAAATTCGAATAATTCGAAATTGAAAATTTTTCGAATTTTGCAATCCCTATACGTGTCTATAATGGTGACCCTCTTTTCCGAGACTATGCCTTCAGCTTACTAAAAGGGAGGTGAAGTCAGATTGACGTGCCCTATATAAAATTCTTTAAAGGGTTCGCTGTCATCTAGAACTATTTACAGAGGCTTTTTTTTTTTAAATTAATGGCACTTGGCGCCAAAACACGTATTTTGACGTGTATGACTTACGTTGACGGCTGTCATAAATGTCAAAATACGTGTCTATCCCATCCATTCATCATTCTATTCTAAAATACGGTAGGAGTACAGACCTATCGTCAATGAATTTCCTCAGCTTGTATTCATCACATTTGAGTTGCTCGGGCTTGATGTCACCCAGCTCGTCTACCTCTGCTTGTGGCTCCACATTGTACTTCGTGCGTTCCAGCATAGTTCTGTCATGTTCCGTTTTCTTATTTTGAAGCTTGTGATCGCACTCGACTAGCAGAGAAATAACAGTTATAATTAGCTTTAGAATTGTAATTAGTGCCGTGTAATACAACTTGCCGCGTTGGTTCCCGGTAGAGCAGCATAGGGCGACCCCATTTCTTCCAGTGGGGGTCGTAAAAGGCGACTAAGGGATAGGGCTGTTCTCCATCCGATAGTAAACATACTATGCTATAACCCGCGCCACGTATCTTGGACCTATATCGTAAGACATACGAGGCTCTGGCGCCCGCGGATTGCTTTGTAATAGTCTATGCTTGGTGCTTTTGAGTTCGTCTACCGCAGTAGCATCCCGTGCTATCCTTAAAAGACACCCAAGAAATGTGTACTGCGCGTATAGGGCACTTTTTGAGCACATTTTAGGTCCAAGATACGTGGCGCGGGTTATATGAGGTTGTAATATACTTAATACCTAAGATGCGAAGCTTTATTAGCGTTTCTTCAAGGATAGTAGCGAAGTAATTCACTTGCATTTGTGTTAGACTGCACATTTTAGACTATTGGAACAAAAATGTCGTCATACAGAATGTGGTGAAAATTTAATAGCAGTTCGTCTTACAAGTTACAAATAAAAACTAAACGAGGAAGTCATTTTCCCACGAGGCGACCGTAGCCCTTTAGAATTTGAATATTAGTCAAATCTATGATGGTTTGGTAAATCGTTTTGAGGTCATTATTATCCTCCTGCCCCTATCCCATACTAGCTCATGCCCGCAGCTTCACCCGCGTAGATATTCGTTCCCGTACCCATTCTTCGAAAACCAACAAAATCCGCCAAGCCGTTCGTGAATTATGAATTCTACTACTACAGAAGACCGCGGCTTAATAACCTCGTCTTGGGTTTCCGATGGTGAGTAGGGTTGCCAGAGCTCACTGGAGGGGTTTTGTGCTGTCAGTGGAAAAACCAAAGGCTTTTCTTTTGCGCTGACGGCACAGAATCTCTCTGTTCTTACAGGGTCGGCAGCACGAGCGTGACTCCCCTGGTGTTGCACTTGCCCATAGGCCACGGTAACCACTTACCATCAGGAGGGCCGTGTGCTTATCCGCGACCTAACTACATAGTATTAAAAAAATTAATTTGGTGGGGGTCACTTTTTTTAAGTGCCGAAATTCCTTCAGAAAATCCCTTTTTAGAAGACTTTTCAATTTGACGTGCACGATTGGGGAGGGGGTCGTGTCACAAGGAGATAGCCGCGTGTCGGTTGCTGAGGGAGCCGTCAGCGCAGCGTGCGACACGCTGCAGTGTGAAAGTAGCCTGAAACCTTTTTCAAAGTTGCCAAGAAAACATGATTGAAGATGTCCAAATGACAGCTAATTACTTTGACGTCATGGACGCCTAACAATTTTGACACACATTCACTCATTATTTTTCGTATACCAGATCATTTTACCTGCTTTTTATATCGTAAGTTTTTGTTATACGTACGCTCAGAAATATTAATAAGATAGGTAGATAGGTATGTACTAACTATTTCGTTATTTTGTATAATATTATGCAGAAACGTCCAACTGTGAACACCGTGTGCGACGACGTCATGGAGGAGTATGCCACCGCAGTCAGGGACACAGAAACCATGATGGAAGTGGTAAGAATATTCCATTCACACGTTCACTCCATCCAATATTTGCCTGTAAGAGATCAGAAGAAGACGAATACATAAAATTTCATCTGCATTTCACGGGGAAAGGTAGATGAAATTTTCTGTGATTCTTTTCTTATGTAGAGACATCAATAGAGACAATTTTTAAAGCATTTAGTATGCTAAACTAAACAAATTATTTTAAATTGGAAAAAGCGAAAGCAATATCGCCCTAAGATGGATGTATAGGAAAATTTGGATCAATCTCGGGCGAAGCTCGGTGGCTCAGTGGTTAGAGCATTCCCCCTGTAAGGGAAAGATCGCGGGTTCGAGTCCTGCCCGAGTATTGATTTCGCTTTTTCCAGTTTAAAATAATCAATAGAGACATATAAAAAAGAGATATTGGGTGGGTACTTATTATAACTAACAGAACGAATAACAATACTCATTTAATTACCAGCATACATACACACATACGCTCACGCCTATTTCCAGGCAGGGTAGGCAGAGACAACAGCCCGCCATTTGACTCTAAATCCTTTTTTTTTTTTTTTTTATTATCACATAAAAACATTAGTATACAGATTAATTCACATAGCACTTATAAACCACTAGGGTTTGCACAGTACTAAAATATTCGGTTAGTTTACTTACACAAAATAATGTACACAATAGCATGTATAAGATTAGACTACCTACCTTACATACTTCACGAGCATTTTTTCTATATATAACACCATACAAATAATGTGAAATAAATATATGAGTACACAAAATGTCGCGCCTTCTAGGGGAGCGTGTTGTTGTTTGTCCAAAACCACGGACTCAGCGCCCTCATGGCGAAAGCCTCTGAGTAAACCTATACAGCAACAGCTCCCGCCTCCTCGGAATTAGTCATAGACGGCAGCTTTTGCTTTGCGTGAGAGACGCTGCCATCTCCATTGTCCAGGGTACACCGCATGGAGGTGCCGGACCAAGCATCAGACTTTGTAGGTATGTTCCTTACTCAAGTATACCCACTTTAGCGCCTTCGCTGCGTTTAGCGGGTGCTGGTCGCGGATGCGCGCGCAGTGCGTCCGGCTGTCCGTCGCGTGTGACGGGTATCCGCCTCACGCAACGCTGCTTTTGAAATAACATGAAACAAGCACGCGAAGCGGACGTACGCGCCGTGCGCCCGCTAAACGCAGCGAAGGCGCTTATAGGTTAGCTGATTACCTGACTTGGTTTTTACCTCGGGATGCAAGAGTTCTCGAATATGGAAAGAATTCCCGAGAATGCTCGATTACTCAAGAAACTAAATGTAAAACTGAGTTCCTGGAAATTGTTAGTTCGAGTAGTCACGAGCACAAACCTTATTGTTATCTATGCTTACAGGGTTCTGAGTGCTCTGACAATGAAGTAGAGGTACCAGGCTATGGGTTAGTTATTATTTTCTTTGTCGTCATCTCTATCTCTATATATAAAAATGAATCCCTATTTCCCTTGGTCACGCCATCACGCGTGAACGGCTGGACCGATTTCGCTTATTCTTTTTTTAGAACATTCCTTAAAGTACGGGGATGGTTCTTACGGAGAGAAAAATTAAAAAAAAAAGAATTGACTGTTAGGCGGTACGAAGTTCGCGGGTCAGCTAGTCATATTATAGATAGATAGTAAGTATTTGATATCATTTTTTTTTTGTTATTCTTTTTCAGTTTAACATTTTTCCCAGCTTGCTTGTTTGCTACTTTAATGGAAGACGCTATTACACAAGTTCGTCTCTTAGGTACCAATGATATTATTTATTGTATTATTTTTTTACATTTTTTGTATGTATTATTAGGCACTTCGAGAGAATTTTACTTTGATGTGCGACATAGCTATTGCAATGCGACGTCGACGTCAGTGCAAGCAATGTGAACGGGTCCATTTAACCATTTCAACGACCATTATAAATAACATCCGCAGTGGAGTTTTTTTGCACCGTTTCTTCTCCACTAGCGCCTAGAAAGCGGTGGTGTTAGTTTTAAGGAGAATTTGACGTCAAAAAGCTGTAACAGTATTGCACTATTTTGAAAAATAAAGAATTTGAATTTGAATAGTTACTTAATACGAATCTGACATTTTACGTAGCACAATCTAGACCCAAATTGATGAACTTGAAATAAGGGTGCCAGAAAGCGGATAAAAATAATTAGGTATATCTCTGACTAATTCTTTTAGTCAGAGTTTCATACGCTAGTTCAATGTGTCCCGTCTATGTTAATCTTTTAGTCTGTGATTATAATCTTCAATATTATAGCGGAATGCAACAATGAGCTGCGAATATTGAAGACATATGTCGACATAAACATACTTATCCGCGATAAGTATGGCGTGCTTCGTCGAATTGACCCGGACGAGCTGGCCGATGTGGACCCCAAGAACCTCGGATGTGATAAATACAAACTGAACAAACTCGCCTCTGACAGGTTGGTAATGAGAGATTTTGGCCCCTACACGATTCTCAGGGTCCACGCCAGCCTCACATACAAGCCTGCACACCTGGCCTCGATTCTGCTAAAGCAAAACCACTCATACCAAGGACAATGCAAAAAAACCATTAAAATTTGGACTCACTATAAAGTAATGTTGTTAAAAGTCTAAAAGTGCTTTTTGTAGAGTGAATGAAACTCTTTTCATTTATTTTTGGACTTGAAAATCTGTAGCAATAAAATCTAAATATTCGTTTCACTTTATTAAAATCGAGGGCCTGCTGGTTTAATAACGAGGCTCTGGCACAGATTTTCTTCTTGTATGTAACGATTATAATCGAAGGTTTAGGTAGGTAGATAATCTTCAGATATTTCCAGCGGATGATCCTGAGAAATTTCATTGATCAAATGATTGAAACTTACGTAGATAGATCTGCCACCAAATCTTGGTTTTCCAACTGGTAGATCTTTCGCTAAACATATCGATCATTCGCCGCCTAAATGACAGACACCGCGAGCCGAGCCGCTGAAAATAGGAGCCGAGACTACATAGAATTTGTCACTAAAATAATAAATACCTATATACCATCATTTTTTTTATTGCAGATTTACTAGGTATTTGATGACAAACCCTATTATGTTGGCGACAGCTAAAATCACACCTTAAATTAAGAGCCCCCTATTATACCTAAAAGACTGTGTCAATTCGTCCACAATACACCGCTCAACGAATTGCCATTTGTCTAGGGGGGGCAGGAACGTTAAAAAGTTACTCTACGTTTCATATATGCTAATCCTAGTTAATATCTATTTGTCGTTTCAGACACATTACCGCCTCGATTTTAGTATCTACATACTTGGAGTTGGCGCTTAACAGATGTTTCGAAACGTTGATGAACTACAACAAACAAATCCGGGCCTATGATACCTACAAGGAGTACTTGGCTGCAGACGAAATGAATAACAAAATGTAAGTATTGGATGCTAGTTTAGCCAACGAAAGATTGTTCAAGAAAACGGCGGCAAATTCGAAAAATTAACGGGTTGGAACATTGACTATACATCGAAATAACTTGATACTGTATTTTTTTTTTATTAGGTACGATAAGACTTGTCTCAATCAATCAATCAATTAGCCTATTTCACTGTTAGTCCTCTCTCTCTTTCTTATCCATTCCTGCCTACTTGCCTACATGGGACTAATGATATGTTTTTAAGTAGCACAGTGATGATAGTAGACTTGTGTGACCGAAAGCAATTTGACGGGTTTGTACTCATAAATACAAACAACTATTACTATGAAACTGGATTCAAGTAAATCGCATTTACAACTTGTTTCTTGGTGAAATGGAGTAAGGAGGAGGAGGAATGGTAAGCTTTCCAGGTATACAGGTATACAGGTATTCCAGGTTTAAAGGGACTCCATAATAATCTTAGCGGTTTTTAATGTACTTTCACCTGCTGTATTATCCATTTTCTATATTTGTACCTACTTTCAGAAAACGTCGCGAATTGCTGAAGCAATTAAGACAGCAGCGAAATCACATCAAAACGGTCACATACGACACTGATCAATCCATAGAGCTTCTCAAAGGTCAATTAGAAGTAAGTGACACTTCGCGGTCCTTAACGACCCTATAAAAGCAAATGCTGGGCAGGATGACCAGTCCTCCCCCCTCCCCCCCTCCCTAGACTAGTGGCAATTCGTTGGCCGACGGTGTATTGTAGAATACATATAATTGTAAATTAAAAATGTTTGTCCGTGATGGACGCAAAAACTACTGAACGGATTTTGATGCAGTTTTTTTGGTTAGAAATGTCTTGTTCAGACTTAAAATCTTACGTTTATTTGATTGCAATCGGTTGAGTAGAACTGAAGATAAGACGGTCATTCTCACGAAATGGTGTTCTTCGTATAATTTCCGTCACGATTTTTAATTTTGATTAAAGTCTATAAATTAGTTATTTAATTGAAAGAACACGTCATTCTTTACGAATTGGTATATTTGGCACTGCATTTAAACACTTAGTTTTTTTATTTATGGAGTGATATATTTTTGAGGGTGACGGAAATTAGGTTTGCGGTGATATAAATGAGTAAATCCTTTCTCTTGTAATATCTTAGACGATATTTTTCTTTGCATGCCGCGTATAAAGCAGGATCATTCCTGACCTTTGTCTTCCCCGTTGCTGTCTAAGTTTTAGTTGCTCCAAAATATCCTCTCGGCTCTTCTTCGGTTTACCCATAATATCTGAAAATAATCGAGTTTATTGTTCAAAAACATACATTCAGAATTATAACTTTGTTCGGTGGGTAGAAACAACAATTACAGGGAGTTTTATGATTTCGGTCACTTTTAGCGTGACGGAAATGTGTGACTGAAATTAGGGAAAATGGGATTTTTTTTAATTTAAAAAGTAATTAGAACATAATTTTAACAACTAATTCTTTTCATACATAAAAAATATATAATTACGTAAGAATAGTTTGATTGATAGTTATTTCGAGCAAGAAGTAATTAATTAAATGAGCGAACAGAAACTAGAAGACTTGTAAACCATGCGAACGGAAATTAGGTACTTACCTCACTGGGACGCCCGGAGAAAATGTAGTACGCGTGCAGTTCGCTGGATGTCTGTGGCACTACTAACGCTTGCCATACATGCGATAGGGATAGGTACAATTTACATATCTAGGGTTGTTTTCACGAATTTGTAGTGGGTGACAGAAATTAGGTATAAGGAAAGGACAAACATATTTTACGTTGTAACTAAATAAGTAGCCATGTTAACGTTATTATATTTTTAGTATAGCTCAATTAATCTATCTAATTTATAAATAAAGGGCAATAAATGTATAAATCAAAGCTTGTCTTGCACTTTTTAGGCTCAGAAAGTATTATTCTGGGTTCTGGACAGTGAACGGAAATTAGGAGAATGAATCAAAAACAATTATTCTGAGGTATTTTTGTACCAAAGTAGATGTATATAATATCATTCCTTATTAGATAATTGCCAAAACTAGCCCCCAGAAAAAGAATTAATCCAAAAATTTTAAAAATGAAGTAGATAATTGAATGGACGTTCGAAAATCTCACTCCCTGAGAATGACCGAAGAGATCCACGTGGGCGGAGCCGCGGGCGAAAGGCTAGTTGTAGAATATAATGATGAATGTATTGGATTTGACGTTTATGACAAGTTGACTGACGACTGCCATATGCGCCAAGTCCCTTACATTCGTCATTCGATCTATTCTACTTACAATACGCCGCGCCGGCCAAATAATTGGCACTTGCCTTGGGAGCTAGATGTTTGTTACTCAATCGTTTCATAACGCCTGAGTAGATCTAGCAAAGTCTGGCTACCGTTACGCCACAGAGGCTGTCTCTTAGAAAAAAAATGTTACAAAGCATTATTTGATCATTGCAGGATTCGAACCTACTATCAGAGGCACGAAGCAGGTATACAGACAACTGGCAGATTGCCCGCACTGAGCAGAACACGCAGACGATCTTCGACACGGAGGCTGGTCCCTCGAAGATAATCAAGTACTTCCGTCAGAGACACGACCACGAGGCGCGCGTGCACACTGAAATAGAATTACTTACTAATATTAAGATAAGCGTAAGTCCACTTTCTAATAGATCAATCATTTTGATATAGTTATATATCGATGGATATAGTTAGTTACAGGCAAAAAACCTTAATTGTGGTACGGCTACGTTGTTGTGACGTTATTAAACGTGCAGAATCACTCAATAAATGATTTGAGTGCAAACAAATATGATTTTTTCGTGAGTTTTGGACGACAAGAACAATTTACAATTTCATAATAAGAAGCACATTAAAAAAACTACTACTTAATTAACTTCTGCGATATAATCTCCAGGAGACCTTACGCGAAGTGGAACAGTGGATGGAGAAATACGACAAGGATATGGAGAGCATAGATTTAAGGATTCAATTAAAAAAGAACGATTACAATAGTCAGGTGCAAACCAGGACCGATATGGAGGACCTGGTAATATTATTAAATATTCTATTTAGGGTTCTTACACATTAATACGAACACTATAGGATTTCAGGGCATGCTACGATGTCGCGTGGAATGATGCTACGATGTCGCGTCTTGCTACGACGCGACGTTGCATTATTCTACTACGTAGCTGCACGTTGTGCTACGACGATACGGCAGTTGTCTCGAAAAATTAAACGTTCTTACCTTACAGCATGTTTCTGCAGCACTAGAGATATTCTCCTCACTCGTAAAGAAGAAACAGATAAGTACAGTGTAGCGTTCTCGGGTATTAAATGATACTAGCGAGTCACTAACAAGATTTAATAATAATTAGGTCGTGGGTAGTAAGGGCCCGTCACAATTTTTGCTCTGGCAGCGGTCGTTGTACTTCCCGGGAGCGAGGCGCGGCGAAGAGGCGCAGCTCAGATGGTCGGCTGCGTGGAAGGTCGCCGATGGTCCGGGGTCTATCGCTGTGAGGCGAGGCTGGACCGCGATAGCAAGTACTCAGCACGATGTGTCGATTACCAGGCTGGTAATCCCAAACTTAAAACCCTGGAACAATGATAGGGGTCAGCGATGTCCCAAATATGGCTCTGCTAAGCGACACTGTTGAAGCCGGGTATTGATGCTGATGATGATGACGGCGTGAAGCGCTCGGGAAGTTGGACCCGTAGCAGGTGCAGTGCAGTGTGGCGATCAGAGCGGGTTAGGGATAGCGGCGTTCACTATTCCAGGCAAAGCAAAATGGATGAAAGATTTATATGATCTAGCATGGATGCATGAGATCGTAATTAATTATCCCTATGGGATGCAAGTCCTCATAGAATAAATATGTACAACACAACATTCACTATTAGTACCTAAGCGCTGCAAAATGTAGGATTTATTTTCACTACGTAGGTAGGTAGGTAGGTATACAATTATGTAGGTGCTACTATCCTGAGCGTTTCCTAATGGTGTTAAAATATGTTCGACACTTACCCAATCCGGGGTGAAGCTCCTATTTAATTATCTGGAATGATGTTCCAGATGAAGCAACGTTTAGGCAGGCCGTTTGTGTTTAATGCCGTAACTCCTACTATGTTAACTTCACAATTAATGACGGGAAGCCTAGGTAATAGTGTCTAGACTTCTAGAATAGCCTAGATCGCGCGCGGCGCAGGTAAGATGTACGTGCAGTCGCTGAGAGGCTTCGATGTAGACTGACGAGGCTGCCAGTCAACTGTGTCGCCGCGCTTTGCAGAAACAATCGCTTAGGGGCGGAGTTTAATACAATAGACCAGTTGCTAGGTACAGTCCTGAACACAATCTTTAACGTTTTATTAAATTTTTGTTACCTACACATTTCTTGTATCTTGCACAGAAGATACTGGAAAAGTGTTTTTTTTTTTTGGGTAACAGTCGTCCGTGGCGTCCGTCGTAGCTCGATGTCGAATCGTCTTTATGAGTGAGAGCCTATTATTCCATGGGCATATTTCCTGGATCGCGTTCTCGGAGGCACTCATAAGGTCCTCCAGTGTACAGCAGCTGGGCAATGGTCTGTGGAGCAACTCCACATTCACACCGCAAGTCCGCGTCATCTGAGAAACCCCACATAGACCGATTCTCCCTGCTTCAGTCGACCTGTGTTCGAAGTCTATTTAGGGACTTCCACCTCCTCCAGGAAAGGTCGTGTAGCTTTGAGATCATCCCTAGTCAAAAATTTTCAAACCCTTCAATTTTTCAACAGTATGCTAAGCACGAGGTAGAAATGAAAGATTGGGTCAAGTTCACCACGGACCGTGAAAATGAGAGGCTGTACCGTCTGAAGATGAACACCGCTGCGATAGCAGTGCAGGCATGGTGGCGCGGCATTCTTGTTAGGCTGGCTCTTGGGCCTTACAAGGCACCTAAAAAGGGTAAAGGTGCCAAAGACAAGAAGAAGTAACGTTTATCTTAACCGAACCGAACATACTGCAAGATATTTTGGTTTTAGAGTAAGATAGGAGTTTCAAATGAGACATTTAGGTCAAGGGTCTTATGTCTCATCATAGGTTCGTGACGATTTTTAACGCCTTCGCTGTGTTAAGCGGGCGCACGGCGTGGACGTCCGCTTCGCGTGCTTGTTTCATGTTATTTCAAGAGCAGCGCTGTGTGAGGCGGATACCTGTCACATGTGACGGACAGCGGACGCACTGCGCGCGCATCCGCGACCCGCACCCGCTTAACGGAGCGAAGGCGCTTATAAAACACTGCCCTCAATGCCCTCAAATTTTATTTACCCGTATGCGGAAGTGTTCTCAAAAGTTCTCATGGTTTCCTACAGTGTACGATACGTGTGACAAGGGATAGAACGCACTGCACACGTTAGATAATACATGAGCCTAGTTTGTGAGATAACTTCACATTCACACTGTAGGTTCACTTCACTTACCTTGACCGGTTCTCTGCTGAAGACTTCCCATCCAAACCACGGAGTCCCCAACTCGCCCCCGGGTGCTAGTCTATATCGGTTGAACCAGGACTCCTAGATAATTTAATTTGGAATTCGATAATGGCTACTATGGGTAATCCATTCCTATTATCGACGTGTTACCCCTCTTACATCAGCTCTGTACGCAGCTAGTATAGCTCAATTAATTATCTACGCGGTGAAATCGCCATTTTCGCAATTACAGTTAATATGGCTGATGGTTCTAGCTTTTAGACCGATTGATTTTTTATACTCATGTCGGCCGGCAGTCTACGAATTTTGCATTTATTCACCTTGACATGTACAGTATGTAAACGGTATCACTGGGTACTTACCCTACTACTTTTACTAGTTCATTCGAGGTATTAAATATTAGGAATTTGCTCTTATTTGATAAAAATATTATATTGACGTACCTACTTACCTACCTATATGGAGTTGCCTTCTTCCCTTATTGTATTGATCAGTCTTATCTTAATTCTTATTTATAAATGTGTGATGGACTATGACGGTGTTAACTCCCTTACTTCCACCCTCCCCTTACTTTGCAGGATTATTTTTTTCGAAAACTATGTACCTAGAAGTAGTTTTTGAATATTATGAATGTAGGTGCTAATATACCTAGCTATTATAGTTTTACATATTTTAAGATAGTTTTTATGGTTTAGTATAATTAAAAATGTTTTGTGTATTAAATATGATAACATATTAAATGATTTTTTTATTTCATACACTCGTTCACGGAATCATTATTTGAATCGACTCGAAAGTTTGTTTTGTTTGGACCTGTCTAAGAAGGAACCTTTTTTAAAACTACTTTGGTCACAGCATACGGACCACCTGATGGAAAGTGATTATCGTGGCCTATGGACGAATGCCCCACCAGTGGAGTCACAACGCGATTGAAGATTTTGACCTCCTCCAACCTAAAATCACGGTAGGTACAGTTTGGTTCTATTAAGAAGAGCGTAATGTTGCCGGAGAAGTTGCACATTTTACTCGAATATCTAAATAATAAACATATTATTCTGCAGTAGTTTCCCCAAGCGACTACAATATGGGGTTCTTCAAGAAGGGCATTAGAAGGTTTCTTCAGGGTCGACAGCGCGAGTGTGACGCCCCTGGTGTTGCATACGTCCATAGGCCACGGTGACCGCTCCCATCAGGTGGGCCGTGTGCTTGTCTGCCAACTAAGTAGTATAAAAAAAAAATTGTAATAAGTACCTACATAAACTAGTAGAATGTACACGGGACGACGTATAAATAAGACCATTCTCTGTACCTACATTCATGTGAATAAATGAACTTTGAACTTTTAACTTTGAAAAATTTCTATGAGAACAAAAATAGTATTTCATGATAGGCATGCCTTTCAAACTTCAATTAAAGCATTTCTCCCAGAGATATACGGGGATGCCTAGCCAGAAACGTGTTTGATAATTCCTAGTCTCGTTCAGTGCAGCTCTAGTCAAGTGTCTGCCTCTGTGGCGTAGCGGTAGTGAACGCGGCTGCTACGCAGGAGGCGCGGGTTCGATCCCCGCTCAGTGCAAATATTTGTATGCATGAATATGTATATTTGCATTGGTCTGGGTGTTTTCTATGTATAATATGTATGTATTTACAAAAAAAAAATGTATATAAGTATGTTTATCCGCATTCTGGAACCCATAACACAAGCTAGTTAAGCTATGCTTACTTTGGGTCTAGATAGCGTTGTGTAGAATGTCCTACAATATTTATTATTTATTATTATTATAGTGTAAACGGCTCAGCGGAGCGAGGTTTTGTAAAAAATAGCTGTACCTAACAAATATGGACCTATAGAATATTTTTCTGTGGAAGTAAATTTGGATCATCGCTCGCATCAGAAACGAAACCGCAACGCAAACTCGGACCGCCCAACCTTAAACTTAAACGTAGCCTTACAGATAGAAGAAAAAAAACTGAAAATGTCTTTAGCCTGTCATTTTGTCATTCGGTTAATAAAATAAGCAGTAATCTGCAGAAATGCTATTAAAGTAAGAGATAACTCCGATAGATTATTCTAATTTATGGACCTAACTACGTAAGGATAGCTACTACTAAGAGATAATCTAGCATTTATAGTTATGGATTGTGGTAAGGTAAATACAGATTTTGTATAAATAAACGACTATAATACCTTTAAACTTTACTAGCTTTACTTGAATCTTCCTCATTATTTCATTCAATCATCGCATGGTAAGTGTAGGGTAGTGAATAAGGCTTCGATCCAGGTTTACCTCCCACGGAGTTATTTCATTCAATCATCTCATGGTAAGTAAGGTAGTGAATAAGGCTTCGATCCAGGTTTACCTCCCACGGGGTTATTTCATTCAATCATCGCATGGTAATGTGAATAAGGCTTCGATCTAGGTTTACCCCACGGGGTTAATTGGTCAGACTCAGCTGACAGTCGTAACTCGTACCTACCCATAAAAGTTTAAAGATTAGAGAGAGTGGGTCCCAGGGCTTCAATGTATGACTATCTCGGTATCGATTATTTACAACCTACATAATATTACGAACTAGGTAGTTAAGTACTACTACACTGTAACTACTGTAAGGGAGTACGCACACTTATTCAGCTCTATTCAGCTTTTGTCCATAGAAAACAACGATTTTGTATGGAGACGCGTACGCGTCCTTTCAGCTTTCCGCGTCTATTCAGCTTTCGCGCCAAACCGGTATAAAATGAGGATAAATGTGTTTTTATCATGCGAATGCTATAGAGTGCGTTCAGCGCTGTTCCGCCGCATTCAGCGCTGTTCCGCCGCGTTCAGCGCTGTTCCGCCGCGTTCAGCGTTCCGCCGCGTTCGACGTCGAACGCGGCGGAACAGGGGATGCTGGGGATGATTCGCGACTCATCGACAAGTTGCGACCTGTATTGTTACTGCATTGATTTAATTTATTATTGCGTAATCATTATGCACGAAAGATCAAAGGGTGCAGACGAGTTTTAAAATAATTATAAGTAATTATTTTATTTAGGTAGTTATAAGTACAAAAAATGATCGACGAAGAAAAGTTTATATTGTTAGTTCAAAAATATTCTTGCTTATACGATTTAAGTTCATCACATTATAGCGATCAAATGAGAAAAAATAATGCTTGGGACGAAATATCAAGAATATCAGTAGGCAGAAGCGTTTCAGCGGCGATAGCACGCTATGACGGCTTTTCTCATTCTTACGACGCCGCGCCGTACGCGGCGTACGCGGCTGATAGAAGCAGAGCTGAATAAGTGTGACCAAAATCATTCAGCGAAACGCGAATGGAGCTGAATAAGTGTGCGTAGTCCCTAAGTCCTCATATCTGAAATCTGAAACGGATCTGAATCCTCTGAATTTTAGAGTCTGACTCGAAACTCGAACGAACTTTTTTAATCTGCATGCTGCATGCAATTTAAGTAGTGATGGTCAAGCATGCAAGATTGTCGATATCGACATTTTCGATCGATATAACAATTTGACAGTGGGCAGTGACTAAGATTGACAGCCTGTGTGGCGTGGCAATAGGAAACGCGGCCGCTACGCAGGAGGCGCGGGTTCGATCCCCGCTCAGTGCAAATATTTGTATGCATGCATATGGATATTTGCATTGATATGGTCGTACCTCGGAGAGCACGTTGTCATCGGTCCCGGTTGCCATACGAACATCTATGGCAGTCGTTACGGGTAGTTGAAGCCCAAAAATGTCCAGGACCCCAGACGTCGAGGTGAAAGCTTCGGATGCGACTGGGATTAACGCTAGGATGAAGAAGAAGAAGAAGTGAGATTGTCTTTATCTTTAATAATTAATTATTTTTATTTTTTATTTGTCAGTTGTGTTTCTAATACTTAACTATCTTTATAAAGGGAAAACGACCCGCCCCGGCTTTGCCTGTGGCATACTTCGAATTCTTGACATTTCCGGATGACTTGACATTTTATGATTTCTGCTCCGCTTCCTTAAGGAGTAACGTGATGATATATAGCCTATAGGCAGCAGATAAAATTAAAGACTTCCAAGCTTTCCTTTCAAAGAGAGAGGATATTCTATTTTCTTTTTTCCCGCAGGCTATCAAATTCCGTGAATTAATTGGTCAGCATGTATTTCATGCATCCTTATCTGATATTTTAGAAGATGGGGAATCTGAGTCCAGTAAAGCGTCTAATAAACGGTAACTTTGCATCTGTACCTACTTACTTATTTCATTATTCGTTTACTTTTAATTTCTGAACTGAATTTTATTTTTATATTACAGCTCATACTTATTGAGAGGTTGTTTCTGTGCTATCCTCGAAGATACTAAAAGCCAATTGAAGTGTTTGAGTAAGTTTTACATAAACCTTGATTAATAACTTTCGTATGTAGTTTTTAATGATTTTATTTAAATATTTATTACGTAAATATTATGATAAGGAAAAGTTGCCTATTAGAAATCGCTCATGAAAGGCCATTAAAGGTACATATTTCTTGTATTTTCCGTACATGTAATATAAGTAACTAGGTGATGCCCGCGGCTCCGCCCGTGTGGATGTCGGTTAGCGCTAACATGTCCTTTCCCAAGGTCTAATCTAACTCTCTACCAAATTTCATCAAAATCGGTTCAGTAGTTTAGGCGTTCAATTGTAACATACAGACAGACAGACAGAGTTACTTTCGCATTTATAATACTAGTTGGGATTTATTAGTGTAGGTACAGAGATTTTAAATAAAAAATATCATTAATTTGCTAGATGGATTCAGCACTAAAATGAAAACTCCTGGCCCTGAAATACATTTACCAGATTCATTGGAAGAACTCAATTACCTGAAACGAAATGGTACAGAACACATCATAGTATATGCAAAACTTGACACAGACAGGTATTTTGAAATTAGAAAAGACTTTAATGAATTAAGTCACTACCATAATAATTAAAATAATGTATTATTGAAAGTATATTTAAAGAGCATAAGATATATATTTTTATATAAAAAGTGTTAGGGAAATATCGTAGTATCGTAAGTCGAAAGCAGCTGTTAGTACCTACAGGAGTAGGAGGAATGGAGAATGAATAATGCTAATTAAACAATATAAAAAAAATTAATTACTAAATCGTATTTCTTATGCCAATATGTAGTGTACCCTGAGTACTACCAGGTGTCTTCGGGTTCGGGAGCGTTTCCCTAACACCCTGTATATCGTATAGGGCCCTAGCAAGATTTCAGGTCTCGAGCTAACCTCAACTTCAAGCCGGTAAGTATACCTTCCGCTTGAAGTTTGATACTCTGGTACTGGTGACGTTCCATTCGAGACTGGATGGAGTCATAATACCTAAACCAAATATTGTTGGCTAGGTGTAGATACGAGACATGACCACCGCGCCTCTCACAGATCCAGACGTTGAGTTTCCTCTGTACCTAAGCTTCAGTGTGCATCTGTATTTCAGGAAATACGTTTACAAAGTGTTAAATGGTACTTATTTGGAGCTAGCACAATGCAATACTTTCTCCTACCTGAATGAGGGTATTGACAGGATTGTTGGCCTCGAAAACTATCGCTACGATTTGAAAATAGATAATGAAAAGAATAAAATGTTAGTAAAAGCCTACCACTATACGCCTACTGCCATAGGCGGGGAATTCATCCTCACACATTGCGACCGGAAATGGTGCGCACTGTGCGGTATGAAAGGAACTTCATCCCTCGCACACTCAAGCTGTGGAATGAATTCCCCGCGAGGGTTTTCCCAAGCGACTACAATATGGGGTTCTTCAAGAAGGGCATTGGAAGGTTTCTTCAGGGTCGGCAGCACGAGTGTGACACCCCTGGTGTTGCATACGTCCATAGGCCACGGTAACCACTTTCCATCAGGTGGGCCGTGTGCTTGTCTGCCACCTAAGTGGTATAAAAAAAACTACCTATGAATATTTATTTTTAAGAATTACGCGGACTTATACGTAGTGACGGACTTCCAAGTCAAAGGTAGACTTAAGATTGGTCAGGTTGTAAGCGATGCTTTTGTTGCAGTCCTACTGATTGAACTAGGGACAAAAAATTGCCCGTGGTCCTACCAGTAGGACCAGGTAGAAGGGCCACGGGCAACAAATGGAAGTGAAGGAGCAAGAGCCGGAGAGCGAACCCCGGGCTCTAAGGCAAGGACCTCGGACGCAATCGGGATACAAGGCTAAAATGATGATGATTGCAAAGCCGGATTTATGAGGAATTAATAGTATTTTATTTATAGATGCAGTTCGATCCAATCATTAGGAAATCAAAATACATCACGCCTTCCATTTTGCGATCATATTGTTGTACTTACCTATGTTCCCAGATATGGTAAAGTTAAATTAAATTCTTGCTACACACTTTCCTACTTCACCTAGTCGTGGTGGTTTGAAAATTGTAATTAATAAATCATACTATTTTTTTTAAGAACTTGCAAAGGCCTTGCTAAACAAGTGAGAATGCAGCGAAATCATATCAAAGCAAAATTATATGACACTGATATGGTTATACAGAACCTGGAGAAGGAAATTAACGTAAGTTTTTCTTACTAAAAGGCTGAAACAATTGGGAGTATGTTGTCCCTACCTACCCTAGAAAGAAAAAGGCGTGAGGATATAAGAGTATTTAGATATGTCCTTTCCGACCTCCTCTGTGTACCTACTACCTATTTTAAGTTTTCAAACCAATTCAGTTTCAGTTTTGAGTGGAATATTACTAACTATATAGAATTTGCAGTGGACTGCAGTAGGCTAATTGATTGATTGATTGATTGATATAGAATTTATGTAAATGTAGATGAATAGGAATCTACCAAGAAGGACAGGAACCAAATCAACTGCACCTGCAAGTTGGTAGACCTGCTGATTGACTAGCGTTCGCATAAATTTCTGGCAGATAAGACTAGCCTAGCGGACCTCGAGAACAACGCAAAGATGACGACGATGATTTTGGATGACAATTTGACCTTACGACAAAAGATTTCCTTGTTAATTTATTTATTTAGGATGCAGAGCCGATGAGTGAACTTAAGCTTAGGTATACAGAGAACTGGCAATTGGCACGAATGGAACAGCACAATTTGACCATTGCCAATAAGGAAAAGATTCCTCGGTCTAGCATCAGTAATTTCAGGCAAAAGTATGGACAGGAAGTTAAAGTGCACTGGGAAGTACAACGGTTACTTAAAATTCAAATAAGCGTTCGTATGATTTCATTTATTTATTAGACCTACTTATCTACATAATATAACTAAGTCTGTGAGTCAAATCAATCAACCTTACCTGCTATTGATTGACTACTTCGGCCCTGGTACAGGCTTCACCAGTTACATCTAAAACCTGAACTTTAGTGCTCTGGGTTCACTCTTCTTTTCCTTCTTTCACGGATGCAACTGGCCAGCTTCAGATGAATGCCTACTTCAGAGCCTTATTCGTTAATCAGCTGGTGTTTCAGGAGCAGGTGAGGTTAGATCCTCTGCGGCGTGGCGGTATTGAACGCGACTGGCACGCAGGAGGCGCGGGTTCGATCCCCGCTCAGTGCTATATTTGTATTGCATGAATATGGATATTTGCATTGGTATGGTCGTGCCTCATAGAGCACGTTAGACCGTCTGTCCCGGTTGCCATACGAACAGTCGTTATATCTGTTGGTTTAGGTCCTGAAGATTTTGATTGAGTCCAATACACCCTAATTCTAATTCTTTCATTTTGTAATTTGGATAAGGAATAAGCAAAGCAACAACAAGTTTATTTTCCAGGCGACTTTGTCTAAGATTGAATTGTTGATGAATAAGTATGATAAAGATTTAGAAAATATAGAAAAACAAATACAAATAAATAAGAACACTTATTATGATATGCGTAACAAAAGAATGGAAATGGAAGAAATGGTTAGTATCTGGTGAAAAATTAGGAAACCTGAATATAAGACGGAGTAGAGGAGAAGCCTATGTCCAGCAGTGGACTGCGATAGGGCTAATTGAATGGGAATTAGTACTGAAATTACTATGTAGCATGAGGTGGATAAGAGGTGAATGCTGGTCATCGAATTGAGATTGATTTGATGAAACATAGTATAGTTCATCCAATCCGTAATACTCGTCAGAAACCTTTGTGACTCTTTGTACTCTAGATTCATCAGAATCAATCAGGTGTTCTGGTGGTGAACGTTCGTGTCTCACACGCAGTTCTTTCCAGAAGAGACAAAAATTCTAAATTCAAATTAAGTATGTGGGGTTCTATAATTTTGGATGTTTAAAAATAAAATTGAATCCCGCTAAAAATAAGCACTTTAAAAAACTCATAATGCCATCGCTAAAGTATAATTTTATACTTATACTTATTATTACTTACTATTGATTCTTTGATTCTTTGACAAATTAATAATAATAATAATAATAAAACGTCTTTATTGTACACCAAGGATTTCAAAATGTTACATAATGTTACAGGTTCGTGGTAAGTACAGTTGGCGGCCTTATCGCTCGGTGGCAATTTCTTACAGGCAACCATAGGATGGATAGACAAAAATAGGAAAAAGAAAGTTTTCGGGCAGTTTGGTGCACTTTGATAATATATATAAAGAAAGTAAAGTAATAGTAATGATGAAGAAGAAAACACATAACATAATAGCTACCTACCTGAGTAGGTCTAGGTATATAAGCAAACATACATAAACATACATACCATACATATCACAGGAGATGTCACAATATAATATATACACATGAGAATGCTAATGTTTAGCAATTTAACCAAAAGGCAACAGTAGGATCTTTGTTTTTCTTCTTTTGTCAGAGAGATAGATAGTACTCTTTGACAAGTCTTTTGAATACAGACAAGGACTGAGCTTGCCTGGCAGTCACTGGCAGAGCATTCCACAACCGAACGGCTTGAACCGAAAAGGATTTGTCGGCAAAGTTAGTGGAATGGCTCGGCATTTTCAATCTCAGATTCTCTGATGATCTCAAAACTCTCGAGTGCGTGTTTTGCAAGAATTCAAAGCGCTGTTTTAGATAAAAAGGAGTTAGTGGGTTAAATAAGATGTTGTACAGTAAGGAGAGAATATGAGCATTCCGGCGAAGGCGAATAGGTAACCACTTGAGCTTTCTTCGAAATTCAGAAACATGATCATATTTACGTATTCCAAATATGAATCGTATACAAAGATTTTGGAGTCTCTCAAGCTTATTAAGTTGGTCTTCAGTGAGATCTAGATAGCTGACATCAGCATAGTCGAGAATAGGAAAAAGAAGAGATTGTGCAAGCGCAGTCTTAGTGACAACGGGTAGGAACTACCTCCTAGATATTAATAACTATGCTTTTATATTTTGTCAGTTGGAGGAGCGGCATTCTTTGATAAAAAATTGGACTAAATTTAAAGAAGAACGAGAAACTGCTCGCCTTTATGCCGAGAAGATGTCAAATGCTGCGTATACCATACAGGCCTGGTGGCGTGGAGTACTTGTACGTCTCCACCTTGGGCCGTTTGCAGAAAAAACAGCTGATAAAAAGAAGAAGAAAAGAAAATGAACTATCATACATAATCATTCTCCTGTTCTCGTTCAATCCAATGCCGTGGAGTCGGTCCAATATGTTTCTTCTTCCATAAATACCTTAACGTAGAAAATAACTTTGTATTTATGATGATTACTAATAATTTAATAAACCAATGATTTTAAGATGAAGTATCTATTTCTTTATCAAAGTCATATATCTAGCTAGTCAAGTTTTATAGTTAACAACAAGCCAGGCTATTTTTTTTAAATTAATACCTACCCTTATTTTGTCTGCCCAGCATCTATTCAGTTGGTCAGAGTATTCTTCGTATACTGTAAGACTGGTCGCTGGTTCAAGCACTGTCTTGGATACTGGTTTTTTCCGATCTAAATCTGTAAGAAAAGCTAGCATAGTAATTGCTTTAAAATTCCATTAAATTGATCGACTGGAGTAATTAAAAATCAACACCTATCTAAATATATACATAACTCAAAGGTGACTGACTGACTGGCATAGTGATCTATCAACGCACAGCCCAAACCACTGGACGGATCGGGCTGAAATTTGGCATGCAGGTAGATGATAAGACCTAGGCATCCGCTAAGAAAGGAGTTTGATTAATTCTACCCCCAAGGGGATAAAATAGGGGATGAAAGTTTGTATGAAACTTTGTCAATTTTAAACCGATCGGGCTGAGACTTTGCATGCATAAAGCTATTATGACGTAGGCATTCCCTAAGAAAGGATTTTGAGATGTAGGCAGGAGATCCAATAACTTTGACTCAACTCAACACTAAGCGATAACCGACATCCACGCGGGCGAAGCCGCGGGCAACAGCTAGTTTATTTATAAAATGATTGTAATTCCGATAATCATCGGTAGATGGCTCTACGACGAAGAAGAATTTCGAAAATCCAAGACGTGATCAAGTAGCTCATATAAAATTGCTCACAGCAATCTATAGGGACTGGTAATGGTTCAGCCCCGCCTTGGATATTCATTTTTTCCGTTGTAAATCTATAGTTATTTTAAAACAAATATATACCTACGAAAAAAAACTGAAATCAAGATGCTGGGCAGCAGAGAAAGAAGGTAGGTAGGTACGATGCGGTGTCGTTGCCATCATAATACGTGGCAGTGGCAGATATGAGCATAATGATCATGTGAGTATAAAAACTAATTTAATACATCATTGGTGAGTACGTTAAATCATTGTACATGTGTACATGCTCTTGTTCTACTGTAATCTATTGGTGTACAATAACGAATTATCTATCTATCAGCACTTTCAGCAGACACCAACATTTCCATTATATAAGTTACTAAAATGCGGATATCGTAAACCTATATTCAAAGTACTTTAATGGAAAAACCCCACACGCAAACTAAAATTATTCTCGGGACTAAAGCCAATTATCGGTATCTAATGAAATGTTACCGATAGATACTCATTTTGATTAATCGATATTCTTAACATCACTAGCTGCAACGTCACTAAAGTCACGTGACCAAACCGTCCAATCAGAAAGCTGTATTTGACAAGTAAAATGTAAACTCTCCACGCGAATGTTATCAAAAACTTGTATTTATAGCTTTATTTATTAATTTATTTCACGTATTATGCCGAAAAAAGAAAAGGTGAGTTAAAGAATTGAAGAAAAAATTGTATTTAAAGAAGTGGATAATTTCTTGGCAGACAAAAAAGAACGGTAATTTAGTTTGTCGGCATTTTACGCTTCTTTAACTTGTAATACCTACTATGCCATGTCAGTTCGTTTATGGTATGCGGTGCTGCATAATTTACGTGTGTTAAAATCTCTATATTGGTGATTACCGTGTGTTGTGAGGGTTTAAGTGGAAGCTGTTGTTCGCAGGAGGCGATGAAGACTAAAATTGATAAAAATAAGAACGGAGACAGTGAGCCTGAGGTGAGTGTTTTCATTATAATTTTCAACATCGTATCATCTTCCCGTTGGCATCCGAGATACGCCGATATTAACTGAGCTACTTGACTTGATCAGCAATAGACAAAACTGGATTTCTGCCGTTCTTGGACGTCAGCGATTCCACAAAAAAAATATTAGGTACAGATGTCTATATTGTTGTTTATAGTCATCAACAAAATAATGTTTTTGCAAATTATTATAAAATCAATGCGAATGAGATGAATATGGTATTCTTCTGAACTGTAATAGATTGTGGTAGTCAGTTGGCAATTGTTGTAAAGTCAGTTTTATTATTTCAATCCTGTTAATCCCACTCTAGGTCAGGTAGCAGTATTTTTTGCGTCTAATTATCATAAATACAGTGTTTTTAGTAGTTTGAACTTCTAGTAACTGAGTAAAACTGATATTTTTTACCTCTTTCACATTCTTATATACCTAGCTAGTAAGTCTGTGGACTTATTTCTACCCTAGTAACAGTAAGAATCATACATATAGGAGTGATCTGTTTGGCAGACTTCTGCTATGGCAAAGTACAAAGTCTAATAATGTTAGAAGTTATACAGACATAACACCACCTTAGACATTCAAGTAATTTGTTCAAACAGGCTGGTTCAAACCATTTGATTTAATTAGTATTAAGCAAGTCTGTGTCTAAATTTGATCAAATTTAATAAATAAAAAGATTATACTAATTTGATCAAAATGTTAAAACCAACCTGTTTGGCCAAATCAATTGAATGTCTATTACGGGTATTACAATGGATTTCTTCATTGATAGTAATCACAATTAAGTGAAGTTAAACTATCTCATAACCCAGTTTAGTTACTGAACTTAGGTTTACTGGTGAGGTCCATGTCATCTGTGAAAATAAATCCAGTTCCACTTCATCGTGGACTCATTTCCTTTCATTTTCCACAAAATGGGCCAACAATAAAAAACTAAGTTAAACCGCAGAATGTAAAATCAAGACAAAGTAACTGTATTACACACTGTTCCATTCTCCATACTGTGTGGTCCATTCTGCTTAAATATGGCTAGGTGTTCTTAGATCTTATTAGCAAGGAAACTAGTATTGCCAAATTCACACGTATTATGACCTATCACATCAAACATAACAATTCTATTTATTCGCTAATTACCTTGATCTGATAATTACATTGTCAGACCAATGTAATTAGCGAGTTGAAAATAAAATGTCTGTGGTTATGAATGAAATGGCCCACACATGAACAGTAGATCATCTGCTGGGTATGGGTGGATCGAGTGAACCCACCCATATTAGCAAGTTAAAAATAAAATGTCTGTGGTTATGAAAAATGAAATGGCCCACACATGAACAGTAGATCATCTGCTGGGTATGGGTGGATCGAGTGAACCCACCCACACATAAAAACTGCACCATGACCTGGAGTTGTGGATACTAGCACACCATACCATACTGTCTGCCGGGTAATTGTTGTCTTTTGGAAAGAATAAAAATAAAAATTCCGTGTTCCATAATTCAAATCATCAATATTACTTTTGTAGTTGTTCCAATATAGGTTTACGTTTTGTAACAAGAGGCTACATTCGGCAATAATTCTGTTTTACAGTATAAATAGAATTTATACGTAAACTAACTTCATAATTGACAGTATGGAAGATGTGTTAATTGTATGTATGTGGATGTTAACACCAAAATTGTATGTTTCATATCATTATTTGGTTTCTGTGTATTCACATCTGTATTTTAGTCGAGTGTAAATTTCGACATTGACATGCTAATAATTTAGATAATGGCTGCGGAAAAGAAGTTTCCATAATGAGATCAATTAAACATTATGAAAATGGGGGGGGGGGTTAGGGGGGGGTTAGGAGTGGGTTCCGGTCAGCAGTGTAGTGGCCATTTGAACCTGGGACTTTTCGATTGTAAGGTCGACTTTTTAACCACTAAGCTACTGCCACTTTCCCTATGACAACCAACTGAAGAATCTAACTATACTTTATTAGTCTTCAAATTCTTAATTTGGGCTCATGTAGATGTTGTCCTGCCATGGTATCTTGCCTTATATCTTCAAGTTATTTTTAGATCTACACCCAAGAGTAGCACCTGGATTCGGCTTTATTTTATTAATAATCTGTTGCCGCCAGGTGCTGAAAGATAAATTCGGGCCGAATATCCGGCAGCCGGATATTCGGCGCTCCGGGCTCTTACCTTGCCGAATATCCGGTATCCGGCAAAACCACTATCCGTTTCATCTCTAATAATTATTCACACAACAAAAAAGAATTGAATGAAATTTTGAAGCATTTATTATGCTGACTTTTTTAACAGACCCCAAAGACGGTAGTGTAGAGGAATTTGGATTGGCTTGGTGCGGGCTTCGGTGGCTTAGCGGTCAGAGCATTCCCCCTGTAAGGAAAAGATCGCGGATTCGAGTCCCTTTCTAAATCGAAACAAAAAATAAATTAAGCAAAATCAGTTGACTCTCAAGTGATGGGCAGACAAACATTATTGACAATGTATTTATATCTTGATGACTAACAAAATCATTATGGCCTTAACTTAACATTATTTCTACAGAAAATGTCTACGACCGTTTAAAACTAAACTGGTAATGAGGTATCTGCATAACAAAGGCATCCTTTTAAACACACTTGTCATTGTCTATTTATACATCAAATAATCATTTTTACCTAACCATTTGGACTAATATCCAACCTGTCTTATCTATGTAGAGATTCAATGTTCAACATGCTAAAGGTATTTCCACTTAAACAATGAAATGGGCAACAGAATGCCATAGATAGAGGGAAGCATGGAGGGAAGTATCCGATAAGATTAAAAACGGCGAGGTCAGAGAGGCGAGGTCTTACAGCTGCAAAGCACTGACAGTCTCAGATTCTCCAGACTGGAGAGACAAGTATCCCTAACCTTGCGAACTTTGATGCATCTTTCCAATTGACTAAAAAACCGAAATAAAAGTTCCATGTAAAGGGGGTGAGCCTATTGTCATATTTCGGCAACTATTTTTGACATGAGCCATACATCTGAGGCACTGAGGTTGAGAGACTAAAACCCACAAACTTGAAATTTGGCAGGTAGGTTCCTTATAGGGTGTAGACATCTGCTAAGAACGGATTTTACGAACCTCCACTCCTAAGGGCGTAAAACGAACTCCACGCGTACGAAGCTGGCCGCTAGTTGTTTCTATTAGAAACAAGATTGATAAAAATCTGGTGACCGACAAATATGATTAGAGGTTACCATTGCTTATAAACATTAGATACAAGTAAGGTAGTCCTCACATTGCTATTCTTGTTTCCTCCTCTAGCAGCCTTGGCAACTGTTATCACTACAGGAAGAATACTATGCAAGTGTGCAGCTGCACTTTTCTGTAGCAAAAGATGTTTTTCCTCTTATTATCCAGCTCCATCATCTTAACGTTAATCTCGGTTGCATCCAACGCTTTACCTCGTTGTCCCCACACTAGAAGGGGGCTATTTTGAAATTGATAACCCTGAATCTGCCGGGATACGAATAAAATAGGTCAGCATCTTCCAGCCCAACTGCGACGCGACTGAACTTCGATTTATCTG
Organism: Eilema depressum; assembly: GCA_914767945.1. Taxonomy (NCBI): domain Eukaryota; kingdom Metazoa; phylum Arthropoda; class Insecta; order Lepidoptera; family Erebidae; genus Eilema; species Eilema depressum. The sequence goes on from OU612031.1 coordinate 14,604,430, forward strand.
GCCTCCACAACCTATTAGAGATCGAAGTATCGCAGTTAGACCAGTTGTTGTCATTTTGTATGTAGCTAGCATTCTGTACCTATCTATTAATTTATAGTGACTCTAACTTGGCAGTAAACAGCTATAAATGTTAAGTATTTTCTCCAATTACCATTCAATTAAGGACACATCTTTATTTATCTGTGACTTGCGAGGAAACGAGCGCCATTATACTTTCAATGAGAGCAAGTACCTATTATTTATTACTAGCTGTCTCTTAGAACACTGGATTTAACGTTCGGAGGAAGAGGAGAATTGACTAGCGAGACACACTAGACACACGGAAAAAAAAAGTATCAAAACTTATTACGCGATTGTCCAAGTGTGAATCTAACCATATCTAGAGGAAATCATTAAAAAAATACCATGGTACTTACTAAAATACATTTTTCGAACCCTATTGCAAGGCAAATTGGAAATGTAAACCATCCAGGAACTAAAACTTAAACCTACGAATTTTCATCAGCGTACTTTTCCGGAACTTTTGAGCGTCTCTGAGGACGCAAATGTTTGAAGAATAACGAATGATATGCTGTCGACACGACAGAAAAAGAAGTGTTCATCTGATGATGATATTTCGTAAGAGTCATTAGCTTATTTGCTATAGCAACATTCATGACGTTTGACTATCAGCTAACCACAGTATCCCTAATAATAAATGCTTCTTTGCCATAATGTAACTTGTAGAATTCCTGATATTTGTATTGTACTTATTCGTCTACTGGTTTTCTGACCCTCTCGCTTCAATATTGAGTACAAATAGGATTCACGTAATACCATATTGGCAAAGTATTCAAGTGACCTTCTCGACAATTTCGTCAACTACAAGTCAATAATATAGCTTGACTTTTGAACCTGGCCATGAGATATTTGAGGCTGGCCAATATTCATGGCTTCGCGAATAAAAACCTCCGCGATTATATTTTTTTTCTGATCATCACCGTTAGCAAAATGTGTCGAATCTTGGAAGGTAATTCAGAGTACCAATACCTGAATTAAAATATAAAAGTTCATTTAGAATTGAGCACTGGGTGCTGACGCAAAATTTCTCTCTTTTTAAGCAGAATACCCTAATCGAAACTAATCGAACTAAAAAGGTTGATTAAAAAATGTATAAATCTACAACCCTTGCCATAAGTTTTGTATAAACGCTACCTATCTGTAGGCGAGTTCAGACTGACTGAAAGATGAAAGCAAATTCGGTTACTTCCGAAATGGAGACAATTCGCTCGCCCAGTCAATAGATTTATATCTTAAAGTTAGGTAAATCGAAAATCTGGTCGTGTAGTCGTCTTGGAAGTGTACGGAATTTTAATTACTGTTTGGAGATTTGTTGCCCAAATTCGTGTTTGGAAATTACGTGAATTATTCTTAAAAATTTGGCTTTTGGACATTTTGTTCCATTTAAGGACTTTTTCACCTTGCTTGAGACATTGTCATGTCTGTAGGTAATGGTGACCCCATTACAGACACCCATATTGTGACAATGCCTTCTATCTTCTTGATGGCGTCATCAGATGCTTGTTCACGCCGCTTAAGGGACTACTTCTTCTTACAGTCCCGGGGACTGTAGAAAGGAGGACACATGTGTTGGTAAAGAATCCAAGATTTTTCCACCGACTTTTTAACCGAGCTGCTGTTTCTTAAGTTCAGCTCTTGAATTAATCGAATAAAACTATACCTATAACCGATCACAGTTTCATAGTTTATATTAGGAATAGATTCTTGTCTGTTTAAGCAAATTTATCTTCAGAAATCCCTCATACATGTACTAAATGCAATATTTATCTAACAAGTTAGGTAAACACCACATCTAATATACAAATATTTATTCAGACATAATGTCAGAATTACATACACCGTAATCTCATCAATCTTCTTCGTTAAACCGTCTCGACAAAACATTGTAGATTCTAAATCCGATTGTGCAAAAACTGTTCGATGTTGCTGTACGATTTTGGACTCTATTTGATAGAAATTATGCATCGAATGTTTATCAATGATATAAAGTAAACACGTCGAGGTGTATGTAGAATTTGGCATCTGCGATGATGCGAACGCAGTACGTGCGCGTCTTCGGGAGACTCAACCACGTACCTGTCCGGTACGGCACACTGGGGCTTTCTGTTGCGCAATTTTGTACAATTGCGGTGTGATTTGCCCACTATATCCTGTACCTAATAGTTTAGTGCAATAATGTTTACATTGGCAGATCTGTGGAATTCCGTCGCTTTTGTATGTATGTTTTCGTCGCTATAAGATTGACGTAAAACGTAATTATGTTTTGTTTACTAATGTACTGTTGTGTCCGCCTACACTAAAATTATTTAAGTACGTAACGAATTTTGTAACATTTGTTTTCTTTAGATTGGTAGTTTTGTATGGGTGTGTTTGTATGTGTATAACTACTAACGACCCTGATTTCGTTCGGATAATACATTTAAATTTTTCATTCTTCAAAAGTTTATTTAGGATGAAGATGAAATGCCCATACATTATAAACCTTATGTAAAAATTCAGAATTAAAGTGAAAACCGTAACAAAATTAGAAGTGACTTTGTTTTTTGTACTATGTAACGAGACTCGCTAATATCGTAAATAGGGCTTCTCTGTGCCTACGGCTTATAGTTTGTTTCGCGCCAAATTAACGTAAAGTACCTTTACTGCTTATGCGACCTTGTTTAGTATACTTCCATGATTTTTCTCCCTGCCAAAAAAACGCAAGGCTGAGATACGCTACTTTGGTACTAATTAATGAAAGTAATGCAGCCAGTTTTTAAGTTAATAATAGTTTAAAGGCTATATTACGATCTTTTAGCACATAATAAATCTCTGTTGGTCTGATTCACTTTCGCGTCTAATACTAACATACGTTGATTTGAAACCAAAAAGTTTTTTTTTTTTATATAGGACACGTCAATTTGACTTCGCCTCGCCTGATGGTAAGCTGAAGGCAAAGTCTCTGAAAAGAGGGTCACCATTACAGACATGTACCGTGTTACAATGGTGGCACTCAGCTTGACGGCCTCATCAGATGCTTTTTCACGCCCCGCTTAAAGGACCCGGGACTATAGGAGGAGGGAAACACGTGAGCTGGTAAGGAATTCCAAGTCTTAATAGTGCGGCAGAAGAAGGAGTCGCCGAATCGCTTGGTTCTTGATGGAATATTTTGCACCGTATGCGGGTGGCATCTGAGTCCTGCACGTGTTGTCCTATATAGGAAAGGAGAGGGTGGGATTAGTCTTGGAAGAGCTCATCAGAACATTCACCATGGTAGAGACGCTAAAATACCGCCAAATATGCCACATCTTTATGCAACTGCAAAGGCTCAAGGGTGTAAGTGACCTCAGGATTCCCAATAAAGCGGACCGCACGTCGCTGCAACCTGTCGAGAGCATCTAGTAAGTACTTTGCGGAGCCATCCCAGAGATGCGAGGTATTTCACGCAAGAGCGAATTTGTGTCTTGTAGAGAAGACACCGCTGCTCCGGCGTGAAAAAACGTCTCACGTTGTTCAGGACTCCGTCAGTTTACGCGATGTTGTTTCGATGATACTCTCGATGTAGTTTTCGTTGTTCAGTTTGCAGCGAACATCCTAGTATATTGAGATTGTCCTGTAGTGGCAGTGGCGTGCTCTGAAGAGTTGGAAGGGGAAGGAAAGAAGATACCTTTGCTGTAAACGCGCATGCCTGCGTCTTCTTGGCATTGAACTCAACTAGGTTTTCAGAGCTCCATTGAGAAACGAGGTTCAGGGTCCGGTCAAGTTCACTGACAAGAAGCTGCCTCTTTTCCACGATATCAGACTGCTTGGCCACAGGATGTCCGTGATAACTCCCGTGTAAGGTGCTATCGTCTGCATTATAATGAAGTTATTAGTTATCTGGAGTTATTCCTTCGACATATCATGATTTTTATAACCATTTTGCAGGTCGAACACGAATTTAATTGAGTAAATTGTTAAAAAGGCTCCATTTGTTGTTAGCGCCGCAATTCCTGGGCACACCTTTCACCATCAAGTATCGGGATTCTTGGTGTCGACATCTCCAGCGACGTCCAATACCGAAGTCATCTGGAAGACAAGGTCAAGCTGGCATCAAAGTGCTCAACAGGGCGAAGCAGTACTTCACTGCGGGGCAACGACTCCTCCTTTATAAGGCACAGGTTCGGCGCCACATGGAGTAATGCTGTCACCTTTTTGCTGGAGCGCCTGCGTGCCAGCTTGACCCTTTCGACTCGGTGCAAAGACGGGCATTGAGGCTCGTCGGCAATCCCATACTCACAGGCGATGTGGAACCTCTCAGTCTCAGGAGAGACTTTGCCTCACTGTGTGTGTTCCACCGCAATGATTTATGCTCAAATAAATTGTTTTACATGATGCCCACAGCTACATTCTATCATCGCACCTCTCGCCATTTGCGGGGAGTTCTTCCTCACACAATGCGACCGGAAACGGTGCGCATTGTGCGGTAAGAAAGGAAATTTATCCCTCGCACACTCAAGCTGTGGAATGAACTCTCCGCGATGGTTTTCCCAAGCGACCGCAACATGAGGTTCTTTAAGAAGGGCATTAGAAGGTTTCTTCAGGGTCGGCAGCACGAGTGTGACGCCCCTGGTGTTGCATACGTCCATAGACCACGGTAACCACTTTCCATCAGATGGGCCGTGTGCTGGTCTGCCAACTAAGTGGTATAAAAAAGAAAAAAAAGTAGCCGCCTCAAGAGATTATTAATCTGTGAAGATTTTTGTTACTAATTTTAAGGTCATTATAACGGAAGTCCCGTTGCATTCCATATATTTTTTCAGCCATAATGGCGTAGGTCAACTATTTTTTGATTAATAAACATTATTAAAATAAAAACATTTTTCGATTGTCTAAAACTTTACACCATTCTTTAACCGATAAATAAAGCATTATTATAAGTAAAAATCACACAGATAACTACTATAGATTTTGCGTGACAAGAGCTATAAGATAACGGTAGGTAAATTTGAGTTGTTTTTCGGCCCTCCTGTAAAGTTGTGATTTTGCCCTTACGCTTCTCTAGTTCTTAACCCACGAGAAATCCCTCATACATGTACTAAATGCAATATTTATCTAACAAGTTAGGTAAACACCACATCTAATATACAAATATTTATTCAGACATAATGTCAGAATTACATACACCGTAATCTCATCAATCTTCTTCGTTAAACCGTCTCGACAAAACATTGTAGATTCTAAATCCGATTGTGCAAAAACTGTTCGATGTTGCTGTACGATTTTGGACTCTATTTGATAGAAATTATGCATCGAATGTTTATCAATGATATAAAGTAAACACGTCGAGGTGTATGTAGAATTTGGCATCTGCGATGATGCGAACGCAGTACGTGCGCGTCTTCGGGAGACTCAACCACGTACCTGTCCGGTACGGCACACTGGGGCTTTCTGTTGCGCAATTTTGTACAATTGCGGTGTGATTTGCCCACTATATCCTGTACCTAATAGTTTAGTGCAATAATGTTTACATTGGCAGATCTGTGGAATTCCGTCGCTTTTGTATGTATGTTTTCGTCGCTATAAGATTGACGTAAAACGTAATTATGTTTTGTTTACTAATGTACTGTTGTGTCCGCCTACACTAAAATTATTTAAGTACGTAACGAATTTTGTAACATTTGTTTTCTTTAGATTGGTAGTTTTGTATGGGTGTGTTTGTATGTGTATAACTACTAACGACCCTGATTTCGTTCGGATAATACATTTAAATTTTTCATTCTTCAAAAGTTTATTTAGGATGAAGATGAAATGCCCATACATTATAAACCTTATGTAAAAATTCAGAATTAAAGTGAAAACCGTAACAAAATTAGAAGTGACTTTGTTTTTTGTACTATGTAACGAGACTCGCTAATATCGTAAATAGGGCTTCTCTGTGCCTACGGCTTATTGATCCAATTGTTATTTACTGTCTGCTATCACCTGAACCGTGAATAGCCTGTTTTAGTTCTAGCTATACAAACCTGACTTTCCGAACTATCGTTTTTACACTCCCAAATACATAGGTACAGTCAATATTGGTATTAGATTATTTTAATGCATAGATCATTCATTATGTCAGTGTTCAGCAACTTATGAGGGCGACTGCAAACGTCTATAATCAATTATCACTTATTTTTCCTTGCACTTTGAACACGGGACAGCAAAATGTAGCCGATCAAATACGGATGTATAAAAAAGCCTTCGAGATATACAGACGCAAGAGCCAACATAACCCGATTCCGGTCGGGTTGCTCTGACTATAAAGGGAAACCGTTGTCGTAGAGACATTTAAATCCTTCTCATCCTAGCGTTAATTCCCAGTCGCATCCGAAGCTTTTCAGCTCGGAGTCTGGGGTCCGCTTTACCAGTCTTAACTACAGATTTTGGCGAGACCTCGATATTTTTTCGTGAAGCGATTGCCATCTGACCTCTACAGCCCAATGATAACATTAGGCGATATCGAAGCTTTGCAGCTAGACCGTTGTTTTTGGATTTTTTAGGGCTCCAACTACCCGTAACGACTGCCATAGATGTTCTTATGGCAACCGGGACCGACGGCTTAACGTGCTCGCCGAGGTACGACCAGACCAATGCAAATACCCATATTTCATGAACACAAATATTTGCATTGAGCGGGGATCGAACCCGCGCCTCCTGCGTAGGGCGTAGCGGCCGCGTTCACTACCGCTACGCCACGGAGGCTGTCAAGTTAAATAATAATATACGAAAATTAAAATTCAGAGTCTAAAATTCAATATCTGAAATCAAAATGCCAAAATACTCCATACAAAATTTGCTATGATCGTTCTATAAGAGGTAATATTTTTTTTTCCACTGGCTTCCCTTTTGCTGAATTTCACCCTTTGCCACTGTATAGGCGTGCACATCCCGTTATAATGCCAGCTCATGTGAAGTAATTTGATTGCTATTAAATCGCTTCTGTACTCCACTTATACAGCTGAAAGGTTGAAATCCGCGAGATTATGCCATAAATCATTCTTCGCGTGAGATATTACAAAATTGGCGCGCCTACGTTGAACTGTCTAACTAAATCTTCGCTTTTCATAAACATTATCTTCGCTTAGCCGTTTGGGCCCTGAATTCGCAACAAATTATTAGTAAGATATTAGCAAGATGATTTTTTGTGAATTTGCTATTTGTTTAAATACCTACAGATCAAGTTTCTGAAAGGGTCATATAGGTAATCTAGAAATCAAGTTGGTAGGGTGTATAAAATAATTAAAAATTGGTTTTATATCAATGAGTAATTGTCAAGTAATTGTAAAGTAATTATCGCAGATTTTCATGAAGTTTAAGCGAATATCACGCTCAAAGTTCTCATGAAAATGTACGAATTACACACATACATCACATATTCATGCCTGTAAGGCCCCGAAGTCACAGGCAAATTAACATGTACACATTTCGCCAACGATCAACAATTAGTTGGCTTAGTCCTCGTCGTGCCACCAACTTGTTCCACCAGTGGCACGACGAGGAATTGTCATTCCTCGTCGTACCACTGAATACAGATACATGCAGGGATGGTAGCTCTACTTAATGTCCCTTTAGATATTACCGCTCAACGGGTGTTGCTCCATGGCTGCACTATGTGTGGCTAATTTAATGGGGCCCATGCAATGAGTTGGCAAGTCACCGCCTGCCTTTTTACAATTTTGAGACTTGTTGTCATGGCAGGTGTCCGTTAGTCTCCCCCCATAGCCCATTTACCAGTCCATCCAATACTCAACCCCATAGCCCAATACCTAGTTTCCATCGTACAGCAATAGTCTCTGCACCTGGCGGGGACCATCTCCGAGTGTATCATATTGTGCACTCTGGGATGGTATCCGTCATAATATATGTGTGTATCCCTAGCATATTAAACTCTCTTGAAAGGGCCTCTACGTCTTGGCTTCGGCCCGACGCACGCCTTCCAAATGCCCGGGACTCCATAGTCCCGAGAGCTAAGGAGCAGAGAAACAAATAATAATAATAATGTCATTATTAATAATAATTACTATTAATAATTATTAATAAAAATTACTATTAATTGCAGCCCTATCCCTTAATTTTCTTCTTCTAGGAAATAGTAAGGAATGCTGAGAAGTCTCTCTCATCTCTATTTATTCACGCTATTTTGTCATCTTCATGTAAGATTTGAACCAGGATCAAAATAGAGTAGGTAGTTTTCTTATCCACATGACTCTCCTTTGATACGAACTTGTTTAAATAGTGTTTGTACTTACTTCACACTTAAGTTGAGGTAAGACTTGTATTTCATCATCTTCATCTAGACGCAATTTCCTGATTGCATCCGTGGCCAAGATGACCTCGGAGCTCAGGGTCCGCCTTCCGGCTCTTCCTCCTCCACTTCGCACGATCTTGGGCGTCCATAGTAGTGAGACCATTTGCACGCATGTCACCCTCCACGACGTCAAGCCAGGACTTCTTGGGCCTACCCCTTCTACCTGGACCCGGCGGGGGCGACCTTGCCAGGCATTTGCTACCCACGTATTTGTACTATACTTGTATTGTGCTTTACTTGCTTTGCGCATGTTGAAAAAGGCTGATATCCAACGTAGACTGATCTTAATTTAATTAAAATTTTGTAGTATCTTCTTATTACTATCTACTAAAGAATGGCAGCACCTAGCCCACTTTAGACACGGTTTTACAGTTTACTATAATATAATACAAACAAAATATAACTAGGGTGAAGTCTCCTAGTATCGGCCACGTCCTAATATCGGCCTTTTCGAAAAAATGGATCATAACTATGAAAATAGCCCTAAAATTATGATCGTTTTTATGCAAAAAGCGACTCTATATCCATACGAATAACATCCCATATTTTGGTGCGGGTACCTCCACATTTTAACGTTCAGGTGGCAATAGAGCACGCGCAGGTACCGACTTGTGTCGTTTGTTGGCATTTCCGAGTCTAATCCCGGAGTCGACGCACTCCGTGGATAAGTATTTGAATGGAATTAACCATACCTATGGTATTTTATATTATTTTATAATAAAGAAAAACAGTCGACGTACCGTTTAGGTAGTGTGTTTTTAAATTTATTTGTACTTTTTATGAAATAATCGGGGGGTCGAGATTAGGGATCTTTATTTTGGATAAATCTCAATATCGGCCACCTGGTCGATATTGGGGAAATGCATGAAAACACTAAACTATAGGTTTAGCTATTTTATATATTAGCAGTAACATTAATAAAGTTAAAAATGAAATAACAGCTCTGTTTGAAGACTAGATCCTAACATCGGCCGTCTAAAAACTTTTTTTGCCAGCTACGGCCGATATATAGAGAATCGATGCGTAATAACGGCCACTTTATTTTGTATAGGGTACTTACTTTCCTACAACCTTCGAACTTGTTGTGTTTATTGTAAAACAGGGACGTGGTGAAAAATGAACAAATACTTAGGTATTTTAATTTTAGTCAACAGGTAGGTATGCCATAATGATGTCCCAACAAAAAGAGAAAGGTTTCAAACCTATGGTTATATGACCATAGGTTCTATGACCCGTACACTCCGTACAGGTTCTATGACCCCTATAGGTTCTATGACCTCTATAGGTTCTATGACCCCTATAGGTTCTATGACCCCTATAGGTTCTATGACCCCTATAGGTTTTATGACCCCTATAGGTTCTATGACCTCTATAGGTTCTCTGACCCCTATAGGTTCTATGACCCCTATAGGTTCTATGATCCCTATGGTTTCTATGACCGTAGTAGAATAAGAGATGGAGTAAATGCCGTTCAAAGAAGCAGGCAGTAATACAATGCTTCGATGTTACCATTGGGCTTGTGGAGGATAGATGGAAGACGTTTCGCGGAAAATATCGAGGTCTAGCCAAATCCGCAGTTAAGACTGGCAAAGCGGACCCCAAAGGTGTAAGCTTCGGTTGCGACTGGGAATTAATGATAGGATGAAGTAGAAGAAGAGTAGCATTTCGACAATACGAAATTTTAAGGATCACTTTACAAGACAGATTCCTAGAAGAATAGATACAGAGAGAAAGAGAAATCTGGACAATAGAATATAAAACATAAACCAGTCAAATAAAATAAAACTAGTAGATAGAAGAAGAAGAGTATTAAAATAGAAGAAGAGAATATTAACAGACAGCGTAACTGACCTCATGATTTACCTTTTTAAGAAGAAAAGATGAAAATTCTTTATGGTGGCTGTGAAGTAGAACTAATTAGTGATGTCGAAGAAGATGAAGCCAAAAATATTAAATGTGACTTATGTATACAAATGGTTCCACTTAAAGTGTACAGTTCATCGTGGGCGAAATTATATTGATGTGGCTAAAGAAGATTTTACTTGCCGTCACTATTTAGTGCATTTAAATTGAAAAAACCTTTAAAGAAAGTCAAGTTTTCTGTTGACTTTATTAAATAATATTTTTTCTTATAATAATATATTTTGGAAATCTTCATTTGTCTTAAATTTTTTTAATCATTGTGATCATTAGTTTATAATAACAGCAATTACTGTAATTTTCAAGGCTGAGATATAAAGAAAAGACAAATTAATGATAGATAAGCGTTAAAAAAAATAATTGGAACCTGAATTGGAATATAAAACGTTATATTTTTTACTTTACTTAGTTTTATTGACCTAAATTCACGTTGGAAACGGTATGACGATATTAGGGTCACAGGCGGCAGAAATTAGGGTGTTAGAGGCCGATATTAAGGGAAATCGACATACCCGGAAAAAAACATCTATATTTTCAAAAATAACAAATAATTGGTAATTTTACGAATGTAGTAATGGAGTTTCAGTATCCCTCTACCCGAAAAAGGCATCGCAGGAAAGCAAATGCTATAAACCAAAAAATTACAATCAATCAAAGGTCAAAAAATGTTGACATGGCCGATATATGGTGCCACCACCCTATGTCGATTTTTAAAGTGAGTGACCGTGAGTTTGTTTACCTGTTTTATTATTATGGTAACTAGCTGTTCTAGAACACAAGTGAAATAGCAGGTTTCGATATGTTGTTCCTACCTACTTTGGCAACGCTGTGCCGGCTCGTTCGTGTCGATTTTAGCAAGTTTTTTTTAACTTGTAAAATGAAATTCTAAAATATTTGCGGTGATATCGGAATGATTCAATGAAACGTATTGCGATCAAAAATATCTGTATACAGCACATCCCAAATATCTATATTCTGTCGAGTCGACGACATATCGTGTCATATTTTTTAGGGTAGCCAAAGCTCACTGGAGAGGTTTTGTGCTGTCTGTGGGAAGACCAATGCTTGTCCTGCTTGTCTTCTTTGCTGACGGCACAGAATCCCTTTGTTCTTCCTCACGCTAACCACTTTCCATCAGGTGGGCCGTGTGCTTGTTTGCGATCTAAGGGTATAACAAAATATATATTGTGATTGCCCAGTGTGCAGTCACTCTGATAGCGATATAATTAAGTAATATTCACTCAATACAGACTTTCATACTACCGAGTTTTTACTATGATTATTATGAGGCGTCCTTTATTGAGGGTGAGAAAGATGAATGGAGTTGTGTATGGTGCATAGCATTCCATATCTTTTTCTCGTCCAGAACACGTCAGAGTTAGCCCTTTCTGTTTACATTTAGGTAAAGAGTCGGCCTTTCTCGTCTACCTTTAGTTTTACCATTTAGTTCGATTTTGTGCTGTTTCGCCGCTGTACTTACACGAATTTTTCCACTACTTATCATCAAAAATGGAGGCGTGGTCATGGGAAAGTTCCGCTGTTATCAAGTCCGTATTGACGTCTGTAGTGCCGTATCGCATTTAGGCGTTTTATGAATGAAATCTTTGAATTAGGTATTCAATTATGCTAATTTTTTAATTGAATGTAGAGGGTTCGACTACTGCGACATGGCTATTATGGTTGTCATTATTTGGATATCCACTTAGTGCAAATATTTGTATGCATATGTGTTTTTTTTAATATAGTTATTGCATAAATCATACAGTATTTATTAATTAGGGCAAAACAGTTAGGTACATGATAAATAAAGTCTGATACAAATAATCTTAAAAATATATATCTACATATTATGTATCCATTATGCAATCAACACAAATGTCCACAATTTTTTTTTAATTAGGACACGCCTATTTGACTTCACCTCGCCTGATGGTAAGCCGAAAGCAAAGTCTCAAGAAAGAGGCGCACCATTACAGACACTTACCATGTACTCAGCTTGACGGCCTCATCAGATGCTTTTTCACGCCCCGCTTGAAACCGAAATATATTTTTTATTGACCATAGTAGACACACAATTTTGTTTTATTTTTTGTGTTTACAGCATGTATGACGTAACCTTAATTAAGAGAACTACATAAATCGTAAAACTATTCAACTGCCACTTATTTATTAACTTACCAACTCTTTGTTTCCGAACCTCACCGTTATCCTTGAAAAGCAACTAATCTGAAATTCATAAGCAATCAAATACTTATCGATACTTTAAGTGACATTTGACCTCGTCCTTCTTAAAATTCAGATCAATTCAAGTCAACCCTACTCTCGCTCGGGGACACATTTCCGTTCTCGTTCCACTTACGTATACTCGAATGGTATTGATGCGGTTATTATGTTAATCTAACGGACTAATACGAATTTTCCCAGTTCATAATGCTAGTCATCATCATTCTCATGGCGATTTCCCAGTTGCAACTTGCACTTAAGAGCCCGAGGTCTGAATATTGGTTTTGATTGGTATGCCGGTTTTGCTGTCTTCCGTTTGACCTGACGTAAGGTATCATTCCGAAGCTATACGATTATACGACAACGACAGACGCATGCAGCAGATACAGCGTACCCATTACTTGTTAAATTTCAATACGTATAAAGAGGACCATCGAGAAGCCGCAATGTATTACGTGCAACTGCTGCGTGCGTCGGTAGTTGTCGTATGTGGTCGGCTACGGAACCATATCTTTACCCTGAGAGAAAAGGCTGCATGGTCCGAATATTTCTTGGTGTGAAAGAGGAACGACCCAGAATTTCGTGCGATGATGGTATGGTATTTAAAGTGCACCGACTTGCAGTGAAGGTTAGCATGGACCCTGAAGATGTAAGGCTCTGTACATAGAATTGCCTATGCCCATCGTATACCGTCCGGATTGAAACACACATCATGATTGCAACCGGTACAGTAGAACGACTACCATTGTGTTTCTATTAGGGATTGCACCCGGGATTTATCTCTCATAATCTCGGGATTTTTGACCTTTTACCCAGTCCCGGTACTGACAACAATTCCCGAGATTATTTTTAGACTACTAACAAAAAAATATGTCTCTAAGTACATATGTTTATCCGCATTCTACATCCCATAACACAAGTTAGCTAGTTCAGCTATGCTTACTTTGGGTCTAGATAGCGCTGTGTAGAATGTCCTACAGTATTTATTTATTAGATGAACAAAATACCTTGTATATTTTCGGTATCCGCGACGCGACGCCTCGATTGTCCTGTATTACGCACAGCCGAGAACGTTTGCACCCATCTAATTTTATTTCCTCGTTAAATTTATATAACTCACTATAATGTTACTCGTGTTCCGCATCAATCCATAATATTGCTAATAAATGACACCGTTTTAATGCCTCTAAAAAGACAATAGCTAAATATCTGGCGTTTCTTATCGACTCAGGGGTTCGGAACTTCCATATTTCGCTACTCATTTTCGGTTCCACCTAATAGGATAGGAGTGAGATTGTTGCTATCAACCAGTGGAGAATGGATATTTCTCAAAAGCGAAACCATTATGCTATCTTGATAACCTAAGACCCACCCCAAAAAAACCGTAACCTCTCTCTAGTTTCCAAGCCACCATTCAATCCATTGAGAAGCCGGCAGGAATCAGGTTATCCCCATAACCTGCCACTCGCCCTCGCCACTGCTATCAACTACAGAGAATTTACTAACAGAAAGACCAAAATTGCCTAATTATCCTGAAATGGACGTCGAATTTGGAAACTCACCGGGAACTCTCTTCCCCCATGTTTTTCAGGTTTAATTTCAAATACATTTTGGCACCAAAAGTGCTCATGGCTGCCAGTCATTAGTGTAGTTAGAATCTAATAAGTAATAACTCATTTACATTATTTTGATCATCTTCCGACTTCCACAGACGAATTCTGAGTACTCAATACGGCTTGATCCATCGCTACGTACATAATATATTGTTTTTTACCTCAATGTCTTGATCAAAGTATTGCACAATTGCACATGCTACTGACTCACTCGCCTGGTCAGAAAACCGATACATAATTTATTTTCACTGTAATCTTCAGTAGCGTTCTTAATCCGTGTTATTTTTAATTTGTATGAAAACTGGCCATCTTACATGAAAGGTTTACTGACAGAAGAGGAAGCTCATGATTCTCATGAAGTCTATAAGAATCGAAGCATATGGCGGGCTGTAGTTACTGCCTAATTAACCTATGGGAAAAAGGCGTGACATGTTTGTATTTATGTATTGAAAGCTCTTTATGAATTAGTTTCCCCGATATGGGGGGAACGTAATTAATAAAGGCGCAAGTCACAAACAAAACATTTACGAAATGTGCCCACGATTACAATCAACTAATTAATTGTCTATTACTTCTAATTGGGTGTCACGCTGTGTGTTAACGTACACGTGTCAGATCGCTGTGTTATGAAGTTTTCCTGGTGCATATTATCTACACATAATATACATCATCATGTTTCTAATTTGATCGAAGCAAATTGGTCACGAGTAAACGTCGAGGTCACATATCTACTTGATGATCAATTCGTATATAAATAACCTATCAAATAAATTGAAACTCCCTAAAATACTTTAATGAATTTCACCTCTTCTGCGCGAATCTGCGCACAATTTAGTTTGAAAGTGGCAAAAGACACTTGTATGTATCAACTTCCCCTTTGGTAATTAATTTTTACTAAAAATTTATACATTACTGGATGTTGCCAACAACTTCTCCCGCGTGGAATTTTAATCCCGTTCCCGTAACCTATGGGAACCTGTTCACTGGATATAACATATCTGTTATTCCAGCCTATAATCTATCCCTGTACCAAAGGGGATTGGGTAATCTAGTATGGACAGTGGCGTTCTTAATTTTTTCAGCGGCCGTAATTAATTTTGATACCACTTCATTGTACTGTGTTAAACACACGTACAAATGTCATTATTTTCATTGTAAGTAATATCGGAGCTGCGATATACAGGGTGGAACATTTCGACTTTACCTTGAAGGAAAGTACCCTCATACTAAAGATAGCGAATTTTACTTAAAGGAAACTTTACCTTATTTTTTAAAAGAAACAAAACTGCATTGAAAGACTTTTGAAAATGCCACACCCGGTAGTCGAACCGACTAATATTTTACAAAACCTTCTTTTTCATGGACTTCCTTTTATTTAATTTACCAAGTTTGTTAGAGAGATTTGATCCCTATGATCGACCCTATCGATTGATGTAATAAAAATACAGGATGTTATTTTTTCGAATTGTAGTCGGTTCGATTATAAGGCGTGGCAAACGATTTTTCAGCATTCCTTAAATGCAGTGCTGTTTCTTTTATAAAAACACACTAAACTGTATTCAAAGTTTTCTGAATATGCCACACACGGTAGTCGAACCGGGTACGAGTACCTACTCTTACTACCGGAGATAGTTAATTTCATTCAAAGGAAACACTCTCTTATTTAAAAAAGAATACAAAGCTGCATTTAAGGAATTTTGAAAGATCGCTTGCCACGCCCTGTAATCGAACCGACTAAAATTCTAAAAAATAACACCCTATATTTTTATTGCATCAATCGATAGGGTTGATCATAAGGATCTAATCTCTCTAACGAACTTGGTAAATTAAATGAAAGGAAATCCATGAAATAGAAGATTTAGAAAGATTTTATTCGGTTCGACTACTAGGTGTGGCATTTTCAGAAAACTTTGAATACAGTTTAGTGTGTTTTTGAAAAAGAAACAGCCCTGCATTGAAGGAATGCTGAAAAATCATTTGCCACGCCTCATAATCGAACCGACTACAATTTGAAAAAATAACACCCTGTATTTTTATTGCATCAATCGATAGGGTCAATTATAAGGATCAAATCTCTTTAACAAACTTGGTAAATTAAATAAAAGGAAATCCATGAAATAGAAGATTTAGAAAGATTTTAGTCGGTTCGACTATCGGGTGTGGCATTTTGGGAAAATTTTGAATACAGTTTAGTATGTTTTTGAAAAAGAAATAGAACTGCATTTAAGGAATGCTGAAAAATCGTTTGCCCCGCCCTATAATCGAACAATTCGAAAAAATAACACCCTATATTTTTTTGCATCAATCGATAGGGTCGATCATAAGGATCAAATCTCTGTAACAAACTTGGTAAATTAAATAAAAGGAAATCCATGAAATAGAAGATTTAAGAAGATTTAGGAGGATTTTAGTCGGTTCGACTACCGGGTGTGGCATTTTTAGAAAACTTTGCATACAGTTTAGTATGTTTTTAAAAAAGAAACAGAACTGCATTTAAGGAATGCTGAAAACTCGTTTACCACGCCTTATAATCGAACCGACTACAATTCGAAAAAATAACACCCTGTATTTTTATTACATCAATCTATAGGGTCGATCATAAGGTTCAAATCTCTTTAACAAACTTGGTAAATTAAGTAAAAGGAAATCTATGAAATAGAAGGTTATAGGAAGATTTTAGTCGGTTCGACTACCGGGTGTGGCGTTTTCAGAAAACTATGAATGCAGTTTTGATTCTTTTTAAAAATAAGGGAATGTTTCTTTTCAGTGGAATTCGCTATCTTCAGTATTTAGAGTACTTCCATCTAAGTAAAGTTGAAAAATACCACCCTGTATAGCTAAGTCCCGATATAGTTTAGAGAAGTTTGTCCATAGTAACTTTTGATCACTTTATACTGTACTTTCATATTATACCAATTTCATTGATGGCCGCTCAATTCCGACACGACGCCAACATTACCCAACCCCCTTTTAGCCAGATCCATTCAGCTGTTAGAGCTTGATTGAATAACAAACATAAAAATCTTCACAAACTTTCACATTTATAATATTGGTTAGGATAGCGCAGAACCCCTTTTCAAGTATATATGTATACAGGTAATACTATAGGTATATTAAATTTATTGTTTTATAGACTTCACATCCATATTAACTCAAGACATTATCGTATGGGTAATACAAGTAAATCACCTCTAATGAAGTGGGGCAAACACATTAATGGTAAACATGTATGTAGCGAATCGTAGTTTCCTGCTTCTGTGAATTACAGATTTATTGAATCTAATTATTAAACTAAGCATAACTCTCTTTTTAGATAGCTGTGTTTCACCCGTGTTCTTGAGCTTTTCGCACCTGACTTTCCGAAAATTTTCTTTCATTTATTGTTCGGCTTCTAAATGCTGGAGCACACTTAATAACCTTCTTCAAGAACTAGAATATCAAATGCAAACAGAACTATTAAAATCGCGCTGGTTGTTTCAGATATATGCGCGTTCAAACAAACAGAGACTTCAGCTTTATAAGTATAGATATTTAAACGTGAATATAAAATTGGAAAAATAGAGACATTTATAATAATCGTAACTGTAGTCGAAATTCTTTTAGCTAATTTAACAGCAGGTGTCGCCGTGTAAACGACCATATATTTAATTAAGACATTGCTTAACTAATAAGCTTAAAATACGCCTACGATATCTATCTATCATCATAGTGTTAGTACCGGTTACATCCAAAGCTTGAATCTTGTAGCTCACTCTATCTCTTGATTTGGTTAATTGTCTTTTAAATGGGCGATAGCCTATTTAACCCTTACAAAATTAAGCGTACTCATTAATCCCTCATTAAAACCTAATCAAGAACCAAGCGATTCGGCGACTCGTTCCTATGCCGCACCATTAAGTCCTGGAATTCCTTACCAGTACACGTGTTTCCCTCTTCCTACAGTCCCGGGTTCCATAAGCGGAGCGTGAAAAAGCGTCTGATGAGGCCCTCAAGCTGAATGCCACCATTGTAACATGGTACGTGACTATAATAGTGACCCTCTTTTCCGAGACTTTGCCTTCAGCTTACCATCAGGCGAGGTGCAGTCAAATTGAGGTGTCCTATATATATAAAAATCAGAGGAAAAATCTCAGCAAGTAGGTTTCTTTTTCATTGTTCTTCTCCTGTTATCTACAAGAAATATCTACAGAAAGAGCGAAGATTTTCCTGATTAATCTAATAAGTGTGTGTTACCTATATCTATATGAAAAACAAACAATTTGTGCTGTTATGCAGCAATTAGTCACTATCAAACATATTACTAGCGAGTAAGGCTACACAATTTACATAATATACGTTCACCAGTCAAGCGTCGATGTAAATCTCCAAAGATAAGACCGTTCATTTTCATATCAACTCACAATATTGTTAGTGTACAAGCCGTTTGTTTACATTGCCGATAGCGGGAAAAAAACAACGCCAGATGCGATACACAGATAAAATATGACTCAGAAACAATAGATTCAATATTTCTTTCTACAGTACCGGGTCCTTTAAGCGGGGCGTGAAAAAGCATCTGACGAGGCCGTCAAGCTAATGGTGAAGCTTTTTTCTGAGATTTTGCCTTAAGGTTACCATCAGGCGAGGTGATGTTATATTGACGTGTCCTATATAAAAAAGATAATCGATAATATTAGATAGTTTATGGGCTTTGAAGTATGTGATCGAAGTTGGCGACACATTAGCGACCGCAACGATAAAGACGCGTGAAGCTGAAGATGTATGCGAGAATCGTAGCAAGTTAGCTAGTGGAAACACGTAGTCTCTGGCTACCCCACTGGGAAGAAGGCGTGACTGTATGTATGTATGTAAACTTGATTAATTTACCTAGCATTCCAATTCGATGAAGTGATAAATAATCTTTGTAGTCCGCTTTTTATAACATAGTCTGAATTGTATCAGTGAGGACCTGTAATTGGCTGTATGTAACTAATTTAAATCACTATGCCTCTGTTATGGCTGTTGGTTCCTCCGAATAAATAAATAAATAAATCCCTACTAATATTATAAATGCGAAAGTAACTCTGTCTGTCTCGCTTTTACGACTAAACCGCTGAACCGATTTTGATGAAATTTGGTATAGGGGTAGATTAGACCTTGAGAAAGGACATGGGCTATGTTTGGTCGCGATAACCGACATCCACGCGGGCGGAGCCGCGGGCAAAAGCTAGTAAATAAATAAAATTAAAAATTACAGATAATTTTCTTCCTCGTAGAAAAATATAGGGATATTATTAGCTGTAGCGCATCATTGTTTACTCTCTCTATTTCACGTGGGTGAGCTCTGGCGTTTATTGCGGCCGCACAGGTCATCTGGTTTATTTAAAGGGTAAGGCCGGGTACACACCACCGCTCTATGAAAACATGGAAGCGAAAATACGATCCAAAAATAGAATACGTACAAGATTAATTGTTGATTTGTTGGTAATAATTTAACGTTCACGGGTTCATTGGTTCTATGGAAGTTCAAATTTAAAGTTAGGTTTTGCTGAGAAAATAGATGGTTGGGATAAAATCATATTCATTAATTAGGAAAATTTAATACATAGGCACGTTTAACAGTGTTAAGACATTTTTTTACTATTTCCTTCAATTTCATCAGTACTGTATGTGAGCTACCGGGTTTAGACGGCAAATATTCCAATACGGCATAGAATTTTCTGCCCTTACAAGGTCGGCAGCACGAGTATGAATCCCAATGATGTTGCACACGTTCATAGGTCATAGTCACCACTTTCCATCAGGTTGTCCATGTGCTTGTCTGCCACCTAACTTGTAAAAAATACAAACTAAAGACAAGGAAAGCGGACCCCAGACTCCGAAGTACAAGCTTTTATACAACTGGGACTAACGTTGTGACGATTATAACTGTAGGTGTGCTACTAGCCTAATCTCTTTTCTCAAGCAAAAATAATTATAGTACATCTATTCCACATCGGTTTAAGTCACGTGGTTGGCTTGCGTCCAAACGATTTGCAAGTGCAAGTTTAATGACTGAAATTAATGATATTTATCAATGTCAAGTTTTAGTTTACGTTCAATTTCGGTTTATACAGACAGATGGCACAAAAACTCTGTTCTTACAGGGGCGGCAGCACGAGTGTGACTCCCCTGGTGTTGCGTTGCACACGTCCGTAGGCCACGGTAACCATTCTCTATCAGGCGTGCTTGGCTGCCACCTAAGTGGTATAAAAAAAGTAAAGTTTTCACGGTGAAAACGACACTTAATTATTATTATCACAGCGTTAGTCCCAGCTATCCTTCATCTGACAGTAAACATACAGGCCACAGGCCATGATAAAGAACCCCTGACGGCAATAGGCTCGCCCTCTAGTTGGGATCGCAAATCATGCGCCAGAGTCAAGGCCTCGTCTCCATGCTGATCCAGGCCAAGATGACCTCGGAGCTCAGGGTCCGCCTTCTGGCTCTTTCTCTTCCACTTCGCACGTTCTATCCATATTCTTTGAACCAGATTCATTCATTCATAATAGTGAGACCATTAGCACGCATGTCAACCTCCACGACGCCAAACCTGGAATTCTTGGGGCTACCCCTTCAACATGGACCCGGCGAGGCCGCCATTACGTAAACTGGTGGTTTTCGTAAGACGTTACGGCATCAGGGAGGGCGCGTCTCTTGCATTTTATCTGAGATGTAATGGACATGAAGGCTGCCATGTATACTTCAGTAGGTTTATCTGTGGCCCTGAAGATCTGAGCGGGGCCCCCTTACACCCAATTAGCAATGGGTTGTATTTAACGCGGCCACAAATTAATCCGAAAAGCAGGCAATAAAAATAGTTATACGTAAGGTTGGCAGCTATAGTGAAGAATCATTTTATTCAATTTATGGGTGTCAAAATTACTGACTGGGCGTACAAAAATACTAAGTGAGCCACTATTTATGGATGGTTATAAAAAAATAACCACGAAGGCTAAAGCGGGAGCTCCGCTCCGTTTCGCTCCCGCGTTACCTAACCTATCCAAGTTGGGGGCGCACTATACTCGAATCCTCATAACTTCACAATTTAGCAACACACTTTCTGTATCACGGGTCACTCAGTATTTTAGTCGCCCACTCAGTATTTTAGTCGCCCACTCAGTATTTTAGTTGCCCACTCAGTATTTAAAGTAACTCATTATCAGTCGTTCATTTATTATTTTTGTCGCACGGTTTATTATATCCCATTATTAGCAATACTATAAAGTATAAAACGTCTAATTCCTTCACACGAAATAAAATATATTTTTGTACAGCCACAATAAATTCTATGTTTTATGAGAATGTACTCGTATGTAGAGACTAGTAATGTCTAGTTTTTACGTAATGTACTCGAAGGTCTAAAAATAGCGAGTAAACAGTTTTATTCCAACGACTTATTGAACACTGGTGGTTACATATAAAATGACATCACGTCGACGACGACGGTATAAAACGATCTGAATGAGAACTTTTTAACCAAGACGGAAACGCTAGTAATTCTAATGTGACTGCATTTTTATTAAAGAATTAATTAGGCATCCTTTGTATAAAATATGTACTACTTACGTTTAGGAATGGTAAACCTGATTAAGGCTTTTTTATCTGTATTTAATACTCACGTCTGTGTAACTCTTAAGAGGACTCTGTGTTACTCTTTTGGTCCCATACTTATGCCTTACATGGCCATTGCGGCTTTATCGACAATTGCAAATTTCTAGTCTCCATACTGAATTGATCTCGGCACCTCATGAGCAGCTGTGGCATAAGTATACTCAAACTTTCTTCTTTGTCATCATCAGGTTATTGATTACATGCATATTTCGTATTTGTAATAACTGCCTATGACACAGGGTACAAGAGAACTAAAGTTTCTTATACACAGATTCCCTCCGGCACAGAATGACCACATCTCAAAATCAACATTGATATTAAAAAGTATAACCACAATGAAAATCATTCACATTTTATTATTCCAAGGCTCCCAACTTCCGCACCACCGAAATTTCCCTCCGTCGTCGTGGAGATTTTAGTTAACGACCATAAATTACACCCCGCTCTACTAACCCTGTAAAACAAAAGTAGCTATAAAAGAAGTAATTGAAACAACAACCCAAGAAAATAATTCTCCGTTAGCAGTACAACGCTGGCTTAACAAAGAAAGAAAAGTCATTAATTCGTACACCGCGCGCATACTAAACTGTCTTAGACGTAGATACAAAAAAATAGAATAAAGGCAGATAAAGTTATACGGTCGCGAAAGGTGGTCATACAACGTGGCCATGCTGCCAGTCTTCTGGGAACGTTACCACAAGAGACATGCCATGCGGAGGCATTCCACGATCGACCTCACACTCTCTGACATAGAATACACATACACATTATGTAAACTTAAGCCTTTTTTGTTTTTGAAGTAGGCAGAAACGACAGCTCTGCTTTTTTTCCTATGCTCTCAATGCTCTCATACTTCACGAGTTTTCCTTCTTAAAAACCACCTGGATGCGATCCGTTGCGCCCCAGCTTTTTTTCGGTCTCGCTCTAAAACATAGATAAGTAAATAATATGAATTTGACTTGATTTGAGGAAGTTACGGTCAAAAAATATCTGGTACTTTGTCAACTAGTGATGCCAGAAAGCCAAAAATATGTTTTTTTTATCGTGCGCAAAATCCCCATCGGCGGGGGAAATTATGTCGGTTTGAGTCGAAGGTTGCTGGAGGTGAGATTGTCACATTATCTTTCGCACCCGGCCGACCCAGGGCCACCTCTTTCAAGCTGGCCCTCTTCGGGTGTGAACACCACAGAGTCTCCATCTATCATCATCGGGTATGAGGAGGCGCGACCTGCTTCTGTTAGGGTGACAGGCGGCTCCACGTGTTACCCCCGGGACCGCGCTCATGGGGGACGGAGATCGTTCTGCGAAGTCAGAAACCTGTCACTTTTATTGCTGCTAGTAACAGTAACGTAGTTAGGTAGGTACTAGTTTTTAAAACAATATCAACAGTATATTACAAGTCATTGTGTACTTCTTTTGTATTCTAATGTTGGAAGCATCGATGGCTTCCTACGTTATATTTTTAGTTATATAATAATTGATGAAAATACAATGATATCAAGTTGAATTGTTACGCGGGTATCGTTGAAAAATCCGGAACTTCAATGAATGACTTATTGTCTACAATTTTCTTTGTTAATTTTCTTTTGTCCTGAGTGGTGTACTTTATTATACCGTTATCTTTTACTTCCTAAACGCCATTATTCATTATGTCAGCCATGAATCAAACCAGATCATTATCTAGCTGTTTCATAGTCGACTGTTTTATAGATCTGGCTGTTTCAAGTCGCCTCTGGTATAAAGCTACATAACATACCTACATAGGCACATTGTCGTAACAAAAATCTGTTCAAAATTCGGTCTTTATTTAGATAAAGAATAGTACAGTTTTTGACATTTGGGCGATTGAGATTAGCCTCAATCGCCCAAATGTACTCTTGTAACAGAATTTTCATAAACATCGTGATCTTTAGGTACCTACTATTAGAGCTATCGAGATATTTACGGTATATTGTTTGGAGTTCCAGATTTTTCTGCGCTGTTGCAAGCACTATGATCCCGTAGGAACGGAGAACAGATCCTCCGTGATCATGGTACTTGCACCCTGATACCCTGTACTAATATCCCAGTGAGCGTTATACTACGGATTATTGCGAATGTCTTTGGAGCCCGTGAGAACGATTATTGGTTGTGGAGGTACGATGGCTGTCGCTTCAAGGAAAATATCGGAGTTCAGCCGCATCACTGTTAGATTGTAGAGCCGATCCCAACAGAGTTGGGAAAAGGTGATAGAAATTATTATAAAAAAAGTAGGTTTGGAGCCTTTGGAAACAAAATCATGGAGTAAGTAGACCAACACCTAATTTTATTATAAAAAAAAAATAGCAGACGTAGGGAACACAATATTCGTCTGTGTATATTTAGACAAGAAACAGACCCGAGTACCCTCAGGGACTAGTTAGGCTGCAGCCGTAAATTAGAGGCTATGTTCATATTTACCGTATGTAGAACCTTTCTCAAGGTGATATTACTTGCCCTCTAACATTTCCAGAACATACGATCCTGCGGCTGACAGCTTCTAAGAACAAACGGTAATAAGAAATTAGGCCACGGTCACACTTTGACAATGGTTCGCTGCTTATTTGACGCCACTGAGTCGTCTACATCCAAGCGTCGCTCGTCTACATTCCGGTGGCATTCAAAGCCTTCGTCTGGAGATTCAGGGTTTTCTCTTACTTCTCACTCTCTTGATTTGGTTAGTTTTGACTTTTACCCCTCAATTAATTTAATAGGAAAAAAAGAACTATTAATTGTACGTACAAACATATATACACACACCTTTCTGCCAGCAGAAACAGATTTCTGCTCTAACGCACTGTATTACCTTCGTATTAATTAGAATAAGTTACATCTCAATTTGCCGCGAATTTTAGGCCTTACCCCGGCATAATGCAGTCCTTTGTGCGCAAATTACGTAAGCCAATTGTTTGTTATTATATAGTAGCCATCAGAATGTAAAATATGCAATGGGAGCATTGCCCTCATCGCTCGTTTACTCACGCTAACGTAATTTTTGTTGCATCAATTTAGTAGGCACGAGTTCATACGGTCTTCCAAGTCCAAATGGGTACTTCCTCACCTACTGCTTGTAACAAATCGGCCTTAATTCATCTACACCTATTAGAAATCCGTCGGCTAAGTAGTCGCATACCGTGAACGCGTCTGCACACACGCGTACTTCCAAATTAACCTTATATTGTAGTTGTTTAAAGTGTTTCCGTTTTTTTTTTTATATCTGGCAAATTTTTTATGTTCCTTAACCGTTGGTAGCACATCCGTTTACTGGTAAGTAGGTACCGGTGTGACTTACTGATCGTGAACTGCTCTCAATGGAATTTTTATTATCCGCCGGAAGGTGTACAATGCAGACAATGCTTGACACATAGTGTTTGGATATGTTGTTCATTTTTATACTACTAAGATAGCAAACGAGCACATAATTATTTACCTCTAAACGCTTGTAATAATAGAGTTTTCATTCACACGTTTCAACGAGTCGAACGCGGCAAGTAAATTACACCTTGCTTTTGCCTGCCTAAGTATTATACAGTAATCTATCCCTCTACCAAATTTTAGCCTGGTCAAAGTTCACCCGTTAGAGCGTGAAACACTCATATTTATAATATTATTAGGATAGTGGGATAGGATATGAAATAGGATAGCATAGGAAGTAGGATTTTAGGATAAGAAGTAGGATAGTAAGTAGGATAGGATAGAAAACTTAACAGGCTTACACCCGTATTCACAAACAATACTTCGCTATGCGTTCCACCAAAACTGTGCAAAGAACGACAAATTCTCAGTGCGTTCGTTTTGGCAAGCCTTTTTAGTCATTGATAACACTTAAGTAATACTTCGTTGAGGGAACGCACTGCGTTAGATACTGCTCCATCACGGAGCAGCCCTATGCGGTCGAGCACACTATGAGACCTCACAGTATCGTTTGTGAATACAGGTGTTATACCTTCGGCACAGACAACAGTCTGCCATATCTGCTTCCGTCCTTAGTCCTTACACACTTCACGGGCATTGAACCTTTCAGGCAAACCCATCGGTGCGAGTGCTCTTGAGAAAATTATATCAATGAAATAAATACATATAATCACGCCTTTATCCCCGGAGGGTTAGGCAGTGGTGAATTAACACCCACATTTCACCAATCATTGCATTCGGTCCCACGTTATAGGGGGTGAGCCTATTGCCTTATTCCGGGCACTATTAATGACTCGAGCCGTGCATCTGAGGCTGAGTCGGGGCTGTAAGTATATATCTGTCTGATGTTAAACAGCCCTATCCCTTAGTCGCCTTGTACGACACCGCTGGGAAGAAATGGGGTGGCCCAAATTCTACTCTACCGGGAACCATGCGGCGGTGATCAATAAAATACCCTTGAAAATTTCTAAATTGTGTTTGAATTTTGCTCATTAGTCAAATACAACTTTACCATATTGTGACGTAATAATATACTTCATATGTACTTATTATATTAATAATAAACACTAGTAATTGGCAGCAATTCCGTTCCACGCTCGTAACTTCGACAATGTTTTAAATTTCACTATTATACTTAATTATTTTTGAATGTAATTACTGTAATGCTAATGTGTAAAATAATTAGAGCCATTTAGTTTTGGTTTACTAAAATAACAGTATTTTGTATTTGTTATCAATTTTTTTTAATTTGCATCTCATTTGAAGTAAGCTTATTATGTTTTGAAAAATTAAATTCATTCCAGTCAAGGGACAAAGGCAGGCAGTATCTACAATAAAAATAAATGAAATTAAAGATTCTGGACTTATTGAGACAATTTGAAAAGTTATCATTTACTTCACAATCTTTATATCCGTAACCGAAAATATCCGAAACTAACGGATAATCCGAATTAATTTCATATCCGTATCCGTATCCGGTATAATAATCATTCCTATATCCGTATCCAATCCGTATCCGAAATTTCATATCCATAACATCCCTGATTTTGGGTTAGAAGTTTTTGCTTATCTGATCAATATAGGTACATACAACTCGTTTACTTAGTACCTGGCGACGATGACGTCACATAGACGTCAGCTCCAAAATAAGTAAACGAGTTGTAATAGAGAATTCTACGACAAAAAATCACTTGTCATATTGTAAAAATTGAATATAATGACACCAATCTTAACGCCCTAAAACAGTGGCACTCTCGGAGTGCCAACAGAAGTAAAAACAGTCTGTATAAAAAGTAAAAAATATTTACTTCAAAAAGTGTTCAACCCACCTAAAAATTCCCACTTCAAAGTCAGGTGTCATATGTGAATTGTCACAATGTGTCAAATAACTGCTACTGGCCTTGGAATTTCATAAAAACTAAGTATCTTGTGAATTGTGCCTTGTGATAATGACGTGAGTGGCCATAATTTTAGTTCATCCAATTTTTTTTTCTATGAAAACTGCCCAACGCGCATATAGAAACTGACTTTGAAAAAAAAAATCGACCAAGCTAGAGAGATGGAGTAGTTAATTTATGCTGTAGATTGCACGTCCCGGATCGGATTACTTCCTCCCGTTGGAGCTCAGCTAACGAGGTTTTAAACCGTATCGCTTGCCAGGGAATCTGCAAAAAGTTAACTTTGGTATCGACTAAAAGACCACTCTAAAGATCAATTTAGTTCGGCAAGTAAATGTAAACTTTAAATTACGCTTCGGTGCCCTTTCTCATTCTAGCGTTAATTCCCAGTCGCATCCGAAGCTTTTTTCAGCTCGGAGTCTGGGTTCCGCTTAACCAGTCTTAACTACAGATTTGGCTAGACCTTGATATTTTTTCGTGAAGCGATTGCCATCTGACCTCCACAGCCCAATGATAACATTAGGCGATATCGAAGCTTTGCAGCTAGACCGTTGTTTTTGGATTTTTTAGGGCTCCAACTACCAGTAACGACTGCTTCGGTGCCCTGCCCTAACTTATTTTCCTTTTGTTGAAAATTTCATAGTTTAAGAAACATTTCTTAGAATTATGACCCCTATTTACATAGTTAACAAATTAAAAAGTACTTATGTAAAAAGGGGTCATAATTTTACGAAATACTTACATATTTCTTAAATATTTATAGATAAAACTCTTTCCCATTGAGGTGCAATTTGCTACACCACTCCACTTCTCTTTGCTGCGATCCCCTGACATACTTACACTTACATAATTATTTTCGCCATTCCTTAGAATGTCCTGGATCTGATTGAATATAATAATTATACGTTGTCCGAACGTAATTATTGTTCCTTAGACTGAGATTCATAACAGTATTTCAGGGGAGTTTCTGTATAAATTTGAATATCAAACTATTAAATTTGCAATCTACGAAGGCTTTTCGACATGTAGGTAAATATTTTGATTAGGTCTGCAACGTGGTCCTCCTACGTAACAAAAAAACACGCCAAACATGCCAAAATCCCGTGAAGTCCGTAAGAAGCTAAGAAGGAAAAAAATACGAACACGTAAACAGAAACTTTATGAAAATATACTTACATCTAAACACTGGCAACCAACACCTGTTTGTTTAGTTTAGCACCTGTTCAGTACAAAAAGATCTAACTGCTATGAGAACGGTGTGATTTTTTACTCATATAATGACATTTCAGTTCGCATTGACTCTTGTGCTAAACGTACAGTGAAAGTTTGTGCTTGTGACCGATGTAAGAAAAAATATTCTCTCAGTATGACTAGTATTCTACAGTACAGTGTATGGCAGTGAAATTTTTATTCTCGCCTTAGTAATAAAAGTTTATTGTTCTTTGAGCCGCGAGCGTCTTCAGTGTGCTTTTATTTCGTCTGTGTGCATGTGTGCTGACGTCATCTGCCAAATTCTTACAAAATAAGTTTAATATTAGTTCAGTGCATAGTTGAAAGTGAAAAGGAATGTACCGGTTTCAGTGATTGTGGTTTTTGTGTGTACGATGTTGGTGACTACCGCGTCGACGGGAAACCTGACGGGGCATTCTCTGTCGTCTGTGTTTCGGAGGTGCCGGAATAGGTCTCCTGTTACGGTAAGGCTTGTTTCGGTTTTATCCGGTTTCGTAACTTTCATTTAAATACCTAAACAGAGCATCAGAATATTATTAAATGTTCCCACTTTGACTCGTATCTGGGGCAAAGGTTAGCCATCGCTATCCGGCCAGTGTGATCACCTTTGCACTGGTTACGGTGAGGGGCGGATTGTAATTAATTCGATTCAGATTATTTATATTATTAAAATAATGGTTGTCCAAACGGTCCATTTTCAGATATTTTATATGAAACGAGAAGTTCTTCAAATGGGATGTAGTTAATGATTTTGTATATAAAATGCTTTAGTAGCAATATAAATCAATGATAAAATGTACGAAAATGATAATGATTATTTATCTTGAAGAAATTACTGATCAGAAGCGGTAAACTGGCGGGTATGCCCATTTAATGACAATAGAGGAACCTTGTGAAGTGTGGGGCACATAAGCAAATGGCGGGCTATCGTCTCTGCCGCCTTTCCTTAGGCAAGGTTTAGGCAGTCAATAGGTATCGCGATCCAATGTTGTGATATCGGTGTCAGTATAGGCAGGAATTGCGTTGACACATTAATATTGCTCGGGGCATTTATCTTGAACCTTACATGTGCTCAAAATGTGCTCTATACGCGCAGAACACGCTTCTTGGATATCTTTTCTCCAAGCATAGACTATTTCAAAACAATCCACGCGCGCCAGGACCTCGTTTGTCTCGAGATTCAGATCCAAGTTAACATTATGATTTGACGTATATGACATACCCACGTTGACGACTGTCATATACGTCAATTCCCATACATTCGTCATTCTATTTTGCCACACGCCACCCAACGAATTGCCACTTGTCTAGGGGGAACGGGGGGCATGTCTGCGAGACTGTTCCCTTATAGATTTTATTATTATACTCCTTAACATGCCCGAAGACATCAAAATTAGTTATTGCTATAGTTTGTGTTCTCTATGTTTCTTGCTGTATTACTGAGTTCCTGTGTACCACCAAGACAATAACATTACATAACAAACTTTGAAAACAATGTTTTCATTATTTGAGAAAGAGTCTATTATATTTTTAGAATTTTAGCGGTAGATAATATTATACAGTCGGCTCTAAAAGTAGTATATGTAATGGGATCGTTTGAGTTTATTAATGTTCAGGCATTTTTGTTTTTGATAGGCTCAAAATATGGCTGTCAATATGTGATGTATTGATGTGTTAAAATTTAAAAATGTTGTGCATTACTCAAACATTTCGTGGAAAATTTGAAAGCAAAATTGTTTGTGTGTAGTGTTAATACGGTTTCGGCGCAGTAATAGCAAATGCCCCTGCTGGGCTGAAGCAGGCTTTATGAATATAAAGCCTGCTTCAGCCCAGCATATACATGTGTTCCGGAAAAGTAGAATTACTTTTCCGGAACACATGTGGCATTTAACTTGCTGGAGAAGTTGATAAAAATAGCTGCTAGGAAAATACAACGAAAACTTAAGATTTATGTTTTAATGATCGAACAAGACTTATCCATATTTGATGACTTTGGAGCTGTTTTCGCAATGATAGTGACTGCGATCAGATCAAATGAAACAGGGTTTTCACGTTTGCTCAATGGATTTCATTGAGTAAAACATAAGTACTTACGTATCTCAGTTCAGTTGAACGGATTTTGACTGCGTTCAAATCATTCTTAGAGCGAATGATGCCAACCGCGATTAAGTCAACCTGTACTATACTGTGTTAACTAGCTTATCACGTTTATCTCAATGAATTTAATTGAGAACCCAGTTTAGTTTGATCTGATCTCAATTACACTGATAATATCCAACCTTAGTAGCTCTGTTGTCTAACGGCAGTTCTAATACGTCATCGGTAAGCTATGTTACTACTTTATTAAAAACAAAACGGCACATTACGTCAAAGATCAATCGAATAGCTGTACCTAGCTTAATAATTAATGACTTTATTATTAATATGGACTACTTTTATTTATTAATATCTATAGATTTTATATTATTAGGTATACCTATTGGCAGTTACGCGGCCTGCTTAACTATAGGGAAGTGAATGAGGTTCATCCTTCGCAGCATTAGATACCTCTCCGGGTTGCCAAGGTTGTCTAATGATTTATTGAACCCAGATATATAACAAACAAGACAAGTGGTAACTCGTTGGACGGCGTATTGTAGAATAAATTGATGAATGTATGGGATTTGACGTATATGACAGTCGTCGACGTATGTCATGCATGAGCGTCAAAATACGTGTCATATATTATTATGTCAAAGCCCATACATTCATAATTCTAGATTTCATGAATACATAGAAACGCGTTTAATTCTATTTAAGCTCCGTTAGTGCATTTTAGGTACACCCTGTACAAACACACGGTTTTTACACATACAAATTGATGATTTTTCTTTCGTTGGAGAATTGTGTAATCACTTCAGTCATCAATGTCACCATGATAGATATTTATATGTATTTAGATATTTTGTTATCTCTGTCGTTTGAAATTAACTTCTTATCTTATCTCACAACTAAAGATTTTTAGTATTTTTAGTATGAGGTTCGACTTGTTGACAGTATCTAGTGTATCTACCATTATTTAATGAAATAACACGATTTTGAACGGTATCTATTACGATTTATTTTGTGTTGTTTCATCACTTTCATCATTTGCATCTTTCCCGACTTTTCAGTTGCTTTCAGCAGCCAGGGTCGCAGGGAGACATCTCGTAAATATATATAATTATCATTAGACTTTTGATATGTAGTGTAGATACATAATATTGTATTTACAAGATTTTCACTGTACATTCACAAGTGAACCTCTATCTATCATACCTACTTACTTTTTTATGTTAGAAAATGTGAATGAATGGGAGCGAGTGACGGCAGTCTGACCTCATAACCCCAAGAGGAAATCTTGCGCTGGAACTCGTCCGCCAACCGGCAGGCACCTTCACCAGCTTACAAAAGAGGGTCTTGATATGCCCCCATACGTACCCTGTTGTTGTATAATAGGTGTATAACAGCCCGCCATTTGCTTAATATCCTGACACACCTCGCGAGCTTCCTCTACAGTCATTTATCCTTTCATATAGATTCATATCGGTCACTAATTACTGTCGTTAGCAAACTCAACGTGGAACCCGCCAATGATAAGATAAAATTACATTACATCATACCAAATACTCATGTGTATTGACGAAAGGATAGGTTCGTTTTTAGTCTATATTTCGCCGATATACTTTTTCGAGGTATGGGTGTACCTGCCCTTGAAAAAGTATGACCACGGTTCAACAGTGTGTTGGAACTTGGAACACTGGGATATAGAAAGCCCTATTTCTTTCGGATCATTGTAGACCAAGTAGAAAAATGCTGGAGCAGTTCTTAAGTAATTAAATATTATCTTTTATAACCCGCGCAAATCGTAAGACATACGAGGTTTTGGCGCCCGCGGATTGCTTTGTAATTGTCTATATGCTTGGTGAATTTGAATTCGTCTACCGCAGTAGCATCCCGTGCTATCTTCAAAAGGCAACCAAGAAATGTGTACTGCGCGTATAGGGCACATTTTGAGCACATTTTAGGTCCAAGTTACGTGGCGCGGGTTATAACATTATGAAAAAGCTGGAAATCGTAGGTAACAATAAAATTTAACCAATAGATAGTAGCGTGTGTTCGAATATCCTGCCTACGTTTGCGCAAGCATGATCGAACAGGCGCTTAAATAATATCCACGGGCAGAGATATGGCGAAAACAATAAAGAACTTTTCTACTTTTTAAAGGGTTTTCTTAATTACTTTTCTGTTTTTGTGGCCTTACATTTCCAGCCAAGCCTATCCGTACTTTTTGCATCGGTATGACTTAAGAATGGATATTGATATGAGTAAGGAATATGCATTATGAGTAGTGATATGATGACGGAACAACCCAAGTAATCCCACTTACAGTCTTACAATGTTGTACTTATAGGTATACCTATTATCTGGTTGTTTTTGTTACGTTTGTTAACTACAAGGGCTACTTCAAGGTTTAGTAGCCATCTGTGTAAACAATATCTACCTTATACTTGTGTATTCTCTCATTCTGTTAGCGGCCGAAATTAATAAACTAACTATTCAATCAAATCTAAAATCATCGTCTCAGTATGTATCCCTGGGCCAGAGGTAGGCCTATAAAAAGATGGACGGATTGCGTGAAGGAAGATTGGCAAAAAAGGCGGATTGAGGAAATTACATCTGACAGGATTGTATAGAGGAGAATGACATGACAAGCTCCAAATAATTGGGACAAGGGCAGGTACTTGATAAAATGTTGGGTTCCTCGTACATCTGAATCCCAGGGTACGGCTTTCCAGCTTTCACTCTTCCACTCCACGAGGTCTTCGGCATCTTTGACACTGAGTTCATTGTTATCAATCAATCGATTAGCCTATTGCAGTCCCCTGCTGGACATAGGCCTCTCCTAATTTATGCCGCATGCTCATGTTGCTCCGCAGTTCATTGTTAATCTAATCCAAAATGTCCTTTTTATTGTACTAAGGTACCAAAGAAAGTTATTTGCAAAATGGTAAGTGTTTATTTTAACCTATAGACGTATGCAACACCTACAGGGACGGCAGCACGAGTGTGACGCCCCTGGTGTTGCACACGTCCATAGGGGACGGTAACCGCTTTCCGTCAGGTGGGTCGTGTGCGTGTCAGCCACCAGTGATATAAAAGTGAGATATAGGTTTAATGTCACAATTGTGTTGTGGAGGTCAGATGACAGTCGCTTCATGGAAAATATAGAGGTTCAGCCAAATCCGCAGCTATGACTGGTAAAGCGGACCCCAGACTCCGAGGTGAAAGCTTCGGATGCGACTGGGAATTAACGCTAGGATGAAGAAGAATAGGTTTTAATTAGATGTCTTCTAGTATTTCAAAGTGTTTATGTCAATCACTAGTCGTACTTACAGGGATAAGCAGAGGCAATAAAGTGCTTTACGTTATTTCCCTTGCCTCCTTTACATACATTAACCTTTTCAAGTAGGTATTGCGACTTTTCCGAGAACGTAGCCAATTTGTCCGTAAGAGTACTTCTTGCGCGCCCAGTTCACATACGTCCTTCTACATTAGTTTCATACATTCCTTTAATTAGTTTTACTTGCTTGACTCATCTATATTTTGAACGTGACTAAACTATCTAACCACCTTTCATATCCTATTTTTCTAATCATCTTTTCTTATTTTTCATTTAATACTAATTTTATATTATAAACTAGCTGCTTCCCGCGGCTCCGCCCGCGTGGATGTCGGTTATCGCGACCATGGCCTATGTCCTTTTTCAAGGGGTTGGTTCAGTGGTTTAGGCGTGAAAGTGTAACAGACAGACAGTTACTTTCGCATTTATAATATTACATAGTATGTGTATGTTTATAGATATTTAGATCAATCCCAATCACACGTAAACCGTTGAAGAGATTTGGGTGAAAATTGACACTGGATGGGTTATTGGACGATTCGCACGAATTGAACTCGCACGAAACGTGCGAATCGACTACTTTAATTTTTTATTTAATTTCTGTAGGCGATTCGCACGAAGCTTATTTATTAGTGTGCGAATCGCCACCTCCAAAAATATGTAGTAGGCTATTCGCACACATTTTATTTTAAGGAATAAAAAAATAAATACAGTACAGTCACTGAAATAAAACTAACAATAATCGAAGTTAGCCGCGTTTCCACGCTAGATTGCGATGGCCAGCCTTTGCACCAGTAGGTACTGAACGCTCCTGGTGCATAATTTTAGGTTATAATGTGATATACACAGTGTTGTGTGCTAGCAGGAAATCAAAGTAATGTGCAGACGTTAAGCATGTAAGTAATAAAATTATTATTCCTCTTTATTCTTTTAAAACTCTTATACCTAATAAATTATATTTTAAAATACATAATTATATAAATACAAAAACGTATATTTAAAAATATAAAAAATAGTGCCCCACCGGTATCGGGTATAGGGACCAAGCAAATCTCCAGAGAGAGGAACATCCTCACAATACGTGCCGTGTCGAGGAGTTCCGCCTTCTGCATCAAGCCCTTGATCCAGCTGCCTAACGAGAGCCTCTTAAGGTGTTGGTTGAGGCTCTTACCAATCAGCCCATGGGCCGATATGACTATCGGGACAATGATTACCGAATCAACATTCCACATTTCAACAACCTCATGAGCCAGATCCAAATATTTTATCTGTTTGTCTTTTTCGGCTTTCATGAGGTTTTCGTCATTAGAAATGGTGACATCAACAATCATTGCAAGGTGCTTTAATCGATCTATCACCACTATATCAGGCTTATTGGCGACAATAGTCCTGTCAGTGATAATAGATCGATCACAAAATTCTCGGTTTCTTCGAAAAGATCACCGAATCGTAGTCAAGATACGGACGCTTTTAAGTCTATATCGGACCCATTTAAGGCCCGATAAAACCGTCCATGTAGCTCTTTGCCCATCCATACCTCCCTGCGATCAGCAGTACCAAGTACTACAGGTTTGCACCAGTTCTCTTTAGCCAACGCAAGAGGGGTTAAACCGTTCGGTTGTCCACTGCAACCACATCACAGTGCATATCCGTGTTTGCTTGTAGACAATATTGTCTGAGGTTGTATATCTCACGGTTATGGAGGTTCTTGATATTAAGAAAGCCACGACCCCCCAGCTTCCGCGGGATATACAACTTCATTACGGGAGATCGTGGGTGATGCATCCGAAATGTGGTTAACAGTTTATAATAAATTGGAAAAAGCGAAATCAATTCTCGGGCGGGACTCGAACCCGCGATCTTTCCCTTACAGGGGGAAGTCTAGCAAACTAATTGCTTTAAAATTATCTCAAGTGGTTTACAGTGTTCGAACTTTTCTATCCAGGGCGTCTAGTTCAGTGTGAGTCCATCTAAGTATGCCAAAGGAGTACATTAGGACTGACACGACCCAACCATTGCAGGCGCGCACCTTGTTACCGCGTGATAAAAAGCTTTTTAGGACTTTTTTCAGGCGGCCAAAGAAATGTTCCTGCAATGCCTGTTTCACGCCAGCTTCAAGAATTCCTAATGCCTATGACATACCCAGATATTTGTAGGTTTCGGTTGAAGAAAGAGATTTAAGTTTAAAGGAATCCGAAAGTATTAAGCCTTCGGATTCCACTATTCCACCCCTTTCCACATGCATGACCGCACATTTGTCCAAACCAATGATAGACTAGAGCCGATAATTTTTAAAACAAAAACAAATAATAGTAGGATGAAACCCGTTATAAAAGGAAGAGAATATAACAAAAATAAAAGGAAAAATAATTTACGGGCGATCTGAGGTCGGGAAGTGGAAGGGGGTGAGTTTTTAAGGGTAAAAACGGTTTATCTCGATTTCCGGCAAAACTACAAGTCCTATGGAAAAAAAATAAATGACGAAGTTGTAGGTAATAAAGAGACCTACAACTTTTAAACCGTTTTTACCCTTAAAAACCCACCCCCTTCCACTTCCCGACCTCAGATCGCCCGTAAATTATTTTTGAAATGAAATGAAATGAAATGAAATATTTATTTGCCAGAATGCAGGTAAACAGATAGATCTTATCGTTACAATGGCCCATGTACATCCTACCATTATGGTGTGCAAATATTTGAATGATTTGAATTACATTGCTATAGTCTTTCAGCATGCATGTACCTACCTAATAATTATCTACTTATTTAATGTCAGATTTATATTGTCAGATTTTTATTGACGTCGGACTTATATACTTATATATATGTCAGTTTTATAATAATGTCAGAATAATTATGAATTGTATTTATAAATTCTAAATATGATGTCAAATCGCTGTCAATATCAATCGTATCATTAATTTTATGTGTATAAAGGTATATTAAAAGTCACCTACTATCCCACGGTATGACATAAACTCATCCAAATCGTAAAAGCATTCTTTTATCAACCATTGCGTCAACTTTCTTTTAAACAAAATTAAAGGTAAATTCTTGAAGGTATTCGGTAGTTTGTTATATACCTTTATAGCGTTCATGTACGAGTTTCTTTTATGCAATTCTAGCCTGCATTGTGGTATATGTAACCTATATTTGTTTCTGGGAACTACATTTCGCTTAATAGCCTCTGTTTGCTTACAGAAGTATGCTGGATGTTGTTGTACAAATAAACATAACTCCTTAATGTACATGGATGGTAGTGGTAGAATATTATATTTTTTGAATAGAGGCCTACAACTATCCATACTCCAGGCCCCACAGATTGCCCGTATACACTTCTTTTGTACTCTGAATGCCCTTATAGCGTCTACCGAATTACCCCATAACAGAAGACCATAAGAGAGTACTGACGAAACATACCCGTGATATGCACTAAGAGCGGCTTCTGTCGAAACTGTTATTCGTAATCTTTTTATTGCATAAACGAATTTGTTAAGCCTGTCACAAACATAATCAATATGAGCCTTCCAATTACAATTCTCATCTAACCTTATACCTAGAAACATAGCACTTGGAACTTGTTCTATGACAGTATCATTATATTTTACATTCAAATCTATTACCTTGCTTTTATGCGTCTGAAATTGTATCATTTTTGTCTTCTGTATGTTAATTTGCAAATTATTAGAAGACAACCATTGTACTATTTTGCTTATTGCTTCGTTTATTTCTAGTTCGTAAGTTTCTTCCCTTTCACATTTGACAATAAGAGTTGTATCATCAGCGAATAATATTGTGCTATGTCGGGTGACATTTGGGAGATCATTGATGTACATTAGGAAGAGAAAAGGCCCCAGTACACTACCCTGTGGCACCCCGAAATTATTTTGCCTGTAGTCACTTCTAAAAATTGTATTTTCATCCCCCTGTATTCTAGCAATCTCTACACATTGTTGCCTACCGCTCAAGTAAGCTCCCAACCAGTCATTCGCTTTACCTCTGATGCCATACTTTTCCAACTTATGTAAGAGCAATTTGTGATCTACAAAATCGAAAGCTTTACTCATATCTAGGAAAATTGCTGCTACTGGTAAACTGTCGTCAATAGCCTGTGTAACCGTTTTTACTAGATTAAAACATGCGAGTGAGGTGGTACTATTATGTCGGAAACCAAATTGTTCCTCTATCAGTATAGCATATGATGTCGTAAACTGTTGTAGACGCTTCAGCATTACCTTCTCAAAAATTTTCGACATAATTGGTATGAGTGTTACTGGGCGATAATTATTCATGTCAGATTTGCAACCTTTTTTAAAAAGTGGTTTTACGATTGACGTTTTCAGTAAGTTTGGAAAAGTGCCCTCTTCAAATGACATATTTATCAGATAACACAGGGGTTGACTAATGTGTGCTGCACATAGTTTAATTACTTTTGTTGTTAACTCGTCTATCCCTGTTGCGTTTGTATTATTGAGACTATTAATTGTTCTAAAAATTTCCCTACTATCACTTGGCTTAAGAAATATTGTCTTGTCGTTATTAATTTTGATAGTACTGTTTATCTCGTCAACTTTAAATTTAAAATTATTACTATTAGTCAATTGAATATAAAAATCATTAAATAAATCACTCAGTTCCAAAGGGTCATCATATGTCAAGTTATCTTTAATTATTTTGTCAATTTGTGTTTTCATATTTTGGTCACCAATGTTTTCATTAATTACCGCCCATGTGGCTTTACATTTATTTGTCTTATTGTCAATATATTTCTTATTTTGTAACTGCTTAGATTTATGTATGCATTTTTTTAATATCTGGCTATAGGATGTATAATTTTTATTTAAAGTTTTTCTATTTGTTTTATTATGGACTTGTTTAAGGTATAAATGTCTTTTCCTTACACAAGACTTTTTTATACCCTTTATTAACCAGTTACAGTTACCTTTTTTTGTTGATTTCTTTATTTTCTTTATCGGGAAACACAAATCAAAGAACAATTTAAATAGACTATGAAATTCACCAAAAGCTTCCTGCAAGTTACTTTTTTCATACACAGTTGAAAAGGTAAGAGCAGATATGCAGTCCAAAAATCTATCTATATTTTCCTTACTAAAGTCTCTGACTCTTTCGTACCAACTGCATATTTCGTAGTATTTGTTAGCTTTAATAGAAAGAGATTGGCCTGTATCATGATCGGACAACCCGAGATGATGCACCTCCGCGTTAACATGTTTGATGTTGCTAGCGAATTGATCTAGGCATGACATCTTTCTTGTTGGTGTTTTAATGTGTAATTCAATATTAAAGTTCTGTAATATGATTTTTAGCTCTTTACAATGCTGGTCCGGTTTTAAAATATTTAAATTCCAATCACCGCAAAGAATAATTTTCTTTTTGGAATATCTAGTAAGCCATGATAGTAATTGTTCTAACTTATCAAGAAATAACTTTGCGTTGCTATCAGGAGTTCTATATAAACAAATAATTATTATTTTATCTATTTCTATACCGCAACCTTCAAAATGGAAATCACAAGTCAAGTTATTTATATAAGTCAAACATTTATATTTTATATTGTAATTTACCATAATGCATACCCCTCCTCTAGTTTTCCTACGGGAATACAATGAGACTAGTTGGTAACCAGGGATTTTTAAAAGTGTTTCTGTATTTTGTTTAATGAATGTTTCTGTCAGACATATTACATTTATTTTTAACCCTGTTTGTGAGAGCTGGTGTATTGCACATAATAACTCTTCACTTTTATTTATGGCCCCTGCAATATTTTGATGAAATATTCTAAAATTAAAGTCTGAGTTGGGGACGAAAACATTCCTTCGCCTGTGGGGTTGTATGTGTCTCAAGTTGTATATTTATGCTCTTTGTTAATGTTTTGAAATAATATGGTATGGTACCCTTTCTGTGACCAGTCGGTTTGTTCAATGAGCTAGTATTATAGCTAGGTTGTGGACAATGTTCTCCCAATGACACTTTATTACAAGTATTATTATATATTTTTTTAGGAGTGACAATGCTTTCTGTTTTACCCTTATTCAATAGTAACATATTCCTATAACATAAAAATGTTGTGTCATAATATTTTGAGTCAATCTTAAAGTTAATTATTTTACATACATTTAATAAATACTTATATTTATTATATTGGTAATTGTAATCTATATTAACAAAGGAGCAATTCTGAAAATTCGAACATATCATCTTCAGACTGCTATTTAGCATTTTTTCATTGAGAAACCTATTCTGCATAACATTGAATATTAATATGTTAGTTTTTGGTAACTTTTCAGCGTCGTTATTAATTCTATTAAGGTCTTGTTAGGGTTAGTATCATTTTCTCCAATGCACAAAATCAAATAATTATCTTCAGAGTCTACTAGGGTGCAGCCAGATTTTAAGATTTGCTCTGTAGTTGCATATGGTTTTGTAGTGGATGAGATGTGATACTTTCTAAACTTTGTGGTGTTCCTAGACCGTATAAGTTGGGCCGCCAGTCCCGTAAATTGTTGTCCTCCTAGTATAGTCAACTCTGGATGTTTCTTCAGCCTATCACTTTCAATTTTTTTAAGTTGAATATTGTCATTATTTTGCAATTTTAGCACAGCGACATCTTTTGCACTCTTACGCATGCTATTTGTAGTGCCACCTATCATTTTTTGCTCGTACGATTTCGTGTCGCTGTCGTCTAAACTCCAATTAAGAACTTTTTTGCACATACTAAGATCCTGTAATTGGAAGTTCCTCTTTTTAACGGAAGATCTTTTTTTTGTGCTACTAGTGGGTACACTGCATAATTTTTTTAATTTTAATATGGTGTTTTGTTGTTCAGCTGTTTGTATTTTCAACAAGTTGTTTTCTACATTTAAATTATCTATTTCATTATTGGCAGTCGTTAATAGAATTCTCAAGTGTTCGATTTCAGTGTTCAGTTTCTCAAATTCTTCGTAACTTACGCTGGTTGACAAAAGTGGTAAACTTCTTGACAAACATTCAGAATTTGTGGACTCAAACGAGGAGTGAACCGAGCTTATTGTGGTTTTATTTCTTCGGATAGTTACATTTTCAGACTCCATAACTAGTTTTTACATTTGTTGAGAATGTTTCAAAACAAAATATTTAATTTAAACACTGAGAAGGATCAGGCTGTGAGTTTTGTGTATTTGTGTCAGTTTTACGAATAAACCATTTACCAAGTGAGGATCTATATTGTGCTTGAGGTAAGTTGATAGACCTAAGTATGTATTCTAGATATTTTTTGCATAGGTACTATATGAATATAAATAAAATTCGTTATAGTGACAGGTTACTCATTAAATTTGCATCAACTTGTAGACTAATAATTATTTATATTTTGATGCCTTTGTCACATAATTTGATGGACTTAAATCTTAATCTTGTCTTATTGAATTATATTAAGTATAATAAATTTATTCTTCTGCTCAATAACTGTTATTTCAAATCTGTACTCACTGTTTTTGCTGCCTTTTTTTCTTAGAACTTTGTGAAATTATAAATAAGAATTCTCGCTGGATAACAATTTTATAAACACTTTATGCTAACAGGAACGGTCTGCTTAAGTTTTCCTTTCATTTTTGTTATGTTCTCGTCCTTTTATAACGGGTTGCATCCTACTATTATTTTTTTTCACTTTTTACCATTTTCAAACGTATTGGCCCCGGTCTATAAAGCTTTGAGTCATATTTAGTAGTTCTATCAATTGGGTATTATTTGGAGCAAATAATTAATAAACTGATGACAAGGCAGCATGGTCATAGAACCTTAGCCTGTTCCGATATGAACAATATAAAAAAAAATATTGTCTTGTCAGTGTTTGACATTGACAAGTTATCATCTACAAAACAAACAAGAAGTTATAGCCCTTCGTTAATATTTTGATAACATAGATTGAATTTGTAATTAAATCTCTGGATGTTGCATGTCCCAAACGAGCGCTTTATATAATGTGAAACACATCTTAATGTGAGTATTACCTGTATTACTATAACTTCATAGGTACAATGATAATTTGGTTACAAATTGTTACTCATGCATTCATTCATTAATTTACAAAATTCGATTATAAGTAATGAACAAAAAACTTAATAATCTTATGTATTTTTATTTTGCACTATTTAAAATTGTTTGATATATATATATATATATATATATATTATATATATATATATATAATTTTCACAGAAGTCTTCAGCAGAAATTAATATTTTTTTGACATAGTCTTCATCATAATGCATCCAGTATTTGTGTAACACCTTTGACTGCTCAAAATGCCCTGCTGCCGGGTCAGCTATACAAAAGAGGCCTTTTAACTTATTTGCACCATGCATTTGTACCATAATTTGAGCTTTAAATTTTTCTTGCAGTTGTCCATCTTTTAAATAGTTTTTCAGTGATCTTTCACTTATGGGACATTTCACCTCCACAACAAAGTCACCGGTAATACCGTCAGGGGCCACACCTATGATGGGTGATATTATTTTGTGTTCAGGTGTTACACGGCACTTAACGTTACACAACGTCCCTTCGCGCTGAACTTCTACGTAACCCACCGCGGTATCAATATAAGCTTCACGTGATGCCAACAACGCCTTAGCACTTCAAGTTTCCGCAACATTATCTGTTAATAATAGAGTTCCACTGAACTCTATTATCTAGATAATAAGATATCGATGTAACAGTCACTTTTGTGCATGTACTTCAAAAACATCAAATTATCTACTTTAGGTAGATTTCTGCTGTCTGCAATACGATAACCCTCGAAAACTTTCATCGTTCGAGAAATTAAGCAGAAAATGAACAGATAGAATAACTCTGTGAGCAAAATTAGCAAATATTTGTTTTCGATATATGATAAATAACGAAATGTTAAAACTGACGTCATCTGACTTGACATATATTTTTTAGGCGTAGCAAAGGCAACTAACCTATTCAGCCTTATGAATGACTCTTTTTGAAATAATAAGATATTCAAAGTTAAAAAGTTGAATGAAAATTAATATATTGAGGAAAAAAAAAAATAAGGGTCTCGTAATTTTAGATTTACTTTCAATTGTGTTAATAATATAATCATGTAGAAATTTTGAAATGTTGTTGTTGTATAGCCATTGTTCTAGTTTTATGATTTTATGATAAGTAAATATTTTATTGTGATATGAGAACTGTGTTCGTAATACACTTCTGTGATTTGTACATATATTTTTACAACACACCTGCTCATAACAGTGTTATTATTTCACCGCAAATAGGCACGGAATGACACCTATTATCAAACTGTGACTTTTTCATTACTATTATTCACAAGTGAGTTATAGATTCTTTTTTAATTTAATAGGTTAAGTTTCTATGTTCTTAAAAAAGTTTCGATACAAAAAAGAACGTGTTTAATAGTACTAATAAATTTAATATGCTTATTGTATGTTCATTTGATGCGTTTTCGTATTTAAATAAATAATTTCAACTTGTCATATTTGTTTAATAAACAAAATTTTCACTCAAATTTAACTTTTTTTTCTTTAAGTACAGAAAAAAAAAACAGTAAAAAAAAAGTTGAATTCAAACCTCATTTTTTTTTAAATATGGCCGACCGCCATTGTTAGATGCGCGCACATTGGAAAACGAATTAATTTGTGGCATTGTTTATTTAGTATTTGTAGTGTTATGTTATTCGCAAGTGTGTTGTAAAACGTCGTATGGCACGCGTGAGCATGATGATTACCGTCCTCAGCTCTCTTAAGACCCTCGCCTGCCGGCTCGGGCCTCAATAACGCCTCGGCGGTAATCACCAACATAGCTCACTTGTACCATAATGTACTATTACCCATTTAAACACGTTCACAACACTGTGTAACATCATAATATAATCTAAAATTATCAACTAGGTCTACAGTTAATCTTACAACCCAAAACTAAACCTTAATGTAGATGTAGACCTATGTATGACCAAAGCGAGTGAGCGTGATAGCATATGGAGCTTTCTTTTTCATTTTTCCCTAAGTAGGCGAATATTACTGTCTTGTTTTTATTGTTTTGTGTAAATTAATAAGCATGTAGATATTTCACGTTTTAAGTGATAATTATTATTGATTTAATGCACATTTTCTTACTTTTAAGTAAAT
This sequence comes from Eilema depressum, assembly GCA_914767945.1. Taxonomy (NCBI): domain Eukaryota; kingdom Metazoa; phylum Arthropoda; class Insecta; order Lepidoptera; family Erebidae; genus Eilema; species Eilema depressum. The sequence goes on from OU612031.1 coordinate 14,648,322, forward strand.
ATCTGTTATTTGAACTTCGACTACCGTACTTTTAGTTTTATTACAGTCGTACTCAGATGGCAGTCGCTTCACGGATAGTACCGAAGTCAAGCCAAATCCGCAGTTAAGACCGGTAAAGCGGACCCTAGACTCCGAGGTGCAAGGCTGCAAGCTTCGGATGCGACTGGGAATTAGTCGTTGAGTACAACTGTACTTTATTCTTTTTATTCCCAAAATAAAATGTGTGCCAATAGCCTACTACACAATTTTGGAGGTGGCGATTCGCACACTAATAAATAAGCTTCGTGCGAATCGCCTACAGAAATAAAATAAAAAATTAAAGGAGTCGATTCGCACGTTTCGTGCGAGTTCAATTCGTGCGAATCGTCCAATAACCCGAACCACCTACTTTTCATTTTGAGACAGATTCCTTTAGAGAACGGGAAAAGTACAGCATGCGGGCAGAGCCGAGGGCTCTATTTAGATAGGCATATTACTCATATTAGGATACAACTACATACTTACTTATCTTTGACGACGCCACTCACGCCATAACACTATTTATCTTAGTTTTTGCGACGATACCGTCGTCTTGTTATGAGAGGACTTGCGGCAGCTCGGGAATTGAGCACTTCGACAATACAAATATCCCTGTGTGAATGGGCCGAAGCTAATGCCATATATGGGGTTTTTGACCCAGTGCTACTAAGTACACTACATGAAAAGATAAATCACATTAATTTGCAAATTAATTGGCCTTCATAAGGCCAGTTAATATGTAAATGCAGGTGGTTTGCTGATACATTTTATTAACATAATAAACTTTTTTCCTGAGATAACTCGCGTGAATTTGAAATAATGAACAGGTTAAACGAGAACGAGAAATATGTCTTATTGTTTATAGTATATCTTGTTATTTTGCTTTATTTGTTAGTGGTACATCAAATAAAGTTAGCATAGATTTTTCTATAAGAATCAGTTGTTGTCATCCTTCTTGCTTTCTACTAATATGTATTATAAATCTGGAAGTGTTATTCAATCACCTTCTAACGGCTGATCGAAACTGGCTGAAATTTGATCAGGGATAGATGTATAGCCTGAAATAACACATAGGCTACTTTTTACCCCGGGAATAGATTTTTACTGGTAGCGCGAACAGAATCAAAATTTCACACCGGTTGAGCCGCGGGCGTCAGCTACTTAATAATATATAAGTACTACGGAAAACTAATTGAAAGTAAATAGGTAATCGCAAAATCGAATATAGAACATTGCGCGATATTTTACGATCGTATACGCTCATCAGCGAACAGCATACGCATACCATCATAAAGTTATCAAACTAGGCTTGTATCGATTATGTAGGTACAACTCAACCTTGACATTGGATCGGATCGGACTCTAGATTGTTTCAGACGGTGCCTCCCACGTCACTAATAAATTATTTTCATATAGAATCGATTCTGACAATCACTCGTACGAATGTGTAGGAGGACAAGCCCTCTGAAATTATGTAATGGACGTTATGTTTATTAAAATCGATAACGTATGTTACGGTTTACGATATGTTTATGCTTTTAGTTTTAATATATCACTCTTTATTATACGGGGATGTGAATATCGCCAGACTCAGGGTCAATACAGACCAACGGCAAAATTGAAATAATAATATGTACTATGTAACAACGCGCTACGCAATAATATTTTCATCATTGTCTAAAGGCGAACTTAGACCAAATGAACATAAAGCTAGAGCTAGAACAAGTGCATTCCAAGAACATTCTTTCTTAATATTTTAGTATTTTAAACCTTATTTTCAGCGTTAGCATAAGAAAGAACAACGAACGAATGTTCTGTCACTGTTTACACTAATAGAATTTAACGTCTGATGTAAAAGTCTGATGTAAATCAACCTGTTCTGCGGATTTAAACCGAATTTAACAAGGATGCACAGTCCCATCTCAGTCGAATGGGGATGAAATATCTAATTTTAATTTTGCAGTTTCTGTAATAATGACAGTGGTTTTTTGCCTTCGAATCGAGGACTAGGACGGTATAGTCAATTGACATTACAAAAAAGTGATTTGTCAACTGTCACTGTCACGTTAACCCTTTAACCTTTCAAGACGATATATTATTCAACTTCTTGCTAATATTCTTGTTCCACAGCTAATTAAAATAATTATGATTGTTTTGATGGTAATCTATTCAATCCAATATCACATTATAGGCGCAAAAACTCGTAATAATTGACGGATATTACCTGCGGAACAAAAAATTATAAATTACCTACATCACAGATGTAATAACAAGATTGACTTCGGACTTTGTCTTTTTATGTTAAACTTAAAAAAGTATACTTACCTATGGCGTGTCACATAGCTGCTGCCAAGTATGAGTTAAATGTAGGTGCTGTGCTAAATATACTGTGTGTAACTCCGGACCCGGACACGTATCTTGGTCCTAAATCGTAAGACAAACGAGGCTCTGGCGCCCGCGGATTACTAATAATCTATGCTTGGTGAATTTGAGCTCGTCCACCGCAGTAGCACCCTGTGCTATCATCAAAAGACACCCAAGAAATGTGTACTGCGCGTATAGGGCACATTTTAGGACCAAGATGCGTGTCCGGAGTTATACCATGGTACGGTTTAAATGTAGGTGCTGCGCTAAAATATACTGTGTAATACCTTTAAGGAGGGCACTGCTGCGCACCCAGCAAATTGCCAAGAAAAATGCTTCTTGACAAAAGATGTCAAAAAGCATTTGCTGCGTAAATGTAGGTAGCTACTTTGGTGCATTTGCTGCTTCGGTGTGTGGCCCCCTAATTGTGCGTGCTTATGTAATATCAAGCGTAGGTATAATGCATGAAAATTATGTAAAACGATTTAAATCTAATAAATTTTCGTGATATTGGGACTCGAACATATTGGCACGAGTAGGCATATCTCGAGAATAAAATATCTGATACCATACCAACTCCACCCCACCAGGTAGTTGTTAATTTATGAGCAATGCACATCGCCGCATAATAGTCGTTTAGCATCGATCATTGCCAATAAATCTTGTACAAGACATACGACATCTAAATAAATTATCCTATAAATAGCTTATCGTACCAGTGTTTAGATTAATAGTAGTTAAGATATTATAAAGCCGTGTCGGTTCCCGGTGAAGTAGAATAGCGCCACCCCATCTCTTCCTGTGGGTGTCGTAGAAGGCGACTAAGGGATAGGGCTGTTCTCCATCCGACAGTAAACATACAACCCATGACTAAGTGACCGCTTAACGGCTCGCCCCCTATTACGTGGGACCGAAAATCGTAGTTGACGAAATGTGGGTTAAGAATACACCTCTGCCTACCCCTTCGGGGATTTACAGGCGTGAGTATATGTATGTATATTATAAAGTTATGTAATCGGCAGGGGATCATATCAGGGGATCCAACCGGAATAACTCGTATTGACGGTTATTGGTTGTGGCGCACGTGTTTCCCTCTTTCTAGAGTCCCGGGTCCTTCATGCGGGGCGTTAAAAAGCATTTATCAAGGTTGTCAAGTTAGGGACCACCATATTAAGGCCAATAGCTTCAGAAATGGTGGTCCTCTTATGCACTGCACCTCAGCCTTTTACCATCTAGCGGGGTGCAGTCAATTGACGGACCATACATATAATAAAAAATATAATAAGTGATACCTACACCAGTTTCGCCTTTAATAAATCAAAGGATACTTGAAAATGCAGGCGAGCCCAAAACATATTCTATGTTCTCTTCAGTAGATCAGTATCTACACAGTAACTGGGAGCTAGTTACGTCTTATTCCAAGAAAAGGTAAAGAAATTTATTACCGCTTCCATTGCTTATACAAATGAAATGTCACGTCATCCTTTTTGTATAAGCAGGCATATTTACTATATATGTATACTTAGGTAATACATAATATAGCATATGACTTGGGCACAATGATATACCAACCAACATGACCACCAAAAGTATCTCCGTTTAAACCATCATTCCTAAATCTAAAGATTAAGGTTTACTAATCGCTAAATATACCAAACTATCGCGCGTTGGTATAAATTTACAGTTACATAGTATAAACATTGAATTAACCCATAAATTATCGTGAGCTGCACACTAATTATACGGTAATTAACCTTCCTAGATAAGACAGGTTACTATACTAATAACTGGTCATTATCGTGAAGGCGCTTCTGCTGATTCTCTTCCAGTTGGTAGGTTGCAATAACGCAGTTGTTGAGGGATTATAAAACATTGTTGTATTCAACGCTACATCGTGTTGGACCACGTAATATTTTATTTCTACGCCGTTTGTCCGCGACTTCACCAATTTTGGTCCCCTTCTCAAAAGCAATAGGAACATATTTCTGGGATAAAAAGTAGCCTATGTGTTATTCCAGACTATAATCTATTCCTGTACCAAATTCCAGCTAGATCCGTTCAGCCGTTATTAGAGATCGAACATCTTCACAAACTAACACATTTTATATTAGTAGAATTTTAACTGAAATTGATTGCTATAATAGAGAAATCTCCTTTGCTGAATCGCGTTGTACTTTTGTGTATCTATGAAAATTCTCCCAGGAGTATCTGCGTCCTGAAATTATTTATTTTGGTTTTATCAACTCTTGCAAGATACTCCATGGTTTTCATAACCCTGCTGCATTAAATAGTTTGCAGTCAAGCGCATACCTACTTCCTTCTGTTTGTTAGTGTGAGTACCATTGACAATGACATTGAGTCCACTCGTTTGCCGCACACATCTCACGAAGGTACAAGTAGCTATAGTACCTATGTATTAATTGCACTGTGTTGTCAACCTACAGAGATGTATAGAGTGGTAAATACCAGTAGGTATTTTTATTGACATTTATGAACATGATATTCAATTGATGATTAAGTACCATGGTTTACCATCATAAACTAATGTGAGAATTTGGCAACTAAAATTTCCATACTAATAACGAAATTGCCTAACTGTTGGAAGTACTTAAACCAATTACACTTCCTACAAATAAGCTACTTTAAATCCCGTGAATGAATTCCTGTGGGTTGCGGGTACCTGACTCAGTGCGTGCGAAGCCACGGCAACTTCCATTGATTAGTGAGTAATTAAAATGAAACGACATTGAAATTACAAGGTCAGACGCATGTTATTACTGCTGCCCATGTTGTGACAGGTCGAACATAAGTATTTATGTTCGATAAGTCGAAGGACTGAGTTCTTTCTTCGACCACTACCTTGAATCCAAGGGTAAATAACACAATTAAAATTTGAACGAAACACATTCCTGTTTACTACCATAATAACTGGAAAAAACGTGTGTAAACATTCAAACACTTACTGTTTCCTTCCTCCGGAGTAGGCAGAACCTGTTAGAGATTTGGTTCTCTGCGGCTCATCTCGGGTGTATAGGGAACCCCTTCAGGGAACTATCAGCAAGCCGATACACCTACTGATTGACACACAAGCCTCTGGGTCATCCCCCCTATTCTATCTCCATTAGGTATAAGTACTTCAGGACACGTATCTTGGCCCTAAATTGCAAGACAGGCGAGGCGTTTTTTTTATCGTGCGAAAAATCCCTACGGTAATAAATATTATTGGAATAAAACTATATCAATCATAAAAACTTTATTCTATTCGATCTATCGCTTTTTAGCCAATGGTCACGGCGAAACTAATGTCGTCTCAAGTATTGATCGTGTAAAATTTGATAGAACTTGATAGTTTAAAATTGTACGATACCCTATCATCTCCTTTGCTTCTATCCATCCAAAGATTACCTGGAAGAAATCGCTGTTAGCGATAAGGCCGCCAATTGTGCATTATACCTATGTAAATATGGTTTAATTTTTATCTTATAATACTTTTATGGTGTACAATAAAGAATATCTTATCTTAAAGGTAAATTTAGACATAGAGCTAGAGCTAGAACAAGAGCATTATTTCTTAATATTTTAGTGTAAACGAAACCTTTTTTTCAGTGTTTACATAACAAAACAACGAACGAATGTTCTGTCACTGACTACACTAATAGAATTTGACGAAGACGCTCGTCTGATTTAAATCAACCTTTACTGCTCCTCTAGACAAATGGCAATTCGTCAGCCGGCGTTTTGTAGAATCGATTGCCAAATGTATGGGATTTGACGTATATGACAGGCGTCAACGAATGTCAAAAACGTCAAATCCTATTGAATTTGGTAATTCTATGCCACGAGATCAGATTATCACATTTGTCGTAGACTTAAAGAGGGAGATACCAAATAAAACTATACTTCATTAGTTTCAAATATTAATATGTACCTTCTTCAAATGCTTCTTTTCTGTCTTCTGCAGCAAACTCGCCCAGAGAAGCAGCTATCATCCTTGGCATCAGGCCCCCCACCGCCGGCGTCGATCGTCCCTCGCGCCACCGCCGATGGCCCAAAACCTCCAGGCTGGAACGGCCAGCCTAGAAGACATGGATCCAGTAGATTCAACGTACACAACCACAACCAGGAGCTGGTGAAACTACCACCTCTTAAAGGTAAGTTTTTATCATATTATGCGGTTCAAAGGTAAAAGGGTGTAATCAACTTCGATTGTTCAAAGAGAAATAGTCCTAAACGACATCATAAATACTTAACAGTGCGGTGATTTTTATATCAACTGTCATTGTTACTTATATCCAATTTTTATTTCAACCATCGGTACCTATTATATAATTTAGGTAAAATTCACACGATAGTTTTTCTTCTATACTTAACTAGGTTGTAATCACAGCAGGGGGTGTTATAATTGATTTCCCTATGTAAGAACGTGTGACAGTTTGCAGGGGTGCGGGTAGTGAAGACAGATTTATACCTTTTTTTATCGTGCGAAAAATCCCCACGGATTCCCCCAAGGGAGCCGGTGGGGGAGGTTATGTCCGACTCGAACCGACTAAAACGCACGCTGTTTATGGGCCGTTGGTTGCGGGAGGTGAGGTAAAGGAATTCATATTAGTTAATACAACAATGCATTTAAGGCCACGCCTACTGCGATAACACCTGGCTAGACCATAGAATCATTTCACAGTTGCATAGGCCTCGGTGTTTGCTATATATATTTAGTGTGCAAATCGATTTTTGCATGAATTTCTTAATCTATCACACAACTTATAACTTATCCACATTATGTATTTCCATGACTGACGACTGCACAGTCTTTACCGTCAACCAACTTTTATATACATCGATTTTGTCTACACAAACATGATGACTGTTAAAGTTTCTCAAATGTACAGTTAACAGCTAAGTTAAGCATATTATATAATATCTCTTCAGATGTATTACATGTGGTCACTGGCGCGTAAGATCTTCTTGTGCCGTGGTTGAGACCAGCGACGCGGCAACACTTAAAACGAGTTCTCAATTAAGTACGAAGGCGACCTGGCAACTAGACATTTCATTATATTATGTGAATTAACACTTACCTTATCGGTGTATCTTGATAGAGACGCGTGTTGAAAACATGAGAACATTATGAGCTTGTTATGCATGCCCGCATATCGACGCTGGAAAGGCAAAATGTTTTAACAGCCATTTAGTAAAATGTTCAGGAGAGACGATTAAAGTTTCAAAAACGTCGTAACTTCTAAAGTATTGAAGATATCTCTATGAAATTTGGGTCAATTAATAATAAATTTATTACAATTATATACAAATGAACAAAAACAATGTGTGTCTATTATTTCTATCAATTATTGGAGTTAATACAAAATACCTCAAAATTTCAGATAGGTAAAATTAGTTTAAATGCCGAAACTAAATCCGGTTAATGTCAAGCAAAGTGTTTTATCTCCAAAATAAATTTTATTATTTTCAAGTAAGGTGTTTTATATCCAAACGAACTGGATATTGTTATCGAGTAGAATTACTTAAAAGCATATCTAATCATGGCTAAAAAGAGGTAAATAGTTTTATGTAACCATTTTATATCTATGCCATCCTGGAAAAACAGTTGTACTGACATCATTGAGCTCTAACAAAGAGAGCGAAGTGACTTAACTTTATACCTTACTATAATTTATTCCCAAACATTTTATTTTTTCAAGTTAAGAAAAACCTGAAAATTTAAGAAAAATGAAATACAAGAGGTATAGTTTTTTACTAAAGTTATTTAATTATTGTAATGTTTACAAAATAAGCATATTTGCTTGGTTGTACGTGAATGTTTTATCACATTGAGACTGGCATAACCAACAATCAAAAAACAAATTTTCATGACGAGACACTGTAAACTTTTATCAAACATAAATGTTATTATAAAAATATAAAAGTAACATTAACATTTAGCTTTAAACTGAAACAATGTATGAATCATCATCATCATCATCTGCTTAAAGACGTATTCTCCTGATTGCGTCCGTCGCCAAGATGACCACGGAGCTCAGGGTCCGCAGTCCAGCTCTTCCTCCTCTACTTCGTACGATCTTGGGCGTCCATGGTAGTGAGACCATTTGCACGCATGTCAGCTTCCACGATGTCAAGCCAGGACTTCTTTGGCCTACGCCTTTTACCTGAACCCGGTGGGGGCGCCATTGCCAGCCATTTGTTCCCCACGTAGCCTGGCAAGACGTGGCCGCACCAGCAAAGGCGGCTCTCTTGCATTTTATCCGCGATGTCACGAACATGGAGGATGCGGCGGATGCGAGAGTTCCGTACGCGATCTTTACGCGTGACACCGCACATCCACCGCAACATTTTCATCTCCGAGACACGCAGCTCTTGCTTGTGTCGCTCCAGCAGCGGCCACGCCTCACAACCATGCAAGAGGATAGGCCCAATGATTGTCTTATGGACCTGCCCCTTTAACCTGACTGGCATTTTGGGATCACATGTGATGCCAGTAATTTCTCGCCATATAGCCCACGCGGCAGCAATGCGTGCCTTGACATCGTGGTCGATTTCACCAGTCACATGAAGTACAGATCCCAGGTACCCAACCTGGTCTGTGCACTCGACCAAATCATCGCCTATGCGGACTGGTGTGGGATCTGTGGAGTTTAACGCTAAGTATTCTGTCTTCGCTACATTTAGCTTCAGACCGCCGTTCTCAAGCGCTTTTTTCCACCCTTTCACGCGTCGCACCAGTCTGCTCCTGTCCGCGTCCATCAGCGCAATATCTTTAGCGTACATGAGCAACCATGGGGGCTGTTCATGTGAGTTTCTGATGCTGTCCGACAAAACGTCTAATACCACGCTGAACACTGGTAAGAACTAAGGACGGATCCTTCGTGTATCTCCTCGGGGATGGTGAAGGCTTTCGAGTCACCAACAGCAGTCCGAACTAAGGAACCAGAGTCGTAGTACAATCTCGGATGGTGTCAATGTAAATCTATGAAACTCCCTTGGACCGCAGTGCCCACCAAATCACAGCGCGAGGAACACAGTCGAAGGCCTTCTGCGTGTCTAAGAATAGGCAGTGCAGGGGCGTGTTCTTTGCCCTGTATTTTCCCGCCACAATCCTTAGGGTAAACACCGGGTCCATGGTCCCGTGCCCGGGACGAAACCTGTACTGACACTCCAAGAGTGTACTTTCCTGTCGGATCCGGGAGTCGATTATCCGCTCATAGAGCTTCATGTTATGGGACATTATCTTTATACCGCGGTAACTGCCACATTCCTGCACCGATCCCTTGTCTTTGAAGACTGGTGTGATGATGTTCAGCCTCCACTGGCTTGGGATCACACCGGTGAAGAGTACGCGGTTATAAAGATTTGCTAGAATATTCAGACCACGGGCACCCATGGCCTTCCAAGCCTCTATGGGGACTTCGTCGGGTCCGAATGCTTGCCGGTTTTTCATGCGGCGAATGGCAGTCTGGACTTCTGCAAGTGTTATCGGTGGCACTAGTCCTTGATTCGGAACGAGGTCTGGTGGCTGCACCTCTTTATGCTGCTTATTCAGCAGCTCTTGGAAGTATAAGCGCCATCTCTCCTTCACCACGACTTTCTCGTACAACGAATTGCTCCCAGGGTCTTTAATGCAGCCGCACTAGCACCGCCTTCCCGCCTCAAGAATAGCTGCTTGAATCCTGTCCCAAGAAACCTGTACTGGTTCATCTACAACACCGGTGCACTTTTCACCGATGGCTGATGACTTGGCTTCATCAAGCAGCCACCACCTGATTCTGCGTTGGGCATGCTCGGCACGTTTGCTTTTGGGTTTCACGCGGAGGTCCACGGCATAAGGAGATGATGTTGGCTAGTGAGACTCTCCCCGGGTATAACTTTACATTTAGTTACCTTGCTGATACTGTGCCTCCTAGTGAGTAGGAAATTTACCTGAGTTGAGCGTCCCCTGCTCCTGTAGGTGACAAGATGTTCAGATTTATTTTTGAAGTATGTGTTCACGATGGCAAGATCGGCAGTCGCACACGTTCCAAGGATGTGCTCACCCACTGGGTTGCGACTACCGTATCCAAAACCGCCGTGGACACGTCCAAACTCCTCACACCCATGAGATCAGGTGGGTTACAATTCCGTCAATAAGCACCCTCACAACCAGAAGCCGAGCGTTATAGCTCTTCACCTCCAAGATGTCATCCTGCAACGCCCGGGAGAGCACCACCCCCAGCCCGGCCTGCCCATCAGGTGCACCTGTGTATATCGGCTGGTAGCCGTCCCCAATGTGCATGGACGACTGCCGTTCGACCCCCCAAACCTTGAAGGGAAAGCCAGCGCCAGAGCGTCGTCCATTGTTCAGCAGGTGCACCGGCTTCTAGGTGAGGTTGGATTTGGGCCCAAGATCTTGGTGGACCCCCATAGCACCTATGATGATGATGAAAGTATGAATCATACAAATACTAATTAACGCTTAAATATTACAGGAACATCCTCGTGTCAAGTTTCAAGACTTTAAAGTATTACAATTGCATAATAGACATCAGTGTAGACCTTATAAAAAACAATAATTCAATAATGACCCTGTGCATTGCCTATTAAATCGTAATCGTAAGTTTAGGTCTCTACTTCAATCTTACATATAAAAATATAAAACTGTTCTTTGTAAAACATCAAAGTGTTATTTCTTAAACATAAAACTTCTGTTTCTTGCGCGCACAACCGCCCTTTTTGGCACGAGAGGGGTGACTGAAGCGACAGATTAGCTTTATTTCGTACGAATGAACCACCGATTTTGATTTGCGATACAAAAAATTATGATAGTTTAAGGCAAATAATAAAACTAGTACAGACAGTTTAAACGCATGTTTTATTTGTAAAAAAAAGCAAGTAAATTTGTATTATTGTACTAAAATTTGCTTTTAGAAAGAACAGTAAAATGACTCAACGCATGATGTCCCCATATTTTGGATAGTGTAAAATGTATTATCTTGTGAACAATATTATTCTAGAGTGGAGTAAAACGTTTTAACTTACAATGACTAATATTTAAAATTCGGGTAAAATGTATTAACTGACAATGAATAATATTAAAACTCGGAGTAAAATGTTTTAACTCCATTGATTAAGCATAATCAAGTTGGGTATAATGTATCAAATACGAAACAGACAATATTAAAATTTGGTAAAGTGTTTTAACATTTTTAGTTAGTTAAAGTCATATAGGGCAAAGTGGCTTAAAGTCATTTTTCAAATTAAGAGGTGTCTTAATGAAAAAATGCATCATTTACTATGGAGTTAAAACACACAAAAATATGAAAATCATCAAAATCACAGGTGTATTAACGACCATAAAAGTCGTCAGATCGAGCTGAAACCGAGACCATTCGAAAGATCTCGTTTTCCTGATTCCAACCATATATATAAGTCAATATCGCCCAAAATGGCTGTTAAAACATTTTGCCTTTCCAGCGTCGATATAGTATGACTTTATAAAGCGGTGTCCTGCGTGAGCGACGAATACGACGCGACGCGACGCAACACGATGCGACGTAATGCGACGCGATGCTACACGCGACAAATGTCCTACGTGATTTTGGTCATAACTTCGCGAATCATGAAGAAGTACAGTACAATATTGCTCGAGTTCGCAGTGTCGCGTCTGGTCGCGCTCAAAACAAGTACGCGTTACGTCGCGTCTCGTCGCAGAGTGTCACATAGGTCGCAAGTAGGGTAGGCCGTTGATTTGATCGCGTTCGTCGCGTTCGCAGCGTCGCGTCGCGTCGTATTCGTCGCTCACGCTCCTGCGTGAGCGACGAATACGACGCGACTGTTAGAAATTATGGCTCCACTGAGTGAGTGCTGAAAATGTACTCTATACGCGTAGTACACGTTTCTTGGGTATCTTTTGAAAGTAGCACAGGGTGCTACTGCGGTGGACGAGCTCAAATTCACCAAGCTTAGCCCGTTTGTCTCGTGATTTAGGTCCAAGATACGTGTCCTTAGGTATACATATTATACTGGGTGTGTTAACACCAGTGGTGAGGGTTTCCTATAACGATATTCCTTCCGGTTTGCCTTTGCAGGTGGGTAGGTACTATGTACAAAGCAAAAAATCCACCGGTTTCCCTTTTGACAATTTGCACCCTTCGCCACCTATGATTTTCTGCGCCACGTAATACGAGCGAGCACTTTGTCGTAGCCTGTATGTTTACTGTCGGGCGGAGAACAGGCCTATCCCTTAGTCGCCTTCTAAGACACTCACGGGAAAAGATGGAGTGGCGTTATTGTACTCCAACGGGAAACAACACGGCAAGTCAAAAGAAAACTTAAATTTTTAAGACATAATATGGCAAAGTAGACCATCTATGGCAGTCATTACGGGTAGTTGGAGCCCTAAAAAGTCCAAAAACAACGATCTAGCTGCAAAGCTTCGATATCACCTAATGTTACCATTGGGTTGTGAAAGTCAGATGACAATCGCTTCACGGAAAACATCGAGGTCTAGCCAAATTCGTAGTTAAGACTGGTAAACCGTACCCCAGACTCCGAGCTGAAAAGCTTCGGATGCGACTGGGAATTAACGCTAGGATGAAAAAGAATATGGTAAATTAGAATACAAGTGCCACCCAATCTTATCCAGTTGATGTATATTGCCCAGGCCAGGATACCAGTGATTTCCATTGGTATACGAAGCCTGCACCCCTAGACAGTTGGCATTTCGTTGGCCGGCGTATTGTAGAATAGAATGACGAATGTATGGGATTTGACGTATATGACAGTCGTCATCGTTATGTCATAAACGTCAAATACACATTCGTCATTTCTATCGGGCTGACCTACTTCCCAGTAGCACAGGGCCATGAAGAACACTATAATTTCAATAGCAATTTTTTTGAATTCGATATACCTACCCAGCTCACCGATAGTTCCGGTTCGATGAAGCGTAAGGGCAAGAAGCAGAATTCACATTATTTTTATAGCAAAACATTAGCTGTTACCAGCGGTTTGTGGAGTTTTGAACCCGTTCATGCAACTCATGGGACCCTATTGCCAGGATGAATAAATAGCCTATATGACTATAATAATCTATCCCTATACTAATTTCAGCCAGATCCTTTCAGCAGTCAAAGCATGATTGAATAACGAACCTCCAAAGATCTTCACAAACTTCCACATTTATGATTGAAAGGATTCCCAACAACTCGGTTCGCAAGACGAAGTTCAGTTGTGAATATCAAGAATCAGAACTTTTATAAAAGATGCCACGAGCTAAAAGATAAATTTAAACATCCTTGAATCTTATATTCTCGACTGAATAAATCTCTGAAGTCAGTGGACTTTTCAATTTGCGACAAACCGAGTCCCACCGCCAGCGTCTTTGTGTGCCCGTCTAACGAATCGAAAAGCGAAGTTACAAGGACATGGACAATCGATTTTATTAGTTCGTCGCTTCCAAATAATTATTTTATTGCTTCTCTTCGTTTAGTTCAAGTGCGTTTTAGCTTGTTACTTGCATTTCTTTTTTGAACTGTCATATAAACCTTTGAGGCGCGAGGCAAGGAATAAAATATTATGGAAAAGTTATGTCGCATTCGTTATAGCTGCACCATCATGCATGGTTGCGACTACTGTGACTCAATTTCGTGATAGGCCTAAGTGCTGACGAGTTTTTCTATAAGAAAAATTATCACGGACTCTGAAAAATCTAAATTATTGACGCCAATGGGCTTGTAACATACACACACAAAAAAAATATTAAATCAAAATTCGTTTATCTATTTGGGAGGAGGAAAAAAGAGAATTAGTGAAAAAGAGGATCATTGACACGAAAGAAGTGAAAGAAGATCCATTCGGGAGGTATGAGGTCATAGGCACGTCAAGGTGTTAAATATTAAATCCAAAACATTTAATCCAATCTCATAAGGATAAACCTTATAATATCAAAAAGACTCTTTCCCCTTCCTGTGTTAGTTTACTATCTTAGAAAATTATAAAGCAATATACGTAAATTTTATATCATAGCGAACATTTGTATTCATGGAGAGATGGGTCGTGATAACAGTTATAATCTCCTTACCGACTTACAGGGCATTGCGTATGTCTTCGTTCCTCAGCCTTGGCGCTAAGCCGGGGTTATTATGTGTCGGGCGTATTATGCCGATATTGTTTCCCTACCGGGTATTCTTTGTTACAAACAATGCCATCTGAGCGTGATTGCTTCAATTTTATTTGTGCATAATATGTATATAGACCGGGGTATTTCTCTGGTAAATAGGATACGGGGGCCACATCGTCCCTTCTTGTAAGTTGGTGTTGTACTAATTTACAAAAGAATTGAGCTGGTTTATATTCGATAATAAACATAATGAAAGAGCGTACAAGTTAGATAGCAGTAGCGCGGACAGCAGGCTTTCTCCTCAAACTTATTTGGTGTAATGTGGGTGTACACATTGAGGCCCTTTGATCCTCGAGGAGCACATGAAGGCATCGTCAGTGCCGGTTGCTATACACACATCTCTTTATCGGATGCCAACGTCATACAAAGAACACACCCTCAAAGTTTCAGGTCTCTACGATCAGCTGTTTAGGCTGTGCGTTGATATCTCAGTCATTCAGAACAAAGGATTTTATAACATTCATTACGGGTAGTTGAAGCCTTAAAAAGTCCCAATATCCTGGTCAGTACAACTGAGCTGAGTTAGAAAGAGTATCGAAGGATGAAGGATACCGCTCTCTACAACTACAGAAGTTGATCTTAGTCAGACTCTCAATCGACTTTCCGAACTGCAGAATCAAAAGTCGGTATACATTCTCCACTATCTTCACCAGTTCAGAAACTTAAAAGAATAAACTTCCAACATTACATTTATCTCTGCGTGATGCAGACATTTAAAAATAAAACTGACGTTTTAATCAAATACATTTATCGGTTTCCTCTTCAACTAGAAATCAGCTGTGAGCTAATACAGCACGCTAAGCCACTTGTAATCGTGTAGACCCAGTGACCTACAGAGCGAACCGCTCGTTTCATCTATATGCAAATAAGCCTATGTTCACACTGTAGCTCAATGCGCTAGTTTAGTACGTATTCAAATATTATTCGCGATTGGATTACGGCTCAATGTCATTTACGTGATATCAAGTTATGGTGTGAGTCACGGAGTAACTTCAATTTAGAAAAAGCACCCTTAAATAAAAACTCGTTACTATGGAAACTAGTGTCGACAAACTTTCACAGATTATTATCATTATTATGATCAATCCCATTACACTGAACTTTGACGTGATTGGTTACAATTTTCTAAAAAGATCAACGCGCGGGGGGTACCCGTATTGCAGACAAGATTTGTATGAAAACGAACCGAAAGCGGGAGCCTCAGAGCAGCCGCAACCAGCTACGTAAGTGCGTTGTGCCTTTATAAGGTAGATGTCAGTTATTAACCAATCGCTTTAAACATCTTTGAACGTGAAACAGTTCCTTTATCTGGAGCTAATCCTGGTAGATTCAGGTCATGCTTGCTCTAAAAATGTATCATTATTGGAATTGAACCAAGTTACACTATATAAATTCAACTCCGCAAGATAAAAGGAAGTTGTTCTAATGCAACTCGCTAGATGACCTCCTTAAAAGTTCTATAAATAATTTATAACTAATAGGTTCACATATTATTTAGATAAAAAATAATAATGTATTCAGATACAAGATAAATTCATTCATGTTAATAATGTGGATATCATTAATATCTGATATTGGTTGCAACTTTCATTCATTATGTGTCTACATAGGTTTATTTATATACAAGAAAACATCGTAAAAAATAATGAATAGTTTTAAATAATCACTAACTTTGGAAGATTTTTATAAAACTCGTTTTATGAATTTTTGACTTCTGTGCTACAAATTGATTCCGATTAAAACGGGCAGGCCATAACCTAGAATACATTCAGAAATAAATAAATAATAAGCTGGGCCTATGCGCACGTATCGACAGTCAATATTGCGGTCTTATAAGTGTTCCAATTAAACAGACACGAATCGTGTTTTCAAATCAATATTGTTTCAATATTATCAATACATAATTATATTGATTAGATCGCGATATGTGTTGACTGTCTATACGCGCCCTAAACGCAGTGTTCAAATATAGGCATGTATTGCTGTTCGAGGTAGATGACATTTTTTCACGTGATTGCGAAAGTCATTTAAGTATATTAAAGTAAATTAAGTACTTAAAAGCTCCCCTTTTAGGCATTGCAGGTCTGTTCTAGTACGCGTACGAAGGAGTATGATATACTACCTATCATTCTAAATGATTTAAACAAAAAGTTTTTAAATACATTACACTTCTTATAGACACCTAAGTGACGATGTGGTCGACGGTGGAGCATGCTTGCCCAGAAGTAACCTATTCACTCTAGTATTGAAGACGCCCAAGTGAGAGCTATCTGGAAACTCAGATTCCGGCAAGGCATTCCACTCCTTGGCAATAAGCATGAAAAACGTATCGACGAATCGTTTAGTAGGTACCGTTCCCACCACCCATTGGAATCTATTCATCGGGTATAAAGCCTATGTATTATTCCAAACTTTACAGCTATCTTTGTACCAAAATTTAGTCAGATCCGTTCAGCCGTTAGACCGCGACCGTCAAAACTTCTAAATATCTTCACAGACTTTCACATTTATGATAGTACTAGCTATTTCCCGTTACTCCGCCCACGTGGATGCCGGTTATCGCAACCAAACATAGCCCATGTCTTTTCCCATGGTCTAATAACTCTAATATATCTCTATACCAAATTTCATCAAAATCGGTTCAGTAGTTTAGGCCTGAAAACGTAACAGACAGACAGGCAGGCAGAGTTACTTTCGCATTTATAATATTACTAGCTTTTGCCCGCGGCTCCGCCCGCGTGGATGTCGGTTATCGCAACCAAACATAGCCTATGTCCTTTCCCATGGTCTAATATATCTTTATACCAAATTTCATCAAAATCGGTTCAGTAGTTTAGGCCTGAAAGCGTAACAGATAGACAGACAGGCAGAGTTCTTTCGCATTTATAATATCTATTAAGTATGGAAGTAGGACATAACAGTAGTATGATGAGATATTTGGCGGGATACCAATGAATTCACTATGATAACAATACCTGCTTCCAATCACCGTGCCAATTATTTTACAGATACCACTTAACATCCGATTGAGCGTGGCTTGTGTGTGTTTCATAACATTGCGAATCGTTTCATCAATAACAGTTTTATTTGTGTCTATCAACTCGTTCGACTCGTTGCTTTACCAAATACAAACACACATTCCGATGATCAATTACAGATTGTAGATTCATTCTTCTTCTTCATACATACATACATACATACATACATGCATACATACATACATACATACATACATACATACATACATACATACATACATACATACATACATCGTTTGCCACTATCCTTACATACTTCACCAGCTTCCTATACTAGTATTAAACCGGTCACGCAAGTCCTCAGGTTTCGAGGACTTCTAACCTGCCCTTCTTCTTCGTCATCTAAGCTCCAATCCCGGGTGTATCCAAAGCCTGGAACTTGGAGCCTGGGGTCCGCTCCGCTAATTTTCCTTTCCCTGGTTTTTACGACTGCCATCAGACCTTGATGGTCTTACTGCTAAGAATGTCGATGACCGGCGAAATGGAGAAGTAAGAGTCTGAAATCGAAAGCATCGGATGCGATCGGAAGTAGGTACCACTGAGATGATAATGACTGCCATTAGCTCCCCCAACCCCGAGTGGGTAGTCTGCGTCAGAGCCTCGTCCGTCAGTTTGCAGGAGTGCCTTCTTGGAAATGAAGTTGGCTTGGATCCCGAAGTAATTATGTACCTACAAATATATTTACAGTTCACTAGGAAGAAAGTTAAAAAGAAAAAGTAGATCGAGCTCTAAGAAATAGTTTCAAAGGTGTGGTCTTGTTGGCAATAGATACCTGTCATTCGTTACAGGGATACAATTTATCTTTCTGCAACACGTTACGCTAGTTGTTTATATATGTGTGTGTTTCTTTGTATGTATAAGTCAATTCGTAGTTAACCAAGGCAATTTCCCCAGCAAAAATTCCACGTTGCGTCAAGGTCGTAAGTGCCAAACCCAAGTGCGTGATAATCTGAACATAGGGAACATATTCGTAATGTGATAAAAGGAAACTAAAACAAAGAACACGTGAAGATCTCCAATTTTGACCACTTACGCCCTAAGTATAAGGATACCCCTGAGCGGTCTCAGGGGTATCCTTTAGCCACCACTGATAGGGTATAGTAGGGATACAACACTGTCGCGTTGGTGCGTATCGAATCCTTCCTCTCTAATGCGTTTCCCGTTCAGAAACGACGCTCTGTCACCCTGGATCTACTTCTACTAGGGCACGGTTATCCTGAACCGTGGTACTCAGGCATCAGTTAACATTCCGTATTCTCTGCTGTCCTTTGCGCCTTCTGCGTCACGAAATAATACCAGATCTGTTAACAGGTTGTAACATTTTAGTGATGTGTAAAATGTCTGATTCAGCTGACTGGTTTCATTCCATGGAATGTGACTTCAACCAATTTCATTTGTAATAACCGAGACACTAGCGACCTAATAGTTTTATGGCCACTTGGAGGTTACTACCTAGCTTTTATTTCTTTTTAATGAGTAACTGGTTACGCAATAGTGTTTTGGTCCATGCTAATCCTGATAATGAATGCGATAGTCCGTTTGAAAAAGAGTACTAACTAGTAACAGAAACTACTAGTAGTCCTCTAGCTAAACTAAACTGCTGTGTTAGGAGTAGGATAATTCCAGTAGTGTAATAACCAGGATTCGAACCAGAGACCTCTCGGTCGGAAGGCTGACTCATTAACCACTAAGTTACTAACGCTATGAATGGTGTCGAAAGAATAGTTGAGTGTTGTGCTCGTAGTTGCAAATATTATTTTATAGTCGATTTGTCATAAACTTCAAGATTAGCAGGTTAACGATCAACTGTTATGAAGCAAATATTTATGTCTCTGAAGTATGTTGTGTACTCATAGCCATCATAGTGTTGCCATACGCATTTCAAAGGAAAGTACATACATATATTCACCTACCATGATTGCTTTCCTTATTCCTATAATAATACACCAGGGAACGCTTTTGCGTAGAAGTTTCTTTATACGTCTTTATTGTACACCAAGGATTTTACAAATAACAGTCTTAAACTCACGAATTTTACTATTAAAATTTTCAGTCAGCTCTCAGACTAATTTGAGCTACCCACAGCCAATTACCCAACCCTCCCCCGGGCTATGTGGTCGTCGAAAAAAAATTTACAGCCAACCATGTCTGGAAGTAATTTTTTGGGTTCCCCCGGATATAATTTTTCATATTCGCCAAGGGACACCACTTTTTAAGGGGAAATAGCAGACAATGACTTTGTATAACGCTATGGGAGGAAACCAAAGCCCATAAATATGTGTCTAATGTACACCATTCCTTATTTGCCCTTTGGTAGAGGACAGATTTTGTGCTTTGACTTATGAAATGAAAGGGCATTTATAGTAATTGTAAATTCGATTGTTAGCGTGTGATTGGATCGTTATGTGACTTAATCGAGTACTTCATAGAATAAAGCAAAATGAAAAAACTGGCGAAGTGCGCTTTGAACTCGTGCACGAAGGGTTCCGTACCATTACATTTTTTTCTGTTCTCATAGCTTTTTTTTTATACCAGTTAGTTGGCAGACAAGCACACGGCTCACCTGATGGGAAGCGGTCACCGTGGCCTATGGACGTATGCAACACCAGGGGCGTCACGTCACACTCGCTACAGCGGCAACAAAATAATATCTAAGAGAATTTTAACTGTATAGCTATGTTCATGAGATATGGCCTATTGACAGCCATGGGAGTCTTAGTAATAGGGTCCTATTTTTACCCTTTGGTTACGAAACCCTAAAAAAGCAGCCATGTAATAGTTCTTTATTACGTCATTAAAGAAATTATAAATGCGTATTAAATTATCAACTACGATGTTTAATCAATAAGTTTGTTAGAACAGCTATAGCACTCGGCCTTTTAATCTAGAAAAAACATTACGTTGCCGTTGTAATGTGACAGAGCGAGATGTAATTTGTCACGCGTAGTATTACTTCCTCGCGCTACACATTTTCTCCATTATGAAAAAATAAATTATGCTTGTCACTCGGCGTCGATCAGTGACGTCACATAATTGCCTTAAGATCTTGGTACTGGATACGTTATGGAAGTAAAGCCTGGTGTTTCAAATAAACACTTGGTATGCTCGTATCTTATAGCGTTCAGCAAATACTTATAAGGGGCGCCTGTACTAAGAAATAAATATTTCCGATCATAACACTAGTTTCATTTTGTGACCGAAATGATTACTTAAAGATTACCTGCCTCCGAACTGGTGGTCTCCTGGTGGGAAAGTCTTAACGTTTAACGAACTCAGAATTACCTTCCTATAATACTGTGGTATTACAAGATACTTTATTGGATCTCAAATTTGTTCATGCTATACGCGCAGTACACATATCTTTTAAGGATAGTGCGGGGTGCTACTGCGGTGGACGAGCTCAAATTCACCAAACATAGATTATCACAAAACAAGCAGAGATTCAGAACTGCGTTTAACTCCGGGGACACGTATCTTGGACCTAAAATGTGCTCAAAATTTGCCCTATACGCGCAGTACACATTTCTTGGGTGTCTTTTGAGGATAGTACAGGCGCTACTGCGGTGGACGAACTCAAATTCACCAAGCATAGATTATTACAAAGCAATCCGCAGGCGCCAGAGCCTCCTTTGTCTTACGATTTAGGTCCATGATACGTGTCCGGAGTTATACCATTATAAATACGGGCTTTAATGCCACAAATATAAGTTAGATTTTAACTTATAATTTATTCTAAGAAACATACTAAAGTAGAGAAACATTTCATATGAACTGCCAACTTCATGTAACTACTCAGTATGTAAAGCTAGTGAATCGGTAAGCTTGCGTTGAATTATACAACCCGGGCAGGCAGGGCGGCACGGACGTGCGTCACCCGGGGAGGTAAATCTTTCGAGCCCTACTTACCTGTATGACGCAAATCTAGGTTTGGTAGGCAGGTACTTGTAATTTGTTTGTAATTGCTAGGTGATATTGTATGAGGTGTGACGAGTATTCAGCTGTCAATACGTTATTATATTTTTGTACTGATTTCGGTACAAAGATACCTAATATATCTACTGTTTATAGGTTAATCTAAACCTATAAACGGTAGATATTTTATGTGTGTCCTTTCTATAGAGAAAGGACACACCATATACCTACATACCTACGTTTTTGTGAACCTTACTTCCAGAATCACTCGTAAGTTGATTAGGTTTTAATTGCATAATATGTACAATTGAAATCTTGAGGTCTGGCCCTGCTAGCTTAAGTAGTAAAGACAATCACCAATCACAAAACAGATAGCAACAAATTATCAAACTAAAAATAGATTATACAACTCAAATCAACTACAAATCATCCTACTGTTCCACAGACAATAAAAAAAACGCAGGACAATCTCACGTTCGGAAACTCCAGAGCAATTTAGTCGAACGCCTCGATGCTATCATTGTTTCTTTGTTCAAGGTGAATGACGGTAATCTTAACCACTTTGTCAGGCCACTTGTCGCGTCGATAGCTAAATAATTGGCGGTTGATGAGGGATAATTCAGTCTTTTATTCGTCCAAGGTTTAACAATTAATATTTAGTTATACTGCACTTTTTACAGAAGGGCAACTGTCTTTTTTATATCACTTAGGTGGGAGACAAGCCCACCTGATAGAAAGTATGCCGTGACCCATGGACTGGTGCAACATCAGGGGAGGAATACTCCCGACCTTGTAAAAACAGGGAGATTTCCGCTCCCGAGAGCCGTCGGTGCAGAAGACAAAGCAGGACAAGCCTTTGGTCTTCCAGCTGACAGCACAAAAACTCTCTAATGAGCTTCAGTTACCCTACTCTCCGCCGGGAACAGAACACGAGGCTGCGGTATTCTGTAGGGCGGAGGTACTTCCTAGACGGACTGCTCAATTGGGACAGGAATACCGTCGTCCTACCGTGGACCACCTAAGTAACATGTAGAATTTTCATCACCGTTCCTTTGAAACGTAGACGGGTTTTGGGGTAGGTAACACTACGCCTAAGTCAAGCTAAACGAAATCTCCAGTTAGCTCAAGTAAAATTGCAAAAACTCAGCAAATATAAATCAAGAAATCCAAGTCGAGTAGCCCATAAAGCTGGCTATCCATTTAAACATCGTCGTCGTATAAAATCACTTTAAAAAGCAATCAAGATGGACGCTCGTTCCTTGCAGCAAGTGCATTCTATTGCCCTGCATTTTTATTAATCTCCCAGCGCAGAAATGACATAGCAGACATAGCCTACTCGCTGACTCGTCCCGGTTTCATCCGGATCATCATTATCATAGCGGTGTTCACGGTTGCATTCGAGGCTTTCGCCTTAGAGCTATATTCCTTTTGGTTTGCTTTATAAATCTTTTAAGGTCGCAAGCAGCACGAGTGTAACTCACCTGGTGTAGCACACGCCCATAGGCTGCGATAACCACTTTCCATCAGGTGCGTTTGTCTGCCACATAAGTGGTATAAAAAGAAGGAACCCTGAGAACCCTGAGAGGAAATCTTGCACCGGAACCTCATCGTTAATTGGCAGGTGTACCACCTGGCAGGGAAGGTTGGTTTGCCGCTAAGAAACCGTTGAGGTTTATAAGGTAATAGTATAAATGATTGATTGCATATGCATGTTTTTATAGCATGATAAGTTGATAACATAAATGATTTTTTAAAATAGGAAAACGTCAATCTCCAAATTGGAATATCAAAGTAAAACTCACATAAATTCGTTGAGTCTGCATATTGTCATTGGCAGTCTGATATTATACCAACTACGAGCAGTCTGCTCACGTAATTCAATACTAAATAGATTACAAGCGACATCTGTATTGGTGTACTATTCGGAACTTATCTTAAATAGAGCGAATTTCCCCGTAGTGAGGCGTTTTGCTATGGATATTATTGGAATAGACAAATTTCTGTCTTTTCTTACCACACTATTTGCCGTAATCCACTCAAGATTCTCCTAGCCGTCTCTATTATGGTATGGCGAAATGGGGCTGATAATAACCCCTCTCTGCCAACCCATTCGAGGATAGGACAGCTATAATGTGTAGATTGACAACCTACCTGACAACTGACAGCGATATCTATTATGAACTTCACCGATCGATCGTCTAACGCGCTAGTTTCAGTACCAGTATTAGGTGCCTACTGCCTACTTACTCCAAAGACGCTGAGAGCTTTTGACGCTAAATACCGCACAAAGTGGCGTGTGTCGCTCGCTTTTTTACTCGGCGTCCCTTTGTGTCGTGTTCCGTTTCCGCCCGCCATTCACCGCTGGAAACTAGCTTCTTAGTGCGCGTTCATAACACGCCAATCATTCTTTGGTTGTCATAAAGAAGTGTTCGTGACGTGAAGAAAGAAGGGACACGGAACCTGAATAAAGGTATGATTCCGAAGCCGGTCGGCTTCGGTACGACACTGACAGCGCGGTCGAGATCGCAGAATTTTATTTGGCCATTTTTTCTACACCAGTGCCTTGGAAGCGGTGGTCAACTGTTGGAAATAAAAAGCTATGAGGGCGAAAAATTTATTCCAAAATATTTAAGCAAAAATGAATCATTGATACCAGAGTAGAAAATTATAGAAGTTGTTGAAAAAAAAGTACTTAGTTCAGATTTACAAAGCAAAATGTAATTTGTGCTATATTGCTGTGGTACCACCGTTAAAAAACTAATTTATTTTAATCACGCTCTAGGGACACTCAAGCATCTAATTTATAAGTTATACATTTGCTTTGAAGTACAAAAATATTCTGTTGTCTGGACAAAGACACTCGATACACCATTTTGTTTCAATGAACGTAAACCCTACTTTAGATGATACGATCGAGCTTCTAGCGACAAATACATGTGATATGGCAGCAATTTTATTCAGGTCCACCCTGTCATGTTATATCAAACTTTTACATGAGACTGGAGACAGAATTAGAGAAGTCAAGTCTCTTGGAAAAGCCCTGCTCGAATCTCTGTTATTGGATAGCTACAACTTGGATGTCTTCAAGACTGGGGTGAATAGGTTACTTCTAGGCAAGCGTGCTCCACCGTCGACCACATCGTCCAAAAGGTGAGATAGAGGTAAAATCCTATCAACCATAAAAAATATAGACAGCGTGAGTTTCTTCACAGGCCGGGGCCGCGTTTCGAACCGGTGGTCCATTTGCTAAGCTAGTCTGTAGTACATAATATTTGTTGACGTTTTGTAAGTGCCGTTTTGATGGTCTATACAGAATAAATGATTTTTTACTTTGAATTTGACTTAGTATTCAAAAAAAGCCGTGCTATCTCCTAAAACTAAATAGGCTTTTCCTTAAGGCACATCTAATGTGAACGTGCACTTCTCTTCTTTGAACACCCGTAGGTAGATACTCCACTGAACTCGTCCTAATTTTCAGCCAAACGACCGCTTTGTGCCTCGTAATGACATGTTATGCTGCCGAAATGGCATAATGGCAGTCTGGGGACTTATTAAGTTGGTTTGGCACTTTTTAAGCATTTTGGTGTTTGTGCTTGTTTAAATTTTCGGCACCGAAATATGATATTTTCTTTATTCGCTATCTGTTCATTTTACCTCAAGTAAACCGGGTTCATCAGTATAATATAATACAAAATGAATCTTTGTGTTAGATCCACGTACTCCACTCTGCTCACGGTGGATACTTGTTACCGATAGTATGGATACCGTTCTCCATCGAAAACCAATTCCCGAGATGATAAATAACCTGTGTCCTATTCCTGGATGCACCCTGCCTGTTTTCGGGCCTAAAATCTGCCGTTGTTGCGTGATAGAGTAAGAAATAAAAACACTAGACCTAGGTATGAAGGTAATCTCTCGTAAACTTACTTGTTGTGTTTGTGCTAGATAAACAATAGCTTAGATTACCAAAAACCGTTTGTTACAAAAGGTATTCCCCTCTCCATATCGAATACATCGATTACACCGATATTTTACGTATCTACCCTTGAATATATATCTACATTATCACTTTGAACCCTTTGTAGGGTCTGATAAAGGACGAGTCACTGATTAGCGCAAGGGTCATAGTCGCTAATCTCGCTAATTTCACCCACGGTCGGCTAATCGCCTGCCTTATCTTAATTAAATACTGACCTTGTTATTTGTTAACACGTTGAGCTCACTTACTCGAGTTTATAACACTAGGTATCTTTTAAATATACAATCGTATTAGACCGATAGGTGGAAGGTCGCGGTTACGTTAAGTATACCTATATGGTAAACAATACTTATGATTTCACTAGGTATATTTGGTTCAGCAGTAAACTAATTACGTACAAGTTAAACTCTCTGATCTTACAGGATCGACTGTGACTCCCCTGGTGTTGCACTCGCCCATAGGCCAAGTTAACCTCTTACCATCAGATAAAGCATCTAAGTATTGACTGAAGGCCACCATTATTGGTATGAATACTGGTGACTATTCCTGAGATTCACCTTTTGCTATCAGGACAGATTGATTCTTTGATTCTTCTTTGATGATTAACATAATACGAGAAATGAATTCTTTTCAGCAAAGTTTTATTTTGTTATCAAATATTGGACTCTAAATGGTTATTCTGTTGCCAAATATGGACTATTGTCCGCAAAATAATATATGATGCCGCGCAATCCGACAAGGATAAATATAGGTCAGAAGAGATCTCTTCGTGGTAGGCTACTTGTGATAATGTACGAAGAAATGGAAGCCAAGCTTGGCGAGGCCTCGTAGCCGTTGCTGAAGACTACATTTTGGCGGCAAATCTATTTTGTTGACAAACCCTATTATTTTGGCGACAGATAAATCACACCCATATAATACAACTCAACGGATGTGATAAGAAATCTCTCAAGAACAATAAAATTAGGTTATTTAGAAGACTTTATTGTAGGTAATTGGCTCATACGATCATAAATATCAAAGTCTAAATCCCAGAATCTGGTGATGTGTCACTGTTTTATCAGCTTCTTCTATCATGAGTAGCATAGTTAGGTACCACGTTTTCTCTGGCGCCGCCGCGCCGTCATGAATCTAAGATGACCTTTGATCATTTTATAATCATCTCGTTTTTAAACTCATTGAAGTAGTTTGTTTGGTGGAGGCACGGTATGGAGGTTCGTCATAATCATCTTATTGAAGTCTATCATAGTTTTGTTGTTGATTATAATCACAGAATATACTTACTGTATTATATGGTACTAGCTGTCCCGGCGAACTTCGTACCGCCATATTTTTCCCGTTCCCGCTGCACCTATTTTGTCATCCTTTAAACCTTCCCTGGACACCCACGAATATTTCAAGACTAAAATTAGCCAAATTGGTTCAGCCGTTCTTGAGTTATAAAAGAACAACGAAAAGTGGCATTGTTTTTTATATATTAGAAGATATTATTTTGACCGAATCGCTGCGCCAACTTCTCGATTTTTTATCTCGAATCTTTTTCATCTGAACGCCAATGACAAGACCGGGGACTGCTCTCCTCCTTCCTGCCATATATGGTTCGTTCGTATTATAATTTGTGGGTGATTCCCTAATCCCGAAGAAAACTTGCAAAATGCACACTATTGACTATAACGTTCTTCTTTTAGCCTTGAATATTCTGTTTTCTGTTTAGTTTCGGACTTCATTTATTTTGCCGCTATCCCTCACTGAATGTCCCTATTGCTCACTCCTAATTATAATTGATTGATTCGTGCTATTGGTAATAACAACAATAAATATTCTAATATATCTTTTATAACCTTAGTTGCCCATTAATAATAAACGGACATCTATATCGATTCATACAGTTCAATAAGTTTAACGACTCACGTGTATGTAGTAATTGCACCTGCCCACTTTGTATGTCTGTCTATTGTAAAATTTACGTAGGTACTGAAGTTCAATGCCAATTCTGATGTCAATACTGACGTCATCAAGCATTTATAGACCGAGACACACCCGCGTAATCTTTTCGACTATTAGCAAATTCCTTTGAATGAACTTCAATAGTTCACAAAACACTATGATCGTCATATTCTTCTTCATCCTAGCGTTAATCCCAGTCGCATCCAAAGCTTTCACCTCGGGTCTGGGGTCCGCTTTACCAGGCTAACTGCGGATTCGACTAGACTTCGATATTTTCCGTGAAACGACTGCCATCTGTCCTGTTGTTGGTATGATCGTCATTATGAACTTCTATAGTTCATAAAGACACTACTATCGTCAAACATGTCGTTCATTAATTTAAGCGCTATCTTGTGTTTTGTGGAGCGAAATTCATAGACCGTATTTTGACCTTATTACGGAAGGTTAATTGTAGGTGTATGAGACAAACTATGAGCGCTGCCAAAACCGCTTGCCCTTCGTGCATCTACTGATGACGAATGAGACAGTTCGAGGTTGAGGGGTCGGATAGAAGTTTTCCTTTTCATGATTTGGTTTATTCGGGTAATTAGAAGGACTGCCTTACCTGGGGGCCGTTATCATGAGCCACATAAACTATTACAAAAGTCAAGTCTATCAATTTCGCAATAGTAATACGGGACCTTATAATGTGTGACAAAAGGAGTTAAATAGGAGGTAAAATAACAGGGTAACACCTATCCTAAGTTCAAATATATATTTTTATTAGCTTACCCTTTTTTAAATTAGGTAATCTTCTCCGCATATAACAATAAATTGAGTCTCTTATTGTAATGAAGAAAAATAGCGCTTATCATAAACATGGGGCAAAGTTTTTTCTGGGTCGATAAAACTACAATATTTTACAACTCCCCTCTGCGTCTGTTTCCTTGGTATGTGTATAAAAATGTAGATATTATTCGTGGAAACTCCTATATCATACGAACGTTTTCCTCTCTCTCCAGGGTAGACAATCACGGATTGTCGACCGGATCCGGGAGCTTTAACCAGCTTCATTTAAAAAAAAACCTAACCGCGAATGGCCGGCAGGATTTATTTCGGTTTTTACGTCCGAACCACTGGTGGAACCACTGGGATGATTTTTCCCCGTAGTCAGCGGTGAGCATGTATGAAAAATTAAATAGGAGTCGAAGATGCGAAAGGCGTATGCAGTCATCAACAGGGCAAGAGTCGTGGTCGTGAGACTATCACCCGTATTCACAAACAATACTTCGCTATGCGTACTACCAAAACTGTGCAAAGAACGACAAATTCTCAGTGCGTTCGTTTTGGCAAGCCTTTTTATTCATTGATAAGTGATAACACTTAAGTAATACTTCGTTGAGGGAACGCACTGCGTTAGATAGTACTCCGTGATGTTTGTGAATTAATTTTACCAGCCCTATGCGCTCGAGCACACTATGAGACCTCACAGTATCGTTTGTGAATACGGGTGTATATCACTTGCACGAAAAACAATCTTCACCGCCATTACTCAAACGATTTCAGATTATAATGGTTTCTATTAAAATTTTACATGTCGACTGAGTGTTAAAAATATATAGTAGGTACCTATTTAAACCACCCAAAACCCATATAAATTGTCCCTATAATAAACTCTTTGTATTCAACCCGCCCCTACGAGGATAAGCGTGATGATGCATAAATGTTCCAACTTATAACCCTCCCTATGTATACCTCCACAATTCACCCTGTAGGATCTACTCGTTATTTGGTAAAGTAGGTACTTTACCACATATGAGGGAAAATCCATATATTGTGGCAAATTAAAGATAAAATTGTTAGCCGTTTAGGTTTATCAATCTAGGGAACTTACATACATACATTTACGCACGCCTGTGAATCCCCGAAGGGGTAGGTAGAGGTGTATTAACACCCACATTTCGCCAACTGTGATTTTCGGTCCCACGTAATACATAGGTGGCGAGCCTATCCTCGGATGGAGTACAGCCCTATCCCCACCCACAGGAAGAGATAGGGTGGCCCTATTTGACTGCCTCTATGGCGTAGCGGTAGTGAACGCGGCTGCTACGCAGGAGGCGCGGGTTCGATCCCCGCTCAGTGCTAATATTTGTATGCATGAATATAAATATTTGCATTGGTCTGGGTGTTTCTATGTATAATATGTATGTATTTACAAAAAAAAAGTATCTAAGTATGTATATCCGCATTCTAGATTCCATAACACAAGCTGATTAAGCTTACCATGGGTCTAGAAAGCGTTGTGTAGAATGTTGTGGAATATTTATTTATTTATTCTACTCCACTTATCTTTGAAATAAATTGGGTGTAGGTATCAACGAACTGAACAGCATCATCATTTTGCCGTTATTTCCGGTAAAATAGCGGAACGAGGAGTAAGCAGATCCCGGGATTCGAGGTGAAAGCTTCAGATCCCGGAATCCATTTTCTTCTTCTGAGGTAGAAACGAAGGTTAAGGAAATAAAAACCTGCTTTAGGTTTCGTTTCTTTACTTTACTTCTTTACGACTTTTAAGAGAGCGGTTACTTTTTAGTTTTTATCTATATATCTATACTATTATATAATTGTAGAGTGGTCGTGTCTGTACATTGGAGATATTTAAAAAAAAATACTTGGGTTATGTTATGTTAACGATACTGAACCCGAAAATATTTTTTTAAAATTTCCTGTCTGTTTGTCTGTTTGTCCGCGATGGACGCAAAAGCTACTGGACGGATTTTGATGCGTTTTTTTTTGTTAGAAAGGGCTTACTCAGACTTAAGATCTTACGTTTGTTAGATCACAATCGGTTGAGTAGAAGCGAAGATATGAGCAAAGGCCGCGGAGCCGCGGGCTAGTTTTTGAATAGGTACTATGTTTTCAGTTTTATTACAAAAGTAATAAAACTGAAAACATAGGAAGGCTGGTGCTGATCTTACTCACACAGTGCTTGGCTTTTTTTTATCACATTACACCAGTCTAGACCAAGCTGAATTATCGGTCAATACTATTTGGCAACTCCATGTAGGTATCACAACGGATGAATGTACAGTAAGCCTCAGAGAAAAGGGACCCCCCTTGTTAATGATATGAAAGCATGAGGGGATCTGTTTTCTCTGACGCTGACTGTACCACAAATAGATAGCTTGGAATACGAAAACCCTACAAAACTTACAGAACTCTTATAAAAAAATCTATACTAATATTATAAAGCTGAATTATTAGTTTATCTGGTTGTTTGGTTCAACGCGCTAACGGAACTACTATATAATCTTAAATATTGCCTTTTTGCAATGCGACTTTTTGAAGAGAAACAACATATTTTAAACATTTCCGTCCTAGACCAATTAATGTAATCGGGAGGTATTCAAGCGACAAACCACTCTCACCACAAAATTATATCAGGAAGTGAGTAAGATAATTTAAAGTCAATTAAACGAATCGATGGTTGAAAGGGGGAGCGGTACGTCTGGCACAAGAATGCGCCTGTGGGGTGGAGACAGGGGCTAAGCCCGCAGCGATATCACCCAAACAAACTTACCCTTGTGTGTATTTCAAGTTTTTCTGCCTACGCTTTCCAGGAAAAATGTACGCCCCCTCAATTTGCGCTCATTACTTACGATTATTCGTAAGTTACGAATACGATACAATTTGTATAACGTCTAATAAGACTCCCTATTGAAACAGAATCCAATAAATTGACAAAATTGATGATAACCACCATCTATACTATACTATTATATAATTGTAAAGTGGTCGTGTCTGTACATTGGAGATATTAAAAAAAAAAAATACTTGGGTTATGTTATGTTAACGATACTGAACACGAATATTTTTTTTTTGAATTTCCTGTCTGTTTGTCTGTTTGTCCGCGATGGACGCAAAATCTACTGGACGGATTTTGTAGCGGTTTTTTTTTGTTAGAAAGGGCTTACTCAGACTTAAAATCTTACGTTTGTTTGATCGCAACCGAAGATATGAGCAAAGGTCGCGTTAACCGAGATGCACGCGGGCGGAAGGCTAGTCTATAATATAATTGATTAATCTTTACGTATCTGTATGTTGCCACTGTTTTACATATAAACATTGTAATCTATTTCTTGAAGTCAAGCATATCGCAGCGGTCCATTTGTTTATTGTTCCTCATAGAGTGACGCGTTCGTGACCCCCCAACCTCCTCAAATTGTGTACTGTCGTAATATCAGGGCTGACACGATGTGATTGCTATCTGCGTCATTATACGACGCGCTCGGTGTCGTGTGTGTCGCTCGCTGTGAATAATACAGTTTCTTCTGTCGATATAACGTTTATTCGTATATCTAAATCTATTATTGAGACGCGGACTGGTGTGTAGGGTTTACTATATTGCGGTAACAAATCGGGAAATCGTTTTGTAAATGTGTGTTGTGACGTGGCAGCCCTAACGGAGGTTGTATAGAGCGAGGGTGGTCGCGGGGCGCGGCAAGCGCTGCGCGCGCAGGCTCGGTGCCGCAAGTGGCGAGTCGCAGCCGAGACCGGCGCGTGGCAGTCCGGCCGCCCCCGCAGCTCGCACCGGTCCCGGCGCTGCCGGGCTCCCGCTCGGATGCCGCTGCCGGCCGCCGACTGCGATGGTCCACGCCGGGCCGGCCGCGCGCGCGCCCTCTCGCGCGATGTTCGCTGCCGCTGAGAGCAAACCGCGCCGCGCCGTCTCGCCGCTCGGTATCCCTAAGTCTCCGTCGTTCCACTCGGGGCTAGATCTCGTCGCGAACCAAGCGGCCACCAAGCGCTCTGAGAGCGTGTCGGACGTCGCGCGCGCATTTCGCTTCGCGTTGTTAGCCGGCACCGGCATGGAGGGCCAGGGCCCGCCGCAAAAGGCGCCGTCACCGCCTGACGCGCGCAGCCCGCCGCCCCCCGCCGCAGCCGCCGTCTCGCCCGAGCGCCCGATGCCGATACCCAATACCGATAACGAAAATGCGATGGTACAACTACCATCAGTCAAAGGTTCGTCGGCATAATAATAACATCCCGTTTACATATAAATAATCAATTACTTCTTTAGGTACATCAACTGTTGGACCCAAAAAGCCTGTTAGCAAAATGCCTTCACTGTTTCTTTCTTTCAGTGATTTACTATTGATGAAATCTAAAAGTTGAAAAACATCATTTTCTTTGTGCTGTAACATACAATGTAGATAATGAATTACAAGTTGTCACGCTAGCCAAGGGTCACCCACGCAACTGTCAACCTTGAATCACAGTCGCCCCCAAAACAATGCGGCTGAATTACTGAAACAAATGACAGCCTACATATAGGTTGGTATAAATGTAGGGTAAATGGCGAAAACGCCGCAGAAATATATCGACCCACCAGCGGCCAGCGGTCGGCCCCACTATGTATGCCATAGGAAATGGATTGCGACGTCCTTGTGCCCTGCATAACATTTCCAATAACATTATTTGCCTACCCGTGTAAAGTTGGTCGTGTTAGGAACATCGGTTACCGGGTAATTGCTTTGCGACGGCCTTTAGTTTATGCAAATTTACTAATGAGATGAGACGAAGGCTGTTGGCCTATTCCTTTCGGCGTTGTTTATACTCAACATACTATTGCACTCATTATAATGCCTTGTAGTTTAAAAATGTCTAGTCATAAGACTTGCTATTCAAAAGTTAAGATCTTTTAGTTGCTTCAACCATCAAACAGTAGTCCGATTGTTTCATTTTTGGCACTACCTACGTAATATCTATTCAACTCTCAAATTCTCGTTTCAACTAAAAATGTTATGTTGATAAATAGAATAGCTTCTCCAAAGTTTACAAATACAAGGTAATTAGGAATTTATTATTAAACAACTCTTAAGTTACATTTGATATCAATCAATCGGCCTATTGCAGTCCACTGTTGGACATACGCCTCTCGTAATGTGCGCCAAAGCACCCAAGCTCCCAACCTCCGCATTCAGTCTATTCCAGCTGTCTGTTTACAATAGTTATAGATCTACATTAAAGAAAATAAATCTAATTGATGAAATTTTAAAGCAATTAGTATGCTAAAAGCTAAAGAATTTTGAGTGCTTAAGACGTGTTCATGTAGCCCAGTTGGTCTGAGAATTCCCCCTGTAACAGTTCCTTACAGGGGGAATTCTTTTCCCCCTTTTTCTCTTCCATCCTTACGGGTTTGTCCCGTCTTGAGCATTTACTTTTTCCAATCTACATCGAAATGAAATCTATTTCCGAAATATTCGGGCCTCACTTGATTTTTTTTTTGTAAAGAATATTAGCAACCAAAATTACTAATATTCCCTCTAACCCATCCAGTTAAGCTAAATTGCTTGTGTTAGGAGTGGGTTTACGTCGGTAGAGTAATGGCCAGGATTCGAACCCGGACCTTTCGATCGTAAGGCCGACACCTTAACCACTAAGCTACCAACAGGATTTATCCACTAGGTATATCGCTAGGTATCTTAGGAAGCTATCGCTAGGAAGCTATTGAGACCTTTAAGCTCAGCATCATTCTCTTAGCGATTTCCCGGTTGTCTCAAAGGTCAAAGTTTGCACTTTCGAGCTCGAAGTATTACGAGTATTTTTGATTGATTTACGGAGGGACTTCTGTCGGACTTCCCAACCCCAAAAGGAGGTTCAGCCGTAGGGTTTTCAGAACCTCGTCCGTTGTGTACCAACTAGCAGCTGAGGTTGCCTGTGGCTCCGAAGATATTGACCCTATTGTAGTTAGTAGCAACAAATTAACAAGACATGTGCCATTTTCGTCATCTAAATTAGATATTTGACATTTTTTTCACTACCAGCTGTTGCCCGCGGCTTCGGCCGCGTTGAATTTTGATCCAACCTACGCAACCCATTCCTGAAATAAACAATAGCCGTTAGAGCGTGATTGAATAACAAACATCCAAACATCTTCACAAGTTTTCATATTTATAATATCAGTAGGCAGTAGAATTGCTCTTTTAATACTATATGTTGATGGTCTGTCCAAATATTTTAGGACACATCGCACAAATTCTGGTCCAACCCAAGATTGTTTGTTCTCCAACTTTCTCAGGGCTACTTTAGTGTTCAAAAGCTTTTGTTTTCGTGACGGCACGTATTTGGCACATAACTCACCCAACCCCTTGTAGAGGGTGTCTGGAACGGTTGACAAATTTATTACGAAAGGAAAAGACCCTACTAGATTTCTGGAAATACTTAAATAGTCTCTCTTTGTATATTCGAATTGCGGTAATAAATTTTACCCTGTTTTGGGCATTTGCTAGTAAAACTTTCGCGATTTTGTGTGCAATTACAGTTTAGTTGGTATTGGACGTTAGTATATTTATTTAGCGACAAATTATTACAGGATACATGTTTTGGTTTGTTCTTTATAGCTATCTTCATAGGCAACTGTTCTGTCTGAAATGGCAAAGTCAACTTTAAAATCCGACCAACCCACCGAGGGAATTCCTATTAATTTTTAATAACTTGTGTAAATTGTTTATCTTTGTACTCCATTTTTACTTGTTTATTTAACATTGGTAAAATAAATGGCTATCTTGAGAGTAAAGTATCCTGGTTAAGCTACACTTTACTTTTTGTGTCACACTTTCCACTCGGTGTTGGGATCTCAGCTGTGCGATTCACTAAGCATACCGCTGTATGCTTAGAAAGCGCACAGCAGACAGCAGTTGCTCTCGCAAAATAAGACAAACCAAGAGAAAGTGTGGAAGAGCGGACTCGGGCTCCAAAATACAAGCTTTGGATGCAACCGGAACTATGACTTGGGCATATATCTTGACCTTAAACGAGCTCAAAATGTGCGCAGTACACATTTCTTGGGTGTCTTTTGAGGATAGCATGGGGTGCTACTGCGGTGGATGAGCTCAAAGTCAGCAATAATAGATTATTACAAAACAATCCGTACGCGCCAGGATCTTGTTGTCTCGCGATTTAGGTCCAATATACTTATCCCGAGGTATTACTGTAATGACGATGACTTCATCCCCCTCAAAATTGTCTTCTTATTGTCACCAGATGCGCCGCCAGCTGAACGCGAGCAACTTTTCGTACAAAAGTTAAGACAATGTTGTCTCTTATTCGACTTTGCGGACGAGCCGCTATCCGACCTGAAATGGAAGGAGGTGAAGCGAGCCGCCCTGCTGGAGATGGTGGAGTTTGTCACGTCGTCACGGGGTGTTATCACGGAACCGATATACCCGGAAGCTGTCAACATGGTGAGTACCTATATATCTATACTAATATGTGGAAAGGCTTGTTCTGCTTGTCTTCTTCGCTTACGGCACAGAATATCTCTGTTCTTAAAGGGTCGGCAGCACGAGTGTGCCTCCCCTGGTGATGCACTCGTCCAAAGGCACAGTAACCACTTTCCATCAGGTGGGCTGTAAATACTAATAATTGTGTATGAGGTTGAAGAGTTTGCTTGTTTGGTTGAACGCTGATCTCGGGAACTACGTAGGTTTAGATTGAAAAATGATTTTTAGTTAAATATGCCTTTTATGGAGGAAAGTTATAGGCTAACTATGTAATATATATCAACATGTTACTACTCAAGGGAGCGGAGCAGTAATCATAAATGTCAACAAATTCAGCAGAATCCCAAACGTTATTTGAAGATTAATAAATTGCAAGCATATATGACTTAAAAGGGTAATACGGGGTTTCGAAGTAGGTATGCCACGTGCGAAGCCGGGGTGGTAGGCTAGTGTTTTTATATATAAAGAGGTATTGTTTTATCTCTGTTCTTTGTTCTAAGGTAACTGTCTATGTTGCTTACATAGTAACTATGCTATTATCTACTCTGTGGTGTTACTTTGACAAGCCGGGGTCCAACTTCGTTATGTTAGCAAACTTATTTGCTGGAGTATTTTTAATGCAGGACTGTTCATTTTGCATAGCGAGAACTGTTTCTCTCTATTAAGCATAGCGTGATTTATGGGTGTCAATTGGGTATTCACCTTGTCTAGTCAAATTACTTACTTTTTACTAAACGTCAAAACGGTGGCTTCTAAAGGTGGTCTAACTAAAACCAAACTAGCATAGAGCTAGAACAAGAGCATTCATCCCTACTAATATTATAAATGCGAAAGTAACTCTGTCTGTCTGTCTGTCTGTCTGTCTGTCTGTCTGTCTGTCTGTCTGTCTGTCTGTCTGTCTGTCAGTCTGTCTGTCTGTCTCGCTTTTACGACTAAACCGCTGAACCGATTTTGATGAAATTTGGTATAGGGGTAGATTAGACCTTGAGAAAGGACATAGGCTATGTTTGATCGCGATAACCGACATCCACGCGGGCGGAGCCGCGGGCAAAAGCTAGTTCTCAATATTTTAGTGTAAACGAAACCTTGTTTTCAGCGTTTACATAAGAAAGAACAACGAACGAATGTTCTGTCACTGTTTACATTAATAAATAGAATTTGACGTAGAAAGGATAGATTGGGCATTTGCTCGTCTGATGTAAATCAACCAAAAAAAGGGTCGTCATTTTTTTATTTTTCAAATATTATTATTTACATTATAGGTTGGGTGAATGATTAATAAAAACGATAAAATAGAACAACCGCAACTTTTACCATTCTTAATTCAGTAATCTCAGTTAAATAAATTACTTTAAGGCCCCGCATCGAAAAATCGGTATTTTCGAAACCGTTTTTCTTCTTAACTATAAAATCTACAGATCTGGAATTCACATGCCTGCATACTACAGGATATACAGAGTAACTTCACCTTTTCATAAATTAAATAAAAAAGGAGGAAATAGTTTAAAAGAGGCTCTAAACATCACTCTACTCTATCTTATGAAACCAAATATTTTCTACAATATGTATCCAAATAATCTAAAACACATGTATGTTAAATAAGTGTATTAGCATGACGTGACCGTCTTAGTTTGTAATCGTCCCCTATAAAGTTATCTATTAAAATAAGTTTTACTGATTTTTACGGCTGAAAAACAAGCGAATAACCTTGAGCATTTGTATGGTCAAAGTCATTCGCGTATGTAATCACCTTAAGCGACTAACGCGGTGTCCTGCGTGAGCGACGAATACGACGCGACGCGACGCTGCGAACGCGACGAACGCGATCAAATCAACGGCCTACCCTACTTGCGTCCTATGTGACACTCTGCGACGAGACGCGACGTAACGCGTACTTGTTTTGAGCGCGACCAGACGCGACACTGCGAACTCGAGCAATATTGTACTGTACTTCTTCATAATTCGCGAAGTTATGACCAAAATCACGTAGGACATTTGTCGCGTGTAGCATCGCGTCGCATTACGTCGCATCGTATTGCGTCGCGTCGCGTCGTATTCGTCGCTCACGCAGGACACCGCGTAAAGGAAAGTACCTACTGAAAGTTGTGTAATTGCGAACCCGGGACCTTTCGATCGTAAGGCTGACTCCTTAACCACTAAGCTACCGACGCCGTGGGAGTCGATTCACAACTGAGCGTTCTACTAGAATACGGGCCCTTATGTACTTTACCCTAAATCCGTCTTTGTTTTCCAACACTGTATAAACCTGTGCCCACTATTACCCTTGTTCAACTTTCTGCTCAAATCGTTACTGTTCCTGACACATTTCCCAGACGTGACACGGGTTATCATATTTATAGTGTTACAAGTAGTCGGTGTGCTATGCAACAAAAAAAATAGATTTTAACTTCTAAGACAGTTCAAAAATTTCCTGTACAAAGTATTATAACCTACGATCCTATACCCGGGGGCGAGTTGACTCCATGGTCTTCATACTACTTTGACTGCCTCTGTGGCGTAGCGGTAGTGAACGCGGCTGCTACGCAGGAGGCGCGGGTTCGATCCCCGCTCAGTGCCAATATTTGTATGCATGAATATAAATATTTGCATTGGTCTGGGTGTTTCTATGTATATTATGTATGTATTTACAAAAAACAAAAGTATCTAAGTATGTATATCCGCATTCTAGATTCCATAACATAGCCGTAGAATATTTATTATTTACTTATTACTGGAAGGAGGCCAGATCGAGAGATATGGCCCTGGGTCGGCTGAGGTGCGAGGCAGATGTCTACGATAATCTTACCACCGGCAACCGACGGCCCACAGACGGCGTGCGTTGTAGTCGGTTCGAGTCCGATATAACCTCCTCCACTGAAGCGAGAGAGATATCCGTGAGGATTTTTCGCACGATAACAAAAAACGGTATAACCTACAATAATTTCGTACTATTTTGGTACCACGCTATTAATATTAAAGGATATCCTATTGCCGTCTACCCACACACTACTTATGCTGCTTCTAAGAATATCATGTCTGCAGTCTGAGCAATCAAAAAACATTGTATGACCGATTGAAATTTTTATACAATAAAATTGATACCGGGAAAGGTATTTTCCCCAAATCTAGTCCGAAAATGGTAGACCACTCTTTGTTCGGTTGCATAACTATAAGTAAAGCGCAAAGAAATCTGAAGTAACTACATGGTACAGTCAGCATCAGATCGATCTTGACAAACAAAGTAGGTACTCAAAATGATCTTAATGCCTTCGGTTTCCCCCTTCCTGTTGATTGATTGTTCTGAAATTTGATACACACCAGTTCGGACAATAATACAATTTAAATCAATAAAAAATAAATTAAAATAATTCGGGGCAACTCGCCACCGAGTGGCGGGTTTTCAAGTGGCGAGCTGACCAATAAGTCAATAGAACAGTTTGATTTACTCTTTATTCCTTGATATTACTTAGATCATATTGACTTAACAGTCAAGATCGCTTTGACACTGACTATATGTAAATGCTTAACGTCTTTCGATCATATTTCAGATAAAAACATTTCTTGGTAGTCCCTGTTGCAATCACATTCGCTACCCACGTACATAAATAACATATTTTCCAGTCATTCAAAGACTTCAAAGCTCCGCGAGGATTTCTTTTTTTATAAAGTC
The DNA here is from genome assembly GCA_914767945.1 of Eilema depressum. NCBI lineage: Eukaryota > Metazoa > Arthropoda > Insecta > Lepidoptera > Erebidae > Eilema > Eilema depressum. The sequence continues at coordinate 14,687,680 of OU612031.1, forward strand.
ATACAGAACACAAAACAACTTATATTCCTGCTTCACAAAACATAAATCGTTCTGGAAGACCGCGTAATGTACCGACTGCTACCAAAATAGCTACCATTCACCTTTGTTATTTAACTTTTCTTTTAAGCACCTTATTTCTCTTTAAGACTTTCGTGTTAAATTGAAAATCAAAGTAAACCTGTTAACTTTTGTTCGAATTGTTTGTTACAACTTATAAGTATTCGTTACATTATTCTCTTTTCTATTCATTTGGTAACAAAATATTGCTTTCAAAACTCAACATTCTCAATGAATACTGATTTGTTGTGAGAATTCTGAAGTAAGATCTCTCTGTTTGCGCATATGTCCTAGGAGGATAATGTTTTTCGAGTGTATATATGAATATATTTCTTTGGCACGGTCTAATGTCCACTCTACACGTTGGTGGACACAGAACAACAAGACGCCCTGCCACACCTCAAGAATGGCACATACCCCTGCTCTACACGTTCGCCAACTCATTGGCCACTGCGATCGCCAATATGTAGAGCGGACAATAAAATGAGTACTACAGATATGGATAGATTCGACTACCTACCAACATCTAACGTAGTGGATATTGATCGGACGGCTCGTTCGTAGGCCCTTCGGATTGGTCGCTATTGACGGCGGTCGGATCCTACCGTATTAGTGCTTGCGCAAAGTCCAAGTCAACCTCATCTGCAAACCTGCTGATTGACGGCGGACGCTCTGGCGCAAGGTTTCCTCGCAGTATTGAAGGGTGTCGGTCATCACAGACTCGCTCATAAAAATCAAATTACGCGGAGCTACAAAACTTTAGATGCAAACGGATTTGAGACTCAGATGCGAAAGAATCCTACTAATATCCTACTTCCCACTAATATTATAAATGTGAAAGTTTGTGAAGATGTTTGGGTATTCAATGGGTGTGATTTCAATTCAAATCGCTCTAACGGAACGGCTGAACGGATCTGGCTAAAATTTGGCACAGGGATAAATTGGTCTGGAATTACACATAGGCTACGTTTTATCCTTCCCATGGGTTGCGGGATCATGATTGATATTCCACGCAAGCGGAACCGCAAGCTAGTATGTAATTAATAATTTTCTCCTTGTTCACAGTTTGCGATAAACTTATTTCGCACATTACCACCATCATCGAACCCTAATGGCGCCGAGTTTGATCCTGAGGAGGACGAGCCGACGCTGGAGGCAGCCTGGCCACACCTACAGCTGGTCTACGAGCTGTTCCTAAGGCTACTGGAGTCGCCAGACTTCCAGCCAAACATCGCCAAGAAGTATATTGACCAGAAGTTTGTTTTACAGGTTAGTGGAATTCTATTTAATGACATACGAGTATAATATGTTAATTGAATTAGGTACTTGCATTCGGAATTTTGCGGGTTCAAATGCCTATAGACTAAGAACATGAACCCACATTATTCATCATTATTAGGGTCCCGTACCTCAAAATGAAAAAACCGAACCCTTTTGGGATCACTTCCTCGTCCGTCTGTCTGTCACAAGACCTTTTTCACAGGAATTAGTGGTGGTATCAAGTTGAAATTCATACCACATACTTAGGTCTATATCGTCTTGAAACTGTGCAAAAAGCAAACTTGTAAGTCAACGCAATCAAAATATATTGAGGTTTATATTATTATAGCACAAGTTCGTTCCTGAATCCAATTTTGTACGAGACCCTCGGTGCGCGAGGTCAACTCGTACTTGATCGATTTTTTATTCTGCATTTGACGAGAATACATCCCTACTAAATATGTCCCAATCCAACCTCACTTGCTAGCTGGTACCTAAACCTGCCGATTGACGGATAAGACTGACGTAGGCTTTCCTCTCACTCATCTCAAGGCATTATACTACCGACATAAATCTTTCTTTTATATCTCTCGTCTTATCTTATAACAGAAGCAATTTCAGTAACTATTATTAAAAAAATTATAGTTCAAAGATCTTATGAAAATGTTTCTTCTTAAGTCTAATACCAAGCCTGTCATTACTACAAAACTTTGTCGTCACTAGCTACTACTTACTACATTTTCAGAATATTTCAGTAGACAAACTTAGTAAAGTGAAAGGCTAGACAGACTTTTGATGTTCTTAAAATTCTTATACAAGTTCGTGCTAGGATAAACAGGCGGATTATACATGATTTTAGGAAGAAAGCTAGAGCTCCAAAACAATGATTTGTTTGTATGGAGGGCCTCATACCCCAAGACCTTTAAAAAAACAGATAGTATGCCAAATTCGTGCATTGACAGCCTGCTGTATTTCATGATCAAAATAAACTAATAAATATGCCTGTTTTGAGCAGTGATATATTCTAAACTATAAATGCGTTGTCCGCACTCTAAAATGGCAAATAAAATTGAATGACCAACATTTTATGCACAAATCAGAGACGCGACACTGCGTTTTGCAAAAAATGCGTCATAAATTCATATTAATATTATTCATAGTTACAAATAACGTTTTATATCTTCATGCGAGTAAATAGTTATTTTTTTACTCAGTGTTTTGTCGTAAAGTTCCTGCATGCCGTGTCCATATAATAATACGTCATTGGTTTTGAGTATAAGCACTTGCTCCTCCTTTGCCACAATAATTTCACTCGCAAAAATCTTTATCGTAAAGTGCCTTAGAGAGAGTTCAAATCAAAATGGAAGGAATAAAACATTTCCTACACAGATGTCTTCCATCTGTAAGCACTTGCCCTTGACCATGCAATGAATTATTGATACCAATCGGCAATACCGCCGCTGTATACATCTATGTCATCCTGATTTATCGATTCTCAGCCTCTTATAGCCGGCTATACACGTTGGGCCAACGTAGGTTAATGTGCGTCCTCAAACTATTTTCCGAGCATTGAACTACCGTTAATTTGCATAGTTTTATTGTTGTTATATAGATGTCGAGCAAAAATTATGTACAACTATATATATGAGTTTAATTTATTAAAAAGCTGTACTTTATGCACAACATTTTAACTGTCGAAATATTATGGATTTCACGTTTCGATCGAAATGAAATAGTGTCTGCCTGTAATATTGTGGACATTGAACAAATTCATCCAATAACAGTCCAACTTGGATAGATTAGGTTGGAAGATTGATGCGAGAGAGTAGCGAATCGAACCGTTGTGGTTATATTTTATAACTATCTCAGAAAATGTACCCAAGAGACTTTTATAACCTGACAGCTATATCGTTTATTTTGATAATATTGCAACACTTATGATCTAACTTCTTATATTTAAAAACAAGGGCTTTCGTAAATTTCTTTTCGTAAATGTTTTTTGGACAACAGTGGCACAGGTTGAGCCAACGTATGCAGCCGTCTTTAGCAACATGCTGATTGGCGACTGGAGACCGACCCATCCGGTGCGTTTTATAACGGTGTTAATCCGTTTATTATAATAATTATACAGATAGTGTTAATAGGATTTTTAACTGATTTATGAATGGCTATTTGTTGTAGATTTTTGATTAAATTTTCTATCATTTCAATGTACCTTGGTAGATACTTATTACAGGATTACAGAACCTTTTATTACCCCTTTTCTGCCCTCCCCCCCCCCCTTCCACGCTTCTCATTTTGAACAATTCCCGATTTTCCCACTTCCTCCCTCTATCCTAGTCGTTCCTGTCAGTTATTATCCGGTGGTCTGTTTGCTTGCTTGTATCATAGCAAGGGTTTGAATTCAACCAAAACTACCTAAAAAACCGGCCTAAGGTTCTATAAAAATTACCATAGTAGGGTTCATTCAGGAAACACGGTAATAGCGCTACGTAGCGCTATTACCATTCGCGCAGTTTGAGAATTCTCTCCCCAAACAGCAATAACGCGTTAGAAGCGCTAAAAGCGCACTCCCCGAACGCACCCTACGTAGCCACAATTAACACTGACGCTTTCACACGCAGCAGCAAAACAATGAACAAAACTAATTACAACGCGGATGATGCCATCATACACGCGTTGTCTCGCTCACTCCTACGCAAATTGTTATCAGTGCATCTGTATCGATTCACGGCGCCGCAATTCCACTTCTAATGTACCGTTATATCGCACTTTGATGCATCCTGAAGCGCTTTGTTCGCATTGACAGTAGAACTCCCCAGTGAAGAGAAAACAAGGGCCATCAATCCCTTGTCGTGGGCGTCGTACCAGGCAACAGTGGTGAGGGTTCCCTATAACCCGATTCCTGCCGGCTTGCTCTGCAGAGAGAAGCCGCTGTAGAATTCCATACAAAATAGCTATGGTACAAAATGGGTATGGTATGGAATTTTTTTCCCCCGGTTTTCCTTTTCAAAACTTCACCCTTCACCACTGCTAGGCAAGCAAGGGATACGGTTGTTCGCCATCGTACAGTAAACATACAGACCATGAAAAATAATCTACAAGGCTTGAGTGCTTGACAGATGTTATAACATCCAGTATAGTAAATCACCTTTGGGGGTATTGGAGGGCCAATGAGATGACCTATGCCTATGAGTAATCTTAAATAAATCATTCACAGTCCACTGGCTGGACATAAGTTCCTCCCAATCTTGGGAGGCTTTGGCCTACTGTTTCCACGCTAGCCAGACGGGTTGCTACAGGGTTTTATTTCGAGTTTTTGTTCTCTCGCAGTGTTGTCGTCTGTGTATATTGCGTATTATTATCGTTAGTCGCCTCTTACGACACCTTTCGGATGAGATTGAGTGGTGATGCTTGTTTCTCCGCCATCACACGGAAAAAGACTTAGATAAATACTTCATGGCAAATGACCACTAGACACGAAGCAGTAATTTTCGTGACCTTAAACCGACTATGGTCGGACCGCTTAGGGCGTCCATTACCGAGAACCGAACGTCCTTCAACTTTGTCGTTGAAAATATATTCTAATAGCTAGAAGCTATATACCATGCTGTGAAGCTGTTCAATATATTCATAGGTTGAATCCATAGTTGCCGCGTGGTTCCCGGCAGAGTAGAATATGAGCCACCCGATCTCTTCTTATGCGGTGTCGTACAAGGCTACTAAGGGATAGGGCTGTTTAACATCAGTCAGATATATACAGCCCAGACTCAGCCTTAGATGCATGGCTCGAGTCAACAATAGTGCCCGGAATATGGCAATAGGCTCACCCCCTATTACGTGGGACCTAATACGGTGATTGGTGAAATGTGGGTATCAATTCATCTCTACCTAGCCCTCCGGGGATAAAAGCGTATATGTATGTATGTATGTATGAGTTCGTAGGTGGCTGGTTCAGATCCGGCTCGAAGGACCATATAAAAGTTTGTAAAGTCAGTAAAGAAAACGGCTGAATATACGGTGACAATATTAATAAGTGAACTTCTTCTTCCTCTTAGCGTTAATTCCCAGTCGCATCCGAAGCTTTCAGCTCGGAGTCTGGGGTCCGCTTTTACCAGTCTTAACTACGGATTGGCTAGACCTCGATATTTTCCGTGAAGCAATTGTCATCTGACCTCCACAACCCAATGTTAATGTTAACATTAGGCGATATCGAAGCTCTGCAGTTAGACCGTTGTTTTTGGAATTTTTTAGGGCTCCAACTACCCGTAACGATTGCCATAGATGTTCTTATGGCAACCGGGACCGACGGCTTAACGTGCTCTCCGAGGCACGACCAGACCAATGCAAATACTCATATTTCATGCACACAAATATTTGCACTGAGCGGGGATCGAACCCGCGCCTCCTGCGTAGCGGCCACGTTTACTACCGCTACGCCACGGAGGCTGTCAATATTAATAAGATAACTGTTATCAAGTAATGAAATCAAAATGGCGTCTAGAGCTGTATATCGATTAATTATTTGTGTGTATGCCTAAACGAAACCTAGGCAACGCAATGTGACAATAAGTCTATTTATAATTACGAATATCAAATGTTATTTCGTGGTATGTATTGGAATTGTTTAATGGTGTAAGTGGCCCAAGATAATCTCACCTGCAAACCGGTACACTTTCTGATTGACGGCAGATTTTGACGCAGGCTTTCATCTTGGGGTTGGGGGTCAAACGGCAGTCGCTCTTCTAAAGCCAAGATAAACCAATCATGATGGAGCATAAGAGGTCCCAGGGCTCCAAAATGCAAGCTTTGGATGCAACTGGTATTGGATTATAATGTTAATTTAGAAACATTATCTTAAAATTACTAAATGCCTAAGGATACCTACATTTTGATCTACAGCTTCTTAGAGCTAAAGTTTTGTAATAAAACAAAGATTCATCTTACGTTTTGGTCATTACATTTTAAGTAGCAATATTTTTTACGAGATACTTGGTTCTGTTATCTCCTAGATATTTAGTGAATACAAATTCGATTTTGAAGCTAACTAAAATGTAAAACAATATACAAACCACCGATATTTTCAAATCTGAAATGAAATCTGGATGCATGACATTGGTTGGTTAACACGAAACTTACATACGAAGTTGTAGACCGAAATTCCGGATTCATGAAAAGTACATTTATTCCGCAATCGGAACCGTGGACATCATAATAATATGATAGTTCGCTCGGTCGTTCATTCGTTCGTGTATCGTGCGGACACAAAATTTCAGATTTAAGTTTCATGTTCATGAAATAACAACCATCTAACATTTCTCTTTCTCGTGCGTCTGCCGTCTGCTTTCTGACCCCACGCGAGAGAAAAGCCTGCCACATGAGAGATCCCTAAACAGATTTTGTGCTGTCAATGAGAAGATCAAAGGCTTGTCCTACTTATCTTCTGCGCTGACGGCACAGACTCTCTGTTCTTACAGGGTCGGTAGCAGGAGTGCGACTCCCCTGGTGTTGCGCTCGTTCATAGGCCACAGTAACCGCTTTCCATCAGGTGGCCCGTGTGCTTGTCTGCTACCTAAGTGGTATAAAAAAAGCCTTCTCCAGAGCCTCAATCCGCAGGTATACCGAAGCCTTTAACCCCGAAGGGTTAGGCAGAGGTGAATTAACACCCACATTTCATCAATCATTTTATTAGGTCCCACGTAATAGGGGGTGAGCCTATTGCCGTATTCCGGGTACTATTGTTGAATCGAGCCACGTATCTGCAGCTGAGTCTGGGCTGTATATATTTATGTCTGCTGATAATATAAATTTCCATAAATAAACGTAAACATTATTTCTTACAGCTGCTAGAACTATTCGATTCAGAAGACCCCCGGGAGCGTGACTTCTTGAAGACTACGCTACATAGGATATACGGCAAGTTCCTCGTCCTGCGCGCCTACATAAGGAAACAGATCAATAACGTGTTTTATAGGTGAGTCGGACACACGTACACACACTCGCGAACAGCGCCGTCGGTACACACACGTTGTACAAACAAATTGCGATAATGGTTGACCGAGTTTGGTTTGCTTTGTAATATACGTGTTGATATGTCTTTAGGTGTCATATTATGTTCTATAGTCAGTTATTTCTTACTTGACATTCCAAATTATAGATCATTTTATGACTCAAGATGCAGAACTGTTGTTAAACTATCAATCAATGAATTAGCATATTGCAGTCCACTGCTGGACATAGGCCTCTCCCAATGTGCGCCATGTCTGCTGATCCTCTGTCTTCCCCGCATCCAGTCTGTCCCAGCCACCCTTTTCAGTCCTGGCTAGGGGGCGTCCCACCCTTCGTTTTCTTTCTCGCGGTCTCCACTCTAAGACTCGTCTGCTCCAACGGCCATCAGTCCTTCGGCAGATGTGAGTAGCCCACTGCCTCTTCAGCTTGCTTATTGTGTGAGTGTCGGTAACTTTGGTTCTATGTCGGATGACCTCGTTGCGAATTCTATCCTTCAAAGAAATTCCAAGCATAGCTCGCTCCATGGCCCGCTGCGCGACTTTTAGGTCATGGACTTGCCCCACCTTCAGTGTCCACGTTGCGGCACCATAAGTCATAACAGGTAGGACGCATCAAACTCGCGTCAAACTTAATCAACTTAAATTATCTGCTAACACGAATGTTCACATTACAGTTAATTAATCCAAGAAGGCAGTTCTTTGTCAATTTTTGTACTTGAGCTATTTATACTGTTGATTGATTTTTGATTGCACTTGGTGGAACTTGTTGTTACACATATTGATAATTAATAATTGAAATGTTTATAACCGTCAAAAAAATGCCGTAAGGTGAAACCGGTTAGGTCAATAATAAATATCGTGGAAAAGTATAAGTGTGTTATCAATATGTGTAATTTTTGTACTTGGTTTGTTGTTTTCAAGTATGAAATACCTCGTATCGTACTATTGTATTGGATCCACGCCTGTAGCGGCTATTTGACACCTAAATCAATGCTCCATTGACCGTCATAACGGGCCCTGACAGTGACACACGTGGATGCTATTAGCCTAAACCTTGGTAACGTAATATGTTTACCGGATATTACGGTATTGTCGGAAGATGTTATGAAGAGTATGTGTCGCGGTCATCTGAAGGCCATTTTTTCTAATAGAAAGATGTTCAAAGTTCAGTCTGGATCTGTGAAAATCAAATTATATGCCAAATACGGTATTCTCGTAATACATTTTCGAGAAATAACATTGACATCGTTTTCAACATTAGATCGGAGCAAAATTCTTCTTCATCTTCTTCATCCTAGCGTTAATCCCAGTCGCATCCGAATCTTTCACCTCGGAGTCTGGTGTCCGCTTTACCAGTCTGACTGCGGATTTGGCTGAACTGCGATATTTCCGTGAAACGACTGCCATCTGACCTCCACAACCCATATGGTGACATAAGGCGATATCGAAGCAAAATTATTGAATTAATTTTTATTACCAGAATTGGCCCACTTTTGACATTTGGGAGATTGAAAGCAGCTTTAGACTGAATTTAGAACATTTTTTATTAGGATAATTGGTCTTCTGGTCCGCAGTTAGTAAATCCGTTTTTCCCGGCTCAGATGAAACTTTTCAAGTTATGTTTTGAGTGAAACTTTTTTAATTGACATATTTATTTACTGATGCAGGTTTATATACGAAACGGAACACCACAACGGCATAGCAGAGCTGCTGGAGATCCTCGGGTCCATCATCAACGGGTTCGCTCTGCCGCTGAAGGAGGAACACAAATTATTCTTACTAAGGGTAAGTGCTATTTATATTTAGTCCATGAATTTACTTTTTTTTATCGTGCACAAAATCCCCGTGGATACCTGAGGCTGTGCTATGGTAGCTAACAGGGAAATGACAATGTGAATCAATTTTGTGAGCCATTTAAATATGTAATTAACGATTACTTTACAATTTTATAATAGGATAGAAGCAGCATTTTCGCATTAAGTGGTTAATAATCACTTTTTATGTTCTCGTTATCAATAGATACAAATGTTGGATGGATCTCATCTTTGATCAAATTGTAGAACAAATATTTTTCACGCTTGAATATTGTCACAAAATAATAAATAATATGTAGGTACTATGTAATAACATGTACAATTAATTATTGTAAAATGAACAATTTTGTTCAGTCTGAAGGTGAAATCTTTAAATAGTTTTAGGTCAATGTTGTGTTTAACTGTTAAATGCGCCGGCGCAAGTATTTATGTATATTACAAACATGTTTGTGTACTAGCTGAAATGTTTATTGTTGTATTTTCATTTAGAATTAGATTCAAATACCAGAGTTGGCAGAAATATTGCTAGATGCAACTGCAAATGCTTTAGAGGTTATAGTTAATGGTTGGCTAGGTCCCGGGTTCGAATCCTGACCACTACCGACGTGAACCCACTTCTAGCACAATAATTTAACTTAGATAGAGGGATTAGGGAGAATACTAGAAATTTTGGTTACTGTACTTTAAAAAAAATGTGTTATGGTACACTTTATTTTCACCTGAAGTGTAACTTTGTAAGCTGTTGAACTATGACACTGTTACCGTTACTGACACCTCTGTAGTTCCAACTCTAACTAATAGGGGACTTGAACTACTAGTGTGTACAGAGAAGTTGATGGCGGCTGTACGAAATTCTTATATCGGCCCCATCAATATAACTTCATCTCCTACCTATTGGTAAACTGGAGGTAAAGTTTCAAGGGAGAGTCTGCATAGTTTTCATTCCTGAAAAGAAGCTATTTCAAATAGTATTCCTTTATTCCAGGTATTACTCCCGCTACATAAGGCCAAGTCTCTGTCAGTGTACCATCCGCAGTTGGCCTACTGCGTCGTGCAGTTCTTAGAAAAGGACCCCTCGCTCACACAACCAGTAGTTAGGTAAGTTGATAGGTATCGGACGTATCCAGTGAATCACCGGCGTATATGATAACCCCAGATCCCAGTCGTCAAGACCTCGTTCCTATCGCGATTTGAGATCATCATAATATGCCGGTAACTGTAATAATAAAGAGAGAATAATAATAATAAAAACGTCTTTATTGTACACCAAGGATTTTACAATACATGACAACAATAAAAGTATACTTGGCTGTGCCATTTACTAAAATACTATTGAAAGAATTGTTGAAATCCCAAGTAGAGGGGGGGGGGGGGGGCTCGTATCTGACTTGTCCGTTTGAAATATAAAAGAAAAATTATAGCCTTTCTCGAACATTTAATTTTAGAGTAGTAATGAATTAAGATTTGAATTGAAGTACATATCTATTTGAATGTAGCCATTCAATAAATGACATATGAGTGTATGTACGATAATTATATAACAACATTTGTCTGTATTTCTGTCTATTTGTGCCGGCTAGTCTCCGAAATGGTTGGACCTATATAAAATGATAATTGAATCGCTAAAACTTCCTATAATAACATCACCATCTCCAATTTCCAGGGCATTACTAAAATACTGGCCGAAGACGCACTCGCCCAAAGAGGTGATGTTCCTCAACGAGATGGAGGAGATCCTCGACGTGATCGAGCCGGCGGAGTTCCAGAAGATCATGGACCCGCTGTTCAAGCAGCTCGCCAAGTGTGTCTCGAGTCCGCATTTCCAGGTTAGTGTACCGCTAATATGAAAACAACTGGTATAATGGTATGATTTCGAACTCTGCAGCACGCAGCACTACTAAAAGTACGATTCCGAAGCCGACAACGACAGACGCATGTAGCAGATACAGCGTACCCATTACTTGTTAAACTCCGATACGGATAAAGGGGACCATTGAGAAGCCGCAATGAATTACGCGCATCTGCTGCGTGCGTCGGCAGTTGTCGTATGCGGTCGGCTACGGAATCATACCTTAATACAAATAATATCGACCCGTGGGAAAAATTATGAATATAACGCGCGCGATGAGAATGGGATGGCACCTTGTCAAAGGAAAGTAAATAAACTCGTCCAGAAATCCAACCGCACTGAAAACATAACTTCGTGTCGTGAGCTTCGACATGAGTTTGCCGACGGCTGGCCGGCGGACCACATACGTATCATTTCCAAGAGGTCGCATTCCATTCGCATCAAGTTGATTATGTACCAAAATGTAGGAAATTTAATTCTTAACAACTTTTGTATTAACATTTTTCGTGTAAAATTAAAAATAGACGACTCATTCGGTAAACAGAACCCGCAACGAACCGAATAACACGCAAAACGAAATGTAGAATGCTAGTGACCTCATCCAATGAATTCCGAAAAAAATTTACAGTTACATCTGAAGCTTTCACTTCGGAAACCTTTGTGTGCGCCTTTTCCAGTCTAACTGCGGGTTTGACTAAACTTCGATATTTTCCGTGAAGCGACTGCCATCTAACCTCCACAACAAAATAAATAAATATTCCACAACATTCTACACAACGCTTTCTAGATAGGAACCGCAAAGTGAGAACCTTTCCTTTCTTTCTTTCCACAACCAAATAGCGATATTGAAGCATTGCAGCTAACTGCAATGCTAACTGCAATGCAGCTAACTGGTCTAAACCAGTTATAGAACTTTTAGGCCTCCAGCTACCATTAACGACTGCCATAGATGTTCGTATGTCAACCGGGACCAACGGCTTAACATGCACAAAAAGACCAATGCAAAAAACCGTTTGAATCTAATAATCATTGAAATTTTCACTATTAAAATCTTTCTTTCATTATTGAAATCTTTCTATCACTATTAAAATCTTTCTTTCACTATTAAAATCTTTCTTTCACTATCGTAGGTGGCAGAAAGAGCCTTATACTACTGGAACAACGAGTACATAATGTCGTTAATATCGGACAACGCGACCCACATACTGCCGATAATGTTCCCGTCCCTGTACCGCAACACCAAGAGCCATTGGAACAAGACCATCCACGGCCTCGTGTACAACGCGCTCAAGCTCTTCATGGAGATGAACCAGAAGCTCTTCGACGAGTGCACGCAGCAGTACAAACAAGAGAAGCAGAAGTGAGTATCTGTGACTCTTTACTTGGTTCGGTAAAGCTAGATTCCGAATCCATTTTTACGTAGACTCAGTATTGCTAAGTTAAATGGCATGACGTTTTGCAACCGGCTTTATCTGTGTCCTTCCTTATGTCATTTTCTAAGAACTATTTTTTCTTTGTAAATGCATCGCTCTTGAATTTCGTGGCGAAACGATAAGGTGCTGACCGTTATCTTCCCCATTTCAAAGTTTTATCCTTGTTTCCAACAATACCCCTAGCATGAAATGAGCTTAGTGGTTAAGGATCGAATCTTGGCCATTACACCACTGAAGTGAACCCACTCCTAAAACAAGCAATTTAGCTAAGCTGGAGGGGTTAGAGGGAATATTACTTAGTAATTTCGATTCTAATATTCTTAAAAAAATAAAATAAAAAAAATAACTGTCGTAATCGTAACGTAAAGCTATCGAGAGAATGGAGCATTGCGATTGACCTCTTGCCTACTGTGAATGTGTGTGAAGCCTGCAAGACCTCGGATGCGACCGGGACTAAAGCAAAGATGACGATTCTGTTGATTTAGGGCCAGTCCACACGGCGCGTTGCGTTGCATCGACGCAGCGCTGTGCCACCGAGTCGTTTTACATACAAATACTAGCTGCCCCGGCGAACTTCGTACCGCCATATTTTCGGCCCGCGTGGTATTCAAATCCCGTTCCCGCTGCACCCTTATCTTATCACTTAGGGGGATGAAAAATAGATGTTGGCCGATTCTCAGACCTACTCAATATGCTCACAAAATTTCATGAGAATCGGTCGAGCCGTTTCGGAGGAGTTCGATTACGCACCCCGTGACAGAAGAATTTTATATTATTATTATTATTATTATTATTATTTTAACAGGCAGGCAGTCGAAACAACTGATAATGCCCGTATCCTGCTTGTGCCCACTAGTGTTTATTTATTTATTTTTTGTTTAAGGTGTTGGTCTAATCTATTCTTAAATTGGTTAATGTTCTGGGCTGTCACAACATCATGTGGTAGCTTATTCCACTCTCTCACTACCCTATTACTTAAAAAGTTTTTGTGTGGATTGTTATTCGAGAAGCTGGTGGATAGTCTTAGGTGGTGGCCTCTGAGGTGGTTATTATTGTTGCGTGTGAACAATTTGTCAAAGTCTTCAATGTCGTAATGTCCACTTAAGATCTTGAAAGTCTCTATCATGTCACCTCTGTCTCTGCGTTCTTTTAGAGTTGTAATTTTTAAAACTTCCAAGCGCTCTTCATAGGGTCTCTCTTTCAACACACGACGGAGCTGCAGCCCCCGACGCGTAGCGGGCGGGGGTGTACGCGTTGTGACTGCGTCGCGTCGTAGTAACGCTGCGGTGCGCAGCGCCCGTGTGGCCGGCTATGCGTCAAAATATTTGCGTTGCGTCGACGCAACGCAACGCGCTGTGTGGACTGGCCCATACATGTATTCATAACAACTTCCTTCTTCCTCTCCCCGCAGGGAACGCGAGCGTCTCCTGCAACGTGAGGAAGTGTGGCAGGCGCTAGAAGCTCGTGCAGCCGCCAGTCCGCAGACCGCGCCCGCGCCACGGAACATTGCGCCCGCGCAACACGACGAGATGCTGCCGCCACTCACCTACCAACGCATCGAGCAGGAGGCGCAGGAGGTAAGCAACCCTGTCCGATGACTGTCCCGACGATATTGCTCGGGGCATATACATCTTGGAAATAAAATAAGTGTCATATTCACAAAAATAACAGATTTCCAGAAAGATAGGCTCACAAAATATCAGTTTCGTAAAAGGACGGACTCGCAAAATGTCAGTTTTGTAAAAGGACAGACTCGCAAAATATCAGTTTCGTAAAAGGACAGACTCGTAAAATATCAGTTTCGTAAAAGGACAGACTCGTAAAATATCAGTTTCGTAAAAGGACAGACTCGTAAAATATCATTTTCGTAAAAGGACAGACTCGTAAAATATCAGTTTCGTAAAAGGACAGACTCATAAAATATCAGTTTCGTAAAAGCACAGACTCGTAAAATATCAGTTTCGTAAAAGGACAGACTTGTAAAATATCAATTTCGTAAAAGGACAGACTCATAAAATATCAGTTTCGTAAAAGGACAGACTCGTAAAATATAAATTTCTCAAAATTATTCTTCTGCTGTACCTACTAATTTATTTTGTACCCTATTAGTAAAGGGAATCTGACGAAATGAGAATAAATGGATGGATGAAAATAGACTACATGAAATATTAAACCCATTCCTACTAACAGTAGCAGGAATGGGTTTAATATTTCATGTAGTCTATTACATCCATCCATTTATTCTCATTTCGTCAGATTTGCCGGTTGGACTGATATGTAAGAAATTTCATGCTGAGATAAAATTATAGTCTCGAATAGCACTGTTTTTATTCCGAAAATCGGTTTCCGTGGATTACGGGAACGCAGTCAGTATTCTACGTAGACAAAAACCACTAGTATGTTTCCATTAGTAATTTTTATTACTCATAACTTTTTTTATTTTCCGCAGCTCCGAAAACAGGGTTACAACGCAAGCAAACCCTTACTCCGCAAGAAATCGGAGTTGCCAGCCGACTCCACCACGGTCAAAGCGTTGATCGAACACAAACGCGCCGACGCGTACCTGGCAACACCGCCCGACGTCAACCAGTGCTAGCGGGACCTCCCCTGCACTACGCCACATCGTACTGGTGGAATTATAGACTGACTGGAGACTAAGCACTCGCCTTAACTAGCTCTGAAAAAAAAAACCGCAAGAATCCATTTTAATAGTGAAATAAATACATCATCATTCATCGATATGATAAAAGTTACATTGGCATCGCGACCTATTAAAAGTCACTTGACTATACTAGCATATGACGTCACTAGCTAGTATAAAAACATATCTACAGAATCGTGTGTCTATACCAGTCTGCAATATCGATTCCACCGCAAACTATTCAACGTGACTTACCTGTAACGAATTTCAAATGTTCAATGGCCTCAGCTATTTTACGTGTTATACGAATATCGTGTCACTGAAGTGCCGGACTAGTGTGCGAGCGAGAGGACGCTATACGAGTGACACGAGTGACGCATTGTGGTCATATTGAATAGTTAGTAAACATATATAAATTAAATCGGTAGTGTTCTTTTGTTGATGTTTTATATCCACTCGGGTCGACATCGCGTACGAGCGTACTTCAACCAATCAGAGGCTGGTTATTTTATACGCTGCCTCCTGATTGGTCGGATATCACGCGATAATGACGCTACTTAAATGTACTCGGGGCACTGCTGTTAAATAAATTGTATTATAGAATAATGAACTCTATTATCGTAACGGTGTCGACCAATATTGTATGGAAGCAAATTGAGGGAGTGACTGAGATACTGTTTTCTTTCCGTGGCTTCTCACAAATACTTTTAAGATGCTTGTTTACAGATACCATAGAAAAAAAAATATTAAATATGTTTTTAAGTTCACCTAACAGGGTTAAATGGTCCATCTCTTTCTAATTATGATAAAGGACGTAAGTTATCTTGACAAAAAATCTTCTCAGATTCAGAAGTGTATACCTTCAAAGTTATTCAGTAAAGTCATCAATATCAGAGCTCAGATTCGCAGCGGAGGTTGGTTTGGACCCCGAAGATCTGGGTGAACCCTATACAAAGTCAAAGTATTCTTTATAGACCATTAGAACGGAACTTATAAAACGTCAGAAATAATAAAGACTTGTTTAGCAAATGGACTACCGGTTCGAAACGCGACCCCGAACTGAGAAGACTGCAAGAACTCAGCGTAATTATTTCCACTTTACTTACATCCCCACCCAGTATAAACAAGTTTTTCAACAACACTCATATTTTAAGGAAAAACAATTGCATAATATCCACAAACTCACGCCTATTTCCCGCCTGCCATCTGCTATAAATACAATTTCAACGCGTAATAATTGTCCGTAATATATTTTGTTGTTTGTTACTGTTTAACATCAGACAGGTACATACAGCCCAGACTCAAACTATACATGGCTCGAGCCAACAATAGTACCCGGAAAACGGCAATAGGCTCACCCCCTATTACGTGGGTCCCAATATAATGATTGGTGAAATGTGGGTGTTAATTCACCTCTGCCTAACCCTCCGGGGATAAAGACGTGATTGTATGATGAATATATTTTGTCCCATTCTAATGATCTGATTAGAAAGAGATGTAACACCAATGAAACAAAAAAGTCGGAAACAATAAGGTTGCACTATGTTGATTGTCAATGTACAACGCGTGAACGTGCTAGTAATTCTCTATCGCTAGAACGTTGTAAAGCGTCACGTAATCGGACCGTTTACGCATCACAAAGCGTCTAGCTTTTGTACCTTATGTTTGCTCTAACCATCTGCCGCTAATGTGCACGATACGGTAACATCCACTCTATATAAAATCAATAGGAAATCCTCAAACGTCGAGAAGATGGAAAAGTATGGAAAAATCTCATATATTATGATCAATTCATATATAGTCATATAAAAAAATTAACGATCCGCTTCGAATTCACCCGTGGCATAGTTCTAATCCCAGTGTCACCAGAAGCCACATATGCCCGCTATTTATTTTTCAAATACTGTATGGCCGGATTTGTTGACATTTTGGTTTCAATCAATCAATTAGCCTATTGCAGTCCACTGCTGGACATAGGCCACTTGCAATATGCGTCACGTTTGCCGATCCTCCGCCTTCTGCATCCAATCCGTCCCAGCCACCATTCGTAGGTCGTCAGTCCACCTGGCTTGGGGTTGTCCCACCTTACGTTTTCCTTCTCGCGGTCTCCACTCTAGGACCCGTCTGCTCCAACGGAATGAACATTTAGGATTATTGAATACTAAATAAACGGGCTATTCAATACAAAAATACGTTTTCACTTCGAACCAGTAGTTCCTGAGATTAGCACTGTGACGTACATGCGAAAGCTGCAAACCACTTTCTATTGATTTTGTATTCCGTGGTAACATCGGCTACTAGAACGTGCGTCTTGTTCCTATCTCAAATGTTCTTTAAAACTGTTAGGCATGAACACTATTTTCACTTATAGCTGAAAATGCCATGAATTACCCGTGGTACACCCATTTATACAACTGGTTGTACCACAGGGCTTTTTTTTTCCGATGGATCAACCGTACGGTGGAACAACTAAAAACATTTCCTGTGATGCTACCAATCTAGCCTAGAACTTATATTAGATAAAAGGTTATCAATATTATGAATCAACTTCCATTTATTCAGTCGTATCATTTTTAAAGGCCACTTTTGACATAAATCTCATAGTGAGGTGACATGTTTAAAAACCCAATTCTGTTGGATAAATCGATAAGAATTTCAAACATCTCTGAATCGAATAAACTGAAATTTATTCCTAAAAATATTTATAGATTATGTAAGTACTATAATTTTAACTGAACATTGAAATTCAAATTAAAAATTGATACAAATCCGTCTTTTATTTTTTTAGTTGTTCCAGCGTACGGTTGATCCATCGGGAAAAAAAAGTCCTGTTGTACAACCAGTTGTATCAATGGGTGTACCACGGGTAATACATGTGTCTCGGTAAACAAATTATTGTTAATTGTTTAGTTAGTTCACATCTTATTGTCATTAGTTTAAATACTGAGTAATTGTATGATTAATCAAAATAATCGAATAATTGTGTAATTAATCGACATAACAATTAATCATATAATTAATCCTGATAATGGTTAATCATATAATTAATCAACATAATGAATAATTTTATAATTAATCATAGTTTTTATTTAAGTAATGGATTAAAGTATTCATACTTATTATTCTTTTTTTATCGCTTAGTCTAAAATAGTGAAATATTAAGGAATGTGCGTAAAGTGCACTCCAGTTAGCGGCAGCATTATTATTTTTTAAATAAGTAACAGGTAACACCATTCCACTACAGTACCACCTACGAAATGTTTTTAAAACATTTTAGCCCATTGTAATAATTTAATTTAGATAATAATCATGTTGATTTAAACGCCATAATGTTTTAAGGAAAGAAGCTATCATCAATTGTGATTGACGAAATATGATAGAGAAGCTACAATTTTTGGTATAGTTACTATATCTTGACCTCCAAGTCGCAAGAGAAACGATGTCCTGTCGCGCGCGGATTGGTTTGATATAATCTATGATTGGTGGATTTGAACTCCTCCGCCGCCGTAGCACCCCGTGTTATCCTCCAAAGACACCCAAAAAACGTGTACTGCGAACGTCATTTTGTGACGTAGTTGGGTTCAAGGTATATGCCGATAACATATTGACAATTACAATTGATGGTTACTTTTCAGGATCTATCCAGGGAGAGTTTGTTTGAAACTATACTGAGGCGCGTTTTCTTTTTAATTTATATACTATATTCATAATATTTCTCATCTCTCCCTGGACAGTCTGTGTATTAAATCTTTAATTTATTGTTTATGAAAACCAAATACATGAACACGTATTTTTATTGATATGCTATTTGTTTGACATAACATTTTTTTTTTCAATACCATGCTTACATTAAGAAATTTATTTCGATTAAATAAACATTTAACCATCATAATATCCATTGTCTATAATGGTTAAACATTTAAATTTGGAATAGGATAACGTAGGAAATTTTAATTTACACTATTCCTAAATTCCGTTGGTCCCGGTTGTCATACGAACATCATTGGCGGTCGTTGCGGGTAGTTGGAGCCCTAAAAGTCCCAATAACTGATCTAACTTCGATATCGCCAGTGCGTTCTGTAGGTCACATGGCAGTCGTTTCCCGAAAAATATCGATGTTCGGCCGCTTCGATGTTAGGCTGAAAACCCGACTCCAACTGAGTTAAGAAAAGGCTCAGAAAGTGACTTCTTTTCTTGACTTACACTATACGACTTTACACTAAAACCAGATTTAAATTTATTGATCTAAGTATGGTATAAAATCTTATGTCAAACTGTAGGTATCTTGATAATTTATAATAGATCTTATGATGGCTTACACGGGCCTGTTTTATAATATTCTAACCCGGCCACTTGCCGGCAACGGACCGATGTAAAGCACCACAATGGGCGAGGATTGATTACGTGCACAATACTAACAAGAATGCATTTCATTTAATCATTACTAAAAATAATATAAATTATTTTTTGTCTCGCCTGTTTCTGGGGGACATATTCAGCTTACGTTAAGCCAATACTACTATGAGCTCATGAGCAACTGATGCCACGTAGATCCAGACATTCTTTTTTTAAAATCTATTAATGCAGCGAATTTGCACATGACCCGCTTTATTGTGAGCAAATTTTAAATCAGAAGTGCCACTCGCGTGTTCCCTCCTGCATAGGAGAAAGGCCCTCCGCTGCATTGAGCGTGTATCAGTCGTCCCACCCCCGCGATGTGTTGTTTCGTACAAATTATGTATTACCGCGTGTACTATCAGATACATTAATAAACGAAAAAGGAAACACACCACTCAACTGATTTGAGTACTGTGTTAAATGTAAAATCAGATCTCAATTCAAGAAGTATAATAAAAATAAATATAGCTGTCAACTTTATTTTGTAAAGGACTTAAAAATATTCTGTCCTAACGTAAGCTCAATATGCCGTCTTTATTCAATTTTATAGTTAGTTTATTTATGAAGAATATATGCCTATCTGCCTTTAAAACTTTATTTTTACAATTTCGGGGCACCCACGGTGATGTATTTCATTACTTTAAGTTTTTTTTTTTTGTGTATAGAGTGCCAAAGGTGTTTGCGTTGAAGTCATTTCAAACAGTCTTTAATCTTGTATGTATGTATAAAATGTATTAGAAAAAACTTGGGGGATGAGAGTGTGAAGCACCTAATATATGTAGTTATTTATTTTTTTATTTCGAATATAAGGTCTTTCTTATATGAGTCAATATTGAAAGGCCAGTTGCCGGTTTATTCCGACCAGCCCTATTAGTAGGTCGATGTTTTATTAGTATAATTAAAAGTAAAAAAAAAAACTACACTTGCAAAATGGCCGAGTAATAAAAAAATCGGCACTTTTATGTCCAAGTAATGTCCTATGACTAATAGGCACGTTTTCATCCTAACTACTTTTAGGATTAAAAGGAATAAACCCAGTAGTGTTGTACTGTTAGTACTGATCAAATTGATGGCAAACTCGCGTGCAACCTGAAAATCATTCCAAATTTGAATTTATATGTTTATATAATGGAACGCCAACGCGAGTTTCGCGCGCAAATGCATCGGTTGAGTCCATTACCTGGCGTTAGTAGTTTTTCATGACCCATGTAAGAAGGGGTTTACTGTACCTATTGAGTGACGACTGAAAGGAAATTATCTAGCGAACTTTTGTTATAAGTATTTGATACTATCAACTAACATACCATCATAATAAATCGTACATCATTGCATCTTTTAGAAATATAGAAGTACCGTAATAATTTGTGACAACCCTACTAATAATAAACGATAATAGAATCTCGTGATAGCTGAAAAAGGTAAACAGGTTAAGTACTTGGACTTGGCCCACGAGATGTCGACATGTGGAATATTGACACAGCAATCATTGTACCGATATTTATGTCAGTCAGCGGACTAATTGCAAAGAGCGTCGACCAACACCTGAAGAGACTGGGTTGGCTGGGTCAAAGGCCAGATGCAGATGGCGGTACACCTCGACACGGCACTGTGTGAGGAAATTCCTCTCTCTGGGACCCTAATCACCGGTAGAAGAGTGGCGATTGCTCCATCGACAAGAGCGATGCTCTTTAGAAAAAAAAGAAAAGTCCTATTAATAACGGAAACGATAAGATAAATCGTCAATAATCATCACTATCATCACTACATATTATAAAACAAAGTCAGTGTCGCCGTCTGTCCGTCCCTATGTATGCTTAAATCTTCAAAACTACGCAACGGATTATAAATCGGTTTTTTAATAGATAGAGTGATTCAAGAGGAAGGTTTATATGTATAATAAATGCATATTATTGTAGAGAAACACTGATAAATCAGGATCAAATACCACGCGGGCGGAAAATTTGGCGGTACGAATTACATATAAATTATAAATCGTCACTTTCTTCAGAAGTGGAAATTTGCTATTCTGCTTTTGTAAAAAATAAGTAGGGTTGTCACATAGCATCCCCAGTTTACTTTTCTATCAACATTTGTTGTATTGTCACCCTAAATGTATTTACGAAATTGTTACTTTAGTAGAAGACATTAAGATCTATAATCGTAAAATAGTCGTGTTTGTAAACTTTTACAGGAGCCTGTACTGAGTTTGACCAACTTGCAGTTTAAATAAGATGTTCTTATAAATGTTTTTAAATAGTAGATAGTATCTAGTACTTATTGTACATTAATCATTCTTTTCAATACATCAGCAAGTGACTGTGCTAGACTATAATCTAAAGGATTTTAAATATAAGATGTAAACTCTATTGTAATAAAACTATTTTGCAATAAGCTTCCGGTAAGCAAACAAGTGCAATGTTTTGATATACATATAAAATAACTTCTAGAACAGTTACTTGCTACAACTGTGTCTGTCTGTCTGTTAGTGTGATGCATGAACGACAAACGACTTCACATAATTAGATAATTATTTGCAAAACGCTGTTCAACAAATTGATAAATTTTGTATAAATATTTATAACGATAATGTAACTGTTGAAAACAAATATTGTAACAGATGACATATTATAAGGTGCTTATGATTATCGTTATAATACAAAGTTGTGCATATAACGTGGGTTTCATTTATTCAACATCATCTTACCTTTCCCCAATGCATCAGACTTTCTTTGACTCGGAAGCCGGGGCCCGCTTACAACTTGTCTTTTTGTTTTTTTAAACCACTTAGGTAGCAGGCAAGCACACGGCTCACCTGATGGAAAGTGGTTACCGTGGCATATGGACGTGTGCAAACACTCGTGCTGCCGAGAGCCGTCATGAAATTCGAGAGGAAAACCTGCACCAGAACATCGGCCCGTCGGTTTGTGGGTTTCTCTTAAATTCTATTTGAGATTTGATAATTTAAGATCATCTGATATGGCATTTCAATAATTAAAATATAATTTAAGATCATCCAATAACATATTTTCTAAACAAAGTATCTAGTAAATTAGTACCTACCATACCGCCGTTTAAAAGACGGTTCGTGTTAAAAATGATCGCTCACCCTGACCGACTTTCACCATTATAATACATAATTGATGGTTATTAATCACAATATCAAATACAGTGAACCTGTCCCTATATAAGTGGATCTCAGTTATTGATAAATTACATTCGAGGTTCCAACATTTATCACATTTAAATATGTACCTCTGTTACTAGGAATCCTCAAACTTTATATCAGAGATAGATTTGACAAATTGTCTGTACAATCTGTCCTCAGCCCCTCTAGACAAGTGGCAATTCGTTGCTCGGCGTATGATGGAATAGAATGCCAAATGTATGGGATTTGACGTATATGACAGGCGTCAACGAATGTATATCGAGAAGTGACTTTCTAGAATACGGGCCTTAATTTCGTACTTTTCTGATCAGTCAGATCAGTTTATTTACTTCATTTCTTTCTTAAGATTTTCACTATGTAAATATAGCTTAACTCGAAAAAACTCGACAACAACTGGGCCCATTTAGCTGATTTTGGTGTTCAAATGTTTGGCATAGTCCAGAAAAGGTTTAAACGATTTTTGTCTGCATAGCGCGCGCGGGCGAAGCCGCGGGTAACAGCTAGTAAGTGATAAAAAAAATATATGTTTATTGCACAGAGACACAATGACTTACAAAAATAGAATAAAAGATTCTTCACTGTAGCTGCCAACCTATTATTTTTACTACCTGCTTTTCGGATTAATTTGTGGCCGCGTTAAATACATGCCATTTTTTTTGTAAGAAATTGTGTCTCTGTGCAATAAACATATAATTTTTTCCCTGGTTTTCTGCAAGGTTACGCAAGAAAATATTAAAACATGAGTATTCAAAACTATTTATTGATAATTTATTTATCTTATCTATACAATATAGGTATATGAAAACGTTCACGAGTATTTAGTTCAATATAATCACGAGGGAAAATCTACTGATTGCATTAAGTGCTTCTGTCTTACAAAGCTGAAGAAGCATAGGGCCGGGCGCTATCTGACGACACGGCAGGGCAAAGAATTACGAGATATAGACCTTAAAGTTTTAGGAGAAAATTTACAGAGGGCCTACCTCTTAAGATGGATGTATTGCGTGAAAGAGGGTATGGTGATGAGAAAATGAATTTTGACAGAAATGTATGGAGGGGAATGACATGTTGCGCCGACCCTAAAGAATCGGGACAAGGGCAGGTAAAGTAAAGTATCAAGCTAAATTTAAATTTCTGTAACGATAACCGTAAGCACAAAAAATAAAGCAGAGGTATGACTATCACTGAAATTTCAACTTTATGCACATTAATATAAGGTCTATTTTCATGCCTTACATGAAAATTCTTTATCATGCCATACCTCCAGTTAGCGCCAGTCCCCTAATGCAAACCAAAAGCACACAGCCTACCTGATGGGAAGCCATTGGTTACTTAATACATAACTTGCTAACCTACAAGCAATATTCATAAATATACCGACCAAAATACTCGTGAACAGTCTACATCAGAATTTTATACATATAATTACATACTGTTTCGTATAATATTTCTCTTATATTGTTATCACTTAATAATAAATAGAGTTTCTCACTGAGATAACCAATATTTTACTGAAGTAGCTTCTGCGAAGGCGCAAAGCTACAGCGCTAAAATGAATACACATCAGTTGAATTAGACCGAAGCAAGAAGCGTAAAGTAATTGAGTACTATCCTGTAGTTAAGTAATTTAATTGAACTTATTGAAAAAAGAATTGTAAAGGGCGGTAATACTTGCGCCTGGTGTTTATTTATTTGTAATAATTCACCTATAATGGTAAATTATTTTATAATTTAATGTATGACGTCATACTTTAGTATCTCCTACAAGTTATCTTAGAACTGCCCGTGTTGACGTTTAGTAAAAAATAACTAAATTGACTAGGCAGTCAAGTACCCAATTAGTAAATTCAGGAAGAAGAGTAAATGTCTGGTCTCTCTGTCGCACAGCTTGATATCTTCTTAGAGTAGTTATAACCGAAGTTTTATTTTAAATATTTTATGAGCACCAACGATTTTAGCTGCTCTATAAAGATATCGAACTCACTGACTTGACGATATTCGAATTAGACAAATAGGTATAGAACACTATGTTTTATTCGGTTGAAAACGAGGTCAATACAACGCCCATTTTTTGTTCATCTTATAAGTAAGAGGAGTATGTACAATACAGTGAAGGTAACAACAATATTTCATCAAAATTAGTTTCGGATTCGAACTGCCAAGCAAGCTAATTTGAACTTTATTGTAAAGTTGCAATACTCGTTTTTCCAACAGTGCAGTTGTTTCTCTATGGAAGTAATATTTTATTACTCTATCCTTTTTTCCCGGTACTAATTCCTGTACGTCTCTCCTTTTTTGGTGTCAGGGTGAAAGACTGCTATTTCTCAGCCACTGCCATACCACTAACACTACAAAAAATTCCAATAAATTTTGGACTCTATTGACATAGACTTACAATCTAAAACTAGATGAAAAATAGTTAATTACATTTTGTCATTCACTCTACAAGATGTCATTTAATTTTAAACTTTAACAGAATAGCAGTAAAGACTAAAACAAAATGGCATTTTTTTAATGTCTGTGGTATGACAGAGGTTGACAATTAACTGAGCCCGAACCACGAATTTTTAAAACAGAGGCCGTATAATTGAACGGCTCATACTACCAACAGCAAATGTAACTTTGTAATCCTTTATATTTATATGGGATTACAAAGTTATTAATGCAGTTGGTTGTAAGAGTTTATGGTAGACCTGCAGAATCGGGGTCCTGGCCTATTATTTCCAGCTCTAATTGGACGCGAGTTTCTAAGCAAATCTGCAAGCAATAGGTATCAAAATGCACCTGTATTTCTTTTACTAGTCAGCTTGTCGAAAAGCTAGTGATGTGCTTTACTAGTCTTACATAATTTATTTTATCGATAACTACATGAGCGGAATCGATTTTAAAATATCTTTAACATGGTCGGCAACACGAGGCGGAATAGTTGCAGTATACTTTTAATTACAAGAAAAGACGGCAGCAAAACCAATAGTATTCTTTCATTTAGTCTAAATGGCCAAAATATCAGGCTCGCTATGACATATCGGCAGTTGCGGATCGAAGACTGGAGAAATCGGTTCCATGGAATAGATTTATTCCGAAATAGGATCCGAAGACAGACTTTCAAGTCATAATATACCTAGAATGTACAATTTGAGATATTGTTTCTATCTGAAGTATACATTCAGCTTGCTAACTTTTCGAATAAATAAATAATAAAAAAACAAACCTATATATAGCAATTTACGGTTACTAATACTTGAAAAAATCTCAGAGTTGATTCCTTTTTCTATTAAGATACTCAAAATATAGTGTGGTCAAACATGGGCCTATCAATAATATAATACAATAATAAATACATGATATACTTTTGTTACGTGAAAGCGAACAAATACAGTCGGCAAAGTGGATAAGTACACATACGCACACACATACACACTTTAACATACATCTTTATATGAAACTAGCTAATGTCCGTATCTCCGCCAGTTTTTTTTCTTCATATTTGCGGTTCTACTTGATCGATTATAATCAAATATACGAAAGATTTTAAACTTGAAAAAAGGTCTTGCTTTTTTAAAAAAAAAATCACATCAAATCCCTTGAGTAGGTATGTAGTTGTTGCGTCCATCGCGGACACCCAGACTACAATCCAAAAAAAAAAAGGTGGTCGAAATCCAAGCTAGGAGCAGAAGCCAAGATGTTTTTTAATATCACCGAGATACATACACGACTCATTTATTTAAAAGTACAGGTGTACACTTATCTCTTTTGCCGACTGTATATAAAATACAGATTCAGAAGTAAAAAGTAGTATGCAAACAATCCCTATTATGAATATTTTTTATACATTTAGGTATTGTATAAAAACAATTTTGTATTATACTTATCTAAACGACACGTCAAAATATAACATGATGGTAAATAAATGAAGTAAATATCACTATAGGTGATTTCATACAAGATTTTAGGCCAATAATATGTAATTATATTCAGTACAATAGGAATGCATTTCAAACCGAGACTAGATAATTAACTATACTCCAGTCGGTTAGGTACATAACTAAAGGACTAATCTTGTAGACTTTCTATAAAAACACATATTAACAAATAAACTAGGCTAACTGACTGACTAACAAGTGGTTCGATTTAGGTTTTTAGTCATTAAAATAAGTTTCTAAACAGGAAGATATTAATTACCTTTGTTTTATATCCATACTTCCATACTAATATTATAAATGTGAAAGTAACTCTGTCTGTCTGTCTGTTACGCTTTCACGCCTAAACCACTGAACCGATTTGATGAAATTTGGTATAGGGGTAGATTAGACCTTGAGAAAGGACATAGGCTATGTTTGGTCGCGATAACCGACATCCACGCGGGCGGAGCCGCGGGCAAAAGCTAGTAAAACATAAATTAAAAACACACATCAAGATTGTTTACGTTCAGATAAGTTCATAACCGAATGGAGTATAGCATATAAAAGTGACGCCATTTTGAATATTTTTGATTAAACATTTACTACTCGTTTATTGTTAGATAAAATTGTTTTTACAAATATACATTTATATAAAGTTATACAGATGCAACAATATTATTATACATTTTATACACGTGATGAACATATGAAAAAGACAGTGCAAGAATGGAAACTAGACACAACCGCAAATCCTATGCAAGAGTCGTACAAAGCAAGTAAAATCGACCAAATCTTACCTAGCATCCCTCCCACCTCTTGCATAAAACTAAAGCAGGCCTAGTTGTCGGCAATATGCTAATTAATGTAAGTGTTAATATTTACACATTTGCCTATACCTTTGGCGATGTTTTGACATCCCCGTGACTATATTTTTACTATTGTCGTTTCGCCTACTAACTCCTACTAAGATTTTCATGTTTCACTATAGGTATGTTTGCACCTAAAACCATAACTATGGACGAAGCTCTTGCATAGTCTTTGCCGACGTTAGTCCCACAGTAAAAAAAGTTCAATAGGTAATCATTACACAAGTAGGTACCTAATTCTCTTTTTCACACAATATATGAGGAATATATTAAAGTAAAGAGACTCGATAAGCACTTAGGTTGATTTATTTTAGTACCAAAACACACTTGCTTACTTTAAACATCTGCGATCGGTAATTTGGCAATTTTTCGGAAACTGCATTTGACTCGCGCGAATCAGATGCAACTATTGGACGAAGAAAGTCACCAATTGCATCGATACGACATCGACAACCACTGTCATAGCATTGGAAAAAATTCCATTTTTTAGACTTTATTAATATGTATAATTAAAGTCGAAAATTAAATGAAAAATTGTTCATTACATTTTTTTACAAGATGCCTCTTAATTTCAGACCATAACAGCATAATAGTAAACTCTAAAATTAATTAGCATTTTTACAGTATCTGTGGCAAAACATTGCCGATCGTAGACGCTAAAAGTAACAAAATGCTTTAGCCATTACACAAAACTTGCTCAGCCGTCTACAGTTTTACCAAACACTTATTTATTTAGTTGTCTAGACGAAGGTAGTACCAGGCTCTCAGGGGAAAACAGTACGTGTATAAAGGAGCTTACGGTTTATTTTCTCCTGGAACTTAAATGGTGTTTAAGCTGTTGTATCTCGTCGTGCTGCCTCGTCAGCTGCTCGTTGAGTCCCGCGACGTGTTCTGTGAGGACGGACATCTGTTCTTCGTAGTTGTGCGACGTTGAATGGAGTTCTTCTTCCTGTAATTGAAAAAAATGTATGATGTAGCTGTAATTTGATAATGGGTGGCGGAATTAGGTTTTTAAATTGAGTTGAATGGTATACATAGATTGGAGATAAAGGAAAATGTTTTAATTTTAAATTATTCTTATAATTTAAAGCTCGTGACTGCCAAAGCTTGCGATACGATTTACTAAATGCTTTAATTTTTTATGCTTCACTTGTCCTTCATTATATTTTGTGTATGTGTATAATGTATAATGTGAAATGTGCGTTGTCTTGCAATAAAATGTACTTTCGTTCTTTTTTTCTTATATGTGACACGTCAATATTACTTCACCTCGCCTGATGGTAAGCTGAAGGCATAGTCTCAGGTCTCAGGCGAGAGGGTCACCATTACAATCTCAAAGACCTCAAATAGCTTTCACTACTTTGGGTGTATTTTTTTTTACCTTTTAAGATAATCCAGAACCATGCCAATCATGCAAACCGGTACGTATGATAATTGATGGAGGACGTTTTGGCATAGACTACCCTTATAGGGTTTAGGGGGATCAGACGGCAGTCACCCCGATAAAACCCAAATTAAAACCAAATAGTAGAAAGATAGCGGACCCGGGCCTTTAAAGAAGAACTTTAAATACAAGCCGGGAAGCTTTCAAAACATGAAATCTATAAAACATGATTTACTACAAAACAACACACAAATATCCTCCGATTCGCTAAAATCCCCGTCCCATTTCGCGCATAACATGAGCCCGTGTGATAACAGTCTATAAATAAGGCCGCCTGCGCACATGGCGCGGGCGCGTCACTCACCAGTCGACTGATAGTGTTGTGTTTTTCGTCCAGCGTGTGCTCGTCCGTCGCCTTCTCGCGCTCCATCTCCTCGAATCTTAGGCGGAGCATCTCGCACTGTGCAACATGAGATAATATTACAATGAGATTTAAATCTATTATTTTTATACAAACGAATTTTTCCATTTACCCATGATATTTATGGGTGAATGGAAAAATTCGTTACCCATACCT
Organism: Eilema depressum; assembly: GCA_914767945.1. NCBI lineage: Eukaryota > Metazoa > Arthropoda > Insecta > Lepidoptera > Erebidae > Eilema > Eilema depressum. The sequence goes on from OU612031.1 coordinate 14,717,035, forward strand.
TTTTATAAAATTAGTACTTCTTAACGATTTGCCTATTAAAACTGTGTCCAAAATGAATGGAACGAGAGGTTCCAAAACGACTATAAAATTGATCCAGATTGGAAAAGTGAACATCTAAAAGTACGGCTACAGCTCATTTTTTTTTTCCAACATTTTTACTAACACAACACAACAAAACATGGAAATCTCTACATCTTTATGGTTTAACATTTTTAATGATTCAATTCCCGTTCCAGTGCCCCCTGAGGACCTTCCATTCGATTTAAAGAATGTATGAAGAAAAAAATTGCCGAATTGGTCGAGCCGTTTTCTAGTTTTACGCTTAACAACATTAATTATTTCATTCAAACCATTCATTTATTCAAAGAAAACATACCTCTTTAACATAATGTTCAGTCTTGCTCTTCAACTCTTCCTTCTCAGCCTTCAATTCGCTTATTTTATTTCTAAAATATGTCTTCATTCTATCCTCCCTAGTTTCCACTTCATGGCTCAAGAGGAAAGGCACCTGAAGGCTTCCCAGCAGCCCGGTGACCCTCCCCTCGGAGTCCACAATAGTCTCCCCGAAGGTATTGAAGTCCCCAGAGTCGTGGCCATCGCTGCGACGCTTCTGTGACGCCGATACGTACTTAGCTACTTCTAATTTCAAGCTCTCATTCTCCATACGGAGTATTTCGAACTCCATTTTCAATTTTTGGTTTTCCTGTTGATTGGGATTACAGTTAATCAAGTGTGAAATGAAAATGAAACGATAGTGATATAAGAATGAAATGATAGTGAAATGAAATTGAAGCGATAGTGAAATGAAAATATGACAACCAGGACGGACGGCTTAACTTGCTCTCCGGGGCACGACCAGACCAATACAAATAGCCATATTCATGCATACAAATATTTGCACAGATCGAGCCCGCGCCTCCAGCGTAGTGGCCGCGTTCACTGCCACCACGCCACTGAGGCCGCTAGGCTAGGCCAGTGAATAGCGTGCGGTAATTCTACTATTCGGTTGTATAATTAATAAAAAATATACATATATCAGTAATATTATTCGGGGAATCCCTGAAGATGTTTTCGTTCGTTATCGTACATAGATAAGCAGAGCAGCAAATAAAATTTGATAAAGTATTAAGTATAGCAAATCCAAAGAATAAATATTGCTGAATATTACTGCTAATATCACCACCCAGACCACTGTACCATTTAAGGAAAGCAACGACCTTCCCTCCTTAGAGCGGGGGCACACGATGCGTTGCGGCGCCGCACCGCAGAAATTTCGGCCAATCGGCGGCCACACAAGCGGTGCGGGGCCGCTCGTATGGCCGCTGATTGGCCGAAATTTCTGCGGTGCGGCGCCGCAACGCACCGTGTGCCCCCGTACTAAGCTAGTGCTTACGTAATACTTGAATGGCTCCCAGGACTAAATGCCCACCAGCCAAATGTACGTCTTTCTAGGCATGAGTATGCCCATCTCTCATAATCATTTTGGTAACCAAATGCTGACTTACCTGGTCTAATGTGTGTGCTTTTATACTAAGCTGTTCCGTCACATTCAGGTCATCGACAGAACTTAATGCATCCTCACTTCCAACCTGCGAAAAGATTTTAAACTTATAGGACAAAAGTTCTTGTAAACTTTTTTTTAACAACTTCAAAAAGGAGAAAGTGGTACTTATTTAATGGAAAAATTGCACACAATTTTATGTTTAAAAAAAAACTGTAATTCGTTTACTTTTAAACAGCCCATATTTTTAGTGCATTTTGGTTGGCATTAGGGAATGCAATCTCGATCTCGATCGAGATCTCGGCCTTTTTTAGCGAGATTGATCTCGGCGGAAAAAAGGGCGAGATCTCGCGAGATTAACGAGATTGCACTCGAGCACAAAAAAGTTTTATTCGAAGCGCGGACTGACACGGACGGAGTTGCGTTACTATCTGTCGGTTTGCTGCTGACTGCTACGGACTGCTGCGTTCAAAGAACCTATGAGAAAATTAACTACGAAATTCTCTGGGAGCATTTAACAATAAGGAAATGAATTTATATGAGTCTGTGGGTTCTAAAGGTGAACTTTTACAGTTCGTGGATAACTAACTGCCTGGGATTTGTGGTTACAACTAGCGTTGAATCCGAATGGGCGTTCTCAACGGCTAGTTATCTGGCTAACAAAATAAGAAGGCGTTTAGCAGACGATTCTTGATCGCGATAACCGACATCCATACGGGCGGAGCTGCGGGTTACAGCTAGTTTCTAATAGTCTGACTAATTGGTATATTTTGTTAATTATTCTGTAATATCTAATGGATCTACTGACAGGCGCGGATCCAGACGCGGAATTAGGTTGTGGGCACAGGTACCCGAAAATGTGTGAAAAGTGCGAACTCATGTCAAGCATGTTAAATACGCCCGGGGGTGGGGGGTGGGGGGGTGTCTTTGGCGGAGTTGGTCTCACATTGACCTGTTGAATTGAACGCGGCGAGACGAAAATCAAACCTTATGGAGTAGGGTGCAGAAATCGCAGGGGCAAATGCTAGTCAGCTTCCTCGAGTCAAGGGCACAGGGCCTCTTTTTCATTTATAGTTCCTTTAAGAAAAACCCCAACAGGAAGTGGACTTGGCAACACCGGGACTCTGCGATAAAGAACAAGATAAATTATTTAGAGATGTCTTTGTGATCAACAAGTTTCAAACTGAAAGCGATCACTGACTTATCCGATGCTCTCTAAATATCAACATCAATGCTGAAAGATTCCGAATGATAAGGTCAACCCACCTACGCCGCTCCAAGTAGCTCTAGGGTCCGAAAAGTTCCAGTTGGAACTTCAAAATCATTTCGCAATGCTGGAAACCTAGCGGCATTGACGAGAAGGCCGACATAGTGGTCACAATATTGCAGGAAGTGTCTCGAAAGTTGTTTCCCGGTAAACGCATACAGCAAAAGTCCAAGCTCTCTCCTGAGACTCTCGAACTTATGAGGAAGAAGCGTGAACACTGAACAACCATACACACAGTCGTCTTCGTCAGATGGGAGAGCCTTAAACCAATAAATCAAAAAGCCGATACGACGCGACCTTAAACCCTCCAACTCACTCCATCCAGGAGGCAATCGAGCGATATAGGGGGTCAAAAGTGTTCGCTCAGCAGTTGGGAAGGCCCCATCTGACGAAACTTACAACTGAGCTATATGCAGCACGGATGAGTAAACCGACGGGACACAGCGACAAAGACCACAGATCCCCACTCACGCGCCATTACACCGAGGAGATACCAAATGTCGAGTAGTGCGAGGTAGAGGCGGCTCTCAGGCAACTGAAGAACAACAGATGCCCTGGTGATGATGGAAATTACTACTGAGGTGCTGAAAACAGGTGGCGCTCCAATCCTGAAAGAGCTAGCGAGTCTCTTTAATTCCATCATCCGGCAAGAGCTAACACCTAGGGCACAGAGCGGGAGTGCGGTGGTACTGTTCTTCAAAAAAGGTGATAAGACTCTCTCACTCCTGAGCCATGTCTACAAGTCGTTCTCAAGAGTCGTCACAAATCACCTCGCGGATAAGCTCGACGAGTTCCAGCCACCTGAGCAAGCCGGGTTTCGAAAAGGCTATAGTACCGTGGCGTGGACCACATCTATACTGTTCGGCAGATTGTAGAAAAGTCGCAGGAGTACAATCAGCCGCTGTGTATGGCGTTTGTGGACAACGAAAAAGCCTTCGACTCTATCGAAACTTGGGCAGTGCTGGATGCCCTGCAGCAGTGTCGTGTAGATTGGTGATATATCAAGATGCTGAGATGTTTGTATGACACTGCCACAATGTCCATCCTGCTCCAAGACCAGAAGACGAAACCCATTAGCCTCCAGCGTGGAGTGAGATAGGGAGATGTTATATCTCCCAAACTATTCACCAACGCATTGGAGGACGTTTTCAAGACTCTGGATTGGACTTTGGCGGGGTACCAACATCCACGGTGAGTACATCTCGCATCTTCGGTTCGACGACGACTTCGTCATAGTTGCTTAGTAGTGACTAAGCAACTATGACGAAGTCGTCGTCGAACCTTATGAGACCTTATGGAGTAGGGTGCAGAAATCACAGGGGCAAATGCTAGTCAGCTTCCTCGAGTCAGGGGCACAGGGCCTCTCAAGCTGTGCAGCATTTCGCCCAGTTGTTCCAGTGGGAACAACTGGGCGAAATGCTGCACAGCTTGAATGGAGCTTCTCGACAAGTTGGCCTGGGTGTAAACTTGGACAACACCATGATTATGTTCAACAAACATGTTGTATCGAGTCGATTTCCATCGAAGTGGTGACACTCAGAGTTGTTCAAAAATATATCTCCTGGGGCAGGTTATCCAGCTCGGTAAAAACAACTTCGAGAAAGAAATAGCCAGATCCAACTGGGGTGGGCACCATTTGGCAAACTACGTCGGGCTTTCTCCTCCCCCCTACCACAATGCCTCAAAGGTTTTCAACCAGTGCGTCCTGCCTGCTATGACCTACGGTGCTGGATGGACTTGATGCGGAAGACGGAGGATCGGCAGACGTGGCGCATTTTCGGAGAAGCAGTGGACTGCAATATACTAACTGATTGATTGATTGACTGTACACCTCAGACCTGTGTGTGCTCCTTATAAAGGTGTACATAAAAGCCGCAATAATAGTGTGTAATTTCTGATATTGTAACAGTGTGAACAAATGCTGGTATATCGTCTATTGCACTATACACTGTGTTCCAAATCACGCGTGATTCATGATTAATTTTGGTTTTTTTTTCAATAAACCATAAAAAAAGTGACGACAGAGGTCTATTAAGGTGGTGGGCATGCCCATATTGCCCACCCTAGTGGATCCGCGCCTGTCTACTGAGTAGATATAGTTTTATTGAATTAACAATAATATCTCAGTTTAATAGTCAACTCAACTTAGATAATAAGTTTCATTTATAATTGACTTCTCGTTGTTTTTTTTAGTTGTACTGTTTTTTTTTTTTGCATCACTGTTTTATTACTAAAAGATTCTTGTTTGATATTAGGAGAAAAGATTGGTTACTTCTTTCATTTGCTATTTGATTTACGTGCGTCAAAGTTTACCACTTAGAAGTTTATTAAAAAAGAATAAAGAATAATAAAGATACGTCAAACAATGTTTGATGCTTAAGGTCTATTGAAATTCGTGAAAATAAATGTCTTATAATAGGTAGGTACCTATATACTTATACCTTTTTGTCCCTAATTTGTTCAAATATTGTGATTATTTGTGAAAAAAACACACAAAACTGCCAATCTCGCGAGATTACGAAATTGACGAGATCTCGCGGTATTGGTATTCATAATCTCGCGAGATCTCGCTTGACCCCCAATCTCGCGAGATTTGCATTCCCTAGTTGGCATATTTTTTTAAGTCACAATTATATCCTGTAAAGAATATGTAGATGAAGTAGGTATATTAAGACCAACATAAATGAAAGAGTGTCATTTTCTGACTCTGTGTCACTACTTAATGCTTTCAAACCCAAAAAGTCAAATATAATCCAACCTGAATTTGAATCCAAGACTTCAGACATACCAATCGCACACACTAGCAATGTGCCACCGAAGCTATCTGTAGCCAAAAAAATCATAAGCAATATTGCATCTTACCAAGCTGCCACCTTCAGATAAGAAATCTCCATTACAACTAGCAGCCTGACTGCTCCCAGGTAGATGGATTTTGTTCGGAGTTCCACCCAGCCGTTCCTTCTGTACCTCTTCTAAAGTCAGCTGTAGCTCCTGGTTTTTGTTCTTGAGCTTGGCTATCTCACATTTGTATTTACTATCACATTCATTTATGTGCCTCTGGTAGTCTTCTAAGGTTGCCCTTAGTTGGGACACCTCAAATACTTTGTCTGATAACTGAAACAATAACAAAATAATAATTTTTTTTTTTTTAATATACAACTCTTCTGCCACACAAGTCACACAACACTCCTGATGAATTTTGAATTTTGAATTTGGACTTAGAAACACCATAAATGAGAGATAATGAACCTCTGTATAGTGCGCTAGGTATGATATAATATGTATGAATCTTGATTTGTCCAAATCTACAGGCACAGACATCTGAGTCATCCCTAATGGGTACTTAATCAACTATAATGACTAATAGAGTAAATTATAATTGCTTGTGGAGGTCAGGTCCTACCTATCCATCACTTCATGAAAAATATTGAACTTCAGCCACATCGCTGTTGGAATGGAAAGCTGACCCCAACTTAGTGGGCAAGACTCAGAGAATATACTAACTGAATTACCTGTGATGCATAATGTGCATTTTCGATTATTTTCTTTTGTAGCTCCTCTTGTAATAGTCCCGAGTCCAGGGGCCCAGCATTACTAACTGTGGGCTGTTTGTCATCTCCTTTACTTTTAGACTTTTTCGTCAATTTTAACTACAAAAATAAAATAATATTAGTAACACTCAAAAGACACTTATTCAAAATACACATAGACATCTTCTAGTGACATAACATATTTTTTTGCATTATGTAAAGAATATACTGTAACCAATTTAAAATCAGATAATTTTTTTTAAATTTAAAAACTTCGTCTAGTTTTTTTTTAAACAATCTGTAAGTTTTTGTATGTAATAAATTACCTACAGTGTTTATGCAGTATAGAATTCTTATATTGTTTTCTTATTTCCTCCTTTATGTATTCAAGAGTTCCAAACAGAATAATTATGAGGAATTACATTTGTTTCTCTTACTTGTGATGTTCCTTCTTATTATTATGTAAGGTTTGTTTAACATCACAATGAATAATGAATAGAATTACAGCAGATTGAAGTCAATGTTCTCTAATTTAGTTTAAAGACTAATTAAAATCTATTACAAAAAAGATGTCATAATTTAAAATGCTTCGTCTATCAGTTTCTTTATTCAAGGTTTTTGTATTTTTTTTAATAGAGTTCTTAAATTAGCAATAGACAAAAAATATGATACAATATTATTTAAGTGGAAATGTATCTTTCATCTTTTTATTATTTAAATTAGGTAAACTGCTACAAATAATACTAATAAGTGGCATACGCTGAACTGTGATAGCCAATGTGCTTTGTTTTTATAACATTTATAGTGTAACTGACCTGTAACGCGTCAAGTTCGTCCTGAAGCACGGACACGCGCCGTGTCAACTGCTGGTTCCTGAACGTCAGAGAATCTATCTCCAATTCTCCTTTTCTCAACGACTTCTCCTTATCTTTCAATGTATCTCGCAGCTCATTCGATTTTGCCTGTTCATCTAACACCCCCTTTTTTAGCACCTTCACATGCACTCGTAACTGCAACAACGGAAACAATGAATTCACTAAATTGCCGACCGATTCACCGCATCACTGATAATACAATACGCACTTTAGAATACTCAGACGCTAATTTTTGGTACTTAGCCTGTATATCACCTGTAGGCAGCCCCTCCATTATCGATTTTCAGGTGGTCATAACTGTAAATTCTGATATTTTAACTGTTTATTTGTTATACTTGAACACGAACACCCGAACTTATTGCACTTTCATGAAAATGACGTATGGTGATAGTAGATGGGAAAACGTCATGTGTCAAATTGATAAAAGGGGAATTTCAATGATACTTTAGTCGATTTCTTTACATAAAGATTTATGGAGATGGTTGATGTTTCGTTTCATATTACATAATACATAATCTCACTTTTGGAAAACTTATGAATCTTATGATCGTTGCAAAAGTAGTTTAAAATGCTTATGATGCAGTACTATTATTGAAAATTAACAAAGTAGGGCTCATAATTAAAGATATCAGTGGTGTTAAATTAAGTAATGGCAGTAATGGTAAGTAAAGTAATACTAAAAGACAGTGAGCACTACACTATTTTTTTTGTGTAAAAAAAAACGGGGGAAATAATTTTTCAGGTTGACAACATTTTCTCTGTTGATGTGTCGTGATTGTCCAATATAAAATATCAATATTTTGGAAATTTATGAAAGAAAAGCTGTAATTTCTACTAAACTAAACATATTTATAAACTACAAATTCTATTTCATCTTTCAATGGTACGGTCATGGACGATAGGTACGTTGTTTGGTATTTTTTTACAACATTGTATCGCAACAGGTAAAACTAAGTTAGAACAAAGTAAATTATGACTAAACTAAGCGGTATTTTGCAGGAACATGGAATCTGGCTGTTCTCACTACAATGATGTTGATAGCGATCACTCCAGATGCATAATTCACATTGATATAGATTGTTTCTACGCGCAAGTGGAGATGGTACGAAACCCCGAATTGCGGTCGGTTCCGCTCGGCATACAACAGAAAAACATCGTCGTAACTAGCAACTACGAGGCCAGGAAGTACGGGGTGCAGAAATGTATGCTCGTTACCGACGCGTTTAAAGTTTGCCCCAATTTGAAACTTGTAAATGGTGAGGATTTGCACAACTACAGAACAGCATCCAACAAGATTTTTGCTGTATTACAAAGTTGGAAATGTCCAGTGGAAAAATTGGGAATGGATGAAAATTATATTGATGTCACAAATTTAGTACAAGAAAAGTTAAAAACTACAAGTAATACTAATGTCACTTCAGCTGGTCATGCATATAAGGAACCAACAATGGACTGCCCGTGTGGCTGTCACACAAGACTGAGGATATCATCACAAATAGCCAGTGAAATGAGAAAGAAAATATACGATGATTTAAGTTTTACGACTTGTGCTGGCATTGCACACAACAAGTTGTTAGCTAAACTAATATGTCCCCATAATAAACCTAATAATCAAACTACAATATACCCGGAGCATGGGACCAGTTTTATGTCTACGTTAACAAGTGTTCGAGCCATTCCAAGTATCGGGACTAAAACTACTGAAGCACTTATATCACAAAAAATTATAACTGTGAGTGACCTCCAAGAGGTTTCTGTAGATGTATTAAAAAAGCATTTTAGCAGTGATATGGCTGTTAGATTGAAAGGCTTAAGTTTAGGTGAAGATAATACTCCTGTGAAGCAGACTGGCAAACCTCAGAGTATAGGCCTAGAGGACAGTTTTAAAATAGTCAGTGTGAAGAGTGAGGTAGAGGATAAGTTCTCAGCTCTCCTCCAGAGGCTGTTGGTGCTAGTGAGGGAGGATGGACGCATTCCAGTTTCGTTAAGAGTTACACTTAGAAAGAAAGATGCTAAAAGACTCAGCAGTCACAGAGAGTCGAGGCAAAGCCAAGTTTCTCCCGCAATTTTTACATTAAGCAACGGCATTTTGACAGTCACTGAGGCTGGCCAGCAAAAACTCATGAACATAATTATGAGATTATTCAATAAACTTATTGATCTGTCCAAACCATTCCACTTAACTCTAGTGGGATTGGCCTTCACCAAGTTCCAAGAGCGCAGGACCGGCAGAGGCTCCATAGTGAACTACTTAATGAATGATATTTCCGTCCAATCTGTGCTTAACTTGCAAAACGAATGTGATACATCAGCCACGTCTATGGACTACTCGGCTGTCTCGCCGAGCAGTAGCACTACGACTGATCTCTCGGATGGCGAGGTTGAGCCATCACCAAAAAAACCCAAAAAAGTTAATTGGATAGCAAAAAGACGATGTTTGGCAAAAGAGGAAGTGGCATCTCCTAGTAAACTAAGAGTTGGTGAACTAAGATTAAACTCGAAAGAGTTAGAAAAGGTATCTGAACTAAGACTGAACTCCCGGGACAGGTCGCTGACACCTCGCGCTAGTCCGGCGAAAGACAACATGTCTGACACATCAGATACTATGAAAGAAAGTGACGACCGTAACTGTGATGACTGTCCTAGTTACGTGGACAAAGAAGTCTTTAGTGCACTGCCTGACGAAATGCAGAAGGAACTGAAGGCCATGTGGAAAAATCCTTCAAGCTCCGAAGTGCCCAGGAGTAGTCCGAGAACCACGAACAAAGCTAAACCGAACACAATTATGAAATATTTTGTTCCACACAAATAGTATTAGTAAGATTTTATCTTGTTAATTATTTTAAGTGATAAGTGAATGGTTTCTATTTTTTCAAATCATACAATTTTTATTCAGCTGATCAAATACATGTTTACGTTAAATTTGTATCTTTTATTATATTTTTACTTTGAGTACAACTCGGGAGATGCCTTAGGTGTTCCCCTCTCGCTAGTATGATACTTTTGGTCATCCAGGGGGCCACGGATCCGGAAGGGTCTATTCAACCAGCAGCAATCAACTACTTACCAAACAGCTGACTATACGAAATTTTTGTTCGCGTATATTGTTCACTAGACCCGCCCCGGCTTTGCCTGTGGCACATTTTGAAACCCCGTATCGCCTCTTTCAGACAACTATAGACGCGCAATTTATTAATTTTCAAAGTATGGAGATCTACCAAATTTGTTCACATTTGATGATTACTGCTCCGCTCCCCTGAAGTAGTCGCGTGGTGAAATTTAGTCTATAACCTTCCTCGATAAATAGACTATTCAACGCAAAAAGAATTTTGCAATTCAATCCAGTAGTTCCTGAGATAAGTGCAACCAAACAAACAAACTCTTCAGCTTTATAATATTAGTATTCAGAACATTTCGGAATAATGTTGTAAGCAGGAAAATTACTCCGCATCCGACACATCGAAGGCATCTCCCATGTCAAATACTCCAAGTATTTTTTTATACAACTTAGGTGGCAGACAAGCACACGGCCCACCTCATGGAAATTGGTTACCGTGGCCTATGGACGTATGCAACATCAGGGGCGTCACATTCACGCTGTCGACCCCGTAAGAACCTTCCAATGCCCATCTTGAAGAACCCCATACTGTTAGTAGTAGCTTGGAAAAACCACTACAGTACACTATATCTATACACTACAGGTTAAATAACAAAACATATTTTAGTATATAACTGGACATATCATTTAATAACTATATTTTTTACAGCTTCCGTTACCATACTGGATAGTTCCGTGAGTTTGTTTACATTATTTACATTGAGGCGGAGAGAAGTCGCTAGACTGCCGTAGGAGACAACGTCGACGTTCAGCTGCAGTCGGATTTTGTCTCCGTCCGTCACTCCTGCACTGTCGTTACTCTGTGGTGCACTCGTTTCTCGTATTTGCTTCAGTCTTCTCAGAGAATCTTCTGTTTTCTGTACAGAAGTCAAAACATCTTCGACATACTTGAAGTATCTGGAAGATATTGTTTCTATTTGTAGTTTTAATTATGTTAAATATCAATTAGACTTTAATGAGATTTTAAATTAATTAGTATGGTAACTTTTCCCATATATTTCGATCGGAAACGTACACGTCTTGCATGTTTGAAATTCTCCTGTATATTCGTCTTAGGGCGACGATGGAGACATCAACTAATTGTAGACGAAACAAAATTAGGGTGTAAGAATTTCGTCCAAGAATCTCAACGTTGCGACCGTCCTTATTAGAGAGTGACATTGGTCGGACTGGGTGACGTAAGTGGAGATCGACCAATGATAGCGGAACTTAGGCCCTCCCAGTTCTATACACGACTTAGGTAACAGACAAGGACAGGACCTAGCCGCGGTCGCAGCCTGAAATTTGACCCCCCTCCCCAAGTTGGGGGGAGGGATCGCGTCTTATTTAATTGCAGATATTCCTTTAGAAAGTGCAGCACCTCACAATCGCACTGCTGACTCTGTAAACACTAACGTTAGGAGATACTTACGAAACAGTCATAGTGTTGAACAACGCCTCGAACACTCCCATAATAAATGCATCGTCCAACCGTTTCGAAGCATCCTCATTGAATTCCTTCAGAGCATTCGACACAACATCTATATATGTACAAGGTTTAGTTGGAACACTGCGATTTGTCTTTCTATACAACCTGGGAATGTCGCTAACTTGTTTCAACTGTAAATTGAAATTGCTGTACAGTTCGTTGACAATGCATTCCCGAACTTTGTCCTTGGTCCCTTCTAATGCTTGCTCAGAAGAAGTCAAACTTTGTACAAAGAGGTTGTGGTTGTCTATGTTAATTTTCGTCTTTACTTGGTCTAACAGCTGAGGCAACCTTTGCAGAAGGGATTGTACGTCGACGTAGATGCTAATACTGTTGTCAATGAGATTTTTGTTCACGTTAGTGATCTCAAGTTTGTTTGATAGTGGTTTCTGAAAATAGAAGGTTACTTGATTATATTTGTTTATTTATATAACTAAATTTAGGAAGGTAGGACATGATGGTATTTACGTCCCAATAGAGTAGTCCGACTGGGGAAGTACCTCCGCCCTACATAATACCGCGTTTATAATAACCCCGAGTTGTGTTCCCGGCTTTTGTCGTTGACTGTACCGTTCATAGTAGGCCTACAGATAATAAAAATAACGGATGCAGCATACGTTCTCCACTTATAGCTGCCTGACTCACAATGCGCATGAGTGTCCAATCTGATCTAGCTAACTGTAAATTGATACTGAGTCATGTCTTTTGTTTATACATATTAGGTCACGTCAATATGACTTCATCTCGACTGATGGTAAGCTAAAGGAATTAGGATCACCATTGCAGATGCCGCCTCATCAGATGCTTGTTCACGCCCCGCTTAAAGGATCCGGGATCCTGTACTGTATATAGGGAGAAGGGAACATGTATCTATTGATAAAGACATTATTATAATTGAAGTCGATTCAGATAGGAAAGAGTGAGTCGTTTCAGCGCAGAGCCGGGACTCGAACCCGCGACTTGTCCTTTATAGGGGGAATGCTCTGACCACTGAGCTACCGAGTCACGCCTTGAGTGCTTTAAATTCTCCTATACAACCATATTGGGGTGACCGACGCGACGGTGAAGCCATCTATTGATAGTTTTACTCGATTGACTATATCGAAATTTAACTACGCTACGCTATTCTTTATATACTACAAAGATAGCAAATAAGTAGGTATATTGCCGGCCAGCGTTTACCAGGACCTAAGAACAAGTATCCCCTGTACACGGTAGAGGTGGAAAAGTGAAAAAAGTAAGGGGAGAATAGAATTGGAGAAATAACACCATACACTATAGGCCTGCCATGACACGTGCATCCGGAGTTTCGGACAATTGTAACCATAAATACATCTACCCCGCAATCAAGCCTGAAGACTGAACGTGACATTTCGTTTGACCTTAAACTTATCGAAAGAAATTCGACTTTTCTTTATGGTAGGTAACCCCCCTGATATTTTAATAGTCCATATTCATATTTCTCTGGACTCGTCCACTGCAATTGATGATTTCCAATTTAACAAAAAAACTCTCTTCTCTTCCTCTTAGCGTTAATTCCCAGTCGCATCCGAAGCTTTCAGTTCGGAGTCTGGGGTCCGCTTTACCAGTCTTAGCTACGGATTTGGCTGGACCTCGATATTTAATTTAACAATAAAACATTTATAGATAAGGACGTTTCGAGTTTCTGAGGTCGGAAAAGATCTCAAGATTCTGCAAGAAAACAGGTAGCTTTTGAAGAGGCGCCGTGAAAACTGGGTCGACTACTTCTCGCTTAGATGAGAAAGCGTCATTTAGACGAGCAGAATTTCTCGCATGTTTCGGTTCGAGAAATCGTACGCTAGCTAACCAAATCACCATACCATTACTGTTTCAAAATGTTTAAACACAGGCAAACACTAAATTCGCGTCGTCGAGAATTGTGTTTCGACGAGATTCACAAGTGCCACATTGCTTTAAAATTCTGTTGTATCTCTGTGTGTGTGAAAAACTATCAATAGTCAATTGCGAGTCAAGACAATTCTCGCCAGACGTGGACGACCGAGTAGCTATTATTTATGCGAATGCTAAACGAAGCAACTTTTTTTAACCCTTTCGATAAATCGTATCTTGCAGGCGATGAACTCTATGTCCCCGATGGATATGTAAATCTTAACCCACATAATCTTTCTCAATCACAGACTACGTAATATAGCCTCACACTAACGATATACCAACGAGTACTTAATAACATTACGATAAAATCTTTTGTAATCCTTATCACTGCAACGCTATCAACTGTTCAATTGCGGTTTCAAATTTCTTTTTTTTATCGTGCGAAAAATCTGGCTGAAAAAGGAGGTTATGTCGGACTCGAGCCTACTAAAACGCACGCCTTCTGTGGGCCGTCGGTTGCCGGAGGTGAGATTGTCGTAGCCATATCCCTCGCACCCCGGCCGACCCAAGGCCATATCTCTCGATCTGGTCCTCTTCCGGTGGGAGCGGTTTCAAATAGCTGTACTTATAAAAATCCATTACCTGCATACAATACGCGTTCGCCCACACAGCGTACCGCGACAGCAGCTGCAGGGTTAGTTTCCAGAACTTGTGCACTAAAGCTTCAATGAAGACTCCCTCAGACCAACATTCCTGGACTGCGTTCCAACATTTCTGTGTCTCTCTTAGTACAAATTCGTTGCCATTCTCCACTGTAGGGCTCTTTTGTAGCGCCGCTTCGTAGCTTCCTGTGATTGTTATAGAATTTGGTCTCAGACTAAAAGAATAACGTAGACGGAAGGTACAAGCGAGCTAAAGTAGTACCATCTCGTTCGCACTCTTTGTACACGCACGAGTGCGAGCGAAAGATACTACTTTAGTATTACTTCATGCGGCTTCACTCGCTAGTTCAGACCCTCGATTCCGCTAAAGCAAAACCAGTCATACCACTGCAAAAAATGGTATTATATTTTAGAGTTTATTTCTACACAATTAAAGTCCAAAATTAAATGACAAGATTTTCATTAAACACTTTCGTTCACTCTACAAAGAGCCATTTAATTTTAGACCTTAAAACATTGCTTTAAAGTCTGAAATTAAATAGATTTTTTGCAGTGTTCGTGTTATGACGGTGGTTTTGCTTCAGCAGAATCATGTATGTTCCGTCTATGTTATTCTTTTTATGTGAGGAATTTGGTAAACAAACACGATTCGAGATTTTTGAAATGAATTGGGTGGGAAAACAAAATTGCTGTAGTAATTGAGATAGCAGTGGGTCACAAAAGCGATTTTGGTATAAATGTCGCTTAATTATTTTAGAATGTTTTTATTAAAAAAAAAATTAAGGCAATGAAATACACTGGAGTGTAATCTAGCTTGTTTTTTATTTATCTATTTATTTATTTGGACATCCAGTAGTTGTTACATTATCACTTATTCTAAAAAGTCCTACTAATCCTACTAATATTATAAATGTGAAAGTTTGTGAGAATGGATGTGTGGATGTGTGGATGTTTGTTACTCTTTCACGCATAAACGGCTGGACCGATTTGGTTGAAATTTGGTATGTATATAGGTTATACCCTGGATTAACATATAGGCTATATATCAGCGATGAACGGGATCAGAATTCCACGCGGGCGGAGCCGCGGGCAACAGCTAGTACACAATAATATTTAGTTTTTTTTATATAGTAGATTATCGTGGCTAGTGGTTTTAAGTGTCCATAAAGAGTGGTCTTGCTACAATAGTAACACTATGATAGCATAATATATAAAAGCTATCAATCAATCAATTAGCCTATCACAGTCTAATGAAAAAATATCTAAAGACTAGTCTACATTATAAAAAAAATATTGGCCAGTTCCAATAAGAAAGCTTGCCTTGCTTGTGAGATTTGTATGAGTTTAAAATGGTAACTAAAACATACCTGCGATTTCTTGAAACCGTATCTGGAAATAAACTGGCAAATTCCACCTTCTCTGGAAGCTCTTATACTCCGCTGTCTCACGTAACAGCTTTACATCTTCTACTGAACAATATTCTTCTAACTTCTTAATAAACTGTATACTCTCACTGTACCTCCTGTAAAATATTTGTGGGTTGCCAGGGGCAAATATTGATGCAAGATTTACTTCCAATCTGCTTTCTACCTCACACCAAAAGCAGTTTACTAAAAATCTATATTTCTTAACCAGAAAAGCTAGTTTGGAATGTTGCGTTACCATTAAGAGTAACTTCAGTTTTGTGTCCAAAAGGGAGTAGATTCTTTCGTAAATTCCCTGCAAACCGTCTCTGCTTTTCTGTAGAGCCGGCTCGTTAATTATATCTTGTAACAGGGGAGCTACCGCTTGCTTCCGTATCAGCATTTCTGATTGTGCTACTCGGTCCAGAGAAGCTAACGTTATAATCGTTTTAAGGAGGTTTTCCTCATCACCATCATTCCAAAATTGAAATAGTAATTCATTCAACGTTTGTATCAATTTCACCCCCACTTCGTTATATTGCAGTTTATGTTCAGATTTGACTATACTGTCACACTTTGCAATTGAGAACTTCAATTGATTATATTGCATCGCTGCCCGGTCTGCTAAGGCCACCCGTTCATGCTTTTTCTTCTCAGAGATATTTTTAAGAACGCCAGTCAACGTTTTCAAACAATTAATTGTTTGACTAAAGTGTTTTAGTAACTGCTTTTTCTTTTGTAGACTGTGTCTTTGGTTTAACCACATTGATAATTCTTTCATTGCATCTTCTAAACATTGTTTTACACTCTATAAATAAAATAATTGAATACATCAATATGAAATTGATTCTAATATTATTGATATAGATTCTATTAATAGTGGCAGAATTGCAGAATGGCAGAATCTCTCAACTTGCCATAGCCTAGCTTGGTAGACATTATTGGCCAAATCTTAGTTTTACACCTTAGTTTTCTTGCAGAACAATTGGAAGAATTTGCAAGGTCGATTTTATTAGCTGATAAGACCTATAAATATTACCAATCTGCTATCATTTAATTACAAATGAAATAAAAAATACATTAAGTACTTACAAGGACTTCATCATTCAATTGTCCTAAGGGCACTTGGATTTTGACTATTGCCTTGTCGAAACCGATAAGTGTAGCACACAGATTTACGAAATTAGCGTAATCCTTGTTGATGAGCTCTATCATAGCCAGTCTGAGGACTTTTAAATACACCCCCAAGTCATCTCGCATAGTTTCTAACGACGCTACATTTTGATGTTCCGCTAAAAAATTATCCACGGAAAAGTTCGTCTGAAATCAATATTATCAATTTCATAAATATTTTTAGCGTAAACAACCGGTTATCATGAGTAATTTCTCGGAAATCACTGTAAATACCTTAACGAAATCGTTCCGATCAAAGCATAGCCCTCTCGGGGCTGGCGGCAATGTAAACTCCATGATATTATTCTCCATGCTAACGTGTCACTATCATTGTATTATGAAGGCACCATTATTGAAAGGGATTGTTATAATAATGTTTAAATTATCTATTTAGATCGCTACTCTTTTCAGCAATCATTTTGACACTTGGTTTCACTGACGTAAGCCTGACACATCACACTACAATTTTCTCGTTCAGGAATGTTATGAAATTGTTTATAAGAAAATGTGAAAACACATGGAAAATACTGAAAAGTAAGTCGCCAAATTCTCAGGTTTATTGCAATAAATATATTGTTGGGGCGAAAGCTAGATAAACGAGTTAATAAATTTTGAGATGTATCTGATAAGTACTTAGTAGGCATAGCACGCTATAGCACGCGCACGCCTGTCATGCATCGTCATCACTGTAGGACGGTTAGAAAAGGATATTATACACAACGCTATCTAGAGCTAGACCCAAAGTAAGCATAGCTTATCTAGCTTGTGCTATGGGTTCTAGAATTCGGATAAACATACTTTGAAACATTTTTTTTTCGTAAATCCATACAGTACATAATTATACATAGAAACATACATACCAATGCAAATATTCATATTCATGCATAATATAAATATAATTGCACTGAGCGGAGATCGAACCCGCGCTTCGCGCTTCCTGCGTAGCGGCCGCGTTCAGTACCGTTACTCCACAGAGGCAAAAAAAGCTGTGACCTTTTGTGACATAAATAAACATTTTTTTTGGAACGCCAATCTAGTAGTAGTTACCTAAGTACCTAGGTATACCTCGGGACATTTATTTACATATATATATTATAATGAATATTATATTATAATGAATGTGCTCTATACGCGCTGTATTGCGCTTAAAGAGCACATTCTTATGTGTCTTTTGAGTATAGTAGGTACGGCGTGCTACAGTGGTGCATGAGCTCAAATTCCCCAAGCTTAATGCATAGATTACTACAAAACAATCCACGCGCACCAGGGCCACATTTGTATCGCAACTCAGGCAGGCGCGGTCCGAGGGGGGGGGGGGGTCACAGGGGACATGACCCCTCCCCCCAAAACCATGCCCGTCATATTGAAAAGTCCCAGTATGATGGGAGGGGGGTTTAAATTTCTTAAGGAATTTCCGAAGTGACCCCCCCCCCCCTCCAAAACTTCAAGCTGCGACCGCGCCTGAACTCAGGTCTAGTCAAACTTGTGTTCCGAAGTATACGTACCTAAGTATAAAGTCGTTCAGTCGTTGGTCCTATCGTGATCCAAAAAACTTTTTAACTTTTTCACAGTGGAACAAGTAGGGATATATCCCTAAGTGAGCTGATACAGGAACCCATTTCATAATTTTAGTTTATTATTTTACGAAAGGTTAAAAGTTAGAGTGATTGACAAACTAGAATTCATTTAACTACGTTTGTCGTTGACTGTACCTACCCTACCTATCATTTTAGCCGGGTATGCAATTTAGGTAATGGCAGCAATATATAATTGGATTATTAGATCCTACTACAAACAATAAATTAGAACAGTTATTACCCCATTTGAACCTTATTAAGTCCCATTTACAAAGAAGAAAACATTATTATGGTAATCTAAAATTCAAACCAACATGCTGTTTCGTCTATGGAAGCACCGATAGCATAGTGGTAAAGGAGTCGGCCTTACGATCGACAGGTCTCGGGTTTGAATTCTAGTCATATACCTATAAGTAGGTAGGTATCTACTCTTTGGTAAAAAAATGCATGCGGGGCAGTCCGGGCAGTTTTTGGGGACTGTCAATAGAAGTGAAAACTAAGTAACTTGTGAATTGTATCGCCGTGACGTCACTCTGGCCAAAGCGTTCGGTGACGTGTGACGATGACGCGAGTTCCCTGATTTTTGTACACCCAAAAGGTTTTTACTTAAAATAAAATCCTACTAATATTAGGTATAAACGCAAAAAAATTAAATAGGTATGTGAGGGTGTATGTTACTCTTTCACGTAAAAACTATTGAATGGATTTTAATGAAACTTTACAATATTATGTATAGGTAGCATAGGTATAAACATCAGAATAACACATAACTAGGCATGAACGGGATCAGAATTCCACGCGGGCAACAGCTAGTATGTTATACTTTAAAGCACTCTGGAACCCAGGGTCCTCGTAGGTATCTACACTTTCTTTTGCTGGTAGGTATGTCTGCTTTTGGCTTTTGCGGTAGCGACTGCTAAGAGTAACTCACAAAGTTAGGAGATAGTGAACTGAAACTTCATAAAATGTTAGTTTTACGCGTACATACTTAAATAGGTATCAACGTCCATATGATTTAATGTCAGCCTGTACATAAATATGATCACAATCGTAATACGCAATACGTGCCAATTATCCCTTTCTCTTCATACGTTATTCATACTGCAATAGATGGGGCACCATCATCAACCGGGTCTATTCATATATAATTACTACTTCATTTTCCTAAGTGGGCAAACATAAAAGATAGGGGGATGTTACCTATTGGTCAATACTACATACAATATGAGTCGACAAATCACTTTCAACATGAAGTCTTCCGAGGATCTCTACCTCAATAGGGCAAAATTCGTCATGAAATTTCTTGGAGTATGGGTAACGCGTGAAAACGAAACTATTCTCCTCAAAGTTTACAGAGTGTTTATGATATCATTACAGTATTTATTTCTGATTTTTCAAATCATTTACATAATCCAAGTGTGGGGTGACCTGGATGCTGTATCGCAGGCCTCGTATCTGCTCTTCACGCAAGCCTGTCTTTGTTTTAAAGTTACCGTTTTCCAGCTCAATATGGATATGTTGAAGGAATTGCTGGAGCTTATGAATTCAGATATTTTGCAGGCGAAGAATTCTATACACGAGCAGTATGTGTCATCATAGAAGGAAACGCCGGAGTAGACAAAGTGTATTAGTTTGAGGGCATCCTTATTTTGAATGTGATTTGAAAGAGCGAAGGAACCCTTGGAGGAGTTGGAGGACACTTGGCCACCTCAGGGTCTCCCAAGTGGTCAGCGGGATCGAGGCGCTTGGTGTAGGATCGAGGTGGCTTTAGATAAGATAAATGCCTTATAATTCTATAAGGCTCGACATAGTCCGTCCCCAGAGCTGCTCCAGCCACTTTGCGTGCTCCGGCTCGTTAAATGAGAAATTATTCAAAGTACTAAATACAAACCACTCTGATAGGATATTAAAATTTCAGGCTGCACGCATTAAGAGGCTTCTATTAGCGTTTATGATCAGCTCCCAAATAACTTGTGGACTGTGGGCGCTGAAGCCACTATTTGATGACTCTCAACGCAATTTCCCTTTTGATATGTGGTAGGTTACATAACCAAGAATATTATTTAGCAATCAAGAAATTAAGTAGTTAGTACTTACCTTAACTTATCATAATAGGTATCTAAGGTTAAATCGGGAAAAGCCAATATCCACGGCAGGACTTGGCCCTGAAACCGCTCTCTAGCCCTTAAATGTATAGAAGAATTTTGACTATCCAAAACGTGTCCAAATAGCTCTGGAATTGCATTGCTGGTCTCGGGTTCAACCCTGTTGTGAATGTTGACTTTTGCAGATTAAAACTTAATTTCTACAATAACTTAAGTGCAGTTACGTACCTACACAAATTTTAATGTTCAGGATGCCAGTGAACCGAGATAATGCAGTCCAGTACTACTTCGGTTACGCCTTCCAGCTGGTGACGATCTGCATCAGCGCATACCTGTACTTTGGGGTCGACAGTGTCACCTTCTCCGCTATTATCTTCGGATGCGCACAGCTGGATATCGTCAAGGAAAAAATTATGAGCGTAATTTTAATCTTGATCTATTCAGTAGTTTATGAAAGGTATGCCTGAAAATTTTTGGGAGAACTTGGAGCTTGCCTGAATTGGGAACTGGAATTGTATTTTATATACTTTAGCTATTTACGAATTAGTTAGCAAATGAGCACCTAAATGGTTTACCAGATGATGGTGAGCAGATACAATGTTAAATAAACAGGAAATAAGATTTCCGGCACGGCACTCTCCAAGCTAATGATGATTAACTAGGTTGATTTGGGCCCCGAAGACCGTGGCCTATGCGCGAGTGCAACACCAAGGGAGTCACACTCGTGCTGCCGACCCTGTAAGAACAGAGAGATTCTGTACCGTCAGCGCAAAAGATATGTGCCTTTGGTTTTCCCACAGACAGCACAAAACCTCTCCAGTGAGCTCTGGCTACCCTACACACCGTCGGAAACACAACACGAGGTTATTAAAGCTGCGGTCTTCTGTAGGGCGGAGGTACTTACCCAGTTGGACTGCTCGATTCGATCTTGGTGGAGCTCTATACACCAATCATTATTATGTTACGTTTCCATTATACTTAGTTACTGAGATTTTTGTAGATAACTTCAGTGGCTGATAAACGAGGAAGTGAACTGAATGAAGCGCTATCAGAAAATTACAGGAAGCTCATAGACTGCATCAAACAATATCAAGTTATCGTTAAGTTAGTATCTTTTATTTATTATTATTATATTATTATCTACTTACGCCTTTTGCCTAAGTTCTGATGGTAGAAATGGCATATTAGATCTGGTCTACATTTTTTATAGCAAATATTTAAGTCACAAGTCTTATAAAGACCAGAAAGTGAATCATCCTGAGGGGGAGACCTGTACCAGCCTCGTCAGTCAATGTAGGACGTGTAGGCATCGGCTGGCTCTCGGCAGGTGACGTTAGCTTGAACCCCAAAGACTTATTTAATGCTGGTTGTCTAGGTTTTGTCTCCGTGCTTTTAACGTCTCTGTTACTGTTGCAAACTTTTCAGAATTGCGCAGCTCGTGGAAAATTGCTACCATTCGTACCTGATGTTTCAAATTGCTGGTAGCGTTGGAATCATCTGCATGTCAGCGCTGAGAATCATAGTTGTAAGTAGATCCACTGTAATAATTAATTGCGGTTACGGGCCTGAAGTAGTAAGTATAAAATCTTGCGTAGATAGCTAATAACTATTATTTTTTCTTTTACCTCCAGTTGGACTGGCGAAGCATGCAGTTCTTCTCGATAGTGACCTATTTATCGGTTATGGTCAGTCAGTTATTCGTGTGCTGCTGGTGTGGGCACGAACTCACAGCTACCGTATGTATTTACAGATGATTGTTTGATTTGTTTCATATTTCATATCTTCCATCCCATGGTCCTTTCTACTTTGCGGCATAGCGAACCGAATCTTAGGAGACGCAGGAGTTACTTTACTTGCCTCTGCTCTTTCCGACTGCACTTCTTGAGGCTCCCTCGAAATTTCTTAACACGTCACTGCCCTGATTGCAACCTCTCCAGTCACAGGCGTTGTGGCAAACTAAATAGCCACTCTGTAATAAGCCAATCGGACCTCCTGGAGTTAGGCAACTATGCTAAAATGTATAGACCAACCCGTACAACGTTATTAAAAATTTAGTTATTGATACCAAATAGATCAGATGGATGACCTACCATGACGCGCTCTAAGCGATCGTGTTTTGGGCCGGGATCCAGAGGACAAGGGATGAAGATAAACACCTTGGGTATATAGCTCCAACACCATCGCTGTCTCTATCCATACTAATAGTTTTAAATGCGAAAGTACCTAACTCTGTCTGTCTGTTACGCTTTCACGCCTAATCCACTGAACCGATCTTGATGAAATTGGTACAGAGATAGATTTAAGCATGGGCAAAAAAGGTAACCTATGTCCGTTACATAGGCTACCTTTTTCTGCGAAAATGTGGCCAAAAGAGGGAAATAGGGGATGAAAGTTTGTATGAAAGTTCACCATGTTTTGCAGAACGAGGAACTCCACGCGGTCATGTACAATTGTATATGGTACGAGCAAAATTCGAAGTTCAAAAAGAATCTGCTGTTCGCCATGATGCGTATGGGCCGTCCTCTGGTGTTGAGAGCTGGACACTACATGGGACTGTCCAGGCAGACCTTTGTTACCGTAAGATTATGATTATTATAACTAAAGAAAGGAGGTGCTCAGTTCTTCAGTATTTGAATTGAATTGACTTACGAAGAGATTGCAAGCGTGACTAGAAGGCTGGTCTTTCTAGGTCAGAGAATAAGTATTGCCATACAACGTGAACGTAGCAATGCTGCCAGTCTTCTGGTAACGTTACCACTCTAAGAGACATGCGATGTGGCGGAATTCTACGATGCGTTTTCATTTTAGTTTTTTGTCTGTATAAAGTAGTACCTAGTATTTTATTAATTCTTACTGTTAATTGTGTATTTCATACATTTATTATAATGATCGATTATAAGTCAAAAAAAGTATAGTTTCTTTATTAAGTTCTTTTGAATTTTATTGAATGTAACTATTTCAGATACTGCGGATGTCTTACTCCTACTTCGCTGTACTTAACCAGACGAAAAAAGAAGTTGTTGAATAGGTGCTAACTACAGACATGCAGTTGCACTTATTTATACATTTATACCTTGCATGAATTTCTTCATTAAGAATTCTCTTCTTTAGCTTGAAAACTTAGAGCATAAACCACTTAATAACATAAGTTTACGAACAATAAAACACTGCACATACCGTAGTTTCGTTTTATTTAATAATATAGGTATCCGTCATCATCGGAGTGTCAATCCGTATTCCATCCAAAGCTTGCAGTCTAGAGTAAGAGTTGGATATCTTAATACTCTTTTCCTTTTGGATTGATTTATCTTCACTTTTGCGGGTGCGACTACCGTCTGATCCTCAATCCCGAGAAGGATACCAGGCGCTGACTTTTCCCAATCAACAGGCGGTACGTCCTTCGTGGAACATTGCTCTATTTCTAATCCAGTATTTTTTTAATCGCATCTGCAGAGACGCACCCATTGTACTATTGTATCCTCCGGATTCCTCCCCTTTGTAACCACTGCATCTGGATATGGTAGTAAAGATTTTACCACTGGAACTATCTGCACTACTCTCGCATAGAGTACCTACCTACACAAGGATCAACAATGATGAACCACGAACAATCCGATGACATCCTGGAGGTGATCGGTAGATTTCTTAACAAATACTTAGCACTTAGGTAAATGGTAAGCTGGTTTTCTCCTGATGCAAGCTACCGTTGAATCAAGGGACGATTACTTTCTGGTTAGTAACCGAAGTTCCAAAGAGGAGGCGAAAACGTCGACGTAAAGAACTTTAGCAATTAGAGAACTAACTGTAATTTGAATTCCGTATCGACATCGATCAAAATTTCTACAACTTAACATGTTACCTACCCCTTTAACTATTCACCACCATAGTTGCACAAGTATATAAAGCTGAAGTTGAACCAATATGCTTTTAAAGAGACAGAATGTCTACCTAAATAACCGACTATAACATAACGATGACAGTAAAGAACTCAGAATTATATTTGAGTCTTTCGAAGAGAATCCTGAATTTTTTCGGTGTATGGCCACAACCGTATAACTACTTAATTCTTCGAAAATTATGGATGTTTTTTGTGATGTGGACGCAGTACTCGTTTCTGCTATTTGAAGTTATTTACGTGGTGGATGTGTGGGGGGATCTTGGTGCCGTGTCTGAGGCGTCGTGCCTGCTTGTTACTCAAGCCTGCTTGTGTTTTAAGTCCACAGCTTTCATGATTTATAAGCGTGATCTGTTTGAGTTAATACAGTCCATGGACAGCAATATCTTTGAAGCGCAGTCTGAAGTTCATAACAAGTGAGTACCGATATGATTTTTTGTTACGAGCCGTCTAGCTTATGCTCAACTAGGTACAGCTTATACAATGCATGAATTGATAGTGGAAACTCTGAAGATCCATGTCCAATTTTAATTTTTTTTTATGCCTATACTAAAATCTTGAAATATTTTATTTTAGAGTTTTAACTGATCAAGCCACAAAGACAAAGCATCTGTGTTTATTCTTTCTAACAAGTGCCACTATGTCCTGTATTTTGTGGGGTTGCATGCCGTTCTTTGACGATGCCAGCAGAGGGTATTTCCCCTTTAGAATTTGGTAAGACTTTTCATTCCTTTCCCTTTCTCAATCCTTTTCCTAGAATAAGTTGCCGAAGCCGAGGACGTAGTGCTAACTACGTGAATCTAACAGGATTAATGCTGGGATGAAGTGGACTTTGACGATTAGGTACCATTACAAGATTCTTCCCTTAATTCTGTGATAAAGGGACTTCACATTTCTGCAGCGTCATCATCATAAACTTGGCATCAGTCCCAGTTGCATCCGAGGCTTGCACTTCATAGTTATTACTCCTCCAATTTAAAAAATCATGCTTGGGCACCGTAGAGAGTTCGTTGAATGTATCCATATTTCGTAAAATAATTAAACATTTTTTAAATTAATTTTACATTTAAGTATTTCAGTTTTATGTAGATCAATCAAGGTCTTCTGTATTCATCCTTCTTACTGTTTATCGTGTTTATACTGATAGCAATCCTAATATCTTCTCAGTTCTTTCTTCTGTTCTATGTTCACAGATTCATATGGCTCGTAGAGGATACTTATCACGCGAATATCTACTTTCAACTCACCGGTACTGTTCTGATTATCTGTGACATTGGACTGAGGATTTCTGTAGTAAGTAAGACTTACAACTCCATATAAATAACCCAAGACTATTTAAATTACAAGTAGGTATTTCCCCCTATTGCAGTCCACTGCTGGTGCTGGACATAGGCCCCTCCCAATGGGCTCCATTGCTTCCGATCCTCGACCTTCCACTTTCAGTCTATCTCAGCCACCTTTTTCAGGACTGCAATAGTCTAATTGAGGCTTGATTCCATGGACTCCCCTAATTTCTATAGCTAAGATAAACTGCTTATGTAAGAAGTGTGTCTATTTGCCGTCTATTTGTCACTTGCAGATAGATAGCAGAAGCGTGCAGTTCTTTTCGATGGTGAGCTACATGGTCACGGTGATGTCACAGCTGTTTCTGTATTGCTGGTGTGGCCACGAGCTAACTATTAGGGTAACTGTAGTTCCTGTCAATTTTATTTGCAGTTTTGATTAGTTGATAAGAAACAAACGAGGAAGTCGGAAATCAATCCGTCAGTCCATAAATAAATGATTATAATAAATAAATAAATATTGTAGGACATTCTACACAACGCTATCTAGACACAAAGTAAGCATAGCTTAACTAGCTCGTGTTATGGGTTCTAGAATGCGGATAAATATATTTAGATTTTTTTTCTTAATACATAAAATATTAGATATACATAGAAACACCCAGACCAATGCAAATATTCACATTCATGCATACAAATATTTATACTGAGTGAGGATCGAACCTGCACCTAGCATAATGTAACTAGCTGATTTAACACACAACACCTACAACGGACATAATACCTACACCTTGATGATCCGGCCCGTCTGCCGTTCTGCAAGAACCTACCTAACAAATTTTTTGAAAATATAAATAAAATTAAAACATTTCAGAGCGAAAATCTAAGAGATTGGCTGTACCTATGTCCTTGGTACGAGCAGAACATCCAGTACCGTCGGGCTCTATGGATCACCATGGAGCGAATGAAGAGGCCGATGATACTCAGGGCTGGGCATTATATACCACTGTCGAGACCTACTTTTGTGTCGGTTAGTTTAATTTTCTATTTGGAGGTCAGATGGCAGTTGCTTCACGAAAAATATCGAAGTACGTAGGTACAGCCAAATCCGCAGTTAAACTGGTAAAGCGGACCCCAGACTCCGAGGTGAAAGCTTCGTATGCGATTTTGTGAGTAACGCTAAGATGATGATGAAGAAATTTAATTTTCTGTTTGAATCTGATAGTGAAGGGCATGGTCAGCCTCCGTGGCGTAGCGGTAGTGAACGCGGCCGCTACGCAGGGGGCGCGGGTTCGATCCCCGCTCAGTGCAAATATTTGTGTTCATGAAATATGGGTATTTGCATTGGTCTGGTGGTGCCTCGGAGAGCACGTTAAGCCGTCGGTCCCGGTTGCCATAAGAACATCTATGGCAGTCGTTACGGGTAGTTGGGAGCCCTAAAAATTCCAAAAAACAACGGTCTAGCTGCAAAGCTTCGATATACTACCTAATGTAATGTTACCATTAGGTCATGGAGGTCAGATGGCAATCGCTTCACAGGAAAAATATCGAGGTCTAGCCAAATCCGTAGTTAAGACTGGCAAAGCGGACCCAAGACTCCTAAAAAAAAAAGAGCTTCGGATGCGACTGGGAATTAACGCTAGGAGGAAGAAGTGAAGGGCATGTAGCATTCGGATCGAAAGTGCATTACTATGAATTGATGTATAGGGCTGCAGGTGAGGCTGACTTGGACCTCAAAGATTTCAGTGAGCTCTACACACCCCAATAGATAACAATTGAAAAAAAAAATCCTGTTGGTTAGATCAATCTATTAAGAATCAACCAACAAGTACCAATTCGGTGACTTTAAATATAGAATACTTTACCGGGGTCTCGATTCTGTTGAAGCAAACCCACTGGCATACCACGGACCCTATAAAAATTCCACATAATTTTAGACTTTAAAGAATTGCTGCTAAGGTCGAAAATTAAATGGCTTTTCTTAAAGTGAATGAAAAAGTGTAATGAAACTCGTTTCGTTTCAAGTTGGACTTACACCCGTATTCACAAACAATACTTCGCTATGCGTACCACCAAAACTGTGCAAAGAACGACAAATTCTCAGTGCGTTCGTTTTGGCAAGCCTTTTTATTCATTGATAACACTTAAGTAATACTTCGTTGAGGGAACGCACTGCGTTAGATACTGCTCCGTGATGTTTGTGAATTAATGTAATGCCAATTTTTGCAGTGTTGTGGTATGAAACCAGTTTTACTTTAGCAGAATCGAGGGCCAGCACACGTGATTCCTTCTTCCTACACTCCCGTTCGTGCGGACCGTGAAAAATCTTATGAGGCCGCCAAGCTGAGGGTCACCATTGCAACATTTTCGGTGTATGCAATAGTGAATCTATTTCCCGAGAGTTTGTCTTCAGCTTACATCATATTATCAATCATCATCATCATCAATTTTGGTAGTAAAAGTACCTATTTGAAACTTTACTCCCCAAGATTTCTATTTTTTAATATTTTTTTTCTTATTCGACAGATCCTGCGCTGTTCTTACTCCTACTTTGCTGTGTTGAATCGTATGCAGGCGGAATGAAACAAACTTTCACAAATTAATTGTTTATTTATAAACCGTGTAGGTATCACATATGCTTAGTGTAACATCCACGACATTTTAGGCGAAAGTGTGCTTAATTATGACAAAATATTATTTTTTTCCTCTCGTAACATTGAACGACACTTACATAAAGCTCGGTACATACTGTACAATATTTTAGTGCGACTTATTTGAAATATATTTTTATGTAATTGTTCAAAAAATGTAGTATAATTCAAATAAGTTGTCTTAAAATATAGTAAAGTATGTACGGCGCTTATTAAAGTTTTAGTATTTTAGTCAAGTTGATAAATTCGTGCGCTTAAATTAAAATAACAATTAGCGTAAAGGCGAACGTGTAACACAATTACAACCACGTTTTAGAATTTAAATTCGCATTATGACGAGGCCTATTTATACAGAAACGGTTTACACAAGACTAAACTATAAGCACCACTCGATCAAGAAATTGAGGCTTGCATGCATCGTTTGAATCAACCAGTGACAGAACGATTAATTTTTCCCTATTAGTAAAAAAACACATTTATTACAAGTCAGAATTTCTTGAAACAAGTATAACCATTTTTAGAAATCAATCGCCAATAAAAACCTCCAAAATGGATGCACCGCGATTCAATGATATTAACAATGATTAAAACTAATATAAATTACAAAAAAGTTAATTTAAAAGTTTTAAAACTTAACTAAGCTTGTGTTTTAGTCGTTGCGTATAAACAGACCCAAATTAGCCTCATATAAATATTCTGATTCCTCCGAATCTCTCCAACGATACCTGAGAGAAATAGCACAGAAACAGAAATTATAATCTGCTATTCAAATTAATACGTAGTTTTGATGGTTAAGCCTTTGCTTCTCAACACTATTTTCACTCCTATTGATTTTTACATGATTTGTATTACTTTTAAATACTTCAGAGTCTATTCATTGTTAAATAAACTGTCTATTTTTGTTTGTTTATCCGAATCACAAGTAACAACTGGTTGCATATAGTTCAAAAAAAATTAGTTAAATCGATCGACAATAATCTCAACACTAACTACTAAAGTGTGAATTATGCCTTATATGACCAATATGCAACACATTTGTTAGATTCTAGAAATATATAGAATTTATTCGTATTTTTCTCATTCCCAGGATTCGTTGGATAGAATATACATTTATTTCGTATCAATTGTCTCTTATAAACAACATAGTAAAGCAAGACACACCGTACGTTTAATTTAATATCTTAACTTTTAAAACAACCACATCAAAAGGACTTAGGAAATAATTTTGAAATATTTTTACAATGGTAACAATCAGTCGCATGTCGTCACTTATTCGTTACAAAGCTCATTTTAGTTTGAAATACGATTGCTTAATATTTATTTGTCATGTAAAAATAGGATAATACCGTACATGCGGGTAACTTTGACTATACTGCTAACTTTAGCTAACCTATTGTGGGTTAGGATGGTAAAGTTAAATTATAAAACGCTTATTATTAAATTAATTGTATTGATATTATAAAAAAAAGTTTGCCTTAAGTTCAAAGTTACCCCTTGCATCATTTGCCGTTGTTAAAGCCCTAACAGACGATTGGATTTGGTACGAACCGAACTACCAAACTTGGTACGCTCCGAACCATTTTCAATCGTGTGTAGAGCATGTCCGTTTATTGCGCAGAGTGCACCGGACCACAGTGCATGGTTCAGTGGTTCAGTCCGTACTCCGTACCTCCGTTAATCCGGTCGTCTGTTAGGGCTATTGGATTCAATTTGACATTAAGCATGACGTTTCAAATTACGTTTCTTTACACTCAACATTCTTTGAACGTTTCTATACATGACAAATATATAAAAGCGTTAGTTGACGTAACAATACTTGTGATTAAAAATAGTTCGCATAAAACAAAATAAGGCATTGGGTATTATTATCGATATCACAGCGATGCAGAGCACAACAATGATAAAATACATTACAATATTATTTAAAAGGTGATTTCGTTTTATTGATGCGGGTACTTGGGAAAATCGGGCCTTATTAAGGTGAACTCTATGCTTGGTTAACTGAAGTTACTATACTTTTTTACTATACCAGATACCCCAGCACGAAAAGTATTCATAAAGTAAATATATCGAAAGAATCGAGTGTTGCGATTGGCCGCCTACCTACTGTGAACCTGTGTGTGTGAATCCGGCCAATCACAAATCTCCATTTTCTCAATACGTTTACGTTACGAATATTTTTCGTGCTCGAGGCACAGTACTACAGATTGAGTGAACTACCAAATGGGTCAATATATACCAGTATTTTATAGTCTAAAGAGCTAAAGCGTGTATATTGTACGAGATGGTATTATTTTTCTTTATATTGTTAGATTGCTCCTGCAATTATAACAATGGTGGAATTGGAAATTACAGAAACTACTGTAGGAAAGGTTCTGATAATGTTTTCTTCAATCAGAATCATTGCTGCAGTGGACTACTTTGAGAATCGACTAGCTTCAATCGAGTTTAACTGGAAAATAGGTAGCTACACTTTTAATTCATCAATTTCAAAAATCCTTATAACTATACAATTATGAATATGTTTTAATTTTTTTCTCAATTGTATATTTATATAATTCCATAGCTTTTATATAATTTTGAAATAATATAATTCAGCTATCTAGCGTATATTACACAAATTCGTACAACAACGTTTTCTTGAAAGCGCGTATGAGTATCATAAGATTGATTTCATTTAAAGTATGGTTTGTATGTATTGCATAGTCTATATAAATATATGTATGTGTGCGTATTGTATGTATGTGTAAGAATGAGGTACGCGATAACCATACATCAGTGTAATCGGTGAACAAAATTATCATCCTAACCATAGAAATTAGTGTCAAACCAATTAGGTTGATAATAAAATTAATCGTAGAGCCAATTCCTGAAAACATTCATGGCAGGGTTCCTATAACACCTATGACACGAATCCGACCGGCTTGTATTTGCAGAGATAGTAGAGACCTAAGTATCGCATGGTGCGTGGTGCGTGACAAACTAGATCGCCGTAAAAAATAACCCACTGATTCCCCTTTTCAAAATTTTCACCCTTCATCACTGTCTGTCAATACATATCGCGATTTTCGCGATCCTGTCAATAATTGAGAAGTAGATTAAATAGATGTGCATACGCAATTCGTATCTAATGTATCTGTATTGACACCGAATTAAGATTTTGGATTACAATATTTATTGACTCTAGTATTTGCATATAATCTGGGCGACACCGATGTATTGGCTATAACGTCGACCATTAAAGTTTTACAAATATAAATACTGTAAATATAAAAGACACGTTCGAGCTCGACAAAGGCCGCGAAAATAAAGAACACCAACTTGTTACCGGCGATGAAAGATATGTAGAAGAAAGTCTACAATCGTCGTTTCTTAATTTCGTTTAATAAAATTACAAGAGACTTAAAATTGATCTATAAAAATTCAAACTTCACATTTTCAACGTAACGTAATACACATGCAAAAGTCAACTAACAAATAAACGGCTACACGACACGACATTTAAAAACGCAAAATATATCAAAAAAGTGTCCACAACCGAAAATTGAACAAAACATTTTTAAAAATCACAATGTTGTCTGTTACTACGCTTGCACACTTGCCTATAAATTCATTATTAGAAATGTTCGCAAATAAACCACGGCATACACTACTAAAAATATCTGACATGAAACGATTATCATTAGTATTATTAATAATCTTTGTTAAAATATTAATAAAACGAGATCTACGCCAGAACAGCGTCAAAGCTAAAACATTAACAACGAATTTAAAACTTAACCAAAAATCACATTCCAAAGATTAGCACTCACCAAAAATCCACATTTAGCTTTTAAATCCACACATATTTTCGTTATCACATATTTATTCTTCAATATAAATACGCACAAGTCATTCAGACTTCACGAAATTCGCAGATTCATACGCGTCCTAAGCTTTTAGTAGTGTATGGCGTGTTCTTAAGAATCATGAATTATTCTATCTAAATGCCTTAGTCCACCAGAGCGTGTTCACATAACCACATCTTACAATTCATTTAGTGCTTATACAACACGTTAATAAGGTTGGTATTTATCAAAATATTTCTGATTACTTTCACAATCTTGCGCCTGTTTCGTCGTATCGGTAATTTCAAACCTAGCATGTTTTGCCCTACACATATCCTTTTACTAAAAGGCGTCGGTGGACATCAGGCCTAAGGACCAAAATTAATCTCTCTAGATTAACATTAGAATTGGTAACACTACCTACGCAGTGGCGTATCTACTTGGCTCTGGGTTGTGACGTGATCTCTGCTTATTTTCCATTATTATTCATAAGCTTCATTCTTACTTTAAAATATCTGAAGACTACCGCAGAATTATCTACGATATGTTTCTTACCCTTCCGATTCATACCAGCCTATGATATGCCTCTCTTCTTTTTACTTTAGCAATGCGATTTAAGTCCTAGCGTTTGATTAGATTTACTATTTATTTTATGTATTGAATTTACCCTTATTAAGGGCCCGAAGTTATTCCTTGAGGGACCCCATTTTCGCATTGATGGATATCATGACGCTTATTGGAATATATACGAGTTTTAAGCGGTGCTTCTTCTATTTAGTCAAAACTATGGATACATTTATTGACATATTTATCGTTGCACCTATACCACAGCTCCTCTCTTATTGTCGGCATGGTATAGTCACTCAAACGCCTTGCAAGAATCACGCCACAACTTAAGCAGTAACATATAGGGCAGGGCTACAGAGTTATATCGACTATATCTAGTACATCAAACTACCACATTATGCACTAACCTCTACGTCGCTGTATTCTTAGGAAATCTGTTTGCTACAGATACAAAAATCATTTTTCAAATTTTGGCATGATGACAAGCGGGATATACGACAGAAATTAACTATACTACAATTATATAAATGAATTTAAAAGGAATTATGTTTAGCTTAATATAATATCTAGTATATAAAGCAATGAGTTGCGTAGTACTCATGATTGATACACTATTAAATGAATAAGATTACAATAATAATGGAAGATTTCACATGATTTGTTCTATATCATATTTAGTAACATATGTATATATGATAGTTTATATTTAAGGGTTAAAACACGAGTACATGACAAATTATGAAAAGTATTACCTTCTCTTATTGCTAACAACACACCACAGGACAACATACCATTATATTCGAGAGATATACATTACATATACACAGATCTGTCGTAATTCCCGCTTTGTTCAATCGGATGGCCTAATAATTAACAAAACAGCCACATCTTTCTATCTACATCTCATTAGAAGGACTAAAATCTAATCAAAGTAAAAACAGAGTTTTTGGCCAGCCAAATTTTAAATATACATACATATTTTATTACGGCATACGTCGGCTTATTTCTTCGTAGATAAATTTCATACAACTACAAATAGACTTATATACTCCTTGTAAAACAGTTTATTCGTTTCGATAGCACAACAACGGCCTTCACACATTAGCTACTTTCTGTTGAGAGATTTGAATGTGTGCCAATTTCGGAACATAAGTGATCAACACCAAGTGATCAACAACTTATGTCATTGGATATTATGTGTGTAATTTACACAGGTGGCTATACACTGGTACAAAAGTAGCGAATGTGCGCAGACCCTAAATGGCACACTATGAATCTAAATTACGAAAATGTGGTCCAGTAATTGTTGATTTCCTTCCAAGAGATAGACAAACTATTCTGAAAATATATCATTTGATCATGCTCAAACTTCTCATTTTAACAACATTTGAGCAAATGGTATATACTAAACATTCTGCTAAGGAAGTGCGCGCTACCCGTTATATAATAAACCAACTATTCATAAGATTTGCAGCATATTGTTAAAACATAATTAATTGCAACTACGACAGGATAAAAACAAAAAATATCATAAAATCAACAAATTAGATTAAGTACATTCAATAACAATTTTGGAATAAAATTATTTTGACTAGCACAGATTTGTGACAATTTTGGTACATTTTTAACTCTTTATATTCTCAACAGAGACACAAGCAGAGTTAAGGCCTTGTACTGTTCCATATTTTGATTGTCGCAAATCTGTGATAGTTATACTGTATTAGAATTCTCAGAAAAACAAAAGAGCTTTTGTTTAACACTGGGCAGTGCTAATTCTACATTCAACAAAGTTATCGACAACCCTATTACATATATAAAGTATAAAGGTTCATTTAGACGAGCAGAGTTTCTCGCCTGCAAGATACGAGTATCGAACGGACAGAAAATAGTTGCTTCGTCTAAACATTCGCAGAAACAATAGCCGCTCACTCGGCCACGCTTGGCGAGAATTGCCTCGCAATTGAATATTGATAGTGTCCGTTTCAACAGAATTTTCAAGCAATAATCATATTTTGATATAGGCGATCTGTCACTTACGAATCTCGTATGATATAATCGTAGGCGAGAATTTAGTGTTTGCCTGTCTGTAAACACGTTGATACGATAATGGTATGGCGATTATTGCTAGTGATAGTCGCGTACGATTTTTCGGACCGAAACGTGCGAGAAAGTCTCCCCGTCTAAATGACGCCATAATAATCTATTTGGGGGCTATCAAGTGTTGTAAAGGATCACCAAAATACTAACATTCTGTCAGGCGCGGTCCTCTCACAGGGGACATGACCCCCCCCCTCCCCCTCCCAAAACCATGCACTTCATATTGAAAAGTCCCAGTACGAGAAGAGGGGGGTTAAATTTCTTAAGGAATTTCCGAAGTGACCCCCCCCCCCCAAACTTCAAGCTGCGACCGCGCCTGCATTCTGTTAACTATGGTACAGTCCACTATGGAGATACGGTTGCACCTTTACACACAACTTTATATGAAAAAGTGCGACAATATCTCTTTTGTCAACTGTACATAATATATTATAGTGATGTACCAGTGTGTTGTCGATTCGACACTTACGATTCGATGATTGATTCATATTTTATTATTCACTAGTATGATTACATTGTTGAAGTGTTTGTGACAAATGTGACCCTTTTATTATTGCTACTAAAAAAATAGTTAAAAATTAAGGTTGTCGATACTAATTAAAATAAAATTATAATATTACATGAATTTATTAAGCTAATACTATTAATCGCAATTAATAATTCGAATATACAAAATTATGAGGTAATACTAAAGCTAAACGCAATAATTTGTACATTATTTTCATTAATTTGTTCAGCGGTTCATTGCTATTGGTAACGAAGTTCTATTGTAAATAAGAGATATGAATTAATACCAATAATTAAGGAAATGTCGTATTTCAATAATTTGTTAAAATAATATTTATTTCATATAGAATTCATTGATGAGATTATTTAAAACAGTGTATGGTTGAACCACATGGAACAATCACCTAAAACGTCTCATTCATTCTAATCACCTAAAATATTCCAAACTACATTATTAAATTAAATAAATATATTTCATGAATTCAATATCTTACACATTTATTTCATTACACATATACTAATCTTAAAATGAATATATATTCTACCATTTGGCAACTGTATTGTAAAAGCTAGACATAAAGGTGATAGTTCCATATGTGGGACAATGCATACACTTTGTTAGGAGTCTAAGTCATATTTATTGAATTAGGTTTTATTGTCCAACGGATAAAAAGCAGAACTAAACCGAACAAGCCAAAAGGTCACATACATGACAAGCAGTATAAATTATACTACCAGCTTTTGATACCGAAACACTTTTCTAAGTGCCTTTCGACTGGACGGTGCTAAGAGGGCTAATATAACCCGACTCGATAGAGTAGTATTTGTTATTCAAGCGTGATTTTAACATTTAGATTTAATGAAATTTACTTCTTTAACGATCCGGGTTATATTACTTTAAAAGAATACCCGTGGACTTATGTTAATTTGAAATGGACATTTGGATTTCGTGTATTGCATTTGAATACATTTTTAAATACTACAATTTATTATCAAATTTTCAACATTGACATTTTATCGAGTGGCAAGATTTATTTTACAATTGAAATCGGAAAATATCGATAGATATTTTATGGACTACTGACATCACTATTGGACTGCAAATCACACACAGATAGTGAATGTTTGACTAGATGCGTGTACGCATATCATGTTTAAAATATAATGCATTTGTTAAATATTATTATAAAAAATGTCAATTGTAAAGGAATCTGTTACCTTGTCTCGTCTACACGTTAGGAATGTTTTCTACATTCGTTTGGGAGATCTAAAGGGAATATGCCTTAAGGTTAGGTGTCTTCAGTGCAGTTGAGACATTCGGTAAATAAAATGTATATTTGAGCGATGAATTGAGTGATAAATATTATCAATTGTAAATCAACATCGTTCCGTATAGTCTACTTTCACTTAATTTAATGACTCACCATCACTCTTGCTTGAGTTAATTACCAATACCTGTTTAGACAAATTATAAATTAGCGCAAAAGTACATTTTTAAATGCGAAAGTGGATAGATAGATGTTTGTTACTTAATCATGCCAGAACGCCTGAACTACAGAACTAATCTATACTAATATTACAAAGCTGAAGAGTTTGTTTATCTAATTGTTTGGTTGAACGCGTCAATCTCAGTAACTACTGGTTCGAATTGCATAATTATGTTTGTGTTGAATAACAAGTAATGAAATGTATGTAGTGGAAGTTAATATCGCATTTATCTCAGTCCGCGTTTATAAGGAATTAACTGTTGCCCGCGGCTCCGCCCGCGTGGATGTCGGATATCGCGACCAAACATAGCCTATGTCCTCTCCCAAGGTCTAATCTATCTCTGTACCAAATTACATCAACATCGATTCTGTGGTTTAGCCGTGAAAGCGTAACAGACAGACAGACAAGAGTTATATTCGCATTTATAATATTAGTATGGAAGTATGGATATGACTGTTTCTACTTCTACCGCAAATTCCCAAAGACTACACCTTATGTCTTTTTTTTTTAAATCATATGCTCTGAATACCTGTATAAGTGTTCATAGTCCGAGGTCTCCGTACTGCACGGACCACTTCTCGTACGCGACGAGGCTGTGCGGAGACACCGAGGGCCTGATCCTCTTCAGCGCGTCCATGAAGTCCTGGTACGTGATGCTGCGGACCAGCGAAAGGTCCAGGCACTTCACCTCTTCCGGGTCTAATTCTGTTGAGGAAAGTAATTATGTTGAGTTAGTAAATTTATTGATAAAATATACGGCGGCGGCACTCGAACCCGCGATCTTTCCCTCACTCTGACCATTGGTCTACCAAGCTTCGATCGAACTTGGTTCAAATTCTCCATACATCCTTCCCCCATTCCCCCCATCCCATACATACAAAATTTCATTAAATTAGTAATGTTATTATTTCATTATCACACTTGTTTGAAATACCAGTCGGTTTGAATGTTGTACAGATTCTCAAGAGAAGAGAATAATCTGACCTCCATCACTGCCTACGATGGAGGTCAGATTATTCTCATTACAATATAGGTAGCGGGTTTCAGTCCTGTTTTGGATATTGTTCTTTCCGGTCTAAATTGGACATTGTTGGTCTATCGGGAGAGTGACTAAGGAAAAGGGTTGTTCTTCATCCGATAGTAAACATGCAGTTCATGATATAGTGTCCGCTTGACGGCAATAGGTTCGCCCTCTATTACGTCGGACGGTAAATACCGTACGTTAACACAACTCTGCCTGCCCCTTCGGGGATTTACTGGTGTGAATATATGTATGTATGTAAAGGGGGTTGGGTAATGTTGGCGTCGTGTCGGAATTGAGCGGCCATCAATGAAATTGGTATAATATGAAAGTACAGTATAAAGTGATCAAAAGTTACTATGGACAAACTTCTCTAAACTATATCGGGACTTAGCTATACAGGGTGGTATTTTTCAACTTTACTTAGATGGAAGTACTCTAAATACTGAAGATAGCGAATTCCACTGAAAAGCAACATTCCCTTATTTTTAACAAGAATCAAAACTGCATTCATAGTTTTCTGAAAATGCCACACCCGGTAGTCAAACCGACTAAAATCTTCCTATAACCTTCTATTTCATAGATTTCCTTTTACTTAATTTACCAAGTTTGTTAGAGAGATTTGAACCTTATGATCGACCCTATAGATTGATGTAATAAAAATACAGGGTGTTAATTTTTCGAATTGTAGTCGGTTCGATTATAAGGCGTGGTAAACGAGTATTCAGCATTCCTTAAATGCAGTTCTGTTTCTTTTTTAAAAACATACTAAACTGTATGCAAAGTTTTCTGAAAATGCCACACCCGGTAGTCGAACCGACTAAAATCTTCCTAAATCTTCTTAAATCTTCTATTTCATGGATTTCCTTTTATTTAATTTACCAAGTTTGTTAGAGAGATTTGATCCTTATGATCGACCCTATCGATTGATGCAAAAAAAATATAGGGTGTTATTTTTTCGAATTGTTCGATTATAGGGCGGGCCAACGATTTTTCAGCATTCCTTAAATGCAGTTCTATTCCTTTTTTAAAAACATACTAAACTGTATTCAAAGTTTTCCGAAAATGCCACACCCGATAGTCGAACCGACTAAAATCTTTCTAAATCTTCTATTTCATGGATTTCCTTTTATTTAATTTACCAAGTTTGTTAAAGAGATTTGATCCTTATAATAATTGACCCTATCGATTGATGCAATAAAAATACAGGGTTGTTACTTTTTCAAATTGTAGTCGGTTCGATTATGAGGCGTGGCAAATGATTTTTCAGCATTCCTTCAATGCAGGGCTGTTTCTTTTTCAAAAACACACTAAACTGTATTCAAAGTTTTCTGAAAATGCCACACCTAGTAGTCGAACCGAATAAAATCTTTCTTAATCTTCTATTTCATGGATTTCCTTTCATTTAATTTACCAAGTTTGTTAGAGAGACTAGATCCTTATGATCAACCCTATCGATTGATGCAATAAAAATATAGGGTGTTATTTTTTAGAATTTTAGTCGGTTCGATTACAGGGCGTGTCAAGCGATCTTTCGAAATTCCTTAAATGCAGCTTTGTATTCTTTTTTAAATAAGAGAGTGTTTCCTTTGAATGAAATTAACTATCTCCGGTAGCAAGAGTAGGTACTCGTACCCGGTTCGACTACCGTGTGTGGCATTTTCAGAAAACTTTGAATACAGTTTAGTGTGTTTTTAAAAAAGAAACAGTACTGCATTTAAGGAATGCTGAAAAATCGTTTGCCACGCCTTATAATCGAACCGACTACAATTCGAAAAAATAACACCCTGTATTTTTATTGCATCAATCGATAGGGTCAATTATAAGGATCAAATCTCTTTAACAAACTTGGTAAATTAAATAAAAGGAAATCCATGAAATAGAAGATTTAGAAAGATTTTAGTCGGTTCGACTATCGGGTGTGGCATTTTCGGAAAACTTTGAATACAGTTTAGTATGTTTTTAAAAAAGAAATAGAACTGCATTTAAGGAATGCTGAAAAATCGTTTGCCCCGCCCTATAATCGAAAAATTCGAAAAAATAACACCCTATATTTTTTTGCATCAATCGATAGGGTCGATCATAAGGATCAAATCTCTCTAACAAACTTGGTAAATTAAATAAAAGGAAATCCATGAAATAGAAGATTTAAGAAGATTTAGGAAGATTTTAGTCGGTTCGACTACCGGGTGTGGCATTTTCAGAAAACTTTGCATACAGTTTAGTATGTTTTTAAAAAAGAAACAATACTGCATTTAAGGAATGCTTAAAAATCGTTTGCCACGCCTTATAATCGAACCGACTACAATTCGAAAAAATAACACCCTGTATTTTTATTACATCAATCGATAGGGTCGATCATAGGGATCAAATCTTTCTAACAAACTTGGTAAATTAAATAAAAGGAAGTCCATGAAAAAGAAGGTTTTGTAAAATATTAGTCGGTTCGACTACCGGGTGTGGCATTTTCAAAAGTCTTTGAATGCAGTTTTGTTTCTTTTAAAAAATAAGGTAAAGTTTCCTTTAAGTAAAATTCGCTATCTTTAGTATGAGGGTACTTTCCTTCAAGGTAAAGTCGAAATGTTCCACCCTGTATATCGCAGCTCCGATATTACTTACAACTAGCTGTTGCCCGCGGCTCCGCCCGCGTGGAATTCGGATTCCGGTCCAACTTTAATGTATGGAAATCTGCCCGATTTATTGACATTTATGCTCACTGCTCCGCTCCCTTTAGTAGTAGCGTGATGTTATATAGCCTATGTTACTCCCAGATAGTGTAGCTTTCTATAGGTGAAAGAATTATTGAAATCGGTCCAGTAGTTTCGGAGCCTATTCGTTACAAACAAAAAAACAAACAAACAAACAAACAAATCTTTCCTCTTTATAATATTAGTATAGATGAAAATAATGACATTTGTACGTGTGTTTAACACAGTACAATGAAGTGGTATCAAAATTAATTATGGCCGCTGAAAAAATTAAGAACGCCACTGTCCATACTGGATTACCCAATCCCCTTTATAGGAAAAATATTTAGCATAGATACTAATTACTTCAAAGTTTAATTTATGTTCTTTTGCCTCCCAACACCCACACAGTTATTAGTTATTGGGTTGATTTGTGTTATTGTTTTTATAAAGCAGCAGATATTAATCTTCCTTACAACAAACAAGCGAAAGTATTTTGTCTAATATATCACTGTCAATTTGAAGGACTCGTGCGCTGCTTTCAATTATACGGAAAAATTCAAAAGAATATTTTGAAAAATAGAATGAAAAGTGGCTGGTTTTGGTTAAGTCGATTAAGAAAGAGAAAAGAGAATCGACCTCGGGCGGGACTCGAACCCTCGTTCTTTCCCTTTCAGGGGGAATGCTCTGACCACTAAGCCACCGAGACCGCACAAAATCGATCCAAATTTCTCTATTATA
This sequence comes from Eilema depressum, assembly GCA_914767945.1. Classification (NCBI taxonomy): domain Eukaryota; kingdom Metazoa; phylum Arthropoda; class Insecta; order Lepidoptera; family Erebidae; genus Eilema; species Eilema depressum. Next base: position 14,758,332 of record OU612031.1, read on the forward strand.
TCCGTCTTTGGGCCGACGATGGAACCATCTACCGATACTCTTTTTTTTGGTTTTTGGGGTTTCTGTTGTCAACCTACCTACAAGTCAGTACACCTACTGATTGACGAGTGAGCTTCTAGTGCAGGCCCTCTCGGGGTTGGGAGGTTAGAGGACAGTCGCTCCCAACGCGAAGAGGAAAACCTAGCTGGCAAAGCCGCGCAAGGCAAATATAAAGAGCAGTAAGCGGACCCCTGGCAGCGAAGTAGTCTCGAAAGTCTCAAATGCAACCGTGTCTATGCGAAGGTCAACTTAAAGATATTATTCCGTAGCCGACCGCATACGACAACTGCCGACGCATGCAACAGATGCACGTAATTCATTGCGGCTTCGCAATGGTCCCCTTTATGCGTATCAGAGTTTGACAAGTAATGGATACGCTGTATGTGCTGCATGCGTCGGCAGTTGTCGTATGCGGTCGGCTACGGAATCATACCTTTACAGTCAAAAACAAGTGCATAAAATCTATAACCTTCATCTTCTTATTATGAAATGTGTTTTGTAAGACAGTAATCATTATACCAGTATTAGTTCATGTCTCTGGGTCGTGTGGTGCAGTGGGCGGCTGATTTATTGTATTCGAGATAGTAATAATATATTAAAAAGTTATGCCAAAAGTAATCTGTAGTATGACTCATGATTGTAGGTGTATAGCAGTGTGTTACATAGCATGAATTAGACGGCTCGACCAGGCAACGATCAGTCTCTCAATTGATATCGCTATTAAAGGTATGATTCCGACGGTGACCGCATACGACAACTGCAGACGCACGAAGCAGATAGGTACGCGTAATTCATTGCGGCTTCTCAATAGTATCATTTATTCGTATCGGAGTTTAACAAGTAATGGGTACGCTGTATCTGCTGCATGCGTCTGTCGTTGTCGTATGCGGTCGGCTTCGGAATCATACCTTAAGTGTGTTTCCATAGAAACGGTGATGAGCTGAGCGGAGTGAAAGCTTGCAGAAATGGCCAATCGTCATCGCATTTTTTTTTAACATTCTACACAACGCTATCTAAATGGTAAGCTTAATTAGCTTGTGTTATGGAATCTAGAATGCGGATAAACATACTTAGACACTTTTTTTTTTTCAATCCAAGACATTCTATTGTATTAGTAGCAGCTCCGTTGAAGAACCAAGATTACCGACATAGCCCAGAGGATCAGCAACTTGAAATGGCAGTGGGCAGGGCATATAGCACGGAGGACTGATGACCGATGGGGTCGAAAAGTTCACGAGTGGAGGCCACGTATCGGCAAGCGCAGCGTAGGACGTCCACCCACAAGGTGGACAGACGACCTTATCAAGGCCGCGGGAACGCGCTGGATGCGAGCCGCTTCCAACCGGTCCTATTGGAGATCTATAGGGGAGGCCTATGTCCAGCAGTGGACTTCCTATGGCTGAAATGATGATGATGATGATGATGATGATGATGATGAGTAGCAGCTCGTCGTCGTGAGTAGAATGTGCTAGAACATGTACTGACCCCGTATAGGTCCGAGCGCGGCGTCCCTGCAGAGCGCCGTGAGGTCGCTGCCGGAGTAGCCGTCGGTGAGCGCGGCGAGGCGCGCCAGCTCGTCGTCGTGAGTAGAATGTGCTAGAACATGTACTGACCCCGTATAGGTCCGAGCGCGGCGTCCCTGCAGAGCGCCGTGAGGTCGCTGCCGGAGTAGCCGTCGGTGAGCGCGGCGAGGCGCGCCAGCTCGTCGTCGTGAGTAGAATGTGCTAGAACATGTACTGACCCCGTATAGGTCCGAGCGCGGCGTCCCTGCAGAGCGCCGTGAGGTCGCTGCCGGAGTAGCCGTCGGTGAGCGCGGCGAGGCGCGCCAGCTCGTCGTCGTGAGTAGAATGTGCTAGAACATGTACTGACCCCGTATAGGTCCGAGCGCGGCGTCCCTGCAGAGCGCCGTGAGGTCGCTGCCGGAGTAGCCGTCGGTGAGCGCGGCGAGGCGCGCCAGCTCGTCGTCGTGAGTAGAATGTGCTAGAACATGTACTGACCCCGTATAGGTCCGAGCGCGGCGTCCCTGCAGAGCGCCGTGAGGTCGCTGCCGGAGTAGCCGTCGGTGAGCGCGGCGAGGCGCGCCAGCTCGTCGTCGTGAGTAGAATGTGCTAGAACATGTACTGACCCCGTATAGGTCCGAGCGCGGCGTCCCTGCAGAGCGCCGTGAGGTCGCTGCCGGAGTAGCCGTCGGTGAGCGCGGCGAGGCGCGCCAGCTCGTCGTCGTGAGTAGAATGTGCTAGAACATGTACTGACCCCGTATAGGTCCGAGCGCGGCGTCCCTGCAGAGCGCCGTGAGGTCGCTGCCGGAGTAGCCGTCGGTGAGCGCGGCGAGGCGCGCCAGCTCGTCGTCGTGAGTAGAATGTGCTAGAACATGTACTGACCCCGTATAGGTCCGAGCGCGGCGTCCCTGCAGAGCGCCGTGAGGTCGCTGCCGGAGTAGCCGTCGGTGAGCGCGGCGAGGCGCGCCAGCTCGTCGTCGTGAGTAGAATGTGCTAGAACATGTACTGACCCCGTATAGGTCCGAGCGCGGCGTCCCTGCAGAGCGCCGTGAGGTCGCTGCCGGAGTAGCCGTCGGTGAGCGCGGCGAGGCGCGCCAGCTCGTCGTCGCTGAGCGCGGCGGCTGCGGCTCCCCGCGCCAATACGCCGCGCACTAGCGACATGCGCGTGCGCATCTCCGGGAGGGACACGTATACGCGCTTTGGGAACCGTCTGTAACACACCGACAACTAATTTAAGAACCTGTGGTACCATATGTATCCAGCGCCATCTAGAGCAATGAAGCTGAACTATTATAAAACTACCGATCCTACATCGCGCAATCGCAAAAAAAAAAATGAAGTTCGCGCGCTGGGAGGAACTTAATTTCACTGTTGTATAATTAGGTGCGGTTCATCGATAGATATAGGAATGTTTCCCTAATATGTCCGTGAACTGCCGTTTGCCCTGTATGATCGCCTTGCCCGGTTGGAGAATCCTCTCTGTACGTCAGAGGAACATTACACATTCTTCAACATACCTAATAGTTTAGAAATTATTACAAGCCATTGCACAATACAAAATAATAATTTGAAATTCCTCAGATCATAACTTGTGTATTGTACCCAACAGATGGCGTTGTGCTGCTTTTTTACAGCTCACTAGAAGACCGATCGTAGTTCCTAAGTCAATTAACAGATGCCGTACCTGAGTGCTGCCTCGTCTAGTTCCTGCGGTCGGTTGGTTGCTGCCATGACTATGAGCCTGTCTGCTCCCGCCGCGGGCAGCCCGTCAAACTCCACTAGAAATTCTGTCTTCAGTCTCCTGGAGGCTTCGTGTTCTCCTGACGATCTCTCGCAGAGAAGAGAATCTACTTCATCCACGAATATTATGGAAGGCTGGAGACGAAAGAGACGTCTTACAGTGAGATTTTGACCCTTTTTTTCAAATTGTGTTACGAGTGGGTTTACATCGGTAGTGTAACGACCAGGATTCGAACCCAGGAACTCTCGATCGTAAGTTTGGCTCCTTAACCACTAAGCTACCTAGGACGCTTCAAGATTGAAGTTTTGGAAGCGATTTAAAAAAAAAAAACCATAATAAACTTGCCCTATTCTGAAAGCCCTCAAATAATATCTGATCATACCACCACCAGATGCATCATAAAATCAATAAATAGAATTTCAACTAAAGGAATTGGGTCTAGTATAGCTCATTTAGAAAAGCGGTCTGTAGGTTAAGGTCTGTAAAGGTATGATTCCGAAGACGACAACTGCAGACGCATGCAGCAGATACAGCGTACCCATTACTTGTTAAACTCCGATACGGATAAAGGTGACCGTTGAGAAGCGGCAATGTATTACGCATAACTGGTGCGTGCGTATGTAGTTGTCGTAAAGTGACCCTTTCGGAATCATACCTTAAGACTGTCTATAGCAAATTTGACATTTTATATATTAAGTGGGTGACAGACGGGCGAGTAAGTACGCGGACTTATGGCTCGGCGACCTTACTCGCACGTCTATCACCATAAGTTCGCGTACTTTAAAACCGCCGAGTAAGCTCGTCGACGATCTAGCAACTTTGAAATTTTGCTCGTAACTAGAGATTTGCACCGGTGCGGAATTTCGTGAACCGGTGAAAAACATCGGTGTTTTAGCAAGCTCTTAGAAAATGACATGATAGAATTCCTAGATAGCACAAAGTCTCTACTCTCGACGACATTGCAATACAGTGTGAGCAAGCTTGCCGTCTGTCACCGACGGCGAGCCGAGTAAGTTCGCGAACTTAAAAACCGCGTGCTTAAAGTACGTACGTCTATCACCCACTTTACATATAGGTGTTTTGCTATACCTATGCCAATTAAAAACACTGACATTGATTCCAAAAATCGTATCGCGTGTGATTTTCCTATTAGCTGATCTCTTTACAACACGAGGTTTCCAGTAAGAATAGTATGTCAGGGTTACAAAAACTGAATAGAAATTCGTCAACTTTTATCCAAGCAAAACCAATCGGAAATGGATGGAATGGAAGTAGAAAGTGATATTTGTTCTATAACAATTTACGACGGTCGTCAAAACGGACCCATCAACATTTATTACGTGATTATTTGTGATATTTGAAAGTGTATTTTATTCAATTGGTTTTTTGTCGTCTCATAAAGGCGAGTACACATGGCGCTTTTGCAGCGAATTTGTAGCGATTCCGTCGCAAACGAAACGCGCTCGTGGACAGTCTATCTATAAAAACGGTATTTCTTAACCAAACGCGCGACTTTATATTTACACCAGTACCTACTTTCAGCGATGTAAATGCTAATGGGTATTTTATAGTAGGTAAATATAAATAAGTAGTATAAAAACATAAGAGTATAAGCTCCCATATTTGTAACTAAGTTTGGCGTAGACAAAACCAATGCAATGTAAAGTTTTTAAGTATATAAGCTGGTTTGACGGCCTACATACCAGTAAGATGCATCGATAGAAACAACAGACTTACCTTCTATTCGAATAAAATCAAGTCAAAAAGATTATTATGAGGAATCGAAAATATGAATGAAATGTGGGTGTTAATATCTCTAATAGCTTCGGGGAAATATATTATGTGCAGGCATTTTAATATTATGTTGCACTATTCAAAGCTAGTTGTTCATAACAATCGCACGTTTGTCGCACGAGCGATTCTATCGTTACAAAATGTCGCCGTGTGTAACGGCCCTAAGTGGTTACGCGAAAGTATGTCAGTGACCTGTCAAACGAGCTGACTACCTACGCGTCAGGCGATAACGACACATGTCGAGTTAATGCAAATTATAAAGTGATACACATTATGTAAGTATCGTAATTTATAAATGTAGAAGTGTTAAGTGTTGCTTATTACATTACTAGTGTTTTAAAACATGATTACCGAATAGTTAGCTAAAAGACTAAGCTTACTAATATTAGGTATATGAGAAAGTAATTCTGTCTTTCAGGCCTAAACAACTGAAACGATTTTGATGAAATTTGGTAAGGACATAGGTTACGTTAGGTCCGACACCGACACCCAGGGTGGGTGTCGGTGTCAGGTGACAGCAACAGTTATACCAAAAATACTTTCCAATCTTACTAATATTTATAAATGCGAAGTCATAGTCATTTATTTTCAATGTGGAACAATAAAATAAATTTTTATTGACGTCAATTCTACTTAAGTTTACGACCGCTTCCCCTTGGAAGCTTGAAAAGAAGAAACGGCGCAACAAACTCCACCGCGGCATTTTTAAGACTTTTAAATTTATTGTCAGGCATACCAAGCAGCGAAGGTTTTATTCAATCGCCTCGTAAAAGTTTACAAAAACGTATTTTGGAAAGAAGTAGTAGAGATAGTCTCCTGGTTCATAAGTATGGCTATAACTATGGATGCAACCAAGACTAATCCCTAAGCACTAATGCTTGGGTGAAAAAGATGTCCAAGTCAAGAATAATTGATTCTGTATAGACCATTAAAACGGAACTTACAAAACGTCAAACATAAGAAGACAAAGGCATAGTGTTATTAAAAATGGGAATTCCTAGGCCTCAAACGGAGCCAAATGTCAAAGTTTAACTCTCTCGTTAGCAGAGGTATTAATATGCTGGAACCGTGCCAGGTAAATGATAGGCCGTATGTAATGTAGAAGTATGGACTTGGCTCAAAACACTGTTTGGTTCGCGATAGTTATTATTCACGTATATGTATGAAACGCTTTTCTGTTTACTAGACTGGCTTGGTATCGATTGAAGACCATTACTTGACCAATCAGTGTAGTGACGGAAAAAGAATACAAGTATCACCACCCCATCTCATCCGAAGGGTATAGTAAGAGGCGACTAGCGGAAAAACTGCAGACGATATCACTGCGAGAGAAGGAAAACACGAAATTAAACCCTGTGCCGTCCACTCTAACCAGCGTGGGAACAGTAGGTCAAAGCATCCCAATATTGGGAGAACCATATGTCCAGATGAACGTCGAAATTTTCGGTGAAGCGACTACCATCTGACCACCACAACCAATTGGCAATGCCATAGTTCTGAATTTAGACTAGGTGGACTTTTTAGGGCTGCTATTACTCGTGACGACTGCTTTAGATGTTCGTATGATAACCGGGACCGACGGCATGCATGTGATGCATGACTTGCTCTCCGAGGCACGAAAAATAAATATATACATGCATTGAGCGACAACCCGCGCCCTCTGCGTAGCGGTCGAGTTCACTACCACCACGCAACAGAAGCTGTCTGAAGTGGTAAATAGAAAGAAAGATGCTGGAAACGTTATAACAGAGCAAAGGAGAGTTCCTTTGCCCCAAGTATATCAAATACTAGCTTTCGCGCACGGCTCCGCCCGCGTGGATGTCGGTTATCGCGACCAAACATAACCTATGTCCTTTTTTAAGTTCTAATCTACCAGATGTCATCAAAATCGGTTCAGTGGTTTAGGCGTGAAAGCGTAACAGACAGAGTTACTTTCGCATTTATAATATTAGTATGGATTGTTGCTACGTCTGGTGTCAGCTTTAAACACAACGTGTCTAGATTGCGTGTAGACTTCTAAGAGGCCGTTTAGTAATTCGAACGTAACCCCTAGGCCGTAATAGTCTTCAGAGGTCGTTTTTATTAAAATTCACGAAATAGTTTGCATATTTTAGCACAATAATTTCAGTCAATGAAATCAATTCATAGCAGCTAAGTCTCATTGTTTTATGTTGCTGCACAAAGTCAAAGTCAAAAACTATTTATTCTGTAGGTATATACCATTGGAATGGCACTTACAAAACGACAAAATAAAAATAAAAGTTAAAGAATTGCATAACAAAGGGAACACCGACAGATTTGAAATTTAAAATTTCATCGTTCGATCGCATCGAAATGCGACGCAGCCGTAGAAATTGGACAGTACTTCCGTCTGACATCCCAATTTCTACTGTCAGAGGTCGATTTCAGTCGAACATGAATTGAAAAGCGGTCTCAGGGCTCCAAGGTGAAAGCCTCAGTTGCAAGCTGGATCATACCTAAAGGTGCTGATAGACTTGAGCATTCACTTGTAACAGAACATCGAGCATTCGCCGTTTTTTAATTTGTTGAACCGAGCAACGAACCGAGCCAAGTGGAGAGCCAAATAATGCTACGAACATTTACATGATCTTTCTAGCGAACGCTCTAGTCGAAGCAAATTTACAGTCGTTTTGCAAGCATGCTCGCCAGAATGCTCGCCAGAATGCTCACTAAAACGCTCTCGTTTATCAGTACCTTAAGACGATGATGACAATACATGTTATAGGTACAAAGAGGTACAAATAACTGCCTGAAGGGTAAAGTAATTGATGCATATCATGTCTTAGTTTACATGTACCGTGAGAATAAAGGCCGACAATCGTGAACAATACCGTGTTGATCAGTAAGTGACAATTCATGTGTACAAACAGTTCAAAATAATTTGTCCCATGAAGTGAAATGTGTGTTAAATCACACACAATTTTAAGTGGTAGAATATCAAGGAATTCACTTGATTTTTGGCGTTCCACCACGATCTTTGGGGCCCAAGCTATACTCTTTGCAGATCAGTACACTACTAACTGACGGACGAGGCTGTATGCAAGCTTTAATTTCGAGGTTGCGAGGTCAGACGACAGTTGCTCTCATAACCGCCAAAACTCACTAATAAAAGAAGGATCTGGAGAGCAGACCTGGCTCCAAAGTGCGAGTTTTGGATGCGACTGGGATTGACGCTCGGATACAGTAATCTATACTAATACATAATATGTATTATAAAGCTTGTGTGTCTAATCTCAGAAACTACTGGTTTGAATTGAAAAAATATTATTGTGTTGAATAGCTCGTTTATCGAGAAAGGTTATTGGCTAAATATCATCCCGCTACTACACAAGGGAGCGGAGCGGCAACCATAAATGTCAATATATCCGGCAAATTTCCATACATTCTTTGAAAATTAATAAGTTCCGGGTATTTAAAGAGGATAAGTACGTAGTTTCGAACTATTCCACGGGCGAAGCCGGACGGGTCATCTAGTGTATGAATATGAACGCATACCTGCAGTTCTCTGGCCACTTGGAAGAGAGCGCGCACCATCTTCTCTCCCTCGCCGACGTACTTGCTCGTGAGCGTCGCCGCCGATATCGAGAAGAAAGTCGCCGAGCACTCCGCCGCCACACACCTCGCCAGTAAAGTTTTACCTGCGAATATCATTTTATTATAGTAATGATAATGAAGTTGAAAAAAATGTTGTATGTTTCATAAGATGGTTGTAAACAACATGTATTAAGCGCTTATCTCGCCAACAAGCGTAATAGCTTAGCGAGTATTTAGTTTTAAGAATCATGTAACATAATTTGTTAATTAAATAAAAAAAAATGCTTTTATCGACTAAAGGCATGATTCCTAAACCGACCGCTTACGACAATTGCCGACACACGCAGCAGATACGCGTAATACATTGCGATTTATCGATGGTCCCCTTTACCAGTATCGGAGTTTAACAAGTAATGGGTACGCACGCTGTAATATGCTGCATGCGTTTGTCTTATAGTATGCGGTCGGCTTTAGAGCCATAGGCGATATGTGACTTGCGAATCACATATCGCCTATGACTTCCATTCATACCTTTAAAAAGGTTCTCAATTCGATTGTATTTTAAAAAAATCAGCTCGTCAATATTATCATGTGGTATTTGAGATCCCAACCAAGACCTTCGGTATTGAGGTAGTCGATATACTAGTTAATTGATGGTCGAAGCTCTGGCGTGGTTATTTCTTAAGATTAGGAGGTCAGATGGCTGTCGCTCCCATAAAAGCAGTCTAAGCCAGGGCGGCTTGCAGATGGGGTTGGCTTGGCCCTGAAGGTCTAAATGGAACCTCATTTTTCTGATAAATTTTCTAGATTTCTTTACCGTTTCCTGGTGGTCCGAAGAGCAGCAGTCCTCTTGCAGGAGACCTTAATCCAGTGAAGAGTTCTGGCCTTAAAGATGGCAATACGACCATCTCTTGTAAGGCTTGCTTCGCCGCCTGCGAAAGAATAAAGTCTGTTAGTGATTTTTTTTTTATAATTGTCACGTCAACTTGACAGTCTGATGATGAACTAAAGGCAGAGCCTCAGGAATGAGGGTTACAATTAAGGTATGATTCCGAAGTCGACCGCATACGACAACTGCACACGCATGCAGCAGATACAGCGTACCCATTACTTGTTAAACTCCGATACGGATAAAGAGGACCATTGAGAAGCCGCAATGAATTACGCGTATGTGCTGCGTGCGTCTGCTGTTGTCGCATGCGGTCACCTTTGGAATCATACCTTTACAGACACAAACAATGCTCAATGGTGGCCTTTAGCTAGACGGCTTCATCAGATGCTTTTTCATACCCCGCTTAAAAGGACCTAGGAGTCTAGCTAGATAGACTTGAAATTAAATTTTTGTTTTACAACCTTTGTAAAAATGATTAATGTATTCACATAATATTTATAAAAATAAAAATAAAAAGTCTAATTAAATTTACGTAACATTTGTTTTAAATGTGGAATTAATTTCGTCAATGAAATAATTTCTACTGCAGGTATGCACGTGTGTGACGTCATCTGAAGATCAGCTCTGTACATAAATATGCAGCTTTTAATGCTAAGATGGCAACCATATTTGGTTCGCATAGTTTCAATTGAAGACGTGAGTGGATGAAGGGGATATGTGTCAATTTTAAAATATGCAGATAAAGAACTTCAAAACTTTGATACTCGATTTGCAGATAACTGTGACCTTTTCTAATTGTTTGTACAATAATTTAACACCATAATATCCTTCTTTAAACAATCAGAAAACGTCTTATTCGTAGTTATCTGCAAATTAAGAAATAAAGCTTTTAATTCCCTATCTCAAGATTTTAAAATTGTCACATAACCCCTTCATTCATTCACGCATTTTGAAATTATTGTCACATAGCCCCATCTTGCACTCACGTCTTTAAAAAACGGTCACTCAAAACGTGTCCAAACTGTCTAACGTAAAGGTATTTGGTTAAAATGCTTGTCATGTTCACAAAGGGTAGTAGGGTAGTAATAAAGGCATTTTTGCGAACATTGCAGAAATTCCTGGAATTAATCCGTATATCTACCGCAGTCTAGCGCTTTGAAATATGGCCGCCTTTCCATGGCACGGTTTCTCACCGCAAACATAAGCCGAAACTGTATCCAGTCTGTATGGTATAGTATTGTAGTATTATTTGTATTTTTTTATGGATAGGGCTGTTCTCCATCCGACAGTAAACATACAGCCCATGACAAAGTGCCCGCTAGACGACAATAGACTCGCCCCCTATTACGTGGGACCGAAAATCACAGTTGTCGAAACGTCAGTGTTAATACACCTTTCGAGGATTAACAGGCGGGAGTATATTATGTATGTATGTATTACTTGTATCTGCAATGGTGAACTTCATTTCTGAGTCTTCCCCTTTTAGGTATCATCAGACGATGTGACGTCATATTCATGTGCCTGACATAAAGCGTGTAAAACGTACAGCTGTTTACCTCATGAAACATTCAGCCACTTAAAATTGCATCTAATAAATAAGTAGTTTGAGTTTAAATTAGTTATTCGTACTCTTATATTACTTATGTAACTTATTTTATAAACTCTGAATATATAAATAAGTGAAATCTCCTTCTAAAAACTTGAAAATAATAATACAATATTATTATTGTGGCTGACAACATTGTTGTACTTTTACACAAAAAAATCTGTTTAGGTACACATTGCATCCGTTTTTTTATAACATTTAGAAATTTCGTAATTACGTCGTTTTTGATAAGCAATAAATGCGAAACATTTCCTAATAATAATATTTAAAAAGTTTCGATTTACGTATTTACATTCACGTAATTGGCGGGAGAGTGACTGGGCACTTTCTAACTTTTACCTGTACGGGTTACTCTGAGATATCACATGTTAGCTAAACCGTTTGGTATCTGAATTAATAACCAACCATTCAGTAATTGTTTACTGTAAAATCGCGCGTGTAAGCCGCGTGCGTCACGGCTGTGTTGTTACGGGTTCAGATACAGTACATTAGCGAATTGAACTTAAAAAAAAAATGTTTATTCTCTGAACACAAGTCAGAATAAATTAAGTTAACAGTGCTCAACTAGAATTGCTACTTTACATAATTTTGTATGTATTTCGCTGCTACCTAATCGGTAACAAAAACCTGAACTCTAGTTTACTTGAAAGGGGAAAATACTTTCGTTAATACTTTCCTTTTCTGTCGTTAAACAAATATTGAGGAAGTAGTAGCGAGTAGTAGTGCTTGAGGGTTTAATTCTTGGTTCAGGCAAAAGTGTTATCGAGTTTTCCTGTTAGGATTTTCAGAACAGATGATGACAAATAGCTGTAGTAAAAGATATTCAATGTATAATTAACAGTTAGAAAAGAAAGAAAGAAAGAAAGAAGAAAGAAAAATATAGTTACAGAGGTCAATGTACACGTACATTTATAAGTAAATACTTTTCAGATTCTTATGTAAGAAGGAAAAAATTCGCGTTCAATCAAGTTTGAATTTATCATCGATCGAAGTTCATCTTAAAAAATTCAATGCTTAACTAAGCGTGAATGAAATTCTGTATTTGAAGCTACGTGCTTCAACCTTCGCCTTCTCATGATTCCTGGGGGGCTACTATCTTCTGTTAACCCACTGAACGTTTACCGAACAGTGAGCGTACCTCACCACGACCGTTTAATTGATATCTACAGAAATATTTGTACATTAATAACATGTCCGTTTCTGTAACGCTACGTTTTCCAAACACGTGGTTACAATTCGATTGGAAAGAAAAAAGTAAAGGATGGTTGTTTCATTAATGATCTGTCAAAACAAAACCGTAAGCAAGCAATATTATTTTAATCTTACTTTACTTTCATAGCTCGCATTGACTCGGATCGTTGTCGTCTGTCGGAATATTTATGTACTGTCTCTTGTAAATCTAACAATATAAATATATTCAGCACAGTGAGACTGATACTGCTTGCACAAAACACTAGTATCCGAGTATCCTTTTTTATTCTCCCTTCTTTTATTCCTTTTATATCTCGCGCCCCGGACGACCCAGGGAGTATCCAAGTATCCTGACGGATGCTTACGGTCCAATCCACACTAAGAAAATCACAAATCTTTGCGTTAGTCCCTCATATCCGAGGCCTTCACATCGAATCCATGATAGTGAGACCACTAAGGTCCGTATTCCAAAAGGATAGTCCTGAATCTCAACTTATAGACGAGGACAGATTGTATTCTAGATAATAATATCATAGTGAGATTCGATTCGCAATAATACGGGCCTAAGAAAGTCGCAAAGTAAGATTGAAATAATATAGTTGGAGATGATAGTAGCCCCCGTAGTGATGGCGATGTCGGGAGGCTCCGAGTCAATACTATTATAGTATGGTGGAAACGTCAAACGTAATGTTTTGTTCGGTTTGTCGACTATGGTATCACAGTTGGATAAGTTAAGAAAGGTCTGTTTTTTCTCAACACTTTGTTAGCCGTGTTCACGGAAGCGTGAACACTTTTATTTAAAAAGTTAAATAATATTTTGGCGTACCGTAAAGGTTCAGACATCGACCTGCTAATGGGAGAGTTTACGGAACCCACTACCCGTTTTCCTGCTGTAAACACACAGGAGACACGGAATGCAAGTGCGATGCTGAACCTGTGCCACCGCAGATATTGCAAAAAGTGCATTAGACACTATCATACTTTATTTGATTGCGTCATAGCTCAGATAAAGAAAGCAGGGCTGGCACCGACTTGAAAGAAATCCATACATATCCATACGAAACTTATAAATGCGAAAGTAACTCCGACTGCTTGTCCCTCTGTCCTTGTCTGTTACGCTTGCAAGCCTAAACCACTGAACCGATTTTAATGAAATTTGGTACAGAGATAGATTAAACTTTGGGAAAGGAGATAGGTTATGTTTGATCGCGATAACCGACCGTCGGGCAACCGCTAGTATTGTTATATTTGTTTGAAGTCGGTGCGTGCATATTTAAATCTATAAATCCAAATATTTAACATTTCTTTGTTTCTTAAAGTAGGTTTTTTTTTTAAATTTCCAACGCTAAGCTAAATTCAGAATCATATGAAGTGTATAAAATGTATTACTATTTTATGCAGTATTACTCTTTTATGCAGTTCTCTTATGCGTTTACCGATCTAGAATGCCGTCTAGTCTGAATTAGGTATTCAAGTAGTATGATAAATTGAAAAAAATAACAGATAAAAATATTCGAATCCTAAACGAAATGTTGACAAAAGTCAATGTTCCATGCACTATGATATTCTTTAGAATGTGAAGGCTATTTGTACAAAGAGAAATGAGACAATTGACTTGTATAAACCGAGCAAAATAGGTACAGCACCCAGGTACCAATGAAGACAGCGGAGGCGACTCAGAGCGACGCACTTTCTGGGGGTAATTGGGGACGCCGTGGTTCCCACACCAAAGGGGGTATCTCGAAACAGAAGTTGGGTCTGGGTCAACTGAGGTGCGAAGGACATGTTTTAGGCAATCGCACACCTCGTCATCTGAAGACCCAAGACGGCGGGCATTAATAGTACCTAAATCACGTAGGAAATTTAATCTAGTATAGTCAACATCAAATCGATCTTAACTGGCAGGGTGCCATACCATGGTATGTATTAAGATTTTTTTGAGTATTTTGCTGATCAAGATTAATCTGATGCTGACTGTACTCAATAATAAACTATTATAACTCACCTCCTGTCCAGCGATATCATCCCACTGCACCTTCGGTCCACCCTCGATGATCTCATCAAGTATCAACTGCACCAGTTTCGGGTCCACTCCTCGGACAGACAGCGCTGGCTGCGGAGTCCGACTCCTGGTCGGCGTGCCTCGTTGCGACCCGCCTCCTACCACCCGCCGGACCGGAGAGCCGTTTGAAGGAACCTGGTATGCGCTCTGATGTGAGCAAGGATTTGTATACGGGTTAATGGATGGATGTTAGTGAGTGAACATGCAGTTGGAGATTTTAGGGTTATGTGGGTTATTTAAAAATAAAAATAAACTTTAGAGAGTTGAGCATTCTTTTAAAGGAAATCGACTAGTCTATTGCAGTCCACTGCTGGGCATTAGGCCTCCCTTAACATGCACCATAGCACCTAATACTCCGCCTAGCGCATCCAGTCCATTCCAGCCACCTTTTTCAGGTCCATTTTGCTGGGAGAGTCTCACTTTTCACTCTAGGATTCGTTGGCGCCCGAAGGAGCATCGGTTCTTTTACAGATATGACCTATAAGACCTATCGACCTGTCGGTAACTTTTAGTTCTGTGTCTTAAAGTTATAAATGCCTTATTATATATAAGTCGAATAATATCTCAAGTAATATAATGGACGTCCTTTATTGAAATAAAACTACTATTTATGTTGCGATATACCTATTTGTTATTTTTACTTTTAGCCCGACGTTTCCGCTACTCTTCAGCAGCCATGGTTGCGGATTGACTATAGATGGTAGTTATCAAATAGTTTGAATTCGTGTAAACTTCAGATAGTATCAGGACGTCCTATAATTTAGTTAGTCCCTGATTAATAGTCCCTAACAACATAACTCTCATTTTTCTCACACAATGTCCACAGTCCACACCATGACAACTCTCTTCTAATAGTGAAAGTAAATTGAATAAAAAGGTTTAATTCTTATATTTGATTTAATAATACACATTAGTCTAATTTAATTCGGCTGGCAACATTTTAAATAAGCATCGTCATCGCCTAATACGTAGTGAGTGTGCATCGCAGAAAAAAAAGTTACATAATAAAAAAAATGTTGAGTTATCGTTCGTAGAGTTAAACCTACTAATATTATAAACGCGAAAGCGTGTGAGTCAGTGCGTACGTTTGTTATTTCTACACGCTGTAACAGCTGAACGGATTTGAGTGAAGTTTAAAGGAGTTGTAATCCTGGATTATCTTGGTCTTTCATGTACAAAAAATAAACGCGGTGAAAACCACAGGGTGTAGTTTGTTTATATTTACATTTGTGTGTAATAGAGAATTTGAATTTATGAAGGGCTCGGTTACATTCATGTATGGTTGGCGTGCTGATAGAGTATTCGACTGCTGAAGTCGGGCTGCGATTCCCGCTCAGTGCAAATATTTATGTGCATGAATTTAAAAATAAAATAAAATCAGGATTGAAAAAGGATTTTTTTCAGTTTACTATTTTTTTCAGGATTGTACTGAATTGTATTTTCTAGTTATGTATGACCTGAACGTGTATCTGGCCTGGCCTAGGTTTCTTCATAACTACTGACTGGCTGTACCGATTTTGATGATGCTGTTTTCAAATTTAATTGACAGCGTGAGTGTCACTAGTCACTGGGCGTGTAAGATTATAAAAACAAAATTGCAGGAATGTTAGCATAAAAATGTTTTCAAAATAATAAAGCAGTGGGATTTTTTAGGTTTTGTATTATTGTGCATGTCTTCAGTTGTCGTTGGACTTCTAATATAATAGTTGTGAAATATTAATATAGATAAATGGTTTAGTAAAATGAATTAAGAATTTGAAAGGAGATTAATGAGCTGAATGAAATTGAAATGAGTGAAGATCCTTATTAGCGATAGGTATAGTTAAATTTTGAAGATAATTATATAAATTAAAATGGGTAAGGTAATTGAAAACAATATTTAGTATAGTTATACCTAACTCAATCATACTTTTATTTAATTATTAATTTAAAATAAAAGTAAGCATTAGGTACTTAAACAATTTTATAAATTTTGTGTACCTAATTTTTGTTACAATTTTGCTAAATTAATAAAAGAATTATTATTATTTTTTATATAGGGTTTTATATAGGTAAATGGGGTATTTGTAGTACGGGAAAACTATTTCGCAAGATCGGGTTAAATCAATAGGCTTATCGGTGGTCTAGAACACAAACATGTTAAGTACAAAATATTTCACTTTGCATATTCTTCTATACAATTAACATAGTGTTCACATTTGAACAAAATTCTTCACTTAGCATGTTTGCCTTCTAGACCATCGTTTTATAAATCGCACTTACAGAAAGCTGCCTCTTGACGGCTGGAGGGGTGGATGCAGGCTTCATAGGGTATCTGCTATAACCCCCATTGGAGCTGTTGGGCTGTGATGAAGACCTGCCCATGGACCTGGGCAAGGTTTGCGACTTCATAAGGGGCCCGCCCACACCGCCGCTTGGTACCCTGCGACCGGCTGTCGTGAGCTTGCGGCCTGCGACTGAAGGCAATGAATTAGAAAAAAAAAAATTAAAAAAAAAAAAGATTTGTTAGATGGCTAAAGAATTGGTAGTTATAATATACGTGTCAGTGGCGAATAAATACTATATGATGCGTTTTCATTCGGCTTCCTTTTCAAGAGTTGCGTGTAGTGTTATTACTTTTAACAGACAAAACAATTATACCTAGATCAGGGGCCTTAGACAAAGTGAAATCGCTAATTGTAGTATGAAATTGACAAAAATCATCAATATAACTGTATATTTTTTATGAAATTTGAGTCTTTGTAACTCGAAATACATTATTTAACTTATCATTATTACTATAACCACCGCAATGTCCCGAAATTCATTGTTAAAACCTTAAAAATGGTTCGCTTCAGAGCGATTCCATCAATAGAATGTTACTTTGTCTAGGGCCCCAGAAGTACTTGAAACCGGCGGTCTTGCATGAAAAAGTTAATGACAGTTGAGGAAGCTCGTGAATTATGTAGATAAGTACCTATAGAGTTATATAGTGGGCTGTTTACTCAGCCTACCCCGGAAGGAAATAGGCGTGAGCATATGTATGTAGGTACAATTACAGATCTGTGCAAGCTTTGAATAATATATTCGCCACTGACACGTATCAATACAAAAATGGCTTCAGCTCCCGTATTTATGTGCAGAAATGGATTCAGCTGATTCGAAGCAATGATTATAATGCAATGAATATAAATATAGACTAATATAATCCATATCCTGACAGACCCTGATTTGTCGCGTTTTATTGTTTTTATCACAGATTTAGAGTTCACTAGCGTTTCAGAGTTTTAGGTCATACTTGCCACCAGAGATGTGCTATGCAGCTATGCTATGAAGATGTTAAAGCTAAGCTATGAAATTATGCGACTCTTTCCACTGTGCTATGCTATGTAGCGTAGCGAGTAACATGTGCTATGAAACTTACTAAAAATATTTAAAATAGCTGTTGCCCGCGGCTCCGCCCGCGTGGAATTCGGATTCCGGTCCAACTTTAATGTATGGAAATCTGCCCGATTTATTGACATTTATGCTCACTGCTCCGCTCCCTTTAGTAGTAGCGTGATGTTATATAGCCTATGTTACTCCCAGATAGTGTAGCTTTCTATAGGTGAAAGAATTATTGAAATCGGTACAGTAGTTCCGGAGCCTATTCATTACAAACATACAAACATACGAAAATAGGTAAATCTTTCCTCTTTATAATATTAGTGTAGATTAGAATCTGTTCTACATGCATAGCACGCATCTATCTATCTATATGTATAAAAATCAATTGCTGTTCGTTAGTCTCGGTAAAACTCGAGAATGGCTGAACGGATTTATCTTATCTTGGTCTTGAAATGTTCGTGGATGTCCAGGAAAGGTTAAACGGTGAGAAAATAGGTGCAGCGGGAACGGGAAAAATATGGCGGTACGAAGTTCGCCGGGACAGCTAATCTTTCTATAAAAGTACATAGCTTAGCTGAATCCCTTCACACCGGTGCTATGCAATGTTGACCAATGAATATGATTGGTGGACACCAAACGCATATATAGCAATGTAGCATAGCACATCTATGGTGGAAATGCGGCCTTAAAAATGAAGACCCTTCTTACATTAAGCAACTAAAAAATGAAAAAAATCAGTCGCGTTTTTAGGACAGGAAACTTGGTTGCTATTCTCGTACACGTTAGTTGGCGACTTGCGTTGACTTTAAGTTGCCTAATGTAAAAAGTGCTTAGAGTTGAGTTTACTGCTAAACTAGTGTAGCTCACCAGCTTTTCCGACTATGTACAGTCGACAAAGGAAATACGGTCACACTATCTAGGTATGTCTATACTACATCTATACTATTATATAATTGTAAAGTGGTCGTGTCTGTACATTGGAGATATTAAAAAAAAATACTTGGGTTATGTTATGTTAACGATACTGAACACGAAACTATTTTTTTTGAATTTCCTGTCTGTTTGTCTGTTTGTCCGCGATGGACGCAAATACTACTGAACGGATTTTGATGCGGTTTTTTTTGTTAGAAAGGGCTTACTCAGACTTAAAATCTTATGTTTGTTTGATCGCAATCGGTTGAATAGAACCGAAGATATGAGCAAAGGTCGCGTTAACCGAGATGCACGCGGGCGGAGTCGCGGGCGGAAGGCTAGTTTCATATAAAGTTGTATGTAAAGGTGCAACCGTATCTCCTTTGGCACCCTATGCCTTCAACTTTGCAGATTGATAGTCAACATAAAAGTGAATAGTGTGGTACACTTTCAAAACCTTACTGAGAAAGCAGTATTTACTATCTATTGAGTGGCGACGAGCTTAGCTAACACGATTCCTACCGGCTTCCCTTTACAAAAACGAATCAAATCAATTTATTGTGAAGATGGGTAACATGGTGCAGTTTATAAACTACCTTTTCCCTTTCAAAATCTGTATGGTTGTATCAACCATACAAATTTTTGAAAGGAAAGACCCATGATTGACGGCAATATTATTATTTTTTAATTTAATTATTTTTTAGTTTTGAAGATATTTGGCAATATTCGTCCTCCTAATAATAGGGCCCGCAAAATGTAAGTGTGTGTGGGTTTAGAAGATGTGTGTGAGTGTATAGCAATAATAAAGAGTATGTGTAATGTATGTATGCCCAAATAGACTACGGATATTAGATAATATATTTCTGATATTACAATAACTGAAACTGTCAAGTTTTAAATTATATCACAAGTCTAATAGCACGATTTAGTATTTATATCTTTTATGTTTTCGTTTATGGCACTTTCTAGATCAAAATCTTTGAGAGTATATTTCCTCTTTGCCAGGAAATACGTAATACCAGTAAAAAAAGATTTGTGTGTGTTTGGGGACCACCTAAACTTGCAGCATTCTGAATACCTAATTTTGTAATAGTTTCGACCAGGTTACACCGAGTCAGCCTGTGACCACGGCCGGTGTAACTTGGTCAAAACGTCAGGTAAATCAAAGGTATGTATTTAAATCTATACTATGATCGCGTTAATTCCCGTTAACATTATTGTATAGGGGTAGATTAGACCTTAGGAAAGGACATAGGCTATATTAGGTCTCGATAACCGGGATCCACGTAGGCGGAGCCTATGTGGTCGGCTTCGGAATCGTACTTAGTTGTTGTAAGATTGAAGAGGTTCTTGCGCAGGCTTCCCTATCCAGGTTGAAGAAGTACGAGAGCTGACCAAAAAGTGACAGCTTTGGATATTCGAGACGATGATGTATCTTATTCGATATTGTTTGATACTTGAAACCAATAAATAATCTCGATGTCTCGACATTTCCATCGCAAAGACCCGTTATCTTTAATTAAAAAATATCTATCGAATATTTTATTCGATTATAAGAATAACAGTAGTTAACAACATCAGATAATTGAGGTTACTGTAAAGTGGTGATGTGCTTTCTACAAAAAATCTTTTGAAATTAGGTAAGCTAAAAATAATACGTTTTTAAACTTGTATGTTATGGTTGTCTAAAACTAATTTTACAAACTGTGTAAAAGAATTGCAACATCGTTTTTTTCTTACGAATGTTAATTTGGGTCAGTCGTCGAAATTTTACTAGTCATTTACTAGTAAAATGATATTTGTGAAATGGAATAACTTGTCAATAGCTCATAGAATGATATTAGAAGTAAGAATTACTTCGAAGGAGTTCTTTATTATTATTTTAGAAGCGATGCGGTAAAGCGGACGCCAGACTACGAGTTCCAAGCTACGGATGCGACTGGGATTAACGCTAGGACGAAGAAGAAGCGATGCATTACTTTTTTGTAGCGGTGGCGAAGAGTCCTTAGGTCAGACGCAACCGACCAACGTATGGCGTGAATTAAACAGAAAAGATAGGAGGCATAAGCGAGCTCAAGAAGGCACGACTGCCTATGTTTCAAAACGTTTTCATATAAGATGTACGCAAGTAACGCTGTGTAAGTTACACAGAAAAGGCGGAGGCATGCTCTTGGTCGCCTCTTCCGCGTCGCTAGCAGTCAGCAGACGAGACTGGAGCAAGTGGCGTGCGTGTCACTTGCGTGCCTCTATGCTAGAGGCAAGTCGGAGGCGCGCAAGAGATATATCTATGCTATTGCAATAAAGTCAGCCTGTATAAAGGTACAATGTACTGTCTCCTGGCTTTACGCGTTATGCTAGCCTTTTCTGTATAATTCACGCCAAGGACTGCCTATCCACTAGAGATGTTAAGTTGCTATGGATGCGTTTGGTATCCACCAATCATATTCATTGGTCCACATAGCATAGCATTGGTGTAAAGGGGTTCATCAAGCTATGTTTTTTTATGTAGAACTAGCTGACCCGGCGAATTTCGTACCGCCATATTTTCCGCCCGCGTGGTATTCTAATCCCGATTTATCAGTGTTTCTCTACAATATTATGCATGTATTATACATATAAACCTTCCTCTTGAATCACTCTATCTACTAAAAAAACCGCTTCAAAATCCGTTGCGTAGTTTTGAAGATTTAAGCATCCATAGGGACGGACAGACAGTGACAGCGACTTTTTTTATAATTATGTAGTGAAGATGCGTGCTATAGATGGAGATTCCAATTTTGAATATTTTCATAGAACATTTTACACGCTACGCTACATAGCATAGTGGAAACGGTCACATAGTGTCATAGCTTAGATTTTACATCTTTGTAGCATAGCTGCATAGCACACCGTAGAAAGGCAGCCTATGGCTCGGACAGGCACGGCGTGAACAGGAAAGACACGAGGAACAATATTCAAAAAATCTAGGCATATGTCAAAACTCACCCGTCAGCGCTTTGCCCGAGTGTTATGCCCGTTATGTCTGACTAGTGCTTTATATTAGTTTATTATAAGCTTTCCCTTGTAAACAAAATAATTAACCTAAATAAACGGTTTATTGTGAATACCGTTTTAAACAATTTAAGTTTATTGCCAATTACAGACTGCAGCCATTTGCAACTTAGTCAATTTGAGCCTAAGTTCATAACATGTAATTATTTTTTAAATTGGCTCCTATTTGAAATCTTTTACACTTCGCCGCTGAAGCATTTTTATTCTGATCACAGCTGTGATCACATAGGTCTACTTATTTAAATGTACCGAATGTTACTTATGAAGCCTGCAAAAATATTAAACTGTTTGTAGAAACAAATTCTACTAATTTGGAACAATTACTGACAAATTGCAAAGTGACCTACCATATATCTACTAACCTACTCATTATAAATTAGATCCTAGTCTTTACTCTATAAATCTCTCTTTTAAAGAAAAATTCCTAGACTATCTAACTTAATCTGGACAAATTTCGAAAGTGAAACATTTATCTAAATGTCTACACAATTTTATCTTAAACGTTAAAGCCGTTCCCGAGCACCGATTAGATTATAAATAAGTTTTTTTATACCGCTTAGGTGGTAGACAAGCACACGGCCCACCTAATGGAAGGTGGTTACCGTGGCCTATGGACGTGTTCAACACCAGGGGAGGTCACATTCGTGCTGCCGAGTTTAAGAATTGCTTAACTACACACGTATTCTTTTAAAACAATCTGTGAACATATCCCTCTATTCTGTTGAACAATTACTTAAATAATTAAAAAGATATATCTATACGTGAAAAGTGACGTAAGTCTGTCTAGCATTGACATTTGAGAGATTGCAGCTAGATTAAAAAAGCGGAACCATCATGAATTCATTACGAGATTTAACCTTCTGATAATATAATTTACTACAGTTCTTATAATATATACCCGTAACTAAATTTATGTATAGTATTGTTACAGGCAATGAGTATAATCCGGTATTCTATACAATGTCTAGGCAATGTTTGACATTGACTGCCTCTGTGGCGTAGCGGTAGTGAACGCAGCCGCTACGTAGGAGGCGCGGGTTCGATCTCCGCTCAGTGCCAATATTTGTATGCATGAATATGAATATTTATCATTGGTCTGGGTGTTTCTATATAAATATGTATGTATTCACAAAAAAAAGTATCTAAGTATGTATATCCGCATTCTAGAACCCATTACACAAGCTAGTTTAGCTATGCTTGCTTTGGGTCTAGATAGCGTTGTGTGGAACAATATTTTATATTTAATGTATAGAATACCGAGTGCGCAGCTGGTAATGTATAAAACGTTATCAAAAACATAAACGGTTATTAAAAAAAAACACTCCGGGCAATTAGACTTGGATATGTTAGGTTTGATTCTCTTAATAACCATCCAGAAATAGAAGTTTCGCAAAGCCATCCACAATCACGCACAATAGCCCAAAAGAGAGGCTAACACCCGTATTCACAAACAATACTTCGCTATGTGTACTACCAAAACTGTGCAAAGAACGACAAATTCTCAGAGCGTTCGTTTTGGCAAGCCTTTTTATTCATTGATAACACTTAAGTAATACTTCGTTGAGGGAACGCACTGCGTTAGATACTGCTCCGTGATGTTTGTGAATTAATTTTACCAGCCCTATGCGCTCGAGCACACTATGAGACCTCACAGTGTTGTTTGTGAATACGGGTGTAAGTGCGGACAAAAGATTCCTCTTTCCATTTTATTTCAACTCCATTCCAAGCCATCCACAAATAGGATAGACCAGACTATTTATTTTACATATTGCAGGTATTCTATATAATAGCATACGAGTACATTGCCTAGGCGTTCTATAAAATACCTGAATTATACAGATTGCCGGTAACATTATACTACAGTTAGTAAAATAACAGTATTTTAAACAAGGATATATCGTCTATTCACTAATGAAGGTTCTCTTCTCCTTGACTAAACTTTCAAAGACCGTATAAAACAGAAGGCGATTGTGTCGCAAATATGTATTTATTGTTTCGTGTTAAACACGCATTTAGAATATTTCATGGCCAATAAATTATGTATGTTCAACCAGGAAGAACGAAGCTTAATGTTCAAGTTATTTCTACTTGGAACAGTAGACGAGATGGGCCATGGGGTAGATAGTGGACAACAAAAATATCTATAATATAATAAAAATGAATCCCTAAATGTGTTGCTAAGCGCAAATCTCGAGAACGGCTGAACCGATTAATTCTTTTTTTTACAATATTCCTTGAAGCGTACTTCAAGGAATATTGTAAGGATGGTTCTTACGGAGAGAAAAATTAAAAAAAAAAGAATCGATGGTTAGGCGGTACGAAGTTCGCGGGGTCAGCTAGTTATTTAAGTAGCTGTTGGGAATTATTAGTGTCATAATAGTGCACTATAACAGGGCCTCGATTCTACTAAACCAAAAGCACTTTAATACCACGGACATTGCAAAAAGTTTCATTTAATCTTAGGGTCATATTCTAGAATGGTAGGTACTTAGTTCCAAATCTTGATATAAATGGCACCCTAGACAAATGGCAATTCGTAAGCCGGCGTATTGTAGAATAAAATGAAGAATGTATGAAACGCATGTTATGTCTTTTTTTATTTTTTTTATATAGGACACGTCAATTTGACTTTGCCTCGCCTGATGGTAAGCTGAAGGCAAAGTCTCTGAAAAGAGGGTCACCATTACAGACATGTACCATGTTACAATGGTGGCACTCAGCTTGACGGCCTCATCAGATGCTTTTTCACGCCCCGCTTAAAGGACCCGGGACTATAGGAGGAGGGAAACACGTGAGCTGGATGTCAAATCCCATACATTCGTCTAGGGGGGCAGGACAGATTGTATAGACAATCTGTCAATTAATCAGCTTTAGCATGGCCTCGTAGACATTAATATCTCTTCGCTTCTTTTTGACCAATGAAGTTAATGAGATATGGCACATCATGACGTTTGGTCACGTGACACCTTTTTCAGCGATTTCATTGGTTGAAGAGATGTCTCGATTTTGACAATGTTTAAGCTGAGGCTGCTGTCCTCAGATAAATCGAGTTTAGAACTGAGTGTCGTTATAGAATACGAGCGTCGGACTGTAATGTCGTTAAAGTCGAAAATTCAATGACTCTTTGTAGAGTGAATGAAATGAATGAAGTCTAATGAAACTAGTTTTATTTAATTTTGATCTTTAAACCCATAGCAATAAAGTGTAAAATTAATACTATTTGCTGCAGTGTCTGTGGCATGACAGGAGTTTTGCTTTAGCAGAATCGAGGGTGAGAAGAGCTTATGTTGCATTATATTCTATTGTTTCTGTATGGTGTATATGTAAAAGCATGCATTTGCAACTATGCTAACTATAAAGACCAGGTTTAAACAATTCTCGTATGAAATTATCCGTGCCACAGAAGCTTTACAAACAGACAATACCTATAGAAACATAAAGTACCCAAAAGCTGAACAATTATTTGGCAATCGTAAGAATCTAACCTACAAAAATTATAAAAATCCATTCATAATTGACGGCGTAATCGCGTAACAAACATACAAAAAAATACAGGTCGAATAGAGAACCACCTTCTTTTTTAATTCGGTTAAGAAGTTGAAGGTATAATGGTTATCATCATCTGACCTCCCAACGCTGAGAGGAAAGCCTGTGTGCCTGAGCCTTGCCCACTGATTCATGAGAAGAAGTAAATAGATTTTTTTATTTTGTCCATACATCCTACCTTTACAGGTCTTTTCTACGCTGTGGATCAGAAGTACTACTGATTAGTACAACCGGTAGTACAAATCTATGCTATAGTGAACACATTAACAAATACAAAACTAAGTATATAATTACAAGACAATACAAAACAACACTAGACGCTGCTAGTAGTTGTAGACGAAGAAGATGCGAGTAGAAATACACATACACTTTACAGCAATATTTATGATCTAAACTCATAGTTGCGGACGAAATGCAAATTTAAGGCAGTCAAAACCGACCTACACAACGTGTATGTTACCAACTAGAGGTGTAAACATTAATCAACGAGGCACACTTCTTAATTACAGATCACAAACTGTCTGCGATGGTCAGCAAAATACCAGTCTGACTAGATGATAAAACATTTCATGGCGCTCCTCTAGGCAACATTTCTTTCCTCGGCTAATATTATCTTGAGCGTGAAATATTAAGCCGATATAATCTCGGCATAATACTCAACCAAACACAGGTACTAGCTTTAGCCTCATTCCCCTCTTATTAACAGAGTAATGACTTGCGTTAGGAATAATCAGGGCCAGGAATTCCACGAAATTAAGTGTAAAAGTGTCAGTCACCTCAACAATCTTTTACACACCGATGATGTAGTCATTTCAGGAGCATTCCCACTGTCTAGTTATTATTAGTGCGCTTCTAGACGTTCAATAACACCACTACTGTCCTCGCTCCAAGGAATACTATAGAGAGCAATTGAAATAGTCCAACGAACCTGCGTAAGCATCTAGTCGTCTGGACAATTCAGTACACAGTAAAAGTCAACCAAATTTTGCATCGAGCGATACAAACGCTTGCAAGAATCGACCGCCCTTCAAACGTTCAAAATGTTCCTTGTTCAACTGGAATTAATCGTAAACTGATGGTGATGGATGTATAAGTAGGTGCCCGTCAAGCCGTCTTCAGCTTCTCAAAGTTGCTCGCTAAAGTCGACAGGCGACCTACTGTGTCACAAAGTACAACCTTCACACTTTTCCAACTCCCAAGTTAACGCGCATCGCTAGACAATGTCTTCAAGCCAATGTCGCAATATTATTTTAGAAGTTGTTAATGTATTATAATGTTCGGATGACATTGATTCAAATTATGAAATATGAAAATCGAAGAAACGCAAGGTGTATAGGTATCTGGATTTTGGAAGGTAGCAAGTGGTCCCAATCGTTTCCCAATAGGACAAGGAGTGTATATAGATCCCAATTTCACTTATGTTAATAGCGTAGTCCCTTTAGTAACAATATAAATCAATGAGTAGTCTTATCACCTATGTTTATGTCAGCAGTGCACTAATATGACAGGCTATTTGATTGATTGGTTGAATAGCATAGTCAAATACTTATGTGGGGTCAAAAAAAGACTAATGTACGAAGCTTCTGGAAATTTACAGTCTGATTCGCCAGACAATTAAAACTCAAGGTCGCTCTCTTCTAATTGGCAGTAATTCAGAGGTTTTGTTTACCAACTATAACTGTAGTTGTAAAACGGTATTGCTTAGAAGTCAAGGGCGAATTTTATAGGAGTTCGCTGTACTTGAAATGTACCGCATATGATATTGAGAAGTTTCTCAAGGTTATGACATTGCAGTAAAATTGTGTCAGGCTTTTTTTAGCATACGAAAATTGATCAATAGGTCTTATTGATCAAATACTATCTTGCTGGTTTCAGCACTTGACGTTTATTAGTATACCGAAAAGAGCTATTAGAGATAAATATTTTAGACCAAACTATGCTCAGTCCGGAATGCCTTCTCAATGGTGACATATTTGTCTTACATTTCAAGAAAGGCAGGATTTTTTTGGACTACTAGTACTAGTAGTACACGTTTCTGGTACTCTAGCTAGCGCCTCTAGCTATGCTAATTTTTGTCTTAGAAGTGAAGAAACAAAGAAATAAGAAAGACGTGGGTTCATGGGTGTACCAGGGAGGCTTTTAACCAACAACCTCCAGTCCTCAATGCAAGACAACGACACCACCGCAGCTTATTAGGTGCAAAAATCTTCATCACGTTCATTTATGTATTGATAGTTATAATAATCAAACGAATAAATTGGCAGTTACAAAGAGGCCAGTGCCAATGTCATTCGGTCGATGACCGTACCGACAATAAAATGCGAAAGGTTTATATCTAACTGACTCTGAAAAGGTGTTATTTTTTTAAATCAGTGATAGTGAACTTTTTTCCAATCGATTGCAAGCTCGCTCGCTATACAGAAGTTCTTTGACAGCAGGAATACGATGGTTATTGTATTGTACAGCAACAATAGGATATTTTTAGAGCGTCGAATCGAGACTGAATCGATATCTTCATCCGGTTTTATTTCATGAGTCTACATCTCAATTGATGCGATGTCTAGATAGCTATCATAC
Organism: Eilema depressum; assembly: GCA_914767945.1. Taxonomy (NCBI): domain Eukaryota; kingdom Metazoa; phylum Arthropoda; class Insecta; order Lepidoptera; family Erebidae; genus Eilema; species Eilema depressum. Next base: position 14,786,163 of record OU612031.1, read on the forward strand.
CGATTCTCAGCTATACAGTTCAAACAATAAAGATAAAAGAAATCGATGGACATTTATGTGAACCCTACCTCACTTGAGCTTCTTTTTTTTCATTAACAGACAAAAGAAACTTTTTGGTGAACTTTTGTTGGATTATCTGCTATTGATTTGTACCAATTGTATAAATACTTAATTCTGAACTCTGATCTCCTCAACCACTGAGAGGAAAGCCCGCGATGCCGTTTCATTTTAGAATTTAACAGCATAACAGTAAAGTCTTAAATAGGATTTTTTGCAGTGGCTGTGGTATGACAGAGGTTAACAATTAGAATCGGGGTCCAGTACTTCAGCAGGTGTATTGACTATCAGATATGGTCGGCTTCTGCTTTGAAGATATTGCTGGAACTACCACACAACCCGGCTTGCTTTCCCGTACAGACTGTACGAATATTAGCTATGTAACATGTTACATTACACCGTTCGTCTGTAACAATCTGACGTACCTACTACAAGATTAAGATAGCAGTGAATGTTTAGTTGTAGTCTTCACTATTGTGGGTCAATAAAATAATTGATTTATCCAACGATCTACCTACTCTCGAACTGAATCGAAATTTCGGTCAGGGTTTTTAGTGCAACATAATTAATTACTTTTCAATTTGTATGCACAATTGGTAGATTGGTGGAATTAATGTCTGAGACATTGAGGCACACATACATACTATTGTGACAGGTGTAGGTGGAAAACATTGCGATATCTATTCTGGAGAGCTCGTGTAGAATAAAGGAGAACCAGGCGAGTCCAGAGAAGTTCGACTCGAATCAAATGTCTTAGAAATGGCATGATTTTTTGGTTCTTGCTATAAAGCAGCGCGTAAAAAATCATCTGTCGGCTTGTGGATTAAACTAGGGTACCTGGATACACTTCAGAAAGGAAATTTGCAGTATGAATTATAAAGAAACTATACGGTACGCATAAAGCGCGGCTGGGATTAAAAATAAAAAGGCGAGGCAACGGAAACAGCTTTAAAAGCACCTGGAAAACAATATTTCAAAGAAGTACCTTTGTGCCCACATTTCGTAATAATACATAGATACGCAATACAACGTATATTCAGAATAAAACCTCGAAAGATCTCTTTAGAAAAATAAGCAGCTGTTTATCACCTCCTTGACTTTAAAGAACAGAGCAGAGTACAATGGCGTTAATAGGGTCATGTCGCTTCGCCTACGAACAAACTAAACGATTGGCCGCCGGTTGATGGTGTGTATCCCTCATTACACACTTACGACTTGCGTGGGTTTGCGAATTGTATACACTGCTAATTTACACATTACTTAGGCGATAACTTTTGACCGCAGCATCCTTAGCGTTAATAATTTTCTATGGAATGGAATATGCTGCATAATTAGGAAGCCAAGTGTTCTAGCATTTGATTAACCATCCTATTTAAAAACAACTTTTAAACAGAGCTAAGCGAAGTGTGAAGCGTTTGGATACTCATACTCATACACCCAAACACCTCGATTTTATTGTCTACTAGCTTTTGCCCGCGGCCCCGCCCGCGTGGATGTCGATTATCGCGACCAAACATAGCCTATGTCCTTTCTCAAGGTCTAAACTACCCCTATACCAAATTTCATCAAAATCGGTTCAGTGGTTTAGGCGTGAAAGTGTAACAGACAGACAGACAGATTTACTTTTGCATTTATAATATTAGTATGGATTAATAACGAAAAAAAATATAGTGAAAATAAAAACAGAAAAAAAGTTCATAAAATGAAAACTACTGGGCCTAAACTATGTAAATTTTTATGAGACCAAATAGCAACAATCCCGCATCAAATTAAAAAATAATCAAGTAAATCGGATCATAAATCTCAGAGTAATTTGTGTTCATCCATAAAAGAAAAGTCCAATCGCATTGAGAAGCTCCTGCTTTTTGAAGTCAGTTAACAAGAAGTGTAGAATATACGCATCTACCTAAGGTCTGGCGACCTCTAAAAAGGACCTACTTATCACAAAGAACATAAATCTTTATTATTAAGGTATGGTTCCGAAGCCTACAACATACGACAGCGAAAGACGCATGCGGTAGATACAGCAGCGTACCCAAGCTGGGTCCACATTTGTATCATTTGCCTGATCCGATCACCGTATCCGTATCGGCGACGCGTTTCACAATCGCATATGTGGACAGCTGATGATACGCGTATCACTGATATATAGATTGTGATCATGATACGCGTCGCCGATACGGATACGGTGATCGGAACGGGCAAATAATACAAATGTGGACCCACAGCTTTTACTTGTTAAACGCCGATACGGGTAAAGGGGGCCATTGAGAAGCCGCAATGAATTACGCGTATTTGCTAGAGTGCGTCTGCAGTTGTCGTATGCGGACGGCTTCGGAATCATACCTTTATACTTAGCACAACACAGATGATGCGTGAATCGTATATGGGCATAGATGACTTCATATATGTTCGAAGAAATACAATCGCATGTGTATACGAAGGCAGAGGACTAGGTTAGGCTAGATTACAGACGATAGCCCTTTTTGGAATGTGTGTAAACTACACAACTTTGCTAGTTCATGATTCAAACTCGGCAAAGAGTAATTTTGCTCATTTGAACAAAGAAGTATTGTGGAAAACCTCTCTATAAAACAATATATTTGAGTCATGATGATGGGAAAGAGGCGTGACTGTATGTATGTATGTATGTATGATGATGATACAACAGATCAATGATTTGTGCTAAGATATCACATTCCTTGCATGATACAGAGCTTGTATCATTTGGAGGTGAAACTATTATCACACCTAGAACTGCACTATGAAGTTAACAATAGACGTAGGATTCTCAACAATTTCTTAGCTTAACATAACAATGTTAAAATAAATAGGAATGGAAATACTATAGATTTAAATGCTAGTGGCATAAAATAAAAGGAGAAGTGTTGCCGGGTTTTGGACAAAAAGATTACAAGAACATCCAACAATCCAACACATTTTTCAGTACCATCCGCCAATTAATTGGCGAACCCAATAAGGTTTCGTGACTCCTCTAAGGGTCGTGAACCCAAATTGAAAAACACTGATCTATACAAATGAGTTGCATACAATGCAAATGCAGCAACTTCCCAATACATTCAACGCTTACCTATAAATTGTCAATTACATTTACAATGAGTAATTTGTTAGAATGTACTATAAATAGCAGTCACTATGTGTTCCTAACCATTCAACTGTGACGACATGTTGGGCAACAAATCAGATGAGAAGCTCATGTATACGCACGCTTGGCTGGCTCCCTGCCATAGATATCTGATTCTAGAGATAAGTCATTCGTGACAATATGTATAGGGATTGGGGAACTACCTTCAGGGGCCCAAACTAGCCCCCTCCCCCAACGTAAGTACCTGCTCTTGCTCAGGCTTTTGTCACGTGGTTGAGAGGTCACTGTCAGCCGACAGCCGCTGTCATAAAAAATATAATTAACCAAATACTAGAGTTTTAGGAGAACGGACTTTGGGCTCCAAGGTGCACATTTTGAGTGCAACCAGACCTGGCGCTAGTGTCATACACAGTACACTCGATCTCAAATAAATTATTTAACATTACATAATTTACATCCTGCGTTTGACATTATGCCACCAATAACTGAGCGCAATTTATTTGTCTTTTTTGTTCCAAATACGTAATAGTTGAATACTATTTGTGATAAGGATAAGTAATATTTTATTTACGTTGTCATATTAATTATTTTAGGTAATATAATTTTATGTTCTTGCAGATATTTGCCTCCTTGAGCACCGCGTACCATTCCACGACAAGGTGCTTTTGAATTTATAACCGACTCACGCAATGTATATATGTACATTTCATCTCTACAATACATTCGATCTTTGGCTGTCCCTACACACATGGTCTGTAGGTCCGGCATACAAATGTAATGAACTGAAACTGACGAGGCTGGTTACGCAATTAGCATAACATTTTTCGCTCGATAAACTACACAATACCTATGTTTCATACTTTATTCGGTAGCAAGGAACAAGGACGTGATGTTATTCGCGTTTTTTGCGTACTTTTATTAATGAAGCCTTGAGTTTTATATTGTTTTGCTAGTTAATTAATTACGTAGCGTTGTCTAGAAGTCTGAATGTCTGATACATGTTGGATTGGATACTATTTGGCTTGTTTATGAGGCACACAAACCTGTTTGCAGGAAGTAATTTTAGTTTTTAATTATATTAACAGACAAACCATGTCTCAAAAGTATGAGCCATTTATACTTTACTATACATTGGGAAATGCTGGTCCACGATCTTGAAAGTTGTACCAATGAATTAGATAGAAACAGCTGTCATGGTATGAACATAGTACCTATCAGAAAGGGTGTGTTAGGCAGGACTCATGTTGCTGCAGAGACAGGCCCAAGTAAACTGATAAATTGGGACAATATAGCAGGCAAATGATGTTGATAAGTTTCTTCAATGTTTCTTGCCAAACTCATCATCCCTACATGTTGAATTTTATAAGAAACATGAAAGATACTTAACTTTGTGGAAATGTAAAGTATATGGCTGGGGTAACATGGATAGATTAGTTGAAGATCAGCGTGGTAAAGGAATATTGGGGTATGATAGAAGAGAAAGGGTACCATGAATGGTTGGCTCATGCAGAGAGGAGCAACGAAATAAGACTGACAGAACACTCATCGGTAGTGTACTGCGTGATATTGTTCTTATTGATTGAGGATTCTAAGTGGTAACAAAAGAAATGGACACGTCTATACTATGAAGCCGGCTTTTCACTATGGGATGTAATATATATTACATCTTGAGATATATATTACATCCCGCGATTGCTGTTTACACTGTAAGATATATATTTGGGATAGTTCAGTAGCTTTACCATGAGTTGACACCAAAATTTGACAACTTCGTTACCCTATCGAACTGCGTACGCGAATCTAATTGGTCTGTGTAGAATGCATGCGCGAATTCCCTGACTTCTGATTGCTCAGTTTAAAATGACAACGTGATTTCGCATGCGCGATCAAACGTCGCCATTCAAACGGGCGAGACAGGGGGAGGCGTGGTGTCCGGGGACGTGAGGTAAAATATACACCTTCAAATATCGCTCGATAAAATATTTATAGTTTGGGATGTAATATATATTATAGCGTAGTGTAAACGATCTCGTACAAAATGTATGACGAGCGATATGTCAAGATGTAATATATATATTACATTACATCCCATAGTCAAAAGCCACCTTTATACTTGCGTAAAGCTGTTTTATACACTACCCAATGACACTACTGGTAGTGTCAAGGGTAATTCTTTCCCCACATACTCTAAAGGAAGAAAACCCACTATTTATTATGTTGTTAACGCAAGATAGTGTCCCCTTTTCCTTTCATATCCGTTTGACCTGTCATCCGAAAAGCTGATGACCTTGTTATAGTTCATGACACGTAACAAAATATGTATGTTTATCACATTCTGACGGGCTTGCGTAATGTAGTTTAAGTTTTGTTTCCCTTTCTTTCTAATTTATTCCCCATTTTATACTTGCTATTAGTGCATGTCGCTTCATTTTCATTACGTAATTAGCAGTGACGGAGGGTGAATATTTCAAAAAGGAATTCGGTGGATTTTTTTATTAATTAAAGTTAAAATTTAGACATCTCTACCAAAGCTTCCCTTTACAGAGTAAGCGGGCAGGGATCGGGTAATAGGGAACCCTTGTCACTGGTACTTAGGTAACTAGTAGATAATATTATTAACTTATGCGTTTGTCTGTTTCTATGCCTCTATTAAAGTATACAATGGATTTTGATAAAGTTTTTGCGGCAGATTTCCTTTACAATTCATCTTAAATAGTTTTTTGATGAACTGAACGAGCAGGCAATCGAAGTCCAGCCAAATACGCAGTTGGACTGGTAAAGCGGGCTCCAGACTCCGAGGTGAAAACTTTGGATGCGACTGGGATTAACGCTAGGATAAAGAAGAGAGCTTTTTGATGAACTGGAGATTGCTATCTGCGGTAAATCGGATCAGTATTATGGGCGAGCAATGCTTCAAGTATACCTAGTCATGTCATATGTAGTTCTTAGATACCTATGTATGGTAAGTATTAGTGTTTTCATTGTTTACCTACGCGTTAGTAGGATTAGCATAATTACTAGGTATTCGAATTTTGTTACTAAGTATACCTTTCATTATCACCGGTTAAGTCAATTTCATTTATAGCAAGATAAGGTTTTATTGTCCTAAAAATGTACCGGTTGCGTGCTATACTTTTAAATTGCCATAATATGTATTCAATAGGTAATACTTAGGTACCTACGATACGATACATATACTTAGGATTATTTATAGCACACATTTCCTTTTTACTACAATCGTGGCGTGAAAAAGCATCTGATGAGCCGTCAAACTGATGGAGACCCTCATTCCTGAAACTATACCTGGTGAAGACATATTGACGTGACATAATAAAAAAAGAAACAAATTCAGAATTGCCGTGTAAATTGACAAGTGTTTCGTTCCGCATAAGAGATAAAAAATTGTTTCAAAATTATCATATCAAATAGGATTATATTAGTCCATAAGCACCTATAGTCTGCATTGTCGGTTAATAAAAAAAAAATTCAAGCAGAATTTTTTTTTCGAGATAAGGTTACAAAAAGTATTGTGAAATATGAAAATATTACGAGATAACTTTCGTGGTGCTTTTTATAAAAAAATCTCATACGAAAAAACAAAACAAGTGGCGAAAAGTGAACGTTTTCTAATGGAATAAAAAAAATGTTAATTCATACTTTTAGAGTAAAACCCAAAACATAAAACTCATTGTAGCGTAAGTAATCTAATCATCAGTAATCAATCACAAAGGTTAGCCGGTAGAAATACTGTTATAAAAACTCGTAGCAACTGGAAAAAACGCGCAAGCTCATCAATACATTATATATTTCAAATCTAAATACTGTTATAAGCAAGCTTGAAAATGATAGGCACCAGTGAACCCACATGCAAACACTGACAATAAAAAAATAATTCCAATTAGTATTCAGTCAAGTGTAGGGTTAAAAACTGTTATTTAAAAAAAATGTTAGTGTGATTTCGTTTCGTTGCAGTAGGTTACGTCAAACGAAGCTAAGCATTATTTTTGTGTGTTCTACCTTCGTTCGGTGACTTCGTTTGACCACTGTTACTTTCAGTGTGTGCTAGTAACGTCGTCTTCGACTTCTCTAACGGCCTTCGCGCTTTTAGAGGCAACTCCGTTGGCTTTTTGTCGCTTCTGTCGGTCTCACCCTCTACGCCCAAGTTACTGAGCGCGACAAGGTTCGCTACATTGGGGAATAGTAAACTTAAGAAACTTTTAACAGTAAAGTTGGTCTCGGAGCCCGTGGACGTCAGACATATTTTTTTTGTGCGTAAGTACGCTGTGGTAGGTGAGAACGTTTGGCTAGTGTGAAGTGTTTGAACAATGAATCATGGTTAATTTGTATTGATCTAGATTGCAAAAAGTGAACGTCCAAGACGGGATTTGAACCCGCGAACGACAAATCTAAATCTATAGGAAGCCTCCCTCCACTAGGATCCACAGTTTAGATCCACATTCCACATAATAGTAAGCATACTAATTGCTTCTCTCTTAGAAACGACTTCATCTAGCACTTTACGCCAGACAACTTTGAAAAAATTTAACTCTTACTTACATAACATTAAAGAACATTAATTTTGTATATAATATATCATGTGACTTTAGCAACTGTTTCAATGTGTTTTCTAAAGACCCAGAATGTTTGGAAGCTTCTAACACACTGCCAGACACGGTCATAAGATCATCTACCAAAGTACAAAGATTCAGGCTCCATACAGCCAAATATTCTTACCTACTACAGTGTACTTACGCATAAAAACATCCTTTATACTATGAAACTATGACGTAATGTCTGGCGTTCACGGGCTCCCGCTCTATTGTGTGTAGGTATATGTTCGAAAAGAAAAAAAAATACTAAGCTGAGCATGCAAACATACAGCCAATTTCCACTTCCAATAATAAATAGCGTTGTTCTTTTAGCTTGGAGAGATGTGGCAGTGAACAGGGTGTTCTAATTTGAAGTTAAACATACCAAGGAAGTGGAGTCTGTCTTTCGCCATGCCGAGATTGGTTTTCATTTTATCGTGTAGTCGTTGTGCTCTCTGCCAGGCGTCTCCGCGGCCGCCCCAACAGTCCACGGCGATCCCACGTTCTAATTCATATATGCCCTTCTTATACAGCTCTATTGCTAGTTCTTTTTGGCCTGTTGACGAAATTTTTCAATCAGAATATGATACAGGTGTTGCACATTGACAGGGTGTATTTTTGAGACGGGGCAGTAAGCGCAGGTACCTTAACAGTACAGTAAAACGTTCTTAGGACTATCCATATTTTATTAGAAATTCTGATTTCTGATGTTCTGATTCGAAGAGATTCTATTAAAGTTTTCACTTCAAAGAGGTATTCTCATGTGAATTAAACAACTTCCGTTCATCTTGTCAAATACTACTGAACGTATAAAATCATTGGGGAACGTTTGTAAACGTTCGCGTAACGCATTTACCAGTTTACCCCCCAAATCAAGTGTCCACAAAGAAGTTTTCACTTTAAGAGTTGAAATTTTAAGTTAATTTTCGAAAACTTCTCTTCTAACAGGGAATTTTTAGAGTAATTAGATATGATGAAAACGCATCGTATATCGCTGTTATACTATAGGAATAGTTATTACTTACAAAGGGATTTCAAAGGGAAGCAGATTACAAGGTTTCTTGTCACCTGATACTGTAACCCAACTCTCTTTAGGGCGTTGTTTCATTAAGGTTCTATGTAAATAGGGCAAGCCCGCTAAAGAACGAAGCTTGGATCGACGGGTGCTTAGGTAGAATATTCCTTTAACCGACTTAAAAAATGAGGTTTCTCAATTCGACCGTATATATTTTTTCCGTGGAGAGGATGGACGAAAGAAGACTGACGAAACAGATTTATGAAGCGAGCATGAATGGGCAATGCGGTAGGGGTCGAACTAGACATACGTATGTCAGACAGATCGAAGACATATTAAAGAATGGACATGTCAAGAGTACCCGAAAAAGGCGAGCATGTATGAAAACAATTATGAAAGTAGAAGAAGCGAAAGATGTATCTATGCCAGGATCGTAGCAGGTGGAAAGCTGTGGTCTCTGCCTACACCGCTGGGAAAGAGCCGTGACTGTATGTATGTATGTATGTACATTTTTTACTGTGACTGATTCATTTAACACGTTCAGGACGGCATCGGGTCAAAAACATCTGAAGTGAACTATTTGCGCGGGCCGGAGAGAGATTTCTATTGCTATCGCATGGGCCTGGGTAGTTTTCTTTAGGATTTTTTGTAGTGAGAGTGTGACAGATATATTGACTGGTATTCTGCCGCCAAATAGTACCAATAAAAGGAAAAATATTGTATCGGATCTTGAAGACCTGATACGGCCTGCAAAGAAAGTTTGTCCTTGCAGGACGGATATCGGATCTAAAAGACCCGATGCCTGATAACCCGATAGCCAGCCCTTGGTGACAGGTCAGTTAATTAGTGATGTGCATAGTAATTAGACGCTGCGATATTCTATTTGCGTTCGTTCCTGATTAGCCCTGTGATTAAAGTGCAAGTGCAAAATGAAATGTTCTAGAAGGATGCTACTAATGTGCCCGGATGAAAGTGATTCCGCTGAGACAATTAACGAGAACAAAGAAGTTCAGAAAAGCTGGAGAAAAATGTTGATACGACGGGCCAACGTAAGTCCAGGTCATATTTTTACCAGTCCTTCAAGTGGACAAACGTTATGTACTCTTCAAAATGTAACTTTTACACCTCCTGTAACACCGTCAACAGCAGAACCCCGCATTGTGTCCAATGTACAAAAACATATTGTCATGACTGTTATAATGAATCGCCTACTGTTTTTGAGGTGAAAATAAATTGATTTTTTTTTAATTATACCTATAGTCGTTTCATTTGACATCACTAGTAATCATATAAACTAGTGCCGGGATCAGGTGTATAAGATCCTATAATTTTACTACTAATTTAATCTCCTTTAATTATTATTTTTTCAAAAACGGGTTTAATGTTGTTATACAGTGATTCAATAACAATGCATTTCAGGAAAAAATATTTAATTAAGTCTTCAACTGGATAACATATATGACTTTAATGTCAAAAGGTGTAACAGGTCCTTTCCACCTGATGCCGGCTATGACTGAAGTTCACCAACAGGTCTTGTAAACCCTATGCCGGCTCAACGATAGGTAACTATAATCGGGCCCCGTCCTGAACGTGTTAAGCAAGAAATAATCAAGATAGTTTCTGAAGTTTACGCGAATACTACTCATTGAAATAAAACCACTTTTTAACGGATTGTATCGCGATTTACATATTTGCTATTATTTACTTTTAAGGTGTGATTCCGTAGCCGACCGCATACGACAACTGCCGACGCACGCAGCACATGCGCGTAACTCATTGCGGCTTCTCAATACGGCCCTTTATACGTATCGGAGTTTGACAGGTAATGGGTATGCTGTATGTGCTGCATGCGTCGGCAGTTGTCGTATGCGGTCGGCTACTTTTCTATTGAAAGTCTAAAGCCTGCTGAAATCTGGTCGAAACGTCGGGCTAAAAGTTTAAAAGTGGTTTTGTTTCAAAGAAACAATCACTCCATTTCTATTCATTTATTTTTAGGACAACCATTGGTTAATACAACAATGCTCATACGAGTACAACTACCTATGAATGTCAAGCTTTAAGTATGAGGATAATTTTATTGATGTTTTAAAGAGTTGATTTATAGAGATAATATTTTTTTTATTGTTAATTAAAATAATTAATCTATACTTATGTTATAAAAAGATGTACAGCGTGTAATCCGTTTGTGTGTTTGTTTGATAAAACAAACTCAGGAACTACTGGTTGGTGGTTGGATAGCCCGTTTATCGAGGAAGGTTAAGTATAGGCAAAATATTATCACGCTACTACTCAAGGGAGCGGAGCAATAACCAGAAATATCAACAAATTTCCGCAAATTTCCATATAACTATTTTTTGTAAATGCGACTGGGACTTGCGACCCAGATGTAGGTGTAGTGTGGCCACCCTGTGTTGCATCAGTGCTCACCTTCACCGTCAGTAGTGTCCCCCCCACCTATCCAAATCAATGCCGCTTTGGATTTTCGATTTAATAAAGAGCTTACTGAAGCTCTTGGCAATCCGAGGCCTTAAGTAGGTTGTACAGAGATTTAATGAAATCGCATTTTTTTTTCTTCTGGTATTCTTGCCTGTTTGTCCGTGATATAGGTACCTACGTAAATACTACTAAACGAATTTTGATGTGTATTTTTATTAAAAAGATCTTGGTCAGACGTAAAATCTTACGTCAGTATGATCGCAATTCGTTCAGTAGAACTAGAGATATGATTAAAACTCTTGATAACCGACATACACGCGGGCGTAGCCACAGGTATAGGCTAGTTCGTGATAATAAAGAATGCAAGAAAACGTTAACTGTTGCATGACCGCGCATCACAGTTATCATGACAGTTAGCTCAAGTTCTCCTCCGTGATGTAACGTAAACTACGTCGAAATAACATTTGTTGTTTGGTGTCTACTCTAGAAAGCGTATTCGCGCTAGGAATTTTGGGATTTGGGATGGTTGCAGACGTATCATTGCTTAGTTCCTGAGTCGGGCATAGAGATGTCTCAGTAGTGATTTGGACATTTTGGGATATGGACATTCTGAAAACAAAAACCCAGAATGTTCAAATCCCAAAATTGGACATTCTGTGTTTTCGATATTTTGGGGTTTGGACATTTTGGAATTTGGACACCAGGTTTTGGAACTGGATTAACTGAAACTGGATATGGACAATGGACATACTCAGATAATATATGGACGTTTTGCACCCTCTGGATAGGTATTTTGGAAATTGGATATTCTAAACCTAAACCTAGTACAGTACCATTAAAATCAGTTGAACATTCGGATTTTTTCGGGTATAATCGCCAAAATTCGGAGACGGAAATGACACGACATACATTACCGCGATTTATTTTATGTAGCATTCAATTTGAAGTATCCTAAACGCAATGTATACCATCTGCCAAGATGACACTACTAACCACAGACCTAAGAAAATTATAGAGAAGCGACATGAATTTGAAAATTCATTATTTTATTGAAGCTTCAATAATTAATGAATTTGAAGATATAAGAAATCGTGGTAATGTACGCGATATTTTTTATTTAATGTATACAAGTATAGCTATACTTGTATACATTAAATAAAAAAATACATAGATATGTTACGGCTAAAGGTAGGTGTGAAGGTAAACTTAAGATTAGCCGGCTAACTTAGATTTATCTTCGACGAGGTGTTAATGTTAGTTTCTTCTATCTTTAGCCGGCTAAACTTAAGTCTAACCGCAGGCCCTTGGCTAAAAATGTAGAAGGAAATGGCAAAGGAATAATCACTCTCATTTCAGCTTTTCTATGCCGCCAATAGTGAAAACATCAAAGTGTCCACTCCGCTCAATCAGACTTGGATAGATTAGGCCTTCGTGGTTATTTTTTTTTATGACCATCAAGAAAAAACCAAAAAAAAAAGCCATACGCAATTAAATATAGACCGGTAGCAGGCGTTGCCTAATCAATCATTTGAACTGAAAGGTAGAACGAATACATTTTTAGCCGTTTCGTTTCGGTTAATGTGCACATTAATCGGCTAAACATGGAATATCCCGACGCCAACTAACATGTTATCGAACTTTAGCTACTTCTCGAAGATAAACCTAAGTTCAGCCGGCTGATCTTAAGTTTATGTTCACACCTACCTTTAGCCGTAACAGATACAAGTCAATAGTTTACTGTTTGATGTACATAAGTAACAGTACGATATTACATTGGATTAATAATAATTGATAATAATCACCAAATTCAAAATTTAAGAAACCGACTTCTACCGATTTTTGTTGATAATTTATCAATTAAAAAAGTAGAAAGTAAATTTTCTTCTTTTTTAAATAAATTATATTCTTTATTAAAATAGTTACATACATTATTTACAATTTCACGAGACTGAGCAATAATTATTTTGCCACGCTTTAAATTTGTTGAAGCCATGATACATAACTACTGTAAGTTAATTTTGATAGAATCGAATATGTTCACGAATGAAATTAGCGTTCATAATCATAAATGTATCATATACGTCAAATAAATCAATCATTTTTCTTATATTTCAATATTTTTGTGTTAGTTTTGAGCTACAAAGGAGGTTTTGTTGCTCATATCGTGCTTGTATTGTATTCATTATGACAACGGGTAATATAATTAAAGGTCATATCTGTAAATTGATAACTCTATGTAAGAGACGAGGGATTCACGACAATTACCGAGGTTAACCGAATGTTCAACTGATTTTAATGGTACTGTATCTACCTATAGTAGTGCACAAATACGCGCGTAAAACAATACCCTCGCTGGCTCAGTCGGGTAAAAAGAGACAGTTATTTGTAGTTAGTTGCACGTAAGTGCGAACACTACCGATAATTATGAGAATTTCTCTGAAGTTACCTCAGATATTTTTAGTAGATGTTCGAACATAATTCTGTAGTAATATAGGCGGATTAGTAGGATTCTTTTTTATATCTTAAAATCTAATATCAATCATCAATTTATTTTCGCCCCACTCCAGTGGACTTTAATAATTTTCATAACAGGGAAATTCCAACAATAATGAATTTACATACAAATTAAAATCAAGAACATTATAATGATCGCAATCGCAATCAACCCCATGCATTCTCCACACATGCTATTTATAAGCCACGCCTACTCTGCAGTCATGCCATGACTCAAATTTTGACAAAATAAAAACACTCTGGCTAGGACATTCATTTCACAGTGACATCTAGACTCAAACTAAGAATAGAAGATTCTAGAATGCGGGTAAACGTTAGGTTAATATAAAATTTGTTTGTGCTGGTAGTGACTGACTTTGGGGCACTAATATAGTTAGCGAAATGTGTAATTTCATGTGTATTAAAATTATTTATTACACATATGCTAATATCACAGTATATTATGAAGCTGAAGAGTTAGTTTTTTTGGTTGAACGCGCTAATCTCAGTAAGTCAGTAACTATTGAAAAGTATTGAAAATATAAACCGAATTGAAAAAATACTTTTGTGTTGAATAGTACATTTATCTCATATCGAGGTCTAGCCAAATCCGTAGTTAAGACTGGTAAAGCGGACCCCAGACTCCGAGCTGAAAAGCTTCGGATGCGACTGGGAATTAACGCTAGAAGGAAGAAGTACATTTATCGACGAAGGTCGAAGACGCTGATCACGCTACTATTCAGGGGAGCGGAGTATAAATGTCAACAAATCCATATTCTCATACATTATTTGAAAACTTTAAAAATATGGGCATTGGGCATAATTATTAGGTCAAAGGACTCGACGTATGCTACGAGTGAAGCCAGAGAGGGCCAACTTGTCTATTATAGGTACAATCCGTCGGGGATACAGGCGTAAAATATGATCACATTTCATAGAACGTGAAAGTTTGAAAGTTATTATAAGCAGCTAGTTGCTACCTAATGTATTTGGTAATTTAATTGTATAAGGCATTTAATACATTTTAATATGATAAGCGTAGCATAATGAGTTTGCCTTTTCGGTCTTTCATTCAGTATTTTAGTCACTTATTATAAATGCGAAGTTACATTTTGACGTCACTCTTAATAATGACATTAATGACATAATATTTTTCTATTTAAGTTCTAAAGAAACTCAGAATCATGCTTCTAAGGATAATCCCGGTCGCATCCGAAGCTTTCACCTCAGAGTCCGGGGTCCGGATTTTCCAGTCTGCGTGTTTGTGTGAACTTCGATATATTCCGCGAAGCGACTGCCATTTTACCTCTAATCCTCCTCGACATCGACCTTAAGACCATCGACCATCGATAAAGTATAGCAGTTAGATCAGTTGTTTGACTTTTTAAGGGTCTAACTACACGTAACGACTACCATAGATGTTCGTAAGACCGACGGTTTAATGCATGGAAATGCCCAGACCAATGCAAATAGACATTCAAATTCAATGTTTATTTTTCCTGATTACCTCATTTAAACCACATCATGGAAGTCAACGGTTCAGTGCTTCAAAAAAAAAGATCGAAAAATGAGGTAAAGACCTCTATATCAGGCACAAACGAAGTATGATTTTACCAATTTGGCCATTGCTGATAGTTGTAAAGGTATGATTCCCAAGGTGACCGCATACGACAACTGCAGACGCATGCAGCACACAAGCGTAATTCCTTGCGGCTTCTAAATGATCCCCTTTATCCCTTTCGAAGTTTAACAAGTACCTAATGGGTACGCTGTATTTGCTGCATCGTTACGGAATCATACCTACCTTAAAAATGAATCTTTAAAAATGTATTAAAGCGCTCAAATTAATGCCTAATTTCCAGTTCCGTATCATCGTCGATACACGCCTCATCATTAATTCTAGGTCTAAGCTTTACTCAAAACATCACCAAATCGGTCAGACTGATTTCATTGATCCTTCGAATTCGAGCCAAAACTTGGCAGTTTGACCTTCGTACTAACTGGGTAATCCTTAATTAGACATGGTTTACTTGTAAGAGAATAGAAATTCTTATAAAAAAACGAAAGATTTAATACATTGATACATCATGCAAGTGGCAAGCTGTATTGTATATCTCTGTCTATTGCAATAGACATAAGATTTTATTTTCCTGATTCGTCATTCATCTACTACTCATTGATTCTACACACCCAAACAAATAATAAACATTTTTGAATTCTTGTTACTTCAGTGAAAACACAGAAAATAAAGCTGTGCTCAGTTCTAAGAGTAACTGCTGTGACTCACATTACAATAATAATCTAGAGGCTAATAATAGGCTGGTAAGTGTGACTGATATCAGCAGGATCAAGTAATGTCGATTCGAAGTTCGAACCAACATGCGTTTGTACAATAAAATGTACAGTGAATCATGTGTAAATTACGCTTGCATGACCGTCTAATGGATGCCTAAAAGGGGTAAAATTAAATGGCGGGTGGAAATAGTAAACACTAACTGTGGCCCGCGGTTTCGCCTGCATGGAAGTCTGATCACGTACCCGCAACTCACGGAAACTTAGTCCCTTAGGATATAAAGTATTCTATGTGTTATTCCAGACTATAATCTATCCCTGCCTGTACCAAATTTTAACCAGATCCGTTCAGCTGTTAGAGCGTGATTGATTAATCTTCAGTAACTTCCACATTTATAATATTACATAGTAGGAAAGGATAGGATTCACGTCACGAAGATAGAACATAAATCATATTTCTCATGTTGTTGTTTTGAATACGTACTCTTTTAACTGACTTAAAAAAAAGGATGTTATGACTTTTTTTATGTAAGCATGTTCAGCGGCGTATCCTTGCTTCCTTGTTATATTTGAACATAATGTATTATGATACTTATGTTGTTTTGTTTTGACGTACTCTTTCAACTGACTACCAAAAAAGGAAGTGATCTTTTATGTATGTACGTTCAG
Organism: Eilema depressum; assembly: GCA_914767945.1. Classification (NCBI taxonomy): domain Eukaryota; kingdom Metazoa; phylum Arthropoda; class Insecta; order Lepidoptera; family Erebidae; genus Eilema; species Eilema depressum. Next base: position 14,802,820 of record OU612031.1, read on the forward strand.
CGATGATTTTTTGCTCCCTTGTCATACCTATTTAAATTATTATTTTTGTTTTAAAGGGAGTGGACTTCTTTGCAAAGTTCTGAGGATATTTCCGCACAAAAATCCGCTATCTGCCTACGAATATATGCTGTGCAGACATATTTCTGGGTCGATCATCGTTTGTTTTTTATTTTATAATAAGTAAGTAGTTCTTCTGAAAAGCTTTTAGGCTCCATTTAGATCGAAATTGAAAGCAATGAAAGTTAATAATAACTTTAAATTTAAACTTTCGCGTTCGTTATTATACTGAGAATTTCTGCGGTCATGGCCTAGCCTAGACACAAACTGCATGATATTTCTACTAGGATAGGGTGCATGGCTATGTTCGCAGACAGAAAAAAAAAACTACCACATGACTCAACGTCAAAAGGACTAAAAATCTTCCGTAGCGCAGAACTATAAGTTCGTTTCCCGAGTCTCTTTAATCAATGAAATGAGTAATTTAGATGTGTCACAGAATTTTCTGTTATTTACACTTATTACGTTAGTCGACGATTGCTGAATGATGGACGAGGCTCTATGCAGACTTATCTTAGGGTCGGACAGTCAAATGTAGTCGCCCTCGCAAAAGTAAAATCAAGAGAAAGAGTAGGAGAGCGAATACCGGCAGGCTTATTAGCTAACTTTTCGCGACCAGCGAGCGAGCGATGAGCAGTAAGAACGAGATCACTGCGCGATGGATCGCGATACGTCAAAAAAATTGGTATTACGTAAGGATTTGCGATCAGATCGCCTTAACAATTATATGCTGCGGAACTGAAAAATAGCGATAGTTTTGTTTCTAAGACTAATTTATATGTGTTTCTTGATTTACCACTGGTTTATTACAATGAAAAGGAGATGGGGAGGCTTTCATACATTCTTGGGCCAAAAATGTAATAAGATGAGGGTGGTATCAATTAAGAGCATATAAAGTATTAAAACATCCCTGAAAATTCTGCAGATTTTGGATATCTGAGAGCAGAGTTATAAGAGATTTAGTAAAAGTGAGGTTATGCAAGAAATTGACATTTTAGAACTGTGATTTCTGTGGTGTTTTAATAGAAAGTGGTCATTTTTTTTATCTTAAAATACTTTTAAATTGTACTGTATTATATTTTACTCAGGGATAATGTACGAAAACTTACAAAGAGATTTTAAAGATATGGAGTACAAGGATGTTATGTTAAAAAAAAACACTTTAAATAATAATGATCTTTTATTCTTCTTCAATAATAATTAGAGTATTGTCTAAGAAGTGCGCAGGTGGAAATATATTACCTTATTCACTTCATTTTCTATGCCACAATTCACACAGAGATCCATGTCAAAATCCAAAATACCGAGCAAAACTCAAACAAGTAAACAAGTTTATCATTGTACTTTAAGGTAACCAGGAGCAAGCTGAGAAGTCCGTAAAGAGAAATCACTGTTAAGGGAATATAATCAAGAAATCAACTGGAAATACTCAAAACGCAGAAGTCAATTGATCATTGGATTTAAACCAATAAACTGATACAGCATACTGATATAGCACACTTTTGTACATATTTTATAAACAATTGTATATCCCATAAGCCGTGTAAATATACAATTTTTCGATAAAATAATTAATTTTGAAGATTGAATAAATAAACTGATTGACTGAAAATGGAGCTGTCAGCTGTCACAGCTTAAAAATACAGTTGATAAACACAAGAAATAATTAATCGATTAACGGAAATCGATTCAGAATTTATTTTTATTACACTATTATTTGGTATTTTAAATGGTTATTATTATTATTATGATTAAGTTTTGTTCAGTCTGATTGATTTAATATCAAATTGTGATACAAGTGTTTATATACGCAATATTGTTTAAATAATTTTTAGTAATCGATATTTTATTTTGCTACTGGAATAAACTTAGTTTTAAGATTTCTCGTCTTCCAGACTTTCAATTGAGCTGGTTTTTTAATATTTTGAAATAGAAAAAAATACTGCTTTTTTTAAGTCATATCTCAACTCATTACAATTTTGGCCCAGAAGTCCCCGTCTCCTTTCTGTATTTATTATTTTCACAATGGCGGCCATTAAAAAAGGACCTTTTGAGTGATCGCGATGACATTTCTTATCGCGCCTTTTTCGCTGATCGCTTTCTGTCAAATGTGATACGTAATACCAATTTGTCGTTTTTGTGCGATTACCGCGCAAATTTTGCTATCGCGAGTTAGCTAATAAGCCTGCGGGTTCTGCAGTACAAGTTTTGGATGCAGCCGAGACTAATAATGTGATGACGAGATGAAAGGAAAAAGCCGGTTGGGGTTTCGAAAATTTACCTACCACTGACAGTCGAAAACAGACCATCTCTACTCGTCTCCCCAATCCGTCAGCGCAGGGTAGGCAGGTATAAATTTTAGGGGACCATTGGGTTCGTAGTTAACTCCGATACTTCGAACTGCTCATTTGAAATGCTGGTGCACCTTTGAGTAGAAGCTAACGGAATTTTGATTTCGTATTCGTTCCTTGGTGGTACCATAGGAAAGTGAATTATTTAACGGTATAATACCAAGTGGGTACGCATTACTTAATGTATTATTTCTGGGGTTCCGTAGACGCTACCGCAGACGGTAAATTTCGGCTGAGGAAGGAACGCCTTGTAAAGAGCTGCTACGAGGATTTCCACGTTTCACTCTGACTAGCAGAGGCCATATTGGAGAGTAGGCAAGGGGCGGGCTGGTTCTCTGAGCGCCGGCATGGTTGTAACAGGACAGCTGCCTGTCACCCTAACGACCTCGCTTACCGGCGGATTCTCGCCTTTTCGGAGTTCAATGAGGACACCGTGCTTCCCACACCCGACGGGGACATTTAAAAACTTTAAATGGCCCAAGATCAATTAGGGTGCCAGGAAAATTCCGGTAATTGAGATTCGAGAGAGAGAGAGAGAGATATTTCAGTCGATCCTAGTCCGACATAACTACCCTTGATGGCCGAAGGGCCTTCGCGTGCAAACCTGACTCGCACTTGACTGTTTTTTTTTTATAAAAAAATGATTCAACTTCCCAAAGTTCATGGACAACAATAAGTGAGAATATAAAACTAGTTTACGTTTACGAACAAGTTTTAAATGAAATGAGTGTAGAATTTGACCTTGTGAGGTAATATTTTTTATTATGTGAAATAAAGATTGACATAGTGCATTGTATTTTCGATTTACAAGTACCTAGAGTGAAGTACTGGGAGTCCATAAAGGGGAGAATGCAATTAAAAAAATGTTGTAAATATTAGGGAGGGGAAGGCGGGGGGGAAGGATAGGGGGAAGGATAGGGGGAGGGGGGGGGTGGAGGTTTGAGGTAGTAATTGTAACATTTGTGTCTTTTAATCTTATGTGAGTGGGCACTTTGGAGAATTTTTTAGGTACAGTTCCATTAGGATAGTATGAAAACCATCCTATCCCTTAATTGACTTCTACAACACTCAAGGAAAAAGATGGGTCAACCCTCATATTGTAGGTATTTTCCCGAAACCATGTGGTGTCAATATCTTTACTTAGTTATCATAAACATCATTCCAGCTTTCACATAATACTACTTGGTTTGCCTTCTGTGAGAGAGCCAGCCATCTAAGCTACCAACACTGAGAGAAAACCTACAACAGGACCTCACGTGTTAATCAGTAGGTCTACGGGGTTGAATTTTCTGTTAGCTTAGGCCTCAAAGGTCTGAGGCCACACAGATATGCATTATGTGCACTAACACCACCTCGCTTATTAGGATACTAGTTTTTAATTAATGTAGAAAGTTAGACTATCTTTTTTTAATAAAGCAGTAGTTACACATCTTTTATTTTTCATTTTACTTTTAATCACTGAAGTTACTGAATATTTATGGTTAAATAATATTAAAAATATGTGAAAGGAAATTATTGCAGGCGAGTTATGTATCTTATTGGAATTGCTGTCAACAAGAGACTTATAAGAACGGTAATATTTGCTGGTCTACCAAGTAGTCAGATTTTAGTCATGTGGTAGGATTTTTTATAAATATTTAGTCGGTCCTGTGACTTCCCCCTGCCTGATGGTAAGCTAGGGTAAAAGCCAAAAAGTAATTAAGGATATTTTACTTCTCTGGAGTGAGCCAAAATATATTTGTTTTAATGTTTGGGGACTTTTTTTTAAGATAAAGACGTGACACGAATGATTTGTAAAAATATAATTAAACAAAATTCTTACCTTCGTTTTCCTCATCAATTTTGAGCGCTTTAGAAATATATTCGAACGCTTTTCGATGGTGATGTTTTTGTTTGGCCAGCAAGGGGTCCCCAGGGCCCACATTGTGTATATGAGACATCTCTTCACTTGCAGCTAATTCTGTAGACACTATACCGTCTTTCACCACAACTTCTAAGTTACACTCGCCTGCTTTTCGCGGCTTGTGCATGAGCCGATGGGATGCCGTATACAGATATTTAAAAATTATAAAAAGTTGATATAAAATTGATCTCAATACGTTGAAAAGGATGATGATTGGGAAAGAAACAACATAAAGATTCCTTTTATGGACCGAAGGTTGCGAGCCATTTCGCAACGCTGACCCCTTTGCTAGGTCTGCATCTGCCTTCTTCGACTTTCGGTTCGGGGACCTCGTAGTTTTACGCGACAAACGGCCACCATTTGAATCGTCGCCGGACACCATCAAGAACACCAACACACCGAATAGTTTAATACAAAATCTCCATACAATTTTCAGACAAAGAAATACGAGCTTATCCTACTCCCTATCATAAATACAGCAAAAAAAATTGTGATCAGTGAAACGTATTATTGACAAAGTTTGACGTTTGTCACGCTTGCACCCCAGACTTCAAAATGTTTACTGGCATAGTAGTTTTGATAACCTTCAAGAACAAATTAATTTCTGTCAATGAAACAAACAATAGAAGTTGAATACAGAATATTTTGTATAATATTCTATTTATATACATGACATAATCAATTGAAAAAAATACTGAACTCAAAAATATATACTTGGTAGTTTTGGAAGATAAGTAGCAACCCTGAAAGATGCGTTTTATTATTCTCTTACTTTATGAACTTAAATAAAAATGTATGCAAAATACTTACCCTTTTTCATTGTGATATTTAAATTATAAATTACTACTTGTACTTATTTTTGCAAACATGCAAACATTTTTTAAACAATAAAGTTATTAAGATTATCATCAATCCCTTTTTCAACTAAACATATTTAGGAGACGTCAAGGTTGTCATTATTGTCAAGAATGTCAAGTCAATCAAAAAAAAAAGTGCAAACTGCAAAGTGACAGCTGTGAATAGCAGTTTGGATTATATACTTTTCCCAAAAATTGCATCAGCTTAGCCATTAATAATAGCAGTATTATTGGAAGTAAATTAATACAAACTTACGTGTTATTTACCTACATATTCCTCAGGTAAATTGGTGCAGTACTTTATTCTAACCTTTTATCAGCGCTGATTTGGCAATTCGATCGTTGCGAACCATATTTGATAAGTTTTTACCTGGAATTATAGTACTTAAGCGTCACTAATCTACGGATTTGCATTCTTTCTACTACAGCATATTGTTTTATGTCATTATAACGTGTAATATGTAGTAGAACATCAGGTAAATGATACTTACTTTTTTATATTACAGTATGACTGAAAACCAGGAAGAACAGTTGAGCCAGCTGTCTGTTAACGATGATGATGACTTTGTAGACCCATGGACTGTTACCGGCAAATCTGAGACTGGGATAGACTATGATAAATTAATAAGTGAGTCATCAATTTAAAACTTCAGACTAAAAGAATAATATAGACTTGTGCATGGACACAAAAATTGCGAGCGAGATGGTACTACTTTTACTTAATATAGCTTCACTCGCTAGTTCCATACATTCCATCTATGGTGTTCTTTTAGTCTGAGTTTAAAACTTGCTTTTGAAAATGTGGCCTGTATTTTAATAGGTGTATCAATCCTCAAATGTCTATTTGCTTAAATATCTCCATTAATGTACATATACTTTTAAGGGTTCTGTACCCAAAGAGTAACAATGGAACTAAGACTCAACTGTCTATCTGGCTATCACCAGGCTGTATCTCATGAACCACAATAGCTAGACAGTTGAAATTTTCACAGATGATGTATTTGTTGCCATTATAAACAACAAACACTAAAAACAGAATAAAATAAATATTTAAGGGGACACCAAAATCACAAATGAGATTTTAAAGAATGCTAGATAATAGCTTGGAACTGTTGTGCTTGAGTCCCAATTGGCTGGTTTTTCTTTTAATGATATGATACCCTTCAGCTGAGACCTGAGAATGTCTCCTTTTTCAGATTACACACTTCTCATAATGTACACTTGGCTAAGTTGACTGCCCCCCCTCCCCCATGGTGATATGTGGTGAGGTTTTAGACTACCCCCCCCCTAGCCAAAATCACGTGTATTTTTTTCAAATACTTAATGCTAGAAAATTAGGCACCGTGACCAAAAATAGCACTTTATGTGAAAAAATAAATACATGTGATATCTCAATATACCCCTCCCTCCCCCCTGGTGATATTTCGGACCCCCCCCCCCTGTTAAGCCTCACATGATTGATGGACAGCCCCATAGTAGATTAGGCTAATATATCTGTTATTTTATGTTTCCAGAAAAGTTTGGCAGTCAAAAGATAGATGATGAAGTTCTACAGAGATTTGAAAAAGTCACTGGCAAAAAAGGTGGGTGTTGTATTTTGTTATTTTAACAAAACATTAAATACTTTTGGTTTGTTGTCCTTGACACTGATAAACAATTCAACATTACATTGCTCAAATGCTCACATTTACCCAACATTTCAATGAAATTGTACCAATGTACCAATTTTCAATGTGGGGTCGGCAGAGTGTGTCCATTGGCTACTGTAACCACTTTCCATCAGGTGGGCTGTGAGCTTGTAAAAAAAAAGTTAAAACGGGTAAAATTTCATTTGTGTTTGAGTTGAAACGAGTCACAATTGGACCAAGGATCTGACTAGTCTATAACAGGGGCTTTAAAAAGTCATAAAATAGATTACAAATCAGAAATATAATAATTTCAGTTATATAAAATTCTCTAATATAAAATTTATTTTCCAGCTCATCACTTCCTCACCCGTGGGATATTCTTTTCGCAACGTGATATTCACAATATCCTGAATTTACATGAAGCTGGAAAGAAATTCTACTTGTACACAGGACGTGGGCCATCCTCGGAGAGTATGCATATTGGGCATATGATACCCTTCATGTTTACAAAGTGAGTGGAAGACATGTTAACTATATGTAGTCAAATTAGCCTACCTATTGAAGGAGACATACTTGTGGGACTGGTGGCAGGTGCGGTCTGAGGAGGGGAGGGGGGGGGGGGGGGGGCTATTAACCCCCAAAATCGTGCACGTCAAATTTTAGGCTATGGCTGCACCTGACTGGAGGCAACAGTACACGAAGCTTATGATGACACTGAACCGGGTCTTCATAACTCTTCTGTAGTGTTTGTGGCTAAAGGTGACGACTTTTTGGGAACAACTGCCACCTGATCTCCCAACCCTGAGAGGAAATTCTGCGCCAGTCTCGTCTGTTGTTTTGTGGGTGCACTGTCTTACAGGTGAGGTTGGTTTGGATCTCAAGGATGTTGGTAGCACCCAATACAACTTGGTCACCACTTCTATGGTCCATTCCATATATCTATGTCGTAACATTCGTAACCATGGGCGTACCCAGAGAGGGGAAGGGGGGGGGGGGGAGATGGCCAGCCTAACCTTACTCTGCCACATAGCTATTAATTTTAAAACACACGACAACAACTCACGTTCACTTTCGCCTCCTCCCTTAAAGAAAGCTATTTAATAAATTGTCTTCACCTTTCAGATGGCTGCAAGACGTATTTGACGTTCCACTGATTATCCAGCTGACTGATGATGAGAAGGTGCTGTGGAGGGACATCAAGATTGAGGACGCTCGGAAGATGGCCCACAATAACGCCAAAGATATCATAGCTGTAGGATTTAGACCAGAGAAGACATTCATATTCAATAATTTAGACTTTATTGGGTAAGTTGAACACAGTACACTACAATTTTACTTTGTTAAGTATTGCCACATGAAAAATATTGTACCTTTTGTGGTAGATTTATACTTTTTTTTGTAACGTTTTTACATAATCAATTACCATTATTGAAATTTGTAATTGGAATTACTAGTATTCCCTCAGTTGTACTATTTTGCTTGTGTTAGGAGATGGTTCGATGCCCCGAGTACGAAAAATATTTGAATACGAATATTTTTCGTGCTGGGGGAACTGGTTTGGTTGGTTATATGACCAAGGTTCAAACACGCGACCTCTCAATCGAGTCCAACGCCTTACTAGACTACCGCTGTTTCAATAATCGTGGTATAACGCAATTATTGTTCTATATTAAGTCAATCTACTCGTGAATCAAACCCAGGTCCTCTTACACAACATTTACATTCGATGCCACTGCACCACTAAAGTTTTCCTGTATTCGTTATTTTTTTTCATTTTTCAGCCAATGTCCCGCCTTCTACCAGAACATGGTCCGGATACAAAAATGCGTTACATTCAATCAAGTGAAGGGTATCTTTGGGTTCGGGGACTCCGACATCATCGGCAAGATCACCTTCCCCAGCATTGAGGCCGCCCCAGCCTTCTCAACTAGCTTCCCCTTCATATTCGATAATAAAGTTGTAAGTATTTGTACAGCCTGTGTGGCATGGTGGTAGTGAACGCGTGAGTTTGATCCCCGCTCAGTGCAAACATGGTGTAGCACACGTCCATAGGCCAGGCCCTCGATTCTGCTAAAGCACAACCATTGTCACACTACAGAGATTGCGAGATAATTCCATTTGATTTTAGCCTTTAAATTAATGCAGTTAAAGTTTAAAATTAAATGGCTTTTTGTAGAGCGAATGAGACAGTGTAATGAAACTTTTTTCATTTAATTTTGGACTTTGAGTCTGTAGCAATAAAGTCTAAAATTTATTGCCACTTTTTGCAGTCTCGGTGGTATGGCAATGGTTATGCTTTAGTAGAATCGACGCCCAGGGTAACTACTTTCCATCAGGTAGGCTGTGTGCTTGTCTGCAACATAAGTGGTATAAAAAATGTAAAAAGTATTTAAAGACTTCACAAAAAGTTTTTTTCACTTCTAAGAGGTTTTTCACTTCACATATAAATTATCACAATTTGTAAAAAAAAGGTCTCTTTTCACTAAAGCGCGGGGTACGACGGCGGCGATGAAGGCTGGCGCGCCTTCTACCAAAACATTCACGCGCCAACGTCTCGTTTTCTCGCGACTTGGGTTCATTATAATATATGTACCGATAACTATATCTCAATCAGATCAATCAGCCTATCGCAGTCCACTGCTGTACATAGGCCTCTCCCAATATTGAGAGGCTTTGACCTACTATTTCCACGCTGGCCAGACGGGTTAGTACAGGGTTTTATTCCGAGTTTTCTCTCGCAGTGATATCGTTTGCGTTTTTTTCCGCTAGCCGCCTCTTACGACACTCTTTGGATGAGATGGGGTGTTGATACTTGTACTATTTCACCGTCATCAGGAGCCTATATTTTCATCGTGCGAAAAATCCCCACGGAAAACTCCCCCGACGTAGCCGGTGGGGGAGGTTATGTCGGACTCGAGCCGACTAAAACGCACGCCATCTGTGGGCTGTCGGTTGCCGGAGGTGAGATTGTCGTAGCCATGTAGCCATCTCTCGATCTGGCCCTCTTCCGGTGTAGGGACCACAGAGTCCCCAACTGACTATAGCTATACCTAGGGTAAAACACCCAATATTATTGGCACCTTAAGCGAAATTTGTAAAATAATTATCATCTACGGAAATTATACGCCTTTTTAAGAGAAGAGAATAGTAAAAAGTAATAGTAGGAATATTGTTTCACGTTATTTTGATCGTAAGCAAATATTTAATTACCTGTAATTATTAAAAAATTACAGTTTTATCCAATTTTATATATTTGCCCATATATTGGCATAGGTAAACCAAACTATTGGCATACATCAGACCATTGCCATTTGAAAAGGATTAACTATAGAAAAGTCTTTACTTATTGCAGATAAAGTTGACGATTGTGAGTTCTTGTTTTTTTACATAAAACATAGCTGTGCCAATAATTGGAGGAGTGCCAAGATTAGGTATGTCTCCCCTATATTGCTTTTTTCTTTCTCAGCTGCCGTGCCTGATCCCATGCGCCATAGACCAAGACCCATACTTCCGCATGACGCGTGACGTAGCAGCTCGTCTCAAGCTGCCCAAGCCGTCGTTGATCCACGCAACCTTCCTGCCAGCGCTGCAGGGGGCTCAGCAGAAGATGTCCTCCAGTGATCCCAACGCGTCTATATTTTTGGATGATAGCCCTAAGCAGATTAAGAATAAGGTATAACTCTTGATTTCTATGTTAATAGTATTCTAGTATGATGAAGTGCCCGCTTGACGGTAATAGGCTCGCCCCCTCTTACGTAGAACCGAATATTATAGTTGGTGAAATGTGGGTGTTAATACATCTCTGTCTATCTCTTCGGGATTTATAGGTGTGAATATAATTATGTACCTATTTGAAATGTCTGCAAAGTGAACTTTTCAACTCGGCGTGGATGGCCAATATTCAAAACTATGAGGGATAACCAAAAGTACCTACATCTTGCTCGGGCCCAACTGCATCATTGGATTTTTGAAAAATCATTATTCCTGGCCAAGAATAGAATCCAACCTATGGGCTTAAACATTTGAAAATGTCACTAATACGAATCAAATTCTGAAAAGTTATGCAGCATATTAAAAAAAAATTGCAAACAGTTTTTTTATTTTTATTTACGTTACGTACAACTCTAGATGTGCCTGATTAATAGAAATATATCTGCTTCTCTTTCAGATCAATAAGTACGCGTTCTCCGGCGGTCAGCCAACCGTGGAGGAGCACAGACAGAAAGGCGGGAACACCTCTGTAGATATATCTTACAAGTACCTCACGTTCTTCTTAGAGGACGACAATTTGTTGGCAGATGTAAGTACGAGTACCTATTGCATTTTTGCAGTCTTGTTGTTGTATTTCTAGGTACTAGTATGGTAATGATGTATGACAATAACTATGAAAGTAGAAGCGGAAGGTGAATGCTAGGAGAAAACTAGGCTGGGAAACATGTGGGAACATACAATCACACCTCTTTCCCATGGGGTAAGAGGTGTGATTGTATGTTTCCTCATGTTTCCCAGCCTAGTTTGTATGTATATATAAAATCGTATATATACATACATACAATATAAAATTGTGTATAGTATGTATGCATATATAAAAGTTATTATACAAGGTGATTTTGTAGTCGTTTCGGAGCGAAAGATTTTGGGCACAGTTTCGATAGCGAAAGCGTCTGGAAATTTTAATTTGGCGAAAAAAAAAAAACTTTTTATTTTAATGTATGGGAATAATGTACAGGTGAACGGCATAATGTATGGCGGTTGCAACAAAAAAAAGTTTTTTTTCGCCAAAATAATACTTCCAGACGATTTTGCTAACGAAACTGTGGCCAAAATCTTTCGCTCCGAAACGACTATAAAATCACCCAGTATAAAGATATTGAAATCTACAATACAACAAATAGTTTCGTATCCAACTGTACCTATTTTCAAAAATTAGTATTTTTCAACTTCATTATAGATACGATGTAGCCATAATGCGATATCAACATCTAAAAAAATAAAATGTTATTTTTAACTTCCCTTAACCTGCGATCTGCCTTGGCTAGGCATTTAGCTGGTAGTCAAAAGATTTATTAATGGCATGGATGCAATACTCCCAGTATTCGATGCCCGCTCAGTACTGCAAATAATGTGTAGGTATGCATGAATACGTCTATTTGAAAGAAAGAAAGAAAGATAGATTTATTGCTATAAATTCGCAAAACACAATGACAGAAAAAAAATAAATGTATGTAAACATTTCTTAACACGGTATTGCATTGGTCTGGGTATGTACCTCGGAAAGTACGTTAAGCCGTCGGCAGTCGCTTCATGGAAAACATCGAAATTCAGCCAAACACGCTTTTAGACTGAAAAATGCGGACCTCAGAGTCCGAGGTGAAAACTTCGAATGCAACCGGAGCTAACGCAATGCTGATGATGGATGGAATACTTCTAGTGGAGAATCCATATAGGTATTAAGGCCCGTATTCTAGAATGCCACTCAGCAATCTCGATTTATCTGAGGATAGATTGTATAGAACTATAGACAGTCTGCCTGACAGCCTTTCAAATCTGTAGAATCCGTGCATACAATCTTGCCTCAGGTAAATTGAGATTCAGCTGAGTGGCATTCTAGAATACGGACCTAAGTCTTTTGAGATCCTATTCTTAGATAAGAGGAGGTCCTAAAAGGAGTCTTATCTAAAATAACTCTTTCTTTTTCACAGATAAAGAAAAAATACGAATCGGGTGAGATGCTAACAGGGGAACTGAAGAAGATAGCAATAGATACCATCACTCCTTACATCCAAGGTTATCAGAAACGGCGGTCCGAAGTCACGGATGAGGTTATGCAAGAGTTCTTCAGGATCAGGCCGATCGATGTTTAGAACTATGTGAGAATGTTTGTGGACTTCATACGAGGCTCTTCTGAAGGTGGTCATATGATATTAAATATGTACTAAAACTTTTCTGTCAGGGGTCTTATTCGCTATTGCCAATCGTAACGTAAACTATTGGTCACGCATTTTCACTTAACTATTCACATTCATGCCATTGGTCAATCGTCGAAAATTGCAGAAAATATGTTTAGTTTTTTTATCACGGCATCACCTGATGGCAAGTGTTACCATTACCTAATTGCCACTTGTCTAGGGGGGCAGTACAGAATAATATTATTAATTCTGTAATAGGTACTAGTTTTTTTGATATGGTATGATTATGATAAGATATGTTAACGCTTGGCAATAAAGAATAAGGCAACAGGATATTACTGCATTTCGCGTATGAATCTAGTTTATTATCAGCAAAAGAGATAAGTATACACCTTTTGATATAAAGTTGTATGAATATCTTTTTTGCCGACTGTACCATGGTATGAAATAATTACACAATCTGGCCCTTGATTTTGCTAAAGTAGAACCACTGTTTCGGCGGGAATCGACTATTTCCCGTTTGGGCGAAAACTATTAAATATTCAATTTAAATAAAATTCAGGTCAGCTAATGAGACGTATGATTCTTTCAGTTACAATAGTGAAAAGTGAAGTGATCTGATTTCAATTATAAAGGTTGTCAATTTGACTTGTAATTGTCTTGAATGATGACATTTCTTAATTAGGACATTCACAGCTTCGCGGATTGCTCCTCAGTTTGTCAGACGTGAACAACCACTGTCATTGGTATGAGCGGATCTAGGGGGGGTCAAGCCGGGGCACGCGCCCCGGGCGGCAGCATCAGGGGGCGGCAAAATCAAATTTTGCAGATGAAAGGAGGGGCGGCCTTGCCTTATTTTATTTTATTTAAAACTTCATGCACATAAGTACACAGGCGGACTTAATGCCATAGGCATTCTCTACCAGTCAACCTAATAGGTGGTGCAGAGAATAAAAAAAGTACCCTGGACCCCGATGTCGATGTCTCCACCAGTGCTATTCAGAGGAGTTGATGGCTCCCTGTTCCCAGTGCAGCCGACGAAACACGTTCCACCGCAAACTACTGAGCCTCGGTCGCCTATGGCGCCCAGTGTGGATGACGACGACGACTCGAGGTCACTTGGGTAGAACTAGAGCTTGCGGTGCAATGCTCAGAGCCAAGAAGTAATAAAACCGTCCGGGACGAGGTGCGCAAACTCTTTGAAAGAGTTATAGGGAATTGCCTCATCGGACACCTCTCCAGGTTGTGGCCGGAGATGGCGAATGGCCAATATCGCTTCAGCCAGAGGCGCTCCACCGTAGATACCATCATGCGCATGACGGCTCTGGAGAACAAACCGGTCAAAGTCAAAGTCAAAAATAATTTATTCTGTATAGACCATCAAAACGGCACTTACAAAACGTCAATAATATACATATATGTACTAAAGACTAGCTTAGCAAATGGACCACCGGTTCGAAACGCGGCCCCGGCCTGAGAAGACTCCGGCAAGAAACTCAGCGGGCTTTTTTTTTTTGGTCTATTTACAAAAAATGCTTAGTCTACTTAGTCTAAATACAATCATTTGTTTGAGAAGCATGCATGAGTGAACAGCTCAATTCCAAGCAAGTTTATCATCTAAATATTCTTGTATTTTATAATAGCCTTTTTGGCACAATTTCCTCCTAACTTCATTTTTAAATTTATGTATGTCCTTGGACATCGCCAATGCGTTCAACACCTTGCCCTAGACTTACCTCAGGGATGCGCTCGTGTATTATGAAGTGCATCTCTACCTTCGCCGCCTAGTCGGGGCGTATAATCTGACAGAGAGAGCCATCATCTACTACCTAACAGTGACCGGCCTTGGTCGTCATCAAATACTCTGCAGAGATCGGTCTGGGTCGACCCCAGGGGTCGCTCGTGTCAACTCCTGTGGAACATCGGATACGACTGGGTGCTTTGCAATAGGTTCGGTAAAGCTTCAGGGTGCATCTCCGAAGTCTGGTCTCGAAATTGCTATATTAGTAGTGAAGCTTGACGTGAGAGCAGGGACGGGAACCCGAGCCTCGAGAAATCCAGCTCCACCAGGACGTCATGGTGGAGTAGAAGGAACGACTTAACGACTTGGGCAACCGAGCGCAAGGTAAGCCGTGTTATCGGCGGTAAGACCCATCATGGAGGACTGGGTAGAGAGGCGACACGGACGGAGCCTGCTGTACCGGGTGATGCAGGTGATCTCCAAGGGAGGGAGAGCGTGAGCGCGCACGGCGCGATGTGCTGAAAGATGGGTTATACTTATGACTCAAAATAAAATCCTATCGGATAAGAAGACACCCCCCCCCCCCACGGCGAAAAAAGGGCAGGGGCAGCATTTTCGGTTTTTGCCCCGCCTTAAAAAAATTGAAGATCCGGGGCTGCATACCACAGCTACCAAAATTTAATGCCAATTTTTGCAGTGACAGTCACTGCAAAAATTGACATTAAATTTTAGACTGTATTGCTGTAGACTTAAAAACGAAAAAGTTTCATCACACTATTTAATTCACTCTACAATAAGTCATTTCATTTTGGACTGTGGTACGACAGTGGTTTTACTTTAGCAGAATCGAGGGCCTGCTTGATGGGATGATAATAGTGCCTAAAACACTCATAATATTTCGACACCTGCAAATAAAAAAATATATTTTGTCATATGACATGTGACAGAATGAAAATGTATCTCCATCTCTTTTTCTGTCATCGATAAAGACCAAGATGGCAATATATTTTTGTCCTGTCTAACTCGTTTGGTTAAATTTTTGTAACAAAGAAGTCTGTGAAAACAACAGTTACGTCATTCTATTATTTCAAACAGATATTTATTGCACGGAATATAAAATGAAAAGAAAGTGTCTTGCAGCTATCGTTTGTGGGCTATAATGCTGTACAGGTACGGAACGCAAACGTGTACGTGCGTGTGAGCGTGCGTGCGTGCGTGCGTGCGTGAGTGCGTGCGCGCGTGCGCACGTGCGCACGTGCGTGCGTGCGTGCGTATGTGTGTGTGTGTGTGTGTGTTTATAGTCACAAGTTTATATGCAGACGACGACGTGCAAAAGTATTTTCATTTGATTTTATATCCTGCGGTATATTCCCTTAAAAGGACTGGAGCCGCGTTATTATGTTAAGTTTTATATTTTTCTAATAATAATAAGTATAGTTGCCGCCATATATCTTGACCCCAGTCACGTTAGAACATTTTACTCTATATGCGCAGTACACGTGGGTGTCTTTTGAGGATAGCAGGGTGCTACGTCGTCGGAGGAGCTCAAATTCACCAATCATAGATTATAGATCCAACCCCACCACACGGACCGCACCGGCCCGCATCGGAACGTATTTTACAATCTTTAAACAAAATTAAATCTTATTATCACAGTGTTTAAAGTTTATATTACGGACGGAGCCGATCGTGTGCCGGCTCCGTTCACCCTTCGACATACGTCAAGCTGTCGTGCGTGACTTGGTAATATAAACTTTAAACACTGTGATAATAAGATTTAATTTTGTTTAAAGATTGTAAAATCCGTTCCGATGCGGGCCGGTGCGGTGCGTTTGGTGGGGTTGGACCTTATATCAAACCAATACGTGCACGACAGGCTCTCGTTTCTCTCGCGACTGGTTGTCAAGATATACGCCGCCAACTATACATGACATACAATTTTTAAGACTGACATAGTCAGTACATACATTTAAGATGTAAGTTAAAGTTAAGCTAAATAGTATTGTTTAATTTAAACTTCAACTATTTATTTATTTAAATACTCACGCCTGTTTATCATTGAGGGGGTGGGCAAAGACAGATTTCGCCAATAATTCCGTTTCTATAGGGGGTACAGGGTTTGATTCCAGATTCAAATATGATTAGTGAGTATTTTTAAGCAGGAAATTCATTAATAATTTTTACACTGTTATAAAAATGAAAGGTTTAAATTTTAGATTTCATGGTTTGTAATTTTTGTGCTTCGCTGTAAATACTGATGCTTTGACTATATACAAATTTTATAGACATAGTATAAGCCACAACAACGCGGCGTAACAAATAGCTACTATTTTCGTACTAGTTTTACGTCTCATAACATACACACATTGACATTAGCTTACTCACATATTAATGCGTATTTCGAACAGTCTTTTAAATGTTTGCGATACATTTTGTAAAAGTTTATTTACATCAGACGAGTGAATGCTCATTCTATCCATTCTACGTCAAATTCTATTAGTGTAATTCTCTTGTCTACCTCTCTATGTACGTTTGATCTAAATACACTTTTAGAATTACTGTGTCTATACAGTATATAGTCAAAGTACTGATGGTATAATGAATGGCTGTGCAATAGGCATAACATTATTTATTCATTCATTGCTAAAGTGAAATAAATGCACTATCATTTTATGACTGTTTTTTATTTTAAATTGGAAAAAGCGAAATCAATACTCGGGCAGGACTCGAACCCGCGATCTTTCCCTTTCAGGGGGAATGCTCTGACCACTGAGCCACCGAGCTTCGCCCGAGATTGATCCAAATTTTCCAATACATCCATCTTAGGGCGATGGTGGGAGCCATCTACCGATATTCGTACGAACTATACGTTTTTTATTATTAAAACCCCGTCTTTAGTAGAGGCGTCCGCCCATACAAACAAAGGTATATACACTCACAACTATATACCCAAAAGAGTAGGCAATGGAGTAGGTTTTACGCCACTGACACAACTTACCCGGGAATATATCAAAATCGATTACGATTGGAAAAAAGTGAAACGATTCTGACGGAACTCGGGCCACTGACTACTCGGACCATCTACCATGTGATGAAAGTAATGTCGTAAAGAAGGCGTTAACTATGGAAGTGGACGGCTACAAGGACAGAGGAAGACCTAAGAGGAGATGGATGTAGGATATGAAAGATGATATGGCTAGTAAGAGAGTGAATGTTGAGATGACTGCAAACAGAGTTGAATAGAAAAAGCATACATGTTGCACCTACCCCAAATAAGGATCCAAATGAGATAAAAGATGATGGTTGAGTGCTATTTGTAATTTCAATTTCTGAAAATTACAAGCCACTGAAATCTGCGATCTCCTATGCTTATACCGTGACTAAGAACATCACACTTTAAGTATATGTAACTAAAGTATTAAGTAATTCGTTCATCGACGAGAAAATACGGCTTTACTCACCTAGAAGATACAAAAATAAGCGAAACACCTCACAAAAATGCTTAACAATGAAAGTTTTAAATAGATTACCATAAAAATGGAAAACATTTTGATCAACATGGGAGTCCACGGTGTCACGGAGGTTCTACACAAAACAAACAGGCGACAATAGCTCATGAGACAATGGCGGTCCTCTTCTGAAACCTTTAAAATTGTAGCACACACTTGTGCACACAACGCCAGTTTGATCGAATATGCATTACAATAGAACAGAAATGTAGATGACACAGTCCTCAGCTGGAACAGGTAGCGATCGGGTGTTCTTGTATCTTCAAGAAAGTTCTTGAAGAAATTCTTGTATAAATTTGTGATGACGCAGACTCAGTGAAAAACAACATTGTTCAGTGTTTCAAAAGTGGACCTTTAAGAGAAAGCAATTTCTTCATCTTACAGTTCTTCTTTAACGGTAGCAATCCTAAAACTAGATACATGCGTGCCATATGGTTAAATAAATAGTTACGTTAATACATATTTAAGTTGTGAATCATGGAATACAATTTTAATTGACACGTTGGCATTATATATAAAGTTAGGTACTATTATTTTCTTAACACCAGCTTAAAAACAGATGACTAATAAGTGTTTTTCAAAATCAGAAAGGAATTTTGACGTAATTAGCTTGAAATTATCATAATGTACAATCAGAGTTATGACGACGAGGCTCCACTACCTCTCATAGCAAACTACACTGTGGTTAAAGAAGATGACGAAGAAAAGAGGGAACCAGACGATCGTGTCATTCTAGAAATAGGAAGACAAGATGAGAAACCAAGAGAAGAACTTACCTTTTCTCATAAGAAGTATGATAAGACTATATCTCATCATAGGTCGTACGTGCTAGAAGACTATGAACCAAGACGGATCACTTATTTCAGACCTCATGAGTTAGATCATAATAATCCTGAAGGTAAGAGAAGTTAATAGTATTAAAATAAAGGATAATGATATTAGAAAGTGTCAAACCAACAAACAAAATAGTAAATAAGTAGTTACGCAATTGAATGACGAGTTTTACGCAGTACACAATACACAATAATGATGCATGTTACAAGTAAAACGTTTTTCCTAAATATCACGCATGGTAAGCTAAGTCGTGACTGGGTACTAAATAATAATTTTAGGATCATCATCATCATCATTTCAGCCATAGGAAGTCCACTGCTGGACATAGGCCTCCCCTATAGATCTCCAATAGGACCGGTTGGAAGCGTCTCGCATCCAGCGCGTTCCCGCGGCCTTTATGAGGTCGTCTGTCCACCTTGTGGGTGGATGTCCTACGCTGCGCTTGCCGATACGTGGCCTCCACTCGAGGACTTTTCGACCCCATCGGTCATCAGTCCTCCGTGCTATGTGCCCTGCCCACTGCCATTTCAACTTGCTAATCCGCTGGGCTATGTCGGTAACCTTGGTTCTTCTACGGATCTCCTCATTTCTGATTCGATCTCGCAGAGAGACTCCGAGCATAGCCCTCTCCATAGCTCGTTGGGCTACTTTGAGCTTACTCATAAGGCCCATAGTGAGGGACCACGTTTCAGTGCCATAAGTCATCACTGGTAACACACACTGGTCGAAAACCTTCGACTTGAGACACTGAGGTATGTCGGACGAGAAGACATTGCGTAATTTTCCGAACGCTGCCCAGCCGAGTTGGATTCGGCGATTGACCTCTTTCTTGAAGTTGGACCTACCTAACTGGACTACTTGTCCTAGGTAGACGTACGAGTCAACAACTTCAAGAACCGAGCTCTCAACAGATATCGGGGTAGGTACAACATGGGCATTGCACATCACCTTTGTCTTGTCCATGTTCACTTTAAGACCCACCTGTTGAGAAACTCGGTTGAGGCCTTCGAGCATCGTGTTGAGATCTTCCATCGATTCTGCCATGACTACAATATCGTCGGCAAACCGGAGGTGAGTGATGTATTCGCCATTAATATTGATGCCGAATCCTTTCCATTCCAGGAGCTTGAAGGCATTGTCCAAAGTGGCCGTAAACAGTTTCGGAGATATCACGTCTCCCTGTCTTACGCCTCTTTTCAAAGGGATCGCCCTCGAACTCTGTTCCTGTACTCGAACCGACATGGTGGCGTTATTATACAAACACTTCAACACTTCGATGTACCGATAGTCAATACGGCACCGCTGGAGAGACTCAAGCACAGCCCATGTCTCGACCGAATCAAAGGCTTTCTCATAGTCCACAAACGCTAAGCAAAGTGGTAAATTATACTCTTCGGTCTTCTGTATAACTTGCCGCAGCGTATGGATGTGGTCTATGGTACTGTAGCCTCTACGGAAACCGACTTGTTCGGGAGGCTGGAAGTCATCAAGCTTGCGCTCGAGACGGTTCGTAATGACCCTTGAAAACAGCTTGTAAACATGGCTCAGAAGCGAGATGGGTCTGTAATTCTTCAGTAAGGTATTATCACCTTTCTTAAAGAACAGCACCACCACGCCTCTGTTCCACGCTTCTGGCGTTATGCCCTCGAGGACGACGGTGTTAAAAAGCCTCTGAAGGACTTTAAGTACCGGTGTTCCACCCGCTTTCAGAAGCTCTGAAGTGATTCCGTCGTCACCCGGTGCCTTGTTGTTCTTAAGCTGATTCAGAGCCATTCTAATCTCGTACAGGCTGATGTCCGGGATATCCTCGGTGAAGTGTCGGGTCAACTTGGCTCTTGGGTCGGTCGCCATGTTGCCAGCAGGATTAGCGACCGAAGCGTATAGCTGTCCATAGAACCTTTCGATCTCCTCCAAAACCTCAGCCTTGGTCGACGCTATACTGCCATCTTCTCTCTTCAGCTTAGTCAACTGGCTTTGCCCAACAGACAGATTTCTTGCGAACACTTTGGAGCCTTTGTTCCGCTCGATTGTCTCTTTAATATGTTCAGTATTAAAGAGACGTATGTCGTGTCGCAGAGATTTGGAAATCTGTCTGTTGAGCTGCCTATATGACTCTGCATCATCGGAAGACTGCAGTCGAAGTGAGCGTCGTTTAGCCATGAGTTTTTGGGTGTGATCGGAGAGTTTTTGAGGTCTATTTGAACGGCGGGGTCTGAAGTGCTTAGAGCCCACCGTTTGGACAGTTTCTACGAGCCTGTTGTTTATCTCGTCCACCGACGCAAAGTTCTCTAGGCAATCAAAGCGACTTGAAAGCTCAAGCTGAAAGTTCTCGGGGTTTTGGATTTGGACACGAGTAGGTCGGAGTGTAGACTTCATCAGGCGGGACCTTTCGAGTTTAACGTTAATACCCAATGTGCCTCTTACGATTCTGTGATCACTACCGGTTTTCACCCTGTGGATCACGGAGACATCACTGAATATTCGTTTCTCGTTGGTCATGATGAAGTCTATCTCATTCCTCGTGGAATCATCAGGGCTCATCCAGGTCCATTTCCTGTGCGGCGGCTTCTGAAAGAAAGAGTTCATCATGAAGAGTCCCTCTTTCTCCAGAAAGGCAGCCAGCCTCTGTCCCCGCGGGTTCCGTTGTCCATATCCAAATTGCCCTACTCTCAACTCATCATCGCTTTTCTTACCCAACTTTGCGTTGAAATCTCCCATAACAACAGTGAAGTGGGTCTTAGACGTATGTATGGCCCTACTTACGTCCTCATACATAGTCTCCACTTCATCATCTGGGCGTTTCGAGGTCGGTGCGTACACCTGAATGACCTTCAGCGAATACCTCTTGGATATTCTGAGTATTAGGTATACAACCCTGCTCGACACACTTTCGATGGTAATGATGTTGTTAATGAGGGATCTGTGAACGAGAAAATCGACACCACCTTGCGACTGCTGGTCGCCTTCCCGGTGGTAGAGCAGGTTGCCGGATCCTAGGGTTATCGTGTCCTCGCCCTCTCTACGGACTTCAGACAACCCCACAATATCCCAGCGCAACTTACTCAACTCTTCTTCCAGCTCAGCAAGCCTCTCGTCAGTCCTCATCGTGCGTACGTTGTGCGTTACCAGGGCCAGTCGTCGTTTGGGGTGGTTGCCGGATCTCTGCCGGGGATTCTTAGCACCCCCTGCTCCGCCGTTTCCCTGGCCGCTACCGGAGCCAGGTCTAGCGGAGCTGCCGGGGACTAGGGGCCTGGTCCTATTTGTGCCTGTCATAGGGGGAGTTTGCCCATAATCGCCATGCTGGGCAGGCGTGTTGGCAATCGCAGGACGTAGCTTCGCGGCGAGGATGCTGCTGCCCATCCTCGCCCTGTGCCATTTTTAGCTACGCCGATTTGATATGGTTATACCGCCATTGGTCGGTTCCGCTGTACCTCAGTCGGCTCCTACGACACCTGGTACTAGAGGGGGGTACTATTCTACTCTGCCGGTACCCCACGGCCATTTTATGATAGGAATTCACTTTAAAGTTGGTTAGTTCCTTTCTCTGAACATGTAATCTACGAATACTAAAATCTAATAAGATTCTTGTACAAATGCCGTTAAAGTTGCTCTCGTGGCCACCACTCAAGATTTTTTCGGTTATGCTTCCTTCCTAGCGTCTTCAATAATCGCCAGCTTCGTCCACATCTAAAAGTTACTTATTATCATTATCGTTATTTAAATTATCACCAGTATTAATTTAGTCCTCTTTGGGAATTTGTGTCGTAACGCGTACGACAGTTTGTCACTATTGGGAACCATTATATATTCGGTACCGACCATGTTGCTTAAAGCACATAGTTTGATCCTGGCAAGATACATCTATAACTTCATAGTAATCAGTTATGTTGGAATTCTAAGGAACTGTCTGTAGATATGTTTTAGTGCGCTATAGGTACAAAAAAATTGAGCCCAAACATAGTGCCGATTTACGGTTTATTCAGTGCTTGCTCAGTTTTGTTTGGTTTTTAAACTTGCCTTACACATGCGTATATCAGAGTTTATTTTACGATAATTAAGCAGTAATAATGCCTTTCACTGACGTTATTCTTTTAAAGATTTGTATCAAAATTAAGTTCAAATTCGGAGGAATCCCCCTATTTCACCCTCATCAAGATCCGCACCTGTTTTATCGAAGCAATATGTGTTAGTTCTAAGTAGAAAATATTGCTAAAGCACGTCATCAAAACCTTAGGTTCCGGATATTACGAACAGGATTACAGAGAAGCGACCTCTATACCAGAAACTGCCAACTCGGAATCTTCCCTGGACTACTCGCACGAATCACAGGACACTACCAAATACGGCGCAGAGGATCTGAACCAAGACGCCAATATTTTGAACTGGAAGGAGCGAGCGCTACAACTTGAAAAAGGTAATTCTTGGAAACAGCTTATACCTTTAAACTTGTATCATAAAACGGTTCTTGCTAGGGGATGTGAAGACCCTTGGGGAAAAGCCGGTAGGTACAACAGGCTCAGCATGGTGACATAGGAATCTTCGTTACTTAAGGCCTGTTCAAACATAAGCGGTATTCGCTGCCGCTGTGGGTATAGTACATACCTACCGCGCGGGTTTCGCTCAGAAAGGAGATGGGTAGGCTTTCATACATTCTTGGGCCAAAAATGTAATAAGATGAGGGTGGTATCAATTAAGAGCATATAAATTATTAAACCATCCCTGAAAATTCTGCAGATTTTGGATATCTGAGAGCAGAGTTATAAGAGATTTAGTAAAAGTGAGGTTATCCAAGAAATTGACATTTTAGAACTGTGATTTCTGTGGTGTTTTAATAGAAAGTGGTCATTGTTTTTATTGTAAAATACTTTTACATTGTACTGTATTATATTTTACCCAGGGATAATGTACGAAAACTTACAAAGAGATTTTTAAAGATGTAGAGTACAAGGATGTTATGTTAATAAAAAAAAACACTTTAAATGATAATTATCTTTTATTCTGCTTCAATAATAATTAGAGTATTGTCTAAGAAGTGCGCAGGTGGAAATATATTACCTTATTTACTTCATTTTCTATGCCACAATTCACACAGAGATCCATGTCAAAATCCAAAATACCGAGCAAAACTCAAACAAGTAAACAAGTTTATCATTGTACTTTAAGGTAACCAGGAGCAAGCTAGAAGTCCGTAAAGAGAAATCACTGTTAAGGGAATATAATCAAGAAATCAACTGGAAATATTCAAAACACAGAAGTCAATTGATCATTGGATTTAAACCAATAAACTGATACAGCATACTGATATAGCATACTTTTGTACATATTTTATAAACAATTGTATATCCCATAAGCCGTGTAAATATACAATTTTTCGATAAAATAATTATTTTTGAAGATTGTATAAATAAACTGATTGACTGAAAATGGAGCTGTCAGCTGTCACAGCTTAAAAATACAGTTGATAAACACAAGAAATAATTAATCGATTAACGGAAATCCATTCAGAATTTATTTTTATTACACTATTATTTGGTATTTTAAATGGTTATTATTATTATTATGATTAAGTTTTGTTCACTCTGATTGATTTAATATCAAATTGTGATGCAAAGTGTTTTAATACGCAATATTGTTTAAATAATTTTTAGTAATCGATTTTTTATTTTGCTAGTGGAATAAACTTAGTTTTAAGATTTCTCGTCTTCCAGTTTTTCAATTGAGCTGGTTTTTTAATATTTTGAAATAGAAAAAAATACCGCTTTTTTTAAGTCATATCTCAACTCATTACAATTTTGGCCCAGAAGTCCCCGTCTCCTTTAGTATGAAGTTCCGCGGCTAGAGCGGAATCGTTGGTACCACAGTACCGCGTAGGTGAATTTCGCTTGATGGGTGAAACTTACCGCAGCTTACCGCATACCCACTCGGTTTTCTGTACCGCAGGCGGCAGCGAATACCGCTTATGTTTGAAGGCCTATATTCTTCGACCAATGGAATCACTGAAAAAAAGATGTCATCGTGACGAAGACCTGTTGATGGACGAGGTTCTGACGTAGGCTGTCTGTCATCTGTTAAGGGCGGAGAGGTAGGACGGCAGACGCACCCTTTTTATGTGCTATGCTATGTTGCTATGGATGCGTTTGATATCCACCAATTATTATATTAATTTGTCCACATAGCATAGCATTGGTAGAAAGGGGTTCAGCTAAGCTATGTTTTCTATATAGAAAGATGCGGGCTATGGATGGAGAATATATTCACATTCGAATATTTGTATATAGGAAGTTTCATAGGACATCTTACTGGCTACACTACATAGCATAGCACAGTGGAAAGGAAACGGTCACGTAGTTTCACAGCTCGGCTTTTACATCCTCGTATCATTGCTGGATAGCACATCTCTCTGGTGAAAAGGCATCCTTAGTCTAAGCTAGCTATAAAAAGAAATAAGAGGATCCCGGTCTCCGAGGTGAAAGCTCCGGATGCAATCAGGAATAACTCTCTAAGATGATAATGGACTAGTAGACTACTGGCCCGTGTAGAAAAATGATGGGTCATTTGAACCACCAGGTGACCTTTATAGAACGATATAAGAGCATAAAATAATAAGATTCAGCACTATGCCGTCACTTGTAAGCTGTCCAACTGAGTGCAGGTGAAGAAGAGGGGGTTGTAACCCACGATTACTTCACCATGTCGCATGATTTTTGTACGGCGTTGCGGAATAATGGATTAGAAGCAGTATTGAAATATTATGAAACTGATGCCGTACAAAATCAAATGACCAAATTTACCCTGGTAATGTCGGAAAATAAAATAAAAATTCCGACTTTGTGGCTCACCATTTTTTGTACAGCACTACGCGTTTGCTTGTTATTTTTCATGGATCTATCGATGGTAAGAATGCCGTACAAAAATATATGACCAAAATGTACTCACTCTACCTGTACTTTGTACCTGTACTCACCTGTACTCAGTTGGACAGCTTACAAGTGACGGCATAGTGCTGAATCTTATTATTTTATGTTCTTATATCGTTCTATATAGGTCACCTGGTGGTTCAAATGACCCATCATTTTTGTACACGGGCCAGTAGTCTATAGGTTGTCCTAAAAAAACCTTGTGCTCAGAAGAGGTTTATTTTTCCAGAATACAAGAAGACTGCGTGCGACAGAGAAAGAACACGAATGCGAGATATGAATCGAGCATTCGATCTTCTACGTTCTAAGCTTCCGGTCACTAAGCCTTCCAAGAAGAAGTACTCCAAGATTGAGTGTCTCAGGTGACCAGTCTGTTATACAGCCTATGACAGCCCATGTGATGTCCGTATGAATTGAGGAGCCACTTCAGATTTAAAAAGGAAGCTTGCCCCCTTATTTAGTAGGGAAGTAAATAATTTTGTAGGCCGAATTCTGAAATTTGTAGTAAAATATGTCTAAAGTTATATCAATGTGAATGTGGCTCCTCAATCCAAACATCTGAATTGGGGAGCCACCTGAAACTCGGAAAGTATTTCATATAGGTACTTCTTTTGACATATTTTTTGTGCATAGGTCTTTTCATAACGTGCGCAAAATCCTCAAGAATAATCCGCTAAAAGTTATCAGCGGACCTCAGGTGAAAGACCCTTTAAGCTGGGTCCACATTTGTATCATTTGCCCGATCCGATCACCGTATCCGTATCGGCGACGCGTATCATGATCACAATGCATATATCAGTGAGACGCGTATCATCACCAGTCCACATATGCGATTATGATACGCGTCGCCGATACGGATACGGTGATCGGATCGGGCAAATGATACAAATGTGGACCCAGCTTTGGTGGAGTTTCTTAAAGAAGAGCATTAGGTTTCTTCAGGGTTGGCAGCACGAGTGTAACGGTCCTGGCGTTGCATACGACCATAGGCCACGGTAACCACTTTCCATCAGGAAGGCTGTACGCTTGACTGCCACCCGAGTGGTATAAAACTAAAGTTTTTTTTATACCACTTGGGTCGCAGATAAGCACACGGCCCACCTGATGTAAAGTTGTCGAATTCGTAAGATATTCGTTTTCATCATTAGGATGGACATTCAACTGAATTTGGATCCACAGTTCAGTGATGCACACAAGTTTTTGACAATGTCAAGTGAAAGTCCTACATTTTTAACCCCTGACGGAAAAACGACGGGGTGTTTTGAAGACGTGTCTGTGTGTGTGTCGGTGGCAGCGTAGCTCCCGAATGGATGAACCGATTTTGATTTTTTTTTTGTTTTTATTTCCAGGATAGCAATATGCTACATCAGGCATTTGGAGTACATGCTAGAAGGAGGCTCTCCCGACGACAACCCCGCCTTTTTTGAACTACACGCCTCAGATCTTAGACGTCGACAGCAGAGATATTAAATATCAATAAACGATGTATTTATTTAGTTGTACCTATTTTTAAATCAAATCCATACATCTATTAGGGGGTCAGTGCTAAACACGGACCCTATAATAGTTTCAGCGAGTGTGCTTTTTTCATAAGTGTATCTACAGGGAAAAAACCAATTACCTACTATTAGGTCATGAGGTTATAAAAAATTGTGCAATAATATGGTTAAATTGAAATATTTTTATTTTTGGACAATAATAAAATATGATCATAACAAAATCTTTGATTTCATAAAATGTCTATCTACCAAGATACAAAACATTTTGAAATCGGTCATTATATTTTGCGAAACATTAACACTCTATAACTTGACAATTACTGAAAGAAATAATTACAACTATCAATTTACTAGTATTAACACAATTACTTGCTTAAAAACTAAGAGGGGCTAATACATTTTTCGAAGGTAAAGAAAATTGTATTCACACGTCCTCCTTTGGCGTATAGTTTGCGACAAACTGTTAGACTTACACAAGGGAACTCAAAACAACGACAACGTAACCAAAAACATAAGACAACAGTATATTATTATGACGGCCCTCATACGGCGGAGTCTGTAAAGAGATGGAGTATCACGTATTTTTACACTATTATTATAAAATATACTAATATTTTGCTTGGAAGCTGGATTCCTAGTCAGTTTTAGTTTAGTTTTCGTTGCTCCGACCCCTGTTGTAAAGTTTCCCACCGTTTTGACTGACTGCTTGCTGGAATTTCATAAGGTTTCGAAGTTAATTTATTAAATACATAAACCATCCTTGGCAGTCGGGTAAAAAGAAGTCTACTGGCGCCGTTTGTACAAAGAGCACGTGTAAATCGTGGCCGCACACAAACAAACTTGTCTTCACACTGTCATTAGAATTGCATTTGTTCTTTAGAATCATTTCCTGAGTTGGAACAATATGCAGGTTTATTATTAGCGTGCGCAATTGTGCTTTGGGCGGCCGAATATTCGCTTCACACGACCCGAGGGAATCAGTACCGCTGATAAATTGCGCAGTCTGGTAGGTTCTTCCGCAAAATGTCTCCCCTACTGTTTGCCTTGTCACAACGAGCTGTAAACCTCGTGTTCTTGTATGAGGGTCGGCTAAATATACCTACTACGTTTATGCCCTTTTCCTGATTTGCCTTTCCTTGACGTCTTCGGCGTGTTTCCTCTCTATCTCCTGCAGGTATTCAAAGTACGCGCACTTGATTAGTAGCGGCACCTTCACAACACCTGGTGAAAGAAAAAATATTGTTTCTTATTGATTAAATAATTCTTCAGGTTATTGTCGAAACTGGGTTTCTACTTTCAATGATTTGTAACTGCAAACCCATTTCGGGTGTCAAAAATCTGACTTCCCGAAGGGGTAGGCAGAAGTGTAATATCATCAACATGACGCCAACTGTGATTTTCGGTCCCATTTAATAGGTTTAAAATTTAATGAGATACCTATAAGTCTTCCGGATGGCAAACTAACATTCCGCAACGAAAGGATGATGGGCACAAATGTATGGAACTTGGTCCCACCCTCCAATCGGAATAAATGATACACCATTGGAAAGGTATTTTTGTGTGGATTACGAATAACTATGGCGCTAGTCCCGATTTGCTGTCCGAAAGCAGTATTTTTTGTTTTTTTGTAGCATCCTGCATACACTTCTATTATTATTGGTCTCGATTATGGCATATTATAAATATAATAATAATAATTACAACAAGTAAGATTTTCGAGAAATAAGTGAATATACACTTTATTTCTTGTTTTATTTTATACCACTTAGGTGGCAGACAAGCACACGGCCCACCAGATGGAAAGTGGTTACCGTGGCCTATGGACGTATGCAGCACCAGGGGCGTCACACAACCCTGAAGAAACCTTCTAAAGCCCTTCTTCTTCTTATTATTATTCACACTAATATTATAAATGCATAGTAGTAATGCCAAGTGAAAATAGCTTGTCTGTCACTTAAGTGGTATAAAAAAAAATCAAGCACATAATTTCACAAAACCGGTGCCAACTTAATGCTTATCTGCTTACGTACACTTAGAGTTAATAAGAATAGTATCATCATCAAAATCGGTCAAGCCAGATATATATTTTTTTTTAAATTCTATTTCGAAGTAACTTCTGAGGAGTATATTACAAAACGGACAATAGATACAGGTTAGCTGCCATAGTCGTTTTTTATACTCTTGATAAGAGCTATCCAACGATGGTAAATTTATTTCGATTGGACAATATTGTAAGTGGGCCCAAAACGCCCATCCTCCTTTAGTATCATGCATACATCATGGTTAAGTACTTACCCGCAAAACAAGTAGTGATGAAGGTTTTGTACATGTTGTACACAGGCGCCAACAAGCTCTCGACGTTATCTTTTTTCTGAAACACACACACAAGTACTATCAGTAGAAATTAAAGTGGGCCATTTCCCCTAGCGCTGTATATAATTAGGTTGTTGTCTCTCTGTTCCATTGAATGGAAGCGAAGTGAGATAGTGAAAATAGCACGAGCACGACAGATACGATGTCTAAAATTTTTGTAATATTTTTCATCGCATTTTTGGTGTGTTTTGAGCCTAGGCATTCCGCCTTTTGGGTGGACTAGGATATTAAATGTTTCCTGTGTAACATTTGAGTGATCCTAGGTGTTCCACGGGTAACGGCCGTTCCCAATAACATAAATCTACAGATAAAGGTAAAGGTTGAGATAGTTCCTTTGTCAAATCCTATTGTTATTTTGCTACTATGAATTGCGTTACCATAGAAATTGATGATGTTTTTATCCTTTCAAATGTCAAAACTGGCGATAGAAGATAGGTTATTGGGCACGGCCGTTAGTAGGACGGAAGGAATTCGGAAGGATGCGTAGATAGGGTTGACAATTCTGGTGTGCTTATTCGCTATGGACAACTGAACGGATTTTGCTGCAGTTTCTTTGTATAAACTTATAAAGTCTTAGTCAGACTTAAAACATTAGGTACGTTTGTTTGATCGCAATCGGTTCAGTAGGAATAGAGTTATGAGCAAAACTCGCATCAACCGACATTCGCGGACGGAAGGCTAGTTAAAAATATTTAATAATGGCGCATGCAAAAACCACAGTTTATCCGTCGTTATCGTTACACAAGTTCATCCTTGTAACGTAACATTGTCAGTGGGCTGACCCATTTACCAGGCGTTGATAAAACACAGAGGATGTCGCTTCCGGGCTGTGTAGTTACGTAGTACGGTACAGTAGGTACCGGACAGTAAAATGATCTCGGTCGAGATCACTGCTGAACATAGGCCTCTCCCAATGTTGGGAGACTTTGGCCTACTGTTTCCACTCTGGTCAGACGGTTTGGTACAGTTTTAGAGTTTCCCTTCTCTCACAGTGATATCTTCTGCGCATTTTTCCGTTGGTCGGCTTCTGCGAGACCCTTCAGATGAGATGGGGTTTGATACTTGTATTCTTTATCCGTCAGCACACGGATGTTCAGAGATGTTTGAAATTAGCACAGACGGTTCAGTTCACGTCGTCACCACAATCATGTGTCCTATCGAGTGGCGAGACAGTGCACGTTCGGACCTGCCGAGCGAGCAACCGAGACAGTGTGTAGAAGCGGAAGGGTGGGTGGACACTGGGCTGGCTTATATTTCGGGAGGATCAGTTAAGAAATTAGTTTGCAAAACACATTTTAAAAAAGTCGAAAACATTAAAATATGAATTAATATACACCCACGTGCATACACGGTTCAATTTGTTACGATTACTAAAAATCATAACCTCTTATTATAATAAATTGGAAAAAGCGAAATCAATTCTCGGGCGGGACTCGAACCCGCGATCTTTCCAATTTTCCAATTTATTATAATTTGTTTAGTTTAGCAAACTAATTGCTTTAAAATTATCTCAATCATAACCTCTGTTCGTAAATCTTCAAGATTCATCTATGTCTTCAAGTCAATGTTAATAAATCTGAATGAATACGTAGCGAAGTTCCCAATACTTTTTATAGCTCGACAAACGGCAACGGAGGGGAATGAATGACAAATACTATGCGAAGAACGGCGTCCCTCGTATGTAAGTGACGTGAATACACTAGGACATCATAGCGGAGAGAAGCTTCGTAGGAATTTCCTCAGCTAGAAAATGGGACTACCGTGACTACCGCGCCATCGTGGCTGTGGAGCGTAGCATACACCTACTAGGCACACAGCAATCTAAGTAGGTCGCCGAATACATCTCGCGAATTATTTGACAGACAGTCGCGAATAGCTTTCATTGCAGGCAGACGTTTCGCTCAAGTGAGCGGCTTCCGATACGAATGGCACGCGCTGTTTCTGAGATAGACTCTCGGGTACTAGGCTCACAGAAATTATGAAGAGACAGAGTTACATAAGTTTGAAAGTTTGGTTTGCTGTCGTAATATACATACAGTATACAGTATGCTTCTTGTAATCGGTCAAATGTTACATTTACACAATTATAATTTTGTAGGTACAACATAATAAATTATTATAATGTAAGCTGATTTATTCCTCCGGCTTTATTGGCATTTTGTGATAGAGCATAAATCGTATTTCAACAATTTATTTGCAGTGACATTTACTTGTGTTTACATTTAATATTTATCTTTTTACTTATTTATTTCGTACTATAAATTATTAAGACCCTTTCATAAGCCTAGGCTTATGAAATCATTAAGTTACCTCCTAACTTTCGAGTAAGATAGAGATTTTTCTTTAAAGTTTTCGTTGTAAATCAAGGAAATAATATAGGTGTCTTCAAAATCTAGACTAAAGTTAGTTTAGTTATAGCATAGCAATAGGTATAATAAATCATGCATGAAAATCGTATTCACCATGATCCATGAAAATATTCGCAGAATAAGTAGGTAGAATACCGATCCCATAATCACAATTTTAAAACAATTGAACTCGATCACTTAATCCAATAACAGGATCAAGTTCCATAACTATTATAATAAACCTGGTGATAGATACTTTTCTTTGAAAACATTAATGCTAAAAGAGCGATGGTTGAAATAGAAATAAAAATACCGAAACAAAACTAGGTATCATTCCGTGGGGTTATGACGATAGGTCGAACGAAGCCCGACGAAACGAAATCGATAACCGAGTAAGAATTGAACCGAATCAAACGCGGTGACGTAACCATTACTACTAGGATAACATGAGTATCAAAGAGGTAGAGCATTTCACTAAACCTAGTCAAAAATAAGGATCGCGCATGATATGCGTGTTGAGTTACTGATTTTTGAACCTTTGGCTATGGAGTTAGAGTACTATTTTAAGTGTAAGGTGCTTGCACTTACAATTACGTTACCACAGTGGTCGAAGGTGGGCGGGCGTCTGGTATTTATACTGCGGACGTATTCCGACCAACGGCGGAGGCATTCAGTGACTTCTTGTTGTTCACCCCATATTCCTTGCGTGTACGTGAAGTAAACAGAACCTACTAGGAGTCCAGCCTGTGGAGAAAACAGACAAATTGCTTCAATCAGTACTAATGATGCTGAAATATCTAGGAGGTATCACAAAGGTGTGTGTGAACAAGATGAAGTTATTAGCGTCGATACATTGGTTTCATCTTTGAGTTACATTTACAACACATGGAAGAATAAGTTCGAAGTTCGAACTGTTTACTTTCTTTAAATAAATCTGTTGCGAATCTTTGGGCTACCTTTACAAATTAGGGTACATTCCAAAGGAGGGTTTACGTTAGGCAGCCGGCCCATAAAACTTCAGCCAAAACGTAACAACATGACATGACACTTAAAAAGTGAAATATAAAATGAAAATATTGCAAAAATGAAAGAAAACAACATTTCTAATAAATTCAGATGTTTTATGGTTATAACAGCATGTGGTTATTTTTTTGCTGTATCTGATAATAAAAATTCAAAAACGTCGCCTTCTTGGAAGATAGCGGGCAATAGTGAATCAAATCTTAATTACTATAATAAGGTATAAGCAACTGGAACAGTAAAACTAACTTTCACGGCGTACATTAATTTCCCATGCACATAGTATGGTGGTTTGTACGTTAAAGGTTTATGCCCAGTTTTGTTAATTTTGTATTCTTCTTTGGTGCATATTTTGATGCAGGTCGGCTTCAGTGGTAGTTCTGTAAAAAAAAAAACAATATTATCTTCTGAATATAAAAAAAAATATTATTAAATATTGTAAATATTGTAGGACATTCTACACAAAGCTATCTAGACCCAAAGTAAACACACTTAATTTGGGTCTAGAATGCGGAATAGGTCAAAAAATAATATTTTCTGTATGTTTTTGTATACCGAGTCTTGACCATCATCACTACGATGCTCTGACTGCTCTGAGGGTTCTGGGAGTTCGGGGTTCACCTTTTCATCTCTTCGTTTCTTTACTTCTCGATATTATTATTTATCGACTTTATCATTGTTTTGTATGATCTGTTATACGAACGTCCTTTGAAAAGTTCTTAACTTAACCTACTTAATGAAACCACATGATTTTGACTTTATTTTTATTTTTCAACATACTTTCCCCCGAGATCAAAACACTTGGATGCCCCTTTACAAATATACAAATTAGGTACTCTATAGGTTTGTTAGGCTAAGAACTTATCAAAGGAATCTCGTATTAAAGGTAAGGTAAATCACGAATGTATAACGACCATAGTAAAAGCAGAAATAAACACATTAAGAAAGGAAAGGAACATTAAAAAGAAATTACTTATATAGAGCAATGACAATCAATGACACTGAAAACTAAAAATGGGAACAGTGTACCCAGCAAGCAAATGCTCAAATTGTAGGATGAGTTTAATAGACAAAAGGTTTGATTTCTAAGCTATTGGCGATGCTGAACTGAGCTTATGATTATTATATTTTTTGTATATTTGGTAGGTATAGAAGAGAATAATAAAACATTTTTTTCTTCACCCTCATACCCCTACCATTTCTTAATATTTTTGAATTGAACAATATATTTACATGATGTGCTGAGCCACTCTGAAATTATTATGTGTTTGATTTCTTTGATTAAAATCATATTAATAAAGCAGAAACGATTTCTGGGTAAGTCATTTATAAATAAGGTAAGGTATGGTACACCTTACCAAAGTAGGTATGTATATTTTGTACTTGCACCTACATTATATTGTAATATCAATACATTTTCATTTCATTGAAAACGAAATTGTTTTAGTACGATTGATTGCGCGTCAATCTCATTGACATTCTATGAATATGTTTAAACCACATTAAACGGAGTTCACAGAACCCAAGCTGGTTTGTTTACAAAACTGTGTGAGGACATTTAAGAGATGTTACATAATTTGTAATAAGTACTAGGACATTATAGAAACACAGAGCCTGCAGGTTAGCAAAATGTCGGGCCGTTACATGAACGTTCCATTCATGTAAGGGAGACGGAGTTATTTTAATTACGTCGTTGCCTCTCTGTCTTGCTACAATGCTTGTTGGATTTGGATCAACGAAATTGAGAATCTAATACGTGTTATAACTTCCTAGTACATTGGACGTTTTTACTTTTTTTTTTTATCGAGCCTTACTTTTTATTTTATAGACAGACGGCTGATTGTGCCAATTTTGTCAACAATTTATCGTTATAACTTGTGCATTACGTTAAGTTTATGAATTATTTATAATCTTTTTATGTATGTAGTTATAATATTTATTACTATAATGTGGTGGAGACCAAAGTGGCAAATTAATAAATAAAACATAGGTATTCTAGGCGTAGCCGTGAGATGTATCGCCCTACCAAATCATCTAAAATGCAATTAAGTCAATTGTATGTTTGCGGTCAGATATTATTCAAAGTATGTATAATGAAATGTTGTATGACATGAACTGTGGCAAAGTCACTGACTCTAGCTGTTAGCGTTATCTGGCGGAACTAAAATAGAATTCACGTATTCGACGTTTGCGATGCTCGCTGACTCATTTTGATACAATGTACGGATTCGTATACTAGGGTATAAGAAATTCAAAGATGTGGAGCTGAACGAATGTCTAGATTTTCGCGTGTGTGGACTTTTTGTAATCATGTAAGGGTAGCTTTATTATTTTAGACTGAATTTATAAGGAGATAATAAAAAAGTAGAGCTTACATGAACTTGGAACATGAGTGATAGCGGAGGCTTATAATCAAAAAGTTCAGATGTTACCATAAAAGTCATATAAATTAAACCAAAAGAAGAAGAATTGGTCAGTGGATCCCGGGCTCCGAGGTGAAAGCCTCGAATACCACCAAGAAGGTTAAGGAACCCTGTTTCGGTGATGATAGAGTGTGATCAGTGATCATTATTGAATATGGTAGAAAAATTGGGTTAGTTGCGATTCCCCTGTTTTGGAATCCCCCCAACATTTGATAAAACTATTTTAAAACAGAATCTTTTTCGGATGGAATCAAAAACAAGGGAAGAAGAAGGATTCCAGATTTATTTAATTGCATAAAGACAGATTACATCGCGAATCGCGGCTAATCCGAAAGATTTATCTAGAAGACTTTAAAATAAGACTTGTACATAGGGTTGCCAACTCTTTTTTCGAGAAAAAAAGTATATTTAGGTCTGAGAAGAAAATTGAACAGTATTCTAGAAAATAGAACAGTATTTTACAATTACATAAATTAATTTTAACAAAAAAGTTTAACCGACTTCAAGAAACGAAAAAGAGGCACTAAAAAGCGAAAAATAACTGCGGTGCCTAGCCTAGCCCGAGAGGCTTTTAATTTATTTTTCTCTTTTTAGTGAGTTATAATCGATCCATCGTCCATCCTTTGCTTAGGTTGCTATCATCAGCAGCTTAAAATCACGAGCAGATAATTTTTAAATGCAAATACTGAAATTAAATTATGCTAAAACAGCAGAAACAGTGTTTTGCCATCATTTTGAGGATTTCCCTAGATCCTGTTATCCAATCCTGACTCCCTTGATCCTGTCATCCTATTCTGGCTCCCTGAATCAAAACAAAGATCATAAAAATCCGTTTCACAAAATACGGTTTTACATACAACGGTTCGTCACCTATTTTGCCCCCTTAGGTCTGTCTCTCTTAAAAGAAAGCATGGTTCCGTAAAATCTAAAATGGTAATATGGTTCCCATCAATTTTTTTATGGATGAATTAAACATAACATAACATAAACTCACGCCTATATCCCCGAAGGGGTAGGCAGAGGTGCTAGCACCCACATTTAGCCGTTTATGTTTAGGTCCCAATGTAATAGGTGGCGAGCCTATTGCCATTAACCGGGCACTTATAAACTTGCGATAAATACACACATAACTTCGAAAAGCATCGAAAAGTCATTGGTGTGTGCCACCGGTGGATTAATTAAAAGATTTAATATATGGCTGGCAAATAGAAGATAGCTGTGAACTGTATTATTTTCTATATTATGATTTATCATTAATAAATTCTGGATTATCATGGGACAATCAACACCTAAACTTATAAAATGATTGCAAATTGGTGCCCAATTAATTAAAATTGTATCAATTGCTGCACATTTTTGTAGTGTTATGCATTTTGATGCTGAAAACAGTATTTTGGATACTGTTTATTTGTTGAACAGTAAACAGTATAATTGGGTGTAAAACAGTATAATACTGTTTTAAACAGTATGGTTGGCAACCCTACTTGTACAGTACATGGCAACACAACATTTAGCGATATTTTAGCTAAAAACATTCTAAAAAATGTGCGGTCTAGCCAAATTTAGAACCGTTTGTTATCTAAAACTACTTAGGGCCGCGGCCGGGCCGCTCTGTAGGATGTTTAGACATTCAGACAGAATGCAGAACATGTACTGATATATACAATTCTGAATAATTTGCTGAGCTAACGTACAAAGTGTTGATTTTTACAATGTATATATTTATGATACATAAAAATTGTGGGTTAGTTTGTTATAGAAACTATTGAAATTGCATCTCTTCTTTTGCCTACTCGAAGTTCTGTAAAAAATAAATTATACCAGTGCCATTATCGTGTTTGGCTTTATGTTGATCTGGCTCTTTTTTGTTATATATAGGACACGTCAATTTGACTTCACCACGTCTGATAGTAAGCTGAAGGCAAAGTTTGGAAAAGAGGGTCACCATTATAGGCACGTACCATGTCACAATGGTGGCACTACGGCCTCATAAGATGCTTATTTACGCCCCGCTTAAATGACCTGGCACTGAAGGAATAAGCAAACACGTGTACTGTTATAGAACTCCAGGTCTTAGTGGTGTGGTGAAAGAAGGAGCCGCCGAACCACTTGGCTCTTGATGGAATATTGTACACCGTATGTGGGTGACATTTAAGTCCTGCACATGTTGTCCTGTGTACAAAAGGAGAGGGTGGGACTAATAATTGGAAGAGCTCATCAGATTTTGTAGTGCAGCATGGACGTATTTTTTTTTGTGTAGCACTGAAATTGAAGATTTCTTTTTTCTTCTTACCTGTTACCTTCGGACAAATGAATTTTTGGGGTGGAGCACATTTGTCATATATTTGCATGTCAGGTTTTGTTGGCTGGACATGCTTCGCCAGGTTTATGGTGCGGCAGACATCGCACCGCACTCGCTTATCCCTGTCACACATTATTAATGCTTTCACTTATACATATATAGTTAAATATCAAGAAAGTTTACTTAAAATTTATCAAACACGATTAATTTTGAATTTATTTTAAACTTTTTGATTATAGTAATGTAAAAAGATGGTCGAAGGTTAATGTTTCGACAATGACATTTTGAAATTTTACAAATTTTCTGCCAGCTCGATTGTAATAGCAAAAAGGTTTTCAGTTTTTTCTTGTTGTAAAATTGCTTTAAAATATGTAGCTTTCTATAATTTCCGAATCCTGAACAAGGTGGTTTTTTTCATGCCAGAGCATGGTGTCTTGTGTCTTCTGTACAATACTTCTGATGAGACGAATAAAATTCTGTTCTCATTTCTGCGATAGCTGTGTACAGTACTTTTTAGATGCCACTTACCACCTGTTGAGGGTGGTAGCGAGGTGTCGTCTGAATTATTGAGAGTCCTTAGTTCACTAATACTCACGAGCCTTTTTAGAAACTTTGCCTCTTCGGCAGTATTAAACACCTCTGCCATGTCGAGTGTTCCAATAAGCTCTTCCAATTAGTTGCACCCTCTCCTTTCCTATACAGAATAATACGTGCAGGACTGAGGTATCAACCACCATAATATTCTCTTCTCTTCCTACTGTCCGGGGTTCTTGCCGTGACGATGCTGTAAATCTTCTGGTAACCAGAGCATTATGGAAGTGACAGCCGTCTGCCCTGGAGGTAAACCTGCACCAGAGCCAGGTTATTTGTTGGGCCAAAGACAATGTTATAGGATAAAATAGAATTTCTAACATATAAATGCGAATAAAATAATCACCTGTGATTCCATTAATGTTGTAAATTCCTCAAATACTATTCAGCAGTAAAGTTTAAGATTAGACTCATGTAATGTAACTATTACATTTTTACAGTAATATAAGTAGTGACGTGCGTTTCTGCCTTTTTTATGTAGAACGCGTCATTTTGACCTCGTCTGATTATAAGCTAAAGGGATCTCTTAGGAGTGAGGGATCACCACACCATTGCAGGTACAAAAACTATGACAATGACCGCGCTGCTACCTTCAGATTGTAATTCATTGCGTTTTCTCAATGGTCCCCTTTATCCGTATCGGAGTTTAATACGTAATGGGTACGCTGTATCTGCTACATGCGTCTGTCGTTTAGGGTTGCCAACCATACTGTTTAAAACAGTATTATACTGTTTTACACCCAATTATACTGTTTACTGTTCAACAAATAAACAGTATCCAAAATACTGTTTTCAGCATCAAAATGCATAACACTACAAAAATGTCCCATGATAATCCAAAATTTATTAATGATAAATCATAATATAGAAAATAATACAGTTCACAGCTATCTTCTATTTGCCAGCCATATATTAAATCTTTTAATTAATCCACCGGTGGCACACACCAATGACTTTTCGATGCTTTTCGAAGATATGTGTGTATTTATCGTAAGTTTATAAGTGCCCGGTTAATGGCAATAGGCTCGCCACCTATTACATTGGGACCTAAACATAAACGGCTAAATGTGGGTGCTAGCACCTCTGCCTACCCCTTCGGGGATATAGGCGTGAGTTTATGTTATGTTATGTTTAATTTATCCATAAAAAAATTGATGGGAACCATATTACCATTTTAGATTTTATGAAACCATGCTTTCTTTTAAGAGAGACAGACCTAAGGGGGCAAAATAGGTGACGAACCGTTGTATGTAAAACCGTATTTTGTGAAACGGATTTTTATGATCTTTGTTTTGATTCAGGGAGCCAGAATAGGATGACAGGATCAAGGGAGTCAGGATTGGATAACAGGATCTAGGGAAATCCTCAAAATGATGGCAAAACACTGTTTCTGCTGTTTTAGCATAATTTAATTTCAGTATTTGCATTTAAAAATTATCTGCTCGTGATTTTAAGCTGCTGATGATAGGAACCTAAGCAAAGGATGGACGATGGATCGATTATAACTCACTAAAAAGAGAAAAATAAATTAAAAGCCTCTCGGGCTAGGCTAGGCACCGCAGTTATTTTTCGCTTTTTAGTGCCTCTTTTTCGTTTCTTGAAGTCGGTTAAACTTTTTTGTTAAAATTAATTTATGTAATTGTAAAATACTGTTCTATTTTCTTGAATACTGTTCAATTTTCTTCTCAGACCTAAATATACTTTTTTTCTCGAAAAAAGAGTTGGCAACCCTACTGTCGTTGTCGTATGCGGTCGGCTTCGGAATCATACCCTTTTGACGAAGAGATGAGCGAAGTGACATGGAGGAATTAGTTAGCAGACAGTCCGACACATCATTCAAGCGCTAATCCCGGTTGCATAAAAAATATGCACTTTGTGTCCGGAGCTTTTCCTTGTTCTAAACATGTTTCCATAGATTTACTATAAGAGTTGATAAATGAAAAGAAACTGATTTACTTTCACTACATTTATTTAAGTGACATAATTATATCTTGAACCTAAGATGTGCTCACAATAAAATGTGCACAGCATGTTTCTTTTTGAGTGTCTTTTGAGAATAGCATGGGGTGTTACTGCGGTGGATGAGCTCAAATTCACCGAGTATAGCTATGAAACAATCCACGTGCACCACGGCCTCGTTTGTCTTGAGATTTAGGTCCAAGTAACTTGTCCCGAGGTATACAGGGCCCTTTTAATCAAAGTCAACGACAATAAAGCTCCTGCGGACTGCAAACTGCAGGCTGCTAGGAAATTACTATGAGGATGATAAGTCAAGTATTCAATTCGGCGGGAGCATAGAATACATACAATAGTACTGCGGAAGTCACCAAAAATAATACCTATAGGCAACTGATAGTAATGTACGTGGGGGCTGGATTCGACGTCGACCTACGCGCTATTTAGGTTCACTATATATTAGGCTATCCGTTCACAAATACTTTATTGGTCGATACAGTGCGGTACTAACAGGAACTTCTCCTGAGATACAGGGCTATGCCTAGTTCAGGAGCTAGAGTATATTAAAATCACTTGATTCTGCTGTGAGTTAAGGTGTCAAGGAATTGTGATAATCATACGTTTTTTACAGGTACGTAGTGAACTATATTATGTTATAACACGACTTCTACCGGCTTTTTATTTTGAAGGATTGTTAACTTTTTCTATGGAATCTCCACTTTGTGTGGTTGTGAGTGAGAGTGAGGTATAGCAGTACGATCATGTTATTGTACTAGAATCTTCTTTTTCATCCTAGCGTTAATCCCAGTCGCATCCGAAGCTTTCACCTTGGTGTCTGGTGTCCGCTTTTACAGTCTGACTGCGGTTTCGGCTGAATTTAGATATTTTCCGTGAACCGACTACCATCTGATTAGACAAAGCAGTTGTTGAACTGGACTACCCGTAACAGCTGCCATAGATGTTCATATGACAACTAGAACCGACCAATCCATACACCCGTACTCATGCAGACAAATATTTGCACTGAATGGTGATCGAGCCCACGTTTCCTGCGTAGCGGTCGCGTTCACTACCGCTACGCTACAGAGGCTGTCATGTGTGTACTAGACTATTACCTACTACTAAATACTACCTACGGTAGTTTGGGCAGGTGGAATGAATTTACGGAATGTATACTGAAGGGATGAGAATGACATACCAAGTAGGCATGTGGAAGAGGACGGGCAAGCCGAGGTCGACCTCACAGGACATTATAATGATCAAATTGACCTCCTCCAGCATCCATCAATAACTTTTATGGTGACGTGGTAGAGACTATACTCCACTATCCATGTGTATGCTATGTTTAGTAATAGCTTATGTAGTCTAAAAGTTTCAGCTTATACGGAACGATCGTTCGGACCGTGTTGGTGGCGGCGTAGCCATATATTTAAGAACACAAATTCCTTATACCAATATAAGTATGTCGGCGCAGCCACCACCAGCCAATGCCGGTGAACATCTATTCATCGAAGTTGAACTCAATCATATTAAGCTCCTACTTGGCGTGTACTATTGTCCTTCGTCAAAAATAAACTTCTTTTCCTCATTCGAATCTTTGTTGGTTAACTTCATACCTTCTTACAGTCACATAATCATTATGGGTGATTTTAACGCTTGCCTACTTAAAAACGACAGTCGTACTTCATCCTTCCGCGCTATTTCCAACTCTTGTAACTTGACTATTCTTCCT
Organism: Eilema depressum; assembly: GCA_914767945.1. NCBI lineage: Eukaryota > Metazoa > Arthropoda > Insecta > Lepidoptera > Erebidae > Eilema > Eilema depressum. Next base: position 14,844,770 of record OU612031.1, read on the forward strand.
TCTAATGCAACTCACCATGTTCCAAATTGTATTCCTTCTCTAATTGACCTTACCTTAGTTTCTTCAGAGGAATGTGTCGCCAAACATGGAACACATTCAGCTACTGCTTTCTCCTATCACGACTTACTCTATCTGTCTTATAAAGTTCGCGTCCCTAAGGCTAAGCGTAAAATCCTTATGCAGCGAAATTTTGGTAGTATGAACATTGAGAGCCTTCGAGAGGACGCTGGGAGTATCGATTGGACTCCACTTGTCACTGCCGATTCAGTTGACGAACAAATAAAAATATTTACGTCGAACGTCATCGCACTATACGACAGACATGCGCCCATACGGGCAGTTAAAATAAAACATGCTCCATCGCCATGGCTTACCGCAGACATCAAAGCACTCATAGCCAAAAAAGCTGCAGCTAGATTCAAGTATAGAATCAAGCCTAATGATGCTAACCACAGGAAATATGTGACAGTACGAAACCATTGTAATAGGGTGTGTAGAAACGCACAACGCCAGCACATTCATAGTACCATTCAAAACGGAGATCCAGCAAAAGTCTGGAAATTTCTGAAAACATTGGGCGTTGGAAAGACACGTGAAGAAACTATCCCTAGAAATTTGAATATCGATCTACTGAATCAACATTTCGCCGCCTCGTCCAACATTGACAGGACCACGAAAGCGCAAACATTGGCTTTTCTTTCAACTCTTCCAACGCCTAACTACTCACCTTGCATCTTTAATCTTTTCACTGCTTGTGATGTTAAGAAGAGCATTATGGCAATCACATCAAATGCAGTTGGAGATGACAGTATTAGCCGTAAGATGATCCTTCCCATTCTTGATGAAGTCCTTCCCATGATTTGCTACATCTTCAATTATTCTATATCCAGCTGTTCCTTCCCAACTACATGGAAAGATAGTATAATAATTCCTTTGCCTAAAAAACATAAACCGCAATCTTTCACAGATTATCGTCCCATATCCATACTCCCATTCCTATCAAAGGTCCTTGAACGTCTTGTACACAATCAAATTAGTGCGTTCATCGCTAAAAATAATATCCTCAATTCCTTTCAATCAGGCTTTCGTCCTGGGCACAGCACTGTAACTGCTTTAGTCAACATTACAGACGACATCAGGTCTGGGATGGAGGGCGGGAAACTGACAGTCATTGCCCTGCTTGATTTCAGCAATGCCTTCAATACGGTTGATCCTGATATCCTAATCTGCCTATTGCACTCTCTTAACATATCTCCGACGGTGACTGATTGGCTTCGCAGTTACCTGTGTGGTCGCCGACAACGTATGCGCAATGAAAACACATTGTCTAGTTGGTGTAATACTTCTGTTGGTGTACCCCAGGGTGGCGTTCTTTCTCCTTTACTCTTCGCAATTTTTATAAATTCTATCTCAAATCATCTTCGTTGTTCCTACCACCTCTATGCAGACGATTTGCAAATTTATTCCCAAGCGCCCCACGCGCAGCTGGCGGAGGCTGTGGAAACGGTCAACGAGGATTTGGCACGTATAGCTGCCTGGAGTAAATCCTATGGCCTTAAAGTCAATCCAGCGAAAACACAAGTAGCCATTGTGGGCAGTCCATTGACTGGAGCAAAAGTTGTTACTTCACGGCTTCCGCCGGTTGTTTTTGATGATACAGTAGTCTCTATCAGCGAAAAAGTAAGAAATCTAGGGATATACATCGATTCTAATCTTTCTTGGGACCCACAACTCCAGGAGGTGAGCCGTAGGATGTTTGCGTCGATAGGATCACTACGAAAGTTGCAATACCTCCTTCCTATTGCTACCAAAATTTCGCTTGCAAACACATTGTTACTCCCCATTCTTGATTATGCGGACGTCAGTTATCTTGATCTCACCGAAAGCCAACTAGATAAACTTGAGCGCCTCCAAAACGTCTGTATAAGATTTATATTTGGTTTACGCAAGTATGATCATGTTTCACAGTTTCGAACAGAGCTTAAGTGGCTACCCATACGACTTCGCCGGAATGCTCACATCCTTTCTCTGCTGTACAACATATTATTTAAGCCTACAACTCCGTCCTATCTTAAGGGACGTTTTGAGTTCCTTCATGATACTCATACGAGGTATTTAAGGTCGTCAGACAACCTGAGACTAAAAATGCCGTCGCATAAATCAACATTTTACGACAATTCCTTCACAGTCACGGCGATCCGTCTGTGGAATAAGCTTCCAGAAAATATAAGAAAAGCGCGGAATATAAATAGTTTTAAGGCTATGGTAAAGGAACACTATTTATCTCTGTAAAAAGTAGCAAGCTTATTAGGTATATCAAGATATGTGTAGTCAGTGTATTATTATATATATAATTATGTATATAATATATTGTGTATGTATTGTATATATTATGTATTTTATGTACATATAGGTATATTGATATGTTTATGTGTGTATTAGGTATAGGGGTATATGTGTACTGTGTACTTAATGTATTATGTATTGTAAATGTACGCCAAACAACTACCACTCAGTCCTACAATCTTAATTACCATCCAAAGGTTGCCTGGTAGAAATCGCTTGGAGCGATAAGGCCGCCCATTGTACTGGTTCCGTAGTTTTAGAGACTTTATATGATGTATTTTAATGGTGTACAATAAAGTATATAATAAATAAATAAATAAATAAATAAATATCGTACATCTTTAAATGTCGTAGCTCTGTCACTTAAATTATTTGGTCTTGGACCTAAAATGTGTTCAAAATGTGCTCTAGATACGCGAAGTACACGGTGAGACTGCGGTGGACGATTTCAAATTCACCAAGCATAGATTATTACAAAACAATTAACACGCGCTAGAGTTTCTTTTGTCTCGCGATTTAGGACCAAGATACGTGTCCCAAGGTATATCCCATGTATGATAATGATAATTGATAACTAAAAATAAACACTATATTAATTCTAATAGAACATTGTAAGTTCAATTTTATTATGCTTTAATCTATTCTAAATAAAATATATCAGCATGTATATTTGTAACTATAAGCTTGGTAACTTACCACGCATTGTTGGACGAATCCTGTTGGAAATTTCAATAATTACTTAAAAAAATTTAATGAAATATGATACAACTTATAATTTTAGTTACTCAATTGACAGAAACTCATGACCATATAGAGTTAATTGTCAAGGCATCGATCAATTAGCCTATTACAGCCCACTGCTGGACATAGGTAGGCCTCTCCCAATGTTGGGAGGCTTTGGCCTACTGTTATCACGCTGACCACACAAGTTGGTACAGCGTTTTATTTCGAGTTTTCCTTCTCTCGCAGTGATATTATCTGCATATTTTCCGGTAGTCGCCTGTTTATGACACCCTTCGGATGAGATCGGATGATGATACTTGTATCTATTCTTTCTGCGTGACCACACGAATGCACAAAGCATAACTTTGATTAGGTACGAAATTACTGATTAAGTAACCTACTACTATGAAGCTTCTGAAACTTTGAGCCATGTACATAATATCCACGTGGTGCATCTTGGGCAAAGAAGACGGAGTGGTAAACCCTAGGCATCACCAGAAGGTGATGCCTAGGGTTTATGCCGTATGTGGCATGTGGCAGCATATGTGGCAGCATCTCCCCTGTGCAGAAGCACAGGGGAGATGCTGCCACATACGGCTAATACTCGGAGGCTTTTCACGTGTCCCTCTGAGGTCTGACTAGCAGAGGGCAAAGTGGAGAGCAGGCAAGGCACGGGTTGGTTGCTAAGCGTAGACCTGGAGATGATAGGTGGGGGCCCGTCACATCAGTTGTTCCAGGGTCTGCTCTCCTACTTTTTTGACTTGACTTATTTTGTCTTTGCGGGAACGAATACCAAATAACTGCTATATCTAATATGTTTTTTTTAAATTCTACCAACTTCCTCGTCGAGGTAAACAGCTTAACCCTACAATGGCCTAACTTAACTCCATATAGTTAATTAAAAAATCAATAGCACTGAGATCTCATCACGCCGGCCGCGCCGGATGCCAGATAACCCCCCACGCACATCGGCATCCGCTTCGTACATACATAATGTGTTTGCGCAATTCATGTTAGTTTCCTACTATCCTAGAATGATAGTGGTAGGTGTATTGCGAAATTTGCCGAATTTTGCTCATGTTACTATGATGGTGATTAGGGCCGAGATCCGTCAAAAACCGCTATCGCTGAAGGGCAACCGGAACTGAATAATTGATAAAGAAATACTTAACGGGCAGCCTCGTGGTGACACGTGATTGTTGTCAAGGGATGTCTATAGGAAACCAGGTTTTTAATCTGTCATCATCATCATCATCCTAGTGACTTCCAGATTGTCAGGTCTGTTCAAACCGACTAAAACCGTTCGCCGTCTCGGGTCTTCAGATGCCGGGGTGTTAGATTACTAGTACCAGGAACCACGGTGTCCTCATCTTGCCCCCAAAAAAGGTAGCGCGCATCGCACCGTTGGCATCGTCCTGGCCTGTTTCTGCTAAGGAATACAGGCTCCACCTGTTTCCCCCAGGAGGTCGTTGAGAGCCCGCTCCGTCGTCTCCTTCTCGAAGATTACTATCTTGCAGAGGGAGAGAGCGGTAGCCAACGAGCGCGCTGTGAGTAAGACACTGAGTGAGAGGGCTTCCACTCAGAGGGCCACCACAAGGGCCTGTCTCAGCACCTCCAACACCGGGCATTCCAACAGCGACTTGCCAGACTTTACAATTAATTACAATCTAAGTAGTCTTCCTATTAAAATAGTGATCTGTGAGTTGCTGCAAATAAATATTATATCAAAAACAATAAAAGGTTTTTTTGTTTATTTATTCCTAATAGCTAAAGCCTAGACTTGGCGGCTACTACCGCTCCAGCTCCACTTTAGATTCATCTTGGTGTGAGCTATCTAGTTGTAGCATACGGTGAATGTTTAGTATTAAGTAGGTAAATCCAATCAAAACCACAGGATTCTGGAATAAAATAATTGCATAATACATATAAATAAATGTTTTCCATTCTGAATTTATATTGTCCCATAAATACTTTTCAAGAGAACATCACATATTCCCAGCAACCCAATAAAGGCTTTTAACATAAGCTCGTAAAAGTACAAGTACAGAAATAAACCAGTACAATATTTCCCCGTCGTACCATTGTATGCTTGAAAAGAGTTTGAAAAGCTTAAAGCTCCCATTCAGCGTTTTCATGAATGACGGCGGTCGTGGAGGGGGTGACTAAGATGCGCGCGCGCGCTCGTTCCCGACAGATATTCCGTAGGAGGCTGCGTGTAAGCAGTTCACTCCACTGGTCGCGCGCTTGCGCACACCGAGCGCGCTTAACCGGCGGGAGATTCAAAATAGGAACTTTATTATTTTTCGATTTTTTTTTGTGATAATTTTTAACTTGACTGTGGTGTGATAGTGGTTCAACTAGGTGATTGGTGATGCTGGTGTAAAGATGATGGCTTGTAACTTAAGGTAGGATTTTTAAATACCAATATAAAATTAGAATTTTGAATAAATATCAAAAAGTTTTTAGGAATTATTAGGATATATCCCGATATCCAAATAAATGGTTTTGTGATAATTTTAAAATAGTTAGTCGTATTTTTTTTGAAAAGGCGCTGAGGTTTTTGTTTTTCAAAATAATTTATCTAATATTGCTGAAAATACTGACTACTAAATAATTTCTATAATAATGATAAAATATCAATCAATATGCAAAAAATCATTGTGATAGTGTGTATCAAAAACAAAAAAAAAATTCGTTTTCCGCAGCTTTTTTTCATAAATTATGACAAAAAAATTAAAGCTGGTTTTAAAATTTGATTGGAAAAGGTCCGATTGCAGGAAATATTACTTTCGTTTAATTTTATTTTTCGCGCGATGTATTGTGAACAGTGTAAAAAAATGGCGTTAGGTGTATTAGATATTTATTGCAAACATTTTTACTGTAGGCGTTTATGATTTAAATACTTAAAAAAACAATCACGATTTTTTAAAATTATTGTTCCTAAGTACATTGAGAAAATTGTTTCTTCAAACTAAATTACATTTTACATTGTTATTTTGTCTGTGGATTCTATTTACTAGCGATTGCTACTCTTGCTACTATTGCTAGAAGACGACTTTGCTACCCTACCAAGCATGTAAGAACATCGGCCCTCGTGTTCGATTTATGAATTCAAACTTTTTTTTAAGAATTTTTTGTGAAATCTGGTGGCGAGGAAACAGTCAGCGAATTCTTAGAGATCATTTAAAATCGATACTAAATGTTGCCAACATCCAACATTATTCTATCAAGTACTACCGTTGTATCGGATAATTAAGCCTAAAATAAACGCACGATTAACAACAGGCAATTCCCACAAAACGCATTTTAACAACTAAACACTACACATTCCAAATACTTTTTAAAGATTTATCTAATTACGTTACGAAGCGATTTTACTGTTTCTGCGGCGGTGTAATATAAATAACTGAAGCAATGTAATTTACTTACGCGTTCTTTACCTTACACGTGGATTGCCCCGGTGATATATTATAACATTAGTGAGCATGAGTTGTGGAGTTCGATTCCTGTGTATCGCTGAATGCTAAGCTTTTCTGTTTGGTAGTGTACTGGAAATTAGTGCGAAAAAGATATAGTTACGTAGAACTTACATTACCATGGAAAGATTAATGCAACTTGGATAATTGTGGTCAAGTTTCGTGTATAAAGTCTGTGCGGTCTAGATCTATCTAGACCAGTGGTGGGAGAACTTCTTATGAGCGTTAGAATTATAGGAAAAATACATGTCGTAGGACCGTCCGGATCAAAAGCTTTCGCGAGCCGGAGCTGGCCCGTGAGACTTGGCGAGACATATATGTACTTTGCCCATCTCTTCTCTGATCTAGACCAAATAGACCTAGTTACCTACATGTCCTTTATTTAAACTCATGCTAAACACTACAGCAACTACATTTAAAGCCGACCCAATATGTAAACGACTTCGAAATAAAAAAATTGCTTAATTTTAACTTGTACAGTCTAGTGGATGTCGCGCTCTACATAAGGTAAAAACGATTGATATAATGTCTCTGTGAAACCCTTTGCAGTTTAAAGGCGTCAGTTGAAACAAAAACGTGTTGTCCAATTTCATTAAATTACTAAGCGTAAGCTCAAGCGTCCATCAGAAATGCACGCAACTTTTGCGAACGTCTTATCAGCCAGGGGAGAGATGTGGGGTGGGGACAGTAAGAATTTTAGGGTTAACAAAGTAAAGTTTAGCAATATTAAGTTGTAATTTGCCTATTTTGGTTGCTGTTTAGTACTGGGTAAAGGACTGTTAAAACTCTATTTAGACCGAATAATCTTAGAGATTCCAGAGACTGGTAGGTAGGTACTGACGAAACTCACTGGATTACAAGATGCATGATGAATGATACTTTTATCTTTTTAACATTAACTAACCAATTGCAGTCCAATATTGGATTTTTATATTGCAAGAACTCATAAGTTTAGGAGACCCGCGCAAAATAAAAATGGTATTTTTTGGTTCATCTCAAAGATCAGATCATTCATATAGCTTTAAAAATAAATGTCGTGTTTCATTATTCTTGAGAAAATATAGACGAGATCTAGATTTAAATTTTCTTAGGCTTTAAATAATAAAATATATCATCCGCATAAAGACACATATCGTTTTATTTAAAACTGCATTTTAATATAGATTACTTCGCTTAAAAGCTCTCACTCATAAAATAATGTAATAAACTTCGAACACAGATTCAAAAGTCGATATCCTCGATTTCGATTATCTGCTATTTTATATAAAGACATTAACAACTTCGGTTCACACCTGATAATGTATCAGGAACCTGAGTTTATCTTGTGGCAACCCTGAGAAGGCTCTCGTAAGTCGTAAATCCTGCGGCACACGAACCTGATCTGGACGCCAAAAAATATAGTAAAAAACAACATGAGATTAAAACTAAAGTCTATTGTTCCTTTTATACAAGATCCCGACGATTCGAGTGGAGAAATTCTCTGTCCCTTCATGCATAAATTCATTGTCGGTTTTGTGGCAACACTGCAACAGGCCAGTATAATTAAACGCTTAGAAGATTTAGATAACGGCAGAAAAGCTTTTATTTGTTGTACAATCTATTGACAAACTAATCCTCTTTCATATAAAGTACATTTTGCTTCATGCGGAAGCTTTTAGTTCAAAGTTTTTGCAAACAGTAGCTTGAGGATTGTGCGCACGCGAATTCTTTGAAATTTTGCTTTCAATTTCGGCTTGTTTGTTTTTGTCGTTACGTCCCGTTCGGTAATTTTCAAAAGCTCTTTGTTTAGATGAGAGTATGAGACAATATTTAGCTTTTAACTCAGCGGTTGTACAAACTAAGCAAGAAACGTAACTAGTGAACATAGAAGTTGATACAAAGCTTGTGTTTCGAACAAATTACTCTGAGTTTCGTTGTCCTTAAAGCAACGTTTTTGTTTTGTAATATCAACACTTTGAACATTATGTAAAATAATAATTGAAAATGACTGTTAAATATTTGATGTTCTTTTTTTTGTTAAAATACAATTCAAAGCCGTATGTAGGTACTTAATTTATAATACATTTTATTTATTGAAACAATACAGCAAAAATAAAGCTTAAACAGCGAGTCAAGAAGAGTACCGGGTAGCACCGAGTACCTATCGTTAGTTTTAGTTGTGGGATCTCGAGGTCATTTTAACTTTTACTTTTAATAATAAATTACAAACCCTCAGACCAATAAAACACTTTTTAATGGTCTAAGTAACGAATAGGTATTGTGAATCCATTTACGATATTATGGTTGTTCCATAAAAGAGTTAGGTAGGTGGGTATATATATTTAAAAATCGGATGGCCAGTCCCGAAATCGATTTAAATAGTCATAAAAAATGCAATGATGTGATCGAAAGTAATAAAATAAAATATCGATACTAAAAACGACTAACACGTCTCGCAGTTGTTATAAGTTGAGACTAAAGTACCAGGGCATCATGAGTTTATAGGATTACCTATAGTTTTCAGAACGATCTGTGATACAATATTTAATTTCATTTATGCTCAATTGTTTTATTTGTAGACATGACATCGGCGCCTATATTATATTTATAAGACAACATACTAACAAATAATGGATGATTTTATCTGAAAATAAATCTTATCAAAGGATGTAGCGCTCAACTCTTTACAACTATCACTACAACGTTGATACGATATAAGCCTGAAGTCGCCTGGGGAGGTGCGGTGCCCGGGCACCGCTTGGGGTTTGACGGAACGGCGCGGTAATACATTTGAGACTAAAGTACCAGGGCATCATGAGTTTATAGGATGTAGCGCTCAACTCTTTACAACTATCACTACAACGTTGATACGATAATCCTGAAGTCGCCTGGGGAGGTGCGGTGCCCGGGCACCGCTTGGGGTTTGACGGAACGGCGCGGTAATACATTTGAGACTAAAGTACCAGGGCATCATGAGTTTATAGGATGTAGCGCTCAACTCTTTACAACTATCAGGATACAACTATCAGGACTTTACAACTAAGGATATGTCATAGGATGTAGCGCTCAACTCTTCACAACTTTTACTACTATATTCGATTAGGTTATCTATTCAAGATTTTTATTGCATTAGGTGTTATTGAATTTGATAATGATTAATGAAACAACATACAATATGTTTCCTAATTCATTTAGGACATTGTCATTATAGCAATAAATATCATTTACAACACACTTGCTCATAAAAGTGATATTATTTCACCGAAAATAGGCACGTAATGACACCAATTATCAAACTGACTTTTTCATTGCTATTATTCACAAGTGAATTAAAGATTCTTTTTTTAAATTTTATAGGTTAAGTTTCTATGTTCTTAAAAAAGTTTCGATACAAAAAAAGAACGTGTTTAATAGTGCGAATAAATTAATATGCCTATTGTATGTTCATTTGATGCATTTTCGTATTTAAATAAATAATTTCAACTTGTAATACTTGTATAATAAACAAAATTGTCACTCAAATGTAACTTTCTTTTTTCTTAATATCTTTGTTTTTTCTCTAAGTACAGAAAAAAAAAGTAAAAAAAAGTTAAATTCAAAACTCATTTTTTTTTTAAATATGACCGCCATTGTTAGATGCGAATTACATAGGCAAACCCGCATGAACCCGCTATACATATAACGACCCAGATTATAAGGAGAGCAAGTACGAGTTGCAGCATCAGCGCCCCGTGCAGCGAGCAGCCTCGTGCATTCGCCTCGTGCCGCACCGTCAGCAGATTTGAGAATCGATTGCATCAATACGCGAACTGATTTTACATCTTTAATTAAAATAAATATAACTCACTTCTGTTCTAGCATCGAACGTAGTCGTTAGTATAGTTAAGAATGTAGTTCTCATATCGAACTCATTCGCTTAGGTTAGTAAGGTGTAATGTAGTTCTAATATCGAGTACATTCACCTTTAGGCTAGTACGGTGTAATGTATTTCTAACATCGAGTACATTCACCACCTTTAGGTTAGTTAGATTTAATTAAATAAGTATAATAAATCTCGTTTAAGTGATTCTAGTTTCCTTCTTGTACCCTCTGGCTGCGGAAAACGTAATTGGCGCAGTCGGTAGGATATTCGAGGCAGTGCGCGGCGCGGCATAGGTTTCCAAAAATCGTTAACCTGCTGAGTGCTGACTCCGATAGTCGCTGTCGGTATCTTAATACCTCATCGAATATCCAGAATCTACGTGAAACCGCAGGGGAGGTTATCCAGACATTGATAGCACAGGAAGGATCCGGAATATAGTATAAAAAAGAAAAAAAACTAGTTATATAAAACGAATTTAATTTATTACCTACGAGAGCTGCAGCCATCAAAAGAAGGTAGAATAACCAGCTATCGATACGCAAGAAGAATTGTATTTGTAAGTACTTGAAACTTTTCTAAACTGTTGCTTCCTTTTCTTTCCCTTACCAGTTTTACCTAGTATATCGAAATTTTTAATGACCAGTCTAATGTAAAGTTTTTTTTTATCTATAAATTCCATAACCATCTCGACGATTAAATAGGATTAGATCAGTTAGATGGCGCTCAAATAGACCTTAAAGATAATTATTTAATTACTGACTGTACTAGAATCCCTATTCACCTGTACCAATATAAATTACCCAAGTTTCAGGAAACAATTCCTGGTAACTCTACATCATAGTTAACATATTAAAACTAATTTACAGCTCTGAACAGATTTTAGATCTAGACTTGAGAGAATACTACCTTATAATAAAACCCGGTTACTATTATACAGGAAAAAGAATAGTTATTATATTCAAATTACCATTAATCTCTCCCACCAAGTTCGATTTATACAGATTAACTATAGTTCCCAACAAACTAGAATATAGTTTGATCCCTCCTTATCCCTTCCTAGCAACATATGTCAAAAGCTTTTAAGTACATAGAGGCTGAATGCCCGAAGTTGAACCAGTATCATCTCTGCGAGGAAGAGATGAATTATCCAATGGGAGAACTTCTCGACTGTATCCAGGGAATCATCTCTAATCAGCCCTTAATAACTCATGCGCTCCAGTCAAGATCACTACATACTAGTCAAGATAAAATTATAACCCAGCCTCCGCTGCAACTGGAAAATTCCTCTGGAACAATTTATCACACAACTATACCACTCTATATAATTATAACTGGCACAATCATAGTTATCTCAAGCATCATAGTTCGCCGGTTCTGGAGAAAGAAACAACAAAATTCAACAGAAAAGAATCCCAGCGTCCAACAAAATGAGACACATGAAGAACCTGGAAAACCGACTATACCAGCAATATTTTCACTGAAAGTTGGAAAATAATTGCTTTTCTGAGGGTGGAGGAATTACATAGGCAAACCCGCATGAACCCGCTATACATATAACGACCCAGATTATAAGGAGAGCAAGTACGAGTTGCAGCATCAGCGCCCCGTGCAGCGAGCAGCCTCGTGCATTCGCCTCGTGCCGCACCGTCAGCAGATTTGAGAATCGATTGCATCAATACGCGAACTGATTTTACATCTTTAATTAAAATAAATATAACTCACTTCTGTTCTAGCATCGAACGTAGTCGTTAGTATAGTTAAGAATGTAGTTCTCATATCGAACTCATTCGCTTAGGTTAGTAAGGTGTAATGTAGTTCTAATATCGAGTACATTCACCTTTAGGCTAGTACGGTGTAATGTATTTCTAACATCGAGTACATTCACCACCTTTAGGTTAGTTAGATTTAATTAAATAAGTATAATAAATCTCGTTTAAGTGATTCTAGTTTCCTTCTTGTACCCTCTGGCTGCGGAAAACGTAATTTGCGCGCACATAGGAAAACGAATTAATTTGTAGTATTGTTTATTTAGTATTTGTAGTATTATTTTATTCGCAAATGTGTTGTAAACGTCGTATGGCACGCGTGAGTATGATGATTACCGTCCTCGGCTCTTTTAAGACCCTCGCCTTGCGGCTCGGGTCTCAATTGCGCCTCGGTGGTAATCACCAACTTTGCTCACTTGTACCATAATGTACTATTACGTATTTTTTTTTGTAATTTGGATGTAATTTTAAAATCACTAAAAAGCTTTAGATACAAGTTACTAGATAGGTACTGCCTAATTAACTTTACTACTCGGTACTTTGCTACTATTACTACTACTTTACTTACTATTACAACTTTACTACAACTCTACTATTCTGATAAAAAACGAGTCAGGTTTAGAATTGACTTAAATATGCACGTAGTACGTTCAGTGACTTAGCGGTGTCTCTTTAGCTAAGGAGGAGACAGATAATGTTATATAGAATTTAGAGGGTTTCTTTGAATACCTACCAGTATACATAATAATAGTAACCGCCTTACCATCCCATACATTGAATACTCTACTTGTGTAGAAGTAGAATATTCAATGTATGGGATTGACGCGTATTTTGACGGTTAAGGCGTTTATGGCGCCAACGTAGGTCAATCATACATACACTCATACACACATACATCTAATCCCATATTATTATATTGATCCCTCTACTTCCTCTTAGCGTTAATTCCCAGTCGCATCCGAAGCTTTCAGCTCGGAGTCTGGGGTCCGCTTTTTACCAGTCTTAACCACGAATTTGACTAGACCTCGATATTTTCCGTGAAGCGATTGTCATCTGACCTCCACAACCCAATGTTAACATTAGGCGATATCGAAGTTTTAGCAGTTAGACCGTTGTTTTTGGATTTTTGAGGGCTCCAACTACCCGTAACGATTGCCATAGATGTTCTCATGGCAACCGGGACCGACGGCTTAACGTGCTCTCCGAGGCACGACCAGACCAATGCAAATACTCATATTTCATTCACACAAATATTTGCACTGAGCGGGGATCGAACCCGCGCCTCCTGCGTAGCGGCCGCGTTCACTACCGCTACGCCACGGAGGCTGTCGCCTCCCATCCCATTGATCCCTCTATTCTACAAAATGTAGAGCCCCATGTCTAGAAGAGCAGATGGGCTGTATGCTTGTCTGCTACCTGCTAGTATAAATCACAATATAACAATTTATACGTCTACAGGTATTAGGAGTACACATGCGAATAGCGGTCTTCCGAATACCAACTGCAGATTTATTTTGTGTGGTCCGTGGTCAGATTTCAGGTGTCTTTGCAAGCTGATGATAATGAAGTAGTAATAATCTTAGAACAATAAATCGTTAGTCTGTGTGCAACCAGTTGACATCAATAAATATTACGAAGCTAAAGAGTTTGTTTGTTTGAACGAATAGATCTCAGGAACTACTGACACGAATTGAAAAAGTCTTTTTTTTTCATATAGAACTTCACCTCGTCTGAAGGTAAGCTGAAGGTAAAGTCTCAGAAAAGAGGGTCACCATTACAGACACGTACCATGTTACAACGGTGGCACTCAGCTTGATGGCCTCATCAGATGCTTTTTCACGCCCCGCTTAAAAGACCCGGGAACGTGGGAATTTGTGTTGAATAGTCAGTTTATCGTAGGGATAGGCGTTGAATGAACGAACAGTTTATTTAGACTGTTTATTTCTCATAAACGGTAAACCAGTTTATAGTATACAGATAAACTGGTTTACTCATGAACGACATTCATTTTGTGCACTGTGAGTGCGAACGAGACCGGTTGACGCGAAGCGCAAAGCGACGATAAGCGCGCCTTCCGAGTTAACACGAACTAACCCGAAGGATTACGAAGTACGTAGTACCGAGGACACAGACAATCTGTGAATGCATAGTTCGAGGCGTACCTACTTCGTAATACTTCGTTCTTGTCACACTTGATAGATTTTATGACTACCTATCTCTCTCTTCCGATCGGCACGTGCTAAGGAAAAGGACAATCTTCATTTGCGGTCTGGACGTATAGTTTTAAACTCTATTGCCATAGTAAGAAAGAAAGAAAGAAAGAAAGAAAGAAAAAAGTTTTATTTGAGTTAGTAATAGAATATGCATCTGTATTATTCGTATACAAAAATGTTTAGCATTTCATTTGTTTACATTACATTATTTTTTTAGTTTTCAAATAATAATAATAAAAAAAAAGTATATACATGATTGTACAATTTCAATTATTTCAAATCAACAAAAAAAAAGAAACAAAAAGAAAAAAGGGAAAGATCGCGGGTTCGAGTCTCCTGCCCGAGTATTGATTTCGCTTTTTCCAATTTAAAATTATTTGTTTAGTTTAGCATACTAAATGCATTAAAATTATCTCAAAAAGAAAAAAGTTTCTAAATTCATGTATTTATGTAATCATATAGTTATTATTATTTATTAGTTAGCCTGCCAGTCCTAAGCCTGGAAAAAGTATGAAGGAAAGTTCATTTTAAATAATAGTCGTTGTTCGATTAGCACGTAGTCATCAATTCAATCAAGTTCATCGAAACTAGTTCAAGGAAATTGGTCGAAAATTCAGCAGTTTATTCTATAGTCATCAATTCAATGTCATGAAGTCGCAGTAAACTAGTCGAAAAAAAAATCGTTTTATGCACTAGTTTATTGTCGACGATAATCGGTCTAGTTTCGTTTACTAAAAAAGCGTCAACGACCCATTCCTAGACTTTATCGAGGAAGGCTATGGGTGACTCAAAGGAGCTGGGCAATATTCTTAAACCTCAACAGATCCGTCAAATTCCCATAGGTTGTTTGAAAAGGGGTGATCGGGGATTCGAAGTATGCCACAGGCGAATCCAGGCAGGTCGACTAGTCTTCGAATAAACGGGCCAGCCACAAATACACGGGTACATTCGTTTTACAACCACATTTCGTAAGACGTCGTTTTCATTTGCGACGCGCGCGACCTATTGGAATTGAGATTACTCGTACTTACCTGTTGAAATGGTTTTATTTTAATGAGTAATTCGCGTAAGCTTCCGGCAATATCATTACTTAACTGGGTTGAAGACTAATACGAGTAGTTAAAGAAGAGTAAACAATAACAATTTAGAACATCGTGTGCACTAAGTTTTTGAATCCAGCGGCCTTACCATAAACTCTTAAAACAGGTCAATATTTGAACTGCCGTCATTCTACCAACTGCAAATGTCACTTTGTAATCCTGTATATTTATATGACATTACAAAGTGACATTTGCAGTTGGTAGAATGACAGCAGTTCAATGATTGACCGGTTTTAAGAGTTCATGGTATGGGCCCAGAACATCGTTTAATCCGTATTACTTTAACCTGCATGGTGACGAATTTATCATACCTACAACTTTTTTTAATTTGTTAAAAATTTAGACTTGGAACCTCTTTGGTGTACTTTTTTGAAATTGACTTTACGCGCGCAATTGTCATTTCCTCGCTGAGGTGGGATGAAAAGTTATGTGTTGCACTTCTCTTTTGATTCCTACGCGAACGCTCAGGATTTTAATTTTTGAATCCTTCGCTTGTTCAGTCGTCAAAATTGAGCACACGATTAAAAAGCAACTTTGCACTCTTGTATAACAAATAATAATTATGTATTACTTTGTTTTAATAAGATTATTATCATCCGGCCTTATATTATTGTAAACATTTATTGCCTCCTTCTATGTAATGAAATGTAGGTCCTGTAACCCCATCCTCCTAACCTAAGTTTCTATATTTTTTTAAATTTATGAACGAAAATTCTGCACTTCATGAGAATGTAGGTAGGTACCTACTAAATGACCTAAATTATTATGGTACTTAACATTAACAATATAAAAAAATAATAAAATAAAAACAACACCTTGTTGCTATGGCGTATAGCAACAAGGTCCCGTTATCAATATTTTATCCTTTCGGCAGGTATGTGTGTGTAGGAGCTGAAAATAAACCTAGTGCTTACGGAGCTCTTTGAGTATCTGCTATCCTGGTAATTCTAGGTACAAACGAGATGGTCTAGACTGAGCGACTCTGTAAGTCTAGACTTCTGTGAGCGCGCGATATTCAAAATATTTATACGTGGCGATATGAAAAGTAGACACGGTACTATGTAGCAAAATTATTAATTTATTTAATTGTAAATGTATATTATGTAAGAATTTACAAAAAAAAATGTATCTAAGTATGTTTATCCGCATTCTAGAACCCATAACACAAGCTAGTTAAGCTATGCTTACTTTGGGACATAGATAGCGCTGTGTAGAATGTCGTACAATATTTATTTATTATTTATTTATTTATTTCTTTTTTTTTTTAAATTATGAATGTTGATTATTTCAAAAATATTTTATATAAGTACTTATAATAATTTTTCTAAATTATTTTTTTGTAGCTTATAGTCTGTTCTACATCATGCACGGTGTCTGTCTTTGATTTAGAGCTAGATCAAGTTTAGCAGATAGATATAAACATTTTATACAACATTTTTCATTATTATTATTATTTTTTATTTATAATTATATCCTGTTCAGCTTACTTACTTTTTAACAATGCAATATGTCCACACTTGGTTGCTGTGCACAGCGTAATGGATTCTTTAAAAATAATCAAACACTACTACTATTTTTTTATACTTATTTTATAGAGAGCTTTCTACTCAGTGTTGGGCCGTCAAATCAATCGCTTAGAAATCAAGAAACTAATCAATAGCCCTTCTTGGCAGTCGGGAAAAAATTGTAAACGGCCTCCATCAAATAAAGAAGGATAGCATTTATTTTCTCTAGCTAGATTATTCTAGATTATTATCATCGGACTGACCTTGTCCTCATTAAATTTAGGCTCAATTCAATTCAATATCACATCCGGACAGACACGATATCATGTCACGCACGCTATCTTTCATGCACTCCATCCATTTTTCTTGGGCTTACTATGCTCCAAAAGTCTACTAAATCATTTCTCCCAATGTTGGGAGGCTTTGGTCAACTATTCCCATGCTGGCTAGACGGGTTAGTACCTAAAATGGGATGAATAGGGATCAAAGGGTGAATAGTGATAAAACGGTCGTTAGATTTTTTTAATAATTTTTCTCCCGAATTCCAAGTATCTAACCAGATATTATTGATAACGCCGAGTTATATATATAATATCACATTGAACTATAATCCATAATTTCACTTGAAAGAAAATAACTACAGAATTCAGCTGACCATTTTATTCCTATTCACCCATTGATCCCTATTCACCCCATAGTACCAGTACTGGGTTTCATTTCGAGTTGACATTCATTTTTTGTAACTAAAATTTTACCTACTTAATAAAAGTAACCAGCTACTACTGAGTATTTTATGACCGAAATAATAAAAAATGTTATGCTCAACCAGAGAATCGAACTTTGAATATTCTGCAAAGTAGTCGCAATCACGATCGTTGTGCTAGAAAGGTGTCTAATTTAGTTTTAAATAACTTTGGAGAACAGATGTGGTATAATTTTTCGAAATCGAACTATTCAGTCTGTTTTATATCATAGGCAGTTTATACTTAGTGTCTGTCTATATTTTAGAGCTAGTTAGCTTGTCGTTAGTCTGTATATCTAGTTCGGCAGACATGAGTAAACATTTCATATGTTAGATTATTCTCTCTTTTTTCTAAGATTGGTGATTAGTCTCAAATTTTTGAACTCGCTATAAAAGAGTCGCCTGTAGGAAGGTCTTTAAAAAATTATAGATATATTCATACCTGTATATCCACGAAAGAGTAGGCAGAGGTGTGAGGATGTCAGTTATCGCAACCAAACATTCTCAAGGTCTAATCTACTTCTATATAAAATTTCATCAATTACGGTTTGGTGGTTTAGGCGTGAAAGCGTAACAGACGAACAAACAGAGTTACTTTCGCATTTATAATTTTATATAGTAGGTACACCTAGATATTAGAGATCAAAGATAAAGCAACGCCTAGTGAAGCTTTCTATAAATACTTTTGAAATTTCGACGAATCTTGTATGAACCCGTGCATCCTTTCCTGAAAGTCGATCAAAAGTTCCTGTGCGTTACTCGGTTATACCCTACATTATATCGTTCTGCTTATTATATTATTAACTAGCTGACCCGGTGAATTTCGTACCACCATATTTTCTGATCCCGCTCCCGCTGCGAATCTCTAAATTGATCAGTGTTCCTCTACAATATTATGCATGTATTATACATTATAAACCTTCCTCTCGAATCACTCTACCTATTAAAAAAAACCGCTTCAAAATCCGTTGCGTAGTTTTGATGTTCAAAATAGTTATAATGTTGATACGAAAGGAAATGTTGTTACTACCATGGTTGCCCATTGCCCATGACCGTGTGAGTGGAGAAGTAAAAATCTAAAAGTGAACCTCGGGTTCAGAGGTGAAGACCTCGGATGCAACCGGGACTAAATTGCGTTAGCCCTCCTGTAAATACTTAGATAGAGACATAAATGATAATGATCTTCTCGATCTATACGCCAGTCATTTTAAGCAAAAAGGTCGGACTAATTCCGGCGGAAGGTTTCTTTGTTTTAAAATGTTCCTTGGGTTCCCCTGAACATATCTGGAAAGTTCCCCATAGATCCCATGTACGCTCCCCCCTCCCCCCCCTCAAACGTCTCCCTAAATCCAGTTTTTTCTATTTTTCTCAGAAACGGTGAAAGCTATAAGAAAGTTGTCCAGGTACCATATAATTGCTATAAAATTACCTACCAAACGACAGTTCATTCATTTCAATGTGAGCTATAGTCTCTGAAATATAACTACAGAAATATCACCAAAAAAAAAAAATTGGCCCAAAATTATTCTTTGTACTAAATTTGAAGAAAAATTACTGGAGTTGTTGCAAAATGATGTAGGCACAAGTAAATCTTCATACATTAAGGAATAAAATGATGTATGATTCATTGTTATGGCAGCATTGGTTCTCGAGTTACAGCGAATAGTGTCAAAAAACAACAAAATATAATTTTATAGTACGAAGACAGTAGAAACTTTGAAGATGATGATGCCTAAGGTTTAAATTATGGCAATTAAATATCCATACATATGATCACGCCTCTATCCCTGGAGGGTTAGGCAGAGGTGAATTAACACCCACATATTTCACCAATCATGGTATAAGGTCTCAGACAATAAGTAATAGCCTATTGCCGTTTTTCGGGCACTATTGTTGACTCCAGCCATGTATCTGTGGCTGAGCCTGGGCTATTTATATCTCTCTGATGTTAAACATCTTTAGTCACCTTGTACGACACCGCATGGCAGGAGATGGAGTGGCCCAAATTCTTCTCTGCCGGGAACCACGCCGCAATTAAGTTTAAATAAACGGACTTAATAAAATCATTTCCCCTGAAATACTAAACGATTTATCCTTTCAGTAACGATGTAGCGCCACATTATAAATATATTGGGGAAAAAAATATGCAAAACGGTTACCCCGATTTTAATATATGAGGTGTCAAATAATACCTACTTCTTGTCATGTTTTATTATAAAAAATAAAAGCTTTAACTATATCAAAAACTATCTGTTTATTAAAAAAATGAATAATAACTAGTCCCCATGGAAGCCTTCCCCGCTTCTGACAAGCTTATGAAACTGATAAGCTGTTCCTGAAAAACGAATTAACTTACCTATTCACTCTAGTCTTAAATACACCCAAGTTATAGCTATCCGGCAACACAGATTCGGGCAAGGCCGTTTGGTGCGTATAAGTGGAAAGTCCATGGTGTATCAGTGGCGGGTCACCGTGCGTATGGTCGTTCGATGGTGGAAAGGGTTTGGCGGAATTAAGTTGTGCAAATCTTGTGCACACTCCATGAAGTGCATCCGATAAAAAATCGAGAGTCATGCAACTCTTAGCTGATGTTCTAGGCTCTGAAGCCTATTTTCAACTAGAGCGTCGTTATTGATGAGCCTCCAAGAGGCTTGTTTCTCTATTGACTCAAGGGATTCAAGCTGGTATTTGGCTGAACCGTCACAAAGGTGCGAGCAGTATTTTATGCACGATCGAACTTGCGCTTGGTAGAGAATGAGAAGTTGTTCCAGTGTGAAGTACTAATCTTACTTTTGATAGCATTCTCAGCTTTTTAACAGCTTCGCAGAGAAGAGACACGCCTGACTGGGTTTTGGTTGCGTTGAAGTTGACCAAGTTGGCATCTCCCCAATCGGAGGATGCCTGCAAAGGAAAGTTCAACCGCTCAACCATGGTTTCCTTAAGAGACCGTATCTCAACAATGCCAGCGTACGGCCGTCTCGTAACTCTCTACCATTGTTATGTCGTCTGCGCACTCAATGTTTCCGGGCTTGAGCAGATCGTTGATATGGAAAAGTGTGACAGAAAGTACCGACCCCTAAGGGACCCCAGCGTTTATTTGCAAATGGTCCAACGAACTACCGTCAATGATACGGAATGACCGAGTTCCCAGAAAGATTGCAATCCAGGCATACAAGACAGCCGAAGGAAGGAAGTTTGTTGAATAAGTTATCGTGCTAGACCCTGTCAAAGGCCTCTGAGATGTCGAGGGAGACCCCTAGCGCTCAATGGCCTTATTCTTAATGTGGCATATCCGTGGTCCGTTTATTTAAATTTTATAACCATAAGGTGGACTGACGACCTACGTAAGGTGGCAGGGACACCCTGGATGCGGAAGGCGGAGGATCGGCAAACGTGGCGCGTATTGGGGGAGGCCTATGTCCAGGCCTATGTAAGTACCGCGGTAGCCTAGTGGTATGGGTAATGGACTGCTGAGACGAGGTCACGGGTTCGATCCCAGGTTTACCATGGCACACACTTTTCGATGATTTTCGAAATTATGTGTGTGTTTATCGCAGGTTTATAAGTGCCCGGTTAATGGCAATAGGCTCGCCACCTATTACATTGGGACCTAAACATAAACGGCGAAATGTGGGTGCTAGCACCTTTGCCTACCCCCTCGGGGACAAAGGCGTGAGTTTATGTTATGTTATGTTAATCTATGTCCAGCAGTGGACTGCAATAGGCTAATTGATTGATTGAACCATAATTTAACCCTTAGGCATCATCATTTTCTAAGTTCCTACTTTCTTCACACCAGAAAATTATATTGTGGTGTTTGACACTATTCGCTGTAACTCGAGAACCAATGCTGCTATAACAATGAATTATACGTCATTTTATTCCTAAATGTATGAAGATTTACTTGTGCCTACATCATTTTGCCACAACTCCTGTAATTTTTCTTCAAATTTAGTACAAAGAATAATTTTACGCCAAATTTTTTTTTTGGTGAAATTTCTGTTGGTATATTTCAGAGACTATAGCTCACATTGAAATGAATGAACTGTCGTTTGGTAGGTAATTTTATAGCAATTATATGGTACCTGGACAACTTTCTTGTAGCTTTCATCGTTTCTGAGAAAAATAGAAAAAACTGGATTTAGGGAGACGTTTGAGGGGGGGGGAGGGGGGAGCGTACATGGGATCTATGGGGAACTTTCCAGATATGTTCAGGGGGACCTAAGGAACATTTTAAAACAAAGAAACCTTCCGCCGGAATTAGTCCTAGGTTTCAATGATTTTTTGTCTAAAATGACTGAGCTACTAATGATGTGAAGTGAAAACATCTTCGGATAATAAGAATTTTTCGTGTGGAACATTTTTTGAGATGGGAAAAAACCATTGAACTCGCGTCACCATTACCGACACCCACAAATTGTAACAATTCACATTTGGACTTCTGTGTATAAGTTTCTACATATTTTAAATTTTTATTTCTGTCGGTATGTACTCACAAAGTTCTACTGTATTTTTTGTTATTTTGTAGTGGTTTTCTGGTTTTACTGACAATAATAATAATTTTGGAATTAGTTTTGTTAACTCACCTCTGAAATTTTTGTTTCGATTGAAATTTCAACCATTTATCAAGTTAAATACCATAACGATTAATTTTGAGAACAGGAAACCAGGATTAAAATGAATTGTCGCATAAAGCAGAATTAATAATAATAATAGTTTGATAATGTGTTAGGCAGACTGACTAAATTGATAATGAATTGAATAGGAAGGAAGTTTTGCGCTTTGCGGCCATATTCGCCAAAGATTAAAAAACAACGACCTTGAGAAAAAGATTAGATATACAGCAAATAGCAGTTGCCACGCATATGAACTTCATAATCAAATCTTTTGTTATCCAGAAGTTTTCCCCTATTGATTTATTCATACGCTAACCCCTCGTTATCATTAAGAAACAAGTTGCCAACTGGTTTGATACAAAATTTGTAGAAGACTTGTCATAACACAATTACTTGTTTTATACATAGGTACATAAAACAAGTAATTGAGGCTGTTTCAAGCACTTGCCAACAAGTTGTACACAAGTTTAAAACACATTTACGTTCACACTGAAGTCTGTGACATGTTGCAACTTGGAGGAGGAGGGAGCGTACGTTTTGTTAACCAAGACTGAGTTGAAAAGGAGTCTGAAAATTATGAAATTTTTATGTGACAGTCGACCTACTGGGTCCGTAACTAAACTTCGAGAGTCATAAGTTCGATGAATGGAAAGTCGACAGAACGTTTGATCGAATATTGCTTTTTCGAATGAACCCTTTATCGCCAAACGCAACTTCGACTGAACGTTTTATCGAATATTTATTAATCGATGGATTGCTGTTTCGAATGAGATTTCAGCTACTATTATTTTCGTGTATAAACGTCCTTATAGATAAGGTTAACAACCTTACCTTTGATTTCGTACTTACATACCTTTTCCTGTTGCTTTTAGATTTTTTTCTTTGATAATATTTTTACAAAAAGGCATTTCAGTATTTTCTTTGGCCTACCTATTCGGTTTATTATATTTGTTTCTAATCTATTAAAAGCGCGATGAGAATTGTTTATTCTATTGATCGGAATACCATTTTTACCTCAGAGTACAGCAACCCGATCTTAGTTCAAATCGGTCAAGGCCAATATCAATCGTTATTGAACTGAGCGTATTACTAGGGAAACAGAGATTGTTGAGAGAATTACACTATCTACTCAGGGCTGTCACTATTTGAATTCGTTAGGTAATAGGATTGATAAAACGGGGTGAAAAGAAATCGTCATTATCATAACCTTAAACCTTAGATGAATTCATCTAAGGCTTAAACCTATTTTCTTCATGTTAGGCAGAGACACCAGGCCGCCATTTGCTTCTATTCTTACTTGATCTACTTTCGGGATTTTCTGATCTGGTCTTTCTTGCTTGGAGTGTAGTAAAAAAATCATGGCTTAGGTAAATGGCGCAGGTCGCAACTATATTCATTAAAGCGTTTAAGTAAGGATACATAACAAAGTAGGTATCTGGTTTATTCGAGTAAAATATATTAACATTGACCCTGTTTTTCGTGCTTTTAAGTTTAAATTAAAAAACAAGTAATCTTCAATTTTTTTCGTGACAACCCTGAACCTTTGTAGGGCGTGTTGCATTGCAACGCGTGGGTGCTGTAGTGTATGTTTACACTAATAAACTATTAACTAAAAGGGAATGTTTGTTTCTTCTATGAGATTGATTGTGAGTTATTTAGGTTATTAACAAGGTCGTAAAGGGTTTTTGTAAAAACCGTTTCGAAAACGAGATAAATAAATCAATAAATATTTTAGGACAAAACATTCAGTGTCATCTAGACTTTAAACATGCAATATTGGCTCTAGAATGCACATATTTATAGACATTTTTTAATATAAATATACGCGATGCACATTATGCATAGAAATAATTTTCATCTTAGTGTTGATCCCTTCTCCTTCCTTTGATATGGCATATGCGGCTTTTATGGGAACGACATCTTGATCTCCCAACTTCGAGAGGAAACTGCACGGCACATAACCTTGTCTAGACTTTTGGAGCCACAAATCCCTAATGAAATGTTGGTGTTTTAGTCGGTTCGAGTCCGACATAACCTCCTTCTCCGGCGTCGGCGGGGGAGGTATACATGGGGATTTTTTCGCACAATAAAAAAAAAGGTATGTCTAAGTCCAGTACTGTAGTCGGTTTGCACAGACGAGGCTTCATCTAGCTGGCGACATCTCGACTCTGGCGTTCCACAAGGCGGTATTCTTTCTCCTCTTCTATTTTCTATATTCATTAACCTCATTACCTCTGAACTTCAGTGTGCGTATCATTTGTATGCCGATGACCTGCAGGTGTACAGCCAAGCACGTGCGGAGGATCTTTCAGAAGCCGTTGACAGGGTTAACGCCGATTTGCGCTCAATAGGCAGTTGGTGTGATAGGTTTGGCCTTTCTGTCAACCCCGATAAATGCCAGGGTATCTTAATTGGCAGTAGCCATATGATGAATAGGGTACACAATGCTACTCTGCCAACAATAATTTTCAACGGAAAAATTATTCCTATCGCGCCGAGCGTTAAAAACCTGGGATTAAATATAGATTCCACCCTGAACTGGCAAGCTCAAGTTACAAACGTCTGTCAGAGGGTAACTGGAATGCTACGTAGCCTTTATCGGCTCAAAAACTACCTACCAGCCAAAACCAAGGCAATGTTGATGCAAACCCTAATATTCCCAGTCATTGACTATGGTGATGTATGCTATCTCGACCTGAATGCAGATTTGCTCAATAAACTCGACCGCCTTCTCAACAATTGCATTCGATTCACCTTCAACCTTAGGAAATACGATCACGTCTCAGTTCACCGCTCAGAGTTAGGATGGTTGCCGATACGTCAGCGACGCAGCTTGCGGGCGGTGACAATGATTCATACTATTTTAAGCTCCCCTAATGTCCCCACTTACTTATCATCTCATATTCAGCTAGTTGGTTCTCATCACAACAAAAATCTAAGATCAGCTGACAAACGTCTTCTCCACTGTCCTACCCATAGTTCTACCCTAGTACATTCTTCTTTCCTCGTGCAAGCTATTCTCCTCTGGAATGCGCTTCCTCTCGAAATCAGGATGGCCGCCAACCGTGCTACGTTCAAGTACAAAGTACGCCAGCTCTACAGTAACCCCTAGTGGCAGCAATGGGTAAAACAAAAACTAGAATAAATTATATTTCATCATTATGTAGGTACTTAAGTATGTGTGAGTATATATTATATTAGTATATATGAGTATGTATGTATAGTATAATATATATAGTATATAAGTATATGTAGATGTGTATGTATGGATTTCTTATGTATGTGTGTATGACTATTGCATATATTATCTATTATTGTGTACAAGTTAGAAAATTATCCTTATTAAATAGTTAATTCTTCTGCCTGCACCTACCTCAATGTATCTCTGCATCACCCTAAGGTAGACTGTTAGATAATGCCTTTGGCATTAAGTCCGCCTTTGTACAAGTGTGCATAAAGTTTTTAAATAAATAAATAAATAAATAACTTTTAAACTCTCGCGTTCCATGATATTACAGGAATTAATTAACGTGACCATGGCTGTCGCAGCCAACTAGCTTAATCAGCCGCTCAATTAATCGCCTAGCCTTGTGCCGTGTGCTTGTCTGCCACCTAAGTGGTATAAAAAAAAAAAAAAAAAAATTACTAAATGTCACCGCTCAATTAACGGTCTGAATGATATTCAGCCATTTCATCAAACATCTATGCAAATGGCTTGGATCGATGACCTTTCATTACTTGCCTAGCCATTAGATCAAACAGCCAGACTTCAGCAGCTTTTTTCAATAAACCTATCACTTTTCTGTCTTATTTAGGTGTGGTGCCCTATCGTACGAATGACCTTTCAATAAACGCTACGGCTGAATATCGTTCAGGCGGTTATTCGAACAGCTGATTAAGCTTTGGCTGCGATATAGCTATTCGGTATATAGTTTCATTGCCAAAACGACAACGATGTAGTAAGTTCAGAATTAGCAGAAGTGCTCTGAATGGCGAGTTAACGAGTGTGTCGGCATAAACTTCTCCTGGTTGGGTATGTGGCGTTAACGGCTTGGAGACTAGCTTTCAGACGGTTAAAACATGCTTCCGCATGAATATGTGCACTCGCTGTTCAGTAAAATGTATTGTGTAAATAACTGTTGTTTCTAAGTCAGGCTTTTGGTAAGCTTCTTTCGCTTTCTGAAAACCTAGTACTGAGTATTTTGCAGAAATGAATGGCGTTGACAGTATTTTTTCATTATTTAAAAAGTTTCATTAGTTTTTGTGCTGTCACTGGGAAGATTAAAGGTTTATTCTGCGTTGTCTTCTGCGCTGACGGCACAAAAAGTCTCTATTCTTACAGATTCAGCAGCGCAAGTGAGATTCCCCTGGTGATGCAGCACACGTCCATGAGTCATGGTTATCACTTTCTATCAGGTGGGCCGTGTTTGTTTGCCACCTAAGTATTATAAAAATAGTCTTCTGGCTATCATAAATTATTACTATATTTTTTGCTCGATAATGTTATGGAAAATTAAACTAAACGAACTAATATTACATAATTTTCATGAACATTAAAAGCAGAATCCATAGGTACTGCCATACTGCTAATAAACGTGAAGAACATTTAATTTCCTATTAATATCTTAACAAAGCAATGAGGTTAATATACTAGTTATGGGTACTATAACAGTTTGAACTATTATAATTATAAATTATTTATGAAACACTAAGTCCTCTGCATATTAATATTGACCACATGCAGTAATAATTATCATTATTATGGCAATATGAAACTTTGAGGCTGATAACTGTCATAGACGATGGGAGCGTCCTGTTCTAGGCGCGAACACAGCCGGGGCCCACATGTTGTCACGTTAGGGGGTGGACACATGCATTCCTAATAGGGTTGGTGGTTTTTTCTAGGAACTAGGGAAAGGATCAACACTTAAAATAAAATTTCGTTTGCGTATTCTATCACTTCTTCTTCATCCTAGAGATAATTCCAGTCGCATCCGAAGCTTTCATTTCGGAGTCTGGGGTCCGCTTTACCAGTCTAACTGTGGATTTGACTGGATTTTTATTACATTTCAGTGTTTAAAGTCGCAAAGTAACACTTATGAATGGCAGTGTTTAAAGTCGCAAAGTAACACTTATGAATGGCAAAAATCATTGTCTTTTTACATTTACAGCCAGAATCGTAAGGCAATAGATGAGAAAATGAGCTGTCAATAAACATTCTTTTTTAATTTGTTCATAATTTTATAGTTACCAGTTGACCTCACGCTTGTCACAACTCTTTATACACAGTACGTGTTTTAAGGATAGCTACGGCGGCGGCGGAGGAGCAATTCACCAATCATTGAATATGTCAAACCTAACCGCGCCGCGCGCCAATATATATTACGGGAACTATACTAAGACTGTTAACAAAATGTGTCGAAAAGCAAGATGCTACGACTAATACAGCAATCATGAAAGAAATTCCTTACAAATACTTTCTTTTTTCAAAGTTACGTAAGTATATGTATATGTATGTATATATAATAATATTATTATGTTTATTGCTAGTATGATATTTATAGTTTTATTAGCTAACTGACCGTAAAACATGTCATATAATTTTATCGGCAATAAATCTAAGATAGTGAATAATTAAGTTATTGTGGCAGCCCTATCGCAGTTTACCAACAATGCGCGCTAAATCACCCGCAGAGTGCGGCGCGGGTGCACTTCGTTTGACATGCCGCGTTACGTTTGACGACACCATTACGTCTTCCTCGATGTGAATGTTTAGATGCGATAGCCGAGCACGCTTAACTTCTGATAACTACTGGGCGCCTGGTACTTTCGTAGACGATTAGGCGGATTTAATGACAAAAAAGTGTTAATATTTTTGAAGATAGAAAGAAATGTTTTTTGTGTAAAAAATTTCGTTTGCGTATTCTATCACTTCTTCTTCATCCTAGCGTTAATTCCTAGTCGCATCCGAAGCTTTCACCTCGAAGTCTGGGATTTTAATAATTAGTAACTATATCTAATAATTAGTAACGTAAATATTAATTTGATAGGTAGGTAGGTATGTACCTAGGCACTAGGATAATAATTTGATACTGGATAATAACTTGATACTAGATACTAATTTGATACTACTTAATAATTTGATACTAGATAATAATTTGATAGTATTGATAATAATCTTGTGACAATTAAATTTCATAACCAAACAGAAATATTTTTTATGTTGTGTGCTTGTCTGCTACTTAAGTGGTACAAAAAAGGTATAATTTTATCATAAATACTTATATTCAAATGTAGGCACCTAACTCACAGCAGAGTGTAAAATTATTATTAAATTACAACCTACCAAGTAAAACACTATTTCTAAAAATGAAAATTACTGGTTAACTCTCGAGCAGAAGTTTCCACCATATACTTTCGCTATCCAAGTGCGTTGAATCGTAAATTTTCGCGCCAAAGTAATATTTCTCACGTTCCGCGGAATAAGCTGGTCCGCCATTACAGGATTACAGCTATGAGTTATGATGAGATAAGTAATATTTATTTAGCTAGCTAACGAAGCTAATGATAGCTTCCTTGTGAAGAAGACTTTTTTTTGGATTTTAACTTAAAAAACGGTTTAGATATCTTTTGATTGAATCGTTTGAACCTGTGAGGTACATAATCAATAGTCGCATTTCTTTTCCATTGGTGTAGGCAAACACCATGATGTTTTCACTTGCTTCGATCCTGGTGTACTTTTCACTTCTTTTTAACCCACTTCAAAAAAGGAAGAGGTTCTCAATTTGAATGTATTTTTTTCTCTTTCTTTCTTTCTATATTTGTTTCTGATAGTCACAAAATAAAATAATATTTGAAAAGGCGGTGTATAGAGGTGCTAGATCACTAGTCTCAAGTCTGTCTATTATTATGAGCATGACTCTCCTTGTCGGAGTCGTCACGGTTATATACGCTTATATCGAACGAAACAAAAAGTTTGTCCGTTACATGCAGTAACATAAAGTTTAGCATTTTTTTTTCCCAAATAGTCTAATTTAAAGAAACCGTCTCTATACATAGGTTATGTTACAATAAAAATAATTTTTTTTTATTTTTATGCCAGTGATTGTGTTGTCCTCAATTTGTCAGACCACTTACCTATTAGTGTCCAGTCATTTTGAGAAACTGACGATTTGCTAAATAGCCATTCCATCCATGATGGTAGTTGGACGTTATGCTACATGAACTTTGTGCTAGTTAGACTTAATGCTCCTTAGACGTTTCGCGATTTTGGCCATTCAGCTACATAAAACCCTTAACCCTTGAAATGATAGGTACACAAAATGACCACTACCTGTACAAATATACAAATCGAGTAAAAGGTACATAAATTCCTTATAACATTGCAAAAGATCCATTAAAAAGTAAACCAAAGGGACTTAACTTTAGTAATAGCCTCGTATCACAATTTTATTATTAAGTACGCGTCCATAATGTAACTCATAGTAGATAACGATTTATTCACGAAAGTCAACCCTAAGTACAGCACTTTATGATCAAAGGCACTTCTTTATCTCACCATTACATTAAGAGCAAACCAGCACGTACTTAATCTCACTGCATGTAAGTTTAAAATAAAAATAAATGAAGAAGTTTACCTGCAAAGGGCACACAGTTTAAAACTGGCCAATTATTTTTATCGCTTGAGTTTATTCCAGCCCTTGACATCTTCGCAGTTACTGCTCCCCTGGTACAACTTACACGAAATTTACATGTTCCCTCGGGAATTACGGGGCGCGTTGCTTCGTTACACTTCCAAGATGGAGATACTTTTTCAACGAGAGCGAAAAGGTCGAAACATTTTGTCATGAAACAAAACATAAACATGAATTTGTACTAGGAGAATCTTGTAAGTTGTAAGTAACGTGAAAATTTTTCTGATGACATGACCAAATATTTTGTTTACTTTATGGAATAATATTCTTACTGAAGCAATAAAAAAAGATGAATAGTTAATTGCTTTGAATGTAGGCGTTTCAATATGTACGTATATTAGGATGTAATTACTCGAATATCTAGTTATTGGTACCTTTGTAAGCGAAGGTAATTGCGTAGGATGTAATAGAGACTTGTTCCTCAATGAAAAGGTAAACTTTCTCCAAAAATATGGGATGAATGACCCGTTTTAGGAAATATTCTGTACACAAAACATCGCTATAAAAATACTGTATATGGCGCTATGAGTCAAGTCAACTCTCCCAATATGGGACAATCATTTTTGTGATGTACAGATAATTTTCTGGGTGTCCTTTGTGCCAGTGTTTGTAAAGTGTCCTTGGAAAGGGAACGGGACAACATAATCGCCCACACTGCGCTGTTAAATACCAGCTGTTGTAGAGTTCTACTAATGGTTCCTTGTAATTTAATTCTTAGTCCTGGTAACCTGCTATCATGAACATACATGTTATGACTGTTCTATGGTAATAATTACCAGATATAAATAAAAAATTAGGAATATATTTTATAGTTCACTTTGTGTTCGCAAAAAATAAAATTTTAAAAATCTGTTAGTACCATAATGTAAGGACCCTAACGATATCCCTAATATTGATATTGCTCGGGACTTAACTTGGACCTAAAATGTGCTAAAAATGTGCTCAATACGCGCATTAGGTACACGTTTCTTGGGTGTCTTTGGAGGATAGCATGGGTTGCTAACTGTGGTGGACGAGCTCAAATTCACCAATCATAGATTATTAAAAAACAATCCACGCGTGCCAGGAACTCATTTGCCTCTCGATTTTGGTCCAAGACAGTAT
Source organism: Eilema depressum (assembly GCA_914767945.1). NCBI lineage: Eukaryota > Metazoa > Arthropoda > Insecta > Lepidoptera > Erebidae > Eilema > Eilema depressum. Next base: position 14,875,896 of record OU612031.1, read on the forward strand.
ACGTGTCCTGAGATATATTTAAAATCACTACATATTATAAAACAAAGTCGCTGTCGCTTTCTGTCCGTCCCTATGTATGCTTAAATCTTCAAAACTACGCAACGGATTTTGAAGCGGTTTTTTTAAATCCCCCAAAGGTTTGCTGGGAGAAAACTCAACACTGAGTTAAGCTCGCCTTTGTACATCAAAATGTATATGCTATGACTCTTTGTATAATTTTTAGTGTGCAATAAAGAATTAAATAAAAATAAATAAAATAAATAGATACCTAGAGTGATTCAAGAGGAAGGTTTATATGTATAATACATACATAATATTGTAGAGAAACACTGATAAATTTAGAGATATGCAGCGGGAACGGGGTCATTAATGATAAATTAAGAAAGTAGTGCAATATTTTTCTTTGAGATGTCAACTTGCATTAGTCTCCTGTGTAGGTGTTCTTATGTTTTAGATTTTGAAAAATACTGTGTCTAAGTATGTTTAATCGTGTTCTAGAACCCACAACAAAAACTAACTTGAACTAACTGGTTCGTAGACGTGATACACATCACGTAAAATGCATTATTGAGGTGCGTCCATCTGTAATTTTCACGACTGTCCGACCGTGGCCGCGTGATCTTCATTTTAATAGTGTAGTTTAAATTCTACTTCAATTATTAAACATAAAAAGCTCTGTTTGATGGGCTATTGTTATTTTTCTGCATGACTAAGCTTGTCACATACAAAATACAAATGACACTATTAAGTCATACTTTAATTTTGGACAATACTATGTATTGTGCACTAAGCACTAGAAGGTTAAAATTTGAAGGAAATGGAGCGAACCTAATCTACCTCTCAAAAATCCTTATTAACCCTCGCATTTTTTCTGTCGTGCGCAAAATCCTCACGAGCTCTCTTACGAGTTGGCCCTCTTCGGGTGCGAGTCCCCACCTATCGATATTGATACTGTTATTATCGGTATCAGTATCAATAGGTGGGGACTCCGTGTTAGTTATATGGTATGCTAAGGTGGGTCTGACATCCAGTCTCTCTAGTTTGTAAAACCCCAAGAGGGGATATCTATTGTAGTAGATCACGAATACAAATAGTAACAGTACTGTTAGTATGTCTTCATACTTTTTTATTCCTCGGGACTTAATAAATCGCGAGACAAACGAGGCCCTGCTGTGCAATTCACTAACAAGCACAACGATGCGACAACGATGCGAGTCGCAACGATGTGCGCGATAGACACTGTCATTGGTCGATTTCCAATGACGTGATACAATCTGACCAATGACAATCTACGTTGCGCCTCGCATCGTTGTCGCATCGTTGTGCTCGCTTAGTGAATTGCAGTGCTGGTGCGCGCAAATTGTATTGTAATAAACTGACAAAGGACACCCAAGAAACGTGTACTTCGCGTATTATAGATCACTTTTTGAGCATATTTTAGGTTCAAGATATAACTATGTCCTGAGCGAAATTTCATCTAAATTTTTACAGAATTTGGAATCCTGCATAAAATGCCTGATCTGATTTGGCAGTCAATTACCGTATTACGATACGAAGTCAAAAATATTATATACATACATACAATCACGCCTTTATCCCTGGAGGGTTAGGCAGAGGTGAATTAACACCAACATTTCACCAATCATTGTATTAGTAGGTAGGTCCCACGTAATAGGGGGTGAGCCTATTGCCGTATTCCGGGCATTATTGTTGACTCGAGCCATGTATCTGAAGCTGAGCCTGGACTGTTTATATCTGTCTGATGTTAAACAGCCCTATCCCTTACTCGCCTTCTATGACACCGAAAGGAAGGAGATGGGGTGGCCCAAATTCTACATTGCCGGGAACCACGCGGCTATCTGCCGAGAACCACGCGGCAAACATATTCTGGTAATAAATACGCCTGGTAGGCTATGGGAGACCCGAGTACACTTTACACTTGTCCTTATTCCAGAGGAACGCGCTCCAGACTGCGGTACCAGGAGGTGGAAGACTGAGAGCGATAACAAGGATAATACTCGTAATATTCCAATGGAATTCAAATTCGACGGACCTCACTATGAACTTAGACTAGTGAGAGTAAAATATAACAATAAGGACATCTCTATTTGAAGTCTATACTGTTTTCTATATTTTTTATACTACTTAGGTCGCAGACAAGCACACGGCCCTCCTGATGGTGAGAGGTTACCTTGGCCTATGGACGAGTGCAACACCAGGGGAGTCACACTCGTGCTGCCGACCCTATAGGAACAGAGAGATTCTGTGCCGTCAGCGCAGAAGATAATTAGGACGAAGCCTTCGGTTTTCCCACTGACAGTATAAAATCTCTCCAGTGAGCTCTGGCTACTCTACTCACCGTCGGAAACACAACACGAGGTTATTAAGGCTATTTCAATCTTCTGTTCATAAGACTCTCCCTCTCTCCCTCGACTCTATCATACAGCCAATGAATTCATAAATAGGTTTTATTACAACTAGTAGGTACCAAGACATCATACAAGGAGTCTCGAATAATTTTATTAAGATACGTAAATAAGATAATACAATATCTCAATTTTGTACACTCCAAAAAGATACCCGCTGACCGGTTTTAGTTCAAAAATTTGGAAATCTTTCACTTGTTCTCAATTGATGAAGTCTTGGTGCTTTATCTTCGATATCATATCTATTTATATCGATATCGATTAGAAGGTAGATAATGTAGGTACTAGAGGCACCCTTACAGCTTTGACGCTTCAATGTGCTTCAGTTTTACCAATGGGTGGTCTTCAAAATGGTTGAAAATATTATTTTGGTTAAAATCCACTAATTTTACAAACACAGCACTAATCAACATATACATTTTTTTTTATGTAGGTAGGTAGTTTACAATGTTCTAGGTCCATTAAGATGTCTTATTTACTTTAACTAAACAACTAACTTCAAGTTAACAAAGCATAACTTAACACGAGCTTAGCTAAAGTTAACAATTCAAAGTTTTGGCGGTCACGAAAACTTTGTTACAACTTCCCCCATAACACTCTCGTACAAATTTCCCGACACTCCAATGCAAATCCATCTCCTGTCTCGTTCTCGCGCTTAATGTGTTATCTTCTATCTTGGTCACACTTTTAAAGTTATCTGCTGTGGTGTTCTGTGCGCCTGGTAGTTGCCGGGCGTTGGAGCACCGCACGCCCGCACCGCGCACACATGCGCACTCCATACTCGTCCATACACCAATCCTATGCTTTCCATTCATATGGCTGTCACATTATGCATTACTAAGTTTTCACACAGGTTAGTTGAGCATTTTGCGCAAGTTTCGAATGAGTTTACGAAGATTGGGGCTTGGGGCTTCCTGGCCTTGTCACATACGGTATACAATCAAAATTAAATGTAAAACTAACTGGGTATTCATTGGGAACGGAAGAATTGAATAACAACAAAGTTTTTAGTTATTATGCATTCAAAGTTGCGTTGCATCCAAAGCTTTCATTTTGGGGACTGAAATTTATAACTACAGTATTTATTCAGCGTGTTATACCTACGTAGTTACATCGGGACTTTTCGCGATTAATTTATCATTATCAGTCAAGCCGCGGCCACGCGTGCTGCAAAGCACGCGAAACGTCGCACAAGTAAGTTCCTTAGTTCCATAATAATAAATTAAGGGATATAATATGTCTTTGGATATAATAAACCGTGCGACAAAAATTGGACGACTGATATTGAGTTACTTTAAATACTGAGTGGGCGACTAAAATACTGAGTGACCCGTGTGTTGCTAAATTGTGAAGTTATGAGGATTCGAGTATAGCGCGCCCCAACTTGGATAGGTTAGGTTAGAAGCTTTAGCCTTCGTGGTAATTTTTTTATAACCATCCATAAATAGTGGCTCACTTAGTATTTTTGTATGCCACATTCAGTAATTTTGACACCCATAAATTGAATAAAATGAATCTTCACTATAGCTGCCAACCTATTATTTTTACTACCTGCTTTTCGGATTAATTTGTGGCCGCGTTAAATACAACCCATAAATTAATTACGAAAAGGCCCGATATCACAAAAACTATGTTTACTTTACACCATGATAGTTTTAAAATTCAGTATTAATTATACGATAAAATTACTACACAATGGAGTTTGAGCTCTAATGGTGGGCTAATAACAATACGAACTGATAAACTCGACCTTTATTCGTAAAACGTGCACTTGGCTGAATAGAGAAATTGTTTTCATCCATTGTCTGTCTATAATGTACCACCTTTGAGGCATTATGGGCGACCAAGCTTCGCTCGGCGGTTTTATTGCTATAAATGCCATATTGTAGAGTTTTAGTACTTTTAGTACAGTATTATGAGGTTTTAGTTTGCTTAACATAGTTAGCATTAATGCTAACTATATTTTTATTATAATGGTTTTACTTGGCTATGTATTTTTTTTCCTAAAACCACCTAAATTAAAAAATAATAACATGTTACTGATATGTGGTTTTGTGGATATTATTTTGTTTTTTAATATTTAATTAAAGAACCAAAACATAAACAATCATGAGATGGACCCTATATTTTGAGGACGTAACATATCGATGTTTTAAAATAAAAAAAAATAGTTCCTGTCCGTATTTAAAACTTAGAACGAGTATTTTCAAAATTAGAAACTGATAAGAATAAAATTAAATAATATTTTTATAAAGCTTTATCCCCTGCACTTGTATTTCATTATATCGAGACGAGTCGAGATGTCATTGTCAACAAGCCGGGTGTGTTTGGGCCGTTATCGGGCCGGTGTCTCTTGTCACCGCGCTCACCTCCTCGGCATGTATGCTAGCCTAGTACCTCGGGTGACATTTTCAGTGGGACAATGACGTAACGTGACGCGATAACTATCGACCGCGACAATAAAGAAGTTTGAGGCTGTGCCAAGCGAAATTAATTCGTATATTAATGCTTTTTTTATGAACGTGTGAAAGTGTAAATGTTTTGAATTGAATAGTTAAAATAAAACTGTTTGTGTATAATATGTATTATCTTTTGTATTATAAAATTATCATGTCACAATGTAGCAAAACTCTTCCGAAACTGTTTGACCTGGTTGTTATTAAACTTTTGTGTATATTTGGTGGGTCTAAAGAAGAATACGTTATACCTACGTAGGTTATTTTAATTACCTACGTTCCTGAAATAGTAAGGGTGATTTTTTTTTAACAATTTTTATTAACCACCTCTTGCAGTGCAGCAATATTATCACTTTACACTGATAAAATAAACCTAGGACTGCAAGTGACAATCATGAACATAATAACCCTTAATTTTCATCCTTCTACTGCAAGCCCTCATATTTTAATAGTGGTAAAACAACATTTGCCAGTTCAACTGTTGTATATTATATTATAAATAAATAAGTAGATACTCTTAATTTACACTAGGCAACATTTTGCAAATTGTATGCAAATACAAACATGATTTTACTGCTATGTGGTCACGTTCCTTGAGTCATATCCTGGCCTGACCGGCAACGCAGTGTCAGTCAGACGGCCATTATAAACTTTGTGACGAATATTCGACCAAACAAGTGCACCCATTGTTCTAACCGATTTGTATTTCCGTCGACGAACAAAAAATAAAACCGTTTCTCAAACTCATGTGCTCACAGCAATATTTTTTTTGCGTGTTGCAACCCAGACTCATAAAATGTCATCGGCAAATTTTGAAATGTTCCTTTTAGGGTTCAATACCCGTAGGATAAAACTGAACTCTTTTTTTCGACTCCATTGTCCGTCTGTGCGTCTGCCTGTCACCGGGCTGTATCTCATGAACCATGATAGCTTGTCCGTTGAATCACAGATGATGAATTTCAGTCGCCGCTGTAACAACAATTAATACTAATAATAATAGATTACGTCGAATTGAAAACCTTGTTCCTTTTGGAAGTCGGTTAAAAACATAGTAAAATATATTAGGTACAATCAGAAGGTGGCAACTCGCTCGACCAAGCAAGTTTCTTCCGAGCGAGTTGACGAACAACTCATATCTAAGACAGACTTGCTTCTCCACTTGCGCCTAGGAAGCGGTGGTAAACATAGTTTTAAGCAGAATTTGACGTTATTAAGCTGTACCTAACAGTGTTGCACAATTTTGAGAAATAAAGAATTTCAATAAACGTTATTTTCATGCCATTTTTGCTCCATAATCTCGATAATGGTACGGAATCCTTCGTATACGACCCCGACTCCTACTTGGCCGGTTACAAAACTTAATAAACGTTTTATAGGTATTGTAACTTAAACAAACATTTTTACAGTTTTTATAGTGCATCTGTCAAAACAAGAGCGGCCATAACCTGCCGCTGTGTTGCAATCTATATAAAATGGACTAAAGTTCACCTAAATTCTTCCCGTGTAACCGTATGGTTCTAAACGGTGTAATTGGTATTGGAAACACGGAAAGACGGAAAGAGGCCGACGCATCTCAGTACATTTCGAATTAGGCGAGTTAGCAGTCAAAGTTGTACATTAAAAATGTTTGTTTTGTGAATTTATTGTCGTGTTTCATTATAGTAGGATATTGTGTAATCGATCGAAGGAAAGAAGGAAGAAGTACTACTTAATATTTTTAAGAGAAATGCTAGAAATCTAAATTATTTAGGTAGTAAATTTTAAAGCAATTAGTAAGTAGCTATGCTAAATATTCAAATCGATTTAGATTCTATTCAACCATCGATCCAAGAAGGTTGTATTGAAGAATTTCGAATGGTTAAGACGTGCTCTTCTTTGTGGTATAACATTGATAACTAAAGCCTCACTAGGTACAGATAAACCAGAAAGTTATAAAGGTAGGCAGGTTCACGTTAAAATTAATTGGTTTCTGTCGCTTGCAAGTACAGTATGTCGGGAATTTGCAGTTCCAAGACGCGTAGGGTCAATTGTGCAGTGAAAGTATGACCTGCAACTAACCAGAGGTGGATTAGCAGTTGCATAATTAATCATGGATGATTAAACATGTAAGAACTGCATTTAAGAGGGAGCTGTTCAAAATCTTAATCCCTACTTCCCTACTAATATTATAAATGCGAAAGTAACTCTGTCTGTCTGTCTGTCTGTCTGTCTCACTTTTACGACTAAACCGCTGAACCGATTTTGATGAAATTTGGTATAGAGGTAGGTTAGACCTTGAGAAAGGACATAGGCTATGTTTGGTCGCGATAACCGACATCCACGCGGGCGGAGCCGCGGGCAAAAGCTAGTCTAAAATAAATTTTAAATTTTCATCTAAGTTCCAAACTCTACTTCATCCGAACGCAAATCTCGGTTACCTTTATTGTATAGGACACGTCAATTTGACTTCACCTCGCCTGATGGTAAGCTGAAGGCATAGTCTTCCAAAGAATGCACTCTATATTTACACTGAGCAGGAATCAATTCCATGACCTCCGACGAAGCTGTCAAACGCTCTAAATCGACACGCTATAGAAGTCGTCGTCTGTACAAAATTATTTTATCTACTAGCTAATGCCTGCGGCTCCAATCGTTTGGATGTCGGTTATCGCGCCCAAGCCCAAACACAGCCTATGTGCTTTCATAAGCTAATCCATTGCTGTACCAAATATCAACAACATCGGTTCAATGGTTTAGGCGTGAAAGCGTATCAGACAGACAGATAGAGTTACTTTTGCATTTAAATTAGTGGATTGTGTCCATATGGAAACTACAGAACTACTTAATAGTAATAATGAAAACAAAAGTACGTATAATAATATCGACGGATGAAAGTCAACAGGGTGTAAGTGACATCGAATATTCAGAGAGAAATTATCCCAAAAGACATCATACAATAAGCACTTTACTGGAAACTGATTTTCTTGTCAAAAGTCACTTACATCCTTTAGTCTTACAACGTCGTAATAAATTTTGCTTAAGCTTAATAAATGTTTAGAATGCACTTATGCATTTACGGGTTAAGCCACGTCACTTTTACGTTTCTCTCGCAATAGGCTATACGTGTACATGCATAGAAAATAGTTAAACCCTTTCACAACTGCTGTGATAGCCGCTGGATTAGGAGTTCACCAAGAACAGATTTCACTAATGGTAAATCTGCGTCAATCAAAAGCTCGTGTAATCATATTTTAGACAATTTATTTCATTGAAAAAAAAAGGGGGTTTATCTAGTTTAGTAAAACTAATTTTTCTTGGTGAAATTCAGTTTAAGTTGTCACTGTCATTCTTTATACCACTTAGGTGGCAGACAGACACACGGCCCACCCTATTGGAAGTGGTTACCGAGGCCTATAAACTTGGGCAGCGCTAGGGTTGTCATACCTGTGCTGTCGACCCTGTAAAATTTTTCAGAACTCATTGAATTAATTTTCATTGATAGTGTTCTAATGAATTTGAAAGAATTTTAATATTCTTACGAGTAAAATAAATTATGTCTATCAGATTGGATTCACCCAAGAATATAAACTCGTTTAATTCTAATTAAGCGCACTTTGTTAAAGTTTCAATTGAAAATTTGGGTTGTTCCGTATTGATCCCACTTTTACTTCCTTATTGATCCCACAGCACTTTATTTATATTTTATTCTTAATTGATCCCATTTTTGTGTAGTCTACTATTCTCAATTGATCCCAAACCATCTTTTTCTTATAAAAACACTTTTTGTGGGTACGGTTTTCAAATAAGGTAACAAAGTTTTGTAATACATGATTTTAGTTGTACTTCAGTACCAGAGGGAAGTTCTGCTTAGTGAAAGGAACACTTTGTCATTGATATTTTTACTAAAGTGTTGTTTATTGACAAAATTTGTTTTGTTTGTTTCAGGTAACTGCCAAACTGCACCATGACCAAGGATTTGTCAATATTTACTAGATCATGACTAGAAATTAAAATGTATTACATCCATTAATATAAAAAAATAGCTAGGTACTATTTGTTCCTTGTTTCGTTTTAAAGTCACTAAAGAATTTTGGTATTGTCAATAAAACAACATTGACTCATCTTAAATTCTACTACTATTGCACAGAGTCATTCTGGACTCAAAAGTAAGAACAGCTTACTTTTGGGTCTAGTCTAGTCTAGTCTACACTTTTGGACCTGCAATGCGGATAGCATAACCTCAATATTAAGTAAATTGCAGTTTACATACACACACTGCGGTTATAGGAAGAAATGTAAATGTAGTTTTGTATCCTTTTTGACTGATGAGATGATACATTGTCAAATTGATAAAATGGAAGGCTGGCAACAAAATGTAAACAAACGTACCAGGCGATCATAAATTGTAAGCGGTTTAATACAAATATGAAAATTTTATTCAGTACGGAGGAAAGATGAGAGGGATCAGTTTACATGCAACGCTATCAACTTTCAAATACATTCAAATTCATTCATTGTTTATACAGAAATGTTTTAACTTTCAAGTATAAATGAATACAAAATGGAGAAAGATTTATGTGAGAATTATTAAAATTTTACTTTTGTAATATTTATTGTCAAATAATTTTGATAAATTTTTCAATTAAATAAGTTACTCTTGAAAAAACTAGAATTGGTAAAACTTGAATGGATAAATAATAACCATTATAACGAAGATAATCACGCTGCTGAGTAATTTAAATATGAAAGAGAGAGGTACAATTTATAAACACAGTAAAAAATAGAAGTGTGTGTTAACCTACCTGCTGAATAACATCACAAGAACGAGAACCTCCACACTGAAATAGGAACATTGAGTACTAGGTAAACAGAAACAGTGAGAGGTGGTCAAAGCTTTCTACACAGAGGGTGGGGGTTTATTTCACGAACCTCAATGTATGCTCCAAACAGTTCCAAAGCATGAATGAATTTACGGTGACACACACATCCGTACAAATACGCATTGAGCTAATGTTATTTGGAACACAAACATGTAAAAGGAGTTCATCTATGTTTGCGTACTTCTTTCTTTGAGGATGGCCACTAGCTGTATAAAAAAGATAAGTCTGTAATCTTTGATTAAATCAAAGTCTGTAATTTTGAAATAGGAATATTATAGTGAAGAAGTAGCTGAAGACTGGCATAACGTGGCATGTGATTCACGATAAGGTAGATAATTTTACATTTTGTGTGTTAATTGAACCAAATCTGAAAACGAGTCCAGTAAATGGCAATAGGCTTGTGCTCACTGTCAAATAGGTTCAGATAATACAGCTGGCGAAATGTTAGTGCAAAATAACTCGACATAGCTAAATAGTTACCTACTTGGGCCAATTATCACGTTTGGTTTAAACAGTGATGTGAAGTATATGAAATTCCCTATATTGATTTTTTTTGCGTACTGTGTTTTTTTTTTGTACTGTAATAATAATCCTATGCTGTGTATCACAATAAACATTTTTCTTTCTTTATTTCTTTTCTTTCTATGTGTAGAAAGGAAGAACCCAGATTGTCAGTTGTGCTGTAACTTTTCTATTACATATTTCAAAGATTTCGATTTCAAAGAATCGCTAAAAACACTAAAAATCTAAGTACTTAACTAAAGCTCAAGTTTCCCCTCTTCACTTTAAGATATTATCTACCCCGTCGCGTCGTCTGCACATATGGCGGACTGCATCCATGCCAGCAACCATTACTAAGTTGTGGGAATTTTTCAAAAGCCATTTAGGGTCATAGGCAGACATAGACGTAATAAGTGTTAATAACTCAATTTTTATTATACCCTGGCCTGGTAACGACAGAGGTCACTGACAAAGTAATGCAACTAAATTACTGCATAACAGTTAAGAGTATCAAGTTTAATGGTAGGGAATCAATGGGATTGAATACCAGGCGGCCAGCAATAATTACTATACAGTTTTAGTGCGTTTTTACTGCGCTTCCCGGCTGGCCTACATTATGCAGTTCGACTGTATTCTTGTATGCTAGACGCATACAAGAATGTACAACAATCTACATGTAACTGAGTAGGTATACGTAAAATTTGTTCAGGGTTGTCAATTTTTTTTATTGTATAGGTTACGTTCTATTAATATGCTTTCCCAATATTTAATAGACTGGATCTGCACGCACAATTGCCCAAGAAGAGGCTAAGTGCAAATAAAATTGTCCTCTTTCCATTTCATTCCATAGACTGGATCAGCAAAGTGCATCTTGTGAGAGCATTGTGCAATGTGCACCATTTGCAGTCGTAATATGGGAGAATATCTTAAAGTCAACCGCATATATCTATATTTCTAATATTATGATGTCAACCTTAAAATAACGGTACCCAAAATATCCCGATACTAAGTATTCACGTGCATACCGTTGCGTCGAGGAAGGAAGTACAACACGTGCCTCGAAAAATCATGATAACAGGAATTGATTTATTGAGTAGCACTGCAGCAGCATTTACTCCGCGTGTCTGCATATAGTTCATTGCCTCGGCGCTGGCACAAGATGGACATAATGATGATGACGGAATGGCTAGAATTTATGACGTAAATATATGAAAATATTTGTGTTATTAGTATGTAAGATCTTTGGGGTTCAAGTCTACCTCAACTATAAACCGATACACTTGCTGATTACAACGAGGCTTAGGTGCAAGTTTTGCTATCGGGGTTGTAGTTGAACGACAATTGCCACAAAAGTCAAGAAACCAAATTATGAATACGTATTCCCTAGGAGAGCTGTGTAAATCGAAGTGTTACTATTGGATACATTTACTTACACTTAGAGATTGGCGCACGATGAGGATGAGAAAAAGATTGTTAAGAATAAAAATGAATAGAAAAAATGAATAAGTATTCAGTCTTATTCCTATCATTATGTTGTTCTTCTCCTGCATCCTAGCGTTAATTCCCAATCGCATTCGAAACTTTTCAGCTCGGAGTCTGGGGTCCGCTTTACCGGTCTTAACTACGGATTTGGCTAGCCCTCGATATTTTTCTGTAAAGCGATTGCCATATGACCTCCACAACCCAATGGTAAAATTAGGCGATATCGAAGCTTTGCAGCTAGACCGTTGCTTTTGGACTTTTTTAGGGTACCAACTACCCGTAACGACTGCCGTAGATGTTCTTATGGCAACCGGGACCGACGGCTTAACGTGCTCTCCGAGGCACGACCAGACCAATGCAAATATCCATATTTCATGAACACAAATATTTGCACTGAGCGGGGATCGAACCCGCGCCTCCTGCGTAGCGGCCGCGTTCACTACGCAGGCTGTGTATTTTGTTCATTGAGAAAAATAAACATTAGTAATTATTTACCTACAGTTTTAAAATGTCACTCACTAGTTTAGTAACTTTTATTTATTTACAATCTTTTTCTTACCATCATCTTTTATTAATTGTGATACACAGTAGTGTATTATTATTTCATTGAGGTCAAACTAAGTTTACTACAGAGTTAAATCAATTTTCGCGTATAGTGTCAATAATTGGAAAATTGTTTCAATTACACCGGACATGTAATCAATGTCTAACAAAGTTGTATAACGACTTGTTCGGTATCTATCTTAATATCTTAGCTAATCAAAACCAATAGCTAAAGTAAAGAATCTAGTCAGTTTTAGGCTAGCTTCCGTAAAGTGAAACAAAAAAGAAAGAAATGGAAAGCTAAAACTTCATGAGATATAGAGAGGGTCATATACAGTGAACGTAATCACACGCAAGCTTATGTCGTGAAAAGCAACGTTTTATTCAATGTATTCCATAGTAAGTAGTCATTGGTAATGGCGATAAGATTGAACTATGTTAAAATCTTATAATATCTACATACATACAATGCTCCGTTGGATCTTGAACCGGCCTCCTATAATAATTATATGCCGACGACGCCTTAATATATTTTGCCAATACTTACTTAGCTTAAAAAGTCATGAAATGAGGAGTACCACAAGGTACAATTCTCGGACCAATAAATTTTTCATCCTCGACAAGCATTACTGAAATTTCGAATTATTACCATCACGTTTGACTAAATTGGCAATTTATTCTACTAAAATAGTGTTGAACGTAATGTGTGTACACAATGTCTAAATAATTTAATACTGCTTATATGAGCTACAAGCTGTGAACTGTCCTAGTTTTAAAACAAATCGACATTTAACAAGTTTTATCTCTTCACATCATTTCTGCAATATTTTAATTTACTCAACGACATGTCCTGAAAAGCTGCAGGCTATAAATTAAATCAATATTCAGTTTAAACAAACTTGTATCTAGTCGTTAAATATTCTAGTCTAATAAAGTAGCTTGAATATAGCTTGAAGTAGCTTACGCCGTTACGAAGAAATTTAATAGGACTATCTGAATTAAATAAAAAAACCCAGACGTACTTAATAAGCATATTAAGCCTCCTTCAAAGCGTAGTATTAAAAACTTGATGTTAGCCAGTTATCGATATTTCATATGCATAAACATTGTCCCGATAATTACGAGCCAAACAAAATAGAAATCATCTAAATCGACGCAGCCATTCCTAATTTTGGCGCTTAGCAACAAAGGCGATATATTTTTGTTAATTACATACGCAATTTAAGCGTAACAAAGTAAAGTTTTATGAAGTAACGTATGATGTGAATTCTATTTTTAAAATGTCTGCACTACGTCAGATTACTTACAAAAATACAGATGTAAGCATGACTATTGTTTATGTTAGACCAAATGTTAGAATTACTGGGTTTAGACAAATTACTCACTGTTCATAATCATATTGTTGATATATGCGGTTATGAAGTTTGTTTAATGAAGTGTTGATAACCAGTGCCAGAAGGCAAATTCTTGTAATAAAAAGATGTTCAGATTTCAGTTTCGATCTTATCTAAACCCAATCTCCCAACTGTCAAAAGCGATCACGATGTCAAATGAAAACATTGTAAAAATGTTTTAAGAGAATACAGTTTTAGTATTTGGGAGAATGAGGTTAGATCGAGACAAAATTTTGTATGAATGAATGAATGAACGAAAACTGCCCTTCGGATATATACTTTTTTTAAGTATAGGCCCCTTTGTTTCTTCTCCTATTCCTCGTTTCTAGGATATGATTTTAGTGAGGAGCGTTAAGTTAACTTCCACCTCTTCACGTAGTAATTAATCATTATTATTATTTATACTAGCAATGCACTCTGAAATATGCTACCCCTAGGGCGCAGACTGTAGGGCATAATCACAAATTCGGTACTGTAGTAATAATAAACTAGGGGACTAAAAAGAAACACGTTTTATGTATTTTTACAAACTTTTTATTACCAGGCATTGCATGTAATTTGTTCGGATCAATTCTTACAACTAGATTTTGAAGCGGATATCCTCAATCGATTTTGTTATATTTTGTTTATTGTAGGTTAAGATTTTTTCACGTAGTTGGCATTTAAAAGGCATGTTTTTTTATAAATTAAAACATTAAAAAAAGCACAATATTAATAATAATAAAACTATCACATTTCAAACCAACTAGTTCATCAAAATGGCAATTCTTGGGAATATCACCTGTATCCATTCAATTGGAAACCCAATGTCGGTGGTCTGGTCTAAGATGTAACGGTCAGAAATTTGATATCATACATGTAAGCAATGCTATTTTGAACTTTATAGCTTTGCACATACGGGTTAGGTATTATTTCTCGGGAATTAAGACTAGAAATACCCGTTCCTTGATTCCCGTTAGTACCTACCAAAGTTTTGATCTTGTTTGGTCATTAATATCCCTTTGTTTTTGATTGATATACTAGGAATACATAATTAGCTGTCTATCATTATTATAACAAGGAAGATTCGCTGGAACTATTTCAACATAATTTATGTTATAAAAACTGTCATTCAATTATTGAATTATGTAGTTCTAAAAGGCCGCGGTTCGCCATCCACAGTAACTGGATCAACGATATCCTGTGCGCTTCTGTTCGCCTAGTACAAAACAGGAGCATGCAGTCGACGGGACAAAAAACAATTGGTTTTTTTATTGTAACGAGTATTTTCTTGTATGCATTTAAATTTTGTGGGATTCTATCTTCTAACTTTGAATAATTAAGTGACATATATTATGTAATGAGACAGAATATTAAATTTTGGAAATATGCTCTGGGGCATATTGATCTGGATTTTGTAACTGTACAAAAAAGTTTAGGTACTTATATGTAATAATTATTTGATAATGAGCAAAAGCATAATTTGTTCTTTCTTTTGAAACACGCACAAAATTGTTTCATTTTTGACAGAGACTTTTGACATTTGAAATGTATTCGCCTCACAAGTATAAAATTCCTATGCGAAGATGATAGAAATATTGCGAAAGTGAAATTTATTGTTGTAGGGTAATGACAGTAAATATTAACTAAACATTTTAAAGATGTCGACCTCTAGCCTAGCAAAATTTTGCTAGATATTCACTTGTCATAAGGAGCTTTATTATCAGCACAGATAATCGACTTTCAGTCCTAATTTAATATAACTAAACCGTACTATTTTCCTCTAAGCAATGCCTACCTGATAATGAATATGTCAACTGGGTCCACAACTGGGTCCAACTAACCAATGAGCCTACAGAGAACCAGGATACCAGTAAAACAAAAAGGTACATCAAAGCTAGTCAGCTAAAGTATCATGTCATGGCCATAATGCCTTGACACATTGATGTAACAGAGCAACAGTCGATGACATCTCATAACATGACACGTCACAAAAAATTGCTCCTACCCTCCACTCGAGCTTAATCAAACCAAGGTATCACATCCCGATAATGATCCACAAAAACCTCTCGTCTCCACATTTTTTCTGAAAGCCGTATCTTAATGATCAGTAGGTGCCGAGGCTGTTCGTAGTCGGAGTATGCGCTTCATTGACGGCTGATGCACTTTTAAATGCGCCGACGCAGTAATGGTTGCTCCCACGGTCCATGTGGCTTATTAAATTACTTTTACGTAGAACGGTGTTAGGAAATGTTCGGGTTGAAAGCTAATTGATGACGTTAATTTATTTGTAGATTCTTTGTTACTACATATTTCGAGTTTGTGCTTTTCTGGATTGTGAAGGTGACTTTCACTTTTAAGAAGAACTGATGTGTTTGACATTTTTGTTCTTCGCCGATATTACTAACATTCCCTGTAACCCCTCCAGTATAGACTAAATCGTGTAAGGAGTAGGTCTCGTCGATGGTGTAACGGATAGAGGCGAACCCGGGACCTCTTATCTCGATCCTAAGTACGACTTCTTAACCACTAAACTAAGCGACGACGCTTCTAATTCGCTATTATTTCGTTGAACCCAGTGTATGTACTTTCACTCCGACTTCGCTTCAGTGTGCCCTGTCTTGACTTTTACGCTATAGTTACCAACCCTTCAACCAAGCAAAAAGAAGTTCTTTTTACTAGTTCGATGAAAATGACCACAGAATAGTTTTTAAGGATCACTTCAGCACTCAAGGTATCAATTAAATACCTAGAGGCGGGACTTTAAAAACATACAATTAACTGGTGGAACTAAATATTATCCCAGGATGAGAAAGATTATAATTATAACTTGGGAACCAAACTAAATAAGTGTTGATTTATGTGGGAATTGAAACCTAAAACGGCGACTGGGGCATAAGAATGGCGATCTTATAAACCACTGCACCGTTCAGGCAGTTAGGTTATTGTTTGATGAAGATTGTGCAAAACCATTTATAGGTATTACTAAATATACATAGGCATGGGAGGCATAGCGATGGGGGAGGTAGCGACGGTATATCCGTCCGCCCTACAGAAGACCGCGGCTAAATTAATTAGAATTATTATTATTACCTGATACTAACATAGTTTATAAATCTTTTCCTAACAAACTATGGATGTCATATTTGAAATAAGAATATTAAATTAATAACCTCGTGTTGTGTTTCCGACGGTGAGTAGGGTGGCCACAACTCACTGGATAGGTTTTGTGCTGTCATTGTCAGTGGGAAAACCAAAGGCTTTGTCCTACTTATCTTTTGCGCTGATGGCACAGAATCTCTCTGTTCTTACAAGGTGTGCAGCACGAGTGTGACTCCCCTGGTGTTGTACTCGCTCACAGGCCACGGTAACCACTTACCATCAGGAGAGCCGTATGCTTATCTGCGTCCTAAGTATTATAAAAAAAAGGTATTTAATTAATGAACATACTAACATCTATGGTAGTAGGGTTTTAAGTTTTTAGGGTTGGAGCCCTATAAAAGTTCGACTAGTCTCGAGTGCAGCCGCATCAAAGGCTCAGAGAATCCTTGATTTAGTGTATATTATATGTTCATATTAAACACTATTTTGATCGCAGCCGCGTACTTTATTCTCATAAAAATGCATGTAATAATATGTTATGGAGTGTAAAGCCGGCCGCCATTCCATGAAGCGCCCTTTAATTTTATGTGATCGCCATGCCATAATCGTGTGCCGCCACACGTGCGGCCATGCGACCATTTTATTATACTGAAAAATACACTTTTTCTTCGTTCACAGTTTAATATACATGCGAAGTGGTATATGAAGGGCTTAGTGTAATAGCAGCCTTTGTTGAAGAAAGGTTTTAGTGGCTACCTTGCTCTAGGTTTCGTCCGCGTGAACTGAGTAAATATTGATATTTATGTTCGGAACCATAATTCTTTATCTAAAGTAAAACTAGCTTAAGTTACGCCTCATGATATTAGGTATTTGTGAATCCCGTAAAAGTCAATCATACAAAACAATGATAAAGAGGGACCGAAGGGCGGACCAGTCCCTAGACAAGTGATAATTCGTTGGCCGGTGTATTGAAGATAGAATGAAAAATGTATGGGATTTGACTGTCACTTTATAAGTGACTCGTACATAATTAGATTTATACGCCCTATGTCAGATACGCAAAATTTCAGATCCGCATTTTACACAAAGTCACTACTATTTTATAGCATTTAACTTATTACCCGACTACGGCGAAGCCAAAGGAGGGTTATGATTTTGACAGGCTATGTATGTATGTATATATGTATGTTCGTTTGTTCCCTCATAGCCCTTCAACTACTTATTAGAACTGGACAATTGAGATATCGTTAGAAGCGTCTTGATCGTCCGCGGTCATAGAGTACTGCATTAAAAAATATACTTGAGATAAATAGACCGTGTTTGGTATCAAATTAAAGGGCTCAATTAGCACATTTCAAATATGTATAAATCGTTGGGTGTTGCTTGCCCCAAAATAATATAAATAAAAATTAAGTTTAAAACTAAAACCCGACTACTGCAAAATCACGCTCTAAAAAGTATTGTTTAATACTTTTTAGAGCGTGATTTTGCAGTAGTCGGTGCAGTAGTAGCTGTGTTAGTAGTGTTTAAGAAAATATCAAGAATAGCCGTGGTCGTATACCACTCTAACAAAACAATACGTTCTAGGAGAAAAAGACTTTTATAGACTAACATAATTTACCTGCCTATAAGTAAGTTAAGAAAAAAATCTGCCACAATCATAATATATGAAACCTTTCTCCGTATCGTCTTGTAATCTCATTCTATTAGCCAGTCAAACAAATTTAATCCGACACTATCTTCCCCGTCCCCTCGATTTCTAAAGAAATAAACCTTTTTGTTAAAAAGTGTGAAACGCAGACAAAATTCTTCGAAAGTTTTACTAATTAGATTACGAAACTAAACAACTGATAGACCTCAAGATAAAAGGCTCTCACAGGAATCCTTTTGCTTCAGAAGTGCAGGGAGAAATATCGATGAAAAGTATTATTTGATAGTTTAAAACTTATAGTTATGAGATAGGATAGGTAGGTTCTAGTTATAGGGTAGGCTACCTCCTCCTACCTTAGGTAGGATAGTGTTGTTGACCCAAGAGATGAAATTAATTGCAATGATTATTTCTATAAAAAAAACATAATTATAGAGGGTCACTAGGGATATGACCACCACCCCAAAACGTGCACGTCTAATTAAAATGTAATTTTTTGAAGGAATTGCCGCATGGGTCCCCAAAATTTCAGACTATAGTACGCGCCAGTTAGTGTGGCAATACAAGTCATTTACATTCCCCCATACAGTGCTTAGGTATACGAAATTTGCAAAAACGACAGTTTCAATGTTAAAAGATAATGTAATAATTCTCAATTCTTAATATTTTTGATTTACCTTTCTTGTTACTTCGTATTCGTAAGACTTTGTTCCACTCGTTTTGCCACACTAACTGGCGCGTACTATAGGTAGGTACCTAATAATATACGAGTAGGATATAAGAGGTTGATTGAATGATTGTAGTTGCAGTCGATCCCATAAAGGCTAAGAGTAAGACAAACTAAATACATAAAGTCAAAGAGGAAATGGAGGTAATATCTTTTGAATTAATAAAAAATATCTTAATACGAAGATCAAAATGTATTTTAAGTTTTATCGATATATAAAGCGGAGTGTTGACCGTCCAATTAGAGGAGGCCGATGCCTAATGGTCCATAATCGTTACTCACAACACTATATCGATAAAATTAGGTACGGCTCTGTATGCACTCTTGCGCAACTCAACGCTCCCGCGATGCAGAGCCAGAGAAATTTTATGTGACCATGTGTGTAATACACTTTCGAGATGGTAATATGTAATGGTAATCTTGTAGAATATTTACTGTAGTTTCAAATAATATAGATACGTGAAAAAATTTTGATGGTCTCGCTCGAAGACAACCTTACTAGGTGAAAAATTTCGCAAGTTCAATTGTGAACCCCATATTGATGGTAAAGGAGACCAATTATGCTAAGTGCAAAATTTTTCAGTTCGTATGTTGGTCTTCTAGCTAGATCATCGATTTAATACTCGTTCTGTGGTCCTAGTACCTTCTCGGTACATACTAGAGAAATTGTTGTTAAACAACTTAATCAAATCAAACATTCACAAATTCGCGAATGGAAAGCTTAAGTTTTTAGCAGCGGGCCGTTTTAAGAAAGGGACGTTATCGGCCTTAAACCTTTATTTTTTCTCGGAGAGCATCTTATTAAGCCAACCCACTATCGGTACAGATCCCGGTTGCCATATGAATATCAGTGTCATAGTTAGCAGGAGCCTTGTAGGGGTCCTAAAAGGTAGGTACAACAACTTCGATATCGCCATGTTTAATGGAGATCTAGGAAGGCTCGATCCACGTAAAATATCGAGATTGACTGTTTCACAGTTAGAGAACCGTCCTAGCTGGAAACAAGGGTCTGAGCAAAAAAAAACGATAAAGTATTTTACTTTGTTTAAGACTTTAGACAAGTTGTTGTTGGTATCAATCAATCAGCCTATCGCAATCCACTGCTGAATATAGCCCTCCTTCCAATGTTGGGAGGCTTTATCCTTTGTTCCACGCTGGCCAGATGGGTTGGTACAGTGTCTTATTTCGAATTTTCCTTCTCTCGCAGTGATATCGTCTGCGTATTTTTCCGTTAATCGCGTTTTACGACACCCTTCGGATGATATAGGGTGATGATACTTGTATTCTCTCTCCGTCACCACACGGATAAGTTATTTTTTTATCTCTAGTAAAAGTTTTTGTCTCTAGTAAGAAACCAACATAAATATAATACAACGCCAACAGAACAAGATACTGAGAACTATTGCACAGGTGCCATGGTATACAACCAACAACGAAGTCCATGAGCACCTTCAAATTAAAACCGCAAAAGAGAAAATTCGGAGTTTGGCAGCAAAAAACAGAGAACGGTTAATCCATCATCCCAATGAACTTGCTCGCCAACTCACCATGGACCAGTATGTGAGACGCCTAAAACGTCACCATATCCTAGAGCTAGAAGACCGGCAGTAGCCTTGGGACTAAAGGAGTAGATGCTTCTAATGGGAAGCCACTCCGCAAGACACCATCACACAGCAGACTTGCTCATAGCTTTAGGGCTGATTGCAAATCCACTTGGAAAAAAAAAAGTAAATAACCATACCTAATTTAATGTAAAACAGAGCACATCGATAACCTAATAACTGCACTAGACAAGCCGATATTAACACATTGTGTTTGTTTATTCAATTGTAAAACACTCAAGATGCAAGATGTTTCTCTACTTGCTCATGGACTATTAATAAAACCGTGTATAGATTGCTTTTGCACAAAATAATGGTTCAGTTGGTTAATTTAAACAAATTAATGGAATATGAATGAAAGAGAACAGAGGAATTTGAAAATGGCGCCGATTCTACTATGCACCTCAATACACTAAATTAAGTCAAAAATATCCTCTCTCGCTTTCTTTAGCCTATTTATTGGTCGAATAGGGTACTACTTAATTTAAGTGGCCCTGGATTAAACCTCGGGGTGCTCTTAGAACGCTTTCATATCTATAAGGTGATTCTGAAACCGCCCGCATACTACTACAGCAGACTAACCATTACTTGTTAAATTCCCATACGGATAAAGGGGACCATTGAGAAGCCGCAATGAATTACGTGTATCTACCGCGTTGCGTCTGCAGTTGCCGTGTGCGGTCATCTTCGGAATCATACTTTTATGTGTGTGTTTCTACTACCGTGTACACTAGTCATTAGATTGAATAGAAGTAATAAGAGATTAGTGATATTACAAAGCATTATAACCATATATTCATGTCCTTAAGAGCTCTGCAGACAAGCGGGAGAGCCTCCTACTGGGACATTGGATACATTTACACTCGCCCCTGTGGCGAAGATGGTAGATAGAACTTTGTATCCTATTGCTGGTATATTGTAAGTATAAGCAATAATAATAACCATTATTCAAGGGAAAAAAAAATTCTTAATATTTTTTATTGATAAAAATAAAGCAGTAGCTACTAAAAAAAATCGCTTTCCAAAAAAAGGAAGAAATAGTTCTCAATGTTTTCGCTTAATAAAGATTAGGGAAGAGAAGACAGGATAAGCCTATATTATAATCTATTCATGTACCAAATTGTAGCCAGGTTCGTTGAGCATTTGAGCCGTTAGAGCGTGATTGACTAACAAAACAAACATCTAAAAATCTCCACAAACTTTCACATCACCTTTCATAATACCCAATAAACACGATTTCAAAACAACTTTTCGTAACATCCAACCAAAAAGAATATAAGTCTGAATTCAAATCCGAACTAAACAACTGTTAAAACATCCGCCTAAGTTTAATTGTTCCAAAAACCACGAATTTAGCAACACCAGCTCTTTTGATATAGTTGAATTACATTCCGAGAATATCGCCATAATTATGTTGCCATCTTACACTGTCCCATGAATCTTCGCCAGTTTCTTACACTGGCCTAATTTCATACACCAAGTACAGAATGTAGGATGTTTAGAACACCATTTTACGAGTTTCCCGCTCTCAGAACGGATTTTTGCAGTTTATTTTTATTCTTTTTAGGGTGCTGATGAACTTGTAATGAGCATTCTTACGAACGTTCCATTCCAGAAAAATAACCTAGAGCATTTTGCTAAAATGCTCTCTCTGCTCTGCTTTCTGGAATGGAAAAAGGACTCTTTTATCCACACTTAGCCTCTAGGGTCATTGTGCGTTCTGGCGAGCATCCTCGCGAACGGACAGTAAATTTGCATCAACTAGACTGGAGCGTTCGTTACAAAGATGTTTAACTCTATGCTTGTTCAGTTCATTGTTCAGTTCGTCTATAAAAACGGCGAATGCTCGATGTTCTGTTACAAGTGAATGCTCAAGTATATCAACACCTTTAGACTTATTTGCTTTTACGTCATTGTTAGTCTTTAGTTTGGCTTGATTTATTAGTTTAACTAGTATGGTATTATATGTTTATTATCTATAGACATTATCCGGCCAGATATTCTTCGAATATGTAGTGATGTGCTCATTATGTAATATCTGCTAATAAATTACTTGTTATTTTAGACTTTACTGTTGCTGCGTTCTTAACGATTTTTACTGTGAAATAGCGGAACAGTTTGTTCAAAATGAAATTAATTTCTCTTCTCGATTTATTGCCTTATTTATAGCATTACCAACATTTCGGTTGCCTTTCAGCAGCCATGAAAAAAGCTAAGACGAAGTTTATGTCTCGTAGTCCTACTTAGGTATATGGTATACCTAAGTAGTTACCATGAAGTATAACATCTTTATTCATTAGTTATCCCGAAGCCATAACAATAATATAAACAAAACTGAACATGTAAATAAAACAGCAAAACTTAGAAATTGACTAAACAATGAGCAGTTTTCCAGTAGGTATAATAATCAGTTGGTTTTTAAGTCATCAGGAGATGGCGCTAGCATTGCTTTTGGTAATTTTAATGTACTCTGTGGTTTGTTTGTAGTATTTTTTCATGAATTTGCGATGTAGCCAAAGTTTAATTTAATTTACCCATATAATAATAGATAAAATATAATAAAAAGCTTAATTCTTAGGGAACACTAGATGTAACACCACACTCTTCTTACCAAAAGTGCCGGCTGCGCCATCTAGCGCGTCTTTGGGAACCCTATAAATACCTACTGGAAAACTGCTCATTGTGTATTCAAATGAATGAATGAATTGAACCCAGGGTTCGCCACGTTGACAAGATGGTGACGTAATATTTCGCTGAAAGTACTAGGGCAGCAGAACGCGGTAGGAGTTTTATGTTTTGCTTGCGTAGGGTGGCGATCGGGGTGTGAGGCAATGGAGGCAGGTTTCACGGTCGACGCAGTCGTTTCAAGTTTTAAATGTTGTTTAGGTATTTGTTGTGTTTAGATTTCTATAAAAAGTTATGCTGTCCCATCTATTTTTTAAATTATAACTTCATGCTCCAACACACCAACCCAAAGTTATTTTAACTTAAATATCTACTAACACATTTACATATAAATAAATTAGTATTCATTCAAAAAAATCGAAAAACTATTAATCAAAAAGTTAACCAGTTTAATCATTCTGACGTATCAGAATGAGACAGCAATATAATAAGTGGGTTAAAAAGGGACAGTGCCACATTCCTGCGGGATTCAACCTCCAACATTCTATTGAAAGGGAAATTATTTATCTTATTTCTAACCTTCTTATTAAACATTTCTTTTGTAAAGCTAATTTTTAGTTTTGAAAGTTTTTTCGTCCATGATAAATGACTAAGGAGGTGTGAAGATTTTTATTTAAGTATTTTATTCGGTTTATTTATATGTTGATGACTGCGTTACTTCGAAATTCAATTAATTAAGTTGATTGGATGTTTTGGTAGTTGAATGGTATGAGTATGATGTTGTGATGAATGAAAGTGAGGATGGGGTAAAAGTGGGCAAAACTTAGGGTAATATATTATAACATCAAGAGGAAGTGCTCTTAAACTCGTTAGCAAATATTGTCGTTCAACTCTCATATACTTAAATTATTTTATTTTATTTTACTTTATTAGGAAAACAAACAGTTTTTACAACTCTCCTTAGTGCCTTATATAAGGTCAGAAAACCATTTATTAGTTTTCGCAATATATAGTTTAGGCAACATACCTACAAGTAAAGAATGTTCTTCTTCGTCGTCTTCTTTTTATCCATGGCAGAAGAATTGCCGCAAAATTAAGCTATGTTCTACAGCTGTCATATTTGACATCTGCCAAAAAGTTAATAATCAAAAGATTTAAGACCACTAGTACATTATAATAAATTGAATATTGATTTGTTTTATGAATATGAGTAATAAAAAACACACTATTTTCAACCTGTTCGATAAGTAACGTGTTGTTGACAGTTACAAGTTGAAAACATACGTTGATTGCAATTTCCAGGTCAAAACATTGGTAGAAAGTTCTTTTGTTGATGTTTTTCAATTCGATACGTGAATTACGTTTTCCGCAGCCAGAGGGTACAAGAAGGAAACTAGAATCACTTAAACGAGATTTATTATACTTATTTAATTAAATCTAACTAACCTAAAGGTGGTGAATGTACTCGATGTTAGAAATACATTACACCGTACTAGCCTAAAGGTGAATGTACTCGATATTAGAACTACATTACACCTGACTAACCTAAGCGAATGAGTTCGATATGAGAACTACATTCTTAACTATACTAACGACTACGTTCGATGCTAGAACAGAAGTGAGTTATATTTATTTTAATTAAAGATGTAAAATCAGTTCGCGTATTGATGCAATCGATTCTTAAATCTGCTGACGGTGCGGCACGAGGCGAATGCACGAGGCTGCTCGCTGCACGGGGCGCTGATGCTGCAACTCGTACTTGCTCTCCTTATAATCTGGGTCGTTATATGTATAGCGGGTTCATGCGGGTTTGCCTATGTAATTCCTCCACCCTCAGAAAAGCAATTATTTTCCAACTTTCAGTGAAAATATTGCTGGTATAGTCGGTTTTCCAGGTTCTTCATGTGTCTCATTTTGTTGGACGCTGGGATTCTTTTCTGTTGAATTTTGTTGTTTCTTTCTCCAGAACCGGCGAACTATGATGCTTGAGATACTTATGATTGTGCCAGTTATAATTATATAGAGTGGTATAGTTGTGTGATAAATTGTTCCAGAGGAATTTTTCAGTTGCAGCGGAGGCTGGGTTATAATTTTATCTTGACTAGTATGTAGTGATCTTGACTGGAGCGCATGAGTTATTAGAGGGCTGATTAGAGATGATTACCTGGATACAGTCGAGAAGTTCTCCCATTGGATAATTCATCTCTTCCTCGCAGAGATGATACTGGTTCAACTTCGGGCATTCAGCCTCTATGTACTCAAAAGCTTTTACCATATGTTGCTAGGAAGGGATAAGGAGGGATCAAAGTATATTCTAGTTTGTTGGGAACTATAGTTATTCTGTATAAATCGAACTTGGTGGGAGAGATTATTGGTCATTTGAATAATAACTATTCTTTTTCCTGTATAATAGTAACCGGGTTTTATTATAAAGTAGTATTCTCTCAAGTCTAGATCTAAAATCTGTTCAGAGCTGTAAATTAGTTTTAATATGTTAACTATGATGTAGAGTTAGCAGGAATTGTTTCCTGATACTTGGGTAATTTACATTGGTACAGGTGAATAGGGATTCTAGTACAGTCAGTAATTAAATAATTATCTTTAACACGTTCACGGACACATCGTCGAGAGACGTAAGTTAGTACCCTCATAATATGGCAATACGGCTGTGGCCGGTGATTTAAAATACGTCAAAACTCGAATTACGTCCATAGCCGGCAGTTTCCCATTATATTTGTAGGAAGGATATGACTCTGTGCCATTTTAGGCTGAAATACAGATCGCTAGTGTCACATCAAACACTCTTGCACGTGCACACAAGTTACCTCTGTCACGCACACATTGAAGAACATCGTGCTGTGGCACCGCGTCTGTGGCCGGACGATCTACCTACACTTTCGACCGATCAGTCGCCCCGCGCCACAGCGGGAGGAAGTATGTCCTTGAGGTGCGCTGTGGCGATTTTTTGTGACTGGTACGTACTATTTAACTCATAATTCATGATCATAATTACGAAATATTTATTTGCCGATTATTTCAATGTAAGTATAGTGAATGATGTTTGTGTGAATTTGGTGCTGATAAAACCATGTAGGTAGGTACTCGTAGACAAAAAGTATTATAAAATTCAATTCAATTTTCGATATTGAAGTATGTTATACCTATAAACTGATGCTATTCAATTAGTCGATCAGCATATCGCAGTCCGCTGCTGGACTTAGACCTTTCCTAACACACGCCATACTGACTGATGCTATTATTATTACTATTTTTCAAATTGTAATCGCATAATCTTATTACAGATGGCGTCGGGTAAAAATACCACACCTTTTAACGTTCGGCGTAGTTTGTTTGACTCCGACTCTGACTTGAGCAATGAAAATCAGGATCCGTATAGTGATGTAGATGGTGAATATGGTTCTGATGGAAATTATGAACCTGTAAATGAGGCTAACTTGAGTAGTAGTGCCATAATACGACGTTTAGAATTCACCTGGTATGAATGTCCGTCTACAGGCGGTTACGTCTCTGACCGTTACTGCCGCAACACACACTTTGAAAATCGAATAACGTGGCAATCCGTCCACAGACGTGATACTATTTTGTATGGGAAATTTGTGTGTCATATCACAAATTTTTGAGAATGGTTTGTGTCCGTGAACGTGTTAAGGTCTATTTGAGCGCCATCTTACTGATCTAATCCTATTTAATCGTCGAGATGGTTATGGAATTTATAGATAAAAAACTTTACATTAGACTGGTCATTAAAAATTTTGATATACTAGGTAAAACTGGTAAGGGAAAGACAAGGAAGCAACAGTTTAGAAAAGTTTCAAGTACTTACAAATACAATTCTTCTTGCGTATCGATAGCTGGTTATTCTCCCTTCTTTTGATGGCTGCAGCTCTCGTAGGTAGTAAATTAAATTCGTTTTATATAACTAGTTTTTTTTTCTTTTTTATACTATATTCCGGATCCTTCCTGTGCTATCAATGTTTGGATAACCTCCCCTGCGGCTTCACGTAGATTCTGGATATTCGATGAGGTATTAGGATACCGACAGCGACTATCGGAGTCAGCACTCAGCAGGTTAACGATTTTTGGAAACCTATGCCGCGCCGCGC
This sequence comes from Eilema depressum, assembly GCA_914767945.1. NCBI lineage: Eukaryota > Metazoa > Arthropoda > Insecta > Lepidoptera > Erebidae > Eilema > Eilema depressum. The sequence continues at coordinate 14,903,363 of OU612031.1, forward strand.
ACTGCCTCGAATATCCTACCGACTGCGCCAATTACGTTTTCCGCAGCCAGAGGGTACAAGAAGGAAACTAGAATCACTTAAACGAGATTTATTATACTTATTTAATTAAATCTAACTAACCTAAAGGTGGTGAATGTACTCGATGTTAGAAATACATTACACCGTACTAGCCTAAAGGTGAATGTACTCGATATTAGAACTACATTACACCTGACTAACCTAAGCGAATGAGTTCGATATGAGAACTACATTCTTAACTATACTAACGACTACGTTCGATGCTAGAACAGAAGTGAGTTATATTTATTTTAATTAAAGATGTAAAATCAGTTCGCGTATTGATGCAATCGATTCTTAAATCTGCTGACGGTGCGGCACGAGGCGAATGCACGAGGCTGCTCGCTGCACGGGGCGCTGATGCTGCAACTCGTACTTGCTCTCCTTATAATCTGGGTCGTTATATGTATAGCGGGTTCATGCGGGTTTGCCTATGTAATTCGTGTGAAAATATACAATAGTCATCATCTAAACAAACCTTTATGAAATTCTGCGTGTGGAGAGGCCAATTACCATAGATACTGACATAATTTGACAGCTAATGAATGAATGAAATGAATGAATTTCTAAAGCATTTGACATTTGAAGTATTATTAAAGTTCTATTGAAACAATGGCATTTCAAAGGTACTCCGACATAATAGTACTTGTTAGCATATTGCAGTCAGGCAACAACTTGTCAATATGTATTTTGACAGTTATTCAAACATGGTGAATCGCGCATGCGCTGTACGCATCGGGGCCAACGAGCAAATAGAGGCGCGTAAAAAATTCTTAGCTTATAACATTTATTATCTGTCCTATAAATTGAACGTGAAAAGCGACTTTGTAAATAAAATATATTTTAGCCATTTTTAACCCTGGTTTTCATCAAGGAAATAAAATATATTTTAGCCATTTTTAACCCTGGTTTTCATCAAGGTTTATACATGTTTTTGACAAGTTGACAACATTTCACAGACTTCAGTTGAACGCAATAATTATGTTGTGTTTCAAACTTATATGACAACTTGTTGACTATACAAATACATGGAGTGTGAAAGTGTTTGAGACAATCACAATACATGTATAACACAACTAATTGTGTTCTGACAAGTCTTCTATAAGTTTTGTATCAAACAAGTTTACAACTTGTTTCTTGGTGAAAACAAGGGCTTCTTCGACACTACACAAATCCTGTAAGTACGAGTTCTCTTGGAACCCAAGGCCCAAGCCTTCACTTGCAAGCCGATATCTGTTGATTGGCTGACGAAGCTTTGGCACAGGTCTGCAGGTTTATCTTCCGGGGTTGAATGCCTAGACAGTAGCCACGCCCATAAAAGTCACAACAAATACATTGTTATCGTTAACATGTTGCCGATTTCAAATAACAGAAAACAGTTTAACCGTACAATGACATCTGCTGATGGTAAGTAAATTTGCGATGTATTATGTATGATCGATAAAGGTCAAAGAACCAATCAGTGTAACGCATCATGGAACGCAATGTTAGTAACTAATGACCTAATGACTAAGGAGGTCAGACAGTGATCACCGAACCGCGTAATTTCACTATTATCTATACCATCGATTCTCAAATAGGGGGTCACGCCCGGTGTCGGGCCAACGAAAAGGAAATGGCGGGCCGCAGCATTCTTTTTATAAAGAATATTAACTAACTTTTACTACCAAAATGGTGCGCTGTGTCTATAATGGCGGTCCCTTGACGGCCTTAATAGATGTTTTTTCACGGCCCGCTTGAAGGACTCGGGGCTGAAGAAAAAAGGAAATATGTGTGTAAGTAGTGGCTTCACGTCGGTAATGGAACCCGCGACCTTTCGATCGTCAGATCGACTCCTTAACTACTAAGCTACCGACACTGTCTTGTCAAATATTTAGAATCAATTCAACATCAGGAACGAAGTTGCTTTTGTATTGACACGAAAGCTCGCTCCCTTGTTGCTAATTGACGCACTGAGGAAATAAAAGTTTTAAGAACAAGAACAATTTATTTGTCTTTAAACATAGTGACAAAGATCTTATAATATAGGTACTAGCACAGTATGTTTTTTTTTATTTTCCCAATATGCACGAGGCAGCTTAAATACTCGAGGTCGAGGTGGGGACTGTGCCCTGGAGTGCCAGCAGGACACAATAAGGTTTGAGAAACGCTGATCTAAACAGTTTCAAAGCAAATAGTCAATGACTTAATCTGACTAGGTATACGATGGCTCGTAGGTCAACTTGATTGAAATTTTAACATAGATATTGAAACCATTATTTATATTGGGTTTGAAGCTGATTGGGTTGGCGGCGAGATTGGTTTTTGAAACTAAAAGGAGCATTGCAAGTGAAAGATGGATGCATCTTCATAAATAAATTTAGAGTAACTTCCATTTTTAGGGTTCCGTTGAGTTACCCTTCTTAAGACTAAAACTCCCCTGTTTATCTGTCTGTCAGCGGGCTTGTGTCTCATAAATCGTGATAGATAAACAGCTGACATATTGACAGCGTATACGTTTGCTACTAACAATAGATAAAAACTAAAGTTTTCAAGGGGTTCATCATGAAAGAGACTTTATTTTATTTTGCGTTTTTCCTCGTTTTACATAAGTATTCGTTTAAAGTGATATCTATATCAATCTAGCTCTATCCTAATAATAATAAATACCTGCACAATAGTGATTTTTTATAATTATATAAAACTCGATTTAGAAAGAGAAAAGAGAATCGACCTCGGGCGGGACTCGAACCCGCGATCTTTCCCTTACAGGGGGATACTCTAACCACTAAGCCACCGAGACCGCAGTTTATATCTCAACTCAACACAACGAAAAGCAACAAATAGTGCATGCAACTGCCATAAGCACATGTTTAAATAAATAATCTTGTATGATTATACGGAACTATTTATGTGTGAATCCGACTCAAACTTAACTGGTTTTAATTTTTGTCATTCTGCTTGGCTTATTCAAATACATATATATATACGTATATACGTCTCTATTATCTTAGATTATCTACTAAGTAACGATTTGATTGTCAAAATTTATTGCTTCTCTATTTACATTAATTCTTTAACTCTACAATGCCCGTGAGAAAAATATCCAAAAAATACTGACGGAAATTTCCTTACCATCGGCATTTACTGCCTTATTCTTAGCGCCAGCTTCATAAGGTAATCGGTAGTGTCTGTGAGATAACAATCTGACAAAATCTGATGATAAGTTTCCTTTAAAATTATAAAATCTGTCATATCGGACTTTTATAATTTGATTTTCTCTATCATATAATTATCTATTTTTATTTTGTACGATTATAACTAGTCGTACAAAATAGGCAATAAGTTCCTTTACTTAGCCCAAAACCGTCCATGAAGAAAAATGGCTCCTATAAATTTTAACTTGAACTTCTTACGCACACAGGGAAAAGGCCTACCGCAAAATTCACACATTCTCAGTTCTCCCCGCACGAGCCTACGCACCCTTCAACCTCCTCAACGCGATTAGCCTAATCCCTCAGCACCCATCACCCAAGCGCCCTTTTTTATCGAGTTTTGTCCTAAAATGGAAAACAACTACCAGGTTCTCAGAAAACAGGAGCGGTAAACGAACTCCCACCCTTAAAATAGGCTCAAGAGCGCAGACTCAGACTTGACTGGTGGCTCCACGATCCCGTGCATTTTCTAACTCTTTCTTACGTTTAGCCTTCGATATTAAGCGGTGTCTCCCTCGCACTTGTTTAGAAGGGTGGCGTTCCGTGCGTCAACAAGTGTAGGTGTGTGGATTTAGCAGGGGCCACGTACATTCAACCCCTTCGACATGCGATGCGTGTGTGGCTATGGCGTGTGTTATGTCTCGTAGGGAGGCAACACGTGATAACTTCCTAATGGTTTCTGTTGCCTTGGTACATGAGTATGTGTAGAGATTAGAATTTGCTAGGCAAACGCTTGTTTTTTTTCTAACACATCACACATGTGGTGGCTAACGTAGGCTTCTAATATTTGTAACAATTTTGTAATGCATGCGTGGATCCGTTATTCAAATGTTCTCACTTCTATTCATATGGAGGCATTTTCACACACGAGTTAGGATAGAAAAAGCAGGAAAATCTGTGTGTCTCTTTTCCACATAGAGGCTGCTTTCCGGGAAGACGCCCGTGTATAGGCAATGTATGGATGACATAAGATGGTTTTTAATCGTAAATACTTTTAGTGTTATTGATTCATTTAAGTAATATTCTGATAGATTTAAATATAAATTAGGTGTGGTTTAGCTAGTTAAGACAACTTAATATCGACATGTTTTAAGGTAAGGAGTCTTCTAAAAATAATGCTTCTGTGTAATCGATTAGGAAAGAAAAAGAGAATCGACCTCGGGCGGGACTCGAACCCGCGATCTTTCCCTTACAGGAAGAATGCTCTGACCACTAAGCCATCGAGGCCTGCCCGAGGTCGATTCTCTTTTCTCTTTTTTATTCGATTTGAATAGTTAGCATGATAAATGATTCAAAATTTCATTCAAAAGCTTCTATGTAAATTAAAATTCTTAATAATTATTAATCTACGCAGGTAACGAGAAAGTACCTGCAAATAATATAAATAAAGTGTTTTTATAGTGGAAAATAAAAGGCTTAAACATCCCAGATAAACTTCTGAGATAAAAAAATACAATTAAGTATGGAAAATATAATCCGATTCTAGGGTTAAAAATTAAAAATATTATCTATTGTTTGTTCTATTTTATCTTAAAAACCATTAACAGCCTCTAGAAAATAGAAGATAACCATAGACAAACATAATTAAATGTACATTGTCTCTGATTGTAATTAATATGTTTGTTTTATAACCTGTCTGCTCGCATGTTCCGATACTGTGTTCATAATTAACGATGTCACGACGATCAATAAATTTAAGTGCATTCCGGTACTTACAACGTGTCGCTAAGTGAGTGTGGACGTAGCGGTCACAGATTCGATAACTGTGTAGGGTTGGCAATCCAAAAAATAGAAATAGACACAGATCATATTTAACCGGACATTTTTTACTAAAGCATGATATCCAGGGTTAAAAAAAGAATGCTACAGTAATGTCCTGAAGAAGACACACAGTTTAAAAGAAAAAACACAGCACTATCTAAGTTCAAACTAAGCATAGCGTGTAATATCAGTTTTAGAATGCAGACACATGATTTGATAACATTTTTTTCAATATGAATCGTGTGATGTACACTAGTGTGAATGCACTGAGCGAGAATAGAACCAGCGACCGAAGTTATGGAATATTCTTCTACCGCCACGCGAGGTCCTCAAGTGGAGTTATGATGATGGATACGACAAAAACCGGCTATTGCTATCTAGTAATTACTAAATTATTACTTTATTACTCCGCCAAATCCGCAGTTAGACTGGTAAAGCGGACCCCAGACTCCGAGGTAAAAGCTTCGGAAGAGACTGGTATTAACGTTAGGATAAAGAAGATTACTTTATTACTCATTGTACCTAATAGTTACTCTGAAGCCGGGGATGTCCCTGTCAACCCTATACTCATGTCAACAACTCCAGATGGACTGTATATTCTGTATAAGTTGCCCAACGACTGCAACACAAACACAAACTGCTGTGTTTGTTTGCTCAAGGTCGCGGCAACCGGTCTGAACATCGAGTTTGTCGTTTACCGTTTTGCGTGAAAACTTCTAACTTAAGTTGGATTTCACCAGCGAAAATCTATTAATAATAATAATAATAACAACACTGGTTGCTAACGGTCGCATATATTTTTCTCATCCATTTCTTTTTGTTTTTTTTCTTCGAATATTAATACAAATACCACTGTGCTTTTTATAATTTCCTTCCAATCAATACAAATATAAAACCTAACTATTCTATAATGAAGTGGACAATAAATAGGACAAAATATAAAAACAATCCCGAAAACCTTTGACAGCCAGGAGATGTCAAAATCCGACCGAACCAAAATATGAAGAAATAATATGTTGACCAGGGCAAAAGCCAGAGAGATAGTACAAAATGCACAAACAACACCCACGGACTCGTCGTGCAGCTCCGCCTCGCAGCCTCCGGACACCATATCTCCGAGACTAGCTACTGCTGAGGCGTCGAGCTCCGACGAGTATTTCTCTCCGCCGACGACGCCAACACCTGTGCGTCGGCCGGGGAGAGGCCGACCACCGGCCAGCTTGGGGCCCCGAGGCCCACCGGCCTCGAATAGGGCTCTCGCTACCGGTGGCAATGTGCGCCGCATGGCATGGACACCATCAATAAATGAAAACGTCATGCGGGCATATTATGTGGCTACAGAGTTGGGAACCAACCTCACTGCGTATCGTGGTCGTTTACTGTCTCTGTTTCAGGAACTTGAACCGGCTGTCAACGTATCTGCACAAAGACTATCGGACCAGGTTCGGGCTATTCAGCGGTGTAACTTGTTGGATGGTGCCGTACTTGAGAGGCTATTCTCTGACGTACAGAATAGTCTTGCTATTCTCACTTCATCGCAAGCTGTGCCTCCGGTGGAAACCAGTGCGCCTACGCGTGTAAGCCCACCACAGCTCGTTTACGCTGATGAAGTGGAGGAAAGTGAGACTATATCCGTAAGTACCCAGTATAATGAACTATTAAGGAGCACTTTGGAAGATGCGATGCTGGAATACCGATCCATCATACCAAGCAGTCGACCTCGCTTGCCTCATTTGCCTATGCATAAACGCAATATAGCGCTAGTATGTGCCCTAGATTCGATATTACCTAATTATTTAGAAAATAGCGAAGACCTCGGTGATACACATTCAATTTTGTATTGTGCGGCCGTTGCAGCGTGCCGAGTGGCAGGTGTCAAGTTTATTGTTGATAAACCTGCTACTCGTCCTAAGCATGCTGTGCCGGCCTGGCAGTATAGGATTGAGTGTCGTATTGCCGAGGCTAGGGCACTTATTGGCAAGCTAATCTGCTTCAGATCGGGCAATACGCGCCCGAGGGTGATGCGCTTTGTGACACAGGCGTTTGCAGGAACAAACGTTTGTCCTCAACAGTACGCGTCATGTGTCACAGAGCGCATCGACTTTCTGAAGCAGAAAGTTTATGCATGGGCAAATCGAATCCGTCGCTATAAAAAGCGCGTGGATAGGTATAACCAGAATCGCATTTTCCAGAAGGATGAGAGGTGGGTTTATCGAAAATGGGAACAACCCGAGTCAGGTGTGGATGACGTTGCTCGACCGGATGCTGATGCTACGAATACATTCTGGTGTAGCATCTGGTCGACACCTGTCGTCCACACGGACGGACTGCACAACTTTTGGCTAAAGTGGCTCCGTAACTCACATGCTTGTTTAGCAACTCAATTCCAATCGGCTTTAGACTCGGGTTCACTACCTAGTTTCGTAACAACTGGCATAACCCACTTACTTCATAAGTCCGGTAGTGCTACGGATCCCAAAAATTATAGACCAATTACTTGCTTACCGACGGTCTATAAGCTTCTTACTTCCATTCTGAGAGTCAAAATTAATTCTCATTTAGAAAAAAATTCGGTCATCTCTATCTTTCAGAATGGATGTAGGAAGGGGGCCCGCGGCACTAAAGAGCTCCTTATAGTTGACATGGCCATTAGTCAACAGGTGCGTCGTAAACGTAGGAATCTGGCAACATCCTGGATAGATTATAAGAAGGCTTATGACTCTGTACCACATACATGGCTTCTGAGGGTGCTAGAGTTGTATAAGATTGATACAACTTTAGCTACCTTCTTGAGGTCATGTATGGGGCAATGGAAGACAGTTCTTCGCTATCCAGGATGTTGCCAGACAAACGATGCACCCATAAGAATCGAGAGGGGTATATTCCAGGGTGACAGTCTGAGTCCCCTGTGGTTCTGTCTAGCACTGAATCCTCTTAGTACAATACTGGAGAATTCAGGGCTAGGCTATCGGTTGCGGAGAGAGGGTCGAGTTATATCCCACCTTCTCTACATGGATGACATCAAATTATTTGCTCCAAATAATACCCAATTGATAGAACTACTAAAGATGACTGAAAGCTTCAGTAGCTCTATCAAGATGGAATTTGGTTTGGACAAGTGTGCGGTCATGCATGTGGAAAGGGGTGGAATAGTGGAATCCGAAGGTTTAATACTTTCGGATTCCATTAAACTTAAATCTCTTTCTTCAACCGAAACCTACAAATATCTGGGTATGTCACAGGCATTAGGAATTCCTGATGCTGGCGTGAAACAGGCATTGCGGGAGCGTTTCTTTGGCCGCCTGAAAAAAGTCCTAAAAAGCTTTTTATCGGGCGGTAACAAGGTGCGCGCCTGCAATGGTTGGGTCATGCCAGTCCTAATGTACTCCTTTGGCATACTCAGATGGACTCAGACTGAACTAGACGCCCTGGATAGAAAAGTTCGTACACTGTTAACCACATTTCGGATGCATCACCCACGATCTTCCGTAATGAGGTTGTATATCCCACGGAAGTTGGGGGGTCGTGGCTTTCTTAATATTAAGAACCTCCATAACCGTGAGATATACAACCTCAGACAATATTGTCTACAAGTAAACACGGATATGCACCGTGATGTGGTTGCGGTGGACAACGGTTTAACCCCTCTTGCGTTGGCTAAAGAGAACTGGCGCAAACCTGTAGTACTTAGTACTGCTGATCGCAGGGAGGTATGGATGGGCAAAGAGCTACATGGACGGTTTTATCGGGCCTTAAATGGGCCCGATATAGACTTAAAAGCGTCTGTATCTTGGCTACGGTTCGGTGATCTTTTCGGAGAAACCGAGGGGTTTGTCTTTGCAATTACGGACGAAGTTGTCATGACGAACAACTACCGGAAGTATATTCTGAAGGACGGTACGGTGGACATCTGTCGGGCATGCCACCGCCCCGGTGAATCACTCAGACACATTATTTCTGGTTGTTCTCGTCTTGCCAACGGCGAGTATTTGCACAGGCATAACCAAGTGGCCAAGATTGTACATCAGCAACTTGCCCTGAAATACAACCTTGTGACTTCGGAGGTGCCATACTACAGGTATGTGCCCGACCCAGTTCTCGAGAATGGTCGTGTTACATTATATTGGGATCGATCTATTATCACTGACAGGACTATTGTCGCCAATAAGCCTGATATAGTGGTGATAGATCGATTAGAGCGCCTTGCAATGATTGTTGATATCACCATTCCTCATGACGAAAACCTCATGAAAGCCGAAAAAGACAAACAAATAAAATATTTGGATCTGGCTCATGAGGTTGTTGACATGTGGAATGTTGATTCGGCAATCATTGTCCCGATAGTCATATCGGCCCATGGGCTGATTGCTAAGAGCCTCGACCAACACCTTAAGAGGCTCTCGTTAGGCAGCTGGATCAAGGGCTTGATGCAGAAGGCGGTACTCCTCGACACGGCACGTATTGTGAGGAGGTTCCTCTCTCTGGAGCCCTAACCACCGGTAGCTTGGTCCCTATACCCGATACCGGTGGGGCACTATTTTTTATATTTTTAAATATATGTTTTTGTATTTATATAATTATGTATTTAAAAATATAATTTATAAGAGTTTTAAAAGAATAAAGAGGAATAATAATAATAATAATAATCTTTATTTCATAATTGTTGTACAGTATTTTACATGGGTTCTTAATCTATCGTGCGTTGATACATTGTGTATGTGTAGTTATTTTAGGTATGAATTTAATAATAATATTTGTGCATTTAAGTGTCTTACATAGGTCTTATTTAGGGATATTATCTAACTTGTGCCTGAACTAGGTAATCCTGTATTTCAGGCGTCAAGTGCAATTTATTGATACTTCTCAAATACTATTACAGATACAACTATTTACTAAGAAATATACTAACTAATATAAGAAATATACTATGCTAAAGTGCCCCACTACTACTAAACAAGTTAACCCTAAGTTAACTGTTTATTTCAAAACAGACAATAACTCCTCTGTGTCATCGTAGGACAAACTTTGGAGGACATTCTTTACAACTTGCTTGCAACACACATAATTTAGAGAATATATGTTTGCTATAGCGTTTATTCTTTTGTACAGAAGTGGTCCTAAAAACAAATAAAATTTGCCCGTGTACTCGTGTTTTATCGTAATCCTTTCAGTGCATACAATATCTTTACGCCTTTTGTTAGTAATATTGGTGCTGTAGGGCAGCGCTGCGTGCTGTTTTAGTATTGTACTCAATATAAATAGCTGGCGGACTGTTAGTACTTCGCAGGATTTGTATAGGAGATCGGTGGGAGATAAGAAAGAGCGGAACGTTGCTACCTTGAGGATCGCTCTCTGAGCTCGCTCGACGGGCAGTAGCAATGTCTTACCCACTCCTCCCCAAGATGTTATGCAATATGTTAATATTGACTGACAAAGGGCATAGTAGACTTGCTTAATCAATTTTAGTTCGCTAATATATCTTATTTTTTTAAATACAAATATTAATTTGCGTAGTCGTTTAATTAATGTTTCGCTATGTTCTTTAAATGACAGGGTTTCATCTATTACAATGCCCAGATATTTTATCTTGTCTGTTATAGCTATAACCGGGCACGTACATTTATTACCGCTATCATTGGGTTCTCCACAATGATGCGCGTAAAGCAAGTGGTTGGGCCGGGTTAGAGACGGTCTTTTGCGCATCGAGAAAGTAACGTATTTAGTTTTATCAGCATTTAGTGTTAGTAGGTTATATTGAAGCCATTTGTTTACAATGTTAAATCCTCGCTGCGCACGCCCGTACACATCTGATTCTGTCTCAGCAGAAAAATTTATTGAACTAAACTTAATTATTTTTATCCCTTACTTAAATAAAATAATTGAGTAAACATGGTAGCCGTATTTAATTCTATTGAGTTTCTCCTTCCTGCTCAACCATACAAAACAAATTCTTTAATTCCATCGATATCATTATCATTTTTCATTTATTTAGTAATTTCATTAATAGTTCATTGATAGTTTCTTAATTTATTGGTTGTTTCATAGATCATTGGTAGTTTCATAGATCATTGGTAGTTTCATAGATCATTGGTAGTTTCATAGTTTATTGGTAGTTTCATAATTCATTTATATGTCATAGTATGTTTCATATATGGCGTTGCATACGTTCATAGGTCACGGTAACCACTTTACATCAGATGGGCCGTGTGTGCTTGTCTGCAACCTAAGTGGTATATAAAAATAGTTAATTGGTAGTTTCATAGTTCATTGGTAGATTTATTTACCCAAATGTATGTTTACAAAAAATATTTATTCCTTTTATTTGTGATTCTGATTATTACTTGTTAAAAACACCATTGTTACAAATTAAACATTGTGTTTGTATTGTTCTACATCTGTACGAATAATAATCAGACACAATTATATCATGAATACTTAGATTGCCGAGGTAATTTATATAACAGTAGCTGCAAATGACGCGTGCCGGAAACATCACTCTGATAGTATACGAGTACAATAGGAAAACAGCAAACTGGAGATTATAGAGCGATTGATTTGAGTGCTCCTGTGCTCTATGTATCATCTGTGAAAAAAAAGGACTACTTTAGATGAACAAAGTCAACAAATTAGTCAACAAATTATCTATCATCAGATATTGTTGAAAAATTATGCGAATAATAATGAAGAGTGGGTACCTTAGTAGAGTATAGCAATGTATACTCTAAGGTGGGTACTCTTCATCATTATTCGTATAATTGTTGCATTTGCGACCTGAGAAGACTAAAAAGTCAGAGAAGACTAAAGAGTATGCCAAATGAGGTAAGGTAACTGTACCAATGCTCGACACTTTAAGGAAAAATAAAATTTCAATCTAAAAAATTTAACAAATTAATTACAGCATGGTCGTTACATTCTTTTTTAACTGTTACAGCAACAATTAGACATTAACTTTTGCCCATAAAATCTTTAAAATCTATCATACTTTTACTTTAAATTAAATTATTATGCACTTGGTCGAAAACACCAATGCTAGACATCATTGTCCCAATGGTCCAAGTATGTCAATAACTTCAATATTTATAACGTTTATACTAAAATTAGTAATAATCATAACTTATAAACAAAAAAATCACACCTATAAAAATCAGTACCCTTGGCAAAAATCTTAAGAAATAACACGACCGTGTTCACGGAGTCACATTATTTGCTGTCAACAGTCTTTCTAAATTTACTTCGGATGGTGTTGCGAATATTTGAACATATCTTATAGATACCATTAGGCATCTTTTAAGTCAATAGTCTTATAAAACAAATGGATAATTTTCTCAAAATACTGGGTTTTGTTCGAAAGTGTCTAGCATTGGTACAGTGTCGAGCATTGGTACAGTTACCTTACCTATTTCATACCTTACTGTTGATGATGTAGTTTATGATTAGTCAGATGGTTTCCTGTGCCTTCAATTATCGTTTCTCAGAAAAGTTTAAAGAATATTGCACTAAGTTTTCGTGAATATCAAATATTTAAAATTCTACTTTTTAAGAACTAAAAAAAGTGTTTTGAGAGTAAATATTGAGGATACACTATTGATAACTGACGGTTTAGGTTTATTTATGAGAAAAAAGCTTTTTTGAGTGGTAAATGATCTTAAGCGACATCAACTTACGCTTGCAGGTAAAACCACGAGTACTATACTGGTAAAACACTGTCAAAGTCAAGAATATTTTTGAATATATTTTGAAGATTTTTCGGTGAACCGATCATGCCACTGAAGCCTTTTCTCTGTTTAACAACTGATTACATTTTTATTTGTTTTGTAGCTATTGGCACAGCTATTGGCGAGCTTTAGTGTTACCAATAAAACTTAAAAAGTAAAATTTTAATAACGATTGTGGCTGAATTTGTAATGAAATAAAATAATGACAGAAATGCATCGAAACTCAAGAATAACACTATTTATTTTTTCGCATAGCACTTAATTTAAAAAGTGACATCGCAATATTTGTGTTTGCCAACGCCAAATAAGTTGAAGATTTTCGTCAGAAATGTTTGCTTTCTTTCGAAGTTTTCAATGGAACGTGAAACTAAAATAAAAAAAAATGTACTTTAGATTTTTTTTATGTTTTCAATTCCCAAAGCCATACAAACAACGTTGCTCAAAGTAAAGTAAGTAAGGCTAGTCGTGGAGCCATGTTTGTATGATACATTCTACACAGTGTTATCTAGACCTTAAGTAAGCTTCTTCAATGCTGATTCTTAATTGATTCTTCTTTCTATAAACATAGGTGCTATCTTAATATATATAAATCTCGTGTCACAATGTTTGTCCTCAATGGACTCCTAAACCACTTAACCGATTATAATAAAATTCGCACACCATGTGCAGTTCGATCCAACTTGAGAGATAGGATAGTTTAAATCTCAAATTATAGTCGCAATTTTAATTTATTGCTATATGGCGGTACGAAGTTCGCCGGGACAGCTAGTTGTTTATAAATTAAACATTTTAATACATAGGAAGATAAAGAGCAATACAATAGAAAGTTCTCATTCGAAATAAAATATGACCGCAAAGCAACACGGACTTCACTTTTTTAATTAATTAATAACTTTACGACTACAATTAATAAAGATTTTTATTTACAGGTAACAATGCGGCCAGGATCCCAGAGTTATCCAGAAGACCGTACGTAAATCACACCTAATCCTCAGCACGGTGTGAGGCCGTACTCATTATATCACTTGACAACCAAATCTACACAAGCGGCATCGAAGATTCGTAGAAAAAAGCTCTTATGATTCATCAAAGAAATTCAGAGTATAGTATTTTGCTTATTACAGTTTCTGTCGCTTAAGACATTTAATTTTTCAACCCGTGTATTTTTGTAGTAGTTTTTTATTATTACTAGACTATTCATCTCTCCATATTTTTACAGCACTATAATTTTTTTTACAAGCTCAAATTTATTATCGCTCGGTTCAAAGGCTTTCGGTAATTAAGCTACGTTTGGGTGATAAAAATGTCAGTTTGTAAGTTTTAATTATATTTATCAGTGAAGGTGTTCAGAATGATTAGTAATAGATTAAAATGATTGTGTATAGTGAGTAATTACGGTAATTTAATTCGTTAACAAAATTAAAGACACCTACTAGTATTTTAGAAAACTAAAACGGATTTTTGTACCACTAAGGTAGCAAACAAATTACTGTCTTACGTAATAGTAAGTGGATATCGTAATCTTTTGTTTTCAAGCATGTTTAGACAACCAGACACGACACGCTACGCGCACCGTGAATGCCCTTCAAGGCTTTATAAAACGGAACTTTTGTACTATTAAGGTAGTAAACAAGTATATGGCTAACGCGATGGTAAGTGGTTAACGTAAGTTTCAAACGCTTTTAAAACTTAAGAACGTGTAGAATTGTACACACGATACGGTAGGCGCACCGTGAACTCACTTCAAGGCTTTGTATGTTGGTTTTGTGCTTCATGTTTATTCTTTCTCCTTTCTTGATCCCTCATAAAAATCACGTTTGTTGTAGGGAGCTCTCCTTAATTAACTTATTTTATTTTTTAAAGTATTTGTTGTTAAAGTGACAACAGAAATACATAATCTGTGAAAATTTCAACTGTCTAGCTATAACTGTTCATGAGATAAGTCCTGGTGACAGAATTACGGATATATGGACAGTGGAGTCTTAGTAATAGGGTTCGGCTTTTACCCTGAAAAAGAATAGAATTGATTACGTACACGAGTATGGAGTAGGCATTGGAGCGGATTCAGAGTGAGATATGTATTATCTAACCGCCACCCACGGCATGTGGTCAGGGACAGCGGTACATTGTCACAGATTCGCAACTAATTCCTGCTTTCAATGCCATTATTCATTACAATCGTTGTACATGATAAACTTAGTGTAACATAATAAAATTACATGGAAATACTTGACGGTTCTCATTATATAATGTAGGTATGTGTGCGTTTATTTGTGACGAAAAATTAAAAGTAATTAAGTTAAAAATGGACACTCAATAGATTTTTAGATTGAAAAATGTCAATATTTAGGACCTCAAGACGAAAGGTATTGTCCCTAGAAAGGGACAGGTCGCCGGTTCTAATCTAAAATTCAGTCGTCATAATCACCTTTGCACTAGTACCGAGCGCATCCAAATCCGAGGCTTCGGAATCCGGGGTACAATTTCTAAAATCTAAAATCTAGTTTAATATTTTAAATCTAGGTATAGGAAAGTTAGCACACAAATGGCTTATAAATTGCATGTAGTCAATATTTGAATACACAGTTACAAGTAGTTTTATAATAAGTATATTTAACCATATTAAAAATATAAGTACTTATCTAAAGCATCTATAAATTCTTTTCTTAAAAAAAAAATCTCCAAAATACGATCCACGGAAGCTGTTATTCATAAACCAAAAATAAACCACAGCTACTTGACCAAAAAGTCGAGTTCTCTAAGGATGTAAAGGATCTTTTTATAAAACCCCTTCGGTTCTGAGAAGGAAGTGCTACCACATCCCTTTGACGACAACCAATTAACCGTGAATGGATTAACTAAACGATTTTCACGGTAAAAATATGAGGTTCACGTAACTATACGCCATTTATGAAGTAATAAGAGTGGTTATTATTGTATATATGAAAGGCGCTTACGCCAATTTGTAAATATTGAGACATTGCGATTTATGAAGCATGTATCCCACTTCTGATACGATGTGTATTTATTTTTGTGTAATTAATTGATATCTTATTGTTTATAACTGGAGGTTGATTACGCTTAGTGGAACTTGCTTGGTGGGAAAACCAAAGTCTTTGACTCCTACATATCTTTTGCGCTGACGGCACAGAATCTCTCTGTTCTTACAGGGTTGGCAGTATAAGTGTGACTCCCCTGGTGTTGCACTCGCCCATAGGCCACGGTAACCTCTTACCATCAGGAGGGCCGTGTGTTTTTTTAAATGCGGCTTAACACAACTTGACTGGCTAGATATGATTACAATATTATTCAACAAATAAAAATTTCTCACATTTAAAGAAGATCAAACGTCCAAGTCGGCTAAATAGAGCCGTATTAATATTTGCACGAAACAAACCGAAGCTAATAGCTTTGTGGTGTATCCAGGCTAATTGCCGGGTAATTGGCTAATTATTATTTATTATTACTCATTGCGATACGGTTCCAGTTGTAAACTATCGTTTGAGTTCTTATTTTTAGGTTTTACCTAGGTACGAGTTACGAAAATGTTACTAATATTGTCGGTAGTAACGCGAATATTAGGTACATATTGAAATAAAACTTTCTCCCCGTGATCATAGCCGCTGTAAAACAACCAAAAGGTCCGGAACAGGATCAGTTTAAATAACAAAATAACGCCAAATAAACAAAATTAGGTATGTATATGTTATAGGCAATGTGTATAATCCGGCATTGTATAGAATGCCTAGGCATTCTATACATTGCCTAAAACGTTCAGGCAATGTGTATAATACGATTAATTTCATACATTGCCTAGGTATTGTATACAATGCCCGAAGCGCATCAGGCAATGTGTATAATGGACGGGTTGTTGTAATTTGATCTCTTCAAAATGATATTTCATGTGCGAAAACTCGTCTCACCTTGATAAATAAGTACTGTTAGCAAACAAAATTTGAAAAATGGATATTACTGCTGAAAGAAATTTTTCTTTCAGCAGTAATTTTCATTAACAAGTAGTCTTTCATTCCGACTTGGATAGATTAGGTTAGAAGGCTAATGCGGGAGCGGAGCTCCAGCATTAGCCTTCGTGGTTATTTTTTTTTTAACCATGCAGAACTATAGGCCAAGGTAAGAACTCTCTTTCCATCAGGTTAGGTAGCTGACCAGCAAAGGGATGATGGTAAGAGAGTGGTTGCCGTGGCCTATAAAAATTCTGTATGGTAATAAAAAAAATAACCACGAAGGCTAATGCGGGAGCTCCGCTCCGCTCCGCTCCCGCATTAGCCTTCCAACCTAATCTATCCAAGTCGGAATGTGCAGCTTTTCTTTCACTACTATGTGAGAAACATTCTACGCAAAAAACACGTAGGTACTTAGGCATACCTACCAATAGAACACATGTCTTATCAGCACTGTCTGCTGGTGGAAGTTGAAATCAGGATTAGCTCTCAAAAGATTAGTATCTATCTAACTAAATCATAGAGAAGAAAAATAGATTACATACATTGCCTATGCTTCGACCGGCATTCTATACAATGCCTAGGTATTCTATACATTACCTAGGCAAAGTGTAAAATAGTTTAAAAATTGAATGTCATTTCCTACATTGCCTGAACGACCTCGGCATTCTATACATTGCCTAGGTATTGTATAGAATGCCTGCATTATACACATTGCCTATAACATATATACTCATATCTACCTAGCCTCATGGGTCACAACGCCACGCTAAAATTTTAAGTAGACGGAACTGTGTGTGGAAGCTAGTCAAATACTACTTGACCCGTTCCGGCACCGCACAGAGAAACAATTTACAGAGGAATTATCTCGCAAAGTGCAATTACCGAAAACGCTGAAAATTCTCACTGTACAAGACATTGATTTTCTTAAATTTACTGTAAATATAACAAGCATGTATTAATCTATATATCATCAAAATTAAATTATTAGAATTACAATAAAAACCGCATTAAAATCCGCTTCGTAGTTTAGAAGATCTGAGAGAGGCAGCGGCAATACCTACATAATATTGGCGTTTCCCGCGTTTCGATCCTAGTACTACTAGTGTACATAGTTCTAGATATAGAATGTTTCTTGTCTAGTTGTACTAGGGACTCATGTAAAGTCAGAGATGAATATCGCTATGTACCTATAAAGCCTAGACGGCCAGCCACGCGACAGTTCAAGGATATCGTCTGGATACGAATTCTATTACGATTCAATTTCTACACATTAGCTATGCAACTTATAAGAATATATTTTTGATGATAGTATCTTTAAGTTATAAAAATAGTTTTGGCCTTTTCATTTTGGAATAAGTACCTACAATAAATAAGACAAAAGTACTACGAAGGTACTTTTGCTAAACTACACTCCTTTTTAATGTTTCTTTTTTTATTTATTTTACTTTCATCATTAATTTTTAATTGCAAATACATACAAAATGACTCCAAATATATTTCTTTAATTTTACCGAATTTATCATTATTTGTAACTTTTGCAAAAATAGATTTTTTACGAGTTTTTAAGATTGTTTTTACGTAGACCGATGGCGACGTACAGCATAGCGACCAATAAAACCGGTGTATCATTGAATTAATGTGATAGATAACGAACACTTCCATAAAACTATAAATACAAAATATTTGTCTAGTAAGTACCAGGGACTCATATTTACAAGTAATCAATTGATCTCAGCTCATATAAAACTTCTCATATTTCAAACCTTGAAACATGGCGGTTTGGAACATTCGAAATACAAAAATATTCTTAACATTAACGGCACTTAATTACTAGCCTAAAATTTTTTGTGCGTTTCGAATTTATTTCTGTCCAGCCAGGATCCCGAGGGGTTGGATTAAAATAACTTGTTTTATCCTTTTTTGGACCATTTGAGACTAAGTAGCGGGTGTCTGGCATTCGGAGATGGTATCTGCTTACGTATGATTTTTAATACTCTGTGAAGATTGAAAAAAGATAATATCCTCCTTGGTTATGAAATATTTTGTATTTATGTTTTGCTTATTTTTCGTTTTGTATGTCGCTTGCTAAGGAGGGAAGCGGTTGTATTATAATTCTAACTCTTCTAAGTAATTAACTGTTATTTTTTTTATAAACTTAGACGACAGATAAGCTTTAGTGATTACAGTTGCCTATGAACATATGTAACACCAGGGGCGTTACACTCGTGCTGCCTTCTAATACTCTTCTTGAGAAACCCCATATTGTAGTCGCTTGAAAAAACAGATCATTCCACGGACTGAAGCCCCTTTCATACCAATTAAGTTTTTACAGTTTAACTTTCTCAGGGATACACTCACTAATCGCTAATTCTGCTTGGGACTACCATATATTTCAATCTATGGACGTTCTTGGGCGATTCAAGCGATCCACAATCTGCCTCCTAGACTGTGCGACTGGGTGGCTAGCTTCCTGCAGGAGCGCCGTATTCGCGTCCTCTGTGATGGTCGAACTTCGGAGTTCTTGCAGGTAAATGCTGGCGTGCCGCAGGGGTCCGTCTTATCACCCACTCTCTTTCTTCTGCATATCAACGACATGCTGTCCACTGGCAGCATTCACTGCTATGCAGACGATAGCACCTTACACGGGAGTTATCACGGACATCCTGCGGCCAAGCAGTCTGATATCGCGGAAAGGAGGCAGCTTCTTGTTAGTGAACTTGACCAGACCCTGAACCTCGTTTCTCAATGGGGCTCTGAAAATCTGGTTGAGTTCAATGCCAAGAAGACGCAGGCATGCGCGTTTACAGCAAAGGTATCTTCTTTCCTTCCCCTTCCAACTCTTCAGAGCACGCCACTGCCACTACAGGACAATCTCAATATCCTAGGTATGGATGTTCGCTGCAAACTGAACAACAAAAACTACATCGAGAGTATCATCAAAACAGCATCGCGTAAACTCGGAGTCCTGAACAAAGTGAGACGTTTTTTCACGCCGGAGCAGCGGTGTCTTCTCTACAAGACACAAATTCGCTCTTGCGTGGAATACTGCTCGCATCTCTGGGATGGCTCCGCAAAGTACTTACTAGATGCTCTCGACAGGTTGCAGCGACGTGCGGTCCGCATTATTGGGAATCCTGAGATCACTTACACCCTTGAGCCTTTGCAGTTGCGTAGAGATGTGGCATCTTTGGCGGTATTTTACCGTCTCTACCATGGTGAATGTTCTGATGAGCTCTTCCAAGTAATCCCACCCTCTCCTTTCCTATATAGGACAACACGTGCAGGACTCAGATGCCACCCGCATACGGTGCAAAATATTCCATCAAGAACCAAGCGATTCGGCGACTCCTTCTTCTGCCGCACTATTAAGACTTGGAATTCCTTACCAGCTCACGTGTTTCCCTCCTCCTATAGTCCCGGGTCCTTTAAGCGGGGCGTGAAAAAGCATCTGATGAGGCCGTCAAGCTGAGTGCCACCATTGTAACATGGTACATGTCTGTAATGGTGACCCTCTTTTCAGAGACTTTGCCTTTAGCTTACCATCAGGCGAGGCAAAGTCAAATTGACGTGTCCTATATAAAAAAAAAAAAAAAAAAAATCCTTCTTACATCTTATTTTTTACTTTACAAAGCTAGACTTCACGCTCTGGCAATGAAAATATATATCTTTGTTTCGCGGTTTCCATGAATATCTTGTATATAAAAAAAAATAGGTATGTAACTTTATCACAATCTCCAACTTATTTATACAACCCTGTTACATTAACTTTGTTGAACGTGGGTGTTCATTTACAACACATTATGTAGCAATGGCTTCTAAGTATGGGAATTAATTTGCTATCGACATAAAACACAGCTTCTTAATACTGCCGGAAATATTATTAGAGATGGAAGGATTTATGATGGATTAGCAGAGTTACCCAATGTTTGGATGAAAGAATATGTAGACAGTAAGGCATTATAATTTATTATTTTCCTGCAGTTAAAAAGATTATTTCATTCTTTTTAACTGCAGAAAAATAAAATAAATAAATAACTGTATTGTTTACGTTATATCGAGTTATATACAATTAACAATTCATCCTTGGACCTAAAATGTGCTCGAAATGTACTCTCATGCAGAACACGATTCTTGGGTTTCTTTTGAAGATAGCACAGGGTGCTACAAATAAGTGCAATAGGTACAATTAATCTCATTAAGATAGCTCAGTCTTAATGAGAAGTCAATGAGAGAGTACCTCTCATTGTACTCTCTCATTGACTAAAGTTCCATTGACAGAAAATGGGTGCACACTGTATATAAGGCACTACGTACAATTTTGAGGCCTAACACAACGTCACCTTATAGTCCATGCACCTGTTAAATAGCGAAGGAGGCTCTGACTTAGGCTTTCGCTTTCCCCTCGGGGTTCGGAGTTCACACGGCTCCCAGTAAAACCGACATACCAATCAAAAACACGCCCGACTTCAGCAATACATTCAACATCATACCCATACAAGCAGATTTCTTTACGCATACAGATATTTACACTGAACAAGAAACGAACCCGTAGACTGACGTAGTCTTCGACCGCTCTACTACCATATAAGTCGTAAGAATAAATTGACTGTACAGATATTTGCTGTGCTGAACAAAACAAAACAAACAAAGTTTGGTCAGAACACAGACAGTACTCAGTACCTCTGTAACACGAACTGCAATGTAATTTTATGCACAAAAAGACACCAGAGGATGAGTACGCATTGTATTTTAGGGTTGGCACTTGGCACAATATAAAAATAGTTCCAAATATTTTTTGGAATTTTTCGGTGAAAGAGGAATGAAGTGTGTGGCGAATAAGGAATTTTGTGTTCGAGGCGAAACTTGTAAGACGAACGGAATAAGAAGTTTTATTAGAGGCAATTTCACTAAAGATAGGAATCGTGATAAATTCAAACTTCATAAACTGTGTCATTCATTACTTTTTACTCAATTATAAATTCAAATCATCTAAACAAAAACTTAACAAAACTAAAAATATGAGCACCAGATAGTGGAAAAACCTTGGGGAAAAATGTTTTTGCTTGCATATTGTATATGAAAACATTTCATACAAAATTTTCGCAAAGAGCGATAATCGAACCCGCGCTTTGCATAGCAGTTGAACACACTATCACTAAGCCATCATAGACCTCTGTATTACATTATCTGTCACACGTAAAAAATAGATTAGACACACTATCTACCATCTATCAACCCTATCATAGACAAGGCATGTTCTGCTCAATTTATAATTTATTACTTCAAGTATACGGGCTGAAAATTCAATTACCTACCTACAAATTACTCACGAGAAATTCATGGAAATTATACGCCATTACCTTTCAAATTATATTACAAGGCGAAACTTTATTTAAATTTTAAAAAATAGAGTCTAGGAATTTCGTTTCAAATAAAGGGTTTCGCATGAAAGGATATGGGAAAGAAAGGAGTAACTGAGAAGAAATCTGTCAGGAATGAATGGAAGAAAAATTATATTATGTTGGAACAATCTCCAATAATTTGGGATAAGGACAAGTAATGGGAATATTCCCCAGAAATGAAATTGAAAGGTTGATATTGTCGGAAGTTTATGCAAATATCACACTTCTTACTTACATACACTTCAAACTATGAGACAACTACCATTTTAGTCTCTCCGTGTCCATAGCTACTGAAAAGCAACCGGAATGTTGGGCCCAAGGTAAATAATAACATCAAATTAATTGCGAATATTACGATAGAATCCGTTAAAAATAATTTCAAATAATTTCAATCGAAGTTGAGTCGAATTTGGGGCACGGGTTGGATGCGAAAAAAGATACAAGTAGTAAAACCAACAATTGCATGAAGAAATTCTGAAGGAGGCCGCCACCGTCCCTTCAATAATGTCAAATCGTGTAAAATTTGATTTGCAATAAAGCAGCATGCATTCATCAGATAACTGTAGTTCTGAATTTAGCCAAGTATCACCTAAGTTTCTTGTTTCCGATCATTACAAAAAATCATTTTGGTTGCACTTGGTATCTAGTTTATAACCTCTATTTTGCGTTGATTAATAGGTGCAAGGTAAACCTCCATCGGTGGTGTTTCAGAAGGTCTCATAATTAATTCTGCAGTATAATATGGATCAGTTTTCACTATATCGTGTCTGTTTTCATCATTGACATTGGAGACTAACCTTTTCATTTGTATAAGGCTCATTATACCAGGTTCATATTGAAATAAAACCTGGGTTATTACAAAAATTCCATACTGTTTTATAGTCATCACTCATCACACTCATCATTTTCTCAGCGTTGGTCACGATTGCATCTGAGGGTTTCGGCTCGGTGTTTGGGATCCGCGTACCCCTCCTCCTTTTGATTTGGTTTATAACTTTTTTATGAGCGGGACTGTCGTGTAACTTCTCAATCCCGAGAGGAGAACTGGCCACAGGGCCTGGTCCGTAAATCAGCAGGCTCCAAAGATATTAGCGGAACCCTACACATCCAAATGAGATCTTTTACTACTCATGTTATGTGCGACGTGCCAGTATTATTACTCATTTCTTTATCTTTTATTTCGTGTTGCATTAAAATAAAATCATCTTCCTTCTTTCAGATAGTTTCACTCTAATTATAAAGGGTAATGTAGATAAAAGTCACTAATTAGATACAATAACCGCTAATATAAGAGCGTGTAGAATTTTATGAACACGCAGGTTAACCACATTATCACTGCAAGTCTCGTTACTCCGATCATTATGGCTGTTGGTGCTTGCGTATAACCCAGGAGTGTGAGGCCTGTTTGTGTATCAAAACTGACCACATAATTTTCACTTAGGTAATGCTAGGAAAGATGGAATAGATATAGAATCTGTATGCTGATTTTTACCGTGATTTTACCGAAATTTTCATATATTATAAACAATGTTCTAATAAATACGAACACAGCAAAAAAAAATCATCTAAATCGAACAAGAAAATTTTCAGATTTTGTATTTAGCTACAAAATAGAAGACCACCTGATGGACAATTGATTTGTCGATGATTTTACTTTTAGATTCATTATTTTGATTAAATTTCTGTCAATATTTGGTTTAGATTGGACCAGAAGAAAAGCTCATTGAAATCTACATAATATTACTTACGTAGGTATACTATGTGTTTTAATTGTTTTGCCAAAATTAAAAAAAAACTTATCTCCAAACAAAATGCATATCCACTTTTTTAGGAATTAATTTAAAGAAGTCGGTATTTTAGATTAAAGAGTAATGGGAGGGATAAAATATTTATACACAGTTTTTTGAGCTACAACCCTACATAAGAACGGAAATACCTAAAAATCAAACGTGATGTAAATTAACGTCACCTATCTCCTAGCCTACAAGGGTTCGCTTAATAACGACAGGGCGTGTTCACCCGCCTGGCGTAATTACCTCCTTACTGTTGAAATATTGTGGCGGCCTTATGGACCATAAACCGAGAAGGTGACTGCACTCAACTTAAAAAGTAACAAAATAGGGGTACCGCAAGGCACAAGTTTGGGACCAACACGTTGAAGTTGGACATTGAGAAATTTAATATTTGATACTGAGGCTTTGAAATGTTATTATGTCATATTTAATCAAGTCTGTCAATTCTTAACACATACCTATCGTTTCGAATTAATATTTGGTTACTGGTTAGTATGTGACTTCTAGATGACAATCTATTTATTAATTTGACATCATTAAGCTGTTCAGTGGTGGATGAATCCAGAATGTCGTAGTTGAACATTCCTCCATCACAATGTACCTATGTATGCTCTAAGATCTACATTCTAGAACGACACTCAGTCTTGAATCTCTATTTATGTGAGGAAATATTGTATAGACAGATCGTTAGATTTAACAGATTGTCTTTACAATCCATCCTGTTGTAGAATAAGATTCGATTTATTTTACTTCACTGAAAACCATACCTACTTAGCTGAAAACACGTAACTAAGAAAACATAAAACAATAGCTACCTATACTTAACACACAACTTGAAGTACTTAAGTATAACAAGTTTATACAACTTGAAATAAAAGACCACAACTAATAACAGCACCGATTATACTTAAAGTGATTACAATAATTTCATATTTTTTTCATCCAACGCATGTACAAAATTCACAAACGTAATAAACTAAATTGAATAATCGTCAACATTTCCGACCCAATCGGCCGAACCCCTATCCATCGCGTGCTGTAGTCGCGTGCCAAATAAACGACAAACCTACCAGGTAAGCCAGAACGCATGCGTTAAACCCACCATCTTAAACCTGACCTGCCCTCATTCACATAAATTAGTTTACTTCATACCTTTAGAAAGGTCTCCGTAAATTGGTTTTTGAAAACAGGTAAACCTCAGGTGGGACCGTAGGGCGCATGCGCCAGGTGAGTTTAATAAAACCTCCTGGTGTATTCTAGTAGCCTGGTACTCGGCTGGCAGCTTGCCACAGGTAAGCTTCCGAATACCCCTGAAAGGTTTCGCACGTGAGGTTCAGTGATGACCCTATGTAAATCTTACACCTGTCGGCATAACATTATGAATAAAGTTTAGTCACCTTGTAATATGAAATTTGATAAGTGGATTTGAACTTTACTGCTCAGTGTTAAGGTGCACACCAGTTTTGCAGAATTGTGACGGTTACAGCGTTTAGCAAGTATCTTGTTACAAGTAATGAGTTTTATGTGAGATCTGCTTCTGAAAAAATGCTGGGAACCCTTCCTTCACGTTGATGGTAACGAGTGACATCAGGTCTGGTGTTCACAGGTCATGGTGACCATTTACCGTCAGATGGGCTGCACAATTTCTTTTTTACCTTTATGATTAATTATTATGGCACTACGGACTCAAAAACCAAAGAATAACAATTAAAAAATCAATGAAACATCAAAAAGATTCAAATTTTTAAAATATTTTGTCTTGATGCTCTAGCTATGAGGAGGTGTAGTGAATGATGGTGAAATACCCATAAATAGGTTGCAATCACCAACAGTTTAATTGCAATCAGGATCACTGATCTATTGTAACATTGTGATGTTAAATTGCGATTAGAATTGAAACATAATATTATTTTGATATTATGAATATTTGAATTGGAATAGAATTTGAATTCGAGCAGAAGTTACCGTTTGTCAACCGATTTGAGTCGATTGACATTCGAGAACCAAATATCGAGCTCGTTAGACACTCGAAATCAAATAAAATAGACCTCTTTATTTTGAATTTCGAATTTAAATAATATGACAGCAAAAAAGTCAAATCGATACTCTCCTTCCGTTCATATATCCCCAGTGACGTGCTGTCAAAATTAATTGATGAATGGCGAGTACGATAGCGAACGAAGAAGTTCAATGGCATTGAACTTCTGATAGCGAGCCGCTGCACGAGTTATTGACTTGTGATGCAAAGGAAATGGTGTTATATAAGTGTACAGTTCGATATATAGTGTCAAAGTGCTTGGTACGAGAATATTTAGTTATTATGCTCTGGGTATTTAAGTACCTTTTCACCTATAGGTACAAGAAGAGGACTGCGATGCGGAGGACTTCCACGGGGCATAATTTTTTTTAGCGTTAACTTCTATAATAGTTCATTTAGTTTTAGTTTTATTTTAGTATTTACTGAGTTTAAAAATTATATTAAAAAATGAAGTGGGTTAAAATATTGTATAAATAAATGGTACGAAGCCCTTCATGACTCGTACTTGACCGGTTTTTGTGTTGGTTATTGTTATTATTATTAGGTATCAGGAGGACATTATCTAAAAAAAGTTTAAAAAACAATACGGGATCCGCATCGAATTCCTTCCTGCAATGACATGTGTACTATAACACCCATACATTATTCCGTTCACCTGTACATTTTTTCCCAAACATTATAATTTTTATTTTATATTCGCTAAATTAATACCTATTTCCAGACGCCTAAAATCTTTCACTCAGAAACGATTATAATAAAAAATCATCTGGTAGATTGTGAGGAATACCTTGCATATCATTGACACATTTTGAGAGGTAATCTTATACCGTAAAATATACTAGTGGACTCACATCATGGTGTTCATTGATCCGCCAAATCGCTACTTCGGAGAGATTCGTGAGAATATGCTCCGAAACACTTTTCATATGCTGAGAGCATTAATATAATGTTACTAATTAGAGATATACTTCGGGATACATAACTTGGATCCAAAATGTGCTCAAAATGTCCTCTACACGCGCAGTACGCGATTATTGGGTGTGTTTTGAGGATAGCACGGAGTGCTACTGCGTTGGACAAGCTCCGATTCACCAAGTTGTAGGTATAGATTATCACAAAACAATCTGCGCGCACCAGGGCGTCGTTTGTCTCGCAACTTAGTACAAAGATATGTATCTATTTGTCATCCAAGTTTTCAATCATTTGAGTCAGACATTTTGAATTAATCAATTAGCATATCGCAGTCCACTGCTGGACATAGGCCTCTCCCAATGTGCTCCAATACTCCCGATCCTACGCCTTTCGCAATCAGTCTATCCCAGCCGACATTTTCAGGTCGTCAGTCCATTTAGCTAGGGAGCGTTCAACCGCCGTTGTTATATCGCATAAGTTCTTAAATCAAAACTAACAAATTACATACGGAGGCAAAAGAACAACAAGATAACTAAATGGTTATTTAAATTTTTCAACCTTGCTCTAAAGACTGTAGTTTATTAACAACGAACCTGTGATCTTAAATATGCAGCAGGTTTATTTTACTTACCTTATGTTAATGTCTTAATAATAACTAAATAACAGTATTAGCATAAAAATGTAAAGTTGTGTAAAGTTATCAGTCCCTTTATAATGATAGCCTGTGTTCATATTGGACGAAGTACATATTTAATTTAATATTTTTAACTAATTTTCCTGGAGTGGATCCAGGTCTCCGAACTGAAGGCCTGGGACTAACACAAAGATGATAATGATGATTTTGAACTAACTTTATGCTTCAAGGGTCTAAAAAACCCCACTGAGCCCTTGAGGGCAAGTCTTCTCAGCAAGCCGGTATAATAATTGATCGCGCACATGAGGCTCTCGCGTCGGCTTTGCTCTCGAGGTTGGTGGCAGTCACTCTCATAAAAGTCGTATAACCCTTATCAACAGGAGGAACTTGTAAGCAGACTCCAGGGTTAGAACACTGAACTAATGATGTAGGTACCGATTTCATACTAGATAAATAACGACTGCTATGCGAGGCTCTAAATTCGATTCTTTGATATGGCACGGTGTTGTCAAACCACAATAGTTTAAAAAAAACGAACACGATGACTGCTAACTTTGCGCAGTAATCGGGGTCTAAAATGAATATAAAAATTTAAATTTAGTGTTATATAACTTGCTCAAACGTACACAAAAATCTTCTGTCTATTACTAAGATATTTTAAATGATTCACTTACTACCCATGTTCATACAATTTCTACTCTGTTCATTATAAATCTATTTAGTGTGGAATAACCCTAACAGAGGGCCGGCAGTTTTTATGAAACCACACACGCGGTCCGAAAGACCCCCGGCGCAGGAACGTGCCGTCAACTTGAATAATGATGTGGGCAAAAAAGACCCCGCAGGTTGATGTAGACGCGTAGGTAAGATATATTTAGGGGTCGTTTTTAATCCTATTTGGATAAAAACTGCTAAAGTTGTTTTAGAATAAATTTGCCGCTCGGTAAACAGTTCGGAGCTCGCTGTTAAGAGGCTTTTTGCGTTATTTATTTTTAAGGTTTTAGTAATTACCTAGGTATTATGGAAGCAGAAAAAAATAATAAAACGTAAATAAAGGGTTAGGATTGGAAGTTATGGAGTAAAACCCAACTCCCCTAGACAAGTGGCAATTCGTTGGCCGGCTGCAAAATAGAATGATGAATGTATAGAATCTATATATATAAAAGAAAGTCGTGTTTGTTACAACACTTATAACTCGAGATCTGCTGAACCAATATTCATGGTTATTGATTCGTTGGATTTGTCTCCGCCCTGAATAGCATAATAAATATTAAAAACAATGAAAATGAAATGAAATGAAAATCTATATATATAAAAGAAAGTCGTGTTAGTTACAACACTTATAAGTCAAGAACGGCTGAACTGATTTGGCTGAAAATTGGTGGGGAGGTAGCTTAGAACCAGGAGAAGGATTTATGATACTTTTTTTTTTTTTTTTTCACTCAAAGGAAAATTCTAAGGTGAGGAAGTTCTCATTCCAAAGATCCCGATGATCCCAACCGACATGCCGTTTGAATTTAAACGACTTCAATTTTCAATCCGTCTTGAATTGGCCATGACCATAAACAAAATCACAGGGACAATCCTTAAAAGTTGTGGTCTGAATCTAGAAAATCCATGTTTTTCCCATGGTCAATTATATGTGGCATGTTCACATTGTTCACGGGTCTGGGACGGTGCAGCGGGAAAGGGATCAGAATCTAACATGGAAGTTTGAATAGAAGGTACAGCGGGAACGGGTCTGAATCTAGAAAAGTCACGTTTTTCCCATGGTCAATTATCTATACGTGGCATGTTCACATTGTTCACGGGTCGGGGACGGTGCAGCGGGAACGGGATCAGAATCTAACACGGAAGTTTGAATAGAAGGTACAGCGGGAACGGGTCTGAATCTAGAAAAGCCATATTTTTCCCATGGTCAATTATATGTGGCATGTTCGTGCATAGGTCGGGAATGGTGCAGCGGGAACGGGATTAGAATCTATCATGGAAATTTGAATAGAAGGTACACGCGGGCGGCAAATATGGCGGTACGAAGTTCGCCGGGTCAGCTAGTTTGATATACATGACAGTCAACATAACATGTCATGTCATATTAATTTTTTTTTCAAAGAATAATAGCAACCGAAATTACTAATATTTCCCCTAACCCCTCCAGCTAAGCTAAATTGCTTGTGTTAGGAGTAGGTTCACGTCGCTAGTGTAATGGCCAGGATACGAACCCCGGACCTTTCGATCGTAAGGCCGACTCCTTAACCACTAAGCTACCGACAAAAAAAAAGATATACAACAAATCCCATAAATGCGTCAATCTAGTTCACAATATACTGGCTAACGAATTGCCACTTGTCTAAGAGGGCTGGTTTCCTAATAAAGTTCATCTGTCTACTAATTATTGAATTAGGCATACATAAAAAAATTGATTAGGGCCTTCAAACTAACACACTGTTACCTTTATAAGTAGGTTATTTCGACTTTCCTTATTAGGGTGAATTTCAACAGGTCCATTAAAATCTTCATTCCGTGGATTTTTTTTACCTTAAGTTTTATAGTTAAAACAAATCGTGTTTATTATAGGTTTTGATACTAAATGTATTCTTGCTTAATATCTAGCAGATAACTAAAAAACTAACGAGATATACAAGATCAAAAATTACGCGCCGCGGCGATGATACATGCGTGCGCGGCAATGAAACAAGCGTCCACGGTCATGAAATAAATATATCAAGGGAATGAAAAAATCAACCATGGAAATGAAAATACATAATAAAAAACATAATATTTTATATACCTACTTACATGAGTAATTATACTTACATACAATAAATACAAAGGGAATTAGGCAATTGTGTATGGACAGTGGCGTCATTTATTTTTTCAGCGGTATTGTGTGTTAAACACGCGTATGAGTGTCGTTATTTTTATTGTAAGCAATATCGGATCTGCGATATACAGGTTGAAACATTTCGACTTTACCTGGAGGGAAACTACCCTCATACTAGAGATAGCGAATTTTACTTAAAGGAAACATTACCTTATTTTTAAAGGGAAACAAAACTGCATTCAAAGATTTCTAAAAATAACACACCTGATGATAGAACCGCCTAAAATCGTCTTAGACCTTCTCTTTTATTAAATGGGTTTCCTTCTATTTATTTTACCAAGTTTGTTAGAGATATTTGATCCCTAAGATTGATCCTATCGATTGATGCAATATAAATATAGATTCATCCGGATTTTATTCGGTTCGATTATCGGGTGTGGCAAGTGATTTTTTGGAAATCCTTAAACGCACGCAGTGTATTTTTTTGAGATTAAGAGAGTGTTTACTTTGCTGCTGCCCAACCTAGTTGGATCCTGGCTAGTTTTTTCTCGGAGTTGTTTTTACCGAGCTGGATAACTTATCCCAGGTAGATATTTTCTTGAACAACTTCGAGTGTAACCCCATCGGTGGCTGTCTGTCTGTCCCTGTGTATGCTTAAATCTTCAAAATTACGCAACGGATTTAGAAGCGGTTTTTTTTAATAGATAGAGTAATTCAAGAGGAAGATTTAAATGCATAATACATGCATAATATTCTAGAGAAACACTGATAAATTTAGAGATATGCAGCGGGAACGGGACCAGAAAATATGGCAGTACGAAGTTCGCTGGGTCAGCTAGTATTGGATAAATGATACCGCGTTTGCATTGGAGATGTGTAGGGAAAGTACTTTAAATACTGGAGATAGCTAATTTCATTCAAAATAAACATTTCTTCATTTTTAAAAGAAAAAAAACTGCGTTTAACGAATGCTGAAAAATCGTTTGCCCCATCCTGTAATTGAACCGACTAAAATCGGAAAAAATAACAGCCAGTATTTGTATTGCTTTAATCGATAGGATTAATTTATTGTTCCTTTTTAAAAATAAGGTTATGTTTCCTTTGAGTGGAATATATCTTCAGTATAATAAATAGAGTACTTTCCATCCACGCAAAATTGAAAAAATACCACTCTGTATAGATATAAACTAAATTATATCTAAGTCCTGATATGGTTTAGAGAATTTTGTTCATAGTAACTTTTGCTCACTATATACTGTAGGTACTTTCATATTATACCATTTTCATTCATGGCCGCTCAATTCCAAAACGACGCCAATTCTTTCAGATGAAAAAGAAATGGGAAATTAACAAATTAATATGATATACTTTTGGTAATATGCTATGGCAATGAGAACGTAAGTTACGGAAATGAAACATCTGGTCACGGCAATGAGACTAAATTGTTTTACAAGGCATGGCAATGATTTTTTTTTCATTGCCGCGTTTTTTTCTTCATTGCTATAGCAAATTTTGACCACGGAAACCATGGAAATGAAAGCACGGTGGTGAAAAACGAGCCAAAAATATAATTTAACAAAAAATCTATTAATTATTCGAAGTAATAAACACTTCACTAAAATAGACAAGAGAAATTGCGTTCTATTGAATGTATAATCAAGAGGATAAACTTATTGGAATAGAAAGTTATACCTATCCACAGTAATGAAAGAAAAAATGTCCAGTAACATAAAAATGATAAACTTTTATTTGTGGTGCCAAAACGCAGGCACGTGTGCACGTCCTTCCATGTCGAGCACTTAGGCGGCACCAATATGCAACGTTTAGCGCTTATGAGGAAGGACACAAGTCGTTAGATAAAACAATATTCTAAAATATGTTTAGAACATGGCGATTAAAGGTAACTCCAGGACAAATGAACTTTTATTAACCATTCGTTGTATTGTCTAAATATTTGAATAAATGTATTTCGTAACAATACTTTAACTATTCACGTATCAAATAAAACTAGGTTTTAATTTAAAAAACCAATAGATTTTTATCAATGAGGTATCACAACACAATAGGTGACGTGTGGACAAACACGGCAATGAAAAATTTCGAGGTTTAAATATTTTTTTTGGAGAATCTATAATCCTATTTAATGAAATATTTAGTGCTTCACATAGATCACTATTTCACCTAACCAGAAAAAAATGTTAGAGTATTGTAACAATGATTTTTAGTACCGATTTCATCGATGCCACGTAATTTTTGGTCCCGGGAAATTCACCCATTAGAATCCTTTTATTTACAAATGATTCCGTGATCTTTTGGTAAAATAACAATGCTACTGCAGTAACATGAATAAAATACTAGCTAAATAGTTAATAAACCCTACTCTTCAGAGACGATCGACAAAGAACAAAAAGCTGAAACGAACCAGGTGTTCCAGAAACGTCTAAAGGTGCGTAGGCGAGAAATGATCCGTGAAAAGTACGCTTTTACGTGTTGATTGATATGACTCCCACATACATTATCAGCACATTTTATTTGAAAACTTGCAATTCTTTAGTTTTATACTACTTAGGTCGCAGATAAGCACATGGCCCTCCTGATAGAAAGTGGCCTATAGACAAGTGCAACACCCGTCACAATGTAAGAACAGAGAGATTCTGTGCCGTAAGCGCAGAAGATAAATAATATGACAAGGCTTTGTTCTTCCCACTGACAGCACAAAACCTCTCAGTGAGCTCTGGCGAGTTATTCCGGTTGGATCCCCAAATATGATCCACTGCCGATTTTTATTCATCATAGGCATAACCCTAGCACATTCTTACGAGTTGTGGGTCAATGGCTGGGTCAGGTTTTGGATGGGTGACCGTTGTTTACATTACGAGGTTAAGCTTAATTGAGTGGGTCGGGTTTTGGATAGGTGACCGTTGTTTACATTACGAGGTTAAGCTTAATTGAGTGGGTCGGGTTTTGGATAGGTGACCGTTGTTTACATTACGAGGTTAAGCTTAATTGAGTGGGTCGGGTTTTGGATGGGTGACCGTTGTTTACATTACGAGGTTAAGCTTAATTGAGTGGGTCGGGTTTTGGATGGGTGACCGTTGTTTACATTACGAGGTTAAGCTTAATTGAGTGGGTCGGGTTTTGGATGGGTGACCGTTGTTTACATTACGGGGTTAAGCTTAATTGAGTGGGTCGGGTTTTGGATGGGTGACCGTTGTTTACATTACGGGGTTAAGCTTAATTGAGTGGGTCGGGTTTTGGATAGGTGATGTATTGTACATATTTGAAAAATAAACAATCTTAAATGAATAAATTTAAAAAAAAAACTAAAGTAAATATTTAAAAAATGTAATCTTGACAAGTTTACAGGCTGTAATATGAAAAACAAAATTATTGCAATTATTTTTTGTCAATCGACAGGTGATTGAAAAATTAACTGATTGACTCCCTACACTGAATGAAACCATCGTGTTTCTAAGTGCCAAGTCTATACTATATTATTCTTTGTAAAAGTGCAGAAGAAATCCGCCTTTATAAGGACTCAAAGATCCATATATCTAGACCCAAAGTAACCACACCAACTAGCTTGGGTCATGGATTCTGATATACGAATATACATACTTCGTTAAGTTTCCTTTTGTAAATACATACATAAAAACACCCAGGCCAATGCAAATAGATACATTCATGCATACAAATATTTGCAATGAGCGGGAATCGAACCCGCGACGTCGAACGCTCTTACGCTACGCCACGATCATCGCCGTATAATCGTAAATGTTCAGAGCCTCTTTTCTACTATTTCCTCCTTTTTATTAGGGTTCCGTAGCCAAATGGCAAAAAACGGAACCTTTATAGATTCGTCATGTCTGTCCGTCCGTCCGTTCATTCATTCATTCATCATCATCATTCATCAGAACATTCACCATGGTAGAGACGGTAAAATACCGCCAAAGATGCCACATCTCTACGCAACTGCAAAGGCTCGAGGGTTTTGGTGATCTCAGGATTCCCAATAATGCGGACTACACGTCGCTGCAACCTGTCTAGAGCATCTAGTAAGTGCTTTGCGGAGCCATCCCAGAGATGAGAGCAGTATTCCACGCAAGAGCGAATTTGTGTCTTGTAGAGAAGGCACCGCTGCTCTGGCTTTACCCTAGTTTAGATACTTTTTTTTGTAAATATATATGTACATATTATACATAGAAACACCCAGACCAATGCAAATATTCATATTCATGCATACAAATATTTGCACTATAACTCGTTCGCTAATATGTCAAATCGCACCAAATTATCTTTGACTTGCAATAAAACATAACTCACTTGACAGTGAAACCGTAGTTCTTATTTTCGCGATTTCACGGAATCGTTGGTTTTACTATAACTCGCTCACGACTCTCCTGATCATGTGACCTAAAATCAAATTAACTACGAAGCACAATAACTCCATATGCAATTTAAGCATTTTGCTTTATAGACAAAAGACGAAATGTAAAGAATCAACGGTCACCCATCCAAAACATGGCCCAGTCAATTAAGCTTAGCCTCGTAATGTAAGAACGGCCACCCATCCAAATCCTGACCCAGCCAATTAAGGTTGACCTCTCAATGTAAAGAACGGCCACCCATCCAAAACCCGACCTAGCCAATTTTGCTTAACCTCGTAATGTAAACAACGGCCACCCATCTTAATCCTGACCCAGCCAATTTTGCTTAACTTCGTAATGTAAACAACGGTCACCCATCCAAAACCCGAGCCAGTCAATTTTGCTTAACTTCGTAATGTAAACAACGGTCACCCATCTAAATCCTGACCCAGCCAATTTTGCTTAACCTCGTAATGTAAACAACGGCCACCCATCTAAATCCTGACCCAGCCAATTTTGCTTAACTTCGTAATGTAAACAACGGTCACCCATCCAAAACCCGACCCAGCCAATTTTGCTTAACTTCGTAATGTAAACAACGGTCACCCATCTAAATCCTGACCCAGCCAATTTTGCTTAACCTCGTAATGTAAACAACGGCCACCCATCTAAATCCTGACCCAGCCAATTTTGCTTAACTTCGTAATGTAAACAACGGTCACCTATCCAAAACCCGACCCACTCAATTAAGCTTAACCTCGTAATGTAAACAACGGTCACCCATCCAAAACCCGACCCACTCAATTAAGCTTAACCTCGTAATGTAAACAACGGTCACCTATCCAAAACCCGACCCACTCAATTAAGCTTAACCTCGTAATGTAAACAACGGTCACCCATCCAAAACCCGACCCACTCAATTAAGCTTAACCTCGTAATGTAAACAACGGTCACCCATCCAAAACCTGACCCAGCCATTGACCCACAACTCGTAAGAATGTGCTAGGGTTATGCCTATGATGAATAAAAATCGGCAGTGGATCATATTTGGGGATCCAACCGGAATAACTCGCTCTGGCTACCCTACTCACCGCCAAGAACACAACACGAGGTTATTTAACAGAGTAATTCAAGGGAAATGCAAAAAAAAAAACATCGAATTGAACAAATTCTTCGGAACTCAAGCCAATCTCACCTACAAGCGGTAAGCTCTTTCCTCTTGTGGTTGTCAGGTCAGCGTTAGGTACTCATGAAAAAGTCAAGCGAAACTACCTAATTCATTTTTATATCGGTTACGACAACATGACTTAATCTCTCAGCTTGATGGTAACCTCCATAACGAAAGGAGGAGTAGAAGCGCCAATTCCTGGCTCCAAAGTAGGTATCAAGCATTGCATACAACCATGAAGATATTGATATAAATAATATAATGAATCAACTCACCGTATTTAAGCAGAATGGAACCACACAGTATGAAGAATGGAACTCTGTAGTTCCATTTTGCTAATATACTACCAATTTGTTATAAACTTGCACTTTTTTAAACTAAATAACTTATACGAATAAAATATTCTCATAACATAAACATGAGCCGTAAGAAATCTATCCAATGAAACGAGTAGACTACCTACTTGTTTTATTGAGTCTGTAACCAAAGCCCAACTATTTGCAACACAATAAAAATCGTAAAGATTGCAGTAAAACTATTTGACTGTACTGTAGATCGATAAATTGTAGCAATATTTATCCATCAGCAAAGTAGGTACTGTTCAGTGTAAATAAAAGATATTGCTGTCGTAAGTTCTAGTTTTAGCAATAAATTTGCGAAAAACGATTATACCGTTTTATGGTGTTCTAATAACTATAAAACTAGACTTTTTATTTTTAAAGTTTCAGAAGTATTCGCTGAATAGATTTAGGTATTCGGTAGGTAACACTTTTGGTGCATATTGGAAGAGGCAATGTATTATGTCCCGTAGTAGACGACTGGTAATGGTTTATGAACATACGTTTGTTCTTTTGAAACTATCTCGTGGTCTAGAAACAGTTCCCCCTTTTTATTTTTCAGGTTCTATACCTTCCTACTTTAAATATGAAACGGAACTTTTCTTTTCTTTCTTTCTTTCTTTTAGACTTTTAAACATTCGTAAATAGAATTGCAGTCTCACTCAGTCTCAGCGTTATGCCTTCATTGCATCCAACTTTCACCTTCCTCCTTTTCCTTTTGTCCATATTGGTTTTACCTTGCTTTTGCGGGGGTGACTGGATACCGTGGTACCGTGTGATGGAGCCCCATACAGTGCTCTATACTTAGCCATACAAAATATATCAAACAATTCTTAAACAAAGTAAGGATAAACCAGTTAAAATTTGTCATTTTAAAAGAAAAGAAAAGAAGAAAATTTCACATTATAATTTCGACCGTAAAGATTAAAATCGTGACTGAGCTGATTTTGGAATTTTTTAGATAGCAAATAGTTTTTACACGGAAAAACTTGTGGAACCTATACACCGTGAAGTTCTTGTAAGCAAATATAAAATGTTCATTACTATCTCAACAGGACTAACAATAAGCTATTGACCTCATAAATGAAACAAAGAATGCCAAGTTCCTAATATCTGGCATACCCTGGGTTCGATGTCCGGCTCAGTCAACTATAACCGCGCGGCACTAATTGATTGGAGTCATCAAATTTGTCTAGACTTGTCCACCCGTGACCTATCTAGGTCTGACAGATTAGATATAGTTAACATTTTAGGGTTCCGTGTAACGAACATCAAAAAACCTTCAAATTTAAATTTCCGTTTGGAGTTGTGAGGTCAGGTGGCAGGTGTTCCAGTGATAGCCACGATAAGTCAATGTGTGGGAGAGCAGATCCCGGGCTCCGAAACTTTGAAGTCAACTGGGCCTAACGATTTGATTATTGTGCTGGTTCTCCGAGCGCAGGTGTGGGTGTGATAGGTGCAGCCGCCTGTCGAACTTCCTTTCCGAGGTTCAATGTGGATATCGTGGTT
This sequence comes from Eilema depressum, assembly GCA_914767945.1. Taxonomy (NCBI): domain Eukaryota; kingdom Metazoa; phylum Arthropoda; class Insecta; order Lepidoptera; family Erebidae; genus Eilema; species Eilema depressum. The sequence continues at coordinate 14,941,040 of OU612031.1, forward strand.
CCCACATCCGAGGGGACCGTAACAAGGCTGTGGATTGCCTTAGGTCTGGCATGGTGTAAGAGAAATGCCTTATTGAAGAATCTTTCACACCACTAATTGCGACCTGAGACGGCGTACGGTTTTAGTAGTCGGTCCGAGTCCGACAGAACCGTCCCCGATGGCTGACGGGGATAGTATCTCTGCCCCTCTAGACAAGTGGCAATTCGTTGCTCGACGTATGATGGAATAGAATGCCAAATGTATGGGATTTGACGTATATGACAGGCGTCAACTAATGTCAAAAACGTCAAATCCTATTGTCATTCTATTCGATTTCTGCATGAACAAAAGGGGCTCAGTACTACAAGAATAGTGTACGGAACCCATAAAAATAAATTCCGAAATTGCCAATTATTCGCTTCAGGCAAAGAGAACTGTCTGTTAAATCGTGGGAACGCCTTCTAATCTTGTTGCTGGGTCTATTATTAAATTGTTGTCCACTGTCCTTGTATTGCCTAAATTGTGTGTTTTATGATTTGATCTATTAATATGATATACTCGTATTAAGCTTGTTGTCAAGCTATAAAATTTGGAACCTCTTGATTCACGTGCCTGAGAATTTAAGGTCCGTATTTTAGAATGGTACTCATTTCTGAATCTCGATTTATTTGAGGACTGATTGTCTAGACCTGTCTAGACAATCTGTCAAATCTGTCAGTCTGACTTTTTTATACCACTTAGGTGGTGGAAAAGCACACGGCCCACCTGATGGAAAGTAGTTACCGTAGCCTATGGACGTATGCAACACCAGGGTCGTTACATTCATGCTGCCCTGAAGAAACCTTCTCATGCCCTTCTTCAAGAACCCCATATTGTAGTCACTTGGAAAAACCACAACATAGAGTTCATTCCACAGCTTGAGCGTATTGTCGCACGCTGGACTTATTTATACTGTTATTTAATTTTGTAAATAGAACGGCTAGATCATTCAAAGGTTTTAATTGTTCACTTTCTTGCGCCGGCGCAGACTCGTTCCCACGTTTTCGGAACTACAGTTCTAATTAATTTTATTTGAGGATAGTTATTTGATGCAAACCGACGCGTCAATGTAATGATGTGTGTACATTAGAGCCTATTACATAAAATATTATTTCCACTACAATTGTTAGTACAGTCAGCATCAGATCTACCTTGACAAATAAAGTACTGAAAATGATCTTAATACCTTGCTATTCCCCCCTTCCTGTTGACTGATTGTTCTGATATTTGGTACACACCTTTAGTTCGGACGATAACACAATTTTAACCAGTAAAACAGTTTAATTTGCTCTTAATACCTTGATATTGCTCAGATATAACTATTATCTCACCTAAAATGTGCTCAAAATGTGTTCTATACGCGCAGTAAACGTTTCTTGTGTGTCTTTTGAGGATGCCACGGGTTGCCAAGGTGGTGGATGAACTCAAATTCACCAAGCATAGGTTATTAGAAAGTTAATCCGCGCGTGCCAGCCCCTCTAGACAAGTGGCAATTCGTTGCTCGGCGTATGATGGAATAGAATGCCAAATGTATGGGATTTGACGTATATGACAGGCGTCAACGAATGTCAAAAACGTCAAATCCTATACATTTGTCAATCTATTCCATCATACGCCGAGCAACGTATTGCCACTTGTCTAGAGGGCCTGGGCCTCGTCTGTATCGCGATGTAGGTCCAAGATATGTGTCTCGAGATATATTAAAATCATTTTGAGACTTTGTAGTCAAGAATCTGATGCTGACTGTACGTCAGTAAGTACTATTATCTATGCTGTTTGTTCGTCATTTAGCTGGAGGCATCAATTGCATTCTAGTTAGAGTGTTGATGATTGTTTTTATGTAATGAGGCTAATAATGTATTGTGTAGTTATCGTAATTGGTGTTGCAGCTAATATAGTTTGTAGTTGCTAACTATCTATGTTGAAAGAATTTCGTTTATCACTTTTTTTACTTTATCATTAATTTTCTATTTTCCATACCCTTTACGCCGCCTACATTAGGGTCTTATGCTGAATGTATTTTGGCCTAGAGATAGATATTATAGGGGTTCTGTCGGAGGCTTTCTTCTGATGGTTGGGAGTTCAGACTGCAGTTGGTCATATAAAAACCTTATAAGGCAAACCGAGAGGAGAAGAAGTAATAAGAGGATCACGGATTCCGGATTGAAAGGCCAAGATGCAAAATAAAACCAACCGCACAACAAGCAAATCTAAATTTAAATTTAGCTCATAATTCTAGACCTGAAACACAAATAGACAAATCCTAATCCGTTAACATTCAGTTCAGATGACCAATTCTGCCCATCAAACCATTAATTAATTCGATATTCAAATTTATGAATGAGGTCAACCAACTCCAAAGTCTCAATAAAAATGATGGCTGACTCCAAAACAGGGTAGCTATTTTAGTTGGTGACTAAACAATGGCAACATCGACTCACTAACGACTCATAAATCAAGTAGTTAGTACTTTCGGACTAAGCTGAGTCCTAATTCCCATGTGAGATTAATAATGTAACCTAAATTGCAATTAAGGCGCTCGATATGTGTCTCAGGATGGTTGGGAATGCATCTGGTGGGTTGACTATGAATGCGAGTTCATTTGGGTTGTGTGTCGTATAGGTTTTTTCTTGTGTTGCATACGAAGTGAATAAAACATATTATGTTTATGCATTTTTGATACCACTTAGGTCGCAGATAAGCATACGGTCCACCTGATGGAAGACATTAGCTAGTTATTTAATAAAATCAGTTCTTCGTGACCGTGCAATTTTCCAGGATTCTCTAGGATTATCTATGATGACATCATAGATTACCTTTCAAGAGCGTGGGACAGTTATCCGACTCAAATGAATCCGATTTGGGCTGCAGTAAATTTATTATATTTATGTCATGAAAATGTAACTATAACACAATTTAATGCCTTTAGATTCGCATTAATTGCTTTAATCCAAAAAAACTTAGCTTGGTCACAGACAACAGGCTTGAAGAATTAGCTCTATTTTTTCTAGACTGTTCTAGAAAACTTTTGTTTAATTTTGCCGCCTACATTGAAACACAATCTGTTGCTTTGGAATTCAATGTCCTAGCCGAAGTCTGTGATCCGATCTGCAGGGCAATGAACTGTTGAGATCACCGGAAGTTTGCTGTTTTCTAGATCCTAATACTGTTGCTAACCTGGTACTTATATGTCTAAGATAACAAAATAATATAGAGGCGGAACCACAATTTTGAGTATTATTTCGTTATTTGCATATTCAGCGGCATATGAAGTATGGACGACTTTATTTACTTTATTTGCACGCATAACTTAAAAACGCGTTATTCTATGGATGAAGCACTATTTGATCACCAACAATGCACAATTTTTTAGCAGTCATATATGGATACAATTAAAAAAAAAATACGCGCTTTGATCATTCACATAGTGTACAAATTCATGTATTATTTGCGACTTTTCTAGCATACTTAAAATTATTGATATCAGCCGATACATTACTAGCTTCCGCATGGTTTCCGGCAGAGCCTAGAATTTGGGCCACCCCATCTCCTCCCATGCGGTATTGTACGAGGCGACTAGGGCTGTTTAACATCAGACAGATATATACAGCCCAGACTCAACCCCAGATGCTTGGCTCTAGTAACAGTGCCCGGAATACGGCAATAGACTCACCCCCTATTACGTGGGACCGAATACAATGATTGGTGAAATGTGGGTGTTAATTCACCTCTGCCTAACTCTCCGGGGATAAAGGCGTGATTATTATGTATATATGTATGTACATACAAGATCGGACAGTCGCGCACAGCATCCGTAATCTGGCCGGTCAAGTACACGTGGGTGTACTTGCGTAAATCTTTTATCACACATCGTAAACGAACCAACGCATTTGATTGACACACTGCTGTCGATAACTATACCGACAATAAAATAGAAAGCTCTGACAAATGGTTTTAGAGTTTGTTAGCCTCTGCCCTGAAGCTCAAAATAAATAAGTACTGAAGGCCAGATTTATGTACAATCATCAACACCATCGTTTCAGCGTTGAACCTCAGTCGATTCCAGGACTTTCACCTCCTCTACTTTCCGGCCGATGTCCATCTACTTCTCTTGGTCTTTTGCAACCCTGGTAGTGAGAATTCTGTGTTTTTCACGTATGGTACTTCATACATGGTACTTCACGCATGGCAGGTACTTCATTTAACGCAGGGACCTTATTTTCTTTTTGGGTTCTTCGGGGTTTTGCTCCTTGTATATATTTTCATTGATTTATTTTGGTTTTTTACGTTTCGTGGTTATAGGTACTAGAAACTGACTCCTAGCACGTACGTAGTAACTATTTATTAATCTGTGCTCCTAGGGAGTTGGGAAAGGGCTTGAAAGTGGTTGTATTCAAGAATATAAGATAAGGAAGCTAATTACGTGTCCATTACAACTTTATAGTTTTATGTCCCTTTTATTGCAGTTCATTAGGCAGATAAATTTATAGCACTAATGGAACGGACATAAAATAGATCAGTTTCTTTTTATTATATAAATGTCTAAACCGTCGTTTAAAATCTAACACCATCTAGGTAATTATTGAATGAAATTTTGAAGCATTTATTATGCTGACTATTCAAAGCGATTTAGAAAGAGAAAAGAGAATCGACATCGGGCGGGACTCGAACCCGCGATCTTTCCCTTTCATCCTTCCCTTACCCCGCGTTTACATACTGCCGCTCGCATTGCTCATCGTGTTGCCGGAAATATTCGCGCGATTAATGCCCTAGCGTTCACACACGTGCATCATCGTGTTGGTCCGCATTACAGTATTCACCCTGCAATGGAGACGGACGTAAACGTATGGAGGACAACGCTGTAGCAGTGTACGCATTATGCTTTTACAGCATAGCGAATTAATTAAAAAGATTATTAATAAAAACTATCACTTTCAACTACTATACACTTTCCGTAGATCGATATAAATATTTTTAAAAGTAAATATTCAAGGAGCAATAACGAAAGCCGTGTTTACTGATTAGCGCCATCTAGCGGTCTCGTATAGTTCATCGCGCTAGTATTGCCGCTCCTTTGACTCGCGCCGCCAAGCCGACATTCGCAGCAACATACGCGGTAGTACTCGCGGCATGACGAATATACCATTCACACCACGTCTCTGCCCACTTCTCTCGCCACTTCATAGTCATGTAATTAACTTGATCTCAAACTTCATCAACATTTTTGCGTCCCGGTCGATTCCGAGGCCTTCATCTCGAAGTCCGGGTCCGATTTCCGGCTTTTACTTCTACTCTACGCAGTGTCTTGGGTATCCCTGCTAGTGAGACCACTGACACGCATGCCATCCTCTATGATGCCAATCGCTCTTCAGTACTTTTTCAATTTCAAATTTCATACTTACACAAATTATAAAATGGCACATTGACAACGTCTTTGTAAAACAAAGCAGTTTTTTTTCACTTGCCTGATAAGTTACTATTTCACATACTTAAATGGAAACGATTGGTGAACTTGCCTGAAATAACGTGAAATGGTATCATTGTGTACTATCTAGTATCATTCTACTATGTCCAATCAAATGTTAAATTCACTTTTAAATATCGAAAATATCAGTTCACTGCACTACGAAACGCGACGGCGTATTTTTTCTACGTTTTTATTATTTTATGCGCGTAATGGCAACACTGTTAACGTTATAGCAACATTGTAAAAGGTTCGCGATCGTAAATCTCGTTGCTAGTATTCTCGAGAATCCGTCATTAGTACCACAATTTACGCGTTTTAGCTAGAAATATTAAATGTATAGTGTTATCTTAAATCTACGTATGTTCACTAATATATAGGCGTGAATTTAGCGGGTGTAAGTACTAATTGCAACATCTGTTTCGTATTAGGAACCCAAGATGAATCGTTCTTTCCGACATAACCTCCGGCTCCGGCGGGGGAGGTATCCGTGGGGATTTTTCGCACTATAAATAAAAAGGTATTGGATAGTCATAGTATAATAATATGACGTGTACCTACTGTTAAATATAGGCGTAAGTAGAAGTATATTTGTTGGTAAGTGGATGCTACAGTCGTAGATTTCCAGTCGTAGAAAAATCTGAGTTACTTGCGAGATCAGGCGGCGGTCGGTCTGTCGCTTCTAGTCGTTACTCAGGTCAGGCGGGACACGAACTCGCCTGAGCTGATTCACTTTTACCTAAAAGAAAGGGAAGGAAAGCATGGGGTGCTACGGCGGTGGAGGAGCTCAAATTCACCATAGATTATAACAAACTAATCCGCCCGCGGAAGGGCCTCGTCTTTCTCGGGACTTGGGTAAAGATCATAGATTGTAAAGATCTCTCATCCTAGCGTTAATTCCCAGTCGCATCCGAAGCTTTTCAGCTCGGAGTCTGGGGTCCGCTTTACCAGTCTTAACTACAGATTTGGCTAGATCTCGATATTTTTTCGTGAAGCGATTGCCATCTGACCTCCACAGCCCAATGATAACATTAGGCGATATCGAAACTTTGTAAAGATATATGCCTGTAACTATATTTTACCCACTAAAATTAACAGTGTTGCCAGCCGCCAAATAGAAGCTTGTTTCCACCAAACTTATAAATAGATTTTATTTTGCAACTAATGAAATAAAAAATTGTTTTGTTTACCAAAAGCAATTAAAAGGATGGGTTATTCTCGTCGCGATGGTTTTCCTTCTCTTTTGAAGTTTTAGTGCGAATTCCCTGGCGGTTTACGAGTAGCAGTCCTACAACTAATATTGTTTATGTAAAAAAAACAAACGATGAAAATTTGGCTTGTTCCCAGACCTCCAAAATTTTATTACCACCACCTCCACGACTTTTATTTGTGTACAAATATAATTCTCAGGACATCCAAGAAATAAATAGTACTGTCAACATGTACAAGGTTTTATGATTTAGATTAGATGAATCGCGAAGATAATTTTGAATAGATCTCGATTTAGGTACCTACTAAGAATCATCTTCCATTTATTTTGACTTTCTTTTTTGTTTTAACACGTTCAAGACGGGGCCCGATTATGGTTACCTATCGCTGAGCCTGCATAGGGTTTACAAGACCTGTTGGTGAACTTCAGTCATAGCCGGCATCAGGTCGAAAGGACCTGTTACACCTTTTGACATTAAAGTCAAATATGTCATCCAGTTGAAGACTTATTTAAATATTTTTTACTGAAATGCATTGTTATTGAATCACTGTATAACAACATTAAACCCGTTTTTGAAAAAATAATAATTAAAGGAGATTAAATTAGTAGTAAAATTATAGGATCTTATACACCTGATCCCGGCACTAGTTTATATGATTGCTAGTGATGTCAAATGAAACGACTATAGGTATAATTAAAAAAAAATCAATTTATTTTGACACAACTATCTTCGGAGCAACCTGGTTTTATAACTACGTCTTCAAGAATTTGTATACGTTTATTTCGGGGTTCTGCTGTTGACGGTGTTACAGGAGGTGTAAAAGTTGCATTTTGAGGAGCATTACATAACGTTTGTCCACTTGAAGGACTGGTACAAATATGATCTGGACTTACGTTGGCCCGTCGTATCAATATTTTTCTCCAGCTTTTCTGAACTTCTTTGTTCTCGTTAATTGTCTCAGCGGAATCATTTTCATCCGGGCACATTAGTAGCATCCTTCTAGAACGTTTCATTTTGCACTTGCACTTTAATTACAGGGCTAATTAGGAACGAACGCAAATAGAATATCGCAGCGTCTAATTACTATGCACATCACTAATTAACTGACCTGTCACCAAGGGCCGGCTATCGGGTTATCAGGCATCGGGTCTTTTAGATCCGATATCCGTCCTGCAAGGACAAACTTTCTTTGCAGGCCGTATCAGGTCTTCAAGATCCGATACAATATTTTTCCTTTTATTGGTACTATTTGGCGGCAGAATACCAGTCAATATATCTGTCACACTCTCACTACAAAAAAATCCTAAAGAAAACTACCCAGGCCCATGCGATAGCAATAGAAATCTCTCTCCGGCCCGCGCAAATATTTCACTTCAGATCTTTTCGACCCGATGCCGTCCTGAACGTGTTAAAAGCTCTTGTTTAATGAATATAATGAATGAATAACTTTCTTTATTTGTTTAATTCATACGACAATAAGCACAATTCGTTACAATCTATAGTTAATACAATATTTCATTTGCGGTATTCATGATTTGCCATTGAGAGGAAAAGAAAAAGATGAAGGCGTTTTTCAGAATTTGCTGAAATTAAAAATTTATACTGGTGATGAAATCTTGCGAAAACACTTGGAAAAAAATGCTCAACTACCACTACCCCACAAATACAAAATGAGATTTTAAATAAATATGCGGAGTTCTAATTAGAGAAAAACTGGTCGCAGATGTCAAAGCATTTTTATAGGTTTTCTCCAGTTGCAAAAAATGGATGCTCAATGATTGATGTTAACAAATGCGTGGGATAAGGCTAAGACGGGTGTGCTACGATGGCGGGAAAAGATGGCGGTGTCCAAAAAATATTGAGAGAAACGTATAAAAAAAATTACATTTTCATCCCACCATCTCGGAAAGACTATTTTTGCTCTTCGATAACTGAGCGGAAAAGTCGTTTTTATCCTCTAGAGAGGTAAAGTAAATTTGAATTTAGAACATCGTGTGTACTAGGTTTGTGGACTCAAAACATCATTAAACCTATTTACTTCTACCTCTATGGTGCCGAATTTATCATACAACTTTTTTTTAATTCATGAAAAACTCAGACTCGTAACCTCCTTGGTGTACTTTTTTTTTAATTTGCTTTGCGCGCATCAATTTTTTTCACGTCATATTGTTGACATTGTTGTTGAATTTTTATTTTGTTGTATTTTATTACTAGTATTAATACACATATTATACAGCCTCCATGGCGTAGTGGTATTGAACGCGGCCGCTACGCAGGAGGCACGGGTTCGATCCCCGCTCAGTGCAAATATTTTTTATGCATGAAAATGGGTATTTGCATTGGTCTGGTCGTGCCTTGGAGAGCACGTTAAGCCGTCGGCCACGGATGCCATACGAACACCTATGGCAGTCGTTACGGGTAGTTGGAGCCCTAAAAAGTTCAACAACAACGGTATGGCTGCAATGCTTCGATATCGCCTAATGTCATCATTGGGTTGTGGAGGTCAGATGGCAGTCGCTTCACGGCAAATATCGAGGTCCAGCCAAATCCGCAGTTAAGACTGGTAAAGCGGACCCCGGACTCCAAGGTGAAAGCTTCGGATGCTGACTGGGAATTAACGCTAGGAAGGAGAAGCATTTCATTATTTCCTCGCTGAGGTGGGATGAAAAGTTACGTGTTGCACTCGAGTGCAAAGATTTTTCACCTTGTGCTCTTTTGATTCGCTCGCTAACGCTCAAGATTCTAATTTGTGAATCACTCGCTACGCTCGTGATTCAAATTTAGAATCTTTCGCTTGCTCGGTCATCAAAAATGAGCACGCGGTTAAAAAGCAACTTTGCACTCTTGTATAACAAATAACTATTTCGCTATGCCTGCCACAAGTTAAACTTATTAGTATAGTAAACGGTTTGAATCATGTTCCAGAAATCCGAAACTGCATCGGAACGGTAAAAGACACCGTTAATTTTTTTAGGGGATCGGTTTTACGCCAACAATATGTCCCTGAAGAATCACTATTATGTGCAATAAGATGGTCACATAAATATAAGAGCATGTCTATGTTTAAAAATCATTTTATACAAATAGCCGAGGGTTGGAAAAGCTTTCTAAAGAAGGGAATTCTGGAACGAGAAAGATTGCTTTCCAATTATTATCAGCAGGCTGTAGGACAAACGCAATTAATATTAGCGTTATGTGTCATAGATAAATATAATGCACTGCTGCAACCCTTAGCAAATACTTTACAATCCAAAAGTTTATATATAATTAAGTGTGCAGAGCACATTCAAATTATTGAAGCAACCATTACGGAACACAGAGTGTCAGCTGAAGAAGGCGCTGAAGATTTATTAAAAGCAGGCAATGAAATTGCAGAAACTTTGAAACTTGAACTGCGGCTTCCAAGGACAGTAAGTCGCCAACAATACAGGGCAAAAAATCCAGCTGGTACGCTATCTGGATACGTTAATCAGTAACGATCACTCACCAGCGTTTACTCTATCCTTATTACACCCTGCTCAAATGACAAAAACGACAGCTTCAAAACTACGTGAATATATGGACGAAGTATCCAAATTTTATGAGTTAGAAGGGATACAAGCAGGGCACTTTTTGGATAACCGAGCAGGAGGACCTCGAAAATTCGGAAGTAGAATAACAAGAATCTTTTTATCCGAAAGTGAAAACAGCCCTTGAACTTCAATCAATCAATTAGCCTATTGCAGTCCACTGCTGGACATAGGACTCTCCCAATATGCGCCACGTTTGCCGATCCTCCGCCTTCCGCATCCAGTCCATCCCAGTCACCCTTCGTAGGTCGTCAGTCCACCTGGTTTGGGGGTGTCCCACCTTTCGTTTTCCTTCTCGCGGTCTCCACTCTAGGACCGGTCTGCTCCAACGGCCATCAGTCTTTCGACAGATGTGGCCAGCCCACTGCCATTTCAGCCTGCTTATTCTGCGAGCTATGTCGGTAACTTTAGTTCTATGTTGAATGATCTCGTTGTGAATTTTATCCTTCAAAGAAACTCCAAGCATAGCACGCTCCATAGCCCGCTACGCAACTTTCAGGTCGTGGATTAACCCCACCTTCAGTGGCCACGTTTCAGCACCGTAAATCATAACAGGTAGAATGCACTGGTCGAAAACCTTTGTTTTGAGGCATTGTGGTAGGGGCGAGGAGAAACCCGACGTAATTTGGCAAATGCTGCCCAACCCAGTTGGATCCTTCTGGCCATTTCGTTTTCGAAGTTGTTTTTACCAAGCTAGATGACCTGCCCCAGGTAGACATATTTTTGAACAACTTCGAGTGTCGCCCCTTCGATGGAATTCGGTCTCGGTGCAACATGTTCGTTGAACATAATCTTGGTTTTCTTCGAAGCCGACTCGTCGAGAAGCTCCATTCAGGCTGTGCAGCATTTCGCCCAATTGTTCCAGCGATTCCGCAAATATTACGATGTCGTCGGCAAACCGGAGGTGCGAGATGTACTCACCGTTGATGTTGATGCCTCGCCCAATCCAATCCAGAGTCTTGAAGACGTCCTCCAATGCGTTGGTAAATAGTTTGGGAGATAAAACATCTCCCTGTCTCACTCCACGCTGGAGGCTAATGGGTTCGAGTCGAAGGCTTTTTCGTAGTCCACAAACGCCATACACAGCGGCTGATTGAATTCTTGCGTCTTGAACTTACTTAATGGCAATACCTTATTCCACGGCCACTATAGAAAGATCCTCCAGTACACTCAGATGCGTTAAAACGTGGCTTAGATCAACAATGATCAAAGGCAGATTAAACTGTCTTTGTATGCTCAGTGTGCATAAAACTTGTAACCAGTATAGGCGATGCTTTCACGGAAGACGTTATAAACCGTTTTGAGGAAGATCCTCGAAAGTTACTTATAAAGTAATAGTTCTACTCGTGAAAGATCTGCCATACTATTAATTGTACCTTAATAAAAAATTCTAAGTCAAATGTATTTTTATTTAACTACCCCACCGCCCCACCCCACTAGATCCGGCGGAAAAAATCTGACTTGCCCCCCTCTAGGAGAGAAGCTGTCTACGCCCTGCATAATATTTTTCTCTACGATTTTCTTCCTGACCATCAAAGACATTTCATAACATAGACATGTCATATGCTTACAAATCAACATAGAAAAATGTGCCGAACTCACACACACACATTTTTAATTCATCTACACTTCCCTACATAACCAATGGATTGAAAAGAGAGGACATGAAAAATACAATATAAAAGAAGAAGAAAGTTATTGTTTGTCACTTGGACTTTAATGATAACAATGTACCAATCACAGTGCGGTTGCTAGTCGGTGACATAGGCTAACAAAATTATTGAAAAAGAAGGTACAGAGCTCTCTGAATTGAGGTTATTGCCTAATTTTGTTTAGACAAAGATGTTTGTTTAACTTTGTTAATGTATTATAAAAAAGCTAGATAAAATTTTTAAATTTCATTATTTTGTTGCTGTCAATAGTACAATTTTAACAAGTACCTAAGTAGGTACTTGCCAGTACAGTGAAGTTTGAGATAATTGCGTAATTTTGTTTAGACAAAGATGTTTGTTTGTCATTGTTATTGTATCTTCTAATCTAATATATAAAATTCTTCTGTCACGGGGTGCGTAATCGAACTCCTCCGAAACGGCTCGCCGATTTTGATGAAATTTTTTGTGCTTATCCGGTATCTATGAGAATCGGCCAACATCTATTTTTCATCCCCCTAAGTGATAAGGGTGCAGCGGGAACGGGATTTGAATACCACGCGGGTCGAAAATTATGGCGGTACGAAGTTCGCCGGGGCAGCTAGTTAAGTATAAAAAAGCTAGGTATGTTTATTATATTTCATTATTTTGTTGCTGCCAATAGTACCTACAAATTTTAACAAGTAGGTACTTACCTAAGTAGATACTTGCCAGTGAAGTGAAGTTCGCACTTATTAACTTACTTGAACCACATAGTATTAGTAGGCAATTATAAAAAACAACAAATTAAAATTGGGAGGTAGTATGTAGTGAGTTTAATGCCTACGATATTCTCATCTGTACTTTAATCTATGTTCGGATCACACACGTCCTTGTCGCTCACGCACCAAATTATATCATACTGTCTCTTTTTATTTTAGTGCTGACAATTTTAACTTGAATATTATGAAAGTCAGAAATTAGGTCTTTATCAGTCGAAATATGTATTATTTCCATGTGATATGAAATCCCTTTTGATGTATTAACTTTAGAGTAATAGTTCGTGCAGTGTCTATAAACATACGATGGCATTTTCGTTATTTTTATAAGTCACTGATGCTTCCGCTCAACGTCCGGCCGGGCGGCGGCGCCGCTCGGCACGCGGTACTAGAGGCAAACGTTCCAATTGACTCGTTTTCGAATCTTCACGATTTTCGCGCAATAACGTATCTACTTCTTTTTATATATAATATCTTTGCTGACCATACTTGAAAACTTGTGTATGGATGTCGTGGGAAAGAAAATAATATTTCATATTTTAAATTTAATTGTCGTGGATGTAGAGGGAACTAATATATGAAAATTTATTTTTCGAGAACAATGGGTTGTGGATGTCTGGGAATAAGCCGAAAATTTGACGTGTTGAAATCTAAACGTAGCGTGCGAATTACCATTGTGGTTACGTGGATATGAATAAAGACCTTTACGAGTTACTAGCATGCCTCACAGTTTCAGTCTTCTTCTTCTTCATCCTAGCGTTAATCCCAGTCGCATCCGAAGCTTTAACCTCGGAATCTGGGGACTGACTTTACCAGTCTAACTGTGGATTTGATTAGACTTCGATATTTTCCGTAAACTGACTGACATCTGACCTCCACAACCCAATGGCGACATTGGGCGATAACGAAGCATTGCCCGTAACGACTGCCATAGATGTTCGTATGGCACCCGGGACCGACTTAACGTGCTCTCTGAGGCACCAATGTAAATACTCAACCGGTTTCAGGACTTGGTTCTAATCACGGAGGACGGCAAGGCTGCCGACCCTGTAGTCGGCAGCACGAGCGTGGCTCCCCTGGTGTTGAACACGTGCATATGACAAGCCTTTGATCTTCCCACTGACAGTACAAAAACCCGAGTGAGCTCTAGCTACCCTATCACCGCTGGGAACACAACACGAGGTTATTTTGACCGTGGTATTCTATAAGGCGGAGGTACTTCCCCAGTTGGACTTCTCAATTTGGACGGTAATACCGTCATGTCCTCATTGCCGTGCAACATCTCCGCTATGATTCTTTTCTCCATGGTTTTAATCTAATCAGTCACTACGACCCCACCCGCGTCTCTTTTAACTTGTTTCATATTAGGTACTCGGTTGATAAGGCCCTATAATCTATATCCCAAAAAACTGGGCAATCAAATGCAGAAAGACTTTTTCAATTAGGACGTCATTTTCAGAAATTAGGGCATTGAAAGAAATAAACAAACTCTTCAGTTATTTCTCTTAGCATTTTGCAATCTAGAGCGCAAATAAGTATAGCTATTTATACGATATTTTTTTGGTAATAAGAATAAGTATACGAATGCACATTGATATAATTCATACCTATAAATATTTTCATTAAGCGCGATTCAAATTCGCGACATCTATCGTAGCCATCGAAATTTCTACTACCATGCCGCTTCGGATCCATTGGATTTGTCATACATACTTAATATAAAGCTACCAAATGGCCTAGAGGCAACACTCTCGTAGATGCGCGTGCGTTTATTGTTTGATCGTTAGAGACGTTCACCTCTACATCCGTGGGAGAGTGCGTAGGAACACTAAAAGTCTGGATAAGCAATTAGTCAACACCTAAAATAGGGTTGCTTATACTACGAAATTGATGACTTCTTAATCGTCACTTCTCTCGAGTGAGCTCTGGCTACCCTACTCACCGCTGGGAATACAAAACAAGGTTATTATAACCGCAGTATTCTGTAGGGCAGAGGTGCTGCCCCAGTCGGATAGCTCGATTGGGACAGGAAAACCGTCGTATCCTATCTCGTTCATTTACTTCTTCCACTTCTTTTGGTTTGGTTTACCTAACCTACGGCTTTTGTAGGTGCTAACTTAACCTAACTTACGGTTTTTGTAGGAGCGACTGCTGCTGATCTCCTGACCCTGAGAGTAAAAGCTATTCCAGGGAGGATCTTGTCCAATCACAGATATTCAATTGATCAACTGATGTACTGACAAGCAGGTGAAGTTTGGGGTACACACCTCCCATTCCTCTTAATATGTATGTGTTGTTAATAACATAAATATGGATAATTAAAAAATGATCTGTAATATTTTTTTTTTAATTTCCATATACAACAGATAAATTCATAAAGGCGTAGCACCAACCCTAGTAACAGCGGCAAATGTTATTGAAAGATCGATATAATCAAACAAACAGATAGTTCAAATATATTACTTTTTCATGTACTACTTCAATTTGTTGATTTTGGTAGCAATATAGTTTATAACAGCGTGTTTTAATGCTTAATTTTATTGTTGTGATTCATAGAACGGGGTGTACGGATATCTGCTCAGTATGTAGCAGTAAAAAGTTTCAATGCTACTAAATGCGTCTTGCGTCATAGACTGACATGCAAGAAAAGTTGTATTTAGACAACATTTCTTGCGTCACTGATTGAAATTTAATCCAAAATAGCACCAATCGCTATGAGAACTGTTGGAATTCGATCTTCCCAAAGCTTTGTGTGGCAGTTTTCACTAACGTATTTTGAATTCTTCGTACATTTCTTTGGAACAATTGAAAGGTTGATAGTATTATCTGAAGCGTCGGTAGCTTAGTGGTTAAGGAGTCGGCCTTACGATCGAGAGGTCCCGGGTTCGAATCCTGGCCATTACACTACCGACGTGAACCCACTCCTAGCACAAGCAATTTAGCTTAGTTGGAGGGGTTAACGGGAATATTAGTAATTTCGGTTGCTAATATTCTTTAAAAAAAAAAAAAAAATTATCATGGTTTCCTTAAGTTAGTTGAAATACTCGGAAATAGTGTCGTGAGTACATATTTATTCTCACGGGTGTATGGGCTCCTCTAAGACCGTCGGAACCTAGCCAAGCAAGTCCTACTGGTGGACGGATGAGGCACTGGACAGTAATGTAGGCAGAAGTAGATTTGACTCATCAACCAAAAATCAATTTCGTTTGGACACAAGACCTACACTTTAGAACCTCCTGGAGTCCGCTATCCTGCTCCTCCTAATTGAAAGACAAAGAAAGAACGTAAAGTTTTTTATTCTGCACAGATATGTACAGTAAGCTTCAGAGAAAAGGGACCCCCCTTGTTAATGATATGAAAGCATGAGAAAGTCTGTTTTCTCTGACGCTGACTGTACAATTGGTTTATTTTCAACTGTGACGGCCTCGTAAATCCCTACGAAAACACCTGGGCTGGCGGAGGTGGTTAAGTA
This sequence comes from Eilema depressum, assembly GCA_914767945.1. Lineage (NCBI taxonomy): Eukaryota > Metazoa > Arthropoda > Insecta > Lepidoptera > Erebidae > Eilema > Eilema depressum. The sequence goes on from OU612031.1 coordinate 14,957,181, forward strand.
TGTTGGACTGGAACGGACTAAAACTCACACCATCTGTGCATCGTAGGTTGCCGGAGGTGAGATTGGTGACGTATCTCTCGCACTCTTCACTGCCTTTTAAACCTCCAACCTCAAGATAAAAGCTTGCTTGCTCGTCGACGGAGGTGGATGTTTGGGTTCATCTCAGCCTACCCTTTCAAAGATATCCAGCGTTATGATATATATTCAAATTATTCAATTTCTATTCCACAGCCTACTTAATCCACGTAACAATGAACTCATCAACCCATAAGTGATTTCGCGTGTGTCGCGATGACGCGCGTTCGACGTCTAACAAAGCGGTGAAATAATCCGATTATTTCACTCGGTAATGTCAATTCAATTGGCTGACAAATGGAAAGATAAATGGAGTTTGAAATGTTAGGCGTGAAAGTGAATTGGTATTGTTGAAACTAAGTATCGATTCTGTGGTGGAAGGCATTCGTTCCAAGATTCCAAAATTCAATAAAGGTACTGCTTGATACGAGTAATACCAATGCGAAAGTGGCTTGGTCGTCTGTCTGTTACCTTTTCGCGACTACAGCTGAATCAATTTTGTTATGGCATGGTACCCATATGAAAAAAGGTAGTAGACTGTAGAGTAGGCTTGAAGAAGAGCACTTTTTATACTTTCATTTTTAATAACCTTGATAAAGGGCAAAGCAAGTAATGACATTTATGTATATCTATTGAAGGATTTCGCCAAAATTATCTTAATGCCTTGATTTTCTCTCTCTCCCTGTTGACTGATTGTTCTGATATTTGGTACACATCTTTAGTTTGGATCTTCTTCCTCCTAGCGTTATTTCCCAGTCGCATCCGAAGCTTTTTCAATTCGGAGTCTGGGGTCCGCTTTACCAGTCATAACTACGGATTTGGCTAGACCTCGATATTATCCGTGAAGTAATTGCCATCTTTAGTTTGGATAATAGGACAATTTAAATCAGTAAAACAGTATGATTTGCTCTTGATACCTACCTTGGTATTTAGATTATTTTGAGTCTGCAGTCAAGATCATTCTAACGCTGACTGTACCCAAGGTTTAGCTGCGAGTGTAGCTATAAAAGTGCGTGAGTTCACTGCCTAAGTTCGAATTCAGTAAAGATCACTAGATTTGTCATCTATCGTATATCAAATCATATTTGTATACAGTGACATCAATGTCATAAAACCAGACGTTTAAAGAAGATTGGCTGTCAAACGGTGGCGTGTAGAGTATGTAGACAAAGAAATGAGTAGGCGACAGCTTAGTGATTTTTTCTGAGTTTTGTATTATGATGTTTAAGGATGGGTGATTATGGAAAGGAAGTGTGGGTGGACTTAAGACTCCAAAGTGCAATCTTTGGATGAATCCGAGGTCCAATCCGGATAACATTCAACGTTACCAAACCCCGACTCCGTGAAGAAATCCTGCGGCATAGTCTCATTCGTCAATCAGCAGGTATGAATGGAAAACCCATGAAAATGACATAATATATAAAATCTTCAATCAAATAATCAATTAATTTATTGCAGTCCACTGCTGTACATAGGCCTAACTCATTATGCTTTCGATCATCCGCCATCCGAATCCGGTCGGTCCCAGCCACCTTTATAACCGTAATTCGTAACATTCAAATGCCTAAACTCTTCTTATTTTTCGAATAATAGAAGCTTTGAATTGTCTTTATGCCACCGCAATCATATCTCGGATCGTAACTGTCTCTTTAAGTCAAATTTACTGCGAAATGACTAAGGCTATAGTGATTAATTCCACCAACTGAATGCTTAGCAAGAGCCATTTATAGTAATTGCTTCCATTAAGCCACTTTCTGTCGTATCCACACTGTATCTATGGACACAAATATGCTCACAATTACTTAATCGATGTCAGCTATATTTTGATCGAGATCATTGTGCTAATTTTTAGGGCGTTGAACTGTCAAATTAACTGTCATTTGTCATTTGAAGAACAGGGATGATTTCGCACAAAGTTTTAGACTAGGAAGTTGAATGGTCATCATTATTATTGTCGACGGTACTTCGGTTCGGTAGCTTAGTGGTTAGAGAGTCGAGGCCAACTATTAGGTAATCTGTGGTCGAGGTTACACCACCGACGTGAACCCGCATCTAACTACCCACCCCGAGAGGAAAGACTATAATTATCAGAGCCTCGGAAACGTAAGTCCCCCCGAACGTCTTCTTCTTTCTCCTAGCGTTAATTCCCAGACGCATCCGAAACTTTCACTTCGGAGTCTGGGTCCGCTTTACCAGTTTTAACTCCTGATTTGGCTAGACCTCGATATCTTCCATGAAGCGACTGCCATCTGACAATCTTCCAAACATCTTGTTGATTAATATAATACCAGAATGCCAACATTAATGTTTCAATCTACAATCACAGTCTAAAGCCGTTGAAACTACAGCAGCGTTTTAGTCAAAGCTTTAGACCTTGGACATGTAAAAGCCTCTCAATGCTAAGCCGAAAAGGATTGTTCTCACAAAATCTCAAACTACCGGTACCTAACTATGAAAAAAAAACATTGAAATATATCAACAAAAAACGTCAACATTTGATTTCCGAACATGATTATGAATAATAACTGTTATTTTTGGCGGCGGCGCGCCGTCGCGCATGCTAATGAACGCTATCGTAGACGCGTTGGCGTCGGCGCCGCGGGCGGTCGTCTACGCGCGTTGCCATCGTGTGTCGGACGGAAGCGGAACGCGCAATGCATCGACATCGTACTTTTTAACGTCTTTGTATAAATTTAATAAGATTAAAAAAACATCGGACAGTCTCAAAGAAGCATTTTCCCATCCATTCGTTAAAAGAAAATTATTTATAGATAAGTTTCTCAAATTTTTGTTAGGTAAGTAGGCACTTGAAGTTGCATATTAAGCTCGTGATCCATCTAACTAAATGGTAAGCTGTTACCATAGTATAAGAAAACTTGCAATATTTCCCGATGTAGTAATTGTTTAATTGTTAGGCACTCGCTCACGGTGGTATGAAATGGACCATAGGTACATAGGTATCTACTGCTACTTAAAATCAATCATAAGCGAGTATTACGTAAATTGCGTAAATTGTCTAACATTGGATCAGCGCCATCTACCGAAAAGAATGGAAATATTTAATTTAGTTTAAAGTCAATGCACAAATAGTTTAAAAAACAAAGCTCTTGTTTATTTATTAGGTCCTGGTACTTGCAATGTACAGCCTAGCCTAGTGCCTACAGTCTAGTATTCCCCTTTTGGTTACCGAACAATGGTAGACAATGTACATACAGTTATTAATATTCGACAAGGATAGCCGGGGCGATAAATTTATTATGGTTTATTAATAGATGTAGTGTCATGGTGATATCATGGCTGAACTAATGGCTAATGTTATGCACCTGTAGCGGTTGTCGCACGTACATGCAAATGTTAACGGCGCATTTATGGGAAACAGGGTAGGGAATAGACAATTGAGTAGTATGGGTAAGTTCTTTGTTAACCGACTTTATAAAGCTTAGTGGGGAAGGAGCTTAGTGGTCAAGGAGTCGATCTTACGATCGAAAGGTCCCAGGTTCAAATCCTGGCCACTAGCAATTTAGCTTTGCTGGTCCTTCCAGCTAGCTAGTTAGAGGGAATATTTGTAATTTCGGTTGCTTTTATTCTTTAAAAAGTATTCGATGAGGGTCGATTAAAGGAAACTGGTCTGCTATTCCTAAAAGCGTGGGTCCCGGGTTCCAAAGTGAAATCCAAAATGCAATCGACAAAGTAAGAGCGACCGTCACTGCAATGCAATTATTGTCATCTTTATAGCGATTTCCTAGTTGCCACAGAGCAACGAAGTCCACTTCGATTCAGCTCTTCCCGAAGCAACTTACTTCCCTCTGACTATGCCAGAGCCTCGTCCTTTGTTTAGTAGGCGCACTAACAGGGTGGTGCAGGTAAGGTTGGCTGACCCTAGAATCTCTGGAGAGTTTTCTATTGTCAGTGGGAAGACCAAAGGCTTGTCCTGCTTTGTTTTCTGCACTGACGGCACAGAAACTCTGTTCTTACAGGGTCGGCAGCACTTGGTGACTCCCCGGTGATGTACACGTCCACACACCGTGGAAATTAACTTATACGTAGATACTAAACGATTCTGCGTAAATACGTTCTTCATGCGTAATGCCAAGGAGTGGAATGCCCGAATATGTGTTTCCGGATAGCTGCAACTTGGATATCTTCAATAGGTTACTTCTAGGCAAGCGTCAACTACATCGTCTCTTACCTACTCATGAGATAATGGTCAAACACGAGCCTATTAACCATAAAAAGGTCACGATATCCACTTTCCATCAGGATCTTTTGCCACCTTAGCATCGAAGTTATGTTCTAATAGAATTGTATGTGTAATTGACGGCAGCATCCTACTGCAACTGACGGATGTCGTCATTACGAGGTGTGATGCGCCAGCGCCGCCAGGAAATGCGCTGCTTAATTTATTACGAACGGTATGAGGAAGCGGTGTTGGGTGTGTATAGAGGTTAGGAAAATTAGTAACTTTTGAATCTTACTACAGTTAACATGCGAAAGTTTAGCTGGATGGATGGATGGATGGATGTTATTCAGTTATACCAACAGGTGACCGAGTAACATCTGGATAAAATTTCTAATGCCATGACACCCGGAGCTCCACCTTTCACATCCAGTTAATCTCAGCTACCTTCATCAGGTACGTAAGACCGGTGCCCTTAGCACGAAAAACTATTGTAGTCGTAACGTAAACGTATAAAAGGGAACGGATTGCCATTGGCAGACTTCACACATACACACATTCACAATTCAGCCAATCGTGATGCGCCGTTCTTTAGATACGTTTACGGATAGTTTTTCGTGCTCGTTGCACAGGTCTTCTGTCTATTTGGAGGACGTCTCACAGGTCTCACTTTCTATTTGCCAATTTCCTGTCTCCTCTCTTAGACTCGTTTGCTCCAGCAATTTAACGTAATATATCATCTAAAACAAAATTTAATACAAAAGCACATTCAAATGACTATATCCTTACCAGAGTTTCAAATCTTATCTTAAATATTACATCATACATGGAAACGGCTAAGCATCTACTAGGTAATCGGGGTCCAGAAATGCAAACTAATGAACGAAAGCCTGTAGTACCTAATGCAATTTCTACAAACCGCGACCTCTTACGTAAGCCATCTATACCATAAACCATTGCTCCACCAGTATCTCGTGACTCCAAAGTTGTGTATTATAAGACTACATTATAATGATTTATTAAAATGTAAAGTTATAGAGATCTATAGGGGACTGTTTATACTGGAGATTGATGGCACTTGGTGGAACTTGCTACACATATTGAATAAATCACTTGTACTTTTCCACAATTATTTATTTATTTGAACCTTATCGGTTTCACCTTACGGCATTATCAAAGGTGACACTTGTACTTTTCCACAATTATTTATTTATTTGAACCTTATCGGTTTCACCTTACGGCATTATCACCTTTGATAATGCCGTAATCACCTTTGATAATGCCGTAAGGTGAAACCGATAAGGTTCAAATAAATAAATAATTGTGGAAAAGTACAAGTGATTTATTCAATATGAATATCTATAGGGGAGGCCTATGTCCAGCAGTGGACTTCCTTTGGCTGAAATGATGATGATGATGAAAGTTATAGGTCTTTGTACACTGAGTTTGTATGCACAGTATCTGCTATAAGCTGTTTAGGTACTTACTATCTAAAATTACAAATGCGAAAGTAACTCTGTCTGACTGTCTGGTTGTCTGTCTATAGGTATGTCTGTCAAGTTTTCACGCCTAAGCCACTGAACCGATTTTGATAAAATTTGGCGCAGAGATAGATAAGACCTAGAGGAAGGACATTGGCTATAGCTATTTGGTCGCGATAATCGATATTCACGCTGGCAGAGCCGCGGGCAACAGCTAGAAAGTTATTTTTACTCCAAATTATAGCATTTCATATTATTATTTCAAAAGACGCCCAAAAAATGCGTATGCGAATATAGAGTAGGTTAAATAGGCCGGTTGGGGTCAAGATATATGCCGGTAAGTATACTACCTCTTGGAGTCAGCAGAGGTGGATGCCCTCAGAAATCATTACTATGGATTGTTTATTGGTAGTCTTTCAACGTTTTACCGGCACCCTTTGTACATCATACCTCTGCATGTTTACCTACGCTGTTAGCAGTAGGAACTTTGCCATTTGTTATCCACTAACTGACTGCTAAATTCTTGTGGTGATAAATCATTTCATATTCTTTAAGTAGGTATAAATCGAAATTCCGTTGAAAAATATTTAGAATTATTATAAGTAAACAGTTCAGGAGTTATTGAATTTTTGATGTATTCCACAATAAACCTCATAACTACAGCAAACCAAATAAAACGACGCAGGGGAACAATCTCTGGACTTCAAGGTTCAAAGCAAAATTTGGATGTGTCTGGATGAAAAAGTAAATCAAATCAATCAAATCAAATTAAAGTCATTTAGTGCTGGCCAAAGGTATTATAGTACAAAGATCATCATCAGAGAATATATCTCTCAATAATATATCTATCCATACCTGCAAGTCAGACGGCTGCCATATAGCCTTCCAATCCTGAAAAGAAAGAACTGCACCAGAGCTTTATCCGTCAGTCAGTAGGTCTATCGTCCACGGATACCCTCCCCCCAACCGGAGCTGGCAGAGGTAGTTGGGGGACTAGAACCGACTAAAACGCACGCTTCTATGGGTTGTAGGTTGCCGAAGGTGTCTGAGTCACTTATCTCTCATACCCCGGCCGACCCAGGGAGGCTTATCGCTTTGCAGGTGATGTTTGTTTTGCCCTAAAGTTCTTCGTAGGTTCGATTACTTCAATAAATTCATCATCAATTTGCACCATACTATGCACATCTGCATTGTTATTCACTACATGATGCAACCATACGATTATCGCCTTGCAAATGAACCTTAACCAAATCTTTTGATTGCATCCGGAAGCTATAGTTGCTTTATTAGATATCGAGTACCTAATGTATTAAGCGTTTGTTTAAGAATCTATTGAATCTGCTAGACATCTAATTGTGCATTCGTGTCATACATCCAACTTATTTGCATGTCGATGTTCAAATTCAATATCTGTGCTAGCCTTGGTATCGTCGTTACTGGTAACTGTCCTAAGTTTAGGATTGTCCCGGAAGTTTGAAATAATTTTTGGTGACAACCTTCGTGTTGTTGTATGTGTAGTAAAGATAGCCGTAAGTTTTAGGACTATCTGAATCGCGATATGAATGGTTGTCAATTACACGTGACAAAGTATTTATGTCCTACCAAAAGTCTGTTACACCTGAGCGCCAATTTTGTTGCATTCTTGCGCTATTTAGCCCGGGGTGAGATATCCTGCTCCTCCATTCTATTATTTGGTTTATTTTGACTTTCACGGAAGCGACGCCGCTGACCCCCGTCACCGAGAGGAAAGCCAGATAGAGACACAAACCCCATCCATCTTTTTGGGTACTCATGCAACCAGTGTAATTCTACTCCATATTTTAGGTAATTACTATTTTTATACATGCTGTACGGGTCATCTCTATTGGGGTAGGCAGAAATAGAATCTTTGCTCTAACAATCTTTTGAACAAAAACTGAACCATGTAGAAAAATTACACTTTTAAGAAATCTTTTCTAAAATTGGGAAAAATTGGTTAAAAAGGTAGTGAGAACAGAAGCTTGTGAGAATCAGTTCTACAACGGGGACAACTAAATTTGCGCCCACTAATTTTTTTATCGACTGCACTAACATGCACCTCTGAACTAGTATTATCATCATTAGCATCATTGTTTGAATTTTCAATGGAATTAGTCTGAACAGGTTGTTTACTTTTGTTAGAATAATTGTCAAATTTATTTTTATTGAAATTATTATATTAGTTGGTTATAAGTTTATAACGGAGTTTAATTAAAATTGAAGAACGTAATAACGTTGTGGGATCTTGGTCACTGCTGGTTTACCGTTAAAGAATAGTGCAATATAATTGCAGTAACAGAATATTGTGAAAGCTCTCGTCACCAACGTTAACGTGCGTTTCCACTGGCGAGGCGAGATTAACCGAGGCAAGGCGAAGAAAGGTGACTGGCACGAACTAAATGCGAAAAAATGAATTTGTGAAAAGAATAAAAAAAATTACATTTATTATTAAATCTCGTCTCCGTCTCCCCATCCAGTAACCGAGTAATACTGTTACTGGTTGGGAATAATATTCCCAACGTGTCACAGGTGTTATTAGATGCAACACTTTCTGTTCCAACGCGTAAAATTGCAAACCATAGGACAATAAAATTTAAATTTTGTCTAACAATTTACATACATTTAAACATTAACTAAGACTCAGCCTCGGATGCATGGCTCGAGTTAACAATAGTGCCCGCAATACGGCAATAGGCTCACCTCCTATTACGTGGGACCTTATACAATAATTGGTGAAACGGCTAGGCAAATGGCTTGGATCGATGACGTTCAATTACTTGCCTACCCAATTAATGAAACAGCTAGACAAAAGACTTGTTTCTGCATGACTTTAAAAAAAAATAACCACGAAGGCCAAGAAAAAACAACTTAAAAATATATTTCCATCGATCATTTCTTCATCTCGTCAATAGAACTACACCTTAACACCGTTAGATGCACATTCTAACTTCGCTTCTGCAGCTGTCATCGTCTTTACAAAAGAATAATAATAATATAACTTAATACGTAATTATTATGGGCGCCTCAAAACTGATTAACGGAGAATTAAAAAGCAATGATTTATAAATTCTAATTACTTGTGGTAATTAGTGATGAAGGCGTTGTAAGTTGAGCCTTTTTACACTCCACGACTCGGTACCAATGATATTCTTTTTACTTTATTCCCGGTTGCATCCGCTTGATTTGCTAATGAAGAATACTGCATATCACTTCGTTTTTGGGAGCATTTGGGCCTTCTGTAGAGTATCTGCCTTTCTTTCTTTTTTTTCTCTCTCTTCCCTCTAATTTCCCTGCAGCAACTTGCTAGTGGCACTCCTGTCTCCCATGCTTATAAACGTTCATAGGCCACGGTAACCGCTTGACATCAAGTTAGATTTATGGTTGTACGATAGTACCTATATAAAAAGATGATATATCGAAAGTTTTTCATTCATCACTATACCTATTATTATTTTATATTTATATAATATTATTTTATATTAACCACAAACCAAAGAAATGACATTGTGTTTGTAAAGGAAGGCTGCTCAAAGAAATCACCTCAAAAGCCATATTCAATTTTGATAGCTGCCGTTGACTGGACAATACTCGTAGACACGTATGAGAAGCACAATAAAATACCGGAGGATATCTGTGCCTCATCATCCAGACCCGACATATTCCTTTTTTCACGATCGCATAGGCGTGCAGTGCTTGTAGAACTCACAGTACCGTGGGAAACTAATATACCTAAAGACCACGCTATAAAGACAAACAAATACTTTGACTTGACTAACGAGTTAACCAAAAACGGCTACGTGGTTAAACTCTACGCCGTAGAAGTAGGAGCAAGGGGAATTCCAGCTAAATCTCTGTACAACTTACATAAAGACCTCGGATTGCCAAGAGCTTCAGTAAGCTCTTTACTAAATCGAATATCAAAAGCGGCATTGATAGGATCTTACCAAATTTGGATAGGTAGGGGGGGGAACACTACTGACGGTGGAGGTGAGCGCTGATGCATCACAAGGTGGCCACCCTAAACCTACATCTGGGTCGCAAGTCCCAGTCGCCGTCACGGTGTTCCTCTCTGTATCACGCTATGGACCCGGCGACCGCACGGTGAATCCATGGAGTGCTGAGAATCGGATCTCTGAAACCAATGAAGACAGTTTCGATTTCACTACTATCTTTCTTTAAATACAAATTACTTCTCTATGTCTAAATAGTGCTGTGCAATGTGTCAGTGAATATTATTTAACAAGTGCACGCCATACCTATATTTTTTTTATCGTAATGAGTTATGTTGTAGTCGCCTCGTAGTCGTGTCGCCTGTATTAAAATGGTACTAAATCGATAAAGTTGTATCAAGTTGTGAACTAAATAGTGCTCTTTGTTCAGTCACGGATTGTAATTAACTGTTAAGCTTTCATCGGGCGAGGATCACGTCCCGTGGGACTATCGGGGGGTTCTTTAAGATGTTACGAGTCATAAAAGGCAAGCGATAAAGATTTCTGATTGAGTCTTATTGTCCCTTCATTGCGTTTTACTAGTCATATCATTAAGAAATGAATAGATCTTTAGTTTACTGTTTATATTGGTTTTATATGAGTTTTGAATGGAGAAAAAGATGGGTTACAAATGGCAATAGCGCTCCACAGGGCCCCGGTAGGAAGGGTAGGCCCAAGAAGTACTGGTTTGACGTCGTAGAGAGTGACATAGGTACATGCCAATGGTCACCCTACCATGGATGTCCAAAAACGTGCGAAGTGGACGAGGAAAATTCCGAACGTTTATCATGCGCACTGCCAAGGAGTGGAACGCCTTGCCCGAATCTGTGTTTCCGGATAGCTATAACTTGGGTGTCTTCAAGACTAGAGTGAATAAGCTAGATACTTCTCTAATCGTGCTCCACCTTCGACCAACTTACCAACACTGTATGACAGTCCTTACCAATAGTAGTCAAAAGTGAGCCTATCAACCATAAAAAAACTGTAGAAGGCATTGAATGCAGCCAGCACTGCAATTCACTAAGCGAGCACAACGATGCGACAACGATGCGAGGCGCAACGTAGATTGTCATTGGTCAGATTGTATCACGTCATTGGAAATCGACCAATGACAGTGTCTATCGCGCACATCGTTGCGACTCGCATCGTTGTCGCATCGTTGTGCTTGTTAGTGAATTGCACAGCTGTAGATATCTAACTCAGAAATGATGACGATATGTAGGTAATTTTATTTCAAGACGGTATAACTCTGCATATTGACGGATGACTGTGGTGCAAACTTTGCCTTATGTTTGGATCATGATAAGCTTAAGCAGTAGGTATACAAGCGGCTCGAAAGTGTAACTTCTAATGCAATTGAGTTAAGTGATTCCATTGAGTATGATTTTAACCCCCTAACACCAATCCTTGGATCGCGGATCGGTGGGCATAATTCACAAGCCTAATCGCAAAACTTTTCCTTTTAGTCTTCTAGAACCAAAGGGTTAAATGGGTAAGCGAAATCAATAGTTCATTAGATCAAAATCAAACCTTGAAGTGTTAAAAGTTAATGATCATTTTCAAATAATATAAAATAGTATTTGAGTAAAGTAATTTATATTTCTGTTAAAATCTTAAAATATTTTAATCCCACTACCACATATTAGAAAATACTCGTAGTTACTACATAACAGATATATCATTACTATACAAGAGCGGCAATAACACTCTGAACAATAATAATATGGAACAGGCTCTTTTAAAATATTGATAAGATTTTGATTAAAATATTACTTTACTAATGATAATACATTCCTACTTTTAGATGTACAATGAAGTTATCTATCTACTTTTGACGCTGACTATATCATTACAGGTACTTTTAAAGGTTTTCAAAACCAGTATAGGTCTAATCGCCCAACTCCTCATTACAAATTAGATGATAGAGATGTTATCCTAATCCCGGATAACGGTGCAGTAAGTTGTCCGCCTGAGTCCTTTATCAACATCTCTTATCGTATTCTCCGTTCGAAATACACTGATGATGTTACTGAGAGTGTAAGCGACAATAACAGTTACAAGAAAATCACTTTTGAGTAAACTGTTTATGACGTCGTTAGAACTCATTTCTCTTTGACCATTCGATGTCGTTTACGCCTTTTACCTTTCAATTATCGATATATACTTTTATTTACATACCATTATAGACTTATTATAGATAATAATTGGGCTCTTTAGATTATCCTTAGATGCGAGAATGTGATAAATTTGTTCCCTTCGATTTATTAAGTCAGTGATTATAAACGTAGTGGTCTTTTGTGTAGTTAGAAACATTATAGTTTGAAGCATATTTTGATTCAGCTACGTGCTTGGCTATAGATTAATAGGCATGATAATATAAAGTACGTACAACAATATTTCATGTGCTCCATTTATTTCGAGTGATGCTATGTGATGCAGAGGTTTTTCTACCACTAAGGCCCATATTCTAGAATGACACTCAATCCTGAATCAGTAAAGGCAGGTTAAGAGATTTTCTTTAAAATATATCTTTAGATAAATTAAGAGTCAGAACTTAGTACCGTTCTAGAATATGGGACTTAGAGTCAATGAGCGCCTGTGCTTGAGGTAGTTTTCAGCTTGTAAAAACTATCATTCCATTTAGATTGTCGGTAAGGTTTGCTGTGAAATTTCATTCTTTATTATCTTTTATTAAATTTTACATTCATCGTCCATGTTTTATTAAATTTTACATTTCGATTCTGTTTCCGCAACACATGGAAATCTATCTATTCCCTTATCACATTTCCGACAGTTCCATTCGATCGTTTGAATATCATAAGTAAGTTTGTTCATCAGAAACATCTAAGCATCTCAACTTCTTCACAAACTGTGCAAGTTTGTGAAGAAGTTGAGATGAAGAAGAAATTAATGGTATTAGTAGGATGATCGGGATATAAGCACTCCATCAGTTATCAACTATTAAGTTATTTACAAGCTTTATTTTTTTTTAAATTTCTTTTCTTTTTATTTTTTTAAATTATTTCTTTCATTGTTACAGATCGCTGCTGGTGGCAGCCATCGTTTTAAGTAATTGTATAACATGGACGGCCTCGAGGCATCACTTTACGCATAATGTAAGTCTGAATGAATATATCTCATATTTTTCATCTTTATCGACGTCTATATTACTGATAGATATGACGACTTCGACAAGTCGGAGGTTGCGGGTTCGATTCCCGCTCAGTGCAAATATTTGTATGCATGAATTTAAATATTTGTATTAATCTAAGTGTTCCTGTGTACCTATTTATTTAAACTATCTGATCTTAGTATGTTTATCAGCCTTCTAGAAACTATAACACAAGCTATTAAATGCTACTATGGGTCTAGATGGCGTTGTGTAGAATGTCGTAGAATATTTATTTGTTTGTAGTGCTGACCTTTCAGTGGATCTTCCAATTACCTTCTAAAGGTCATTCGGTGTGTACCCGGCATAAGAGGACATTGGCCGGAACCTTGACATTGCTACACAAGCGCTACTATGGAGCAAGCAATCAATTTTTATGACTGTTATAATGAAGGAAGCTCTGTATGAACTGTCACAGTATTTCAATCGTCGGATTGTTTGGTCATAGATTTAGAGTAGAACAGGGCCGGACTAGAAAAGTTTAGACAGTAGTGGGAAAAAAGCAATTTCCTCTGTTTTGAGTGAATTCGTGTGCGTTTCGTTTTGAGAGATACAGAGAGGCACAGAGTTTCTTTCACTTTGGTTAAATTTTGTAGAGACGTCCTCATCACGACTAAAAAGAAAATCATTTCACTGAGAAATAGAGGGAGAGGCTTCTCAGGGGCAATTAAACTCATGGTAGACCTTGAGCCGTTGGCCAAATATCGAAGAAGCGAAGCGTTCAATCCTTCGATTTAAGCCGCGTACATCATCACTGTATCAGGCCTACAATGGAAGGCCTTTTGCCTTCTGGTCAGTACTCTTTAAACCAACGCCCCTCAACCGCGTTCGCGTCAGTGCAGACTACGCACCGGGGAATAGAGCTCATCTGTAATAGTGTAGACACATTAAATTTGTCATAGGATATGCGTCCGTATCCGCATTGGAGTCCGTGAAACGCACCGTGTTGTGAGAAGATAACAGGTATACGATTCGTCTACCTGTCTCCAATATTTATTAATTAAACTAATAAATGGTTCTCGGGCCTCACTTAAAATCAATATCTCCGTTCCACCATTCAATGGAACTGAATTTATGATCTGCACTATGACGAGCTAAATAGGTTCATGAGCAGTGAAAGCCGTGATAAATAGTGTATACTAATAAAATTGCAATACATAAATTGGTTTGCTAACTGATAAGGATTTATATGCACCGTTGTAGCAGATGCTGTTGGCAATTCTGTGTTGCTGTAATGGCTGATTGATAATGATAAAATTGAAAATGTACACGCAAATTACTCGTATATTTGAGTAACTATCAGAATTAAGATGCACCGTTGTAGCAGATGCTGTTGGCAATTCTGTGTTGCTGTAATGGCTGATTGATAATGATAAAATTGAAAATGTACACGCAAATTACTCGTATATTTGAGTATCAGAATTAAGTACAGATTAAGTGTGTATTAAGATTTTAATTTTTAGAACAAGTGATAAAGTTTAATGAAACTTTAAAGCAATTAGTGAGCCAACTATTGAAATCGCTTTAGACTAGAAGGGATAGAATACCTACTCAAGGCGTAGCTCGGCAGCTCAGTGGTCAAAGCATTCTCCCTGTAAGGGACTGCTCGCGGGTTCAAGTCCCGCCTGAGCATGCACTTTTTCCAATTTAAATCTAAGTGATAAAGTTATTTATATACAGTATAGCTGGTATAGCTACAGGAAGTACAGGAAGTAATATTGAAATATTCTTCACGTAAATCCAATGATTTGCTACAGACAATTCATCATCATCGTGTTAGTCCCGGTCATATCCGAGGTCTTCATTTTGTAGTCCGGGGTCCGCTTTCCTGTTTTTACTTCTCCATTCACTGGGTCTAGATCTTTTTTCACGTAGATCAGTATTTTTAACATCTACCTTATCCTAATCTACAAGCACTTTACTGTTATCATAATGATCATCATCATCTGCCTCCCATTGTTTAGTGTAGACACATTATGTCATTCTCTTCCCTTTCATCTTTGAACCTGCCTCCACTTTTTCTAGATGCACCTAGATATCTATTGGTATAAATTATTATAATATTTTATGACTTTATCGCTAATAACAAATTTGACATTTCTAAAGGCAAGAATCACAAGCAATAAAATGAAAACAAAGACAGTTTTATTAATAAATTAATGGCTCAGTGTTAGTAAACTATAATGTCCGTGTTATATTTGGTAAATGAAATCGATGTCTAGAGCAGCGTGAGATCATCTGGGCAGACTCGTTTCATTATTTTGTGTATTAACTGTTAGGGTTGGCTCTTTTCATTTTGTATAATTTAATACTGAACTAATTATACTGATTTTTTTGTGTTTGACCTATCTTTGATTGCACTCTACTTGATAGTAAACTGGTGTGAATATCAAGTAGTCAAAACTTCCAAAATAGACGCTATCAAATGTGTTAAGGCTTATAAACCCTGTACAGGACCCTACTAACCTTCGGGGCACAAGGTTAATACGGCACTACCTCACCTGTTAGTCAGTGTACCGATACAACTGTGGAGGCTCAGGCGCAAGATTTCCTGTCGGGGTTGGAAGGGTAGAATTAAAAATAGTAAGCAGAGGTTCTAAGTAAAATACAGATTCTTTTATCCAGGACGGACTAAAGTTTATTCAATTTTTATCTCAGTGTCCAAACTCGGACAATTTTTCAAACCTATCTATAAAATATCTGATCTGGTTTTGATGGTTCCTGTATTTATGAAATATTAGAACAATTAAATAAAAATTCTGAAAAGTTGACGTTGACAGCCCTCACTAAAACTAATAGTAAAGCAAGTGAAGCTATAAATCTAATCAGAGATGGCGCCTATTGATGTGTGCGCAAGCGCCGACTCAAGCCCCACCACAATGTCAAACAACTTTATTTTTCTGAGTATGATTTGATGACTAGCACCGTACTAAATTGTTCATTAGATAGTAATTTCTTGTAAAACAAACCCTTTATCTGGCATTCTTGGTTTTTGCAGAAGCCACTGACTACGTCTTATAAATATAAACCTATAGACGTAAAGCGTGTAAAAAGATAATAATCGATTAATCTATTCCATCACGAGAGGTCTTCTATCGATTAAAAGTACTAGGAAAACATAAAATCAAAACAGTTCAATGAACTTGTAATTAACCGTAGCATCGTCAGATTACATGTGAGTTTCACAGTTGTGCCCGACAGGTGGCGCATCAAGTGGAGAAAATGAAAATAAACTGTCACCTACAACCTCACCGATGCTTAATCAATAAGTACCTATTATTGCTTAGTTGCATCGCACTGGGCCGGACTTGGGATGTTTATTGGGTGCATAATTTAACATTAATTTATTTTATTACTATACACATGGTATTCGCGTATTGCTTTAATAGCCTCTAACCTTCAAGTAATAAATCAATTCCGTTATCATCCTGATTCTATGTGCAGTAACTGAATGTTCAATGTTCTTTATTTCTCAATATAGTACTTATAACATTGTTACCTATAGATTATTGACGTCAATTTTATTTAACCTACGTTTACCGTCATTCTAAGCAGTAGTGGAGAAGAAGTGACGCAATTTATATGGTATAAATGGATACTACCCGGAAGTGAATGGTTACCGTAGCCTTTGAAAACCCGCACTATCAGTATACTGGTACCTTTTTTTTTTTTTTTTTTAACGTGCGAAAAATCCCCACGGATTCCTCCCCCGCCGGAGCCGGAGGAGGAGGTTATGTCGGACTCGAACCGACTAAAACGCACGCCGTCTGTGGGCCGTCGGTTGCCAGAGGTGAGGTTGTCGTAGCCATATCCTTCGCACCCCGGCCGACCCAGGGCCAAATCTCTCGATCTGGCCCTCATCCGGTGTGGGGACCACAGAGTCCCCAAGTATACTGGTACCTATCTATAGTAAAGAAGGAAAAAGATAATCGATATAATCATTTCAAAAGTGGTATACACCTGAATAAAAATCCAATATTTTTCAGAATATTCGTCATCCTAACGTTAAAATGGAAATGTGACAAATAAATAAATCCATTTATAGCTTTTTTACTTGTAATTTTTCCATTTTGTTCATCTAAGTAGGATTATTGATCTTCGACCAAATCCGGCCCTGTTCCTTCTAGTACCGGCCGCAGTGCATTCTTGTTGCAACACCACCATCGCTTCGGTAATGTTCAACAAGTTGTTTATCGTCATAACATTTTATACGATCGAACGCCTTCCAAGATGCGGTGACGAGAGTATTCTATCTAAGAGCGGGTTCACACCGAGCGTCTGTTATTAGCGCTACGGGCGGTCGAAATGCCTTATAAAGCCTTGCTGTGAGAAATTTTATGAAGTGATTTAGGTTTTTAAGAAGTCAAAGTTCATTTCCTCTGTACAGTAGGTATAAACTGGCATTCAACCCATGCTAACGGCACTTACTAGCTTATAAAAACATCAAAACGAAATCAAAATAAATTGCACATATTTATGTACTACGGACTGACGGAGGTAGGACACGATATAATTTCCGTCCCAACTGAGCAGTCCGACTGGGGAAGTATCTCCTACAGAGTACCGCGGCCATAATAACCTCGTGTTGTGTTCGCGGCGGTGAGTAGGGTAGCTAGAACTCACTGGAGAGTTTTTGTGCTATCAGTGGAAAGACTAAATGCTGTCCTGCTTAGTCTTCTGCGCTGACGGCACGGATACTTACAGGTTCGGCAGCACGAGTATGACGCCCCTGGTGTTGCACACGTTCATAGGCTACGGTGACCACTCGGGTGGGCCGTGTGCTCATCTGTCACCATTGTCAATTTTCTTACTCGTAACGAAGATCTTTATTGAAGCAGAATTTATTCATGATATGATGTGCATGGTGGAGCCTTTACGTGAAGCTCTCGAATGCAATCGTAAACACACAATTTCTATTAACCCACGCACTGTATGACAAGTGTCACATATTTCAAAGGAGCATTAAATACTCAAAGCGTATTCAAAGGAGTAAATTGAAGTTCTAGCTACAGCTTCGTCATATCCTCCTTCACGTCACATTCATTCAGAATCAAAATGAAGGATATGATGAGCAAAGACTTCTGCGTACAAGGTACTGCTAGACTAGCTGCACGGAGTAACAAAATGGTATCGGGAAGGACCCCAATACGATCACCAGTGATGAAGGGTAGGAAATTTTGAAGAGGCAAGATGGTGATTAATCTTCCTTTCTTTTACAGGTACACGGTCACCGCAGCAGGCACAGGCGGCAAGGCACAGGGCTGTACTTATCATCGTCCTACGTGGTTCCTGGCGGGGAAGGCGAGGGATGGGGGGAGTGGGGAGAGATCTCACCTTGTTCCCGGTCGTGCGGTGGAGGAGTCGCGCACCAGAAGAGGATATGTCTCGAAATTGGGTAAGGAAACTATGTATTTAGATGCAATTTTCGAAACAAGATAGATCGCTGTACCGCGCCTAGAGTATGAGTGCGACGAGACAGAGTACTGACCAATCGACCATAAGATTTGGTCTGCCCACAGCCAACGTTCACGGCGCGGCGGTATCTCACTCCACTCATTCTCTCTTTTTTTCTCGTTATTTACTTCTTCTGTTCAACGGTCACGGTCGGTTGCTAACATTTCCTTTCAAGAAGGTCACCATATAGAACTGAACTTGAATCCACCACAATGCCTTTCTAAGAGAGTATTCTCCCTCGAAAGAGACAATCATAATTATTCTAATATGTTTAAAATGTATGTCCCCAGGCCAGACGGTCGGCCACGGTGCAGGGGAGGTGACACGAAGTACTTCTCCTGTGAGACACAAGACTGTCCATCAGATTCCAATGACTTCAGAGCTGAGCAGTGCGCAGAGTTCAACGACAAGGAGTTTAGAGGATATAAATATGAGTAAGTTGTGGGCTTCTCCGAGATGTATAAGAGGTAGTTTGGTGCCGCCTAAATCCAATGCTACCTTACACTTATACTAAGTCGCTGTTCTGGGATGTTCTTAGACTGCAAGAGCAACCCAGTTCAGTTCTAGTCAGCACTACTTGAGGAACTTCGTCAGCCAATCTCAATAATTGCTCCTGATCGCTTTAAGAATGTTTTTACATCGACTATATTATACTTAAATTTTTCTATATTTTCACGCTTATGGTTTTCTCTGTCTTAAAGCAATAGTGCGGGCAACTGTTATGTGTTTATTTGTCGTGTTCCATCTCGTACCATACCTACTAGGTTGTTCTCTATTCTCAATAAATTCACTTATATCACGACCATATTATACATATATGATCAAAAATTGGTTCAAAAAAAGCGTGACATATCTCCCTAATCTCCTAAGCTTTATATAATCACCTCAGGACCTAAGTTGGTATATAGTTTAGAAGCTTGACATCATAATATTCACAAATTCCTTTCACAGTTGGATCCCATACACGAAGTCCGTGAACCCTTGTGAGTTGAACTGCATGCCGCGTGCTGAGAGATTCTACTACAGACACAAGCCAAAAGTTATTGACGGCACCCTGTGCAACGAAGACTCCTACGATGTCTGCGTCAACGGAGTTTGTCAGGTAATCTTTTTTGTCAGGTTAATGACATCTTGTGGTTATGTGGAGATAGAAAGTAGTCATGGGCATAATCTCAAATAAGTCTTCAAAGTCATTTCAGACTGAGCCTTTTCTTAACTCAGTGAGGTCGGATTACCAGCCTAATTGTGATGCGGCTGTACTTCGATATTTTCCGTAAAGCGACTACCATCTAACTTCCACAACCAACAGGACACATCGAAGTTCTGTAGTTAGACTTACTCGAATTTTTGAGTTTTCCAACTACCCGACTGCAACTAAATAACTCTTCAGCGTACTTAGCTGTTATTTATGAAGTATATATAGTATATAAGTAATATAATCCATGGTTCTGTCTGTCCTACTAGCCGGTTGGCTGCGATATGATGCTGGGCTCGAACGCGCGCGAAGACAAATGTCGTATATGCCGAGGAAACGGCTCCAACTGCGTCACCTCTGCTGGCATTATCGATTCAAAAGACCTCGTCAAAGGTAAGTAGACTATTCATGGTTATCCAAAACCTGTTATTTGTAGGAAATAATCCGTCAGAAGCACTCGATACAGGCAGAGACTATTCATGGTTATCCAAAACCTGTTATTTGTAGAAAATAATCAGTCAAAAGCACTCGATACAGGCAGTGCCATCCTGACTACCTTACAGACTCATCAGACAGAGCCTAAACCATTGGGACTACAAAGTTGAAATTTTGTACATTGTTGCTTTTTATATCGTAACTATTCACTAAGGTCTTTGGAACTGTTAGCCTTAAGAGGGAAAATCAGGGTAGAGTTGTGTATGGAAGTTAGTCTCATTCAGTGTTACGAACATGAAATTTGATATTGCTTTATTAGTGACAAATATTAAGTCTGTCAGCATTTTTTCTTTCCTAGAAGCAACCTATTCACTCCTGTCTTAAACACTTCCAGCTTATAGCTTTCTGGAAACGCAATCAAGGAATTCCATACCTTCAATCAATCAATGAACATATCGCACTACTGGATTTTGATCTTTCCCAATGTTGGGAGGCTTTCATACCTTAGTAGGATGTAATGATGGCGCATTGCACATTAATGTTCATCATTCCCTGAGTTTTTACCTAACTCCTCCACAACCAATTGGCGATATCAAAGTTTTATAGTTAGGCTAGTTGGACTTTTGAGGACTTAAACTACCTTCCCGTAACGATTGCCATAGATGCTCATAATATGCCACCCGGACTGGGTACGGAAATACCCAGACCCTAAAATGTTATACCTACTTACGTAATTTTACTTACAATATTTCAGGTTACACCGACATATTGCTGATACCAGCAG
This sequence comes from Eilema depressum, assembly GCA_914767945.1. Classification (NCBI taxonomy): domain Eukaryota; kingdom Metazoa; phylum Arthropoda; class Insecta; order Lepidoptera; family Erebidae; genus Eilema; species Eilema depressum. The sequence goes on from OU612031.1 coordinate 14,977,958, forward strand.
GCTCAACGACAATTTTAATTGAAGAACTTGCGCCTTCGAATAATTACTTAGGTACGTGTAAAACATTTCTAAGAACAGATAAACACGCACTATGGATTTTAAAATATATTTATTTATTTAAACTAGTATTAATTCATGTGTCTGATATTTATGCATAAATTAAACCTTTACCTAAAATGAAAATTTAAAGTTTTATTTTTAAATGTGGTTTCCAGCGCTTCGAAATGAGAACCACACATATTACCTGAACGGCCACTACCACATCGACTTCCCTAAAAGCACAATGATTGCCGGAGCCCTGTGGAACTACGAGCGAAGTCAGGCGGCGTTCCCATCACCCGACAAACTCAAATGCATGGGACCAACCAATGAACCACTGTATCTTTCTGTAAGTTACTCTGAAAAGTATTTAGGTATAAATAGAAATACAGGATTACTGGTAACTAGACGTATTCCGAACCTATTATATGACACATCCATATAATCGCGCGTGATGATGAGTGAGCTGAAGGCAGAGTCTCAGCAAATAGGGTTATCATTACAAACAACAATGGCGGCACTCAGCTTGACGGCCTCATCAGATACTTTTTCAGCTTAAAAGACCCGGGACTGTAGGAAGGAAACACGTGTGCTGGTAAAGAATCATAAGACTACCTATGGTGCGGCAAAGAAAACAGTCGTCCAACCGCTTGGTTCTAGACTAGGTTCTAGACTAGACTTGACTCAGTTCGTTGTTCAGTTCGACAAATTTAAAACGACGAATACTTGTTGTTTTGTTACAAGTGAATGCTCAGCCTCAGAACTTTTATATATCGCCAACAGCTTCCTGTTGTATAATTGTTATATACTCTTGTATTGCAGATTCTAATCCAAGATGTAAACGTGGGTATTCAGTTCGAGTACAGCGTGCCAAAAGACCTTGCTCCATACACTAACAAGAGATATAGCTGGGTGCACGAGGAGTTCTCACCATGCAATGCCTCTTGCGGTGGAGGTAATATTTTTTTATATCATATTTTATCAAGGACTGTACCTTCTACTGTATATTCTACAATACGCCGGTTGGTTGGTAAGCTAAAGGGGAAATATCAAACCCCAATTCTGCTAATTTTTTTGTCAACCACTGTCATACATTTTACATTTAACATAACATAACATAAACTCACGCCCATATCCCTGAAGGGGTAGGCAGAGGTGCTAGCACCCACATTTCGCCGTTTATGTTTAGGTCCCAATGTAATAGGTGGCATTACATTTGGGCTTTACTTTTATGACGTGAACTCTATGTAATTTAACTTTGGTCTATAAGCCTATATTAATAAAGTCGAAAATTTAAGGGCATTTTTGCAGTATCTGTGGTATGACAAATAGTAGACTTAGGGTCTAGGAACGAGGGTCGCCATTAGAATAGATACCAACAATGGTAGGTACATTGGTAGCGGCCTCATCAGATGGTTTTTCCCGCCACGCTTAAAGGACCTGGGATTTTTGGAAGACGGAAGGTGTTCTAAGTCTTTTTATAAAGAATATTTCAAACCGAAATTACTAATATTCTTTCAAGCTCCTTCAGCTCAGCCAAATTGCTTATAAGTACTCAGAGTAGATTCATATTATTAGTATAATGACCAGGATTCGAATAAGGTTCCTATCAATTGTTAGGCTGATTCCTTAACCACTGAGCTACCGACACTATTAATTGGTAACATTTGAAAATATGGCATATGTTTTTAATTCCCAGGGGTTCAATCACGAAACGTCACCTGCCGCTCAAGAGAAGAGCTGGATTTGGTTGACGACGGCCTCTGCGACGCAGTCCTGAAGCCGGTCACCACTCAAGCCTGTAACCCTGAGCCGTGTCCTGCGGAGTGGGTCGAGGGTCCTTGGAGCGAGTGTTCGAAACGTTGCGGGAAAGACGGAGAGAGAAAACGTGAAGTCACCTGCGAGAAGATCATCGCTAATGGGTAATCCTTCAACTAGTCTTCTTGTCTTCTTATATATAAAAATGAATTGCTGTTCGTTAGTCTCGCTAGAACTTGAGAACGGCTGGGCTGATGCAACTGATTTGGTTTTTTTTTGTTTTGAAATTTTTGGTTTTGAAATATTTGTCGAAGTCCAGGTAAGGTTTTTACGGTGAGAAAATATGGAAAAATTTAACGACAAAGGAAAAGTAAAATGGAGATTTTCCTTCGGTCAGGCAAGGAAAAAAATACAGAGCTCCATTAGGACCCAAACTAAGCATAACTTGTCATATGGGTCCTAGAATACAGATAAAAATAAACAGTGCATCAAAGCGAGGTATCCAAATAATGGATACCCATTTGTTGTAAATTACATCTCATTATATTGCATAAATGTCATTTATGTGTACAACAAATACGAAATAAAAAAGACCTGTCTTATACGATTCATCTCCAAATAGTCGAAAACACTAAACTTTGAATTTAAGTATCGACATGTATCAACAATTTATCGACAAGAAAAACCGCGGGTTATAAACAGTTATTTTTCTGCCAATTTGAACATTTATGAGTATTTTGCTGAAACATCTGATCAAACTAAGTCCTATCCTGGTTTTTCAGGTATCCATCGATAGTTGCGGAGAAGGAATGCATCGACTTACATGGCCCAAAGCCTGAAGTCAGCCAGGAGTGCAACAGGGACGCACTCTGCCCCACCTGGTTCTTGGGCCAATGGAAACCGGTACTTATATTTTTTTATTGCAAGTCCTTGCCTTCCTTTGCCTCTTCTCATTATTGAATCTCCTCGTTACTCGACGCCAGGGTGCTATATCCTGGGTTGTCTGCCCCTAGACAAGTGGCAACTCGTTGCTCGGCGTATCATCGAATAGAATGACGAATGTATAGGATTTGACGTTTTTGATATTCGTTGACGGCTGTCATATACGTCAAATCCCATACATTTGGCATTCTATTCTACAAAACGCCGGCCGACGAATTGCCACTTGTCTAGAGGGACAGGTTGTCAATATGGAGGGTCTTCAATCCACGGGTCACAGTAGAAAGCCATGTGGCGAGTAGTCGATCTCGGGTATCGGGATCTTCGGGTATTGCTAATGCTCGGTTCAAAGAATGAAAGGATTCTCTTACTCTTTATGTGTCCGTAACATATTATGCGTCACTTTCTAAGCTTACCTGTAATTGGGGGGACTTTTTTATTGCAACTATTATGGAAGACCGTATTGATTTTATCGGTTTATAAACTACTTAACTTACATGACCAATGCGCACACAGGCAGGGATAATATATTCAAATCTGAAATATTTTGATTTTTTTTTATTTTCTATTTAAATATAACAAGTTAAATGGATTGTTTTCAGTGCGACAGGTTATGTGACGAGGGTAAGCAGACAAGGCAAGTCGTATGCCACCAGAAACAAAGTAACGGAAGAATCGAAATCTTCAACAACTCAGAATGCGAGGGTGATATGCCGGCAACTGAAATATCATGTATGCTGTCGTTCTGCGAAGGTGTCGACTGGGTCACCTCGGAATGGATCGGAGTAAGTACCTTTACATACCGTTGAAAAATGAAATCTATTCCCGTTACTATAGATATCATCTTTCAATATCAATTTTAATTAGAAAAGTGTGTTCGTCTGAACTCAACAATATCTGGTTCTAGCTGTATGATACAAAAAGGTATTATTAATAAATTAATTTTAACAAAAAAGTTTAACCGACTTTAAGAAACGAGAAAGAGGCACTGAAAAGCGAAAAATAACTTAATTTACAGACTTACTGATTTATTAGAAGTCGGTGCTTAGCCCAAGAGGCCATATTTCAATTGATTGCATACACATACACAACAAACAAAGTTGACTGGCACCGACTTCTAATAAATCAGTAAGTCTGTAAATTAAGTTACTTTTCGCTTTTCAGTGCCTCTTTCTCGTTTCTTGAAGTCGGTTAAACTTTTTTGTTTAAATTAATTTATTTTTCTCTTTTTAGTGAGTTTGTACAGTCTCACGACTGTACATCGCATGTATAGTGACCTGACTGTACATGCGCTGCTGACGCTGCACTACAGATCGAACCGGCCACGCGCGTCATTATTTGTTGCACAATACAGTGTATTTAAATCGCCCACAAACCAATGACCAGGTTTTCTGGAAGAAATCGCTTGTAGCGATAAGGCCGCCATTTATACATTTCTTTTTCTTAATGCTTTCATATATTATGTACCTACTGTTCTATTAGTGTACAATAAAGTTTTAAAATAAATAAATAAATAAACCTTTGAGACTATCATTACGACGTTATCAGTAAAACTATTCAGGAAAGGTTGGCCACTTATTTATACTGTAACCTTTAACTTAACAATATACTTCACAACTACTTTCGGCTATCTTTCCTTTGGGTCTCCACAACAACTACCACTACCACATACTCCACCACAGGAGTCAATGTACCAGGAAACGGAAAAAAATGTATATAAAAACATCAGAATTGAAAACCTAATCCTTGTTTAGAGGTCGGTTGAAGGTCCAATATCAATGAAATCAATATAGGACTACCTCAAAAGTATGCCAAAGCGAATACAAAAATATTTTTTTAAATCAATGCGTATACACCGGAAATATAGCTGAATATTCTGAACACTTCTGCGTACCCCTTCAAAAGGCACGCCTTTTGAAGGGGTACGCAGAAGTGTTATGGTTATGATGTTTAATGGCAGAAACATTGCAATAATATGCGATTGGTAATGTGCGACAATATGGTACTTTTTGAAGAGTTCCTTGGTCTAATCTCGGAAACCCATCATCAGATCTTTACAAAATTTAAATGGGACCATTTCGGAATAATCTACTTACGAACAGAAAAATTATTTTCAAAATCCGTCTAGAATTGGCTTCACAATTGCGTAACAAACATACAAAAAAAATAGGGTACGAATTGAGAACCTCCTTTTTTGAAGTCGGTTAAAAAAAGTTCTTAAAGAAGGTTTTATTGACTACTAGCTGTTGCCCGCGGCTCCGCCCGCGTGGAATTCTGATCCCATTCGACGCTAATATATAGCCTATATGTTAATCCAGGGTATAACCTATATACATACCAAATTTCAACCAAATCGGTCCAGCCGTTTATGCGTGAAAGAGTAACAAACATCCACACATCCACACATCCACACATCCATTCTCACAAACTTTCACATTTATAATATTAGTAGGATTTCAAGTCACACTATTACCCTCAGGAGCAGTAAGAAAATAACTTAGGCGTCCATTAGACACTCATGCAAGCGTCAATCATGCCATTAATCATGAATTACGTTTAAATGATGGTTATATACTGTCGACATACATACAACCATCAGTCCCCTCATTAGACGAAAGGGTATTCGTCAATCACGCCCGTGACTGTAGTTAACCTGAGATCAAAACCTGCCGTGTAATGGACACCTAATAAAAACAAGTGTGGGGTTTAAAATTATATACTTTATTTCAGTGTGATACATGCCTATCAAAAGTACGCACGAGAACAGCAGTGTGTTCCACGAAATCATCCCAAGTGTACAACGACAGTTATTGCGAGTACCATCGGAGGCCGATCACTGAGGAACCATGTGAGGAAGTACCGCCATGTGATTACCAGTGGTACGCCAGTGTGTGGGGCAAGGTACAGAACATTCTTATAGCATCATTATATTGCTTGAATAGGGCCTGTATATCAGAAAAATGCGCAGTTCTGAATCGACTCTCACAATGACATAAGAACTGTCATCTAGAATACAATTAAATCGAGATTCAGAACTTATTATCGTTCTGAATACGGGGCTAAGCCTATTGTAGTATTTCGGGCATATTGTTGATTCAAGCCATGCATCTAAGGCTCAGCCTCAGATACATGGCGTGAGATATTTTGCAAAAAAAAAAACGGCAAAAATATGCGTTCAACTGAAAACATAATTAAGTATGTTGATACAGATGAAGACACAGTTTTCTCTAATAAAATACATCGCAAAAAAACGGCGCGATAATGTCAATATTGTTCTTTATACTGTCAATGTGTGTTCATGTCATAGAATGTATGTATACGAGTATGTCAACTTACACCCGTATTCACAAACAATACTTCGCTATGCGTACTACCAAAACTGTGCAAAGAACGACAAATTCTCAGTGCGTTCGTTTTGGCAAGCCTTTTTATTCATTGATAACACTTAAGTAATACTTCGTTGAGGGAACGCACTACGTTAGATACTGCTCCGTGATGTTTGTGAATTAATTTTACCAGCCCTATGCGCTCGAGCACACTATGAGACCTCACAGTATTGTTTGTGAATACGGGTGTTAATATCGAAGTAGCAGTCATTATTACGCCGCGTTGAAATGACACTTGCTGCGTGCTTGTATAGAGTTTCTATTGCTCGGGATATATTTTTTGGACCTAAAATGTGCTCTATACGTGCAGTCCACGTTTCTTGGGTGTCTTTTGAGGATAGCATGGGGTGCTACTGCGGTGGACGAGCATCACCAAGCATAGATTATTACAAAACAATCCGCGGGCGTGAGCGTCTCGTTTGTCACGCGATTTAAGTCCATAATACGAGTCCTGAGGTTGGTATAAACTCATTCCAATTCTTTTGCAGTGTTCAGTAGAATGTGGCGAAGGGATACAGTCGAGAAAAGTGTTTTGTGGTCTTTACAATGGAGAGAGTGTGCGAGAGGTCAAGGATACGGAATGTGCTGACCAGCCCAAGTACAACGACACAAGGCCTTGTAAAGTACCAGATGACAAATGCCCTTCGCAGTGGTTCACTTCACCTTGGAGAGAGGTAAGTTTAACATTTTTTTATACCACTTGGGTGGCAGACAAGCACACAGGTCACCTGAGGAATAGGGGTTACCGTGGCCGATGGATCAGTGCAATGTGCAACGCTCTGCCGATACTTGGCTAGGCTACTTAGTTAGTAACTTAAAAAATATCTGCCAAAAGAGGTCACAATTCAGTTGTACAAATTCGACATGTATAGTTTATTTCGTGCTGTTAATATAACGTTACCTAGCTTGGTGGTAAAAGCGAAAGCTAAAGTATCAGCAAAGAGGGTCACCATTACAGATATCAATTATACTACAATGGTGGCCTTATCACTTGCTTCTTGACATCTCACATAAAGGACCTGCCCCCCTAGACAAGTGGCAATTCGTTGCTTGGCGTATGATGGAATATAATGGCAAATGTATAGGATTTGACGTTTTTGACATTCGTTGACGCCTGTCATATACGTCAAATCCTAAACATTTGGCTTGCTATTCCATCATACGCCGAGCAACGAATTGTCACTTGTCTAGAGGGGCAGGCCCTTGATTCTGCTAAAGCATAAACACTGTTACACCACAGAGACTGCAAAAAATGCCATTAAATTTTAGACCTTATTTCTATAGACTTACAGTCATAAAATCAAATGAACAGAGTTTCATTATACTCTTTCAATCACTCTACAAAAAGCCGTTTAATTTTAAACGTTAACAGCATTACTATAAAAGCTAAAATCAAATGGAATTTTCTCGCAGTCATTGTGGTGTGACAGTGGTTGTGCTTTAGCAGAATCCAGGCCCAGGAAGAAGGAAACACGTCTAGGAGGAGCGCCATGGATCGTTCTGTGGCTCTACCATGAGTTGCACACTACACATGCCTTTTTTTATCGTGCGAAAAATCCCCACGGATACCTCCCCCACCGGAGCCGGAGGAGGAGGTTATGTCGGACTCGAACCGACTAAAACGCACGCCATCTGTGGGCCGTCGGTTGCCGGAGGTGAGGTTGTCGTAGCCATATCCCTCGCACCCCGACCGACGCACGACACATGCCAACGTCTACGTAAACACCCCCCCCCCCCCCCCCCCCAAACCATGCACGTCATATTGAAAAGTCCCAGTACGAGGGGAGGAGGGGGGGTTAAATTTCTTAAGGAATTTCCGAAGTGACCCCCCCAAAACTTCAAGCTGCGACCGCGCCTGCCCCTATGTGACGTTCGCGTTCACCGTTAGCCTGTGCCCAAGGGGCTGACACAAAATAGGGGTCCGTCAGAAATTGCTGGAGATTTTCAAGCCTGATTCGTGAGATCTCTATCGTATGGTGCGAGAGAAGTGACTTCCATCGATCTCTCCACTAACCCAGGCTCCCAACCAGAATCCCTTCAGGGGGAAATATTTGCATTCCATTCCATTAAAGCGCCCTACGTAGAAGATGATATCGCAACCAAAAATCACTTGAGTACAGCAATAGCTTGTGAAGAATGATATTTTCATCCCACCATCTCGGAAAGAGTATTTTTGCTCTTCGATAACTGAGCGTAAAAGTCGTTTTTATCCTCTAGAGGATAAAGTAAATTTGAATTTAGAACATCGTGTGTACTAAGTTTGTGAACTCAAAACATCAGTAAACCTATTTACTTCTACCTCTATGGTGCCGAATTTATCATACAACTTTTTTTTAATTTATGAAAAACTCTGACTCGGAACCTCCTTGGTGTACTTTTTTTTTAAATTTGCTTTGCGCGCATTAATTTTTTTCACGTCATATTGTTGAACATTGTTGTCGAATTTTTATTTTTTTGTATTTTATTATTAGTATTAATACACATATTATACAGCCTCCGTGGCGTAGTGGTAGTAAACGCGGCCGCTACGCAGAAGGCACGGGTTTGATCCCCGCTCAGTGCAAATATTTTTTATGCATGAAAATGGGTATTTGCATTGGTCTGGTCGTGCTTTGGAGAGCACGATAAGCCGTCGGTCACGGATGCCATACGAACATCTAAGGCAGTCGTTACGGGTAGTTGGAGCCCTAAAAAGTTCAACAACAACGGTCTAACTGCAATGCTTCGATATCGCCTAACGTCACCATTGGGTTGTGGAGGTCAGATGGCAGTCGCTTCACGGAAAATATCGAGGTCCAGCCAAATCCGCAGTTAAGACTGGTAAAGCGGACCCCGGACTCCGAGGTGAAAGCTTCGGATGCGACTGGGAATTAACGCTAGCAAGTAGAAGCATTTCAGTATTTCCTCGCTGAGGTGGGATGAAAAGTTACGTGTTGCACTCGAGTGCAAAGATTTTTCACCTTGTGCTCTTTTGATTCCCTCGCTAACGCTCAAGATTCTAATTTGTGAATCACTCGCTACGCTCGTGATTCAAATTTAGAATCTTTCGCTTGCTCGGTCATCAAAACTGAGCACGCGGTTAAAAAGCAACTTTGCGCTCTTGTATAACAAATAACTATTTATGGCTCAAAGGCAACAGCAAAAGCACCGCTTTGGGACCTGGTAGCACTCTAGGCTCTAAAGGCACTCGGGCCGTTTTGAACTGCTCTGTGGGTAATTTCACGATGCCAAATTTTTTGCTAATTTCGGTGGCAGTTTTCAAACATAGGTTTTCCGATGAAAAAAAATTTCAATGTTCTTTTAGAACACTATATACTACTAGATATATTCTAAAAGAACTCCATTAAATTTTTTCATCGGAAAACCTATGATTGAAAACTGCCACCGAAATTAGCAAAAAATTTGGCATCGTGAAATTACCCTATAACATATGCCTCAAGTAGAAACGGATTCTGAAAATTTGAAAGACAGGAAAACTGGTCCTCTTCTGTAAAGTTACCGTCCGCCTATCGGCTCATTGTATTGATGGACAAGGTGTGCAGTCAAGTAGGTGTTTTAAACGAATTATTCCTCGTGAAGTGCCACATCGAGTGCCTTACAGGAGTGAGGCCGAATTTGGTAGACAATAAATTTGGTTATAGTCGGGAGCACCGTGGATGCCAACTAGTAGCGTCTCCCTGCGAGAGAAAGGCGCTGCCGTCTTCGGCGCCCAAGCAGCTTGAACCGTACTTGAATGCAAATGTTATTTAGGGTTTTCTAATTTGAATGCAATTAAAATAATGAGTGACATAGTCATGTTGTAACTAAGTAAGCTCCGAAAAATTAAAAAAAATAAAAAATACGTAATATTTACTCTAATAGGCGCCTTTTGGAGTCAAGATTAAGGCGCCCAGAGACAAAGACATTCGGGGCGGCAGGTTGCAAGGGGCGGCGGAACCGCCCCGAGCATCTATCTCTGGGCGCCTTTTAGAGCAAGATTAAGGCGCCCAGAGATAGACGTTCGGGGCGGCATTTTGCGAGGGGCGGTGGAACCGCCCCGAGCGTCTATCTCTGGGCGCCTTTTAGAGTCAAGATTAAGGCGCCCAGAGATAGACGTTCGGGGCGGCACGTTGCGAGGGGCGGCAGAGCCGCCTCGAGCGTCTATCTCCGGGCACCTTTTAGAGCAAGATTAAGGCGCCCAGAGATAGACGTTCGGGGCGGCAGGATGCGAGGGGCGGCGGAACTGCCCCGAGCGTCTATCTCTGGGCGCCTTTTAGAGCATGATTAAGGCGCCCAGAGATAGACGTTCGGGGCGGCAGGTTGCGAGGGGCGGCAGAGCCGCCCCGAGCGTCTATCTCCGGGCGCCTTTTAGAGCAAGATTAAGGCGCCCCGAGATAGACGTTCGGGGCGGCAGGTTGCGAGGGGCGGCGAAACCGCCCCGAGCGTCTATATCTGGGCGCCTTTTAGAGTCAAGATTAAAGCGCCCAGATCAGATCTTCAGGGTCAGCAGCACGAGTGTGACGCCCCTGGTGTTGCATACGTCCATAGACCACGGTAACCACTTTCCATCAGGTGGGCCGCACCGTGTGCTTGTCTGCAACCTAAGTGGTATAAAAAAAAATTAGACGCTCGGGGCGGCTTGGCCGCCCCTCGCAACCTGCCGCCCCGGGCCATGGCCCCCTTGGCCCTAGGGTAAATACGCCCCTGGTCTCACCGAACTGCTAGGTTCTTGATAGAATATTCTGCACCGTATGCGGGTGACCATCTGAGCCCTGCCCGTGTTGTATAGTAAAAGAGAAGATGAAACTAATTGAAAGAGCTTAATTATACAGTAATTAGAGAAGAACTAAGTCGTAATGTTAAATATGCTAAAAATCTGTGTTTTTGTATTGGACAGTGCTCGGCAGTGTGCGGCGTGGGCACTCAGGACCGCCATGTGATGTGTATGAAAGGAAACCAGGAAGCAACTGACTGCCTTGCACTGAATTCACCGGATTCTGTACAAGCATGTAACACGCATAAGTGCAACGAAGGTAAATGTAGTACCATAAATTATATACAAAATAATTCTTCTTCCTCTTAGCGTTAATTCCCAGTCGCATCCGAAGCTTTCAGCTCGGAGTCTGGGGTCCGCTTTTGCCAGTCTTAACTACGGATTTGGCTAGACCTCGATATTTTCTGTGAAGCGATTGCCATCTGACCTCCACATCCCAATGGTAACATTAGGCGATATCGAAGCTTTGCAGCTAGACTGTTGTTTTTTTGGATTTTTGAGGGCTCCAACTACCCGTAACGACTGCCATAGATGTTCTTATGGCAACCGGGACCGACGGCTTAACGTGCTCTCCGAGGCACGACCAGACCAATGCAAATACCCATATTTCATGAACACAAATATTTGCACTGAGCGGGGATCGAACCCACGCCTCCTGCGTAGCGGCCGCGTTCACTACCGCTACGCCACGGAGGCATACATTACAAAATAATACATAGCTATTATGATTGATAAATAAAGAAACTGGAAGCGGAATTAATAATTTACTTTCATTACAACAACAACAACAACAACAGTGCCCGTATAGGCTCGCCCCCTATTACGTGGGACCTAATACAATGATTTCACCAATCATGTGGGTGTCGTTAATTCACCTCTGCCTAACCCTCCGGGGACAAAGGCGTGATTGTATGTATGTATGTTCAAATAAATCGATAGTTTCTGAAGTTCTGTGGGGTGAGCACGAACAACTATCGTAATCGTATCGTGAACGTAACGAGAGCACGGAGCTTTGCGATTGGCCGCCTGTCTGAAGCCTGCCAATCGCAATGCTCCGTGCTATCGTTATGTTCACGATACGATTACGATAGTAGTTCGTGCTCACCCCACTGAACTCTACATTAAATGAATCTGACTTACGGAAATTTTTCATCCAGTCGCCGTCGGTCAGATCCACTTATCTAGTATCACTATCAATCTGATCACAGTATTATTATAATATATAGATGAACTGATCCCAGTAGACCGTCGATCCACTCCGATAATAGACGAGGAATGCGAAGACGAAGAGGTTTACGATGAAGAAGGTTTGGATGCTATAGCATATACCACCTCTCTGGTAAGAATTTAACTTAAAGATTTTTGGTTTTAAGTCATATTATTAATAGAAATTACGTGTGCCTTCTATCCCCGTCACAAAGTTAAACTTGTGTTGAATGGGGTAACGTCGATAGTAATGTCTAAGATTCGAACCCACGACCTCTTGATTGAAAGGCGCTTATTGTTTGGCTCCTAAGTATGAAAATTCTCAGTATAGTACATATAAAGTTTGGTTAAGGACTCTGTTTTATAACAAGATACTCGGAAGACTTGGAAGAAGAATACAATTGTTGGAATGTCGCTCTTAATATATCTCTAGGGTAGGCCCTGGCAGAACCGGATCAGTATTATATTATTTTTTTAAATTAATATTTTCTTTATCTTTTTCAGTACGACACGATACTGAAAAACAGTACATGTAAGTATACTTGTTTTATTTAACTCTTATAACAAACTAATAATAAACAAAGACCATTAAAATGCAACCAAAAGGGGATGTATCTGACCAGCCCCCGTAGACAAGTAACAGTTTGTTGGCTGGCGTACTGTAGAATAGAAGGACAAATGTATGGGATTTGACGTTAATAACATACGTTGACAACTGTCATATACGTCAAATTCCATGCATTTTTTCCCCCTATTCTAACTTTACGCCAACGATCTACCATTTGTCTGGGGAGGGCTGACCATAAATCTGACAAAGAAATCCATATCTATACTCTATACTCTATACTCTATCTATACACTATAACTATACTTTTTTTATTATATATAATTGTTAATTGGAAATGTTTGTCCGCGATAGACGCAAAAACTACTGAACGGATTTTGATGCGGTTTTTTTTTGTTAGTAAGATCTTGATCATACTTAAATTTTTACGTTAGTTTGATTGCAATCGATTGAGTAGAACCGCAGATAAGAGCTCGTTCACACGAAGACGAATCGTGTTTTTTCACGAGTCGTTTTTTTTTTCACGATTCGTTATTTTTTTTGACGGGAGCAATGCTTTTTAAATACCCATGTTCACACGCTTCACGAATCGTGAAAAACGACGGATATGGATACGTCTTTTAAAAATCATGATTTGTTAAAAATCACGTATCGGCTTTTGAAAATCTCGAATCGTGAATGCTTTATGGCGGATCCGCTGTTGCGCTGAACTCTGAACTGAACTCAATCACGAAACAAATGTGAACATCAATTCGGATATTTTGACGAATCACGATTCCGTATTCAATGTGAACATCTATCCGTCAAGGAGTATCGTGTTTTATAACGAATCATCAAAGACGTATCCCGTGTGAATGTGCCCTAAGAGTTCCACGTGGGCGGAGCCGCGGGCAGAGGCTAGTTATATAAAATAAATGAAAATGGTTTGATGACAGTAGACGTAGGTTTTTAACGATAAGTACCTACCTATTTCAAAATATGGTCAGGCATGGAATAAATACCTGTGGCGAGGGATCCCTATAACCCGATTCCTGCCAGTTCCCCAATGGGTGGCATGTTGCATGACAATACATCGAGAGCAGCTTTTTCACCGAGTTCCTTTTCGAAAATTTTCATCCTTCGCCACTTCTCTTAATGAACCTTGAAATTATTGTGCTTCTTTTTGAGTAGTCGTTTAAAAAACATCGTGCTCACAACAGTTTTCGGTACTTAGCACAGTTTTTTAGCTACCTACTTATATGCTACATTTTTATTTTTGTCTCATTGCAGCACCATACGCTGACACCGAATCAGGATTTGGTAAGATTTTTATTTTACGTAATACATTAAGATTAAAGTTGGTCTGAATGTCTGTCATTCACAATTATTGTTGTTGTTTTCAGAGACGACTGACTCTCCAGGAACCTCTGAGTTCTCGTCCACTCTTACAATTGACTACGACTATACTGAGGAGGACAACCATACTTCTAGTACGGATTACACAGGTAAGACCATACAACTACTCAGTGTACTTCTGCAAGAGATAGGATCGTCAGTAGACAAATATCTACATTGAGTCTACTATAAGTTCTTAGTGATAATACTAGCGTAATAATTAGATACCGTTTTTAGAAGAAAAATAACATTTTTCTTTGGAGAATATGAAGAGGAAGGCCATTGCCAAAGGCCAGTGCATCTATCTATTAAAAAGGTATATTAAACTTGCTGACCCGGCGAACTTTGTACCGCCTTTGTACTTATATATTTTTCGTTCAATTAAAAATGGAAGTCAGATCTCATGCTCGTTGGACCTCCTACGAGTATTCATTTTTTTTGGTTCACAAACCTTGGCCACAGAATAACGAACACAAAACTTAAAGAATTATCCAATTTGGTGCAGTTGTTCGAAAGTTTTGGGCATACCTACATATATTTGGGGGTTTCATTTTTATTTATATAGATAAGAATGTTAATCCTCTTTCTGAAACCCATATTATAAGCTATACGTAATTTGGGTTTAAAAGCTGTAAAAGATTTTTATAATATTAATTGTTGGGTTTTCTCCACCAGTTCAATGAATTTTTAAAGGGTGATGAATCTCAAGATTTATACAATGTTTATAGTCATATTAGTAATAATTATAAACTTTGCAAGACATTGATACTTTTTTGTTGCTATTAGATGATACATATATAATCTACTCCAGTTCCTTATTGTACATGACCACTGAAGGAAAGAGTCTATACAAAACTCCAAGTAACGATTATGCTCTGATGTATATGTTTCAGTAAACCAGTATTCATTGATGTATTTTATTTATTCAGATTCCACAGATACAAGTTTATTCACTGAGAGTGAAGCCACTGATTCAACTGAAAGCACTATATCAAGCTCAAGTGCTAGCACTGAATCGAAGGACACTGAAAAAACAGACATCACAACTATATCAAGTAAAATATCAAGTACTGCAGAAACGAAATCATCTGAGGAGGCAGACACAAGTAGTACTGATACAACTGAAGCTACCCTCTCTACTGATAAAAAATCCACAGGCTCAGAAGAAACTACTGGTAATTATTCGATACATCTTTTCTTATTACATTACTTCAGAATAATTACAGTAATAGATATTAATGATGAATAAATAGTTTAGAGTTTGTTAAGCGTTGTAATAATGGTATAAATAGAATGAATAATTTCAATTACAGAATCTTCAATCACCTCTTCTGACTCCACATCACCTGGATCTAGTACATCAGGATCAGAATCTACCTCAGCTGAATCTAGTTCGTCGGCGTCAGACTCTACATCACCCGAATCTAGTACGTTAGGATCTGAA
The DNA here is from genome assembly GCA_914767945.1 of Eilema depressum. Lineage (NCBI taxonomy): Eukaryota > Metazoa > Arthropoda > Insecta > Lepidoptera > Erebidae > Eilema > Eilema depressum. The sequence continues at coordinate 14,993,422 of OU612031.1, forward strand.
TCAACGTCACCTGAGTCTAGTACATCAGGGTCAGAATCTACATCTCCCGAATCTAGTTCGTCATCATCAGAATCATCATCACCTGTGTCTAGTTCTTCTGGATCAGAGTCTACATCACCTGAATCTAGTTCATCGGTAACAGAATCTATATCTACTGAATCTAGTTCATCAACATCACCTGAGTCTAGTAAATCGGAATCAGAATCTACATCACCTGAATCTAGTTCTTCCGGATCAGAGTCTACATCACCTGAATCTAGTTCGTCCGGATCAGAATCTACATCACCTAAATCTAGTTCGTCGTTATCAGAATCTACATCACCTGAATCTAGTTCATCAGTAACAGAATCAACATCACCCGAATCTAGTACGTCAGGATCTGAATCAACGTCACCTGAATCTAGTACATCAGGGTCAGAATCTACATCTCCTGAGTCTAGTTCATCGCCATCAGAATCAACATCACCTGAGTCTAGTACGTCGGAATCAGAATCTACATCACCTGAATCTAGCTCGTCATCATCAGAATCAACATCAACTGAATCTAGTACGTCGGAATCAGAGTCTACATCACCTGAATCTAGTTCATCACCGTCAGAATCAACATCACCGGAATCTAGTACGTCGGAATCAGAGTCTACGTCACCTGAATCTAGTTCATCGGCATCAGAATCTACATCACCGGAAACTAGTACCATAGAATCTGAATCTACATCACCTGAATCTAGTACATCAGGATCGGAATCTACATCACCCGAATCTAGTACTATAGCATCTGGATCAACGTCACATGGATCTAGTACATCAGGATCAGAGTCTACAACACCGGAATCTAGTACATCGGGATCGGAATCCACTTCACCTGAATCTGGTACATCAGGATCGGAATCTACAACATCTGAATCTAGTACTATAGTATCTGGATCAACGTCACCTGAATCTAGTACATCAGGATCAGAATCTACAACTCCTGAATCTAGTACATCAGGATCGGAATCTACATCACCTGAATCGAGTACATCAGGATCAGAATCTACAACACCTGAATCTAGTACATCAGGATCAGAATCTACAATACCGGAATCTAGTACATCGGGATCGGAATCCACATCACCTGAATCTAGTACATCAGGATCGGAATCTACAACACCTGAATCTAGTACATCAGGATCGGAATCTACAACACCTGAATCTAGTACATCGGGTTCGGGATCTACTTCACCGGAATCTAGTACATCAGGATCAGAATCTACAACACCTGAATCTAGTACATCAGGATCAGAATCTACAACACCTGAATCTAGTACATTAGGGTTGGAATCTACAACACCTGAGTCTAGTACGTCAGGGTCGGAATCTACAACACCTGAGTCTAGTACATCAGGATCAGAATCTACAACACCCGAGTCTAGTACATCAGGATCGGAATCTACAACACCCGAGTCTAGTACATCAGGATCGGAATCTACATCGTCTACATCACCTGAATCAACTTCACCGGAATCAAGTACATTGGAATCGGAATCTACTACACCGGAATCAAGTACATCGGAATCAGGAACTGAATCAACTGAAACAGGATCCACAACTGAAACTGGAGGTACACTTGAACATATTAGTTACTTATCTTTTTAAATTTTTGAGTTTAAAGTGCATTCAAGAGCTTTTTATGAGAAATAAATTGTCACTTAATTATAAAAGATTCTTGAGAATCAGTGCACTTTAAATTTTCTTTTACAGTTAATAATTTTTTTAATAAAAATACTTTTAAATATTCAAGTAATTCTTAATTTTTTTTATTTAGGCACAAGTGAGTCAACGACGGAAGCTCTGAGTACCTCAGAATCAACCAGCACACAAAGTTCTGAAAGTAAGTATTTAAACGTTCTTAAACGGTGGCTAAATTCTAGTCTTAATATACTTCTTACTACCCTTTATAGTATACAAACAATGTTTTACGAAACAAACAAAAACGGTATGGCCATAAACTTCCAAACCTCCACATAAAAATCCATCTTCCTTCAGCTTTAAGAAGTGACACGTGATACGAACATGCCACTTTGCCTGTTTTGTAATTCAGGCGACAAGCTAACAAGCCACTGGACTATCAAAGTGATTGGTTTCTTCTTTCAGCCTTAAGCAGTCAATGTTAATTGTCATTGCGAATCAGGTTTCTTAAATTACAAAACCGTGCGACCCCTCGTCGTTCCTACATTGTGTCCTTGCTTAATGAATAGGAATCGCAAAAACCTGAGTATCTTACAAATTGAGTCACTCATCCTCTATAGATTACAATCCGGAAGCAACAATACTTCCATCATAAGTAAGAATTCATGCTATATTGCCCAGGATGCACCATAAGAGAACATGACCCCAGCCTTTTTAGTTTCTACAAAATAGGGAGTCATTTAAATAAATTTTACAAACTAAACAAATAAGAGTTTGGTATCGTGGAGTACTATTTCAAATAGAAAATCTTATAGCAGATCGGTTTTTAATAAAATTTGTTCTGTCTTGTAATTCCTATAGAATGATCTTTCCCTTTAATAATCTTTCTAAGACTTATTTGGTTTTATAGGTACCACCGAAACGAGCGAGAGCAGTACAGAGCCATCAACAGACGCAGGTTCTACAAGTACGTATTGATGTGTGTTCTAGTAACTCGCATCATAATTTGTACTGTGCAACAACAATTGAAACACTTCTGCAGTTTACCTTTTCTTGTTTACGGTGATAGCAAAATTATACTTTCTATTTCAGCTCCATGGTCATTCAAAGCCGTTACTAAGTCAGGCCGTCCGAAGAAATGCAGACCGAAAAAGAAGGTTAAATGTAACGATACCAAGTTCGGCTGTTGTCCTGATAAGAAGACTGCAGCTGCAGGGCCATTCGACGAAGGTAAATTCTTCTTAAATTCGATCATGGATATCGGCTGGTTCATGTGTAATCGGTCATTCGGATACGATACGGCACAATATAGTTACCTACTCTTACATATTTCTTTTTTTGTAAAATTAAAAATTAAGTGAAGCTATTGACACTCGGATTATAATAATAAAATTAGTATATACCACTCTTAATACGAGTATAGTTACTAAATATAGAATGAAATCTCATGATTCTGAACTCACTTGGTAACATTTAAAATTAAAAATTAGAAACATAATCGATTTATACAAAAACCATCTACAACAGGTGAATATGTAAAAAAAAACGAAAAGTCATCGTATTTTTTTTTAAATAAGGTAAGCAGTATTTTAGTGTCAGGACTTAACCGTATCCCTATATTTATAGGTTGTCCTAAGCCCCGTACCTGCAAGGAGTCCAAATTCGGATGCTGTCCTGATGGCGTGTCACCCGCAGCAGGCGCTGGCGATGAGGGCTGTCCCTACACTCCTTGTGAAGAGACACTCTTTGGTTGCTGTCGTAATGACAACCGAACAGCTGCTCTTGGTAACGACCAAGAAGGTTGTCTACCTGCATGTGTATACACTGAGTAAGTTGGAAATATAATCCTCAAGGTCATCGCCACTCCCGGTTGCATTTAATGCTTGAACTTTGAATTCTAGGGTCCAAATCTTCTAGGGCTCTCCTAACGTCTTATACATAATATCTATCTCTGTGTCAAATTTTATCCAGATTCATTCAGCCACGAAAAAGCATTGCAACTGTCCATACATCAAAACAAACTTTCGCTGCTGTAATATCAGTTTGACACGTCATAATATACTATAACTTTATTTCTTAGATTTGGTTGCTGCGCAGACGAGGAGACAGAAGCTGGAAAAGATGGTGAAGGATGTCCTGAGAATGGTAAGTGTAGTGCTAATTTATTACTTAATTTAAGTGTGTTTCAAGCTAAATAAAATATAGTCGAACATAATATGCATCTTTTTATTTCACGCTTAACTTATCTTTCTTATTGAAGATTATAGAAATTTTCTTCAACCATCTGAATACACTAAAAGCAGCTTATAAAATCAATATTGTTTTACAATACTTTTATCTATTATCAGAACAAACCACGACGGAAGAAGTCACTGAAACAGAAAGTAGCACCAGTAGTTATACCTCCAGTGATATCACGAGTGAAAGCACCACTTCCAGTGAAGGCATTTCTTCAAGTGAATCTACTATCTCCAGTGAAGGCAGCTCCTCAAGTGAAGCTACTACCTCCAGTGAAATCGATAGCTCTACTACAACTGAATCCACACTCCCAGAAGGATGTGATGAGCAGGGATGCCCGTGCAACACTACTGAGTTTGGTTGCTGTCCTGATGGTGTTTCACCAGGTAAACCTAATATTATTCTCATTTCAAATTAAGATGACATGAAATCTTGAATATAAACTAATTGGTATTACATACTTTCACAGCACAAGGCAAAGATAATGAAGGCTGTCAAGGTGTATGCAAGAATTCTCCACATGGATGCTGTGAGGATAACGAAACGCCTGCTCACGGGCCCAATTATGAGGGCTGCTGTTTGCTGACCGCATTTGGCTGCTGCCCTGATAACCGCAAAGCTGCTGAAGGACCCCACCTCGAAGGTCATACAGACAGATGAAATGAAAGCTATTTTATAATTCAAAATCTATCTACATCGATATTCATCAAACATCTATGCATAGGTTGTGGGTGCCTGTCCACGGAACATGGATGCTGTCCTGACAACGTTACCGCCGCTCAAGGACCCAAGAATGAGGGTTGTGGTTGTCAATATACCGAGTTTGGCTGTTGCCCAGATAGGTAAGACTATGTTATAGGTGATACTTGCCAAGGAAATATTGGGAATAATAAACGTTTCCCATAAAAGAGACAAACAATTATCATAAAATACCATCGTGTGAGCAGCCATAACGGATCTAAAAAAATATTTGGTTTCAATAAATCATTACGGGCATTGGTGTTTCCGTATTGCCAGATCTTACCTACTTATTGTACATTTACAGGCACACACAAGCACCTGGGCCCAACTTTGAAGGTTGCAGCTGCCAAACATACCAGTTTGGTTGCTGTCCTGATGGAGTCACTATTGCAACTTCACCGGACCAACAGAGTTGTCGTTGCCAGTATTCTACACACGGCTGCTGCGGTGACGGACAAACTGCTGCCACAGGACCCAATGGTGCTGGATGCGATTGTGCTAGTAGCAAGTATGGATGTTGTCCTGATGGACAAACAGAAGCCACAGGACCTAAATTCGTTGGATGCATCGATTTACCAGAAAATAAACAAGGTAGGCAAATAATATGCAAGAATGGTTGTCCGCAGACTCTTTAAACTTACTTACTTAGTTTACTTATGGAAATAAATCTCACTTATAAACCTCAAATAATAATTATTCTATGGTAAAACTACTAAAACGAGGAACTTCGAAACTAGAAACTGTACTACGTTGACCAAACATATCTTTTTGTTAACAGCGGTTTGCAGTTTATCTACGGATGCTGGATCATGCACTAATTTCACAGCTATGTGGTTCTACGATCTCAACTTTGGCGGATGCTCTCGATTTTGGTATGGAGGCTGTGAAGGCAATGGTAATAGATTTGGTTCTAAGGAAGAGTGTGAAGACATCTGTGTACAGCCAGGTCCTAAAGGTAAGGAATTTTCATTATCTGATACAAGAAGCAAGAAGAAAAAATAGAGCTAAAATGAACTAAGTAGCTGAATCTTCTCAATAAAGTGGTTGTAGTTGATGAATACATTGAGAATCACTAGTCTATATACTTATGCTGAAACTGGATACTCTAACATTCCACAAAGAAGTCTTATACCTCTCATAAACTATCTACGTTCATGTTTCTTCACTTCTTTCTGTAGAAGCCTGCAAGCTACCAGATGTGAGAGGTCCGTGTGAATCTGATCACGTGCGATGGTACTTTAACACTACGAGGGAGCAGTGCTTACCGTTCAGATACGGAGGATGTCTTGGCAACGCTAACAACTTTGATACCAGGGAACTTTGTCAAACACAGTGTGAACCTGACAGAACCACAGGTACGTCTGAAACAAGAATGTATACTGGTTTTAAATCCACTTAAATGCATTACTTAACTTACTAAGCCTAGTCAATCAGAATAAGAGTCCAGTAAGTATACTTTTTAAATTAAATAGGTACCTATATAATGAGGCATAAAACCAGTATTTGACGTTGATATTTTTGCATCATTATTACAAAATAACAGCTAAGACCAACGCATGCTCCACATTGGAAGCCTCCGATAGGAAAAGCAATGAGCGTTATGCACTGTGTTCTGTTTTTGACTAGATTTTATTTTCAGACACGTGCAACCTGCCAACCGAGCAAGGTCCGTGTGCCGGTAACTTTAAACGTTGGGGATACAACAGCGAGTCTCAAAACTGCGAGCAATTCGCCTGGGGTGGCTGTGAGGGCAATAACAATCGGTTCATGACCGAATATGCCTGCAAGACGCGCTGTAGTGCACATAGCGGTGAGTATTGCAGGAAATATGCTTGACTTAATAGCACTGGTTGGTTACAAGTAATTGTTAATTAGGTACAGAACTTTCCAGAATAGCAAAATTGACCAATTTTACATTATGTCCATTCCTAAATGTATTGTGTTTGGGTATTTGCTTGTAGATATCTTACTGATTTGTAACTTTTGTAACATATTTGCATGGTGTGGTGTATTATTAGTTGGCCCTTTAACTTTATGTGGCTTTGAGTTTGGATTACATTTCTATTGCTCTTCTTCACCTTTTAATTATACAAAATATTCTTCTTTTGGGCTAGATTCTTTTAAATTGAAATGGGAGTTAATAATAATTATCGCCATTCAAATGATATTCATTGATGCGTAATAAGTGAACATAAACTGGCAAGAATTGTAACAGGTCGATCGGACCAAGAGACCTAAATAAAAAAGCATTAAGTTATGAAAGAAATTGCTATAACATTAATCTCATCAAATATGGCATTAGTTTTCACCCGGTAGATTAATAACAGGTAGTGATCAATCAAAAAAAAATACTAAACTATAAGGCTTCATTCTCTGATTTTTTCTTCACCTTTTTTATATCTTTACTAACTAAACTTATTTTCTTACTGTATTTGGTGCATGTGGTATCTTGAACTAACATTGGGTGCGTATCGCAGTCGTATGCTCTGAGCAGCAAGAGGCCGGCAACTGTATGGACAAGGAGGCTCTTTGGTCGTTCAGTCAGACCGAGAACCGTTGCGTGCCCTTCTACTACACTGGCTGTGGCGGCAATAGAAACAGATTCGATTCTAAGGAAATTTGCGAACAAATATGCCCCAGTGTCTACGGTAAGTACCAAGCAACTTTCAATTATAAAGAAGAGTAAGGTAATGAAAGAGATTCATATGCGGAATATCAAAATGAATAAAAATGAGAAATTTATTACTGCAAAACCTTTAGATACAGATTGACTTTTATATCATGTAGTTTGCTCAGTCTGAAATCATTTATGATCTATAACTGCTGATATACCTACTTTGTTTGCTTTAAATCCACCAAAAGCTGTTTGCAGTATCCATATTTTAGTAGTTTTAAGTACGCTTAGTAACGCTTAAATTGAGACGAGAAGGTTCAGTGCAAAGCAAGAAGTAGGTATCCATTCTGTGCTACACTATTAAATGTTTAGATATTTTGTGAAATGAAAGTGGACTGAGTCAGTGATTTACTTTATTTGAAGGAATTACACGAAAAGAAAATCAGCCGGTTATGTTTTGTATTTCACATTACATACGTATTTCAGTAGCCTCAGGGAGAAAACTCATGTCTCTCAAGTGCAAGGATAATTTGACTCATGAAAACTCATTATTATCACTTTTCTGCGACTTCATTGTTCAAGAAGACTTGAATAATGAGTATTTCCATGTAATGGCCATGTCGAATTGGACGAAGCGGGAGGTTTCATTATTATATTCTGAATGCTATTTTGAATGGTAGTAGTAGGTACTAATAATAATAGTGACCGTGGTAGTACTAATATTAGAACAGCATGTTGTTATTGTACTAACTTGGTAATGGGGATACATATTGATCGTTATGGATTTATTATAAAAGAAAAAAGCATGCGAGCATCTTGAATGGGATAAGAAGTAACAGTAATACCATTATTAGTGATAAGCTGGCATATTTCATATCAGGCCGCGGCGGCGGCACGCATTGCGTGCCTCCCCATACCCGGGGGCGAGTTGGGGACTCTGTGAGTCCCCACATCGGAAGAGGGCCAGATCGAGAGATATGGCTCTGGGTCGACCGGGGTGCGAGGGATATGGCTATAACAATCTCACCTCCGGCAACTGTCGGCCCACAGACGGCGTACAGATATGTGCACGGTTTTCGGCAGTCATTTCCATGGGTACACTCCTAGTTTCCCCGTGGTGGCTCAGCGAATTCTGTTGTATGTGAACCAGCGTAACAGTGTACCGACCATTACTCGACCATGACTCGATTTGATAAACTTACAGAAACTCGTTAAAGAACATCGTTTCCTATCGAGGTCTCGGCATGAAACTCAGAACAACTGAGAACGAACTTACCTGGAATTGTCCTGGATGTTGACTTTTCCGGTTTGAATTTATAACAATTTAATTATTTATACTGTAATGTTTACAGTGCCTGACAAATGCACACTGCCTGCTGCAACTGGAGATTGCTCCGAATATCGGGAGAAATGGTTCTATGACACAAGGATCCAGAGGTGAATACATACACTTAAGATTAGTCACGAAATACTTATTATCATAGTATTTGTAGAAGAATATAAAGCAAAAACGCACATGATGTGAAGAAAAACTTAGACTACGTGCAGAAATCCTTTGTACCTATAGTCAACTATTTCTAGGTGTCGTCAATTCTACTACGGAGGCTGCGGCGGTAACCAGAACAACTTCGATTCTGAGATAGAGTGCTCCAACGCGTGTTCCGAACCCATTACTACTACTACTACTACTACGACAATTAAGCCAATTCAGCCTACACACCAAACTGCTCCGCCAGCTCCGCCACCTGATCCAGACAGAGAAAGTAAGACCTTGTTTCTTTGTAGGTACACTTCACATCGATATTTTTCGACAATAGACCGGTATTTATGTCTCCAAAGAAGTACCAAGATAGAGTATATATTTCTTTCTGTTTGCAAGGTATGGTGGTCCTTTGTTAGGTTCACCTACCGATATGGATCTAATATCCAAGAGCCTTTTAAGAATTTTAATGTAGTATCGGTCAGTGCATTCAGATTATATAATACCTACTAGCTGACCCGGTGAACTTCGTACCACCATATTTTCTGATCCCGTTCCCGCTGCATATCTCTAAATTTATCAGTGTTTCTCTACAATATTATGCATGTATTATACATATAAACCTTCCTCTTGAATCACTCTATCTATAAAAAAAAACTGCTACAAAATCCGTTGCGTAGTTTTGAAAATTTAAGCATACATAGGGACGGACAGACAGCGACAGTGACTTTGTTTTATAATATGTAGTAATAACCACTAAAAATACAGAAATTGTCTACCCCCGTGTGCGCTAATATGTTGTAAAATTTGGGTGATAAGTAACAATTTATGGTATAAGCTGGGATTGGGGTTTAAGCACACTGTTAAGAGTATCGGCGTATGCCTGTAAAGATTTGGTAAGCCTACGGACTTTTCTTCGTCTGGGTGCCAATCCGGGTTGCGTCCAATGCTTGCACTTTTTAGCCAAGAATTCACTCCATAATTTTGTTTGTTTATTTTTACTTCATTGACTTTTTCCCCGACCCGTGAAGAAAGCCTGCACCAACCGATCAATCAGTAGTTGTTGCAACTTACTAGTGTGGTTTGTCTCCAAAGATCTTAGTGGGCTCCAACGAGCCTGCAGAATGTTATTACTTTTATTATCAGGTAATTATTTGTTCCAGCTTTCTGTTTCTTGGAAATCGATTCGGGCAGCATTTGCTCACTCGCGTCAGTGGAAACGCGATACGCTTATGATAGCAGACTCGGCAAATGTATCACATTCACGCACAATGGCTGCGGTGGCAACCAGAACAACTTCCCCAATGAGGAGTTCTGTACTTACTACTGTCACCCAGTGCAAGGTTTGTATCCTACTAATATTATGAAAGTGAAAGTTTGTGAAGCTGATTAGATGTTTGTTGTTCTACCACGGTCTAAAGGTTTAGCAGATCACCACAGGGTACATACTTTATATCGCTATGTTCCCATGGGTTCTGGGAACGGGGTCGAAATATTATTTAACTATTATGTAGAAATTTTAACACATAAAAAATAACAAAGTGAATCAGAAGACTAGGGGACAGGAAGGGTGGATCGGCCTCAGGTATTATGTTTACCTTATCTGCAGTTAATCAAAGTTCAATTCTTTATTTTTTGGTATGCTATGATTAGATTAGATCAACAGAAGATTGATTACTGACTGGTGTGATTAAAATTTCCTTTATTTGCAGATGTCTGTCAGCTACCAATGATATCAGGCCCTTGCGACGAATCTTTGATGCGATGGTTCTATGATCCTGTCAGCGACTCCTGTAGTCAGTTCACGTATGGAGGTTGCGAGGGTAACGACAACAGGTACGAGAGACTATCTACGTATCTTACGATCAATGAAAACAATCAGTTATGCCTAAATATGGAAATTACAAATAAATGATTGTCTTCACTAATGCTACATCCAAGTTTGAATCTCTTATGACCACTCATTCTCGAAATATAAGATGGGCTTATATTTCGAGAATGAGTGGTCATTAGAGATTCAAACTTGAATGTAGCATTAGTGACGACATCGTAACGAAATGTGACAACCTAAATAGAAATAGAAATGCAGTGATTTACGAGTAATTCAAAGAAAACTGCTGGGCGCAAGGTGTAAAATCGCCCCGTTTCAACATCCAATATCTACAAACCCAAGGCGTCACAAATTTGGAATAAGGTTGAGATATGCGTCACATTTTCGTCACTGGAAGATGCGATACTTACCAGGCCGCTAGCAACTTGGGCGCAAGGTTCTGAGGTTAATGATGAAAATGATGTGTAAAATCCCCAGATTCGAGAGTCGTGAGGCGTGCGAGAGTAGATGCAGGACTGAACCCACACCTCAACCGATCACACAGAGACCCACCGAGCCTGTTGCTTCTACCACTGTTGCAGTTGTCAGTATACAGATATTATCCACTCTATTTATATCATCATCATAATCTCTGAGCCTTCTCCCAACTCAGTTGGGTTGGCTTTCCAATCTATCTATGATGTGGCTGACTTTCCATATTTTCCGTGAAGCGACTGCTATGACACAACAAATTGATGACACTGTTCTGTAGTTACACTAGTCTGTCTTTTTAGGGCTCCAACTACCTGTAACGACTGCCATAGATGTTCGTATGGCAATCGGGACCGACTGCTTGAAGCACTCTATATAATTTAGCTAAATAAATACTCCAGCTACTTAATTAAACTTAGTTGCAAATGTTACGTTATGTTATGGATTAAGTTATTTAATACTTGCTTTATACCTAAATATCATCTAAACTGTACAGGATAATCGCTTTGGAGAGCAAATACCGAAGGAATGCATCATATCACCGGTTCTTGAAGAATGTAAATCGGTAGGCGAGGTGTGGTACTTCAATCCACGACACCACGAGTGCCTGTCACATGTGAACCAGGAAAGAGGACGGAAATGTAGGCACACAGGAACGTACGACTCTCAAGAAGCTTGTGAGAGAGGATGTGGTGCTTTCAGAGGCATCGGTATGTATCAATATATTCCGAGTTATTTTGGGTTATTATATCGATTCTCCATACAAGACGTATCGGAAAAATTTCTGTCGTTTCTAGTTGTAGACCCAATGGTTTCATCATCAGTGCACTCACAGAGAGTGCACTTCCGAATTTAGGTACTTATCTAGTTATGAATGGTTTCCTTAGAACGTTTTCCTATAACTATAACTGTTAATATACCCCTACTGTCCCGTTTTAAAAAATCCATGATCATATGGCAAACGGATAGGTAGGTATATATGAAGATTTGCGTTGTGTATATATTTTTAAATGAAAAGACCTGGTGCTTTGGACTCCTTGGTGCAAATTATGATTGCTTACCTTATTGATTACCTTAATTAAAATCCGTTTTTGAAAGAACCGTTGAAATTACCATTAATAATAAATGAGTGACAATTGGATTCCTATGATAGGATTTTAGAGAACTAAGTAGTTTATAATAAATAAATACTCTTATAAAATTAAGTAAATTTCTACAATCACACTCAATAAAACAGTTCATTTTGTTACTAGACAACTAAAGCTATAATTGTATCATTGCTCCCTTGCCTGTACAGATGTCTGCAAACAACGGTTGGATCCTGGTCCTTGTGAGGAATTTGTCACGAAGGTATACTTTGACTCCGAGGCCAACACTTGCAAGCAATTCGAATACAGTGGTTGCCGCGGAGGAGCCAATCGATTCTCGAGTATTGAAGAATGTACTGAGGTCTGCCAGCCCGAAGCTGTTATCCAGGGTAAGCTATCAAATACTTATAGACTTCTTAAGTACCAATATCTATACTAATTTTGTAAATTGGAAAGTAACTCCGTCTGTCTGTTACGCTTTAATGTCTATACCACTAATGGCCGTTCTCAATAATTCACCGATTTTGATGAAAGATAAAAAGATAGATTAGACCTTGGGAAATGACATTGGTAGCGATGGAGATTTAAAGAAGAAGAAACATGATTAAGGAAAGTAGAAGAAATATACATAATGAATCTCTGATTCGGTCCCATATAATGGCGATGGTGCCTATTGAAGCTGTGTCTGGGTTGCATACTGTCAGATGTGAAGCAGGCCTATCCTGAAATCGACTTTTGTATCGTCACTCCAGTAGCGACACAGCTGCAATTTCCTAAAAATATTTATTTTTGTTTTAGATGTATGCAAACTGCCACCAGAACAGGGCGACTGTAATTCTTATGCTGAAAAATGGTACTACGACTACAACCACGGTGTCTGCAGTGAGTTCGTGTACGGTGGCTGCGGAGGCAACGACAATAGGTACCAAATTATTTAATTCTACTGTTAGGCGCGGCGCAGATGGCGGGGCGGGCCGGGCCGGTCAATGAGCAGTTTTCCAGTAGGTATTTATAGCGTTCCTAAAGACAAGCTAGATGGCGCAGCCGGCACTTTTGGTAAGTAGAGTGTGGTCTCATATCTAGTGTTCCCTAATTTATGGAAAAAAATGTTCTTCGGTTTTGTAATGATTTACTTTACATAAATGTTTTGACATTTTTTTTTGATAAAATTATTTTAAATATAATATTATTTGAAATTACAGACAGTGACGCGAAAAGAATTAAGCGTTTTATCATATTTTATCTATTGTAATATGGGTAGATGAAATTAAACTTTGGCAACATCGCACAAATAAACCACAGAGTACATTAAAATTACCAAAAGCTAGGCTAGCGCCATCTCTTCATGATTTAAAAACCAACTGATTATTATACCTACTGGAAAACTGCTCATTTCGCTGCGAACGATAGCGCAAAGGAAATCTTATACTACCAACGCACATGAAGGGCAAAAAGACCGCGCTGCAGGTGCCCGCCGGGCACTGGCGGCGCGGCATGTCCGTGGCGCTTTGTGTTCGCGACGAGGACAGTCGCGGGCATCGACGGGCAGACGCGGTCTTTATTACTTCACGGTCAAAGAGACCGGCCCGCCCCGCCGTCTGCGCCGCGCCTTAATGCCTAGTAAAGTCATAAAATTAAAATTACGAAATCCATTCTGAAACTTTGGTAACCCAAGAAGAAATTGGTAGGTTTCATTTTGATAGATCACCATACGAAGTATGGATTTAGAGGGCTTGTAACAGAGGTAGGCAAAAAAGTTGGTCGGATTGCGTGAGTCGATATGGCATATGGAGGGGAAGGACACTGAGGAGATGACATTTCAATCAAATCAATCAATTAGCCTACTGCAGTCCACTGCTGGACATAAGGCCTCTCAAAATACGCGCCACGTTTGCCGATCCTCTGCCTTCCACATCATCCTTCAGATGACATTTAACAGGAATGTATGGAGGAGAAATACGTGTTGCGCCGACCACAAATAATTTTGTGTCGTATGTACAACATAATAATAATGTTGTGATGTTTGTACGTTTTTCTTTCTAATCGAATTGAAATTGCACCTTGGAAGTGTCGCGTTACTTATTCGAGTTCCTGGAAGTATCCTGATATTCCTGGTGCCTCTTCAAGTTCTGCCACGGGTTCAAGTGCTATGACCGGTTCTCATTACTGTCAATGTCTTCGACAGGTATGATTCGCGCCAGGAGTGCGAGGCCAGGTGCACAAACGCGGTTACGACTACCACTACCACAGCGGCCTCAATAGTAGAGGTATGTAATTCTTGTATACCTATATTTATTTCGTAGATCACCGATGACATAGGCAGAGGTGTAATAATACCCACATTTCGCCAACTATAATTGTTAGTCCCACGCAATAGGGAGCGAGTTTATTCGTAGCCAGAGCTTACTGGAGAGGAGAGGTTTTGTGCTGTAAGTGGGTAACCTGCTTGTCTACTGCGCTGACGTGCTGCCGATCCTGTAAGAACAGAGAGATTATGATCTCTCTGTTCTTACAGGATCGGCAACACGAGTGTGAATCCACTCGTCCATAGGCCACGTTAATCACTTTCAATCAGGTGGGCTGTGTGCTTGTTTACAACCTAAGTGGTATATTTAAAAAATCTACTCAATATACTTACTCTACTATGATTGGTCTGAAACTTAGAGTATACATTATAAATATAGAGCGCGCCTATCACTCAGGTCTTTGGCGCCGAGTGTTAGCAGATACTTTGCGATAGTATAGCGCACCTATAGTGACGTTTCATGCATTACCGAAAATATCAATAGATGCACTTATTAACGTAGTTTGTTGTTATGAAGTTTTTTGTTCGATTTGATATGCATGGATAAAATTAAAGACAAAATACAAAAAAATGATGTCATTTTGCGGTATTTTTGCGTCATTATTACTACAAATATACGATGTTGTATGAAATTTTGATTGAACATATCGAATTAAATATTATTTGCGAAGTCATTTTGATGGGTGTGGTTTTGCTACTGATTGAGGTTGAGCCAGGAGCCTCGGTACTGTTCATACCCGTGATAGCAGTTCATACTTGTAAGGCGCGCTCTATAGCAATGTATACTCTAAGGTCTGAAATAAGTACCGGTACCTATTTTCAGGACGAAAGTAATATAATATTTCTATACTTAACAATACGAACTATAGTTATTTCTTCACTATATCATTCCTCAGGAGCCAGAAGAATGCAAAACGCCAAGCTCGCTGACTCCTTGTGGCTACAACCTGACAGTGTTCTACTATGACTCCAACACTGCGAAGTGTCTGCCAAGCGAATTCGGCAATTGCAGACATCCTAACGCATACCGCAGCGAAGAGGAGTGTGAGAGGCAATGTGGTGCCTTCCGTGGTCGTGGTGAGTGTCTTAGAGTTGACTGATTTGTGACCGATTTCAGGGCTACAGTTGGGTTTTGTACTATACTTCGAAGGCATCTAGTGGCAAGCAATTTTATTTTAGTAATAACGAGCGCGTTACCACTTGCTTAGGTAGATGCAGGGAAGGTAAAAAGAAATATAGATAAGATTACATCTTTTTCACTAAATTTACAAAATGTAGCACTCGCAGTGAGAGGGTGCTATCAGATCCGATAATGGTAAGCTGTTATCTTACATGTACAGATTTATAAAAACCAATCAAGATATAAAGAATAAACTGAACTTACACCATGTTCGTATTATCATATCATCAATAGTGGCCCACCAGCAACGGGCAGAGAGACCAAGTTAGCTAAGGCTCCAGAGAAAGGAACATTTCAATTGAGGAGTATTGCCTTCTGCAGCCCTTGGTCTATCTGTCTAACAAATGCGAACTTCTATAGTCAAGGATCTCAGCAATCAAGCGATGGTTCGCTGCGCAGATTCGTGGGCCGCCGGCGACTCCTTCTGCGAGCAAGTAATGCTCGTGAAGGAGGCGGCGGAGCGGGAGCGCGAGGAGCGAAGGAGAATCGCAAACCGCGCGGCCCGCAACGAGCAGCGGCAACTCGGGCGTCGGAGGTCGCAGAATGACCTCCGTCCCCCATGAGCGCGGGCCTGGGGGTGACGGGTAGAGCCGCCTGTCACCCTAGCAGAAGTAGGCCGCGGCGGCGGCACGCATTGCGTGCCTCCCCATACCCGGGGGCGGGTTGGGGACTCTGTGGTCCCCTCACCGGAAGAGGGCCAGATCGAGAGATATGGTCCTGGGTCGGCCGGGGTGCGAGGGATATGGCTACGACAATCTCACCTCCGGCAACTGACGGCCCACAGACGGCGTGCGTTTTAGTCGGTTCGAGTCCGACATAACCTCCTCCTCCGGCTACGGTGGGGGAGGTATCCGTGGGGATTTTGCGCACGATAAAAGAAAAAAAAAAAAAAAAAAAAAAAAAGGATCTCAGCAATCAATCCGTGGATCGATTCTATCAGCACAACAAATACTTTTACAGATATATGCCAGGAAAGACTAGATCCAGGTCCTTGCCGTAACCCTGTGATGAAATACTACTTCGACTCAACAACAGGATCTTGCCAACCGTTCACGTACGGTGGTTGTGCCGGCGGACCAAACAGATTCTCCACCGCTGAGGAATGTGAAGAGCTCTGCGGAGACAGTGGACCAGGTAAGATCACCTGACGTACATGACTAACAATCACTTTGGTTATTTTACTTTTCTTTAACTTGGCACGGTTTTACTATTTGCTTCTATTCTTAGATAATTTTTCCTTCTACTTCTTTTATTACTACTAAAAGTAAAAGGTTATGGTATTTCAGTTATGATTTCTTTAGCTGATTACGCATATTGGTAGAATTTAGTACAAGCACCCACAAAATTAAGCATGAGAAACCTATAGTCACTACTCATCGGAAACATTTGGAACAACTTTAGTGGCACAAAATAGACGACATGTGCACAGATGTTTCCATTGAGTTTATGAAGGCTTTTAGTTAGAGTGCAAATAACATTAGCAACTTGCTTTTTGACTAACTATGCGGGATGGGCAGCGCCGGAGTGTATTCAAGCGGTCGACACGGGCCACTCGGAAAGATGCGAGGCGCCGGCGGTCCCACGGTACTACTTCAGCACTTCGCGAGGAGACTGCATAGTCTTCACATACGAGGGCTGCGGTGGCAACGACAACAACTTCCCCACTTACGAACATTGTCAACAAACCTGCGCTTCTTCCGGTACCCTGGCCTATGTTTATGCCAACGAGTCAAATGGGAATGTTCACATCCGGCAAAGATTTATTGGATTCATGCTTTTGGAAATGTTTGGCAAAGATTTATTGAATTCTCGCTTTTGGAAATTTTTGGCCAAGATGTATTGAGTTCTTGCTTTAGGAAATGGTTGGTGGTCCTTTCACGTCAGAAAACTACTACTACTAGTATGACTACAAGATTAGATATCGAAGAATATATTAGCAATTTGTTAAAACTATTCATGTCTTTCTCAAACAGGCATTATTACGTTTATCGAAACTAACACAATCATTCTTATAAAGTTAAATACAGCAATGCAGTCATCTGTGCCAGATATGAACAACCCCATTAGCATGCAAGCTTCCGTACGCCTGCTCTATCGGTATCAGAATGCGCATGATAGGAAACTACTGCATGGAGTTTTTGCTTTAAAACGCAAGGATGAGGTCTGTGTTTCAATTTCAATCTGTTCATTTTATTTGTAAGCTCACTGTACATTTCCCTGAATATTTACGTCTATACATTTCTGAAGGGTTTAGGGCTCATATTATTTTATGGCCACATTTTAGTAGCTAGACTTTGTGTTCTCACGTGACAAAGTGCGAGCCCATTGCAGTCTATAGGGCACTATCTGCAGTCTTCGTGTTGCTACTGAAAACCAAGCCAAAATCCTATGAATTTAATTAGGAAACTGTATATAGCAAATTCATTTTAATGTATTTTTCATTTCATATTCATAGCTTACTGTTGTGTGTTTCATTTATTTAAAATATAAACTCAAAACTAACCTCCCTACCATCCTATATAGGAAAGAATGAAGTAGGCTGCGAGTCTTACGAGCGACAATGTGCGTCACTGAACTGTGTCAACATCGTGCGTGTGCCGGCACCTGGCGGTTGTGAGCGCTGCGCCTGCGCCGACACGTGTGAGCGGTTCCGCGATGAGTGCGACAAGATTCGTTGTCCTTACGGTGTCTACAAAGTGCAGGATGGAGATTGTGAAAGGTAGGTACAATACACTTGACTATACACTATGTAATTATTTTACTCTAATGTATATTAGACTTAATACTTTCGCCACCAAAGAGTTAACTTACTTCCAGCAGAGGACGCCGTTCGTTGTACTGACGGTTCATCTGCTCATCTGTGTGGGCTATTTCATCCACTTCCCCTATTCCTCCTCTGAGGAGGATGTGGGAAGTCACGGAATCACGGCGTTCTATTGAACCTGCCTGTTTCCTTGCAAAATGTTTCGATCGGTTCCACCTTCAGATCCTCCAGGGCTTCTGTGTTTAGTGTGTCCGCTCCCCAGGTCTCCTTATCTTATAAATCAGTAGTATAGAGCATTCGGCAGGCAGTTGAAAACTGATCTCCTCGTCATTCATGCGCTCTGGGCATGATTCTGGGGTCAGGGCAGGCAGTTGAAAACTAATCTCCTCGTCATCCATGCGCTCTGGGCCTCATTCTGGGGTCAGTTATCACACGTATCAAACACCAAAAAGTTACCCAAGCAATGTACACTATAAATAGACTTATGAACCTGCTCAGCTATTTCTACACAATAGAATGCCATACTCACTTTCTTTACTTTTCTCTTAGGTGCATATGCCACGAGGATCCGTGTAGATCAAATAACTGTACTGAAAACGAGCGATGTGTATCCCTGGCGTTCTCTGATCCTGTGACAGGTGAACCGAGATATACCTACAGATGTGAAGGTAATTAAAAAATTGCACAGAATTTCTGTAAAAAATAAATGAAGCTGGAAAATTTGATGAACTTGTATCAATATTATTTTCATAGTGTAACCAACTTAATAACGAAATATGTATAATCTTATAGGTGCACCTTCAGCGCCAGTGGCAATCCCACCAACAGAGCCAGAAAAGCCTGTGGAAGCAACTGAAGGTGGTGACGTGACGTTGCGCTGTCTGTTCCACAGCAACCCACCACCGAAGATCACCTGGAGGAAGGGAGAGATTACTGTGAGTTCTAGATGCTGCTTATTTTTCTACTTAACTGAAAATTATAACTGAACATTTGCCCAACCTCAAATAAACTTTGAAAATAAACGTTTTGAATAAACTTTGAAAATCTCCTCGATACCTCTGCGTCTATCGTCACCTGATAGAGAATACCTACGGCATTGAGTGTGCCAATGTCCTATGTGCATGAAGCAAAAATAAGTAATGCGAAGTCAAAGTCAGCTATTAAAGTTTAATAGAGCTGTTTTACATAAAATAAAACAGTTATTATGGCCGAAAGAAAGACGGTATTAGTTTGAAGAAGCTGTCTGTGATTTTTCCCTTTTTTAAGCGTTAACATTGTTAAAATCTTACCTCTAGTCCTCTTTCGACTATAGTTACCCGTTTAAATCACCGCTAGGGGCGCCACTGTTTCCAGTCGCACATCTTTATGTCAATCATAGATCATAGTGTCTTCTCGCCAGCAAGGACCTTGCTCTAATACCGTCTTTCTTTCGGCCATAATAACTGTTTTATTTTATGTAAAACAGCTCTATTATGACCTCCGAAAGACGGTATTAGTTTGAAGACCTGTTTGGTTTCTGCTGGTGATGGTAACTATAACAACGCTATGTGATAATATAGAAAACAGTATTATTTAGCATATGAATTAAAATAATGCATTAATCATAATAGAATGTTTACACAAAACATGCAACCAAGATGTATATCATATTCATAACATCAAACATTAATTAAAATTTATTACCAAATTGAGACTTCCAATTTCCTCAACATAAAACCTATGCCATGGGCATACATGTCAACCTTTGAAGGCAACTGAAGATCTGAAGCTACCTTGAGCCGCATCAATATGTACTGCATAAAAATAGATCTTATCCATTCTCCTAGGAGTGTCGTGGTAGCTGCTCTAATTGAGATAAATCAACTAGTTACATCAGTAACATAGACCGCAAGGTTGAGTGTACTGAAGTACACAACTAGGCATTTTGGTGTTTGACAATTAGCACCGACTGCCTATGCTAGCTACAATCAGTTTTAGAATATTATAATGTATTCTGGCTTTCACTTAATTTTATCTTCGACTTATAAATGCACAATGGGCGGCCTTATCGCTAACAGCGATTTCTTCCAGGCAACCTTTGGATGGATAGAAGCAAAAGAGATGATAGGGTAGCGTACAATTTTTCAATGAGATAAAACAATGAAGCTGCGATACTGCGAAATTGATCTAATACGTGAAGTCATGTACTCACCTGTCTGTAGCTAGAGACAGAATAATGGCAACTCTTCTAGAAATGTCTAAAATAAACTGTTATATGGTACTGAAAATAGTCAGTTAGATATTATTTGGGTATCCCATCACTTCTCGTGGTATGGGTTACCAAGGAATAGGGCTATTCCCCATCCGACAGTAGACATTAGAGATTAGTCATGACTCATGACAAAGCGTTTATCTGACTGCAATAGGTCTGGCCCCCGTCATGTGAACTCATAACTATCTGGCCAAATGTGGGTGTCAAATATTACACCTCTGACCCATGGAGGGGTTCACAGGCGCGAATGTATGTATCCCATTCAGGATAATTAATGGCCTGGGCTTTCCGTAGAAAAACTGTCTACATTTGTAGCACAGTACGGAAACACTGCCGATCGTATAGATCTGCAGGCCCTGCAGATGTTAATTATTAAATCATTTGAAATGTAAGCTCAAAATAAAATTATGTTTAAAATAGGGATATGCAAAATACATTCCTGCCGTATGACATAAAAGATTGCCATTGAATATGCAATATGTAACCCATAGTTGTATGGGTAGGTATCCCGTACACTTAGACTATACACAATCTATACAGACCCAGTAAATGGCCATTACCGTCACGACGTAAAAGATAGCTACTACTTTGGAACAAGTTTGAGATATATGTACTATAATCTCATAATATGCAAATTTGACATGCAACTGATACTTTGTCAATACAGTGTATAGTCAAAGCATTGATCAAGAGTGGTTATCCGCTAACTACAACTTAATAACTCCAGTTTTCCTCTCCCCCCCCCCCCCTTTTTTAAGGAGGATAGCAACTCTCTGCTGAGGGGTCAATTAGGATCTCCCGGAGGTCTTTTATCGGCAAGGGGTCGATTAGGGCTCTCAATCAGCCCAAAGTACTGATCCCACTATGGGACTATATTTAGAATTTGTGTTCCCTTGGCATTGTATAGAAGGGCCAGCCACTGAAGTATTAAAATAGGTGGGAGAAAACATCCATCGCAATTCCCAACTGATTTATTAGGATCTTCCGCAGATCCTTTATTTGTCAGGGGCCGTTAGGGCTGTCAATCTAAGATTAATCAGCCCAAAGTACTGATCCCACTATGTGGCTATATTTAGAATTATTAAAATAGGTGGGGGAAAAAACCTCCATCCTAACTGATCTATTAGGATCTTCCGCAGATCCTTTATTAGTCAGGGCCGTTAGGGCTGTCAATCTGAGATCAATCAGCCTAAAGTACTGATAGGTATGATGTAGTTCCAGTTTAACTGAAAGCCTTACATGTGGTCACTGAACCACCTTTGAGTCCCGCGTCATGCACTGGGGAACGACGGGTGAGTCCCTTTGATGTGAAAGGGTTGATATTGCATTATGTCCTGATCTTTGATCGAGGCCATTGCGACTCCTAGCAGAAGTTCACATTCATGAACGAATCAGCCTCTTGAGACGAGGTCAAAGAATCCGTTTAACTTCTCAGGGAGATAACCGTCAGTATTATATTGAACTGCTCGGTTGATTGGTCAGCTCTAGAGGGGTTAAGGGGCAAGTGCACCCATCATTTCAGTTGGCTGTCCGACTGAACCAGTAGTGCATTTTGTACATAAGCAATAATGCTGCATGCACTGCAAACAACTCCCTCACATTGGAATGCCGTTTTTTGTAGGCTCTAACTCCATTTGCTTGACAACATAAAGTTGTTCAACTTCAGTCCCCAGCCCGCGTCCGCCGCGTTCTGTAGTGAGAAAGTGAGTCACATTTTGCCTGTGTATCACTTGTGCACTGTGGTTCCCATTCCTGAGCCGCCACTGTAATTTGCACCTCACTAGGGGATGCAGAGCCCATCTTTCTCTTAGTCTACCTTGTTTGAAGCAAGCAAAAATAAAATTGCATCCTGAGACAATGAAATTGATCATCCTAGTCGTCAGGTTAACTTCAAGTGTCTTGCAACTATAGTACAGTCAACGACAAAAGTAGATTAATTAGTAGTACTATGTAGTTACTTTGTTTTCTAAATATTATACAACTACTTAAACATCAACTTAATTGACACATTATTAAGCAATGTAATGCAGTTTTTTTTTTTTTTTTTTTTATAAAAAAAAATGTTTTTATGGACTTTTGATGTTGACTGTATCGCTTGGAGGCAAGTCATAGTTCTGCAAATTTTTGGTAAATATACCAATTAAGTAGCTATTTTAGTTACTTTGTGGGCAAAGGCATCAAGTTGAAATCTGTGTTTCAAGTGACTCTAGGTGAATTGATTGGAATTTACCTACCGATCCAACTTTAATAATGTGACTATATGTTATACTTTAGCTCTCTTATTAATAAAAATCACGTAATCCAGACTTAATCTGAAATTACACTTGGACTAGTTAATCTCAGAGTAACGTCGTATTAAGCACGAATTAATATTGTTATTAATAAACGTGGAGTAACCTCGAAGTAACTATACATTCCTTACACTGGGATTAAGGCGTGTTTTATGGCAACCCAGTTATTTTAAAAGTAAAAAATTGTGTCTGTGAATGAACTAAGAACGAATGTAATGCTTAATGTTGACATAAGTGTTCTGTGGTTGACATTATGGACCCTTGACAGTGCTGTTGACGCGCGGTTTTTGAAAAGATAGAAAACTTCAAAAAAAACCACCAAAATTATTGAATTGAATTGATAAAAACCTCATAGTACCTTCCTACTAATATTATAAATGTGAAAGTTTGTGAGAATGGATGTGTGGATGTTTGTAGTTACTCTTTCACGCATAAACGGCTGGACCGATTTGGTTGAAATTTGGTATGTATATAGGTTGGATTAACATATAGGCTGTTCCACGCGGGTGGAGCCGCGGGCAACAGCTAGTCATTTATAATTCTGTATTTTAAATCCTTTAAAATGAGCCAAAAACGGAATAGATCTATCAACTGGGATGAAGAAGAAAAGGTAAGTCACGTCGAAATATATTTCGTGATGATAAATTTTATTAAAATTAGTTTGGTGATTTTGTATTGCATTATAATAAGTAGGTACTTGTATTTTATTGTTTCAGCAATTCCTCGATCCATTTTAAATGTCAATGACATGTCAATAATGAAACAGGCAGTTGCCCGCGAAAATCTATACTTATATTTAAACATATCTTCCTGAAGGTCTTCGAGTGGATTGTTTCGTATCTTGTACAGTTTTATACGTCTCGCTAATGTTGTATTCTGGTTTTCAATTTCAATAACTTCATTTATTAACCTTAGATCATCTATAAAGTATTCCCTCTCCATTTCAAATAAACCTACGACAAGAATAAAATTTACAATTTAGGATAGATCTGAATCT
This sequence comes from Eilema depressum, assembly GCA_914767945.1. Taxonomy (NCBI): domain Eukaryota; kingdom Metazoa; phylum Arthropoda; class Insecta; order Lepidoptera; family Erebidae; genus Eilema; species Eilema depressum. The sequence goes on from OU612031.1 coordinate 15,017,341, forward strand.
AATCTACGGTTACTCCGTCGTTAAACCACATGGCGCCTGGGAATAACTTTAAACCGAGGAGTAGGCTCGGATTAGCTTACTCCCTTCTTATTCCATGTTTATTAATATGACATTTCACTAATCCAAACGTAAGTCGTAGACTAAAGTTAATCTAGCTCTAATCCACGTTTATTAATAAGAGTGTAGATGTATTATGTTCACGGATGAAAACATTATTATGGCATCGTTAAGTGGGTATTAACCAAAGCCCCAAAACAAAAATTATGAAGGAATTGTTTAGCAAATGAACCATGACCATGACTTGTTTCCAAAGGATTTCCGCAATCCAATTAGTCGCAGTTACAATGGTATAAGGTGAAGATGAGACTGAAAGAGTGGGCTCTGAGACAATTTCTTTTCCATATTAGGTGTTACTCGCAAGAGCCTCCTGTGAAATTACTTTATGCATAGATGAAGAAATGCCTGGTGCAAGTCTTGTCATCCAATCTACCTGTTGTAAGAACTGAATCCCAAATAATTGGAATTTCAACTGACATGTTAAGTTCAAACATGTTAATTTAGGCTTTTAAGTTTAAAAAGGGGGATAATGTCCCATCTGACCTTTTATTAAAGACGTTTATGAACAGGAAGGAGCTGTTCCTCAACATTTAATTTAATTATTTTTTAACTATTAATGTAGGTATGTGTAAATTAGTAGTTATAAAAAAATGTTAAATTCTTTGCATCCTAAGATGACATGCATTTATGCCTACGACTTTCTTACAACATAGATTAGTATTTTTATAGATATTCTTGTTTTAACGTATGAATATCACGCCAACTAGGACACCCTCAAGAATTCAACTTGGAATAAGACTTAGAATGTTATAATATTGCTATTTTGTAAGCCAGTTTTTAGAAGTTCCTGACCCTGCAATACAATGTATACAAGTACGCCATCGACCGTTCAGTGCTGGCAACATAATCATACCTTTTATTAAGGTGATACATCATTTATAACTTATTTATTTTTATTGGGCCGGTAAATCCAAGTGACACTACACTCATTATAATAGTCCATAAATCAAGAACCTCTCCAGGTTTTCAAGGAACGATCTTATTGTTTTCGTAACAAATATAATAATTTTATATTTTCCAATAAAAAAATTAAAGTACCTACATCAGTAACTAACGAATGTAAATGATTATTAATATAATTCTATCAGGTTCATTTTTGTAAAAACCTTAACATATTGCGGAATGAGTTCCGAGCGTGAGACCGAACTCTCAAACACATTTCGAAATGACTTGGTTAAACCGCTTATTTATTCGAGGATGGCGAGGCAAAGTCGTTCTAATCTTCCGAAGATGAGAACTATTTTGGGACTTATTAGTGCTTCGCTCTTCGCTCTCCCTCGGGAGCAACGATTCCTCAGCGGTATTTATTAATTAGTATGGTACAATCTGCTTACCGAAGCTCACGGAAAGAAACTTCACTAAATAAGATACCTTGTACTTATTTATGTTGCACTGTACACATACATACGGTAAAAACAATGTAATTACTATTTAATTAGTTATTTAATAACTTTTTTCTTGACTTGAAAATTTTTTCACCTTTACGCGGTAAAATCACAAAACGCTATGATCTATGATTGACATAAAGATGTGCGACTGGAAACAGTGGCGCCCCTAGCGGTGATTTAAACGGGTAACTATAGTCGAAAGAGGACTAGAGGTAAGATTTTAACAATGTTAACGCTTAAAAAAGGGAAAAATCACAGACAGCTTCTTCAAACTAATACCGTCTTTCGGAGGTCATAATAAACATATTGCATACCAAGAAAACCCCCTGAGTAATATTATGCCCTTCAATATAAATCGATAGCAATGAAGGACCTCATTGACGTCATATGGTCCACTGGAGCTATTTTTTATACTACTTAGGTCACAGACAAACCACGGGCCATCTGATGGAAAGTGGTTACCGTGTGTTACCGAGTGCAACACCAGGGGAGTCACACTCGTGCTACCGACCCTTTATGAGTAAAGACATTCTGTGCCGTCAGCGCAGAAGATAAGTAGGACAAACCTTTGGTCTTTCCACTGACAGCATAAAACCTCTCCAGTGAGCTCTGGCTACCCTTCTCACTGCCGGGAATACAATATAAGGTTATTTAGCCGCGGTATTCTGTAGGGCGGAGGTACTTAGTCGGACTGCTTGATTGGGACGGAAATACCGTCGTGTCCTCTGAGGAGGTTCCTCCTAGAAATGGCTGTCAAGCTGGATGTCATACAATTAAACTCTTCAATAAAGAGTCCTTCTAACGTTCTTTTAACAGATTGATGGTAACGTGGGTCGCTACAGACTGACATCTGACGGCGCACTGCAGATCGTGTCTCTGCATCACAACGACACGGGCGTCTACATCTGTGTGGCGGACAATGAATATGGAACTGCCACACAACAGATAGAATTGATTGTTAAAGGTGAGTGGAAATTATACCATAACAGCTTTACTAAATATGTATGAAGGTGAGCAAGATTTTCAAAAACGGTATCTAGGAACTCTAACTCCTAAATAAAATTGCAGTTGGAACTTGGAACTTTACGTGTGTAATCCTTGCTTAAGCTCAGTTCAACAGCAAGTGAAAAGGTTTAACCAATATACATACTATCTACCGATGATATATAACACCTAATTGCACCCAGTGCATCGCTTGTTTTGTAGAATCAAAACCTTCAGGCACTTGTTCTGAACTCACAGACCAGGCGTAAATCGAAAAAATCTGTGTATTTCAGGCAAATACATTAAAAATATAGTCATTGTCAGAATGTCAAAGACGTTCTAATGTAGTGCCAGTGTGGTCTCATTCTCAGCTCATCATTTATACTATAAGAATATTCAATACGGCCTAAGTACCTACATAATATTTATTACTATTATTATGTGTATGCCCACAGAACCAACTTCACCTCCAGAACCAATCCCGCCGCAGGAACCTGAAAAGCCAGTAGAAGGGGTAGAAGGTGCCGGAGTAGAGCTTCGCTGTTTGTTCCATAGCAACCCACCACCGAAGATCTCCTGGAGAAGAGGAGAAATAGCAGTGAGTTTGATGGCTACTCATATTTATATTTATAAACCCAATTACTTCCAAATCATACCACTAGACTAGTAAGGCTGAAACCGCCCTTCTTAGAGATGGTTTTTAAGTACTTCGATAGAAAAATAATCTGAAAGTACGAGTATTAATTTTATGATTTTGTTTGTTTGTTTGTAAGTATGTCTAATAAATAATAAATAATCTAATAAATAATGTACAGGTGAACGAAATAATGTACGAATGTTCAAAAAAAATTGCCTAATTAATACTTCTGGACGATTTTGCTATCGAAAACGTGCCCAAAAACTTTCGCTCCATAACGATTTTAAAATCAGTAGATTTAATATCACGCTATGACCATAGGGATTTGAGTAATGAGTAAAAAATTCCCCTGAAAAAGGCCTAATACTTTATTAGACACAAGAGAAGTGTCTAATATCGAACATTACCTCCCAACAGATCGATGGGAACGTGGGTCGCTACAAGCTAACGTCCGAAGGTGTGCTGAAGATCGTATCCCTGCACCGCAACGACACTGGCGTGTACATCTGCATTGCGGACAACGGAATTGGCACTTCCTCACAACAAATCCACCTAGTTGTAAACAGTAAGTAGCCATTTTACGCCAAAAGCGTTCATCTTCAAATCACTAATCCACGTTGCACCCTTTTTTTTGAATGCGGAAATCCTGCACCGGCAATCGAAATGCAGAAATCCCTTTGCTGGAGCCAAGGGTGATTATCTCGGACCCAGACTGACTAAATCCGCACGCCCTCTTGGGTCTTTAGTTGCCGAGGTTGAGATTGCCTCTGGCATATCCCTCACGCCCCAATCCCAGTTACACCCAAAGTTTACAACATTTTGGAACCTGGGGTTCGTTCTACTATTTGTTTCCAAGGTTTGATTTATCTTGATCCTTTTTATTTGCTATAGGTGATGACGACAATGTTTCACCGGACTGCTCTGCCTACCAAGATGATTGTGCACGACTCAACTGCGATTACGACAAACAATATATACGCACTCCAGATGGCTGCGAACGTTGCCAGTGCGTTACTCCCAAGATTGATTGCGAACCGTTAAGAGAGGAATGCGACAGGCTGAGATGTAATTTTGGTATGGAGAGAACCGTTGGACCTGATGGATGCGAAAGGTATAAGTGCTAGCTAGGCTATCTCTTTTATTTATCGAAATGCAGGGATCATGTCACCCCTTTATAAAGTTAGATAAAATACAATATAATGTTTCATCAGACAAAGTAAAGTCGAATTCGATTTCAAATTGTTTTCTTCGATTTTCATTTCGTACAATATGGTACTTATCTTTTAGATTTTGGTTTTCTGAACATCAAAAATCAGGTACAACCTATATGCTTACATTTCGCCAGTTGGCTCTATATTTTATGGGGCATGCCTGTTCCTACCCATCAGGCCCTCGATTCTGCTAAAGCACAATCACTGTCACACCACAGAGACTGCGAGAAAATTCCATTTGATTTTAGCCTTTAAAGTAATGCAGTTAAAGTTTAAAATTAAATGGCTTTTTGTAGAGTGAACGAAAGCATGTAATGAAAATATTGTCATTTAATTTTGGACTTTAACTCTATAGTAATAAGATCTAAAATTTAATGCCAATTTTTGCAGAGACTGTGGCATGACAGTGGTTTTGCTTTAGCAGAATCGAGGGCCAGTTATATTGTTAATCTGAAGGCTTTGCGTGTATTAAAATTTTCAAGAACTCAGAGATACTAAACTAATATTAGAAAGTTGTCCCCTGCCAAGATAACAAAAGACAATCTCGAAGTTAGCAGATTATATATTCACAGAATTTTATTCATTACAGGTGCAAATGCAAGGTGGAAGTGAACCCGTGCGCTTCAGGCCTGGCAAATTGTCTTGATACTGAAAGATGCGTGGTGGTTCCATACAGGGACCCTATTACACAGGAGCCAAAATACGACGCCGAGTGCAGAACAGGTTTGTTTTTTGTACCCCTACTTTGTATTACCATGTTTACTTGAACTTTTTTTTTAGAAATCAAATTTAATTAATTATATTTCTTTTTTCTATCCAGTGGTAAAACCGGGACTGTGTCCTGTAGACGATTTCTTCTCCAACGACGTCGTATGTGACGATGATTGCTATGACGACGCAGACTGCCGTGGTATTGGCAAGTGCTGTATGAGAGGCTGCAAAAAGATGTGCGTGGAGCCTGCTGATTCCACTTTAGCACCTACTACCATCACTACCACTCATACTCCAGGTACTACCTTCAAACTTAATATTAGATACCGGGATTATGGGGAATCAAATAAAAACTAAGTATGTACTATTTTATCGATCATTTTTCCACGATCTTTCATCCTTCTTCAATCATTTAAAATCGTGGCGTTCTCTCTATAGACTTTACGTACTGTTATCTACTATTTGGTGTAAAAAGGCTAAATCTATGCGTAGGTTAGGTACATCTCTTTTAGTAAATTATACCAGGTGACCTCTGGTTATAAGTTCTTTTTTTACCTCTAGACCTACCAGGACCTCCAGTGCCTCTAGCGCAGCCTGAACCAGAAGTATCGTGGTCAGAAGGCGCCAAGGCGACGCTGCGCTGTTTGTTCCACAGCAACCCACCACCAAGGATTACGTGGAGAAGAGGAGAGCTCACCGTACGTTCTTAACAGCAATTTTAAAATAAATAGCTTGCTTCGATTTAGAAAGGAAAAAATCAATATTTAAAAATGGTTGTAATATCATTCATTGGTTCCGATAGCTCGTATGAGTTTCGGTAGATGGCTCCACAGTCGCTCCAAAAGACGGTAGTATAAAGGAATTTGGATCTGTTTCGTGCGGGCTTCGAAGGCTTAGCGGTCAGAGCATTCTCCCTGTAAGGGAAAGATCGCGGGTTCGAGTCCCGCCCGAAGTCAATTATTTTTCCATTCTAAATCGATTTGAATAGTTAGCATAATAAATGCTTCAAAATTTCATTCAATAAAAAGCTTGCTACAGAATAATCTTGAATTCGTTTTTGAAGTAATTAGTATGTTAACATTTTCTGTAAACTCCCAAGTCGTCCCAACTGAGTTGAGAAAAGGCTCATTTATTTTGCCAATAGCTGCACTGCAATTCACTAAGCGAGCACAACGATGCGACAACGATGCGAGGCGCAACGTAGATTGTCATTGGTCAGATTGTATCACGTCATTGGAAATCGACCAATGACAGTGTCTATCGCGCACATCGTTGCGACTCGCATCGTTGTCGCATCGTTGTGCTTGCTTAGAGAATTGCACAGCACAACGATGCGACAACGATGCGAGGCGCAACCTAGATTGTCATTGGTCAGATTGTATCACGTCATTGGAAATCGACCAATGACAGTGTCTATCGCACACATTGTTGCGACTCGCATCGTTGTCGCATCGTTGTGCTTGTTAGTGATTTGCACAGCAGCTGTTCGTAAAAACTAGTACCGTTTTAAGTATTTACAAAGGTTTTTCTGAGATTGCTTTCTTAGTCTTTCCTATCATTACTTCCTATCAGATCGATGGCAACGTAGGCCGCTATAGGCTGACGTCCGAAGGCGCACTTGAAATCGTCTCACTGTACCGCAACGACACGGGTGTCTACATCTGCGTGGCAGACAACGAACATGGCACTGCCACGCAGCAGATCAACCTCGTAGTCACTGGTGAGTGTGCATTATACCTATTTAGCAACTCAGCTTGGGTTATGGGAAAATACTTAAGTTGCTGTGAGCCGTATGGGTGATATTCTATTGATTAACATTATTGAGGTTTGATACGTATTCGAGTTCGACAATTTCTACAAGTTCGACAATTTTTATAGAGATCTATAAGCAGGGTTGCATAGTACTTATGCGATTTTAAAGAAACTTCAATTACAATTGTGACATTAAACTATAACCGTTTTGCGAATATGGTGTTTTACGAATGTGGTCTTTTGGTCAAAATTCCGCAACGGAGCCAAATAAATCACTGGTTCAACATAATTTTGAAACTGAGAGATTCTTTTTTTGGTCCGTCAATTGATTGCACACTGCTAGGTGGTAAAAAACTGAGGTGCAGTCCAGAAGATATGGACCACTATTTCTAATGCTATTGACCCTAAAATGATGGTCATGGCCTTAATAGATGCTTGTTCACACCCTGCTTGAAGGACCCGGACTGTAAGAAGATCTTGGAGTATCTCACCTCAAATTCTGCAAAACGACTTATACTCGTAGCAATATCCATTTTGCCACTTATAGACTATCCTTTTACAGCTCACAGCAACTTTAGTCTTAATGAGGTTTTGATTTTAGTTAGTGCATTTGATAAAGCTATTAGAAGATTAAAACTCAGTAGTTAGAGGTTGTTAGTTGAAGTAATTAGAGCATTAAGTCTGGGATTGCCTTTACAAACTGTCTGTGAAACTAACTTTTATTTTTCTTTACTTATCTTTTGATAACCAGTGATTGATATTTATAATACATATATCATCTGTTGTTTCTTAATTGGTGCATACATTTTGATGTGTTCTGATAATACCCGTTATAAAACTCAAAAGAATAATTATGTTACGTTAATATGGCGAACTTAAGTTAATATGATATGGCGCGTTTCGTTATGGTTAGTCAAAATTTGAACTTATCTCGAAATAAAATGTATTGACTCCTTTGTCAGTGTTATTTTTGTTATTCTTACTCACAAGCTTCAACGCCCTTGTGAGATCAATGTGATCATCCTCGTGTGATCGACTTGACCCCAAGCTATCAGCTCCAAGGTTGTTTGATTGACCTGCGTTTAGCCGCGACTTCAAGATAAAGTTGTTTATTGTATTAGAATATTTACTACCCTTTGACATCTTATACATCGGACAAAACTCATTATCAAACGGACGGAATATACCACAAACAATTAAATCATTTAATGTGTAAAAAATATTGTATAATTGTGAGTATTGTCTACACTTTCGAGTGCGATAAAACTTTGTCGCAACAGCTGTACGAAGCTGGAATGGGAAACTTTGTCGAAACCAGGCATAAAACGTCAGTTTTTTTTACGGGACTATCTCGCATTACCACTATTGTAACTTATGTAGATACACTATGAGGAAATACAGTAGTAACCCATGAGGCAGCCAGTAATGAAAACGGGAAGATTAAACTGTCTTGGAAGTAGCATCGAAATTAATCAGAAGGGAAATGTAGTGTTAGAAAAACGGTAAATCTACGAGTTTTTAGCTATCTTTGGATGTTTCAACATTCAAAAAAAGGCACAAGTATCTTCTAACCACCAAACATCGTTTGATAACTGGCCTCCGTAGGCTTATAAGCCCAATCCAAACTAAACCGCAAAAGAAATAGGCACAAGAAGCATCCTGCAACTAGCAAAATGCACACACATCGATACATAACTTATGAGAATCTGAACTTCATTCAGTTACCTCGCTAGTTACGAGTGCCTGTGACTTAACAATGTAACATTTATTATGTGTATGAGTGAGCGTCCGTTCTTTGTTAATATTACATAACTAAATGACACGGTAAACCGGACAACAAATTGACCCTATTTTGTAACTGTCCAACAATACTGCAGTCAACAGACTTTTATCAAAACGTGAACACAATTAGTCGAACGGAACAGCGCGGTATGTTATCAGTTCGACATTGATATCCGCAGAGTCAACATCCAGTTGTGTCACATATTCTCTTGGAGCATCATGTCTCGCTGTCTGCTCGTAACGATAGCGTTTTTGCTCGCGTGCGCGCGAGCATATGAAGGTGAACAATTCGTTATTGATATCAGTCGCTGGTTATCTCATATACTTCTATTGTGTTGAGTATTTCTGTATAGTGATAATAGTGTTCTAAGTTGAAAATTCAACTAAATATACACGCGAGTGAACAACGATGAACAGAAGTACTTAAAACAATATTTAACTCCATTTGTTATGTCCCTCCATTAATATAATTTTAAGCTTAATAACATAGAGTTTTTGAATGTAACTTCTCGCTCACTAAAAATCGATACGACAGAAACTATTGATGCATTCATAAACTCTAACCTTGGTACGCTAACAAATGGGGCTGGTAGATCCTAAGGAGACGCCTGTGGGAATCGCTGGTGATGAGAACGCCGTGATAACCGGTGAGCTGTATAGACCGCTGGTGTTACACTGCCTGGCCTACGGATATCCCACTCCTTCTGTCTTTTGGACACGCTACAACACCATGGTGCCTTTCAACGATGGTGTCTTCGAGAGCAGAGGAAACACGCTGCTCATAAGAAGTCTGGCGATTGAAACTTTGGGACAATACACTTGTCAAGCTTACAATGGTGTTGGGAAGGCAGCATCGTGGGTCGTGTTAGTGCGCGCATATAGGCCCGATGGCTTTTTCCTTGACGACGAAAATCTGGTGGTGCGCCAGAACATCTACACAACCAGACGTATACCACCCACCACTCCAGAAACCACTACAACCACCAGTACCACTTCTGAACGACCAGTATTCTTTACAGGTAAGATTAGTACCTAACTGTACAATTAGCAAATTTCTGGTGTCCTTAGTATTCCCATCTCTTTTACTGTTGAAGGTGTGACAAAGATGGAGGTACATTTTAATCCTGTCAAATTTTCTCTGTAAAGTTTCTATAACGTCAAATCCCACACCACTATCTGTAGTATCCTCCGGATGAATAGGATTCAATACTATTGGAAACGATTCTGCTTTTATAAAAGTCTTAACTAGAATAATCAATTTAAATAATTGGTCAAAATTCACAGTTAATGATATCACTTTAAGTCTAAATTCCATAAAATGCCAAATAGAATGAAGATTATCCATATTCCAAAATAAAAGATTTTAGGAGTAATTTAGAGAAGTCCGCAGCAGAATAGGCACCATTGGGTCCAATTCATCTTTTATCTCCAGAATGTTTGGTTTGAAACACCAGTGATTAGCTAATTGGAATATTTAAGTAATATAATGTTTTGGAATGGCATGGCTTATCTTTGGCATGTAGTATGGTTTTTGTATGCATGTGTACTTCTCGATATAATAGTAGTAAGTCTTCAAGTAAGTATAGGTACTCGTACTAGTATAAATAGTCGTGCCGTTTTCGTCATTTTCTACGTCCATTTGTTTTTATAGCTAAAATGTATTTGTATGTCGTATTGTATGTATTTCGTATATCTCAAAAGTATTGAGGCTTCGTGAATTTGGCTATACCGGTGCCCATGGAGAAGGAAATGATATTTACTAATCATATTCTGTCCTCCGTGCCGGTGCCATTGTGATGAGTGGCCTAGGTAACTCGTTTCATGGGTATCGCAAAAATCTTTTTTTCGCTATTGAATAATATTGATTTGCAGTCGTAATTTATTTATAGGATGATAGTCATAGGTATGACGATGATATTTAAATTGAAAAGAATAATAAATATGTTATATAGGATTAACATATTATATTTACGAACTTGTTATAAACCTAAAAAAAATCCTGATCAAAGGAAATAATATGTGTACGCATGAATATGTCTATTCATTTGGTCTGGGTGTTTCTTTGTATATTTATATAAAAACTAGCTTTTGCCCGCGGCTCCGCCCGCGTGGATGTCGGTTATCGCGACCAAACATAGCCTATGTCCTTTCTCAAGGTCTAATCTACCCTATACCAAATTTCATCAAAATCGGTTCAGCGGTTTAGTCGTAAAAGCGAGACAGACAGACAGACAGAAAGACAGACAGACAGACATAGTTACTTTCGCATTTATAATATTAGTAGGGATATTAGCTGATGCCTGCAGCTTCTTCCGCGTAGAAGTCGGTTTTCGCGACTTGAAATCTGCCCAGCCAGAGTCATGTTTATCTGAAATCATCAGAAAACATACCTTGCATTCTGACATACCGTATATTTGTGAAGATCATTATTACTAGCGGTAAGATCTGTTATCGCCACAATCATAGCGTGTCTTTCATGATATATGCGATGCGATCTAGTTTTATTTAATAAAGAACTAGTGATCTTTCACCAATTTTCTCATAAAACATTTTCTTTGTTCAGAAATAGACATCTTAAGGCCATTAGTATGACATGCCACACTTAGGTTTCAACTGGAGACTCCAATGATATATCTACCTTTAATTTACATCTCATTAATGGATATACTTGGGAATGTTTCACTATTTGGTCCATTCTTCTTTTTTTTTTCTATTTCTTCTACAGTTCATTATGATCCTCTTTGTCTTTGTAAATACGTACTATCTTTATCTATCAAATAATATATATCGATAGAATGTTCTTGAGCATGTTTTTGGGTATAAATCGAACTTTAAATATTCCTTTCTTATTATTACGATTCATTTCAAAGATAACTATCAAAATTCAGTGGATGTTATTGAGTACTCCAGTTAAACAGCCGAGATGTCGAACAGCTTTTATGTAAATTATGACGATAGAGATCTCAATTGGTAAGTAATGTAAATAGTCCAAGATATTCTTCAATTTTCTGTTGTTCAGAGATTTCATTGCCTCCTTGGAAATATCCAGGGGAACAAACGATAGTTTTGGAAATTTTGTACATCTCCGTATTTTAGGGTCTCTTGTTTAAAAATTTTGATGCCCAACCAGAGGTTGTATATAAACTGAGCATGTATGTTGGGAATGTCGATAGTCATTATTTATTTACTTTCATGTTTCAATTTAATTTGAAATCGAAGATAAATCAATAAAAAAGCTGACTTGAATCTCAACATATTAAACTTTTTGAGACTATTTTTGTACAAATTTTATGAAATTTTAAAGCAACTAGTAACTAACTCGTATATTCAAATTAATTTAGATTGGAAAAAAATAATCGCTCCAAGATGGTTGTACAGAAGAACTTCGAATGCTCAAGACGTGGTTCATGTAACTCAGTTGGTTAATTTTTCCAATCAGCATTTACTTTTCCAATCTAAATCGAAACTTTATGAAGATCTTATAAATGAACTCTATTGACATCACTTCACTGAAATAGACAACTCATGGAAAAATAACTCCAAAAATTAAACACTCTGTTTTGTCACAATGTTTAGTGCCAGTAGCCGTGCACGTGTCGGCATCATACAGCACGTTGAATATTGGCACGGCGCTGAAACTGGCCTGCGAAGTGGATGGGTACCCGGAGCCAAACGTATATTGGACCAAGGATGGACAAGTAATTGTGTCCGATGACAGAGTCGTAATTTCGGGTAAGTGGATGTGGTTTATCGTAAATAGTAGATTGAATTAAGAACTTGAGTTGAATGAAGAAGTCTGACTGTTGGGAAATAATTTTCAATCTTTCACTTATTTATCAATAGATAAAGTTGACATTAAAAGGGAAGAGTCGATAGTTATCATTAAGGTTAGCATGGTTCCCGGATCGTGATGGTATTCGCAGTTTACTTCTCGGAAATCGGGATGGTATCCGCTTACTCCTTGTTTTTCTTTTGATTTGACTAAGTACTATGATGTCACTAACTCACTACCCTGAGAGTAAAACCTAAGCAAAAGCCTCGTCCTCCACTTTGGAGGGGAAGTTTGCTTGAACCTTAAAAATCGTGATGGCGGCTCTTACACCCCATATACTTAAATGAATAATGTCGCTTTTCAACAGTAACTCATACTGTTTAATAACAGGTACCACAACGTCTCGGCTATCGATATCACGTGCCACGGTGGGCGACAGTGGGCTGTACGGCTGCCACGCTGACAACGGCTACTCATCGCAATCTGACACCGCACAGATCAACGTACAACGTAAGATTCTTTTTATTAAGTAGTATCGTTTAAAATAAAATCTGATTACCCCAGGAAATCAATGAGTTTATGGCAAATCTAATGAAATACGACCCTTGTTGGATCTGAATGCCGAGGGCGGATTGAAGAAATTTTTACTATTTTTAGTTCTGGAAGCATTGACTTATGAGGAATATAGTTTAATGGATTTGTTTAGTGGATTAAAGTGGAATAGAGCAGTATTTCCTAGTTTGAAAGAAAGGCATTCAAATTCATAAAGCTCCCTAGGTTCTGTGCTAATAGCATTAGACAGAATATTTTAGAAAATCATTAATTTATTGTGAGCAATGTCTTTTTCCAACATGCAGTACATAAATACCAGAAAATGATGGGAAAGTACGCATATATTTATGTCTTATTATACTTTACAGAATTAACAGTGCCGGCTAAATGTACTGATAATCCGTTCTTCGCCAAATGTGACCTCATCGTGCGCAACAACTTCTGCAACCACAAGTATTACTCTAAGTAAGTTCTCATGTTTCTCTGCTACGCCATGTTGTTTCTTCTTATTTTCAAGATTTTAACCCTGACATGTTCTCCATCAGATTCTGCTGCAAGTCGTGCGTGGAAGCCGGCCAGCTGGACCCACAAGTGGCGGAGGCGCAAGCCGATCAACCGTTCCGAAAAAAGTAAACATCGACATAATACTATAAGAGTCTTAATATTATAAGCGACCGATACACAATTAAACTACTTAATAATGTGAATGTTAGAATGTGCAATGAATGTCTCGTTTCAGGAACTTACTTATCTATCTATGTCATAGAACTACAATGTGTATCTGTTAGATAATGGTAGCTTTCGTGACTTCCTGTCCTGTTTCGGTCGCTGAATAGCAGTTAATATTGTTTTTGTTTCATGTGCCATAAGTGGAATTTGTGTTTAAGCTTCAATGTTGAGTATCAATGGTCTGTTATGTGCACGCAATCATACCAATGGATTTAATGTAGATAGTCAATTATTAAGTAAACTTCAAACTAACATTTTTATGTAAATATATATTGAAAAAAAAAATGTCACAAACCGCTGTGAGTTTTGAATAATTTACAATTTTACATAGTCAGAATATAATAGTGAATAAATTATTTATGACATAAGTTTTCTAATAATGTGGATGTTTAGCTAGTTCGGTAAGTTAGGCTGGCTGTTCGCGAGTCATAATAATTTGTCTTAGTAAATGGATTTTGTACGTAAATGCGACCTGTAAATAGACGGAAAATAAAAACGTATTATCAAAGGTATGGTTTTTTATTTCAACAACATATTATCTTATATATTATGACGCCATATATACTTAAGTGTGTTTATTAAACAATATTTATAAATGCCTAATTATAATCCCCGAGCCACGTTTAAATTTGGTCAATGACTTTATTGGGCGATACTTTGTTTTGTAGGTACAATGGTTAAGGAAGTTGAATTATAAATTTTTGTGTTTGCGCTCAAACATGTAAAAAAATGAAAAAAAAAAGACAGTTAATTCCTCCCGGCTAAAATTGGCTTACTTACAGTTAAGCCAATGTCTTGAAGGAAAAAAAAATTGTCAGCTACCCATACCGCGGTGGTAAATGCGTCAGCTGACATGCATTGCGTCATGAACATTCATAAACCAAGGCACTAAGCACCTGCCACATCTTTGTCGGCAATTATCCTGAGCTACGGTATACAAAAAACTGGTTCATGGACTTCCAACGTGGGTGCCTTTCGAGCCTTGCCATTACCTTCGGGACTTAGGCCCTGGCCCTGAATTTGACTGCAAGCTGGCACACCTGCTGATCTCAGCGGGCTCTCATCTCTGCTCTTCAGCGTGATGCTCTCCATGAGTAAGGAATTGCCTGCCCAGACGCCGGAGGGAAAAAGGCGTAGGTAAGTATGTAAAACTAAAGTGAAAAATTTTCCTCTATCCTATAAGTTTCATTCTCTAGAGACAATCAGCCCATTTCGCATTCATTCGTTCCGTTCAGATGGGTCAAGTTTAATTTATTGTTTGCATACCAGAATGGGAAAAAATGCGCTGCACAAAAATAAATCAAATAACATCTTGTATTCTTATATAACCGCATTTCCACAAATAAATAAATATGATTTGAATTCTGAAAATAGAGCAGGTTTTGGGAAGTGGGCGATTTGGAAAGTGGACGATTTGGGAATTGTCATTCGCATGAAACACAGTGAGAAAGTAGTTACATTGCATTAGTTTCTGAAAGTGCGGTGTATCTCGCCGATCTATCGGCATGCAAACTTTGTCGTGAAGTTACATAAATTATAGGTACATATCTAATTAATTAGACGTTTCATAATCTTTATACAATGTCATAAATTACAAAATGTACTAGCCATGGGCCTCACCTCATGTCTTTGATAAGATCGGAAATCCTGAGATCACATATAACTACGGAGTACAGAATATCAGTTGAACAGTAAGTAAAGGAACAAGTTGGTTCGACCAGACGCCGTGAATGCATAACAAGTAATAATTTAACCCACAATCTCTCTAAAAGGGGGTGACGTGAGGACAATGGATAGATATGGCCCGCACACAATGCAAGTTGAGGAAATAATAATGGCCGCATGTACTGTTTAAATAACAAACAAAAAAAAAACGCGCGGAAACTCTTCGCGTATAATTCTTAAACTACTCTTTAGCCCTTGTACGTTTAAATTCATGTGACATAAGCCGTTATTCTTCACTAAAAAATCTTGTTTCCATGCTGAAATGTTCTGTTTTTCATAGCTCACATAATTAATATTATATCAATAGAATGCGCGCGTTTACCATGAAAAATTCAAAATGGCCAAATTGTTAATTAGGCCAAACTACCATCATCGATATTCACCCCTCCCCTGTTAAAGTTCATATTCATTGTAACCCACAAACGAAACCTTCCGCGCCTGACCGAGTGGAATCAATGAATCATACTCTGGAGTCTGACGTTATAATTAAAACATAGTTTTGATCTTAAGCTTTATTGTCCATATCTTCACAGCACACAAAATATACATTTTCTAAATAATTCCTTATTTACAGATAATTTAGCCGTATCGGTCTCTTAATTTACAGATTAGACTAAAATACCTATACTTATTGAGAAATCTTGGGACACTTAAAATTTGGTCAAACATTATGTAATTTTTACGTACAAATGGTAAGTCACATTGATATGCATATACATTAGAAACTGCCAGATTCTAATGTAGACGGGGTAAGATTGCGCATAAGTAGCTTTCAATTTTCACTACTTAAATGACAATATGACAATAATGTAAGGTTAAAATAAATTCGAAAAATACTATGCCCAGCTGTGGATTGCGATAGACTATTTGAATAATTTTATAGTATAATAAAAGTATTAATACTATTACCTAGCATTCAGTATCGTAACTTATACATATAATGCCTTTAACAATAAAATTCCATATTTAAACTGCTTTTCTTATTTTATCGTGCTGACACCGCTGCTGGTCAGCAGTAGTATTTAGGTATGTCGAACTGAAACCGACTAAAACCGCACGCCATCTAAATTAACAGGTTATAAGTTGATCCATAGGGCAATTCTCTTGCCATTTTCGTTGCACAGGGTACACCGCGTGCATGTTTCTAATCAAATCGAAGATATCTCTAGTGTTGATACCTTGTAAGAATTTCTCACAAGGTATCAACACTAGAGATATCTTTGATGAAATTTATTTAGTAAAATGAGTACTAAATGAATGATCTTTGTTACCTGTTTAGAATGTAACTTTATTGGGTAACTGCATGAGTATGTGTAGGTAGGGTAGGTAGTTATTTTTGGGTGCTTGATTAGAAACCTGCACGCGGTGTACCCTGTGCAACGAAAATGGCGAATTGCCCTATGGATCAACTTATAACCTGTTAATTTAGACGGCGTGCGGTTTTAGTCGGTTTGAGTTCGACATACCTAAATACTACTGCTGACCAGCAGCGGTGTCAGCACGATAAAAAAAGAAAAGTAGTTTAAATATGGAATTTTATTGTTAATATGGTATCAGATGGATGGATGAACTTTGGATTAAAGTGTTTTATTTTGCCAAATTGAATTTATAATTTTAGATTTCAAGGACTTCCTTTCATTTAATTTACCATGTTTCTTAGAGAGATTTGATCCTTATGATTGACACTATCGATTGATGCCATAAAAATACAGGGTGTTACTTTTTCGGATTTTAGTCGGTTCGATTACCGGGTGTGGCAAGCGAATTTTTAAAAATATTTAAATGCAGTTTTGTTTCTTTTTAAAAATAAAATGATGTCTCCTTTATGTAAAATGAGCTAACTTAAGGATTTAAGGTACTTTCCCTCCATGTGGCATCGCCGTGGGACGCCCTGTAGGTATATACAGATAAATACTATAAATATCACAGAAGATGTCGTATTATATTAATACACACATAAATATATTAACCAGAAAGGTAAACAACACAAAAAACAAACAAAGGCGTTGGATCAAAGGTTGGGCGCATAAATAAAGAATTTGTAATAATATTATTTCTTAATCGACATGGGGTGTTATGAAAAAGTTCTTAAATGACTTGACTATCTGGAGTGGTTCGTTGATAATTAATAGTACATTATGGTACAAGTGAGCAACGTTGGTGATTACCGCCGAGGCGCCATTGAGACAGCCGAGGACGGTAATCATCATGCTCACACGTGCCATACGACGTTTTACAACACACTTGCGAATAAAATAATACTACAAATACTAAATAAACAATACTACAAATTAATTCGTTTTCCTATGCGCGCGCATTTAACAATGGCGGTCGACCATATTTTAAAAAAAAAGAGGTTTGAACTTAACTTTTTTTTACTCTGTTTTTTTTTCTGTACTTAGAGAAAAAAAAAAAGTTAAATTTGAGTGAAAATTTTGTTTATTATACAAGTATTACAAGTTGAAATTATTTATTTAAATACGAAAATGCATCAAATGACCATACAATAGGCGTATTAATTTATTCGTACTATTAAACACGTTATTTTTTGTATCAAAACTTTTTTAAGAACATAGACAATTATAGACACTTCCTATAAAATTTAAAAAAGAATCTATAACTCACTTGTGAATAATAGCAATGAAAAAGTCACAGTTTGATAATAGGTGTCATTACGTGCCTAATTGCGGTAAAATAATATCACTTTTATAAGCAGGTGTGTTGTAAATGAATTTAATATACATTCTATTTCATTTTTAGGTGGTTTAAGTCGCTTGTCATAATCAAAATCATAATCTAAATCACAATCGCAATCGCAATCGCAATCGCAATCGCAATCATAATCATAATCACAATCACAATAACTCTCGGTTACCACTTAGTCACGAGTCCCGTCAATGATTTATTATTGATGATGAATGCATTGTGGCCGGTGTCTACAAAGTAAATCTGTGATTTTAAATGAAAGCAAGATATTTTTTTTTCTTATTTTTTTCTGAGCTGTCTTAGGTAGGAACACCCTCTGTCGCCGGTTTATCCTTGAATTTTAGAACACCCATTTTAGAACAATATATATATGCTCGTATTCGCTCAATTATTATGAAAATAAAAGAAATAAAAAAATGAAAAGAAGGAATTTATAAGAAACTAGCTGACCCCGCGAACTTCGTACCGCCTTTTTTTTAATTTTTCTCTCCGTAAGAACCATCCTCGTACTTCAAGGAATATTCTAAAAAAAGAATTAGCGTAATCGGTCCAGCCGTTCACGCGTGATGTCGTGACCAAGGGATACCTATAGGGATTCATTTTTATATATTTATAGATGTGTCAGAAACGTAAAGTAGAAACTGTTAAAAGCCATAATAGCGTCACTGTTTTTGTGACCCTTATCCTCTACCCAAGTCATATTGACGTGTTTATAAAAGTCTGTTTTAACACCAGTCGTATTATAGTGCCGGCGACTGTATACTTGTCGCCATCGTACAGCTCGTTGGACATTGGTGAGACGCTGAAACTCATCTGCGAAGTGAATGGGTACCCGGAACCAGACGTGTATTGGTCTAAGGATGGACGTATACTTGCGTCTTCTGACAACATTTTAATTTCGGGTAAGTTTCTAATCTAAAAAAATATTGAAAAATTGCCGAGTACCACCATCGCGCAATTTAACTTATTATGTTAGAAGCCTTTGTGGTATTTTTCATAACCACCTATACATAACTATGCATATTAATACATATTAATGTTAATAAACTGTAAATAAAAAAAAACCGCAGGATCAATGAAAAAATCAATTTTCGGGATTTTGAACTTTCGGTCAAATGAACAATCGGGTTTTTTTTTTATGATTGTATAAAGGTGGACTTAATGCCATAGGCCAAACTTTGACCTTTCATCCATTAGTCTTATGAACATTAAAATCATATGAATTTCAATCAATAAAATATAATTAAATTTCAAACTACATATCTATTCTACGAGTATTGCACTGTTTTGCTTCGTTTACAGATAAGCCACTGAACGGTACGTCTTGGCTACAGGTTGAAGAGGTGATGGTAAGCAACGCTGGACTGTACGGCTGCCACGCTTCTAATGACTACTCCTCGCACTTCGGTAACGCACAGGTCGACGTACGAAGTGAGATTCTCTTTAATAATTTAAATAGTTAACTGAGATTGGAAGCAACGTACCTACCTACCATTTATTTATGTGTTAGGGAAGTTAGAGAAAGATCAAACTAGCACCACAAGACAAGTGGTAGTTCGTAAGCCGACGTACCTATTGTACAATAGAATGATGATTTTTTTTTTTTTTATATAGGACACGTCAATTTGACTTCGCCTCGCCTGATGGTAAGCTGAATGCAAAGTCTCTGAAAAGAGGGTCACCATTACAGACACGTATCATGTTACAATGGTGGCACTCAGCTTGACGGCCTCATCGGATGCTTTTTCACGCCCCGCTTTAAGGACCCGGGGCTGTAGGAGGAGGGAAACACGTGAACTGGTAAGGAATTCCAAGACTTAATGGGCAGAAGAAGGAGTCGCCGAACCGCTTGGTTCTTGATGGAATATTCTGCACCGTATGCGGGTGGCATCTAAGCCCTGCACGTGTTGTCCTATATATGAAAGGAGAGGGTGGGATTAATTGGTAGAGCTCATCAGAACATTCACCATGGTAGAGACGGTAAAATACCGCCAATGACCCGGCAATCGATGACATAACCACCCCACTTCTGGCTCCGGTGGGAGGGTAGCCGCACGTTCAAAAAAATGTTGCTTTGGCTGAGAAGCAGCCATGTTTTGTGGTAGGCACGTATTACCCAAGAAGTACTGATATGATGTTGTATCGTAAGGGATAACTTGCTTATCAATGGGCATCCATGGTAATGCCTAAGATCGTGCAAAGGGGAGAAGCAACGCTGATATGATGTAGATGACTTTCTTTCTGTCATATTATAACAATAGATTATTCTTCCAATCTTATCCCTGTGCAATCCCGGTTGGCATCGATTCTATGATTTTGTATATTTGAACTTTTACACAAGTACAGAGTTATTGGGATATTTATGAGTGTCCGATGTGTGTTCGACTACCGAGTAACGAACGACTATGAAAGTTTAAATACCTAACACAAGTTTTTGTCATTATCGAAAATAAACATAATTTCTATTATGACTTTCAGGAAATAATCCTGTGGTAAAGCCGGGACTGTGTCCTGTAAACAAATTTTACTTCTACTACGAGATATGTGGCCATGATTGTTACAATGACGCAGACTGCCTTGGTGTTGGCA
This sequence comes from Eilema depressum, assembly GCA_914767945.1. NCBI lineage: Eukaryota > Metazoa > Arthropoda > Insecta > Lepidoptera > Erebidae > Eilema > Eilema depressum. Next base: position 15,037,996 of record OU612031.1, read on the forward strand.
AGTGCTGTATGAAAGGTTGTAAAATGATGTGCGTGGAGCCCGCTGCTTCCACATAGCACCTACAGCTATCACTACTAGTCCTACTCCAGGTAATATAAATACAGACTTGATTATATAATTACAGTATAGTGCCTATGTACCGTGACGGTAGTGAACGCGACCGCTACGCAGGAGGCGCGGGTTTAATCCCTGCTCAGTGCACATATTTGTGTGCATGCGTATATGAGTATTTGCATTGGTCTGGTTGGGTCTGGGAGAGCACGTTAAGCTGTCGGTCCCAGTTGCTATACGAATATCTATGGCAGTCGTTATCTTGCTGCACGTATTAATTATGAAACTTGTACTATTCCACAGTATTTTTTTTTCATCAGACCGGTATCGCCTTATAGCATTATATGCCACCGCGCCGCCGTTATAAATCTTTGAGATTGCCGTGAGGCGAAACCGTGAAAGTGCAATATTCCTGCAACTCTATTATTTGGTTTAGTTTGCCTTTTCGGAGTGACTGTCACCTGACCTCTCAACTCCCAGGACTAAAGCTAGCCAGCGCCAGAGCCTCGTCTTAGCTTTTTAAATATTTTACCACAGTAACATTGTCTGTCTACTTTAATGAGTAATAAGTATTCAATACTTTTTTCATCAGAATCTGCTGCAAGTCGTGCGTGGAAGCCTGTCAGCTGGACCTACTAAAGGCGGAGGCGCAAGCCGACCAACCGTACCGTAGACACTAATTTTCGTAGTCTTTCGTAACTAGTTATGACAGTCTGTTGGTTATAACAACGACAATTTAATTCCACTTTTCTAACTGGTTACGAAAGCAAAAAAAGAAAAATTCCACGTTCATAACTGGTTATGAAAAATTAGTTTCGAAGCCATAATTGCTATAAAGGTCCAACCCCACCAAACGGACGGCATCGGAACGGATTTTACAATCTTTAAACATAATAAAACTTATATTACAGCATTTAAAGTTTATATTACCAAGTCACGCATGACAGCTTGACGTGCGTCATGCCGCCGCACATCGCTGTCCAGCTGTTGTGCGTGACTTGGTAATATAAACTTCAAACACTGTGATAATAAGATTTAATTTTGTTTAAAGATTGTAAAATCCGGGCCGATGCCGTCCGTTTGGTGGGGTTGGACCTTTAAGGTATGATTCCGTAGCCGACCGCATACGACAACTGCCGACGCACGCAGCACATGCGCGTAACATTGCGGCTTCTCAATGGTCCCTTTTATCCGTATCGAAGTTTAACAAGTAATGAGTAGGTACGCTGTATGTGCTGCATGCGTCTGTCGTTGTCGGTCGGCTTCGGAATCATATCATAAGCGTTGTAATAATACGAGCGACTGATACACAGTAGACAAGTGGCAATTCTTTGTATCTATATATATAAAAATCAATGCCACTTTTCGTTGTTAGTTTATAACTTGAGAACGGGCTCACCTATCCAAATCGGGTGCGCATTTTCTTACATAACTTTTTAACTCCTATCATCGGATTTCCGAAAATTTTTCTCATACCATTTAAAGTCATAATGATCATTCTTCATAAAAATTTAACAAATAAATATTGAAATATATAATCATTGCAATTCATAAATTTGTTGTTACTAATATTTGTTTTAATATTATTTGTTTATACTTACTAATAATCGAAACTCATAATCATTTCAATAAATAACTTTTATGTTCATAAAGGTGTTTTATTCTAATATTGAATAGCTATTGAATTAAAATATTGAAAATTGAAATAAAATTGGAAAAATATTGAATAACTTTTACATAATGTTTGAGCAAATTTTAAGTGTCCCAAGATTTCTCAATATATTTAAGTCTAATCTGTAAATTAAGGGCCGGCTACGCCGAGCGAACGACTCAAAATCTGTCAAAATAAGACGCAAACGTGCACGCACACATCGCCGAAGTGCACAGTGGGCTGCAAGATGCTTTTTGCAAGTCAACATAATGTAGAAAATTGTCTTACGAATACTGAAAAAGCTATTTTATTACATATGATTAGAGTGCATTTTCAGTAATACGATTTATTGAGACGAATTTCGTCTGTCAAATTATATTTCTTTTCCTTTTCTTGCTTGTATATTCATCCCTTTCATTTCGTGCATGACGTCATTGGCATGTCTTTTGTTTTGGCATCATGACATGACGTTGTTTGAATTTTTTACAAAGATTTGAGATATTGAACAAAATAAGGTTGGTAACATACCTACACCTAAATATTGATATAAATATTAAAAATGTTCGTAAAATTAAAATGCCCACCGCGTAGAAAGACTATAATTATCATAGTAGAGAGATGATGAATACCTATCTCATACTCTAAATAAATAGTTTCTTAAAGAACTAAATTGTCCTTCCTACCTTACTTTTATACTCTTTTATCATGAGCAAAACATTGCCATAAACAGCTATTGCCATGAAGGTATTTTTAAGCCACTCCGAGACATCACATTTTATGGCAATATTGTGCAAAACTGTTGCATAATGTTGCCCAACAACGACAATTTTATTATCAACGCGAGACTTTGTTTTCTTTGAACTGGAAACATCGCACTTGTCGCGTAATGTTCCCGAACTATAGAGTCGTTCAACAAACAAACAAACATTCCTATCAGACATCTTCACTTCGATTTCGGACTGTTCGTTCCACTGTTATGTTCCACTAATTCAGCAACATGTGCTCAGGTAGGAGTCAGTCAAAGTTTCTAATGTCAATCAAAGAAATCTAATGTTTCAATTATTATATGTAATAATAAAAGGCAGATTTAGGCTTTAGGTTATAGACTTTACTCCAACTGATAAAGCCAAGAGTTTTTCAATCAAAGTTGAGATATAGGGTATGTTGGGGTCAATTAAAACATACAACTTATATTTTATATCTTATGTATTATCTTACAATTGTTAGCATTTATTAAAATACATTGTTTATTTTTAAACATAAAGTAGCTATACTGACTAGCAACATGCATTTAGCAGTCATCTATTTTTATCGATTTAATGTGATCCTCAAAATATTACAAATAACAGTTAAAATAAATCTAGATATTATTAATGTATATAAATATATTTTATGAACTTACTATCCGGTCAAATACATTGATTAAATTAGCCATTTAGATATTTACGCCAACAACTGTCATGGCGCACTTCCGCCCGAGTTGATTTTTGACCGGCTAGTAAGGATGAGATCATTGTCGTGTCGACCGTCGAACAGTGTACTGTGTTTTATTGTGAAGCTATAAGCTGTGAAATATTGGAAAATATATGTATCGCCGAGTATCATGGATTTCATTAACTGACCCCTTTTATACAATATTTTACAATTCATAGTAGGTATATTAAAGAAATAAAACCAGGCTTAAAAAAACGAAAATTAAACTGATTTAATGAACAGATTTATTTCAGAAGACAAAATTAAATATAGGAGTAAGTTTTTTTTTGTTGAATTCTGTGACAAGAACGGAAACAAAGTCCCGTAAAAACCTGTTTTTCTTTTAGGGTTGTGTTCTTCTCCTTCTTGATTAGCGTAATCCAAAACTTTCGCGAAGCGATTGTCATCTGACCTCCACAACCCAATAGCGATATTGGGCGATATAGAAGCATTACAACTAAACCAGTTGTTGGACTTTTTAGGGCTCGAAGTATCCCTAAAGACTACTACTACTAGATATTTTCTTGTTTAATATTAGCGTAATTTTTCAGTAGTCGGGTATTAGTTTTTACCCGACTGCGCCACCGAGGGTAATGTGTTTCGCGCGAATAATGTATGTATGTAGTTTTCTTTGTTCCCCTTTACAGGCCTAATCCCTAGACGGATTTCAATGAATGGGGTCTCAAATGAAAGGTATTCATCTCCCGAGTGTTATAGGGTACCTACATAAAATTCCATCAAAACTATACGGTAGATTTTTGATGCTAATAGTACATTATGGTATAAGTGAGCAAAGTTGGTGATTACCGCCGAGGCGCTATTGAGTCTTAAGAGTGCCGAGAACGGTAATCATCATGCTCACGCGTGCCATACGACGTTTTACAACACACTTGCGAATAAAATAATACTACAAATACTAAATAAACCATACTACAAATTAATTCGTTTTCCTATGCGCGCGCATTTAACAATGGTGGTCGGCCATATTTAAAAAAAAATGAGGTTTGAATTTAACTTTTTTTACCCTGTTTTTTTTTTCTATACTTAGAGAAAAAAAAAGTTAAGTTCGAGTGAAAATTTTGTTTTATACAAGTACTAGCTGCCCCGGCGAACCTCGTACCGCCATATTTTCGGCCCGCGTGGTATTCAAATCCCGTTCCCGCTGCACCCTTATCACTTAGGGGGATGAAAAATAGATGTTGGCCGATTCTCATAGATACCGGATATAAGCACAGTTGAAATTATTTATTTAAATACGAAAATGCATCAAATGACCATACAATAGGCGTATTAATTTATTCGTACTATTAAACACGTTCTTTTTTGTATCAAAACTCTTTTAAGAACATAGACACTTCCTATAAAATTTAAAAAAGAATCTATAACTCACTTGTATGTCTATAACTTACTTGCCTAATTGCGGTAAAATAATAGCACTTTTATGAGCAGGTGTGTTGTAAAATATATAATGTGTTGACAGAAAACATTTTTATTCAAATTTATCGAGTAGGGTATCAAAATGAAGAGAAAAAGGAGATTACAAAAGTATATAGATGTCATATCTTAACTAAAAAGGTTAAAATAAAATTGATTATTAAAAAATAAAAAACCTGACTGCTGTCCAAAAGATCGAAACAAGCTTAATAGCAGGCGGTACGGTACCCATTACATTTCTTTCGGTTTATGATTGGCAAACAAACAAAACTACATACATAAATACATTACCCTCGCTGACGCAGTCGGGTAAAAAGGCATCCCTACAATTTACCAAGTCACTATGCCATAGCGGGCCCTCTACATTCCGCTCGATCGCATGTATTGCGTCCAGCCCCTCTAGACAAGTAGAAATTCGTTGCTCGGCGTATGATGGAATAGAATGCCAAATGTATGGGATTTGACGTATATGACAGGCGTCAACGAAAGTCAAAAACGTCAAATCCTATACATTTGTCATTCTCCTTCCATCATACCTATTCCATCATACGCAGAGCAACGAATTGCCACTTGTCTAGGGGGGCAGGACCTACTTCCTTGTCAGTGTAGTACAACTTACAGTCCCAGAGTGCGTAATCACGGCTTTCCTGGTCGAATTCCCTACATGGGCATGCTGCAGACTCGCAAGCTTAGCTGGTGTAAGCGTTGACTAAAGCAGCCATGGCCCGTTAGTAGTCGTGAACAAAGAAAAAAAAAAGATACAACAAGAATAAAAAGAAAGTATCCACAAAACGTACTGTTTGGTCCAACCTTTTTGAGCAACCTTTTTAAGAAATCGTATTGAGCCGGTATGTGTAACATAATATATAGACCACGAACTTACGACGAACACGCACAATATAACCCAAGTACTTACTTAAGTTTTGTTTATTAATTTCTAAAATGTACGGAAACAGCTACTTCATGATACATGTATTTTAGGAACTTATGTTTATAAAATACATGTATACATGTATGACTACGAACTTATTGTCTAATATAATTTCCTTACAACAACTGACAGCCTCCGTGGCGTAGCGGTAGTGAACGCGGCCGCTGCGCAGGAGGCGCGGGTTCGATCCCCGCTCAGTGCAAATATTTGTGTTCATGAAATATGGGTATTTGCATTGGTCTGGTCGTGCCTCGGAGAGCACGTTAAGCCGTCGGTCCCGGTTGCCATAAGAACATCTAGTGCAGTCGTTACGGGTAGTTGGCGCCCTAAAAAATCCAAAAAAACAACAGTCTAGCTGCAAAGCTTCAATATCGCCTAATGTTACTATTGGGATGTGGAGGTCAGATGGCAATCGCTTCACAGAAAATATCGAGGTCTAGCCAAATCCGTAGCTAAAACTGGTAAAGCGGACCCCAGACTCCGAGCTGAAAAAGCTTCGGATGCGACTGAGAATTAACGCTAGGAGGAAGAAGATAATTTCCTTACAACAGGACCCAAAAATATTGTCTTTAAAAAAATATTTTGGATTAGTATATCCCCAACTTTTTAGTTTGACATTTTAGGCGCTTGTGGTTAGGTAGACACTAGACCGCACACTAGAGACAAGACTGTCTTTAGACTGTTTTGTCTGACACAGACAAAACAGTCTTAAGACTGTTCTGTCTGCGACGCACCGCACACCTAAGACAAAACTGTTTTGTCTACGACACGCATCGCACGAACACCGCCACAGTATAGTATAGTTGAACAGTACACCGTCTTCATAGAAATGTGTGGTTGCCGGTTTGAATGTGTGCCACCGGTAAAATATGTAATGTGTTCGATTAACTTATAGATGCTCACCGATGAGTCAGTGCGGGCTGTGTCGTGAGTGAGATCGTGCACGTACCACTGCGTTGCACTTTATTTCATTGTTTCGCGCAGTTTGCATTTAATGATCACGACTTCGAACAGAACCGAAACATATTGTACTTAATATCTTTAGGTGTATGAATAACGACTACGCAAACCCAGACTTAACTTTCTTCACAATACATACTGAAGAAGAAAGGAAAAGAATAGTTGTTTAGCACCATAGGCATTTGTTACAATCCGCATAGGTTTTCTATATAGACGTTTATGTATTATTGTTGGAGATAGGTATATATTACCTAAACAGTAGTGATGGAATTATGTGTTATGAATGAAATGAATGAATGTGAGAGAGAGAGAGAGAGAGAGAGAGAGAGTGAGTTAGTACTCGGCACTCGATTCGACATAGAAGAGAACGAGACGTATGCCTGTCTCGCTCACATATTTATCGTAACGAGTGGACTCCGTTAGCCTCCGATTCCTTACTAAAATTGATATTGTATTTTTTAATAATGAGACGAAATATTAAGCTTGGTTCCTATACCCGATGCCGGTGGGGCACTATTTTTTATATTTTTAGGGTTCCGTAGCCAAATGGCAAAAAACGGAACCCTTATAGATTCGTCATGTCTGTCCGTCTGTCTGTCTGTCTGTCTGTCTGTCTATCTGTCTGTCTGTCTGTCTGTCTGTCTGTCTGTCTGTCTGTCTGTCCGTCCGTATGTCACAGCCACTTTTCTCCGAAACTATAAGGCCTATGCTGTTGAAACTTGGTAAGAAGATGTATTCTGTGAACAGCATTAAGAATTTCACGCAAATATTAAAAAAAAGCATTAAATTTTGGGGGTCCCCATACTTAAAACTGAAACTCAATTTTTTTTTTTCATCAAACCCATACGTGTGGGGTATCTATAGATAGGTCTTTAAAAATGCTATTGAGGTTTCTAACATAATTTTTTGCTAAACTGAATAGTTTGTGCGAGAGACACTTCCAAAGTGGAAAAATGTGTCCCCCCCCCCCCCCCTCTAACTTCTAAACTAAGAGAATGATAAATCTAACATAAACATAACATAACATAAACTCACGCCTATATCCCCGAAGGGGTAGGCAGAGGTGCTAGCACCCACATTTCGCCGTTTATGTTTAGGTCCCAATGTAATAGGTGGCGAGCCTATTGCCATTAACCGGGCACTTATAAACCTGCGATAAATACACAATGATAAATCTAAAAAAAATATATGATGTAAATTGCCATGAAAACTATCACTAAAAATTGGTTCGAACGAGATCCAGTCAGTAGTTTTTTTTTAATACGTCATAAACCGCAGTTTTCGCCTTTGCTACTACGGAACCCTTCATGGGCGAGTCCGACTCGCACTTGGCCGATTTTATTTAATGAATTGTTTTGAGTACCTAGGTATATTAACAAATATATTTATTAAGATTACTTGGTATTATTTTATTATTTAAACCAAGCTTGACGTGTTCCACCGGCCCAAAATAAATATGGGGTAAGGGCATGAGGATGTTAACACTAATAAATTATTGTAAATCATCAAACATTTCCATCCAACTTTACAATATTCATAATCCATAAAACGTCTTTTTGTCTGTAGGTAAACATAATATGGCGACACCCAATTTAATAGAATACTTGTACTGCTGAATATATGTATACTGTGGCAAGACTGTTTTGTCTTTGATGTGCGCGACCGCATACCTACAGAAGGGAATAGAGATGTTATATTAGGTTACGATTTTGATATTTATGTTATTGAATATATTACTTTGATAATATTATGTTACCCAATAACAACGAAATAACAACCAAGAGGAATTGAGATAATTTTAAAGCAATTAGTTTGCTAGACTAAACAAATTATAATAAATTGGAAAAAGCGAAATCAATTCTCGGGCGGGACTCGAACCCGCGATCTTTCCCTTACAGGGGGAACGCTCTGACCACTGAGCCACCGAGCTTCGCCCGAGAGTGACCCAATTTTTCCAATACATCCATCTTACGGCGATGGTGGGAGTAATCTACCGATATTCATACGAACTATTTTATTTATTTTCCAATTTATTATAACCAAGAGGAATGTTATTGCTTCCTATTAATATAGATCGTCCCTATGTTCCGATACGTACATCTAGTTACTGCGAATGTTTGTAACAAGATAACACCGGCAGAGTAAAAGAGTTTTCACAACCTCGTAATGTAAAGAACGGTCACCCATCCAAAACCTGACCCAGCCAAATTGCATCCTCGTAATGTAAATAATAATACAGGGCGTCCCACGGCGATGCCACATGGAGGGAAAGTACCTTAAATCCTTAAGTTAGGACATTTTGTTTAAGGGAGACATCATTTTATTTTGAGATATTTTTAAATGCACATCTGTATATTTTTTCAGCAAACTACGTAACTCCACTAATTTACTGACTTGCACACTAATTAAATCAAATGATAGGTTTATTGAAAAAGGTGCGCAATCCGTTGAAAAAGGTGCGCAATCCGACTTGGATAGATTAGGTTAGAAGGCTAATGCGGGAGTGGAGCGAAGTGGAGCTCCCGCATTTGCCTTCGTGGTTATTTTTTTTATTTAACCAAAGGAATTGTTCTGCAAATTTCATTAAACAGTATATTTAATTTGATTTAGTTAGTGTACATAATTAGTGTGCAAGTCAGTATTTTTGATATAACTTTGAAATATTTAGTTAGAAAAAAGGGAATATACAGGGTGTCCCAAAATTCAAGGATAAGCCGGCAACAGGGGGTGGCCCTACTTATGGCTGCTCAGGAAAAAAAAAGGAAAAAAATATATCTCTATTTTTTTTTTAATTACTCGAACTTTTTTAAAATCCCTCGAAATTCGGTAGCCTTAATGATATTTTCAACTACCAGGTCCACAATTTTGCAAATATTTTTGAACTCTTTTCTGTATTAGCAAGCTAAGAAGCATGTCTATCCATCACCACCCTGAAAAATTATAGGATATTAGTAGTTATTTTACAAAAATAAGTCAAAATATTTTTTCGTCGTCAAATTTTCATACATTTTTACTTTCGACCCACTTTATCTTATCTCGGTGAAAAAAAAAGTATGGACACCACTGTGGCATTCTTTTTCAAAAATTGGCGCAACTATCCAAGATTTCAAAATGGTATAATTTGGGTATGATACTATAATGAAATACTAAAAAAAAATTTTTTTGTAAATAAGAATCACATATAATACATTGCTCTTATTGAAAATCACCAGATTTACTTTGTACACAATGCATTCATCCTCAATAAAAAACCATTGACGGGACTTGTGACAAAGTGGTAACCGAGTAGGTTATCACATTACGAGGATAAGCAACATAAGCCAGGGTGGTTTTCGGATGGATGACCATTCTTAAGACATTGAGACACCTCCATTCCTCAGAAAGTACGTTAGGCCGTCGATCGTAGTGGCCATACGAGCATCTATGACAGTTGTTACGGGTAGTCGGACCCCTAAAAGTCCAACAACTGGACGCACTACATAACTTTGATATCGCCAATGGGTTGTGGAGGTCAGGTGGCAGTCGCTTCACGGAAAATTTCGCGGTTCTGCTGTTTCACAGTTAACCATAAAATTCGACTCTGTATTTTGTAAAGGTTCAGAGGATGAAAATCCATACTGTTAAAATATTAAACAAACATAATGGTATAATTTTATAATTATTGCATTATTGTTAATTTTTTTTTTTATTTTACATTTTTAATTATTTGCCACCGGCATTAATACATTTTATTTTTCGTGCATTTCTTTTGTCAGAAATGTAATCCGTAGCCGCATTGATATTTGAATGAAACTAGTCCAGCGTTGCAACTGCTTTCGGAAACCTAATTGTTCTTAAAACAATTCCAATAAAACTCTGAGCCTCAGATTTTCCGGCTAACTGTGAAACAGCAGAAATGCGAAATTTGCCGTGAAGCGACTGCCACCTGACCTCCACAACCCACTGGCGATATCAAAGTTATGTAGTGAGTCCAGTTGTTGGACTTTTAGGGGTCCGACTACCCGTAACAACTGTCAGATAGATGCTCGTATGGCCACTACGATCGACGGCCTAACGCACTCTCTGAGAAACAGAGGACGGCGGTGTCTTAATGTCTTAAGAATGGTCATCCATCCGAAAACCACCCTGGCTTATGTTGCTTAACCTCGTAATGTGATAACCTACTCGGTTACCACTTTGTCACAAGTCCCGTCAATGATTTTTTATTGAGGATGAATGCATTGTGTACAAAGTAAATCTGGTGATTTTCAATAAGAGCAATGTATTAAATGTGATTCTTATTTACAAAAAAAAAATTTTTTTTAGTATTTCATTATAGTATCATACCCAAATTATACCATTTTGAAATCTTGGATAGTTGCGCCAATTTTTGAAAAAGAATGCCATAGTGGTGTTCATACTTGTTTTTTTCACCGAGATAAGATAAAGTGGGTCGAAAGTAAAAATGTATGAAAATTTGACGACAAAAAAATATTTTGACTTATTTTTGTAAAATAACTACAAATATTCTAGAATTTTTAAGGGTGTTGGTGGATAGTCATACTTCTTAGCTTGCTAATACAGAAAAGAGTTAAGAAATATTTGCAAAATTGTGGACCTGGTAGTTGAAAATATCATTAGGGGTACCGAATTTCCAAAGATTTTAAAAAAGTTTAAATAATTAAAAAAAAAAGAGATACATTTTTTTCTTATTTTTTCCAGAGCAGCCATAAGTAGGGCCACCCTCTGTTACCGGCTTATCCTTGAATTTTGGGACACCCTGTATAAATATCGATTTAAATACATGCCTTTTATTTTTAAAAAGAAACAAAGCTGCATTCAAAGATTTTTAAAAATTCGCTTGCCACAAAGAAAAGTAATTTAAATATGGAATTTTATTGTTAATATGGTATCAGATGGATGGATGAACTTTGAGTTAAAGTGTTTTATTTTGCCAAATTGAATTTATAATTTTAGGTTTCAAGGACTTCCTTTCATTTAATTTACCATATTTCTTAGAGAGATTTGATCTTTATGATGGACACTATCGATTGATGCCATAAAAATACAGGGTGTTACTTTTCGGATTTTAGTCGGTTCGATTACCGGGTGTGGCCAGCGAATTTTTAAAAATCTTGCAATGCAGTTTTGTTTCTTTTTAAAAATAAAATGATGTCTCCTTTAAGTAAAATGAGCTAACTTAAGGATTTAAGGTACTTTCCCTCCATGTGGCATCGCCGTGGGACGCCCTGTATACGAGAGTGTTATTATATCTTGTTATTACTTGTAACTAAGTAATAACAATATACCCAGTAGACTTAGATATTTTTAACAAGATGTACTCAGTACCTAACTAGATGTAGGTACGTTACGTATCAAAACATAGAAACGAATAATCAGATCGCTCGGGTAATAGTTACCTATAATACCTATGGCTTTCGTTGTTATTTCGTTGTTATTCAGTGACATGTTATGAGAGTCATCAGTAACATAATATGAATATAACACTGATATTATGTTACTGGTACTTGTTACGAGTATCTATATTCATTACACCTCTAGAAGGGACGCCGACAGTCGTTAGACAGACTTGTCGCGTTGTAGGTAAAGACAGTTTTGTCTGTTAGACGTCTTGTCTCCAGTGTGCGCAGCTCCATACATTTAGTAGAGAGCAAGTCTGTCTTAAGACAGTCTTGTCTCAAATGTGCGCTCAGCCTAAATCGAACCACTATGTTATAAATGTACCAACGAATTCGTGAAACGGCCAAAATCGGAACTACGTTTGTCACTGTCAAATGCATACTATTTTATTGAACATCTAAATAAATTTGACAACACTGAGAAGACAGTGTCGCCACTTTTGACTTCACATTTTTGTTGGTATGCCTATTGTGTATGTGTGAACTGTCATCACGCATCAAAGAGACGTGCTCTCTCTTCAAAAGCCCGTGGGCGACTGACGTTCGAAGGAATCTACACAGATCGCTGCAAAATTGTATGGGAAATTTGCACACATAGTTAATTTTATTGATATGCGACATCATAACAGTTATTTACAATAAATAAAATGTATTCAGCGGCAAGTATAGCTGTTTATCTACTTATATACATATTTATTTCTTAAGAAAATCATAACTTCACACGAAAACTGTGCCAGGCAAATGACACAGTTTTACGCGTTTTTCAATAACTTTGGAGTCTTTTTTTGGATTAATTACTAAATTTATCATCAAATAAGTTATTTCGGCCCCTTCAAGAACTCTTTGACTTTCAAACCGACTCCAGTTCATCGCTAATATCATACATTTTCTGTCATGATTTCCGTCGGGTTCGAGCGCTGTTTCGCGTAGCCTGTCCTTAAGAGACCGATACGGCTAAATTATCTCTAAATAATGAATTATTGTATGTCATGTATATTTTGTGTGCTGTGAAGATATGGACAATAAAGCTTAAGATCAAAACTATGTTTTAATTATAACGTCAGACTCCAGAGTATGATTCATTGATTCCACTCGGTCAGGCGCGGAAGGTTTCGTTTGTGGGTTACAATGAATATGAACTTTAACAGGGGAGGGGTGAATATCGATGATGGTAGTTTGGCCTAACTAACAATTTGGCCATTTTGAATTTTTCATGGTAAACGCATTCTATTGATATAATATTAATTATGTGAGCTATGAAAACAGAACATCTCAGCATGGAAACAAGATTTTTTAGTGAAGAATAACGGCTGTCACATGAATTTAAACGTACAAGGGCTAAAGAGTAGTTTAAGAATTATACGCGAAGAGTTTCCGCTCGTTTTTTTTTGTTTGTTATTTAAACAGTACATGCGGCCATTATTATTTCCTCAAATTGCATTGTGTGCGGGCCATATCTATCCATTGTTCTCACGTCACCCCCTTTTAGAGTTAAATTATATATAACCCCTTTGTGGGTTAAATTATTACTTGTTATGCATTCACGGCGTCTTCTGGTCGAACCAACTTGTTCCTTTAGGTACTTACTGTTCCACCTTCAGAACCTTTCAAAGTCAAAAGTCAAAGTCAAAAATCATTTATTCTGTATAGACCATCAAAACGGCACTTACAAAACGTCAATAATATACATATATGTACTAAAGACTAGCTTAGCAAATGGACCACCGGTTCGAAACGGGGCCCCGGCCTGAGAAGACTCCGGCAAGAAACTCAGCGGGCTTTTTTTTTTTGGTCTATTTACAAAAAATGCTTAGTCTACTTAGTCTAAATACAATCATTTGTTTGAGAAGCATGCATGAGTGAACAGCTCAATTCCAAGCAAGTTTATCATCTAAATATTCTTGTATTTTATAATAGCCTTTTTGGCACAATTTCCTCTTAACTTCATTTTTAAATTTATTTATAGGTAAATCCCTAATTTCATTAGGGAGCTTGTTAAAAAAGCGTATACAGTTACCCTGGAAAGAATTACTAATTTTTTGGAGTCTGCTATCACAGACTACAAGATTGTTTTTATGTCTCGTATTTACGTTATGCCTGTCACAAATTTTTGGAAATTTGGAAATATTTTTCCTTACATACATTAGGTTCTCGAAAATGTATTGTGATTGTGACACTACGGTCAGAATGTCTATTTCTTTAAACTTTTCTCTGAGGGAGACTCTTGGGCCCAAATTATAAATAGCTCGCACAGCCCGCTTTTGTAATATAAATATTGTATTCAAATCCGCGGAATTACCCCAAAGGAGAATTCCGTAGCTCAAAATACTATGAAAATAACTGAAATAAACTATTCTAGCCGTATCCACATCTGTCAGAGTCCTAATCTTTTTTACAGCGTAGGAAGCTGAACTTAATCTACTGGCTATTTTATCAATATGTGATCCCCACTGCAGTTTGGCATCAATACTTAAACCTAAGAACACTGTTGATTCCACAAGGTTCAACACCTGACCATTGAGTTGTACATTGGTTTCCACCTGTTCAACATTAGGTAGGGTAAATTTAATACATTTAGTTTTATTCCCATTAAGGCAAAGATTATTTGTACTAAACCAATGGACCACTCTTGTTAGTGCACTATTCACTTCGTCATAATTGTTTAGTTGCCTCTTAATTTTAAATATTAACGAAGTATCGTCAGCAAATAAAATAATACTATTTTTGTCTCTTACGTAGTAAGGGAGGTCGTTTATATAAATTAAGAATAAAAATGGTCCTAGTATCGAACCCTGTGGAACGCCCATCGAAACCACAGATCCTACTGAGCGTGTACCGTTAACATCGACCCTCTGAATTCTATTGTTCAAATATGAAGTCAGAAGATCGAGAGCCTTGTTCCTTATTCCGTAATGTTCTAATTTCCTGATTAATGTGTCATGGTGGACGCAATCGAAAGCCTTGGATAGATCACAGAAGACACCCAATGCATCATGCTTATCTTCCCAGGCTTTGTGAATACAATTTAACAATTCTACACCAGCATCGGTGGTCGAACGTCCTTTGTACAGTTTGTTTTCACCAAAATGGGTTAGCATCTGTCCTAGAATTAGTTTCTCAAATACCTTACTCAAGGTCGGCAACACAGAAACGGGTCGGAAATTAGAAGGATCTGTGGTGCTGCCAGCCTTGAACAAAGGTATGACTTTGCTATGTTTCATTAAATCAGGAAATATACCGTTGCTGACACAGTCATTAAACACAGTTGCTAGATGGGGAGCAATGACATCAATAATACTTGATACAGTTTTGACTGATAATCCCCATAGATCCGCGGTCTTTTTAATATCAATAGATTTAAACGCTTTGGTGATATCCTTGCTATTAACAACTGAGAATACGAAAGTGTCCTCACATTTTTTTACTGATTCCATAAGCAATGACTCGGCGGAGGTGGAAGACGACTGGAGAGTTTTGGTTGTCAATAAGGGAATGTTTGTAAAAAAATTTTCAAACTCTGTCGCAACTTCCATGTCCTCCGTGACATGGCGATCTTCTATTTTTAAATGGAAATCTCTTGCAACTGATGAAGATTTCCCACATTCAGAATTTATTATGTTCCAAGTAGCCTTAATTTTATTAACAGAATTCGCTATTTTCTTTTTAATGAAGTTTGACTTCGCAAAGGAACAGGCTCGCTTGATATTCTGTACTCCGTAGTTATATGTGATCTCAGGATTTCCGATCTTATCAAAGACATGAAGGTGAGGCCCATGGCTAGGACCTATATTTATAATTATGACATTGTATAAAGATTATGTAACGTCTAATTAATTAGATATGTATAATTTATGTAACTTCACGACAAAGTTTGCATGCCGATAGATCGGCGAGACACACCGCACTTTCAGAAACTAATGCAATGTAACAACTTTCTCACTGTGTTTCATGCGAATGAATATTTCTATTCCTACATTGAAGAAATTAATAATCTGTATGCCTGACTCGATTCGAATTTTGAATTCAAAATCAGACATACGAGTACATACATGCTCACGCCTATCTCCTTTCAAGAAAGCCCCCGGGCTATGAGTACATCTGACCGTTTTAACTCATAAGGACCACTTCCCAAAACGCCCACTTCCCAAAACACCCACTTCCTAAAAGGTCAATTCCCAAATCGCCCACTTCCCAAAACCTGCTCTATTTTCAGAAATCAAATCATATTTATTTATTTGTGGAAATGCGGTTATATAAGAATACAAGATGTTATTTGATTTATTTTTGTGCAGCGCATTTTTTCCCATTCTGGTATGCAAACAATAAATTAAACTTGACCCATCTGAACGGAACGAGTGAATGCGAAAACGGCTGATTGTCTCTAGAGAATGAAACTTATAGATAGAGGAAAATTTTTCACTTTAGTTTTACATACTTACCTACGCCTTTTTCCCTCCGGCGTCTGTGCAGGCAATTCCTTACTCATGGAGAGCATCACGCTGGAGAGCAGAGATGACAGCCCGCTGAGATCAGCAGGTGTGCCAGCTTGCAGTCAAATTTAGGGTCAGGGCCTAAGTCCCGAAGGTCATGGCAAGGCCCGAAAGGCACCCACGTTGGAAGTCCATGAACCAGTTTTTTGTATACCGTAGCTCAGAATAATTGCCGACAAAGATGTGGCAGGTGCTTAGTACCTTGGTTTATGAATGTTCATGACGCAATGCATGTCAGCTGACGCATTTACCACCGCGGTATGGGTAGCTGACATTTTTTTTTTCCTTCAAGACATTGGCTTAACTGTAAGTAAGCCAATTTTAGCCGGGAGGAATTAACTATTTTCTTTCTTTTTTTTACATGTTTGAGCGCAAACACAAAAATTTATAATTCAACTTCCTTAACCATTGTACCTACAAAACAAAGTATCGCCCAATAAAGTCATTGACCAAATTTAAACGTGGCTCGGGGATTATAATTAGGCATTTATAAATATTGTTTAATAAACACACTTAAGTATAATATGGCGTCATAATATATAAGATAATATGTTGTTGAAATAAAAAACCATACCTTTGATAATACGTTTTTATTTTCCGTCTATTTACAGGTCGCATTTACGTACATAATCCATTTACTAAGACAAATTATTATGACTCGCGAACAGCCAGCCTAACTTACCGAACTAGCTAAACATCCACATTATTAGAAAACTTATGTCATAAATAATTTATTCACTATTATATTCTGACTATGTAAAATTGTAAATTATTCAAAACTCACAGCGGTTTGTGACATTTTTTTTTCAATATATATTTACATAAAAATGTTAGTTTGAAGTTTACTTAATAATTGACTATCTACATTAAATCCATTGGTATGATTGCGTGCACATAACAGACCATTGATACTCAACATTGAAGCTTAAACACAAATTCCACTTATGGCACATGAAACAAAAACAATATTAACTGCTATTCAGCGACCGAAACAGGACAGGAAGTCACGAAAGCTACCATTATCTAACAGATACACATTGTAGTTCTATGACATAGATAGATAAGTAAGTTCCTGAAACGAGACATTCATTGCACATTCTAACATTCACATTATTAAGTAGTTTAATTGTGTATCGGTCGCTTATAATATTAAGACTCTTATAGTATTATGTCGATGTTTACTTTTTTCGGAACGGTTGATCGGCTTGCGCCTCCGCCACTTGTGGGTCCAGCTGGCCGGCTCTCACGCACGACTTGCAGCAGTATCTGATGGAGAACATGTCAGGGTTAAAATCTTGAAAATAAGAAGAAACAACATGACGTAGCAGAGAAGCATGAGAACTTACTTAGAGTAATACTTGTGGTTGCAGAAGTTGTTGCGCACGATGAGGTCACATTTGGCGAAGGACGGATTATCAGTACATTTAGCCGGCACTGTTAATTCTGTAAAGTATAACAAGACATAAATATATGCGTACTTTCCCATCATTTTCTGGTATTTATGTACTGCATGTTGGAAAAAGACATTGCTCACAATAAATTGATGATTTTCTAAAATATTCTGTCTAATGCTATTAGCACAGAAGCTAGGGAGCTTTATGAATTTGAACGCCTTTCTTTCAAACTAGGAAATACTAAACTGCTTCCAGAACTAAAAATAGTAAAAAGTTCTTCAATCCGCCCTCGACATTCAAATCCAACAAGGGTCGTATTTCTTCAGATTTGCCATAAACTCAATGATTTCCTAGGGTAATTAGATCTTATTTTAAACGATACTAAATAAAAAGAATCTTACGTTGTACGTTGATCTGTGCGGTGTCGGATTGCGATGAGTAGCCGTTGTCAGCGTGGCAGCCGTACAGCCCACTGTCGCCCACCGTGGCACGTGATATCGATAGCCGAGACGTTGTGGTACCTGTTATTAAACAGTATGAGTTACTGTTGAAAAGCGACATTATTCATTTAAGTATATGGTGTGTAAGAGCCGCCATCACGATTTTTAAGGTTCAAGCAAACTTCCCCTCCAAAGTGGAGGACGAGGCTTTTGCTTAGGTTTTACTCTCAGGGTAGTGAGTTAGTGACATCATAGTACTTAGTCAAATCAAAAGAAAAACAAGGAGTAAGCTGCGAATACCATCAGGATCCGGGAACCATGCTAACCTTAATGATAACTATCGACTCTTCCCTTTTAATGTCAACTTTATCTATTGATAAATAAGTGAAAGATTGAAAATTATTTCCCAACAGTCAGACTTCTTCATTCAACTCAAGTTCTTAATTCAATCTACTATTTGCGATAAACCACATCCACTTACCCGAAATTACGACTCTGTCATCGGACACAATTACTTGTCCATCCTTGGTCCAATACACGTTTGGCTCCGGGTACCCATCCACTTCGCAGGCCAGTTTCAGCGCCGTGCCAATATTCAACGTGCTGTATGATGCCGACACGTGCACGGCTACTGGCACTAAACATTGTGACAAAACAGAGTGTTTAATTTTTGGAGTTATTTTTCCATGAGTTGTCTATTTCGGTGAAGTGATGTCAATAGAGTTCATTTATAAGATCTTCATAAAGTTTCGATTTAGATTGGACAAGTAAATGCTGATTGGAAAAATTAACCAACTGAGTTACATGAACCACGTCTTGAGCATTCGAAGTTCTTCTGTACAACCATCTTGGAGCGATTATTTTTTTCCAATCTAAATTAATTTGAATATACGAGTTAGTTACCTACTAGTTGCTTTAAAATTTCATAAAATTTGTACAAAAATAGTCTCAAAAAGTTTAATATGTTGAGATTCAAGTCAGCTTTTTTATTGATTTATCTTCGATTTCAAATTAAATTGAAACATGAAAGTAAATAAATAATGACTATCGACATTCCCAACATACATGCTCAGTTTATATACAACCTCTGGTTGGGCATCAAAATTTTTAAACAAGAGACCCTCCAATACGGAGATGTACAAAATTTCCAAAACTATCGTTTGTTCCCCTGGATATTTCCAAGGAGGCAATGAAATCTCTGAACAACAAAAAATTGAAGAATATCTTGGACTATTTACATTACTTACCAATTGAGATCTCTATCGTCATAATTTACATAAAAGCATCAAAAAGTTCCAAAATAATAATTAATCGCGATAAGTCCCGAAACATAAAAACTATACATAAAAGCTGTTCGACATCTCGGCTGTTTAACTGGAGTACTCAATAACATCCACTGAATTTTGATAGTTATCTTTGAAGTGAATCGTAATAATAAGAAAGGAAAATTTTAAAGTTCGATTTATACCCAAAAACATGCTCAAGAACATTCTATCGATATATTTGATAGATAAAGATATTTACAAAGACAAAGAGGATCATAATGAACTGTAGAAGAAATAGAAAAAAAAAAGAAGAAAGTATATCCATTAATGAGATGTAAATTAAAGGTAGATATATCATTGGAGTCTCCAGTTGAAACCTAAGTGTGGCATGTCATACTAATGGCCTTAAGATGTCTATTTCTGAACAAAGAAAATGTTTTATGAGAAAATTGGTGAAAGATCACTAGTTCTTTATTAAATAAAACTAGATCGCATCGCATATATCATGAAAGACACGCTATGATTGTGGCGATAACAGATCTTACCGCTAGTAATAATGATCTTCACAAATATACGGTATGTCAGAATGCAAGGTATGTTTTCTGATGATTTCAGATAAACATGACTCAGGCTGGGCAGATTTCAAGTCGCGAAAACCGACTTCTACGCGGAAGAAGCTGCAGGCATCAGCTAATATCCCTACTAATATTATAAATGCGAAAGTAACTCTGTCTGTCTGTCTGTCTTTCTGTCTGTCTGTCTGTCTGTCTGTCTCGCTTTTACGACTAAACCGCTGAACCGATTTTGATGAAATTTGGTATAGGGTAGATTAGACCTTGAGAAAGGACATAGGCTATGTTTGGTCGCGATAACCGACATCCACGCGGGCGGAGCCGCGGGCAAAAGCTAGTTTTTATATAAATATACAAAGAAACACCCAGACCAAATGAATAGACATATTCATGCGTACACATATTATTTCCTTTGATCAGGATTTTTTTTAGGTTTATAACAAGTTCGTAAATATAATATGTTAATCCTATATAACATATTTATTATTCTTTTCAATTTAAATATCATCGTCATACCTATGACTATCATCCTATAAATAAATTACGACTGCAAATCAATATTATTCAATAGCAAAAAAAAGATTTTTGCGATACCCATGAAACGAGTTACCTAGGCCACTCATCACAATGGCACCGGCACGGAGGACAGAATATTTTCCTTCTCCATGGGCACCGGTATAGCCAAATTCACGAAGCCTCAATACTTTTGAGATATACGAAATACATACAATACGACATACAAATACATTTTAGCTATAAAAACAAATGGACGTAGAAAATGACGAAAACGGCACGACTATTTATACTAGTACGAGTACCTATACTTACTTGAAGACTTACTACTATTATATCGAGAAGTACACATGCATACAAAAACCATACTACATGCCAAAGATAAGCCATGCCATTCCAAAACATTATATTACTTAAATATTCCAATTAGCTAATCACTGGTGTTTCAAACCAAACATTCTGGAGATAAAAGATGAATTGGACCCAATGGTGCCTATTCTGCTGCGGACTTCTCTAAATTACTCCTAAAATCTTTTATTTTGGAATATGGATAATCTTCATTCTATTTGGCATTTTATGGAATTTAGACTTAAAGTGATATCATTAATTGTGAATTTTGACCAATTCTTCTTCTTTCGAGTCAATGATCCTCTTTTTTTAAATTATTCCAGAATAAAATCTCGCCATCTCGACCGCGCTGTCAGTGGCATTATTGAGATCTTCTTTAGTGCAGGAGGTAGGACATAAGGGACACGAAACCAAGTGCGCCATGGACTGCACGGGGGCTCCGCAGTCACATGCGATTACGTCCGGGTCTCGCATTCCCCACCTGCATAGATTTTGTCTCGACCGGCCGACTAGTGTACGTAGACGATTCAGAGACCTCCATATTGGCCATGGCAGGTTCTGTCCGGGAGGTAGTTTTTCTTGGGGTGGTAGGAAGTTCAAAGGTGGTGGGAATTTCTCTTCCCATAGGGAAATTCTCATCGCAGCAGGGTCTTCGTGTGCGGCTTTCGTAGTTTGCATGAAACTTTTACGACTTTTTAAGCGGGCTCTAGGCGGTTGATGTCCATATAGGCAGTGTCGGGAGTCGGTTTCTTGCTTTGCCTTTTCTAGTCTGCATGCAACGGCTCGTCGTACAGCAGGTGGTGCGATACCTATCAGTGGGTGGAGCATGCTGAGAGGAGTTGGCTTCAGACAGCCGGTGATCATACGGCAGGTGTCGTTCAGGGCGATATCCACCTGCCCAGCATGTGCTGACTGGTGCCATACAGGACACGAAAATTCGCCCGTTGTAAAGCATAGAGCCAATGCAGTCGTACGTAGGACGTATGGTTCTGCTCCCCAGGTCGTACTTGTGAGGCGGCGCAGCAGGTTGTTTCGGGCACCTACTTTGGCTTTAGTGTTGATACAGTGCGTTTTAAAGCTTAGGGTCCGATCTAAGGTGACACCTAAATACTTTGGGTGAAAACAGTGCTCTTGACTCTGCTTTTGACCAATTATTTAAATTGATTATTCTAGTTAAGACTTTTATAAAAGCAGAATCGTTTCCAATAGCATTGAATCCTATTCATCCGGAGAATACTACAGATAGTGGTGTGGGATTTGACGTTATAGAAACTTTACAGAGAAAATTTGACAGGATTAAAATGTACCTCCATCTTTGTCACACCTTCAACAGTAAAAGAGATGGGAATACTAAGGACACCTGAAATTTGCTAATTGTACAGTTAGGTACTAATCTTACCGGTAAAGAATACTGGTCGTTCAGAAGTGGTACTGGTGGTTGTAGTGGTTTCTGGAGTGGTGGGTGGTATACGTCTGGTTGTGTAGATGTTCTGGCGCACCACCAGATTTTCGTCGTCAAGGAAAAAGCCATCGGGCCTATATGCGCGCACTAACACGACCCACGATGCTGCCTTCCCAATACCATTGTAAGCTTGACAAGTGTATTGTCCCAAAGTTTCAATCGCCAGACTTCTTATGAGCAGCGTGCTTCCTCTGCTCTCGAAAACACCATCGTTGAAAGGCACCATGGTGTTGTAGCGTGTCCAAAAGACAGAAGGAGTGGGATATCCGTAGGCCAGGCAGTGTAACACCAGCGGTCTATACAGCTCACCGGTTATCACGGCGTTCTCATCACCAGCGATTCCCACAGGCGTCTCCTTAGGATCTACCAGCCCCATTTGTTAGCGTACCAAGGTTAGAGTTTATGAATGCATCAATAGTTTCTGTCGTATCGATTTTTAGTGAGCGAGAAGTTACATTCAAAAACTCTATGTTATTAAGCTTAAAATTATATTAATGGAGGGACATAACAAATGGAGTTAAATATTGTTTTAAGTACTTCTGTTCATCGTTGTTCACTCGCGTGTATATTTAGTTGAATTTTCAACTTAGAACACTATTATCACTGTACAGAAATACTCAACACAATAGAAGTATATGAGATAACCAGCGACTGATATCAATAACGAATTGTTCACCTTCATATGCTCGCGCGCACGCGAGCAAAAACGCTATCGTTACGAGCAGACAGCGAGACATGATGCTCCAAGAGAATATGTGACACAACTGGATGTTGACTCTGCGGATATCAATGTCGAACTGATAACATACCGCGCTGTTCCGTTCGACCAATTGTGTTCACGTTTTGATAAAAGTCTGTTGACTGCAGTATTGTTGGACAGTTACAAAATAGGGTCAATTTGTTGTCCGGTTTACCGTGTCATTTAATTATGTAATATTAACAAAGAACGGACGCTCACTCATACACATAATAAATGTTACATTGTTAAGTCACAGGCACTCTTAACTAGCGAGACAACTGAATTGAGTTCAGATTCTCATAAGTTAATATGTATCGATGTGTGTGTGCATTTTACTAGTGGCAGGATGCTTCTTGTGCCTATTTCTTTTGCGGTTTAGTTTGGATTGGGCTTATAAGCCTACGGTGACCAGTTATCAAACGCTGTTTGGTGGTTAGAAGATACTTGTGCCTTTCTTTGAATGTTGAAACATCCAAAGATAGCTAAAAACCCGTAGATTTACCGCTTTTCTAACACTACATTTCCCTTCTGAATAATTTCGATTCTAGTTCCAAGACAGTTTAATCTTCCCGTTTTCATTACTGGCTGCCTCATGGGTTACTACTGTAGTTCCTCCTAGTGTATCTACATAAGTTACAATAGTGGTAATACGAGATAGTCCCGTAAAAAAAATTGACGTTTTATGCCTGGTTTCGACAAAGTTTCCCATTCCAGCTTCGTACAGCTGTTGCGACAAAGTTTTATCGCACTCGAAAGTGTAGACAATACTCACAATTATACAATATTTTTTACACATTAAATGATTTAATTGTTTGTGGTATATTCCGTCCGTTTGATAATGAGTTTTGCCCGATGTATAAGATGTCAAAGGGTAGTAAATATTCTAATACAATAAACAACTTTATCTTGAAGTCGCGGCTAAACGCAGGTCAATCAAACAACCTTGGAGCTGATAGCTTGGGGTCAAGTCGATCACACGAGGATGATCACATTGATCTCACAAGGGCGTTGAAGCTTGTGAGTAAGAATAACAAAAATAACACTGACAAAGGAGTCAATACATTTTATTTCGAGATAAGTTCAAATTTTGACAAACCATAACGAAACGCGCCATATTAACTTAAGTTCGCCATATTAACGTAACATATTCTCTTGAGTTTTATAACGGGTATTATCAGAACACATCAAAATGTACCTATGCACCAATTAAGAAACAACAGATGATACATGTAGGTATTATAAATATCAATCACTGGTTATCAAAAGATAAGTAAAGAAAAATAAAAGTTAGTTTCACAGACAGTTTGTAAAGGCAATCCCAGTCTTAATGCTCTAATTATTTCAACTAACAACCTCTAACTACTGAGTTTTAATCTTCTAATAGCTTTATCAAATGCACTAACTAAAACCAAAACCTCATTAGGACTAAAGTTGCTGTGAGCTGTAAATGGATATAAGTGGCAAAATGGGTATTGCTACGAGTATAAGTCGTTTTACAGAATTTGAGGTGAGATACTCCAAGATCTTCTTACAGTTCCGGGTCCTTCAAGCAGGGTGTGAACAAGCATCTATTAAGGCCATGACCATCATTTTAGGGTCAATAGCATTAGAAATAGTGGTCCATTATCTTCTGGACTGCACCTCAGTTTTTTACCACCTAGCAGTGTGCAGTCAATTGACGGACCAAAACAAGGATCTCTCAGTTTCAAAATTATAAATCCCGCTCTATGTTGAACCAGTGATTTATTTGGCTCCGTTGCGGAATTTTGACCAAAAGACCACATTCGTAAAACACCATATTCGTAAAAACGGTTATAGTTTAAAGTCACAATTGTAATTGAAGTTTCCTTAAAATCGCATAAGTACTATGTAACCCTGCTTATGGATCTCTATAGAAATTGTCGAACTTGTAGAAATTGTCGAACTCGAATACGTATCAAACCTCAATAATGTTAATCAATAGAATATCACCTATACGGCTCACAGCAACTTAAGTATTTTCCCATAACCCAAGCTGAGTTGCTAAATAGGTATAATGCACACTCACCAGTGACTACGAGGTTGATCTGCTGCGTGGCAGTGCCATGTTCGTTGTCTGCCACGCAGATGTAGACACCTGTGTCGTTGCGGTACAGTGAGACGATTTCAAGTGCGCCTTCGGACGTCAGCCTATAGCGGCCTACGTTGCCATTGATCTGATGGGAAGTAAGAAGTAAGACTAAGAAAGTAATCTCAGGAAACCGAAAGGAGTTTTTACGAACAGCTATTAGCAATATAAATGAGCCTTTTCTCAACTTAGTTGGGACGACTTGGGAGTTTACAGAAAATGTTAGCATAGGTACTAATTACTTCAAAAACGAATTCAAGATTCTTCTGTAGCAAGCTTTTTATTGAATGAAATTTTGAATGCTAACAAAAAAAAATCGACTTCGGGTGGGACTCGCACCCGCGATCTTTCCTTTACAGGGAGAATGCTCTGACCGCTAAGCCTTCGAAGCCCGCACGAAACAGATCCAAATTCCTTTATACTACCGTCTTTTGGGGCGACTGTGGAGCCATCCACCGAAACTCATACGAGCTATCGGAACCAATGAATGATGTTACAACCATTTTTAAACATTGATTTTTTCCTTTCTAAATCGAAGCAAGCTATTTATTTTAAAATTGGTGTTAAGAACGTACGGTGAGCTCTCCTCTTCTCCACGTAATCCTTGGTGGTGGGTTGCTGTGGAACAAACAGCGCAGCGTCGCCTTGGCGCCTTCTGACCACGATACTTCAGGTTCAGGCTGCGGTAGAGCCACTGGAGGTACTGGTAGGTCTAGAGGTAAAAAAAGAACTTATAACCAGAGGTCACCTGGTATAATTTACTAAAAGAGATGTACGCATAGATTTAGCCTTTTTATACCAAATCTGCCCTGATAATTGCACTTGCAGTAATCGACATTTTTGAGATTTTCACTTTTTTGCAGAAATGGCATCCTAAGGACATAATCTATACGTAAAAAATATAATCTATAACTTTTTTTCTATTACAAACGTGTTTTTTAGGTACTATGAAACGCAGTACTTGCACCTAAATGTAACTTGTGCTACAAAAATTTGAAGCATTAAGCAGATCAACATAGTTAAATGGCAGCTCGTTGTCACTCAGAAGATCTTTTACGACGTTCAAACATTCTCGATCTCACCGGGTACGCGGTTATAGAGATTTGCTAGAATGCTCACACCATGGGCACCCATTGCCTTCCAAGCCTCGATAGGGACTTCGTCGGGTCCCACAGCTTTCTGGTTCTTCATGCGGCGAATGGCAGTCTCGACTTCTGCAGGCGTAATCGGTGGCACTATTCCTTGATTCGGAGGGAGGTCTGGTGGCTGCACCTCTTTATGCTGCTTATTCAGCAGCTGGTGGTAGATGGGCGCCATCTCTCCTTCACCGCGACTTTCTCGTACAACAGATTGCCCCCAGGGTCTTGAATGCAGCGGCACTTGGATAGGCCCTGTGCCGCTTTGGCCCTGGACCGCGCCAACTTTCGCCCCTCAGACGATTCCACTTGTAAACATCATTTTTGTACCATATTCAACAAATAAAGGACATTGAACTTTGAACTTTGAACTTTGAACTTTGAACTTTGAACTTTGAACTTTGAACTTTGAACTTTGAACTTTGAACTTGAACTTTAACTTTGAACTTTAAACTTTGGTATATAGCCGTTGCAAGTGGTCTCGTTTGGCCCTGCCTACGGCTCTCCAGGGGGCGAATTTGCATCTTTGTACGCATCGCGGTCTACGGAAGATTTGAACGCTTGCTACTTTTTATAGAGGGCTTTCTTGGCCCTGATATCTTTCTGGACTGTGTCGTTCCACCAACAAGTGTCCTGTGTCCCTGTCACACTTGCGTCCACCCTTAGACATACCGAGTGCCGCCCTCCCCGCTTCAAGAATAGCTGCCTGAATCCTGTCCCAGCAAACCTGTACTGGTTCGTCTACACTGTCTACAGCATCAGCGCACTTGTCACTGATGGCTGAGACGAGACTTTGGGACTTGACTTCATCAAGCGGCCACCACTTGATTCTGCGTTGGGCACGCTCAGCACGTTTGCCTTTGGGTTTCACGCGGAGGTCCATGACAAGGAGACGGTGTTGGCTAGTGAGACTCGCCCCGGGTATAACTTTGCAGTTGGCCACCTAGCTGATGCTGTGCCTCCTAGTGAGTAGGAAATCGACCTGGGTAGAGCGCCCCCCGCTCTTGTAGGTATTAAGATGTTTGGATTTCTTTTTGAAGTACGTGTTCACGATGGCATGAACGGCAGTCGCCCATGTTCTGAAGATGTGCTCACCCTCTGGGTTGCAACTTGCGACTACCGTATCCAAAGCCACCGTGAACACGCTCAAACTCCTCACACCCACGACCCACATGACCGTTCAGGTCACCACCCAGGACACCCTGCGACAGTGGGCTGTCACGACGCACTTCCCCGAGTTGGTCCCAGAATGAGATCTTTTCGGCTGCGCTACGCCTAGCCTGTGGCGCGTAGGCACTTATCAGGTGGGTTACAATTCCATTGATAAGCACCCTCACGACCATAAGTCGCAACGTCCGGGAGAGCACCACGAATCAGGTCCCCAATGTGCATGGAGCTACTGCCACCCCAACGAGTCTCCTGCAGGAATGCCACGGCCACTCTCTGCCTGCCGAGTACGTCAGCCAACTCCCTCGTGCGACCGGTCAACGTGCCAATGTTCCACGTTGCGAAGCAGAGTTTTTGGGAACTACAATGTTGGCCTAACATCTTTAGCCGTGCCCGGCTCAGGCACGGTAGCCCTAGCCGACTTGCGACACAAGGCGGGCGGCCCTCATGCGCACCGTTTTGCGGCGGTGCCCTACCCTCATCGTATTCCCTTATTCTTATAGCCATTTATGTTGTGATTTGGCATTTTTTGGCCTTTCCGGGGTAATTGCCAACCTCCAACCCCGAAGGGAAAGCCAGCGCCAGAGCCTCGTCGGTTCTTCAGCAGGTGCACCGGCTTGCACGTAAGGTTGGCTTGGGGCCCAAGATCTTGGTGGACCCTCTTGCACCTAAAAATTCTTTTAAATTAAAGCTCATAAAAACGTAAAAAAAACTGGTCATATGATGAAATTGTTGTTATTTTTAATTAATCCTAATTTATCTGGTCCGGTCAAATTCATCTGGGTATAAAAGCCAGATAAAACCAGACTAATGGGAGCCAGACAAATTAGAAATTTATAGTTAATCGAACCCTGCACCTTTATTTGTGAACAGATAGAATAAAAGGTGTAATTAACATGAATAGACAACATTATAACTTTTTTGACTGCCTCTGTGGCGTAGCGGTAGTGAACGCGGCCGCTACGCAGGAGGCGCGGGTTCGATCCCCGCTCAGTGTAAATATTTGTATGCATGAATATAAATATTTGCATTGGTCTGGGTGTTTCTATGTATAATATGTATGTATTTACAAAAAAAAAGTATCTAAGTATGTATATCCGCATTCTAGATTCCATAACACAAGCTAATTAAGCTTACCATGGGTCTAGATGGCGTTGTGTAGAATGTTGTGGAATATTTATTTATTATTATTTATTTATTATGACAGACCTTGGTTTAGTTTCAAAACATAACTAAAAACCCGCAATCCATGAAAGAATACAGATTAATTATGCGACATACGTGACAAACTCCCAAATAACAACTTTCAATCGTATTTTTTAACAAAATATAACCCTTGAACGTGCAAGTGTTCGATAGCTTGCTACTGACTGACGCAAACAATCACGAGTTGGTATTCATATAACAAATATTCTGTGTTTACATTGAAATTATGCTTGAACAAGATGCGCCAGTTGAATTATTATTTATTCACGATTTCCTTCTCCATGATTTAGGCAAAGTGATGTCAATAGATTTAATTTATAAGACCTTCATAATGTTTAGATTGGAAAAATGTAACCAACTGAGCTACATGAACCACGTCTTGAGCATTTGAAATTCTTCTATACAATCATCTTGGGGCGATTAATTTTTTCCAATCTATATTAAGTATCAATTGAATGAAATTTTGAAGCATTTGTTGTATTCAAGACCATTTTTTTATCAACACACCAACTTACTATAGGATCAAGGTCCATTTGAAGTGGATCGCAATCGGATGGTTCTACTATTATTTGACACAGTTTTAAGTCATCCGCAAACTGGTAAGCGCTACTATGTCTGATGCAGGAGATGTATCATTTATAAATAGGTTGAATAGCCAGGGACCCAAATAAGAGCCCTGAGGAACACCAGAGACAGCTGTGTATGAGTCGGGTTTAAAGCCCTTGATGATCCTGTCGGTCAAATATTATTGGAACCAGTTCAATAAAGAGCAGCACACACCATATGCATGTAGTTTTTTGAGTAATGTTTTGTAACAAACCCTATCGAATGCCTTAGCAAAGTTCATGTAGACTGCATCAACTTGAACACCTCCATCAACTGCATTATGATTTCGTTGTGATATTGGACCAAATTCGTACATGTAGACTGGTATTTAATAAAGCCATGCTGTTTTTCAATGAAAATCTGACTAGTATTAATTGTTCCTCAGGTAGGGGTAAATTAATGCACCTCGCAAAAATACAAAAAAATTAAATGGGTCTGTAATTACAAACATTTTCTTTGTACACATTTTTATGAATAGGAACCACCCTTAGCAGCTATACACAGTGGGAAATATACCTGTCGATAGGAACAGTGATAAACTTAAAGACAAAGCGCATCTCGGAATAAAATATGAAGAAAGTCCATTTCGTCCCGCCCCATTATTTATGTCAAGTCCTTTCTACTGTTTTATGACATTCTGTGCGTAAGATGAATCTCACCAATACTATTAGGTTTCAATTCTGCTCACAATAGATGAGGTGCTTTGATTAGATAGATCTGCAAACGTCGAAGGGAAGTAAGATGCAAATAAATTGCATAAGCCTGAACCGTCAGATACACTAATGCTGGCCAAGTTCATAGTTTGCGGAACTTTGACTGTGCTTGTTGCTTGTCTTTTAGCTTACCTAAATAAATAACAAATTATTTTGGATTTATTTTAATATTGTCTTCAACCTGAGTAACATAATTATTATAGTACCTATGTCGTTGCCATCTTTTTACAACTTTTGTTTAAAATTCGCAGGGATATTTCATCTAATGGATTTCTATAAACTCTATATCTGTTCAGCAAGTTGTTCTTCTCTTTCACTAGCCTTATTAGTTACCCGTTTAACCAGGGTTGATACCTCTTTTTTGTCACAATTAGTTTTTGGGTTTAATTTTCTATAGTCTGTTCATTTTAAATTTTGTAAAATAACATTACCATAACATTTACACTTTCACATTGGGTGAATTTATTTAACCAATTCAGATCGTCGATCTATTAACCGTCTATAGTTCAGATCTATTGTTATAGTAATGGGCTTTATACAATTTTGGACTTCTTTATTTGAGGATTTCTTTGTATGTTCCAAATTGAAATCTCTTTTCCACCCGCTAAAAAGTTCTTAGGAGAAAAGAGCTATTTGCTCGTACTTATAGAGAAGCAAAGCGACACTTTTTGAATAAAAGGGATGAAAAAAACATTACGGGGTGCGTGCTTATATTTTTTTTTTTGTAATCATTCTAATAAAAAAATACATACAACTATCCACACCTGCTCTAGTGGGACTCTAGATTCTGAAGTCATACCAAAAGGAAACAAAGTTTTGATATTAAGTTTTTATTGTTCATCTCTTCAGAATATAACAAATGAGTAGATAGATAGGTATATACATTTTCTAGACAAATTATTAAATCTAGCCGTATCTGTAAGTTAGGCTGGCTAAGAAGTATAACTTGCAGATTAGGCTAAATAACGAACTTATAAGAAACCTGATGACATATCAATGATTGTATTTTCTATCATAAATATTATACATTATTAAAAATTACTCTAACAGCAGTATGTGACATTTTTACGTACAAATAGTACCCAAGTAGTAGGTCGTTAATTGAACGGTTAGTTAGTTTAATTTGTTAACTAAACTAACTAGCCGTTTAATTAACGGCTAGGCGTTTCATTAAACGGCTGTTTAAGCTAGTTGGCTGCGACAGATACACTTTGTAGTTCGATAACATCGATAGATAAACTCCTGAAACATTAACTGCACATCATTCTAACAATTCATATTTTATATAAAATTCAAATTACTACAATGTATTACAGATACTATTAGGACAAGTAAATATTACTATAACCTGAAGGGATTCTCGGCGTCCGCTTCTGCCACTTGAGGGTCTAACAAGCCCGCTAGTACACACGACTTACAGCAGAATCTGATAAAACATGATATTGTAAAAACATGGCTTGATTAACTCATAACATAACTCACTTAAGGATAAAATACAGATTAGGTCCGTACATATGAAATTAGCATTTTGTCGTACTGACCACTTTGATCTAAAATATTTCCTCTTTGGTTAAGAATTCCAAATTCAAAGGACATTATGCAAATTTTGGTCCTAAGTACCTTCCAATAGCTATGTGTGTAATATTGCTGGATAGGTATTTTTTATCTTAATAAAAGTTTCTATGGCGGCAAGTTCCTAATCTTAGTCCGTTCAGAGTTATTCTTTATTAAACATGGCGGTTTTAGCACTCAAGTAATTCTATTTATTTCCATTTCTGTACATACCATATACAACATGTAACTATAATATATGTAATTTATAAATATATAATAATATCTACGCTGCATATATCTGTCTGATATTAAACAGCCCTATCCCTTAGTCGCCTTGTTGGTACGACACCACATGGGAATAGATGGGTTGGCCCATATTCTACTTTCTAGTTCCAGAATTTTACTCTACACTGTTTTTACTAATAGCTTATCATTATACCATCCATAAATAAACAAAAGAACTTACTGGGAATAATACTTGTGGTAGCAGAAATTGCTTTGCACGATGAGGTCGCAGTTCGCGAAGAATGGATTGTCAACACATTTATCCGACAATGTTACTTCTGTGAAATATATTAATATATACATACCTACACACCCTCACGCTGTACGTGCTGCAGAAGCTGCATCAGGTATGATAGTGTGGAGGTATAATGTTCCTCCAACCAAAGGGAGGATCCTCCGACCAGGCAAGGTGATCACGCCTGGCGGGCCGCGGCCCAACGATTGTCGTTGGGATGTTGTATATAGCTTGTACCAGCGCTGGAACTTCACTTTCACGATTCAGGATTCGTAGTGACGTAGTAGTTCGGTTTGCTGTCGCTAGATGGCGCTGTGTAGGTACATGTGGTATCGCCACAATAGGAAGTCCATCCCCGTACATTTAAATTGTGGAATAAACTCCCTCCCGTGGTTTTTATAAGCGACTACAGAACGGGGTTCGTCAAGAAGGGCATTAGAAGGTTCTATTCGGGGTCGGCAACACGAGTTACATCGACGCATACGTCCATAGGCCACGGTAACCACTTTCCATCAGGTGGGCTCTACAAAAAATCCTCATTACTTCAAAAGTAAAACTCACCGGTTTATATAGGTTTGCAAAAAAGCGTTTTTTAAGATGACGGACACAGAGTAACACTCGCAATTTCATGCGACACATTTTTTTATACTTTAAAGACATTTTCTCAGACTAACGCCCAGTTTCTGAAAGGCTGATCAACGTCAAATCAACTAATCGGCTGTAAAATCTCTTGTCAAGTAGCAATTGGGTTGCTAGAATCGTGGTTAAATAGTTTAATTTGATCATCGTATCGGTTAAAATAGCTGATCAAATTATACTATTTAACCATGCTTTTAGCACTATTTAACCATGCTTTTAGCAACCCAATTGCTACTTGAAAAAATTTTTTACAGCCGATTAGGTTTTTTGACATTTTGAGTATTTATACTTAATTTGAGTAGGTATTACTTTATAAATTGTAAGTATGTAATCGAAACATCTTTTGTATATAATAAGGTTATTTTGTATAGAAAATTCTTGTCTGGTGCTAAAATAAAAATCCTGAGCTAGACTTGTATAGTAGTGCCTTTCATTCAGATGTTTATTATTAACTAGCTGTTAGCCTCGGTTTCAAGACCAAATTATATGCAGTTTCATACACTACTTTTTCTAATCTCATGAAATAATTCATATAACTTGCGGAAAATGACAGAAACGTTGAGTGCCAAAATCCATTTGCTGATCGCGTATGCGTGTTGCGCCGCGTCCATTAGGCCATAGAAGAACTAATGTAATTTTTTAAATTTTATTTGGTATTCCGTGCCCAAAGACATTTCATAACATAGACATGTCATATGCTTACAAATCAACGTAGAAAAATGTGCCGAACTCACACACACACATTTTTAATTCATCTACACTTCCCTACATAACCAATGGATTGAAAAGAGAGGACATGAAAAATACAATATAAAAGAAGAAGACAGCTATTGTTTGTCACTTGGACTTTAATGATAACAATGTACCAATCACAGTGCGGTTGCTAGTCGGTGACATAGGCTAACAAAATTATTGAAAAAGAAGGTACAGAGCTCTCTGAATTGAGGTTATTGCCTAATTTTGTTTAGACAAAGATGTTTGTTTAACTTTGTTAATGTATTATGAAAAAGCTAGGTATAATTTTTAAATTTCATTATTTTGTTGCTGTCAGTAGTACAATTTTAACAAGTACCTAAGTAGGTACTTGCCAGTAAAGTGAAGTTTGAGATAATTGCGTAATTTTGTTTAGACAAAGATGTTTGTTTGTCATTGTTATTGTATCTTCTAATATATAAAATTCTTCTGTCACGGGGTGCGTAATCGAACTCCTCCGAAACGGCTCGACCGATTTTGATGAAATTTTTTGTGCTTATCCGGTATCTATGAGAATCGGCCAACATCTATTTTTCATCCCTCTAAGTGATAAGGGTGCAGCGGGAACGGGATTTGAATACCACGCGGGCCGAAAATATGGCGGTACGAAGTTCGCCGGGGCAGCTAGTTAAGTATAAAAAAGCTAGGTATGTTTATTCTATTTCATTATTTTGTTGCTGCCAATAGTACCTACCTACAAATTTTAACAAGTAGGTACTTACCTAAGTAGATACTTGCCAGTGAAGTGAAGTTCGCACTTATTAACTTACTTGAACCACATAGTATTAGTAGGCAATTATAAAAAACAACAAATTAAAATTGGGAGGTAGTATGTAGTGAGTTAATGCCTACGATATTCTCATCTGTACTTTAATCTATGTTCGGATCACACACGTCCTTGTCGCTCACGCACCAAATTATATCATACTGTCTCTTTTTAACAATTTTAACTTGAATATTAAGAAAGTCAGAAATTTGGTCTTTATCAGTCGAAATATGTATTATTTCCATGTGATATGAAATCCCTTTTGATGTATTAACTTTAGAGTAATAGTTCGTGCAGTGTCTATAAACATACGATGGCATTTTCGTTATTTTTTTATGTCACTGATGCTTCCGCTCAACGTCCGGCCGGCGCCGCTCGGCACGCGGTACTAGAGGCAAACGTTCCAATTGACTCGTTTTCGAATCTTCACGATTTTCGCGCAATAACGAATCTACTTCTTTTTATATATAATATCTTTGTCCGTGCCTCAAGACCGTCATTAAAGTATTGTTTTCATTTTTTTGTTTATGTTTAAATATCAATAGTCAATCATCAGTAGTTTAACTATGCATAGCAATTCGCTAATAGTAGATGTAGGGAAAGGCAAAGGCCTGTGTCCAGCAGTGGACTGCAATAGAATAATTGATTGATGTTTAAATTCATTTCTATTCCTAAAAGCGATACGTGGTAGATATGAATCTAATGGTTGTCTTTTCATAGGCAAACAGACAAAATAAATAAGCAATCTTTCTTACCAGTGAAAAATAGGGGTCTTTCAGTAGTGGTACTGGTACTGGTGGTTGTGGTGGTCTCCAAAATGATGGATGGTTGGATGTATTTGATTGTGGAAATATTTTGACTTTGTGTGTGCTCTAGAGAGGCGCCATCGACCACCAACACGTCCCACCATGCTGCCTGCCCAATACCATTGTCAGCTTGACAAGTGTACTTTCCCAGAGTTTCAAAGGCAAGACTTTTTATGAGCAGTGAGTTTCCTCTAGTCTCGAAGACTTTATCATTAGAAGGCAACGTGCTGTTGTAGCGTGACCAATAGATGTCAGGAGTGGGGTATCCGTAGGCCAGGCAGCGTATCACCAGCGGCCTGTCCAACACACCGGTTATCACGGCGCTCTCATCACCAGCGATTCCCACAGCCGTCGTCCCAGGATCTACGTAGTGTACATATTTTAACCGAAATTTATTAATATAGATAAATTAAATAGATGCTAAGGACAACAGTTTGACAATAGAAGAGTATTTAGTATTACGTTGATATGGCAAAAAAAAAAAAATATCACATAACTTGAAGAGACTTCAAAGACTGAAGCCTATAGTGGCGGGTCACGGCCTCACGGGGCCAGCTATGAATATAACACTTACCTTTAACCACGAGGTAGAATTGTTGGGTATCAGAGTGTTGTCCATCGCCCACCGCGCAGCTGTACACGCCCGAATCGTTGCGGTACAGAGACACGATCTGCAGCGCGCCGTCCGACGTCAGCCTGTAGCGATCCGCGTTGACGTCGATCTGTTAGAGAATAATGTTTTCATCCCTTCTATATAGTATCACATCAGACTCTCCTTATCGCACTGTATTTAGGAGAAATTAGTCCCTTAACAAAAAAAATAAGAGTTTTGGTATGCTTCGGTCGCGCCCTGGGTCCTTCACTCATTATTTAGTACCATGAGTTGAAACCGGTCAGTTAAAAAAAAATAATCCTGTGGAAAAGTACAAGTGTCTTAGTCAATTTGTGTGGCAAGTTCCACCAAGTGCCATCGATCGACAGTTTCAAACAATTCTACTTTAATTATTTATATACGCTAAAGACGTTTTTCAACATACGGTGAGATTTCCTCTTCTCCAGGTAACTCTGGGTGACGTCTTGCCAGGATACAGACATCGCAGCGTCGCCTTGTCACCCTCCGGCCACGTTACGTTCGTGCTATTTGATAAAATCTCTGTGAATGTAAATAAATAACTTGTAATATACTAGTGAAAAGAGGTTACTATGACTTACGGACGAAGGCAACACTACTCGTGAAGCCGACTCTGTAAGAACAGATTTGCTGTGCCGTCAGTGCAGCAATGCAATTCTGTAAGCGCACAACGAGCACAACGTTGCGACAACCATGTTAGAGATTGTCATTGGTCGGACTGGGTGACGTCACTGGAGATCGACCAATGACAATCAATATCAAGGTTGTCGTAACGTTGTGCTCGTCGTTGTGCGCTTACAGAATTGCATTGCTGAAGATAAAGCAAAGCTTTTCCAGCCTTTTGTCTTCCCACTGACAGTACAAAAATTCTCCAGTGAGTTCTGGGTACCGTACTCACGGTTCGGAAAATCACGGGGTTTTTATAGTATTCTGAAATTAACTAATAATGTGCATTTATCTAATCATAAGTATTTAAACTCATTCTTCGATATTGCTGTACTCAAAATATAACAGAGTTAACCCCAACGACGTTGAGGTTAAACATTTTGTAACTTAATTACTTTATATTACATTGTGGTGATATACTTATAGACGATGTAAATAAGGAGCCTTTCTTACCGGTGGATAATATGTGTCTCTCAGTCGTTGTACTGGTGGTGGTGGTACTGGTGGTACTGGTGGTTGTGGTGGGTGGTTGAGTGTCTTCGATTGTGGAGATGTTTTGGTGATCTTCAATGTACTCTATGAAAGAACCGTCAGGTCCGTACGCGCGCACCTCTACTACCCATAATGCTTCTTTTCCATATCCATTATAGGCTTTACAAATGTACTGCCCCAGAGTTCCATTGGCCAGACTTCTTATAATCAGCGTGTGGCCTACGATATCGTAGACCTTATCGTTGAAAGGCACCATGTGGTTGTAGCGTATCCAAAAGACACCAGGAATAGGGTGTCCGTAGGCCAGGCAGCGTATCATCAGCGGACTACCCAGCTCACCGACTATCACTGTGTTTTCATCGCCAGCGATTCCCACAGTCGAATTCTCAGGATCTAAGTATCAACCCCAAAGTAAGTGTATCAAGATTAGAGTGCAACAGTATTCATTGTTACGTAAAACTATTTATCTGCATGTGTCAGAAATTGAATTCGATTTCGGTGTAAGGAAATATTTATTAATTCAAAGAATTGTTCTCATTGTTCACTTAAATTGTACCCAAAGGCCTCGGTATGAACAAAAACTCTTGTGTCTCTCAAAACTTGTGTCGACCATGAATGACATATGCAGCTAGCAGCATGGCTGCTGTTCAATTCTCTAAGCATACAGCGTCGTGCACAGCGCTGTGACAGCATTGATAAAGATTGTCATTGGTCGGACTGGGCCGACTGACGTCACTGGAAATCGACCAATGAGAATCTGTATCAAGGCTGTCGCAGTGCTGTGCTCGACGCTGTATGCTTACAAACTTGCACTGCTGAAAAATGTGTCACGTGGCTTGAACGACTTCTTTCATTGTACAAAGAGACTCGAGAGCCAGCTCTACAGTGGTGGACTACGGAGCAGGTTTGATCATAACACTCACCGTTAACTACGAGATTGAATTGCTGCGTATCAGAGTGTTGTCCATTGCCTATCACACAGCTGTACACGCCCGAGTCGTTGCGGTACAGAGACACGATCTGCAGCTCGCCGTCCGACGTCAGCCTGTAGCGACCCACGTTGACGTCGATCTGTTAAAAGGTAAAGTTTGGCAACTTACAAAGGAAACAAAATGAGATTTTAGAAACCTATGATCTCTACAACAATATTGCATCTGGTTGTCATCTCACTGTGCCTTACGATTCCTGTTACACGTCTACATAAATACTGACAAGATTCAAACGAATAGATGGTCATAAGAATTATAAAATCGGCCCACCGATATTACCTCTAGTACTACACGATAAAAGAGCAAATATACCTAAGACTATTAAACACTTTACCCTTCGCAAGCTCGTTGTATAGTTAGGAGAACGAAGCGCTACTGACAAACTGCGAAACTGAATTCTACTCTATGATACTATACAATGAAATCGTTGTTCAACATACTTTGAGGTCTCCTCGTCTCCATGTCATTCTGGGTAATATCTTGCCAGGATACAGACATCGCAGCGTCGCTTTGTCTCCCTCCGTCCACGTTACGTTCGTGCTATTTGATATAGTCACTGTGAATGCAAAATGAACAACTTACTTCTATGTCACAACCTTAAAACAACATTATTTATGTATTTCAATAAACTAATCGTTGGTATTCAAAGCTAAAAGTTTTAAGAGATACTTTAGATAGTTTAGATACAGAGAATACAAATAAGGATATTTCTTACCAGTGGATAATATGTGTCTCTCAGTATTAGTATTTGTGGTAGTGGTGGTTGCAGTGGTCTCCAAAGTGCTTGGTGGTTGGTTGTCTCCGATTGTGGAGATATTTTGGCGTTCTTCGCGGTTTTCATACTTTATGAAAGAGCCAACAGCTCCGTAAGCGCGCACCGTCACTGCCCATGATGCTGGTTTCCCATATCCATTATAAGCTTTACAAATGTACTGTCCCAGAGTTTCGTTGGCCAGACTTCTTATGATGAGTGTGTGTCCTCTGATGTCGTAGACCTTATCGTTGAAAGGCACCATGTTGTAGCGTGTCCAAAAGACACAAGGAACAGGATATCCATAGGTCAGGCAGCGTATCTCCAGTGGCATCCCTAGCTCACCGGTTATCACTGTGTTTTCATCGCCAGCGATTCCCACAGTCGTACTCTCTGGATCTATCGGTCCCAAATTAGTGTACCAAGGTTAGAGTATAAAATTCAAAATATTTATTTTGCATAAAAACACTGTTTATTACAAAGGTGTTATGGAATACATGTTTCAAGTATTTTTTGCCAAAATTTCAGCATGCAAAATGACAAATGTTAATTGAGAGTTTAATATGTAGTATTAAAAAAAGAAAGCATTATACATAATTATCAAGGAGAAGGAAATGATCATATTCTGTCCTCCGTGGTAATTATTATTATTATGTATTTTTATGTCAAAAATTGGTAAATTTTTATAGAAAGGTTATGAATGTCGATATCAAGAGAAACGAAAACTAACATTGAGGTAATTATATTAATTATAATAATTTTAATAATGAGGTCGACAATAATAATAATATCTGTATGTTATATAGTCAATTTTACGGGTACGTATTTGAATACCTAAAATTATAATACCTAAAGTTAAATAACCTAAGTTCAAAATACCTAAAATCTAAATACCAAATGGTTTAAAATACCTAAACCACTAATACCTAAGTACTTAATACCTAAATTTGAAATACCTATTGGACTAATTACCTAATGTTTCAAATGCCTAAAGTTAAAACAACAAAGGTTGATATACCAAAATTTAATATACCAAATGGTCAAAATACCTAAAATAATGCACCACACACCACACACAACAATATGTGGGTAGATCAACATAGGCCTCTCCCATAGACTTCCAGAATGACCGATCTAAAGCAGCCCGCATCCAGCGCTTTAAAAAAAGGGACACTGCCCACCCCGACTCGGATAGATTAGGTTAGAAGGCTAAGGCGGGAGCGGAGCGGAGCGGAGCACCCGCATTAGCCTTCGTGGTTATTTTTTTTATAACCACACAAACAAGGATTTGGAACTTCAGGATTGGAGCAGACAATCCTTGTATGAGTGGTTATAAAAAAAAATAACCACGAAGGCTAAGGCGGGAGCTCCGCTCCGCTCCGCTCCCGCCTTAGCCTTCTAACCTAACCTATCCGAGTCGGGGTGAGCAGTGTCCCTTTTTCTTTAAGCCGTACCACATATTATTTCTTAAATTGTCGGTATTTTAATTTTCAGTATTTAGACCTTTCGATCATAGGTATAAACATTCGGGATTTTAATATTCGGCCTTCCGTTCGTAGGGCTTATGAAATTCGATAATTTCAAATTAGGCATTGTAATACGTACTCACTATAATATCAATTTGTCATTTAAAGCTTTGGGTATTTTAAAAGTAAGTCAAAAAACCATTAGGTATTTAGATTTTAGGTATTTTGAACTTAGGTTATTTAACTTTAGGTATTATAATTTTAGGTATTCAAATACTTAGCCATTTTAAACTTTCGGTATTTTAAATTTAGGTCAACCCACCATTAGGTATTTAGATTTTAGGTATTTTGAACTTAGGTTATTTAACTTTAGGTATTATAATTTTAGGTATTCAAATACGTACCCCAATTTTACATATATTGTCATTTATAGGTGCAGGTAGTCAGAAAGATTGTAATAGCATTTATTAATTAAAATGTATTTCAGAAGTATCATTTCCTTTAGCTACTTTTGTAGTTTATTGTATATTATTGGGGCCATGTGGAATACACTTTTATACATTAAGGCAGTTTTGGAGTATTTTAATTTTTCATTACATTTCACTTCCCACACCTAAGGAAATTGTGGTCCACACAAACAGAGCCCACTCTAAGGTACTCGGTCCTAGGGCATAACAGGGCGCTGTAGACTGACTCTAAGCTGGCGCAGATTTCGGCAAGTGTAGCGGGGCTACAGGAACAGAGCTATTATTATTATAAAGCTCACCTTTAACCACGAGGTTGAATTGCTGCGTATCAGAGTGTTGTCCATCGCCCACCGTGCAGCTGTACACGCCCGAGTCGTTGCGGTACAGAGACACGATCTGCAGCGCGCCGTCCGACGTCAGCCTGTAGCGACCCGCGTTGACGTCGATCTGTTAGAATGTAAATTCTTAACATAGAGCATATTCACTTATAGGCTAAGGACCCGTAATGACGAGATCTACTTAAAAAAAATCGTATCCTGTAAATATATATTATTTTAAGCTACTCAATTGACTCAAACGAATAGATTATACTCGTAGGCAGCTAACGCTCACTCTGCGTTCATACCATGGACAAATTAAGTTTTAACAGAAAGATAGCGAAGTATAAAATACCCTATAATTACTCTAAAATCGTTATTCAACTTACGATGAGGTCTCCTCTTCTCCATTTAATTTTGTGTGACGTTTTACCAGGATACAGACATTGCAGCGTCACCTTGTCACCTTCCGGCCACGTTACGTTCATACTATATTGTGTAGTTGCTGTAGATTGAAAAAAAAACACCATATTATCTCACCAGAATGCTGGATAAAATTATCAATAGATTGACTACATTTGACATAGCTATTTAATACAATTATCGTTCGTACACACTTCCTGGTGCACATTGTGAACTCGCTTTATTTTCTTCTTTATTTACAACTTTAACTTTAACTTAATTTAATTCTCTTATATTCAATTTTTGCTATTTTATCTTCTCATCCACTGCTCCTTGCATGCTTCAATCAATAGGCTTAATTATGAGGTCTATAAGTCTAACTACTTACCCTGTGTAAGTGTGTAATAGTCTTAGGCAGACAGACCTCAAAGCATTCCTCAATGATTAATAATAATTTATAATGAAACGCGCCATATTAACTTAAGTTCATAATTTTATCACGCTATATTTACTTATATT
This sequence comes from Eilema depressum, assembly GCA_914767945.1. Lineage (NCBI taxonomy): Eukaryota > Metazoa > Arthropoda > Insecta > Lepidoptera > Erebidae > Eilema > Eilema depressum. The sequence continues at coordinate 15,079,791 of OU612031.1, forward strand.
TATCTGGGCCCCAGATTCTACCGTTTTTATGGGTGTATTTCCTCCATTCAGTACAAATTTTGCAGTGTTACTTGATGGGACAAAAAGTGTTGCATCCAGTAAAACTTGTGACACGTTAGGAATTTTTTTTCCAATCAGTAACAGTAAGTGTTATTGAATGGGAATACACCACAGTAACACTGCAAAAATATAATTTTAAACTTTTCTGCTGTGCTCTTAAAGTCTAAAATTAAATGGCATCTCAAATCAAATCAAATCATTTATTTTGTTGTTCTCCAAGAGTGAATGAGAAAAATTAATGAACTCTTTTTCATTTAATTTTGAACTCTAGTCTATATTAATAAACATTTTTGGCAGAGTCAGTAAAATTACTGGTTTTGCTATTACAAAAAAATTACAGAATCTGGTTCGTGGTTTATCTGATGATTTTTTTTGTCCTTTTTAAAATGAATTACCACCATGTAAAATCTAACCCATAAAACGTTATGGATTAGATTTTACATCTCGGGTAGGTATATGTGTGGACCTGCTATAACATTTATTTCTTATTCCTTGTCATATAGGTACGTTAGGTACACTTATTCTCTTGAGTTTTATAACGGGTATTATCGACACATAAAAATGTATGCACCAATTAAATAACAACAGATGAATCATGTATTACAAATACCAATCACTGGTTATCAAAAGAAAATCATGTAAGTAAAGAAAAATAAAAGGTGGTTTCACAGACAGTTTGTGAAAGCAATCTCAGACTTATTGCTTAGTAGTTAGAAGTTGTTAGTTGAAATAATTACAACTAACAACTTCTAACTACTGAGTTTTAATCTTCCAATAGCTTTATCAAATTCACTAACTAAAACCAAAACCTCATTAAGACTAAAGTTGTTATGAGCTGAAAATGGATAGTCTATAAATGGCAAAATGGGTATTGCTTTAAGTCATTTTGCAGAACTCGATGTGAGATTGATACAGGATCTCTCATTTTCAAAACTATAAATCCGGCTCTGTGTTGACCCAGTTATTTATATAGCTGCGTCGTGGAATTTCATATTTTCAAAAGGCCACATTCGCAAAACACGATATAGTTTCATGTCACAATATTTGTAGTTATAAGTCTCCTTTTAATCAAATATTAGGAAACTGCTCTTTTATATCAGAACGCATAAGTGTACAACGCCCTACTTAAAGATCTGTATCACCCTGTATAGAAATGTCTATGCGAATCAAACCTCAACAATTTTAATCAATAGAATATCGGACGGCTCATAGCAATGTGGAGGCAATGTTCTTCCAACCAAAGGGAGGATCCTCCGACCAGGCAATGTGATCACGCCGGGCGGGCCGCGGCCCAACGATTGTCGTTGGGATGTTCTAGATATATTGTACAAGCGCTGGAACTTCGCTTTCGCGATGCAGGAACTGTAGCGACGTAGTAGTTCGGCTTGCTGTCGCTAGATGGCGCTGTGTACATGTGGTATCGCCACAGCTAGGGGTCGCAAACCGGGATACCGAATTTCGAAAATACCGGAATACCGGGCCAAATTTAGGTCTAATTAATACCGGTATTCATTTCACAAAAACCGGGATATTCGGTATTTTCGGTTTTAGTAAAATAAATAAGAAACAAATAGAAAAAGTTACGCGCCGTCATCATCTTCATGCAAACGCAATTTCCTGATTGCATCCGTGGCCAAGATGACCTCAGAGCTCACGGTCCGCCTTCCGGCTCTTCCTCCTCTACTTCGCACGATCTTGGGCGTCCATAGTAGTGAGACCATTTGCACGCATGCCAACCTCCACGACGTCAAGCCAGGACTTCTACTTCTTCAGGCCTACCCCTTCTACTTGGACCCGGCGGGGGCGCCATTGCCAGGCATTTGCTACTCACGTAGCTCGGTGGTTGCCGCAACACGTAGCCGTACCAGCGAAGGCGGCTCTCTTGCATCTTATCTGCGATGTCAAGGACATGAAGGCTGCCGCGGATACGAGTTCCTCACGCGATCTTTACGCGTGACGCCACACATCCACCGCAGCATTTTCATCTCCATCTCCGTGACCCGCAGCTCTTGCTTATGTCGCTCCAGCAGCGGCTACGCCTCACAACACAACCGTGCAAGAGGACAGGCCTAATGATCGTGTAATAGACCTGTCCCTTCAACCTGATTGGCATCTTGGGATCACACGTGACGCCAGTCATTTCTCGCCACTTGGCCCACGCGGCAGCAATGCGTGCCCTGACGTGGTTGTCGATTTCACCGGTCACATGAAGTACAGATCCCAGGTACTTAAAATCATCGCCTATGCGGAAGGGTGTGGGATCTGTCGAGTTTAACGTCAAGTATTCTGTCTTCGCTACATTTAGCTTCAGGCCGCCGTTCTCAAGCGCCTCCTTCCACACTTTCACGCGTCGCACTAATCTGCTCCTGTCTGCGTCCATCAGTGCAATATAATCAGCATACATGAATAACTACGGCTGCTCATGTGGGTTTCTGATGCTGTCCGATAAAACGTCTAATACTACGCTGAACAAATAAGTACTAAGGACGGATCCTTGGTGTATCCCGACGGTGATGGGGAAAACTTTCGAGTCGCCAACAGCGGTCCGAACCACGAAACCGGAATCGTGGTACATGTCTCGGATGGTGTCAATGTAGGTCTCTGGAACTCCCTTGGCCCGCAGTGCCCACCATATCACCGCGCAGGAAACACAGTCGAAGGCCATCTGCATGTCTAAGAATAGGCAATGCAAGGGCGTGTTCTTCGCCCTGTATTTCCCCGCCACAATCCTTAGGGCGAACACTGGATCCATGGTCCCGTGCCCGGGACGAAACCCATACTGACACTCCGAGAGTGTACTTTCCTGTCGGATCTGGGAGGCGATTATCCGCTTATAGAGCTTCATGATGTGGGACATTATCTTTATACCGCGGTAACTGCCACACTCCTGAGTTACTATTCCTCCGCAAACTAACTTTATTATACTAAATTTGCTAACTTTAGCTTAATCCCGTAAATATCGAAAATACCGGATTATAGGTATTGGTCTAGAGCCAATACCGAATATACCGGTTTTGCTTAAATGATTCGGTATTGCGACCCCTAGCCACAGCAACTTAAGTATTTTCCCATAACCCAAGCTGAGTTGCTGAATAGGTATAATAATCCGAGAGCTGATACGATTTTTTGAGTACGTTCTTAAGGCAAGCTTGAAATTTTTGGATTTTTTTTAATATGTTTAAAAATTTGGGGGTTGATTTAGCCCCCGTCCCCACCAGCCAGGTCTGCAACTTCGTGTTGAGGTATAACAGAAGAGTTGTCTGACAAGTTTCCAGCTTGCCTCAAGAACGTAATCAAAAAATCGTATCAGCTCTCGGACTATAATGGACACTCACCAGTGACTACGAGGTTGATCTGCTGCGTGGCAGCGCTAAGTCCGTTGTCTGCCACGCAGATGTAGAGGCCCGTGTCGTTGCGGTCCAGTGAGACTATTTCTATTGAGCCTTCTGACGTCAGCCTGTAGCTACCCACGTCGCCGCTGATCTGATAGAATGGAAATAAAATAGTACTAGTTTTTACGAACAGCTATTTAACAATACATCTTTTGAGCATTTTCCCAATTCAGTTAGAGTCGACTTTCAATCTTAGATTTAGTTTATAGAAAAAGTGAGAATAGTATGAGTTACTTGAAGAACGATTTCAAGATTCTTCTGTAGTAAGCTATTCATTTTAAATTTGGTGTTAAGAACGTACGGTGAGCTCTCCTCCACTCCACGTAATCATTGGTTGTGGGTTGCTGTGGAACAAACAGCGCACCGTCGACTTGGCCCCTTCTGACCACGATACGTCTGGTTCAGGCTGCGGTGGAGTCACTGGAGGTCCTGGTAGGTTTAAAGACAAACAGAGAAATTAGTTATTTTTATAAGATACGTCTATCTTCAGCCCACCAAATGAAAGTAAAAAAGTAAAAAGCAGTACGCGAAATCTAGAGATCATTCGCCACCATGTTAGATGCCAACAATGATCGATAAAATAATGGTGTTCTATTTGATGCCCGATGGCTAATGTCTAATAGTCTTAAGGCTGAAGGTGTACCACCTGGAGTATGAGTAGTAGTGATGGTAGTAGGTGCTAAGGTGGAATCAGCGGGCTCCACGCACATTTTTTTGCAGGCTCTCATACAGCACTTGTCGATACCACGGCAGTCTGCGTCTTCATAGCAATCATCGTCACATACGAGGTCGTTGGAGAAGAAATCGTCTACAGGACACAGTCCCGGTTTTACCACTGGATAGAAAAAAGAAATATAATTAATTAAAAGTTCAAGCAAACATGGTAATACAAAGTAGGGGTACAAAACACAAACCTGGTCTGCACTCGGCGTCGTATTTTGGCTCCTGTGTAATAGGGTCCCTGTATGGAACCACCACGCATCTTTCAGTATCAAGACAATTTTCCAGGCCTGAGGCGCACGGGTTCACTTCCACCTTGCATTTGCACCTGTATGGAATAAAATTCTGTGTAAAATTAATCTTCTAACTTCGAGTTCGTCTTTTGTTATCTTGGCAAGAAACAATTACCTAGTATTATGCCACACACACATACTCATACCAATTTGATCGAACATCATATTTCTGTCCTCCGTGGATCGAACTGTTTGAAACTGCAAGTTTGAGGAAACTTTTTGAATTTGCCAGTTTGATCAAACTGTTGGAAACTGCCAGTTTGTAGTCTAGTAAATGAATGCTCACAAGAGGGGTGTGGATGGAAAAGTCGGCTGCAGAAATTTTGACTTAAGAACTTTGTTCGGACTAGTTAGGAGATAAACATACTAAAAGTCCTGACCCCTCCGAGGTGAGCCCGAGGGGGGAGGGGGGAAAGAAGGTCCCGTTTTTTGATTTTTTGCTTATATCTCGGAAACGGTGCTTTGTACGAAATTGTGTTGTATGGCATAATAAAAGTTAATTAAATTCTCTATAAATTTGTCTTTTGTACTTTGTATCTATCTCCAATCATTGCCTAGCTATGAGCTTCTAAAGGTGGTCGATTTAAAAAAAATCGGGCTCACCTCGGAGGGGTCAGGACTTTTAGTATGTTTATCTCCTAACTAGTCCAAACAAAGTTCTTAAGTCAAAATTTCTGCAGCTGACTTTTCCATCCACAAGTTATTCGTTTACTAGGCTATTGATTAAATTACTTGAACGTCTATGGCGGCCATTAGTTTAGTATCTCTTTAAAAATTTAACACACGCAAAGCTTCCACATTGCCAATGTAACTAATGGATAGCAACAGGCATGCCCCTTAAAATATTGAACCAACTGGCGAAATGTAAGCATAAAGGTACCTGACTACCTGATTTGGAGATGTACCACCGCAGTTAAAACATACGATAGTCAGAAAATTAAAATCTAAAACATACCATGTGCGTGATATGATCCATGCATTTCGATAAATAAAAGAAATAGCCTACCAGATCTAGCACTTATACCTTTCGCATCTATCAGGTCCAACGGTTCTCTCCATACCGAAATTACATCTCAGCCTGGCGCATTCCTCTCTTAACGGTTCGCAATCAATCTTGGGAGTAACGCACTGGCAACGTTCGCAGCCATCTGGAGTGCGTATATATTGTTTGTCGTAATCGCAGTTGAGTCGTGCACAATCATCAGCTTGGTAGGCAGAGCAGTCCGGTGACGCATTGTCGTCATCACCTGTAGCAATAATTGAAAAGGATCAGGACGAATGAAACCTTGGCAAGGAGGAAAACAAGAGCTCCCAGGCTCCAAAAATTGCAAAATTTGGCTGCAACCGGAATTGGGGCGTGAGGGATATGCCAGAGATAATCTCAACCTCAGCAATTAAAGACCCAAGAGCGCATGCGGTTTTAGTCGGTTCGAATCCCGCATAATCATCCTCGCTGCTCCCGGTAGGCGGAGGGAATTACCTGTGGCGATATCCACACTTAGAAAAAACTAAGATAGGCGCCCTGTACCCCAAGCACGAAGTCAGGTTCACAGTAGTCAGGCGGCCAATCGCAATGATTCGTTCTATCGGTACATTTACTTTACGAACTTAAACGCACTGAAGATAAACGCTTTTGAGGTAAAATGGCTACTTACTGTTTACAACTAGGTGGATTTGTTGTGTGGAAGTGCCAATTCCGTTGTCCGCAATGCAAATGTACACGTCAGTGTCGTTGCGGTGCAGGGATACGATCTTCAGCACACCTTCGGACGTCAGCTTGTAGCGACCCACGTTTCCATCGATCTATAGGGAGGTAAATGTTCGATACTAGACACATTTTCTTCAGTCTAATAAAGTATTAATAGAACTAGCTGTAACCCACGGCCCTTTTCAGGCGAATTTTTACTTATTACTCAGATCCTTACAGTCATAGCGTGATATTAGTTATATCTGTTAATTTTAAAGTCGTTTCGGAGCGAGAGTTTTTGGGCACAGTTTCGATAGCAAAATCGTCTGGAAGTATTAATTTGGCAAACTATTTTTTTTTTTAAACACCCATACATTATTCCGTTCATCTGTACATTATTTCCATACAAAATCATAAAATGAATACTCGTACTTTCAGACTATTTTGCTATCGAAACTGTACTCAAAAACTTTCGCTCGAAAACGACTTCAAAATCAGCCGGTATATACTTGAACCTCTTTAAGAAGGGCGATGATGTTTTTATTCTTAGTAGTCTAGTGGTATGATTTAGAAGTTATTGGGCTTATAGATATAAATATGGGTAGCCATCAAACTCACTGCTATTTCTCCTCTTCTCCAGGAGATCTTCGGTGGTGGGTTGCTATGGAACAAACAGCGAAGCTCTACTCCGGCACCTTCTACCCCTTCTACTGGCTTTTCAGGTTCCTGCGGCAGGATTGGTTCTGGAGGTGAAGTTGGTTCTGTGGGCATATACATAATATGTAATAGTAATAAATATTATGTGAGCCATATTAAATATTCTTATAATATAAATGATGACCTGAGAATGAGAAGTCAAGTCAAAAGTCGAATGAGACCACACTGGCAATACATAAGAACGTCTTTGACATTCTGACGCTGACTATATTTTTAATTGTATTTACTTAAATTACACTGATTTATTCGATTTACCCCTAGCCTGTTAGTTCAGAATAGGGGTCGCAATACCGAATCATTTAAGCAAAACCGGTATATTCGGTATTGGCTCTAGACCAATACCTATAATCCGGTATTTTCGATATTTACGGGATTAAGCTAAAGTTAGCAAATTTAGTATAATAAAGTTAGTTTGCGGAGGAATAGTAACTCAGGAGTGTGGCAGTTACCGCGGTATAAAGATAATGTCCCACATCATGAAGCTCTATAAGCGGATAATCGCCTCCCAGATCCGACAGGAAAGTACACTCTCGGAGTGTCAGTATGGGTTTCGTCCCGGGCACGGGACCATGGATCCAGTGTTCGCCCTAAGGATTGTGGCGGGGAAATACAGGGCGAAGAACACGCCCTTGCATTGCCTATTCTTAGACATGCAGATGGCCTTCGACTGTGTTTCCTGCGCGGTGATATGGTGGGCACTGCGGGCCAAGGGAGTTCCAGAGACCTACATTGACACCATCCGAGACATGTACCACGATTCCGGTTTCGTGGTTCGGACCGCTGTTGGCGACTCGAAAGTTTTCCCCATCACCGTCGGGATACACCAAGGATCCGTCCTTAGTACTTATTTGTTCAGCGTAGTATTAGACGTTTTATCGGACAGCATCAGAAACCCACATGAGCAGCCGTAGTTATTCATGTATGCTGATTATATTGCACTGATGGACGCAGACAGGAGCAGATTAGTGCGACGCGTGAAAGTGTGGAAGGAGGCGCTTGAGAACGGCGGCCTGAAGCTAAATGTAGCGAAGACAGAATACTTGACGTTAAACTCGACAGATCCCACACCCTTCCGCATAGGCGATGATTTTAAGTACCTGGGATCTGTACTTCATGTGACCGGTGAAATCGACAACCACGTCAGGGCACGCATTGCTGCCGCGTGGGCCAAGTGGCGAGAAATGACTGGCGTCACGTGTGATCCCAAGATGCCAATCAGGTTGAAGGGACAGGTCTATTACACGATCATTAGGCCTGTCCTCTTGCACGGTTGTGTTGTGAGGCGTAGCCGCTGCTGGAGCGACATAAGCAAGAGCTGCGGGTCACGGAGATGGAGATGAAAATGCTGCGGTGGATGTGTGGCGTCACGCGTAAAGATCGCGTGAGGAACTCGTATCCGCGGCAGCCTTCATGTCCTTGACATCGCAGATAAGATGCAAGAGAGCCGCCTTCGCTGGTACGGCTACGTGTTGCGGCAACCACCGAGCTACGTGAGTAGCAAATGCCTGGCAATGGCGCCCCCGCCGGGTCCAAGTAGAAGGGGTAGGCCTGAAGAAGTAGAAGTCCTGGCTTGACGTCGTGGAGGTTGGCATGCGTGCAAATGGTCTCACTACTATGGACGCCCAAGATCGTGCGAAGTAGAGGAGGAAGAGCCGGAAGGCGGACCGTGAGCTCTGAGGTCATCTTGGCCACGGATGCAATCAGGAAATTGCGTTTGCATGAAGATGATGACGGCGCGTAACTTTTTCTATTTGTTTCTTATTTATTTTACTAAAACCGAAAATACCGAATATCCCGGTTTTTGTGAAATGAATACCGGTATTAATTAGACCTAAATTTGGCCCGGTATTCCGGTATTTTCGAAATTCGGTATCCCGGTTTGCGACCCCTAGTTCAGAACAAGTGCCTGAAGGCTTTGAGACTGCAAAACAAACGATGCACTGGGTGCAATTATTATATCATCGTTATATAGTGTTAATTGGTTAATCTTTTTCACTTGTCGTTGAACTGAGCTTGAACAAAATCCTTGCTTAACACACGTAAAGTTCCAAATGCAGTTTTATTTAAGAGTTAGAGTTCCTAGATACCGTATGGTATAATTTCTACTCACCTTTAACAATCAATTCTATCTGTTGTGTGGCAGTTCCATATTCATTGTCCGCCACACAGATGTAGACGCCTGTGTCGTTGTGATGCAGAGACACGATCTGCAGTGCGCCGTCAGATGTCAGTCTGTAGCGACCCACGTTACCATCGATCTGGTAAAAGAACGTTAGAAGGACTCTTTATTGAAGAGTTTAATTGCATAACTTCCAGCTTGACAGCCATTTTCAGGAAGAGGTAGGACACGATTTCGGACTGGGAAAGTACCTCTGCCCTACAGAATACCGCCGTTAAATAACCTTGTCTTGTTCCCGGCGATGAATAGGGTTCACTGAGAGCTCACTGGAGAGATTTTGTGCTGTCAGTGGGAAGACCAAAGGCTTGTCCTACAATATCTTCCGCGCTGATGGCACAGAATCTCTCTGTTCTTACAGGGTTGGGAGCACGAGTGTGACTCCCCTGGTGTTGCAATAGTCTATAGGCCACGGTAACCACTTTCCATCAGGTGGGCCGTGTGCTTTTCTGCGACGTAAGTAGTATTAAAAAGAAGCTCCAGTGCACCGTATGACGTCAATGAGGTTCTACATTACTTTAGATCTAATTTGAAGGGTCACAATCTTACTCAATACTCAATAGGAGGAGGAGGTTATGTCGGACTCAAACCGACTAAAACGCACGCCGTCTGTGGGCCGTCGGTTGCCGGAGGTGAGAATGTCGTAGCCATATCCCTCGCACCCCGGCGGACCCAGGGCCATATCTCTCGACCTCATCCGGTGTGGGGACCGCGGAGTCCCCAACTCGCCCCCGAGTATGGGGAGGCACGCAATGCGCGCCTGCTTCTGCTAGGGTAACAGGTGGCTCCACCCGTCACCCCCAGGCCCGCGCTCATGGGGGACGGAGGTCATTCAGCGACCTGCTACGCCCGAGTTCGCATTACTTATTTATGCTTCATGCACAGAATACAATGGCACACTTATTGCCGTAGGTATTCTCTATCAGGTGACAATAGATGCAGAGGTATCGAGGAGATATTGCCGAGCTATCACAATCTTATTAATCAAAGTTTATTTGCGGCCAGCGCAAAGATTTAAAATTAGTTCTAGTTTCCTTAACAAGGTGTAGAGCAGCTAGCATCTGGAACTCACAGTAATACCTCCCTTCCTCCAGGTGATCTTCGGTGGTGGGTTGCTTTCGCACAGACATCGCAACGTCACTTCACCACCCTCAGTTGCTTCCACAGGCTTTTCTGGCTCTGTTGGTGGGATTGCTACTGGTGCTGAAAGTGCACCTATAAGATTAAACATCTTTTGATATTAACTTGGTTACACTATGAAAATAATATTGATATCAGTTCATCATTATTAGCTATATTATAGCTTATTTAGTTTTTTAGGAAGTTCTGTGCAAATATTTCGACCCCGTTCTCAGAACCCATGAGAACCTATTTTCGGGATATAAAGTATGTAAGTACCTACCCTGTGTTAATCTGTTAAACCTTTAGACCGAAAGGACCGAAACTGAAAGTTTGTCATGAAGTTATTCAACCACGAATAACTTCATGACAAACTTTCACATTATTTATAATATTAAGTAGTAGGATACAAACCTTGCACTGGGTGACAGTAGTAAGTACAGAACTCCTTATTGGGGAAGTTGTTCTGGTTGCCACCGCAGCCATTGTACGTGAATGTGATACACTTGCCGAGTTTGCTATCATAAGCGTATCGCGTTTCCTTTAACGCGAGTGAGCAAATGCTGCCCGAATCGATTTCCAAGAAACAGAAAGCTGAAACAAATAATTGCCAGATAATAAAAGTAAAATAACATTATGTAGGCTTGTTGGAGCCAGCTAAGATCTTTGGAGACAAAGATAACCTCACTTGCAAGTGGAAACATCTACTGATTGATCAGTTGGTGCAGGTTTTCTTCACGGGCCAGGGAAAAGATCACTCTAGTAAAAATAAATGAACCTAATATTATAATGGAGTAAATCCTACAAAAGCTACAAAGTGTTATCATTGGATGCAACCCAGATTAGCATCCAGATGAACACAAGGATAGGCTTGCAGGATCTTTACAAGCACATGCCGATATCTTTTATAGAGTGTTCATACCCAAATCCCAGATTATTCATAAATTATCACTTAGCATCGAAACTTTAAAAACATTAACTCCCACGTGGGCAGGTACTTTCTGTATTTTAGTGGTTATATAATATTGTAATGCGCTGACCGATACTACATTAAAATTCTTAAAAGGCTCTTGCATCCGTAGGTAAACCTGACAAAGGACCTGGTACCTTGCACACAAAAACGAATATATCCCTGAAAATTATCTCGATCTTGGTACCTATTTGGAGACATACATACCGGTCAATTGTTCAAAAGGATCTACAGTGCGAATTAAAGTGTACAAAATAATAAGGCCTTACAATTTATGTCTGATTCAGGTGACGGAGCTGGCGGAGCAGTTTGGTGTGTAGGTGGAGTTGGCTTAATTGTCGTAGTAGTAGTAGTAGTAGTAATGGGTTCGGAACACGCGTTGGAGCACTCTATCTCAGAATCGAAGTTGTTCTGGTTACCGCCGCAGCCTCCGTAGTAGAATTGACGACACCTAGAAAATAATCGACTATAGGTATAAAGAATTTCTGTACGTAGTCTAAGTTTTTCTTCACGTCATGTGCGTTTTTGCTTTATATTCTTAAGTGTTAGTACTCACCTCTGGATCCTTGTGTCATAGAACCATTTCTCCCGATATTCGGAGCAATCACCCCTTGCAGCAGGCAGTGTGCATTTGTCAGGCACTGTGAACATTACAGTATGAATAACTAAATTGTTATAAATTACAACCGGAAAAGTTAGTATCCAGGACAATTTAAAGGTAAGTAACTCAGTTGTTCCGAGTTTCATGCCGAGACCTGGATAGCGGCTGTCGAGTAATGGTCGGTACCGGTTCGGTTGGACCCGGATAATAAATATTCCAGCTAATCACTAATACCACCTTGTGTTGCATCAGCCCTCACCTCCACCGTCAGGAGTGTAACCCTACCTTTCCAAATTTGGTAAGATCCTATCAATGCCGCTTTGGATATTCGATTTATTAAAGAGCTTATCAGCTCTTGGCAATCCGAGGTCTTTAAGTAAGTTGTACAGGGATTTAGGTGGAATTCCCCTTGCTCCTACTTCTACGGCGTAGAGTTTAACCACGTAGCCATTTTTGGTCAACTCGTTAGTCAAGTCAAAGTATTTTTTCATCTTAATAGCGTGGTCTTTAGGTATGTTAGTTTCCCACGGTACTGTGAGTTCTACAAGCACTGCACGCCTATGCGATCGTGAAAAAAAGAATATATCGGTTCTGTATGACGAGGCACAGATATCGCAGATTTAGGCGGATTTAAATCAAACCCTTTAGTCGCATTATGTCCAATTCGCAAAATGTCCAGCGGGCTCAAATTGTCCAATTCTCACAACGTCCAATTCGCAAATTGTCCAATTCTCACAACGTCCAATTAGCAAATTGTCCAATTCTCACAACGTCCAATTCGCAAATTGTCCAATTCTCTCAACGTCCAATTCTCACAATGTCCTATTCGCAATTGGTCCAGTTTGTAAAATCATTTGATTTCGTATTTGACTAAATTTAATAAAGTTCTGCATGGTTATAAAAAAAAATAACCTTCTAATCTATCCAAGTCGGAATGAGCAGCTTTCTCAATCTCAATCTTTCTGCCCTCCCTCCGCGCCTCCGGTTTTTAAATAGGTACCACACTAGTGTAGGGCTAGTACCACGGCAAGTCGTGTTCAGCTTAATTTTTATACGTATACATTGGAGATAAATTAATTATTTGGTTTCAAAAATCATTAATTACCTACTCCCAAAACTCTTTATGCGCGATATGGCAAATCAAAAATTTAACTTTTATCTATTTTTGATACAAATTTTCAATTCGAACTATGAATTTTCGGAAATTTGAAATTCGGAATAACGTTTCTAGGAGTGGGTCTTAGGGCCAATAACACTACGGATTTTTAATATTATTCGTACAAATGAAATTCGGGAGAATGAACATTCGTATTTATGTCTTTCGAATAAATAACTGTCGTGATTTTAAATAGGTACTCGGAGTGTTGTTTCTTAGGAATTATAATATTCGGTATGTCATTGTATGTATGTGAAAATCGGAATATTGAAATTCGGAACTAAATATTTCGGAATTGTTGGGTATTCCCCTGTTAACTAAACTAACGGCCTGAATGATATTCAGCCATTCAATTAAGCGGCTAGGCAAATGGATTCGATAGATGACGTACTTGCCTAGCCATTTAATGAAACAGCTAGGCAAATTACTTATTTCTGCACGGCTATAAAAAAAAATAACCTCGAAGGCTAAAGCGGGCATTAGCCTTCTAACCTAATCTATACATGTCGGATTGCGCTAGCCTTCTATCTCAGAAGGTTGTCAAAAACGCTTCTCGTAATCAAGGAGGATCCCTAATTACGAACTGGACCAATTGCGAATTGGACCAATTGCGAACTGGACCAATTGCGAACTGGACAAATTGCGAACTGGACCAATTGCGAACTGGACCAATTGCGAACTGGACCAACTGCGAACTGGACCAATTGCGAACTGGACCTATTGAGAATTGGACAGTTGGACATTTTGCGAATTGGACATAATGCGACTAAAGGAATCAAACAATGTGAGCGAACTAGGTACACGATATGAAAGTCAACCTGTAAAGGTTTTGCATTTTTACTCATTTTGATATTTCGCGTGTGAGTCTCTTTCATTACTCTTCTATATAATTGAAAGGTGCTTGGTACTTACCGTAGACACTGGGGCATATTTGTTCACAAGTTTCTCTAGTATCGAATCTGTTCCTATTGCCGCCACAGCCAGTATAGTAGAAGGGCACGCAATGGTTCTCGGTCTGACTGAACGACCATAGAGCCTCCTTCTCCGTACAGTTGCCGGCCTCTTTCTGCTCAGAGCATACAACTGCGATACGCACCAATGTTAGTTCAAGATGCCACATGCTCCAAATACAGTAGGAATAGTAGATTGTTAACCGAGGGTTGAAAGAATCAATTCCCGAGGTATTTAGACCGGCTATGGTCCGAGTCGGAACTGATTCTTTTACCCGTGTTAAACACTCTACTTTTCATTTCGAATATGAGGAAAATAAAACTAGTTGTTTATCTAAACTATTTATTGATAATAATAATATTAGTAGTACCTATTTAATATTCTTCTCTGCTCGCCACTTCATAAAATCGTTGTGTTTATATATCTTTCTTTTGAGATTTTTGGCGAAAGATTTTCTATAACACAATTTGCTCATCTTTAATTGAATCTGGGTGTCAATATTTCAGAATCGCTCAAACTCATTTTTAATATTCAAATCTTACCATTTTTTTAATTCCGTGACAGATACATATCAGATATCCCGCCAATTTATGTGGACTTTTTAAATTTTAAATATGTGAATGAATCTTAGGTTTTTGCATTACGATTTGCGAGTATGTTGTGTGTTGTTAGGTACCCCCAGCAATCATATATTTCACGTGACGAACGTATCAATGAGTTTTGTTTTATTTTATTTTTTCTTGATGTTTCTAACTTCGGTGGTGCAATATCGGTGGTGTCGGTGGTAGGTTTATTGTCACCGATATTGCATCAATACTAAAATGGCTATGGGTTCACATAACTTCGGTGAGATATTTACTCAGAAGGTAGAGAAATATATAGAAAGAAAAAAGGGGAAAGATTTTTTTTATCGCTGGGTGAAATGACTCCACGTGCACGAAGATTGAAGCAAAAAATAAACAGAGCTAACTTTAAAGCATTTTGTGAAAGAAAAAAAATACTCAGTTATCACGCGAGGCCTCCACTAGCTTGGGATCTCACCAGTGAGGCGTAATCCTCACTGGTGAGATCCCAAGCCAGTGGAGGCTGAGCACATAACTCCAGTCTTCAAAGGCAAGAAATCGGTGTAAGAGTGTGGCAGTTACCTGGTATAAAGATAATGTCCCACACCATGAAGCTTTATGAGCGGATAATCGATTCCCGGATCCGACAGGAAAGTACACTCTCGGAGTGTCTCGGATTTTTGGTTTCGTCCCGGACACGGGACCATGGTCTCGGTGTTCGCCTTAAGGATTGTGGCGGAGAAATACAGGGCGAAGAACACGCCCCTGCACTGCCTATTCTTAGACATGCAGGAGGCCTTCGACTGTGTTCCTCGCGCGGTGATCTGGTGGGTTCTGCGGGCCAAGGGAGTCCTAGAGACTTACATTGACGCCATCCGAGACATGTACTACGATTCCGGTTCTGTGGTTCGGACTGCTGTTGGCGACTCGAAAGCCTTCCGCATCACCGTCGGGGTACACCAAGGATCCGTCCTCAGTCGTTACCTGTAGATGTTTTGTCGGACAGCATCAGAAACTCACATAAGCAGCCTTCGTAGTTGCTCATGTATGCTGATGTTATTGCGCTGATGGACGCGGACAGGAGCAGATTGGTGCGACGCGTGAAAGGGTGGAAGGAAGCGCTTGAGAACGATGGTCTGAAGCTAAACGTAGCGAAGACAGAATACTTAACGATAAACTCCATAGATCCCACACCCGTTCGTATAGCCGATGACTTAGTCAAGCGCACGGATCAGGTAAAGTAGGTACCTGGGATCTGTACTTCATGTGACTGGTGACATCGACTACGACGTCAGGGCACGGATTGCTGCTGCGTGGGAATAATGGCGAGAAATAACTGGCGTCACGTGTGATGCCAAAATGCCAGTCAAGTTGAAGGGGCAGGTCTATAAGACAATCATTAGGCCGGTCCTCTTACATGGTTGTGAGGCGTTGCCGCTGCTGGAGCGACACAAGCAAGAGCTGCTGCGGTGGATGTGCGGCGTCATGCGTAAAGATCGCGTGAGGAACTCTCAGATCCGCGGCAGCATCCATGTCCGTGACACCGCGGATAAAATGCAAGAGAAGAGGTGAAGAGATGCGGAGAAATGCCTGGCAATTCCGCCCCCGCCGGGTCCAGGTAAAAGGGGTAGGCCCAAGAAGTCCTGGCTTGAATCGTGCGAAGTGAAGGAGGAAGAGCCGGAAGGCGACCCTGAGGTCATCTTAGCCACGGACGCAATCACTGCAATCAGGAAAATGCGTCTATATACAGATGATGAGTACTGAGATGCTTTATGATACCGCCACAATGTCCTCCAGTTGTGTCCAGCTCTAAGATCAGAAGATGAAGCCAAAAAGTTCATATGGTGGAATGAGACGAGGGAGATCTCCATCGAAAGGTCGACATTCGAAGTTGTTCACCATTGTGTACCTGGAGTCACCAAAAGGATCCCATCGGGTGGGGCAAACTTGCCTTTGGCAGCTTTGGCAGCATGATGTAGCATCTGCATCATGCATCCGAGCCGTTTGTACATATTGTTTAATAAATATATCACAATTTACAATTTTGGTGTGATGTTGCACTTTTGGTGGAAGGTCTGCAATTTCAGTGTAAAATTTTAAATTTCGGTGGGTTGACAATTTCGGTGGTTGTTCTATTTCCATAACAAATGCAGTTAATTGTTTCCCTCTGAAAATCTAGAATACCTACTGATGTGTTCTAAAAGAACTCCATAAAAAATTTTCATCGGAAAACCTATGATTGACAAATACTACCGAAATTAGCAAAAAATTAGGCATGCGTGAAATTACCCCACCCAATAATCAGATCAAAACAACACTAAGTAGTTTCCGAGTATGATAAATGAAAAATAAGTTTAGTCAGTAAAGATACAAAGAAAGGTGTAGAAAGAAGTTAGTGAATGACGACTTCCAGTTTAAACAGATTTTTCTTTTATTGATCACTAATTCACTACCTATGACGAATCTAGGGGTGAATACTAATTAACTATATTTGATAAGAAAAGCAAAAAAATAACTTAATTTACAGACTTACTGATTTATTAGTAGTCGGTGCTTAGCCCAAGAGGCCATATTTCAATTGATTGCATCATAGTAGTTCAGACACAACAAATAAAGTTGGCTAGCACCGACTTCTAATAAATCAGTAAGTCTGTAAATTAAGTTATTTTTCGTTTTCAGTGCCTATTTTTCGTTTCTTGAAGTCGGTTACTTTTTTTTTTAAATTAATTTATTTTTCTCTTTTTAGTGAGTTTGTACAGTCTCACGACTGTACAACGTATGTATAGTGACCTGACTGTACATGCGCTGCTGACGCTGCACTACAGATCGAACCGGCGACACGCGTCATTATTTGTTGCACAATACAGTGTATTTAAATCGACCACGATTCACTTTGACTACCTCAAAAGTATGCCAAAGCGAATACAAAAAGAATTTTTAAAATCAATGCATATACACCGGAAAACTAGCTGAATATTCTGAACACTTCTGCGTACCCCTTCAAAGGACTCAGGCGTGATGTTATGATGTGTAATGGCAGAAACATTGCAATAATATGCGATTGCTGCTATCGCGGCTGATTTCCTGGTACTTTTTGAAGAGTTCCTTGGTCTAATCTCGGAAACCCATCATCAGATCTTTACGAAATTCAAATGGGACCATTTCAGAATAATCTTCTTACGAACAGAAAAAGAATTTAGAAAATCCGTCTAGAATTTGCTTCACAATCGCGTAACAAACATACAAAAAAAAATAGGGTACGATTTGAGAACCTCCTTTTTTGAAGTCAGTTAAAAATTAATGTTATACCCATTTCTTTCATAATAAATGCTTTTTTATTTAACCCTTTTTGTCCGACTACTGGACAAAGGCCTCAATAAATTTTTATGTCATTTTTTAAGTACTAATCTAAGAATAGCGAAACTATTATTAACTCCCATTACAATTTAAAAAAAAATAAGCCTAAAAGTATATTCTATATAATAAATGGATGAAGAAGAGCAATAGAAATCTCATCCAAACTCAAAGCTATTTAAAGTTAAAGGGCCAACTAATAATTCACCAAACTATGCAAATATGTTGCAAAAGTTACAAATCAGTAAGATGTCTACAAGCAAAAACCCAAACATAATATATTATTATCTAAGAATATACAGTACATATTTGTCAAAATGGCCAATTTTGCTATTCTGATAAATTCTGTACCTAATTAACAATTCCTTGTAACCAACCAGTGCTATTAAGTCAAGTATATTTCCTGCAATACTCACCGCTATGTGCACTACAGCGCGTCTTGCAGGCATATTCGGTCATGAACCGATTGTTATTGCCCTCACAGCCACCCCAGGCGAATTGCTCGCAGTTTTGAGACTCGCTGTTGTATCCCCAACGTTTAAAGTTACCGGCGCATGGACCTTGCTCGGTTGGCAGGTTGCACGTGTCTGAAAATGAAATCTGGTCAAAACAGACTACAGCACGCAACGCTTACCTACTAGATATTGGATGCTCCCAATGTGAAATATGGGCTGGTTTTATTTGTTATTTTGTAGTCATGATACAAAAATATCAACCTTAAACGCTGATTTTAGACCTCATTTATTTAGGTACTAGCTTTTGCCCGCGGCTCCGCCCGCGTGGATGTCGGTTATCGCGACCAAACATAGCCTATGTCCTTTCTCAAGGTCTATTCTACCCCTATACCAAATTTCATCAAAATCGGTTCAGTGGTTTAGGCGTGAAAGCGTAACAGACAGACAGAGTTACTTTCGCATTTATAATATTAGTATGGATTTAATTTAAAAATATGCTTACTGGAGTTTTATTCTAATTGACTAGGCTTAGTAAGTTAAGTAATGTATTTTAAGTGGATTTAAAACCAGTACAAATTCTTATTTGAGACGTACCTGTGGTTCTGTCAGGTTCACACTGTGTTTGACAAAGTTCTCTGGTATCAAAGTTGTTAGCGTTGCCGAGACATCCTCCGTATCTGAATGGTAAGCATTGCTCCCTCGTAGTGTTAAAGTACCATCGCACGTGGTTAAATTCACACGGACCGCTCACATCTGGTAGCTTGCAGGCTTCTACAGAAAGAAGGGAAGAAACATGAACGTAGATAGTTTATGAGAGGTATAAGACTTCTTTCTGGAATGTTAGAGTATCGAGTTTCAGCATAAGTAATAGATAGATACTCTCTTAATGTAGTCATCAACTGGAGTACAACTTTATTACGAAGAATTCAGGTACTTAGTTCATTTTTAGCTTTATTTTGTCCTCTTGCTTCATGTATCAGATAATAAAAATTCCTTACCTTTAGGACCTGGATTTACACAGATGCCTTCGCACTCTTCCATAAAACCAAATCTATTACCATTGCCTTCACAGCCTCCATACCAAAATTGAGAGCATCTGCCAAAGATAAGATTGTAGTACCACATAGCCGTGAAATTAGTGCATGGTCCAGCATCCGTAGATAAACTGCAAACCGCTGTTAACAAAGAGATTGTTTTGTCAACGTAGTTAGTTAGTTTGGGCTCCTCGTTTTAATTTACCATAGAATATTATTTGAGGTTTATAAGTGAGATTTATTTCTTTAAGTAAGTTGTAAAGAGTCTGCGGAAAACCATTCTTGCATATTAATTGCCTACCTTGTTTATTTTCTGGTACATCGATGCATCCAACGAACTTAGGTCCTGTGGCTTCTGTTTGTCCATCAGGACAACATCCATACTTGCTACTAGCACAATCGCATCCAGCACCATTGGGTCCTGTAGCAGCAGTTTGTCCGTCACCGCAGCAGCCGTGTGTAGAATACTGGCAACGACAACTCTGTTGTTCCGGTGAAGTTGCAATAGTGACTCCATCAGGACAGCAACCAAACTGGTAAGTTTGGCAGCTGCAACCTTCGAAGTTTGGTCCTGATGATTTTGTGTGCCTGTGGAAAAAAGCTTAACAGTATTTAAACTATTCGAACCCAAAAACGCTTTTGTCCAAAAAAATCTCGAAGTTAGTTTAATAATATTACCAGATTCATAGCCCTGTAAGATCTATAACGCCTAAATATCCAATGACAATAAGAATGTTTCTTTTAGAGAAAGAAAAATTGTTTTTATTTAGACTTCCATAACAATCTTACCTATCTGGGCAACAGCCGAACTCGGTATATTGACAACCACAACCCTCATTCTTGGGTCCTAGAGCGGCGGAAACGTTGTCAGGACAGCATCCATATTGCGTAGACTGGCACCCACAACCTATGCATAGATGTTTGATGAATCAAAGAATCAATTTCGTTTATTCAGTTTAAGCACATAAAGAGCATATAATATATGATCGTCAAAATATTACAATTATGTCAAGAAGCAAGAAATAATAAAGTATAATAATTAATATTAAATAAAGTAAAATAAATCATTTGAAAGTTATTCTTTCACTGGTTCGGGAAATTGGTTCTACTGAGAAGATACCAGCAAGAAACTCAGAGCACTCGATTATCCTTTTTTTTTTTTAATATAATTTTTATACAATTTATAATGTGCGAGCAAGCAAGTGAATTAAGTTAATACATATGTATCTAATATTTAAATGATGCATTTTCGTTAGAAGATAGACAGTTTTAATAAATTGAAATAAAGCTACTTATTAACCAATAACACCAACAATTCATCATTATTCGGTTACTTTGAGATGAGTACTTACACTTCAAACTATGTGACACTCCAGTCAACCCGCGACCATGACTGCTGCAAAGTAGCCGAAACATCGGGGTAAAAGTAAATAATAACAAAAATATTGCGATAGAATTCGTTAAAACGTAGTTTTATTTCAATGAGTGAGATTTGCGTAAACTGCAGACAGTTTCAATAAATGTGGTAAAAGCTACATTATCTATTTCGATTTACTTAGATAGATTTCGAAATTATAAAATTGCTTCTATTTCAGCTGTTGTGAGTTACCTTCAAGGTGAGGACCTTCAGCAGCTTTACGGTTATCAGGGCAGCAGCCAAATGCGGTCAGCAAACAACAGCCCTCATAGTTGGGCCCGTGAGCAGGCGTTTTGTTGTCCTCACAACATCCATATGAGGAATTCTTACATGCACCTTGACAACCTTCGTTACCTTTGCCCTCAGCTAAGAAAGGATGTACCAAATTTATCTCTTAAGAATAAAATTGATATAAACAAAAAATATGTTTTAAAAAATTACCTGCTAAATTACCAGTATCAGGACAGCAACCAAATTCAGTAGTGTTGCACGGGCACCCTTGCTTGTCAGGTCCTAGAGCTTCGGTTTTGTTGTCATAACAGCAGCCAAATTTATAAATTGTACATACTTCTAGGTGTGAGGATTCAGTAGTAGTAGAGGTAACGACTGCACTGGAGGTAGTAGCTGTACTTGAGGTAATGCCTTCACTGGAATTGGTGCTTTCACTCGGTTGGGTAATAACACTTAAGATATCACTACCGGTGCTGTCTTCTGTTTCAGTAACTATGTCCGTCCTTGTCACCCTTGTTTCTTCTGTCACAGATATACATTATTTCAAAATAATTATTCTTGTTACAACTTTATTTAAATTGTCAATGCGTGATCTTAATATTCGCACAATTTATACATCTTGCCATACTTGTACCATTTACATTCCCAATCCCATGTTTAAATAGCTTAAAATAACTGAACAATATAACCATAACACATAAAATATGACAATATTAATAAGGAGTTCTTCTTACCGATGGATAATATGGATCTTTCAGTTGTCACACTAGTGGATGCTGTGTTCTTCAAAGTTGTGGATAGTTGGATGTTTCTGGTCGTGACGATGTTTTCCCGTTCCACAAGATATTTGTGCTCTATGAAAAAGTCATCGGGCTTGTACGCACGCACCAACATTTCCCACACTGCAGCCTTCCCATTTCCATTAAAAGCTTGACAAGTGTACTGTCCAAGAGTTTCAATTGCCAAACTTTTTATCAGTAGTGAGTTTCTTCTGATCTCGTAGACCTCATCGTTGGAAAGCAAGATGGTGTTGTTGCGTAACCAATAGATATAAGGGACAGGGTATCCATGAGAGAGACAGCGTATGACCAGTGGCCTGTCCAGCTCGCCGGTTATTACTGCATTGTCATCACCAGCAATTCCCACAGGTGTCTCCTCGGGATCTGCGGCCACATTTGTTAATATATCAATGTTAGTTTGGGTATAGAACAATATTCAGTGTTGCGCACCCAAACGTGTGGGCAAAGCGAGCAGTAAAATAAAATTTAAAGGGAACTAAAACTATGCATGCAGTTTTGATTTTCGCTATTATTTTGTTCCGCGAATCGAACAAACTCACACCGCATTATTTAATTACGCACAAATTTTGGGAAGTAATGACGTGCGGCAAACATAAGGAAGGCGCTTATTTCCAACAATTTTTTTTGAGATTATACTTAAATGTGACATAAAAATATATCATTGCTATCCCTAAACCAATTAAACGAATTAAGGAGAAATGTTCACATGACTTGAACGTATCATTTCAGTGTTCAAAGAGACTCGAGAGAAGATATATCATGGGACCACAGAGCGGCTACAGGAGCAGTTATGAATTATGTCGCCGTCCGGCATTCAATGAAATGACTAGGTTGATAGTCAGTCCAATAAAGATGGCTGACCAATTAATTGGTTAAGTTAACCCACTCACCTGTAACCACGAGGTAGAATAGTTGCGTATCAGAGTGCTGTCCATCGCCAACCGCGCAGCTGTACGCGCCCGAGTCGTTGCGGTACAGAGACACGATCTGCAGCGCACCGTCCGACGTCAGCCTGTAGCGACCCGCGTTGACGTCGATCTGTTAGAAAATATGCCCATTAATTTTATACTCGTTTTTATAACCCTTTATAGTAAAAATAAAAACGTAAAAACAGACTATTGGACAGAATTCAGGCGCTGTAGATTTGAGCTGGATTAGAATCATTAGATAGCAATTTCGAACAAAAAAGCATGCCCATTGCAAATAATAAGAATAATAAAATAAATAAATAAATCTTCTATCGTCTAGTTTATAGTACATCAAAATCAATATTTAACATACGGTAAGTTCTCCTCTTTTCCAGGTAACTCTGAGTGATGTCTTGCCGGGATACAGACATCGCAGCGTCGCCTTGTCACCCTCCGGCCACGTTACGTTCACACTATACGATATAGTCGCTGTGGATGCAAATAAAGAAGTTATACGTATCCTATTTATAAATGTAAAAAAAGTTTTGCTTTAGAAGGTTGAAATAAATATGAAATTCCAGAAGCATAATAAATTCATCCCAATCATACGCGAAAGAATTATTTTCAGACAAAAGACAGGAATAATTGAAAAGAAGTGAAGAGAAAAGGGTTAAATGCTGACCTGTAGCAGTAGGAGTAAGGGTTGTTGGCGCAGTTGTGGATGCAACAGGAGCTATGCACGACTTCACGCAGCCTCTTCTGCAGCACTTTTCGATACTGCTACAGTCTGCGTCGTCATCGCATTCATCACCCTCAGGAAAACATATTTGTTCAGAAGGTACAACATTTACCGGACACTCTCCTGGATTTATCACTGGACAAAACACATGAAGTTAATTCAAATCAATCTTTTCATGAATGAATTTAATTTAATTGGTTTAGATCTAAATTACAATAAATGCGAGATTTTTTTAAATGACGTTTCGGACAAAATTTCAACTATTTCTAAATTTAATTCTTTAGCTCCTAATATCAAAATTATTGAAAAAGAATCTCTTCGCCTCCTTGGGTCCCCAATCCTAGAAGATGCCTACACCTCATTTATAGAGGAAAAAATTCAAAATTTTAGTGACATCTCGGACCGCCTACTAAAAATTAATATTCATTCGGCTTTTACTATTCTTCGGTATTGCCTTTTTGTTCCAAAATTCACCCATGCTCTCAGATCCACACCATTTTGGAAACATTTAACAATTTTGGAAAAAATGGACAAAATCATAGAAATTACACTCACCAAAATTATAAATGTGGCTTTGAATGACCGAGCTTCACTACAAGCGTCACGCGTCATTACCGATTCGTTTAGGTGGGCTCGGTATTCGAAAAATTTCCGATGTCAGCTTACCAGCGTTCCTGTCTTCGGTCCACAGTACGGAAGAATTAACTAGGAAAATTCTTGAACCTACACTAGTTAATTCTGAAGTATTGTGTAAGACTGACGCAGTGAACGCTTGGAAAATTGCATGTCCAAACACCGATCTCCCAAAGAACCTTTTCTCACAGCGTCGGTGGGACGGGCCGCTCTGCAGCTTAGTAAGACAAAATTTACTCGATACATGCTCTAATGCTGCTGAGCGTGCCCGTTTATTGGCGGTTGGTGAGTGGGAATCGGGTCTTTGGCTACAAGCTCTTCCGTCATCTAACGTAGGGACTATGTTAGATGACACTACCTTCCGCATCGCAACGTGCCTCCGATTAGGCGCGCCGTGTGTTTCTCCGCATCGATGCCGTTGTGGAGAAGCAGTTGACCGACTCGGACACCATGGCCTGTCGTGCTGCAGGAGCGCGACTTCCACGACACGCCAGCCTAAACGACATTATCCGCCGTGCTCTTGTCACCGCCGGTGTGCCAGCCGTGCTTGAACCAAACGGTTTGGCGCGCGACGATGGCAAGAGACCGGATGGTATGTCGTTAATGCCATGGAAAATGGGTAGGACTCTGGTGTGGGACGCAACATGCGTCGACACCATTGCCCCTACCCATATTCCTGGCACGGCTGGCTGTGCCGGTGCTGCTGCTGCTTCTGCAGAGGCTCTCAAGCGGCGCAAATACTCCAATCTCATTGGAGATTATGAATTTGTGCCGTTTGGAGTCGAAACGTTGGGACCATGGGGTCCGAGCGCGCGCAATCTCTTCAGGGAGATTGCGAAGCGTATGGTCGACGCTTCCCGTGACCAGAAGGCTGGCCTCTTTTTAGGTCAAAGAATAAGCATTGCCATACAACGTGGCAATGCTGCCAGTCTTCTGGGAACGTTACCACAAGAGGCATGCGATGCGGAGGAATTCCACGACGCGTTCGGTTTTAGTTTTTAATTTGTCCTTTTATGTATATATTTTTAGTTTTATTGTTAATATTGTAAATATTGAAATTGTATTATAGTAGGATTAACCTAATAAAAATTTGAATAGGTAGGTTGTGTGGTAACAATTGGAATAAACGCATCTTTTCATTCAGAACCGAACACACTCACACTAACATGTAACAGGAAAGCAGAAACAGGAAATGTTTTAGTAGAGCACCTAAAGTGTTATTGTGGCTACTTATTACACCGCATTGCTTACATTTGTCGATTATGATCGAAACTGTACCATTTAATTTACAGGATAACATGTGCTATTTTGAAAGGTTGGAAAGACAAACCAGCTCTGCACTCAACGATGTCTTCTTGGTCTAGGTCCGAGACTAGCACGCACCTCTCGCCTTCCTGGCAAGTCGCCAAACTTGAGTTACATGGATAACCCCTGCATGCACATCTGTGTGAAATAACAATATTGATCTGTAACGTCATCGTAGTAAGCATTGATTTTCTTATATCTGAAGGTGGATTTAGAACAAACAAACATAGATCTGGAGCTAGAACAAAAATATTCTTATTTTTCAGTCTTTTAATCTTTTAGTGTAAGCGAAACCTCATTATCAACGAGCAAGAATGAGAACCAAGAATTAGAATTCTTGTACATGTATTTGTTTATCTGTTTAGATCACCCAAACGAATGCTCATTGCTCATTAGTGTCAATTAAAAAACACGTAAGAACGCTTTTAATTACAGTTCGCGCGCTCTAGTGGCGTTTACATGAAGTGAGCAAGCATTCAATATTTCATAGAATCGAGCTAAGAAAGAAGCTCTGTTTCTGATTACACTAATAGAATTTGACGGAGATGGGATAAATTGAGCATGCGTCTGATGTAAAACAGCATTTAGATAAAACAATATTCTTTCTTTTTCTTTTGGATCACCAATTCCACTCTATCTCAGTAAGTAGTGGTGAAGTATAAAACCATTCAAAATGTTGTCTCTAAAACTGTGGACTCTACATTGATGGCCTCGTCTCTATTACCTATTACAATTACTGCAGTACCTTTTAGATTCATCAGCTTTTACGGTTGTCTCCGTTTCGTACATGCTCGTCACCATGCTGTAATCTTCATTCTCATTCTTACAGTCAATTTCGGGAGAGAAGCAATGACATCGTTCACAGCCATCGGCATGGCGTAAGTGCAAAGTGCCGAGCTCGCAATTCAGTTGCGCGCACTCTGCTTCTCTGCGTGAGCAATCGGGCGTTTGCACTGTTTCTATAAAAAAATGTCACAAATAAAAATTAATACTCCTATTCGGGTTTGAGCAATTTCTTTGTAGTAAATATTTCCTTTCTTATTATTAATAACTATGCTATCGTCGTAATGAACGTTACGGTCCCAGTAAATCTTTTGTTTATCCATTTTTAGGTAATAGAAAACAGACACAACTGACATTTCTATAGGTTTAATTTTGGAAATCTCAATTAGGTTAAATACAATAAAAAACCGGCCAAGTGCGAGTTGGAATCGCCCATGAAGGGTTCCGTAGCAGCAAAGGCGAAAATTGTGGGTGGTGACGTATTAAAATCTCGTTCAAATTAATTTTTGGTGGAAGTTTGCATGGCAGTGCACCTCATATATTTTTTTAGGTTTATCAGTCTCTTATTTTATAAGTTAGAGGGGGGGGGGGGGGGGGGACACATTTTTCCACTTTGGAAGTGTCTCTCACGCAAACTATTCAGTTTAGAAAAAAATGATGTTACAAACCTCAATAGTATTTTTAAATACCTATCTATAGATACCCCACACGTATGGGTTTGATGAAATTATTTTTTTTGAGTTTCAGTTCTAAGTATGGGGACCTCCAAAATTTAATGCTTTTTTTCTATTTTTGTGTGAAATTCTTAATGCGGTTCACAGAATACATCTACTTACCAAGTTTCAACAGCATATGCCTTATACTTTCGGAGAAAAGTGGCTGTGTCATACGGACGGACAGACAGACAGACGGACGGACAGACATGACGAATCTATAAGGGTTCCGTTTGTTGCCATTTGGCTACGGAACCCTTATATTTCGTCATGTCTGTCCTAATGGAAATGAGCCAACTCGTTACGCGTTCGATGATGTTTGTCCAACAGAAGTATTCAAGCCGTCGTCGATGGCAGCTGCTCGGACCGAATGGACATAAACGCCGGTGTTCCGCAAGGCTCCGTGTTGTCCCCGACCTTGTTTCTGCTGCATATCAATGACATGCTGTCTGATGGCTCCATCCATTGCTATGCAGATGACAGCACCGGTGACACGTATTACACGGGCCGTGCAAATATGCCTAGGTCGGAAGTGGAGGAGAGTCGCGAACAACTTGTGTCCGAAATTGAGACTACTCTCTCTGGAGTATCCGATTGGGGACGACTAAATTTAGTCCAATTCAACCCTACCAAGACACAAGTGTGTATTCACCGCTAAGAAGGCCCCATTTGTTATAGCGCCGCAATTCCTGGGCACACCGCTCACCATCTCCACAAGTATCGGGATTCTTGGTGTCGATATCTCCAGCGACGTCCAATACCGAAGTCATCTGGAAGACAAGGTCAAGTTGGCATCAAAGAAACTTGGGGTGCTCAACAGGGCGAAGCAGTACTTCACTGCGGGGCAACGACTACTCCTTTATAAGGCACAGGTTCGGCCCCACATGGAGTACTGCTGTCACCTTTTCGCCGGAGCGCCTGCGTGCCAGCTTGACCCTTTCGACTCGGTACAAAGACGGGCGTTGAGGCTTGTCGGCAATCCCATACTCACAGGCGATGTGGAACCACTCAGTCTCAGGAGAGACTTTGCTTCACTGTGTGTGTTTTACCGCCTATACAATGGTTTGTGCTCAGATGAATTGTTTGACATGATGCCCACAGCTACATTCTATCATCGCACTTCTCGTCATAGGCGGGGAGTTCATCCTCACACATTGCGACCGGAAACGGTGCGCACTGTGCGGTATGAAAGGAACTTCATCCCTCGCACACTCAAGCTGTGGAATGAACTCCCCGCGATGGTTTTCCCAAGCGACTACAATATGGGGTTCTTCAAGAAGGGCATTAGAAGGTTTCTTCAGGGTCGGCAGCGCGAGTGTGACGCCCCTGGTGTTGCATACGTCCATAGGCCATGGTAACCACTTTCCATCAGGTGGGCCGTGTGCTTGTCTGCCATCTAAGTGGTATAAAAAAAATAATAATAATAATAATAATGAAAAACTGGCTCACTCTGTATGACTTTATGTAAAATATTTAGTTTTGAAGGTTGCCGCCCAAGGTTCCCAAGACAAAAGGGAAAGCCTATGGCATGGCGGTAATGAACGCGGCCGCTACGCAGGAGGCGCAGTTCGATCGCCGCTCAGTGCACTTAAGTATGCATGCATGAATATGGGTATTTGCATTGGTCTGGTCGTGCCTTGAGAGCACGTTAAGCCGTCGCGCGCGTCGATCCCGGTTGCTATAGCCGTCGTTACGGGTTGTTGGAGCCCTATAAAGTCCTACAACTGGTTTAGCTGCAATGCCTCGCTATCGCCAAATATCGCCATTGGGTTGTGGAGGTCAGATGGCAGTCGCTTTAAGGAAAATATCGAAGTTCAGCCAAACCCGCAGTTAGACTAGTAAATCCCAGACTCCGAGGTGAAAGCTTCGGATGCGACTGAGATTAACGCTAGGATGAAGAAGAGGGAAGACCAAAGGCTTGTCCAACTTATCTTCTTCGCTGATGGCAGAGAATCACTCTGTTTTTATTGGGTCGGCAGCACAGAGTGACTCTAAGCCACGGTTACCACTTTCCATCAGGTGGGCCGTTGATTCTTAAAAAAGAATTAGCTAGAATCTAGAGAGGTCTATCATCTAGACCTCTAACTCAATAAATATATACTAGGCAATTATTCAAAAAGATAAAACATCATCTGTTTGTGAGAATATTCTTACGATTGATGTTTAGCTCTGGCTCAGGTGACGGTTGCGGCCCGAGTGGTGATTGTGACTGCCTATATTCTGTTTGTGACTCAGGCTTCGGTTGAGTTTCAGGTGACTTGATTGCCGCAGTTGTAGTGTCAACCACACCAGTCGAAGTTGCTCTGGTTGTCATCACAGCGTCCGTGGTAGAATTAACATCCTGTCCAGATTGTGTTAGTGACTCGGGCTTCTGTTGAGTTTCAGTTGACTTGATTGCCGCAGTTGTAGTGTCGACCACACCAGTCGAAGTTGATTTTGTTGTCATCGCAGCCTCCGTAGTAGAATTAACGTCCAGTCCAGATTCTTTTTGTGACTCGGGCTTCTGTTGAGTTGCAGTTGCCCTAATTGCCGCAGTTGTATTGTTGACCTTACCAGTCGAAGTTGTTTTTCTTGTCATCGCAGCCTCCGTAGTAGAATCAACGTCCAGTCCAGATTGTGTTAGTGACTTGAGCTTCTGTTGAGTTACAGTTGCCCTAGTTGCCGTAGTTGTAGTGTCGACCTTACCAGTCGAAGTTGATTTTGTTGTCATCGCAGCCTCCGTAGTAGAATTAACGTCCAGTCCAGATTCTTTTTGTGACTCGGACTTCTGTTGAGTTGCAGTTGCCCTAATTGCCGCAGTTGTAGTGTCGACCTTACCAGTCGAAGTTGTTTTTCTTGTCATCGCAGCCTCCGTGGTAGAATTAACGACCTGTCTAGATTCTGTTAGTATCTCGGGCTTTAGTTGAGTTACAGTTGCCCTAATTGCCGCAGTTGTAGTGTCGACCACACCAGTCGAAGTTGATTTTGTTGTCATCGCAGCCTCCGTAGTAGAATCAACGTCCAGTTCAGATTGTGTTAGTGACTTGAGCTTCTGTTGAGTTACAGTTGCCCTAGTTGCCGCAGTTGTAGTGTCGACCTTACCAGTCGAATTTGTTTTTGTTGTCATCGCAGCCTCCGTAGTAGAATTAACGACCTGTCTAGATTCTGTTAGTATCTCGGGCTTTGGGTCGACCACACCAGTCGAAGTTGATTTTGTTGTCATCGCAGCCTCCGTAGTAGAATTGGACTGCGTTATGTAAGAAACGATTATGCGCCACTTAGACAAAACTGAGAAAATGAGCTTCAAAGATTTCCAAGTTAAAACTGTCGCTGTGCTTACATTTATTATGTTTAGCGTATGATTTTTATTCCGAAGATATGAAATCTGTATGAGATTACATAAGTAAAAAAAAAATGAGGCTATATAATAAACCATTGGAGTTAGAGCCAGTTTACCGCTTAATTTGTTAATGCATAATAACCATATTTAGGCCAATTTAATTTATCAATAACGTACTATACGACATAATTGTCACTTAATACTTTATTGCGATTAGTTTTGGATGAAATAAATTAGACTTTAGGATTAAAAGCAGTGCGAGGTGGGGGCGGCTCTCAGGCAACTGAAGAACAACAGGTGCCCTGGTGATTACGGAATTACTACTGAGCTGCTGAAAGAAGGTGGCGCTCCAATCCTGAAAGAGCTAGCAAGTCTCTTTAGTTCCGTCATCCAGCAAGGGCTAACACCTAGGGCATGGAGCGGGAGTGCGGTGGTACTGTTCTTCAAAAAAGGCGATAAGACCTCGCTGAAGAATTATAGGCCCATCTCACTCATCGTTCTCGAGAGTCGTCACAAATCGCCTCGCGACTAAGCTCGACGAGTTCCAGCCACCTGAGCAAGCCGGGTTTCGAAAAGGCTATAGTACCGTGAACCACATCCATACTGTTAGGCAGATTGTAGAAAAGACGCAGGAGTACAACCAGCCGCTGTGTATGGCGTTTGTGGACTACGAAAAAGCCTTCGACTCTATCGAAACCTGGGCTGTGCTGGATGCCCTGCAGCGATGCCGTGTCGATTGGCGATACATCGAGGTGTTGAGATGCTTGTATGACACTGCCACAATGTCCGTCCAGCTCCAAGACCAGAAGACGAAACCCATTAGCCTCCAGCGTGGAGTGAAACAGGGAGATGTTATATCTCCCAAACTATTCACCAACGCATTGGAGGACGTCTTCAAGACTCTGGATTGGACTGGGCGGGGCATCAACATCAACGGTGAGTACATCTCGCACCTTCGATTCGCTGACGACATCGTCATAGTTGCGGAGTCGCTGGAACAACTGGACGAAATGCTGCACAGCCTGAATGGAGCTTCTCGACACGTCGGCCTCGGTGTAAACTTGGATAAAACCAAGATTATGACCAACGAACATGTTGTACCGAGACCGATTGCCATCGAAGGGGCGACACTCGAAGTTGTTCAAAAATATATCTACCTGGGGCAAGTTATCCAGCTCGGTAAAAACAACTTCGAGAAAGAAGTAGCCAGAAGAATCCAACTAGGGTGGGCAGCATTTGGCAAATTGCGCCGGGTCTTCTCCTCCCCCCTGCCGCAATGCCTCAAAACAAAGGTTTTCGACCAGTGCGTTCTGCCTGTTATGACCTACGGTACCGAAACGTGGCCACTGACAGTGGGGTTAGTCCGTGACCTAAAAGTCGCGCAGCGGGCTATGGAGCGAGCTATGCTTGGAGTTTCTTTGAAGGATAGAATTCGTAACGAGGTTATCCGACAAAGAACCAAAGTTACCGACATAGCCGGGTATGTGTTTTTAAGGCTGATTCGATATCACTAAACTCGCTATCATTTTCTAAAAAGCTATGCCCAGGAACCATAAATCGGAGGGTAATTTTCTCTAGGTTGTTATTTTCTTCGAGCACTGCAAATAGTAGTAAAGTTAACTTGATATTACGATTTTGGCCACCACAGGAGTCTGACCACAGGATGAGTTCTTTGACTTTTGAGTCTAGATTTAAAGTTATATGTTTGCGTAAAGTGGAGCCTACTTCTTGTGCTGGCAAACGCCAGAAGCTGGCGCTTCATTCTATAACAATTTTAATAAACGCGCCTGCGGTGATATGGATTAACGAATTAAGTACCATTTTTGGTGGTTAATTCGATACTGCGGTTTAATAGTAGTTGAATCAAGAGGCAAAACCGAATTATCTTCAATGTGGGCGTATTTCATTCGTTTATGCAATTTGAAAAACTATCTGTAACCGTTACTTTGATGCATAATCCTTTAATACATAACGAATGTGTGCGCAAATTCTAACAAATTTCAGTATGTCACTTAATTCACCCCCTTATTGTAAGGCCATAAGAGTAATTTTTGAACATAAAAGTAGCTGGATATATAGTTTATCATGCCTATAATCGAACTACATTCATAACTTTTTTTTTCGATTTTGTCGTTTAATTCGTTCTTACATAACGCAGTCCAATTAACGTCCAGTCCAGATTCTTTTTGTGACTCGGGCTTCTGTTGAGTTGCAGTTGCCCTAATTGCCGCAGTTGTAGTGTCGACCTTACCATTCGAAGTTGTTTTTCTTGTCATCGCAGCCTCCGTAGTAGAATCAACGTCCAGTCCAGATTGTGTAAGTGACTTGAGCTTCTGTTGAGTTACAGTTGCCCTAGTTGCCGCAGTTGTAGTGTCGACCTTACCAGTCGAAGTTGATTTTGTTGTCATCGCAGCCTCCGTAGTAGAATTAACGTCCAGTCCAGATTCTTTTTGTGACTCGGGCTTCTGTTGAGTTGCAGTTACCATAATTACTGCAGTTGTAGTCTCAACCGCAGGAGTCGATGTTGTTCCTGTTGTTATGGCAGCCTCTGCAATAGAATTAACGACAGCTAAAAATTACCCAATTAACATTCATTCCTTTGGGGAGTTATATTACACACACATTATGAGGCCTCTTTTACAACACTGGAGCGGGATTAGCCTGTTGCTGTCCAACTGTGGACAGCAGGCTATTATTGATTGATTGGTTTTCTTTGTTTGTAATCTAGTTAATCACTGTTATCATGTTATCAAAGTACTTAATTACGTCTTTTTTGAAATTCAGAATATTTAATAGAATAATGAAATCCAATACCTGCTAGTACGCAATAGCCGTATCCGTCTTTGTGAGGCTCGCACCGCTGGGTTGCAAGACAAACTGTTTCACTGCATGGATCATAGGGCTTGCATTTGCACCTGTGTGGTATATGTATCTTGCATGAGTATATTGCTAAGGTGCTGGACAGTCTGCTTGACTCACATATGGCTACACGTGTAAGTATACACGATGCACAATTTGGTTTTAGGCCAGGTCTGTCTACAGAAAGTGCTATACTGTGTCTGAAGCAGATTGTGCAGTACTATGCTGACAGGGAGACACCGGTCAACGCGTGCTTCCTTGACTTATCCAAGGCGTTTGACCTGGTCTCATATGACCTTCTTTGGGAGAAGCTACACAGACAAGGTACTGTAGAAAGTGAGGTAATTTCCCTGCTTAGGTACTGGTACAAAAACCAGACGAACCACGTTAAATGGGCTGGCACATTCTCTCGTATGTACAGGTTGGAATGCGGGGTAAGGCAGGGGGGTATAACCTCTCCACGCCTATTCAATCTGTACATAAATCAGCTAATCGTTGAACTGAGCAGCGCCAACATTGGCTGTCATATAGATGGGATATGCGTCAACAATATCAGCTACGCAGATGATATGGTGCTGCTGAGTCCATCGATTAGCGCACTAAGGCGACTGTTGCAAATATGTGAGGGTTATGCAGTGGCTCATGGTCTCAAGTATAATGCTAAGAAGAGTGAGTTACTAGTTTTCAAGGCGGGCACCAAATGTTACGAGAACGTGCCACAAGTCTCGCTGTGCCACACTCCTCTAACAAGAGTCACTCAAGCCAAATGCTTGGGTCACTGGGTCACTGATAACCTAAATGACAATCTCGACATCGAGAGAGAGCGCAGAGCGCTGGCAGTCCGATGTAATATGCTGGCCCGCAGATTTGCAAGGTGTTCTAAACAAGCCAAAGTGACACTATTTCGGGCATACTGCCAGTCATTTTACACCTGCAGTCTGTGGGTTAGCTACACGCAGAAGGCTTTCAGCGCGCTGCGCGTTCAATATAATAATGCGTTTAGGGTGCTGTTGGGGCTACCACGCTTTTGTAGTGCGTCGGCGATGTTGGCGGAGGCAAGGGTTGATGGCTTTAATGCCATCATCCGAAAGAGATGTGCTTCCGTCCTGCGTAGGATGCGGGAGAGCTCCCACAGCATCCTGAGCGCATTAGTTGATAAGTGGGACGGTCCGATGCTGGGACACTGGGTACGTGCGCATGTACTGTAGCGTGGCCGGTGTCCTAGTGTCGTGACCATGCCCACTTCACTTTTGTCGTTTATTTATGTGTAACTAAAAATAGGATAAGATTATATTTAATTACTAACACTATGGATCACTGGTCTGAAATAAAGAAGTTTATTATATCTTCTCTATAATCTTAATATATATAAATCTCGTGTCACAATGTTTGTCCTCAATGGACTCCTAAACCACTTAACCGATTATAATAAAATTCGCACACCATGTACAGTTCGATCCAACTTGAGAGATAGGATAGTTTAAATCTCAAATTATAGTCGCAATTTTAATTTATCGCGATAACCAACATCCACGCGGGCGGAGCCGCGGGCAAAGGCTAGTATTATATAAAAATGAATCCCTAAATGTGTTGCTAAGCGCAAATCTCGAGAACGGCTGAACCGATTTTGCTAATTCTTTTTTTAGAATATTCCTTGAAGTACGAGGATGGTTCTTACGGAGAAAAATTTAAGAATTGACTGTTAGGCGGTACGAAGTTCGCGGGGTCAGCTAGTGTTATAATAAATCGCATAAATTGAAAATTATTAATAACTAGCTGTTACCCGCGGCTTCGCACGCCCTGATATCGCCAATTGGTTGTAAATGTCAGATGACAGTCACTTGATGCATTCAAAATATCGAAGATCAGCCGCATCACACTTAGACTGAAAAGCTGACCCTAACTGATTAGAGAAGGCTCGGAGAGTGATGACCTGAGGCATCGCCTTTGTGGAATTTTAATCCAGTTTTCGCAACCCATGGAAACCTATTCCCGGGATAAAAATTAGCTTAGGTGTTACTCCGGACTATAATCTATCCCTGGATAAAATTTCAGCCAGGATGTTTGTTATTCAATAGCGCTCTAAAGGCTGAACCGATCTTGCTAAAATTTCGTACAGAGATAGGCTGCTGGCCTGCGGTGTCACCCACATACGATGGAATCCGTTCCGTCTCGCACCAAATGGTTTGAGACCTCCTTCCTCTGCCGCACGGTAGAGAGCTGGAATGCTCAGACCGCACACGTATTTCCCTCTTCCTACAGTCCCGGGTCCTTCAAGCGAGGCGTGAAAAAACATCTATCAAGGCCGAGGGACCACCACTTTAAGGTCAATAGCATCAGAAATGGTGGTCCGCACCTATTTTCTAAACCGCACCTCAGCTTTTTACCATCTAGCGGGGTACAGTCAATTGACCGACCAAATATAAAAAGGCTACTTTTTATCCCGGTGATAAGTTCCTATGGAGCGGAACCAGAATTCTTGCTGGCTACAGCTAGTAGGTACTCTACAAGCATAGTCAGTACCTTTGACATCCGTTAGCTTCATTGATCCGGTCCATATCATCAATACACGTTAGTGATTCGCACTCTTTTAATTCTGTCTTGCAGTCAAGTGTTTGAGAGAAACACCGACAACTTTCGCAGCCATTGCGAGCGAGTTCGACCACGGTGCGGGTACTGCATATGAGGCGCGCGCATTTTGCCTTGTAGTATGAACAGTCTGGTACCACATCAATGTCAGAGGCATGCCGGCGCTGTCTACTGCGTTGGGCGTGGATCTGCCAAGAAATAGTTTGTTAAGTAACTATTCTACAACTATCTACACGCTATATTTTTATTTTTATATTTTTTTGTAAATACTTTGAAACCTGTTATACATAGAAACCTGTATGCAAATATAGGTACATATTCATGCATACAAATATTTGCAATGAGCGGGAAACGAACCCGCGCCCCTGCGTAGCAGTCGAACGTTCTACCGCTATGACACAGAAGCCATCGCGTCGTCGTCGCCTCGAAAATAATACGAATATTCTGAAACATCACACAGCGCTATCTACAGTGCTACCATGTGTGTAATAAATACTAATAACAGTTTTTATACCTACATAATTATGGTTCTACATGAGGACGTAAACTACCTTTTACCACGCAAAC
The DNA here is from genome assembly GCA_914767945.1 of Eilema depressum. Lineage (NCBI taxonomy): Eukaryota > Metazoa > Arthropoda > Insecta > Lepidoptera > Erebidae > Eilema > Eilema depressum. Next base: position 15,115,902 of record OU612031.1, read on the forward strand.
AGCGACTAAAAGATTGGGGATGATTTTTTTTTTGAAAATTCATCATTTTTGAAGATGCTCTATTCCACTTTAATCCACTAAACAAATCCAGCGATGGATTTGTTTCAACTTTTTTTTCCACTCTGATCCATCGATGGATTTGTAACCTGTTGTACGGCGGACTTGAACTGACTTAAACGCACGCCATCTATGGGCCGTATGATGCATCTATGGGCCATTCATAAGTACCTTACCTATATTTCATTCTTTCTATAATGTTAATCCCAATAATGCACCTACTGAGTCTTGACTTTCTGCACCACCTTTGGTTGACTGGTAGAGAATGCCTAAGGCATTAAGTCCCCCTAAGTACACATTGTATACCTGTACCTCAGAATACAGAAAAACCTGTACACAGTCTAACAAATTTAGAAAAATACTTACATTATGGGCAAATTGATGCCTCGTTGTCGACCATGTTATACAATTACTTAAAATGAAAACGACTACCAGCAACGATCTGTAATTTATAAAAAGGAAATATAGTACCTAATATTGTCGAAATTTTACGCTAATACGCTAATACGGCTGTACACCACAATCCTTAAGTTGGCTCATTTTACTTTTTCAGATTTTAGTCGGTTATTTTTTCCCGATGGTAATGCCGATTTGCTAAACCAGTTCCTTTTGCAAAAAGCCCGCCTTTATTCCTTACGTAACTTTTTATTAACAGCCAGGAATAGGTACAGCATAAAAAAATATCACGACCTTTTTAACTTTTAACTGTTGTCTGTTTTAATTAATTTCTTACAATACTTCTTACTCTAACAAAACTATACATTCTATTCTAGGGAAAAATGGCATACAACCACAGCTATGTATCATTGATAAATTATTATTTACTTGTTTAATACTTTTTAGAGCGTGATTTTTAATTATTCGGGTTTTAGCTTTTTATTAGTATGAAGGGCCTATGTGTTTAGAAGTCGATCATTTTTATAAATAAAAAACTTGAATGTGGTGTACAGTCAATTTTAGAGAACGAAATAATTCCGCGATGAGCTTTTTTCTGCGTAGGCACCGAAAAAGTGTCTATCGATCCTACCTTAAGTCAAAAGGCATCATCTTTACTCCAGCATCACCAATGTCTAGTTAAACTTCACTAACACACCACAGTTAAGTAAAATGAACATAAAAATGAGGAATTACAGAGAAATAAATTCCTTATTCTGAATTACCGAAACCAATCCCAGATTTGCGCGCTTCGTGTGCGCAAACGCAGTGGAATGAACTGCCCAGACGGACAGCTTCCACCGAAATCTTATCGGCCAAGGACGTATCGCATCATCAAGCCCACACTATGACTGCCACTATTCATGAAAATGGAGCTCGTGAAATTTTCGAACCCTATGCATACTAACAAAATACAACAAAAAAAAGCTTGAAATCGACTGCAAATAGATTATTGAAGAAAATAAATAAATCATTATGTCAATTGAAGTAAATCAAAATTATTATTACCAAACAGATTTCATTCTATTCATCCAGATATTAAGGAAAATCCTGGTGAAAAACCCCACCTACACGTATGAAAACAATTACATATTGGACAGTTTTATCGTAATTTTTCTGGCTCGACATTCACTCGATTTTCATTTTGTTTTCACCGCAACCAGATGTGAAAAGCCACTCTCTCATAGGCCCCGGCCACAACTCCACGGCACGGCACCGTCCGCCGTCGCCGTCGACGGCGACAGCACCGCGCCGTCGAAATTCACGGCGCCCGTGCTACGGCGCCGTGGACCGTGTGTTGCAGGGGCGATTCTCAATCGAAATTTCTCAGTTGGCGAGCGCGCAATGACATATAGTGTCTTACTAAAAATACGTCAATGTTATTAATTTACATGAAATTATATTATTATTTATATTACAACATTTTACTTTAATATTTCAGTGATATATTAATAATATTTCATAAAATTACGAATTCATTATTAAAAACATATTTTTTGTGGGTGGCGCATTGTCGCGATTCTGATTAGAGATCCGATTCTCAGCACTCCATGGATTCACCGTGCGGTCGCCGGGTCCATAGCGTGATACAGAGAGGAACACCGTGACGGCGACTGGGACTTATTTTTGGAGTCTCTGGGTTATAGTCAATGTAAAAAATAGGCGCAAGCCATTTTCGACCTTATCGACGGCAACTAATACCCAGTTTTTTATTCATATTCGAGATCAGCGTCATCTATAGATGGCAAAAAACATATTTTTTAAGAAATGTCATTAAGGTCGAAAGTAGCTTGCGGTCGGGTTTTTTAATCTCAATGCGATAGTCATTATAAAAACTATCTAGAGGAACCTATACAGGGATAAAATGTAGCCTATATTGTCATCCAAACTATAAGTCAGTTATTTCTTTATCGTGTGGGTATCCCTTCGGATGCCCACAAAAAGGACATAACAGTACAGCAGGATGGCTGGTACCTTATATACTCGAAATGCTTAAAAGTGTACGCCAACGCGCATCTTAGATCTTCAGATAACTAAAATATGTAATATGATTTAAATTATACATAATTATTATTACTGTCTAAAGTTCATTTTTGATATTAGCAAAGAAGTTCACCTCATTAATTAAAACTTCCAAATGCATGCGAAAAATAATTTTTATTTGTATTGACAACCCTAAATTTGACATAGTTTGTAATTTTTATAATACGTTTCGTAATCTTATTTCAAGAAATGTAAATATAGAAAAAATAAAATTAAGCGTGAAATGTAGTTCCGTTTGTTCTTTGATATTTGAGGCTGAAAAACGCACTCTTTCATCATATATTTAATACGTTTGTTGACTCACTGTCACTTCTTGGTTGACGTATCATCAGTCTTTGAAAGACGCGATTCGAAACATAGGACCGTGCGTGATCCTATGTTGTGTTGGGGTGGATTTTCGTGTCAATTGCGTATCTAGTTTGTAAAGGAAGGCTGCTCAAAGAAATCATCTCAAAAGCCATATTCAATTTTAATAACTGCCGTTGACTGGACAATACTCGTAGACACGTATGAGAAGCACTATAAAATACCGGAGGATATCTGTGCCTCATCATCCAGACCCGATATATTCCTTTTTTCACGATCGCATAGGCGTGCAGTGCTTGTAGAACTCACAGTACCGTGAGAAACTAATATACCTAAAAGACCACGCTATAAAGACAAACAAATACTTTGACTTGACTAACGAGTTAACCAAAAACGGCTACGTGGTTAAACTCTACGCCGTAGAAGTAGGAGCAAGGGGAATTCCAGCTAAATCCCTGTACAACTTACCTAAAGACCCCGGATTGCCAAGAGCTTCAGTAAGCTCTTATTAAATCGAATATCAAAAGCGGCATTGATAGGATCTTACCAAATTTGGATAGGTAGGGGGGGAACACTACTGACGGTGGAGGTGAGCGCTGATGCATCACAAGGTGGCCACCCTAAACCTACATCTGGGTCGCAAGTCCCAGTCGCCGTCACGGTGTTCCTCTCTGTATCACGCTATGGACCCGGCGACCGCACGGTGAATCCATGGAGTGCTGAGAATCGGATCTCTAATCAGAATCGCGACAATGCGCCACCCACAAAAAATATGTTTTTAATAATGAATTCGTAATTTTATGAAATATTATTAATATATCACTGAAATATTAAAGTAAAATGTTGTAATATAAATAATAATATAATTCATGTAAATTAATAACATTGACGTATTTTTAGTAAGACACTATATGTCATTGCGCGCTCGCCAACTGAGAAATTTCGATTGAGAATCGCCCCCTGCAATAATACACCGTCCACGGCGCCGTAGCACGGCGCCGTGAATTTCGACGGTGCGGTGCCGTCGCCGTCGACGGCGACGGCGGACAGTGCCGTGCCGTGGAGTTGTGGCCGGGGCCATAGTTATGTTATTGCAAAGGATAAAAGAAAACTCACTGTTTTGCGTGAGACTTGGGGATACTGTTCCTATATAGCTGCCCAAAAATCTATTAACGGCATTCTTTTTAAATCAACTTCAAGTTTCCAATCCACTGATACTTTTAATAATTACTCCTTTTCTTTAGCACGGCGCACAGTAGATCGATCCCATACAAATGCTTGGACATCATATAGGGTCGCATGTTAGTAAGAATATATCTTAAAATAAAGAGTGTATACGCGTTTTATAACTTCCTAAGCTTAAAGGGACCCACTGTTAATGATATATTATACTTATAACATGTATTTTTATTATAAAAATGGGTACAATAAAAGTCCTTTTTTGTTAAATTATTTAAAATTTATTATTCTCAGAAAAGAAAATGTACATTGATATTTATTACTAGGCATACTTATTCTTCCTCTTCGCCGAATATTATGGAAGCTGGAACATTCTCCAACAGATATTTAACTTCAGTTAAGTATATACGATTACTTGTTCGTCTTTTTAAGCGACTTGAAATCACGGGATCTGATTTTTTTTTAAATTCAAGATTAAAGGTCAAATATACTGAATTCTCGCATTTTTCTTGTAAACAGCAAATGTTATCATAAAAGTAGATTAGACAAGGTTATAGATCATGAAATTACCTACAAAAGTGGTATTTTTTTTTTTGTACGGAGCACCATTTCGGAAATATCACGATTTCAAAAGTGGAAGAAGTCATTCTATTATTTATATAGAATTAGCTTTTGCCCGCGGCTCCGCCCGCGTGGATGTCGGTTATAGCAACCAAACATAGCCTATGTCCTTTCTCGAGGTCTAATCTACCCCTATACCAAATTTCATCAAAATCGGTTCAGTGGTTTAGGCGTGAAAGCGAGACAGACAGACAGACAGACAGAGTTACTTTCGCATTTATAATATTAGTATGGGTTAATTTTTCCCATTACATGGTATGATTCATCAACACAGAGCCTAAACCGCTGGTCCTATAAACTTGTCATTTTGGCAGTGGATGCTTTTCATGGTGCTTGTATCCATCAAGAAAGGATTTTCAGAAATTTTGTAACTAAGGTGCTAAAATAAACTAAAAATACATAAAAACGGGAATTTACTTCTAGACAAATTTTAATCCCATATTTTACCTCCTTAGCAATGAAATTTCCAAAATTCCTTTCTTAGTAGGTACTTACTAGCAACATGAAAACAATCTACTGCCAAAATTTCAAGTTCATAGGGCTGTTCAAGTAAATTCGGGTTCTGCATTGATGAATCCTACGATGGGGAATGAAATTTCAAATATAAAATAGATATGATTTCCTCCAATTTTGAAATAGCGATATCTCCGAAATGGTTAACTGTACAAAAAAAAAACATACACCGATTTTGTAGGTAATTACATGATCTATAACTTTGTCTAACCTACTTTTGCGATAGCAGTTGTTGTTTACTAGAAAAATGCGAGAATCCGATATATTTGACCTTTAACCTTGAATAAAAAAAAACCAAAGGTGCAATCGATGGGGGCTTTTGATATTTCTTTCATTATGGTGTATTTAAGACCTTCACCTATTTTCAGCTCTATGCGAATATATGCAAGCTTACCATTTAATTTTGTCTATTTTCACTGGGATAAAAATAATAAAGGCGTTTTGTAAAATTTTATTTTTCTCAATAACGCGGACATACGCGGCTCCAAAAAGTAGCAAGAAGTATCGAGTATTTATTGGTTTATTTGCCCTCATCAATATTTTTTTGGAAGTATTTGGAAGTGGTAACGAAAACACAACTTTTGTTCGAAAATATAAGGGATTTTATTTATTCTTAAAATCGATATTAAATGGCTGTTACAATTTACAAATATGACAAAAATCTGAAGCTTAATATATAAACTGTTGATTCATATTTGAAAAAGTATAAAAAAACGACGAATTTTGTAAAAAAAAATAAAAATAAAGTACGAGTTAATTTCGCCAGAAAGGGATTGGGTGTGTTTTGAAGCTCTTATATTTTATAATAAGCGTGTTTTAAGGGGTTTATTTACCCATATTAGATGAAGATGTATTCATCTTTCAATATCATATCACATCTACTCGAATTGATTAGTTTGCATATCCTGCCAGACGTCCAGGCATTTGTATGGGATCGATCCACTGTGCGGCGCCGTGAATTTCGACGGTGCGGTGCCGTCGCCGTCGACGGCGACGGCGGACAGTGCCGTGCCGTGGAGTTGTGGCCGGGGCCATAGTTATGTTATTGCAAAGGATGAAAGAAAACTTACTGTTTTGCGTGAGACTTGGGGATACTGTTCCTGTATAGCTGCCCAAAAATCTATTAACGGCATTCTTTTTAAATCAACTTCAAGTTTCCAATCCACTGATACTTTTAATAATTACTCCTTTTCTTTAATAATCAAATTGGGATTGATACATTCGTCATTGTAAATGGTTTACGAATCCAGCCATCTTTACCATTATCAATATCTGGAAAATACCTATTCACTTCGTCGGAGAGCTGAGAAAGATGAAGAATAATTTCAGCCCTTATTGCCGAAGTGTGCCGCCCGCGCCCGCCTGTCATCAAGCCGTCATTACGTAAATTTTACCGCGAACCCCTTACCGACGAATGGCGAACCCCCAAGAGGTTCGCGAACCCCACTTTGAGAAAGCCTGCTCTAGAGGATAAAAACGACTTTTGCACTCAGAATCGAAGAGGAAAAATAATCTTTCCGAGGTGGGGGGATGAAAATTATATTTTCATCCCACCATCTCGGAAAGAGTACTTTTGCTATTCGATAACTGAGTGTAAAAGTCGTTTTTATCCTCTAGAGGATAAAGTATTTTTTTTTTAATGACACATTGTACATACATATTATTATAATAATAATCTTGTGAATTGTGATCTCATTCAATATTTTGTATGCCTTTGGCGGAACATAGCTATTGTTTTTTACATCTTTTTTTATACTACCTCCTGATGGTAAGAGGTTACCGTGGCCTATTTTGTAACCTATATGCTTCATAAAATAAATTTGAATTTGAATTTGGATTTGAATCTTTATATAAATCTGAATGTCTCTGAATCTGAATCTAAATCTGTCTCTGAATCTGAATCTAAATCTGTCTCTGAATCTGAATCTGTCTCTGAATCTGAATCTGTCTCTGAATCTGTCTCTGAATCTGAATCTGAATCTGAATCTGAATCTGTCTCTGAATCTGAATCTGTCTCTGAATCTGAATCTGTCTCTGAATCTGAATCTGTCTCTGAATCTGAATCTGTCTCTGAATCTGAATCTGTCTCTGAATCTGAATCTGTCTCTGAATCTCTCTCTGAATCTGAATCTGTCTCTGAATCTGTCTCTGAATCTGTCTCTGAATCTGTCTCTGAATCTGAATCTGTCTCTGAATCTGAATCTGTCTTTTTGATAAACTCAGACTCGGAACCTCCTTGGTGTACTTTTTTTTAATTTGCTTTGCGAACTTCATTTTCTTCTCATGTCATATTGTTGAACATTGTTGATTTTTTTTGGCATTACTTTATTTCCTCGCTGAGGTGGGATGAAAAGTTACGTGTTGCACTCGAGTGCAAAGATTTTTCACCTTGTGCTCTTTTGATTCCCTCGCTTACGCTCAAGATTCTAATTTGTGAATCACTCGCTACGCTCGTGATTCAAATTTAGAATCTTTCGCTTGCTCGGTCATCAAAACTGAGCACGCGGTTAAAAAGCAACTTTGCACTCTTGTATAACAAATAACTATTACTTACGCCTGTGCACACCCTAAGGGGTAAGTGTGATGCACCCAAATTTTACCAGCTATATTTTTGCTGCTAATATGCTGCGTCGTAATAGTGAGTCACTAATAAACAGACGGATCCCGCTTACATCATTAGGCAGTTTGTCATTCAGCGATAATTCTAATCCTCATAGAAACGGTTGCAAAAAGCTTATCATATCCGGTACAAGTAATATTACTTAGTACCTATATTTAGTTTATGAGCCAGCACGGCCACAGAAATAAAATCACGATGTTCAGGGCTCTCTAGTGTCTCTGCCTCGTTAGTTTTCTTCCTCGAACCTTTGTCCAACTCAGTAGGGGTCGGCTTGCAGTTACAACTAAGAAACGAAAGAACTTCGTAGTACCGTCGTAGTTATGTGTGTGTCATAATCCAAACATCTTCACAATCTTTCACATTTATAATACCTATTAGTAGGATTATTTTCAGTGATAGACAGCTGAGATGTCAGCTTGGATGACGTCGACGAGGATGTCTCTAATGATGAACCTGTTGGTTTATATGGTGGACGGTTCCAGTAAAGGGAAGACTAGCGCCCGGCTGCGACCCCATACGCTGGAGTTCTGCTTAAAAATAATGGTTTTTTTGATCCAAGTTATAGTCATCGAAGTACCTTACCTAGGTATATATAATCCCATCAACAGTCTGCTGAGGTTGAATTCAAATACCACGTCCTGTGGGTCGTTTACTTTCCCATTTGACTACCATGAGTAAAGTCATTTCTGATTTGAATTTTTCATCAGTTTGGTATCATTTTTATAACATCCTGCTACCATTCAAAGTCGGTAGGCCATCTAGTCACAGATTAATAAATAATCTAGTTCCGACCCAACTTCCTCTGTAGTGATATCATAATTTAGCGTTATAATAAAACACAGTATACCTACTTTTGATAATATTTCTTTATTGTTCTTGTATATTTGCAGAATTCAAGTTTTTATGTAGGTATAAATCAATTTCCTGAGACAAATTTATCAATATTAAACCTAGCCTATTTACAGATCAAATACAGAAAGAAGTAAGTCGAACTTAGCCGAACTCTCACTCTTCTTCCTGGACACGACACGTATTAAAGAAGCCGAGTCCGTAGGTACTCCTTGTATAGTGTAGTAGTCTAGTAGCACAGTATAACGAGTCTTTGGTTCGAGTTCGTTAGACTTCGACATCTACGTCCACGGCGACTAAGGGTTGAGCTGGCCCGCCTCCACGCACGATTTGCAGCAGAATCTGATGAAGAATGCGAAATAAATATTTTACAATTCACTCTATTTTCGACTCTCAAGCTCATTGAGTAATAATTTTTTTTACTTTAATAAGTATTAAAACATGTTTCTTTAGTTCTTTTTAAACTCCTATCGTTTTTCGAAATTATTTTTTTTAATATTTCGCCTCATTGATATGAATAATATCACTGGAATATAACAATTGTATAGTTCATTTCTTGTACGGAAAGAGTTTTCTAAATTTTGTGCTAACGCTTTTTTGTAATATTCGAGGTCGTATCGTGATCGACATGGTAGGTACTTGAGCGGTACACTGCCTTCACAAAAGCACTCTTCAAAAGAAGATCTTCATAATTACCTGGAGTAATATTTGTGAGTGCAGAACTTGCTGTCCACGAAGAGCAGTTGGCGAATAATGAATTGTCGGTACAGTTTTCCGGCACCATAATGTCTGTGAAATACATACTTAAATATTTTAATTTATTTCTCCCAGAACTATGAAAATTTACCCTTACCTATAGAAATTCCCTAGTTGCGTCGTAGCTTGGGACTTTGAAACCTTTGGTTTGCCGGGAGCGTCTAGCCAGCCGGAGGCTTTCTTTTCAGGACTGGGAGGTCAGACGGATCTCCCAATCTTGAGAGGATGTTTAGCGGATGCACCAACTTACAGGTGGAGGTTGGCTTGAGCTTCAAGGCTGTTAATAGAGCCATTTACTCCTGTGAATTTCTTTAAATAATTTATAACAATGATCTTACGGAGTACTTTGACTTCTGTGGCGAGAGAATGAGATGAGTTGGAGTTTGTAGCGTGGCAAGCGTACCACCCGCTGTCGCTTACCATCACACGCGAAATATTCAGCCTAGATATTGTAGTGCCTGTACAACAAACAAAGATCTGTTATAATTTATGCTCTGGTTGACCGCACGCACGCCGAATTTGCTTCTGCTACTTCTGCTAGGGTGACAGACAGGTGGCTCCACCTAGTGATGTACAAGCCTCGAGGCGTCGAGTCCTATTTCTGAAGCCTCGAGGCGGAATGGCAAGACTCAGTGAGTTCGGTAAGCTCGGAGTCCCGAGCCTAGCCAAGCCGTGAGTTTTATGAGCCATGGCTCGAGGCTTCAAAAGAGTTCGAGCCTTCAAAAGAGCTTGAACCTATCAAAAGAGCTCGACACTTCAAAAGAGCTCGAGCCTTTTAAAAGAGCTCGAGCCTTCAAAGGACTCGAGTCTTCAAAAGAGTCGTAAAACAAGCTCGAGTCTTAAAATATTTATCTATCTATATTTATCTTATCTTGCTCTTGAAACTTATTTATATATTCTTCTTATTCTTATTGTTCTTATTTTAACAGTTTACATAATAAAATATACATAAGACATTAGTTCATTTCGTAACAATAACCTGAAATATTATAATTTTTATCGACTCACTGTTTCCTGAGACAGGCCTCCCACCTGGTTTAGGAGACAGGATTCACAACAGTGAACATCTGGGCAGAAAAGGACTAGTGCGCTTAAGAGAAATGCTTCGAGATCGACCGAGCGCTCAAAAGAGCTCGTGCCTTCAAAAAAGGCTCGAGTCTTCAAAAGAACTCGAACCTTCAAAAGAGCTCGAGCCTTCAAAAAGAGCTCGAGCCTTCAAAAAGGACTCGAGACTTCAAAAAAGCTCGAGCTCTGAAAAAGACTCCCGAGTCGTCGGGCGCCATACAAACGAGGCGAACCTTGTAAATGACACCGAGCTCTAGGCAAAGGGACTCGGACGCCTCGAGACTTGTACATCACTAGCTCCACCCGTCACCCCCAAGCCCGCGCTTATGCGTGACGGAGGTCATTGAGCACCACCGCGCAGACAGGCAATCCTGCCTGTCAGTTCAATATTTCTGATATGTAGCATAACCGAATACGCACTGGTGATAGAAACTTATTTGCAATTGGTAAACTGATAGCGACCTAAGTTGATGTATGAGTAAAATATGTACTTAGTTTTTTTTTTTTCAAGTTTATTCCACAAAGCAGATTATTTACGGCACCAAAATAGAGCTTTCCTGACACTACTGACGGTGGAGGTGAGCGTTGATGCATCACAAGGTGGCCACCCTAAACCTACATCTGGGTCGCAAGTCCCAGTCGCGGTCACGGTGTTCCTCTCTGTATCACGCTATGGACCCGGCGACCGCACGGTGAATCCATGGAGTGCTGAGAATCGGATCTCTTCAATACCGAAATTAAATATGCATATTATTCTATTCTCCACGACATCCACTTACCCGTTATCGAAATTCTATCCTCAGGCACAATTCTTGCTCCATCCTTAGTCCAATGTACTTCTGGTTCCGGGTACCCGTCTACTTCACAGACGATATGCAGGTCCGCACCAATGTTCCATGTATTTTGCATTGTTGCTATGTATAGGGACACCGGCACTACAGCATATTTTTAATAATTAATAAATTAACAGTGCAAGAGTACCTTCATAGAGAAGTTCGTGGTTAAGTGGTAACCGAGTAGGTTAACACATTGCAAGGATAAATAACACTAGCCAGGTTGACCTTAGGATGGGTGACTAATCTTAAAACATTTTTTATGCTACTCATGCAACGGGGTCATGATGAACGGGATCAGAATTCCATTCGGGCAACAGCTAGTAATATATCAATTTGTTACGGGTTTTATACAGGTTTATGAAATTTTATAGGTTACTAGCTGCCACGGTGAACTTCGTACCGCCGTATTTTTGGCCCGCGTGGTATTCAAATCCCGTTCCCGCTGCACCCTTATCACTTAGGGGTATGAAAAATAGATGTTGACCGATTCTCATAGATACCGGATAAGCACAAAATTTTTTATCAAAATCGGTCAAGCCGTTTCGGAGGAGTATGGCAACGAAAACTGTGACACGAGAATTTTATATATTAGATTACTACTAATCATACCTGTAAAGCTAAAAGGACTGTCAGAGGTAGGAATTATGGGAGTGATATTGTCCAAGGTGGTAGACTCAAGGGTGATTGGCTCCACGTTGGTGGGCTCCACGGCAATGGGTGACACCACTCTGCACTTAGCGTAGTATGCTACCTCCTGTGTTATGGGCTGGCTCTCCGTTATAACCACGCACTGTTCGTTGTCGAGACAAGTTACCACATCAGGGTCGCATGGATTGTCAGCTTTGCATTCGCACCTGTGTGGAATAATCATCATTTTAAATACCCGCTTTTTCATCCTAGCGTTAATACCCAGTCGCATCCAAAGCTTTCACCTCGGAGTCTGGGGTCCGCTTCACCTAGTCTTAACTGCGGATTTGGCTGGACCTCGATAGGTATTTTCCGCGCGACGCGACTGCCATCTGACCTCCACAACCCAATGGTGACATTAGCGATATCGAAGCACTGCAGCTAGACCGTTGTTGTTAGAATTTTTAGGGCTCCAACTACCCGTAACGACTGCCATAGATGTTTGTATGGCAACCAGGACCGACGGCTTAACGTGCTCTCCGAGGCATGACCAAACCAATGCAAATACCTATATTCATGCATACAAATATATGCATTGAGCGGAGATTGAACCCGCGCCTCCTGCGTAGCGGCCGTGTTCACTACCGCTACGCCACGGAGGCTGTCAAAAAAAGAGGCTGTAAATGCCCGCTGTTTCCCAAATATTTAGGGCGTAATATAGATAGCTTTATTTTCCATACATTCCTGTCAGATTTCTTCTGCACAGTTATGCATTTCATTCTCATATCCTGTTTTACGCAATCCATTCAACTTTCTGCCGGTCTTGACAAGTGGCAAATCATTGACTGGCTTATTGTAGAATAATGATGAATATATTATTGGATTGACACATATTTTAATGTTTATGTATGATAGGTGACAACGTAAGTATGTCATGAACTTCAAAATTCTTATCAATCCCATATATTCATCATTATATTTTACAAGACGCCGGTCAACGAATTGCCACTTCTCTAGGGGGGGCTGGCCCTATATTTTATTAATGTCGGGGATATAGGCGTAAGTTTATGTTATGTTATGTCTAGGATTTGTAGAGAACCTAAAACTAGGATTCACGCAGACAGAACGCTATGAGAGTATTATTGGTATTGAGTTTAGAGTTTGAAACATAGCTTTCCAAAAGATCTGCCCCCCTAGACAAGTGGCAATTCGTCAGCCGGCGGTTTGTAGAAAAATAAGTAAAAAAAAAGATAACTTCTTTGAAGTGCTAGACTTTAAAGAAGTTATCATTTTTTTTTATAGAGGACACGTTAATTTGACTTCGCCTCGCCTGATGGTAAGCTGAAGGCAAAGTCTCTGAAAAGAGCGTCACCATTACAGACACGTGTCATGTTACAATGGTGGCACTCAGCTTGACGGCCTCATCAGATGCTTTTTCACGCCCCGCCTAAAGTACCCGGGACTGTAGGAGGAGGGAAACACGTGAACTGGTAAGGAATTCCTGGAAGGACTTAATGGTGCGGCAGAAGAAGGAGTCGCCGAACCGCTTGGTTCTTGATGGAATATTCTGCACCGTATGCGGGTGGCATCGAAACCCTGCACGTGTTGTCCTTTATAGTCCAATACAATAATATGAATTCGTCTTGACGTTGTTTTACATAAAAATCTTTTTGATAGAATGGACTTTGGTAGTAGTTTTTGACATCCATAAAATGTACAATGAAACCTTGTAAATTCGATTAGTAGGTACCTTTCGCATCCATTAGCTGTGAAGATTTTCTCAATACCGTATAAACACTTCAGTTTCTCGCATTCCTCCTTCTCTTTCTTGCAGTCAGGCTCAGGCGTGGAACAGCTGCAAGTTTCGCAGCCATCAGCATTGCGACGATACTGGATTCCAAACTCGCAGTTGAGGTGGAGACACTCTGCTTCTTTGCGTAAGCAATCCGGTATCACTTCGTTGATTTTGTCTACGGAAAATGTATTATATAACTCGTGGTATTGCTTTCCTATTAGCTATAGGCATATACCCACCATAATCTTCGGAACCCAAAACAAATGCAACAAGCCGGTATGCCTTCAATCCTCGTTACAACTTGTAAAGTGGATTAAAAAGGGTATGCTAAGGTAGTTTGAGCACGTCGAACGAATGACACACCAAGTAAGGACAGGTAAATAGGCAGACCAGGCGGGGTCCACCTCGCAGTACACACATTGACCAAATTAATTATATTTTGAAAAACATGCAGGCCCTCGATTCTGCTAAAGCACAACCACTGTCACACCACAGAAACTGCAAGAAATGACATTAAATTTTAGACCCTATTTCTATAGAATTACAGTCAAAAATTAAATGAAAAGAGTTTCATTACACTCTTTCGTTCACTCTACAAAAAGCCATTTAATTTTAAACTTTAATTGCATCTTTTTAGAGGCTAAAATCAAATGGAATTTTCTCGCAGTCTCTGTGGTGCGACAGTGGTTGTGCTTTAGCAGAATCGACGCCCAGGTCAGAAGTACTCGATCCAGCTGGCTTGCATGAAAGGAACAACTACAGTAGAGGAAGCTGGTGAAGTATGTAAGGATAGAGTAAAATGACCGGCAGTTGTCTCTACCTATCCCGCAGGCTTATTAGCTAACTCGCGATAGCAAAGCGATAGCAAAATTTGCGCGGTAATCGCACTAAAACGACAAATTGGTATTACGTATCACATTTGACAGAAAGCGATCAGCGAAAAAGGCGCGATAAGAAATGTTATCGCGATCACTCAAAAGGTCCTTTTTTAATGGCCGCCATTGTGAAAATAATAAATACAGAAATTTTCATTGTAAAAAACCAGTGGTAAATCAAGAAACACATATAAATTAGTCTTAGAAACAAAACTATCGCTATTTTTCAGTTCCGCAGCATATAATTGTTAAGGCGATCTGATCGCAAATCCTTACGTAATACCAATTTTTTTGACGTATCGCGATCCATCGCGCAGTGATCTCGTTCTTACTGCTCATCGCTCGCTCGCTGGTCGCGAAAAGTTAGCTAATAAGCCTGCCGGAGCGAAATAGGCGTGAGCGTATATATGTATACAAAATATCACATCCTTGTTGCACAGCCGCTGAAGCTTTTGTAATATAATGCATACTCACCCTTAACCACGAGGTGAATCTGTTGTGTGGTGTCGCCAAGTTCGCTATCCGCCACACAGACGTACACGCCCGAGTCGCTACCGTTGATCTTTGTAAACAATTCATAAAAAGTCATAGGTAATTCACTCCTGTCGAGCTTTGGAAACCAGCCTTTATTATTAGGATGAATAAATGTTTAGACACAATTACGCTTTACCCATACACGTGTCTTTCTTCGAGTAATCCCAATGTTTTATGCGACGTATGTAAAAGCGTCTAGTGCGCCTGCCAACCATCTAAAATTTATAGCTTATGGAACTTCATGGACTCCAACCCAGTTTTTCATTACGCGGGGTGTAGACTAACTAAAGGACGAAACATATAAACAAGCCAGTTTTGTCCTCCTAGATAAGGATTAAACATGTGCAATTGATTGTACAACTTACTTTCATCTTTTCATCCGAAGTGCCGGATCTATGGAACAGGCAGCGCAGCGTCGCCATTTTATCTGCCTGAGATCCCGGCTGCTTTGATTCTGTCCTAGTTGTAACTTTTGTAGTTGCAGATAGCTCTACGGGCATAAAAATAATTTGACTGTTCTTCCTAATATATTCTTAAGTTGGTTACATTACAAGTGAATGTTCAAATAAAAATTGACGGACTAGGCTCTGGTTCAGGCATCTAACTCAGTGGCTAGGACTCCTGATTCCTGCCTTTTTTTTATTTTGCAATATCTTCATTTTCCAATGCATTATTTTCCAATGGTTCGCATGGTGCATGACAAACTAGATTAAGGTAATTTGTTTCCCACGGGCTTTCCATTTCCAAATTTTCACCCCATGCCAACGATCCAACGGCAGTTACACTCGAAGTTACCTACACAACGTACAAAAGTTGCAAATTTCTGAAAATAAAATCTATTATAAAAGAATTCAGTGCGCAACGCTCATTTGCTATTGGCAAGTTACTTTAAAGCTGTTATTTTGTAATAATAACAGAACCTTCAAACATTGGTTTTAGGTATACGCCTAATCATTAAGGATCAATCAATTTCTTTAAGGATATATTAATGTATTGTAACAGGAAAAGGTGGAAGTGAAATCAATAGAAATTCTTATTTGAAACGCACCTGTGGTTCTGTCAGGTTCACACTGCATTTGACAAAGTTCTCTAGTATCAAAATTATTAGCGTTGCCGAGACATCCTCCGTATCCGAATTGTACGCACTGCTCACTCGTAGTGTTAAAGTACCATCGGAGGAAGTAAGATTCACACGGTCCCTGCGCAACTGGCAGCTTGCAAGCCTCTAGAGAAAAAGGTAGCACAGAAACGTAGTTTAAAGGAGGCATTCTTCACGGAATGTTGAGTTTGATATTAATAAAGGCTTGTGATGAAATTGATGACCATAAACCACATATCTTAGTTACCTATTAGTATTTATAACTTCTTCATCCTAGCGCTAATCAGTGGCGGATCCAGGGGGGGGGTCGTGGGGGTCATGACCCCCCCCTGGGCGGGTCACCTACTAAAAAATATCCCAACGTCACTGATAAATTTTAAAAAATACCACGCATAAGAAGACTGTCTCTTTGTACCTAATAGTATTATAATTTTATGAGGCACCAAACATCAGTATGAATATTATTCGCACGATTGAAAATTTCAATTTATCGTGCAGCGCAGCCTATCAACCGATGGACTTGAATAGTTTTCGGACCTGACACCCTGTCCGATATGTTAAAGAAATAAGCGCGAATGACTAACCAGGCCGGCAGTCGAAGGTCTGGAGCTGACAGCCATGAGGTCCTTTTTCGATTCGGGCAACAATTTAGCTTGGGCTCAGCTTCAAAGGCCCCGTATATAAGTTACTGTTTGCTTACAAAAACTTTTTGTGAACTTGGAAGAAGCCTTCCTTTCTGGATCTGACGTAGGTAGTCACCAAAGCACCCGTGCCCGGTAATAACCTGCGTCAGCCGGTACGAGAGGCAGCCATGTGGCCTCTCTAGCCACTCCCCCATAGGATGGGATGGGCCTTACTACCGCTATTACCGCGGGCCCAGCGGTTGTGGCCAGTGGCCATCTTCTGCTGCGGATGACGCAGCTGGCTCATATGCCTGGTCCTTTTTTATTATCGTGCGAAAAATCCCCGCGGATACGTCCCCCACCGGAGCCGGAGGAGGAGGTTATGTCGGACTCGAACCGACTAAAACGTACGCTGTCTGTGGGCCGTCAGTTACCGGAGGTGAGATTGTCGTAGCCATATCCCTCGCACCCCGGCCGACCCAGGGCCATATCTCTTGATCTGGTCCTCTTCCGGTGTAGGGACCATAGAGTCCCCAGCTCGCTCCCAGGTACGGGGAGGCACGCAATGCGCGCCGCCGCGGCCTGCTTCTGCTAGGGTGACAGGCGGCTCCACCCGTCACCCCCAGGTCCGCGCTCATGGGGGACGGAGGTCATTCTGTGACCTCCAACGCCCGAGTTGCCGCCGCTCGTCGCGGGCCGCGCGGTTTGCGATTCTCCTTCGCTCCTCGCGAGCCGCAAGGTCTGCGATTCTCCTTCGCTCCGCCTACTTCACGAGCATTAGAAGGATGCGCCGGCGGCCCACGCATCCGCGCAGTGAACCATCGCTGCGAGCAAAGTGGCGAGCGTGAGAGCTCAGCGCATTGCGTGCCTCCCCATAACCGGGGGCGAGTTGGGGACTCTATGGTCCCCACACCGGAAGAGGGCCAGATCGAGAGATATGGCTCTGGGTCGGCCGGGGTGCTAGGGATATGGCTACGACAATCTCACCTCCGGCAACTGACGACCCACAGAAGGCATGCGTTTTAGTCGGTTCGAGTCCGACATAACCTCCTCCTCCGGCTCCGGCGGGGGAGGTATCCGTGGGGATTTTTCGCACGATAAAAAAAAAGAAAAAAAAAGAGTACCTGGGATCTGTACTTCACGTGACTGGTCACATCAACCGCGACGTCAAGGCAGGAATTGCTGCCATGTGGGCCAAGGGGCGGGAAATGATTGGCGTCACATTTGAACCTAAAATGCCAGTCTGGTTGACGGGGTAGGTCTATAAAACGATCATTAGGCCTGTCTTTTTACACGGCTGTAAGGCGTAGCCGTTGCTGGAGCGACATAAGCAGGAGCTACGTGTCACGGAGATGAAAATGCTGCGGTGGATGTGCGGCGTCACACGTAAAGATCGCATGAGGAACTCTCAGATCCGCGGCAGCCTTCATGTCCGCGACATAAAACATAAAATGCAAGAGAGCCGCCTTCGCTGGTGTGGCCACGTCTTGCAACAACCGCCAGGCCACGTGGGTAACAAATGGCTGGCAGTAGCACAGCCACCGGGACCAGGTGGAAAGGATAGGCCCAAGAAGTCTTGGCTTGAAGTCGTGAAGGGTGACATGCGTGCAAATGGTCTCATCTCACCACCTTGGACGCCCAACGTCGTGCGAAGTCGAGGAGGAAGTGACGGAAGGCGGCCCCTGAGCTCCGAGGTTACCTCGGATTCGGAAGCAATCAGGAAAATATGTACGATAATCATGAAAGGGGGAGGCGCGCATCGCGCCGCCAACGCGGCCTGCTTCTTCTAGAGTGTCAGGCGGTTCCCCCTGTCATTTCCAGGCCCGTGCTAATGGGGACCGATATGGAGATATTGATACGATAGTGGAGATGTTGAGTGACCTACGTCGCCCGAGTCCTTCGCGCATTGTGTATTATGCGGAATGGGAAACAACTGAATCTTCTCCAGACCCGTTCCCCCGCCTCCTTCTCGAGCATTACTTGCTCTCAGATGGAGGCGGTGGCAGCCGCGAGCTTACGGTTTTACGCCATCACTGTAAGCAAGCGAGAGAGAGTGCTGAGCGAGAGAACTCCCATCCCGAGGGCCGCCACAAGGACCCGTTTCGGCGTTTCCCATGCCGGGTATTCGGTCCGCGTATGCAGCCCCGTGTCCTCGCTCGCATCACAGTGATGACACCCGGGCGTTGGCTCCTTCTGAATTCGCCGCAGCTAACTTTCGAAACATCCATATCCGGTGATCATCTGCGTCAACCGCTACGAGAGTTCCCCATTGAAGCCTTTCTAGCCAGTTCTTCATGATGGGTGATAGTAAGCTGCGGCTAGCTAGTTCACCGTGATAGTGGTGGTAAGAAATACCACCACTATCACGGCGTGCCCTGCGCTTGGTTGTCCAAGTCGTAGTTTCAACTCCACCATGTCCCGATAAAGCTGGGACTTCGTAGCCTCGATTTCTCGCCTTTTGATACGGGTTTAGTACCGAAGGTGCTCTGACATCTTTTTTCGCCATAGAGTCTCCTGCAGGAGTCCTCCAGCCCCCTCAAGCCAGAGTGCCAGCTGCGTCTTTCAACTTGGGGGCCAGCAGCTTAACCGGGTTCTGGATCGTATTTAACAACAGTCGTTCAAGGTATCTTACTTTTCCCCTCTCACCTCATTCCTCCTCCATTATTTCGTCATGAATTTCATACACATTTATTTTCATTGTATTGTTCAATGACATTTTATTGGGAGACTAGACAACCCCCCCCCCTCCCCCCGAAACTATGTCTCGACTACACCATGACCCCCCCCCCTGAATTGAAAGCTGGATCCGCCCCTGGCGCTAATCCCAGTCGCATCCAAAATTTTCACCTCAGAATCTGGGGTCCGCTTTTTCCAGTCTAACCGTAGATCTGCCGCATTTTCCGTGAAACGACTGCTATTAATATAGCTAATCGCCAAATATTTATTTAAAACTTAAATGAAACGAGGCTCTTATTCAATTTAACCAACCTCAACGTGAACGTGCTTGTAACACACACGTTCAAATTAACTGATACAAAGGTTACATTTCGTTTTAGTATCATTTCTATCTTATTACGTTAACTAATTGAGACCGACGACTGTGATTGGACACGTTTGCAAACAGAATAATGCCCCTGTTTATATAAATACTATCTACTGCTTTTGCCCGATCTCAGGTCATTAACGACCACTGTTGACAATAGGTTATAATACCTATAACCCGCGCCACGTAGGTATCTTGGACCTAAAATCTGCCGTGGTATAACTAGAATGCCGTTATCTACCAAAACCACTTTTTGAGATAAGCGCGAAAAACGTGAAAAAAACTTTAAATTGATGTAACTTATAAATGACAACTCATAACTAAGAACTAAAAATATCAAAAGATAGGTAAATTGGAGTACCTTTAAATGCCATTTATGAATTTTAGTACTTAGAATATATTTTTATATAAAAAACGTTTTATGCGTTTTAGTTTAACATCTCTAATACAAAGAGTTCAGAGGGTGTGAGCTAAAACGCCGCTATGCATAGCGTAACGGCATTTTAGTGTGAAACTAACAAGAAAATAACAACATCCAATAATATTCTTTAAAAAACTACAATAATAATTGACTAAAACGCCGTTACAACACATAGAGTCGTTTTAGCTACATAATAAAAGCTAAGAACTTGCTATATGTTCGACTTAAATGCAGCTAATGTCATTTTACCGCTTTTAAGTATATTATCCTAGGCATATTATTAAGAAACTTGAAGCATTGTTAAACTTAAACGCAGTTAAGTCAAGCACTTTAAATCCTAACGGCACTATAGCGACACAATACCGAGATCATAAGAAAGCAAATTTATGAAACCTTAGTTAAGAATTAAAATAAAACATCTTTTTTTAATAAAATCAGCCTCCGTGGCGTAGCGGTAGTGAACGCGGCCGCTACGCAGGAGGCGCGGGTTCGATGCAAATATTTGTGTTCATGAAATATGGGTATTTGCATTGGTGCGGAGATTAAGCGGGCCAAAGCCACGGCTTTTAAAGAGCTGATGGAGACGCTGGAGAGGGACCCATGGGGGCGGCCTTACCTTATGGTAAGAGGAAAGCTGCGCCCCCGAGCCCCGCCGCTGACCCGGACTCTCCAGCCGGCTCTGCTCGGAGGAGTGGTTGAATCTCTGTTCCCGGCGCGGGCGGAACATGTTCCACCGCAGATGACTCCGCCACATCGGTCGATTTTGGCACCCAGCGTAGTTGACGACGACGTCCCTGAAGTCACTTGGATAGAACTAGAGCTGGCGGTGCGAAGGCTCAGTGCCAAGAAGAACACCGCCCCAGGACCCGACGGCATTCCTGGCCGCGCGTGGGTCAGCTCTAGGGGAAGACGCTCTCGAGCCTCGATTCAGAGGGTTCCTCAGCGCATGTTTGGAACGGGGCCAGTTTCCGAAGACGTGGAAGACGGGGAAACTGGTCCTCATCCGGAAGGAGGGGCGCCCGGTGGACTCACCGTCCGGATACCGGCCCATAGTGTTGCTCGATGAGGTGGGAAAACTCTTTGAAAGAGTTATCGCGAAGCGCCTCGTCGAGCACCTCTCTAGAGAAGGGCCGGATCTGGCGGATGCCCAATATGGCTTCCGCCGAGGGCGTTCCACCGTGGATGCAATCATGCGTGTGAGGACTCTGGCGGAAAATGCAGTCTCTCGGGGCGAGGTGATGTTGGCGGTGGCTTTGGACATCTCCAACGCGTTTAACACCTTGCCCTGGAGTTGCATTATGGAGGCGCTCGTGTACCACGATGTGCCTCTCTACCTCCGCCGCATAGTCGGGGCTTACCTGTCGGAGAGAGCCGTCATCTACCCAGGTGCGATCGGTGTCGGCCGGAGAGAGATGTCGTGCGGTGTTCCGCAGGGATCGGTCCTGGGGCCGCTCCTGTGGAACATCGGATACGACTGGGTGCTTCGCAGTGAGCTTGTGGATGGTGCCGCCGTGACGTGTTATGCGGACGACACGCTAGTGACGGCGAGCGGGGCTACACACCGCGAAGCGACCCGGAAGGCCACGACTGCGGTTGCCCAAGTCATGGAACGGATCCGGAGGCTGGGTCTCGAGGTGGATCCGCAGAAAACAAAGGCCATGTTCTTTCATGGACCTCGGCGCGGACCACCAGCGGGATCCAGCATAACAGTGGGAGACACTCTCATCGCCATCAAGCCCCAGATGAAATATCTGGGGCTCGTGCTCGACGGTCGGTGGGACTTCGGGGAGCATTTCCGAAGTCTGGTCCCCAAATTGGTGCTCACAGCTAACGCTCTGACGCGGCTGCTGCCCAATTTGAGGGGCCCGGAGGACTCCTGCAGGAGACTCTATGCGGGTGTCGTGCGGTCCATGGCTCTATACGGGTGCCCCGTATGGGCGGATAACCTGAAGGCCAGGCACGCGGACAAGCTGCATGAACCGCAGCGGACAGTGGCCATCAGGGTCATCAGGGGGTACCGCACGATATCCTTCGAAGCAGCGAGTCTCCTTGCCGGATCGCTACCATGGATCCTGGAAGCGAGAACCCTTTCGGCGCTATATCGGTTCCGAAAGGAGGCGCGGGAGCGGGGACATGATCCTGAGCCTGAAGAAATTCGGGCCGTGAAATCCCGGCTCCACAGGGACATGGTAGCGGAGTGGGAGCTGCGACTTGGGCGACCACGCGCAGGGCACGCCGTAGTAGCGGCGGTAAGACCCATCATGGGGGAGTGGCTAGAGAGGCCACACGGCGGCCTCTCGTTCTGGCTGACGCAGATAATCACCAGTCATGGGTGTTTCGGGCGGTATCTGCATCGGATCGCGAAGAAAGAGCCAACGTCCGAGTGCCATCACTGCGACGCGAGCGAGGACTCGGCGCTGCACACGCTCACCGAGTGTCCGGCGTGGGAGACGCCGAGACGGGAGCTGGTGGCGACCTTGGGAGTGAGAGTTCTCACGCTCGCTACTTTGCTCGCAGCGATGGTTCGCTGCGCGGATGCGTGGGCCGCCGGCGCCTCCTTCTGCGAGCAAATAATGCTCGTGAAATGGGAGGCGGAGCGGGAGCGAAGGAGAATCGCAGACCTTGCGGCCCGCGAAGAGCGTAGGAGAATCGCTAACCGCGCGGCCCGTAACGAGCGACGGCAACTCGGGCGTCGGAGGTCGCAGAACGACCTCCGTCCCCCATGAGCGCGGGCCTGGGGGTGACGGGTGGAGCCGCCTGTCACCCTAGCAGAAGCAGGCCACGGCGGCGGTGCGCATTGCGTGCCTCCCCATACCCGGGGGCGAGTTGGGGACTCTACGGTCCCCACATCGGGAGAGGGCCAGATCGAGAGATATGGCCCTGGGTCGGCCGGGGTGCGAGGGATATGGCTACAACAATCTCACCTCCGGCAACTGACGGCCCACAGTCGGCGTGCGTTTTAGTCGGTTCGAGTCCGACATAACCTCCTCCTCCGGCTCCGGCGGGGGAGGTATCCGCGGGGATTTTTCGCACGCTAAAAAAAAAAAAAAAAAAGGTATTTGCATTGGTCTGGTCGTGCCTCGGAGAGCACGTTAAGCCGTCGGTCCCGGTTGCCATAAGAACATCTATGGCAGTCGTTACGGCTAGTTGGAGCCTTCAAAAATCCAAAAAAAAAACAACGGTCTAACTGCAAAGCTTCGATATCGCCTAATGTTATCATTGGGTTGTGGAGGTCAGATGACAATCGCTTCACGGAAAATATCGAGGTCTAGCCAAATTCGTAGTTAAGACTGATAAAGCGGACCCCAGACTCCGAGCTGAAAAAGCTTCGGATGCGACTGGGAATTAACGCTAAGAGGAAGAAGGAGATCTTTTTTTAATAAAATCGTTGTTTTATTGACCAAAGAACACAAGAACCGGGCGAGGGTAACAGGCATTGACGTCGTCGGCCAGTCGATCCAGCGATTGCCGGTATAAGCGTATGTATCGGTGTCGACTCGGCGTGGGGTAGACGGCCACGACCGCTCGAGGAGATCTCCACAATCCAGGTCGATCACTCAAGCAGGCCCGGGAGGCCGGTGAGTGTATGGATCGGTAACAGCATATCGGGATCGGTGACATTCATGGACCACTGTACCATGCTCTGCAGCACAATTGCCTGAACATCGACACCGTGGCCCACGTTCGCCTGTAGAATGCGGAGCTGGGGATCCATTACGGAACCATCTCCGCATCCCGCCGCGAGATAAAGCGGAACGCCCGTCTCGTGGCTTCGGCTCCCCTCCGGTGTAGGCCTTGCTACCGACCCTATGGTCGGCCGGGTTGCCCTCCGCTTCACACCTGAAACAGTGCAACGGAGCTTCGTAACTACTGGCCATATGACTGGGTTGGCCACAGCGGAAGCAGCGGTTTCCGACCGTCACCTCCGCCGTGCACTGCACCCCCACATGGCCGACCGACAGGCACCGAAGCACCTAGCCGGTCGGGCCTGCAGGAGCCGTACCTGCACCCTTACAACGCCTCCTACCGTGAGGTACCACTGGTCGGCAGCCTTTTCGGCTGCTACGATGGGACAGCCAACAACTGTTGCCCCCTGTCCACGGCAGACGAAGCAAATCGCTTCGACTTTTACTGTGTCCGCCACGGTAGGTCTACTCTCCTCAACCGTGATGGAGTCGTCCACGCCCGAGATGCGCAGTTCTGCGCACTTGTTGGGCCTAGACACGATCTTTCGGAGGTCCACCAATTCGGCCGCCATCTTCCGAAACACAGCCTGTCGCCGAGCCTCCTGTTGTCTAGCGTTAATACAGCCCTGGCATGACTCGGCCAGCTCCACCTTGAGGGACTCGGCCCATTCGGCGAGCAGTCTGCAGGACCCACTCGTCCTCCAGCTTCTGGGCCCAATTGGCTCATCGCCTTCGCTTGGAGGGCCGCCATCACCTCCCTCGTGATTTTGTGGGTCCACTAATCCGGGACCACCGCCGAGGGGAGGGTTGATTGATATTTATATATAGGTAACTTAAATTATTGCTACGCGTGTGACGGCATGTGACCGACAACTGCTGCCCCCATGTCCACGGCAGTCGAAGCAAATCGCTTCGACTTTTACTGTGTCCAAAGGACAGCCCGCCTCCGCCACGGTAGGTCTAATCTTCTCAACCGTGATGGAGTCGTCCAGGCCCGAGATGCGCAGTTCTGCGCACTTGTTGGGCCTAGACACTCGGACGTCGGCTGCGTCCAGCGTCTCCCTTAGCTTTGCCGCCATCACGTCGGCCTGGGGACCGTTGGAAGCACCGCGGGCCTCGACTATTCGAGCATCCGTCCGCGTGTGTTTCATCGTGCCACTCGCGGCATGTCTGCCACGATCTTTCGGAGGTCCGCCAATTCGGCCGCCATCTTCCGAAACACAGCCTGTCGCCGAGCCTCCTGCTGTCTAGCGTTAAATACAGCCCTAACGTGACTCGGCCAGCTCCGCCTAAAGGGACTTGGCCCATTCGGCGAGCCACACAGTCTGCAGGACCCACTCGTCCTCCAGCTTCGGGGCCGATTGGCTCATCGCCTTCGCTTGGAAGGCCGCCATCACCTCCGTCGTGATTTTGTGGGTCCACTAATCCGGGACCGCCGCCGAGGGGAGGGTTGATTGATATTTATATATAGGTAACTTAAATTATAGCTACGCGTGTGACGGCATGTGACGGACTTAGAGCGGCCATAAAGTTCGGTGAGAGCCTACATAGAAGAACACGACGTGTTGTTGCCATTCCGTGCAAATACTTAAATCATTACGTTATAACGTTATAACGGTATTTCGGTTACACTTATTAACCGTTATTAACACATATAAACCCTTAACACTTTCAATCGGTTACACTTTCGTTTCGGTTACAGTTATAAAAGGTTTTCTTCTAAAACAGTTTCAAAAAAAAGTGTTAAACCACTTTATAGTGGTTACTGTTTCGTTCCCTGCCCACAAGCATACGTGCGGCACTGCAAAAACTCACAGGATCATCCCCGTCCGCCCCGATCATCATCCCCCGCGAGATCATATATAGCGGCCTTTTAGCGTATTAATTTCGGATAACGGCAATATAGTCTCACTCTTGTTACCACTTTGATTTTATTCAATATGTGAAACATCGCTAACTGGCGCATAACGATGAATTAGTCGAAATGTTTTTACAATTTAAGTTAAACTATAAAGCCGTTAAGTATCGTTAATCACATTTATGTCTAACTTTTTCAGTTAACGGCATTATAGCTCAATATAGCTTAAATTTCTATTTAAAAACTTGGGTATCTATAAAGCAGTAAAAGTACTTTAATCACATTAAAGTGAATTAAAATCCGTTAACCGCAATCTAGCGAAACAATCTTAAGTTTTTTTTGTTAATATTTGATTTTATTGAACTTTAGCGGCTATATAGGTTAACAAAGTCACTTTACGGCATTTTTGAATAATACGGAAGTAAAATGATATCATATAACGGCTTTCTTACGATTATTATTTCAGTAACTATTCTAGTTAGGAAAATACTGTAAATACAGATCGATAGAGAATTTTTTTCTGACTAAGATGGCATCAAAAAGTAAAAATCGACAAAATGTTACATAACGGCGTTTTAGTTATACCACTGCAGAAATGTGCTCAAAATGTGCCCTATACGCGCAGTACACATTTCTTGGGTGTCTTTTGAGGATAGCACGGGATGCTACTGCGGTAGACGAACTCAAATTCACCAAGCATAGACTATTACCATTACGTAGTACTATTACTTATTCTGTGCTATTACAAAGCAATCCGCGGGCGCCAGAGCCTCGTATGTCTTACGATTTAGGTCCAAGCTACGTGGCGCGGGTTATACCAAACTAATAGGGTGAAGTCTCCTAGTATCGGCCACGTCCTAATATCGGCCTTTTCGAGAAAATGAAACATAACTATGAAAATAACACTAAAATTATGATAGTTTTTATGCAAAAAGCGACTCTATATCCGTATGAATAACATCTCATATTTTGGTGCGGGTACCTCCACATTTGAACGTTCAGGTGGCAATAGAACACGCGCAGGTATCGACGGGTGTGATTTTGTGGCAATACCGAGTCAAATCCCGGAGTCGACGCACTGAGTGGGAAAGTATTTGAAAGGAATTAAATATACCTATGGTATTTTATATAATTTTTTATTAAAGAAAAACAGTCGAAGTACCGTTTAGGTAGTGTGATTTTAAATTTATTTGTACTTTTTATGAAATAATCGCGGGGTCGAGATTAGGGATCTTTATTTTGGATAAATCTAAATATCGGCCACCTGGTCGATATTGGGGAAATGCATGAAAACACTAAACTGTATGTTTAGCTATTTTATATGTTAGCAGTAACATTAATAAGGTTGAAAATGAAATAGCAGCTCTGTTTGAGCACCAGATCCTAACATCGGCCGCCTAAAAACTTTTTTTGCCAGCTACGGCCGATATCTAGAAAGTCGATGCGTAATAACGGCCACCTTAGTTTGTATAGGGTACTAACTTTCCTACAACCTTCGAACTTTACAATAAACAGGAACGTGGTGCAAAATGAACAAATACTTATGTATTTTAATTTAATCAATAATATAATCATGTCGTCCCAACAAAAAGAGAAACGTTTCAAACCTATGGTTATATGACCATAGGTTCTATGACCCCTATAGGTTCTATGACCTCTACAGGTTCTATGACCCCTATAGGTTCTTTGACCCCTATAGGTTCTATGACCCCTATAGGTTCTATTACCCCTATAGGATCTATGACCCCTATAGTTTCTATGACCGTAGTAGAATAAGAGATGGAGTAAATGCCGTTCAAAGAAGCAGGCAGCAATGCAATGCTTCGATATTGTCTAATGTTACCATTGGGGTTGTGGAGTATAGATGGAAGTCGCTTCGCGGAAAATATCGAGATCTAGCCAAATTCGCAGTTAAGACTGGCAATGCGGACTCCAGAATCCGAGGTGTAAGCTTCGGTTGCGACTGGGAATTAATGATAGAATGAAGTAGGAGAAGAGTAGCATTTCGACAATACGAAACTCTCAGCACCACTTTACAAGATAGACTTCCTGGAAGAATAGATACAGAGAGAAAAATCTGGAAAATAGAATATAAAACATAAACCAGTCAAATAAAACAAAACTAGTAGATAAAAGAAGAATTGTATTAGAATAGAAGAAGAGAATATTAAAGGACAGCGTAACTGACCTCATGATTTACCTTCTCAAAAAGAAAAGGAGAATTTTTTTTGTGGTGGCTGTGAAGTAGAAGTAATTAATGATGTCGAAGAAGATGAAGCCAAAAAATATTGAATGTGACATATGCTCCAAACGGCCTTAAAGTATACAGTTGATCGTGGGCAAAATTATATTGATGTGGCTATAGAAGATTTTACTTGCCGTCACTGTTTAGTGCATTTAAATTGAAAAGCCTTCAAAGAAAGTCAAGTTTTCTTTGGACTTTATCTAATAATATATTTTCTTTGTAATAATATATTTTGGAAATCTTTATTTATCTTAATTTTTTTTAATCATTGTGATCATTAGTTTATAATAACAGCAATTACTGTAATTTTTAAGGCTGAGATATAAAGAAAAGACAAATTAATGATAGATAAGCGTTAAAAAAAATATTTGAACCTGAATTGGAATATAAAACGTAATAATTTTTTACTTTACTTAGTTTTATTGACCTAAATTCACGTTGGAAAAGGTATGACGATATTAGGGTCACAGGCGGCAGAAATTAGGGTGTTAGAGGCCGATATTAAGGGAAATCGACATACTCGGAAAAAAACATCTATATTTTCAAAAATAACAAAGAATTGGTAATTTTGCGAATGTAGTAATGGAGTTTCAGTATCCCTCTACCCAAAAAAGGCATTGCAAGAAAGCAAATGCTATAAACCATAAAATTACAATCAATCAAAGGTCAAAAAATGTTGACATGGCCGATAATTGGTGCCACCACCCTACTTAGTAATAGTACAGTACGGTAGCTTACATTAGTTATGTTCCTATTACATATTCCAATCTATTTATGTTCTTCTTCGAGTACTGCATGCTGTATCATGTATTTATTTGTTTGTTTTTTTATAACGCTTAGGTGGCAGACAAGCACACGGCTCACCTGATAGGAAGTGGTCACCGTGGCCTATGTACGTATGCAACACCAGGAGCGTCACACTCGCGCTAACATACTCAATTTAATTTTCTTACCTTTAGGATTTGGATGCACGCAAACATCCTCACACTCTTGCTTAGAACTGAACCGATTATCGTTGCCCACACAACCTCCATACCAAAATCTAGTGCACCCTCCAAAATAATAGTCATAATGCCACATAATCGTAAAATTAGTGCATGGTCCAGCATCCATAAATAAACTGCAAACAGCTGTTAACAAAATGATATTTTTGATCACCAGATCACAGTGTACCTAAGACTTATTGCTTTACACGCACGAAAGTGGTTTACATGCCGAAAACTATTCTTACATATTACCTTGTTTATTTTCTGGTACATTGATGCATCCAAGAAAATTATACCCTGTGGCTTCTGTTTGTCCATCATCACAACATCCATACTTGCTACTAGCACAATCGCATCCAGCACCATTGGGTCCTGTAGCAGCAGTTTGTCCGTCACCGCAGCAGCCGTGTGTAGAATACTGGCAACGACAACTCTGTTGATCCGGTGAAGTTGCAATAGTGACTCCATCAGGACAGCAACCAAACTCAGTAGTATTGCAAGGACATCCGTAGTTTTCAGGTCCTGTAGCTTCGGTTTTATTATCATAACAGCAACCAAACCTAAAGCCAGCACATCCAACTGAGAATGGGGAAGTTATTGTAGTAGTGGTCTTCATATTCTTCTTAGTTCTAACTGTTTTAGTGCTGTTCTTATCATTTATCGTCTCACGTTGTGCAACTGTTGTATCCTGTTCTTGCTTTGGTGTTTTTGATTGTTCTGTTTTGAGATTAAAAGTTTGTAATAATTATTGTTTAATAAAATATTGTAATGTTTTTAGTTTAAGTTTAGGTACTTCGAGCAGTTTAGGAATGTTTATTTAAATTGGTTTCAATAAATTTACTCTAAACCAATTATGTTGCTTTAGTATTCCTATAAGTAGGTATATCCAATTGAATTAAAATAAACTCACGAATATTTCTATCTACAGAGTATCATAAACATTAAGATCAACATCAACCAGATACAAAACATTAGTACTCTTCGACTTACTAACTGACCAAGCATTTTTATAATAATGACCTGTAAGGGGGATACATCGCATTTGGCAAGCAGCTTCAGTCCTAAACTGGTTACTATTTCCTTCACAGCCACTCCAGATGTATTGTATACAGCTTCGCGACTTACTGTCGTAACCCCAGCGGTGAAAGCTACTGGTGCACGAACCTGCCTCGATAGGCAGGCTACAGATATCTGTAAGTAATTCAGTATCTACTAGTTAACAACAAAATGTTTTACACTATTTTACTACCTAGGTAGATACTAATGTAAACTAATCGCGACCAGCGTCCGGAGTGTTATGCTGGTAATCCACCATAACACTCCGGACGCCGCTGGTCGCGATTAGTTTTTATGGATCGCGACGATATTGACCAAAGAATCAAAAAAAAATCAAAATGATATCGTCGGAATTTTGGGTTGGTGGTTTAGGCCCCCGGTGGTCGACGCCCCCGTGGCCGAGGCCCCCGAATCCAAATTGATTTGTACTGTTTCTATTTTTGCACAACCCTGTAGGTCATTGGCTGGGTCGGGATTTGTATGAGTGACCGTTCTTTAAGGCCCCGAATCAGATTAGCATCGAAAAATCGGTATTTTCGAAACCGTTTTTCTTTTTAACTCTAAAACCTACAGATCTGGAATTTACATGCCTGCATACTACAGGATATACAGAGTAACTTCCCCTTTTCATAAATTAAATAAAAAAGGAGGAAATAGTTGAAAAGAGTCTCTGAACATCACTCTACTCTTTCTTATGAAACCAAATATTTTCTACAATATGTATCCAATTAATCTAAAATTTCACATATATGTTGAATAAATGTATTAGCATGACGTGACCTTCTTAGTTTGTAATCGTCCCCTATAAAATTATCTATTAAAATTAGTTATACTGATTTTTACGGCTGAAAAACGAGCGCATGACCTTGAGCATTTGTATGGTCAAAGTCATTCGCGTATGTAATCACCTTAAACTAAAACTTTCCGTAAATAAAACTAAAATAATTCACGATAGAATACGCTAAAAATGAAAAGTATTTCTATATATTTTTTTGATTTTATAATATTCTCTTCGTTTCTTCGATATCTCTTATTTGATGTAGGTATGCTTGAAAGATATTCTTTTAAGAAATTCTAATAAAATAGAAGAATAGGTAATTCTTTCTATCTCAGTGCCTGGTTAAAGAGGTGAGTGCGGGCGTAAGTGAGATGAGTAGGTAACAGCCCTTCGTTTTCTGCGAAGGGACGACCTACGAGTAGGAATCAATTTAATAATTCCTATTTTACCGTGAGGACCGACGTAGGACGATGATGAAGAAAGCAAAGCGCCTTGCCGCTTATATCTACTGCTTAGATCGCGAATCTGTCAAAAAATGGAAATAATAGAATCAAAAATATGTATTTAAGTAAAATCTATCCTGAAATAAGTAGATATAGCAACATTTATGTCTTGAAGTTGGAATAGCATGTATCGCACACAAGCTCCAGTAGTTGTAATATGTAAGCTCCAGTAGTTATGTTATGTAAAAAAACCACATAACATAACATAACATAACATAAACTCACGCCCATATCCCCGAAGGGGTAGGCAGAGGTGCTAGCCACAACGCTACCCAATCACATAAAATACTCTTAGGTGGTTACATTATTACAATTCTGAAGTTATAATACCAATGTTCATCAGACCGAAAGTTCGAAATACCGAAAATTAGATTTTTTGGGTGGTCTTTCTGTAGCTTTATTTTGGGTGGATGTAAAAAACATATCCACGAAGCTAAATTGCACGGGCTGAATACTGCGTGCCTCAACATGGACAGATTATGTTAGAAGGCAAAGGCAGGGTCTCTAAACAATGTAATTTTCGGGTTTTGAATTTTCGGAATTTTGACCTTCGTGATTTTTATACGTAGGCAACCGCAAACTTACATTATGCACAATGCGATGCTTTGACGACGTCCATGTTATACAATTGCTTAAAACAAAGACAGCCACCAGTAGTAACCTGTAACTGTAAAAAGGAAAATAAGTAAACTCAAAACTCTCTTTTTTTTAAATATTCAAATAGGTAAGTACCTAGATTCTTTCCTCAAGTTGAATTTTATTGGAAGTCATAATTCTAACTCTAGGTATAACTTTTTCGAAAATATCTGTGGTTGTAACTACTTGTGACCTTTGTTACCGCTTCTTCCACCCACTTCTTTTTTTCCTTTGAATATAAGTTTTTTTCATAGGTTGCCTATCAAAACATGATTAACTTCGTCATTATTATTTAAAAATAAATACTGACCTTTTCAATAAAAATAAATAGTATCTAATCCTAATATGTAATCGATATAATAATCTGTATTGTTGCATGGCATTAAATTATGACAACTAACTATAGTAGGTAAGTGTTTTATCAATCCTACCTTAAGTTCCATAGCTTCATCTTTACACCAAAATCGTCAGTCACCTACTTGAACTCCACTAACACACCACAGTCAAATAACAGGAACCCAATAGATAAATTTATTATATTTATTAAACATATAAATTTCTTATTTTAGTTCTGCTGTCGCAAGTTTCGCACTCCGTGTGTGGAAACGCACGCCCATTGAAGTAAACTGGATACTCGCAGCCTCCATCGGAATATCTGTAGTGACTATACGCTCACATTATCACGCCATTCACGACCACCGTTCATGTAAATGGACTATGGAGTAGGTACAAGACCAAAAAACTTTATTATCTATGAGTATTATTTTTAGATACCTATTTTGTCCGTTTAATTGGGTCATTCCCGTTGGTCAATAGCCATTGGTTAACACTGTTGACTATTGGAAATGTTTTGCTCTACTGGTTATAATGCCTAGTTCGGACTAGGCTAGTAATTTAGTCTATTATTTAGTTCGGACTATTAGTCCGAACTAGGCTTTTAAGTGTTGACGAACGCAACATTTTACTACCTTCACTATCCGGGATCATTCCCGTTGGACAATATCTACTGCTAACAACTGGGAATGTCTAGTTCCTCTGGTTAATATTGGAGGGTGAAAAAGCTAAGTTTTTTTAACTAAATATATCCAATTATAAAACTACCGTAGGTATTAATAGGCTACTTGCTGTGTAGCTTTCCCGCACCATTAAGACCTGGAAATCCTAGAATTCCTTACCAGCTCACGTGTATAATATGGGTAGGTAGTAGGTACCTACGTGTCTGTAATGGTGACTTGGTGACACTCTTTCCAGAGAAGACTTTGCCTTCAGCTTACCATCAGGCGAGGTGAAGTCAAATTGGTGTGACTACTTACTTAAAAAAATAATTACAACAGGATGTAATGAAAAGATGCAATAAATGTAGTTCATATTCAAGAAGGACATTAGAAGGTTCCTACAAGGACGGCAGCACGAGTGTGACGCCGCGCCGTTGGTCATAGATTAATTGCCGTTGGTGTTGCAGTCCATAAGCCACGGTGACCGCTTTCCATCAGGTGTGTTCGTCTGCCAGCTATGTGGTATAAAAAATGCGCGGTGAACTATAAGAGTGTTGTAGTCATTGATAACCGTCGCTCCATGAGGCAGTACATCATTCGCGATAACATGCTAATCTTCGCATTATACAGACACATTGCGGATGGAGAAGCTTATCACTTGCAAAAGGTCCGATGTCATGTAATTTTCCATGACCGTGCGTGCACACAAAGAGTGCGAGTGAGATGGTACTACTTTAGTATCCCTTTATGTGGCTTCACACGCTAGTTCTATACGTTCCGTCTATGTTCTTCTTTTAGTCTGAGTCCATGACCTATTTGGGAAATCACAGAATACAAATAACTTATTGTACCTAACTATACCTACCTACTTATTTTATCGTATTTAAACAATAATAACATGCTTTGGTCTTTCCTGTACTTTCCTGTCCATCCAAAAGTTGCTGGACTAACCCGGCATTATACAGACAGGCCAGGGAAGCACTTCCTGTACCTTTTCGTTTTGTCATTACCATTTAGTCTCCGAGGTCGCACGAACCAAGCCGAGCTGCTCCGAAATCGGCCGATTTCGGAGCAACACCAAGTGTGACGCCTCACACTCGTGCTGCCGACGTGCTGTCTTTACTCTACTCAAATCTGCACATTGCTTACCAGTTGTTGCTAGCACCACAATAGCACATATCAGTACACTGGACAAATTCTACATTGCGCTCAAAGCTATGTTTACCAACTGGTTCAGTTACGTAGGTACTATGTTCACATACCTACTGTCGTTCGAAGACCTCACTATTAAAAAGTTCAACACTTGATATCTAGATGTCAATATAGCACGAACTTTGTTTTTGTATAGATAACATTGATTAGTAGTGAACGCGGCCGCTACGCAGGAGGCGCGGTTCGATCCCCGCTCAGTGCAAATATTTGTGTGCATGAATATGAATATTTGCATTGGTCTGGGTGTTTCTATGTATAATATGTATGTCATCATCATCTGCATATAGACGTATTCTCCTGATTGCATCCGTGGCCAAGATGACCTCGGAGCTCAGGGTCCGCCTTCCGGCTCTTCCTCCTCCACTTCGCACGATCTTGGGCGTCCATGGTAGTGAGACCATTAGCACGCATATCACCCTCCACGACGTCAAGCCAGGACTTCTTTGGCCTACCCCTTTTACCTGGACCCGGCGGGGGCACCATTGCCAGGCATTTGTTCCCCACGTAGCCTGGCGGTTGCCGCAAGACGTGGGCGCACCAGCGAAGGCGGCTCTCTTGCACTTTATCCGCGATGTCACGGACATGGAGGCTGCCGCGGATGCGAGAGTTCCGTACGCGATCTTTACGCGTAACGCCGCACATCCACCGCAATATTTTCATCTCCGTGACACGCAGCTCTTGCTTGTGTCGCTCGAGCAGCGGCCACGCCTCACAACCATACAAGAGAACAGGCCTAATGATCGTCTTATAGACCTGCCCCTTCAACCTGACTGGCATTTTAGGATCACAGGTGACGCCAGTCATTTCTCGCCACTTGGCCCACGCGGCAGCAATGCGTGCCTTGACGTCGTGGTCGATCTCACCGGTCACATGAAGTACAGATCCCAGGTACTTAACCTGGTCCGTGCGCTCGACCAAATCATCGCCTATGCGGACGGGTGTGGGATCTGTGGAGTTTAACGCTAAGTATTCTGTCTTCGCTACATTTAGCTTCAGACCGCCGTTCTCAAGCGCTTCTTTCCATCCTTTCACGCGTCGCACCAATCTGCTCCTGTCCGCGTCCATGAGCGCAATATCATCAGCATACATGAGCAACCACGGAGGCTGCTCATGTGAGTTTCTAATGCTGTCCGACAAAACATCTAATACCACGCTGAACAGGTAAGGACTAAGGACGGATCCTTGGTGTACCCCGACGGTGATAGGGAAGGCTTTCGAGTCGCCAACAGCAGTCCGAACCACGGAACCGGAATCGTAGTACATGTCTCGGATGGTGTCAATGTAAGTCTCTGGAACACTCTTGGCCCGCAGTGCCCACCAGATCACCGCGCGAGGAACACAGTCGAAGGCCTTCTGCATGTCTAAGAATAGGCAGTGCAGGGGCGTGTTCTTCGCCCTGTATTTCCCCGCCACGACCCTTAGGGCGAACACTGGGTCCATGGTCCCGTGCCCGGGACGGAACCCGTACTGGCACTCCGAGAGTGCACTTTCCTGTCGGATCCGGGAGTCGAGTATCCGTTCATAGAGCTTCATGGTGTGGGACATTATCTTTATACCGCGGTAACTACCACACTCCTGCACCGATCCCTTGCCTTTGAAGACTGGCATGATGATGCTCAGCCTCCACTGGCTCGGGATCTCGCCGGTGAGGAGTACGCGGTTATAAAGATTTGCTAGAATGCCCACACCACGGGCGCCCATTGCCTTCCAAGCCTCGATGGGGACTTCGTCGGGTCCGACAGCTTTCCGGTTCTTCATGCGGCGAATGGCAGTCTGGACTTCCGCAGGCGTTATCGGTGGCACTAGTCCTTGATTCGGAGGGAGGTCTGGTGGCTGCACCTCTTTATGCTGCTTACTCAGCAGCTCGTGGAAGTATGAGCGCCATCTCTCCTTCACCGCGACTTTCTCGTACAACAAATTGCCCCCAGGGTCTTTAATGCAGCAACACTTGGATAGACCCTGCGCCGCTTTGGCCCTGGAACGCGCCAACTTATATATGAGCTTTTGCCCCTCAGATATAATATGTATGTATTTACAAAAAAAAAAATGTATCTAAGTATGTTTATCCGCATTCTAGAACCCATAACACAAGCTAGTTAAGCTATGCTTACTTTGGGTCTAGATAGCGTTGTGTAGAATGTCCTACAATATTTATTTATTTATTAAATCGCGAATCAACAAAAGGAAGTTGGTAAAATATTAGGACTTTGCCTTCAGCTTACCATCAGGCGAGGCGAAGTCAAATTGACGTGTCCTATATAAAAAAAAAGGTAATCTGTGGTAAAACCCCTAAACAAGCCAGCGATGACGATTGGAAATCAATCAATATCAATATATCAATATCAATCGAATCAATATCACGTTACACGCGGTCACGAAAACACTGATAAAATGATTCAACTAATATACCTGCCTACCAACTATATAACCGAAACGAGACCCTCCCGGCTTTGCCTGTGGCATGATTAATTGCGGAGCACTTTAGATGTTCATTTTTCATTTATCACTCCGTGGATTTATTGCAAGACTTGTCATTACTAAAAAAATAGTAATGAAAAATACATACTGGCACAGGAGTATTAAAATCAATTAGGTACTCCACCTCAATATAATATGGCACTTGACATCATAATTTCGGTATTGAAGTACAATCTTGATAGGATAGATTTCTTTTAAAATTGAGGTCAAAATGAATGTTTACCTAAAGGAAAACTCAAGTTAATGTGGAATCCTTTATAGCCTTCGACAATATAAATACACGGACAATAAAAAACATTAATATCAAAATGTTGGTTTTAATAATGGTTCGTTTAAATTACAAGCTGAATATTATTATTATAATAAGTGAACGCCTGGCTTGTTGGATTCCAGCAATACAACAATAAGCTAACAGTAAATAAATATTAAACGTAGTCATTATAAATACCACAGGAAGATGAAAAAAAAAAGAAAAGAAGTTTTGCAATAACATAAATTTTTATTTACAGTCCGAAATTCACAATGAAATATAACAATATTCATCCTACGTCCAACTTACCTGGCAATCAAAGTACAGTGAGTAACACAGCTCTACTAGTGATTTATCTATATACACACATACATTCACAAACATTTCGTCAGTACGGTACCCCGCCTGGCCTGTGACGTCACGCTGACGTCACTAGCCGCCACTGCGCAGTTCTGTCATCAGCGCTTTCGACTTCGGGGGCAATTTCACCCACCGCAAACCCAATTGACTACTCAGTTATTTTCATGGTTAACTCTACCGTAATTCGATATTATACAATTTTAATAGTTTTAGTAAAGCTAATGAAAAGGTTTGAAGAAAGTCAATAATCAATTAAGATAATGAATATAGAAGTTAATGAAAACTTTATTGAATACGAAATTCATAAGCCTTTGATAGTAGTAAAATAAATTAGAATTTTATATAATCATTTCATAGTATAGTTTTTTTTAAACAAATTCAAGCAAGGTCCAAGGCCCTCTATACTTTATATTTACCCGTGGGTCGAGTAAACCACAAAAGTAAATTATATCAGTCAACTGTAGCGGGCAAGTTGACATAGGTTGAGCTAACCAAGAAAAAACCGACCAAGTTCAGATGAGCCACGGGCTGAACGGTCTGTGGGCCGAAAGGACCCCGAAGCGGCGCTCCGAGACATATCCCGACTGAGTGGCTAGGCCTGTACATCATTTACTACCCAATGAGTTATATTTTATATCCTTCGTATAGTTCAGCCGCCTCGGACAACTCTTATAGAGCAACACAGCGATACATACACATAATAATATATTCTTAAAATACAAAAAATTAAAACAATAAGTTATATACATCAAATTATAATTTCATGTACATAGTTGCATATAGTCGCCTACCTAAAACGGCGCGGTCCGCCGACACAACGGCGTCGAGTCACACGTCGGCGCGGCGCGAGCGCCACTCGACCGTGGACCTTAGCAGTACCGCCATAGGGTACAGAGTCCAGGGTCAGGGGACCGTCTCGCGCCACACGAGCTCCCATCGACTACAGATAGCCTTAAGTATAACGTCATCGACCCTTAAATATCTTACCGGGCGCCGAGCGGGCCCATTTTAGTATCACAATGCGTGTTAAACTAAACAGAGGTCCCACTAAATCCTAAGCGCCTACTAAAAAGACTATAAAAACAGAAATCGTCCACTACAAAATAAAAGAAAAAAATATTGTTTACGAACAATAAACGCGTTAGAAATATATCGAGGTTGCGGTAGGGCGCGGCGGAGTGGTCGTGCAACGTTACGGTCGTGGTCAAGCGTCGAGCGGAGGGCTCGTTCAGTCCAGCACCTGCGAGACGATCTTCTCCATGTCGTGGTCGATCTCGTCGTTGGTGGGCGGCGCGGGCGCGGCCTGCGGCGGCGGGGACGGCGCGGCGGGCAGCTGGAACGGCTCGTCTAGCTCCTCTAGCCCCGCGGGCACGGGTAACTTCGCCAGCTCCTCTTGCAGCTTCACGTAGTGCCGCTGTGGACGAAAGATGCTTGTTAGAACACTTTGTTGTGGAGTGACTACACAGTACGTTACTGTTTTTACAACCACTTTTTTTATAACCCTAGATAACAGGTGTAATTTTATTGCGAATTTCTGACAGGTCCTACTGCTAATGTGTTGTACGGTTAACCTAAATTGCTTGTGTTAGAAATGGCTTCACATCGGCTGCGTAATGGCCAGGATTCGATTTCAAATCCCAGGACCGTTTGATCGTAAGATCGACTTCTTAGCCAGTATACTATGTAGCAGTCGCAAATATTCACCTGACTTCATTATCTTTGCGTTAGTCCGAACCCGATCGCATCCGGATGGGATGGGCCGAGATTCGGAGTCCAAGATAGCGGATCTTAAACCCATTTACCTGACACACTTGTCGAACTAATATAACTAATAGACCCTCACCTTGAGCGCCATGAGGTTGAGCTGTATACTCCGCTGCGTCCGCTCGTCGCCGCTCTGGCTCTCCAGCTCTGTGATCCAATTCGCCACCGTCTGCATGATCTCGTTCCGCTTGATCCAGAAATGCGTCTGGATCACCTAAAATAACACATTACATGTTTAACTACTTCTTCTTCATCCTAGCGTTAATTCCCGGTCGCATCCGAAGTACTGCAGATTTGGCTGGACCTCGATATTTTCCGTGAAGCGACCGCCTTACATGTTTAACTGCACTGTTATTTATACTACTAGCGCACTTGATAAATGTTGTTGAAATTAACCAAAAAATAATTTTAAATTCCGGCAGCGACTGTACCGGGTCTAATAGTAACAGTATTCAGGGACCTTCTTTAGTAAACCTTATATAATTTCATGGATCGGTTCTACTTGAGAGATATGCCCCTCACGAAGTAAATCATAAGCAGAAGTGGTCATAACTAGAAAAAGATTAATGAAGAACTGGTCCCTAAGCGTCAAAAGGACAGCACGAATGGTCCCGCTCAACCTGGGAAATACCGCGCTGTTACGTTAATATCAATCATATTATTAGTGCCATTATGCTGCGTTTCATACGTGTTGTTAAAGTACTAGAGGACTTCCCTCCTCTTATTGTTTCCTTGGCTCTTCCGGTAGAGAGATATGGACTTCAGGAACCAACAAACCAACTAAATCCGCACGCCGTCTTGGGTTCTCAGATGTCGGAGCGCGAGATTGCCTCCATATCTCTACCCTCACAATCCTCACATTTATCTGTCAAGATGACCGTTTAACACAAAAGTTTATAGTTGAAGGACATGTATAACAAGTGGTCGTACCTCCTTGAAGCAAGGCTCGGGGTTCCGCAGATGGTCGAGCATGGCCCAACGCACGCAGGCCTGGTAGATGTTGGAGTTGTACTCGAGTGACGCACTCGAGCCCACTCGAGTGCCGCGACTGCGCTCATAGCCGGGCTCGTTGAAGTACGGCTCGGGTACTAGGATCAGCGACTGGATCGACACTAGCACCTGGACAAATACACCATACTTTATTGCTACTGCTACCGTTTTTAACCCAATAGTAAAGATTAATTCGTAAATCATTGATTCAGGAAAGGGCTATACCTGCAACTGAAGTGGATTTATGAAAACTAGTGACTTGCTGGATCGTTTTTAAGCTAATACAGGATCGAATACTGACGTGATGTCAAAGTTCCCGGTTATTGATAATATTTTTTTTTACTGACGTCAGTATGCTGTTCCTGATATCCATAACTCCAGTGGCGATGACGTCAGAAACTTCATATCTTTGGAACAGTATTTTTGTTATACTTAGGTCGCAGAAAATTTGGTTACCGTGGCCTACGGACGAGTGCAACAACCAGGGGAGTCACACTTGTGCTCAGGACCCTGTAAAAACAGAAAGATTCTGTGCCGTCACCGCAGAAGAAAAGCAGGATAAGCCTTTGGTCTTCCCACTGACAGCACAAAACCTCTCCAGTAAGCTCTGTAAGTATGATATAACATTATGTGACTAACCTGTAGAAAACTAGAAGTATGTGCGTTCCACTTCTCCTCGGGTCGTCCGTGCCACGTGTTGAGCACGGACAGACACACCTTCCCGTCGTTGTACAGGTTGGGGTTGAACCGCACGGAGTGGCGGCCCGTGGTCTCCAGGTTGATGAGCATGGGCACGGCGGGGTACTCCGCCGGGAAGTACACGTCGAGCACGAAGCAACCGTTCGCGTACGGCGTGTCCGATGGACCCGTTATTAATACCTGCGTAAGCGAAGCTTTGAAGTTTTCTCTCGAAATCGGTTGGTGAGCGATAGTTGTTAAAACGAACCAGTAAAAAGAGCAGGAGATTGGACCATGGGTTTCAAAGTAAGAGTTTTGGATGCGTTCAGATTAGGGTGTATGCACAGGAGATTGGACCATGGGTTTCAAAGTAAGAGTTTTGGATGCGTTCAGATTAGGGTGTATGCACCCTATTTAGTGCTAAATCAGCACATTGCTGTGAATATGTAAATTCACTGCGACGCGAATCGGTGGGAACCAGTGCAACATAAACATAACATACATACGTTACCACGGTGCGAAATTCTAAAGATGTTTGTGCAATTTCGCGGACTACGCACCTTGAAAAGAAGCTCGTCCGTGATATTGCCGACACGTTTGTCATAGTAAATGCGTTCGTATCTACGTACGCGTCTGTGAAACCTCGCACTGTGGATACCCGACGTAATACGGAACCTAACTTTCATTTAATCTCGCGTACCTTACCTAATTACTTCTAGTGTTAACCTCCAAATGGTTTACATCCCTGAAGAAACTATACAAGGTTATTTTGATTTTATAGTCGTTTCGGAGCGAAAGATTTTGGGCACAGTTTCGATAGCGAAAGCGTTTGGAAGTATTAATTTGGCGAAAAAAAAAACTTTTTTTTTATAATGTACGGGAATAATGTACAGGTGAAATGCATACTGTATAGGGGCTGTAAAAAAAAAAAAAATTTCGCCGAAATAATACTTCCAGGCGATTTTGCTAACGAAACTGTGCCCAAAGTGTTTCGCTCCCAAACGACTATAAAATCCCCCAGTATAGAGGCTAGCGTACCTTCATGACGTCTAGCCGGTCGGCGTCGGTGCGCACGAACACGGACGAGGAGTAGGACAGCGGCAGCGACGTGGCGAGCGTGGCGGCCTCCTGCGCCAGGCGCTTCATGCGCGCCGGGTGCGCCCTCTCGCCGGCCGCGCGGACCGCGCTCTCGAAGTGGTACGGCACGAGGAAGCGGAACCCGCTCTCGGCGCACTCCGCTATCATCTCGAACGTTTCTGGAACAACACAAGATGTAATGTTGTTGAAGTTTATATGTGGTGACTATAGTAACTGATATTGATTATGATATAAATTATTTAGGTATTTTCTGTGGGGTGAGCACGAACAACTAATCGTATCGTAACCTTAACAAAAGCACGGAGCATTGCGATTGACCGCCTGCCTACACTGTGAGTGTGTAGGCGGTATTATATATATGTATTTTCAAATACTTATAGTAGGGCTAGGGTAGTAGAGACGTGTAGGGGTACCAACGAAGCACCGTAGTTACGTACACGAGCGAAGGTCTGCGTCACCAAACACCACCGAGTACCACGCCGTGACGAACTATAGGTTAGGGTTGCTAACACGACTTGGTCTGCCAGGGATTCCCCGAGAGCCAAGCGTGTAGTGCACTGTAGGGCAGCAGTTAGGATTACAGTAGTATAGGGTGACGGGATTAGGATTAGTTAGGATAATTTGCCTTAGGAGTACCTTAAGTACTCAGACATTAGGATAGACTAGGATAGATTAGGATAGCATATTAGATTAGTCACAAATTCCTGAACAGTCGAGGTAAGTGCTGTTATCTCCCTGTTCACCTGCTAATCACAATACTCCGTGCTCTCGTTACATTTCCGATACGATTACGATGATTTTTCGTGCTAGGGGTACCTGGTGTTGCATACATCCGTAGGCCACGGTAACCACTTTTGATAAGGTGGACTATGTGCTTGTGTGCGACCTAAGTTGTATAGAAAAACGTTTCATCCAGCCATGTTCAATAAATGTAACAACAATCACACAAGGGATTTCTTTTACATTGCATGGTTATTGACCCGCGGCCGTGTCGGTTATCGCGACCAAACATAG
Source organism: Eilema depressum (assembly GCA_914767945.1). Classification (NCBI taxonomy): domain Eukaryota; kingdom Metazoa; phylum Arthropoda; class Insecta; order Lepidoptera; family Erebidae; genus Eilema; species Eilema depressum. Next base: position 15,158,786 of record OU612031.1, read on the forward strand.
CCTTAGTTCTAGTGGTTTAAGCGTGAAAACGTAACAGATAGACAGACAGACAGACAGACTGTCGCATTTTATAATATTAGTATAAATAAGTACCAAATGTGTACTATGTAGGAATACAGTAAGCAAGTACATACCGAACTGCATGGTGCGCATGAGCTCGATGTAGCGCGCTTCCCGCGACGCGCCGCTAAGAGGTAGCGCGACTCCGCCGGCGCGCGCCGCTTCCGCCTCCGCCTCCGCGCGGCACATTAGCGCCATCGTCGCCTGCGGAACGCGGAACAAACATTCACACTAACAGACATGACAACTTGGAGCTTCCACTTATTTATTTATTTATACTTTATTGTACACCATTTAAAATACAAATTTAAAAATGATGACTAAGGAATCAGTATAAGGGCGGCCTTATCGCTTCAACACTTCAACACTGATCAAATTATTTCAGGTCCTATAATATTAACACGCGCATATTATGTATGTATTACATATTACACTAATAAAAAATCTAAATAATTGTATTTTAATTCGAATAAGTAAACTGCTCATACGGGACTTGAACCCGGACCAGCCCCTTACAAAAGAAATGCCACTACCACTGAGCCACGCCTTAAGCATTCAAATTCCTCTACTAAGCATCTGCCAAGCGACGGTGGGAGCCATCTAACGATAACATTACATTTTTTCTAATCTTATTCGATTTGAATAGTTACTGTTTTAAAATGTCATTGAATCTAAATAATTCTTGTCTTTAAAATGTACAGTATTGTCTTAGTTTTTAATTTGAATGTGCTCACCTGAATGTCCGCTATTAAAGCGGGCAGTCCTTCGTCCTCTTCTGATAATTCTGAATTACTTGACGTACTAAATCTTTGGCTATATGTCATTTTACCGAATATATTCTTTTTACTCATCCTGAAAAGAGAAAAATATACACAAAATTACATTTAATCTTAATCATTTATGAAAAAATAGCTTTTGCCCGCGGCTCCGCCCGCGTGGATGTCGGTTATCGCGACCATACATAGCCTATGTCCTTTCCCAAGGTCTAATCTACCTCTATACCAAATTTCATCAAAATCGGTTCAGCGGTTTAGTCGTAAAAGTGAGACAGACAGACAGACAGACAGAGTTACATTCGCATTTATAATATTAGTAGGGACTAGGAGTCACAATGCAATGAACTTGTCATTGCATCCTTTACCCGTTCTCTAGTTAAACTCTGTACCAAATTATAGCAAAATCGATTCAGTGCTTTAGGCGTGCGTGAAAGCGTAACACACAGACTTTGGTATTCATTGGAAGTGTACTTTTCGTGGATAAGACATTGTGAAATGCAGTCAACTTAGCCTAGTGTACATTATAGGAAGTATGTAATCTGAAGAAGGAAACATTGTCAGCCGAAGGCATAATATTAGCATGAATAACACATTAGCGTGTTGTCGTATCCGGGACGGAATACCCGCCAAGTGTAGCTAAGGCCTTACCCATTAGGATCTGTCATTTACCCATCGGGTACGGAACCCTAAAACGCGACACATACCTGAGTTTCGTCGCGTAGGAGTTGGTGGTCCGACTCATAAGCGAGAGCAGACGAGGTATTGGTCGCAGCGCGGCAGTCAGGCGGCGGGACCCCACCACGTGTAGTGCACGTGCGCAACGTAACACGTGCACGTATAGAGGGATGTGGCGCGACATGTCCAGCACTGCGGACAATACATACAAACATAATGCCTCTAGTTATAATAATATTTCTAATGCTGCTTGCTTGGCGCTGTTTGGTCTAAAACGCGCAACAATTTTTTTTTATGGTTCGTCGAAAGTTTTTATCAGTCTGTCGTAATATGAAACTGTATGAAAATAAAGTGCAAATAAATCAGGCGTCATTACTGTTTATTAAGAAATTCTTAAGTCGTCATAATATCACAAGTTCTGAGTTGTCAGAGACAATTCTGAGGTGCTAGGCCAGACCAATCAGGCTCCTACCAGCAATGCATCAACCAAATGAGCTAGATACGAACAAGTATGAAACTGTATGAAAATAAAGTGCAAATAAATCAGGCGTCATTACTGTTTATTAAGAAATTCTTAAGTCGTCATAATATCACAAGTTCTGAGTTGTCAGAGACAATTCTGAGGTGCTAGGCCAGACCAATCAGCTCGTACCAGCAATGCATCAACCAAATGAGCTAGATACGAACAGTAAGCTTCGACGTACAAGTACCTCTACAGTAAGGCTAGCAATCACACTATTTCGTGTGAAGAGAAAAGAACATCAGTTCATAAACAATTTCGTCACAAGTGGATCACATACCTGAATCGTTCCTAAGATATGAACATATGGCAGGAACAAGTGAACTGTTGGCCACAAGGTCGATGAACTCTAGCGGCAGATCGTGGTTCTCTTCTTCGTCAGGGTCCCGTTCCGCCATCTCTGCCGTTCCTTCCTCGGGCGGCCATTTCTCGCCCGGATTCATGTAAGACGCTAATACCTACCAGAAGAAATGCAACATTTGGAAAACGTCATCACTTCCAAAAGAGCACGTCCGTGAACTCAGAGTCGCGCTTCTGAGTTCGCGGCCGCGGACTAAAGGGTTTCTATATGATATTAATTTGCTATTGGATGCAAAACAGCTGTATTATGAGGCGTACACACGTTGGCCTACGCTGGGCCAACGTGTGTACGACCCTTTAGACGGGAAGATACAGTAACATTATAAAAACACAAAGATACGTCTACGTAAAGACGAGTCGACCATGAGCGTGGTCGTTTCGCGGCATCAAGTGTAGACGTCCAATGAACCTACAACAATATCTGTGCGAGCATGATGTACATCACTTTGTATTCTACAAAATACCGACAATTGACGGAGAACGAGGCAAACGTTCCAAGATATACTCGTATGAGACTCATAAGTCGTTTCGCACTATACGAATTCATGCTCAGCATACACTCCGCTCATGCTCGGCTAGCCTAACATGAGACATAGTTTTAGAAATGTGCTATTCTAGTTCATCAAACCTGTAATAACACAGTGACATGCTCTTCTTCTGTTCTCTGTCGCACAAGCGCCTGTTCAACGTTCCATGACTGTTGCGTCGAGCCAGTCCCGAAGCCTGTCCCCTTCGCCCAGTACAGCTGACTCTTCTCCTCAGACTTGCCTGTAGAACCGTTGGAAGCTTGGCTGTTCTGTAAGAAAAAATATAGATTTAACACCAAATTCTATCTGTCGGGTAATCACAGCGTTCTTTCACCAGCTACGTCTCTTCTCAGCTATTCTTTCACGCATTTTGTGGCGTCGTACGAGCATTTGTCTGTTTGTACTGTTTGAGGCTCGATGTTAAATGATATACGGGACGTACTTGAGAACGTTTACATCTAAAACCTACGTGTTTAGACTACTGTGGTAATTTGAGAACTGACTTATGAATGTATTTCACAGCTACAATATCAGAAATACCTACGCGACCTTATTGGTAGATTGTATGACAATTTTACGGCGAGGGCGCTACTTTGAATCACAAGCGCAGCGAAGGATTCTAGAATAGAATCACGAGCGAAGCGGGGGATTCTAATGTAGAACCTATAGTCTTTCCGCCTTTCGTCCGACTGGCGCGGCGCCTGCTCTAGCGCGCCACCACTGTGAGGTGAGCACGAACAGCTATCGTAATCGTATCGTGAACGCAACGACAGCACGGAGCATTGCGATTGGCAGGCTTCAGGCAGGCGGCCAATCGCAATGCTCCGTGCTCTCGTTACGTTCACGATACGATTACGATAGTTGTTCGTGCTCACCCCACTGAACGTCGCGTGGCGCGGTACTTACGTCGGTGGAGGTGGGCCGGTGGTGCGTGAACACCGCCAGGCAGGCTAGCAGCAGGCGCACGGCGCCGCGCTGCAGCAGCGAGCGGCGCAGCGCGCGGCCCGGGCCCGACTGGCGCGGCGCCTGCTCCAGCAGCCGCGCCACCACGGCGAACGGCAGCGTGCCCAGCGAGCCGCCGCCGCGCGAGCCCTCGCCCACCGCGATGCTGCCTGGAACGGAAATATCGCTTATACATCATGTTCAAAAAGGTGCGATAGACTGGAGGCGGAAGGTGGAGGATCGAATGCTATGGTGTAAATTATGCCCTCTCTACATAGACAGATGCATCTGCCGATGTCTTCCGCGGACGCATACGCTGATGTGTGATTTGCTCATCTGTCGTAAGTATTAAACGTCTGCATATAGCACTAATAAGTTTGTTTTCGGTTTGTCAGTTTTTGTGGCACGGATCAAAGGGATTCGGTGCAGCGAGTGCGGAGTGTCCACACATCTGACGGATATCTGCCGACGTCTGCAGATGCATGTCTATGTGTAGAGCGGGCATTAGGAGAGGTTTATGTTCGGGTGCAGGCTGCTGAGTCAATTAATCTGATAGATATGCTCATAGACACATTGTAGTGGTGGGAGACATTATAATCAATCAATGAATGTAATTAATTGGACCTCAGCATACAGTGTCTGCTGCTGAAGAAAAGCATCTTCCAACACGTTCAACACAAGCAATTTTTTACATCTTCACCCAATGGCTAATATTTTCACCAGGGATCTCATATTATTTCTAATTTATCTCCAATATGTTTCACTGATTATAAACGAATCTTCCCACTTTCAACTTCATAATGCAACTTTCAACAACTTTCAATAATACAATATCAGAAGCACCTTCACACTCATTCAAAGACCTCCACAGATTACTTTTAACAATGAGCACAGTGACCAACTCACGTCCGTCCTCGTCGTGCGTGACGCCGAGCAGTAGCCTCAGCAGGTGGCAGGCTCTTGCGCCCTCGTCCAGCAGCGCGTGCGCATAGCCCGGCAACTTGAGCAGGAGGCCTAGAGCGATCAGCGCGTGCGCCGGGACGCCTGAGCAACCCGCCGCGTCGTCACTGCCACCCCCGCCGACGGAGTTCACGCCTAGTTCCACTACTTCCTGTCATAGAAAATCAACAAGGCTGTGACGCGGGTAGTGTACTGGTGTACCCTACAAGACACATATCTTGGATCTACGTCACGAGACCAACGAAGCCGTCGGGCATGCGGATAGCTGTATGATGTATGACGCATGATGTCTAAGTTTATACTTTATGTATTTGAACTTGTCCCGGTGAACAAGCTCAAATACATAAAGGACACTTAGCACTCCGCGCTACCCTCAAGCCTTTCTTTTATATACCACTCAGGTGGCAAACACGCATACGGCCCACCTGATGGAAAGTTATTACTGTGGTCTTTGGACTGATAAGATACACTCGTGGTGTCAACCCTGTAAGAGCAGTCAGCACAGAAGACAAGTTTTACTGGCTCTCCAGTGAGCTCTGGCTACCCTACTCACCCGGGAATACCAACACCCAACAAATATAGCCTGTCAAAATCATAACCCTCCTTTGGCTCCGCCTTACAGCCGTTCCCAATAACCTATCTATCGCCAGTTTTGACATTAGAAAGGATAAAAACGTCATCAATCTCGTCTCAATGGTAACGCAATTCATAGTAGCAAAATAACAATAGGATTTGACAAAGGAACTATCTCTACCTTTACCTATAACTGTAGATATGTTATTAGGAATGGCCGTTAGGTGGGTAAAAAAACGCTAACTGCACATATGGAGCCTTAGAACCTATCACTCAGGTCTTTGGCGCCGAGTGTTAGCAGATACTTTGCGATGGTATAACGCACCTATAGTGACGTTTCATGTATTACCGAAAATATCAATAGATGCACTTATTAATGTAGTTTGTTGTTATGAAGTTTTGGCGTCATTTTGCGGTATTTTTGCGTCATTATTACTACAAATATACGATGTTGTATAAAATTTTGATTTAACATATTGAATTAAATATTATTTGCGAAGTCATTTTGATGAGTATTGTTTTGCTGCTGATTGAGGTTGAGCCAGGAGCCTCGGTACTGTTGATACCCGTGATAGCAGTTAATACTTGTAAGGCGCGCTCTATAGCAATGTATACTCTAAGTATGGAGCACATTTTATGTCCAAGATATAATGTCCCGAGCCGGTGTAGTGGTGTACTGACCTCGTAGGGGTCATCGAGCTTGACCCAGTCGAGGTCGTGGTGGTGGTGGTGAGCCGCTGGAGGCGCAGGCGGCGGCGCGTGCGGTCGCGGCAGGCGCGCGGCCACGAGTGCCAGGCCGCCGCACGCGCCGAACTCACGTAGTACCGCACTACTGGTCATGACACCCTCGGCACCCGGGCCTCCGCCTTCCCATAGTGGGCCCCATGACTCTGGAATAACAACAATAAATTGAAACATACATACAATATAATCACGCCTTTATCCCCGGAATTCCGACCACCCCATCTCCTCCTGTCGTACAAGGCGACTAAGGGATAGGGCTGTTTAACATCAGATAGATATATACAGCCCAGACTCAGCCTCAGATACAACATGGCTCGAGTCAACAATAAGTGCCCGGATACGGCAATAGGCTCACCCCCTATTACGTGAGACCTAATACAATGGTTGGTGAAATGTGGGTGTTAATTCACCTCTGCCTAACCCTCCGGGGATAAAGGCGTGATTGTATGCATGTAATATCCCCGGAGAGTTAGGGAGAGGTGAATTAACACTCACATTTCAAGTGACTAGTGAAATGTGGCTGGTAACATTTCACTAATCACTGTATCACATACATAGATCCAATCACACCTCTTTCCCAGTGGGGGTAGGCAGAGATCACAGTTTTCCACTTGCTACAATCCTGGCATACATCTTTTGCTTCTTCTACGTTAAAAATGACGTGAGACCTAACAAATCACTGTATTAGTCCCACGTAATATCGGGTGAGCCCATTGATGCGCTCCAGGCACCACCATTTTTGCGTTCATTGCGAACAAACAGACAAAATTTCGAAAAAGATATATTTTGTGTTCAGTATCATTATTATTACATAACCCGAGGACTGGATGCGGAAGGCGGAAGATCGAGAACAGTGAGTAACCTATATAAGCGATGAGCTAATTCATTGATTGCATTGACATACTCGTATCATACTTAGTTTATTTAGATTTAGATAATATAAAATATAAAACTAAAAAGTGATGTGCTTACCGCTGTTGGCGTTGAAGTGCAGCGTGAAGGTGAGGTGCGGTCCGATGTCGTGCGGCACGGCGGCCGCCAGCTGCGCCAGCGTCGTGCTGGACGAGATGAACCCTTCTAAACCCGCCACTTGCACTCGGATCGCGCCCTGCACCATTTCTGTTGGCGATACCAACTTGTTAGCACGTTACGACGTTAGGTTATGATTATGAACCTTCTCAACTTCGCACGACTCCTATGATTAGAAGGGCGTGCGAAGAAAAGCCGGCAAGCGGACCCAGCCCCTCTAGACAAGTGACAATTCGTTGCTCGGCGTATGATGGAATAGAATGCCAAATGTATGGGATTTGACGTATACGACAGGCGTCAACGAATGTCAAAAACGTCAAATTGCCTCTTGTCTAAGGCGGCAGAGCTCCGAGTTCACCTCGGCCTCGGAGGCAATTAGGAAAATACGTCTCTATGAAGATAAGCAATAGGTTACCACTTCCATTGGAGACGCCGTTAACCGGATGATCAACCCTTCTGTGTGGGTCTTTCCCCTATATAAAGACTAGCATAGATGTTCGTGTATGACAACCGGGACCGACGGCTTAACGTGCTTTCCGAGGCACGACCAGGCCAATACAAATACCCATATTGACGCATTAAAACATTTGCACTGAGCGGATATCGAACCCGCGCCTCCTGCGTAGCGGCCGCGTTCACTACCGCCACGGCACAGAAGCTGTCGTTGTCAAACGTATCGGTACTATTTGCAGGTAAGATTAGCTAGGACCCCGAAGCTCTTGTAGGTACCAGCACCGGCATCATATTGACCCTAGTTATGTTACAAAACGTATTCTTTTTTTTTTTAAAGAATATTAGCAACCAAATTACTAATATTCCCGTTAACCCCTCCAACTAAGCTAAATTGCTTGTGGTCGGAGTGGGTTCACGTCGGTAGTGTACGCGTTTTTTGGGTGTCTTTCGAGTACATCACTGTGTGCTACGGTGGTAGACTTATAAGAACTAACCAATACTCGCGCGAAGGACCTCGTTTTACTCGCGAGACGCAAAGAAAAAAATTTAAACATACCGCCATCGTTACCGGATAACGCAGACGCATCATTATTGGTCTTAGACTGTCTCTTCTTGTTATTCTGTTGTTTGAGCGTCGAGTTCTTCACATCTTTGACCCTCTTGTCCTTAGAGGCGCTAGCAGCGGCCAGGCTAAGTTCCCAAGCCTCGGCCACGGTTGTGATGGCGGTGTCGGAGGCACTCCGTAGGACAGAGGTACCGCCTGATGAGGAAGACGATGCCATACATAACTTTGGACCTTCTTCCATTACTGGCACTGTGGAGAGAAGACAGAACTGTTAGTTATATATTTTGGCGACAAGGAAAGAATAAGTGAAAATAGTTTATAAATCTGTTTCAAGATGAGTCAAACTAAATACCTTATACATATTATGTGAGATCTGTAGGATATGTGCGATATGTGGGGTATGCATAGTACGTGGGATATCTGGGTGAGGGGTATGTGGGACATTTTTTATTTATTTTTTTATTTATTTATTTATAGCAAGTACATGTATATCTTACGAACTAACACATTGTCCCACAAAACCGTACAAACAGTTTGACTGTGAGATCAGGGAAAATATCTAAATATAATCTAATGACAATATTTACATATGCTTCGGCTTCCCAATGGACCACATGGTGCTCATAGATCAAGGTAATTTTTATTCACCGGTTTACCTTTTGAAAATTTTTACTCTTCGTCACTGGTATACCGTGCGTGGAGTGTGGGATGTATAAGGTGTATAGAGTATGTAGGACATGTATTGCTCGAAACATATATCTTGGACTTAAAATGTACTAAAAATGTACTCTATACGCTCAGTAGACGCGGGTATATTTTGAGGATAGCACGGGACTACAACGATGAACAAGCTCAAATTCACCAAGCATAGATTATTACAAAACAATCCGTTCACGGCAGGCCCTCATTTTTCTCGCGATATGGTTGTTTACTTACTAGGCGGGCGGTGGTCAGCCAGCAGCTGCCTCACGGGCGTGTGCAGCGGCAGCGGCATGACGGCGTGGGAGAGGTGCGCCGGGTGTGCCGCTCCCACGGCCGCGCCGCCCGCTCCCATGGCGCAGCCCGCGCCCTGCCAGCGCACGCCCAGCCATACGCGCTCCGCCGACAGCACCAGGCGAAGGATCAGGGCGCGCGTGAAGCCCGAGATGCCTCTAGAACCTGCACAAGTAATAATAAATATTGTACGACAATCTACACAACGCTATCTAGACCCAAAGTAAGCATAGCTTAACTAGCTTGTGTTATGGGTTCTAGAATGCGGATAAACATACATAGATACATTTTTTTTTTCGTAAATACATACCTACATACTATACATAGAAAACACCCAGACCAATGCAAATATCCACATTCATACAAGTGTAGTCTATGATTATATTTCTTTCTGTTTCTTTTTTCAAAAGAATATTAGCAACCGAAATTACTTACTCATATTCCCGTTAACCCCTCCAACTAAGCTAAATTGCTTGTGCTAGGAGTGGGTTCACGTCGGTAGTGTAATGGCCAGGATTTGAACCCGGGACCTTTCAACCCTTTTTTTGCATGCTGTAATTTAGTGGCGTCACGTTGTATGCTTGTGTGCTCTTGTTAAAATGAGGGTACGCATGCGTATAAGAAATCCTAAAATACGGATTTCTTATGAGTAGCGTATATAAAATAGACATAGCTAGCATTAAATCAAGTCAATTTATGCGTAACTAGCTCTTGCTTGCCCGCATGGAACGTTTATCCCGTTCCCGTAACCCATGGGAACCTATTCCCGGGATAAAATTTAGACTGTGTTGATCAAGGCTGCAATCTATCTCTGTACCAAATTTCAGTCATATCTTTTAAAGCTGTTATAACATTTTCACAAACTTTTACATTTTCAATATCAGTAGAATTAAGGAAGTAGTAGGATAGTAGGAACACTTACCAGTACACTCCATGGACTCCAATATACTGTGTAACGTAGACGCGAACAGCTTCTGGTTGGCGGGATGGCACGAGATCAACTCCGCGAACAGTCTGATCGTACTCTCTTCTAACTGAGCGTATTGCGCGTCCTCTTGCCAAGTGCTGTGAGTAAATAATGCATCGATAAATATAGTTCTGTCGTTACAAGCACGTGTACTCGGGAGGAACTTATGAGTGCCTCTGAGAACGCTATCGGAGTGGCTATATACTGGGCAAACAAAATATAACAATATATGCATTCTAATCGACAGAAGAAGTTCTGTCCTTGTCTAGCTGCAATGCTTCGATATTGCCTAATATCACCGTTAGTGTGGAGGTCAGATGGCAGTCGCTTCACGGAAAATATCGAAGTCCAGACAAATCCGCAGCTAAGGCTGGTAAAGCGGACCCCAGACTCCGAGGTGAAAGCTTCGGATGCGACTGGGAATTAACGCTAGGATGAAGAAGAAGGAACCGTTCTGTCGTTCATTTTATATATTGCGTGTATACAGTTCACACTATTCACTCGTTTTTTTTGGGTTACCACGATGCAGTGACGAAGAATCCTTATATCATGATTCTTGCAGACTTCCCTTTGCAGATATGGTAGAGGTGTTTAAATTTGGGCCACCCCATCTTCTCCCATGCGGTATCGTACAAGGCGACTAAGGTATAGGGCTGTTTAACATCAGACAGATATATACAGCCAGACTCAGCCTATACATGGCTCGAGTCAACAATGGTGCCCGAAAAACGGCAATAGGCTCACCCCCGTATTACGTGGGACCTAATACAATGATTAGTGAAATGTGGGTGTTAATTCACCTCAGCTACCTAACCCTCGGGATAAAAGCGTGATTATAATGTATGTATGTATGTATGTATGTGTGTAAATTTGATAAACTAGATCAACGTAACAATATTTTTGTTCGGCTTCCTTAGCAGGCACTTTTTCATAGGCTGTATATTTACTGTCGGATGGAGAACAGCCCTATCCCTTAGTCACTACGACACCCAAGGGAAGAGATGGGATGACCCTATTCTACACCAACACAGCAATATTTAGTGATAACAAATAATATTTACCTATAATTAGGTCTGGGGTGACACAATAAAGTCAGCAGAGGTTTCCAGAAGGTAGAGCCGGGCCCACCGAGCCAGTCCTTTAGTCGTTTGGACCAACACACACCACGCGCCCACTCTACTAAATGCCAAACGCTCTTCATTGATGGTAAGTCAGCTGGGAACAGACAGATAAATTGGTACTAAAGACATTGAAATGATCTTAATGGGAAAATGTATGACATGAAAAGATATAATAGTGTCCACTATCATCTGGACCTCGATTCTGCTATAGCAAAACCACCACCAGTGGCCTTAGACAAAGTGACATTCTATTGATGGAATCGCTTTGAAGCGAACCGTTTTTAATGTTTAACAGTGGTTTACGTGACATTACGGTGGTTATAGTAATAATGATATGTGAAAAAATGTATTTAGAGTTAAAAAGACACAAATTTCATAAAAAAAATATAATTATATTAATGATTTATGTCAATTTCATACTACAATTAGCGATTCCACTGGCGTTTTCGCCAATAGAATGTCACATTGTCTAGGGCCCCTGACCACATACAGTGCAAAAAAAAAAATTAACACCCGTATTCACAAACAATACTGTGAGGTCTCATAGTGTGCTCGAGCGCATAGGGCTGGTAAAGGTAATTCACAAACATCACGGAGCAGTATCTAACGCAATGCGTTCCCTCAACGAAGTATTACTTATGTGTTATCAATAAAAAGGCTTGCCAAAACGAACGCACTGAGAATTTGTCGTTCTATGCACAGTTTTGGTTCTACGCATAGCGAAGTATTGTTTGTGAATACGGGTGTAAGACTTTAAAGCAATGGAATTAAAGTCTAAAATTAAATGAATTTTGTAGAGTGAATGAAACAGTGTACTGAAACTGTTTTTATTTAATTTTGTACGTTAAGTCTATAGCAATAAAGTCTATAATATAATGCCATTTTTTGCAGTCTGTGGTTTTGCTTTAGCAGAATCGAGAGCCTGAATAGAATATAAGAATAGCAGTAGTCGGAGTTCTGCACAGAGGAATCCCACAATTTCAACACACAGCCTAAGTAATAAGTATACACCTACTTATCTCCTTGGTCGTGTGTACAGTACACACGATGTAATGTATGAAGGTTCTTACCTAATTTTGATTCTCTTTCTGAATCTTTCATTTGAATATCTTCCTGTGACGAGCCACGTTGTTCTTTTATCATTTCTAATTTAACTTCACTGAAATCTGAAAAAGAGAATATTTTATTATTAACCTCTTGAAGGACCCCATATTATAACGTACAAGTAAGCTTCAGAGAAAAGGGACCCCCCTTGTTAATGATATGAAACCATGAGGGGGTCTGTTTTCTCTGACGCTGACTGTACATAGACGATCAACCGGAAGGCGGAGGATCGGCAGACATGGCGCATATTGGCCTACTGGACTGGATATTGGACTGCAATAGTCTAATAATTGATTGATTGAGACGATCAATCCATAGCGCTTATTATGCCATCTACAGCTTGCGAGGGATATGTCTGCGACTACCTCACCTCCGGCAACTGATGGCCCACAGACCGCGTGCGTTTTAGTCAGTTCAAGTCCGACATAACCTCCTCCACCGGCTCCGGCAGAGGGGGTATCCGTGGGGATTTTTCACAAGATTTAAAAAGAAAGGTATCTACCGCTGATGGACGCATATACTATACCTGAGATGGCCTTGACAACAGCTTGTGGTAACCGAGAGTGTAGTAACGCGAGCGTGGCAGCGGGAGACATGGCCGCGGCCGCCACGGTCTGTAGTTGACCGCCGCGTGCCTCCCAGGGCACGGCCAACGTCGCCGTTGCGCTACCCGGGGACTGTACCTTCGTGTCGTCAGTCAGGCCCTCCATGCTGGAACAAACGACAGGGGTAAACACAGGGGTGACGGGTGGAGCCGCCTGTCACCCTAGCAGAAGCAGGCCGCGGCGGCAGCGCGCATTGCGTGCCTCCCCACACCCGGGCGCGAGTTGGGGTCGGCCGGGGTGCGAGGGATATGGTTACGACAATCTCACCTCCCACATAATAGTCGGTGAGACTATTACCATATTCCGGTCACTATCGTTGACTCGAGCCTTCACCTGAGCCTGAGTCCGGGCTGTATATGTATATCTATCCGATGTTAAACAGCTCTATCCCTTAGTCGTCTTTTACGACACCGCATGGGAAGAGATGGGGTGGCCCAAATTCTACTCTGCCGGGAACCACGCGGCTTTCTTTTATTGGACGCCAAAGGCGCTATATTTTATAAGAAATCGCTTTACCTTTCATCTTCGTCCATTGGTATTTCCATATGCTCGAGTAACTTCCTGAACAGTTCTGGTCGAATGTAGCACATTGAACAGAGTACTGAAAAGAATACGAAATTTTAAATTAGAAATACCATTCAATTCGAAATAATAACATCCGTATCTGCGGATCTGCAGGTCGGTATCCGCGGGTATATATTTTTATCGATCTGACACAAACCTGGATAAAATATACAGTATGAACTTACTGGCATCAAGGGATTTTTTGAGAAGACTTGATTCCGGAACCTGTTTCACCCAGTTGTAGACAAGCTCGAACAAATCATCTGTGATTAACTCCTCCACATTGTCTAGTAAATGTTTCTCTTTCAACATCCATAGCACCTGTAATAGTGCAAACATATTAATGCTTTGGCTCAGTGGATTTTACTGAAGTTATGACTAGAAATAGCTTATTGACTGACGAAATCTACCCAAGGTTCACAAAACAAACTGAGGTATAGTGAGGATAGACATAACTTATGCGTGCATGCTTTGTTGAAATTAGATTTACTAGATTTCTAAACCGGAGTTGCCTTACTATAGATGTGTCCTTTCCCCCATAGAACCATGACTACACATTACACAATACTACTTACTACTAGGTACCTATAAAAATGGATTTTTTCATTTCAATCACTTGTTCTTAAAATATGACACTACTCTATGATTTCATGTAAACATGTATGGCTGCTTCTTGGGCACATATCGGTTCTTCTTTGTGACTTTTCCCAGACTATTTTACCCCAGCCAACTTTATCCCCGGAGGGTTAGGCAGAGGTGAATTAACACCCACATTTCCCAATCATTGCATTAGGTCCCACGTAATAGGATGTGAGTCTATTGCTATATTCCGGGCACTGTTGTTGACTCGACCCATATATCTGAGGCTGAGCCTGGGCTGTATATATCTGTCTGATGTTGAACAGCCCATCGTTAAGAAACTCCTAAAAAAACATTAATCTATCTATTCATACTGTTGATTGATGGCACTTGGTGGAAGTTAATGTTCAATATTTATTGTTCTCCTAACCGGTTTCATTTCATGGCATTCTCAAAGGATTACATTGATGATCTATCTATCCTAAATCGAAATGAATAGTAGCAGTCTTACCTCAGCAAGCGTATGCGTGAGCGCAGCCGAAGGGGCTTGATACCGTTGCGCGGGGTTCGGAGTACTGCCACTGGCGGCGGGGGCGTTGGGGGCATTGGGGTCACTGGGGGCGGGGGTAGTGGGGGCGGGGGGTGATGGGGGCGCGGCGGCGGCGAGCCACTCCACGTAGGCGCGCGCTGAGCCTTCTGCGCAGGAGCTACACAACTGGCGGAGTAGTTCGCACACCGCCCACATACTACCGTTTCTGCGGCCCGTTGGCATTTGGAATGCTGAAAATGGACATATTTTTGTTACAGAACAGTTTATAAGTTTGAAGTGATTCACAGCGTGTTATTGTTTTATGTTTTAGAATGTTTTTTTTTTATATGTTTAAGAATAAAACTTGTATGAAAGTGTGAAAAGAATTAACTGAACATTTCCTTAACCGAATGAATAGATTATGAAATTCAAAAAGGAAGAATTTACTAGATGTGCAAAAAAGAGGTTCGTGTTTGTCGCCTGCTGATAATTAAAAGTATGCAGTGAAACACTTTCGCATGGAAGGTCAGGCAGAGATGAATACCATTCATATTTCAACAATCATTGTATTAAGTCCCACGTAATAGGATCCATATAGTCAATAGTTATAAATTATATGCTTAATAAATAAATAATAATAATAATAAAATAAAAATATTTCTTTGTCAACCACTGACATAATATTCATGTTTTTACACACGTCGAACTCACCGTGCGCGTGCGCGTCCATATTCAAAATTCCTTTCAACCACTGACATAAGACTCGTGTTTGTCCCACACGCGTGTACGTGTACGTTATACTCACTGTGTGCGTGCGCGTGCGCGTCCATATTCAACATTCCTTTCAACCACTGACATAAGACTCGTGTTTGTTGCACGCACGTGTACGTGCACGTTGTACTCACCGTGTGCGTGCGCGTGCGCGTCCATGTTCAACAGCGATGTGACGAGCGGCGCGCGCAGTGCGGGCGCGTGTCGTGCGGCGGCGAGAAGCGCGGCGTGCGCGTGTGTGGCGGGCGCGCCGCCCGTGGCCACGATGGCGCACAGCGCGCTCACGGCGCCGTTACCGCCGCGGGCCAGGCGGGCCGCCGCCGCGCCGCCGGACCGAGCACAGGCCGCTACTACACACGCCCAGTTGTTGCTCCTGGACAACAAACCAGAGAATGATGAGATAGCAGTTACTTCATATTGAATGAAATTGTAAAGCATTTATTTATGCTAACTATTCAAATCGATTAAGAAAGAGAAGGATCGACCTCGGATGGGTCTCGACCTGCGATCTTTCGCTTATAGGGAATGCTCTGACCACTAAGCCACTCAGGCCCGCCCGAAGTAGATCCAAATTACTCTATCCCTACTTTAATATTATAAATGCGAAAGTAACTCTGTCTGTCTGTCTGTCTGTCTCACTTTTACGACTAAACCGCTGAACCGATTTTGATGAAATTTGGTATAGAGGTAGATTAGACCTTGGGAAAGGACATAGGCTATGTTTGGTCGCGATAACCAACATCCACGCGGGCGGAGCCGCGGGCAAAAGCTAGTAGTCTATACATCCATGTCGGAGCCACGGTTTTTAGTTACTTCATAATTCTACGGCTCACCACCTTACCGTTTACCGGGTTGTTACCGCAATAATTATGGCATTAATTTTACCGTCTAAATTATACTTCGTGAAATATTGTGTCTACACTACAGTTTACCGACATACGTTAATAAATTAGGTGGTAAATCGTGGCTACACATAGGTGTTGTTGAAATTATGGCGGTAATTTTTGGCATATCACAGCAGCCATAACAGAAAAAATAATCACTTCCATTGACAACTTCTGTGATCTAGCGGTAGTGAAAGCAGCCGCTACGCAGGAGGCGCGGGATCGATTCCTGCTCATATGCCAAACCAAAGTTCAGCCAAACTCATAGCTAGACTAGAAAAACAGACTCCCAGGCTCCGAGGTAAAAGCTTCGAATGCAACCGGGATTAACGCAACGATAAAGAAGATAATGACATGAACTAAAATGGAAGCCAAAATCTCTATACAGACATTCTTTCATATTTAAAGTTATTTTCAATATCTGCAAATAAAGTACTTACGTATTCGACTGAATAGTAGGGCTGAGATTGTTGAAGGCAGGCGCGGCAAGCAGTCTGAGCTGTAGTAAGCCCATGTTGGAGGAGTCCCGTGGCTTGTACAGGCGGATCTGCACCGTGGTGCACACGATGGGCCGCGCCACCACGAGGCGGATGAACGTCATGCCCGCCGTGCTCTGCGGGGGCCCTAGGGGGGCCAGGGTGCCCCCACAACCTGCTTCTACGGCTACGGCGCCGGGGCACGCTAGAACACAATATTTTAGCTGTAAGTTTAAATTCTTAAACATGTCAAGTATTTTTGTTTTCGTCGGCGAGTCTACCACGATTCGCACAAGCGATTGTGTATAAGGGTGCTTATATAAAGAAACAGGCTACCGTTATCGGCTATCTACCCTGAAAAGTTTTCATACCAACAAAATGATGATCGTCGTTTATGTTCTAACACGATGGGGCCGGTCCACACGGCGCGTTGCGTTGTTGTACTGCGTCGTTTTACATACAAATAATCATCACACGGCGCTCTGCGTCGACGCAACACACACGACGGAGCTGCAGCCCCCGAGGCGAAGCGGGCGGGGGTGTACGCGTTGTGACTGCATTGTAGTAACGCTGCGGTGACGCAGCGCCCGTGTGGCCGGCTATGTGTCAAAATATTTGCGTTGCGTTGCGTCGACGCAACCGCGCCGTGTGGACCGGCCTTTACGTTATACTTTGGATATTTAAGATAAAATACTACATGTAATGTTAAAAAAAACCGATAAGTTTACACGTACGAAAGGGAGCTTCGTATGGTCCAGGTAGCCGGTACCGGTAACCTTTTTCTCTAAGCACCCTAAGTGGCATAAAATAATGTTAGCATATACGTACTGGCGAGGCTAGTGAGGTGCGGCTGCAGTTGCACCTCGTGCAGTTGCACGGCGTACGGCAGCGTGAGCGTGAGCGCGAGGCTGGCGTCGTCCGCGCTGAAGAAGTGGTAGCTCCACGCCGCCGCGCGCACTCGCCGCGCCGCGCACGCGCCGCGCACCGACATGCCACCGCCAGCGCCATCTAGTAGCACGTCCGCCGCCTGCGCCGTCGGGTTGCCGCACGATACTGTGCCTGCGGAAACGTAAAATACACTTAGTGTCTAAACACACTATGCCGAAGTTACGCGACCGAAGTTCGGCACAATTACGCCTGCAATGCTATTTGAAATACTGACGACACACTATGCCGAAATTGCGTCGCGTCATAGCGTACAGCGTAACTTCGGTCGGGCGTAAGTTCAGCGGCGCAACTTATTCTGTGAGCACACATTATACACGACCGAAGTTCGGTTCGATTGCCGACGAAGATCCGGGGGCGGGGAGCAGCGCAAATTTTTTAGAAACCAACTTCTACCGATTTTTGTTGATAAATCAGAAGAAAGTAAATTTTCTTCTTTTTTTAATAAATTATCTTCTTTTTTAACCGACTTTAAAAAGGAGGTTCTCAATAATTCGTACCCTATATATATTTTTTTGTATGTTTGTTACGCGATTGTGAAGCCAATTCTAGACGAATTTTGAAAGTTCTTTTTTTTGTTCGTAAGTAGATTATTCCGAAATGGTCCCATTCAAATTTCGTAAAGATCTGATGATGGGTTTCCGAGATTAGATCAAGGAACTCTTCAAAAAGTACCAGGAAATCAACCGCGATAGCTGCAATCGCATATTATTGCAATGTTTCTGCTATGACAAATCATAACATCACGCCTGAGTCCTTTGAAGGGGTACGCAGAAGTGTTCAGAATATTCAGCTATATTTCTGGTGTATATGCATTGATTTTAAAAATTCTTTTTGCATTCGCTTTGGCATACTTTTGAGGTAGTCAAATCGAATCGTGGTCGATTTAAATACACTGTACAGACAGATAATGACGCGCGTCGCCGGTTCGATCTACAGTGCAGCGTCAGCAGCGCATGTACAGTCAGGTCAATATACATGCGATGTACAGTCGTGAGACTGTACAAACTCACTAAAAAGAGCAAAATAAATTAATTTTAACAAAAAAGTTTAACCGACTTCAAGAAACGAAAAGGAGGCACTGAAAAGCGAAAAATAACTGAATTTACAGACTTACTGATTTATTAGAAGTCGGTGCCAGCCAACTTTGTTTGTTGTGTCTGAACTACTATGATGCAATCAATTGAAATATGGCCTCTTGGGCTAAGCCCCGACTTCTAATAAATCAGTAAGTCTGTAAATTCAGTTATTTTTCGCTTTTCAGTGCCTCCTTTTCGTTTCTTGAAGTCGGTTAAACTTTTTTGTTAAAATTAATTTAAAATTTACATTACTTATTTAAAAAAAAAAATCAGCCGCCGAACTTCGGTCGCGTAACTTCGGCATAAGTTCGGCACTTATGGTGTGTCATATCAGCCGAATACGTCGGAACGTAAATTCAGCCGCCGAACTTCGGTCGCGTAACTTCGGCATAGTGTGTTTAGACACTTAGACCCTTCATAAGGCCTTTACACACCAAACCCGCCGGCCCGCCGGCCTTGTTTTGCGATAATCGCGAGCAAACATGAAGTGCCGGCATGCCCCGCCGGGCAATGCCGGCGGGCCGGCGGGTTTGGTGTGTAGAGGCCTTTACAATTAGCAACTGCTGTTTGGGATTATCCTTAACCTACCTGTAACACAGTTATTTTACTAGCCCGGGAACGGGAGGAGCTAGTCTTGATGGCTATTGCGGCTAGACATGTTAAGCTTGAAGTGTTCAAAGTGTTTTCTTTTATTTGTCAATAAAGTTATCTTATTTTAACTGAGCAGTCCGACTAGCTAAGTACACAATACCGCGACTATAATAATTTCAAAACGATGTGATTATAGCCGCGGTATTCTGTACTTCCCTTCTGTGTTTCCGGCGATAAGTAGGGTAGCCAGAGCTCATTGATAGTGTTTGTGCTGTCAGTGCGAAGACAGGCTTGGCCTGCTTGTCTTATACGATGACGACACAGAATCTCTATGGTTTTACAGGGTTATCAGTACGAGTGTAATTCCCCTGATGTTACACACATCCATTGGCCACGGTAACCACTTTCCATTAGGTGGACTGTATGCTTGTCTGCTACCTAATTGGAGTGTCTGTTTACAATGTTATAACATCAGCTTTTTAAAGAATGCATACACGAAATCTTTGACGGTCTTTCTGTTTATTTGTACTGAGTAATCTCCGAAATAACTGGGCCGGTTTTCACGGGATTTTATTTTATAACTGACTAGCTGTTGCCCGCGGCTCCGCCCGCGTGGAATTCGGATTCCGTACAAACTTTTCTTTCGTGCTAAAATTGCCTCGGATACCATCCCCGTCAGCCATCAGGAGTGCCATGTGGAATTCGGACCCACTAAACAGCATGCCGTCGCGGGTCTTCAGTTGCTGGAGTGTAAAATTGCCTAGGACATTTTCCGCACCCCCCGGCTGACCCTGGGCCATCTACAATTTTAAGATGGCCCTCTCAGAAGTGGGAAGCACGATGTCCCATCGATTTCCGGAAAGGGAGGAGACGGGCGTGAAGGGATGACAGCAGGCCGAACCTATAATCCTCACGTCCGCGCTCGGTGACCAGCCCTTCCCTTTCCTGCTCTCTACTGGGCCTCCTCGTAGTCAGAGGGACATGTGGGAAGCCTTTGAGCAGCCCTCTATAGAGCTGTTCCCGTTGCTGTATGTATTTGCCGTAGGCGGTAGCGCCTCCCCTGGGTGAGGGGCGTTAATGCCTCCGTTACCCAGGATGCGTCACATGGAGGTTCCAATCCCGCATTCGGATCCCGTTACCGTTGCATCTTGTGTTCAGCTGACCTTCCCTGTCTTCGCTCGTGAAATACTTCGAACACCCGTGGTTGCACCCTTTTAGCCCATGCCCGTAATAATAATTAGTTTTCAAATAATGTATGGTAATTTACCGGATTTATTGACATTATAATTTCGTAATATCTTTTGAATAGAACGTCCGATTTCAATAATTCAAAAAGTAATCAACAGGTATTGAAACAATCTTAAATACCAAACGATTTATTTAGATAAGAATTAATATAAAGGTATAGATTCCGTGGTCTGACTTTGATCGGCATTTCGGCTTGAATTTATATCGTCGCGCGTTACTTTCATACTGCAATAGATTCTAAAATATTCATTATAATTATACAGTGTAAAGGGCAATTTTGATCTACATTAAATGTACAATGTATCTAACGTATTTAGTCAGATAAGGCTTAACACCATATTGTTAAAAATAGCTTCGAAAATGACACATATTTTTTTTATAATTTGTAAAAGATAAAAATGGTTATTGTGAGCTACCCTTATTAGATAGACATATGCTGTCGCGGACTTTTATGTAGACCTTTTTAAGTTATACATTTCTACAGTACATTATTTTGTTCTATCTTCAATAGTTTTCGCAGCGTACGCGATGTAAGGAATTTTTTAGGTCATTTTTTTACACCTTGGGTTACATTATTGAAGTTTTATCCAGGATCCCTATTTTTTTGAAAATTAATTATAGCCTATGTTAGTCAGTGATAGTGCAGCTTTCTAATGGTAAAAGAATTTTTAAAATCGGTTTAGTAGTTCTTGAGTTTACTCGAATACAAAAATACAAATCTAATATTAGTAAAGAATGTATGGAAATCTGCCCGATTTATTGACATTTATGCTCACTGCTCCGCTCCCTTTAGTAGTAGCGTGATGTTATATAGCCTATGTTACTCCCAGATAGTGTAGCTTTCTATAGGTGAAAGAATTATTGAAATCGGTCCAGTAGTTTCGGAGCCTATTCGTTACAAACAAAAAAACAAAAAAACAAACAAACAAAAAAACAAATCTTTCCTCTTTATAATAT
This sequence comes from Eilema depressum, assembly GCA_914767945.1. Taxonomy (NCBI): domain Eukaryota; kingdom Metazoa; phylum Arthropoda; class Insecta; order Lepidoptera; family Erebidae; genus Eilema; species Eilema depressum. The sequence continues at coordinate 15,180,383 of OU612031.1, forward strand.
TATTATATATATAGTATATTAATATTATATAGTATAGTATAGTATAGTATATATAGTATATAGTATATAGTATAGATATTAAAAGAAGTGACTTACTTAGGCCACTTTTATTTACAAAAAAGTATCTATAGGGTTCGTAAAATTTATGATAATAAAACTGTATTATAATTAGAAATAGTACTTACAAAGAGGTGCTATGTTGACCATGCCATTGGCTGTCTCGATGACTGGCGGTTGATTTTTCTTGTTGTTAGCTGAGGCGGGCGTGGACATGTTGATCAATTGAGGCGGCAGTTTCAGGTAGTTCATCAGCGATGACACCAGGCCTTGCCCGCTACTTGTTCCAGACTGTACAAACAAACATACAGTATTTTCATTACAGTAATATATACAGCGTGTTTTCACTTGGAGGAAGGTCCCATAAAATATAATTTAGAACATAGCTGTGAGTATTTTAATAATCCCAACACACCATTGCATACCTCGGGAGACATATCTTGGACAAAAGAGTCCTGACGCGCGCGGATTGTTTTGAAATAATCTTTGCTTGGTGAATTTGAGCTCGTCCACCGCAGTAGCGCCCTGGGCTATCCTCAAAAGTCACCCAAAAAACGTGTAGGCACTGCGCGTACAGAGCACAGTTTAGGCCCAAGATAGTACACGCACATCGAGGCAAAGTCTCTCTTGAAACTGAGGGATACACACACCTGTGAGTATGGAATTATCGAGAATCCTCAACGCCTGCTTGAGGACAGAGACTATTAGGGGTTAAGTTACCCCGGCAAAGAGATTTTAGTAGTACTTCTCCATGTGGGAACCGAACTTACGACTTAATTCATAGCTATTTTAAAACTAGAAGTACCAACCTGGTGGCAAGCAGTGAGTTTTTCAAGTGCGAGTTCAAGCCCGCCGGCGTCGATGAAGGCTGCCAGTGCCTCTGGGTAGTCTAGCAGTCGGATGATCAACTGTTGCATCGCTTGAGATAGATTCACTACTTCTTCTCGTCCTGTATCGTTTAGAGTTAAAGATATCATTATTAATCCATATCCATACTTCCATACTAATCCATATCCATACTAATATTATAAATGCGAAAGTAACTCTGTCTGTCTGTCTGTTACGCTTCATGCCTAAACCACTGAACCGATTTTGATGAAATTTGGTATAGGGGTAGATTAGACCTTGAGAAAGGACATAGGCTTTTTGGTTGCGATAAGCGGCATCTACGCGAGCGGACCCGCGCGCAAAAGCTAGTTTAAAATATTTTGGTCAAATGTTTAAAAAGTAAGTACAATATAAGTAGGCATAATATGTATATGAAAACGTCGATAGTTTTAACCACTATGCTTGGCACTAAGCAGGAGTTGACCTTACGATCGTGAGGTCCCGGGTTCGAATTCTGACCATTACACTACCGACGTGAACCCGTTAGCTTAGCTGGAGGAGTTGGAGAAAATTATAATGTCAGTTACTAAAAAAAAATAAGGTTGGTGTGGTGACTTACGTAAAAACTCCATGAGGCTTGTGACCATAAGTGCGGGGTTTGAAGCTATAGTCGCCATGTGGGCTACCAGCCAAAACACCTCTTCTTTCAGTGATGATGAATCTGAGTTCATTGCTGTAAACGCGCAAATGATGCATGAATACAAATTGTTAAGTCTACTATAGCGGAATAGGTATAAGTAATTAAGGAATTCTCGCTCTCAGAGCCATTTCCGGACTAATATGCCGTAAAGTGACTGCCACCTGACCTCAATCCACTTACGATATCGGATTAGGATTGAGGTATAACCGAAGTGTCGCGTACAGTCTTCAAATCCAATCTCAGAGAAATGTATTCCTTCGAACCGATTGCCCGAAACTTCGATCCGCAACTGCGATTGTTTCATGAAAGGTAGGTTTTTTGCAGATCCTCACGGATACAAAACACGCAAAAATACATAACGTGCTTTGGAGAATGTGAGTAAAACAGATCACTTACATGAATTCAATGCAGCAGCATTCAATCCATCGCATATTGACAACGTCCTATAGAACTTCTGCATTATCTGCTGGTGTTGTAGAACTGTCAACAAAAAAACAATGCTTATATCCTATCCTACAATTACTTTCTTGCCAGGCTTAGGGGAAGAGTGACTTTTATGAATGTGTATCCGTCCGAATGTAACTTTGGTTACTTACTACTAAACGGCTGAACCGATTCCATTGTCGTGGATTCGTCTTTGTACGAGTCGTTCCCTTCAGTAAATTTCTCCTTTTTTGAAGTGAGTTTTTTGCAATTCATTTTTAACCGACTTCAAAAAAAGGAGGAGGTACTCAATTCGTCGGAATATTTTTTTTTGTATGTTCACCGATTACTCAAAGACGCCTGGGTCGATTTCCAAATTATTATTTTTTGTTTGATAGGTTATACTTCTCATGTAAATTTTATCAAAATCGGTCCAGTAGTTTATGAAATATCAACAGAAATCAGTTGACGTCGATTTTAAAAAAAACAACCGATTTTACAAAAGAAAACCGATTTTCAGTAATCGTAACAACATCCGTTCTTCACCGTTTTACAAGACTTGGACTTTAGCTAAAACAAATGTTTCCGTTACCTGTATCAGCGAAGCAGGGCGTGCGCGCGGCCTGCTGTTTCCTCTCATCCTCGACGTTGGTGGCCTCGGGCGTGGCGCTGTGCTGCGCCTTGCTCTCGTCCGTCTGCGACTGCTCGGCGCTCGACGACGCCGGCGGACTCGACGACGACGACTGTAGCATTACATCTCTAGTTAATACATCACTATACACTAGTGTTCGACCAATTATTGTAAACTTGAGGCAAACATGGATAGATGCGGGGGAAAAGGAAGGTTTGCCAATTTTTGGATGTGATGTAACCAGAGCCTCTCTACTATGACTCGTCTGGGCTTTCTCACTAACGTATCCAGGATCTTTAAGACATCAGCTGACTTTCAACTTTATATCTTCATACTTTAACACCCGTATTCACAAACAATACTTCGCTATGCGTACCACCAAAACTGTGCAAAGAACGACAAATTCTCAGTGCGTTCGTTTTGGCAAGCCTTTATAATGATAACACTTAAGTAATACTTCGTTGAGGGAACGCATTGCGTTAGATACTGCTCCGTGATGTTTGTGAATTAATTTTACCAGCCCTATGCGCTCGAGCACACTATGAGACCTCACAGTATCGTTTGTGAATACGGGTGTAAGTCGAACTCCCACGAGTAATTACCCTAATCACGGGGTGTATCTGGACCCCTGGGACAACGAGGCGTATGGAGTAATGCCTATAATGAGGTAGCAGAATCAAGTTACGTAGATTTAAGGCTCATTTAGTCGAGGAAAGTTTCTGGCGAGAATTGCCTCGCAATTGAACATTGGTAGTATCAGTGCAAACAGAATTTTCAAGCAATAATCGTATTTTGATATAGGCGATATGTCACTTGCGAATCTCGTATGATATAATCGTAGGCGAGAATTTAGTGTTTGCCTGTGTAAACAGTTTGACACGATAATGGTATGGCAATTAATGGTAGTCGCCTACGATATTTCGGACCGAAACGTGCGAGATTTTCCCTGTCTAAATGAAACCTTACGCGTTTGCCTCTAGATCAATATGGATAAAGACATAAATAAGAAACAAGAAGACACTGACACCTCACAAGATTATAAATCTATCTAATACATGTAGTAATATTATTCTGAATGTACTTACCGATGCAGATTGCTGCGCCGCAGAAGCAGAAGCGGAAGAGGTAGCGGCGGAGGCAGCGGACGCGGGAGGCGCTGCGTGCGGTAGCGGAGCGGATAGCAGCTTCCGGCAGTAGTGTAGTAACTGAGCTAGTACTGCGCGTCGGAGGGGAGCTCTCCGACACGCGCCCGAGCCTCCGCCGGCCAGCACGTCGGCCAACAAGCCGGACAGACGCGCTTCTGAGCCACCCTCGCCGCGCCAACCGCTGCTCTCACGCACCCACCATACTGACTGGTGCGCTGTACGAAACATTTTATGACTAATTACTTGTATCGCATTACAGAGGAGTTTTTATTTCATTGAATATGTATCATTAAAATTTGGCATGTCTGGCTTTACAGAAGTAGCACAAGTAACAAGTAAAAAAGACGGAAATTATACGAATTTTAGCGCTAATTTTATAGCTCAGTTTTTGGAGAAATTTATAGTCATCGTTAATTTAAATCACGCTACGACTTTAAGGAATCGAACGCCGCCCTAAATAAAATAGGTGTTACAGGTGAAATCGCGGGTTACAGCTGATGTAATAATATGATCAACAAAAAGTAGACACAAGGTTGAATTAAATTTAAAAGCATTTAGTACGCCAACTATCCAAATCGATTAAGATATCAGTAGATGGCTCCCACCGCCGCCCCAAGACGGATGAATAGACAAATTTGGATCAGCTTCGGGCGGGGCTCGGTGGCTCAGTGGTCAGAGCATTCCCCCTATAAGAGAAAGATCGCGGGTTGTGTCCCGCCTGATCTGTATTTGCTTTTTTCGACCTAAATCGAGTAGATAAAGCTACTTACCGACGGTGAGCATGAGCGGCAGCGCGTGATGCACGTGTCGCGGACTGAGCACTTGCAGCATTGGCAGCGCCAACCGCAGCAGCGTGGCCTGCAAGTCGTATGCCTGGCCCGCGTCGGCGTCACGCCGCCACACGCCGCACACGGCCCGCAAGGCCGCTAGGGCTCCGTTGGCGCCTCGGGCACATACGACACGGGACACTACTGAATGGAGTGCTGAAGCTGCTCCTGCACCGGCGCCGATTTGAGCGCCGCCCTGTCACACGAGACACGTGTTTAAAATCAATCGCTCGATGTAATCATCGCAAAGGAAGAGATACAGACAATAGACATCATTGTTCCCGGTTGCATCTGAGGCAAACACTTCGGGGCCCGAAATCAGCTAACTCCTCCTCACCTTTGTTTGGCTTATACGGTTTTTATGAAGAATGTCGGTGACCTCTCAAACCCGAGAAAAAATCCTGCGTCTGTTTCATCCGTCAAACAGTAGGTGTGGTGTGACTTGCAGGAAAGGCTGATTTAGGCCTCGAAATTCTTGGTGAAGCCGCAAAATTATACGTATTTTACACTACGTGTTTTTCCTACGACTTCACCGTAAAAACGCGCGAGAATCAAGGTCGCTTGAATAAGTTTTTCTGACTCTCCGGCATGTTCAAAAATTGCGACAGTTTAACGTCAACTCAAATCATGGGTAAAATAATTGAGAACAAGAAAATAGCTTACCAGATAAGGTTCCGAGGAAGAAACAGCGCCATCTGTGTTAACATTCATAGTGATAAACTTGACGATAGCCGGCACGAAGTGCTCACACTCCAGGATGACGCGGCCCATGGTCTGAGTGCTGCTTCCCTCCGTCTGGGTAACAATCACATATGGTTAACATACATCGAATGTTTTATAATACGTATCAAAATTGATTATTTTAAAAACATGTTAGTTGACAAACAGACAGTTAGAGACAGATTATTGAGAAAGCTGCTCATTCCGACTTGGATAGATTAGGTTAGAAGGCTAATGCGGCAGCGGAGCGGAGCTCCCTAATGCGGGAGCTTTCGTGGTTATTTTTTTTTATAACCATGCAGAACTTTATTTAGTCAAATGAGCATTTTTAAAATAAAATTTTAGCATTTGAAGTGTTTTCTAAGTAATAAAGTAATATGTTTGCAAAATGAAAGTTTGTCAAATGATTAGTTTTTCAAACGTTGTTTGTCAAATTATGTTTTGTCATACGTTTTTTGGTCAAACAAGGGTGAACCATCAAAATGATTGCACGAGTTATTTGACAGTGCCATCTAGAGTTAAAGTAAGCGTATCTTGTGCTTTGGGATCTAGAACGCGGATAAACATACTTATATTTTTTTTTTTATATACATAGGAATACACAAGCCATAGCAATACAATCATGCATACAAATTTCTGAGCGGGTGAACAAGCTAAAATTATGAAAGATGGTTTACCTGTAGCGGTAAGCTGGCGATCCATGCCAAAGCCTGCATTGACAGCACCCAGCACCGTAATGATATGTTTTCTAATCTGCAATAAATTATGAGCTTAGTTTATATAAACACATGCAACTTGTAACAACTATTCGTAGAGTAAAATAGGTATTTCAATATAGTTTGCGTGCAATTTTTTAAACTTACGTTCCATGTTATTGTATATCAATAATGTTAACGGTATAACCCGCGTCACGTATCTTGGACCTAAAATGTGCTTAAAACGTGCCCTATACGCGCAGTACACATTTCTTGGGTGTCTTTTAAGGATAGCGCGGGATGCTACTGCGGTAGACGAACTCAAATTCACCAAGCATAGACTATTACAAAGCAATCCGCGGGCGCCAGAGCCTCGTATGTCTTACGATTTAGGTCCAAGATACGTGACGCGGATTATATGTAATGATGTGTATATACCTATACCGTGATAGTAGTTTATATACGTGACTTTTACTGAAGCACATCGGGATGAATGCGAGTTCGGTTAAGATCGGTTTCCTTCGATTTTATAGAGATGACGTAATTTGGCTGTACCTACGATAGATCTCCGTGGTCCAAGTCTACCTCACCTGCAAGAGTCTGTACACCTACCGATCCACGGACGAGGCTCTGGAGCAGGTTTTCCTTTCAGAGTTGAGATATCAGATGATAGTAGCTCCTATAAAAACTGTATAAGCCAAATTTAAAGGATCACATTTACACTTATCCTTCTCCGGATAAGTGTACTCCAAGCACCGAGTCTTCAAATCACCTGCGGATCCAAATTAGCCGCTGCAGGAAAACATGGTAAAATGGGGCTTCATCGATTAGTCGCAAGAGTCCTGCGATTGCGGAATCCAATCTCAGTCCATGTCACATTTGCTATCCTGCTCGCTGTGCCCCTTTACCTGTATTACCGATGACCTTTGTAGAGCAACAGAGGGTGTTGTTGCTGTAGCCGAGCTTTGGGTCGACAAAATTAAAAAAAACTAGTTACTATATGCCAGATCTAGTCCTCGAGCCGAAGAAGACCGAGGTGAAAGGACTGGGAGCCACCCTGGATGGATGGTGATGATCAGACCCGTGTCAGCGTGAGCCACAGCGAGTTGACGTCCCGTGGTCGTGCAGGTGGTGCTGTACCACGGTGTACTCACGTGCAGAGCGAGTGCAGCAGCGCGTTGACGGTGTCGGAGGCGAGCCTGATGCGCGGCGTGTCGGCGGGCACGGCCAGCGTGGCCAGCGACCACGCGCCGCCTGCGCCCCACGCCGACCCGTTCAGCGTCAGCCACAGCGAGATCACGTTCTCCATGAACGTACAGTCCATCTGTGGAGGTGACGATAGCTATTAGGTACAGCGTATACATATAGTGACTGGCAAATATCTTAACAAAGTATCAGCAGTACAATTCTCTAAGAGCCGATGCCGAGTGCCGGCACGGCACGACTTGTTATGGCAAAGGATTTCATTACTAATGAAGTTATTTTTAATCTTATTTCAATGAGATCAAAATTCATGTTTATTTTGACACCACGATGCTGCGAAGTGCCGCAAGATATCACGCCATGCCACGGCACGCCGGGGGACGCCGCAGCACTACCTGCCGTGCCATGCCGCGCCGTGGTGGACACTGAGCGCCGGCCCTAAGCGTTCAGCATCGAGCACAATGTTGCGACAAACTTGAGCGAGATTTTCATTGGTCTATTTCCAGTGACTTCATCCTGTCTGACCAATGACAATCTCGATCAAGTTTATCGCAACGTTGTGCTCGACGCTGAACACATAGCAGAAAGCGCTGAAAGTAGGAATAAAAAATTACCTGATAGTGGAATTCGAGCGCCAGATGCCTGAACACGTCGTACAGCGTGTGCGTGAGCGGCGGATGGTGCCGCTGGTGCGTGGGCGAGGTGGGGGCAGGAGCGGGGGTGGGGGCGGGCGTGGCGGGGGCAGGGGGAGGGGCACGGGGCGGCGCCACGGGGGGCGGCGCCTTCACGGCTGCGGCTAGGGCTCCGGCAGTACGGAGCAGGGCGCGGCGAGCGTGAGCTTCGCCTGCACCGCCACCTCCACCGCCTGCTGCCTCAGCGCGAGCGTCCGCGCATACTGATACGTTGCTGTTGAGACATACATAGTATACATAACTCTACTACAAAAGACTACTAACTACAAAAAAAAATACAAAAACTTAAACATTTTCACTAATCGTTTCAAGATAGATAAAGCGAATAAAGCTTAGACGGGATTCAAACCCACGAACTTTCCCTTACAGGTGGAATGCTCTGACCACTGAGCTACCATCGGTAGATGGCTCCCACCATCGCCGTAATATGGATGTTTAAAAGAATTTGGATCAACTTTGGACGCGATCGCGGGTTCGAGTCCTGCCTAAGCTGTATTCGCTTTATCTATTTTAAAACGATTTGAATAGTTAACTTAAACTTAAAATTTCATTCTATTTAATGATTATAAATTATTCAATTTATAATGGTAATCACCTCGAACTATTATCCACAACAATTTTAGTTCTACTACTTTCTTTCTTAACGGCATCAATGAAGTATTGTTCAAGTTTCTCCTCTGACGACTCTGAGTCGTCGGACTCTGCCACTTGCGTTAGCTGCTCCTCGACATCCAAATCTACAGAAAAAAAATACATATTCATGTAACAAGAAAAGCGATATAATTTTACACAACGAAATGATGAATGAAACAATAAATATATATAGTTATGCTATTTGACGTGAACACGTGCAAACGTATACGCATAGTGCGTGCGACAGTTCGTTCGTACCCGCATACACGACAAGTTTGTTATCCTATCCAAGTTCAGCCTGAACTTTTATTATGTACCTCTAATACTTCAGTCATATAATGCAACTACGAAAAATGTGCAAACACAAGATGAATAAATTAACTGTATGATAAAAGGAAAATGTTCAAGCAGTATATTATGCAAAATTTCTTGAATATTCTATTCAGTCAAACAGGCCTCAAATAATGCGAACATGACGCTTATTTACTATATTATATCAATTTTATCATCAATCAATAATTCCATCTCCATTTATAATAAAGCATATTATAATATAAATACACTTTATATGTGAGTAATGTAAAAGCAATATTTTGTCTGATAAAAAATAATTGGTTGATTGAAAAAAAAATATTTACCTAATTTCCTGGCCTACACTTCTCCCCACGCAGTTGGGGCTGGCTTATCAGTCTAACTATGAAGAGGTCAAACTTGATATATTTGACCTATACTATGTATAGCAATATAGTACACACCCCAGCGATCGCATGTTAGCTCTATATATTTCTCATACTGATAATGAAAGCAATATATCCTGTGAAAACACTTGCGTTTCAAGCGCAAAGTCGATAAAATCAATATTATTATTTACGCGGTAAGCCTGCGTGCTATGCATACGTATATAGAGGCTAGTGTTGTCTGTTAACACACTCTACAGATCAGTGCAAACCGAACTAAGCTCACGACATACAGAATTATGTAGAAGGACCTTGCACACTACATGGCCGTGGACCACGGAGCATTAACTATCGGCTATTCTATGACAAAATGATGTTGTAATACAAATTTCTAATGCCTTGAAACGAATAGAATCAGGCATGTTTTTCTATAGAATAAGAAATTTGACGTAGAATCACTTTCCATCCATCATTATCGGAGTCTTTTCCCCAACTCAGTTGGGGTCGGCTTTTCAGTCTTAACTGTGATACGGCTGAACTACGATATTTTGCGTGAAGCGACTATCAGTCTGACCTCCAGAACCAATTGGTGATGCCGAAGTTCTGTTAGACTAGTCGGACTTTTAAGGGCTCCAACTACCCGTACGGCAATCGGTATCAACGGTCTAACGTGCTCTCCGAGGTACGAAAATACCCAGACCAATGCAAATAGACATTTTCATGCATATTTTCATTGAGCGGGAATCGAACCCGCACCCCTGTGTAGCAATCGCGTTCACTACCGCCACGTCACAAAGGCTGTCCTTGGCTGTCACCTAAGTGATTTTTTAAGTGGATTTCATCAATGACAGGAACCGTGACCTGTTTAAAATATCTGGATTACCACATTTTACTCAATTTAATGTCGTAAAATGTGATCATCCGGTTAGTTAAACTTGAACGCCATTCACGGATGAAATCCAACCTTAATCTGAGAAGGGAGGCCGTCTAAAATTAAATAATGCTACAATAGGAGCCCTCAGTCAGTGCAAAAGTAATATGAATCTAAACACTTAAATAAAAAAAAGTAAATTTAGTATAGACAGACTATGGTTCGAATGACAAAGGCCACATAGTGTGCTAGGTCCGGTATCTATGTATTGCTTACTTGCTAAATTGAGACCTGCTGTCAATAGTTTGGGCTTGCTAAAGTTGATAGACTTCGCCAGACCAAAACTATCCGCTAACAGATCTGCAATGACAACAACAAAGCAGGTCAGTCTACTAATCGGTCAGATAAAGAATTTATATTATACCTTCTCAAGATTTTGGTATTAATTTAGTAGCCCAATATCCAATGTTTTTTATCTATCACCCTATTCAGTAAAGCTTGGTAAGTGTAAACAAAACAAATCAATATTATCTAAATCAAGATGAGCGCTACACTTATACAAATAGGGGACACATTACATTTATCTAGATTCTGCGCAATGTTTCAAACCCGAAATTCGAAATACCTACACCCCAGGAACCGTAACACCATTTTTGTTCTGAATAGCTTGTCTTATACAAAAGACTTGATATAATACATCTTCGAAAAGCACTCTGCTGCAGTAATTACCTAATCTTGATATCAATAAAAGTTATAAAATATTTGGAAACTGAGGTTTTTAGATCGTGTATAACGATAAATTTTTGCTATCGTAAAAATAATGAAATTAATTTCTTTTTTGGCGCGAAGCTACTCGGTAAATGTAGACGTGTCTTGGTCGAGAGAAGCCGGCGAGCGAAAATACTGGGGCGCTGTGATTGTTTGGGGACAATTTCCTATTTGTTTACACTTTGTACCAAGATTAAGAGAATAAGGTGTAGAAGTCATAAGATTAGTACGTGAATCTATATTAATTTTGAAAAAATGAATATTAGTTCGAGGATTTGAAAACATGCGGTTTTCACTGATGTGTAGAAAATAAGCGTGAAAATTTTAAACAACGGTATTCTCATAATGAATGATGTTTGTGACGAAAAAACGCGATTACGTCAAATTAAAATCATGCTTGATAGAAAATTTTGAGGTTTTGTTATTTGCCTTGCCAAAGTTGTTAGTATTGGAAACCTTTATCCACCCTACCCATCGAAATTCAAAAAGTCTCATGTTATATTGAACAATTCGTTGTAATAATGGTTTATGTATGACGAGAACCCATCCAATTAAATACTAATATTTTCTTATAATAATGATAAAATCATATTAAACCTAAGTACAGCTTACAATATAGGTAAATATGATAAACATACCTACTTAAATATTTTACGCCGCTTAAGTTGGAGCGCGATCTGGTGTGAATCCGAAAATAGTGTCAATTTTGACAAAACACATTGTCCCATACCAAATTCCTGTTTCCTATATACCAAATTCCTATTTCCTGTATACCAAATCCTCATTTCCTGTATACCAAATCCCTATTCCCTGTATAACCAAATCCCTATATCCATCCCTGTATCCCATTATTGAATAATTTACGATTTATTTCCTGCACTGCATATTTTATTACTATTCATTCCACAAAATTTCTAGTCGAAGCATTCAATTGTATCCTAAGCATAACATTTAAAAAATATACAAAATTTTGAAACAACTTTCTGGTTGTTTTGTATAATCCATAATATTCTGATAAGACCAGTTAAGACCGTAATTAGATTTTTTTCCTTAGGAAACTACAATTAATTGCTAAAAGCATGCGAATTTGCTTGCTTGAGGTGAACTCGAGGCAGCATGGGAATATTACGAAAATGTACGAGTTATAGGACTCGAACTTATCAGTAACAGGTACTTCACAGTTACAAGATTTGTACACTTTTGCGAAACAATCAGGGGGTTATCATGAGGCGTACATCGAAAGCTTCAGGCCCGCGCGTAATTTAAACGAAAGATAGCACTTAGATATCTGTCGGTAAGTTTAGATTCGGCTCGGAAAGTTTCACGTCTTGTCTTCGACACCAATGCTGTAAAAATCCATTTTATGATACCAATTTCTCGAAGTTTCTGTACGTAACTTCGGATGTACGTTTCATGGTAAACTTCACAGATCTTTTCGTAAAAGGGATATCGCCTTCTTACCTTTTTAATACCTAGGTGCTCGATTGATGGCAATAGGCTCTCATGCGTGTGTGGGTCTCAAAACATTGCAAGTATGAGCGCATGGGACACCTCTGATTATGCCTTGGATGGAGAATTTTGTCATACTGTTCTTACGAATGGCAGAATCGTGACCAACCAGACATTTTTTTATACCACTTAGGTGGCAGACAAACACCCGGCCCACCTGATGCAAAGTGGTTACCGTGGCCTATGGGCGTATGTAACACCACCCCCTAGACAATTAGCAATTAGCCGGCGTATTGTAGAATAGAATGTATGGAATTTGATGTCGTCAAGTATGTCATAACAGCCGAACTATCTAGGAATAGAGATTTCTATTAGCTGTGCTTTCTGTATGTAGTCGTATCGTACAAGCGTGTTTCTACCTTAGGTTTCACACTCATGTCATGCCGAACGTAAAGAGTACGTCAAATCCCATACATTGGGGGCGTCACACTCGTGCTGCCGACCCTGAAGAAACCTTCTAATGCCCTTCTCGAAGAACTGGATGAATGATAGATGATAAAGACTAATAGCTACTATTTCTGTAGAAGATTAGATGTTAATATAGAACTAACCAGCGACAGTGGGTCCTTTAAACTTGCGCGGTGCTTTCCCGCCGCCCGGTGACGTAGCGATGTGAACGCGGATGACACGAGACGAGCTCGCGCCGCACCACGACTCTTCGTTCGGTGGACTCGATGGGGATTCACCGCTTTCGTATTCTACTAGATCCTGTGGAGATAATTGATGTTTTATAACAGTTTTTGTATTAGGAAAGAACTTGTAAATTAACAAGGCTTACGCCAAATAAACATATTCTAAAGTACTATGAAATATTTTGTTAATATGTCTTTTATGGAATGCCAATTTATGATATTCGGATTAGAATCGATTTAAAAACAAAATTGTAAACAAACACGATATTAGATGCAATCACGTAAACGTGGAACAATTATTGCGGCAGTAAATCAAAATTTGAAAGCAAAAATAAATCCTAAATATATAAAATCTCAATAGCAAGATCTACGAGACGGAAAATCACACGAGTCACAACGCCAACACAAGTCATTGCGTTTAAAGGACAGATAACGGGCCACTGCAGATAAACGGTCACACGCGTTGACCTTTATATCCAAACACCATATTCGTATTCCGAACAGAAGATCCGCGACGGAATTTCCGCCAAGTATAGCGAAGGCTAATCTTTTATTTTGATTACAATATGACATTACGTTTTAGCAATTTGACAACCGGTCTTATTGGAGATCTATAGGGGAGGCCTATGTCCAGCAGTGGACTTCCTATGGCTGAAATGATGATGATGATGATGAATTTGACATACCTGTAGGAGAGTAGTGAGAGCATGTCGTGGCCATGGTGGTAGGGTGACGGCCAGGCGGGCGAGGCCCAGGATGCACGATGGGTCTAACAGACTGGCGCCGCCGGACAATGCGCATAGCCGACCAACAACCTGTAGTGATATAGTGCTATTAGAGTAGTATTGTTGTAGCTTTTTGGTAAAGAGAAGAGGGACATTTCAGTAGACAAGTAGTAGTGGATTTCAGAAACATTCCCATTTAAATATCCCACAGAGCAAACGCAGAGAGGAGCAATTCTACGGGACAGTATGTAATGCCGAAAGGTGCCCCAAAGTATGCCTTGTGCACAGCACCGCTAGTATTACTTTTTCTTGAATGTTATACGACAATCTACACAACGCTATCTAGACCCAAAGTAAGCATAGCATAACTAGCTTGTGTTATGGGTTCTAAAATGCGGATAAACATACTTAGATACATTTTTCACATACATACTTGTTAGAAATAAAGCACCCAGACTAATGCAAATATTCATACTCATGCATACCAATATTTGCACTGAGCGGGGATTGAATCCGCTCCTTTTACGTAGCGGCCGAGTAAGTAAGGAAATTAGTAGTTTTACTAATAAACTGTTGAAGAAATATAATGAAATGGGAGTGTGATGCATTCTTTCATACCGAAATCTAATCACAACACCTCCTCTCTGTATTGCCCTGATTATTCAAATCGATTAAGAAAGGAAAAAGATTTAGAAAGGAAAAACTTTAGTAGTTAGCATAATAAATGCTTCAAAATTTCATTCAAATGCTCTGATAAGTTTTGCGGTGTGTATATGTACCTTGGCGGCGAGCATAAGCGCATCAGCGTGCGCGCAAGTGTCGGCGGCAAGCATGTGCGCGACGAGCGCGTGCGCCAGGCGCGCCGCCAGCGCGGGTGACAGCGGGCGTGCCCGCGCGAGCACGGCCCCGCCCGGGGACGCGCCGCCGCACGACGCCTCGCCGCGGGAGCTGCGCTTGCCCACCATTGCCATTCGTGCCTTCAGGCTTAGGCGCGCGCGCTGTACACACGACAAGAGTGCCTTTATTAGTGTTATTAGTGACTACTATGTATTGCTTGGGACATATTATATCCTGGACCTAAAATGGGCGCAGTACACGTTTCTTGGATGTCTTTTGAGGGTACCTCGGGGTGTTACTGTGGTGGACGAACTCCAATCTTACATTATTACAAAACAATTCGCGCGTGCCAGGTCCTCGTTTGTCTTGCGACAGGTTTAAGATATGTGTTCTGAGGTATACTAGACAAACTATGTAGAACAAAAATGAGTCACAGTTTCTGGGTAAGGCGAAATGAACTCAGAATAGGACACGGAAACTATATGAAGTAAGTTTGACTAGAACTAAATTTTGACACCTATCTGTACGGACATAGCACGTCCTTTTACCCGGCTGCCTAGAAGTAGCTATCTGTACGACAGCTACAAAAATTCGCGGATTGGATTGGGTGCTATCCCAAAACTGGCTGTATGTATCACAGTCTTTATTAGTTTAGTCACAAAATAAATATATACTTATAAAAAGTTCATCCCTACTAATATTATAAATGTGAAAGTAGCTCTGTCTGTCTGTCTGTCACGCCCAAACCACTGTACCGATTTTGATGAAATTTGGTATAGGGGTAGATTAGACCTCGAGAAAGGACATAGGCTATGTTTGGTCGCGATAACCGACATCCACGCGGGCGGAGCTGCGGGCAAAAGCTAGTATCTTATAAAATCCAGTGCCTCCAACCATCCAGTGAATGTTTATTTTTTTTGTAAAAAGGACACGTCAATTTGACTTCACCTCGCCTGAATATTCCTACAAACACAGCACAACATATTTGTTTTTACAAATCACATCAAATCTAAAACAAAATTTACTCCTTATCACTAATAGTTCCAACCCACCTGTTGATCTTCAAGTGCGACCTGTATCCCTCTCCGAGCCGCCTCCAGTTCTTGCATCTGGTGCAACAGTTTCTTGTGCAGCTTCCGTCGGTGGAGCTTACACTCCGCAGATCGCGGAGACGCTGTATCGTTACTGTTACCAGAGCAGTTGCCACCTGCTCGACCGCCTGTGACCCAATCCCATCTGCAGAAACAATATCACAAGTTAGATATTTTAGACAATAAAAACACGGTTTTAGGAAGGCCAGTCTTAAGACAGAGGCGACCCCCATATCCGGGGGTAAGATGAGGACACCATGGTTTCCACATCCAAGGAGGCTATCTCGAAGTCAGAGATGGCACCGGGTCGAGATGCGGGCGTTACTGGCTATCTCATCTCAACTAAAGACCCGAAAACGGTGTGCAGTTTTAGTCGGTTCGAATCCGACATAACCACCCGCCAGCTCCAGTGGGGAGTATCTGAGGGGATTTCCACACTTAAAGGCACCCATCCTAGACTGACCTAGCTAATATCGTGACCATTACCTATACCTTTTTTATACTACTTAGGTGACAAGTACACCGTCCACCTGACGGTGTAACCCCAGAAGAGTCACACTCGTGCCGCCGACCCTGTACTTAACAATTGCGAAAATTACCTTTGACACTACTGGTGGTGTCATTGGAAATAATTTGTACCCTTGACACTACCAGTAGTGCCATTGGGCAGTGCCACGGGGCAGTCACCTTTAAGAACAGAGAGATTCTGTTCCGTCAGCGAAGAAGACAAGCAGGACAAGCTTTTGGTCTTCCCACTGAGCTCTGGCTACCCTACTTACCGAAGGAACACAACACAAGGTTACTACACACGCAGTATTCTGTAGGCCGGAGATACTTCATCAGTCGGACTGTTCTATTGCGATGGAAATACTTTCGTGTCCTACCTCCTACATACAGGGGTGGCGAACCTTTATGCATCAACGTGCCATATTTCTAAAAAAAAGTTCAATGAAGTCCTAGACGTGCCGACGGGGGGGGGGGGGGGGGGGGGGGGTTTGGCTGAAGTTGAAAGCGTAACAGACAGACAGAGTTACGTTCGCATTTATAATATTAATATGGATATGGATTTCATTTTGCTGACCCCAAATAAATGTATCCCAAGATTATTTGGGGCTGGGAGAGTATTAATTCTTTATAAAAAAAAACTCTTTATATTCTTTCTGAAATTACCGAATGCTCACCTACTAACCCAGGTGGCACTGGTGGCGTGCCCAAAAATTGTGCTGCGTGCCATCTCTGGCACGCGTGCCAATGGTTCGCCATCCCCCTACAACAACAATCATGGTAACCTAACAAAGTGGTCGTACCTGGCATGTCTCGTGGAGTGCGCGGCCACGGCGTCCAGTACGGCGGCCAGGGCCGTGAGCAGTGCGGCGGTGACGGCCGGCTGGGGCCGCGCCGACCGCACCAGCTCCAGGGCGCGAGTGGCCAGCGCCGGGGCCACGCCCGCTTCCGCGCCGCCGTGAGCGAACAGACTCTTGCGGCACATGTAGATCACCAGCACCAGGCATCTGGAGGAGAAACGAGCCGGTACAATCATGAGCGTACCCAGCTTTTTATAATGGTTCCTCTACACGTAGACAGATTCGTCCACACGGTCCATCTAATGTTAAGTGGTTACTTTTTTTTAAAATATAGGACACGTCAATTTTAGTTCGCCTCGTCTGATGGTGAGCTAAAGGCAAAGTCTCTGAAAAAAGGGGTCACCATTACAGACACGTATCATGGTGGCACTCAGGAGATGTTTTTTCACGCCCCGCTTAAAGGGACTAGAGGAGGAGGGAAACACGTAAACTGGTAAGAAATTCCAAGACTTAATGGCGCGGCAGAAGGAGTCGCCGAACCGCTTGGTTCTTGATGAAATATTCTGGAATTAACACGGTAATTCCAGAATATTATTCCAGAATAGGCGTGGCCTATGGACGTGTGCAACAGTATTGCAATCCATATTATCGATACAGTATAACAAAATTAACCATGAAGAACATACCTGTCTAGCGCGGTAGGTGAAGCATCATACTGCGCGAAGGCGTTAGTGAGCGTATCGGCGAGGTGATCTCCCCACCAGCTGGCCGAGCCACACACCCGGGCCACGAGCGTGGCCAGGGCGCCGGCCCCACGCCCACCCATCTCCCACACGCGTGGCAGAACTGTGCTGCACCACTGCTCGCTCACGCCAGGGTATTGCTGCAGAGGATACGTCATACTACACTACATATACACTTGGCACGGACTGGGAAGTTGGCATTGTATTTGGTGAAAGAGACATTCTGCGAAAGAGACGTTTTACGACCAGGGGACATTTTGCGAAAGAGACGTTTTGCGCCTGAGCCCATTGTAGATATCATGTTTCGACTACTCTTGGTTTAGAGTACTCTTTTAGCCCGGTGTTTGCTCTCCTTTTATTTGTTTTGGCCAGATACGAGCCGAAAGGAGGAGACGGGTCCCCCCCTGAATCATGAACGTGAAATTGAAGTCACCTAAAAAGATATTTACTGAAGGCATTTCCACACTTAAAAAAGTGACCCCTTCCAATATTTCAGGCTACGACCGCGCCTGGTTTTAGCTTTTATGGTAGAGATAACCGTCTGAGCTAGTTCATCAATCGACAGGTTTACTGCCTTGCAGTTAAGGCTCGAGTCCTAAAGATTTTGGTGGGGCTCCATATACACTTTCCTACCACCTTGCATGTTAACTATCCCCAACATTTATTCATAATTTAGCATACCTTTTTCGAAAACGAAAATATAAAAATTAAATACTTACCACATCTCCCATTTGGAAGTAGAAATACAGGAGCATGTCCACAATATTCTCACTTATAACTCTCAGTTTATCCGTGGAAGCTGTTTCCAAAAGCGCTTCGGACGATACTTCTCCATTGTCAATCAAAGTAGGTAAGTTTTTCACGTTGTCACTGTTGTTTTGCAACTTCTTCAGTATGTTGTTACAAGTGTGGAGCTGTTGCTGTAGTTCTATGCACTCCTGGTACGCCGTGACGACTTTAGTATCGGTATCGGCTGTGATGTTAAGGTATGACATCATATGGGCAGCGTTGCCGTTGTATAGTTCTAAGTAACCGTTGAGTAAATCCATTAGTTTGCCAGTTGCTAGTCTGCGAAGAGAAGTTTTTTTTAATATGAATATCTAAACTTATGTAGCTGGCCAAGAGAGCTACGATTGATGGCGACGAGTGATATACCCAAAGCCGTGTGCATACAGTATTGTTAACTTTGTAGAGATATTCAAAGTATTTAAAATTAAAAATTAAAAACCCCCGACTTCATATCTTTCAAATGGCTGAACCGATTTTTATGAAACATAGCTAAGAACACTCTCGACTTAACCATCTTTCAAACAAAAGAAACAGAATTGAAATCGGTTCAGCCGTTTGGGAACTACGATGCCATAGACAGACTGACACACACACCCCTCTTTTTTGTCGGGGGTTAAAAATTTAGTTATAAAATGAAGCACTTGAGTTGTGAGTCAAAGGGAAAGGTATTGCTGATTGTACCCAAATAACCCATATTATTTTAAAAATGCAATTTACACTAAACAGTGATGAACACACGACTCTGCCGCTACACCACACAGATCATCTAAAATTCTCAGAAAGTAGTACAGACACAGTATTTGAACACTAACCTGAAACGACACGATAAATCTTGGTGCAAGGCATTCAGCGCGTTGATCGAAGCCTGGACGTTGGCGATGTCCGTGATCTCGCCGTAGAACCACCCCAGTGGGATCTTACACTTCATCGCCGACATGCCATATCTTCCTATTGTGGTTATCTAATGATCGAAATGTAGAAAATAAAGATTATTGAAGATATTTCTGTTTGAATCTTTCGGTTCCGTCAATACAATAAGACACGGAATTTGAAATCGGTATTTACTATTGTTCATTGAACAATGGTAACTTATTTTTTAATTTAGTCAATAAAATTCTAGCACATGTATTCTTCAACTATATCATAAAACTCTATACTCTCTCCGATTAAGAAAGAGAAAAGAGAATCGACCTCGGGCGGGACTCGAATCTTTCTTCTTTTCACTATCCTAATCGATTTGAATAGTTAGTATAATAAATGCTTTAAAATTTCATTCTATACTCTCTCTTTCTCTTTTCCTTTATCTCTGTCCTAATCGTGTTATCGCTTTCTCGTGCACAATCAACCTTACCATACTTTCTTTTTATTTTCTTTCAAAAGACACTGCTGGCGACGGGTAGATCTGCCTGTTACCTAGCAGAAGCATGCTCAAGACGGTATGGCGTGTTGCATCTCTCCAAACGGAAGAGAGGTTGCTACGCGCCGTTCGGGAACCACCTGTATGGTCAAAGTCTGGCAGAGTTCCCGGAGGTTTGCTTCCTAGACTATTTCCGAACGCTATGTTAAAAGACTCGTGACGGAACATGTACGCGTGGAACGAAAGTGAAATAAACTCCGTTATAGCCACTGCTGGGTCCCGAAAATTTGTATTTATTGTTTCCATAAGCGCAAATATGGCGGATTCTACCCGGTAAAACATTAAAACGAGTAGAGTGAATTACAAAGTACGTTTACCTTCATGTATCGACACAGCGGCGGCGGCTGAATGTCGGTTACCACGAGATGTTTGGTGGCGATGTCGGTGGCGAACGCCAGCTTCACGCAGTCCGTCTCCTCGCCTGTGACCCAGATGTCGATGCACAGCGTCACTAGGTCCGAGCACGACGGGATTATCTGGTACACGGAAAAGATGTATTGTTAGCAGTCATTAGCAAATCCGTTGTCAATGAGGATGGTACATATTGTACTATAGTGTAAGTTTCTTTGTACAGTCAGTTTAGTTTTTAATCATGCTAAAAGTGTCTTTCAATGATCGGTATCTTTCAATGATATCGGGCGAAGCTCGGTGGCTCAGTGGTCAGAGCATTCCCCCTGTAAGGGAAAGATTGCGGGTTCGAGTCCTGCCCGAGTATTGATTTCGCTTTTTCCAATTTAAAATAATAATATATTCTATTTGAAGCCACCAAAACATTTCATTTTAGACATATTTCAAACACAAAAGAACTTTCAAATCAAAATACAACTCCAATAACATTCAAGTCTCAGTATCACTCACCACGTCCGTCAACCGAACAGTATGTCCGAAGTCGAGCACGATGTACCGGCGCGCGCCCGAGTGCATGCGCTCCACCACCAGCGTGTGCTGCGGCGGCCGCGTCACCAGCGACGCCCACGGGATACAACACTGCTCTTGCTCCTATAGACATTGCATACCGCATTAGCTACTGTTGCATATTTTCATTTCGTATTACTACATATTATAAAACACTATCGCTGTCTGTCCATCCCTATGTATGCTTAAATCTTTAAAACTACGCAACGGATTTTGAAACGGTTTTTTTTCAATAGATAGAGTGATTCAAGAGGAAGGTTTATATGTATAATACATGCATAATATTATAGAGAAACACTTATAAATTTTGAAATAATAGCACGCGGGCGGAAAATATAGCGATACGAAGTTCGCCGGGTCAGCTAGTAGATGATAAAACATTAGCACGTTTTTGTGACGAGGTAATACGAAAGTGTAGGAATTTATAACTAATTGTAAATTGTAGCCTGCTATTTAGACACGACCCTAGCCATGTACTCGTTTCAGTGCGGATAGACTTGAGCATTCACTTGTAACAGAACATCGAGCATTCATCGTTTTTAAATTTGTCGAATTGCACAACTAACTGATCCAAACATCGCTACGAACATTTTCATGATCTTTCTGGCGAACGCTCTAGCTAGTCGATATACATCGACTGTAGTTGTCTGTTAGATAGTCGATGTAGGTAGATGCAAGAATGCTCGCCAGAACGCTCGATAAATTGCTCGCTAAAACGAGATATTTTTCTGTTCTATTCGCAAGAATTCTCATTACAAGTGAATGCTGAAGTTTATCAGCGCCTTAAAAACACAAAACAACAAAGTAAGCATGAAAAGATGAAATTATGTGATTACGATTGGCGGCGTTATATCTTGAACCCAAGTCGCGAAAGAAACAAAGCCCAAGCGCGCGCGGATTGGTGGATTTAAGCTCCTCCGCCGTTGTAGCATCCGGTGCTGTCCTCATGACGTGAAAAAGACGCATATTACGCATATAGAGTACACGTGGCGTGAGTTAGGTCAAGATATATGCCGGTAACTATATGTAAATTATATTTGTATATTCGAGGGAAGAGTTGAAGGCCCAGAAACCCCCTTTGGCTATGCCCAAGTATTTAGATACCTTCTAATCTAGATAATGGCGTGGATAGCAGCTCTTTAGCAGCTATCACCAAACCAATATTTTAAAAGTTTTTGTGTTCTAATTTCTAAAGTCAAGTAAGTAGATGTTGTATGTACAATGGGCAGCCTTGGAAGGTTTGTATGATGTATGACTGACCCAGAGTGATGATACTCACGCCTTTTTATCCTCAAAGAGGCAGGTAAATGTGTATTAACACTCATTTTCCACCAACTACGATAAGGAGGCGATTATAGGATAGGTAAGGGGTTTTTCATTCGACAGTAAACACACATATGGGCTGTAGAACCCATAAGAAGATGCCCGGATGGCGGCAAAGGGCTCGGTTGAGCTCGGAATCGAGCCTAAGTGGGACCAAAAACATAGTCGGCGAAATGTGGTCGCGTTAATACACTTTTAACTACCGCTTCGGAGATTTTTAAGCGAGAGTTTATGTAGTGGTGCGATGAAAAAGTGATTTCAGGAGATTTTGTGTGTCACCTTGAATAATTTTTCTTCGGAGAAATCTAACTTTTCATGAGGGTCACACTCCATGAGGGAACTTTCAACATCTTCCAACGAGTCGGGGTCCTGTGAAGACTGCTTCATCTGACCCTCTTTCACCATTGACCATAACTGTTGAGAATATAACCCTATATTAGGTTTAATTCTTAAATTAGTCAGGTTCTTATGACTAACCTCATAACCTCATAAACTAGAAATTCAATTGGAAAAAAAAGGCCACAAGCAAGGATGGAAATTCAACCTGCGCTATTTTTTATAGGGAAAGTACTCTACCTACTCATTATCTACTACAAAACGGTTCACAAATGCCGGACAGTTACTGATGTGTTACCAATCAAGTCGATTAATAAAACCAGCAATCAACCTAAAACTTTCTTCCGGCCCTACACCCTTTCTGAACAAAAATCGCACCATTGAGGGTAGTTAGTGAATTCCGAAGCTCAATTCAGCTATCCAAATTGGTATTACATACCTGAGTAGGATCGCCCGGTCCGCCACCAGGCAGTGAGCTGACGACGGCGGAGTGGTACCGCGCGCCGCTTGACTCGAGCTTCGTGCCGTCTGACGCCACGTGGCACGTCACGTGCAACGGCATGGCTTCACTCAGACCAGCGCTGAATACTCCCACGCCGTTGTTCTGAGCCCACCACGCGGTCGATGTTGAAGTACTTTTAGAGTCTGCTGAGAGAATTTCAATGTAAGGCGCGGGCCAGGCAGAAGACACGTAAGACGCGGACGGGACGCGGACCTTTGTATTACTGCGTCCCTTGCGCGTCGCTTCTATACATTTTGTATAGAAGCGACGCGCGAGGGACACACGTCTTACGTCTCTTCTGTCTGGCCTGCGCCTTAAACTGTGGAGCAAACTTGTTGCTTATCGATGTAGTTTTGGAGGCAGACTTCAGCTGATTTCTGAAGATATTGATATAATCGCGGAATGGAAAATCAAGTGAAAGTATTCTATTGCTCATATTGTTATTTTTTTTTCTACTTTTTTTTATACACTTAGGTGGTCGGCCCACCAGATGGGAAGTGGTTACCGTGGCCTAAGGACATAATGCAACACCAGGGGCATTACACTCGTGTTGCCAACCTTAAACCCTACTTGATTATGAATCGTAATGCCATTCTAATTATAAATATACATCTGTGGTCGCCTGTATATTTCGAAAACTACCTTTAGCAATTTGAACTTACCGATATCGATCGGAATGTTGAGCAAATCCTTGAGCTGATAGTAGTCTGGGTTCAGGATTGGCACACGTTTGGTGCTCTGGTCTGCAAATAGAATTTCATGGACAGAATTCGATTGGAATAGCTTAACTTAAACTGATGCGATCACAGAGCTCCTAAAATTGCTCTAATTTGTACAAAACTTATTTTCTAACTACTAAGTATCATATAGAATTAAAATATATTTGTACTATATACAATTATTTGTTAAAGTTCAATACTATTCATGTATCAGAATTCTATAAATAAATAATAATACATAATATAAATCACCAACAAGGTTTTTTCAAACGAGATTATCTTAGAAAAATAGTCATACAGTAAAATTTCTATGACCGCATCAAACCATCAAGATCAATATATTCCAATCGAAAAACAATTTTTGTTTAAAAATCGAATGTCCATGAAACTCAATTTTCAGCGAGATGCACGAGGTGACCGAGTTGAGGGCTCAATCTGTAGACACTTAAGTAAATAGCGACTCTCGGTACTATTTATTAAGTGCAAATTGGCTTACACATAGTATGCTTTAGCCAATAGATAAATGCGTTTTGTATTGTGGCCTTCACTTGCTCTGAGAATGGTTTATAGTAGTGTAGATTTCCCTCATGACAATATTTTACCTATAATAATGATTTCAGCTCCTTAGAGCGGGGGCACACGATGCGTTGCGACGCCGCACCGCAGAAATTTCGGCCAATCGGCGGCCACACAAGCGGTGCAGGGCCGCTCGTATGGCCGCCGATTGACCGAAATTTCTGCGGTGCGGCGCCGCAACGCAGTGTGCCCCCGTACTTAATTGTGCGTGAAGGCGAATATAAAGCATTAAAAATATGATGTTAGGGTGCTTATATAGAGAAACAGAATACCGGTTTCGGCTACCTGCACCGAAGAGTTTCCATTTCCATATTCCACATGATATTTTTAAACAAATGGGCGAGAATGCGTTGCGATAGTTTTTTGACATAATGTGGTGTTAAAAAATAAACGACGGAACGAGCGTATAGAAACTTTTCGGGAGAGGTAGTGGGTACCGGTAACTTGTTTCTTTATTCAAGCACCCTTTATCCATGCCTTTCATTTTAATAGTGACGTGTTCGCGAAAAAGTAGAGACAAACGTTCGAGTACTGAGTACATAAAAGGTGCAAGGTTTTGCTTTAACAAGACTGATAATAGACAGTATCGTTACAAATTAGGAACTTTTCTACTGTATGTCAGTATAGCGTGATATATGGCAAATTAAATGGTATGAGGAAGCATTTATATTAGAGGAAAATCGTCAGTATGTAAGTAGTATTTATACACCATAAGTGCTATATTTCTGAAGGTATTTATAAAGTGTATAGTGAAGCCTCCCAACAGCAATAGACTGCGATAGGCTAATTGATTGATTATTATTAGTGATAGAAGCAATTCACAGGGTGTTCTCATTTACCACAGGAAGCCTACCTTGGCTGAAGTTCAATAGGCATTTTGTACGCCTATGTATGATATCTATTACTGTAAAAAGAGACACTCTAGTTCCTAGTGAAATAGACGGTAGGGTCAATAAAACTTGAAAGATATGGTGTTGTAAGTTTCTAGCACTTGATAAAACATTCGCATATTGCAAACAGTAGGATTCTGCCACTTACCAATCTCATGAGGTAAATTGAGCAGGTCTTTGAGCTGGTAGTCTGTCTTGACCACTGGCGGAGTACTGGTGTCTCCGGCGAGGACGCTGGCGTACGTCACGGGAGTGGACGAGCCGCGTCCGAGTTCTGGCACGTCCACTGAGAATATTGAACGTTCGAGCGGTAGACCGTACAGACCGAACCTTTGGAAGAGAAATATATTATCTTGTTATTGTTATATTTGCTGGTATATATTTAACTCGAAGTCGCGAGATAAAGGAGTCCTTTATTATGAATATGAATTTTTATAAAACAAAGTAAAATTGATAAGGGTGAGATACCAATGTTCCGTTTCTTCTCCTTCTCGAATCTCACAAAACCAACCGTCGTCGTCGGAGACGGCGGGGGTGGTTATGTCGGACTCGAACTGACTAAAACCGCACACCGAAGGAGGTGAGATAACCATAGACATATTTTTCGCATGCCGACCGACTCAGGGTCATATAATTATGTATCTGGTTTGAGATGCCCCCCTCAGGTTCGTTGTTTTTTTATACCATTTAGGTGGCAGGAATTTTGAAGGCTGTTTGAAATATTGGATTAAGTATGTGAAATAATAGCATCAGTATGTTTCAATTCCAAGAATAACATACCCAAACCACGTTCACGTTATCATTATTGTACAATAAAATACCTGTACGGTTGATGAAATTAAGTAAACCGCCTCACCTGGCCTTCAATAGGCTGTGGTAGACGTCGGGCCGGTCCTGCAGACACTTGGAGGTCTGTTCCAAGAGTGCTAGGCAGGCGGTCACGAGTTGCGGCGCGTTGTCTCTCGCCACTGCGTGTTGCGCGAGCGCCGCCAGCCAGCGAAGTGCCCCCGCCGATGCGCACGCGCCCACCAGCGGTATGCACGCGATCACACACGCGGATAGCGACTGCTCGAACGTGCATTTCCATGGTTTTGGGACTTGCTTTTCTCCCCTACAAGTTTAAGCGGATTTTTGGAGACAGTTTGGGTGTATGGGACCCTACCAAGACTTTTGGGGTCTAGCGAACCTCGCGTTTAAGGGCCGGCGCCCACTGCCGGCGCCCACTGCCGGCATGGCACGGCATGGAATTTATTACTAATCAAGTTATTTTGAACCTTATCTCATATGCTTTATAATTCATTTTACTTTATAATAAATTCCATGCCGTGCCATGCCGGCAGTGGGCGCCGGCCCTAAACCGGTACACCTGTTGTATGACGGATAAGATTAACACAGGAAAGAGGGAACCTTGAACCCAAAGTGCAAGAGTTGACGTTTGTTATACGTTAGTTGCCTAAAACTTCCAGAGGGGATAGTTAGGGTCAGTTACAATTGAGTGTTTTTGTCTCCAATACTGCCAGTTTTTATACATTTGGAACTAATTTAATAAATACTGAGCGCTAAATGAACTAAATATCAAGCTATGGGAGCAACTGCTGTCTGAACCCCAACTCCAATAGGAAAGTATACGCTAGAGTCTAGTTTAGGGTGACTATAGAACCATTTAGAAATAAATTATTATGTACTCACTCGCTAGTTATCAGAAGAATCTTGACACATTTCTTAGCAATACTTCTATTGGCACACAAAATACAATTCTTGATCAATGCATCCGTATATTTCTCTATAATTTTGATACATTCTAACTGCTGAGTTTCCACAGTCTTATCTTTACCCTTCTCAGTTTTAGCCAATCGCATTCTCTGGAGCCTTATTGATACAACCCAAATTAACAAATCCATGGCCAAATTTCTTTTCTCGCCATTCTCGCCGTTTATAGCGATCTCACACAAAGTGTTCAAAAAGCTGTTAGATTCCAACATCGCTATCCGTTGCTGTCTCTCCATAGGCACGTCTGTATGTGGGCTAGAACGAACCGTCAATGAAATTTGATGCAGCCAATCACATCCAATAAAACCAGATTTCTTCGAACTACTGTTGTTACTACTACTTTCGCCAGTCTTATTTGGACCTTTGCACATATCCTTAGCAGGATCAAACAGCGTTTTAATGTGAATTAAAAACGTTCTGCCTCTAGCCCGATATAAGCGAGGACTAGTCAATATTAAAGTGCCCGATTGTTGTGTAAGATCTAATCCTGAAGACAATAACAATGGACCCGCTAAAATCTCGGCGTTATGAGCCTGTAAGTATTCTTCATTATTTACAGGATTCTCTAAGTTAGACATATCTGCGTCTATGACAGGAAAGTGGATTGGAGAGTCAGATCTGTGACCGAAAGACGCATCTTTCTTATAGCCGATACCGTGTAAATTTTGCTTTAGCAATGTAACTAGTATTATTGGCAAATTCGCTGAGCAAGCTGAATGAAGAGTGAATCCAAATTCTATATGAGCAAGTGACACACTGTAGGGTAACGTTAATTCTAGGACATGTTCATCCCACGTCGAGGAGGTGTTTTGTAATCTCCACGTCCTATTATTTTGGTGATCAGATCTCGATCGTTGAGCAGGCGAAAGTTCGCACCAAAAGCCAGGAACCACCGCGCTATAAGGCACTGTAGTGTTAGTACCGTAATATCCAGTTAAAGTTATCAAAGTTTCTAAGTCTGACAAGGCTAGTTCAGTCTTATTGGCAATGATGACGGGCGCTTGCGTCGGCCCGCACACCTCGTCCCGCGGCGCTCGTTGTAGCATATCAAAATCTATATTCGCGAATTCATCCTCGTCAATATCACCCGCTGAATCTTTTTCCCCGTTGTTTAACGCGTAGAAGTATATCATACCATGTTTAGTCGAAACGCTCAAACGCTCTACTGAAGCACAGAACACCACTGAAGTGAACTGCCCTTTTGGTACTCGTTTCTCAGACAATGTCTTGAAATCTGGTAAGCAATATAGTCTTAAGCTCCCGTCGACCCCGACCGCCGCAAAAGAATATTGGTCATGTTTATCTACAGGTAATAAGCATAAATCTACTGGG
This sequence comes from Eilema depressum, assembly GCA_914767945.1. NCBI lineage: Eukaryota > Metazoa > Arthropoda > Insecta > Lepidoptera > Erebidae > Eilema > Eilema depressum. The sequence continues at coordinate 15,208,663 of OU612031.1, forward strand.
CTCTCATTAAATGGTAACTCTTTAACTGATATAGGATTATCGTCTAAGGTGTATATTGACGTTTTATTATTAATCTTATATAGTATAAAGTAAGCCTTAGCATCAGATTCAGTTTTATCACTAGGTTCAGTGACTTCGTCCACTTCCATTTTGGTATCTCCATCATTATCAGTCTCCTCCTCTACTTTAACTTTTTCTGGTTCAATACTTGATATAACTACAAGTAAATGCTCCTTGTCCTCTGTAGGTATCAAATGTGTAACTTTGGAATCATCCTTCAAATTCAGTTTGGCTGGAAGACTTAAACACTGTATCGCTATGCCTTGAGACACTACCTCTTCTTGCGGGGGATCGCTATCAAAACCATCGTTATTACTATTAGTAACTGCTGTCTGAGTACCAATTTTACTCCCTCCAAACGTGGTAACTTTAACCTTCTCGGTACCATCTCCACCTTCATACCATTTCAAATCCGAAATCTCTAAAGGTCCATTCATATTCAGATAGTGTGTGATCGGATCTTGCTGCAGCACAGCGTCTGTTTGATCAGCAAGTTTAGTTCCAACAGATTCCAAATTTGCATTTTTTGTCCAACTTTTCAATTGTGATATTTTGCCGACGAAATCTAACATAGATGCTTGTTCAGCTTCCTGCAATTCCGGCAATAAGTCAGTAGGGGGAGGTGGAGGCATTACTTTGAAATGTTTCGTCAATATTATCTTCTTAGGCTCCCACATTTTGCAGTCCTCTTTGCTGGACGACGCGTTTAGATTTATAACGTTGCTAATCTGTTCGTCTAACAAACTATTTGTGCACTGTGGAAGTTCTGTGTCCTCGTCAGAGTATTGGAAGTATATTTCATCATATATATTCGCGTCATCTGTCCTAGCTAAGGTGCAAACTTTCTTACTACCGCCTGGTTTGGAGTTACCGCTACTATTCGATGTGTGTACTACTGTAGTTATTGATCCAGCTAAAGAACTATGTATATCATAAGTTAGTAGAAACAGCATTTTATTCGTAGTTTGGTTATTTTTAGCTTCGTTTTGGTCGTTCATTGCTTGAACGCTTTCTGTGTCAGCTCCGGAATCGAATAGCGCTTTGCTGGAATCTTCTTTTATAGGTTGATCTGGATTTGGGTTGTTGGTTCTAGTGATAATGACGGCGCAAATGAGTGAGGGTTTGGTTTTACTTGTGCTCGTTTCTTTTTCTGTATTTTCTATGGTTTGTGTTTGTGGGTAGACCTCTTGTTGAGAGGTCATTCCTACGAAGGCCATGGCTGTGAGTTCTACGCCATAGGTGGCTACAAAAATGAAATAATTGATGAAATGCCTAAGAAGTTAAAAGATATCCTAGAAACTAGGAACAATGTAGTGAGTTTTGACGGACACGCTTCGCATTATGCGTCACGGTTTACTATGAATTCGTGAAATATGCATAAAAACAGATTATTACCTAAAAGCTGGTAGGTAGTATTCAGTATTCCATTTACTACCTTCCAGTAGAAAAAAACGGCAGTGATTTTTTAAGAATCTACTATTCCATTTAAAAAATAACTGAATGTAAAATAAACAATCCAGGATGGGTCTAGTTCAGTTAGTGGAGTACACCATACCATTTAGAATGGGATTACCAAAATTCCATCCAAAAAGTATTGACATCATAAAATTTAAATCTATCAAAATACTTACAAGTATCCTTTTCTAAGCTCGCCGACCAAACTTTATTACTATCAGTAGCTAATATCCCACTAAATATAGAGTCATATGGAGACAGGTGAATGAACTTGACCAACTTCAGTCCACAGTCGAACCGCCATATATTGACTTTGCCTTCAGGGGTACCTGTCGCGATTAGGTCTCCTGTGTTGCCCTTAGAAACGACTGTGACATTAGGGCTAGGGACCGCACAAGCCGTGGCGTTTGTTACCTGTGAAAGAGATAAAAACCAATCATTGACTTACGTATGTTTCTAAAACACCGGGGTAAAAATTTGGTGTCAATGATATGGTAAAGTTAATCTTTATTATCCTTGCGTTGGTCCTGGTCGCATCAAAGGTCTTCACCTCGGAGTCCGAAATCCGCTTTTTTCAGCTTTATTAGGAGCGACTGACCTCCCAGCCTGAGTTGTGGTTACTCGTCAACCACTTACCCTTGAGTTGCTGAGGTCACCCATCGACAGTCGGGACCGAATTTAAATGAGGTCTCTGAAGTACGGAAGCACTTAGATGTAATTACATTAAGCGGTTACCCGTCCAAATGGCAACCGCGCCTAGGGAGCTTAACCCACTGATCGTTTACCGAACAATGAGCGTAATGCAACCGCATATTTAAAACCAATTTCGGTTTTGCAAGTCACATTCGAGCAAGACAAAACCCATCGTGATAGAATCGCTATCGTCACTGACACGGTCACACCTTAATTTAATGTGTGGTGGTTTTAGTAAACTTACCGATATAGGTACGTTGTGCGTATACTCGCCCCTAACGAAGGGGCAATTGGGGGAGTGTCGCTCGTGCTCCACCCAAGGCTCGTCAGACTTCTCCCAGCAGACGAGGCACACCAGGCAAGTGAAGCACATCGCGCGGTCGTCCCCGCTCGGGGAAGGTTGGTGGTAGAAGCCAGCCTGCGCCATGCGAGCTGGCAGCGCCCATCTAGATGAAGAATTTTTACTAAATAAAAGAAATTATGAAATCTTTCATTCGTTTCTTGATCAACAGCCGTTGTTAGCGTCACAGTAATCGTCTCACAATTTTTTTTTATACTATTTAGGCCGCAGGCAAGCTCCTGGCCCTCCTGATGGTAAAAGGGGAGTCACACTCGAGCTGCCAACCCTGTAAGAACAGAGGGATTATGTGCCGTCAGCGCTAAAGATAAGTAGAACAAAGCCTTTGGTTTTCCCACTGACAGCACAAAATCTCTCCAGTGAGCTTTGGCTACCCTACTCACCGTCGGAAACACAACAAGAGGTTATTAAGCCGCGGTCTTCTGTAGGGTGAAGATACTTCCCTAGTCGCACTGCTCGATTGAGACGGATACACCGTCGTGTCCTACCTCCTCTATTTATATTAGTGTGTCCCTACATGTAGAGAAGTCAATGTATCATTGACTCGAAGAAGAAGCAAGAAAATTCTAGTTTTAAATCTCCATAGCAGTAGCAAATAAATACATGGTCATGAAAAAGGTGCTGAAGAAGATGGTAAACATATCTAAAACAGAGTGTTTTTCGATGACTACGCACGAACTGAGATTTGTAGATCTCATCTCCTGCAACCTACGACCAACCGACAGCGCGCGTTTTAGTCGGTTCAAGTCCGACATAAATCCATGGGGAAAATGCACACGATATAAAAAGGCCATTTATGGAGGGATGGAAAGGATAAAAAGCTCACTTGTAGTCCATGTGAGGCCATCTCTTGAACGTTTCTTTCCTCTCGGCTTCGCTATACATCAGCGGCCTCGTCTCCTCATCCCTGGAACAGGGCACCAGCTCGTTGGCGCGCTGACCCACCGCCGACGCTATCGCGAGCGCTGGTATCCGCCGATTCTGACCCTTCAACTCCTGTACAACGCCTGTGGTGACGAGCCGAAGCGTAGATTGCGGTAGACAGACTGTTACTGTGCTCCACTGAGGAAAAAGTATGAAGTTAATCACTGTTATTGTAAAGTTGCAATACTATAACTTTTTTTTAAATATATTGTACGACAATCTACACAACGCTATCTAGACCCAAAGTAAGCATAGCTTAACTAGCTTGTGTTAAGGGTTCTAGAATGCGGATAAACACACATAGATACATTTTTTTTTCTGTAAATATATACATATTATACATAGAAAACACCCAGACCAATGCAAATAGTCATATTCATGCATTCAAATATGTGCACTGAGCGGGGATCGAACCCGCGCCTCCTGCGTAGCAGCCGCGTTCACTACCGCTACGCCAGAGGTAGTTGAAATTTTAAATCACTTAGGTGGCAGACAAGCACACGGCTTACCTGATGAGCAGTGGTTACCATGGCCTATGGATGTATGCAACACCAGGGGCGTCACACTCGCGTTGCCGACCCCGTAAGAACCTTCTAATGCCCTTCTTGAAGAACCCCATACTATAGTTGCTTGCAAAAACGACGGCAGAGAGTTTGTGTTGTCGATTGGGGTTCTATATGTAGGTATAGTCAGCATGAAATCGATCTTCACCAGTAAAGTATAAGATTTGTTATAAATGGAATATTTTGCGATTGGTGCCTGGTGATTCAGAATACAAGGGTATCCTAATCGCAATGGCATTCTTTTCGTAAGAGGACGTTTTAAAAACGCACTTACTGAGTCAGCCCCATGGTCTTCCTCCACTCGGTAGTACACATACAGTCGGTAACAAAAGTGATCAGAATGTGCATGTTAAAGTTCATCAACTTATTTAAATTAACCTCCTAATGATAAAAATACTTCACACCCCAAGGACGAGAGTATTCATTGTCGGACGCGTATAATTACTACAATTAAAAATCATTACAACTGCAAACAATGTGTTTGTCGGCGTTAATGCCTGAACGATTGCCTGGCTAGATCAAATTACAGATCGATCGTTTCATATTACTCACCGCTATACAACTACTCAAGTACGAGACATAACCGCTACACTATTATATAATTGTAAAGTGTTCGTGTCTGTACATTGGAGATATTTAAAAACTGAACGCATTTTTTTATTCTTGTCTGTCTTGTTGTCCGCGATGGACGCATAAACTATTGAAAGGCTTTTGATGCGCTTTCTTTGTAAGAAATGTCTTGGTCAGCCTTAAAACCTTACGTTTGTGTAATCGCAATCGATTGAATAGAATCGGAAATATGAGCGAAGGTCACGTTAACTGACATCCGCGCGGGCGGAACCGCGGACATAGGCTAGTATCTTATATGTCTGTTATCGTAGTCTCATGCGTGTAAAATTTTATACACTTTAAAATGTACATAAATCGGCAGGAAGATTTGACTTGCTGATTTAAAGGACGAGGCTTTGACGTAAGATTTCCTCTCAGGGTTGGTGGTCAGACGGCAACCGTCCCAGTAGAAGATAAAATGTATCCAATACTTAACGGAATTATAGGCGATCCGATCCCAGGCTCCAAAGTGTAAGCTTCGGATGCTGAGTATAGTATTTGTATTATCGCATACTCAAGCTGTGGAACTCCCTGCTGTGGTTTACCAAGCGACAGTTGTCGCATACGTCCATGACCACGGTTTTGTGGGACTTTGTATGCTTTTCACGTAAATGTTTTTGTTTAAATGAAAAAAATAAAAAATAAATAAAAAAAAAACATTTTCTATCAGGTGACTGGGCCGTGTGCTTGTCTGTCATTTAAGTAGTATAAAAATCTACCTTTTGCGCCTTGACGCCTTTCCTGACAGGTTCAGCGTCAATAGAATTCTTGAGCTCATTGACGAAATCAGACAGACCCTCGATGGAATGCGCGTCTAAACTCTGAAGGCATTGATATAGAAGTACAGCCTGTTGAACAAAAAAAGATAAATTAGTAGGCATAATCACCGTCACAGACAGCGTCGTGGAAATGAAATGGGCAGCTAGATTTCACCAGGGGAATAGCTTCTCTATTAAAGCAAATGACATCTGTCAGAACACTGAGCTCTGTGATGTAATTAATTTTGTGGGTTTAGTTATTAGTTAGTAATCCATATCCATACTAATATTATAAATGCAAAAGTAACTCTGTCTGTCTGTCTGTCTGTCTGTTACGCTTTCACGCCTAAACCATTGAACCGATTTTGATGAAATTTGGTATAGGGGTAGTTTAGACCTTGAGAAAGGACATAGGCTATGTTTTGGTCGTGATGACCGACATTCACGAGGGCGGAGCCGCGGGCAAAAGCTAGTAGAGAATATTAGTGATCGAAATTACTATTACATATCCTTAACCCCTCCAGCTAAGCTAAAAGGTTGTGCTAGTTTTAGGCGTGGGTTGATATCGGTATTTAGTGTAATGGTCAAGATTGTAAACCGGGACCTCCCGATCGTAAGGTCAACTCCTTAATCACTAAACTACGGACGCTTGTAGGTACTTAGTAGTTCAAAAGAAATTTTATTAGATAAACATATTGTAACAATATTCAAAACATAATATAATGCGCGATTGTCTTGATATAAAGTGTACGTTGATCACGATTCTACTTACGACAGTGACGTCATCAAAACACTGAGTCACAGCCACACTGACCTAAGTTGCCCTGACTGTATAGTCAGCGTCAAAATGATCTTGACTGTAATGTCCCAAAACGATTTAATATCAAGGTATTGAGAGCAAATCAAACTGATTTAGGGTTCCGTACCTCAAGAGGAAAAAACCGGAACCCTTATAGGACCACTGTTTTGTCTGGCAAGACATTATTCTCAGAAATGCGGACATAAAAAGTTGAAATTCATAACACATACTCATTACTCAGGTCTGTAATTTCTGTAACGTCTTGAAACTGTGCAAAAATTAAACTTCTTAAACTAAAGGTTTATGAATTATAAGTTCATCCCTGAATTCAATTTTATACTGAACCCTCGGAGCCCGAATCTGACTCGCATTTCATCGGCTTTTTATTGATTTAAATTGTATTTTTGTCCAAGCTAAAGGTGTGTACCAAATTATCAGAACAATAACCGGAAGGGGGGGAAACCAAGACATTTACGATCATTTTAAGTAATTTGTTCGTCAAGATCGATCTGATGCTGACTGTACCTATACTTTACATTTAAAGGACAATTAATAAGCCATCAGTTTTTGCATACAACCGTAAGGATGTTAGTATTTTTTTCTCTTTTTTAAAAGGTACCGAATAACCTTCCGTTTAAGGCTATAAGCCACAAGGTAGTGGCATAAGAAGAACACGGCCCATTTGTAATCGCTACCATCGATAGAGGCAGAGTTTTACTTTTAATCGAAGTTTGTTTGCATGTGTACAATTACCTGATGAATGTAGAAACGTGGGATTCCTCTTCAATTTTTTTTTACATAGCACACGTCAATTTGACCTCACCTTGCCTGATGGTAAGCTGAAGGCAATGTCTCAGAAAAGAGGGTCACCATTATAGCACACGTACCATGTACAAACACTACAATGGTGGCACTCAGCTTGACGGCCTTATCAGATGCTCTTTCACGCCCCGCTCTTAAAGAATTTGATTATTTCGACCTCGAATCCTAATATCAAAATAATAGAAAATGTATGCATAATGGACACGATAGAAAACTGTTATTTTCATCGTCACAGGGTAAAATATGACTGTTTTAATCATAAAAACGGTTATTTAACTTTTTGGCAGTTTTTAATTTACTGTTCGGAATTGCAAATTATTCGGTACTCAAGCTCGGGGGAAGTGAAAAGTGGTTGGTGGATAGATGTACATTACAGTACAGTTTCCAGACATTTACTTACTAATACATCATCATCATCATCCTGTCCTGCCCTAATCCCAAGCTTATTTGAGGTCGGCGCAACATGTATGCTTTTTCCATTCATCTATAGTTGCAGTCATCTAAACTTTCACTCCCCTCCTAACCATATCGTCTTTCACACAGTCTATCCATAATCCTTTAAGATCTTCCACTCCCCATGTAGCCATACACTTCCATAGTCAATGCCCTCCTTACGACATTACTTTCATCCCTACGCATTACATGTCTGAACCAAGACAACAATTTCCTCCTAGTATTTCCGCTACTTATGACAATTATATTATTAGATCAGTATAAACAATATATGCAACTATGTAATATTCATAAAATATTGTTATACCTCCCAGCTTCCGGCATCGTATCAAGATAAATGTTTATCAGAGGAGACGTACAATCATCAGCTTAGGTTTAACAAAGTTACAAATGGTTGCAGATCGAATATACACACGGACATTGTTGTAATAACTGGGAGGAGAAAAAAAAATTGTAGGTACCTCGGCACGGTACGGCGGCAAAGCGATCGACTGCTACGTGGAAGGTCGCAGGTTGGTTTCCCGCAAAAATTAGTTCAACTGTGCTTACTTTGAATAGCGCTGTGTAGTGTCGCAGAAATATTATTAGATACCTATTATTCCCTTTATTTATCAAACATCCAAATAAATTACATTTTTAAATATAGTACTAAAAATATTTCCTTCTGAATCGTTACGGCATTCATACTAATATTATAAATGCAAAAGTAACCCTGTGTGATAGCTTTTTCGCTTAAACCACAGCACCGATCTTGATGAAATTTGTTAGATCTACTAGCTAGAGCTTGAGAAAGGAAATGGGCAAACTTTTATCCCGAAAAAAAGGGGGGGTTAACGTGCAATGGGATTCAAATAGGTGATAAATATTCGTCATTTTTGAGGATAACCTGATGAAATTTGGTACAGAGAAAGAATAGAGCTTGAGAAAGGACATAGGCTAAGTTCTATGACATCCACGCGGGCGGAGCCGCGGGCAATAACTAATTTTCTTATAAAGCTAAAAAGGTTAATTACTATAATGTTAGAAATGCATTGTTCCTAATGATGTCAACTGATTCGATGACATACAAATGGTATCTTGTTATTTAAATCACGTGTGATATCAATATAGGGATTATAGATTAGATCGATTGCACGGAATGTGCAGTGGTTGAAGTGGCCACTTCTACAATTGCCTGTGATTCAGATGTTGTGAGTTCGATCTCTAAATAGGACAACTATTTGTGTTTATTAAATGTAAAGTCTGGGTGCAGTATATATTCGTGTAATTATATCTATATTTATGCAATTCTACGCGATATCAATCAATTAGCCTATCGCAGTCCACTGCTGGACATAGGCCACTCCCAATGTTGGGAGGTTTTAGCCTACTATTTCCACGCTGGCCAGACGGATTGGTACAGGGTTTTATTACGAGTTTTCCTTCTCCTGTAGTGATATCGTCTTGAGTAGTTTTCCATTAGTCGCCTCTTACGACGCCCTCTTCGGATGAGATATTTGTATGCTTTCTCTGTATTTCGTACAGATAACGGTAAATCATAATATCATCATCAGATTGTTGTCTGGCCAAACTTGTTGTACGTAATTCTACATAAACAAAATAGAAGTGGGTATGTATTTCTATGACAGGGTAATCATCTAGTATTCCAATTGCAGGGAAATCTCGTTAAGTGTTCAATAAGTCATTATTTTTCCAACGATACCGTTACGGCAGGCCACGCTCACTCTATGTACTTGCGCGCTCTCGCCGCCGGTCGCCGACGGTCCTCGGTCGTCAGTCGGGCTGTCGCTAGCCGCGCGTGCACACGCGCGTAATAAAGTACTAAGGTTTGGTTATATTATTACGTTTCAATCTTTTTGTTTGTTGAGTCTTTTTGTTTGTTATTAATATAATTAATACTCAATCTATGATGCTATTATGAAAGCATATCACGGATGCGAATCTAACAAATCAAATAAAAATCTTACTTCTGCTTGCCTGTTAATGAAGAACGGCAAGTAGGTACTTACTTAATAAGTGTAATTAGGTACATTCGTTAAGTTACTGTAGGTACCTACCTATGACAATATTTAATATACATAGGTAGGTACATATCTTGTACAAAGTAATATAGGTACCTACCTACCCACTTCGCTACCTACTATACGGAAAGACTTAAAAAATGTTGGATTCAGTACTTAGTCTATTCAGTAACAGATTGATTGTTACAAGATGTAGTTATCTGACCTAGTACCTACTTATAGCTAACGGCTCGGGTTCAGTCTTAACACTTGAATGCAATCATAAATAAAAAATTGTAAGTACTCGTAGGATGGTATCGCGAGGCGATCAACGACCGGCGATGGCCACCGCCGCCCGCACCGCTCTGTCGCGGGCTGGCGTTTGACTCTCGTGTACTTGTGTAGGTCGGTGCGTTACCTCTACTGCATTGTTTGCGTTCAGACCAAATATTTAATATATAATAATCGCCACTGTGCACTGAGAATAGTAGTTTATCTAAGGCCTTGTCTAAGCTTACCTACTCTTGAGTTGCTGACCGGTAGGATTGTGATTGAGATGAAATACATATTGACCGAATGTCCAATAATATTCGGCTATTATTCGATATTCGATGAATAGGTGAGAAAAATGTCAAACTATTGTAAACTAGTGTAAAGCCTTTATTAAGCGAGGCAACCCTAGCGTCATTATACGTAACTACGAGGACGACGCCGAGCGACTGCAAAGTAATAATAACCGTATGGCTGTCTGTTAAGATACATATTCGTATGGAGGTGGTTGATCACGTGGACTTGTAGGCACTTATCTGAGTTAGATCGTTAATTTTCCAGGCAGTGAGTTATCTGTTCCAACTATTAGGTAATCTGTGGTTACGGTCACGAATCACTAACAATTCCATCACGAACCCGAGATGATAAGAATACCGTAATACCCGATACTACCGACTGTAATCAGCTACATCCTGTCTAGTTAATTAGGACTAACTAACACAACATGCAACATTATTCACTTCACGTGTATTATTGTTACAATCTGGACTGGCAATATATGGCAGTGAAACGCACAGCCTCTATGGTGTGGTGGTAGTGAACTCGACTGTAGAGGGCGCAGGTTCGATTCCCGCTCAGTTTAAATCCCTACTAATATTATAAATGCGAAAGTAACTCTGTCTGTCTGTCTGTCTCACTTTTACGACTAAACCGCTGAACCGATTTTGATGAAATTTGGTATAGAGGTAGGTTAGACCTTGAGAAAGGACACAGGCTATGTTTGGTCGCGATAACCGACATCCACGCGGGCGGAGCCGCGGGCAAAAGCTAGTATTTTCATATTCTGGAGAGCATGTTAAGCGGTCGGTCCCCGTTGTCATACGAACATCTACGGCAGTCGTTGAAATCTTAAAAGTCCAACAAGTGGTCTAACTGAAATACTTTGATATCGCTAATGAGTTGTGGAGGTCAGGCGACTCGAAAATATCAAAGTTGAGCCGCGTCGTGGTTAGACTGGAAGATTGGACCCCCGAATCTCGGATGCGACTGGGATGAACGCAGGGATGACAATGATGCAATATTATTTAAGGTCTCTGCATACGTAACAGGTTTAGTACATTATCTGCCTTTATGCTAATCCGTCCTTCTGCTAATCTGGGATTTTGCTATTCCGGGATTTTGCGTATCTGTCCTTCTGCTACAGAGGGGTTTTTTCACGGACGGGACGGGACATGCAGCAAAATGTATGCGGCCCGTCCCGTCCCGTCCCGTCCGTGGCCCCGTGACATATGCATTGCCGCATACATTTTGTATGAAACGATATTTCCAAAACTTCACTTCCCGTCCCGTCCGTGAAAAAACCCGTTATGTATGCAGAGACCTTTACTTATCTTAGACATCACACAGAATTTTGTGGCAGCCAGTATTTGGTCTCACTATTACGTGCCCAAGTTTGTGTGAAGGCAAAATTTGACCACAATGAAATGCATCTGTGCTGCTTTGAAATTTTTATTAATAAACCAGAGGGGTTCTATTCAATAAAGCCGTGTGTAACTTAGCTTTTTCGCCTGCTTCTGCCTGTGTCTGTACTAACAATATGAGTTTACCCCATTCCATTCACTAAATCCAGGAAAATTGTGCTTATTTTATAGAATTTGACTATATGCCAAATATCTGTAGATACATATAAGGAATAGAACGGCTCTCCTCTATGCCTTCTTATCCTAATGTGCGAGTGATCCCAGTCTGACCGCCTCACTTCAAGTAAAAAGCCTGCGTCAGAGTCTCATCAGTTCATCATCATCGTCATCTTCATCGTCATCGTCATCGTCATCATCATCATCATCATCGTCATCATCATCATCGTCATCATCATTTTCATCACCATCACCGTTGGCGTCTGCAGGTATACGTGGTCGCAGGCGAGTTTGGTTGATGATACCCAAGATATGCCCCAGTATAAGTTATTTGTGTACAATAAAAAATAATAATAAAGATTTACAACACACCTGCTCATAACAGTGATATTATTTTACCGCAATTAAGCACGGAATGACACCTATTATAAAACTGTGACTTTTTCATTACTATTATTCACAAAAGTGAGTTATAGATTCTTTTTTAAATTTTATAGGAAGTGTCTATAATTGTCTATGTTCTTAAAAAAGTTTTGATACAAAAAAATAACGTGTTTAATAGTATGAATAAATTAATACGCCTATTGTATGGTCATTTGATGCATTTTCGTATTTAAATAAATAATTTCAACTTGTAATACTTGTGTAATAAACAAAATTTTCGCTCAAATTTAATTTTTTTTTTCTCTAAGTACAGAAAAAAAAACAGAGTAAAAAAAAGTTAAGTTCAAACCTCATTTTTTTTTAAATATGGTCGACCGCCATTGTTAAATGCGCGCGCATAGGAAAACGAATTAATTTGTAGTATTGTTTATTTAGTATTTGTAGTATTATTTTATTCGCAAGTGTGTTGTAAAACGTCGTATGGCACGTGTGAGCATGATGATTACCGTCCTCGGCTGTCTTAAGACCCTCGCCTAACGGCTCGGGTCTCAACGGCGCCTCGGCGGTAATCACCAACGTTGCTCACTTGTACCATAATGTACTATTATCTATCTATCTTTAGCTAGCAGGAATGTTAGCGTAAAATTTAAATTATGTATCAATGAACAATATTATGGTAATTACTAGTACAGATATTTTAATCTCAACATTGGGTGAATCATACAACGTTTTTGAATTACAAATTATGTGATTCAGTTTCATGATATTTTATTTTTATGTTCATTCCAAGCAAAGCAGTGCTACAAATTATGTAAGACCCAAACAAACTTCTATAATCATACCCAAATGGAGTGATCAATATGACTGCACTCTATCAGATGGTAAGCTCAGCTTCAGAAGTATCTGTATGTACATAATGTGGTGTAATCTTATATCTATTTTCAAAATGAGAACCTTTTTTTATAAGAATATAGAAAAATTATCAGCAAAAAATATAAAAAAAAAGTTTTATTTCTTTTTTATTTATGTAAAACACACTAACAGCTATTGCGCTTGTGCGGTTTGTTTTTATTAAAAGCATTCATATTGGGTGTCAAAACAAAATCTGCTGTTATCCTGTTCTGTGACAATATGGTCGAGAGTGTTTCTGCGGTTCGAGTCTGGATCACATTGTACAGTGCTTTAGTGGGTGAAATGGCTGGAGATAAGTAAAATTTCAGAGATAAACTTAAAAAAAAAGGTTTAATATCTTTTGCATACTATTTGTACATAGTTTATTGCTTAGAGTATACATTGCTATAGAGCGCGCCTTACAAGTATGAACTGCTATCACGGGTATGAACAGTACCTACAGAGGCCCCTGGCTCAACCTCAATCAGTAGCAAAACAATACCCGTCAAAATTACTTCGCAAATAACATTTAATTCGATATGTTAAATCAAAATTTTATACAACATCGTATATTTGTAGTAATAATGACGCAAAATTACGCCTTTTTTGTATTTTGGCTTTAATTTTATCATGCATATCAAATCGAACAAAATACTTCATAACAACAAACTACATTAATAAGTGCATCTATTGATATTTTCGGTAATGCATGTCACGTCACTATAGGTGCGCTATACCATCACAAAGTATCTGCTAACACTCGGCGCCAAAGACCTGAGTGATAAGCGCGCTCTATATATTAATGTGTACTCTAAGGTTTATTGTATTAGGTTTGTGAACAGTGACTCTGTACAGATGAAATACTGCTGCTGTTCCCGCTACCCACAGGAACCTATGTTCTATTCCAGGCTATAAACAATCTCTGTGTTAAAACTGACCCATCTGGGTAGCTATTTTGACTTCATTAAGTAACAAATAACAGTAGTAAGGTATAACTGTAATATTCATTTATAAGCTGATGAAATCACTTCTAGTGATGAAATGTAATCGTTCATTTATGTTTGTTAACTGTTCAACATGTTTTTGGCAGAAATAACATCCTCTGGCAGTAAGTTCTGATTATGTAGCTGTCACATTGGAGGAGGATGTCCTGGATATCTAGCAGATTGTTGTGTGCATAAAAAGCAAGTATACTGTTCTAGAGAGAAACTAAAAAACTCAACTGATAAGCTATACAGTCGTGCTTAGAAGTGTTAAGTAATTTCTGAGGGCAACTGTACTGCACTAACCAAATACAAATTACACCAATGAATTACTTACATCATTAATAATAAATTATTATACGTAATTCAAAAATAAATATTTATCAAGTTTTGTTATGTTTTATGTTGTGAAAAAGTGTACTAAGAATTAATTCATGCATGCTTAAATTGTTTATAATTTATATACTTCATAATATTGTGCAAGGAAATACTAGATAAGCAAAATAATATATTTCCAAGAAGTAACAATATCATGACTATTAATAGCATAGTATATGTGATAACTTATAGAGGCTTCTTGCCTCACAAGTGGAAAACAAAATCAATCTAAAATCAATGGAAAAGTAAGCAGCTAACCTCAAATACCCAATCAACCTGCACCACAGATACAGTCCTGTCAGATTCTTAACAGAATCAAAACAACATCCCTCTTGTGTTTATCTGATATGACTCAATGTAGGAAGGTTCTAGTAGGTACATGATACAAAATAAGTTTCCAATAAGAATAAAAAAATATTATATTTATGGTGAACATAGACCATAACTTATTTTTTACTGCATATAAAGTTACTTAGGTACTATATAGTTTGTTCAGATTGGTCCTAGCCCGAAGAACTTCTTACTTATTTTTTTGTTCTAGCATCATTTGTGAGTAAGATTAAGCTGTAGCAAGCAAGTAATAAGAATTGCAATTAATACTAATAAGAATTGCTTGTTGCAAAATATCTGATAAGTATTTATATCCTACAACTTCTTTTAATTATTCAGTTTTATTTGTTTTACTGATAAAATATGCATGTACTATAATATATGCAGTTGAGGGCAGGTAACATATTTTAAAACAATTCATATACATAAAGTTTTATAAATATGTATTAGACAAAAATAGGGTACTAAGGTAATAATTATTATGACACCTTAGAAGTACAGTGTTTGTATGACATTATATTGCACTTGACATTCATTATGAAGTCACTGTCTTATCAGAGAAGGGTTATGTGGGTGCATATAATACCTTTGTAATGATTACAAGAAAGTATTAGAGTTTTGACTTTGGTTATAGCTAGACATACCTCCGATAACACAAGTTCGATTCTTATGCTCTTGTCAGGTTGCGATGAGGGCAGTGGTCGTTGCAGCGCCGTGTGGAGGAGCAGCACACCATTGTAATCGGTCCGAGCGCCTACCCCGCTGCTGTCCCATATAAAGACCCGGTCCGCGCCTGCCGCATACTCCACTCCAAGCGTACCGCCGTCATCTTCAAACACAAGATAACACTTCAATCCGGCATAAATGGAATTGTTTATTGAGAACTGTCAAATCGAGAAACAATGTAGGGCACTAAAAAAAGTCACCGCTTTTCATACCTGACTAAACTTATCTCTATTTCTCCTTATAATTGCAGTATTTATTGTACTAATCATCATAAATCTTTTGTTCAAAGTGAAATAGCGTCTCACTTACCCGCTGACAGGCAAGAAGACTGCAGTATCACACCCGAGTTCACATCCAAAACGTGTACACCACCTACGTCAGTCTTCACCAATATTATATTTAAGTTACTATGATAAGTTAGAGAAGTAACCGGAAAGTTCATACGTATATAACCATCTTCTCGTAATATCAAAGAATCATCGCCCATCGTGGCCGTGAACACATCTGTCTACACTACGTAAACGCCATTTGTAATTGTATTTTTTATGTCAAATATTTTAAGAATGAGTGGCCAGGTACAAAATTAGAAAAGGTAACCCAATGCCAATTGGACTTAAAAAGCTTGACAGGTAATTTTCTATTGATATTTATAACAAAAGCCTTTCATTTTTGGAAGCAACATTCATCTAAATATAACCAATTTTTTTTGCAAGAGCTTTTTCAAGTTATGCTAAAAGAGTATATTTTACATATTTTACGGTGAAACATTGCCCACTGTAAAATTGATTAGCATAGACAAAAAGCTTTGCTACTTATAAAAGGCAATGACATGCATATATTTATGCCAACTCTTAATAATACGGTATAACATTTTGCGAATTATTTATTTCATTACTACCTACGTTTAAAATATTATTAAAGTTACTTATTTTAAGAACTTTTTTTATTTAAGAACTAAATAATATTCCAATATGCAAGATTATTATACGTAGAGTATATACTTACCTACTTACTTACCTTACAACTTGAAAGCAGCCGGCGGCAGAGGCGTTAGAAGACAAAATTCCAATTAGAAACTAGTTTGAATCTTATCTACAGTTAAGTGTAGTAGAGACCTTCATTTCTCATGGTTTTAGCATTATTCTTTCACCCTGATGAACATAACGTGATGATTCAACCGGAGGAATTTGACAGTCTCTATGGCGTAGTTGTAGTGAACGCGGCCGCTACGCAGGAGGCGCGGGTTCGATTCCCGCTTAGTGCAAATATTTGTATGCATGAATATGGGTATTTGCATTGGTATGGTCGTGCCATCAGCCATCAGTCCCGGTTGCCATACGAACATCTATGGCAGTCGTTACGGGTAGTTGTGGTCCTAAAAAGTCCAATAACAATGGTCTAACTGCCGAACATAGACTCGAACTCTTTTCTCCATCCAATGATTTTCAGCCAAGGGATTTTCACTCACTATCATGGCAAGGGCTCATGCATGACGCAGAAAGGTATCTGCATCACAGTTAATAGTGTGGGTCACTGATGTCGAAATTAATGAGTACCCTGTATGCAGGTTGACTTGTGTCAACACAATGTGAAGTCGCATTGGATTACGTAGGTCAGACGGTTAGGTTTTTTTTATATTTGGACACAGCGTCAATTTGACTTCACATCGCCTGATGGTAAACTGATGGCAAAGTCTCTGAAAAGAGTGTCACCATTATAGACACGTACTATGTTACACTTACAATGGTTGCACTTAGCTTGACGGCCTCACCGGATGCTTTTCCACGCCTCGCTAAAAGGAACCGGGATTGTAGGAAGAGGGGAACACGTGTAGGTAAGGAATACCTACTTGGAGGAGTTGGAGGGTACCTACTTGTTCAAACAATCAATATAAATAGGTATACAAGGACTAGCAGACCGGTCCCGGCTTAGCCCGTGGCATACCTACTTCGAGTGGCGCCCAGCCGAACTCTTTAGCTTTATAATATTAGGACAGTATAATCTAATGATTTTTTTTTATACCTAAGTGGTATAAAAAAAAATTGGGAAAGTTGGTGGCAAAGGTGGCAAAAAAAAAGTTGGCAGACAAGCACACGGCCCACCTGATGGGAAGCGGTCACCGTGGCCTATGGCTATACCATACTGTGATATTAGTATAGGTGCGTGTTGCGACCTCTAATAAGTGTAGGCGTTGAAGGAGGTAGGTGTAAAGGTTGAGAAGAAGGCAATCAGATCAATAAATCAAAAGCATCGTTTGTTTAACATGTCTTTATAAAATTCGTATAATAGTACATTATGGTACAAGTGAGCAACGTTGGTGATTACCGCCGAGGCGCCATTGAGACCCGAGCCGCCAGGCGAGGGTCTTAAGACAGCCGAGGACGGTAATCATCATGCTCACACGTGCCATACGACGTTTTACAACACACTTGCGAATAAAATAATACTACAAATACTAAATAAACAATACTACAAATTAATTCGTTTTCCTATGCGCGCGCATTTAACAATGGCGGTCGACCATATTTAAAAAAAAATGAGGTTTGAACTTAACTTTTTTTTACTCTGTTTTTTTTTCTGTACTTAGAGAAAAAAAAAAGTTAAATTTGAGCGAAAATTTTGTTTATTACACAAGTATTACAAGTTGAAATTATTTATTTAAATACGAAAATGCATCAAATGACCATACCATAGGCGTATTAATTTATTCGTACTATTAAACACGTTATTTTTTGTATCAAAACTTTTTTAAGAACATAGACAATTATAGACACTTCCTATAAAATTTAAAAAAGAATCTATAACTCACTTTTGTGAATAATAGTAATGAAAAAGTCACAGTTTTATAATAGGTGTCATTCCGTGCTTAATTGCGGTAAAATAATATCACTGTTATGAGCAGGTGTGTTGTAAAAATATTTTAAGATCATCTTGGACGGAATATCTTAAAGCACCGTTAACTTATGATTAATTAGAACATACATAAATAAATTAAACTTTTACAATAATAAAAGATAAGTATTGGTTCACAAGTAAATCATACAATGAGTATTACATTAGTCTTACACATGGTAAGTATCATAACCCGAAAACATTGAAGTTGTTCAGAAATAAAATGAACAACTATACATTCTCACGTATATACTCACGCCTGTAAATCCCCGAAGGGGTAGGCAGAGGTATATTAAGACCCACAATTAAATCATTTTTCGAAATCAGCACTCACAACATTAGATTAGACTAGTTGGTCGATAGTACGAACTCTTCTAAAACATTAAAAAAAATAACTGAAAGAGCAGCGTAATCTGTTACTGCATACTTATAAATAGTTGCGAGAAGGTTCGTGCAGCTGTGCGAAATCCCACGGCGGCGCCGCGTTGCGCCTCTCTTGCCTTCAAATAATTTAGGTTCATTATATTTTGCCTCAAACAGTCACTGGCAATCGCTGCTCTTTCAGTGGAAATTAACCTGGCCTTCAATTCTGGTAAAGCACGACCACTATCACACCACAAAGACTGCGAAAAATGGCATTAAATTTTAGACCTTATTTCTATAGACTTACAGTCAAAAATTAAATGAAAAGAGTTTCATTACACTCTTTCATTCACTCTACAAAAAGCCATTTAATTTTGAACTTTAACACTATTACTTTAAAGCCTAAAATTATATGAACTTTTCTTGCAGTCAGTGGCAGTAGGAGAAAGGTATCTGCATCACAGTTAATAGTGTGGGTCACTGATGTCGAAATTAATGAGTACCCTGTATGCAGGTTGACTTAAAGGTGAAGTCGCATTGGATTACGTAGGTCAAACGGCGAGGTTTTTTTTATATAACTATAGGACACGTCAATTTGACTTCACATCGTCTGATGGTAAACTGAAGGCAAAGTCTCGGAAAAGAGCGTCACCATTATAGACACGTACTATGTTACAATGGTTGCAATTAGCTTGACGGCCTCACCGGATGCTTTTTCACCCCTCGCTAAAAGGACCCGGGATTGTAGGAAGAGGGGCAACCTGTAGGAAAGGAATACCTACTTGGAGGTACCTACCTACTTGTTCAAAATATATATACAAGGACAAGCCGACCGGTCCCGGCTTAGGCTTAACTCTATTACTTTAAAGCCTAAAATTATATGAACTTTTCTTGCAGTCAGTGGCATGACAGTGGTTTTGCTTTAGCAGAATCGAGGCCCTTGGAACCTAGATTAGGTATAGGTAGGTAAATATTAGGTTTCTAAAACTCCCAACTCTCCATCCATTTCAGTCCATACATCGTTGAATTAGCTTCGTGACCAAGCGGTCCACTCATACCGTAAGCTAGAGGCGAGAACAGATAGAAACTGTATACCGTTGTAGAGATAATAAGTCCTAAGACACAGTGGTACATTGTTTTGCCCAGTTCTGGACTTAGGTAACTCCTGATGCTAGTGAGCAGGTATTCCGTGATAATGCCTGTAAAGAAATGATGATTACAGTTAAATTATGAGCATAGTTAAGGTTAACATTAATTTGGTATGGTTTCTAGTAAAATAGAATATAGGTGCCTCCTCACATCGTCCCATAGGTATGACGTACACGGTGGCTAGGAGACCAGTCCCCATTGACAAATGGCAATTCGTTGCTCGGCGTATCATGGAATAGAATGACGAATGTATAGGATTTGATGTTTTTGACATTCGTTGACGCCTGTCATATACGTCAAATCCCATACATTTGGCATTCTATTCTACAAAATGCCGGCTGACGAATTGTCACTTGTCTAGAGGGGCAAGCTGGTCATCATCTGACAGTAAACATACAGCGCATAAAAAATGGGCTTGTCGACCCCTTCAGGGACATAGATACGAACTGTACCCGGCTTTTAGTTAGTTATGTCCGTAAGTTGGACAGAAGAGTATGATACGTACGCTCCTACAGTGTTGACGTTCATCTCCATTGAAAGGCGAATACTGAAAATGTTCTAATACTGTAATAATGGTAGGGCATTATTCGCGCGAATATTTCCGGCAACACGATGAGCAGAATGTGAATACAGTATAAGTATCTACCTGTAAGCATAGAGCTGAACACGAGTGCTGGGAAGTAGTGGTGGAAGTACAACACGCGCCCCATGGCCCAGAAGGGCACGTAGTGAAGCGCCCAGCCGATGAACGTCCAGCCGGCCGCGTTCAGGAGGTCTCGAGTCTTACCACCTGCGTTTGAATTATCTATCAATCTCATTTAGTGATGTAATAATTTATTATGTAGATGATAAACTAGCTTGAAAATGAGCTGTTCACTCATACATGCTTCTCAAGCAAATGATTGTATTCAGACTAAGTAGACTAAGCATTTTTTGTAAATAGACCAAAAAAAAAGCCCGCTGAGTTTCTTGCCGGAGTCTTCTCAGGCCGGGGCCGCGTTTCGAACCAGTGGTCCATTTGCTAAGCTAGTCTTTGGTACATTATATTTTTGATGTTTTGTAAGTGCCGTTTTGATGGTCTATACAGAATAAATGATTTTTGACTTTGGCTTTGAATAATATCAATATAAAAATAGCTACATCTATACATATCTAATCCTAATGATTAACCCTATCGATTGATGCAAGATGCAATAAAAGTTATTTTCTCGGATTTTTGCAGGTTCTCTTACCGAGTGAGGCAAGTGGTTTTCGAAAATTTTGATGCATTCAATTTTGTTGGGAATTTGTTTCTTTTTAACAATAAAGGTAGGTATGTTGCCTTTGAGTACAATTTGCTATCTCCGGTATTAAGAGCACTTCCCCCCAGGTAGGCTTAAAGAATTCCACCGTGTTTAAGAGAAATATAATAATAATAGAGCTTCAATATCATAAAGTGTTCAGAATCTAAAGCAGGTTAAAGATGGGCCTAGTCATTAACACATTCTAAACAAGCAATATTTATATAAACAAATCTCGTTTAAACAGATTCTATTGAAATCTATTATTATATTTCTTGCACCAGCTGTTCCCGACATTTCGGTTACTTATCAACAGCCATGACAGTACCAATCATTCATAGTTCATCTTACCTTGTATAGGTGTACCGAAGGCCTCAGCCCTCTTATCCTTGATAGAATTGATGACATAGATGACGAAGAACACGACCAGGAACAGCAAATTCCCCCACCACACAACTGGATTTCCTAGCAGATATATACGCTGACTCTGGCCTGAGAAGAACTGTCCCTGTAATTTAATAATATTTTTAGTAACTAGCTGTTGCCCGTGGATTCGCCCGCATGGAATAATCTAACCCCGTGCCGACGACCCACAGGAACCTATTCCAAAAATTTGCAATGGCCAATGGCCATTTCAGATCCTGAAACCGGATCCGAAGAATGTGCAAATAAAGTATCATTTATTCAGTCATTCAAAACGGTACGCGATTTCGCTTAAACCCTATCGCAAGAAAACTAAAGTGACGTTGTACAGTCACGTGCAATGAAATGTATACAAGGACAGAATTTTGAATAAATGTTCAGTTTAAAAATTTCATAAATAAATAGTCACATTATCAATATATTCTTTGTGATCATTAGAATTTAGAATTAGCCTACCACGTACCATAATTAAAACTTCGGACCCAGATGAAAGCATTAGCTTTCATCTGGGTTCGAAGTTTTAATTATGGTAGGTTCCTTTTTGTAAAGTGCGGTAATCTCCACGGATACCCTTCCACCGGCTTTCGGCGGTGGTTATGTCGGACTCGAACCAACTAAAACTGCACTCCCTCTTGGGTCATCAGACTCATCAGTTGCCGAGGGTGAGCGGTTCTACCCTCTCACCACCTGGCCCGCACTCATGGAGACCGAGTCGCCTTCGCGCATTGCGAACTTGTGGGACGGAGAGGGCTCTGTTACCTCCGACCCCACTCCCCCGCCTTCTTCTAGAGCTTTACTTACTCGCAGAAGGAGCCGGCGATACCCCCCAGCCCACGCTTTGTAGCCAGGAATAAAAAAAAATGTTACACTTTATGTATATGCAAAATTTGAACTAAAATCTATGTAGCAGTTTCTGCGTGATTGTATAAACAAGCTTCTTTGCATTTATAATATTAGTAAGGATTAGCAACTGGATTACCGACTCTGTATTTCAGTCTATATCTGTACTTACGTATCTATTCTGTGCTTGGGTGTATCCAATTTGGTGAAGCCATACTTAGTGTGTTTGTAAACAGTGTCATACCGAAATCAAACGAAAGTTGTTTATTTACTCAAAAAATGCTTGTTTACTGTTGGAATGGAAAATGAAGACAAGGGAAAGTATGATTAAACATTACCTAGCTGTGGTAAATAATAAAAACTTCGTATTTCAACAACAATCATGACGATATATACATACATATTTTAATTATGGTGTGTTATTCGATGTTATTCGACATTTGAAGATAAACAAACATCACACTCTTTGTGGTACACGATACGATATTCAAGTTATTACAATTAAAAAAAAGCTTTAGTTACACTGAATACAAGCTGATTTTTTATATAAGACACGTGACTATCACTTCACTTCGCCTGGTGATAAGCTGAGCACAAGTGACAGGAAATACGGTCACCAGTACAGACAGAATTTTAAGTCAATTCCAATTATATTTCATCAAACCACGCTGTTTCCCGCAGCTCCACCCGCGTTAAGTACTAATCCTGTTCCCACGACCCACAGGCACCCATTCCCGGGATAAAAAACCTTACTCTAGACACGCACATACCCTGTAGTTGATGGGCCACTGCCAAGGTTGCGAAGTGACCTCGCCTTCCTTAGGCTTGAGTCCGGCATTGCCCTGGAACATCACGGCATGGGACTCCAAGAAACGCTCCACGAAGCCAGACGCGTACGATTCGAAACTGACTTTTGGCACTGAAATGTAGACATGAGTTAATTCCCCATAGTAAGAGACTTTTATTATACCACTAAAGATATGATTTCGAAGTCGACCACATACGACAATGCACCGCAGATACACCGTAACCATTACTTGTTGAACTCCGATACGGATAAAGGGGACCACTGAGAAGCCGCAATGTATTATGCGCATCTACTGCGTGCGTCGGCAGTTGTCCTATGCGGTCGACTTCGAAATCATACCTTTGATAGAAACTGGCTCAGTAGCCACTCGGCTTGCAACACCAAGGGCGTCATACTCGTGCTGCCGGCCCAGTAGGACCTTCTAATTCCCCTTGAAGAACCCCATATTGTAGTCGCTTGGAAAATCTATAGCAGGGGATCATTCTATTATTCTTGAGTGGGATTTCTTTCATACCGCATAGTGCGCACCGTTTTCGGTTGCAACGTATGAGGATAAATTCTCTGCCTATGGCGAGCGGTGCGGCGATAGAACGTGGTCGTGGACATCATATAGAATAATTCCTCTAAATACAAACCATTGTGCAGGCGGAAAAATTGATCGGCGGCGGTAAGACTGGACGCGGGTTGAAGTCCCGTTCTGGGTGCTGACTTTTTCGATTTAAATCGGAAACGTTGCTTCAAAATTTGTTTAAAAAACTTACATTCATCGAAGATATTATCCTCAACATTCCAAATAGCGTTTTTGTCCCTCAAGTTTGGATTGCAGGCCACTTCTTGCTGCTCATAGCCCCATTTCGGCAACTGCTTCCCAGTTGTGGTCAGAACACAAGCCTGCGAATAGATTTAAGGATCATTTTAGCTCTACCTCCACACTAAGTAAGGGGTTTGGAGAGCCTGCTATTTAACTGCAATCTCCTGCACAGAGCGATATGAGCAGGTTTGGGCTGAGTGACTGTACTTGATTTGAAAGAAAAATGGAAGTACGACTATTTCATAGAAACTTGGAATTAAAATCTATATACCTATACTAGTCTCAACGTAAGAGGCCCACTATGACATTTGTCATTTGGACGTAACTAGGGATGTAACCACACCACTCGGTACACGATACTCAAGATAAATCGATTCAAGTTTGTATGCGTATTTGATCGATTAGAATATGTATTGTATCGTAGTGTAAAGTTCATTGGCTTAAAGTTCTAATTAGAAAATTTTATCTAAACTTTGATATTGTAGGTATTTTTAAACAATACAATACTGCGAAAAGTCAATTTTCTTTCATTTAACATTTTTATTACAATAATATTCACTCAATAATAACCAATAGAAATCGCATGAAAATGAATCTTTAGTAAATCATTTTCTTGATACCTACTGTCTGAAGTTTACGCTTATATCACTTATTGAAATGAAACCACTTTTTAACGGCTTCTATCGCGATTTATCTGTCACTATTTACTTTTAACCCTACGTCGGCTACTTTCTAGCAGCCCTGGTCCCGGGGTGACTTAAGATGATATTTGAAGCCTAGGAATAAAAAAACCTAGATAACAGCAAACACAACAAAGTCACAAATTGGGATAATGTCATATTTGTCGATGAGACTTGGCTGAACTCGAATCATACCGTGCCGCAGTCATGGACAGATGATACCAAGGCCTCTTGCTCAAAAGTGCCAATAGGAAAAGGTGGACGCTTAATCATCTGCCACGTCGTCGGGTCAGCTAGTGGTGGTTTTGTGAATGATACCTTGCTCGCATTTGAGTCTAAAAGTACAAAATAATATCACAGAGTGGTTTACTAACCTGTTAGCAAACCTCTCTGAACAGTGCATAATAAAATTATTGTGTACAATGCACCGTGACCAATCAGTTCAAATAAATAAAGCACCTACTCAAGCAAACAAAAAGGCCGATTTAGTAGCATGGATACAAAGATCAGGCGTTGAAGCTGATACGAAATAGTTAAGAGCTGAATTGCTGTAACTGGTAAAAAAATTAAACCTGCAAAATTAAAAAATTAAATTGATGAATGGGCACTTCAGCATGGACATAAAGTGACAAGAACGCCGTCATACCATTGTCAGTACAATGCTATTGAGCTGATCTGGGCTCAAATTAAAGGATATGCAGCACGCCACAATACAAAGCGGCCATTCTCCACTAAGAAAATGATGACATTGCTGAATGAAGCTTGTGCCAAAATTACTAAAGAAGACTGGGTAATAGTTCTGGGGGTCCAGGGCTAGGTTTCTAGGCTTCCAGGCTTCTAGACATAATTAAACCTACAAATCTTGAAGTCTACAAGCCTAAAATTTAAAAAAGACCTAGAAAACAGCAAAAAACAGTCAGACTTAACGAAACCGCGAGCTCATTCTACGTAAATAGTCGCTGATGTTTAGTCACTCCGCGGCCACGGTTGCTGAAAGTTAGCCGAAACTTCGGGTTAAAGTAATAAAGAATTAATCGCGATAGAATCCGTTAAAAATTTTAAAATGTTAAACGCTTCCTTTTATTTGTGCTCTATGACCTTGCTTCGTCTCACATTTCAGGATTCTCGCTCAACGAGGAGTACCCTAAAATTAAACTTCTAATTCAACGCAATCAAAGTATTGCCGGTCTTGTAGTATATTGCCGGCCATGTAGCATATTGCCAGTACTGTAGCATATTGCCGGTCATGTAGCATATTGCCGGTCATGTAGCATTAGTTCGCACCACAATTCAGTTTCGTGAGGAATCTTTAGCATTTTAGCAAGCGCATTAACACACGTTTTGCACTTGACCGGATTTTTACAGATAAGTGTACGATCTTTAACTTTGTCTTAGACATTTTTATGATAAAATTAAAAAAAATATTTTAATCGATTTATTTTTACCATAACCAATTTATTAATAGTCTGTGGAGAGTATAAAAAACTCGTTATGGACAGCACTGAGCGGAGTGGGCGGTACCTATCAATGAAAAATGTCATTCTACGTTTGAAAAATATCATTGTTTTACGTTCTCAAAATTGAGAACTTCATGGACTTGAAATGTCCAAACGGGCTTTTTAGATAGCGATTACTTTAATAATAAAAATGAATTGCAATTTCTGTTAGTCTCGCTAAAACTCGAGAACGGATGAACAGATTTGAATAATTGTTTTTTGTTCCTTATTATGTAGTCAAGGTTTGTATAAAAAAATATGAATAGTAGGTGCAACGGGAATGGGATCTGATTACCACGCAGGCCGAAAATATATGGTGGTACAGGGTTCACCAGGTTAGCTAGTTAGTAATACACAAAATATTTTTACTAACCTGCAGGTAATGCACAAACATGAGTTTGCTCTTCACAGTTTGTATTTCATCACCGTCCTTCCCCCCAGATATAATGATTTTCCACACATCGTTCGCGTCACCAATACCATCCTAGGACAAAGATGCTAATTTAGAATAGGTGACATTACTTACGTGAACTTGAAGTTCATGCAATAAAAATAAGAGTAGAAATCTGACAATGTCACGCAGTGGTCATGCCCCCCTTGGATATTCAGAATGTCCAATCCCAAAATGTCCACAAGGTGCAAAACGTCCATATCCCAGAAGGTTCATATCCCAAAATGTCTAAATCCCGGAATGTCCAAAGCCCAGAATGTCAAAATCCCAGAAAGTCCAAGTCCCAAATGGTCAAAACCCCTGAAAAAGATGGCTAGGGCTGACTGGATGCGGTAGGCCGAGGATCGGTAGAAGTGGCGCTCATTGGGAGAGGCCTATATCCAGCAGTAGACTGCAATAGGCTAATCATTGAAATTAATTGATGGTGCGTCCATGGATGGTCCAATCACGGAGAAGCTACGAGGAAATCGTTTGTCCTGGTTTGTCGGTAATGCGTAGGGATGAAAACAATGTCGTAAGGAAGGCATTAGCTATGAAAGTGGATGGCTACATGGGGAGAGGAAGACCTAAGAGAAGGTGGATGAACTGTGTGTATGATGATATGGTTAAAAAGGTAGTGAATGATAGAGATGCATGGAAAAGGCACACATGTTGCGCCGACCCCAAATAAACTTGGGATAAGGGCAGGAGGATAATGGTGCGGCAAAAAAAAGAGGCGTCAAACCGATTGGTGGTATCTACTTACCTCACCATAGCCGGTGACTTGCATATGCTTGGTGGTGATGGGCGCCCTCTCGCGGTGCGAGTGCAGGTTCCGTCCGGTCTGCGCATGCGTCAGGCGCACCAAGTCCCCGCTGCGCACGATTGCGACGCCCTCTACTTGTTCCTTGTCGTACGGCTTTATGTGCCAGCGGTTGTTCTCGTCTTTATGCGTGTATGTGGTTATCTAGGTAAAAATAAGTTATTTGAGAGAGCTCAGGCAAGTATTTTAATATGATGACATCCTATTGGGTTGTCTACTTAATAAAAGTGGATGTTACTAAGCGCAAAACTCGAGAACGGCTCGAACGATTCGGCTCAGTTTTTAACCGACTTCAAAAAGGTGGAGGTTCTCAATTTGATTGTTTTTTTTTCTTCGTATGTTCCAAAAGTTCCACGGAACGTTTAAAAAATAAAATAAAAAAGGTTACAGGAACGAGGATGGAAACAGAATTCCACGCCGGCGAAGCTGCGGGCGTAAGCTAATTAATAATAATAATAATACAATTAATACAAGTCATAGTTATTGTTTCGAAAACTTAAAAAAAATATATTTATCCACACAAATGGCACAATATTGTGTGTTCAGGAAGATGGAAATTGCCATTAACAGCTGAATTTAGGAAAACGAACCGTAAACTGAATCTGTCAATAGGTGGTTATAGTACGTACGATGAATAATTTTGTTTTTTTGTCCCCAATAAATAAATAAATGGACAGGTTGGATTTCGGACTCGTAGAAGTAGTAAAAAGAATGAAACTACTATACCTGCTGTTGTCTCGCTCCCACTCCCGAGGGGTACAGATGCTGGTGCGAGTGCAAGTACCCGCCGCCAGTGCGGTGGTTCTTTAGCGAGATGAGAGCGCCATACGCGACGTTCTTCGGGGCGCTCGCGTTGTACAGACTGTTACCTTCCAAACGCGCTTGGAAGCCTGACGAGAAGAAACCATCGCCGTTGCCACTGTATGAAAGAAGATGTTATTTCTTTTATATTTTTATATTCATGCTTGTATGTTCGAAGGGGTAGGTAATGGTGAATTTTATACCCACACAGCACTAGCAAACTAGCATTGGGGGACTACAATATCCTGCGTATTGTAGAATAGAATGAATGTATAGGATTTGACGTTTATGACATGCGTTGACGACTGTCATATACGTCAAATCCTATACATTTAAAAGAGAGGGAGTCCTGGCCCCCTAGACAAGTAGTTTAGGGTGGTCGGACTCCCTTCTTCTTTAAGTAATTGAGATTGCTTTAGATGAGATCTCGGGTTCGAGTTTAGGGCGTGCAAAAGCATTATTGAATTTCAGGATACTCAGGATATTAACATTAGTAGCTCGTAGTCCGAATGCCCGATTGAAGGTAAGAGTCACGCATTACGTGGGACCAAAACAGCTGATGAAAATAGGGGTTAAAGAAAATTAGGGTTTAATAGCATTAAAGAAATAACTATACAGTCTAAAGTCTCTTTCGGAAGGATTCAGTATGTGTACAAAGGTAGTAGGTAGCAGTCTGGACTAACCTTTTAGTGAGCACAGCCAGGTGAATCCAGAAGAAAATGACGTATAGTACGATAGGCCACAAGATCAGAGTGAGCGATCTGCCAATTAAGTGCTTCACTGTTAAACTCTGCAAAAGATATAACTTATTTAGAGTTTTTAACGCTGTTTATATAATGCGTTAGTTTCGCTAACTGCACCTATCTATCTTATACTACAGCGAGGATGTCGGTTAACGCGACTTGTGCGGTTCTACGTCTGATCAAGACCTTTCAAACAAAAAAAACCGCTTCGAAATCCGTCCAGTAGTTTTTGTGACCATCGAAAGCAAACAGGCAAGAATTAAAAAAAAGTATTTTTGTGTTCAGTCTTTAATCAAACAAAAAAAAACAGCTGCGAAATCCGTCCAGTAGTTTTTGTGACCATCGCAAGCAAACAGGCAAGAACACAAACATACTTTTTTTGGAATTATAATTGTAGGTATATTGAATTTTTACATAATATCTCCAAAGAACTGACACAACTACTTTACAATCATTTATTAGTATAGTAACTTACAACAGGTTTCGTCAAATCTCCCAATACATTCCAAAGGTCAGCTATGGTCCGCAAGCCAGCGAACAGCACAATGAATAGTCCGACGAATTTGACTGACACAGTGCACGCTAAAGACGCTCCTAAGTACAGTTGCCAGGACAGCATACGAGTCGAAAATGGTGGCAATCCTTCATCTGTTAGCGTTCGAACCTGCGGGCATGAAACATTATAAAGATTTTGTTCGACCTTTGTGGTGTGACAGTAGGTACTAGGTACTGTATTTGACTACTTATTGCTACATAAGAGCTCTGCTTTCAAAATGATTGCAAGTGGCAAGCAAGTCTAGGCGATCTTGTAGACCTAAAAACAATGCTCTACAAAACGGAAGCAAGCTGATCTTATGATTAATTGCCGACCGATCCGTAGTCACACTAAATTGCCACACTCGTGTGACTATGGTTAAATTTATTTATCCGTAGTCACACTGTGTGACTATGGATCATTTTTATTTATCCGTAGTCACACTAGTTGAAATTGATATGGTCATTTACATTAACAGTATAATACTCATCGGGATATTTACCGTGTTTTTTGTAAACATGATCAACAAGCGCCATGATCACGGATGTACTGATGACTGCCGATCTGCAGAGTATGATACCTTGTAACAGTAAAACATGGTAAATATCCCAATGGGTATTATACTGTTAAAGCTGATCTAAGCTAAACCTCTCTTCCTGTGTCTGATTCGAAAAATTCATACCTTGAAGGCTCCATGTATGGAACAGCTCATGAAGAACAATAGTATTGGATCAAGCAAAATATATCTGTTCAACGTCAAGAAACCCACATCTGGAACAAGCAAAGGAATAATTAACACAATACTTATCATCAATTAGCCTATTGCAGTCCACTGCTGGACATAGGCTTTTCTTAATATGCTGGCGCATATCCGCCGATCCTCCGCCTTCCGCATCCAGTACAATACTTATACCTGCTTGTATTTACAGGCATTCATGCAATGCTGCGCCTTCATGCTGGCCACTGGTTATACATACACATACACCATGTTGCCTATAAGTTTGAGTAGACCAATCGAAAAATTATTTTGGTTTGATCAAGCCGATTATTAAAGTTTGACAAATTTTAATAGTCAGTCGTAAATTTGGAGGAGAATATGTGCTACTTTTTATCTCAATTGTCCATATCTGCGATACGTGATATTCACCCAGTCGAATTTCTGTGTGACGCAGAGAAGGAAAAGCCAGAAGGTGTACCCTGGGCTGGGATGCAATCAGAATACAATGTATGT
The DNA here is from genome assembly GCA_914767945.1 of Eilema depressum. Classification (NCBI taxonomy): domain Eukaryota; kingdom Metazoa; phylum Arthropoda; class Insecta; order Lepidoptera; family Erebidae; genus Eilema; species Eilema depressum. The sequence goes on from OU612031.1 coordinate 15,239,280, forward strand.
ATGATAACTAGATTCTAAAAAAATTGTAGAAGACTTCACTTAGCTGTAGTAAATTGTTTTGCTTACCGCACAAGAGTAGCATAGTTCCAATAACTGTAGATTCCAACGATTTGGTCGCTTCCCATATTGAGAGAAACGTCAAAGGGATGATGAGTGCTCCCAAAGTGGTACAGAACTGTAACAAATACACAGTAGTTCGGGCGCCGCGCCCATATGAACTTCATATGGGCGTGGCGCCCGCGCACGCAGAAAGGTCCGAGTCAGAGTGGTGTATCTGTTTTTTACAGATTTAATATTTATAATATGACTAGCCTTCCGCCCGCGGCTCCGCCCGCGTGCATCGCGGTAAACGCGACCTTTGCTCATATCTTCGGTTCTACTCAACCGATTGCCATCAAACAAACGTAAGATTTTAAGTCTGAGCAAGCCCTTTCTAACAAAAAAAACCGCATCAAAATCCGTCCAGTAGTTTTTGCGTCCATCGCGGACAAACAGACAAACAGACAAACAGACAAACAGACAGGAAATTCAAAAAAAATATTTTCGTGTTCAGTATCGTTAACTTAACATACCCCAAGTATTTTTTTTTAAATATCTCCAATGTACAGACACGACCACTTTACAATTATATAATAGTATAGAATATGTATTATGTGAGTTTACTTATTGAATTTATTATAACACAAGAACAAATGCAAAAAAAAAATTAGAATTTTCAGACAATTCTGAAAAAACATTGATGAACTATTTATAAGTTATAGTTACTTTACATATTGAATTTATTAAAACACAAAAACAAATGCAAAAAAATTAGAATATTTAGGAAATTTCTGAATATATTTTTATGAACTATGCCTAGTTATAATATACATACTTACAATTCGCATTCCTTCATATTTGGCTCCCTCATACTTGTCTCCAGGCTTCTCAAAGGGAAATTTGCCATCATATCCTGTCAGTTTACCTGATAGTGCTATGAGCATCTGCAAGTAATATTATTTGTTAAGAAAAACCACAAATGTGAAGTCTAAATGCCTTCTTATCTGCCTTCTCTTCATTTTAATTGATTTAATCAAGGGTCTACTACTTTTGGGATAGCCAAATAGAAGAAGACCAAAGAAAGCATTTTGGAAAGAACCAGGAAAGGGCAAGCTAGGATGAAGAAAAGTTGAAGTAAAATAAATATTTATAACTTACCTTGCCCAGAGGAGGATGTACATCAAAGAAAAATGTCCTGTTGATATACCAGCTGCCCATTTTCCCAAAATGTGTTTCATCCCAGCTGTAATAAATAATAAATTAATAAATGTTGTAGGACATTCTACACAACGCTATCTAGACCCAAAGTAAGCATAGCTTAACTAGCTTGTGTTATGGGTTCTAGAATGTGGATAAACATACTTAGATACTTTTTTTTTTGTAAATACATACATATTATACATAGAAACACCCAGACCAATGCAAATATTCATATTTCATGCACACAAATATTTGCACTGAGCGGGAAACATGAAACATCACTGTGACTCACTAACTTTTAAACTATTGCGTTACATGGTTGACAGTGGTTACAGGCTGACAGGATGTCAGGCCATGGCAGGTGTAACTTGGTCGAAATGTGGGGCAAATTGGAGGTATGTATGAATACCAGACAGCTGTCAAGTAAACATCACTGTTATTAGGCTCCTCCGATTTTACCAACAAAAAGTGTAAAAAAGTGATTTATTTAAACTTTAGAGCTTCTAAAAACGTAAAGTGGCTAACGGTACACAGTTTTTAAAAGTGGAACACTGGAAATAGTCGAAGAATCTGCTGAAAATCACGCAAAAACCGTGGAAAACAACATATATACAACTATACATAGAAAGGTACCCTCAAATCAACGTGAGTCGTCAACTTCCGTCACTTGACAACCAAGTGTCAATACTGTCAATCAAGACATTGACGAATCGACTGACAATTAGCACAGTGTTGCCAGCTACAAAGTGTTACCAGCGTAAAGAAAAAGGTACAAATTGGTAAATTTTGGAAAAAGATGGAACCTCAATTTCAAATATTATTAGATAAAATAAATGAGATGAAGGTCGACTTCAAGAAAGAAAACGAAGAACTTGCAAAAAAGTTTTCTCTGAAAGTTTCAAGTGCTATAAACGAAAGTCTAAAACCCCTGGTGGAAGAAAATAAGCAACTTAAACTCGAAATAGAAACTTTGAAGAGCAAAATGTGCAATCTCCAAAAAGAAATACGTAAAAACAACGTAATACTACATGGTGTTACTGAAACAGAAACAAATAGTGCTGAACTGAGGGAAAAAGTCATTCAAACCCTTAATAAGATATGCAACAATACAGAAGTGCGAGAATGGGATGTATGGGAGGTTAGTGACGTAAGGAGACTGGGAAACCGCAGTCCTAACAAAACCAGACCAATTATAGTGACACTCACTCTTACCTGGAGAAAAATTGAACTGCTAAAAAACAACAGAAACTTCCCTTCTGGAATCTATGTCACTCCAGACTACCCAAAAGAAATCCTGTTGAAAAGGAAAGAACTAATGAAGGAAAAAGAAGAAGAACAGAAGAAAGGAAATATTGCTTATATAAGATATGACAAACTCATCGTGAAAAGCAAAGAAGACAAAGAAAACAAGAGGAAGAGGTCGCCTTCTAAGTCACCATCCGATGCAAAACAAGACAAAAAGATAAGTAAAGTTCACAAAATATTTCGCCCCAGAGCCAACTCAGCATCTAAGGCACAGGAAATTACAGCCGGCCAACCGGAACCGAGAACTATGCAACAACCACAATAGAAAACAGAAACACACACAAACAGAAATAGCTTTAACAAACAGATTCAAACAAAAACGTCAATTAAAATGCACCCCAACCCGGCCAGTCACCGTGGGGGAAGAAGACTATTACCCTCCAACCAACTTCCATCTACACACTTCTAAAAGACACCGCCAAACGGAAGATAACATATACATTGCAACATACAACACACTATCTTTGAGAACCAACGAAAGCTTAACAGAACTCATGCTTGCTCTAGATAAAATTAATTGGTCAATACTAGGTCTGAGTGAAGTCCGACGCTTGGGAGAGAGTATAGAAGACCACAGGGATTTTATATTTTACTATAAAGGAGAGACACCAGGCTTATATGGAACAGGATTCTTAATAAAAAATGAATTAAAATCTTTCATTGACGAGTTCATTGGCGTCTCAGAGCGTATAGCTATACTCAATATAAAATTACCTCCGAAAAAGGAAATGTGGTCCATTGTGCAAGTCTATTCCCCAACTGAACAATCAAGTGGTACAGAAATCGATAACTTTTATTCCATGTTACAAGATGCAATAAATAAACACGCGCACACCAATCTAATAGTAATGGGAGATTTTAATGCTAGAACAGGGGCAAGAGAAGACGGAGAACAAATGATATTGGGACCATATTGCTCAGGCAAAAGAACAAGAAATGGTGAGAAACTTATGCAATTAGCCTATGAAAATAACTTTAAAATACTAAACACCCTATACAGAAAACGCGAAAACAACAGATGGACATGGACATCCCCAGATGGTCACCACAAAAATGAGATAGATTACATACTAACAAACAAAAGTAAATACTTTCAAGACTGCAGAGTTTTGAACAAAGTAAATTTTAACAGCAACCACAGGATGATAAGAGCTAAGCTACAGATAAGCGCACTCGATCAAAATAGACCCTTTAAAGTGAAACAAATCAATAGCGTAACACTAGATAGTACCGATTCACTTATAGGAAAGCTAGAACAATTTATAGTAAAAACACAGGACTTAGACATACAAAGTAAATACAACAAATTCCAAGAACTTCTCTATACTAACAAAAAAGACAAACTAGACAGAAACAATAGAACAAAATGGGTAACAAACGAAACTAAAGAACTGTTAAGAAAAAGAGCAGACCTTATATCTACCCCTGAAAAGACGAAATCTACAAGAAACCAAATATCCAAGATAAGTAAAGAAATTAAAACACATATGAGAAAAGACCGTCAGAGATACAGATTAGAACAACTAGAAAAATGCGTACAAAGAACTGGAGGTACGAAAAAGGCTGCTAAACTACTATTGGAAGAACGAAATTGGATACCACACTTAATAAATAAAAATGATAAATGCGAAAAGCGACGTCCTGAAATTCTATCAATAGCCACGCAATTTTTCAAAGAATTGTATTCAAGAAAAATCACTGCAGATACAACAATCCTATCAGGAGGAACTGAAGTACCGAATATAATGCAAGAAGAAATAGAAAAAGCTATGAGAACTCAAAAAACAGACAAAGCTCCAGGCTCTGATGGTATAAGCAACGAATTCCTCATCCTAAATAGATGTCACCTGATACCAATTCTAAAACATTTGTTCAATGAAGTAGTAGAAAATGAGATAATACCTCACCAATGGACAACATCATCCATAGTACTACTACATAAAAAAGGAGATAAGAATAACATTAATAATTATAGGCCCATAAGTTTAATGTCGAACATATACAAAATCTTCGCAAAAGTCATACTCAACAGAATTACTAATACCTTGGACGAAAATCAGCCAAAAGAGCAGGCAGGTTTCAGGGGCGGCTATTCAACTTTAGACCACATTCATGTCATCAAACAGCTATTCGAGAAAGGCAAAGAATACAACATAACCTTCTACTGCTGCTTTGTGGACTACAGCAAAGCATTCGATACAATAGAGCATGAAAAAATCTGGCAGGCACTAAAAAACCAAGGGATCGAAAATAAATACATCAGAATCCTGAAAAACATTTACGAAAACAGTAAGGCAAAAATAAAACTAGAGAAGGAAGGTGAAGATATTATAATAGAAAGAGGTGTACGTCAGGGAGACCCGCTGTCACCGAAACTGTTCACAGCCGTTCTAGAGGAAATCTTCCGTCAGTTGGATTGGGAGACATGTGGATTGTCCATCAACGGTGAAAACCTGTCTCATCTGCGATTCGCCGATGATTTAATAATCCTCTCGTCGTCAAGTGAAGGACTGCAGGCGATGCTGAGTGACCTCGTCAGAGAGAGTGGCAAGGTGGGATTGGTCATGAACACATCAAAGACCAAGGCTATGACCAACAGCAAAGAAGAACCTATTCTGGTCAATGGTAACCCAATAGAATATGTTCACGAGTACATCTATCTAGGTCAAATAGTCTCGCCTATAGATCAAGACACAAAAGAGATTAACAGACGCGTTGGAAATGCCTGGAAACGGTTTTGGAGCCTTAAGGAAGTGATGAAAAATGGAGATATTAATATAACCATCAAACGGAAGCTCTTCGATACCAGCATACTACCAGTTCTCACTTATGGTTGCCAAACCTGGGCACTCACGAAAGCAAACATGAGAAAATTAGAAACTTGCCAAAATTCCATGGAAAGGAGTATGATGGGGAAAAGGCTATCTGATCGAATAAGAATGGAGACCATAAAGAAACATACAAAAACAAAAGATGTGAAAACAACAATTCAAAAGCTAAAATGGAGATGGTCCGGTCATACAATAAGAGGTAAAGAGAAGTGGTCAAAATCAATAATGAACTGGTTCACCAGTCATAAGAAGAGGAAAAGAGGTAGACCACTCAGAAGATGGGTGGATGACATTAAAGCCATAGCAGGTGGCACTTGGACGAGGACTGCTAGGGACAGAGCGGAGTGGAAAAGGTTGGAGGAGGCCTTTGTCAAGAGACACACGGATAATTAAAAACTGCTAGAAATGTAATTATATTGTAAAATAATGTAATACTGTCCGAAAATAAAGGCTATTATTATTATTATTATTATTATTATTATGAATACCATGATCACCCATTAATATTATTGTATATCACTATCACTGCTCTATGAGCTGATCTTTCTGTTATTACTAGTGACAGCCATGTTTTGCCCAGCTGGACAGCCTCTGTGATGTGGCAGTAGTGCATGCAACTGCTACGGGTTTAACACGTTTGATTGATCTTTAATCTAGGTTTGCACTGAAGTTAAATTCCCTCTGTCCCAACTGTACCATTGATTAGTACCATTAATGGTACTACTGGGAATCTTTGTCCCACTAGTACCATTGTACACGATACTAGTTTTGCAGCCGGGTTTACATACAGCTATACCATTTATACACTCAGTACAAAACTTGGTGGAACTGTCCAAATGAAGGTATGGGGTCCTTAAGACTGAGTTGTAGAGGAGACGCCAGGTCTGTACTCCTATATGTCCAATAATTGGTTAATTTTGACTTATACTGATTTCAGCAGTTGTACTGGCTAACAGGTTAAGGTTGACTTGGACTAAGTCTTAGTAGAACCTCATAAACCACAGGTTTACTTTGTTACAAAAATACAGGAAACAAATATTTGTAGTAAGTACTCAGACTAAAAGAATAACATAGACAGAGCACATAGAAATAGCGCGTGAACCCTCCTAAAGTAGTACCATTCTGATTTAGATGGAAAAAAGTGAAATACTCAGTCAGGACTTGACCCCTTGACCAGTCCCTTACAGGAAGAATGCTCTGACGACTGAGCTACCGAGAGACGCCTTGAGTATCCAAATTCTCCTTTACAACCATCTTGGAGCAAGCACTCTTTGCACAAACGAGTGTGAGAATCTGTAATTCTTTTAGTCTGAGTACTACAAGTATTTGTTTCATGTATTATTGTAACAAAGTATTGCACAAAGTAAGCCTGGGGTTTATAGGATCCTACCAAGATTTGGTTCAAGCCTGAATTAAATAAAGAATACTACATGTTAACATCTTACCATACATGATCAGGGTCTAGAACTTTATAATAACGAGTGACAAACGTAGCGCCGCACAAAATGCCAAAAGTGATCCACCATCTATAAAAATAATTTCATAACTCAGTATTATTTAAACGTTTCAAGTTTTAAACTTGAGTTTTGCAAATTAGAAAGTTATTACATTTTGTTACTTGGCTTCGAAAGTTTGTTGTCTTTGCCTTTTTCGCACATTATCGGTCTGGGATATATTTAAACCCAAACAAAGTTTCTACTTTCATTCAAAATATTTAGTATTCTAGTCAGAAATTAATGAAATTATACATAACGGTAAAAAAAAACTCTGAATCTTGGCAATGTAGACGTCACAGGCACAGTGCAAGTAAACAAACTGGACAGGTCAGTGCTGCAGTGCTGTCACGCCTGTCACGCTGTCACTAAGGATTTGACAGCAATGGTGTTGCAAAGCATTCAATAGATTTTGCCTATCTGTCCGTTTAACAAGTATCTTTCTTCCCGTTTAAGCTGTCCATGTCCGTTTAATTTAATAGCATATGCCTATGTGTTCTTTTATTTAAGACCAAATATTATCTTGGTACCATATATTTAGTCCAATCACTTCAGCGGTTTTTGTGTGGAAGACTAAACAAAATCCATACAAGTATTTACGTTTTAACAGAATTGAAAACTTGTTTCAAATAATGAATATGAAAAATTCTATTTTATCGTCATCAATTATTCGGCTGACCTCCTATTTTAAATTTGCTTTGATTTCATGTATCCTATAGTCCCTATAATATTGGAAAACATTCAACTTGGTCATACTTTTCATGATTATTCTGGGTCGTTCCTTCATTCACAATATTCATTACGTAGATAACCACTGTTGTAAATTTAGTAAGAAATTTTCAAAAAATACGCCATTAGAGTGCATTAGACGGCCAACTCTCGTAATAATTCGTAACTTAAAGAAAATTTATTAAAAAATTTGATTTATAACACTTTTTCCCTTAGAGTGAGTATATAGTATAAGAGACGAAACTACTACGATTTCATTCATAAAATCGACTGAAGTTTGACGCCAAATCGCCATCTTTTGTTCCAAGCAACAAGTACATAGTTACGTCATTCGAGGCTTGTTTACCATTGTTTACTACGATCATACGATTATCTAGCAAATAAACGTGTAATCCAGTGATTTTGGTGTGAAGTGTGAAAAAATACGTGTGACAAAGATGCCTACCTGCTCAATTGTTGGATGTGGATCATATTATGCAAGAAATAAGCCAGAAATAACATTACATAAGTACGTATTCTTCTCATCGAGATATCATTGTTATTTGTTGACCTACGACATCAATAGTTCGTTTTGTCTGTCTGTAAAGCAAACAAGCTTGTAAAACTCACAATTTAAATCAATAATTACTTCGTATTTTTCTAAAATTCAATAAAACATCTTTGTATGGAAAACGCTAGTGTTGCGGTGATACGATTTTGATTATCGATATTTTTTTTTGTAATTTATATATTCATAAATTAATATCCACTCCGTATTGTTATTCGACTGGCCCACGACGCAAATTTTCTACACACGTATATATATGTATGTACTTTTTTTTGTATGTATTAATTTATTTATTAATAGATACATAATATTCACAAAATTTTCTTCACCAAACTGCTACAGCAGTTTGTAGGCATTCGCTCATACAACCTTTTATGTTATTTCTATATAAAGTTCGCATCTTGTTTTAGGCAAATCCGTCAGTACCTTAAGACGAATTGCATTGGAAGGACAAAGAAATAAAGGAATTTTCACCACATCAGGAAAGCATAGAGCGGGACGGCCTAGAAAAGAAGACCCACCCAAGAGAAGACCCACCCCAAAGCTCAGATGAACACTTTTCTGGCGTGGAATATTTGGATGAAAGTTTTTTAGATTCCGATTAGAACACATTCAATTGTACTATTAAATTGTTTTACATTACACTCAGTTCAATCGTTTTATTCTTTTTCTTTTAGGGATTAACGCTAGAACTAGCTTTAATCCGAGACGCATCCGAAGATCTTACCTCGGAGTCTGGGGTCTGCTTTACCAGTCTTACTACGGATTTGACCGAATTTTGTCATTTTTCGTGAAGCAACTGCCATCTGACCTCCACAACCCAATAGCGATATTGGGCGATAATGAAGTATTGCAGCTAGACCAGTTTTTAGACTTTTTTAGGGCTCTAACTACCCGTAATGACTGCCATAAGATGTTCGTATGGCAACTGGGACCGACGGCTTAACGCGCTATCCGAGGCACGACCACGACCAATACAAATATCCATATTTATGCATACAAATTTTATCAAATATACTGACAAACAGAAGTAGTAGGCACATTTTATAAATAGTGTACAAAATCGAAGTATCAAAGCTGTTTTGGTCGTAGTATATAGGGTGGCTACATGCACGATTGTGGCGCCCCTATTAATTTCACGACTTTTTTGCCAAGCTGTATTTAAACATACAATAATTATCATTTTAACGAAATAATAAAATTGTGATTTAAGTAAAAAGTTTTACAATATTATGTAACGAACTGCCCGTTCTTCTTTGTAATATAAAGGACATATTGAATAAAAGCACTTGTACTCTTCCACAATTATTTAATTTTTTGTTGCCTAACCGGTTTCGCCTTACGGCATTCTCATAGGTTTACAATGGTTCAAACTATTATATTTAGCAAATATATGCTAAATACTAGCCTTTCGCCCGCGTGGATCTCTTATCTTCGGTTCTACTCAACCGATTGCAGTAAAACAGACGTAAGATTTTAAATCCAAACAAGACCTTTCTAACAAAAAAAACTGCATCAAAATCCATTTTAGTAGTTTTTACGTCCATCGCGGACAAACATTTTCCATTTATAATTATATAATAGTATAGAGTATAGATAGATAGATAATAGTTTAAACCCTTGCTTACATTTTTAGTCTGTGCTTCTTTTATATCGATAAGTAGTTATCGACAGTTTACTGGGCTTCTCTATTATAGACGCCATTTAATGTTCTTATCCAAGTTTAGGTATACAGTTTTTTTTCGTAGGTATGCCACCTCTTATATACTCTAAGCTTTTTCCAGAATAACTGAAAATTGAAGTATTTTGACATTACAATGTAACTGACGAGTGCGCGAAAAATGGAATGCGTGTGTCATATTTTATTCGACTATCGAGTATAGTGTTGTACACAAAAGTTAGCAATAATTAAAATTTAACCAAAATATAAATATTATACATTTTTGGTTAAAGTTTTATTTTCATAATCATCACATTGTATGATACCTATAAATTAATGCGTTGTTGCGCTGAAAGCACAGAACTACTCATTAAGAATTGAATTGACAGCTATGCAATCATATATCAATCAATCAATCAATTAGCCTATTCTGCCTATTGCAGTCCACTGCTGGACATAGGCTTCTCCCAATATGCGCCACGTTTGCCGATCCTCCGCCTTCCGCATCCAGCCTGTCCCATACACCTTTCGCATGTTGTCAGTCCACCTGGCTTGGGGGTGTCCCATCTTCCGTTTTCTTTCTCGCGGTTTCCACTGTAGGAAATAAGAATGCAATCATATAAATAGGCTGCAATTATGCCTCTGTCCTGCTTTTACTTAGTCGCAAATCGGTTTTTACAGTATTGTGAGTGAAACTGGCTAATAATCATCACACTACTATCCAACGGAGCGGAGTAGTAATCGATTCATAAATGACGTTTACGTTAATATTAAGTATGTGCAAAGAGTATAAAGTTATAATTTGGTCTATATGTGCCTAAACTGAATACCATACTATACCTAGTACCCAGTACTTAATGTCAAGAGTACAGCTGCAGTGGAGGGAGGGTCAAAAAGTGCATAGGCCAGGCAACGGGATCAGCAGCATTCCATCCGGGCGAAACCGCGAGCAAAAGTCAGTATTTAATTATGTGACAGAATAAAATTCGATGTTAAGTTAAATTTAAACTGTTGGCTGCGCAGCTGTGCACATCACTACATTAGTAAATATTCATGAAATTATGAATGATGTCAACAAATAAAAGTTTGTCGTTTACTGAATCATGTGTATCATGTGTGTAAACAAATAAATAATTAGCCGTGTCGTCTTTGAGTTTAGTTGTATTCAAGTCGTACATCACGCTGTGCTCGACTATGGTGGTGCAGTGACGAATTACCTATAACAAAATGTATTATCTTAAATTTATTTTACTTCTTCCGTGTTTTTTTTCTATAAGTTCGTGTGAAGTAACTGAAGAAAAAAAAGCGAAGTTACTGTCTGATTTTATTAATTATTACAACCTTCGACCTAATGTAGGCCATAGGGCTAGTGATGGATTTCTACGGAGTGTGAACGAAATAGTGAGTTGAAATTACATATTTTAATTATCTGCTAATTTATTCATGGTCAAAGATGTTTCGTTATCGTGTGATAGGTTTACTGCCGGGTTATCGGTTTCCGAAACCTTTAACACTGTCATGTTATCATTATATTAACAAAATATCAATGTTTATTCGTGAAGACTATGAGTTCCAAAGATTTGTATTTTTTTTATAAGTCCAAAATGACTAGATAGGCTAAAAGTATAAAAGCTTAAAATAATTAAATACCTACTTTTTTCTTTTCTAAGTTAATACTGAAAATTGTATATTTATTTATGTACTAGCTGATTTGGAAAATATTGCAGCTATAAAAAATTTGGAGTTGGTAGTATAAGGAGAAAATTTAGGGTTGTGGGTATTTTTCATTGCTAAGTCATAAAATAAAAATATAATTTTTCAGTGAAAAAAAAAAATTGTGACCCCTTATAACTTCTAGAGTTTAAAAAAGATTATACTAACGATTCCCAGACCTACCAAATATGCACAATTTTTTTTATAAGAATTAGCCAAGCCATTTCAGAAGAGTTAGACAAGCACTGTGATACAAGAATATTAAACAAGGAAAATTTTAGATAGTTATACTTAGGTATAACAAAAATAAGTTATATTATTCTTGCCAAATTTCAATTTCACAAAAAAAATGGTAAATATATAAATAAAAAAAACTTGGGGTACCTATATTATCATTATTGATAGGTACTGACTGATTTTTAAATTATTTTTTTAATCTCAGTACCTATGCGAAAGTTTAAAAGTTAGAAGTGCGAAGGAAGCAAAAACTACTGTACAGAGTTTGATGCAACTTTTTTTGTTTGATTGGAATCAGTTTAGTAGAACTGGAAATAATGACTAATAGTCGCGATTATCGACATCCACGGCAGGCAGGGCCGCACTCATCAGCTACACACATAAAAGGAAGGGCATTAACATTGAAAACTAATTAATGCCAATATTTTTGTACCATGCTGAGTATTATTTTCCATTTTAAAATGATGTACCTAGTATGTGTTTTTATAGTTAGAAGTTCCATCATGAGAATTAATTTTATTCTCCTGTAAGGCAACTATGAAGTCACCTAAGTTATTTAAATAATAATATTATAACAATGGTCTTTATTAGTCCAATCGCTATTATAACAAACTTGATGGGTCATGCCATAAGTAAAGTAATTCACACCTTATCCTTATTCTGCAAAAGTTTGCTGGGTAGCTAAGAAACACTACATTGTAGTTTGCTTTGTGCTATTATTATAGTAAGGAGAAAGATGTTTTTTTTTAAGAGAGCTCGACTATCAATCGCTCTTATCATACTATAGCGAGATAATATGATATGGAAGAGCTGGGGAATAGTTGGCGAAATTTGGATGTTAGTATGTTTCTGTCTACCCCTTCACTGATTTACTGGCGCGAATAAATCTATGTAGACCACTCTTGATTGTCTAATCACATGTTCACAATGTAACATTGAATTTAAAATCACAATGATGTGGTGGTTTCATTTTTATTTATACAGATGTCTTCCTACTTTTCATTAGTCACGTCACGAGTGTCACGACTAAACGAAGTACATACCTACCTAACTATACTCAGGCCACAAGTGCTTATAGACAAGCCTTTGGTCTTCCCACTGACAACACAAGGTGATCTAATGGTGATAATTTTGACTATATATAGTAATTGACTAGCTTTTGCCCGCGGCTCCGCCCGCGTGGATGTCGGTTATCGCGACCAAACATAGCCTATGTCCTTTCCCAAGGTCTAATCTACCTCTATACCAAATTTCATCAAAATCGGTTCAGCGGTTTAGTCGTAAAAGTGAGACAGACAGACAGACAGACAGACAGAGTTACTTTCGCATTTATAATATTAGTAGGGATATTTAATATAGCCATTAATATATTGATAATTTTTTAATTGCCAACCAATTTGGGTTGTTGTTGTTATAGCTAAGTTCCATTTTTAAGGGTCACACGTTCACACGTATATTAATAAACATGAGTGTCTTTCGGAAACGTTCAGACTACAATGCACAGACTATAATATTAAGAGATACCTACTGTACCTACTACCTCTACACTATAATGAATAAGCGAGCGAGAGCGACACAAACACGCCCCGCACCCCGCATTCTGGGCACACTCCGTACCTTCCGGTAATGAGCATGAGCCTTTTTCCAATTAAGTTGGGGTCGTTTTTCCAGTAACTGTGATGCGGCTGAACACCGATATTTTCCGTGATACGACTGCCATCTGACTCTACGATCAATTGGCAATATCAAACTTCTACAGTTAGACTAGCCGGACCGGCGCAAATCACAGGCACCCCGGCCCATCTACGGTTTTAAAATGGCCTCCTTGGGTGTGAGAAGCACCGGAAGCAAGGTGTACCCATAGGACTCTGAAAACGAACATCGAACCGCGGTGCCAGTGGCGGTGAAAGGATGACAGGCGGCCGCTCATGAAACCCCTACACCTGCGCTCGGTAACCGGTCCGCTCCTCGCCTGCTCTCCATTGTGCCCTTTGCTTGTCAGAGGGACATGTGAATGTACAGTAATCCTCCTTCATGTAGATGTAAATTTCCATTTATTTTCGTGTGCGTACAGAATACTTAGCGTTAAACTCCACAGATCCCACACCCGTTCACATAGGCGATGATCACCTAGGCTAAGTACCTGGAATCTGTACTTCATGTGACTGGTGAAATCGACTGCGACGTCAGGGCACGGATTGCTGCCACGTGGACCAAGTGGCGAGAAATGACTGGCGTCACGAGTGATTCTAAAATGCCAGTCAGGTTGAAGGGGCAGGTCATTAGGCCTGTCCTCTAACATGGTTGTGAGGCATGGCCGTTGCTAGAGCGACACAAGCAAGAGCTTCGTGTCACGGAGATGAAAATGCTGCGGTGGATATGCGGCGTCACGCGTAAACATCGCGTGACGAACTCTAGTATCCGCTTCAGCCCTTATGTCCGTGGTGGATAAAATGCAAGAGAGCCGTCTTCGCTGGTGCAAATGCATGGCAATTGCGCTCCCGCCGGGTCCAGGTAAAAGGGGTAGGCCCAAGAAGTCCTCGCTTGACGTCGTGGAGGGTGACATGCGTGCCCATTGTCTCACTACCATGGACGCCCAAGATCGCGCGAAGTGGAGGAGGAAGTGCCGAAAGGCGGACCCTGAGCTACGAGGTCATCTTGGCCACGGATGCAATCAGGAAAATGCGACATAAACATCCGGTGAAGGTGTTTAGGCCGGAATCGAACCAACTTCAACTGCATGCAGTCTCGGGTCTCAATCGCCGGGCTGTAAGCGGGACCATTAAGAAAACTCCATGGCACCTCGACAGACCCTGGGACATATACGACTTTAAGATGGGCCCTCTCAAATATGGGAACCATGATATCTCCATCTTGCCCAGAACCATCCCCCCTTACTTGCATTCCACTGCGACAGTTGCTAATCAGAGTTCCACGTGGACGGTGAAAAGTTCATAGTTGGCCTTAGGCCGCAGCGTCTATGCCATCTTGAGACAGGCGCTGCTGTCTCCATTACCCAGGGTACACGCGTCTCAAATTTCGTCCAAGCACCTCACGCGCCACCTTACTTGGTCTGCTTTTGCTAGAAAGACGGTTAGTCGAAAGAGATCGTTCCGTGATCTCCTCCGTCCTTCTGTGGTACGGGAGAGTTCACTATTCTAGTACCGGCAAAGTTCGATTCGATAGGCTGCAGCAAACCCTTAACTCAAATGGTCTTCAGTTAGAAGACCAGCGATTCTCTAACAAAAAAAAAGTAGATACTGAAACTCGTATTACTATTATAATATTATTACAATCAATTGACTATAAGTAAAATATTTTATTATGACTGCTAGACATTAAGCTTGGAGGGCTCAGGGGGCCCCTAAGTTAGCTGCAAATGTGATGGCAATTGGCGAATCTTTCAACGAGACAATACTGCATAAAATTCCCAACTAATTAGTTGCACTGATTAGTGCTGTGTTACTACCCATTTTCGCATTACAAAAGTAAGACTTTTTTGGTAGTTCAATATGAAATTCGCTAGTTCAGGCTCGAGGGGCACCTGAGCTTGGGGGCCCCCTGAGCCTAGGGGCCCTGGTGCACCGCACCACCTTGCCCACCCATAGCTACGCCAGTGCATACAAGTATTTGCACTGAGTGGGAATCGAGCCTGCGCCCTCTGCTTAGCTTATTTTTTACTTAACTTCCATAAATTGCAATACTTTTTAGCTACTTTACAAAGGCTATCAGAAAGCACCACCGTTTATTAAATTTAACAATAACATAACGTCTAACAACAGATTGACCAATAATATTCATGATTGACGGCATGATGCATGACGCTTGCATAAGCGTGTAATGGACCCCTAACTCTGAGCAGTCTGAGCTTCAAAACGGATCCCTTAAAGGTTGTTCTCCTCTAGAGCTAGACATTCGTCAACTAACCAACTAAATCAACCATTTTTTTTCTCAACGATTTAATTTCTTTCCTAATCAGTGGTTTGTTTGTCACGTGATTTCCTCATGAGGAAATATTTTCACTAATTGGCCAACAATAAAATAAAATAATAAAACGCGAACGGTTAAAAGTTAACTGGTTTTTCTGTTATCAATAAAATTGCGGAAAAGTTAATTTGTTAGATACTCGTATCTATACCGTGGTTTTATAATATGGAAGTGCTAAGTTAGCATGACGTCTTTTGATACTAAGTTTGTCTATCTAATTTGCATGATTAAATTGCAAGACACTACTATATATTATTTTATTATTAATATTCTTTAATTAGGCTATGTCGGTTACCGACTCCCGCCACCTTGTGGGATATGTAGCCAGGAAGAGACTACAAACCCTTAGAGTATACATTGCTATAGAGCGCGCCTTACAAGTATGAACTGCTATCATATAACAGTACCGAGGCTCCTGGCTCAACCTCAATCAGTAGCAAAACAATACCCATCAAAATGACTTCGCAAATAATATTTAATTCGATATGTTAAATCAAAATTTTATACAACATCGTATATTTGTAGTAATAATGACACAAAAATACCGCAAAATGACGCCATTTTTTTGTATTTTGGCTTTAATTTTATCCATGCATATCAAATCGAACAAAAAACTTCATAACAACAAACTACATCAATAAGTGCATCTATTGATATTTTCGGTAATGCATGAAACGTCACTATAGGTGCGCTATACCATCGCAAAGTATCTGCTAACACTCGGCGCCAAAGACCTGAGTGATAAGCGCGCTCTATATTTATAATGTATAAGTACTCTAAGTACAAACCTAAATTATTCTTAGAAGGCAACTGGAAAGGCACTATCAATTTTAGATTAGAGAAAAAGTGAATGCTCAAGTTGGGACTAGAACCCGTGATCAGTCCCATATAAGAAGATTTCGAATGCTCAAGATGCGTTTATGTAGCTCAGTTGATCAGTATTCCTCCTGTAAGGGACCGTCCCGCCCTGGATCGGACTTTTTCCAATTGAAATAGATAGTTAGCATAGGTACTAATAATTGCTTTAAATAGAAAGTAGGTAACTATCGCAGATTCGAGATTCGGGATCCGTCTGAATGTTGGTTTTTTTTTCGTATTACCACCGACCTCTTTTTGTTAAGGTTGTATCGTTTGTTACAGGATCCAATTACATATCAAATTGAAGTCAGCTTCAACGCAAAACCACAACATGGCGATAGATCGAAAATGATGAAGTGTACCGCTGAGGTACAAGATTTGGACGACCAAGGGATTGCTATTGTCAATAATGTTATGGATTGTCAAATTTTAAACCCACCAACTGAGGATCCTAATCAAGCTTTCTTTACTGCCGATATCCAAACTGGAAGGCCACCAATAACTCTTGAAAATGAAGTGCAGTCTGACACATCGGTAAGTTTCTATGCACCAATTTTCACTAACACACTACAAAAATTGCCGTGTTGGTTCCTGGGGGAGATGAATAGGGCCACCCCATCTCTTCCTGTGGGTGTCGTAGAAGGCGACTAAGAGATAGGGCTGTTCTCCACCCGACAGTAAACATACACCCAATGAATAAGTACACGCTTGACGGCAATAAGCTCGCCCCTGATTACGTGGGACCGAGACTCATAGTTGGCGAAATGTGGTTGTAAATACACCTCTGCCTACCCTTTCGAGGATTTACAAGCTAATCTTAGACTTAACCACCCACATAAAGATACAGCTGTAGCCGCCCAGTGTGAGTTTATTGTAAACCACGTTTGAGTGTATGCCAGTGGAGCCTCTGCACCTATTAATTTCGTACCTACAGTGATCTCCGGGATATTAACCCTAGAAGCCCAAGTAGCAGATAACCCTACGAGTCAGTGCACGCTATGACTGGATGAGGTCTGGGTGACTTACAATATGTTTGTATGTCAAGGATAGTGATATTATTGTCGATATTACTACGATGAACTTTGTAAGTGTAGTAATGATAGCACAGACAGATTTCGAGCCGCAGTCGCAGCTGGCAAACGTAGTTTAAGAAATACAAATTGGAGAAACGGGAAATTACCATCCTACTTCCTACTAATATTATAAATGTGAAAGTTTGTGAGAATGGATGTGTGGATGTGTGGATGTGTGGATGTGTGGATGTTTGTTACTCTTTCACACATAAACGGCTGGACCGATTTGGTTGAAATTTGGTATGTATATATCAGCGATGAACGGGATCAGAATTCCACGCGGGCGGAGCCGCGAGCAACAGCTAGTTTCTCATACAAATTAAAAATAGAATCGGGTCAGACGTGAGTCATACATAAGTCATAACACTCATAACAATGGCGAAAAACCGTTTTCGTCTCAGTCGAAGCAAAAAAATGCCATACCTCCTACAAATCGGAGTTATGATGAGGTGCACTGAATCTTCTGTTAAGTCAACGGCAATTTATAATTCGTCAAACTTTGTTTTGCCCAATGTGCAGCCACCTTGATTGCGTTGTCAGAGGCACTTATGAGCTCCACCTGTGTACACGTGTGTGGGCAAAAAGAACATGTTAGCACAACTGAATGAGCCAGAGTAACGGGCATAAGGCTCCCGTTTTTCCAAAAAATACTTTTACTACATTTGCTACAATTGTAGAAATAGCGCGTAACTGTGGTGTAACTAAAATCTTATAGGTACAAGCTGCAATCTACTAAACGCAACAACAGGAAAATTATGACGAATAGGTAATAATAATTGAAGCTACGCAGTTCACGACTCACACAATGTATAATAATAGCTTGATCATAATTATTGGAAACAGAAGCCATATTACAGGCGCGGATCCACTAGGGTGGGCAATATGGGCATGCCCACCACCTTAATAGACCTGTGACGTCACTTTTTTTATGGTTTATTGAAAAAAAAAACCAAAATTAATCATGAATCACGCGTGATTTGGAACACAGTGTATAGTGCAATAGACGATATACCAGCATTTGTTCACACTGTTACAATATCAGAAATTACACACTATTATTGCGGCTTTTATGTACGCCTTTATAAGGAGCACACACAGGTCTGAGGTGTACAGTCAATCAATCAATCAGTTAGTATATTGCAGTCCACTGCTTCTCCGAAAATGCGCCACGTCTGCCGATCCTCCGTCTTCCGCATCCAGTCCATCCAGCACCGTAGGTCATAGCAGGCAGGACGCACTGGTTGAAAACCTTTGAGGCATTGTGGTAGGGGGGAGGAGAACGCCCGACGTAGTTTGCCAAATGCTGCCCACCCCAGTTGGATCTGGCTATTTCTTTCTCGAAGTTGTTTTACCGACCTGGATAACCTGCCCCAGGAGATATATTTTTGAACAACTCTGAGTGTCACCCCTTCGATGGAAATCGACTCGATACAACATGTTTGTTGAACATAATCATGGTGTTGTCCAAGTTTACACCCAGGCCAACTTGTCGAGAAGCTCCATTCAAGCTGTGCAGCATTTCGCCCAGTTGTTCCCACTGGAACAACTGGGCGAAATGCTGCACAGCTTGAGGGGCCCTGTGCCCCTGACTCGAGGAAGCTGACTAGCATTTGCCCCTGCGATTTCTGCACCCTACTCCATAAGGTCTCATAAGGTTCGACGACGACTTCGTCATAGTTGCTTAGTCACTACTAAGCAACTATGACGAAGTCGTCGTCGAACCGAAGATGCGAGATGTACTCACCGTGGATGTTCGTACCCCGCCAAAGTCCAATCCAGAGTCTTAAAAACGTCCTCCAATGCGTTGGTGAATAGTTTGGGAGATATAACATCTCCCTATCTCACTCCACGCTGGAGGCTAATGGGTTTCGTCTTCTGGTCTTGGAGCAGGATGGACATTGTGGCAGTGTCATACAAACATCTCAGCATCTTGATGTATCGCCAATCTACACGACACTGCTGCAGGGCATCCAGCACTGCCCAAGTTTCGATAGAGTCGAAGGCTTTTTCGTTGTCCACAAACGCCATACACAGCGGCTGATTGTACTCCTGCGACTTTTCTACAATCTGCCGAACAGTATAGATCTGGTCCACGCCACGGTACTATAGCCTTTTCGAAACCCGGCTTGCTCAGGTGGCTGGAACTCGTCGAGCTTATCCGCGAGGTGATTTGTGACGACTCTTGAGAACAACTTGTAGACATGGCTCAGGAGTGAGAGAGTCTTATCACCTTTTTTGAAGAACAGTACCACCGCACTCCCGCTCTGTGCCCTAGGTGTTAGCTCTTGCCGGATGATGGAATTAAAGAGACTCGCTAGCTCTTTCAGGATTGGAGCGCCACCTGTTTTCAGCACCTCAGTAGTAATTTCCATCATCAACAGGGCATCTGTTGTTCTTCAGTTGCCTGAGAGCCGCCTCTACCTCGCACTACTCGACATTTGGTATCTCCTCGGTGTAATGGCGCGTGAGTGGGGATCTGTGGTCTTCGTCGCTGTGTCCCGTCGGCGTCGGTTTACTCATCCGTGCTGCATATAGCTCAGTTGTAAGTTACGTCAGATGGGGCCTTCCCAACTGCTGAGCGAACACTTTTGACCCCCTATATCGCTCGATTGCCTCCTGGATGGAGTGAGTGTTGGAGCGTTTAAGGTCGCGTCGTATCGGCTTTTTGATTTATTGGTTTAAGGCTCTCCCATCTGACGAAGACGACTGTGTGTATGGTTGCTCAGTGTTCACGCTTCTTCCTCATAAGTTCGAGAGTCTCAGGAGAGAGCTTGGACTTTTGCTGTATGCGTTTTCCAGGAAACAACTTTCGAGACACTTCCTGCAATATTTTGACCACTATGTCGGCCTTCTCGTCAATGCCGCTAGGTTTCCAGCATTGCGAAACGATTTTGAAGTTCCAATTGGAACTTTTCGGACCCTAGAGCTACTTGGAGCAACGTAGGTCGGTTGACCTTATCATTCGGAATCTTTCAGCCTTGATGTTGATATTTAGAGAGCATCGGATAAGTCAGTGATCGCTTTCAGTTTGAAACTTGTTGATCACAAAGACATCTCTAAATAATTTATCTTGTTCTTTATCGCAGAGTCCCGGCGTTGCCAACTTCCTTCCAAGTCTGACACTTCCTGTTGGGGTTTTTCTTAAAGGAACTATTAATGAAAAAGAGGCCCTGTGCCCTTGACTCGAGGAAGCTGACTAGCATTCTAGCATTTGCCCCTGAGATTTCTGCACCCTACTCCATAAGGTTTGATTTTCGTCTCGCCGCGTTCAATTCAACAGGTCAATGTGAGACCAACTCCGCTAAAGACACCCCCCCCCCCCCCCCCCGGGCGTATTTAACATGCTTGACATGAGTTCGCACTTTTCAAACATTTTCGGGTACCTGTGCCCACAACCTAATTCCGCGCCTGGATCCGCGCCTGCCATATTATAAAAACGTGATGTAACATTCCTTGAACTATTTTGATTGTCAATACGTTTTCTTTTAATGCTAGGTAGGCGAGTCGAGCCCGCTAAATAGGGCGTCCCTAGACGAGTCGCGTTGAGCATTCTATCCCGCGGCTCGGAGAGGAACACCTTGGTGGTTCAGTGGGTAGACTAGCCTCTTTTTGAGGCCTGGAGGGTTACCTATCTTAATCCCGAATTTTAATATTCCGAATATCATAATCCCGAAAACGTTTGGCCATTTTTTCATAATCCCGTTTTTTCAAATTCCGAAGTTTTATTTGCCATATAATCACAACTCCGAATTTCATTTGCCCAATTATTCATTTGTACGACGTTTTATAATCCAGACGAACAAGTTCCAGACACACGAAATCTAAATGCACAAAATCCAGATGACCGTAATCCATATGCATGAATGCCCAAATTTAAAACACAATTTTTTGAAATGCATTTAATTGATAACCAGACAAACAATATCCAGATTTTTAAAACCAGCTAGCATCAGGCATGCAACATGCAGCAAGCATCAGGAATTTAGCATGCAGCAAGCATCAGGCATGCAACATGCAGCAAGCATCAAGCATTTAGCATGCAGCAAGCATCAGGCATGCAGCATGCATCAGGCATGCAGCATGCATCAGGCATGCAGCATGCAGCAAGCATCAGGCATTTACCATGCAGCAAGCATCAGGCATTTAGCATGCAGCAAGCATCAGGCATTTAGCATGCAGCAAACATCAGGCATTTAGCATGCAGCAAGCATCAGGCATTTAGCATGCAGCAAACATCAGACATTTACCATGCAGCAAGTATCAGGCATGCAGCATGCAGCAAGCATCGTTTCTGTCACAGCTCCGGCGCTGCGGGGCTCCAGCGGCCCCACACGAGCTTATCGTCGCAGATGGTTGTAACGCCCACCACCGCAGCTTCGGCTTGCTGGCCGGCTCAGCCGGCCAGCCTCAGCCGCGGCGGCGGCCATTGTAACCACCTGCTCCTCAGCTCGTGGGCCGCCTCGCCCCTCCGCGCCTACGCGGGCTTAAATAACACTCTAGGGGTAGGGCAAACAAGACTACGTGAAGTCGGATTTGCGGCAATTCATTTCTTTCACTAACTTTTTTGTGACAATTTTTGACTTTTCAAACCAATAATTTAAGGGTTAAACTGTTAATTTTTCCGTATAAAATTCCGTACAGGGATAAATAAAAAATAATAAAAAAACCTAACTTATCCGAATCAGATTGCACTGAGTCGGGGTGTTAACGATAATTTTAATAATTTCGACATTGAAATTTCTAAATTAATGTACCTTAATTTCTAAATTACTTACTGTACCTAATAAATGAATCATATAAATTTACTGAATTTTACTATACTTGTATATAGTTTAGCTGGAATACGATTGTATGGGAACCAAATAAAACGATTATGAATATTTGGTAAATGGTACGATGGGAAATAAAAAAAAATATTTTGAGAATCTGGTATAACTATATTTGGATTATGACAATATGGGAAACAAAAAAAAGCTATTTGAAAATTTGGTTTTAGTGCACCTGGTAATTGATTTATCTGGGAAATGAAAAACGGTATTATAGAAAGTTGTCATTCATTACATCTGTCTTTTAAAAGTTCTACCAACCGTTTTCGGGGTTTTAAGATTCGGGTAACAGAAATTCGATATTTCAATAGTGTGCAGAACAATGTACATAATATAGTAAATAGGTCATAGTATGTAAGTTATAGCTATTAAGTTCATAAATAAACATTTTTAAAACACACAGTAGGGCATTTAGTTTGTAAGCATTTTGTACTAGATTTCGTAAAATTAATTTCCTTTTCTTATTAAATTCTTATAAGATTCTTATTAGATATTGTATTAGATAGTAAATAAGCATAGTAGATTATATAAATAATCATTGTACATAGAAATAGAGGTACATGCAAAATTATTGTTAGGCCGCTGGTGGACGCATCGAGCGCGGTTAACTCAATGCGCCTATCATAGACGGCACGTGTAAGCTCCGCGGGCTATATAAACAGAGGGCCCAGATGTACCGTTACCTCAGTCGGCATACGTATTCGTAGAGAACACTACTCTACTCAATAAACTACTTTCAAGATTCTTCAAGATTATTATTTCCAATTAAAAGTATTCCTCTCTTGACGTTCTCGAACCTTCGCTGGGACTTCTCGACGGTGTGCCCCGCCTTGATCGCCGTGTCTGTTCCGCATCCGGCTTTCTCCCGACCTTGCTCAGCGCACCCACAGTATAGTTTCCGCCAGATAAAAAGTCTAGCGCTGGGTTAGGGTCGGGGCCAGTACGTTCAGTACATTTTGGTCCTTGCGAGCCGGATCAAGGAGCAGCACGGAGGAATCGTGTGGAACACCACGGGTGGAGCACCAGGGTCGTCCCGGGTTTGGCAAGGGAGCGTCAAGGGAGTGAGTCAGCAAATAGTCAGCAAGCTTGAAGAATCAAAATGCCGGTTACGAGGTCAGAAACCAGCAGAAAACCAGCAACACACGCCGTGGGTGCATCTGGACCTGAGGGGGCCGCGGAGCCGACCGCATCAGAGTTGTCCGCCTCAGACAGAACCACGACGGAAGAGACAGTGACCACCATTGAGCCACCGTCCGCTTCGGGGCCAACGCCGTGTCCCGAAGTGTTGCAACAGTTGCGGAGCCGAAAACCGCAAGCAGCATCCCGTCCAGCCACCGGTAAGAGGGGGGGAGGGAGTGTATCAGTGCGTTCGAAAGCAAGAACATTGAAGATAGCCAACGCAAAACAAGATCTACTTCAATTGAAGATAGAACTCGCAGCAGCAAGACTAGCAGCGTTAGAACAAACCGACAGTGAAGATGAAGACCTGGAAGACCAGGAACAGGTGTCTGCAGCAGCTGAAGAAAAGGTCGGTGAGTGGCTCAGCCGTCAAGAGCCACCACCACCCGCCGTCTTAGCCATCGCAGACACACCACATCAGGAGCCGAGTGGGACGACGCAAGCAGCGCTACCGCCGGTTCAACAGCAGCAACAGCAACAGAAAAACGACTACTCCGACCTAGCCGCAGCCATTTCACAGGCGGTCAGGTCGGCGCAGCGGCCGAAATTCATCGAGCTACCTAACTTCAGTGGGGCTCACCAGGAGTGGCTGCCGTTCAAGGCAGCATATAGAGAAACAGAAGATAGTTACACCGCCATAGAAAACCTCAACAGACTGCGAAGAAATCTCCGTGGAAAAGCAAGAGAAGCAGTAGAAAGTCTTCTCATCACGAATTCGCAGCCAGCCGAGATCATCCGTACACTCGAGTCAAGATTTGGGCGACCCGAAGCCATAGCAACCACAGAAATTGAAGTACTACGAAGCCTTCCGAAGTTAACAGAAAATCCGAGAGATATCTGCGTGCACTCTACGAAGATTACAAATGCGGTCGCAATACTGAAAAACCTAGATTGCATACATTACCTTTACAACCCAGAAGTCGCAAGATCCCTGGTTGAAAAGCTGACGCCGGTTTTGAAGTATCGCTACTACGACTACGCATCAACACAGCCAAGAGAGACACCAGACCTCGTGAAGTTCGAAAAATTCATGAAGAGAGAAGCCGACCTGTGCGGGCCGTACGCCCAACCAGAAAACGTAGTGCAACAACACACCGTGCAACAGAGGCGCCCCCAGCGAGTCAACACAGCAACTGAAGCCCAAACCAACAAAAAGTGCGTTATCTGCAGTGAACAGCAACACCCAACTTACAAGTGCGACAAATTCAAGAATGCAGACGTCGATGCAAGATGGGACATAGCAAAGGAAAAGGGGCTGTGCTTCAGGTGCTTGAGACATCGTGACAGACAACATACTTGCAGTGAGCGGCGGTGCGGTATCAACAACTGTAACAGGACTCACAACACCCTGTTACACTACAGAAAGAAGCCCACTGAAGAAACAGCGAACACGACTGAAGCTATCAACTCAGCGTGGACAGGTTCGAAAAAAGAAACATTTTTAAAGATCCTGCCGGTTCAACTAGCGGGGCCGACAGGGACAGTGAACACGTTCGCACTTATTGACGACGGTTCTACAGTTACTCTGCTCGACGACGCCGTGGCAAACAAGATCGGCGCGTCGGGACCTACAGATCCGCTCCGGGTGAAGACCATCAACAGTACCAGAACTACAGATCAACAGTCAAGAAGAGTCTCACTCGGCATCAGAGGAATCAACAGTACAGAAATAGAAGAGGTTCAAGCACGCACAGTCAAGAATCTCACAGTGTCATCTCAACGGGTGACTTACAAACAGCTAAGGGGTTGCAACCACCTCGAAGACATAGTAAACGACCTCACGTATGAAGAGGCAAGACCGAAGATCCTCATCGGGCAAGACAACTGGCGTCTCTTGCTCACCTCCGAAACCAGAACAGGCAAGCCGAACCAACCAGTGGCATCTTACACGCCACTGGGATGGGCTCTTCACGGCAGCAACGCGAGGACTTCGGGCAGGCGTCATGAACACATCTCGCACATATTTGAAGATGAAGCCGATCATCAACTCAACAGGATGGTCAAGCAGCACTTCGAGGTGGACAACCTACTTTCGAAACCGAAGACAGACCCAGAACAAGCTTTTCGTGTCCAACAGCAACATACAGTCCACAAGCCCGACAGAAGACACAAGACAGCGCTGTTACAGAAACAAGAAGAGGTTTCACTGTCGAACAACTACGACAACTCGTTGAGAAGACTACAGAACATAGAGAAGAAGCTCGACCCTGATCCAGCCTTCAAAGAAGAATACACAGAACAGATGGACGCCCAATTATCCAGAGGGTATGCAGAGCTGGCGCCATCTAACAACACAGATTCTCGCTCGTACAAGCCGTACGTAGCGCATCGCCTAGCAGCTATCGAAGACAGCACAACAGTGAACGAGTGGCGGTGGGTCCCGACGAAGTTAAACGTCGCGGACGACGCCACCCGAGACGTACCTACAGACTTCAGTAAGCAGCATCGATGGTATAGAGGGCCAGACTTCCTATACCTACCGGAAGAGTCATGGCCGGCAGACACATCGAAGACAGAAAAAACTGAAGACACAGAAGAGAAGATACATCACATCAACTCACAGAAGAAAGAAAAGTTGTCAGACGCGCTACCCGAGGTCTCCCGCTTCTCTAGCTGGGATAGACTCCGGTACGCTACAGCCAGAGTCCTGCTCTTCATACAGCTGTGTAAGAAGAGAACTGAAAACGTGAACTATCGTCGGACTCAGAAAAACAAGATAGCAGACCCAGACTGGCGTAAGACAAACAAGAAAACAGTGAAGCCACCTCCCGCACAGCTGAGTAAGTCGGTCGCTGACCCCTACTTACCTATCACCGCCGAGCTACTGCGCGCAGCTGAAGACCTACTCATGCGAGCAGCGCAACAAGACTCATTCGCCGCCGAGATAGAAGATCTGCAACGAGGGAGAGCTGTACAGAAAGAAAGTCGTCTACACCAGCTGAGTGTCATCACAGTCAACAGTGTACTACGGGTAAGAAGCCGTATACAAGCCGCCAGAGACGTCTCCGAAGACTTCAAGTCGCCAATCATAGTGGATGGCGATCACCCGACGGTCAAGCTGTGGATCAAGCACACTCACGAGAAATTGCATCACTCGGGAGTCGAAGCCACGATCAACGAGTGCAGACAACACTACTGGGTCGTACGCCTACGCCCGGTAACCCGTTCGCTACTACGACAGTGTCTGCATTGCCGCATCCGTACGCAAGTGCCGCCGTACCCGAGGACAGGTGATCTGCCGGAGTGTCGCTTAGCTCACCATAAGCGACCCTTCACACACACCGGGGTCGACTACTTCGGGCCTCTCACCGTGACAGTTGGGCGTA
Source organism: Eilema depressum (assembly GCA_914767945.1). Lineage (NCBI taxonomy): Eukaryota > Metazoa > Arthropoda > Insecta > Lepidoptera > Erebidae > Eilema > Eilema depressum. The sequence goes on from OU612031.1 coordinate 15,266,283, forward strand.
CCAATCAGAAAAGGTACGTCGCGATCTTCACCTGCCTAACGACGCGCGCCATTCATCTAGAGATAGCAAACTCTCTCAGCACCGACTCAGCCATCTCCGCTCTACGACGGATGATGGCAAGAAGAGGATGTCCTGAAGAAATCTGGTCTGACAACGGGACCAATCTGCGAGGCGCCGACCGCGAGTTACGACAGGCGATCGACACAGCGACAGCACAGGAAGCAGCCAAGAAGAAGACTTCGTGGCGCTTCATCCCTCCCGGTGCTCCCTTCATGGGTGGAGCCTGGGAACGAATGGTGCGATCAGTGAAAACAGCACTGGCCGCCACACTGCACGAGCGACGACCCTCCGAGGAAGTCTTGGCCACCTTGCTAGCAGAGGTGGAGTATACCGTCAACAGTCGCCCACTGACGCATGTGTCAGTGACCCCGGAGGATCCCGAATCACTAACCCCCAACCACTTCTTGTTGGGCGGACCTGGTGGTGTACAGCAGCCGGGCGTCTTCGACGAAAAGGATGGCGCCTCAAAATCCAGTTGGCGAGCAGCACAGCGCCTGGCCGACCTCTTCTGGGCCAGGTGGCTCCGAGAGTACCTGCCGGAGCTTCAGCATCGACGAGTGCCAGATGGACGCGGACCCACAATAGACCTACACGACTTGGTCTTGCTGGTGGATCCCAACGCGCCCCGCAACATGTGGCTACGAGGACGAGTCATCGCTACATTCCCCGGGCCAGACGGCGTGACCAGGACCGTCGATCTCCAGACAAAAGGCGGAGTGCTGCGACGGCCTGTAAGAAAACTCATCGTGCTGCTATCCGGAGCTTCGAGTTCTGCACCGAAGGAAGTGCGACTGCGTCCCACGGGGGGAGAATGTGCAGAACAATGTACATAATATAGTAAATAGGTCATAGTATGTAAGTTATAGCTATTAAGTTCATAAATAAACATTTTTAAAACACACAGTAGGGCATTTAGTTTGTAAGCATTTTGTACTAGATTTCGTAAAATTAATTTCCTTTTCTTATTAAATTCTTATAAGATTCTTATTAGATATTGTATTAGATAGTAAATAAGCATAGTAGATTATATAAATAATCATTGTACATAGAAATAGAGGTACATGCAAAATTATTGTTAGGCCGCTGGTGGACGCATCGAGCGCGGTTAACTCAATGCGCCTATCATAGACGGCACGTGTAAGCTCCGCGGGCTATATAAACAGAGGGCCCAGATGTACCGTTACCTCAGTCGGCATACGTATTCGTAGAGAACACTACTCTACTCAATAAACTACTTTCAAGATTCTTCAAGATTATTATTTCCAATTAAAAGTATTCCTCTCTTGACGTTCTCGAACCTTCGCTGGGACTTCTCGACGGTGTGCCCCGCCTTGATCGCCGTGTCTGTTCCGCATCCGGCTTTCTCCCGACCTTGCTCAGCGCACCCACAGTATAGTTTCCGCCAGATAAAAAGTCTAGCGCTGGGTTAGGGTCGGGGCCAGTACGTTCAGTACAAATAGGTTACCGGCCTGGAGTCCCACACGAAGCGAGCCCCTGCCCCCGCGGGGGGTGAGCGAAATGTGTAAATGCATTCCCCACGTAAAAAAAAATAGAAAAAAGGTGGACAGATTCATATATAAGCCGGTCATTATTCGGCTTAAAACGCATGCAAATACACCTACGTGGTACCTACACGCATTCTTATAATAGAGTTCAAACACGTTTTTACATAGGTAGTTGACATGAATAGGTATAATTGTTTAGAAGTATGAAGTCATCTTTTTAATTTAATAATATGCTACACGTGGGTGTACTGCGGTTTGATTCATCTTAATAATCGCAGTAACTGTGGACGTCACAGTACCCGTTGGATGAATTGCTAAATTCTAAATATGATTTAATAAATTATGAAGTATGACAAGTATATTCCTTTGTAGGATCAGCGTTCGGTCAAGGGTGGTACTAGGAAAGAGAGTGTCATTAGGATTATGACGTCATTTGCTTCGTTTATTGACCGTGGTTCGATCGCAGAGTTCTACTGATCGATGGAATAATGATCTAAATACTTGGCGTAGCAGTAGAGCGTTTGACTGCTAAGTCGTATATATGCCGCATTCTACAACCCATAACATTATAAGTAGTTGTTAAGCTATGTTTACTTTTGGTCTAGATAGTGTTGTGTAGAATATCCTAGAGAGTATTTAGGTATTTATTTATTGTAGATAACCTCCGGTGAGCAGTTCATAGCCATACCGCGAGCCCAGCCAAGCGCGCCCTGTATAGGTTGCGCATCTATCGTGAACCCACAGGCGCAAGGAGTCCAAGATCTCGCGTCCTTGGGCGTCAGGCATCTAGACATTCACGAGCCGAATGTGAAGCACACTCTCGATTCTGTTATAGAAGTGGAGAGACAAGTTCAAGTAAGTGATGCTAATCTTATCAATACATACCAATTGCTTTATTTAAAGCTTCATTTGAATTAGGGATGAAGAGCTTCTATGTGAAACGAAAATTAACGAAAAAATAAATATTTGGATGTACAATTAAATTTATCCTAAGTTATACCTACAATATAAGTAGGTACTCGTATAAGTTTACCAAAGTTAATTGTATTTTCGTTTGCAGGTCATAAACGGCGTTAGGTATATTTTAACACTGTCCATTCTTTTTGATTATTGTACCGAATCGAACACTGAATCTTGTGTTACTACAAAAACATGCAAGGTATCAATATTGGTTAAGCCATGGAGGACTTTACCCAGTGGCGCTAAATATAGAGCAATTCTGTCCAATAATTGTACAGAGCAATGGCTGTTTGGTGATGATGGGGAAGTCTTACCGGAGCCTACAGCTAGTCAAGACAGTAACAAAAAAGATGAACATACTTCTGGCGATGATGAGATACAAGTTAAGAGGCATGAAGACGTCCAATCTCAACCAAATGCAGAGAAAACATTAACACCTGACGAAATAAAAGCATTAGAGGAGCAAATACTCCCCTTAGATCCTGTTCATGACTCGTCTAACCATAAAGCAGATACTCCGTCGTCTGAGAATATCGAAGCGGATAAAGATCACGTCATTAAAGTTAATACAACTCAGCAACATAGTGGAAATTCTCTTCCACCGAATGAATCTAGTAAACATGAACATGAAACAAGCACTTTGAGTGAAGATAAAAAAAAAGCTATTGATGAAATGTTGGATTTTTTAAAGTTTTCAGGTTATAGGCCACAAAATCGCCCTCAGCCTGTTGATAGTGTATCAAGACACAAGAGAAGCTATGATTACGATTTACAACTACTTTCTCTTACAGACGATTATCGTGACATAAAACGAAGTATTGAAAATGCTAAATATATATACGAAATGGCTCAAGCTACGGTGGATTATTTAAATGAAATGGATATTGAGGTGAAAAATAGAGCTATAAAAAATGTTATCAAAGCTGAAGAAGAAGAAGAAAATGAAAAGCATTTTGTATACCTTCAAGTGCAGGTTGTAATACCATGCGACACAGCTAGCTGTGACTCTAAACAAATTCAAACTAAGATTTGTAACGGTGTTGTTGATAGTACAGACAAGAAATCGCCTCAAGTTTTGTATACTTTTTGCTATGCTGATAATAAAGAGGTGGAGACATTGGATAAAGCTAAAGAAATTGCATTTGATGATCCAGTACTACTACGCCTTTCGAAAGAGGTATTAAAAAAAATGGAATTTGATTCTACCGACTCGCACGCCATGAAAATTCAAAAAATAGTATCTGCTAACACGCGCGTAGCTTCAGGTAGATTGACTAAAATTACTATGGTTGTTGATTATATAGACTGCAGCAAGAGCGTTCCTTTAGTTTTAAGAAAAAAATGCTCTGCTCTTCAAAAGTTGGGGTCTAAAATTTGTGAAGTTTTGGTTCATGAAAGGCAATGGCTGAAAGAGAAAAAGATCACGTACACCTGCACTGAACGACCCATGGATATGATAATAACCAAAAACAAGCAACACAAAAATATTACTGTAGATGATCCTAAAATAGCGGCAATTTTGCAAGATGCTTTACAGTACTTAGAGACACAATCTAGTAAAAAAAATAAACAACAAATTATTAACGTCAGTAAAATTTCTACTCAAGTTTTAGCTGGGTTCTTAATTAAAATAGAGTTTACAGTTGGTTATACGAATTGCAGTAATAATGGTTCAACGTCACAATCAAACAAATGTGTATTGCTGAAAAATGAACGTCTTCGTAGTTGCAGAGCACAAGTTTGGGATAGATCGTGGATCGTTGATGGCAGACAGATCGAGGTAGTATGTGATGAAATCGACAATCACAGGTCGAAAAGAGAAATACTAGGCGGTGTGATGGAACAGAATCCCGATGATACGACGTACAGGCAATTAGCAGAGGAATCATTACAGAAATATGTTTCAAACAGTGGTGATAAGAAGCCGCATACATTACTTAGAATAGAAAAGGTAACCACTCAGGTAGTAGCGGGTTCTCTGACTAAAATCGACTTTTCGGCTATACTGAATGATAATCCCCAGGGCGAAGTTAAAAAATGTCATTCATCGATCTGGGAGCGTCATTGGCTCAATGAAAAAGAAGTTACTGTGTCTTGCGACATCGATAAGGACAGGTCAAAAAGAGGAATACGGGGCGGTGTGATAGAACAGAATCCCGATGATCCGACTTACATGCAATTAGCAGAGGAATCATTACAGAAATATGTCTCAAACAGTGGTGATAAGAAGCCGCATAAATTACTTAGAATAGAAAAGGTAACCACTCAAGTAGTAGCGGGTTCTCTGACTAAAATCGACTTTTCGGCTATACTGAATGATAAGCCCCAGGGCGAAGTTAAAAAATGTCATTCAGCGATCTGGGAGCGTCCTTGGCTCAATGAAAAAGAAGTTACTGTGACTTGCGACATCGATAAAGACAGGTCAAAAAGAGGAATACCGGGCGGTGTGATAGAACAGAATCCCGATGATCCGACTTACATGCAATTAGCAGAGGAATCATTACAGAAATATGTCTCAAACAGTGGTGATAAGAAGCCGCATAAATTACTTAGAATAGAAAAGGTAACCACTCAAGTAGTAGCGGGTTCTCTGACTAAAATCGACTTTTTGACTATACTGAATGATAATCCCCAGGGCGAAGTTAAAAAATGTCATTCAGCGATCTGGGAGCGTCCTTGGCTCAATGAAAAAGAAGTTACTGTGACTTGCGACATCGATAAAGACAGGTCAAAAAGAGGAATACCGGGCGGTGCGATAGAACAGAATCCCGATGATCCGACTTACATGCAATTAGCAGAGGAATCATTACAGAAATATGTCTCAACCAGTGGTGATAAGAAGCCGCATACATTACTTAGAATAGAAAAGGTAACCACTCAAGTAGTAGCGGGTTCTCTGACTAAAATCGACTTTTTGGCTATACTGAATGATAATCCCCAGGGCGAAGTTAAAAAATGTCATTCATCGATCTGGGAGCGTCCTTGGCTCAATGAAAAAGAAGTTACTGTGACTTGCGACATCGATAAAGACAGGTCAAAAAGAGGAATACCGGGCGGTGCGATAGAACAGAATCCCGATGATCCGACTTACATGCAATTAGCAGAGGAATCATTACAGAAATATGTCTCAAACAGTGGTGATAAGAAGCCGCATAAATTACTTAGAATAGAAAAGGTAACCACTCAAGTAGTAGCGGGTTCTCTGACTAAAATCGACTTTTTGGCTACATTGAATGATAATCCCCAGGGCGAAGTTAAAAAATGTCATTCATCGATCTGGGAGCGTCCTTGGCTCAGTGAAAAAGAAGTTACTGTGACTTGCGACATCGATAAAGACAGGTCAAAAAGAGGAATACCGGGCGGTGCGATAGAACAGAATCCCGATGATCCGACTTACATGCAATTAGCAGAGGAATCATTACAGAAATATGTCTCAAACAGTGGTGATAAGAAGCCGCATAAATTACTTAGAATAGAAAAGGTAACCACTCAAGTAGTAGCGGGTTCTCTGACTAAAATCGACTTTTTGGCTACATTGAATGATAATCCCCAGGGCGAAGTTAAAAAATGTCATTCATCGATCTGGGAGCGTCCTTGGCTCAATGAAAAAGAAGTTACTGTGACTTGCGACATCGATAAAGACAGGTCAAAAAGAGGAATACCGGGCGGTGCGATGGAACAGAATCCCGATGATCCGACTTACATGCAATTAGCAGAGGAATCATTACAGAAATATGTCTCAACCAGTGGTGATAAGAAGCCGCATAAATTACTTAGAATAGAAAAGGTAACCACTCAAGTAGTAGCGGGTTCTCTGACTAAAATCGACTTTTTGGCTACATTGAATGATAAGCCCCAGGGCGAAGTTAAAAAATGTCATTCATCGATCTGGGAGCGTCCTTGGCTCAATGAAAAAGAAGTTACTGTGACTTGCGACATCGATGAAGACAGGTCAAAAAGAGGAATACCGGGCAGTGCGATGGAACAGAATCCCGATGATTCGACTTACAGGCAATTAGCAGAGGAATCATTACAGAAATATGTTTCAAGCAGTGGTGATAACAAGCCGCATACATTACTTAGAATAGAAAAGGTAACCACTCAAGTAGTAGCGGGTTCTCTGACTAAAATCGACTTTTTGGCTATACTGAATGATAATCCCCAGGGCGAAGTTAAAAAATGTCATTCATCGATCTGGGAGCGTCCTTGGCTCAATAAAAAAGAAGTTACTGTGACTTGCGACATCGATAAAGACAGGTCAAAAAGAGGAATACCGGGCGGTGCGATAGAACAGAATCCCGATGATCCGACTTACAGGCAATTAGCAGAGGAATCATTACAAAAATATGTTTCAGACCGTGGTGATATGAAGCCGCACACATTACTTAGAATAGAAACTATAACCACTCAAGTAGTAGAAGGTACTCTGACTATAATCGATTTTGTGGCTGCACCGATGGAAAATTCACAGGATATCATTAAAAGATGTCACTCAGCTATTTGGGAACGGCCGTGGCTCAAAGAAAAAAAAATTACTGTGACTTGCGAAATCGACGATCACATGACAAAGAGAGAGCTTCTAGGTGGCGGGATGAAACAAGATGAGAATCCCATAAGAAAAAGTATAAACATTGGTAGTTTGATAGAACAAGATCCTAGTGAGCCCCAGTATTTACATTTAGCCAATGAATCTTTGCAAAAATTCCTTGTCGACAGTTGTAATAAAGAGCCACACAAAGTAGCCAATGAATCTTTGCAAAAGTTCCTTGTTGACAGTTGTAATAAAGAGCTACACAAAGTAGCCAAAGTAGTGAAAGTTACAACACAAATCGTTTCTGGAAAACTTACTAGACTGGAGTTTATTGTATTACCAAAAAATACGTCCAAGAGTGATATTTTTAAATGTTATGCTGAAGTATGGGAACGGCCATGGACTGAAGAGAAAGATATAAAAATTTCATGCGAACACTTTTTTATGAATATAGAAATCCCTAAAAATACATCGTATATACAATGGGCGGATGAGTCTTTACTAAAGTATCTGTCTGATACTCGCAACCATCATTCGTACAAAGTAGTTCAAATAGAACAGGCTTTATTACGAGGTTTCTTGACCAAGATTATCTTCGTCGCTAGCTCGACTGAAAAACCTAATGATTCATTAAAGTGTGTGTCTGAAATATTTAATGCACCTTGGTTGACAGTAAAGATGATAAGTGTTATTTGTGAAAGTGGCATCTCAACTGACAGAGAGAAGTGGGATTTTATGGATGGAAGTAATAACAAGAATCATCTATATTATACTAATAAGAAAATTGAAGAAGAACAAGATGTAACAAAGCCTGAATTTAATTTTTTGGCTTTGCAGACTCTTCGTAAATACTCAAAGAGAATCGGAACCCTCCATAAACTTCTTGCTGTAAACCAAGTTACTAAAGTCAGTGCATCACAAGATATAGCATACCATATTAAATACATTGCCAACCCTACGGAATGTCTTTCTAATGTTTCTAACATGCGGGCATTAACGTGTCAAATAATAAGCAACACCACTCTTCACTGTAAGGCTAAAATATGGGAACAGCGACAGCTTCCAGAAAAAAAGATGCACGTAAAATGTGTAGTGCCTGAAGATTACTTGGATCTTTTAGAATCAGAAGAGGAAGAGAAAGCCCCTGATACAAATAATCAGTCAACAGAAACAGAATTTTCTCAAAAAGCACAGAAATCCAAAGCCCATCAATTAGCTGAAGAAGCATTAGAGCAATATTTGTCTATTACACATGCTAAACACGTTCATAGAATAATTGCAATTCACAGTCATTATGAATATTTGGCTGACGAGATAATCGAATTTGCCATATCACCAACAAAATGTTTAATAAATAATTTTAAGGATTCCATAGATAACTGCTCGTTCATACAGCCTAGAGTTATTCATAATTGTAAAGCAAAAGCTAAGGGACGTGTATTGCTCAGGTCAGATAACGGTATAAAAGTCACTTGTCGAAAACTACAAATGTCTAAGGAAAAAGCTAATAATCGGGTAAAGCGACAAATAAATACTGAACACATGGATGATGCTGATAATGAAATAGAAGAAGAGACTATGTATTACTACGCAAAGAGCGCTGTCAGTCAAATCAATTCGAGTCCACAAAATAGTAATATGTTCAAGCTGGTTACTATTCATGCAGTTAAAAGTAGTATACAAATGAAAACGATAGTAGTTAAAATGTACATCGAAGTAGCAGAAACATATTGCGTAAGGTACCAAACTGGTGTTAATCTTGAAAATTGTGAGGAAATGGAAGGTCTCAATCACAAATTATGTTTAGCCAGAATATATCCCGCGCCTTCGGATGAATTGGTGATTAGACATGTGCATGTAGTTTGTGATGATGATGAAAGAGAATTTAACGCCCTTACTGGACTGCATGTATTCGAACTTCTTAGACTCTCTATAGAAGAGCTTGAACGAAAACCTGAGACTCATTTTAAGTTGGTTCATCAAGGCGAACCGCAATTAATTCCCACTCTAGAAGCTAAAAATCCCCTGAAATTAAATTTTATCATTTCATTCACAAATTGCTCTAAAACCGTAGATCTAGATAAAAATCCCTATCAGTGCTATCTTGATAATTCTTTGCCGTCAAAATCTTGTTCATCCTATATCTGGTTGGAGACAGCGACTAGAACAATTAAATATATTAATGTCGACTGTAATAGTGATACTTCTCGTCCAAAGAGATCATCATTGAATGCTGCTAATCTTACTACCGATAGTACGGATATTAAAGACCTCGTTGATGCGGCGTTAGCAAAGCTTGAAATGTCATCATTACATAGATACAAACAGAGAGTCCTTCACATAAATAGTTACTCTAGTAAAATAACTACTGGAAAAGTAACGACTATTGATTTTGACGTGGCTTACACGTCGTGTATAAAATATGAATGGGTTAGGAACTTAACTGATTGTGAAATCATTGATCATTTGCCAAGAAGGCACTGCGTTGCTCAAATATGGGAAAGACTTTGGATACATAACGGACAAAATATTAATGTAACTTGCGAAGATGATGAAACGCCCTTAGAAGCTCACATTGAATTTGAGAGTGCTGAAATGGCAAGTCAATTAGCACAACAAGCTCTAAAACATATTGAGGCAAAATATCCACACCCACAAAAACAGAAAATTGTAAGAATATTTTCATTGGAAAAGCAACTAATTGCTGGTATCCACTATAAAATGAAAGTAGAAGTTGGTTTCACGCACTGCCTAGCTTTAAGTGCTCAAACTAACTGCACACTGGATGACGAGGTAAATATGAATAGGTTTTGTCGAGTAAATGTGTGGTTGCGACCGTGGACCGACCACCCCCCTAATTTCCGAGTATCCTGCGATTTTCAGGAAAGTGTCACTTCTGAATTATATCACAATATACAAGCTGAACATTTGTTCTATGATTTTGTAACTACTTACAACCCTAGTTATGTAAATGATCACGCTGAATTTGCACACAGATTTGAAATATTCAAAGCGAATATTAAAAAGATTCATGAGCTCAACGTACATGAGAAGGGTACAGCTACGTACGGTGTAACTCACTTTACCGATTTGACTAATAAAGAGTTTAGTTCTCGATATGCGGGCTTGAACACAAAGTTGCGAAATAATAACCAGATACCTATGAAAAAAGCTGATGTACCTGACATTAATTTACCAGCGAACTTTGACTGGAGAGAGTTCGACGCTGTCACGGATGTGAAGGACCAAGGCTCGTGCGGTAGCAGTTGGGCCTTTAGTGTTACAGGTGAGGTGCTCATAATGTTTTATGTATTTTCTGCCTAATGCTACGTTTACATACTCGCGGCAGAGCGAGGGAAGTGGCGAGAGAAGTGGGCAGAGACGTGGTGTGAATGGTATATTCATCATGCCGCGAGTACTGCCGCGTATGGTTCGCAAATACTAGCGCGATGAACTATACGAGACCGCTAGATGGCGCTAAGCTAAATAAAACACGACTTTCATTATTGCTCCTCGAATATTAACTTTTAAAAATATTTACATCGATCTACGGAAAGTGTATAGTAGTTGAACGTGATAGTTTTTATTAATAATCTATTTAATTAATTCGCTATGCTGTAAAAGCTTATTGCGTACACTGCTACAGCGTTGTCCTCCATACGTTTACGTCCGTCTCCGTTGCAGGGCGAATACTGTAATGCGGACCAACGCGATGATGGGAGTGTGTGAATGCTAGGGCATTAATCGCGCGAATATTTCTGGCAACACGATGAGCAATGCGAGCGGCAGTATGTAAACGCGGGGTAATATGCAGTTCGCCTATTCGTCTCTTTGCTGTCTCGTTTGCCAAAGAGAGAAATTAATTTATTATCGTTCTAATTCCTCCCTGAATGGGAGGAATTAGAACGATAATAATTATATAAATTAGTTATTTATCTTTGCACTAATATTTTTGCTATTGTGATACAGGTAATATCGAGGGTCAGTGGAGAATGCAGTCAGGAGAGCTAGTGCCGCTCTCAGAGCAACAGCTTTTGGACTGTGATGGTTTAAATAAGGGCTGTGGCGGTGGACTGCCTGAAAATGCGTACAGGTAATTAATACATTTTCTGTCTATCTTCACGTCTACAACTTGATATCTCATTTTGAGATCCGATTCTCAGCACTCCATGGATTCACCGTGCGGTCGCCGGGTCCATAACGTGATACAGAGAGGAACACCGTGACGGCGACTGGGACTTGCGACCCAGATGTAGGTTTAGGGTGGCCACCTTGTGATGCATCAGCGCTCACCTCCACCGTCAGTAGTGTTCTCCCCCCTACCTATCCAAATTTGGTAAGATCCTATCAATGCCGCTTTTGATATTCGATTTAGTAAAGAGCTTACTGAAGCTCTTGGCAATCCGAGGTCTTTAAGTAAGTTGTACAGGGATTTAGCTGGAATTCCCCTTGCTCCTACTTCTACGGCGTAGAGTTTAACCACGTAGCCGTTTTTGGTTAACTCGTTAGTCAAGTCAAAGTATTTGTTTGTCTTTATAGCGTGGTCTTTAGGTATATTAGTTTCCCACGGTACTGTGAGTTCTACAAGCACTGCACGCCTATACGATCGTGAAAAAAGGAATATGTCGGGTCTGGATGATGAGGCACAGATATCCTCCGGTATTTTATAGTGCTTCTCATACCTATCTACGAGTATTGTCCAGTCAACGGCAGCTATCATTAAATTTTGAATTTGTAAACGTAGACATTTCAAAGTTTAAGAACATTTCCTTTTTATGTGTAAACACAAAATAATTGCGTGCATTTTTTTCCGCTTGTTTATATAAACATCTGAAAAATTTCTTCGTGTGTGTGAACAATTTATTAGTAAACGAATCACTGGAATGCTGGCAGCTATTAACAGTTTTGATAATAGTACATTATGGTACAAGTGAGCAACGTTGGTGATTACCGCCGAGGCACCATTGAGACCCGAGCCGCCAGGCGAGGGTCTTAAGACAGCCGAGGACGGTAATCATCATGCTCACACGTGCCATACGACGTTTTACAACACACTTGCGAATAAAATAATACTACAAATACTAAATAAACAATACTACAAATTAATTAGTTTTCCTATGCGCGCGCATTTAACAATGGCGGTCGACCATTTAAAAAAAAAAGAGGTTTGAACTTAACTTTTTTTTACTCTGTTTTTTTTTTCTGTACTTAGAGAAAAAAAAAAGTTAAATTTGAGCGAAAATTTTGTTTATTACACAAGTATTACAAGTTGAAATTATTTATTTAAATACGAAAATGCATCAAATGACCATACAATAGGCGTATTAATTTATTCGTACTATTAAACACGTTATTTTTTGTATCAAAACTTTTTTAAGAACATAGACAATTATAGACACTTCCTATAAAATTTAAAAAAGAATCTATAACTCACTTTTGTGAATAATAGCAATGAAAAAGTCACAGTTTTATAATAGGTGTCATTCCGTGCTTAATTGCGGTAAAATAATATCACTTTTATGAGCAGGTGTGTTGTAAAAGTTCTTTACGATGCAATCATTGCGAAACTAGTTTAATTAAGAACGACAGACGTTGACGGTTTAGTTCGTTTCATGACAGGCTACTGAGACTATTATACTATATTATGCAGCTTAAGTAATACTTATAGATCCTGGAACTGTAGGAGGATATTAACACTTTGCTGCACCATTTAAATCTAGACGGAATTGTTTGTACTTTATGAGGGCAGGAGTGGTTGATTACAAGATTTTGCTGAGGTGGTTGTAATCCGGAGTGCAGAATGTGCCAAAACGCATTACGGTTCGATTTACTTACTTTTGAAAGTGCCCAAAGATTCGCAAAATCCTAGTAAAAACTTCCATTAAAAAGGTCTCCAACGCTCCTATACGCTCTGATGTTAGGTTCTTAGCATAATGGCCCTTCATCATCGTTTTTATACTTCTGCATTGAGTCCAGTTGCATCCGAGACTTTTAGCTCGGAGCTAGAGTTCCGCAAGTATCAAGATTTGACTAATTTGGTCGATGATAATGCATAGTAGTAGAGTAGGTAACATTGTGATTGCGTGACCGAACCGCAGATTATGTTATCTCCCAATACCGAAATAGGTATCTTCGTCAGATACTCGTCTGTCGTGCAGGTGCACGAGCACTGCTAAGCTGCAGTTAAAGTTGGATTAGGCCCAAGCTCAAAAGATCTAGTTGGGGCCAACTGCAACTTACCACCCAACAATTCAATTTTTCAGGACAATTGAACAGCAAGGCGGTTTGGAGACAGAATTGAATTACCCTTACGAGGGGGAAGTCGACAAGTGTCTCTTCAACAAGACCCTGGCAAAGGCGAAGATCAGCGGTGGCGTTAACATCACTTCCAACGAGACGGGCATGGCGCTATGGCTAGTGCAGAACGGACCCATTTCTATTGGTAAGCATAACTTTTAACGTAGATATTTTTTTGGATGTTTTGGTGCCTTGCCAAGGTCTAAGAGGCCCAAGCTGAGCTGACCTGCTTTGACCTAGAATTATTTAGAATTATTTTATTAGAATTAGAATTTTGTAATTGAGTGTGTCTTTTATGGGAGCGAGAACGGTCAGATTTCCCAACCCCGAGAAAATCCTGCGCCAGAGTCGTTAATCGATCAGCGGGTGTACCGGTACAAGTATATTGGCTTGACCTCAAAGGTCTTAGTGGGGCTGGTACACCCACAATATTTAATTGCAAGTCTAGTTGAGATGTTACAAAATATTGCCGAGTCCTCCACATTCCATCTTTAGGCAGTTACGAGTATATGTAAATAAAGTAATAAAAATTATTACATATTAAAACTCAAGTTATTAGACTGTTATTACACATTGCATAATCGTATTTACAATGCCATAATCATTATGTAGAAGTCAAGGCTTTGACACTGATATATTAATACCCGAATGCGACCCGATGATTTTGACCGGCTGTTTTTCTATTAGTAGATAGGCATATTAATCTAGTAGCTGTTACTCGCGACTATCGCCGAAATATGGTTTTATTTTTCTTGTCAAAGAGAAATGTTTGAGAGCGAGTGGATGTTGGGAAGTATCGCTAAAAACCGTTTCAAAAATTTGCCGCTACGTGGTTTGCCAAATTACAGTTATACGCTCGCAAGTGAATGATTGATAAATCTCACACTAGGCACACTGGCAATGGTAACGTGCGAACGAATGTAACTTGTACTTTGACGGTAAAGCCTAAAATTATAGGGCATTTTTTGCAGTGTCTTTGGTGCCACTTCCTCTTTTGTACGTATCACACACTTTTATAGTATCTGAGTAATCAATTATTACATTACATATATGCACTAATATGTTCGTAAACGTTAGTAACAGTCAGTTTGTAACACCCAGCCATAGTTATTACAGTAGTTTATTAAAAACTTATGTGTTTTCAGGTATTAATGTGAACGCGATGCAGTTCTACGTGAATGGCATTTCCCACCCGTGGAACTCTTATTGTGACCCTGAGAAACTGGATCACGCCGCTCTCATCGTAGGGTACGGTGTTAAAGGTGAGAAATATGCAATTATCATCATCATCCAAGCGCTAATCCCGGTCGCATTCAAAGTTTGAACTTTGGTGCCTGTAGTTCGTTCCTGTGATCCCTTTTTTTTTTCATGTAAAAATCTTCACAGTTCCTTCAGTCGCCCAGCGGGTGATAGTTTTGTCGCGTATGTAACGTCTAAAAGAAGCATCCGTTGCCTACACGGATGCTTCTTCCACCTACCAGAATTCGGTCTCACGCTCAGAGTCACTGAGAGCCGCTACTAAAGGCCACTTCTCGATATTAAATATTCCCTGAAATTGCAGTCCTTAACACCGGAAAGGCCTTTTTAAACTTTTGCGGGATTTCTGGAGGTCCGAGGTGAGATTTTCCTCTATCACAAACTCGGACCCAAAGAGTGGATTCTTCGACACAAAGGGAGGATCTTCCGACCAGGCAGGTTGATCACGACCCACCGTGTGAACTTCACTATCACGAAGATGATGTTCTGTTAGTAGTATCGAAGTAGTTCAGCTAACTGTCACTAGATAGCGCTAGTCACATGTCGTATAGCCACAATCTTATAACCCAAGACTTCAGATGGAGCAATTTAACGAGGCTCATAGTTCGTATTATTTATATTTGCTTCGAATATTTTCAGAATATCAGGCATTCAACAAAAAGATCACGTACTGGCTTGTGAAGAACTCTTGGGGTACGTCGTGGGGTGAGCAGGGGTACTACCGCGTGCACCGAGGCACCGGCACCTGCGGCGTCAACCGGATGGCGACTAGCGCGTTCATACCTAGCATGTAAGGTCATACCCTACCCAGTATCGTGGATAAGAGGCTGTCAATTAATCGGAAAAATCAAGAAATATCACTAGGGGCGAGGTAGGGGTATAGCAAGATATCACGTGTATTTATTTTTCCTTATAACGCGCGATTTTTAGCTTTTTATCACGGTGATTAATTTTCTAGCATTAAAAAATACACCAGATTTTGGGTACCTAGGCTGAGAGGTCTAAAACCTCACCACGTTTCACAATGTGGGGGGTTAAAATTTGTAAAAAAAACATCACGAGATTAATGGACAGTGTCTAAGTTCATACTTAGCATGTAGGGTCAAACCGTACCTAGTATCGTTGATAAGTTCATACCTAGCAAGTAAGGCGAGACCCTACCTAGTGTCGTTGATAAGTAAACGGTAGTCGATAGTGTCGTTGTATCTACTTATCTAGTTCTAAACGGAGTGTATAAGGATGAATATTAATGTTTCTTTATATCAATCTGTACAAAAGATCTGACCTAAAGGATGGTATAATCCTACGTTCATTCCTACGTATCGTGTATGTGTGATTCTTATGAATTTTTAAAAATAACAGTTGAAAATTGTGCCGATTCGTTTGTCATGCAAAAAAATGCAACAAATACTAAAAAATGTTTTCGTATTTTTTGCAATTTCTTGCATTGCAATTTTAATCCGATGCCAAATAGAATGAGGTTTTGAAATTCAAA
Organism: Eilema depressum; assembly: GCA_914767945.1. Classification (NCBI taxonomy): domain Eukaryota; kingdom Metazoa; phylum Arthropoda; class Insecta; order Lepidoptera; family Erebidae; genus Eilema; species Eilema depressum. Next base: position 15,282,388 of record OU612031.1, read on the forward strand.
GAGCTAGTCTAATTTAGTGAGATGTGCAATAGAATCGGTACAATATTATCGACTATTTTCTATTTCTTTTTCGTTTACGTCGTTTTGACAAAACAATATTGTAGCAATTTTAGTGTAGTTTAGAGAGTATTGTAAAAGTAGAATCGTACCCTTATTTGTAGTTGTGTCAGTTTCTTTCGCTTGTACACTGTGATGAACGAAGAAATATGTGCCTATTAAGATAAAATGTCTATATACAGGGCGTCCCACGGCAATGCCACATGGAGGGAAAGTACCATAAATCCTTAAGTTGGCTCATTTTACTTAAAGGAGACATCATTTTATTTTTAATAAAAAGAAATTCATTTAGTAATCGTTTTAGTAAATAAATTACATCAAAGATATCTCTAGTGTTGAAAAGGTTTCTGATCTGATGGTTCCTTGAGTAAAAGTGCTGTGTCTGCTTGCATTTAATTTATAAGTTAAGATTTTGTAGACTTCCTTTCATTTAATTTACCATGTTTCTTAGAGAGATTTGATCCTTATGATTGAAAGTTACTTTTTCGGATTTTAGTCGGTTCGATTACCGGGTGTGGCAAGCGAATTAAAAAAAATCTTTGAATGCAGTTTTGTTTGTTTTTAAAAATAAAATGATGTCTCCTTTATGTAAAATGAGCCAACTTAAGGATTTAAGGTACTTTCCCTCCATGTGGCATTGCCGTGGGACGCCCTGTATATGAATAAAAGCCCTGGTTTGAAAGGTATGTACATATTTTCAAGCAAATATGTTTGATCTGTTCATCTGTTTGTACGAGCAGTGGTCATCAGTGGTGCTTCAATTTGTGATATTTATTTGTTTTCTAAAAATAAATACATAAGATATAAAATACCATAATTTTGAGTTAGATATTATCTTTAGTAATTAAAGATACACAATCAAAAATACACATATTGGTCATGGTAACTCAGTGCCTTATCCTGTTGAATATGGTGGGAAAACTAGAAACCCCGCTAGTATATCTTTCATCAAAATAGGTTCAGCTGTTTAATAATTACGACGAAAGATGTAGTAGGTTGACTATTTTTATGATCTTGTCTATGCTCAGTGTAGTGTCTTAAAAATGTGGCATTGCACCAGAGATGCTGACATAAGAAATTGGGTACGTACCCATAGTCAAAATAAATAATTCACCTGTGCTTATTATATTAAGTGGTAAAAGTTGCGTCTGTTCATATTTTATTGATTTTATGCCCATTTGTACACCTATAATAGTCTGTTATTTAATAATTAATCATACCTTTTAATTTCATACAAGTTTCTCCTAATTTACCGTTTTCGTAAAATACTCCTTGTACGTTTTGAGATTATTATTATTGTTTCGGTACTTTTTTTACTCGCTTTTTACTTTATGAATCTCACTGAGGTGTGTGTGATTTCACTGGTGAAAATTCATTCGACCTAAACTGGACCCTAATACTGTTAATTGTCAACTTCTGTCATATCACTGGCACTGCAAAAAATGCCTTAAATTTAAGACTTCATTGATATGTCTACAACTTAATGTCTAAAATTAAATGAATGACAGGTGATCACATTTTTTCATTTACTCCACCAGAAGATAACGTTTAATTTTAGACTTTAACAGCATAACTGTAAAGTCTTGGCAATTTTTTAATTGGCAAATTTTCAGTGGCATTTTTTGCAGTAGCATTTTTTGCAGTAGCATTTATTGCAGTGGCATTTTTGCAGTGTTATTTCTTACAGTGGCATTTTTTGCAGTGCCTTTTTTATACTATATTAAGTAAAACGTGATATTGTTTAGTATTTGGTTTCTATCAATTGTATGTGCTTTATGAATCGAATATACTTTAACAGATATATGCGCTGGTCAAATCCAGCTTCATTACTGTACACATTCAACAGTAACTTACTCATTTACCGCGGCATATGCACCTAAAATCGATATCGATATATTTATTATAAGCTTACGAGGTATAGGCAAAGATTGTAAAATCTTAATCTAGATATACCTACTATATATAAAATTGTTGATCGATGGAACTTGTTTCACATATTGGATACACACTTGTACTTTTCAAAAATATTTTATTATTGAGCCTGACCGGTTTACAGTTTTCTCAAAGGCTCGGTCAGGTTCAGTACTAAAATATTGTGGAAAAGTACAAGTGTGTATCCAATACTAGCCAGCCCGCCCCGTATGCGTCACTGACATGTTTATCCCCGCAATTTATTCTAAAAATATATGGGAATCTGCCGGATTTATTTGCGGTAATGATTACTGCCCCGCTCCCTTGTATAGTAGCGTGATATTATATAGCTTATAACCTTCTCTGATAAACGGACTATTCAATACAAAAATATTTTTTTAATTAGGACCAGTAGTTCCTTAGATTACCGTGTTCAACCAAACACACTTGTCAGTTTTATAATAGGTATTAGTTAATCAATCAATTAGCCTATTGCAGTCCACTGCTGGACATAGGCCTCTATGCGCCACGTTTGCCGATCCGTCGCCTTCCGCATCCAGTCTGTCCCAGACACCTTTTGCGGGTAGTCAGTCCACCTGGCTGGGGGACATCCCACCTTCTTTTTTCCTTCTCGCGGTCTCCACTCTAGGACTCGATAATGTTAGTATAAATGTATAATTGCAAATGATTATTATTTACGATATAGGTACCTGCTACTTACACCAATAAAGCTTCGAGTAAGTTGTAAGAACAGCATGGATTGCCATGTTGTTCTTACAACTTACATAGGGCGTATATTCATTGGAATATAACGCTTAGTTTGTAAGAATTTTATGTCAAGAGTCTACAATTCAAGTGCCTATGTGATTCAGCCTTAAAGTCTAGTCCATATTGGAGGAAGAATAAATTTTCTCTTATTTAATAACTAATCATGACATTTTTTTCTTCTTTTTAGATATTTAGACGAATCATGACAGTTTCGAATCTCTCTGAAACAAGGATAGACAAAATATGATTTGTATAATATTTATTATTGATTGTAATTATCCTCTATTTAAAAAAAAAGCCTTTAAGAAATCGCTTGTAGCGATAATGCCGCCATTTTTACATATTTCTTGTGTTTTCCCTTCATGTACTATTATTATTAGTGTACATACATACAATAAAAATGAAATCTATTCTGTATTGTATTCAAGTGTTTCTGTGTATAAATGTATCATTTATACAATTTTATTACAAAAAAATATATTTAATTTTGTTTATCCGCATTCATACATACATAGTATACTTATATCAGAGGATTATACTAGAGATTTATTATACTTTTATACTAGAGGAGATGTTCATCTATTTGTTCAGGCATATTATATACTTATACTTAATGTAGTTTATCTAACACCAAAACTTGTTTGTTAAAACATTACCTAAGTAAGTATAACATTTTAATAAAAATGATTGGTACTTCGGTATTTTAATAAAAACGTTATTATTGATCTTGGTGTTTTACTAACTTAATATAGAATGGGCCTTTTTAAGAATTAGCCCTTTTACGAATTGGTAATTTTAGGAATTAGCCCTTATTCGATTCGCCTTTCTAAGTATTAATCCTTTTAGAAATCAGCTAGTTGTAGAATTAGGCATTTGTAGCATAAGGGTTCAACCCCACCAAACGGACGGCATCGGAACGGATTTTACAATCTTAAAACAAAATAAATCTTATATCACAGCATTTAAAGTTTATATTACCAAGTCACGCATGACAGCTTGACGTGCGTCATGCCGCCGCACGCCGCTGTCAAGCTGTTGTGCGTGACTTGGTAATATAAACTTCAAACACTGTGATAATAAGATTCAATTTTGTTTAAAGATTGTAAAATCCGGGCCGATGCCGTCTGTTTGGTGGGGTTGGACCTTTAGAATTGAACAACATGTGCAGAGTTGAGTCACCATCATAATATGGTACAAGCAATTCCCTCAATGACCAAACGGTTTGACCACAGAGGACAATATGATTAGACAAATGGTTAGACACATTTTTTTTAATACAGGACACGTCAATTTGACTTCACCTAGGCCTGATGGTAAGCTGAAGGCAAAGTCTCGGGGAAGATGGTCACTATTATAGAAACATACCATATTACATATATAATGGTGGCACTCAGCTTGACAGCCTCATCAGATTCTTTTTCACGCCCCGCTTAAAGGATCCGGGACTGTAAGAAACGGAAAACAAGTGAACTGGCCCTCGATTCTGCTAAAGCACAACCACTGTCACACCACAGAGACTGCCAAAAAATTTCATTTGATTTTAGCCTTTAAAATAATGCAGTTAAATTTAAAATTAAATGGCTTTTTGTAGAGTGAAATTAAAGAGTGCAATGAAACTCTTTTCATTTAATTTTGTGACTGTAAAGGTTCAACCCCACCAAACGGACGCCATCGGAACGTATTGTAAAATCCGGGCCGATGCCGTCCGTTTGGTGGGGTTGGACCTTAAGTCTATAGAAATAAGGTCTAAAATTTAATGCCATTTTTTGTAGTCTCTGTGGTATGACAGTGGTTGTGCTTTAGCAGAATCGAGGGCCTGGTAAGGATTTCCAGGTCTTAATGGTGCGGCTTCTTTGCCGCTCCATAAAGGCTTAAGCTGCGTTTACATACTCGCGGCAGAGTGAGGGAAGTGGCGAGAGAAGTGGGCAGAGACGTAGTGTGAATGGTATATTCGTCATGCCGCGAGTACTGCCGCGTATGTTGCTGCGAATGTCGGCTTGGCGGCGCGAGTCAAAGGAGCGGCAACACTAGCGCGATGAACTATACGAGACCGCTAGATGGCGCTAATCAGTAAACACGACTTTCGTTATTGCTCCTCGAATATTTAGATACTTTAAAAAATATTTATATCGATCTACGGCAAGTGTATAGTAGTTGAAAGTGATAGTTTTTATTATTAATCTATTTAATTAATTCGCTATGCTGTAAAAGCATAATGCGTACACTGCTACAGCGTTGTCCTCCATACGTTTACGTCCGTCTCCGTTGCAGGGCGAATACTGTAATGCGGACCAACGCGATGATGGGAGTGTGTGAATGCTAGGGCATTAATCGCGCGAATATTTCTGGCAACACGATGAGCAATGCGAGCGGCAGTATGTAAACGCGGGGTTAGAATGCAACACGCACGTGTTTTCATATTCCTACAATCTTTCCTCTTAGCGGGGAGTAAAAAAGAATCTGATGAAGCCGAGACTTCGCCTTGAGTTTACCATCAGTGAATTCATATCATGCCTACGTGCAGAACATAAAAAGGCCAATAATGCATGCCCATGTATTAACGGGTTGTTATACAGGGCGTCCCACGGCGATGCCACATGGAGGGAAAGTACCTTGAATCCTTAAGTTAACTCATTTTACTTAAAGGAGACATCATTTTATTTTTAAAAAGAAACAAAACTGCATTCAAAGATTTTTAAAAATTCGCTTGCCACCCGGTAATCGAACAGACTAAAATCAGAAAAAGTAACATCCTGTATTTTTATGGCATCAATCGATAGTGTCAATGATAAGGATCAAATCTCTCTAAGAAACATGGTAAATTAAATGAAAGGAAGTCCTATTATATTTTCAACTGAGACGAATATTCACTGAGACGAATTTACAACAAGCCGTATTAACATGCATGAAAAATCATTATCTTAGTATTGTAATAGAGAAATTATAAATGGCATAACATCAACAAATTAATGAAATATTATGTACCTACAATCAACAACAGATTTTTGACGCTGAAATCCATATCAATATTATGAATGTGAAAGTCTGTCTGTTAGTTACGCATTCACGCCTAAACCACTCAACCGATTTTGATAAAATTTCTTACAGAGATAGATTAGACCTTGGGAAAGGACATAGGCTATGTTTGGTCACAATGAACCTAGATGGCCCACAGCTAGCCATCGCCATGGTAAACAGTGGTACACAGTGGCGCATGTTTGGCCATTGAGACACGCAATCGGGATGTTGTCGGTTTTTAGCACACTACAGAGGAATTGAGACGTAGCGTGTCCCTCTCGTAGCGTGCCCTCGGCGTATGAATGGAATAGAATGACGAATGTTTTTTTTTATACCACTTAGATGGCAGACAAGCACACGGCCCACCTGATGGGAAGCGGCCACCGTGGCCTATGGACGAATGCAACACCAGGGGCGTCACACTCGCGCTGCCGACCCTGAAGAAACCTTCTAATGCCCTTCTTGAAGAACCCCATATTATACTCGCTTGGGAAAACCACCGCAGGGAGTTCATTCCACAGCTTGAGTGTGCGTGGGATGAAGTGCCTTTCAAACCGCACAGTGCGCACCATTTCCGGACGCAATGTGTGAGGATGAATTCCCTGCCTGTGGCGAGAGGTGCGATGATAGAATGTAGCTGTTAGCATCATGTCAGTTCTTCTGAGCACAAACCATTGTATAGGACTTGACGTTTTTCACTTCACTCATTGTCAATTCTAAGATTATTTAGTGTCTACTCTATTATATTCTCCCTCTACGATGACCAATCACTATAATCACTGTTTATAGGGGAAATTACCATTCAGTCGTACTGACTCATTTCTTTGTTCACAATATCTTATTGTTGCACGATTAGCCACTGTGATAAATTTCTAGAAACACTTTTACAGCAGGTAAAACCGTCCAATAAAATACACTAGGTACTCTATAATGTAATGTAAAAGAATGCTCATAAAGTATTTACAAGTTTACAATTCACCTAAGTCGTTCTCTAGAATTACCGTAAATATGAAATACTTTGACATTACAATGTGGCTTAGATATGCGAGGGAAATGGAAGTTTAAGTACCTACGTCATATTTTAACAGACTCTTGTATTGTAGGTTAAAAGATAAAAGTAGGAGAAATCCGGACAGCCTTTGTGGCGCAACGGTAGTGAATGCGGCCGCTACGCAGGTGGCGTGGGTTCGATCTCCGCTCCGTGCAAAGATGTATTTGTATGCTATGGGTATTTGAATGGGTCTGGTCGTGCCTAGAAAAGCACGTGAAGCCGTTTGTTCCAGTTGCCATACGAACATCTACGGTAGTCATTACGGGTAGTTGGAGCCTTAAAAAAAGTCTAAAAATTGATCTAGCTGCAATGCTTCGATATCGCCCAATATCGCCATTGGGTTGTGGAGAACAAATAATGGCATTCGCTTCACGAAAGATATGGAAGTCCAGCCAAATCCGCAGTTAGACTGGTAAAGCGGACCCCAGACTCCGAGGTGAAAGCTTGGGTTGCGACTGGGATTAACGCTAGGATGAAGAAGAAGAAGCTAGGAGAAACCCAAGTTTTGGCCCTGACATATATTATCTACCTAATGATCCAGACTTAACAAATTTGAAATGTTGACGAGACTTGAACCCCTTACAGGGGGAACGCTCTGACCAATTGAACTACATGGATATGTATTGGATATCTCAAATTCTCCCTTAAAACCGTCTTGGGGCGAAGACGGTGTGGTGAAATTTTGGCAGACAATGTCTTTTATTTAATAGGGGGGATTGAGCATAATATGTCCATAGGACACGGTAATCATTTTCCATCGGGTAGGCCGTGTGCTTGTCTGCCACCTAAATGGTACAGCCCCCCTAGACAAGTGGCAATTCGTTGCTCGGCGTATGATGGAATAGAATGACAAATGTATAGGATTTCACGTTTTTGACATTCGTTGACGCCTGTCATATACGTCAAATCCCATACATTTGGCATTCTATTCTACAAAACGCTGGCAGACGAATGGCCACTTGTCTAGAGGGGCAGAAGAAGATTCGTCCAGTCTTTAGAGCGTGACATCCCGTGCTATCCTAGAGAGCACATTTTAGGTCCAAGATATTATGTCCTGAGGTTTAGGAGAGGTAAGGCTCAAAAAGAGCCAGCGAAGGCGACATGGCCAGACACGTGGTCACTTGGAACGAATTAATTTAACACCGATAACGACTGTACACATAGTAATTAACTTTACTAATAATACTTAACGCATTACATTGTAAATGACGTCAGCCAACAAAATGTCGTCCATAATGCTGTATTATGTGCATCGGCTTGATAACAAATAAATAATAAATCCTTGCTCGCACACACCGCACAATCATTCCGACTATGATGGTGTATTGACGAATCCAAAATGCACTATCCTAAATTGATTTCACTACTTCTTTGGTCTTTTTATTTATCTTCATGCAAAGTAGCTGGAGGAAGAAGATCAAAGGTACTGTTTGATTTTATTAATTCTAATATTAATTCTAAACTTACGACCTGACGTCGGGCATATGGCTAGTACGGGTGGAGCCGCTGTCACCCTAGCAGAAGCAGGCCGCGGCGGCAGCGCGCATTGCGTGCCTCCCCACACCCGGGGGCGAGTTGGGGACTCTGCGGTCCCCACACCGGAAGAGGGCCAGATCGAGAGATATGGCCCTGGGTCGGCCGGGGTGCGAGGGATATGGCTACGACAATCTCACCTCCGGCAACTGACGGCCCACAGGCGGCGTGCGTTTTAGTCGGTTCGAGTCCGACATAACCTCCTCCTCCGGTTCCGGCGGGGGAGGTATCCGTGGGGATTTTTAGCACGATAAAAAAAAGGCATTGGCTAGTAATAGACTTCTATGGAGTGTCGACATAGTAGTAAATAGAAAGTTAAATATTTTAATTTTATATTATTTTACTTACTGTCCATGGCTCAGGGTAGCGACAAGAGTGTAACGCCCCTGGTGTTGAGGTCCATAGACCACGGTAACCACTTTTCATCAGGTGGGCCGTGTGCTTGTAAAACTAAGTTCTATATAAAACATTGTGTGTTGTTTTCTTTTTCATACGAGTGGTAATCGTGTACGTTACCCCAGCAAGAAAGTACCTCGTAGAGTGACATGAGTGGCACGTATAATTAGAGCGTTATATGCTGTAAGTGTGCGCCGCATAAAAAAATTGTGCGTGTTGTAGTTTTGAAAAAAAAACGGAGAAAATGATTTCTGCTGGGTAACGTTGTTCCAGCAAGAAAATTCTGAACGAATAATCGGAGAGAGAAATATTATGCATGGGCAGAGAGCTTATATTTGTGCTATGATGTGCGCCGAAAATGAAATATGTGCCTCCAGGTTTTCGAGAAATTGCATTTCTTGCTGGAGTAACGTTTCGCATAATCGTGTATCTCTGAAACCATTCTATGTGCGGCTGTATAGTAAACATATACGAGAATCTCTTAATTTGTGCTTATTTTTTACAGAATTAGATTTTACAAAACATTTATAGTTTTCAAGTATTTTCACTTTTTTGGAAATAGAATAAACCTTCGCTGCATCTACATGATAAAACTTATGAGCTTGTTGAAAACTTCATTCGGTCCTCCTTGGCGTGTATAATAACCATAAATGATTTAAAGAAATAAGCACATATTAAGAGATTCTCGTATATGTTTACTACACAGCCGCACATAGAATGGTTTCAGAGATACACGATTATGCGAAACGTTACTCCAGCAAGAAATGCAATTTCTCGAAATCCTGGAGGCACAAATTTCATTCTCGGCGCACATCATAGCACAAATATAAGCTCTCTGCCCATGCATAATATTTCTCTCTCTGATTATTCGTTCAGAATTTTCTTGCTGGAACAACGTTACCCCAGCAGAAATCATTTTCTCCGTTTTTTTCCAAAACTACAACACGCACAAATTTTTTTATGCGGTGCACATTTACAGTATATAACGCTCTAATTATACGTGCCACTCATGTCACTCTACGAGGTACTTTCTTGCTGGGGTAACGTACACGTGGTAATCCCCGTTGCATTGTACTATGGAGTCTGGGATCCGCTCTTCTCGGCTAACATTAACCTTTTTCCATCAGCTATGACTCCGTAGCCAACCGCATACGACAACTACCGACGTACGTAATTCATTGCGGCTTCTCAATGGTCCTCTTTATCCGTATCGGAGTGTAACAAGTAATGGGTACGCTGTATCTGCTGCACGCGTTTGTCGTTGTCGTATGCGGTCGGCTTCAGAATCATACCTTTAGACTGGAAAAAGTAAATGATCAATATGGGATTTGAAGCCGCGACCAGTCCCTTACAGCGGGAATGTTTCGTATGAGTATCGGTAGTTAGCATAGTAACTTCCGATAGTTGACTCCACGGTTGCATTAACGCCTGGGTTCACGTTGGTAGTGCGGGTACCTACCTTATGGCAATGGCCAAGATTCAAACCCGGGACTTCTCGATCGTAACTCTTTACCACACCAAGCTACTGACGCTTACCATAACTGCATGTTACTGGGGTGAACGAAATAACTTAATTTTCGTAAATATATTAAGTAGGTATATTTGGTCCGTCGATCGATACACCCCTCTATATGGTTATAAGCTGTGATGCAGTCTAGAAGATATAGATCACCATTTCTGATACGATTGACCTTAATATGGTGGTCCCCAACTTACGGCCTTGATAAATGCTTTTTCAAGCCCCGTTTGAAGGACCCGGGACTGTAGGAAGAGGGAAACACGTGAGGATTTCAGCTCTTTATCGTCCGGTAGAGGAAGGAGGCCTCAAACCGTTTGGTGCGAGACGTTATGGATTCATGGTTTCCACCATTGCTGCTATTTTAAAAGGGGTCAATCAATCAATTAGCCTACCGCAGTCCACTGTTGGACATAGGCCTCCCCCAATGTGCGCCACGTTTGCCGATCCTCCGCCTTCCGCATCCAGTCCGTCCCAGCCACCTTTCGCAGGTCGTCGGTCCATCTGGCTAGGGGATGTCAATTAATTTAGGCATTTGAAGTCAATTCTTCTGCATTCTAGCGTTAATCCCAGTCGCATCTGAAGCTTTCAACTCGGAGTCTGGGGTCCGCTTTACCAGTCTAACTGTGGATTTGGCTGAACGATATTTTTCTATTTTTTTTTCGTGTTTTTTATTTTATTTTATATTTTTTTATTTGTTATTTGAAGTCAACACCGGTCAATATTATGATAAGAAAACAAATCTTCAGGTTCTTATAGTAACTTGTAACAACCAGTGCTAAATAGGTAAGCAAGCGTGCAATCATCATTTATCAAAGAAAGAAAGAATTTATTTAAAAACATTGTGTCATTTCAATATTGTATGCAGCATTTATTGTATGTAGCAATCAAAAAAGATTAAGACGAATTGTAAAAAATCTTTTGGTAATCGGTTAAGAATAAAAAATAACAACGGCCTCTATTATGTAGGTTTTCCTGCTTATACTCCATTCGGTTAGGTAGGTACTTAACTAACGGTAAACAATCTCGTAGCGACTTTTTATAAAAACACATACCTACGAATAAATCTTCTTCATCCTAGCGTTAATTCCCAGTCGCATCCGAACCTAACCGAAAGCTCGGAATCTGGGGTCCGCTTTACCAGTCTTAAACTACGGATTTGGCTAGCCCTCGATATTTTTCGTGAAGCGATTGCCATCTGACCTCCACAACCCAATGGTAACACGTAACATTAGGCGATATCGAAGCTTTGCAGCTAGACCATTGTTTTTGGACTTTTTAGGGCTCCAACTACCCGTAACGACTGCCATAGATGTTCTTATGGCAACCGGGACCGACGACGGCTTAACGTGCTCTCCGAGGCACGACTAGACCAATGCACACCTATATTTCATGCACACAAATATTTGCACTGAGCGGGGATCGAACCCGCGCCTCCTGCGTAGCGGCAGTAGCGGTCGCGTTACTACCGCTACGCCACGGAGTAAGTAATTAAATAAATAAACTAGGCTAACTGAGTAACTAGTGGTTCGATTTCGGTTTTTTCAGTTTTTTGTCAGTTAGTAATAGTACACACGGCGCCAGACCTCGGTTTACAGGCCACACCAACATAAAGGAAGTGTGCGTGACAGCAATACTATTAATACATTGCTTAAAGATGTATGTCATAACAAGTGAACCAATCAGGGCCTTTGACGCACTCACACATTCGCTATTTTACTTACATGAAATATAGGTATTGATGATAGCCACTGCACCAAGTTATAATAGCATATTTAGCGAAAAACGAATAAGTAGATATAGCTGAATGGTTTAAATATGCAGCTGAACCAATAGAATCAATACCGGGTTCGGTCCTCGAGCGAGGTGCACTTTTTGTTCCTCAATATATTGAAGTCCGATTGGTCTAGTTTATTTACAGGAAACTAAGTGTATAAAATTCATATATTACAATATAATTTAATATATTTTTTGTATATGACCGAACCCGGTATTGATTCTATTGGTTCAGCTGCATATTTAAACCATTCAGCTATATCTACTTATTCGTTTTACGCTAAATATGCTATTATAACTTGGTGCAGTGGCTATCATCAATACCTATATTTCATGTAAGTAAAATAGCAATTGTGTGAGTGCGTCAAAGACCCTGATTGGTTCACTTGTTATGACACACATCTTTAAGCAATGTATTAATAGTATTGCTGTCACGCACACTTCCTTTATGTTGGTGTGGCCTGTAAACCGAGGTCTGGCGCCGTGTGTACATTATGTGGTACAAGCGTGTAAAGTTGGTGATTACCGCTGAGGCGACATTGAGAGCCGAGGACGGTAATCACCATACACGCGAGTGGCATACGACTATTTTCAACACACTTGCGAATAAAATAATACTATAAAAATACTACATAACACAATCAAAATACAATAGTAAAAATCTATTTGTTGTCATATGCGCGCGCATCTAACATTTTTTTTATTTATTCCTTTCGGAACAGGCTAAGGTGCTATCACCATGCTGCATTGTCATCTACTTACTTTTTTGAATTATGATTTTTTTTCTCTGTAAATACTACAGAGAGAAAAAAAATACATTTTAGTGAAAGTTTTGTTTATTAAACACGTACTACAAGTTGAAATTATCTTTTAAAATACGAAGTTGCATGAAATGGCAAGCAATAGGTATACTAATTCGTTTGTAATATTGGACACGATCTTTTTTGTATCGAAACTTTTTTAAGAACAAAGCAACTTAATCAATGAAATTAAAAAAAGCAGTCTATAACTCACTTGTGAATAATAGCAATGAAAAAGTCACAGTTTTATAATAGGTGTTTAAATAATAGTACATTATGGTACAAGCGTTTAAAGTTGGTGATTACTGCTAAGGCGAGGGTCTTAAGAGAGCCGAGGACGGTAATCACCATACACGCGAGTGGCATACGACTATTTTCAACACACTTGCGAATAAAATAATACCATAAAAATACTACGTAACAATCAAAACACAATAGTAAAAATCTATTTGTTGTCATAATATGCGCGCGCATCTAGCATTTTTTTTATTTGTTCCTTTCGGAACAGGCTAAGGTATCTATCACCATACTGCCTTGTGATTTTTTTTCTCTGTAAATACTCACAGAGGAAAAAAAAATACATTTTAGTGAAAGTTTTGTTTATTAAACAAAACAAGTTGAAATTATCTTTTAAAATACGAAGTTGCATGAAATGAGCAAGCAATAGGTATATTAATTCGTTTGTAATATTGGACACGATCTTTTTTGTAACGAAACTTTATTAAGAACAAAGCAACTTAATCAAGGAAATTAAAAAAGAAGTCTAGAACTCACTTGTGAATAATAACAATGAAAAAGTCACAGTTTTATAATAGGTGTCATTCCGTGCTTAATTGCGGTTAAATAAAAGCCTGTTTATAAGCAAGTGTGTTGAAAACCATATTTATAAGACATCAAGATTGTTTAGTTGAGTAGGTACCTAACCGAATGAAGTATTATACTTGTTTCATCGTTCTTCAGGGTTCTTCAACAAGGGCATTAAAAGGTTCTTACGGGGTCGGCAGCACGACTACACTACTGTTGCCCACGTTCATAGGCCACGGTAACCACTTTCCATCAGGTGGGTAGGGTGCTTATCTGCGACCTATGTGGTATAGAAAAGTACATTATGTCGGGTACTGCGGCGACTGCGGCACGGCTAGGTGTGCGGGATTACATAGAACTTCATATAAAGAATTCGGAATGCGAGGACTGCGGTGAATGCGGTGCGGCTAGGTCTGCGTTCACCCTTAGGTAACAGAAACAGTAATGACATACTATATTAACTTAATTCACATTGATTTAAAAAAAATGTCTAATGTTTTATCAATTTAAATCCCATCTCAATGACATTTAAGTACCAATCGATTTTCGACATTAATGACCTCGAAATTGTAATAATAATATTGTGATAAGCCCGCGCCTTAGAGCAGCACTTGTTGGAGGTGAGATTGCCACTATCATTTCTCTCGCACTCCAGCTGACCCATCTCCGGTTTCTGGATGGACCTTCGGGTGTGAGAACCACGGTGTTCCTATCTTGCCCCCGAACAGGGGGAGGCGCGCATCGCGTCGCTGGGGGGCCTGCTGGCCTGACAAAAACCTATTCACTTTCAATATATACGTAGGCAAGGAGGAGGCCGTCCTTTGCCGCACGATAAAGAGCTGGAATGCTTTGCCCATGCACATGTTTCCTTCTTCCTACAGTCCCGGGTCCTTCAACCGGGGCGTGAAAAAGCGTCTGTTTAGGTCGTCAAGTTTACCACCAGTTTAAGGTCAATAACATCAGGCTCCGTGGCGTAGCGGTAGTGAACGCGGCCGCTACGCAGGAGGCGCGGGTTCGATCCCCGCTCAGTGCAAATATTTGTGTTCATGAAATATGGGTATTTGCATTGGTCTGGTCGTGCCTCGGAGAGCACGTTAAGCCGTCGGTCCCGGTTGCCATAAGAACATCTATGGCAGTCGTTACGGGTAGTTGGAGCCCTAAAAAATCCAAAAACAACGGTCTAGCTGCAAAGCTTCGATATCGCCTAATGTTATCATTGGGCTGTGGAGGTCAGATGGCAATCGCTTCACGAAAAAATATCGAGGTCTAGCCAAATCTGTAGTTAAGACGGTAAAGCGGACCCCAGACTCCGAGCTGAAAAGCTTCGGATGCGACTGGGAATTAGCGCTAGGATGAGAGAGAAGATCAGAAATGGTGGTCCGTATCTTCTGGATTGCACCTCAGTTTTTTACCATCCAGCGGGATGCATTCAATTGACGGATCACATATAAAAAACGTGTACGTAATTATGCTCTATTGTATTAAGGTGTGACATTTGTTACAGGATCTACCAGGCGGTTTAATAGAACAAGATCCCAATGACCCAATTTACAGACCATTAGCAGAGGAATCTTTACAGAAATATGTTTCGGAGAGTGTCAATAAGATACCACACACATTACTTAAAGTAGAAAGGGTAACCACTCAAGTAGTAGCAGGTTCTATCACTAGAATTGACTTTGTGGCTGTACAGAATGATATTATCTTGCCCCTTGTTAAAAAGTGCCACTCAGAGATCTTTGAGCAGAAGTGGGTCAATAAAAAAGAAATTACTGTGACTTGTGAAATTGATTCTAACAGGTCAAGAAGACAATTATGGTTTGGTCCGAAGGAAGAAAATCCCAATGATCCAAAATACATACCATTAGCAGAGGAATCTTTGCAGAAATATGTTTTGGAGAATGCCGAAATACCGCACAAATTACTCAAAGTAGAAAGGGTAACCATTCAAGTAGTAGCAGGTTCCCTCACAAGTATTGACTTTCTGGCTGCACCGAGTGATAACCTGTCTTTCGTTCAAAAGTGTCACTCAGAGATCTGGGAGCAGAAGTGGCTCAATAAAAAAGAAATTAAAGTGTCCTGCGAAATCGAGAGCAGCAGGTTTAAAAGGCAAGTCGGTGCGATATACAATAATCCCAATAACCCCCTTTATACAATGTTAGCAGAGAAATCTTTGGAGAAATATATTTTGGAAAGTGCCGGTAAAATAGCGCACAAATTACTTAAAGTAGAAAGCGTAACGAATCAAAGAGTAAAAAGTTCTTTCATCACAAGTATTGACTTTCTGGCTGCACCGCTTGATAACCTGTCTTTCGTTAAAAAGTGCCACTCAGAGATTCTTGAGACGCCGAAGCTCACTAAAAACAGAATAACTGTGTCCTGCGAAATCGATACCCACAGGTTAAAAAGACGAGTAGCAGGCGGTTCGGTAGAACAAGATCCCAATGACCACATTTATAGACCGTTAGCAGAGGAATCTTTGCAGAAATATGTTTTGGAGAATGCCGAGATACCGCACAAATTACTCAAAGTAGAAAGGGTAACCACTCAAGTAGTAGCAGGTTCGATCACAAGTATTGACTTTCTGGCTGCTCCGAGTGATAACCTGTCTTTCGTTAAAA
This sequence comes from Eilema depressum, assembly GCA_914767945.1. Taxonomy (NCBI): domain Eukaryota; kingdom Metazoa; phylum Arthropoda; class Insecta; order Lepidoptera; family Erebidae; genus Eilema; species Eilema depressum. Next base: position 15,298,639 of record OU612031.1, read on the forward strand.
ATTGCCACTCAGAGATCTTTGAGCAGAAGTGGGTCAATAAAAAAGAAATTAACGTGTCCTGCGACATCGATTACTACAGGTCAAAAAGGCAAGTACCAATAATAATAGGTGGATGGGAAAAACAAAATCCCAATGACCCAATTTACAGACCATATGCAGAGGAATCTTTGCAGAAATATGTTTGGGAAAGTACCGATAAGACACCGCTTAAATTAGTTAAAGTAGAAAGCGTAAGCACTCAACTAGTAAACGGTTATAACTATAGAATTGACTTTGTGGCTGTACCGATTAATCCTCACGTAGGCTTTGTTAGAAAGTGCCACTCAGAGATCTTTGAGCCGCCGCCGCATGAGCACAATAAAAACAAAATTAACGTGTCCTGCGAAATCGATTACTACAGGTCAAAAAGGCAAGTACCAATAATAATAGGTGGATGGGTAAAACAAAATCCCAATGACCCAATTTACAGACCATATGCAGAGGAATCTTTGCAGAAATATGTTTGGGAAAGTACCGATAAGACACCGCTTAAATTAGTTAAAGTAGAAAGCGTAAGCACTCAACTAGTAAACGGTTATAACTATAGAATTGACTTTGTGGCTGTACCGATTAATCCTCACGTAGGCTTTGTTAGACAGTGCCACTCAGAGATCTTTGAGCCGCCGCCGCATGAGCACAATAAAAACAAAATTAACGTGTCCTGCGAAATTGATAACCACTTATTAAAAAGGCAAGTACCAGAAGGATGGGAAGAACATAATTCCAATGTCCCGGTTCACAGACAATTATCAGACAATTACAGCTCGAAAAGACATCCACTAATTGGCGGTGTGACAGAACAAGATCCCAATGACCCCATTTATAGACCATTAGCAGAGGAATCTTTGCAGAAATATGTTTTGGAGAATGCCGAGATACCGCACAAATTACTCAACGTAGAAAGGGTAACCACTCAAGTAGTAGCAGGTAGTATCACAACAATTGACTTTTATGCTCAACCAAGTGGTATTCACTTAACCATACCATTCCTTAAAATTTGCCACTCAGAGATCTGACTACGTTGAGGATTAATCGGTGCCTTCCGGACTGTGCGACTGGGTGGCTAGCTTCCTGCAGGGGCGCCGTATTCGCGTCCTCTGTGATGGTCGAACTTCGGAGTTCCTGCAGGTAAATGCTGGCGTGCCGCAGGGGTCCGTCTTATCACCCACTCTCTTTCTTCTGCATATCAACGACATGCTGTCCACTGGCAGCATTCATTGCTATGCAGACGATAGCACCTTACACGGGAGTTATCACGGACATCCTGCGGCCAAGCAGTCTGATATCGCGGAAAGGAGGCAGCTTCTCGTCAGTGAACTTGACCGGATCCTGAGCCTCGTTTCACAATGGGGCTCTGAAAACCTGGTTGAGTTCAATGCCAAGAAGACGCAGGCATGCGCGTTTACAGCAAAGGTATCTTCTTTCCTTCCCCTTCCAACTCTTCAGAGCACGCCACTGCCACTACAGGACAATCTCAATATCCTGGGTATGGATGTTCGCTGCAAACTGAACAACAAAAACTACATCGAGAGTATCATCAAAACAGCCTCACGTAAACTCGGAGTCCTGAACAAAGTGAGACGTTTTTTCACGCCGGAGCAGCGGTGTCTTCTCTACAAGACACAAATTCGCTCTTGCGTGGAATACTGCTCGCATCTCTGGGATGGCTCCGCAAAGTACTTACTAGATGCTCTCGACAGGTTGCAGCGACGTGCGGTCCGCATTATTGGGAATCCTGAGGTCACTAACACCCTCGAGCCTTTGCAGTTGCGTAGAGATGTGGCATCTTTGGCGGTTTTTTACCGTCTCTACCATGGTGAATGTTCTGATGAGCTCTTCCAAGTAATCCCACCCTCTCCTTTCCTATATAGGACAACACGTGCAGGACTTAGATGCCACCCGCATACGGTGCAGAATATTCCATCAAGAACCAAGCGATTCGGCGACTCCTTCCTCTGCCGCACTATTAAGACTTGGAATTCCTTGCCAGCTCACGTGTTTCCTTCCTCCTATAGTCCCGGGTCCTTTAAGCGGGGCGTGAAAAAGCATCTGATGAGGCCGTCAAGCTGAGTGCCACCATTGTAACATGGTACGTGTTGTAATGGTGGCCCTCTTTTCAGAGACTTTGCCTTCAGCTTACCATCAGGCGAGGCGAAGTCAAATTGACGTGTCCTATATAAAAAAAAAAAAAAAAAAAAAAAAGGAGTGGATCCATAGAAAAGACATTAAAGTGTCCTGCAAACCCACCCTCTTCAAACAAAACTAACAAACAAACAGGGAATAATATATTATGCTACAATATATTGATACCAATATCTGCTGCCTTTTATTTTACTGCACCCCTCAACAAATATTTTCCAATTCATAAAATCTGAATCTCATTACAATGGGTAAATTAACTTGGTAACATGGCTAAATAAATTACTGCTCTATTTCGACAATATCGCAGGAAATTTTGAATACCTTCAGGAACGTAGGTATCTTTTAAATGTGTTCATTACTTTCTAAATTTCATAAATACAAGAAAAAATTGGGACAGTGTTCTGTAATTTCGTTTATTTATTAATATGCTATAATATTAGCAACCAGTTATTGCTTGCCTCCGCCCGGGTGGGTGTCAGTTATGGCGACCAAACCAAACAAAGCCTATGTCGTTTCCCAAGGTCTAATCTATCACCGTACCAAATTTCGTCAAAATCTGTGCAGTGGTTTAGACGTGAAAGCGTAACAGACAGACAGACAGACAAACAGACAGAGTTACTTTCGCTTTCGCATTTAATATCCTATTAGTATGGATATGTAAGTAAGTATGTGTTACGTACGGGCAACTTGATAAGTCTGATCCTTATGAATAGTGATTGGCATGTATAGTATACATACCTAATGTCCATGTCAGATAGGCAATTTGTTTAAAAATTTCATGCTATAGTAAACCGCCCTAAAATCTTTACCCCAATATACCAGTTCGATTCCTAGATTATGGACCATTGTATGTATTGTACCTATACGCTAGCGTGCTATTTCGTGTTAGAAACATGATCCCTACCGAGTATAAACGAACCACTCCCGAACTTTCTCGAATAATGGTTCGCTACTTCGCCGCGCCGCGCCGCCGCGCTCCTGCGCCACGCCAGTCGTCCTCCGCTAGCCTCGAAGTGAATATGTACGCGCGCGCCTGTCGAACCTACCTATCTTATTAGTTAATATAGTGATTATTGACTCATTCTGTAATTACTGTGAATCACAATAAACGATACCCGAAGACTTCTCATGTTTTCTTTAACTATGAGGACCCGTACCTCATTCATAATGCCTATTAACGCCATGTTTATTAACGTTATAAAAAAACCTAACCTAACCTAACCTGGGTCGTCTCGTGGGATATAAGACATCATTTCACAAATTAATATTATTTTAGTAACATGTTAGTGACAAACAGACAATGCGTCTATACTCTAACGGTGCGTACACATTATATAGCAAAACATGTTATATAACATGTTTCAGTAATGTAGACACTGAAGTTAGTACAATGTTGCAAAGTTATAAAACAATGTCAGATAATGTGGACGTGTTATATAACACAAGTTATACAACATGTTACAACATAATCTGTACGCACCTTAAGGTTTCAGATGAGTTGATAACTGTCATAATGGCATTTTGATGCGTGTACTATGCGTTTCAAACATGGAATTATTAAGTATGTACGTAGTACCTACTTAATAATTCAATGGTTTCAAATGAGTTGATAACTGTCACAATGACATTTTGATACGTGTAGATAACTTCATTGCGTAATGTAAGGTCAGCAAATACATTTTTACAACACACCTGCTCATAAAATATCCTTTTCAAGATAGGTAAGTAGGTACAGTCAACATCAATAGTAGCGTAGTATCTGAATTGTCCAAAAGAAATGCATTGCAAGATATATCACAACAGTCTGACAAAATCGCGTCGCAAAAGTGTTTGGTAAGTACATTAATATTTTCATAATGCAAAAAAAACTATCCATCAAAAGTAAAGCAGTATCAGAAATTTTCTAAAGTTTTTCATCGTCGCCCCTACCGTTAAAATTCACAATTCAACTAACGTTAGTTACATAACGTTAAAATAATAAACGTTAGCTGGTAATGTTATATATTGGTAAACGTTAGCTGGGTATCAATTTAAATTTAACGTTAATTAACGGTTAACTTTATGTTAACTGGTAACGTTAGAAAGCCCCTGAGATGAGAGAGAGAGAAAACTTAGAATCGTGACAAAAATCGCGTGTTATAAGAAAAAATAAAAACACGTGATATCTCAATATACCCCTCCCTCCCCCCTGGTGATATTTCGTGATTTTTCCGGACCCCCCCCCCCATTGAGGCCCACGTGATTAATGGACTGTCCCTAATCAGAGGGGTCTCGGAAAACATCACGAAATATCATCAGAGGGGAGGGAGGGGTATTTTAGGATGGTGATTTTTGTCACAATTCTTAGTTTCATAGCATTAATTATGAAATAAAAAAACACGTGATTAGCTAGGGGGGGGGGGGAGGGTAGTCTAAAACCTTATCACCATGGGGGAGCGGGGGGGGGGAGGGGTTAGAATATTGCTAAAAAAAATCAGATGCCACCCGCATACGGTGCAAAATATTCCATCAAGAACCAAGCGATTCGGCGACTCCTTCTTCTGCCGCACTATTAAGACTTGGAATTCCTTACCAGCTCACGTGTTTCCCTCCTCCTATAGTCCCGGGTCCTTTAAGCGGGGCGTGAAAAAGCATCTGATGAGGCCGTCAAGCTGAGAGCCACCATTGTAACATGGTACATGTCTGTAATGGTGACCCTCTTTTCAGAGACTTTGCCTTCAGCTTACCATCAGGCGAGGCAAAGTCAAATTGACGTGTCCTATATCAAAAAAAAAAAAAAAAAAAAACACGTGATTAATGAACGGCGCCGTTTAGTTAACAGCCTAGGCAGTTAATTGAACGACTGATTAAGCTAGTTGGCTGCGACAGATATATAAGGTACTAGCCTTCCGCCCGTGGCTCCGCCCGCGTGCATCTCGGTTAACGCAACCTTTGCTCATATCTTCAGTTCTACTCAACCGATTGCGATCAAACAAACGTAAGATTTTAAGTCTGAGTAAGCCCTTTCTAACAAAAAAAACCGCATCAAAATCCGTCCAGTAGTTTTTGCGTCCATCGCGGACAAACAGACAAACAGACAGGAAATTCAAAAAAAATATTTTCGTGTTCAGTATCGTTAACATAACATAACCCAAGTATTTTTTTTTAAATATCTCCATTGTACAGACAAGACCACTTTACAATTATATAATAGTACTAGCTTTTGCCCGCGGCTCCGCCCGCGTGGATGTCGGTTATCGCGACCAAACATAGCCTATGTCCTTTCTCGAGGTCTAATCTACCCCTATACCAAATTTCATCAAAATCGGTTCAGTGGTTTGGGCGTGAAAGCGAGACAGACAGACAGACAGACAGACAGACAGACAGAGTTACTTTCACATTTATAATATTAGTAGGGATAGATATTGACATGTCCATTGTCCATAGTATAGTGACAATTTATGATCCCCGTAAAACGCAACTTTCATATTTTGTTGTTATTTATTGAAAGTAGGTAAAATAATTCTCGATTAGGTAGGTTGATAGGAGGTTAGGAGGTAAGATACAATGGTATTTCCGCCTCAATTAAGCAGTTCGACTGAGGAAGTAGCTTCGCCCCACAGAATACCGCGGCTATAATAACCTCGTATTGTGATCCCGACGGTGAGTAGGGTAGCCAGAGCTCACTGGAGAGGTTTTGTGCTGTCATTGGGAAGACCAAAGGCTTGTCCTGCTCGTCTTCTGCGCTTACGGTACAGAATCTCTCTGTTCTTACAGGGTCGGCAGCACGAGTATAGTTCCCCTGGCGCTGCACTCGTCCATAGGCCACAGTAACCAGTTTCCATCAGGTGGGCCGAGGGCTTGTCTGCCACCGAAGTGCTATAAAAAAATAATAAAATCGGCCAAGTGCGTCTGTCAATGTCAATGTCTGTGCGTCAAGTAGGACTCGCCCATAAAGGGTTCCGTAGTAGCAAAGGCGAAAATTGCGGTTTATGAAGTAGGTAGGTATTAAAAAAATCTACTGACTGGATCTCGTTCGAACCAATTTTTAGTTGTTGATTGTATGGCAATTTACATCATATATTTTTTTCAGATTTATCATTCTCTTATTTTAGAAGTTAGAGGGGGAGGGGGGGGGGGTGGGGGGACACATATTTTTCCACTTTGGAAGTGTCTCTCCGCTCTCGTGTAAACTATTCAGTTTAGAAAAAAAATATTTTAGAATCCTCAATAGCATTTTTAAAGACCTATCTATAGATACCCCACACCAATGCTTTGCCCCACACGTATGGGTTTGATGAAAAAAAAAATTTTGAGTTTCAGTTCTAAGTATGGGGACCCCCAAAATTTAATGCTTTTTTTTATTTTTGTGTGAAATTCTTAATGCGGTTCACAGAATACATCTTCTTACCAAGTTTCAACAGCATAGGCCTTATAGTTTCGGAAAAAAGTGGCTGTGACATACGGACGGACAGACAGACAGACAGACAGACGGACGGACAGACATGACGAATCTATGAGGGTTCCGTTTTTTGCCATTTGGCTACGGAACCCTAAAAATGAATAATAAGTGGGAACAGTAGGTACACAGTAAACCTATTAAAAGTGAATGATTTCCGCCAATTGGTATCAATAGGTAATTTATCAAATTTAACAGTCTTGACTACGCAAATTATTCTAGAATATTCACAATGCAAATCACTTCTCATGCGTGACACTTCATTTGCTTATTCATGACTGATTTATCTTTAGGTAAAGAATTACTTTTCCCATTTTATTATTAGTTTGTCACCTACAATTTTATTAATAACCTCGGTGGTAAATAATGTAACCTTACCATCAGGCGACGTTAATTCGTATTGACGTGTCCTTTAAAACATAAAAATACTAAATCTATTTTGTTATTTGCCTGCTACATGACAGTCTTAGTTAAGGAATTTCATCAGTTCTAGGTTCGTAGGTTCTACTTTCTGAATGATCAAGAATTGTCTTTTCATCGAATCCTGGAGAAGTGGAGAACTACCAGTTATCGATCCTGCATCGCGAAAGTAAAGTTTACGCGCTGGATAGCATATAAATATGTGTATATACGGCCCTGTTAATCACGTTGCCCGTAACATATACTAGGATGCCTATATCAGTCGTTGTGCAGCTTCTGTTACTTTGCCTAACCGGCATTAATCCTTTGAATCGGAGGAACATCACACCCCGTTCCTTTACAGTGAAGATCTGCGGCGCTGTTAACATCGCCTCCGGCGAGACGGGCATGATGCAGTGGCTGGTGTAGAATGTGTCTTTCTCTATAGGTAAGTAGGTATGTGTTCAACGAAAAGTTATCCATGGTGCAGATCAGTGGTGCTGTAAACATCACCTCCGAGTTCATACCATACGGGCATGGCGCACTGCAGTGGCTGGTGTAGAACAGCAATGCAATTCGGTAACAGCGGAAATTTCGCCGCATTGGCGGGCACACGAGCGGTGCGGCGCCGCAGCGTTGTTATCAAACAACTGAGCAGTGCCGCTCCGGCGCGGCGTCGCAAGTCGCAACGCATTCACCCCTCCCCGCCTCGTCTTGGTGGTTGCAAATCCGGTGCGGCGCCGCAGCGCATCGTGTGAAGCGGAAGCACACGATGCGTTGCGGCGGCGGCGCGCGGCGCGGCGCCGGAGGGCGCTCCGGCGTCGCAACGCATACACCCCTCCCCGCCTCGTCTCGGTGGTTGCAAGTCCGGTGCGGCGACGCAGCGCATCGTGTGACATGCTACATATATTTCTACATAATGTAAAACGCAGCGACACCACTCCGACGCCGCGCCGCACGGTGGGACGAAATCGCACATTTGGGAGTTAGGGATTTTTATGTATAATATTTGAATTCTATATACTTATACGATACTTTTATGTTCCAGAATTTTTTTTCAGTACCCAATAGTTTCAAAGATATTCAGGGTGTATTTTTGAGACGAGACAATAAAGGCACCTTAACTATAATAGTTACAGTAAAACATTCCTAGGAGACTATCCATAACTTTTTAGGATATTTTGAACTGCATTCACAGATTTTGGAAAAATAGTACGGTCAGCAAGAAAAATGTTAAACTTTAAAAAAATGTGCCAATCGATCTTATTTCATATGGGGATCAAAAGCTCCACTTAAAGTGTGAGTATTAGAAATGACAGAAGTCGCCAAAAACATTTCCCATACATTTTAGTAGTAGGGGTAGTTTGGCACAAAAAAAAATAGTGCTTCATCATTTTTCTTGTTGACTGTAGGTACGAGTTTTCCGAAATTTGTAAGTGCAGTTCAGAATATCTTAAAAGTTAAGGATAGTCCCGTAAGAACCTTTTGCTGTAACTACCTACCTATAATGGTTAAGGCACCTGCCCATAGCCCATACTGCCCCATCTCAAACATTATATCCCGTATGCTAAATGTATTAATCGAACGGGTGACTATATTAAAAAACAACAAAATATGTAACCTAAATTTGCTAAATACTTAGATATTATTAGCTTCTAAAATACATTTTCTAAGTACCTTTAAACGCCATACGTACGACGGTACGACATAAGCATGCGAAAATACAAATCTAAAGACTAAAGTTAGACTTTAAACTACTAAGACTAAAGAGTCGGAATATTGTGTCATATTTTAGCAAAAAGATTTCTTGATGTAATAAAATTGGACTCATGCTTTGTAGGCAATTGACTAGCACCGGCATTATACTTTGTAGATATTAAACAACATAGGCATTTTGCTTCGTAGGCATTAAAACCTTTAGACATTAAACTTTATAGGCATCCTGCGTTTTAGACATTGACTTTAGGCAATTTGCTTCATAGGCATCGTGCAATTTAGGTAATTCGCTCAAAAGGGAAATTGGATACCTATTGCCTCAAACATGTCATATTTTTGAATTTTTTTTAATATGTTTATTTTGGGGGTTCATTTAGCCCCCGTTCCCACCAGCCAGGTCTGCACCTTCGTGTTGAGGTGTAACAGGAGAGTTGTCTGACAAGTTTCCAGCTTGCCTCAAGAACGTACTCAAAAATCGTACCAGCTCTCGGATTAGAATGGGATTTGACGTTAATGACATAATATGTCATTAGCGTGACATATTAGATTAAATAGCAGTCGTTGACATATTATGTCAACGACTCGAATGACGAATGTATGCCATATCCATCAAATCCCATACATTCGTCATTCTATTCTAAAATACACCGGCCGACGATTTGCCACTTGTCTAGGGGGGCAGTTCGGACTACTATTGGAAAACAGTTTCTTTCCACATCGTTGTTGTGTGTTTACCACATACCTCAATACAAAACTCTTTCAATTACCTGTATAATTAACAGTAATAGGTACCTACTTTATAACAAACCAAGTAAATCGAATTGATTTTACGTTTAATTTTTTATGCATTATGATGAAAACGATAACTTCGACAACGACTTTATAATCAAAGACGCGTTCCGATTCGATGAGCTAAAATGAGGCATAGAAATCAGACACGGTTCACCTTAAGAGGAAATTGAGACCTTATCACCGTCTCTTAAGGCTCATTTAGACGGGGAGTTTCTCGAACCGAAACGGGCGAGAACCTATCGCCATAGCATTTTCGTATCAAAGAATAGGTAACACTATGAAAGTCAGAAAGTAAGATTAAAATAATACTGTTAGAAATGGTAGTTTCCCCTCCTTTATTTATTGCCCAGTGCTACCAAGTTAGTATTTCTCCCCAGATTTGTATCAGATTAGGATTAGGCCCATTTCAATTTTGACTGACTAACTGATAATGAAACTCATAATATTAATTGTTTAAAAAGAGAGCTAGCAACCGAAATTACTAGTATTCCCGTTAACCCCTCCAGCTAAGTTAAAATTCTTGTAAAGGGGGTTCACGTCGATAGTACAATGTCCAGAATTCTAACCTGTGACCTCTCGATCCACCAAGCTACCACCCTACGTTTCAGCTCATCCTAGATTACAATACAACTCAAATATTAACAGAAATGAAATCATAATAAATATGAATTTGGCAGTAATATTATAAAACTACAAGGCGACTAAGACTATTTAACATCAAACAGATATAATATAGCGTAGACTCGGCTTCAGATGTATGGCTCGAGTCAACCCCCTATTACATGGGACCTACTACGAGTACAATGATTGGTGAAATGTGGTTGTTAGTTCTGGTCAGGGTTAAGCAGAGGTTGCTAAACCCTCCGGGAATAAAGGTGTGATTATATGTATGTATGTATGAATGTAAAATTATCGAATTATTCCGACTTTTACACATAATCAGCACCATCTAGCGTAATAAAACAAAACTATTACGAAAGTACATTCGATTTTTTCACGGCAGAAATAAACACGAATACTCAAGCAATCAATTAGCCAATCGCATTCCATTGCTGAACATAGGCCTCTCCCAGTGTTGGGAGGCTTTGGCCTATTGTTTCCACGCTGGCCAGACAGTTTGGTAGATACAGGGTTTTATTTCGAGTTTTCCTTCTCTCGCAGTGATATCGTCTGCGTATTTTGCCGTTAGTTGCCTCTTATACGACATCGTTCGGATGAGATGGGGTAGTGTAGTGATACTTACTTGTATTCTTTCGACGTTTTGCGACGGCCAAAGCTGTTATTATAACGGAGACAACTAAAATATTAGTGGTCAAGTGAACCCGCTGGCTGAGTTGACAATCAATCAATCAATTAGCCTATTGCAGTCCACTGCTGGACATAGGCCTCTCCCAATATGAGCCACGTTTGCCGATCCTCCACCTTCCGCATCCAATCCGTCCCAGCCACCCTTCATAGGTCGTCAGGCCACCTGGCCAGAGGGTGTTCTACCTTACGTTTTCCTACGCGCGGTCTCCACTCTGGGACTCGTCTGCTCCAACGGCCATCAGTCCTTCGACAGATGTGGCCAGCCCACTGCCACTTCAGCCTGCTTATTTTGCGAGCTATGTCAGTAACTTTGGTTATGTGACAATACGAGGTCGGAAAGGGCAAATGAGCACGTGGGCTGAATTGACCACCATCTGAGTTTATAGGAATGGTTAGCATATTAATTGGGTAGGTATATGGAGCGACGCCAAGATCTTCGGGGCAAAACCAATCTCACTTTTAGTCACCTTCAAGAGCAGTGCTGTTAAGCTATTTTTGCGGGTAAGTAACTACATTTTATAGCTCTACTGTAAGACGACTCATTTACCAAAAGTCTAATAAAAATATGCAATATTTAAAAACACTTTATTAAAAATAAGTACCAAATTCATCTTATTCTACACTTTACTTAGTTCTCTAATGAGTCACATAATTATTGGTTAGTAATCAAATCAGGCAGAAATATCACGAGCATTTTCCACCTGATCTGAAATGATATTTTGAATAGTTAGCATACTAAATGCTTTAAAATTTAATTCAAATATATTTTTTTAATGAAAAATGCCTCATTTGTTGACCAACCTACGAGTATTACTAATTAATATATTTAAGACAAAACTAACATAAATAAGAGTAATTAAAATATTAAAGATTTGGGCACAGCCTACGATTTTTTTTTTTCTGTGCTTTCACAAATTGGTTCATATAACGGCACTGCTGGCCATTTGGTTCACTCCGCAGGTGCCGTCTCCCCGGTACACCCTGTAGTAGCCCTGCTCACCCCAAGAAGTACCCCAGGAGTTCTTTATAATCCAGTAAGGGAGATGTTTGTTGAAACGAGGGTAGTCTGAAAACAAAAACAAAATTTATATTGGATTTTGCAATTATAGCTTTTTAAGGACTTTTTTGTCCTACTAAAATCAAGCTATTACAGCAAGCACGCAAGCACTATAGCAAGCAAGGTCAACGAATGTCATAAACGTCAAATCCCATACATTCGTTATGGTCTCTGCATACGTAACGGGTTTTTTCACGGACGGGATGGGACGTGAAGCAAAATGTATGCGGCCCGTCCCGTCCCGTCCCGTCCGTGGCCCCGTGACATATGCATTGCCGCATACATTTTGTATGAAACGATATTTCCAAAACTTCACGTCCCGTCCCGTCCGTGAAAAAACCCGTTACGTATGCAGAGACCTTTATTCTATTTGTTATACGCCGGTCAACGAATTGCCACTTGTCTAGGGGAGTAGTACAGATTAAAAAAATCAAAAGAAAATTATTATTTTAATGTTTATTATACTGGAGATTGATGGCGCTTGGTGGAACTTGCTACTTGCTACACATAGGTACTTAACCGGTTTCGCCTTACGGCATTCTCAAAGGTTTACAATGGTTGAGAATGCCGTAAGGCAAAACCGGTTAGGTTCAAAATAATAAAATAATTGTGGAAAAGTACAAGTACTTTATTCAATAATATTATTTTAATCTAGTTTTAAAACCGTAATAAGAAGAAACGAAGGTTATAGACTAACACCCGTATTCACAAACAACACTGTGAGGTCTCATAGTGTGCTCGAGCGCATAGGGCTGGTAAAATCAATTCACAAACATCATGGAGCAGTATCTAACGCAGTGCGTTCCCTCAACGAAGTATTACTTAAGTGTTATCAATGAATAAAAAGGCTTGCCAAAACGAACGCACTGAGCATTTATCGTTCTTTGCACAGTTTTAGTAGTACGCATAGCGAAGTATTGTTTGTGAATACGGGTGTAAATATCGTCACACTACTCCTCAAGAGAGCGGAACAGTAACCATAAATGTTCACAAATCTAGCAGATTCCCATACATTACATGAACACAATCGAAATAATATGCCACGGGAGAAGTCAGGGCGGGTTGTCTAGTGTGTGATATTCGCGTAAACTTTATACCAAAGTATATCCTCCACCAAACATCTACACAAGCTTTCGTATTTACAATTTTATGTAGGAACATAACATATTACAATGGGTACGTATTTGAATACCTAAAATTATAATACCTAAAGTTAAATAACCTAAGTTCAAAATACCTAAAATCTAAATACCAAATGGTTTAAAATACCTAAACCACTAATACCTAAGTACTTAATACCTAAATTTGAAATACCTATTGGACTAATTACCTAATGTTTAAAATGCCTTAAGTTAAAACAACAAAGGTTGATATACCAAATGGTCAAAATACCTAAATTCTTTCTACCTAAATCATTTCTTTCAAATAGCAACAAATTATGTCGCACAATGATTGTTGAGGGTACCCATTGTTAATTATTAAAAAGCATACATACTTGTGTTTTCATTTATATCTCATCATCATATGAGCCATACACAGTCTACTGCTGAACATAGGCCTCTCCCATAGACTTCCAGAATGACCGATATAAAGCAGCCCGCATCCAGCGCTTTAAAAAAAGGGACACTGCCCACCCCGACTCGGATAGGTTAGGTTGAGCGGAGCTCCCGCATTAGCCTTCGTGGTTATTTTTTTTATAACCACACATACAAGGATTTGGAACTTCAGGATTGGAGCAGACAATCCTTGTATGAGTGGTAACTTCTAACCTGACCTATCCGAGTCGGAGTGAGCAGTGTCCCTTTTTCTTTAAGCCGTACCACATATTATTTCTTAAATTGTCGGTATTTTAATTTTCGGTATTTAGAACTTTCGATCATATAAACATTCGGGATTTTAATATTCAGCCTTCCGTTCGTAGGGCTTATGAAATTCGATAATTTCAAATTAGGCATTGTAATACGTACTCACTATAATATCAATTTGTCATTTAAAGCTTTGGGTATTTTAAAAGTAAGTCAAACAACCATTAGGTATTTTGAACTTAGGTTATTTAACTTTAGGTATTATAATTTTAGGTACCTATTCAAATACTTAGCCATTTTAAACTTTCGGTATTTTAAATTTAGGTCAACCCACCATTAGGTATTTAGATTTTAGGTATTTTGAACTTAGGTTATTTAACTTTAGGTATTATAATTTTAGGTATTCAAATACGTACCCATTACAATACATACATACACTCACGCATATTTCCCTCCGGGCGGTTGGGCAAAGACAATAGCCCGCCTTTAGGTTGGCAGTAAATAATAAATAGTCAAGAGTGAACCCTCACCTTTAAAACCATACCCGACTATAAGCACGCCGTGGTCCAGGTTAGTGGGGCTGCAGAGCACCTTCCACGGGTGGGAGATACCCCCCATGTAGAATTGCATCGCGTTAGCGTTTATACCTGAAATACACACGAATATATACTCCACTAGCTTTTGCCCGCGGCTCCGCCCGCGTGGATGTCGGTTATCGCGACCAAACATAGCCTATTTTCATAGCCTATTTTTAGGGTTCCGTAGCCAAATGGCAAAAAACGGAACCCTTATAGATTCGTCATGTCTGTCCGTCCGTCTGTCTGTCTGTCTGTCTGTCTGTCTGTCCGCCCGTATGTCACAGCCACTTTTCTCCGAAACTATAAGGCCTATGCTGTTGAAACTTGGTAAGTAGATGTATTCTGTGAACCGCATTAAGAATTTCACACAAAAATAAAAAAAATGCATAAAATTTTGGGGGTCCCAATACTTAGAACTGAAACTCAAAATTTTTTTTTTCATCAAACCCATAAGTACGTGTGGGGTATTTATAGATAGGTCTTTAAAAATGCTATTGAGGTTTCTAACATAATTTTTTTCTAAACTGAATAGTTTGCGCGAGAGACACTTCCAAAGAGGAAAAATGTGTATCCCCCCCCTCTAACTTCTAAAATAAGAGAATGATAAATCTAAAAAAAATATATGATGTAAATTGCCATGCAAACTACCACTAAAAATTGGTTCGAACGAGATCCAGTCAGTAGTTTTTTTTTAATACGTCATACGGTACGTTGCTACTACGGAACCCTTCACCACAGACAAACCAGTCACACGGTTTTGTGGGTATGTTTTTGCGAAACTTGTACTATTTAAAATGAAATAAACGTTTTAAATATGAAATACTAGCTTTTGCCCGCGGCTCCGTCCGCGTGGATGTCGGTTATCGCGACCAAACATAGCCTATCTCCTTTCCCAAGGTCTAATCTACCTCTATACCAAATTTCATCAAAATCGGTTCAGCGGTTTAGTCGTAAAAGTGAGACAGACACACAGACAGACAGACAGAGTTACTTTCGCATTTATAATATTAGTAGGGATGGGCGAGTCCAACTCGCACTTGGCCGATTTTATTATATTTCCTTTCTCAAGGTCTAATCTACCCCTATACCAAATTTCAGGAAAATCGGTTCAGTGGTTTAGGCGTGAAAGCGTAACAGACTGACAGACAGACAGACAGACAGACAGAGTTACTTCCGCATTTATAATATTAGTATGGAAGTATGGATTACTCTAGTGTAGCCTCTGTGGCGTGGCGGTTACGCAGAGGTTCTATTCCCGGTCAGTGCAAAAATTCCATTGGTCTGGTCGTGCCTCAAAGAGCACGTCAAATGTATGGGATTTCACGTATATGACAGGCGTCAACGAATGTCAAAAACGTCAAATCCTATACATTTGTCATTCTATTCCATCATACGCCGAGCAACGAATTGCCACTTGTCTAGGTTGTAGAAGTCAGATGGCAGTCGCTTTACGGATAATCCGCAAACCCGCAGTTAGACTGGTAAAACGGACTCCAGACTCCGAGGTGAAGGCTTCGGATGCGACTGAGATTATAGGGTTCATTTTGAGCACATTTTAGGTTCAAGATTTATGTTCCGAGGTCCGAGGTATACTTACCCGGCTTCCTTACAATAAATAGAGGTCTTACCAATAGAAATAGGTCCGTTCTGCACCAGCCACTGCGCCATGCCCGTCTCGTTGGAAGTGATGTTGACGGCGCCGCTGATCTGAACCTTGGACATCGTTTTGTTGAACACACATTGGTCGTCCGAACCTTCGTAAGGATAGTCATCTTCTTGCTCCAGACCTCCTAACTGTTCGATAGCCCTGGAAATAATATTCAAAATAAGCTTAACACGAGTTTGACATTTTGTTAGTTCCGTTTTAATGGTACTCTCAAAATGCATATCATTTAATCAATCGGCACTGAGGTCTTCAGAGCCTAGTTTGACGGACAAAGCTTTAGCCTCAGTGTAGAAAAAAGTAGAATTCTTTCTACACGCAAAGTATGTAAAAGTCAAGATAAGTAAGCCAAATCGAGGGGAGCAGAAAGAGTAAGCAGTTTCTTCAGAGCTGAAGTCAAAGCGGTGAGGTTCACGCTGCAGCTGCAGACCCTGGTGCTATGGATGACGACAGCGGCGAGAGAAAAAAAAGAAATATGATGTCTTGCATTGTTAATATCCATTTTTTTTAAACCTGTGCGTCAGTCTGGATTTATTCGTTTATTCCCAATCGACTCCCCTGGCTTCATTCCCGCTGGTTATTATGGTTATTATGTTTCAGACCCGGTGAAATATGAGAAAAATCCCATATTAATAGTAGTGACAAATGTTTTGGTAAAAATATGTTTGGTGTTACCTGTAAGCGTTGTCGGGGAGACCACCATTGCAGCCTTCATCTAACTTGTCACAATCTACCAACTCCTGCTCCGACAGGGATACCAGCTTGCCAGACTTAATCTTCCATTGCCCTTCAATATTGCCTGAAAACGAAACGTGTTAGCTATTTCACACCACATGGAATACAGATTATCAAGTGTGCTTAAGTTTATGTGAGAACATTTGTGATAGTAAATCAATGTGCGTTCGAGTACCATACTTCGAACTATTAGGCTCATTGGCACTATTAGTGTACAGGAAGTTCGAGGATTCGACCAATACAAAGCAAGCCGATTATATAACTGGACTTTCACTCTTCTTTCCGTACATTTCACACGTAAATTCCCGAACGGGTATGCAGAAGTAATTAATAAGTACTCGTATTTCGTCACTTATGACATTCGGTCCCACGTAATAGGGGTGAACATAGTCCTGTGAAGCGGGTACTTTGTCATGAGCTGAATGTTTATTATCGAATGGAGAACAGTGTTAAATAAGACTTTTCACCACTACCTATAGTTTTATATAGGTAGTACTCGCGATAGTCGTAAGTATATATAGGTAATATAATTATGTTTGTGTCAAAAGAGCAGACAGGGCTATCGAAGTAAACAGGTAAAGGGACGATAGGGGCACTTATCACATTCCAATGCCAGGCGATGCCTTTTGGGTCGACTACCTCAAAGAAACGATAAGGAAGGAGCCGTTCAAGGGTGCTGTGGTATGAGTTGTTGCAGGGTTAATTATTAATAACGTAAATAATAGTTTGGAGATATGTAGGGTCTTTTTATCCGGGCAATAGGTTCCTGGCACCATGGGGGACAGCTTATCTAGTCTAAGACATCAGCACCAAAATGCCTACTTCAGTGGAAATTGTACTATATTAAGGTTTAAGCATATTATACTTGTAATATTAAAAGCAAGTTTAACACCAGTAGGTGATATATTGGATTACCACGAAGGCAATATCTATCTATGAGGTTTGTGAGCTAGCCCTTGCTTTCTATATACAAAGGATTTATATAGTAAAAATGAAAAATAGTTACCTGTTACACTGAATGCCCAACAGCTACCACAGCTGCCTTGGTTCTTCACCTCTGTAACAGCTCCAGAAGTTCTCCAATCAAAACTTGTTGGCAGAGTAACATTCGGGATAACAGCTTGAGGCATAGGGATATGGTTAACGTTCTTCAAGTTTGTTTTTAGTCCCATATATTTCGACTTAAATTCTTCATAAGTCAGATCAGCAAAACGTGTAACTCCATATTTGGCTGTCCCTTTCTCTTGCACATTGAATTCGTGAATCTTCTTAATATTTTCTTTGAATATAGTGAATCTCTTTTCGAACTCTGATGGATTGGATAATACATTGCTGGCATAAACGGGATTGTAAGTAACTACGAAACGGGCAAACAATTTCTCAGCCTGGATAAGGTGCCTCAATTCAGCCTCCTCTGCTGGCGTGTCACCACAGTTGACTCGAATGTTAGTGGGATCCTCGATCCATGGTCGTACCCAAATGTTCACTCGACATAACTTGTTCGAACTATCATTGGAATTCTCTAGTTGGCAGTCCGTCTGTTCGCTCAAAGCTGCACAATTTGTTACACCAACTTCGACCTTCAGTCTGTAATGAGTGCCGGCTACTTCTTGTTTTTCCAACGACAGTACCCGGACTATTTCTTGTTTTTTTGGATGTGGATATTTAACTTCTATATATCTTAAGGACTCCTGCGCTAATTTCTGCCCCAATTCCAAATTTTGCTCCTGTAAAAAAGCAAGAAAGAGGTTTTGTATTTACGTTGATGATTTTTATTCTTGTATCTATGTATTTGAGAGAGTATCCATAAGTATACGAAATAGTGAAATCATCGTCGTCTCAGTTGCAATAACTACAATAATAAAGGATTAAAAGTTATTTTTGCTAAGCGACAGCTTAGTTCTTGCAGCTGGTTATAGAATCAAGTATAAGAAAAAAGATGAGAAAGACGCGGATGTAGGACGATGCGACGCGTGCGAATAGGTACTACAGGATAAAATACTATACGGCGGAATAAATTCAAAGACTATAACGGTGTCCCGTATAGTATTTATCCCGTGAGTACCTATGCCACGTGAACGAATTCGAACAGCACTTATAAACTTTATGATAAAAGGATGTGAGGGTCGTGATTACGCTACTGCGTAATTCAATCAATTACCTACTCGTAGCAAGGTTAACGCTTGCCAGGTCAAGTCCCACATTGGCTATAATTAATTCACAGAAAATATCTGATTTTAGACGTACGGACTACGGACACGACAGGCAAATGAACTTATGACGGGATATTATAGTCAATCATTTTGGGAGACTCATTGTGTGTTTTCATGCCGACCGCACAAAATACGAACGGAAGACGTAAGTAGTATTTAGGTACCATGAAGTACTACTTGGTTTTGATTTCTTTCTTCAGAGGTAGGTACAGGGCCGGTCCAGCTTGAAGTTTTGGGGGGGTCACTTCGGAAATTCCTTAAGAAATTTAACCCCCCCTCCCCTCGTACTGGGACTTTTCAATATGACGTGCATGGTTTTGGGGGGGGGGTCATGTCCCCTGTGACCCCCCTCCCCCCTCAGACCGCGCCTGGGTAGGTAGACTCATATGCAGTCTCATGGTACCAATTGCCGGTTACTTCGGGCAGTAATTTCGGATGTATCTTGGTAAGCCTGCGGCACTACTACTGAAGAGGCCGGACTTCTGACAGACGAATAAAGCGGGAATTGAATAAGTAAAGGCTTAATGATAGAGAATATGGGAGCAAAGTAGGTATGTAGGTAGATACCGTATATTATTATTTTTACTCGAATTAATTAGAATTGGATATAAGCATTCCATCAGGCTGATTCATAGAAATTAGTTAGATTCTATAAAAAGAAACGAAATCAATGATAATTGGATAACATTATCACAGGTAGTAATTAGTCAGTCACCTGATAACAGTGGGTTCTAATTACCGAGATAACTTTTTATGAAGGCAACATATAACAATATTTATAGGCAAACTTAGTTTCCTTGTCTGTATGTACGTATAACTCCGGATATGTAGGTATCTCGGACCAACATCGCAAGACAAACGAGGCTTTGGCGCCCGCGGATTGCTTTGTAATAATCTATGCTTGCATTACATACATTTATAAAGATAAGTCTCGCCCTATTTTTTTAACCGACTTCATTTACAAATAATTTCTTGTGAATGTATCTCACAATGAACGTTCATTGTGAGATACATTTTATTTGATAAATAGGGCGAGACTTATCTTTATAAATGACCTTTCTTAGTATCTCGGGTCGTCTTTGTTGTAAATTAAAATAGCATGATAGTTTATATTCCATATAATGTACTTAAATGCGTATATTATAAAGACGTCATTATCAGTGTTAGTTCCGGTTGCACCCAAAGCTTATACTTTGCAGCCCTGGTTTGCTCTCGTATTTTTCTTTTGATTTGGTTTGCCTTGACGTTTGCAGCACGAGACGAAGCGACTGCTGTCTGACTCTCAAGCCCGAGATTGTTTTGTGCTAGTTAGTGATGGGCCTATTACTTCTTACTGAGTTGTGCATTCAGAATCGCCAATGTCAAATAAACGAAAATAACCAATAACATGCCACGGGAATCCAACCTGAGGAACTCACGATTACGTGCAAAAGTACATAAACTCACAGTAGGAATCTACACCTCTATTACCATGCCTCTATGCGCATCACGCCTCGTACAGTAAGTAGTACCTACCTAATTGGATTTACACTGAATCCAGCATAGTGTAGGTACCTACCTAAATCGATAGCAGTCGAAGAACTTTCTATGGACAATATACTAACTCCTTGGAAACCATATCAGATTGTTTAGTAGACTTCATTTATCGTCATCTTTTCATTTTCATCGTCATCTTTTCATTTCATTCCACTAAAATTAGCGACTTTGTACCTACCTACCTATGAGTTCAAGAGTTTATACATTATAATCACGCCTTTTTTCACGGAGGGTTAGGCAGAGGTGAATTAATACCAACATTTCACCATCATTGTATTCGGTCCCACGTGATAGGGGGCGATCCTAATGCCGTATTTCGGGCACTATTGTTGATTTGAGCCATACACCTGAGTCTGGGCTGTATTTATCTGTTTGATGTTAAACCGCCTTGTACGACACCGCATGGGAAGAGACTGGGTGGCCCAAATTCTACTCTCCCGGGAACCTATGAGTTCAGTGAGAATGAATTAAAATCTTAACGAATCTAACTATTAGTAGGTAGACACGTATTGCGATACGTTTTTTTTTATTTTATTTTTTTATATAGGACACGTCAATTACCCCGTAACACGTAACCCCGTTTCCCTTGGTATCGGCCAGTCCCCTAACCCTGCTAATGCATATGGAGAAAAAAAAAGCATATTTGCACGCCATTGCTTAATCATATGCATTGTCTATTTATAAAGCCTCGTCCTGAGCTCATGTTTTTCGCAACATTTTCACTAAAAACACGCAACAAAACATGTAGAGATTTACATGTCTATGATTTTTCACAACAATTTTTATGATATTTAGCACCAAGTTTTAACAACAAGAAAACTTTCTCTAAAGTGCCAAATATCATAAAAATGGTGTAAAAAAAATGGTGATGTAAATCTCTACTAATTTTGTTGAGTGTTTTTAGTGAAAATGTTGCGAAAATCATGAATCTTAGGAAACCACTACTATCTTCGGTAGTTTCAACTTGATGAGTCAGTCACGCGTAAATAGGTCTTTGTTCCCATGATACTGAAATAGATTAGTGTCGAGTGTCGCTGTGAATACGAACTGTTTATTATATTTTCTCTTTGCGTGCCACTACACCTCACTGCACAATAAATAACGATTGTAGCCGTGGGTCCGCCTGCATGTATATCGATTTCATGTACTCATATTCTTTTTCCAATTGATGCAATTTAGTTATTATTCGATATTTATTTATTTCGTTTTGAATAGGCACAGTCAACGAGAATAATTATAACTTATAAATCATCTTAGTTATTTAACGTTCCATAAAATAATAACAAAACATGAAATAAGTAGGTAGTACCTATCTGTATCGACTTTGTTCTCTGGGCAATATTAAACTAGACACTTACACATGTAATTAATTAATGATATAATATATATAATATATATAATAAAATAAATATAATAAATAATGAGATAAAAAGGGGATAAAAGCGTGAGTTTATGTTATGTTATGTTATAATATGTGTATTCTAATGTAAAAAAAAGTTGCGTAAATATTTTTGTCGTTGACTGTAGGTACACACATTTTTTTGTACTTACCTACAAAAACTGTACTTCGTAAAAATATCATTCGATATTTATGAAATTCGCTAGTCATGCAACGCAACAATCAATAAATACAACTCACCCATTGCCGTAAAGCGCCTACTATACTATCGGCGTCATTGTGGTTATAATAAGGAAGATGCGACAGCAAATTCTCTCGTTTACCGACGGCTATGTCGCACAAACAAAATGAAAACAACAGCGGGAGAAACGTTATACATATACGATATTCCATTTTGACACGCGAACACACAATGCAGCAGAGCACAATATCACGCACAATATGCAGCGAGCAGGGTGAGGGTTAAGGAGAGGGAGAACGCGTCGCAAACAATAATAATATTAGGCGCGAAAATTTAATTACAAAGTATATTCACAGGTATATTTACCTCAATGTTACAAAGTAGGTATATAGCTACTATTATTACAATACTATATACTACAATACCTATATTACTTACTATATTACTTACTATACTCTTTGATTACTATTCGTATTATTACTTATTAGTCTGTGCATAGTCTGTACCACAGATGAAATAATAAATAAAAAAGGTAAAGTTTTAAAATCCTTGAGAATTTGTAAGTGCTGCCACCTACAAATTGTTTTCTCACCTATTGTCGACTCGTCGTCGTACCAGTCGTACCTCACATTTTAGTACCAAGCATAGAATTGCATCTCTACCTTAGAACTTCAAAGTTAGGTGCGTATCTTAGAAGTTTGGCTATTCATATACAGATGGCGCTGTGCAAGCTAATTAGGAAAACCGAAAGAGATGATGAATGAAAACATAACCACCCGTGAAACGTCCATGGTGCAAACCCTGCACCGTACCTACGTAATCATTATTCCAAGCGGACGGAACTGCAGGTCACAGCTAGTAGGGGAAGGTGGTCACCATTCGTACGCTTTTTAGTTTTTATTTTTTAAATTTATGATTAATAGTCGAATTTATCTAGTTTATATACCTAAGTGTAGCAAATATATTATAGTTTATTACAAAAAATTCCGAAACTATTATGTCAAAAGGTTAAAGAGTTATTGTTATTTTTCTACGATAAGATATTTGTACGAACCTACCCCGTACGTGGGGTACGTCCGTACAGTAGGTGGGGTACTTTCATACGCAATGGGGTAGATTCATACAGGGTAATTAAAAAGCCTATTAAAGTCGTTGAATTTGTATTAATTATTATAAAAATATTTATTTATCAAAGAACCAACTTAATAACATTTGACTTGACTCATATTCGATAAATTTTTCATTAGAAACATAACAAAATAAAACTTTTATTCTTAGTTTACTTATTGATAAATAATTCTTAGCTTCACAATCAGTCTAAGTGATATCCTTACAATTATTTTCTATGAGATCGTTTTACAGTCTTTGAAAATCTAAACTTAAGGTAGATAATCATACATTTGGTTGTTACTTTGGAAGTTATTGCACATTATAATTACTTAAATTAACTGGAAAAGTAAAAAGTCTAGCCATTCTAGCTGTACAGCCCGATCGAGGTTGTGGATCAGGGAGGAGCATGGCGACATCGGTTATATACAGGGTGTGTATGTCTTCTATATCAGGGAAAAAGAATGACCATGATGATCCCGGTTTCTTCCGAAGATAAGTTACTTTCAGCTCTGTACCCGAATAATGACTGAGAACTTTTCCGACGTAGTAAACAACAGAAGTCTTTTTTTCAAACTTTACCAAAACAAAACAATTATCTTTGATTTTATCTGGTGTCAAAATTATTTTTTTCTTTAAATTATTATCGATACTACGATCATCAGTTTCTTCGTCTGTTGTGAAATCGATAGGAGACGTTGAACTCTCGCGCAAGCTAAATTGCGATCCTTCAGATTCCTCTGAATCTGCATCACTTTCTATTTGCTTCGCTTTCTTTTTCTTTTGTCCTGTATTAAGTTCGTTCAGACTACGTTTCGCTGCTTTGGCTCTGGCTTTCCTTTCCTGTTCTATTTTTTTCAATTCTTTCTGTCTGTGTCTCTCTTCTAGTTCAGCTTTTTCTGGTGTATCTGTATATATACGGGATTTACCCGGTTTTCTTCCTTTATTGTTTTTTTTGTTTCTAACAGCTGTAGGATACGGTCTTACGACTTCTGGTGTCATAGGAAGATAAACACTAGGTTCAGATGGTGTCTTAGCCGCAGAGGTAGAAGGTTCGTCAGTTCCGGTAATAATATTTTGAGAATTTTGAAGCAGAGAAGGCGACTGCTCACGAATATCTGCCTCATTCGTATCAGTCGTTGGCAGGCTGGTGGAAGGTTGCGGTTGTGATTCTAGAGTGTCAGGATTAGGCGTTACATTTACAGAATTAGATGAAGTATACACGTCTATGGGAGCGAAATCTTCATCACTGAAGGCCATTTCATTAAACGGCCATATACCTGGCTTTTCAAAGCCACTTATAATATTTTTTACTGTAAAAGATTCGAAATATGCAAGTTTTACCAGTTTAGGTATATTATAAATGTTTATTGTTTTTCCAGCATTCGACATATGCCAGTTATTGAAGGCTATTTTCAGTTTTGCCTTAAATGGGCCGAACACTGCAACGTCTAAAGGTTGCAAACGATGACTGGTGTGCGGGGGAAAAGACACCACAATTATGCCATTATCTCGAGCAAATGTTATAGCCTGTAAGCTGATATGGCTTTCGTGATTGTCACAAAGTAACAAAATCGGATGCTCTTTAGAGCTCAGTGTGTGTTTCTGAATGTGCTCTAATACTGAAACAAATATGTCAGCATTTATCCATCCACTTCTATTAGCAGCTCCGAGGCTTCCTTCAGGCGCACCGTCAAGAAAATGGTCCCTGTAGTGTACACGTGGAAATATAAATAGTGGAGGAATAGTATTTCCGCTTGCAGAAATAATTGCACCAAATGTCACCAATTCGCCTCTTTCCGCTGACACGATTTGTCCCACTTGTTTTTGGGATTTAGGAGCCAAAATTTTAGGAGTCTCTAAAACTGTAGACACGCCGGACTCGTCAAAGTTAAATATCCTGTCGGCAGCAAAATTGTGTCGTCGTAACACATCAGCCAAATTATTATAAAACTCTTGGACTGCAGTCTTATTGAAGGCGAACGATCTTGCTGCGCTTGTGTTTTCCGGTTTTCGCAGACTGAGGTTGGTGTTTCTTTCTCTATATTTACGCATCCACTCTAAGCCGGCCATTTGGTTTTCATCCCATTTTGTCGGATATTTTAAATTTGACGCTTTCGCGTATTCGTAGGCAAGTTTGCGAATTTGTACTGTTGTTAGCCCATAATGCATTTTGCAGCAATTAATAATGTAGTCATTTAAGCATTTTTCTTCTTCCAAGGAGAAGACCTGTAGACTCGTGAACTTAGAATGAAATGTTCGTGAAGGATCATCGGTGTTACAGCCATCTTTGAATTTCTTGACTCTGCTTTCCAACGTCGATGTCTTAATGTTATATTTCAGTGCGCTTTTCCTATACGACAACCGTCCTTGAATCACGTCATCAACAGCTAATTTCATGGACTCTTCATCTACCTCTTGAGTACGCGTACCCTTTTTTTTATATTTTCGTACCATGATTCTGCAATATAATATTATTTTAAGGTTTACTTTAAAAAATAAATTATTTATTAGAACTACATACTTCTAGGGCTATGTTTGGTCGCGATAGCAGATATCTACGTAGGCGACGGCGGGGCAAAAGATAGTGCTTCATAAAAGGAAAATATGTTGTGCTATCTTCACGATTATTTTAAAAGGTTTCTATATTTTATTCTATAAAAATCTAATTTTCAAGTACTGGTGGTAAATAAAAGGGGAGCATTCGTACGCGTACGAATGCTCCCCTGTTTGGCTGTCCGAATGCACCCCATGCCTTGCACAAAATTAAAATATAACTTTATAGAAATTCTAATATAGTTTCAGAAATATAACAATTAAAGCTCAAAATAGTCAATGTTAACATTAGTATTAATCACCACTACTTTGTCAGAAACATAACAAATCTACTTACAATATCGAATTAAGTTTAGGTAAAAAATTTACTCACCGCGCGCGAAAACACGTTAAGTCGTGTCAGCCGAAACACTGTGGTACGACTGGCGCGAAACTCTGCTAGCAACATGGCGGCCGGTACGTCTACCCACACAAGCAAAAGCGTGTGTGTGTGCCGTTTAGTTTTTTTGTTATAATAACTGTACGAATGTGCCCCGCGTACGAATGGTAACCACTTTCCCCTAAATAGTAAGGATTATATTCTACCTTAGTCATAATCTTCTTCTTAGTCGTACACTCCGGGCCGAGTGGTGTGGTCATGGATCATCCGGTAGCTTGGTCGCAGCTTTTGCGAGACTTCTCTACTTCTCTCTATTCGTGGCGCGCGTACACTCAGTAAGGGAACACTGTGTAAAGGACTTAATAAAGTCCTTATTCCAGTCCATCATTTTTTTATCGTGCGAAAAATGCCCATGGATACCCCTCCGCCGCAGCCGGTGGAGGAGGTTATGTCGGACTTGAACCGACTTTAACGCACGCCATCTGTGGGCCGTCGATTGCCGGAGGTGAGGTAGTCGTAGACATATCCCTCGCACCCCGGCCGACCAAGGGCCATATTTTTCGATTCGGCCCTCTTCAGGTGTGCGGACCACCAGTGCCGGATTTAGATATGTGGAGGCCCCGGGGCCACACAGATGTGGAGGCCCCTTGGCCCTAACTTTAGTTCAAAATAATTTGAACAGCTTTTTTGTCTTTTTAAAAAAATGAAAACAGTGGGCAGTTAGCTTTTAACAAGCACACAAATATATTAAGTACCTATTTAAAAAAAGAACAACATTATGTAGAGCTGAAGGACACTTTCGGAGCTTTTTTCCCTCGACATTTCATCTATGATGTAGCTGAAATCTAACTCGAATTTGCTGGCTAATCTGTTTGCGGCCATCTCCCGAATCGAGGATTTTGGTATGCAGCCACCGACACTGCCCATCAGTGACCACGCAATGATATCCGTATCAGGCAACGCAATGTTCGTGCTGTACGGCAATCCCTGGATGTCCGGAAAGCCAGCGGACCGGACCGCTGAAATAGCGGTGGTTCTTCAAAAATGTGCAGCGGAGTTGTCTCCAATGCTTTCGCGGTTGTGCCGACTCTCTTATATCTCGGGTACAGTGTCATCGACTTGGAAAGAGGCGAAGGTACACCTTACACGGGAGTTATCACGGACATCCTGCGGCCAAGCAGTTAGCTTGACCTTTTTTTTTTTTTATCGTGCGAAAAATCCCCACGGATACTTCCCCCGCCGGAACCGGAGGAGGAGGTTATGTCGGACTCGAACCGACTAACTAAAACGCACGCCGTCTGTGGGCCGTCAGTTGCCGGAGAGGTGAGATTGTCGTAGCCATATCCCTCGCACCCCGGCCGAGATCGAGAGATATGGCCCTCTTCCGGTGTGGGGACCACAGAGTCCCCGACTCGCCCCCGGGTGTGGGGAAGCACGCAATGCGTGCTGCCGCCGCGGCCTGCTTCTGCTAGGGTGACAGGCGGCTCCACCCGTCACCCCCAGGCCCGCGCTCATGGAGGACGGAGGTCATTCTGCGACCTCCGACGCCCGAGTTGCCGCCGCTCTTCGCGGGCCACGCGGTTTGCGATTCTCCTTCGCTCCTCGCGGGTCGCAAGGTCTGCGATTCTCCTTCACTCCCGCTCCGCCGCCTCCTTCACGAGCAATACCTGCTCGCAGGAGGAGGCGCCGGCGGCCCACGCATCCGCGCAACGGACCATTGCTGCGAGCAAAGTGGCGAGCGTGAGAGCTCTCACCCCCAGGGTCGCCACCAGCTCCCGTCTCGGCGTCTCCCACGCCAGACACACGGTGAGCGTGTGCAGCGCCGAATCCTCGCTCGCGTCGCAGTGACGGCACTCGGACGTTAGCAGTTAGCTTGACCGGGTCCTGAACCACATTTCTCAATGGAGTTCTAAGAATCTGGTCGAGTTCAATGCCAAGAAGACGTAGGCATGTGCGTTTACAGCAAAGGCACCTTCCTTCCTTCCCGTGCCCACTCTTCAGAGAACGCCACTGCCACTACAGGACAATCTCAATACCCTCGAATCCATACCGAGTTCGCTGCAAACTAAATAACAAAAACTACATTGTATCATCAAAATAGCCTCGCGTAAACTCGGAGTCCTGAACAAAGTGAGACTTTTTTTACACCGGAGCCGCGGTTTCATACAAGACACAAATTCGCTCTTGCGTGGAATACTGCTCGCATCTCTGGGATGGCTCCGCAAGGTACTTACTAGATGCTCTCGACAGGTTGCAGCGACGTGCGGTCCCCATTATTGGAAATACTGAGGTCACCAACACCCTCGAGCCTTTGCAGATGCGTAGAGATGTAACGTCCTTGGCGGTATTTTACCGGCTCTACTATGGTGAATGTTCTCATGAGCTCTGAGCTCTTCCAATTAGTCCCATCCTTTTCTTTCCTATATAGGCCAACGCGTGCATGACTTAGATGTCACCGGCATACGGTGTAGAATATTCCATCACGAACGAAGCTATTCGGCGACTGCTTCTTCTGCCGCACCATTAAGACCTATTTCCCTTTTCCTACAGTCCCGGGTCCTTTAGCGGGGCGCGAAAAAGCATCTGATGAGGTCGTCAAGTTGAGTGCCACCATTGTAACATGGTACGTGTCTTTAATGGTGTCCCTCTTTTCGAGACTTTGTCTTTAACTTACCATCAGACGAAGTGAAGTCAAATTGACATGTCCTATATAAAAAAACTCCCGAAGTTAATAAATAGGTTCGAAATCAGTCGATTTTTAATTATTTTTATTTACGAAAAAGAGCGCTCTCGCTCGCTTTTTGCTCGCTATCGGAAAATATACTGGTTAGAGAGAGAAACAATGGCTAGCCCGACACTACCAACGAGTGCGCAAAGTTTTCTCGAAACATAGAACTGTCCGCTTTTAGTTAATAATCGCAATCAAACACTACTTTGATTGCGATTATTTTTGATTTTGTTCTCAGTTTGTTAGTAAATCAATCAAATCTTCAATCATTCAATTTCAATCATATCTTCAATCATCTACAGTACAATCAAATTGTATGTTTATACTCGTACCTAAACTGTAAACATAAAATTGGTTTACAAGTGTTTAATTTTTTTTTTTGTAGCCTCTCTTGTGGAGGCCCCCTTTTTGTGGAGGCCCGGGGCCATGGCCCCGGTTGGCCCCCCCCTAAATACGGCACTGCGGACCACAGAGTCCCCAACTCACCCCGGGTATGGGGGGCACGCAATGCGCGCCGCCTTTGCGGCCTGCTTCTGCTAGGGTGACATGCGGCTCCATCCGTCACCCCCAGGGCCCGCGCTCATGGGAGACTGAGGTCATTCTACAATCTCCGACGCCGACGAGTTGCCGCCGCCCGTCGCGGGCCGCGCGGTTTGCGTTTGTCCTCCGCTCGTCGCGGGCCGTAAGGTCTGCGATTCTCCTTCGCTCCCGCTCCGCCGCGCCGCCTCCTTCAGAGGTCTGTCCATCTTGTGGGTGATTTGCCACGAGAACGTCGACCCTCCATCCACTCTTCCGTTTACCACTAATCGTTCCAAGGAGTCTTCGTTACGAGTGATATGACCAAACATTTTAAGTAGGTATAAGTTACTAGCTGTCCCGGCGAACTTCGTACCGCCATATTTTTCCCGTTCCCGCTGCACCTATTTTCTCACCCTTTAAACCTTCCCTGGGTATTCACGAATATTTCAAGACTAAAATTAGCCAAATCGGTTCAGCCGTTCTTGAGTTATAAGCTATCAACGAAAAGTAGCATTGATTTTTATATACCTTTATAGATAATCATAAACTCTGTTTTTCATCGTACATGTTATAACAAAGAAAGCAGATAAATAAATACTTTCACGAACACATCTCGTGCTAGAGAGGTCCGCCCCCCGCCAGACTTTACAGATGTCAGTTGCACACCCGGTGCTCCGCAGGCCCATAGCCGTCAAGACACGTATGGAGAGGCCATGTGACCGGTACGAGGTACACGACAAGTACGAAGTACAAATATTTATCTTGGTGTAAATAATTAATCTGATACAGTTTTGCAATTTTATGTTGTGTTTAAATAGTATCATGACAGATAGGCATACCCTGTTTTGCAGGTTATGTAAGTTTGGTGAAACAGTCCGTTAAAAACCGTAGAACTAATATAAATACTTACATACCATACAATACATAAAATGGTATTTCATGGCCGTAAATCCTGATTCTTCTTATACACTCTGATTTAATGTATGGTTGCCTGTAAGAAATTGCCACCGAGCGATAAGGCCGCCGCCATCTGTACTTACCACAAACTTATAACTTACTAGCTGTCCCGGCGAACTTCATACCGCCATATTTTTCCCGTTCCCGCTGCACCTATTTTCTCATCCTTTAAACCTTCCCTGGACACCCACGAATATTTCAAGACTAAAATTAGCCAAATCGCTTCAGCCGTTCTTGAGTTATAAACTAACAACGAAAAGTGGCATTGATTTTTATATATTAGAAGATATATTATTGTAAAATCCTTGGTGTACAGACATTTTATTATTTATTATTATTATTATTTATAGTCGCCCCGAGTGAAAGATTTCTCTTTCGAAACGACGAGCGCAGTGTCGAGAGCAAAATCGTCTGATAGTACCTATACGCCAGTCATTTTAAGCAAAAAGGTCGGACTAATTCCGGCGGAAGGTTTCTTTGTTTTAAAATGTTCCTTGGGTTCCCCTGAACATATCTGGAAAGTTCCCCATAGATCCCATGTACGCTCCCCCCTCCCCCCCCCCCTCAAACGTCTCCCTAAATCCAGTTTTTTCTGTTTTTCTCAGAAACGGTGAAAGCTATAAGAAAGTTGTCCAGGTACCATATAATTGCTATAAAATTACCTACCAAACGACAGTTCATTCATTTCAATGTGAGCTATAGTCTCTGAAATATTCAATTCAATTCAATTCAATTTATTTCAGACTTAGTCCATATTTATTGTTAGTTACATAATATCTTAAAACTATGTTAGGTAAAATTACAAAAATAACACACCAAATACAAAACAATATGATCACACCAGTCCCGGGTTGATCAATATCTTCTCTCCGGCACTGGTACAGAAACATGTCTTCCGCAGCAATGCCGGAGAAAAGAGCAATCCAGTCTGGATGCAACCATCATCAGGACCCTATTGGGGCTGGTCCGCACCCTGCGCACCAACGAAGCCGCACGCGCACGCATTGTCGCGTGGAAACAAGCGGTACGTGCTTCCGCAAACATCCCCGATGCGCTGCAGTGCCGGGGCAGCCCCAACAACATCCTGAGACTATTATTATACAGGATGCGGAGGTCGCTGTAGCGTTTCTTTGTATAATCGGCCCATAGGCTACAGGTGTATAGAGATGTACAATACGCCCTGAAGAGTGTTATTTTAACTTCCGCCGAGCAACGCGCGAACCTACGGGCTATCATGTTCGCTCTGATCGAAAGCGACCTCCGCTCCCTGTCGATGTCCTCGTTATCTTTTAGATCGATGGTGATAATATGCCCAAGGTATTTAAAAGATTCCACCCTATCTAAAGGCACACCATTTAACATAACCGGAGGTACTTCCTGCGGATAGTTGCCACCGGCTTTAAACACCATCCATTGACTCTTCTTCGCATTGTATTGCAAGCCGTGACCACACGCATACTCCTCGCATGTCCACAATAGATTTCTAAGGCCACAGACCGAAGCGCTCAGCAGCACCATATCATCTGCGTAACTCAGGTTATTTACGCAGACACCATCAATATGGCAGCCGATATGCTGACTACTGAGCGCCTCGATCAGACCATTTACGTACAAATTAAACAGGGTGGTAGATGTGATTCCACCCTGCCTGACACCACATTCCAGCCGGTATGGGTCTGACACGGCCCCCGCCCATCTGACAATGTTGACCTGGTTCGCATACCAGTACTGGAACATGCGGACCAGTTCCCAGGGCATATTTATATCTTTCAGCTTCCGCCAAAGCAGGTCATACGAAACCAGGTCAAATGCTGGATAAGTCAAGGAAGCAGGCATACACCGGGGTTTTACGATCAGTGTAGTATTTGACGGTTTGCTTCAGGCACAGTATAGCACTTTCGGTCGAGAGCCGGGGACGAAAACCAAACTGGTTATCGTGCAAGGTCACAAACTGATTCATCTGTGCGTCGAGCAAACCATCAAAAACCTTCGCTATAACAGTGGCAAGAGATATAGGCCTGTAGTTAGATTTGTCGGTAAGATCGCCAGTTTTATTTTTGACTACAGGTACTACTACTGTCCTCATACACGCATCAGGTAGATAAGAATGACATACACATAACGTATAGAACATGGCCAGGACCCTATAAACATGGGGCCCAGCGTGTTGGAGGTGCTCGATGCTGAGGCCATCGTGCCCCGGGGACTTGCCTCGTAACATACCTTTTACAACTTTGGCTACATCGTCAGCATGAAATACCGTCCCTACCCCTATTCCGTTCACGCCAGCATCAAACACCTCCCCCGCCGGACCCAACGGAGATCGTACCATGAATTGGTCTTTAAAGGCATTCGCAATGTCTTTCGGTTGGTTAAGTCCCGCGACGCTCTCAGCGAGGCCAGAAATTTCACCAAAAAAAAAAGTTGGCCCAAAATTATTCTTTGTACTCAATTTGAAGAAAAATTACTGGAGTTGTTGCAAAATGATGTAGGCACAAGTAAATCTTCATACATTAAGGAATAAAATGAT
This sequence comes from Eilema depressum, assembly GCA_914767945.1. Taxonomy (NCBI): domain Eukaryota; kingdom Metazoa; phylum Arthropoda; class Insecta; order Lepidoptera; family Erebidae; genus Eilema; species Eilema depressum. Next base: position 15,331,416 of record OU612031.1, read on the forward strand.
GTATGATTCATTGTTATGGCAGCATTGGTTCTCGAGTTACAGCGAATAGTGTCAAAAAACAACAAAATATAATTTTATAGTACGAAGACAGTAGAAACTTTGAAGATGATGATGCCTAAGGTTTAAATTATGGCAATTAAATATCCATACATATAATCACGCCTCTATCCCTGGAGGGTTAGGCAGAGGTGAATTAACAGCCACATTTCACCAATCATGGTATAAGGTCTCAGGCAATAAGTAATAGCCTATTGCCGTTTTTCGGGCACTATTGTTGACTCCAGCCATGTATCTGTGGCTGAGCCTGGGCTGTTTATATCTCTCTGATGTTAAACATCTCTATTCTTTAGTCACCTTGTACGACACCGCATGGCAGGAGATGGAGTGGCCCAAATTCTTCTCTGCCGGGAACCACGCCGCAATTAAGTTTAGATAAACGGACTTAATAAAATCATTTCCCCTGTAATACTAAACGATTTATCCTTTCAGTAACGATGTAGCGCCACATTATAAATATAATGGGAAAAAAATATGCAAAACGGTTACTCCGATTTTAATATATGAGGTGTCAAATAATACCTACTTCTTGTCATGTTTTATTATATAAAAAATAAAAGCTTTAACTATATCAAAAACTATCTGTTTATTAAAAAAATGAATAATAACTAGTCCCCATGGAAGCCTTCCCCGCTTCTGACAAGCTTATAAAACTGATAAGCTGTTCCTGAAAAACGAATTAACTAACCTATTCACTCTAGTCTTAAATACACCCAAGTTATAGCTATCCGGCAACACAGATTCGGGCAAGGCCGTTTGGTGCGTATAAGTGGAAAGTCCATGGTGTATCAGTGGCGGGTCACCGTGCGTATGGTCGTTCGATGGTGGAAAGGGTTTGGCGGAATTAAGTTGTGCAAATCTTGTGCACACTCCATGAAGTGCATCCGATAAAAAATCGAGAGTCATGCAACTCTTAGCTGATGTTCTAGGCTCTGAAGCCTATTTTCAACTAGAGCGTCGTTATTGATGAGCCTCCAAGAGGCTTGTTTCTCTATTGACTCAAGGGATTCAGCCAAATACCAGCTGTATTTGGCTGAACCGTCACAAAGGTGCGAGCAGTATTTTATGCACGATCGAACTTGCGCTTGGTAGAGAATGAGAAGTTGTTCCAGTGTGAAGTACTAATCTTACTTTTAATAGCATTCTCAGCTTTTTAGCAGCTTCGCAGAGAAGAGACACGCCTGACTGGGTTTTGGTTGCGTTGAAGTTGACCAAGTTGGCATCTCCCCAATCGGAGAATGCCTGCAAAGGAAAGTTCAACCGCTCAACCATGGTTTCCTTAAGAAACCGGATCTCAACCATACCAGCGTACGGCCGTCTCGTAACTCTCTACCATTGTGATGTCGTCTGCGCACTCAATGGTTCCGGGCTTGAGCAGATCGTTGATATGGAAAAGTGTGACAGAAAGTACCGACCCCTAAGGGACCCCAGCGTTTATTTGCAAATGGTCCAACGAACTACCGTCAATGATACGGAATGACCGAGTTCCCAGAAAGATTGCAATCCAGGCATACAAGACAGCCGAAGGAAGGAAGTTTGTTGAATAAGTTATCATGCTAGACCCTGTCAAAGGCCTCTGAGATGTCGAGGGAGACCCCTAGCGCTCAATGGCCTTATTCTTAATGTGGCATATCCGTGGTCCGTTTATTTAAATTTTATAACCATAAGGTGGACTGACGACCTACGTAGGGTGGCAGGGACACACTGGATGCGGAAGGCGGAGGATCGGCAAACGTGGCGCGTATTGGGGGAGGCCTATGTAAGAACCGCGGTAGCCTAGTGGTATGGGTAATGGACTGCTGAGACGAGGTCACGGATTCGATCCCAGGTTTACCATGGCACACACCAATGACTTTTCGATGATTTTCGAAGTTATGTGTGTGTTTATCGCAGGTTTATAAGTGGCCGGTTAATGGCAATAGGCTCGCCACCTATTACATTGGGACCTAAACATAAACGGCGAAATGTGGGTGCTAGCACCTTTGCCTAACCCCTCGGGGACAAAGGCGTGAGTGAGACATAACATAATATGTTAATTTATGTCCAGCATTGGACTGCAATAGGCTAATTGATTGATTGAACCATAATTTGACTCTTAGGCATCATCATTTTCTAAGTTCCCTTCACACCAGAAAATTATATTGTGGTGTTTGACACTATTCGCTGTAACTCGAGAACCAATGCTGCTATAACAATGAATTATATGGTACCTGGACAACTTTCTTGTAGCTTTCACCGTTTCTGAGCAAAATAGAAAAAACTGGATTTAGGGATACGTTTGAGGGGGGGGGGAGGGGGGAGCGTACATGGGATCTATGGGGAACTTTCCAGATATGTTCAGGGGGACCTAAGGAACATTTTAAAACAAAGAAACCTTCCGCCGGAATTAGTCCTAGGTTTCAAGGATTTTTTGTCTAAAATTACTGAGCTACTAGGTATTCATAAAATAACTAATAAAAGTAAAAAGTTTATGAATTTTTTTTTATGTAACTCCCATAGGTACACATAATTCCGTTCACCTGTAGGTACTTATTCCCATACATTTTAAATTACTACTTCTAAACTAAACTGATCATTCCAGACGATTTCGAAACTGCCCAAAGTCTTTTATTGTAGGTAGGTAATTACCTATAGATAATACTTCTTATATTTTTCTTATTCTTATAATACTAAGTAATGCACCTATTATAAACGCGAAAAAAACTCTGTCTGTTAGGCTTTGATGCCTCAACCACTGAACCGATTTTGATGAAATTTGATACAGAAGTAAATTAGACCTTGTGAAAGGACATAGGCTATGTTTGGTCGCAATAACCGATATCCATGTGTGCAAAGCCGCGGGCAAACACTATTAAAATATAAAACATGACACAAAAAATATTGATGTGTTATTGAAATCAAGAACAATTTCATAAAGAATATAAATGTTATGTAACTAACAGAAAATAATCCGAGGTCCGATAGCGCTAACATAACCTACTAATTAGAAGACTTGTAGGGTCAGACGTGTGTTAATTAGTTTCGAGTTTTCTCGTTACAGAATTTGCAAAGGTCGGGCGGTCGCGCCGGCGTAAGAACTCGGTAGAAGTCAGGTTTCCCCTGAGTGTGTTTACGTAATCTTTACCAACAATACGGTGGAACTTGCCCAGTTGACTTGTGTTTACCTTATGTAAGAAAATGTAGGAAAAATATTCTACTTATCCCTACTAATATTATAAATGCGAAAGTAACTCTGTCTGTCTGTCTGTCTGTCTGTCTGTCTGTCTCACTTTTACGACTAAACCGCTGAACCGATTTTGATGAAATTTGGTATAGAGGTAGGTTAGACCTTGAGAAAGGACATATGCTATGTTTGGTCGCGATAACCGACATCCACGCGGGCGGAGCCGCGGGCAAAAGCTAGTATAGAATAAATCAATGTTTAAATGCCGTCAAATCATTCATTGGTCATTGGTATCGGTAGATGGCTCCACCGTCGCCTTAAAGACGGATAGTTTAGAGGAATTTGGATGGCTTCGTGCGGGCTTCGTTGGCTTAGCGGTTAGGGTTAGAGCATTCCCCCTGTACGGGAATGATCGCGGGTTCGAATCCTGCCCAAAGTCAATTCTCTTTTTCCTTTGTAAATTGATTTGTAAAATAATCTTAGGTATTTCCTATTAACATTATGTATGTAAAAGTTTATGAAGATATTTGGATGTTGACGTCACAAAATTTTGGTATCGTCACGCATCATGCAAGACCACTAATAAGCCACCAATGGACTGCCAAAAGGAGCAATTTTCGCTGCTATCATTTAGAAAAGTATTAGGGTTCGGCGCAAAAATATGAAATCCCATGTCTGAGTCTACGCAGACTATGAGGCTTGGTTTAGCACAACTAGTTAAATTATAAAGCTGTTTGTGCTAATCTCTGAAACTGACGGAGGTAGGACACAACGATATTTCCGTCTCAATCGAGCAGTCTGATTGGGGAAGACCGCGGCTAAATGCGCCTCTTGTTGTGTTCCTGGAGGTGAGTAGTGTAGCCAGAGCTCACTGAGAGGTTTTATGCTGTCAGTGGGAAGACCAAAGGCTTGCCTAACTTATCGTCTGCGCTGATGGCACAGAATCTCTCTGTTCTTACAGGGTCGGTAGCACAGCCCCCCTAGACAAGTGGCAATTCGTTGCTCGGCGTATGATGGATAAAATGCCAGATGTATGGGATTTGACGTATATGACAGGCGTCAACGAATGTCAAAAACGTCAACTTTCTTTCATAGGCCACAGTAACCACTTTCCATCCGATGAGCCGTGTCCTTGTCTGGCACCTAATTGGCATAAAAATACTGCCATTGGGAGTTGAATTTCTTTTTGCATCTGATAACCTAGTTCTTGGGAAAGGCTATAGATGTATTATCATCATCGGCGAGGCCCGGTTGCATCCGGAATTCCACTTTGAAATAAAAGATGGGTGAAACCTATAAGCAATACAAATACCGCGTACCTCCTCGTCTCTCGTTAATGAAAACTACAGTTAATAACGAACACGAATAGGTAACGTGTGGTTTTGTGGTTATGACGCCGACTCAACTACGAACCTGTGACGTCACTGTGGTTTTAGACTACCGACTATTGCCGAAGTAATTGCATATTTGCTAGGTACACACACATTCTATCATCGCACTTCTCGCCATAAGCGGGGAGTTCATCCTCACACATTGCGACCAGAAACGGTGCGCACTGTGCGGTATGAAAGAACTTCATCCCTCGCACACTCAAGCTGTGGAATGAACTCCCCGCGGTGGTTTTCCCAAGCGACTACAATTAGAAGGGGCATTAAAAGGTTTGTTCAGGGTCGGCAGCACGAGTGTGACGCCCCTGGTGTTGCACGCGTCCATAGGCCACGGTAACCACTTTCCATCAGGTGGGCCGTGTTGGAGATATCTTCATACATGTTGTACTTTTGCATGCTTTTATACCTATTAGACAACTTTCTTCCCAACTCGCCACACAATAGTCCACTTCGCTTACGGCACAGAATCTCTCTGTTCTCAAGGGGTCGGCAGCACGAGTGTATGTGACTCCCCTGGTGCAAACTAGTAGCCTATAGGCCAGGGTAACTACTTTCCATCAGGTGAGCCGTGTGCTTGTCTGCCACCTGAGTAGTATAACAAAAAACAAATGCATTCGTTTAAGCCATATACGTCTGCAATTTCTTTTCAAATAATGTATGAGAATTATGAGAGATGCGCTAATCTCAGGAACTACTAGTTCGAAAACAATACAACCAAACAAATTTTACATCTATAAAATATTAGTATCTATAGATTTAATATTCTTGGACATATACCTAGTACATAGGCTTGCCGTCCCAGCTGTAGCCTCGTTCCGAGAGTACATTCAACGCCCTAGTTCCTCGGCCCCGGGCTGTACCTACATACCTACACACAGAGATGCATCTGTAGGTGAATCTGTCCAACCTACTGCGTCTCCACGAACAATTCCTATTCAGCTTCCTTTAAATGCATTTGTTGGGAACGTCTTTTGTCATCTATTCTTTGTAAAGTCGGGATATAGGAATCCGTACAACGTGAAACTATGCAATACCGCCAATACCGGGGATACGACTGTAGGAGATTTAGTCTTCTGTATGATGTCTTAATTTTACTTTGAATAGACGTAATTTTACGTAATAAAATAAAATATATTTTTTTATTTAAGAGACGTCAATCTGACTTCATCTCGCCTGATGGTAAACTGAAGGCATAGTCTCGGAAAAGAGGGTCACCATTGTCCATTATAGATACGGAAGGCGGAGGATCGGTAAACGTGGCGCATATTGGGAGGGGCCTATGTCCAGCAGTGGACTGTGGACTGCAATAGGCTAATTGATTGATCGATTGATTGATTTATAGATACGTACCATGTTACAATATTGGCACTCAGTTTGACAGCCCTGTCTAATGCTTTTTCACGCCCCGCTTGAAGGACCCGGGACTGTAGGAAGAGGGAAACACGTGTGCTGGTAAGGAATTCCAGGTCTTACGAGTCCATGGTGACCCGATAATAAGAGAACAAATAGAATATATGTCACCTGCATAATCTTCGCGGGCACGTTGACGGTTCCTATTCCTAGAGCCGTCGGTAGCGTATGGTTACGGAGTAGGTTTTGAAACCTGACCAACGTGAACCCACTCCATTATACCTACAAACAATAAAATTTAGCTTAGCTGGATGGGTTAGTTATTTCGGTTACTATCTAGCTAATATTCTTTTTTAACAGAAATATGAATCCGATGTCAAATAGAATGAAGTTTCGATATTTCACTAGAATTACACCTTCTTGTCAATCAATTAGCCTATTGCAGTCCACTGCTGGACATAGGCCTCTCCCAATACGCGCCACGTTTGCCGATCCTCCGCCTTCCGCATCCATTCCGTCCCAACCACCTTTCGCAGGTCATCAGTCCACCTAGCTAGGGGGTGTACCACCTTCCGTTTACCTTCGCGCGGTCTCCACTCTAGGACTCGTTTGCTCCAACGGCCATCAGTCCTTCGGCAGATGTGGCACTCCCACTCACTCCTTCCTGATCATACTCCTTCCTGATCATACTCCTTCCTGATCATACTCCTTCCTGATCATACTCCTTCCTGATCATACTCCTTCCTGATCATACTCGTATTACTTAAAAATCAAATTGTCACCTATAAAGTGTGACTAATTTTTATTTCGTCTTTAAATCAAAATGTTTGCAGAGATAGTTTAGTGAGATGCACAACAGAATCGTCACCATTGTCTTCAATAATTCAATAAACGGTGTTCTACAATTATTGGACTGTTCGGTTATTATTAGCTACGAGATGATTGGGTTGGGTTGTCGGACAACCCCAACTACAGCTACGTAATTCTACTAATAATCACCGTAATAGTTTTGATGAATATAGCATGCAATGACTTGTTTTCCAGCAGAGATGTGCTATGCATCTATGCTACGAGAATGTAAAAGCTAAGCTGTGAAACTATGTGACCGTTTCCACTGTGCTATGCTATGTAGCGTAGTGAGTAAAGATGTGCTATGAAGGTGCGTCGATCGAGCTCGAGCGAGTGATTTTATACATATAAGCAAGACTACTTTACGTGACTTAGGTAACTTTTATTTCAGGAAAAGTATCAGGGCTCCGCACAAAAAGAAATTAAAAGCCAGATTCAAAACCACGCAGACGAAGTCGCGAGTACAGCTAGTTATAATACTTCTATATCTTCTTCATCCTAGCGTTAATTCCCAGTCGCATCCGAAGCTTTCAGCTCGGAGTCTGGGTACCAGTCTTAACTACGGATTTGGCTAGCCCTCGACATTTTCCATGAAGCGATTGCCATCTGACCTCCACAACCTAATGGTAACATTAGACGATATCGAAGCTTTGCAGTTAGACCGTTGTTTTTTTTTGTACTTTTTAGGGCTCCAACTACCTGTAACGACTGCCATAGATATTTTTTTATGGCAACCGGGACCGACGACGGCTTAACGTGATCTAAAGGGCATGACCAGACCAATGCAAATACCCATATTTCATGCACACAAATATTTGCACTGAGCGGGGATCGAACCCGCTTGAATACTTCTATATACTGTTAAATAAATGTGAGTGATCTTGTCTGTACATTGGAGATATTAAAAAAAAAGGTTATTGTAGGTATGTATTTAACGATATTGAATGCAATTTTTTTTTGAATTCTTGTCTGTTTATTTATATGCGATGGATGCAAGAACTATTAAACGGATTTTGATAAGATATTGGTCAGACTTATAATTTTACTTTTGTTTGATCGTAATTCATTGAGTAAAAGTATAGTACCGGAGATTTGAACCAACCAAAATTGATGAATGAGCTCGTCCATCGTAGTAGCACCCCGTGCTATCCTCAAAAGACGTCCTAGAAACATGTACTGCGCGTATAGAGCTCATTTCGAGGACATTTTTACGTCCCGAGGACCTAATTGCCCGTGAATACAAAACAAACGTTTACCTCCCTCCATTTTTATATAAGTGTGCTGCAAACATGGACGTCATTTTATATAATTGATGGCTGCAGGTAGGAGCCGGTGGATCGCAATCACACGCTCGAGTGGGCACGCCCTCCACTTGACCGGTGGAGCCTGTCCCAACTCGTTAGTACTCTTCGATAATAGCTAGTAGATATATAATTGGATATAGAACCTTCTGGATAACAGATTCCGAGTTAGTGAACGGTGAGCTTAATGTGTATCAGTGTATACTTTGAAATATATTAAAACACTATACCTACGTAGAGATAAAATGAATTTACATCACATGAGTCGGCTGTTAGCAGCTACAAGCAATGACATTACAAGCAGTATAGAATAATAAGTCTAGCGGGCACTTTGTCATGGAGCCATACTGTCGGATGGAGAACAGCCCAGTCGCCTACACCTACGGGAAGAGATGGGGTGACCCTAATCTACTCTACGTGGAACCAACACTCACTAAAATACACAACTTGGTAATAAGAATCCTTCTTATGTCTGTAATAAGAGTGAACTGAACATATATTATAACTTTTGATTACAAGGTATTATACATAGCATTCTCTTTTATAAGTATTATAAAAAACAGTAAAAAACTAATGCGTCAGTAAACTACTTTGTCTGTGATAATTAAAACTGTCACAATTATCATTTTTGACCACAAGTTCTAAATAAACCAAAAAAATTATAACTTATCATTTTCTTTGATATTTTGGTAAAATCTGTGTCAGTGTTTGTGTAAAAAAGTTTCCTATACATTTGTTCAAAATGTCGCAATCAGACGATTTATTTTCCATATACCATTCACAAAAAGGGAAAAACGTTAAAAATCCCACTGCATCCGATCAGAGCACCTCATACGAAGTATTTAGAAATAATACGACAGCTGTAGAAGTTATCGTCAAAGAAATACCTGGTAATAAGAAAAAAATAGAAACACCTCATCACCAGGAAGTAAAAGTGAGAAGACACGTCCAAGAAGACGTTGATAAACTGAAAAACGATTTAAGTACAGCAAGAAATGTACTTGAACAGTCAAAGAAATACTTTCAAGTGTGTCTAAGAGAAATGCAAAAGCAAATAGATGTTGCTAACCAGAGGGAAATAGATCTCCAAACGAAATATTTGAACTTAAAACTAGAGAATGAGAAGTTGAAGACTTGCTTGACGTCTAAAACGAATTTGGTGAAGAAATTAGCGAAGGAATTAAACATTTTGAAGCGTATTATCAAGTCCGTTGTAAAAAGTATGACAAACATACCAAGTGAAGGTAATAATGTATCTTGTAGTTCAGATCCTGAGTATGAGGATTTTGAAGATAACATGAAGAGGGAATTAAAATTTGCCAGGTGTGAGGAATCTGTAACTTTTGATGCCACTGTGTTGAAAGAAGCGAGAAATATAATTGATAAGCGTCTGTATGAATAAAGGTGTTAAGTTACATGGCAAAGAAAATAGGTATCCACCATTACACACACCCTCACATGTTAAGGTGTATACAGATTTCTTTGGTCATGTATATGCAAGTGTTTTTGTATAATTTGTGGATTTATCATTTATTGGATTTTTATATAAACTATGATTTAAGAAATATATTTACTTTTTCTTTTTGGACAGCCTCCGTGGCGTAGCGGTAGTGAACGCGGCCGCTACGCAGGAGGCGTGGGTTCGATCCCCGCTCAGTGCAAATATTTGTGTTCATGAAATATGGGTATTTGCATTGGTCTGGTCGTGCCTCGGAGAGCACGTTAAGCCGTCGGTCCCGGTTGCCATAAGAACATCTATGGCAGTCGTTACGGGTAGTTGGAGCCCTCAAAAATCCAAAAACAACAGTCTAGCTGCAAAGCTTCGATATCGCCTTATGTTACCATTGGGATGTGGAGGTCAGATGGCAATCGCTTCACAGAAAATATCGAGGTCTAGCCAAAATCCGTAGTTAAGACTGGCAAAAGCGGACCCCAGACTCCGAGCTGAAAGCTTCGGATGCGACTGGGAATTAACGCTAAGAGGAAGAAGATTTACTTTTTCTTTTTCTCACAAACACAATGTTTCATGAATCCCAAAATACTGTCAACTAATCCGACGTTCGCCCTTCCTATACAGAATAAGGCTTCGTTTACATGGTATTATCCTGATTAACTTTTTAACCAATTTCAAAAAGGATGAGGTTCTCTATTCGACTCGTATTTTATAAGTATACATTTTGTTAATGTTCAATCATCCGCGAACTTACACGCTGGATTTTCATTGCACTTCAAACGAAATATGTTGTTCATTCGATTGGTTTACAAGTCCAGTGAGTAAGTATTCGCCTAAACGTAAACGGTTTACGATTTTTAACAGTAAATAAAGGTACATAATATATCGTGTGTTTGTTAATATTAATGAGTGTTAATCACTGGTGTTAATACACCGCCTACTCCTTCGAGGATTTACAGGCGTTAGTACTGTATTATGTATTTATTCGTTAAGGTGTAGTTATATTGAAAAAACGTGCAGTACAATGCCATGTGAACAGGGCCTCACACGTGCAGGACTGAGGTGTCACCCCCACACGGTACAAACAATTCCGACTCGAACCAAACGGTTCATTACCTCCTGTCTTTGTCGCACGATAAAGAATTGGAATACTTTATCCCCATACGTCCTTCCTTCATCCTATAATCCAGTTTCTTTTACGCGAGAAAAAGCATCCCTGTAGTGTAAGTATTGTAGGCAGGAAAGTGATTTCTTTATGGAAATTAGAATGCATGTATAAGTTAGCAAATTACGTTCTATGTCATAACACGAATAATGCAAGTCAGCAAGACCTATTGGACGTGGCAAAGAGAGCCGCTCCCACTCCACAAATAGTGGAAAACCCTAGTATATAAGACCTGTTATTTAGTATGTAAGACATTGCTACCTTCCTATATTGAGTCGGAATACAGACAGCACAGTCAAAAGGACTGTGGTAGCTTCCTTAATAATAAGTATTAATTATTTAGCGCGGGGTGACTAAAGTTGGAAGTTATCACATAGTTTGAAATGTAAGTATCAATATCAAAGTACCCGAATCATGATGATTTGTTGATGTTACTATTTACGTTTGCTATATTTTGCTGTTTTCTTGGTTTAATTAAGTGAGTAAATGGATCCTAACCTGGTGGTACACTCCAACCTTCTCTATTAACGCCAGGTAGCTTATTTAACAGAGTATTCCCAGTTCCCTCCTGAATGTTAACTTATAATAAAAATTATAGTAAAACTTCATATACTTACATCAAAATATTATTCAGAATTATGCACTTATACACTCGACCTGAATTCATCCCACTATGCACTAAAAGGTGTTCAAAAACCGACAAATCGCATCAGACGGGCTCTTCTTTACCGGGTATGAGGCTGCGAGCCGGGTGTGTCGGGGTGACCCGGTCACCGCGCGTTATGACCGCGTGACCCGGTCGCCGCCTGACCCGGTTACCGTGCAACGGCCGGGCATGCAATCCCCACCTCCCCGGTGCATTCCGCGATTGATTCGGTGGAATATCGGTGTTTTCTTTTGTGAGAATGTATGTCACCGAGACATGTTAGTTTAGTACACTTTTGGGATTATGTAACATGGAGTCACGGAATAAGTAAACTACCATGGAGTTGTTAGATGTTTACGCGGATATTACTATACGCGAATATAGGACGTGTTGTGTATCCGACGGCGAGTAGGGTAGCCAGAGCTCACAGGAGAGGTTTTGTGCTATCAGTGGGAAAACCAAAGGCTTTGTCCTACTTATCTTTTGCGCTGATGGCACAGAATCTATCTGTTCTTACAGGGTTGGCAACACGAGTGTGACTCCCCTGGTGCACTCGCTCATAGGCCGCGGTAACCACTTACCATCAGGTGGGCCGAGTGCTTGTCTATTTAGTATTAATAAAAAACAACGTTAGTATGACTTCACTTCGCGTAATGATAAGCTGAAGGCATATTCTCTGGAAAGAGGTTCAGCATTACAAACACCAAGACAGACAGACAGACAGACACGTTAAATTAAACAAATTTTCGGTTGCATCCAAAGTTTGTATTTTAAAGCTCTGTGTTCATTTGGATTTCTTAACTTTTACGTGAATGATGAGATTAGAGCCTGTACTTGTTCGTTAATCAGCAGATGAGGTTGGCTTGGGATCAAAAATCTAAGTGGGGTCCTAAACACCTATATTTGTGCGGTTTTTTAACCGACTTCAAAAAAGGAGGTTCTCAATTCGTACCCTATTTTTTTTTGTATGTTTGTTACGCGATTGTGAAGCTAATTCTAGACGGATTTTGAAAATTCTTTTTCTGTTCGTAAGTACATTATTCCGAAATGGTCCCATTTAAATTTCGTAAAGATCTGATGATGGGTTTCCTTTTGACTTCTAATAAATCAGTAAGTCTGTAAATTAATTTATTTTTCGCTTTTCAGTGCCTCTTTTTCGTTTCTTGAAGTCGTTTAAACTTTTTTGTTAATATTAATTAATTTTGGTTACATTTCTACTGTTTAAATCCATGACCTATGCCAACTTTATCTACAAGCCGGTACTGCATGAACATGTCACTCGGCTTTGCAATGTATGTGCAAGTTTAGTGTTCAACGACTTATTATACGGAAAGCTTATGCAATCAAGCGTCAAGGGAATAAATGTGATTGCAGTTGGCCGGCTTAGGTTGCATAACAGTTAATTAAATATAGGCACTTTACTGGGCCTGGAACTTCCGGAAGGGGTAGGCAGAGGTATATTGGCTCCTATATTTCGTCATTTTGTTTCGGTCCCATGTAATAGGAGGCCTATTATCGTCAAACGGGCACTTCTCTCTCTCTGAGCACGAAGGGGTTTCGATGTGTTAGAAATGGTCACTCATCCTAAGACTGACCTGGATAGTGTTGCTTAACCTTGCAATATGCTAACCTACTAGGTTACCACTAAGCCACAAACCCCAGTGACACGACCCATTGAATCGCATTTATGGGTATAACTACAGAGCGACTGTGAACTCATGTCATTTCACTACACCATGTGACCTGTTACAGTTGCATAATGTTCTTGACCGAGTTTCTATCTAGTTACTCGGGCGCCATTAATTCGTCTGGATCGATGGTCGATTTTCTACCGATTTTTGTTCTAAATTGGATTTCTAAATTGGGAGGTTCTTAATTATATAGTTAGTGGATTCCGTCAGCAATAAAGCAACTCAACATACCTATTCTAATTTACAGATTAATTTAGTTTAAAACTTATAAATAAAACGTAAAATATTTGAAGCCTGTCCTCTGATGATTAAGATAAGATAAGATAAATACGCTTTATTGCACACCAAACATAGGATACATACAGTGGATTTAACAGGATAGATAGTTGTACAATGGGCGGTCTTATCGCAGGTCTGCGATCTCTTCCAGACAACCAGTATTAAAAGATAAAGATATTTAGATTAAAATATACATACATACAATCACGCCTTTGTCTTCGGGGGGTTGGGCAGAGGTGTATTAACACCCACATTTCACCAATCATTGTATTAGGTCCCACGTAATAGGTGAGCCTATGGCCGCATTCTGCCGTATGCCGTATTCCCAGGCTGAGTCTGGGCAGTACCTATATATCTATCTGATGTTAAACAGCCCTATCCCTTAGTCGCCTTGTACAACACCGCATGGGAGGAGTGATGGTTGTATGAAATGGTTTTATATGTTGTGGATGGATGAAAGATTGTTTTAATCACCTGAAAAGTAGAAATATAAATACATTAGGTATATATTAGTCACTATATGAGGTACGAGCAGAATCCTCCGCTTAACATATCAGCGAATTTTAACTCAGACCGACACGACAGCATTTCTAAAAGCTTTTAAAGTGGGAAAAGTTTCAGTATGTAAATTACCGAACCACCTCACTCCGCGAGGCTGTATGAAAACGTACTTAGTTTGCTTTATATGGTGGCAAGTCTGGTTTAAACCGTGTGAAAACGATTGGAGAACATATGAGTTAAAAGTAGTGGTTTTAAAATGCAAATAGGGCTGAGTTGATTGTGTTGTTGTGTATTTTTTTATCTCATTTTTTTTTTCTAGCGTCTTCGACTCCGTCGAAGCCTGTTCTTCCTCGATAATTTTACTACATCCTAGGCTAAAATTAATGCAACCCTCGCAGGGTTCAAAAATTCCAGTAACTATAGTAGTAGTTCTCGCATTTATACCTCTCGTACTTTCATTCTAAGCCTTTCATACTATAGGGATTGGGGGGGAGGGGGGGGGGGGGGCAACTGTATTTGTGCTATTTATTTTTCTTTTTTCATTTAAAATTTCTAACTACTTATTATTTATTCTTATTCTATATTACATGCCTAGTTATACTTACTTACATCTTATACTACCGGTTACATCATAATATTTACAAATTATAATGTAATGTCGGTATTTTTGTCTCATTGCGGTCAAGCCAAAAAAGAGTAGGTATTATGTTTTGATCTGCTGGTGCGCTCGTTTTATTTTTCTCGCGTGGGACACTAAAAGAGCAGCGGCCAGCAGCTTGTTTGGGGCCATTTCTCTTTACAAACTCTGGATGCTGCTGGCCGCTATTCTTTCATTGGAAATTGACCTTTATTCTTCTTCATTCAAGTGTCAACCTTGATTGCATCCATTTTGCACTTTGGAGCTTGATCACGCTTCTATAATTATTCTATTATTTGGTTTATTTTTATACTTTACGGGAGTGATTTCCGTCTGAGCCCTCAACCCTCAAAGGGAAATCCGCTGCCTCACCCGTCCATTAGCAGGTGAGATGGGCTTAAGCTCAGTTGATCTTGGAGAGGTTCAATACAGTATATTTCCTAGTAACTAATGAACTGATTTTGATGAATTGTAAGACATAACTACGGTAACTACATTTTATTTCTGTCATCAAAAATCCTCCATTTATCATTTTAATTTAATATAATACATCTAAAGATACTCGTGTAATAAAGACAAACCCACCGACATAATCACTCATCTTTTTTACTGGTCTTGATTCATCGGCATTTGAAAGATCCCTAATGCGGCCCTGCAATTTACGTGTTACGTAGACGTTGACACGTGTCATGTCCAACTCATGGTAGAGCTACTGTAAATAGAGACGGGCCTACTATACATACATAACTACAAGTCAAACATTAACCTTCCTTTTTTGGCTTCACTCAAAGATGAAATATCATTTTATATAAAATCATTGGCTTCACTGCAATCAGCTAAAAATATACATTAATATCGAATGTGCGGGTACATGTATGTTTTTAATTAAATGTAAATTAATCAAGGAATATGTCCGCGCAGTCCTCGTTTTAGTTTTCATTGGCATGTTTGTATCGAGCTCCGATGTTGTTGCGGACTTCGAACGCAGTCACTTGCAGATAAAGTGTATCTAGATGTGGTATAATATCGACTTATTTCCTCATACTCATACACACAATATAGTTCAGCTACACCTTCATTATTTGTGTACTGCTATGTAATTCTGTAAGCATACAGCGTCGAGCACAGAGCTGCGACAACCATTATAGAGATTGTTACTGCTCTCTAGTATATATATTAATCTATGGTTACTGCCCCCCCCCCCTAGACAAATGGCAATTCGTTGCTCGGCGTATGATGGAATAGAATGACAAATGTATAGAATTTGACATTTTTGACATTTGTTGACGCCTGTCATATACGTCAAAGCCCATACATTGGGCATTCTAATCGGATTGGGTGACGTCACTGGAGATCGACCAATGACAGTCTCTATCTAGGCTTTCGCAACGTTGCGCTCTATGCTATGTACTTAGAGGATTGCATAGCATGTCGTATCGCTTATATGCCTCCATCTTGACCTAAGAACTTTTGACAGCAAGGACCGACTTATAACGTGCCCTCCGAAACACGGAAGCGCTCAGAGGAAAAACGGTACGAGTTGGCAGCGGACGACATGAGGCAGCAGCGGATGACGTGTCGCAGCGACACTACTGGTGCTACCAACTTGTACCTTATTTCCATGAAATAGCGGACGACATGAGGCAGCAACGGACGACGTGTCGCAGCGACACTACTGGTGCTGCCAACTTGTACCTTATTTCCATGAAATAGCGGACGACATGAGGCAGCAGCGGATGACGTGTCGCAGCGACACTACTGGTGCTACCAACTTGTACCTTATTTCCATGAAATAGCGGACGACATGAGGCAGCAACGGACGACGTGTCGCAGCGACACTACTGGTGCTACCAACTTGTACCTTATTTCCATGAAATAGCGGACGACATGAGGCAGCAACGGACGACGTGTCGCAGCGACACTACTGGTGCTGCCAACTTGTACCTTATTTCCATGAAATAGCGGACGACATGAGGCAGCAGCGGATGACGTGTCGCAGCGACACTACTGGTGCTACCAACTTGTACCTTATTTCCATGAAATAGCGGACGACATGAGGCAGCAACGGACGACGTGTCGCAGCGATACTACTGGTGCTACCAACTTGTACCTTATTTCCATGAAATAGCGGACGACATGAGGCAGCAGCGGACGACGTGTCGCAGCGACCCTACTGATTTCAATGTATTTCCATGAAAGCGACAACATGTCGTCTGCTGTCGCGACAATGAAGTCGGCTTCCAATTTGTACCTCTCTCTAATCGTTTGCCGAACAGCCAGCGCGCCTAGCAACGAGCGCTTCGCCTACAGAATCAATTCAACATTAAACAATACTGGAATGTTTCTTAATCAAGAGAAAAGATTTTACCTTTCAAATTGAGATATACGGATTACTCATACATCTTAATGTTTTTCAGAAATAAAAAAGGTTCCCTTCAGTAGCTTTAGATACTTAGCGAGATTAAACAGATTTTACTTGAGTCAGTCAGAACTAAAGATTTTCAAAGGAATTCTGCTTTGTACAGTTCTCGGAAGGCTTTGAATTTAGATACGTTGTAGCTATGAATGTTTCGTGGAAATCTGCGTGACGCTGTGTACGTAGGTTGCGATTTTATACAGAGTGATTGGACTCAAATTGTTGCACTTATTTTATGAGAAAATATGTACAAGACGCATCCGATTGTAAATGGTTACTGCGATCAATGAATGCTTGCTGAGGGAAAGAGGGGAAGATGTGGAAAGGGAAACTACGGAGATTTGAAGGTACGATAATGGGCCACCCTATCTCATCCCGTGGGTGTTCTAAAAGGAGATATAGGGCTGTTTTCCATCCGATAGTGAACATACAACTAGCTTGACGACAATGCTCCCTATTACATGGGACCAAAAATCATATTTGGTGAAATGTGTTTCTTAGAAATACCTACCTGCGTCTATAAGTAGTATAATTAAACATACGTTCGGTAACCTTATTTCAACCGCTTGAACGTAATTCATTTTTTTTTATATCGGACACATCAATTTGACTTCGCCTCGCCTGATGGTAAGCTGAAGGCAAAGTCTCGGAAAAGAGACACGTATCACGTAACATGTGGCACTCAGCTTGACGGCCTCATCAGATGCTTTTTAACGCCCCGCTTAAAGGACCCGGGACTGTAGGAGGAGGGAAACACGTGAACTGGTAAGGAATTCCAAGACTTAATCCAAACATCTTCACAAACTTCCACTTTCAATATGTATCAGTAAGTCTCGGGTCACGTATCTTGGACCTAAATCCCGGAACAAACGAGGCCTTGGCGCACGTGGATTGTTTTTTAATAATCCATACTTGGTAAATTTGAGCTCGTCCACCGCAGTAGCACCCCGTGCTATCACCAAAAGGCACCCAAGAAACGTGTAAGTACTGCGCGTATAGAGCACATTTCTAGAGGTCCACGATATTTTTCCCGAGATATTTTTTTTTAATACCACTTAGGTGGCAGACAAGCACACGGCTCACCTGATGGGAAGTAGTTACCGTGGCCTATGGACGTATGCAACACCAGGGGCGTCACACTCGTGCTGCCGACTCTGAAAAAACCTGATAATACCCTTCTTGAAGGACCCCATTGTAGTCGCTTGGGAAAACCATCGCGGGGAGTTCATTCCACAGCTTATTAATGTTTCATATCCAGTATATCGGTATGTGTGTGTCTAACCATTCGCTCACGTAACCACCACCCTGAGAGTTTGACAAAGCCGGTGTGCAAATGGAACTTCGCTCCCGCGCTTGGCTGCTCTGTGATAGAATTTCTGAACTGCTTCGTTTCATGATTAAATGTTTGAATAATTCACTGTATTCTATTGCGAATTCCGTCTTGTAACATTATGATTTGAGTTGAATGTAACAAAATAATGAGAAAGTATTTTAAAATAAAAGGAATACATTTTGTTGAGCATATCAAAATGTACTTATAGTTAAGTATACCTACCTTTTTTTTTAAGAATATTAATAACCGAAATTATTAATATTCCCGTTAATCCCTCCAGCTAAGCTAAATTGCTTGTGTTAGGAGCGGGTTCATGTCGGTAGTGTAATGGCCAGGATTCGAACCCGGGACCTATCGATCGTAAGGCCGGCTCCCTAACCACTGAACTACCGACGCTTTTTGAACTCCTTCCGTCATTAGGTACACAGGCGTGAACCAATCAATCAATCAAAATTAGCCTATTGCAGTCCACTGCTGGACATAGGTCTCTCGCAATATGCGCCACGTTTGCCGATCCTCCACCTTCCGCATCCAGGCGGGAATATATGCATGTATATGTAAAACGAATACCAAGGGAACCCAACTTTATTCCCTCTATAAACCAACGTCTCGCCTAATGAAAACTTACATTTTTAATATCGGTATATACGTATATTCTGCAGCATGGCGATAGACCGTTGCGTGGTATTGTGGGCTACGGACTGAGACGTAGGTACCTACGGAGTTCGTAAATGATCGCAATAAGGTCATCCCTCGCAGCATTGCAAACTATTCCGTTTAAATAGGATAATATATTTTTCATCCCACCATCTCGGAAAGAGTACTTTTTTTCTTCGATATCTGAGTGTAAAAGTCGCTTTTATCCTCTAGAGTGGAAAGTAAATTTGAATTTAGAACATCGTGTGTACTAGGTTTGTGAACTCAAAACATCATTAAACCTATTTACTTCTACCTCTATGGTGCCGATTTATCATACAACTTTTTTTTAATTTATGAAAAACTCAACTCGGAACCTCCTTGGTGTACCTACTTTTTTTTTTAAATTTGCTTTGCGCGCATAATTTTTTTTTTCACGTCCTATGGTTGAACATTGTTGTTGAATTTTATTTGTTGATATTTTATTATTAGTATTATTACACATAATTATTATACAGCCTCCGTGGCGTAGTGGTAGTGAACGTGGCCGCAACGCAGGAGGCGCGGGTCCGATCCCCGCTCAGTGCAAATATTTGTATGCATAAAAAGTTCAACAACAACGGTCTAGCTGCAATGCTTCGATATCGCCTAATGTCACCATTGGGTTGTGGAGGTCACATGGCAGTCGCTTTACGAAAAATATCGAGGTCCAGCCAAATCCGCAGTTAAGACTGGTAAAGCGGACCCCGAACTCCGAGGTGAGAGCTTCGGATGCGACTGGGAATTAACGCTAGGAAGAAGAAGCATTTCATTATTTCCTCGCTGAGGTGGGATGAAAAGTTACGTGTTGCACTCGAGTGCAAAGATTTTACACCTTGTGCTCTTTTGATTCCCTCGCTAACGCTCAAGATTCTAATTTATGAATCACTCGCTATGCTCGTGATTCAAATTTAGAATCTTTCGCTTGCTCGGTCATCAAAACTGAGCACGCGGTTAAAAAGCAACTTTGCACTCTTGTATAACAAATAACTATTGCACGAAATGTTTACAATATTATTTGCACAAAATTGGCATAATATTAATTGCACGAAACTCGCACGATATTATTTACACGAAATTGGTATAATATTAAGCTACCCACGGCCTCCTATAATACTTTTTTCAAATCTGTAAGTAACATCATCATCCAAGTGCCAATCCCGATTACATCCAAAGCTTGCTCGATGAAACTCAGGATTCGCTCTCCTATTATTTTTAGGTTTATATTCACTTTTAAGGAAGCGACTCACGATCGCCCAACCTCGAAAGGCTAGCCTGTCGTAGGGCCTCGAAATATTAAATATGCGATAGGAATAAGACGATGACGATAATAATGTTATAAGTAGAGCCTTATTGCTATTAACTGGGTAGTTTTTCCATACCCTCTCCCATCCCGTCCAGAACAAAACGTGCTGGCCTGCAGTGCCACCCAAATACGGTGGATTCCATTTCGTGTCACACCAAACGGTTTGAGGCCTCCTTCCTCTGCCGCACGATAAAGAGCTGCCCCTCTAGACAAGTGGCAATACGTTACTCGGCGTATGATGGAATAGAATGCCAAATGTATGGGATTTGACGATATGACAGGCGTCAACGAATGTCAAAAACGTCAAATCCTATACATTTGTCATTCTATTCCATCATACGCCGAGCAACGAATTGCCACTTGTCTAGAGGGGCAGAAATCCTCACGTGTTTCACTCTTCCTACAGTCCCGGGTCCTTCAAGCGGGGCGTGAAAAAGCATCTATCAAAGCCGTCAAGTTTACCACCATTTTAAGTTCAACAGCATCTGAAAAGGTGATCCGTGGCTTCTGGACTGCACCTCACCTTTTTACCGTCTACCGTGGTTCAGTCAATTGACGGACCTAATATATAAAAAAGCCCTATACTGTAGTTGAGCTTTCATATGGGCAATGGAAACTTTTTTTTTATATAGCAAGGACACGTCAATTTGACTTCGCCTTGCCTGATGGTAAGCTGAAGGCAAAGTATCGGAAAATGGTCACCATTATAGACACGCACGATGTAACAATGGTGGCACTCAGCTTGACGGCCTCATCAGATGCTTTGGATTCCCCAGAATCTCAGACACAATATCGTAAAATACCTCGCAGTAAGAGTTTCTGCAAACCCTATTGGACTATTGGACGCTGATGAACTCCCAATCTAAGCTATATGCTTGAAAGCTATGTGCCCGTCGGCATCGTTTCCCCCGATGGGTGGCGAATGCCCCCGAACCTTCAAAATGTTGCCGCGTTCTAAATTTTGCTTGGAATTTGGGAACTTTTTTTTCCTTGGCATTGGCACTATTATTAATGCACATTTTTGGATGGACATATGGATGTTTATTACTCAATCATGCCAGAGCCATAGCAGCAATAAAAATATTTTATTTTTCTAATAAAATATTTCAAAGTTATATCAAAAATATTGACTTGCACACTATTTATGCACACTCACTTAAATCAAATTAAATATACTTACTGTTTAATTATATTTGCATAACTATTGCGTATAACTTTGCGAATTTTTTTATGTCTTCACTTCATTCGAACGCCAATCCCAGTTGCATCAAATGAACAAATATAATATAATTTATTCGTTCTATTAAACACGTTCTTTTTTGTATCGAAACTTTTTTAAGAACATAGAAACATAACCTATAAAATTTAAAAAATAATCTATAACTCACTTGTAAATAATAGCAATAAAAATGTCACAGTTTGGTAATAGGTGTCATTACGTGCCTATTCGCGGTAAAATAATGGCACTTTTATGTGTAGGTGTGTTGTAAAAGGTTTTTTTCTAAATTGAAAGAAAATTACTAACTAAATTATTTTATAAGGCTGAACACGAATGATACGACTATGTTTAGGGTCGTTCTATCTTTATGCTTCTAATGTACTTAAAGTGAATCTGAAATCAAATAAAGTCTAAACAACCTTTTCGCAAACCAAAGTATTAGTATCATGAAAAAAACATTTTTTTACACCACTTAGGTGGTAGACCTATAATAAGTATCACAAAAAAATATAAAGTACATCGGTATGGTACTAGGCACTGGTAACTAGGGAGCTTCATCTGCTAACAAACTGTTGTAGAGTGTAGCAGAGATACTTATTGTAAACAATAGCATTTTTCTCCGCGAATAAACGAATTTTTATTTTTATTTATTTATTATTTATTCGTTCTTATTTATCAAATAACTTAACTTGTATTTCACATAAAATTAACATAGGTTTAGTACATTGTGTTGTTGCAATTAAGTTTTTTTTATTCTTTATTTAAAAGTATGAGCACATGCGCCTAGGGTTCAGTCAGGGTGTAATATTGATTTCCCATTTCTTTATTCTTATTGCCTATCATACTTCTTACTGTGTGCACACTTTCAATCAAATCAATCCCTGCGCGATTAAATTCGCTTTCACACTCTAAATTGTAATAAAGGTAAGTTTTCCTTATTTCAAGTAGATTTCAGGGTAATTTAACATCGGTATACACCCTCACAATCTAGCTCGGGTAACTTCGCGGTTCGCTCGTCGGCCAGTCGCCACACAGCCTCAATAGAAGCCGCCCGCTTTCTCCCCTCTCACTCAAATGTGAACTTTTTTATAAAATAGTGCAGTGCCATAAAGCTTCCAAATTTAAATTTTGACAGTTTAATTTTTTAAATAGTGGCCGTGACAATGGGTTCGTGCGAAGCCGCCAGATAAACGCATAGACCAACTCAGGTACTTGCCGTTTGAGTATAATTTTTAATTTGTCGTAAAATATTATGTTCGTTCCTATTATTTTCTGGTCATATTTGATTTAATAACCTATTTTGTTGATTATGTATTATTATATTAGTAATTTAGCTACGTTGAAGACAATAAAATTATCGCAAGTTATATTTCATGTCTTTTTAATTGCTTTCGTATTTCATTTTATTAATTAGGTTAGTGGCACAGGATGTTTTGAATTTTGAAGTTGTTTCAATTTAGTTTCCGCACTTAATTTACATGTTATTATAATACTCTTTGACAGTAACTTTTTTTATCCGGTAATTGTTTATTTAGCACGAGTATTTTGCAAATCGTTGTTTTTGGTATTTATTTTTTTTAGAATGTAGACGATTAAATTATATGCAACTATTACTATTGTGAATATTATTTATATTTTAATAGAAGATTCACTAATTAGTTTAATGACTTTAATACATGAAGGAGAGAGAAAAAATGTTTGGAAGTTCATAAATATACCTACCTATAGATTTTTGTGAACTATACAATATTTTTCATAAAGGGTTTGCTACTAGGTATCTTTTTTCGACAAACGAACGCTCTTTACTACCTACAAGGTTAAAATAGGGTACTACAAGGGTAAAATTGTCATCTGAGAAAAAAATTCTGAGTATTAAAAATAAAAAACGCTTAATAACAGTTTTTTCATACCTACTTCGTCCGAATAAGGACACGGTTCACCTGATGGTTAAGCAGTTACTATCGCCTATAAGCGGTAACAACATAAAGCATGACTCTCATAAGCTACTAACGTTATGCTACAATATTACTAGGAAGTAGGACACAACAAAAAGCAATATATGCTATTTTTATACCCCTTAGGTGGCAGACAAGCACACAGGCCATCTGATGGAAAATTGTTACTGTGTAAAACCAAGGGAGCCACACTCGTGCTGCCTACCCTATAAGAACAGGGTGAAGAGTGTTGTTAAATTACGATTTTGTCAATGAAAACGGTACTTCACCTAAATGTCGAACGAGAAACATTTTTGGTACATATTGTATAAAAATTGTTTTTGGCAAAAAAAACCATTCATCTTTTTACTTCGTATAAAACGTTTTAGAGCAGTATAGTCTGTGGTACACTTAGCTTTTTCAGGTAATAGAGTTGAAAGCTTTTTGGTATAGAATTATGTCGGCCACGGACGAATAGTAGGTACCTATACAATAATGTTATGATTCGGCGATACGTTCATTATGCGTACTGCCAAGGAGTTGAAGCGTCGGTAGCTTAGTGATTAAGGAGTTAGCCTTACGATCGAAAGGTCCCGGGTTCGAATTCTAGCCATTACACTACCGACGTGAACCCATTCCTAATACAAGCAATTTAGCTTAGCTAGGTTAGAGGGAATATTTGTAATTTCAGTTGCTAATATTCTTTATATAAAAAAAATCCCTGTCCGAATTTGTGTTTCCGGACATTTACAACTTGGATTGAATGATATTTCGAAGTAATTGTCAATCGAGAAATCGATTAAGAATGGTAAAAGTGAATTGCTCAGGCAGGACTTAAAACCGCGACCAGTGCCTTACAGGGCCCATACCATGAACTCTTAAAACAGGTCAATATTGAACTGCTGTTATTCTACTAACTGCAAATGTCACTTTGTAATCCTATATATTTAATATGACATTACAAAGTGACATTTGTAGTTGGTGGAATGACAGCAGTTCAATATTGACCTGTTTTAAGAGTTTATGGTAAGGCCGCTGGTATGACCATCACTTAGCTACCGAGTCCTGCCTGAAGCATTCCAAATTCGCCTATAAAACCGTCTTGGGGCGACGGTGGGAGCTATCTACCGATATTCGTACGATGGACTGGTCCGTAGATTCAAGTCCCGCCTGAGCAATTCACTTTTTCCATTCTTAATCGATACAACTTGGATGTCTTCAAGACTAGAGTGAATAGGTCACTTCTAGCGTGCTCCACCGCTGACGATCACATCGTCACTTACCAATAGGTGAGATAGTAGTCAAACGCGAGTCCTGACGGCACAGAATCTCTCTATTCTTACAGGGTATGCAGCACGAGTGTGACTCCACTGGTGCTGCACTCGCCCATAGGCCACGGTAACTACTTACCATCAAGGGGGCTGTGAGCTTGTCTGCGACCTAAGTAGCTTAAGAAAGGTTTAAAAAAAAGTAAACGGAAATTAGCGCGATCATGAAACGCGAGACTTTAAAAGTTAGGTTAGTTAACTAGGTTCAGATTGGCAGATCATCAGCATCAAAAAGCTCCTTACCAGCAAGTAAAAACTGTTCCTAAATATAGACCTCTAGTCTTGCTAAATCAAGCGGTAATACCGCCCCATCCATCGCCCCTGTCACCGAATTGAATTGCTAATGTCCCTAATGAAGTATGGTTTTGTCATAATTGAGTGATACTGTTTCGGTTCCTCGTATCATATGGCTAATTAACTGTGTTAGCGCCGCAGTCCATACGTGTATACTATAGTGCGTCATATTGTCACTTAAGTTGGGTTTACGTAACTTTGATATTTTTATTTCGTTATTCTTTTGTACTTGCCCTACTTCAAGTTGATTTAGATTGGAAAACGTGAATGATAGAACTTGAACCAGAGCAGTCCCTTAAAGGGGGAGTGCTCTGGTCGCGGGTTCAAATCCCATTTTGAGCTTTTACTTAATGAGCAATTTGAATAGTTAGCGTACTAATTGTATTACAATATCATTAAACTTGCCCTACTTTTCATAATCATCCTAATGAAGACGTATTTTCCTGATTGCATTCGAGGTTAAGATGACCTCGGAGCTCAGGGTCAGCCTTCCGGCTCTTCCTCCTCCACTTCGCACGATCTTGAGCGTCCATGGCAGTGAGACCATTGCCACATATGTCACCCTCCACGTCAAGCCAGGACTTTTTGGGCCTACCCATTCTATCTAGACACCTGCCCTACTTCTGTTATTTACTTTTTATATGAGTGGTTTTCCATTTTTATACCGGCGATTCAGGAACACACAATATATTCTGGCAAAGTATTATGATCAAGTCGTACTTCAATCTTCCAAGCCTACCTCATCTGCTTGCCGATACACTGAGCTGATTAACTTTGATCCCCGGGGTCTGTTTTCTTGCTCCTTCTTTTATTGGTCTGTTTTTACTTTTATGTGAATGTCTGCCATATGACCTCATATGACATATGAGCAGGAGCTAAGCCTGCACAAAGTCACGAACTCATGCTAGTAACCTCTACCCAAGTGAAGATCTTGGTATGGCGGTGACTGCATGGAAAGTAGAAACAGAGTTTTAAGTAATACCTAGAGGAGATTAAATTTTCCATAAGGTGCTTTCTTAATAAGGTTAAAAAATGTTAGTAAATAATACTGTCATTGCCGCAAAAGTAAAGATAAACGATTGATTTAAATTGTTACTTAATAAGTAGATACACCAACTAATGAGGAAAGGAATGGTATGAGAGCTAACTATTGGCTCCAAATTGCAAACTTAGGGTGCATCCAAACCTATAACTATAATGATGTGGATCTAATGTTTTATTACCTAATATTTTTAGAGGATTTGTATAGAAGCATCCTTAGATCAAACGCATAGTGCTCTGACTTCTATATGTACTGTACATACTTGCATCTGTCGCCCTTTCGTTATAGTGCTGAAACAACGTTCATTAAGGTTCGCACGCAGACGTCGGAGCCGTTTCGGGCCCGTCTCGGGTGCGTCACGACTTCGGGCGTAATTTATGTTTAATAATGAAACAGTAATGGCCATGCAAGTTCAAATTGAAAGTTTTAAAATTCAGTGAAATTGTATTCTTAGAAGTCATTGTCCTTGGCCAAATGGAACGCAATCTTTTTCAGAACCTAAGAACGCAAGTCAAATAGTTTGTATTATAGTTTCTAGAATAAATTATATTCTTTTTCATCCTAGCGCTAATCCCAGTCGACTTCGAAGCTTTCACTTCAGTCTGAGACTACGACATTTTACATAAGGCGACTATGCGACTGCCATCTGACCTCCACAACCCAATAGCTATATTAGGCGATAACGAAGCTTTGCAGTTAGACTAGTTGTTGAATTTTTACCGACTGTATTTGAAACACACTAGTACGAATAAATCAGCATGTGTTTGACCAATTGGTCGGTGTGTACCCGTCATCACGAGATTATACCTTCGCCAGATATTCATACATATTTAACTACATACACACACGGGATGTGAGGCTCGATTTTAATGAGAAATTCACTCTAATTGAAATGTAGTTTTCAGCTGTGAGATGAATCTTTGGATGAATTAAATTCTGTTATTCGTCGCGTGAGAGGTAGCTAATTGGGAGGCATTACTCGTGATAGATAATTTATTTATATTTATAATTAGGATAGTGTGAATGAATTATAAATACGTTTTCCTTGATACTATCGGAAGTAAGCGAATATCACTCATTGAAATAAAACCGAATTTTGAAGCGTCGGTAATTTAGTGGTTAAGGAGCCGACCTTACGATCGAAAGGTCCTGGGTTCGAACCCTGGCCATTATACTACCGACGTAAACTCACTCCTATCACAAACAATTTAGCTTGGCTTTGGTTATAGGGCATATTAGTAATTTCGGTTGCTAATATTATTTTTAGCGGCCATCACCGCTCCGCGACCATGGATGCTGAAAAGTAGCCGAACGTCGTGCTAAATGTAAATAATACCAAATACAATAGAATCCGTTGAAAAGTTGTTTTATCTAATATATAAAATTCTCGTGTCACAAATGTGCGTAATCGAACTCCTCCGAAACGGCTCGACCGATTTTGATGAAATTTTTTGTGCTTATCCGGTATCTATGAGAATCGGCCAACATCTATTTTTCATCCCCCTAAATGTTAAGGGTGGTCCACCCCTTAATTTTTTTTTTTTTTTTTCAGACAAAATTTTATTTTTTTATTTTTTTATGATACATCATACAAAAATACATGCAACCCTAAATTTTCACCCCTCTACGATCAACCCTTATTTTTTAATAGCCATTTTAAAATTTTGTGAGCATATTGAGTAGGTCTGAGAATCGGCCAACATCTATTTTTCAAACCCCTAAGTGAAGTGATAAGGGTGAAGCGGGAACGGGATTTGAATACCACGCGGGCCGAAAATATGGCGGTACGAAGTTCGCCGGGGCAGCTAGTTTCAATATATGTTTTCTTTTAAAAGTTGATTAAAAATGGCCAGTGGTACGTAATGCGTCCAACAGACGGCTCTATCACAAACATATCATGCAAATAACCTCTCCACTCCTTTTAGGAGGATTTAGGCATGAATATATCCGAAAAAATTAGCCCTTTTTCCAACTGACCCCATTCAAGTCATTGATCAGCTTTTCAGTGAAACTATTAAACGGCTTAACTTCAAAACTCCCCGTAAAGTGACTACCACCTGACCTCCCAATTCAACTGTCTATATCAAAGTTCTGTAGTTAGACCAGTAGTCGAACTTTTTAGGATTTCCCGTAACGACTACCATAGATGTTCGTATGGCTACCAGAGTCAATCGGAGTAACATGCTCTCCGTTCCACGGAGATGTCTCAATGTATAAAATATGGTCACCCATCCTCAGACTGCCTAGCTTAACTTAACTTTGTTACGTATTAACCTTGTCTGTTACCACTTAAGCCGAGCCGAATTTATCTAAAAAAAATATTCTCCAATAATTCTCCCTAATTGTACAAATAAAAGTACCGAAGCACAAGTCCATTACTTTTGTTTTCCAACAACACAAACACCGCGATGTGTTATCATAATGAACGGAGTGTCGTAACATGCCCATTTGCCTGCTGGCTGCCACAGTGCCATATATTTTTATCATCCCCTATTGTTTCTGCTCGATTGGACGGTCTACGCCGTAGCGCCGGCGTAGTACTTTCGTAGCTCCGTAGCTTATTATTTAGCAAGCTTTTTGCTTTTTAGAGTATTTTTTTTTATATTCAAAGGGTGTTCAGAAAGTTTAGTAGGTATATGGTAATGGTTTAAGGCAACCTTACTTGCAAGCCGATGAACATGCTGACGAGGCTCTAGCGTAGGCTTTCCTTTCGGAATTAGAGGGTATTACAAGTTGCTTGTGTAAAATTTAAAGTGAACCACAAAAAGGAGAAGGGAATTGAATCCTAGACTCCAAAGTGTGAGCTTTATTCCAAAGTGAATTAGTGTGAATTTTCAGTAGCTTAACGAAGTTTGAACACATTGCCGGTGGATTGTTTTCTTTTTACTGATGGTAAGCTGAAGGCAATATCTAAGGAAGAGGGTCACCATTACAGACACGTACCATGTTACAATGGTGGCACTCAGCTTATTAGTGCGTAATATACCTATCGGCGTATGTACCCTTCGAGGGTACATGGCGTGTACATGTACCTATATGTTATATAATTAACTGACTGGTGTGTTTGTCTGCAGGTCACCTGTTCAAGAACAGGCATAATGTTTTCCTTATGCCGACGATACAAAGATGAAATCGGTAAGTAAGCTTCCACTCAGTATATTTTTGGTTGTGTACTAATAATACATACATACATACATACGATCACACCTTTATCTATCCCCGGAGGGTTAGGAAGAGGTGAATTAACACCCCACGTAATAGGGGGTGAGCCTATTGCCGTTTTTCGGGCACTATTGTTGGCTCGAGCCATGTATAGGCTGAGTTTGGGCTGTATATATATACAGATATCTGTCTGACGTTAAACAGCCCTATCCCTCTAGTCGCCTTGTACGACACCGCATAGGGGGAGATGGGGTGGCCCAAATTCTACTCTGCCGGGAACCACGCGGCTAAGTAATCTTCTTGATCAGGTCAAACTGTGGCAGTTTGACCTGATCGGATTAGAGCAAATACACGATACAATCACATCAGTTCATCCGGGTTCGCTGCAAGTAGTGATCGTAAATTATGGACGAATGTGAATTATTATGTTATGCTGCCTTGGCATTAATACACACAAAAAAAAGGAAAAAAAGAACACTGTGGGTTAAAAAGTGGCTTCGACAAAGGGACCATTATTCCCACATAAATCTTTTACAAGAGCTAAGGTTTTACCCAAAGAACTGGTTTAATTATCTTCGCATGGACGAGGAAGTATATTTACAGTTATTAAATTTGATGGCGCCATTGATAAAAAAATTGAACACAAATATGCGGGAAGCTATATCTCCACATGCAGATGCAAACTGAACTGATCTGTCAATACACGATCCGTTCAGTACTTCCGTTCAGATGGATGTGATTGAATTGTTTCAGTCGCTCCGGCTGACTGACGCGAGCTTATCTTCAGGCCACATAACACACACACGATGCGGATTTGCATCCGGTCAGTTAGACCGGAAGGCAAAACTGTTCGTATATGGTAGGCTTTAGTAATATAAAGAGGAAAGATTTGTATGTAACGAATAAACTCGAAAACTAGTGGACCGGTTTAATACATTATTTCGCCATTAAAAAGCTATATTATCAGGTAGGTACTTATATAGGCTCTATATCATTATGCTACTAACAGCAATGAACGTCCCCATAATTACATAGTGTTCCACTGTAACTTTCTTATCTCTCTATATAATTGCCACCGGCATACGGTGCAGTATATTCCATCAAGCGGTTCGGCCTAGCTAATATCGAGGTCTAGCCAAATCCGTAGTTAAGACTAGTAAAGCGGATCCCAGACTCCGAGCTGAAAAAGCTTCGGATGCGACTGGGAATTAACGCTAGGAGGAAGAAGAACCAAGCGGTTTGGTAACTCCTTCTGCCGGACTATTAAGACTTGGAATTCTTAACCAGTTCACGTGTTTCCCTCCTCCTACAGTCCCGGGTCCTTTAAGCGGGGCGTGAAAAAGCATCTGATGAGACCGTCAAGCTGAGTGCCACCATTGTAACATGGTGTCTGTAATGGTGATCCTCTTTTCAGAGACTTTGCCTTCAGCTTACCATCAGGCGAGGCGAAGTCAAATGGACGTGTATGTGGGTGTGTGTGTATATAGAAATATCTATACCAGCGGTCAATTCACACTTGCAGCCAAAATCTGTTTTATATTAAATTTATTGGGAAAAAAATCAAATTTCATGATACAAATTCGCTTTGGATACGCACTTAAGATGTCAAAAACTCAACAGTAAAGGCAAATAAAGTGGCCATGTCTCACAAAATAAAGCTGTCCGTTCAATTCTGTTACGAGCAATGAATAACACGTTTTTTCATTTTTGCTTTTCATTATAACACGTTAATGTGTTGTTTATTGAAAAAATAATCATTATTTAGAACATATTGTGGTATCTAGAGTAAGAAGCTTAGCTTTCATAACCATTTCCTCTTTCCTGAGGCGAGGTGGGGACACTATGTAGGTATTTAAACTTTCATGGCCGTTCACATTACTATTAGAACTATCGTGATATTTAATTTACCATGTATTGTTTCGAGTATCCGATATTTCGGCGCATGGAGGATACATGGTAAATATCCCGATAGTTCTAATAGTAAGGGGACACTATGGTTCCTACATCCGAGGCAATCCCAAAAGAGGCCTTGGATCAGACGATGTGCGAGGGACATGCTCTGGGCATTCTATACCTCAAGGCCCCAAGGTATTCTATGCATCTGGAGACTCAAGACGGCCTGCGGCTTTAGTCGGTTTGAGTCCAACATAACAACTTCTACAAGCCATATTTTCTTGTGGGGATATTCACAAGAAAACAAATAGTTACATATATTATACATACATACATATAATCACGCCTTTATCCACAAAGGGTTAGGCAGAGGTGAATTAACACCCACATTTCACCAGGTACCATGTAATAGGGAGTGAGCCTATAGCCGTATTGCGGGCACTATTGTTGACTCGAGCCATGTATCTGCGGCTGAGTCTGGGTTGTATATATTCTGTCTGATGTTATATTATATTATGTACTAGCTGACCCCGCGAACTTCGTACCGCCTAATCACCGATTCTTTTTTTAAATTTTTTCCCTCCGTGAGAACCATCCTCGTACTTCAAGGAATATTCTAAAAAAAGAATTAGCGAAATCGGTTCAGCCGTTCTCGAGATTTGCGCTCAGCAACACATTTAGGGATTCATTTTTATATTATTATAGGTATTACAATATACATAGAAATATCTAAGTTCCTCCTGGATCCTTTTATTCCCCAAACACATCCGATAGTAACCGCAATCTATTATATCTAAACTAGCTTAGTTATTATATTTCTATTTAAATGGAAGCAAGGCCAAAAATATTACAAACAGTCTGGCTAGCTTTAAGGACAATATTGAACAAAGAACGTAACACTATACTTAGTAGTGGACAGGCTAAGAATATTTGGAGTGTTATTTCTCGGATCTTATGTCAATTAGAAAGGACTTGTCCGAGCGTCGCGTCGCGTCGAGGCGTTTCTTGCAGACATATTTGTGGAATCAAATATTGCTCATTTTGCACTCATTAGGCTCTGGATTCTGTTACCATTTTTGTAGGTTGTTTTGGTTTATTGCTACCTGACTGCGGCGAAACAAAAAAAGACGGTTATGTCTGTTTGACGGGTTATGTCTGTTTGACGGGTTATGTCTGTTTGACGAGTTATGTCTGTTTGACGGGTTATGTCTGTTCCCTGAGAGCTATTGAACGGTTGAACCGATTTTGATAAATAATTTGTCGGTCGATATTATAGATTTAACATAATTTGAAATTGTTACATTGAAAATAAATAAAAATTACGTAATTTTGTGATAATGAAAATAATACACATTTATCATATTTTATAGCTCGAAAGATGAAAATTTAAAGCATACAAAGTTCATAAAACCACCCAAAAATTTGTCTGTTTGAAAGAAAAATAGATTTTATTTTTGTTAAAAATTTACTTTTCTGAACCAAAACGTCGGGAACAGTACAAAACAACACAAAATAAATCGCGCTAGAATCCGTTCAACAGTCTTATTCCAATCTAAACTCATTAGTTTAGTTGCAAAATTAAGTTCGACAGTTGCTGACGTACCGCCACATTACTCTATAAATTAATTACAAAATTACTTTACACGTTATTGAATTTATCGAGAGGTTACGGAGTGCAAAGTTGGAGGTCCTTTACATTCTAATGGGTTTCAGTAAATAGTTATTTCATCCTTTATCCATATCCAAGAATATTCCATCAAGAACCAAGTGGTTTGGCAACTCCTTCTTTTGCCGCACCATTAAGACCTGAAATTCCTTATGAGTACGCGTGTTTCCCCATCCTACAGTCCCGGGTGCTTTAAGTGGAGCATGAAAAAGCATCAGATGAGGCCGTCAAGCTGAGTGCCACCATTGTAACATGGTACGTGTTTATGATGGTAGCCTCTTTTCCGAGACTGCCTTCAGCTCACCATCAGCCGAGGAGAAGTAAAATTGACGTACCAAAAAAAAGTGGCAAAATGCTGGGGCTATATACCCTTTAGTGGCAATGACTAGGGTACTTTACCCACCTAAGCATCGAAGTTATGCCTTGAGACCAATAAATTATATTCTGTTTGCCCGGCGTTGTGTATTTATTGGGCTTTCGGCTCTCATTTTATTGGTTAAAAAGTGTTTTGTTGTTGTATATTCATTGTGTATATCTGTTATTCACAGCTCCGCCCGCGATTTGAGCTACGAGGTAAAAACCTCAGCAACCGGAAAAATGAGTACCTTGGTAAAGAAAGAAAATTTTTTTTCTATTCAAATTTAAAAAAAATAAAACAATTCAGTGAAGCAAAGACAGAAACTAAAATCACATGAAATAAAATTTGTCGCACTACTCAATCAGGTAGAATAATGGCCTTTTCTCATCTTAATGCTGTCCGTATCCTGGTGCAGGCAGGTGGCGCTGGTTTTCACATAGCATAAGCGGAAGATCGCATTTTTGTTTCCGGGGAACATTAAAACCCGTTCTCTCGTTCCCATTTCCATAGCAGTATAACAAAAAAGGTTGTACCAACAGCTCTAAGAATACACGAGGGGTATTCCAATACATTTGAAAATAAATATGGAAGGTAGTCGTATGTTTAACATGACAGGTAGCAAACCCCTTCTCAAATTATGTATTTTTCCATTCCAATATATTGAAACATGTGTGTATAGGGGTACTATTTGTCATTCGTTTAAATGGAAAGGTATTGTGCAAAAGATCGGAGGTGGAAGTTAATAGAAAAAAAAATTGGAATATTTGTATAGTCCCTGATCCTTTAAGCGAGGCGTGAAAAATCGTCTGATGAGGTCAAGGTTAAGGCATTGTAACATTGTTGGTATCCGTAATGGTGACCCTCTTTCCTGAGAATTTGCCTTCAGCTTACTATCAGGCGAGGTGAAGTCTTATTGACGTGTCCTATATATAAAAATAACTCACCCTTTAACTGGTCTGCGTGTATTCTGATGTGGTATCCCGCCATTAATTTAGGATATTTCAACGATATGCATGTCAATCAATCAATTACCCTATTGCAGTCCACTGCTGGACATAGGCCTCTCCCAATATGCTGCATGTCAACTTTAGTGCAATAGCTCTGTTATTTTCTAAATCTAGTTTCCAAATATGATTTTTATATAGACGTGGTTTCTTGAAGAATTTCTCCACGTTCTTCAAATTCTTCAGATTTTTCTGATATCCTAAAAGCAAAAGAGGGTTGGCAGCGCGAGTGTGATGCCCCTGGTGTTACACGCGTCCATAGCAGGTCTCCATCAGGTGTACCGTGTGCTTGTCTGCCACCTAACTGGTATTAAAACGAAGCATTTTTTAATAAGTACCAACCCCTTTTACGTGGTATCCCAGCTGTAAAAGGGAAGCCTATTGCCGTAGTACTTTCTTGAATGATGCCACTAAAGCTTAGAAGTTAAAAAATTTACCTAAAATTTAGACCAATTACAAATTCTGGAGGCTAATGGCCCACTTCATCAGTCTAAATTACGTTTTAATAAGTAACACGCCGTCTAGAAAGTTCATTGTCCCCGAAGGGCTCAGCTGCATACACAATACGTTCATGTTGATTTATGAAAACAAACATATTTTTGCAATATAGTTCGTGTAATTTAGAAGTGAGAGCTGTTCGGTTTCATGCTGTGCAATGACTGAGTTATCGAGTTGTTTATTTAATAAATAGCTTTTGGATTTTGGTGAGGTGGGATCTTATGTTATACTATATAAGATCCCACCTTACCAATATACAAAAGCACAAGGTAGACAAGTTCACGGCGCACCTGATAGAAAGTGGGTACCCCGGCCTATGGACGTATGCAACACCAGGGGCGTTACACTCGTGCTGCCGACCCTGAAGAAACCTTTTAAGGTGATTACATACGCGAATGACTTTCACCATACAAATGCTCAAGGTCATTCAATTTTAGATTATTTGGATACATATTGTAGAAAATATTATTAGAAATATATTATAAGAAAGAGTAGAGTGATGTTCAGAGCCTTTTTTCAACTATTTCTTCTTTTTTATTCAATTTATGAAAAGGGGAAGTTATTCTGTATATCCTGTAGTATGCAGGCATGTAAATTCCAGATCTGTAGGTTTTATAGTTAATAAGAAAAACGGTTTCAAAAATACCGATTTTTCGATGCTGATCTGATTCGGGGCCTTAATGCCCATTTTGAAGAACCCCACATTATATTCGGTTGGGAAAACCACAGCAGGGAGTTAATTCCACAGCTTGAGTGTATATGGGATGAAGTTCCTTTCATAAAAAACAGTGCGCACCGTTTCCGATCGCAATGTGTGAGAATGAATTCCCTACCTATGGCGAGCTGTGCGATGACAGAATGTACTTAGTTATGGGTATCATGTCAAACAATTCATCTGAGCACAAGCCATTATATAGGCAGTAGAACATACACAGGCAGGCAAAGCCCCTCCTGAGGCTGAAAGGTTCCACTTCGCCTGCGAGTATGGGATTTTGACGAGTGTCAACGCCCATCTTTGCATCGAGTCGAAGGGCTCAAGCTGGTATGTAGGTACTCGTCCACCTCACAAAAAGGTGACAGCAGTAGGTACTTCACGTGGAGCCGAACCTGTGTTTTATAAAGAAGGACTTTTATCACACTCATTAATACAACACAAATTGACCTGATTCATATTTTATTTATTTGAGTTAAGTGTTAGGCAAAGGTGTAATTAAACATCCACATTTCATACCAAGAATCACATGAATCGATCCCTATATAAACTAGTAGCTGTTCCAGTAAAACATAGCATTTCATTAAAATCGGTTCAGTGGTTTAGGCGTGAAAGCGTAACAGACAAACAGACAGAATTACTTTCGCAATTATAATATAAGTCTGGATAATTTATCCCTGTAACAAATTCCAACCAAATCCGTCCAGTCCTTTGACCGTGATTGAGTAATTAAAATCCAAACATCTTCACAAACTTTCAAATTCCTAATATTAATCATTAATACATCAATTTGCTGAAAGCATACAATTTTGTAATCACCCAAACACAAACGCGAGAAATAACCTCAAAACTTTCAAAGATTTCAAGTAATCCATATTTTTATAACAACTTAGACGTCAAGTGCCAAAGAATAAATAATATAAGGCTTCTTATTCACCCTTATTGCGTCATAAGCCGAACACTTTTCAGTTTTTCATTCCGCTTCCAATTTGTGTGAATAAATTGAAAGGAAAATGGGTGACCGTCGAGGGCTTGGCATCTCTCGTCAAGAAGGGTTAGGTGTTATATAATATGGTAGTGAGTACATATAACCTTTTGTAGAGTAAATGTTGATATAAATGGTGATAAGTCCTTTGATTCATCTGTCGTGGTGGGCGTGCCACAGGGAGCTATTTTTGGTCCTTTACGATTTGTGATGCCAAGTCTAAGTTAACAAAAAAGAGCTATTTTAATCACTGGATTATCATAAGATGAAACCTTAGAGTATCCATTACATGAAACTGATTCTTAAATTTTTCTAGAAATATTTTTTTTTGAGTTCCGTACCAGGGTAAAAACGTAGACTTTAGGTACTAAAACTCCACTATCCTTCTGTATATTGATCTGTCTATCACCAGACTTGTATCTGATGAACCAATAGTTAAAGCAGTTGAAATTTTCAAGGATGATTTAATTCTGTTGCCGCTATAAAAACAAATACTAAAAGCAGAATAAACAAAATACTTAAAACAAACGTGATTTTAAGATTGGATAGGTAATGGTACGAAACCCTTCCTGCGCGAGTCCGATTCGTACATGACCGGTTTTTATTTTGTGTTTAAGTTTCTGAATGAGTGAACCTTGTTGGTATGTCGGAATCGAACCGACTGAGCACATAGTGCCTCGATGTCTATGTCACCGAGGACTCAAGTGTGCTTTAGAAAGGAAAGCGCTGAGAGCACGGAGTATTTTTTTCTACTAGGGCAACTATTTTAATGGCGTCCTGCTATCCATTGAAATATATTCACGGGATAAACAGTAGCCTATTGTGTTCTTCCAGACTGTAATCTATCTCACTGCAAAATTTGGCGTTCAGCCGTTAGAGCGTGATTAAATAACAAACATCCTAACATCTTTACAAACTTTCACATTTATAAGCTGTGGTTTATTTCAATACCCCGTTTCACCTTTTAGAAATATATGCTCGTATTTTATAGTTTTCAAATAATGTATAGAAATCTGAGGGATTTAGTGTCATTTATGTTTACTGCTCCGCTCCCTTAAGTAGTAGCGTGATGATATATAGCCTAACCTTCCTTGATAAATGGACTGTTCAATACCAAAAGAATTTGAATAACAAAAAAAAATCCAATTCAAACCAGTAGGTATTTCCTGATTAGCGTGTTCAACCATGCAAACAAACTCTTCAGCTCTATAATATTAGTATAGATATAAATAGCTATGTACTCGTATTAGTAGGATCATTTGAATAACGTTAATATAAAAGCCGCGGTAGCCTAGTGGTATGATGGGTAATGGACTGCTGAGACGAGGTCTCGGGTTCGATCCCAGGTTTTACCATGGCACACACCAATGACTTTTCGAAGTTTGTGTATTTATCGCAGGTTTATAAGTGCCCGGTTAATGGCAATAGGCTCGCCACCTATTACATTGGGACCTAAACATAAACGGCGAAATGTGGGTGCTAGCACCTCTGCCTACCCCTTCGGGGATACAGGCGTGAGTTTATGTTATGTAATGTAATATAAATTAGTTATTGTACCTACTGCTAATATTGAATCCCTCCTACGTAAGCTCATTAAGATTAGATAAGCGCAGGATAAGCGCCCCTTTTACAATAAATTTCCACCTCTTTTTCATCCGAAAGCTTCGCGTACAAAAAAAAAGATTATCCTTGTCACAGGGACTTTACATATACTTACGACTGTTTATTCTCTAAGGATAGGTAGAGCTGTATTTACACATATTGTAGTAATTATGTTTTAGGGCCCAATGAAAACAGGGTAATAAAAACAAGCCTAGTACTATCTGTTTGGTAGATTTGATTAACTGTAAGTTAACCGTTGCGAGGACCAACTCTCCATCCGAAGCTATATCGGAGACGAACTTATTTTTTCAAAAAAACAATAACCTGCCATCTGCATTTCTTCATACACACTTTAACTTGTTTTTATATTCAACTAGCTGACACCGCGAACTTCGTACCGCCTAACAGTAAATTCTTTATTTTTTTTTAAATTTTCTCTCCGTAAGAACCATCCTCGTACTTTAAGGAATATTCTAAAAAAAGAATTAGCGAAATCGGTTCAGCCGTTCTCGAGATTTGCGCTTAGCAACACATTTAGGGATTCATTTATATATTATAGACTAGCCGACCTGCCCCGTATTCGCCCGCGGCACATTTCTAGGTCCCGTTACCCCCCCTTTACCCCGTTACCTCCCTTTCAGTCATCTATAGACCCGGAAAGTATGAAAATCTGCCGGATTTGTTGACATTTATGGTTACTGCGCCGCCCTTAAGTAGTAGCGTAATTTTTCTCTGCGTAAGAACCATTCTCGTACTTCAAGGAATATTCTAAAAACAAAATAGTGAAATCGGTCCAGCCGTTCACACGTGATGGCGTGACCAAGGGGAACAGGGATCCATTTTTATATATATAGATGCACAGAGGACAAATACACAATGTGTCTTGTATCAGGCAGACCTCATTAGACCTATCAGAGTACAAATAATTTTGAGTAAATTAAAATAGAAAAAAGCGAATACAGCTCAGGAGGGACTCGAACCCGCGATTATTTCCTTTCAGGGAGAGCCTTGACTACTGAGTTATCGATCCAAATGTTTCTATACATCCGCCATAGGGCGACGCGTGAAGTTGGGAGCCATCTACCGATATCTGTACGAATTTTAAGTAAAACTGAGAATTATACACCTTTTTCGAAGTCGGTTAAAAACGAAACATAATTACTCGTACAACATCTCTCTAACTAATCTCGATTAACGCTAAATTGAAAAAGATAAATACGAGCGAGTTTTAATTATTCATTCTCGCACCCCTACCATTTCACTTAATCGTTTGGCTAAGCATGTCACAAATCAGCTGAGTACCTAAATTGGTTCGCCTCTAGGGGTCTCCTCAACCCCCAGGTGTCACAGGGGTGGGGGTGAGGGACGAAGGGGGAAAGATCCGCTAGGCCAGCAAGAACGAAAGCCGCCATTCATAAAACTAAACCCGATCGATATAAAACGTCTCACCTACCCTGAAACGTGACATAAAATTACTATTCCGCTCACCCCGCATTCATCGCTTGGTCAATGCGCTCTTTCAGTAACTAGACAGATCTAAAAAGGCAATGGATTGTGCGCACACCGACAAACTTGATGTGAAAGAGCTGTTGTTTTATATAGATACTTTGATATACTTTCGCTTCTAAAGTACGCTTCGAGACTTGTTAAGATTGGATCGGTAGGATGGATTTAGTGATCTCCGAGTAGTCTAGCGGTGGCCAATTAAGTTACTGATGAGTTAGAAGAGTTAGATAGCTTTAGAAAGATCGATATTGGGATAACTGAGATGATTGTTGGTTACATTACGATTTTAGTTCAATTTTCATTCCATTTTCTTTAGTGAAATAATGGAACTTAAACTTGTACAGTCAGCATCAAATCGATTGCGAGATGCGGGCTTCGGTGGCTTAGCGGTCAGAGCATACCCCCTGTAAGGGAAAGATCGCGGGTTCGAGTCACGCCCGAAGTCAATTCTTTTTCTTTTCTAAATCGATTTGAATAGTTAGCATAATAAATGCTTCAAAATTTCATTCGATCTTTCATTCGATCTTGACTATCTAAATGATCTTAATGCCTTGTTACTCCCCTTCCTGTTGATTGATTATTCTGATATTTGGTACACACATTTAGTTCGAACGATAATACAATTTAAATCAATAAAACAGTTTGGTATTAACATTATTAGTAGATATTAAGATCATTTTGACTACTTAGCTAGTCAAGATCGATGTGATACTGACTGTACTGGTACAAAATATGAATGAAACCTTTATAATACATTCAAACAACGTATTGTGACTTAAGTTAGAGGATTTATAACGAAAATTGAGAACGTTTTTGTTTGTAACAAGTTAGAAAACTGAATTGCTTTTAAATAGGAGACGTGTTCTGGGTGTTAATTGATAGATGAAGGAAATAAAGTACATACGTACATATGCTAACGCCTATTTCTCTCCGGGATACATATACATAAACTCACGCCTATATCCCCGAAGGGGTAGGCAGAGGTGCTAGCACCCACATTTCGCCGTTTATGTTTAGGTCCCAATGTAATAGGTGGCGAGCCTATTGCCATTAACCGGGCACTTATAAACCTGCGATAAATACACACATAACTTCGAAAAGCATCGAAAAGTCATTGGTGTGTGCCATGGCAAAACCTGGGATCGAATCCGAGACCTCGTCTTAGCAGTCCATTGCCCATACCACTAGGCTACCGCGGCTACCACCGGGATAGGCAAAGAAAAACAGCCCGCCATTTGACTCTATCCTTACATACTTCACGAGTTTTCTCTACTTTCATTATCCTTTCATGCAAGCCGGTTTTAACTACTTACTTCTGACATGCCCTTTAAATAAAGTACAAAATCTAATTAGGTATCTGAAGCTTGAATCATGCATCCGAAGTTACGGATAAAAGTCATCTAAACGAAACGAGGAAAAAGAACAAATTCACCTTGCAATATATGAATGACTAGCTTTCGCCCGCGGCTCCGCCCGCGTGGATGTCGGTTATCGCGACCAAACATAGCCTATGTCCTTTCTTAGGGTCTAATCTACCCCTATACCAAATTTAATCGAAATCGGTTCAGTGGTTTAGGCGTGAATGCGTAACAGACAGACAGACAGACAGACAGACAGAGTTACTTTCACATTTATAATATTAGTATGGATATGGATTCACAAATAAACTAGTACACAAACATTAATCACTATTTTCGCGATAGACCCAGTCGCATCCGAGGACCTTGGAGCCTAAGGTCCGCTTTCTGACTTTTACTTCTCGACTTTGCACGATTTTGGACTTCCACATGTCATCTTCTATGATGCCAAATCAGCACTTTCAACCAGGGCCTGGTGGAGGTGGCATGTCCAGACATTTGTTACTCACGTAGCCTGGCGATTGCTGCTGAATATGGCTGCTCGCTCGTGGCTAGATTCCTGACCTGTAAAATAAAAGCTTATTAAGAATCACACAAAGCTCCGGCCTCAGTTGTTTAAAGGATCTTTCAGGGTGACTTCATCGTGAGTTTTTAATTACACAGTCTCGTGTTCGTGACGGGTGACAACCAAATTGAACAATGGTAACTACCGACGTCGTTTCTCTTGAAAAAAAAAAATAGGGCATTTTTTTCGTAAATTATTAAAGAGTCAGTTAAACAGTTGAATTTGCTGTGTTCCGTAATGCTACTGTGTTAAACCCAGTGCCTATCGTAAGGTAGGTACTGACACAGTAGTAGTTCGTCCACTGAACACAAGCTTAAAAAATTCAACCATTTTTGTGGCTCCATAACCAAAGTTTAAAAACTGAGTCCTATTGCTAAGACTCCGCTGTCTGTCTATCACCAGGCCGTATCTCATTAATTGTGATAAGTGGACAGTTATCACAGAATGATGATGTACAAGTTGCTGCTAAAAACAAATACTAAAAAAGAAAAAATATCGATGTGTCCAACTCACACTTCAGGGTGGATCAGGGTTACAAGACATGTCACAAGTGCAGCTCCCGTCCCGAATGTTCACACTTTTTCCAATAAAAAAATACAAAAAGTTTTGATACCTCGACTTTCTGTGGCGCGGCGATAAGCGGCTGCCTCTTCGGAACTCCTTTGTCATGGAAATGAATCCCTCTGAAGAATGAACGTTTTTCATAGATCCATTCCAGCGATAAGACAGCTCTCACTCAAAAGATGAACTGGATTTACAAAAATGTATATACCTTTATTGAAATTAATTTACTTTTTCACCCTCCTTGGTTTCTCGAACGTATGTCAGACTCGTGTCAACTTAACACACTTCGGGGATCCCACAGACACACAAAGCAGCCTTTGTTAAGAAATGATTCCGTAGCGGACCGCATACAGCAACGACAGACGCATGCAGCAGATACAGCGTACCCATTACTTGTTAAACTCCGATACGGATAAAACGAACCATTGAGAAGCCGCAATGAATTACGCGCATGTGCGGCGTGCGTCGGAATTTGTCGTATGCGGACAGCTACGGAATCATACCTTTATGTGCACAGCAAATGCTGCTTTGGTGCTCCTCATTTACCCAGCAAATGCTTCTTGATATCTCTTGTCAAGAAGTATTTTTCTTGGCAATTTGTTGTGTGCGAAGCATAAGCTGCTTTGATGTGTGACCTCCTAACGCTACGTTCACATGGAGACAACCGATTCGCTCAAACAAACGTCATATATTTGAAATTTGATCAAGAAACCGCATCAAAATCCCTTCAGTAGTTTTAGCGTCCATTCCGGACAAACAGATAAGAATTATGCAGAATTTTCCCAGCGTTGAAACCACTATACCACGTAAAGACACACACACACACACACACATACACTCTTCAAACTTATAACACCCCTCTTTTTTGTCGGGGGTTAAAAACGAACCAAACGAACGAAAGTCCTAGACTTATAGACTTCTATACCAGCACACAATACATGTTTCCTTCTTCCCACAGTCCCGGGGCCGTCGGGTTGAAAGCCACTATTGCTAATGGTGACCCTCTTACTTAAGACTTTGCCATCGCTTAACATCATCTCGCCCCATCAGCCCGAAATCAAATTGACGTGTCCTATATAAGAACCTGTCTTATAACCCACAATATTATTACATTCATAGCAAACCGAGAGTATTATATCTCCAACATTTAGGTCAAGTTCCCTTAAAATAACAAGCAAACAAAATCACTGCCATGAACCACTTTTGTTGACATATATTACGTACTTACTGCTACGCACTATGTTCGTAGTAAACAGGGTAATACGACATGCTAAGAGTCGAAAATAAACCCATAGATACTTATTAATCGCTGCTTATGTGAGATTTATTTTTATTTGAATGATATTTATATCGTGGAATGGTTTTCAATGAAAGTAAATACGGTTAAAGAACACCGCGCACCGTTTTGTCGTTGTTTAGCATCTTAAATGGGGATTTTTTCATATCCTTTACTTATTTATATTTTTAAACACAGTTATTATCTTTTGTTCTTCTTCTTTATTCTAGCGCTAGTCCCAGTCGCATCCGAAGTTTTCACCTCAGAGTCTGGGGTTCGGTTCGGTGAGACGATTGCTATCTGACCTCTACAACCCAATAGCGATATTAGGCGATATCGAAACATTGTAGCTAGACCAATTGTTGAACTTTTTACTCCAACTACCCGTAACGACTGCCATAAATGTTCATATGGTTTATTATTACGATAAGTTATTACGTTTATTGTTGTACTTTTTGCAAACCTAACGATGTTTTTCTGCTTTTTAAAAATATCTCTCAATCTGTATCCTTCAAAAGAACCTTGACAATGAAGGGAAATTACTTTCATCTTATATACAATACGTTCATTTATTTTGATTTAGTACTAAGAGCATAGGTGAATATAAGAGATATCGATTCTGTAGGCGCGGGCGGGCGGTGCCGGGTAAATAAACATTAGCATAAATCCAATATCGGCACCAACTGTCTACACGGACACCTGGGCTTGCAATCTTTATGAAATCACAACCCCCACCCCGCCAGGGTGGGGATCTGATAGAAGGTTCGAGAGA
The DNA here is from genome assembly GCA_914767945.1 of Eilema depressum. Taxonomy (NCBI): domain Eukaryota; kingdom Metazoa; phylum Arthropoda; class Insecta; order Lepidoptera; family Erebidae; genus Eilema; species Eilema depressum. Next base: position 15,375,364 of record OU612031.1, read on the forward strand.
GATTGTGGCAATATTTCGATTTGAAATCGGTGTTTTGAAAGCTTTTATTCTGATTGAAAAATAAAACGTATGAATTGCAGTATTGAACTTGAAAACACGTACATAGGTGAGTCTCTCGGTAATAGGTGATATGTTATGTTGGAGAAACTGCGTGGTTTCAACTCGGACATGACTGCTTCTTCAGGCTCAATGGGATTGTTTCTCTGAGGTTCACTTAAAGAAAAGAAAAAATCTCGGTACAGAGACTAAACATACATTTGGTACATTTTAACCTTATAACTTCAGGGTTCTATGATTAAAATTACATTTACAACTTGTAACTAACCCCTAAGATCGTCAGGGGAAAACCCAAAAATTTTTGAATATTTCATTCCGTTTTTCGAAATTCAAAATATTATAATTAATAATATACAACATATAGGTTTTCTGATTTTCGGAATTACGAATTAAAATTTTTAAAATCTGAATTTTGTAATTCGTGATTTTAACTTTCGGTATTAACTTTTTCGTATAATGTAGTGGTACCCTGGTAGCTAGTGTACCCATTCAGCGGGGGTCATGATTTAAAAGATCATCTTCGAAGATCATAAATTGAACTTTCTCGAAAATTCAACATACTTACTTAATATTATTTACGACGATAATTGGAAAGCAATGATGGTTTTTAGTCACGCTATTCTAGTGTCTGGCTGAAAATAAAATTACCTATACCTCAAAAAAAAGTTCTCACAACAGAGTTGTTTGTGCAATCAGGTCTCCATTTGGTAGGTACTTACCTACTCTATCTTTTTGTTATGTTTTTGTTCTGATTTTGATTTCTTTTTTGAAAAGAATATTAGCAACCGAAAATTACTAATATTCCCGTTAACCCCTCCAGCCCCTCTAGGCAAGTGGCAATTCGTTGCTCGGCGTATGATGGAATGGATTGACAAATGTATAGGATTTGACGTTTTTTACATACGTTGACGTCTGTCATATACCTACGTTAAATCCCATACATTTGGCATTCTATTCCATCATACGCCGAGCTAAATTGCTTGTGTAGAAGTGGGTTCACGTCGGTGGCGTAATGGCCAGGATTCGAACCCGGGATCTCTCGATCATAAGGCCGACCCCTTAACCACCAAGCAACTGACGCTTCGCTGTTTAGAAACACCTTTTAAAAGCTAAAAACTGAAATAGAACCACTGGTTAGCCAGTTCAGTTAGCCTAGTTTATTTGCTTAAAAAGTCGCTAGAAAATTGTTTACCTTTAGTATACTAGTTAAGTACCTAATCAAATGATGTATACATACATACAATCACACCTTTATCCCCGGAGGGTTAGGCAGAGGTGAATTAACACCCACATTTCACCAATCATTGTATTAGGTCCCACGTAATGAGGTGTGAGCCTATTGCCGTATTCCGGGCCCTATTGTTGACTCGAGCCATGTATATGAGGTCTGAGGCTGAGCCTGGGCTGTATAATGTATATATCTGTCCGAATATGTTAAACAGCCCTATCCCTTAGTCGCCTTGTACGACACCACATGGGAGAAGATGGGGTGGCCCGAATTCTACTCTGCCGGGAACCACGCGGCGGTATGTAATGCGCATGTATAATACATACACACAATATTAATTTATAGAGTGTACCATAAGCATAAGTACGTACATACACAAAAATGACATGTATTCTTGTATAGGTACTTCACAATATTTGCCACACTAACGGCAGCCAGTCGATATCGAACCCTCCACTCAATATCGTCCATATTGCCTCTCTGTACAAAGGTTTCGATTCTATTCGCTGAGATTTAAGGCTTCCGCTGTCCATTCATATATGAAACGTTTAAGGTTAGGGTAGTCCCGTTCCCTATCCATATTTGTTCTGTCTACGTCCGGTAAATCCCGACTTCGTCATCAATTTTGACTTAGCGTGGATACAAAAGAAATGTCCAGATAATGTAGAGTCGCGTTTTTTTGTTCCACAATTCGAAGTGCTTCTATTCAGGTGAACTCTTTGTTCGGTAAATGAGCAGTGGGTTAAGCTACCTAGGTGCGGTTGGTATTTGGATGGGTGATCTCTTAGTGGTATTTCATTTGAGCGCTTCCGTGCTTCGGTAGGCACGTTAAAACTTGGTTCCGGCTGTCAATAGTCGTTAGGCCCATTTGGGCGACCTGCCCCCCTCATACGCCGAGCAACGAATTGCCACTTGTCTAGAGGGGCTGAACAACCACAACTTAGGCTCGGAGATCAGACGGCAGTCGCTCCCAATTCAGTCAAAAGAACCATGCCACATCATATGAAGGCTTCGGATGCGACCGGGACTCACGCAATGATGATGATGAATCTAGAATCGTATTGACTCCGTTCATCTTCTCCTCTTTTCTAATATGTATTTGGTTTATTTTGGCCTTTTCGGGCGAATATCCTGTCTGTCTCCCCAACCACTAGAGGAAGCAGACTTGTGCCAAAGTCTTATCTTATCCAACCTAATAAACCATTGGCGCAAATACTCCAATCTCATTGGAGATTATGAATTTGTGCCGTTTGGAGTCGAAACGTTGGGGCCATAGGGTCCGACCGCGCGCAATCTCTTCAGGGAGATTGCGAAGCGTATGGTCGACGCTTCTCGTGACCAGAAGGCTGTAGGCACATGCTGTAACTTGCATCTCGAATGATCGAAGTGAGCTCGATAGCTGAATCCGCGGTGAGATGTCAATTTCGCATACAAATTGACATCTCACCGCGGATTCAGCTATCGAGCTCACTTCGATCCTTCGAGATGTTTGTTACAGCATGTGCCTGCTGGCCTCTTTTTACCCGAATACGGCGAAGCCAAAGGAGGGTTATGATTTTGACAGGCTATGTATGTATGTCTGTATGTATGTATGTATGTCTGTATGTATGTATGTATGTTCGTTTATTCCCTCATAGCTGCTCAACTACTTATTAGAACTGGACATATAGCATATCGTTAGAATCGTCTTGATCGTCCGGTTATAGGCTATATGACGTGTCACTAAATCTAATGTGGCGCCCTCTAGCGGGCATAAAGTACTGTGTTGAAAAAATAATTTGAGATAAATATGCAGTGTATGGTATCAAATTAAAGAGCTCAATTAGCACATTTCAAATATGCATAAATTATAGTTGTTGGGTGCCCCAAAATAAAATAAATAGAAAAATAAGTTTAAAACTAAAACCCGACTACTTAAAAATCACGCTCTGAAAAGTAAGAAAATACAAGAAAATATCTAGGATAGCCGTGGTCGTATGCCACTTACTATAATAAAACGATACATACATGCTATTCTAAGGAAAACTGGCATACGACCACGGCTATCCTAGATATTTTCTTGTTTAATACTTTTCAGAGCGTGATTTTTAAGTAGTCGGGTTTTAGTTTTTTAGGTCTGAATAAGCATTGCCATACAACGTGGCAATGCTGCCAGTCTTCTGGGAACGTTACCACAAGAGGCATGCGATGCGGAGGAATTCCTCGACGCGTTCGGTTTTAGTTTTTAATTTGTGCTTTTAAATATATATTTTTAGTTTTATTGTTAATTTTGTACATATTTAAATTGTATTATAGTAGGATTAACTAAAATTATACCTATTAGAATAATTTCAAATTTAAAAAAAAAAGTATAAACATTTTTCCAATAAAAAGGCCTTGAGTTCTATAAACCATTTAAACCTATAATTTTTTATTGATATTTAAATTAATATATTATTGCAACATTATAAAAAGTTTATATTCATTTAGATGAGAAGGATACTAATTTTTAAAACTTAATACAATATCCACGAGAACTGAATTTGTCAATTCCATCCCTAAGGAAATCATTGCGGTCGGTTAGGTGTCGTGTCAGTGTTACCAGCCTAAATAATAACAGACAGGTACAAATTCACGGCGCGCTCCCGCTCCAACCTTCACATGTTTCATTGTGGGTGAAATTCGTTTATTTTGAAAGGAAATATGATTATTCATGGTAGAATAACTTCTTAGATTGGCTCGATGATTTCTTTGCCTTTATTTTTCTTTATCTTATTATATATAAAAATGAATCGCCGAAATATACGCGCAGAATTTCCGAACGATTGCACCAAATTGGTTAATTCTTTCTGTATTGTATTTGGTATTTTCAGGACAAAGTGTATAAAATGAATTGAAAAATTTTGTGCTACCGTCCTTCATGGCATATAGGTACACAAATACGTAACAAAGTTTAATTACAATTAGGTATATATATTGTTTAGGAACATCAAACCCCTAGGTCAATAAAAAAAGGGGGTGCGGGTCGGGTAACCTCCACGCTGGCTTCTCCGTTTCTTCCCCCTCTGGACCGCGGTCCTGGGGAGCGGAAGCGAGGGGGCTGGTGCACCCTGGACAACGGTCAATAGACTCCTGCACTCGGAGTTCTGTTGGCCGTTGACAAATAACCCGGCAGCCGACCCCACTGCACGAGGGGGTCGTGGGATGGCGGGCCTGCAAGGCCTGCGGGAAGGGGTCCATAGGATTCCTTCCACCTCAACAGCCCTTTTCAGGGCTAGCGGACCCAGGCTTTCGAAGCCTACGGTCATGTCACTCCCAGTATCCCTCTGCTCTCAGAGGGGACATGGGAGAGACACAGCGATCCAATGGGATCAAAGGACGGGTTGGCCCACTGCTCGCGCAGGGGCTGACAGGCACTCGTGCCACCGTTGGAGTTGGGGGGGCTGGCCGCTCTCCCGCGTCGCGCAACCTCTAGGAGATCGACAACGACCTGAGTGCTAGCCACGCTCAGGAAGCCGTGATCTTGGAGGCCGCGGGGCTTGCCTTAACTGGCCGGCCCGCGACAAGGAAAAGTCTCTAAAACCCGACAGCGAAGTCGTTAAAACCTGTGGACACCTGGGGACCTCCACAGTATTCACCCCGCTTCCCGGAATGAGCGTCACCCGGGAAGTGTAGTTTATATCGTCTCTACTCGTGGGACTTATTATGGACTCCAATTCAAAAAACTCCCCCCAACCTAGTGAATTAGACTGCGCGGAGGTCGCGCAGCGCCACGACGCGGAGGTCGCGTCCAAAGCCGTGGTGGTGTCGGAGAAATTCGACACCGCCAATGAAAGGAGCAGGGCCAACAGCCCGGTGGGTCTGCAGACCCAGAAGTCTGCACAGAAGCGGAAGAAGAAGAGGAAAAAGCCGAGGGCCGAGTCAGATCTGGACCTCACCCTGACTGACTCGTCCTCGAGCAGTAGTTACGGTGGCGAGGAGCTGCTGCGCCCTCCCCCCTACAAATTTGTAGCGGTCGGCCGCCAAAGGTCACGAGGTGGCAAGACGGGTGCCCCCCGAACTCCTCTTTCCCTGTCGGCCCCGGCCCTGGAGGATGTGGCGGCGCCGCCAGGACCAACGGCGGACCAGCAATGGACCGACACGGTCACCAGGGAGGCAGTGGAGGCCCTCCAGGCGATGGCGGGTACCCAGACGGGGACGCCGAGGCCGGAGGACGAGCTGGTCCTGCAAACCACGTTGCGCCTTGCCAAGTGGGCCGAGACCCTCAAGGCGGAGCTGGCCGCAGCGCGGTCTGATGCCCAGCGGCAAGAGGCCCGGCGACAGGCCGAATACCGCAAAATGGCGGCAGAAATAGCGGACTTAAAAAGAGTGGTGGCTGAAATGCCACAGGTCCGCGTGACGCGGTCGTCGCGGCAGGCGACTGCGGCACAGCCGGAGCGGCCGGTCTCACCGACACTGCCGAACCGGTCGGTGTCACCGGTGCTGCAGCCAACCCGGTCGGTGGATCCATTTGCGGCCTGCATGGCAGCCATGGCCGCCTTGGAAAAGCGGCAGGAGGCGTGGCAGGTCGCACATGAAAAGCGCACGCAGATTATGATGGAGACCATCATGGACTCCATCCGCCGTCCGGCCCTTGCGCCACCGACCGGATATGCCGATGCGGTCGGGAGGGGTGCAACCCGTCCGGCTGCGGTGGCGACCTCGCCGGAGGTGACCCGCGGTCTGACTGCCGCAGGCGCCCAGACCAAGGGGAAGGGCAAAGGGAAGGGGAAGGGCAAGGGGAAGGCGTCCCCAGCCCCAACCCCGGCCCAGGGTTCGGCACCGACTGCCTCCACCAGCTCAACACCGGAAGGGGGCTGGGAGGTAGTCGGAAACAACAAAAAGAGACGGAACGCCCGAAAGAAGGCAGCCAAAAAGGCAAAGAAGGCCGAGGCTGCCGCGAAGGGAATGCCAGGGATACTGCGCGCACCTCGATCAACGGCTGTCGTCCTGTCGCTGACAGCGGAGGCGGCAGAGAGGGGTGTGCAGTTAGGCCCGATCGTGAGGCGGGCCAAGGGCCTCATTGATATGAAGGCTCTCAACATGTCGGAGCCTATCACGGTCAGGCATACGCGGACGGGTGCCCGGCTTATCGCGGTCCCTGGCACCACCAGTGGGCCTCAAGCTGACGCCATAGCGGCGACCCTCAGGGAGTTACTGGATGCAGCCGATGTCCGGGTGTCCAGGCCCAATAAGTGTGCAGAATTGCGCATCTCGGGCCTGGACGACTCTATCACGGCTGACGAGCTAAGGCTCACCGTGGCGGAGGCCGGGGGCTGTCCCCTGGACGCGGTCAAGGTCGGAGCGATACGCTTTGGCCACTATGGACAGGGGGCGGCAGTTGTCGGCTGCCCCATCGCCGCAGCTCAAAAGGCTGCCGAGAAGCGGAGCCTCGCGGTAGGAGGCATTTCGAAGGTGCAGGTACGGCTCCTGCAGGCTCGACCGGCCAGGTGCTTCAGGTGCCTGTCGGTCGGCCACGTGGGTGTGCAGTGCACGGCGGAGGTGACGGTTGGAGACCGCTGCTTCCGCTGTGGCCAACCCGGTCATGTGGCCGGTAAGTGCGAAGCTCCGCCACACTGCTTTAGATGTGCGGCGGAGGGCAAGACGGCCGACCACAGGGTTGGCAGCAAAACCTGCACCGGGGGGGAGCCGAAGCCGCGAGGCGGGCGTTCCGCCTCTAGTTCGCGGCGGGGTGCGGAGGAGAGGGTTCCATAATGGATCCTCAACTCCGCATCCTGCAGGTGAATGTGGGCCACGGTGTCGACGCTCAGGCACTTCTGCTCCAGAGCATGGCACAGTGGTCCATAAATGTCGCCGCTGTCGCCGATCCATACACTCATCGGCCACCCGGGCCTGCCTGGGTGATCGACCTGGATGGGTCGGCGGCACTGGTACATAACGCCGCTGCAGGCGGCCCCTCCCTTGCCGTCATTGCAAGGGGGCATGGCTGCGTGGCGGCACTTGTGGGGGAGATAGCGGTCGTGGCCGTCTACCTCACACCGAGCCGACACCGGTACATACACCAATACCGGCAATCGCTGGATCAGCTGGCCGACGTTGTCAATGCCTGTTACCCTCGCCCGGTTCTTGTGCTCGGGGACTTTAATGCCTGGTCTGTGACCTGGGGATCCCGGCACACGAACCCGCGAGGCAGGGCACTGGAGAGCTGGGCCGCTACACTTGGTCTAGTTCTCCAGAATCGTGGGGCCGAAGCCACGTTCGTGGCCGCGGAGCGCAGCTCGATCGTGGACCTTACGTTCGCGGGCGTTTCGCTGTCACACCGTGTGCGGCACTGGCGAGTCGTTACGGGGGTGGAGACACTGTCGGATCACCGATATGTTCGGTTTGACGTCTCTCGCCCCGCGGGCGATGCGCCGGTCATACCGGCCCCACGCGAGCCACGCTGGGTACTTAAGGCACTGAATCGGGAGGTCCTCCTGGAGGCTGCCGTCGTACAGGCCTGGGCCATTGCGCCGGACAGGCCTGTTGATGTCGACGATGAGGCGGCGTGGTTCCGGGAGGCCATGACACGTGTCTGCGATGCGGGTATGCCTAGGGCTCCGCCCTATAGTCCGAGGCGTCAGGTCTACTGGTGGTCTGCGGAGATCGCGAGGCTGCGACAAGCCTGCGTGATCGCGCACCGCCAGTGGGCCAGATTCCGTAGGAGGCGTAGCCGACCCGCAGATACGGAGCCCCGAGTGGCGGAGCTTCATGAGGGATACAGAGAGGCCAGAAATGCCCTCCGAGCGGAGATTAAGCGAGCCAAAGCCGCGGCTTATAAAGAGCTGATGGAGACGCTGGAGAGGGACCCATGGGGGCGGCCTTATCATATGGTAAGAGGAAAGCTGCGCCCCCGGGCCCCTCCGCTGACCCAGACTCTCCAGCCGGCTCTGCTCGGAGGAGTGGTTGAATCCCTGTTCCCGACGCGGGCGGAACATGTTCCACCGCGGATGACCCCGCCACCTCGGTCGCCTGTGGCTCCCAGCGTGGTTGACGACGATGTGCCCGAAGTCACTTGGGTAGAACTAGAGCTAGCGGTGCGAAGGCTCAGCGCCAAGAAGAACACCGCCCCGGGACCCGACGGCATTCCAGGCCGCGCGTGGGTCCTAGCTCTAGGGGAAGACGCTCTCGAGCCTCGACTCAGAGGGTTGCTCAGCGCATGTTTGGAGCGGGGCCAGTTTCCGAAGACGTGGAAGACGGGGAAACTGGTCCTCATCCGGAAGGAGGGGTGCCCGGTGGACTCACCGTCCGGCTACCGGCCCATAGTGTTGCTCGATGAGGTGGGCAAGCTCTTTGAAAGAGTTATCGCGAAGCGCCTCGTCGAGCACCTCTCTAGAGAAGGGCCGGATCTGGCGGATGCCCAATATGGCTTCCGGCGAGGGCGTTCCACCGTGGATGCAATCATGCGCGTGAGGACTCTGGCGGAGGATGCGGTCGCTCGGGGCGAGGTGATGTTGGCGGTGTCCTTAGACATCTCCAACGCGTTCAACACCTTGCCCTGGAGTTGCATTATGGAGGCGCTCGTGTACCACGATGTGCCTCTCTACCTCCGCCGCATAGTCGGGGCGTACCTGACGGAGAGAGCTGTCATCTACCCGGGTGCGACCGGTGTCGGTCGGAGAGAGATGTCGTGCGGTGTTCCGCAGGGATCGGTCCTGGGGCCGCTCCTGTGGAACATCGGATACGACTGGGTGCTTCGCAGTGAGCTCGTGGATGGTGCCGCCGTGACGTGTTACGCGGACGACACGCTAGTGACGGCGAGCGGGGCTACACACCGCGAAGCAACCCTGAAGGCCACGACCGCGGTTGCCCAAGTCGTGGAACGGATCCGGCGGCTGGGTCTCGAGGTGGCTCCGCAGAAAACCAAGGCCATGTTCTTTCATGGACCTCGACGCGGGCCACCGGCGGGATCCAGCATTACAGTGGGAGGCACTCTCATCGACATCAAGCCCCAGATGAAATATCTGGGGCTCGTGCTCGACGGTCGATGGGACTTCGGGGAGCATTTCCGAAGTCTGGTCCCCAAATTGGTGCTCACAGCTAACGCTCTGAAGCGTCTGCTGCCCAATTTGAGGGGCCCGGAGGACTCCTGCAGGAGACTCTACGCGGGTATCGTGCGGTCCATGGCTCTATATGGGTGCCCTATATGGGCGGACAACCTGCGAGCCAAGTACGTGGACCTGCTGCGTAAACCGCAGCGGATAGTGGCCATCAGGGCCATCAGGGGGTACCGCACGATATCCTTTGAAGCAGCGAGTCTCCTCGCCGGATCGCTACCGTGGATCCTGGAAGCGAGATCCCTTTCGGCGCTATACCGCTTCCGAAAGGCGGCGCGGGAGCGGGGACACGATCCTGAGCCTGAAGAAATTCGGGCCGTGAGATCCCGGCTCCACAGGGACATGGTGGCAGAGTGGGAGCTACAACTTGGGCAACCACGCGCGGGGCGCGCCGTAGTAGCGGCGGTAAGACCCATCATGGGGGAGTGGCTAGAGAGGCCACACGGTGGCCTCTCTTTCTGGCTGACGCAGATTATCACCGAGCATGGATGCTTCGGGCGGTATCTGCATCGGACCGCGAAGAAAGAGCCAACGTCCGAGTGCCATCACTGCGACGCGAGCGAGGATTCGGCGCTGCACACGCTCACTGAGTGTCCGGCGTGGGAGACGCCGAGACGGGAGCTGGTGGCGACCCTGGGGGTGAGAGCTCTCACGCTCGCCACTTTGCTCGCAGCAAGGAGCGAAGGAGAATCGCAAACCGCGTGGCCCGCGAGGAGCGGCGGCAACTCGGGCGTCGGAGGTCGCAGAATGACCTCCGTCCCCCATGAGCGCGGGCCTGGGGGTGACGGGTGGAGCCGCCTGTCACCCTAGCAGAAGCAGGCCGCGGCGGCAGCACGCATTGCGTGCTTCCCCACACCCGGGGGCGAGTCGGGGACTCTGTGGTCCCCACACCGGAAGAGGGCCAGATCGAGAGATATGGTCCTGGGTCGGCCGGGGTGCGAGGGATATGGCTACGACAATCTCACCTCCGGCAACTGACGGCCCACAGACGGCGTGCGTTTTAGTCGGTTCGAGTCCGACATAACCTCCTCCGCCGGTTCCGGCGGGGGAGGTATCCGTGGGGATTTTTCGCACGATAAAAAAAAAAAAAGGTCAATAAAAAAAGCATTAACTTTTAAAGTTTTTATGAATATTCGTTTTGCTTGCCAAAACTAAAAATACGAAACTAAATAACTGTATTCTTAAAACAGATGTTACCAGACGAAATTACGAGTCGCACGTGCTGTGCTATCGTTAAGCGTAAATCTGCCTATTATGAGTAATATAATTCTCAAGAAACACAAATATTACAAAATAACGAAGTCTCAAAACTCGAGTCTCGCAACACCAGACATCCCGGGGTCAAAGTCCTGAGACCCCACAGACTTTGAAATTTATAAAATAGAATTTCTTTTTATCAATAAAATTACCATTTTGCTAATAATGTTAACGTCTATTGAATTTAATTTCAAATTCTGACGTTAATCAAAGTCTAAACAATTTGATAATCTAATTCCCGAAATTGCATATTTATCTATATCTATATCTATCTAATATATAAAAATCAATGCCACTTTTCGTTGTTAGTTGATAACTCAAGAACGGCTGAACCGATTTGGCTAATTTTAGTCTTGAAATATTCGTGAATGTCCAGGAAAGGTTTAAAGAGGAGAAAATAGGTGTAGCAGGAACGGGATCAAAAATTCACGCGGGTTGAAAAGAATATGGCGATACAAAGTTCGCTGGGACAGCTAGTCTAATATATAAAAATCAATGCCACTTTTCGTTGTTATTTTATAACTCAATAACGGCTGAACCGATTTGGCTAATTTTAGTCTTGAAATATTCGTGAATGTCCAGGGAAGGTTTAAAGATGAGAAAATAGGTGCAGCGGGAATGGGAAAAATATGGCGGTACGAAGTTCGCCGGGACAGCTAGTTATTTTATAATTTAAACCCTACCTACATTTTCATGACGTTATAAACCTTTATAATCACTCATAAATGATTGGGATCATATTTATTTTACGTACGAGTTCGTAACCAACTGCAAACAGCAGCTGTAGACAACGTCATGTCGCAGCGACACCTCACCACGTTATCACTGTGTACTACAGTGATTTCGAACCTGTAGACAGAACCGTACAGACCAGCAGCTGAATCTTATTCACGTTGGTTCTGGGTATTCTGTAAGACAAGATATCTGACGTATGTCTTATGGAACATATTGATACGACATACGACACGCCGCCCGTGTCGACCTTCGGATTGTAGCGGCAGGCGACGACATCAACGTGTCGCTAGGCACGGAACTTCATAAGTAATATATATTAGAGAAACCAGCACTGTCGCGGCGACCAGTCGTTGTCTGAAGCTGCTGCCTGCGGTCGGCTATGAATTTGTACCCTAGGGTTTAATTGGTTTGTTTTTACTAAAAATTTGTACATTTAATGAACAACACATTTTTCAGTTTTTAAACGATCCAATCTATAACTTTCATGTGTTCGTAGTTTACAATTCATTACAGTTAGACTAGAAAGTTGACCCCAACATGCGCGGTCCAGGTCACAGAGGACATGACCCCTTCCCCGCAAATCGTGCAAGTCTTTCAAAAAGGAATACTGAAGGAATTACCGCACGTGACCCCCCACCCTAAAATTTCAGGCTAGACCCACAAAGGGTCCAGGCCTTGGGAAAAGGGTTTGGAAAAAGTCTCGGAGAATGATGAATTTATACCGAATGGTATATTGGAGCTGATGTGTCGCTGCAAGTTGATTATAGCATCCTGTCACGAACTGTTCCCTTTCAAAGCCAGGGTCAACGAGTAATAAATATTTTCTCCCCTTAGGCTGCCATCAGACGGACTGCATCGCAGCGACTGCGCGCGGTCGATATATTTAACTGCATGCAGTTGTATGTTCGACTTCATACTGTCATGATATCAACTGAACGCAGTCGGATGCAGTGGTGTGAAGTCAATATCAAACTGCATACAGTAGTGCCTTCAATTTCGCGCGGTCGGCTAAAGTCGTGTAGTGTCGCCGCATGCTGTCCACTACTATCGCATACCTACAGTTACCGGTGAACTTTGCAGCTTTTTAATTCGACTATATCGCTGCGCCGTAATAATATAAAGAGAAGCGTCTGTGCTTCCATTTCGACGTCAAACCTTACACTAAAACTCTTGGCCTACATGCTTGGCTTCAACTGCGTGAAGTCAGATCCGACTGCAGACAACTGTACGCATTTGAATATAGCAACTGCATACAGTTAAATATATCGACCGCGCGCAGTCGCTGCGATGCAGTCCGTCTGATGGCAGCCTTACTGTACATTGCTTGTTTTGAATGATCACTGGTTCGTTCCCACATCGATTTTCCCAGAGACCCATTAATCTTATTATTGCGTATTCGAGTCAGGGAGGTTTCAGTTCATCTCAGCGGGTATTTTCCTGTTTACCTCAAATAAATATTTCTGCTAACATTCTCAAAGCCAGTTCTCAGTCGGGCTCGACGTTAAAATTTCATACGACAGCAATGAAATGTGCTTCGTGGGGATACCGAGCCTTCGACTGAGGCTTTATAAGAGACTAGCTGACCCGGCAAACTTCGTACCGCCATATTTTCTGATCCCGTTCCCGCTGCATATTTCTAAATTTATCAGTTTCTCTACAATATTATGCATGTATTATACATATAAACCTTCCTCTCGAATCACTCCATCTATTGAAAAAAAACCGCTTTAAAATCCGTTTAAGTTCTGTCTGAGCATTCACTTTTTCCAATCTTAATCGAATTGAATAGTTAGCACACTAATTGCCTTAAAATTTCATTAAACTTTGAACAATATTCTTGAGGCTCCAGCGATACTAGAGTCCAATCTAATGTGGTATAATACACTTTGAGGACAACCACACGGCCAGAAATAAAGTGGTCCTCGAATTCTCTTCGCTCATAAATTTTATGATACTTGTATGAAGGTACATTGGAGCCGAGTGTGGCGCTACAATCAGATTATAGTATCTTTCACACCCATACACACAAAGCAGCCCTCACGCGTTGCGACCGGAACCGGTGCTCACAGTGAGGAATGAAAGGAACTTCATTCAGGGCACGCTCGAGCTATGGAATGATCTTTCTGCTGTGGTAGCCAACTATAATATGGGGTTCTTAAAGAAGGCTGTTACAAGGTTTCTATAGGGTGGCCAGCATGAGTATGACGCCCCTGATGTTGCACACATCCACAGGCCATGGTTACTAATTTCCGTCACGTGCGTCGTGTGCTTGTTTGCCACCTTTTAAATTATATACTTTATTAAAAAACAGTGTATTATATTGTTACAGATCATAATGCGATACAAGTCAAAGGCGGCTACATGCTGCGGTACAAACGTAAGTATATACTCATTATTTTTGAAAAGTATTTCATTACTATTTAATTTTAAGTCATCTGTAAAAAAAGGATAAATCATATATATACATTGTATTCTTATATTGCCATTTTTCGTGCGTTTTTCTCAATACTTAAGCAAATTTTTCTAACATTTCTTCTCGTAACTTTGATGGCCTCGACATATTTCTTTTCACTGAGCGAAAGTAGCCACTTACCATCATTTAGTTACGTCTTTCCTAACTACCTAAGCAGTACAAAAAACCCAACATGTTAAGGTCTACAATCAGAAAAACAGGACGAACAAACAAAGCATTAACTTGTTTTCCCGAAAAAGTTTGCACGAAATTCTTTTCCGATAATACACAACGTACCTACTCGTAGTCGTACAACATTCTTCGAGCAAGGCGGAGCTGTTCATTGTGATCTCATAAAACCCGTCACTCAATAATTTGGGAGTAGCCAGTGAATAGTAATACAAATAATGTTATATGGTCCGGTCTAGCGATGTCCGATACGTATCGATATATCGGGATGCGATGTGGTTTGTTTTTTTTTTTGTAATACGATGCGACTGAGAAGGTAGTGATGTGGTCAAAGATCAAGGGGTCAAAAAAAAAAATCATAAACGATACACTGTATGAGTTTCACTTTGTTTTTATTATTGTAAGTAGGTTACGTACTCGAGTAACGCTATTAAAATATGTTGTGTGTGCTTATTTAGTTTGTGTGGTAATCTATATAAATAAAAATAAATTGCAATTCTGTTAGTCTCGCTAGAACTCGAGAACGGCCGAACCGATTTGGCTAATTTTAATCTTGAAATATTCGTGGATGTCCAGGGAAGGTTTAAACGGTGAGAAAATATGGAAAAATGATCTGAAATCCACGCGGGCGGAAAACCCTATGGAGGTACAAAGTCCGCCGGGTCAGCTAGTTTTTAATACCTAAATAAAAGCCTATCTACTAAAAACCTACATTTGATATTTAGAGTTTCACTTTTGAAATCCAATACGATATTTTAGGTATCATATCGATACAAATACCGTATTAAATCGTGAATCGATACATTCTTTTGTGATTTGCGATACACTGCGAAACGATATATCGATACAATGCGATATTCCGACATCGCTACTCCGAACGTCGGTGTACAAAATGACTCGAATTTCTAAGGCGTGGTACACACGGGGCGTATTGTGGCACAAAAGTCATAAATAATATGTTGGTGGTGGTTGGTATATGTTAGGGGCGGGAAGCTTTGAGTCACGGGTAGCCACCGCAGTTCAATAATTGTGATTTGTGGTATTGTTTGTGAAGTGTTGTGTTTTTTATTGCGACTAATCTTCCTCTTATTTACGTGAGGAACCTCGCCGATCTAAGAGTAGTTATGGCGTTGATCTTGTAAAAGGGATAACCTAATTACGTTAGCACCTATACTAAGTAAATTTTCTTTCACTATGCGGCAAGGCGTACGGTCACACTGTCTGTGGAAATGGTTCCTTTAACAGTAAATCTGTAACTGAGCTTCAGTCATCCTCAACCAATTGCGATGCAGTTTTGCTTATCTATAGGTTTACCATCTTACTATAGTTTGACCGTAAACGCTGTACCGCGCCTTGGGCATTTGCAGGGCGAGACGGGAGACGGAGGGGGAGGGAGGGGGGGGGGGGACACGTTGTTTCGACGTCTGATTTGCTGTACCTATATACCCTGCGTGATTATTTATTAGTTCTAGCCTAGCCTTTCACCCGCGCCTCCAATACAATGATTAGTGAAATGTGAGTGTTAATTCACCTCTGCCTAACCCCCCGGGGATAAAGGTGTAATTATATAATAATAATAACCTACAGTCCCGGGTCCTTTAAGCGGGCGTGAAAAAGCATCAGGGCACGCCGTAGTAGCGGCGGTAAGACCCATCATGGGGGAGTGGCTAGAGAGGCCACACGGCGGCCTCTCGTTCTGGCTGACGCAGATCATCACCAATCATGGGTGTTTTGGGCGGTATCTGCATCGGACCGCGAAGAAAGAGCCAACGCCCGAGTGCCATCACTGCGACGCGAGCGAGGACTCGGCGCTGCACACGCTCACCGAGTGTCCGGCGTGGGAGACGCCGAGACGGGAGCTGGTGGCGACCCTAGGAGTGAGAGTTCTCACGCTCGCCACTTTGCTCGCAGCGATGGTTCGCTGCGCAGATTCGTGGGCCGCCGGCGACTCCTTCTGCGAGCAAGTAATGCTCGTGAAGGAGGCGGCGGAGCGGGAGCGTGAGGAGCGAAGGAGAATCGCAAACCGCGCGGCCCGCAACGAGCAGCGGCAACTCGGGCGTCGGAGGTCGCAGAATGACCTCCGTCCCCCATGAGCGCGGGCCTGGGGGTGACGGGTAGAGCCGCCTGTCACCCTAGCAGAAGCAGGCCGCGGCGGCGGCACGCATTGCGTGCCTCCCCATACCCGGGGGCGGGTTGGGGACTCTGTGGTCCCCTCACCGGAAGAGGGCCAGATCGAGAGATATGGTCCTGGGTCGGCCGGGGTGCGAGGGATATGGCTACGACAATCTCACCTCCGGCAACTGACGGCCCACAGACGGCGTGCGTTTTAGTCGGTTCGAGTCCGACATAACCTCCTCCTCCGGCTACGGTGGGGGAGGTATCCGTGGGGATTTTGCGCACGATAAAAAAAAAAAAAAAAAAAAAGGCGTGAAAAAGCATCTGATGAGGCCGTCAAGCTGAGCGCCACCATTGTAGCATGGTACGTGTCTATAATGGTGACCCTCTTTCCAAGACTTTGCCCTCAGCTTACCATCAGGCAAGGCGAAGTCAAATTGACGTGTCCTATATGAAAAAATTAAAAAAAAAAATATTGGTGAAATGTGAGAGTTAATTCACCTCTGCCTAAACTCCCGGGGATAAAATGTATGTATGTAGTACGTGTTATAGATTACCGAAGCTAATAAATAAATAAGAAAGGATAGCTACTTTCGCTCAGTGAAGGCCACTTTAACATTTCCGTAATCTTGCATAATTTAGTTCACTTTACCTAAAAGTGTAACTGGCTTCGAAAATTGAAAGGTTCTGAGGGTATTCGGCAATTTTGAAACAGAAAGGGCGATACCGAAGCCAAATTAATACTGATTTCGAAAAGGCCTGAAACGCTACGAAAGTTTCGTATTATTATTGGCGTACTCTAAAATTGGGAACCCAGAGAAACGCAGAGAACTGCCCCCCTAGACAAGTGGCAATTCGTTGCTCGGCGTATGATGGAATAGAATGACAAATGTATAGGATTTGACGTTTTTGACATGCGTTGACGCCTGTCATATACGTCAAATCCCATACAGTTGGCATTCTATTCCATTATACGCCGAGCAACGAATTGCCACTTGTCTAGAGGGGCTGAGCTCAATAATTTCTAAACAGTTAAAAGTTTGTTGGGTCCCTGTGGAGTCGAATAGACCACCCCGTCTATTGCCGTGGGTATGGTAGAAGGCGAAGATAGTACTGTTCTCCATCCAACAGAAAACATACAGCCCATAACAAGGTGCCCGCTTGACGCCAATAGGCTCACAACCTATTACGTGGAATCAAAAGTAAATTTGGCGAAATTTGGGTGTTAATATACCTCTGGCTACCCCTTCAGGGATCTACAGGCTTGAGTTATGTATGTAGAAGTTTACCCAATCATCGTTTTAGAAAATTTTACATTCATTTGTTTGAAGTTATCCCCAAGTTTAATGTGTAATTTATAATGAGGAAACCCGATGAAAAATCCGTGCACAAAACAACAAACAAATAACTATTCAAAAATTGCAAAAGCAGGTCTTTAAGCAATTTACCAAAAGAGAATTTTGGTTCAACGTACTTTTCGATCTTAAAAAAAGTTAAAAGAAAATGAGAATTGTTTCGAAACGTGTTCGGCTTTAGGTGCTCTCTTCAAATGTATTGTCAAGCTCCACTCGCTTTAGAAAATGCACTTAATAGATTAGCTTAAATGACACACAATATAAGGTCTTTTAACATTTTCATTCTCCGAAAAAGTCGCTGGAGTTACTATTGTTCGTTCATACAGGACTAACAATGTTATGTCTAGTATCTATTATGCTTGCTCAGTGCCTAGAGATTAGTAAATGTATAAAAAAATAGAAAAGTATACTCCTATTAAAAGTGCCTTTCTAGACTTATAATGATAAACTAGCTGTTGCCCGCGACTTCGACCGCGTTAAGTTCGGAATGTTGTTCATCCCCTATTTTATACCCTTGGGGGTAGAATTAATCAAAATCCTTTCTTAGCGGATGCCTACGTCATAGTAGCTTTATGCATGCAAAGTCTCGGCCCGATCGGTTTAAAATTGACAAAGTTTCATACAAACTTTCATCCCCTATTTTATCCCCTTGGGGGTAGAATTAATCAAAATACTTTCTTAGGAGATGCCCACGTCATAGTAGCTTTATGCATGCAAAATCTCAACCCGATTGGTTTAAAATTGACAAAGTTTCATACAAACTTTCATCCCCTATTTTATCCCCTTGGGGGTAGAATTAATCAAAATCCTTTCTTAGCGGATGCCTACGTCATAACATCTACCTGCATGCCAAATTTCAGCTCGATTCGTCCAGTGGTTTGGGCTGTGCGTTGATAGATCACTATGTCAGTCAGTCAGTCAGTTACCTTTGAGTTATATTATATTTAGATAAAAATGTAAGGGATTGACATACGTTTACGCCTGTCATAAGCGATGAAGACGCAAAAAATATGTATGATTCCATGCATTGAACAAAAATATTTTACAAAACGATGACGCGCTGTATTGTTTATGATGACAGGCTCTTGGGGGGGCAGTACAGCCAAAGCTACTTTTGGCTTGCGCCACCTGTAATAAGAACGTAAACCACAGAACTAACGAGTTGTTATTAGCTATGGTAGCTTTGTGCTTTAGGAGTTGGCTTTACGATTAGGAAGTTCGAATTCTGGCTGTTACACTAACGATTTGAACCCACTCATGATAAAAGCAATTGGTCTTACCTGGAGAGGTTAACGAGAATACTAGTAATTTCAGCTCCTACTCCTCGCTACGCAGGGGGTGCTGGTTTGATTCCCGCTAATTTCAGAGAGACAGACATCGCCATTCGGTTGTGGAGGTCAGATGGCACAGTCGCTTCTCGGAAAATATCGAAATTCAGTCGCGTCACAGGAAAGCCAACTCCAACCGAGTTTGACAAAAGTTTAGAGGATGACAACTCTGTAAAATAAAAATGAGGTAATAAACAGGGTGATCAATCCAAATGGGTCAGTGGGGAGAAGTCAGAAACTATGAGAGATAGCATGATTTGTTCTTAGGAACCATGGCTTCGATTTTAGAGTTAATAATAATGACATTCAAACTTTCCTCAAACTCTCATACATAACCGGGAATCGAAAAAAGAATCTGAATTTGTTCACAGACACTTCGACCAGGTTCGATTCCCGGTTATGTATGAGAGTTTGAGGTAAAGTTTGAATCAAAGTCAAAGTCTTTATTTCTCAAAATAGTGCAACACTGTTACAGCTTTTTGACGTCAAAAACTCTTTAAAACTAAGTTTACCACCGCTTCCTAAGCGCTAATGGAGAAGAAACGGCGGCGCAACAAACTCCACTGCGGCATTTTAAGGACGTCAGTTTACAAAAAAAAAGAAAAAAAAAAAAAAAAGAAAAAAAAAAGGGGGGGGGGGATGTCATTATTATTAAATCTGAAACCGAAGCCATGGTTCTTAAGAACAAAACTTGCTATCTGTCATAGTTTCTGACTTCTCCCTACTGACCCATTTGGATTGATCATCCTGTATATCTTGGACCTAAAATGTACTCAAAATGTGCTCTATACGCGCAGTACACGTTTCTTGGGTGTTTTTTGAGAATAGCACAGGGTGCTACTGCGGTGGACGAGCTCAAATTCACCAAGCATAGATTATTACAGTAGGTACGATCCGCGCGCGCCACGACCTCGTTTGATGTCGTTTGTCTCCCGATTTAGGTCCAAGATACGTGTCCCAAGGTATAATCATAAAAAATCATACAACAAAAAAAAAGACGTGTGGCACTCGGAGACTGCCGCGGTAAAGCTATTGCATAGCATTTTTTATCAACCTATGCAATTATAATTACTTACGTCAAGCGGAGCTACTCCGGAGCAGCTCGGCTCGATTCGTGCGAGCTTCGGGGTGTTAGGTTTTTTTCGTTACGGAATTTCTGGATTCGGACTCCACGCTCAAGGCCCGCGATAGAAGCTATGCAATAGCTTAAAAGAAATGTTTCCTAAAAACAACTAATCTTATATATTATACCTAATCCAAACTTTATTATCGAAAAAGTCAGTCAAATGTCGAATATCGGCAGTCAGAACTCAGAACATAAAAAGGGTACAAAAGTATTCGGACTTAATTCATATACGTTCGTACAAACAAACTTACATACTTTACGACACTTGGAGGAGGTCGAATCGATTGTAGCCGATCTTATACAGTTGTTTTTCTTATCTTGGACACGTGTAACGTGACGGTAAAAATATTTTTCACCGTGAGGTTACACGTGCGATGTCATTACCAGTAATAACTGGCATTAAGGGCTATAATATTCGAATGCTCGCATTCTGCAGGAAAAATGAGTTGATAGCTTTTTTTTCGTTCGATTCCTCGTACTAATTGCGTGACACGTAGAGTGTTCACAGTTTATTGTCTTGGAAACGTGTAACTTGACAGAAGATGGAACCATTTTTCTCTATATAGTGTGACATCATTACGGTAGTAGACACAACACAAGTGGATTCTTATACAGCTGTTTTTACCTTACAATGTATATCTTGACAGTAAAAAAACACCGTCAAATTACACGTATAATGTCTTTTCAACATTATAAGGGTGTTTACCGGTATTGGCTACCTAACTCGATAAGTTTCCATAGAAACTTTTAGAAAACGACGAATTGCCATGATGGTAAGCGATAGCCAATACCGTTCACCTGTTTCTTTATATAAGCACCCTTGGCCACAGCCCTGATCCGTCACTCTACACAGATCATCGCTTGTGTAGGAAATAGACAAGAGAGCAAATACGGTATGGCCACAAATGAGGCCACGCAGTCGTCGCGCAGTTGACCGTGGAGCCATTTGTCACTGTCCAGCTCCTGTCAAGTTACACGTGTGACATCATTAGGGCAGTAGATACAAGTAGAAATATAAACAGTTGTTTTTTACCCTATTACTAAGATCCGCCGTCTTTCCCTTTAATTCCATCTTTTACTTTAACATTCCCTTGAATGAAATTTTGAAGCATTTATTATGCTAACTATATAAGATAAGATAAATACGCTTTATTGCACACCAAACATAGGATACATACAGTGATTTAACATGATAGAGAGTTGTACAATGGGCGGTCTTATCGCAGATCTGCGATCTCTTCCAGACAACCAGTGTAAGGACTATATTATTGCCAGTACAGGTAGTTTACGGTGTACACCAAATCATTGCTAAGTACTTAATATTTGTATGTAGTTTCTACTTGATAAAAAAGGAAGAGAAAAGAGCAGAACCCGCGATCTTTCCCTTACAGGGGGAATGCTCTGACCACTAAGCCACCGAGGCGTGCACGAAGGCGATCCTTTTTCTTTCTTAATCGATTTAACATTCTCTGTCTGTCCCCAGGCTGTATCTCTTGACCTGTGATAGTTAGACAGTTCAAATTGTCACAGACAATGTATTTCTGTTGCCGCCATAACAATAAAATACTGAAAACAAAATAAAATAGATATTTACTTAAGGCTCCCGTACAGCAAACGTGATTGTAAGGCGGGGTAGATAATGTAATGGAATGCTTCGCGCGAGTTCGGCTTATACTTTGCACATGTGTAACGTTATAATGAAGAATTTTTACAATAAATTTACAAGAGTGTCCATCTAGTGCTGTGGAGAAGATAATTATATTCTTCTGAACACAATGTATAGATTAGTTGTAGAGTAGATAGAATGTGGTCGATACACGTTTGCTTACTCTTTTGGGAATATATACTCGTTAGTATATTGGCCTGGGGGTGATAGGTGCAGATGCGTGGGCTGCTAGCGCCTCCTTCTGCGAGCAAGTAATGCTCGTGAAGGAGGCGGCGGCGGAGCGGGAGCGCAGAAGAATCGAAAACAGCGCGGCCTGCGGCTTTCGGAGGCAACTCGGGCGTCGGAGGTCTCTGAATGACCTCCGTCCCCCATGAGCGCGGGCCTAGGGGTGACGGGTGAAGCTGCCTGTCAACCTAGCAGAAGCAGCCCACAGCGGCGGCGCGCGTTACCCGCCTCCCCATACCCGAGGACGAATTGGGGACTCCGTGGTCCCCACACCGGAAGAGGGCCAGATCCAGAGATATGGTCAGGACGCGAGGGATCTACGATAATCTCACCTCCGGCAACCGACGGCCCACAGACGACGTGCCTTTTAGTCGGTTCGAGTCCGACATAATCCTCCTACCGGCTCCGGTGGGGGAGGTATTCGTGGGGATTTTTCGCATGATAAAAAAGATAGGTGAAACCTTCCTAACTTCGTTAAATGCTGTATTAATGAAAATTCGTATATCCCTTGTGTATATGATAAACGAGCAAAATAACATGTATACAGTTCTATATTTGTATGTATAAAGAGATACTAAATATGATACTTCTTTACAGGCAAATACCTATGGAACTCTTGGTCTGAAGAATGGGTGGTATTGTATGACGACTCCACTATGGCTTGGTTTAAGGTAAGTCATTTATCAGTTGTGTAGTTAACTCGTGAGTACACACAAAGAGTGCGAGCGAGATGGTGCTACTTTAGTATTACTTTATGCGGCTTCACTCGTTAGTTCTATACGTTCCGTCTATGTTACACTTTTAGTCTGACAGTTGAACACACGAAAATGGCGCTCTGGCTGACATTGTCTAGTCTCCTAAAATGTCCAGGGATACCTACTAAATAGTGGGTGAACACAGGCTAGTAGATACACGTGCGCCACCAAACCAAGAGTGACTAAACTTAGATTATTATTTTAAAGACCCAGACTGTTACCACTAAATTTATAGGAACAAACAATTCGAGCACTCCAATAGAAGCAAAACTGTGGGTAGTTAAGTTTGAATAGTTGAGATATATTGCCGTTTCAAAGCTCAGAGCTTATTGAATTTTCAAGTTCAAATTGATATCTAATGTGATTTGTGACGCTTTGAAACCTCTAAGTACTTGTAATGCTCGTTTTGTCGTCATGAGCGTTCAAATTCTTCAAAAAATAGATATATAGTTTATACAAACGTAGAGGCAACTTTCGAATAGTTGAAGAGCAATGTTTTTGGTCCTTTTGGGGACACTAGTCCCACACCCGGGAACGCCTTAGATGGCCCTGGGATAGCCGTAGAGTGAGGGATATCTGGCGGGGGGATATTCGTGGGGATTATAAAACTTAAAAATATTTTTGTCACCAATTGTTAGTAGGTAGGTACTCAAAATGAAATACTATTCTTTTTTATATTTGGCCTATTTTGATTCTTTTATTAGATTAGGTTAGAAGAAATTGACGGAGGTCTAGCTTGAAGGCTTACCATTTTGGTGACAAACCCTATTTTTCTGACGACAACTTAAATCACATCACACCCTTATATAAATACTAGCCTTCCGCCCGCGGCTCCACCCGCGTGCATCTCGGTTAACGCGACCTTTGCTCATATCTTCGGTTCTACTCAACCGATTGCGGTCAAACAAACGTAGGATTTTAAGTCTGAGTAAGCCCTTTCTAACAAAAAAAAAACCGCATCAAAATCCGTCCAGTGGTTTTGCGTCCATCGCGGACAAACAGACAAACAGACAGAATATTCAACAAAAAAAATTTCGTGTTCAGTATCGTTATCATAACATAACCCAAGTATTTTTTTTTTAAATATCTCCAATGTACTGACACGACCACTTTACAATTATATAATAGTATAGATAGATTAGCATCAGATTGCTCTTGACTAGCAAAGTACTCAAAATGATCCTACCTACAATAATGACGTTATTACCAAACTGTTTTATTGATTAAAGGTGTGATTCCGAAGCCGACCGCATACGACAACTGCCGACACATGCAGCAGATATAGCGTACTCATTACTTGTTATACTCCGATACGAGTAAAGGGGACCATTGAGAAGCCGCAATGAACTACGCGCATCTGCTGCGTGCGTCGGCAGTTGTCGTATGCGGTCGGCTACGGAATCATACCTTTAAATTGCATTATCGTCCGAACTAAAGGTATGTACCAAATATTAGAACAATCAATCAACAGGAAGGGAAGAAAACCAAGGAATTAAGATAATTTTAAGTACTTTGCTAATCAAGATCGACCTGATGCTGTCTGTAGTTCTTCTTCATCAGTCTAGAATTAATACCAGTCGCATCCGAAGCTTTTACCTTGGAGTCTGCAGTTCGCTTAACCAGTCTAACTGCGGATTTGGCTGGGCTTCAATATTTTACGTGAAGCAATTGCCATCTGATCTCCACAACCCAATAGCGATATTGGGCGATATCAAGGCATTGCAGCTAGACCTGTTGTTGCACTTTTGTAGTTACGTAACGAAAATATAACTCAACCGTTATTAAGTAAGTAGATGACAAGGCAGCATGGTGATAGCACCTTAGCCTGTTCCGAAAGGAACAAGTAAAAAAAAATTAGATGCGCGCGCATTATGACAACAAATAGATTTTTACTATTGTGTTTTGATTGTGTTATGTAGTATTTTAGGATTATTATGAAAGCATAGGTGATATATCATAACATTATAACCAGACTATATAAACTCACAGCCATGCTAAGTTTCATTTGTTGATTAGGAAAGTTCCTTCGACGCGCATTCATGCCTATAATTTATGACTTTAGGAGTTACGAGGGTTAATATGTGACTTTACGAACTGTTCAGGTGATAAAAACCGGGCTTGGGATCATACTAGGCAGGTGAAAGTCGACTGGGGACAGAAATAAATATGGACAAGATGAAAATGTTACATATTATGTGGATTTTATGACAATAGGCAGTGAGCTCCATACAAATTGGAGATCTTATCTTTTAGTCAAAAAAGAAATTACTTTTGGGACCCAAGTTATTACTGCGCCTGCTAAACAATGATGAGGCGCCAATGCTGGCGTTTCGCTCAGTTTTGGAAGATCAGTCGGCAGTCACTGTCGTAAAGCTAAATAAAAATAATAAGCGAACCCCGGGCTCCACAGCTCAAGCTTTTTGGAGCCGGACGGAGGGGGGAGGGGGAGAAGTGGGGTAATCGCTAGTAGGATAGGGAAGGACAAATGATCAGCTCCCCTAGACGAAGCGCATTTCGTTGGCCGGCGGCGCATCTATACTATTACATCGTGAAGTGGTCGTTCTGTACATTACTTTTTAATGGATTTTATGGCGATGTATTTCTTATTATTTACTTTTAACCCGACGTCCGTTTGTATCCACGAATAGCACCTGCCAAAAATATTGATGGGTGCCTTCGTGGACTAGGCTTGGTGCTATTCGCGCCGGTGCTATTGGGACGGGTGCTCTAAGTGAACTACGTCGACGATTACCTTTCAGCAGCCATGGTCGTGAGATAATAACAAATATATCGCAATGGAAGCCGTTAAAATAGTACATTATGGTACAAGTGAGCAAAGTTGGTGATTACTGCCGAGGCGCCATTGAGAGAGAGTCTTAAGAGAGCCGAGGACGGTAATCATCATACTCACGCGTGCCATACGACGTTTTACAACACACTTGCGAATAAAATAATACTACAAATACTAAATAAACAATACTACAAATTAATTTGTTTTCCTATGTGCGCACATCTAACAATGGCGGTCGGCCATATTTAAAAAAAAAATGAGGTTTGAATTTAACTTTTTTTTACTGTTTTTTTTTCTGTACTTAGAGAGAAAAAAAGAGTTAAAAGTGAGTGAAAATTTTGTTTATTATAATATATATTATTTAAATACGAAAATGCATCAAATGAATATACAATAGCCATATTAATTTATTCGTACTATTAAACACGTACTTTTTTGTATCGAAAGTTTTTTAAGAACATATAGAAACTTAACCTATAACATTTAAAAAAGAATCTATAACTTACTTGTGAATAATAGCAATGATAAAGTCACAGTTTGATAATAGGTGTCATTACGTGCCTATTTGCAGTAAAATAATAGCACTTTTATGAGCAGGTGTGTTGTAAAGAAGTTTTATTTATACGAGTGAGATTCCCGTAAACTTCAGACAGTATCAAAAATTTTGGGTTATGTTTAGTGAAGTTTGTTCGTGATGGATGCAAAAACTACATAACGAATTTCAATGTAGTTATTGTTGTTTTAAAGGTCTTGGTCAGACATAAAATCTTACGTTTGTTTGATCGCAATCGGTTGAGTAAAACCTGAGATATGAGCAAAAGTTGCGTTAACCGATATTCGCGAGGCCGGAAGGCTATTGTAGAATCGTCGACGACCGTCATAAGACATCAAAATACGTGCCAATCCCAAACATTCATAATACTACAATATGGGGTTCTTCAAGAAGGGCATTAGAAGGTTTCTTCAGGGTGTTGCATACGTCCATAGGCCACGGTGACCGCTTCCCATCAGGTGGGCCGTGTTTTTGTCTGCCAACTAAGTGGTATAAAAAAAAATCTATTCTACAACACGCCGGCCAAAGAATAGCCATACAGACTGATATGGCCATAGAGCAACCATAGATGATATTGCCATAGAGAATTATCTAGGGGGGCATGTGAATATGACCAAAAAATTTTACTCTCCAGTACTCGTTTTCACCAGAACAGATCTTTCTTCTATTATAAGCAACTCACGATGTAATTATTTTATTTCAAAATTTCCTTTGATTTTATTTATTGACCAAAATATGAGTGTACTCCACTTTGTACGGCGCGCGCTGCCGGTAATACCCTCTTAACAACGTCTGTACTAAAATATTCTTTGAAGAAATCCACATATAGAAGAAAAATATTAAACTTGGAAATGTGGAGCCCATTGGAGTGGCGATGTCGCACAGTCGCTGGGCTATTAATAAATAATGATTCATTTTTGCCTGCCTTGAAGCAGTGAGCTGAGAGCTCGAGCCTCGGGTCGGGCGATACGGTTTGAATGTTTTGGTAGTCCAAACCTTTGGAGTTGAGAAAGTATTAAAAGCACTGGATGGATATCGTATTAACTCCATGTTGAGTTCTTTATTTACCAAATTGTAGAATTACTTTCTAAAGCTTAGCATTTAGAGTAAACATAACAGAACTCCGCTGTCAAGCAAAAACTATAATATAAATTACAACAAATAACATTCGGCTTAAAAGTATATAAAAAAATGCGCTATGGGTTGACACAAATGCTTTGTGAGCTATCAATAGTAATGCATTACATCATCAACGTACCTAAATATGTTGCCCGGCAGAGTAGAATTTGGACCACCCCATTTCTTCCCATGCGGTGTCGTACAAGGCGACTAAGGGATAGGGCTGTTTAACATCAGACAGATATACAAAGCGCAGGCTCAGCCTCAGATGCATGGTTCCAGTCAACAATAGTACGCGGAATACGGCAATAGGCTCACCTCGTATTACATGAAACCGAATACAATGTTTGGTTGGTGTTAATTCACCTCGGGTCGCAGGACTTTGTTGCTTCTCGTGAACATGCTTTTTAGACTAACCCTAGATCACATGATACACGAAAGCTATTCAATAAACACATACTTACATAAATGTTCGACCCGTTATAGTCTCAATAATTGCTAACGTATTATTCATCTCATTGTTACTATTGATTCAAACCCGACGATGTTTTGTATCACACAAAAGATCGACACACCGTCACTGTGCTTAACGAGCGACGTTCATGTCAAAAGATAATAAATATTCCTCTAATGCCTAACTGTATGTTTACTCTCGTATTACTCGTGATATAATAAAAATATCAGCAAGATTTTGTTGTTGGAAAACAAACAACGCCAGTGGTGAAACAAACAGGATTTTTTATTAATATTATTTGGATATCGCCGAGCCGGCGAGAAACTTCGTTCCTTGGAGATATCCATATTTAATAGAGAGTACAAGATACAACATAGTTAAGATAATAAAGCTCTAGAGTCCATGCAAATAAGGTTAGCATTACATTAACTGTAAGGTTGCTGGGCGTCTTTTAAGTTCGCGTTTCGAGTTTTTGTTGAGACGATAAAATAAAAGTTTTATTCAAGATTATCCCTGGAATCTGATTGTAGTATTTTTTAAATATGATGCCGCAGTGGCTAAATACGGGGCTGAGTCTATATTTTATAAGGTTTTACGAATGAACAAAAAATTTGCATAAAAATGAGTCAGAAAAGACCCTTATTTTTTCATTACTTTGTGTAATATAAGGTTTTGGGGTCTTAAATTGATATTAAACCTTCTTGGCTGAAGAAAACCTAGCAATATGAGTCCCCAATAAGATGAAAACACTTCTGAATATTCAAAACATGATACATAAACTTAAAGGGCAGGTCTCATAGTATAGTGGAGGGTATAATAAGTTGCAAATAGAAAGATTGCTCCAACGAAGTTAGCAAAATATTGAACAGAGGAACAGAACAGGGCCTAGAATACTTCCTTGGGGCCCTAGACAAAGTGACATTCTATTGATGGGATCGCGCTGAAGCGAACCATTTTTAAGGTTTTAACCATGGATTTCGGGACATTGCGGTGGTTATACTAATAATGATAAGTTAAATAGTGTATTTCGAGTTACACTCAAATTTCATACAAAAAATATAGTTATATTGATGATTTATGTCAATTTCATACTACAATTAGCGATTCCACTGGCGTTTTCGCCAATAGAATGTCACTTTGTCTAAGGCCCTTGAGGTACCCTGGTTCGATACAAATAGCGTAAGAAGCCTTATACTGGTAAACTGCGAACCCATAAGGAAATATAAGCTCATCATGACCGATCGCACGTATCTCAATTGACCGCCGTGACGATATGCCATTACTGACGACACCCTACTTCAGTTTGGGTTCCCTTCCTTCCGGGCCCTCGATTCTGCTAAAGTAAAACCACTGTCGTGCCACAGTCTCTGCAGAATTTGGCATTAAATTTTAGACTTTATTACTATGAGTTTAAGTCCAAAATTAAATGACAATATTTTCATTACATTCGTTCACTCTACAAAAGCCATTTAATTTTAAACTTTAAACGCATTGCTGTAAAGGCTAAAATCAAATGGAATTTTCTCGCAGTCTCTGTGGTGTGCCAGTGGTTGTGCTTTAGCAGAATCGAGGCCCTGGTCTTATGTGAACTTATTTACCAAAAATATTAGATATTACGCTTGCCACATCACAGCGTAAATGTAAGCCGTTTATTACGCTTTAAACAGATACAGCATTCATTGAAATACAACGAAGTATTTTTTAAAGGGTTCTATCGCGATTTATTTGGCATCGTGTTTTTCGAGAGATTCAACATTCAATAATGGGCTAATTATTTTTATCGCTTCCCTACTTACTTATATTCCATTTGGTTAGGTATTTAACTAAACGTCAACAGTCTTGATGTGTCTATTTAAATTTTATTTAAAAACTCAGTTTATAATTATTTTTCTATTTAGGAACTTATTTGATGACTAAAAATCGAAATCGAACCACTAGTTAGTCAATTGTTTTAGTCTAGCTTATTTGTATTGTTTCTTAAGAGGGGGTATAAAGCTAAATTGCCGATCGTAGGTTTGATGTTTATACCCGAAAGTAAGCTACAAATGAGCTGGGTTTTTTTTAATAGAAAATACGTTATATTTGTAAGGGACTGCTCATGGTGAAAACATAAAATAATAATATTTTTTCGATAGAATAAAATCACAAAGTTATGCCTTATTTACTACTAAAATCTATTTATTTCCAATATTATGCACATAACTGAGTCAATATTTGAATACAAAGTGTAAAATTATGTAACCCAGTGACTCTATTTTCACTTTGAAAAAATTGTGTGGATTTTACGAGTAATTAAAAAAAAATGAATTTGGCGCTTACGACGGTCTTATTCCGCGCATAACGCTCTCTTTCTATCGCACCTGACCCGAGGTGTCGGCCATCTGTTGTTTCATCATTTAGTCGGGCTCGCCCCGTTGAGACGGGAGGACTGTATTTCTGTTTTCCGTGTCAAGAAAGTTCGTTAAAAATGAGCCAATTAAAAAAATATAAAAGAAACACTCTAAAAGAGAATATAAGAAACTAAGAATTCAACTCATGGCTAATTTTCGAAGGTAATGTATCTATATTATTTTACTTTCTTTAGTTTGTTACCAAATATCCACCGTTGCTAGGTAACTCTGGAGTAACGTCGGCTCGGGTATAGTATATGCAAATCAAATAGATGTTTTTGACTACTCGCGTGTTTATTGTATAATATTATTTATATAGCACTAATATAATTATTAAATATATTGCGAAAGTATTTATACATTGTATTATCAATTTTAATGCATTTCAGAGTTGCTTCAGCTCGTAATATCACACAAGCTGATGAATCCGATCCGGTCGAATCGCTTAGTAAAAAACTTTCGTCAACTTTGTAAGCTTATTGCAATTGTTTTTTCTCACATTCAGAAAACATTTCAGTAAAATATGCAAATTAATATGAACATGAACAAGTAGAATGATATGATTTGAGATTAAGATGGTCATTTACATTAGTTCATTAGTACCGAATGTTCACACATTCAAACGGCATGGTAAATACGAGTATCCCGGTGATTTTAATAAAAAAAATTGACCACACGGAAAGCGGATGACTGCCCATGGAAGGATAGCTCAGAGTAAGAGCGCTGGAACGCCAAGGTTCGCGACCCTGGCATTCAAGTCCTATTGTGGGTTTGATTTTTTCTATTATGTACTTATTTAGCATTTATATCAAATTATCTACAAGTAGATTAAAATAGCAATGCAATGCTTATGTGATTGATTTGTCATTAATTTGCAATTATTTTTACAGATCTCCCATTAAACATTTAGAGAAAGTTGAAGTTTTGAGAGAACTAGATCCAAATTGTAATGGAAATTTTGCACCAGAGTGGAATGAGCGGTATATTTTAGCCAGCCTTGATTCAATATGTCAGGGCCCTAGCTTCTTATACGTAATGATAAAATAGGGCAACCATATTATACACAATGTTCATCAGTAATATTGAACCACTATTTGGACTATTTGGATGACCCGACTCAGGATTAGTATTAAATTAATTGAATTCGCAAAAAAAAAATATTTGGGTAATTTATCACATATAGTTAGACGAACATCGCTAGATGTTAAATTAAAGTAAAAGCATTGTTTTTCCCAAATCGTCAAATCGTCGGTGCGCCTGCCAAAGTCGTTATGTGCATTTTTTCTATTTTTTTTTTTATTCGCTAGATGGCCTTAAAAAAATGCGCATCAACTGAAAAAACAACCAAGTGTTAATTCCTTCTAGAAATAGATTTGACAAAATATACATGTGCAATTCTGACACTGCAAAATTGGTTATGTGTTCACATCAAGAGTTTTTCATCCTCATGTTGCACATGTCAGAATTGGTTTGCACATAGACAATTTGACAGCTTGTTTGTCTTCGGTTTGTTGGTTGTAAAATTGGTGTTCTACCTTTGTAACAACGTAAATAATCTTATAATAGTAAACAAAACGAGACAGATGATTAAATCAAAACAGCCTCACGTAAGGTCGAAGTCCTGAATAAAGTGAGACGTTTTTACACCATTTGTGTGAGAGTGAATTCACTGTCTATGGCAAGCGGAGCGGCGATATAAAGTAAAAATATTCTAGGCATTATGTCAAACAATTCTTCTGAATACAAACCATCATACAGGCGGTAAAACAACCACAGCAAGTACCTTCTGAGGTTGAGAGGGACTACTACCCCGCCTGTGAGTATGGGATGGTCGACGATCCTCAGCGCCCGTCTTTGCACCAAGTCGAAGAGGTCTAGCTAGCCCAGGCAAAACTGTGACAGCAGTACTCCATGTGGGGCAGAACGGGAGCGTTTTAAAGAAGGAGTATTTGCCCCGCAGTGATGTACTACCTTGTTTCTTTGATACCAGCTTGACTTAGTCTTCCAAGTGACTACGGCGGTGATCGTCGCTGACGATAGCGATAGCTCCCTATACTCGAAAAGATGTTAAACGGTGTGTCTAGAAACTTGCGGCGCTATGCTATGCAGACGATAGCACCTTACACGGAGGCTATCACGGACATCCTGCGGCCAAGCAGTCTGATATCGCGGAAAAAAGAAGACCGGACCCTGAGCCACGTTTCTCAATGGGGCTCGGAAAACCTGGTCGAGTTCAACGCCAGGAAGACGCAGGCATGCGCGTTCACAGCAAAGGTATCTTCTTTCCTTCCCCTTCCAACTCTTCAGAGCACGCCACTGCCACTACAGGACAATCTCAATATCCTAGGTATGGATGTTCGCTGCAAACTGAACAACAAAAACTACATTGAGAGTATCATCAAAACAGCCTCACGTAAACTCGGTGTCCTGAACAGAGTGAGACGTTTTTTCACGCCGGAGCAGCGGTGCCTTCTCTATAAGACACAAATTCGCTCTTGCGTGGAATACTGCTCTCATCTCTGGGATGGCTCCGCAAAGTACTTACTAGATGCTCTCGACAGGCTGCAGCGACGTGCGGTCCATATTATTGGGAATCCTGAGGTCACCAACACCCTCGAGCCTTTGCAGTTGCGTAGAGATATGGCATCTTTGGCGGTATTTTACCGTCTCTACCATGGTGAATGTTCTGATGAGCTCTTCCAACTAATCCCACCCTCTCCTTTCCAATATAGGACAACACGTGCAGGACTTAGACGCCTCCCGCATACGGTGCAGAATATTCCATCAAGAACCAAGCGGTTCGGCGACTCCTTCTTCTGCCGCACTATTAAGTCTTGGAATTCCTTACCAGTTCACGTGTTTCCCTCTTCCTACAGTCACGGGTCCTTCAAGCGGGGCGTGAAAAAGCATATTCTGATGAGGCCGTCAAGCTGAGTGCCATCATTGTAACATGGTACATGTCTGTAATGGTGACCCTCTTTGCAGAGACTTTGCTTACCATCAGGCGAGGCGAAGTCAATTTGACGTGTCCTATATTAAAAAAAAGACTGGAAAAGCGCACCCCGGACGCCGAGGGGAAGGGCTCAGATGCAACTAAAGTTTATAACTAATTGGCAGCATAATGTGCACCTCGGAGCTCGGAGATTTGCTCTTCTTTTCTGATTATCGTATTATCGGCTATTCCAGGAACGATCAGCAATTAGTTCCCAACTCCGAGAGGAAAATCGGCACCAGAACCTCGTCCGTTGTTTAACATGTGCACCGTAGCAAGTGAGGTTGGCTTGGGTCTCAAAGGTGTTAGTAGGACCCTGTACACGGAACAGTTGTACTACTTTTATTTTTTTTACTTGTATGCCTTAATAAAGTTTATAGTGGGTATTTATTTACTTCGTATGTTATGTACCTTGCCATCTGTCAGTGTCCCTTATATAAATCCTATTGAGGTCCATAACAAATCTGATATGTATATATTTTTCACTTGTAAGAAATGGCGCTAGGAAGATAATTCTGATATGTGTATCAAAATGGAAAAAAAAAATATTGTGGATGGATACTACCGTTTATAATTTTCACTTATATCTCAGTTCATGCAAAATATTTTTTGGCATCATACTACATTTTTAGTTTTTTGATACGCTCATCAATCCCTACTAATCCCTACTAATATTATAAATGCGAATGCGAAGATCAGTTGTGGTTAGTTGTTGCATAAACACATAAAATTAAAAGCTCAGTAATAAAAATTATATTTAAATAGTAAATTAACACTTTTTGTAAATTAAATGCCTGCAAATCATTAATAACAACCAGTACCTGCCAGTGTAGTGTTGTCCTTACTTTCTACTCCATATTCAGGAAATTACATTAATCACACTACCACATAACAATGTCTGAATCACTTCAAGAGACGATGAGCGGTATGAAAGATTTGTTTCTCAAGCGTATGGCCGTTTTCGAAGCAGAGCTGCCAAAGGCACGGGACGCTACTTCACTGGGTGATTTGGCAGCCGAATATGCCACATTTAAGGCGTTCATCACAGCGGCAATGTTTAATCTTCAACAGCAGATTGAACTTCTTGTAAAGGCCGTTGACACTATGGAGATGAGGACTCGGAGAAAGATGCTGTTACTGCACGGTGTACCCGAAGAGTCGAAGGAGGTGACGGCTGAGGAGGTGGTCAAGGTCACCAAAAAGTATCTCGGGTCGACTATGGTGGTTGCTGACATTCAACGCTGTCACCGAATGGGGCGACCATCAGCAGAACACAAGCCTCGTCCCATTGCGGTCAAGTTCAACAGCATGGTGTTCCGTGATAAGCTGTGGTATGAGAAAACCAAGTTGAAAGGCACGGGTATTACAATCTCAGAGTTTTTAACTAAAGAGCGCCATCAGACATTCATGTCTGCCCGTCAGAGATACGGTATAACCCACTGTTGGACTAAGGACGGCTTCATCCATGTCATCGCGCCCGATGGAGTACGGCACCGCATTGTTAGTCTGAGTGAGCTGCATAAGATTGGGCCTCAGGACGTGGAAAAAGCAAATCCAGAAGCGAAGACGACTGCAAAAGCCAAGCGGGTCGCTTCTAAAAAGAAGTAGGCTAATTCCACAGTTCGGGTAATATGGCATTTACGTATTTCAATTTCTATTATCTGTACCTTCACTCTGTTTGCTATTACCCTCTATGCTTAGTTTTGTTCTTTGCTTGTATCGCTTAGCATTTACGTACTTATTTAACTTTTCAATTATCTTACCTTCACTATGTTTATATTTGCTATTACCTCCTATGCTTATATTCTTTCGCTTATATCTTATATTATCTAATACCGTCTTTTAATCTTATTATTTGTAAATTCATTTTTTGTCCTGTTGCTTATTTATTTTATTTTCCAAAGCATGACATGACAGACATGACAAATAAACCTGTCACCTGACATTGACAATGTCAATTGTCAAAGCTGTCAACTTAACAGACGTTCAGAAAGTGCATTTTGGGTACAGGTCTTTTTGAACATTCATGTCATTTAGTTTTTTCTGTCAAGCATTTTCCAAATAATTTTCTTTGTTGTCTTTCATCTGTTGTCTTGCATTTATTATAATAAAATTATATTTATAGAATTTGTAGCACAACTGGCAGGTGGTGAATATGTATTGGTATTGTGTGTTATTTGACTGGTATAAATATTTGAATAGTATTTGGTATATATATTAGTATTTATTACTGTAGTTATTATTATATGTTATATTATATATTTTATTACGTTATATAGTATTATAATTATATTTCTATTATTATAGTAGGTATACCTATTCATATGAGTGATTTTAACAATGATGAAAGCGACTCAGAGAGCTTTCTTTCGGCATGTAGCTATATTAGTGCTGATGATAGCTTTAATAGTGCTGATGATAGTTTTAACAGTGCTCCACCACAATCATTACCCGACCATCTAAAGTGCCAATTTTCTGATGTGCCTGGTAATTTCAATGTAGTACACCTTAATGCCCAAAGCATTCCGGCCCATTTCCCAGAGATGCTGACGACCTTTGACTGTAAGAATATTCATGCTGTTCTCGTTTCCGAGTCATGGTTTCGGCCGTGGCTCCCTTCTACCTTATATTCACTTCCTGGGTTTCAACTTATCCGAAATGATCGTTCAGACCGAGTTGGTGGCGGCGTAGCAATATACCTAAGATCCTATATAACTTATACCAATATAAGTATGTCAGTGCAGCCACCACCAGCCAATGCTGGAGAACATCTTTTTCTCGAGGTTGAACTCAATCATACCAAGCTCCTACTTGGAGTGTACTATTGTCCTTCGTCTAAAATAAACTTCTTTTCCTCATTTGAATCCTTCTTAGTTAATCTCATACCCTCTTACAGTCATACTATCATCATGGGTGACTTTAACACTTGCTTACTAAAAAACGACAGTCGCACTTCATCTTTCCATGCTATTTCTAACTCTTGTAACTTAACTATTCTTCCTTCTAATGCAACTCACCATGCTCCTAACTGTATTTCTACGCTAATTGACCTTACTCTGGTTTCCTCAGAAGAATGTGTCGCTAAACACGGAAAATATCCAGCTACCTGTTTCTCCTATCACGACTTACTCTACCTGTCTTATAAAGTGCGCATCCCAAAGGCTAAGCGTAGAATCTTAATGCAGCGAAATTTTGGTAGCATGAACGTTGAGAGTCTTCGTGAGGACGCCGGGAATATTGATTGGACTCCACTTGTCACTTCCGAGTCCGTTGACGAGCAAGTGAAAATATTTACGTCGAACGTCATTTCACTATATGACAAACATGCGCCTGTACGGGCAGTTAAAATAAAACATCCACCATCGCCATGGCTTACCGAGGATATCAAACGACTCATAGCCAAAAAAGCAGCAGCTAAATTTAAATATAGGATCAAGCCAAATGAGGATAACCACAGAAAATATGTAACAATAAGAAACCATTGCAATAGGGTGTGTAGGAACGCACAACGCCAGCACATTCATAGTACCATTCATAATGGAGATTCAGCTAAGGTCTGGAAATTTCTGAAAACATTGGGCGTTGGAAAATCACGTGAAGACACCATCCCAAGAAATTTGAATATTGATCTACTAAATCAACATTTCGCCGCCTCGTCCAACCTTGATAGGACCACGAAAGCGCAAACTTTGGCCTTTCTTTCATCTCTTCCAACGCCTAACTACTCACCTTGCGTCTTTAATCTTTTCACTGCTTGTGGTGTTAGGAAGAGCATAATGGCAATCACATCAAATGCAATTGGAGATGACAGTATCAGCCGTAAAATGATTCTCCCCATTCTCGACGAAGTCCTTCCCATTATATGCTACATCCTCAATTACTCCATATCTAGCTGTTCTTTCCCAACTACATGGAAAGATAGTCTAATTGTTCCTCTACCTAAAAAACTTAAACCACAATCTTTTACTGACTATCGCCCCATATCCATACTCCCATTCCTCTCAAAGGTACTTGAACGTCTCGTACATAACCAAATTAGTGTATTTATCACCAAAAATAAAATCCTCAACCCCTTCCAATCAGGTTTTCGTCCTGGGCACAGCACTGTTACAGCCTTAGTTAACATTACGGATGACATCAGGTCCGGGATGGAGGGCGGAAGGCTGACTGTCATTGCTCTGCTTGACTTTAGCAATGCCTTCAACACGGTTGATTCTGATATTTTGCTCTGCCTATTGCACTCTCTTAACATATCTCCGACGGTGATTGATTGGCTTCGCAGTTACCTGTGTGGTCGCCGACAACGTATCCACAATGAAAATACTTTGTCTAGTTGGTGTAATACTTCTGTTGGTGTACCCCAGGGTGGCGTTCTATCTCCTTTACTCTTCGCAATTTTCATAAATTCTATCTCAAATAATCTTCGTTGTTCCTACCACCTATATGCAGACGATCTACAAATTTATGCACAGGCGCCACATGCACAGCTGGCGGAGGCTGTGGAGATGATCAACGAAGATTTGGCTCGTATAGCTGCTTGGAGTAAGACCTACGGTCTTAAAGTCAACCCCGTAAAAACTCAGGTAGCCATTGTAGGCAGCTCCTTTATTAGAGCCAAAGTTGTTACTTCGCAGCTCCCGCCGGTTGTTTTTGATGGCACTGTAGTTCCGATTAGTGATAAAGTAAAAAACCTCGGGATATATATGGATTCCAGTCTTTCTTGGGACTCGCAACTCCAGGAGGTGAGTCGTAGGATGTTTGCGTCAATGGGATCACTACGTAAGTTACAATATTTCCTTCCTATTGCTACCAAAATTTCGCTGGCAAACACATTGTTACTGCCCATCCTTGATTATGCGGACGTCAGTTATCTTGATTTAACCGAAAGCCAGTTAGATAAACTTGAGCGCCTCCAAAATGTCGCTATAAGATTTATATTTGGATTACGCAAGTATGATCATGTTTCGCAGTTTCGAACAGAGCTTAAGTGGCTACCCATACGACTTCGCCGGAATGCTCACATCCTTTCTTTGCTGTACAGTATTTTATTTCATCCTTCCACCCCGTCCTATCTTAAGGAACGCTTCGAGTTCCTACACGATACACATTCGAAATGCCTAAGGTCATCAGAGAACTTAAGAATAAGGATGCCGTCGCACAAAACTGTATTTTACGACAACTCCTTCACAGTTACGGCTATCCGTCTATGGAATAACCTACCAGTACAAATAAGAAAAGCTCAGAACTTAAATAATTTCAAAACCATGGTAAAGGAACATTATCTATTACTGTAAAGGGGCTCTGTGATGGCGAGTTTACTATATCTAGATATGTATAAACTTTATGTATGTATGTATGTATTTATGTATGCGTATGTATATGTGTATGTATTTATGTATGCGTATGTATATGTGTATGTATGTGTATATATTATAGATGTATGTATGTATATGTGTATGTGTGTATTAATGTAAATAAAATTAGATATGATACCTGTCTTTTATGTATTTACCTATGATATCGACAGAAAGTACGCCAAAACAACTACCACTCAATCCTACAAACATTATGACCATCCAAAGGTTGCCTGGCAGAAATCGCTTATAGCGATAAGGCCGCCCTTGTACTGATTCCTTAGTCATAATTTTTAAATTTGTATTTTATATGGTGTACAATAAAGTATAAATAAATAAATAAATAAATAAATAAAATAAATGCGAAAGTAACTCTGTCTGTCTGTCTGTCTGTCTGTGTGTCTGTCTGTCTCACTTTTACGACTAAACCGCTGAACCGATTTTGATGAAATTTGGTATAGAAGTAGGTTAGACTTTGAGAAAGGACATAGGCTATGTTTGGTCGCGATAACCGTCATCCACGCGGGCGGAGCCGCAGGCAAAAGCTAGTTATGTAATAAAACAGTTTAATGTCTCTCCTGAAAACTCGACCAAAAACACATAGAGGTTTTGGCAAGCGCAACGACGACATATTCCTTTACTTACTTACTTACTTACCTTTTCATTTTATCAGAAATATTTTTTTTACCAAAAATAAATTTATTGTGTTTCCAAAGTAGATAGTTAATGATGCAACTCGTATTTTGACAATTTTATCTGAGTATTTTGGGTATACTGTGCGCCTTCAAACTATACGTGGCGGGTCGCTACCACACAAAATAGGTGGCGGACTTGCCGGAGCGACGACAGGCGAGAGCGGGACGTGCGAGGGGTGCGGGTGAAATCTGATTTTTTTCTAGCTTTATGCGCACTCTTAAGTGTTTATTTATGAAAAGTCGCTACAAAATACAAGAATAAGGTTGAAACAGTCAAATACAATTACCTACCGCTATTACCGAAATAAGAATGGCAAAACATTCTCTAAATGCTGTACAGTACTTTGTAATTAAGGGTGAAGACATGGCCTTATCCCTTTACTTGACATTGAGAGGATTTCCATGATGCTATTTGTATATTAAGTAATAGGATTGCTCTTGGGGACAAGTTATTATTGTTCGCTACGCAATGTTTACATTGTTCTTTTGCACAAACTACATCAGCACACACACTTGGACACACACTTGGACACACACTCACACACAACACACACACTCATACACAACTCACACACATTCACTAAACCACAACCGAAGGCTCAATAATATTTACTCAATCAGGTTATGTAAGTTTATCTGTTTACTCGTGGTTTTAAACAACTATCGAATTATTTTGTATGCAGATAGTGACACGTGCTTATGCGCCGAATATCTTAGTGGTACCTCATGCACGGGTGTATGAGGTACCACTAAGATATTCGGGGCCCAAGCTAATGTCTTACCTCGCGTAACGCAAACTCGACTCCTATGTAAAGTGTACCTATAAGGTACCAAAACTGACTTTGTACACCATACTACTCAAACAAAGACTCGAACTATTTTCTCCATCCCATGGTTGTCTGTAAACCCCGCGTTTACATACTGCCGCTCGCATTGCTCATCGTGTTGCCGGAAATGCCCTAGCATTCACACATTCCCATCATCGCGTTGGTCCGCATTAGGCCCCGGCCACAACTCCACGGCACGGCGCCGTCCGCCGTCGCCGTCGACGGCGACGGCGCCGCGCCGTAGAAATTCACGGCGCCGTGCTACAAAATGGCTACAAAAAGTGGACGGTGTGTTGCAGGGGGCTATTCTCAATCGAAATTTCTCAGTTGGCGAGTGCGCAATGACATAAATATAGTGTCTTACTAAAAATACGTCAATGTTATTAATTTACATGAATTATATTATTATTTATATTACAACATTTTACTTTAATATTTCAGTGATATATTAATAATATTTCATAAAATTACGAATTCATTATTAAAAACATATTTTTTGTGGGTGGCGCATTGTTGCGATTCTGATTAGTAACTAGATACGCAATTGACGCGAAAATCCGCCCCAACACAACATAGGATCACGGTCCTATGTTTCGAATCGCGTCTTTCAAAGACTGATGATACGTCAACCAAGAAGTGACAGTGAGACAACAAATGATGAAAGAGTGCGTTTTTCAGCCTCAAATATTAAAGAACAAACGGAACTACATTTCACGCTTAATTTTATTTTTTCTATATTTACATTTCTTGAAATAAGATTACGAAACGTATTATAAAAATTACAAACCATGTCAAATTTAGGGTTGTCAATACAAATAAAAATTTGTTTTCCCATGCATTTGGAAGATTTTAATTAATGAGGTGAACTTCTTTGCTAATATCAAAAATGAACTTTAGACAGTAATAATAATGTATAATTTAAATCATATTACATATTTTAGTTATCTGAAGATCTAAGATGCGCGTTGGTGTACACTTTTAAGCATTTCGAGTATATAAGGTACCAGCCATCCTGCTGTACTGTTATGTCCTTAAAGAAATAACAGACTTATAGTTTGGATGACATTATAGGCTACATTTTATCCCTGTATGGGTTCCTCTAGATAGTTTTTATAATGACTATCGCATTGAGATTAAAAAACCCGACTGCAAGCTACTTTCGACCTTAATGACATTTCTTAAAAAATACGTTTTTTGACATGTATAGATGACGTTGATCACGAATATGAAAAAAAAACTGGGTATTAGTTGCCGTCTATAAGGTCGAAAATGGCTTGCCCGTATTTTTGGAGTCTCTGGGTTATAGTCAATGTAAAAAATAGGCGCAAGCCATTTTCGACCTTATCGACGGCAACTAATACCCAGTTTTTTTTTCATATTCGAGATCAGCGTCATCTATAGATGTCAAAAAACATATTTTTTAAGAAATGTCATTAAGGTCGAAAGTAGCTTGCGGTCGGGTTTTTTAATCTCAATGCGATAGTCATTATAAAAACTATCTAGAGGAACCTATACAGGGATAAAATGTAGCCTAATAATCCAAACTATAAATCCGTCCTTTTTGTTGAGCGAAAATCTTCTCAGATACCCATAAAAAAGGACATAATCGCTAGGCAGGGAGATAGATCTTTTTTCTATACGATTTAGGTGGCAGACTAGCACACGGTCCACCTGATGGGAAGTGGTTACCAAAGGCCACCTTTGGAGGTATGTAACACCCTCTTAATTTGAAATAATACAATTTAGGTATCCCGAAATTAGATTCTTGGGGATTGCGGAAATAGGATCTCTTTTATTTCATGCAAGCGGAGCCATGGTCAACGTCTTGTTATAATATATACATAAAAATAGAAACAATAATAGAATCCGTTACAATTCGTTTTTTATTCTAATTTAAGTTCAAATTGCAATTTGTTTTTATTCTTATCCTTATTTTTTGGTATAGCTTCACTTTCTTCTCACATTTGCGTTATTTTATCCGAAAAAGAATTAATCGTGAAAGACATTTCAGATGTAATTTAACAATAATTATTTAGGGAAAATTTTCATATGGTACGCCACACTGAATTTTTCTCTGAATTAATATCGCCATTTCAATCAAACCGAGACGTCATCCGTCAAGCTCGCGACTAGTGTGAAAGGGATAAAATATAAATGTTTACTTCAGAATTTTTACGTTCGTAAAGCTTCGTAAAGGTTCGTAAAGTTTCGTTTTCAGGTTACAGTTTTTT
Source organism: Eilema depressum (assembly GCA_914767945.1). Lineage (NCBI taxonomy): Eukaryota > Metazoa > Arthropoda > Insecta > Lepidoptera > Erebidae > Eilema > Eilema depressum. Next base: position 15,417,333 of record OU612031.1, read on the forward strand.
TGACGTCGAACTATGAAGTCGACTACTCTAATTGGGGAATTGCCCTCCCTTATGTCACACTTTCCACGGCGCCGTAGCACAGCGCCGTGAATTTCTACGGCGCGGCGCCGTCGCCGTCGACGGCGACGGCGGACGGTGCCGTGCCGTAGAGATGTAGCCGGGGCCTTACAGTATTCGCCCTGCAACGGAGACGGACGTAAACGTATGGAGGACAACGCTGTAGCAGTGTACGCATTATGCTTTTACAGCATAGCGAATTAATTAAATAGATTATTAATAAAAACTATCACTTTCAACTACTATACACTTTCCGTAGATCGACATAAATATTTTTAAAAGTAAATATTCGAGGAGCAATAACGAAAGTCGTGTTTACTGATTAGCGCCATCTAGCGGTCTCGTATAGTTCATCGCCGCTCCTTTGACTCGCGCCGCCAAGCCGACATTCGCAGCAACATACGCGACAGTACTCGCGGCATGACGAATATATACCATTCACACCACGTCTCTGCCCACTTCTCTCGCCACTTCCCTCGCTCTGCCGCGAGTATGTAAACGCAGCTTAAGAGATTACCACTAGATGTAAAGGTCACCTATTGTTTATACCTACCGCCTATGTTTTCTCCTTGGTGTGCACAATAAAAATATACTATACTAATATATATCAGTAATCCGTAAAGCTAATTACTCATTACTCAGATGTCAAAAGACCAGCTTAGTAACTGGTGAGGTGAAGTCATATAGCCGTGTCCAATTAAAAAAAAAAACGGGTACATGTACTGAATGGAGAGTGTCTAGTGCAGGTTAGTTATGTCACAGATTAAATAAATTGTTTAGCTGCACATTTTGAAAACGTAGCCGTCCTAATTATATTTTGACAGAATGTTAAGTACTGCATGCAAGAAAATGTGTCTTGCATCTGGACAAAATATTCTGCTTCTATTCATCTAGCAATAGAACTCATGAAAATGCGCTAAGTCGATGATAAAATTAAGTAGAATTTAGGGTATAATTAGAAATCAGAGTAGAAACTATTTTTATTTGTCTGAATTTTCTATATACCTACTGGTATAAGATGTAAGTACGGATTTCTAGAAAATAACCAACATCTTGAAAGTTTTACACAACAAAAATAAGATACAAGAATCACTAATTTTTAGTGTCTGCTTTAGTTGAGAGGTAAACATTCTAAGAGAAAGTGAGAGATGAATATGAAGCTATCTCTGTTCCTCTTGAAGGTTATCTGAGATTGTTATTCAATACTAACTTTGTTAGCTGACAAATGTTGTTATGAAGACATGGGAGCCTTTCTTCTCTAAGGGTTTCGCTCGAATATAATAGGTTTTACACGTTGAACGCCAAGGAATAATACAATATATTTTCATTCAGGCCATGTCGGACAATGTTGGGCGACATCAGTATATTCCGTTTGGGCCGTGGGGGACAATGTTGTACGGCAGTCAGGACTATGTTTAAACGTCTGTTCTGAGTTGTCGGTCAATAATACAAGCCTAAATTGTACGCAGAGCGACCCGCGTGGCCCCACAGTACTTCTTTGCCGCTTGGCCCGAGAATAACCAAAAGGACTTAGAAATTATAGGCTTTTCAATAAATTGTTATCAAATATATTCTAGATGTGTAAAATAAGTGTTTTGAATTGTTCAATTGTTACAGTCAAGTACATATTAAGTAATGGGTTTAGTAGGTCATATTTTTTTGAAAGAAGGCATTTTTAACAAGAATTTTTTTTAAGGTTTTTTGTAAGAAGGCATTTTTAACAAGAATTTTTTTTAAGGTTTACTCTGTTTCGGTTTATCTGTTAGATATTAGGTTTAAAAAATATTTTTTATCGTAAATCGTAAAAAAAGCGTGGCGGGAGGGGGCTGACAATGTGACCCGCGCGGCCTCTGCGAGGGAAAAACCGGTTTTACTCTCTCGCAGGCCATGTCGGACAATGTTGTCTGATGTATAATATCTCAGGAAATAATGACAATATCGTTATTCCCGTAAGTCGGCCATTAATTTTGAGTTATTTCCTAAGAATATTTACAAAAAAACAACTTGGCGATTTTGGACACTTCATGGTAAAATGTGCTGGCCTCAGGGGAAACTCGCCTGTCGGACAGCATTGTCCGACATGGCGTTCAACGTGTTAACTTACTAGCTGACCCCGCGAACCTCGTACCGCCTAACAGTCGATTCTTTTTTTCTCTCTCTCCTTATGAATCATCCTCGTACTTCAAGGAATATTCTAAAAAAAGAATTAGCGAAATCGGTTTAGCCGTTCTCTAGATTTGCGCTAAGCAACACATTTAGGGATTCATTTTTATATTATAGAAGACTAGATTAGGTACATAAGTATTACGGACATTTGTAATGTTGAACTCTAAAAAAACCTACTAATATTATAAAGGGCAAAGTGTGTGACGATGGATGGATGTTTATTACTCGTTTATACAAAAACGGCTCAATGAATTTGGATGAAATTAGGCACAGAGATAGGTTATAGTATGGAATAGTAATTTAGACTTTTCTGTGGAACGGCACAGAGATAGGTTACAGTCTGGAATAGTAATATAGTCTTTTTATGGAATGTATTTCACTCAGGTAAAGCAAGCAACAATTGTTTTTTTATTTTATTATAATGCTTTTCGAAGTGAAAATGGCAATAACAAAGACGGGGAGATGAACAAACTACTACCATTTGCTCCCCAACACCGGAGCGACTGGGGAAGTACCCATAAAAAAATACCACGGCCTTAATAACCTCGTGTTGTGTTCCCGGCAGTGAGTAGGGTAGCCAGAGCTCACTGGAGAGTTTCTGTGCTGTCAGTGGGAAGACCAAAGGCTTGTCCTGCTTTGCTTACAGGGTCGCCAGCACGAGTGTGACTTCTCTGGTGTTGTACACGTCCGTATGCCACGGTAACCGCCTTCCATCAGGTGGGCCCGTGTCTGCCACCTGCCACTGCCAAAAGCTTGTGTCAGCTGACCCTAAATAAATACAACAGTATATACACCCTCCGTGGCGTAGCGGTAGTGAACGCAGCCGCTACGTAGGAGGCGCGGGTTCGATCCCCGCTCAGTGCAAATATTTGTGTGCATTAAATATGAGTATTTGCATTGGTCTGGTCGTGCCTCGGAGAGCACGCTAAGCCGTCGGTCCCGGTTGCCATAAGAACATCTATGGCAGTCGTTACGGGTAGTTGGTGCCCTAAAAAGTCCAAAAAACAACGGTCTAGCTGCAAAGCTTCGATATCGCCTAATGTTAACATTGGGTTGTGGAGGTCAGATGGCAATCGCTTCACGGAAAATATCGAGGTCTAGCCAAATCCGTAGTTAAGACTGGTAAAGCGGACCCCAGACTCCGAGCTGAAAGCTTCGAATGCGACTGGGAATTAACGCTAGGAGGAAGAAGTATATTGATGAATACCCAAAGTAAATATGTCGTAAGAAGCCACTGATAAGTTTCTAAAGCCGATCCATCATGACATTGACTATGAGGCCCATTTGTATGTAAGCCGAGGATGTCATCATCGTACGGCATCTTATCTCAATATCGGACCGCCTTACGAGTGATTCGGGGCTTGCTCCGGGACGTAAATATATGATAAAGAGCTTCTACGACCGGCTCGTAGACCGCCGTAGCCGCTCCGTAGAGTGGTTACGAAATGATGTTAATAAAACTGCGTGTATTATGCTACGAGATATTTTTGGTTCAAAATTTTTTCACCGATTTCAAAAACAATTTCGATAATACAAGAATTTTGTTAGCGTGCATGGGAAAAAGCTATAACTGTTTATGCCGAATTTGTGATATGAAATGCACTGTTTTATAATAAACCAGCGGACCCGGCAGACTTAGTACAGCCATATTTTTATTTCGCCTGCGTGGAATTCAGATCCTTTTTCCATATTTTCTCACCGTTAAAAACTTTCCTGGACATCCACCAATATTTTAAGACTAAAATTAGCCAAATCAGTCCAGCCGTTCTTTAGTTTTAGCGACACTAACGAACAGCAATTGATTTTTGTATAGGTATAACAAGAAGAAGATAAATGAAAATATAAAGATTGACAATTTATTGGAATATTTAAACCGGAGCATGGCAACCATATTCGACGCCGTAGCCCAATTGTGCTGGTGATGCACTGCCTGAAGTATTCTACTACTATCAGAACAGATAATACTCGTAGTACTATAGACTTACGGATGTATGACCATGTCCGGCCCGGTCACGACACTGTAGTATGAAACATCCTTTTTAGTGCATTGTAATACGAAAATCACATTCTAATACATCGTCCAGTAATAGAAATACCTTGAAACTATTAAAGAAAACGACGGTTTTAATTCTGCACATCTTAAAAATAAGTTGCGCTATACAATACATCCGAAAAGAAAATATAACATCTCTGTATTTGATCAACAAAGGTTCGTGTGAGACTCAACAAAAAGGTTCCGTCTCAGGGCTCGAGATGTTCCTCTACGATGTGAGGGCGTGCCGCGAGCGCCCTCTCGCGCCTAACGAGCGCTTCGCGTGTGGCAACACTATAAAAATGTGGTAATGAATTGCTACCTACCACATACGTTTACAACTAAATATGATGTAAGATGTATCTGCTTCTAATTGATTCTTTTTTGTTGTATCTCATCGTGATTGGAAGATTTATTGTTTACAAGCCTCTGTATCTATAGTTCTCAACTAATGTTATGAAGTTGAAGAGTTTGTTTGTATGGTTGAACGCGCTAATCTGAGGAACTAGTGATTCGAATTGAAAAATTATTGTTGAATAGCCTGTTTATTGAGGAAGGTTATAGACTAAATATCATCGCACTATACTACTCAAGAAAGCGGAGCCTTAAATTACAACAAATCTTTACGTTATTTGAAAATATAATACCGGAGGATATCTGTGCCTCATCATCCAGACCCGATATATTCCTTTTTTCACGATCGCATAGGCGTGCAGTGCTTGTAGAACTCACAGTACCGTGGGAAACTAATATACCTAAAGACCACGCTATAAAGACAAACAAATACTTTGACTTGACTACAGGTTAACCAAAAACGGCTACGTGGTTAAACTCTACGCCGTAGAAGTAGGAGCAAGGGGAATTCCAGCTAAATCCCTGTACAACTTACTTAAAGACCTCGGATTGCCAAGAGCTTCAGTAAGCTCTTTACTAAATCGAATATCAAAAGCGGCATTGATGGGATCTTACCAAATTTGGATAGGTAGGATCCCTTCCTCACTACTGATGGTGGAGGTGAGCGCTGATGCATCACAAGGTGGCCACCCTAAACCTACATCTGGGTCGCAAGTCACGGTGTTCCTCTCTGTATCACGCTATGGACCTGGCCGCACGGTGAATCCATGGAGTGCTGAGAATCGGATCTCTGGGTGTATATCTACGAATCGTGTGAGTGAAAAGAGATTATTATTCAAAGCAAATTTTTAATTTTACATAGTAATTTTATACTATACCAAAAGAATAGAAACGGAAATCTGAAGCCATTTTTTTTAAGTCGATGTAAAGAAAAACCAAGAAAAACATTAGAAACCTTTTACAAGTTGGGAAGTTTGGGAACAAAAGAAATATATCAATTAGCAACCTCTTTGGTCCTGAGTCTTAGTTTGTATTGTTAGCAAGTTCAGCAAAAAATGACTTTCCTATACGGTAAAATATGACTACCAGGGCTTCACTACATATTACAAAACAAAGTCGCTGTCGCTGTCTGTCCGTCCCTATGTATGCTTAAATCTTCAAAACTACGCAACGGATTTTGAAGCTGTTTTTTTTAATAGATAGAGTGATTCAAGAGGAAGGTTTTTATGTATAATACATGCATAATATCTTAGAGAAACACTAATATATTTAGAGATATGCAGCGGGATCGGGTTCAGAAAATATGGCGGTACGAAGTGCGCCGGGTCAGCTAGTTTAAAATAATGTTAAGTAAATCTTTTGAATAAAAATGGACGTGGCTAAGCGCTAAACTCGAGAACGGCTGGATCGATTGCGCTCATGTTTTTTCGTATATTCCAAAAACTCCTCGGCAGGCTTAAAAAAAAATTCCCATGGGGCGAACGCGAACGGGAACGGGAATAGAATTTCATGCGGGTTTTAGCTAGTAAACAATAATAATATGCAGGACCATTCTCTTGTCTATTTGTCAAATGATTATTTTTGTTGTAGCTAACCATAGACTTACAAGTTATCAAAAAAAAATCTCAGTCGCACTAGGTTCGCACTATCGAGCCCAGGGTTCGCTATCCTGTTATTAGTTTCTTTTGAGTTTTATGAGACAAACTGCCATCTGACCTCCTAACCCCAAAAAGAAAACCTGCACTAAAGCCTTGTCCACCAACCAGCCTGAAAAAACCATAACCCCAATAAAGACCTGCCAAATAACCTACATATCAAAATGTACTCCCAAATATGACATAATATTCCAGTCTATAAAATGTAACAAGTCCCCTAGGGGCAGTAAATATGAGTAATACCTACAGCTGATACGTATTATACAGGGTGATTTATTTCACAAAATGTGGAATCGCATTTCTTATAGTAGATTGGTGGCGAGACTTCGGTATCGGTACAAACTAGATCGCACTCACAGCGGGGAAGATTACGAGGGAAACGCCCCGTGTAAAGTGATTCTGACGCGGCGAGGCATAAGTTAAAAGCGGAAGCGAGTGTAATGACTTCAAATTGTGTAATAAAGAAACGATTATCAATGTGGATTAGATTTCGGAAATAATGTACCTTGTTCATTGAAAATATCATACTCACACTGTGTATCACACACACATATTTAATTTGAATAGGTATTCGTGCCTATGTGCACTTGAGTGTGATGGGCATCAACCAACCAATGGGTCAAGATTAACATTAATTCAATGAATTAGTTATACTTTGGACTTTGGACATAACTCTGTCTGTCTGTCAGGCCTTCACGCTTAAACCACTGAACCGATTTTGATGGTACAAAGATAGATTAGAACTTAGAAAAGGCTATAAGCTATATTTGGAAGCGATAACCGGCATTAACGCTGACGGAGCCAAGAACAACAACAGCCAGTGACTAATGAGAAAATGTCGACTGCTACATCAACCATTTGCGTTTTATCAGCACCCTAAAGGGGGTGATCCATTGGCGAGTCGGCGTCACACCGCTTTGGTGGTCCATGAGCGTACCAAACAGTCTACTCTCAACGTTAGCGAAGTCATGGCGTGTTCCCAGACGGAGTTACTTCATTAATTGGGTATACTGTAACATCAGGAGACAGAGTAAATAAATTATTAAAATAAAAACAATAAATTCGTACCGCGGACTTAGAATTTCAAGCATGCACCAAGAGCCAGCGAGCAAAACCGTTTATACACTCATTCCGCTTCCGCTTATGCCTTACACCAACCAACTCCTGGAAGTTATTATAACTTTTGTCGCAATAATCCCGGCTGGCGGCACACTGGACTTAACCCGTTTACCAAACCGAATGAAGCGCGTAATCCTCTTCCACGTACTTTATGTACAAGGGTTGGGAAGAAAATTACGGGTTATTTTCGATTGTACCGTTCACTTGGCTGAAAATAAGTGGGATTGAATATTAAATAGCCAGAAGTGGCTTTTCATTGTTTTGACCATTAATAGTTTTGGGCATTTTGGTCGATTTAAGGTATTATTCCGAAGCCGACGGCATACGACAACGACGACGCATGTGGCAGATACGTTACGGTTACGGTTACGTTACGGACCCCGGAAAAGATCAAACAATTGGCCTAACTGCAATGCTTCGATATCGCCAGTAGGTTGTGGATGTCAGAGGGCAGTTATTTCACGGAAATTATCGTAGTTCAGCCAAACTCGTAGTTAGACTGGAAAAAGCGGACCCAGACTCCGAGGTCAAAAGCTTCGGATAATTAACGCTACAATGAAGAAGACGCAGAAAAAATATATACTGGTTAACAAAACCACACCATGGGAATCAACCTTGGTTACAATTTCTCGTTTCGTAACCCTTATTAAATACCTAAACAAAAGTGGTATTTGGCAATTATTTGATATTTAAAAATTGCAACATTTTGACGCTAACTCGGGCCTCTTGTGTAACCGCTGGTAAGCGTCTACCGTAAGATAGATCGGGTCCTTGTTTGCCACCCTATAGCCTAAATTAAATTCTTTAAAGAAGCTGCCTTCAACGACTGTAATTAACATTCCTAAGCTCTTGGGTTAAATGACGGTGCACTACTCCATTTGCAGACGGGCAACTTTTTATCGCGCAATTAAACTATTATATTATTCCATGATCAGTATATTAAGTACATCTATTATATAATATGTATTTCCTTAGTTAGATGGGTTAAGTACAAACAACCTGCATGACTAAGCATGAATCCGAAGTAGGTTCGCATCATGCCAGACCTCACATCATAATCATATACCTCTGCCAGACTGCCTCTGTGGGGTAGCGGTAGTGAACGCGGCCGCTACGCAGCAGGCGCTGGTTCGATCCCCGCTCAGTGCAAATATTTGAATGCATGAATATTTACATTGGTCTGGGTGCTTCTATGTGTAATATGTATGTATTTACGAAAAAAAAAATCTAAGTATATTTATCCGTATTCTAGAACCCTTAACACAAGCTTGTTATGCCATGTTAGCTATGCTTACTTTGGGTCTAGATAGCGTTGTGTAAAATGTTCTACGATATTTGAATTTGAATACCAGAATTGCAAGTTTGCGTGTCCGACGACTTTATTCTCACGCTGTTGGCATTTCAAAATGTATGTATTTTTATATACATACGTCATATAACGTAGTTCATTCATTCATTCATTTAAAAACCGATCTCTCTCATCCTAGCGTTAATTCCCAGTCGCATCCGAAGCTTTTCAGCTCGGAGTCTGGGGTCCGCTTTACCGTCTTAACTACAGATTTGGCTAGACCTCGATATTTTTTCGTGAAGCGATTGCCATCTGACCTCCACAGCCCAATGATAACATTAGGCGATATTGAAGCTTTGCAGCTAGACCGTTGTTTTTGGATTTTTTTAGGGCTCCAACTACCCGTAACAACTGCCATAGATGTTCTTATGGCAACCGGGACCGACGGCTTAACGTGCTCTCCGAGGCACGACCAGACCAATGCAAATACCCATATTTCATGAACACAAATATTTGCACTGAGCGGGGATCGCGGTAGCGGCCGCGTTCACTACCGCTACGCCACGGAGGCTGTCGAAGTGTCTGTCATTTAAAAACCGATATGCAGGTGAAAATCTTATTGGGGCTGTTTAGACTACTACAATTTTCATCAAAAAATAATAAAAATATATATCTTTTTTTTTTTTTTTTATTAATAATTCTTTATTGAACAAAATACAGTAAACAAACAAACAATAATTCAGTAATACAATATTACAAGATATTCGGTAGTAAGGAGTTATTGAACAGAGGTGAGCTAAAACTATTATAAGTTAGTTCAGTTGTTTACAACGTTGGAAAAATTAAACCCTGTTCCTTAAACTAGGTAAACCTGTACTATAAGGAACAGTGTAAGGCACGAAATTTTATCACTTTACATTACATTGTGAGTGAATGATTGATTGACTGTGTCGCTCGACCGTTCGGGTTACTGATATGGTTACTTGGATGCATGCTTCCTGCATCTGTGTGAGTGGATTGTGTGTGTGTGTGTATGTGTGTGTGTGTGTGTGTGTGTGTGTGTGTGTGTGTGTGTGTGCGTGTGTGTGTGTGTGTGTGTGTGTGTGTGTGTGTGTGTGTGTGTGTGTGTGTGTGTGTGTGTGTGTGTGTGTGTGTGTGTGTGTGTGTGTGTGTGTGTGTGTGCGTGAGTGCGCATTTGTGTGTTTCACCGTTTATTAAAATTAAGTTAACTTTATCTAAGATTAATTCAGAATTAAGTTTATTTAAGTTTACGTTAATGCATTTATCTACTTTATTATGCTATAAATTTGATAAGGGCTTCTGTTTGTTGGTATTCCAGTTTCGATAGCCACTCCGACACTAAGGATTTTAGGTTATTACTGTTTAGGTCCATTATATTTAGCTTTTTGTGAGCTTGTTTGTAAATGTATGTACTCAGAACGTAGTATTGTTGTTCCGCGAAGGTGGTTCTGTGTCTTATGCTGTTTGGGTAAGCTGTCCGTCTGTTGGGGTTGGAAGGGGGAACACTGGTGTGTTTTCTGAGAATGGTCTGGAGTACATAGAGCTGACGGACCGTTAAGACCTTACAATCGCTGTATAATAGAGTAGTCGGATATCGGTATGGTTTCCGGGTCATAATTTTCAGTAGAGCTCTCTGCGCTCTTTCCACTCCCAGGAACGAGGTTTTTGATGTCCCTCCCCAAACCGAAATACAGTAACTTATTACTGATTGACACAAGGTAGTGTAGACCATTTTCAGTGTATCAGGGTTTGCTGAGCATCTAAGAGATTTAAAGACATGGATGAGTCTCATAACTCTAGTGGTTAGGGTTTCCAGGTGCTTATCCCAGCGCAGGCCTGAGTCAATTTGCACTCCCAGGTACTTCACATGCTCTTTTCTTGTGAGATTCGTACACAGACAGGGAGCCGTTAAAAGGGAACATGTATGCGCTATGAGAGAAAAAGTAGGATCTGGAGAAGTGTTGGTACGGATGGAAAATGGGATATAAGCGGTTTTCTGAAGGTTAAGGGTCAGAAGATTTTTGTTTAGCCACTTTATAACCTTTGCTAACCCCACTTCCGCCCTACTCTTTACACTGTCCCATGTGGGGCCAGAGACTATAATAGCAGTATCATCGGCGTATGTGAACAGTTTTGCAGATGTAATATCCATATTACAGAGGTCGTTCACATATATTTGGAATAAAATTGGACCTAATATGCTTCCCTGAGGGACACCGTAGGTTATCGACTCTTCGTTACTGAGGTGATCGCCAATTTTAACCTGTTGAGTTCGATTGCGAAGGTAGCTTTTAAATATATCGAGCGCGATTCCTCTCACACCCACGTTTTCTAGTTTTATGAAGAGGGAGGGGACAGAAACTGTGTCGAAAGCCTTGGTGAGATCCAAAAAGATACCCAGGCATTTGGTTTTTTTATCCAAGTTCACAGCAATCTCCTGCGTTAAGTTTTGGACTGCGTCTTCAGTCGATATTCCAGTGCGGAAACCATACTGGTTTTTGGATATGATTTTTTGGTTAACTAGGAAATTCTTCAGGCGATTGCCAAGAACCCTCTCAAAGATCTTGGAGATCGCTGTTAACACGGAGATTGGCCTGTAATTATTTACACAGCTTCTGTCCCCAGCCTTGTGTATTGGGTGAACGATAGCCCTTTTCAGCGCGTTTGGGAATATACCCTGCTTCAGACAACTATTTATTATGTGAGTCAAAGGTGGTATCAATATGTCCCGGTTTTGTTTCAGGATTACGGGCGATATTTCATCCCAGCCAACTGCGCAATCATTGCGCAGTTGTAGGATAAGCATCTCCACTTCAGCTTCATCTACTTCAAGCAGTGCAAGGGAGTTACAAGGAGGGAGATGTGGATGTTTTGGGTTATGTGAGGCGGAACCTGGGGTCATATGACATTGGGGTTGAATATTAGCCGCTAGATTTTTCCCTACGTTACTGAGTGTTCTACAAACTTCGTTTATTGACGCTAAAGGGCTGTCACGTATTTTGAGTAACTCATTGGGGCTGGACTTTATCTTACTTGTATGTGTTATCTGTTTAATTGTTTTCCAGAGAGCCTTTGAATTATTTTTTGCTTTTTCAAGCTCTTGACTTTCGTGTGCAATTTTCAATTTGCGAAGTAACGAGTTACAAAAGTTTCTGTATCGTTTGTAAGTAAGTTTTAAAATGAGGTTATCCGGCGCTTTTGTTGATTGTGTGTGCATTTTGTCCCGGTTTTTTATGCATTTTAGGAGACCGGGAGTCATCCAAGGCTTTCCCATCTTATGTCTCTTTGTAATTATTTTCTGTGTAGTGTGCTTTGTTATCACTGTTTTAATTGTCGTTATAAAAGAATTCATTATTGTGTTTGGGTCATCTATTTCAAATAAGTGTGTGAAATTCGTAGTGGTTAGTTCAGCTTTTATGTTTTCGTAGTTTACGGATTTAGAGAGGCGGCCCTTTTCGTGTTTAGTTTTTGTATTGGATATGGTCAAGATTAGTGGAATGTGATCTGTGATGTGTGTGTCAAATAGCAGTGTTGTTGTAGGTAATTTGGTTTTAATGAAAAGGTGATCCAGACAATTTCCAAGTCTAGTGGGTAGAAGGTGTGTGGGAAGGAGACCATGGCTAGCGCTTGTGGATAAGTAGTCGACTCTCATCTCATGCACACTATTTGGTTTTATGTCGATGTTTATGTCTCCGATTAGGGCAACATTCCGAAAGCCAGTGAGTTTATTATATGTCTGATTCAGACTATCTAAGAACGTTTCTATACTGTCGTTTGAGTCGTAAGATGGAGATCGGTATATTGAAATTATAGCCATATTTTTGCTATCTATTGTGCATATAAGGCAGTTTCCACCCATAAATCTGGGTTGCCAAACAGATACCTGTAAGCCCGATCTCACATATACAACCACACCATCGTTCTGGTTACAGTTTTCGCTAGTCCAGTGCGATACGAATCCATCCAAAATAGGTAGGTAAATAACTTTACTAATCCAACATTCGGTTAATACAATGATATCGTATTTCAGTTTTGTTTCGTGTAACAGTAATTGAAGTGCATCAAAGTTCTTGTTTATGCTTCGTATATTTAGGTGAAATACTATAAGGTTCCCATCTACTGGTTTTAGAAACTTTATGCAGTCCTCTGGTTCACAAGTAAAGAGATTTCCCACAGTTGGCGAATCAAGTTCGCTGTTAATATTGTTTATGTTAGCCATTAGGGATTATGTTATTGAAATTCGCGTAGTGAGATATTTGTAAGGTGACTGTGTTCGTTAGATTTTTATTTTTATTAGGAATTTGCGTATTTGTATGGGTTATATAAGGTAGGTAAATGGGGCGAAGGATGTACGAGTATGTCAGGATAGCAGTGTGTAGGGAGAAGCGGTGTCCAACCTTACCATTGGGAGTGAGTCGCATGTAGTCATGTGCAAGAAAAGGTATAAACGGAGTGTTATAGTTTAAAGATGTGATTGCGTTATGAGGTTTAAAAGTTATGTGATTTTCTGTTTGTTGAGTTATGGTATATGTGTGTGTACGTTGGTATGGTATGTATAGTTGGTTTATGGTTTGGTATATCGTGAGTATGGAATTTGTGTTTTGTGTATACTGTGTGACGTAGTTTGTTAGTTTAAATACAACAAGCATAAAATGAGCAAAAAGTAGCATAAAAAGAAACAATGACCTTACAATAATTATTCTTAAATCTAGTCATATACTTTTCTCCGCCAGTTCTTGCAGATATTTTTCAGTGTTTACTAGTATTTGTTTGGTGCCCTCCTGCCTGCGGAGGAATATATTACCATTGGAGATCCAACAAAACTGGTACTTATTCTTCCTGGCAAACTCTCGAGCTAGATAGTATAACTTTCTGGAGCTGGGAGGCAGCTGTTCAGCAATATATATAGCAATATATCCTCGGTATATGTATTTTTCAGATACAAGAATACAAGATATGCTCAGTACGCTGAGCATATCTTGTATTTACTGAAAAATGCTGAAAAACATACTTACACGACATTTTTATTGCATCAACTTTTTTTTTAAAGGATAATTACTGTAAACATAATAATATGACATACAACTGTAAACCTGCAACCCGGCGACGCAACACAAAGTTGCCCGTATGTAACACTAGCAGGAATGCCGCGTGAGCCTCAAGTTTTCCAATTAGAAATGTTTTCGGGCTTCTTTCAACGAAAGCCAACGTTTAGAAGTTGCCGCTCTCGTTCCTGAACTAATGGCCATTTTGTTTTTGTTTAACTTTCAACAAACTTCAATTGAGGTCAGTTGATTAGTTGTGGAAGCCGTTGAAATGTTTGTTGGCTTTTAACGACAATTTAATGGTATGTTTTATGCAAAACTAGCTTTTGCCCGCGGCTCCGCCCGCGTGGATGTCGGTTATCGCGACCATACATAGCCTATGTTCTTTCTCAAGGTCTAAAATACCCCTATACCAAATTTAATTGAAATCGGTTCAGTAGTTTAGGCGTGAAAGCATAACAGACAGACAGACAGAATAACTTTCGCATTTACAATATTAGTATGGATATACTAAGCAGTAGTTGGGTTTATGAAGCCTTCTGGGTGTATAAACCCGCAAGTGCGTTGTGGACCTTACAATTTCTCTCTAATAATAGCGTTGAACTATTTTCCAGCATTTCAAAGATTCAAAAACTGTTTGAATGAAATTTTGAGCAGTTTATCCCTACTAATATTATAAATTTGAAAGTAACTCTGTCTGTCTGTCTGTCTGTTACGCTTTCACGCCCAAACCACTGAACCGATTTAGATGAAATTTGGTATAGGGGTAGATTAGACCTTGAGAAAGGACATAGGCTTTGTTTGGTCGCGATAACCGACATCCACGCGGGCGGAGCCACGGGCAAAAGCTAGTGATTTCATATAGAAGTCGTTGTAAGACGGATGTATAGGCAAATTTGGATCAACTTTGGGCAAGGTTTGGTGGCTCAGTGGTCAGAGCATTCCCCCTGTAAGGAAAAGATCGCGGGTTTGAATCCCGCCTTAGCTGTATTAGCTTTTTCTACCTTAAAACGATTCGAAAACCTTGTATTGAATGAACTTGTCGTTCAACTGTAATTATTTGTACATTTTGTCGTGTCCACTCTTAACAAAATCATTATAAGACTGCTTGTTACCATCCTGTGGCATAGTCAGTGTATATCGAGACTTGTACGCCGTTCAAAGGAGACGGATGGATATTGTGAATGATGATATAGTTAAGAAAGGAGTGAATGATGAGATGACTGCAAATAGAGATGAATGGAAAAAGCACACATGTTGCGCCGACCCCAAATCAACTTGAGATAAGGGAAGTATGATAATGATGTACGCCGTTCAAGTCCCCGTGGATGAAGTCGCGTGTACCGCTAGTCAATAATAAAACTGTACCTACTCTGTCACAATGATGTCACAATGCTCAGAACAACAATACCCTGGGGAGTCTGCTCCCCGCGTGAACTGAACATATCGCTAAAGTAATTTTACCTGCGATCCGGAGTATAGTTTTTTACCTTAAAGGTATTTATCCGAAACCGACCGCATACGACAAATGCAGACGCAACTGATGACCTAAGTCGGCGTGCGGTTTTAGTCGGTCCGCCAGAGAACTGGGTTCATGTGTCAGTAATGGCCAGGATTCCAGGGACCTCTCGATCGTAACCGACCGACTTCTCAACCACTAAGCAATCAATGCTCGTAGACGTTACAGTTCCATGTACCTATGTACCGACAGTATCGTACAATGCATTTTATTATTATCAGAAACAAGTATTTTTCTACCCTATCTATAAAACTCATAGCCTTGATGTATCTATTTACTACTAAAGTAACCTTAAGGTATGATTCCGTAGCCGACCACATACGACAACTTCATACGCATGCCCATTACTTGTTAAACTCTGATACGGATAAAGGGGACCATTGAGAAGCCGCAATGAATTACGCGCATGTGCTGCGTGTGTCGACAGGTGTCGTATACCTACGGTCGGCCTCCGAATCATAGCTTAAAGGTCCAACCCCACCAAACGGACGGCATCGGCCCGGATTTTACAATCTTTAAACAAAATTAAATCTTATTATCACAGTGTTTGAAGTTTATATTACCAAGTCACGCACAACAGCTTGACAGCGACGTGCGGTGACATGATGCACGTCAAGCTGTCATGCGTGACTTGGTAATATAAACTTTAATTGCTGTGATATAAGATTTATTTTGTTTAAAGATTGTAAAATCCGTTCCGATGCCGTCCGTTTGGTGGGGTTGGACCTTAATTCGTTGCGGCTTTTCAATGGTCCCCTTTATCAGTATCGGTGTTTAACAAAAAATAATGGGTACGCTGTGTCTGCTGCATGCGTATGCAGTTGTCGTATGCGGTCAGCTTCGGAATCATACCTTAAGGTTACTTTAGTACTCGTAGTCTATATCTATACTATTATAAAATTGTAAAGTGGTCGTGTCTGTACATTGGAGATATTTAAAAAAAAATACTTGGTTATGTTATATTAACGATACTGAACACGTAAATATATTTTTTTCATTTCCTGTCTGTTTGTCTGTTTGTCCGCGATGGACGCAAAAACTACTGGACGGATTTTGATGCGGTTTTTTTTGTTAGAAAGGGCTTACTCAGACTTAAAATCTTACGTTTGTTTGATCGCAATCGGTTGAGTAGAACCGAAGATATGAGTAAAGGTCGCGTTAACCGAGATGCACGCGGGCGGAGCCGCGGGCGGAAGGCTAGTACATAGATACATGAATGGCTATGAGTTTTGTAGATAGAGTACCTAGAAAAATACTTGTTTCTGATAATAATAAAATGCATTGTACAATACTGTCGGTACATACATGGAACTGTAACGTCTACGAGCATTGATTGCTTAGTGGTTGAGAAGACAGTAGGTTACGATGGAATCCTGGCCATTACTAACACATGAAACCTCTGGCGGACCGACTAAAACCGCACGCCGTCAATTAGGTCATCAGTTACTGAGATTGCCACTGGCTTATACCTCACACCCCGGCTTACCCTGTACCATCTTCGGTTTCAAGATGGCTCCTCGAGTGTCCCCATCTTGCCCCGGATAGAGAGGGGAGCGTTACTAATATCCTCAAAAATATCTTAGTTTTATCCTCTAGTTTATGTAACTACCTACATTAACGGCCATAAACTCGTTGTTTAGGGGAGAGCCTTGTTAAGGCATTCTGATGCTCAAAGTTTGCCAATTAAAATATTTGCCTGAACGATTCCCGTGATGGTCTGGTGCTTTATTACCGACTAACTCGGGAATTTGTTATAATTTAATATATAAATGCTAGACGTAAAATATTTATGTAGGTATTTGAGTCTGATTGTCTTGAAATTATTGAAACTATCGCTTCAGCCGCCATTGCTACTGTGATTTGCAATCAGTTGCGATGGAATTTTTTTTTTACCTTTGATGGCAACTGCGATAGAAGAATGTTTTCTCTTAATAGGCAACCAGTTGCCAAATAAGAATATTTTTAACAGTGTAGTTGCGACAAAATCTCTTTAAAGGTATGATTCTGAAGCCAATCGCATACGACAACTTCATACGCATGCAGCAAATACAGCGTACCCATCACTTACTAAACTCTGATACGGATAAAGGGAACCATTGAGAAGCCGCAATGAATTACGCGTATGTGCTACGTGCGACGGCAGTTGTTGTATGCGGCCGGTTCCGGAAACATACCTTAAGTCAGCAATCTGAAAAACTTGCGAGAAACTCTCCACGTCTAAATGACGCTTAACGCTCGTGAGCCCAACTGTATCACCCCCAAATACATATAGCTGTCAAACCCATGTTCAGTAAACATATTTCGTGGTTACTCTTGTACTCATACACACTCAAACTCAAGAGGAAGCGGTTAAACTTTATGATTACGGAAACTAAACGTGACACATAACAGTGACGTGACCCTACTAATGTTATAAATGAGAAAGTTTGTGAAGATGTTTGTTACTCACTGTAACATTATTTGTTACACACTGTAGTCGACATAGGTAGTAGCTTAGAGAGAGATTCTGGAACTCTCTCATCCTAGCGTTAATTCCCAGTTGCATCCGAAGCTTTTTCAGCTCGGAGTCTGGGGTCCGCTTTACCAGTCTTAACTACAGATTTGGCTAGACCTCGATATTTTTTCGTGAAGCGATTCCATCTAACCTCCACAGCCCAATGGTAACATTAGGCGATATCGAAGCTTTGCAGCTAGACCGTTGTTTTTGGATTTTTTAGGGCTCCAACTACCCGTAACGACTGCCATAGATGTTCTTATGGCAACCGGGACCGACGGCTTAACGTGCTCTCCGAGGCACGACCAGACCAATGCAAATACCCATATTTCATGAACACAGATACTTGCACTGAGCGGGGATCGAACCCGCGCCTCCTGCGTAGCGGCCGCGTTCACTACCGCTACGCCACGGAGGCTGTCCGGATTCTGAAGATTCTGGAACTAACTACTACTAACTACAATAAGCCTGGAATAGGTAACCATGGTTTGCGGGAACGGCAACAAGTAATAAAACCACTTCATAACAAGTTAGAAAAATATTATATTTAACCTTACATAAAAAATAGGTAGCCTTCAAATTGCAAATCACGTTGTAAATTATGTTAAACATCTTCACAGAAGCACACGATAGCTTCGGAAAAACCTCTTTATCTTACACTCCATGACTTCCATGTATGTAACACTTGTGGTTATATAACACTTACATTCCTCATCCCTACTAATATTATAAATGCGAAAGTAACTCTGTCTGTCTGTCTGCCTGTCTGTCTGTCTGTCTGTCTCGCTTTTACGACTAAACCGCTGAACCGATTTTGATGAAATTTGGTATAGGGGTAGATTAGACCTTGAGAAATGACATAGGCTATGTTTGGTCGCGATAACCGACATCCACGCGGGCGGAGCCGCGGGCAAAAGCTAGTATTGTATAAAGTACTCTGTGACTTACATTTATAAAATAACATAACACTTATACTCCCAATCAACCAACAAATTCTATTTATACTTCCAATTTCGAAAAATACTTCATTACGTTTGTGCCGGCATCACGAGTGCCAGTACTTCGCCCCGAGTGTCCTTGTGGTGGCTTCGTGAGTGGGATCGTGTAATTTATGGCCCGAGTGTGGCTTAGGCCTTAGGCTCTCATTACGGGATCAGGTGGCGCCATCTGAAGACGTGCCAGGGATCTAATTAAGTATTAATTAATGTTCGATTAATGTTGGGGAAGGTCGTTTGTTTTGTGCCGTGTTTATGTTCTATTTTGGTTGTATTTTATTTTAGTATAACACAAATCGGGATATTTACTATGTTTTTGTAACTGTCGAAATATCTGATACTCGATAGTATCAGAAATTTTTGATACTATCGAATTGCCTCCTATTACATTCGATCACCTAGATTGTACAAAGTTCAAAACGAGATTGAATACTGACTGACTAAGAGACTAAGAGACTGCCATAGATGTTCGTATGGCAAGCGGGACCTACGGCTTAACGTGCTCTGTGAGGCACGACCAGACCAATGCAAATAGCCATATTCATGCGGACAAATATTTGCACTGCGCAGGCAGCCGCATTCACTACCACCACACCACAGAGGCTGTCTAAAAAATCACTGAAGAACAAAAGACTTGTAAAACTTTTTCTGTTGGACAAAATCGCAGGTATCAACTAGAGCAATATATAAACAATCACGTAATTTTTTCCCGTGCGATCCGTAGACGGGTCAGCTAGAGAAAATCGATACTTAATCTCGATAATGCAAAAGATACTCGAATAACTTTTTTCTTGACGTTTCGATCGGATTACAGCGACCGTGGTCACAGATCGGTCGATATTGAAACGTTAGATAAACAAAACGTATCGTACTTTATAGTATTATGTTATAGCGATTAAAGGAATGATTCTGAAGCCGATCGCATACGACAACTGCAAACGTCCGCAGCAGATACGCGTAATTCATTGCGGCTTCTCAATGGTCCCCTTTATCCGTATCGGAGATTAACAAGTAATGGGTACGCTGTATCTGCTGCATAGCAAATATCCAAACATCTTCACAAACTATTCTATCCTGTCCTAGGAAGTAGGATGTAGCACAGGTTAGTATTAGGAAGATGTGTATTGTTCGTCACAAGTCACATCTTGTATCAATAAGGATGTTGTAGCTAGCATTAACATTGGCACTTTTTTTTATAATGCTGCTATGATAACGACACGGCAAAAATAAATTGCCACAGTACCATCAATGGAACTGGCTAATGGTACCACGGCAAACAAACGTAACCCTCTTGCTAGTTAGGGCTACACCTCACTGGCTAATGAAACCTAGCTGAAAATTCAGCTGAGAGCTCTGTTCATCACTATAGCGTTGCATTAGTCGCATTCGCATTCGAGGCTTTAACCATAGAATCTGGGGTGAGCGTTTGGACCGCGGGTGTACCGATCAGAATTCTGCTGATTTCTTACAGGATGATAGTACCTATAGTGTACCTCAGTGTACCTTTAATAGAATTCAGTGTACCTCTTTTAATAAAAAGTTGTTTAACAAAATAAATACACCCGCGGTCCAAACGTTTAGACCGCGGGTGTACTTTTATTTCTGTTAGGAGACGTTAATTTCGCTATTTCTTTTTTGTTATTATATACACTCGCTGTGTACCTCAGTGTACCTTTAATAGAATTCAGTTTACTTCTTTTAATAAAAAGTTCTATATCAAAATAACTACACCCGCGGTCCAAACGTTTGGACCGCGGGTGTACTTTTATTTCTGTTAGGAGACGCTAATTTCACCATTTCTTTTTTAATATTATATACACTCGCTGTGTACCTCAGTGTACCTTTAATAGAATTCAGTGTACCTCTTTTGATGAAAAGTTATATATCAAAATAACTACACCCGCGGTCCAAACGTTTAGACCGCGGGTGTACTTTTATTTCTGCTAGGAGACGCTAATTTCGCCATTTCTTTTTTGATATTATATGCACTCGCTGTGTACCTCAGTGTACCTTTAATAGAATTCAGTGTACCTCTTTCAATAAAAAGTTGTATAACAAAATAAATACACCCGCGCGGCTGCCTAAATTCAAAACCCAGTAAGGGACATTTTTTCGATCGATGCGGTTCCCTATGAAAGTTCGAAATATGGAAAAAAAGTGTTTTCGGAAAAAATGTCCCTTACTGGGTTTTGAATTTGGGCAGCCGCGCGGGTGTATTTATTTTGTTATACAACTTTTTATTAAAAGAGGTACACTGAATTCTATTAAAGGTACACTGAGGTACACAGCGAGTGTATATAATATCAAAAAAGAAATGGTGAAATTAGCGTCTCCTAACAGAAATAAAAGTACACCCGCGGTCTAAACGTTTGGGCTGCGGGTGTAGTTATTTTGATATATAACTTTTTATTAAAAGAGGTAAACTGAATTCTATTAAAGGTACACTGAGGTACACAGCGTGTGTATATAATATCAAAAAAGAAATAGCGAAATTAGCGTCTCCTAACAGAAATAAAAGTACACCCGCGGTCTAAACGTTTGGACCGCGGGTGTATTTATTTTGTTAAACAACTTTTTATTAAAAGAGGTACACTGAATTCTATTAAAGGTACACTGAGGTACACTATAGGTACTATCATCCTGTAAGAAATCAGCAGAATTCTAATCGGTACACCCGCGGTCCAAACGCTCACGAATCTGGGTCCGCTTTTGCCACTCTAATTGTGATGCGCCTGAACTTCGATATTTTCCGTGAAGCGACTGTCATCTGACCTCCTCAACGAATAAGTGATATCGAAGTTATGTTATCCCTTTCCAGTTCCAATTCTGTAGTCCAATTCTGTAGTCCAGTTCTGTAGTCCAATTCTGTAGTCCAGTTCTGTAGTCAAGTTCTGTAGTTCAGTTCTGTAGTCGAGTTATAGACCTTCTTAGGGCTCTAACTAACCCTATAGTTAGGGCTATACCTCACTGGCATAAGAGACCTGGCTAACTAGGAAAACATTATGCAGAAGGCTCTGGCGTATGCTAATAAAACAAGTTATAATCAATTTCCAATACAAATATCAACTTTGAAAATTCTGCACGAGGAAACCGTGAATATAATTAATTTTGATCCTTATGTAAATTTTTCTATACACTCATACGCCTGTATACCAAAGAGGTAGGTTGTGTTTAAGTTTTTATCTAATGGAATTGCGGATGAGGCTATTGGCGTCAATATCAGAATCCCAGTTTGAAATAAAAAAGGAATTAACGTTCTAGGACATTCTACACAGAGCACATAGTAACTATGTGGTTAATCCCATTAATTACCTACCACGAGACCAATTAATTCGGATTCCAATTCATCAAAGAATACTTAGTACCAACAAAACTAACTAATCCCAATATATTCCAAGCGACACATTTGCCCGCCTGACCAGAACCAGGCCACAGCACCCGAACACGCCCGAGTGGCTCCGACATCACCCGAACGAGCTTTGTTTGAAAACCAATACATTTGAACTGCTGTCCTAATTCGTATGAAAACCCTCGAAGGGTAACAATTTTAATGGCATTTAATGGTTCAGTTGTACATTTGTAGAGATTAAAACTCGTCTGCTTTTCCGTTTTGATATCAATTTGGACACGACCGCGGTTAGAATGTGTATTTGACTGACGAATTAATTTGTCAAATGTCTTTATTTTTTTTAATAGCTTAATGAATAAAGACATGTTTTGAAATTTAGATGGGTTCCGATTGCGCTTAGCATTTCGAGATCACATAGTGTTAAATTTTACTTGTCAAAATACTCGACTTTTTTTATTAAATTTCCTATACAGGACAACACGTGCAGGACTTAGATGCCACCCGCATACGGTGCAGAATATTCCATCAAGAACCAAGCGGTTCGGTGACTCCTTCTTGTGTCGCACCATTAAGACCTGGAATTCTTTACCAGCTCACGTGTTTCCCTCCTCCTACAGTCCCGGGTCCTTTAAGTGGGGTGTGAAAAAGCATCTGATGAGGCCGTCAAGCTAAGTGCCACCATTGTAGCGTGGTACCCTCTTTCCAAGACTTTGCCCTCAGCTTACCATCAGGCAAGGCGAAGTCAAGTTGACGTGTCCTATATAAAAAAATAAAAATAAGGTTTCATACCCAAAAGGTAAAACGGGACCCTATAACTAAGACCCCACTGTCTGTCTGTCTGTCTGGCTGTATCTGATGAACCATGATAGCTAGAGACTAAAAACAGAATAAAATCAATATTCAGAGGGAGCTCCCATACAACAACCGCGATTTTAAAGCGATCTAGATCATTATCTATTGTATCTCGCGACTCGCATTTGACTGACTTTTTCTTTTTAGTTATCCAGGGCATCAAGTCAGCGATTTTATGGTTCCGACACCTGAAAAAAAAAAAAAAAGCAGCCTTTTTTATTTTGTCATTCGAAATAATTGAATGTGTATATTTTTAAGCTGCTCACTCTAGTGGACACCGAAACAATCCATGTTCTCTCTTGCAATATGAAACCTATTTTACACGTTGGACAAATTCAATTTCAGTTGAAAATCAACTCGGATAGCGCAGTGACGTGCGTCTAATTGGGCGTTTAACACGATAAACTGTCCGCTATTCTGGATAAAATGGTACATTCATCGATTTTACTTTAAACAAAACTGTTCTAATGGAAACTTATTAAAAATAGGGAATTTATTTATCGACCAATACTTAATTAATCTCTACTGGTACTCGTTTACCTGGAACTGTCCCCCTAGACAAGAATCAAAGAATAAATTTCATTTATTCAGTTTAGGCACATAAAGAGCACAAATGACCGTCAATATTACAATTATGTCGAGAACTGGGGGGACTGCAATAGGCTAATTAATTGATTCGACTGGGTAGTAGAAATTTCAAAATGCGTAAAGATAAGTTTGTTGATGGAAGACGCTTTGGCGCTGGCTTTCTTGGGAGGAGAAGGACCGCGCGGACCCTGGGGTTTGAGATGACAATCTTGGATGCAACAGCCAACAATGTATTGAACGATGAACGTTTTTAAACGGGTAACGTCTAATAGGGGCACGTGTAGTTGAAAGTTTAAGAAATAATTAAGTATCATATTACATGATACAACGACTAATGTTGTAAGCGTCCACATATATGTGTAGCTTAACCACCTCTTACCAACTTATAAAAGCAATTGTCGCACTCCGGTAGTGCCGACAGATTTAATGAAAACAGTCTATATGAAAATTAAAAAGTATTTAATTCATAAAGGGTGTCACATGTGAATTTTCGCAATTCGTCAAAAGGTACTACTGGCCGTATAGAATTTAAAAACTATATCGTTGTAACGTCGTGACGTGACGATGACGCGAGTCCCATGATTTCATTTCACAAAAAAAAAAAATTAAAACTACCCAACTAAATGAAAGAAGTTTTTAATACAAAAAAACAATCCATCTACAAACGCTCCTCTGCCAATCGTAACTTTAACTAAGTTTATGTCACAATAGCCAAATTAGTTGGCTGACATTCTGAACGGCATCCATCAGCGATGCGTGTCGTGTCTGTCCGCGCTCGGAATTCACAATTAGACTCCATTCGTATTTCGTTGAATAGCAGAGAACCGCTTTAATTTTGAATAGACAGCCGTGTTGATTAACTACAAGGAATGTTCCCTAAATATTAATGCTTCTGTTTTGTTAAGGCTCGTTTAGACGAGGAGAGTTGCTCGCCTGCAAGATACGATTATCGAAAGGACAGAAAAAAGTTGCTTCGTCTAAACATTCGCAGAACTAATACCCGCTCGCGCGTCCACGCCTGACGAGAATTGCCTCGCAATTGAATATTGATAGTGCCCGTCTAAACAGAATTATAAAGCAATTTTTTTTTATATATAGGACACGTCAATTTCACTTCGCCTCGCCTGATGGTAAGCTGAAAGCAAAGTCTCGGAAATATATATAAAATAAATAAGGCGATATGTCACTTGCGAATCTCGTATGATAATCGTAGGTGAGAAAAAGGAGTTAGGTTTAGTGTTTGCCTGTGTGTAAACATTTTCATACCCCATACGATAATGGTATGGCGATTATTGCGTTGATAGTACGATTTCTCGAACCGAAACGTGCGAGATACTCTCTCCTTCTAAATGAGCCTTAACTCTGCAGTTGTGTGGTCGTGAAACTCTTTTAATATATTCTTTATTAACCTTTCAAGGTTTCGGGGTTTTTTTTTCATTAGGCTTTTTTTGAATGAAATTTTGACGCATTTATTATGCTAACTAGATTTTTTTGTTTTATTTTGTGCTTCGGGGTCGCCTGTATTAACAGTATTTGAATTTTTTTAACACAAATGGGAATGATTACTTATAAGGAATTCTTTCGATAATGCTACCCTCTCCTTTTCCATCCAGAATAACACACGCGGTGGGGAGGTATTATCCTTGTACAGTGTAAACGATTCAGAACTGTCGAGCACGAAAAACATTTGAATTCGTAACGTAAATGCATTGAGAGAACGGAGCATTGCGATTGGCAGGCTTCGCACACGCACACGTTCACAGGAGGCAGGCGGCCAATCGCAATGCTGCGTTCTCTCGATACGTTTACATTACGAATTCGAATATTTTCGTACTTGGGGCACTGAACTAACCTCTTATCTTTCTTCCCCTTGATTCTAATCAATTCCTCAATTATAATTGGAGCTCTAGCAATCCCGGTGCAGATCTCGCACTTTGGAGCCCAGGCTCTTGCAATAATTTGCTCCGAGAACAAAGCTTACACTAAGTCACAGAACAGATAATAGTAACTAGGTTCCCGTTCTGTTAGCAGAATAAACTACAAATAAAATCATTTTTGTCTCTCCCAGGATGCATCAGGCAAATGCCTGGCTACACAAAAACATCTCGTGAAGGAGAGCCCGGAGATGCTGGCCATCGCTACGTGGACGGGACAGGTGCCTCGGAGACCAGCCCTGCCACCTGGTGCCAAGCTATCACAACTCATGGCGCTGGGTTCTCGTCGGAACCCTGGCCATGTGGTTTGGATGCTCGCCAAATCTGATGCTGAAATGAAGTAAGTAGCTCTTGTTGTATTTTTTCATATATAGGGTGGAAAAATTTGATTATTTTGGCAAAATGAATTTATAAGTTTAGGTTTCAAGGATTTCATTTAATTTAATTTACCATGTTTCTTAGAGAGATTTGATCCTTATGATTAACACTAATGATTGGTGCCATAGAAATACAGAATGTTATCTACTTTTTTGGTTTTAGTCGGTTCGATTACCTACCGGGCGTGGCAAGGGAATTTAAAAAAATCTTTGAATGCTTTTGTTTTTTTTTTTTAAATAAAGGAATGTTTCCTTTAAGTAAATTGAACCAAATCAAAATAACATGCTAGTATAACAACTTGTGAATATTAAATCGATTGCATTAAGGAGTAGTAGGTAAGTAAAAATATATAAAACAATGTTTAATAGAAATTCAACTATCGATAAAATCACATCACTACTTACAGTTAAATGAACCCTAACCCTACAACCAAAAGCAAACAAAATAGAAAGTTTTTAATGCAAAGTAATAACGCCTAATTCATGACGTAATGACTTGTAAAACTTTTTATTGCGTAGTTTAAGTTGTTTGTTGAAATGTTTTAATGCTCACAGTGATTTGTGGATAGTGATGTAAGTTTATCGATAGATCCACTGGTATTAGTTGATTGGTCCCTTATGACCATAAACAACGGGATCAGTCCAAAAAATGACATTGAATAAATCACAATGGAATCCATTAAAATACTTTTAATTCATGGCTGTTCTCCAACCGATAGTAAATATACAGCTCATGACAAAGTGCCGGCTTGACGACAATAGGCTCGTATTACATAGGACCAAAAATCATAGTTAGCGAAATGTGATTGTTATTACACCTCTGCCTACATAGATTTCCTCAAAATATCAAAACAAAATCATAACCTCAGAATATAAGGTTAATCGCGATTCTCCCCGTTCTCGATTCCTCCCGAAAATTTTAGCCTTCTTAATAAAACGCTAGTTAGCCCCCCGGAATTTTTTCCAGGGAAATCGGAACTAACTCAAAACCTGAGCTTTGTAAAACACCAACACACCAAGGGGAATCGGGACTAACCCAAAATGTCAGCTTTAAAAAATAACACTGTACATGGATGTAGATTGTAGAACCATATCCTTTGAACAAAAATTCGCAGTTAGTTCAAAGATGCTGGCACTTTTTGATGAACCCGTTCCACTATTAAATTATTCAGAGTTCTGCCAGAGAGCGAATTTAAGTCGTATTTATATTCTCAGCCCGACAACTGTATTTCTTAGCCCTTTTTTATAGTGACCTAGACTTTGACAACCCGGTAGTTTGTATTGGCTTGGTGTTTTTTTAATGTTTTGGCCATCTTGACTGACAAGATATGACACACACTATGACACCCAAGCTTGGAAAGAAATGGACTTTAAATGAAATAAAATCGGCCAACTTAAAATTTTGATTAATTATAAACTACATTAAATTAGTAAACTACACACTTTGGTCGTCATCTTGAATCTTTGAATTTCCCGCGCTTCGGTCCGAGACGAAATTACAGTCGATGTTAATAATTACGCCATCTTGGTAAAGGTCACTTCGAGACATAGGTACGAAGGGTTTAATCACGTAATTCGAGATTGCCATCCTAATTAATGTTATAGTATTACTTTCACATTGTCCCGGTGGTGCAGCGGATTTCATTTCGGGAAAAGGGGTCAGATTAGGGGGCCATCTGGACACCGTAGGTGGCCTATTAGGTGACCCTCTTTTCTGGGACTTTGCCTTCAGCTTACCATCAGGCGGGGCGAAGTCAAATTGACGTGTCCTATATAAAAAAATAAAAAAGATAGCAAACTTTGTGAAATGCTTCTTTATAGAATATTTTGCTTAACAATTTTTCTTTTATTTTAAAGAATAGGAATAATTTATTTGCCACAAACACCTGCTACATTTTGCGCATCATTACAAATACGAAATTTGCCAAAAAGAAGTTCTAAAGTAAACTTTTAAAAGCTAAAGTCAATGTACAATAAAACAGCCAATACAAAAGTGCGAATGAACTCTCTCAATCGACCTACGGCTCATCAAAACTTTGGCATAAAACAATCGCTATTACTGAATGCATTTGCTTAACTTAAACATTAACAAAGAATTTCATTAAAATACTTCAAGTACAGAAAATACGTGTACATTAGAAAATTTAAATAAATGAAAAGGGGTTTGTGTTTTGTTTTTTAACATTTCTAGTGGTTGAAATTATTAAAAAAAGTTAATCTGACATTTCAAAGACGTTTAGTATGCAACACTTACCTACTGTCAGTGTCAAGACTGTCAAGTTAAGTGTTTCGTTATCATTCGAAATTTCAATAAAATTATTTTTGTAAAAAGTATGCATGTCACAATATTCACTGTTAAAAGGCGAAAGGGTGTATGACACAGTACTTTTAGAGAGAAGAGTACCCAAAGCCATTACAAATACTATACAACTCAGGGATTTTCCTATCGTATCTCGCAGTCGTTTACACTCTTTTTGCAATTCAATGAACCTTGCAATATCTTGAGTGATGTCAACTACGACGTTTGAAATTGTAGTATTGTTTTATATATATTGGTTACACATTTCATATTTTAATAAAACCTCTATCATATCAAAAAGTGTACATACATACATAATCTCAAGATTTCAGCTGCGAGTTCTGACTTTTGAAATATTCGTAAATTCTTATAGATATTTGTCAAATCGTTCGATATGACATTTGAAATTTAAATCGAAACTTAAGACATATTGTCAACCGCCATAACTTAAAGCTAAGATTTTATATTTAGAATTTCATATAGGTTTGGTAATCTTTTAAAAATTATACGTTTAGAGTATTTTTTTTATATCTATGAATTTAAAAAGTCCAGAAATATATAAATCATTGTAAATAATAAATTAAACTAAATCGCAATATAATCCACTAGCTGTTGCCCGCGGCTCCGCCCGCGTGGAATTCTGATCCCGTTCATCGCTGATATATAGCCTATATGTTAATCCAGGGTATAACCTATATACATACCAAATTTCAACCAAATCGGTCCAGACGTTTATGCGTGAAAGAGTAACAAACATCCACACATCCATTCTCACAAACTTTCACATTTGTAATATTAGTAGGATTTGAAATATTTTTTTGTAAATAATAATATAACGTAATAAGTATTTATTGTATATTTAGCATGCGTAATACGTCATTTATCATGTACAATTTAATAACACTTCTAAATTCAAACGAGAATGTCGTACCAAATCAGTATTGCCAATTTCTGACAACAATCGGTATTGTACCAAATTTTCTAATCGATTAGACAGTATTATGTTACGTGCTATTGTACCTTATTCCATTATTTTTTATTGTGATCCTGCTGACATCATAACCTAGATGGGAGCCAGCGACTGTAGTGAAATTTTATTGATACTATTATGTGTTAGGTAGTAGGTCAATTCCGTTTCCGTTAATTGGTGATGCTTTGGAAGGTTTATGAATACTAAACAAGAAATGTTTCGTTAAATTTTACATGTCTATTAAGTTCTTATCTGAACCGTATAT
This sequence comes from Eilema depressum, assembly GCA_914767945.1. NCBI lineage: Eukaryota > Metazoa > Arthropoda > Insecta > Lepidoptera > Erebidae > Eilema > Eilema depressum. Next base: position 15,446,712 of record OU612031.1, read on the forward strand.
GTTTGATGATTATAAAAGCAATGGGCTTTTACTTTTATAAGTATACTAGCTGTTGCCCGCGACTTCGTCCGCGTTAAGTTCGGAATGTTGTTCATCCCCTATTTTATCCCCTTGGGGGTAGAATTAATCAAAATCCTTACTTAGCGGATGCCTACGTCATAGTAGCTTTATGCATGCAAAGTATCAGCCCGATCGGTTTAAAATTGACAAAGTTTCATACAAACTTTCATCCCCTATTTTATCCCCTTGGAGGTATAATAATTAATCAAAATCCTTTCTTAGGGGATGCCTACGTCATAGTAGCTTTATGCATGCAAGGTATCAGCCCGATCGGTTTAAAATTGACAAAATTTCATACAAACTTTCATCCCCTATTTTATCCCTTTGGGGGTAGAATTAATCATAATCCTTTCTTAGCGGATGCCAAATTTCAGCCCGATCCGTCCAGTGGTTTGGGCAGTGCGTTGATAGATCACAATGTCAGTCAGTGACTCAGTCACCTTTGAGTTATATATATATTTAGACTAGCGACCGCCCGCGACTTCGTACGCGTGGAGTTCGTTTTACCCCCTTAGGGGAGGACTTACGTAAAATCCGTTCTTAGCGGATGTCTACACCCTATAAGGAACCTACCTGCCAAATTTCAACTTTGTAGGTGTCATAGTTTTTGAGATTTCGTGATTAATCAGTGAGTGGTCTTTCGCTATTATATACTCGTACGTATACATAGATTGTTAATTTTATCATTTTCTCGATATTTCTCACGGCTTCGCTCGCGATAATGTATGCAGGTACGACAACTTATTTAAAAGTGATTTTTTTATCCTTATGAAACTATAGTTTTATTTTTAACTAGCTTTTGCCCGCGGCTCCGCCCGCGTGGATATCGGTTATCGCGACCAAACATAGCCTATGTCCGTTCTCTAGGTCTAAACTACCCCTATACCAAATTTCATCAAATCGATTCAGTGGTTTAGGCGTAAAAGTGTAACAAACAGACAGACAGAGTTACTTTCGCATTTATAATATTAGTATGGAAGTATGGATGGACTTTATATTGTTTTTTGTGCTCCCGACCCCAGAATGATTGTCTTAGAGAATTTCGAATGTCCAATACATGTCTGAATAGCACAATAGGTCAGAAGCATTACTCCTGTAAGTTCATTTGGGGCTTTTTCCTATTTAAATCTATAGGAAAATCACGTGATTTACAGTCTACTTTATAGCGAAAGAGATGTAGCTTCATATTGTAGTTCGATCCAAATTTAAATAAGAATGACAATAGATACAAACACAGTTAGTGTCGCCACTTTCTTGCCAAAATCAGACGGCTTGTACAATTTTTTTTTTGTCAATTTGTGTTTTTTGTATCTAAATAGTTTGTTCCATTATTTTTCTTTTCAAATCTTGCTGTTGACCTAACCTAGATGTGAGACAATGACTTTGGAAAAATTTTATTGACACCTCCCTTATAGTCTATGACAACTTTTTTTCTTTTGATTGGTAAAATTTTGTTAGTTTTAGGAATACCAAAAAAGCAAATGTATTACTAAATATTTTTATCTTAATAAGGTTTTTGTAGGAAACTAGTCAAGGCCCGCGGTTCCACTCGCATTGTGTCGATACGTAACTAAGAGATAGAGGTATAAATAAACCCGAGATTCAGCCTCAGGGGTCGTGCCCGGTAAACAGTAACACGTTCACCCCCTACGGGACTGAATACAAAATGGCGAAATGAGGGTATTTATTTACCTCTGCTTAACCCATCTGGGAGAACAAAGAAATGTGCACGTGAAATAAATCCTCATTTTTATTTAATTCAATTTAAAAATAACTTATAAATATCCAGCCAATGGCAACCCTGTTCTTGACAACTTGCAGTGAAGACTATTTCTGAACGGAGACAATAAAGACCGCCTACGTAGCAACTGACGTCACTGGCTACGTTGCACGTAGAGCTACACATTCGTAGCAATTACTGAATGTCTACGAGATAGCTATATTTTACCGTCGCGTACGTGTTTTCATTTTCTAATATCCTTTTTGCCTATCGTACTGGTATTTTAAGTGTTTCGTTACTACTAGCTTTTGTATGTATATAATATTATATATTTACATAATATTAATATATTGGGTGTATGGGGTCCACTTTTTAATTAATAACATTAAATAGAGCGAAACTTTTTAATTTAATGAAATTTTAAAGCCATTAGTAGAAGTATTTCCAATGCTCAAGACATCCGACTGCATGTAGTTCTATTGGTCAGAGTATATATATATAGAATGACAATATAATATATATGATAATAGCAATTGTGTATAGAATAGATCTGATAACCGATACTGAATTTCATATGTGTACTGATTTTCAGTTACTAAATTTTCGAATAGGATAAAATCGTAATTATTTGCTCATAAAGCTATTTGCTCATCAGGCTTCCTTTTGCAGAGCAAGCCGGCTGGAATCGGGTTATAGGAACCCCTCGCACTGCCGTCCGGAATGTAAATTTCTCCATTTAAATTCGTATGATAGAACAAATTCTACAATACAAGTCCAGCAGTCTATAAAAATAATTTGTAGTTGTTAGACATTTCTTCGTTCCTTTCCCGCACGGCCTTCGAAACAGTTCGTTAAAAGTTATTGGTCCTCGACACAGAACAAAATATGTAGGTGAATAGAATAGAATACTTAGTACCTTTCTACTCTAGGACATTCTACAAGTAAGCTTAGTTAGTTTATATTATACTTAGAGATGAAATATGATGTATATTATAATCGGCTATTATTAACGGCAGTGCTTGATCACAATTAATTTTAGAAGGTTTCATAAGTTTTGAAATCACACGTTTCAAGAACGTAATTTTAGTGAATCTTCATTACTGACTTTATCTCATGTTAACATTAATGTCCTAGGCAAGAGGCAATTCGTTGATCGGCGTATTGTAGAACATAATGATGAATGTATGAGATTTGACGTTTATGATATACGTTGATGATTGTATCACGATACTACAAAACACTGGGTCACTATAAAAAAGGTTAACATAACCGGACCACAGAATAACAAAGTTCAGAAAACGCTACGTCCAGAATTAGATATCTATGGTCATCGCAAAGACAAAGAATATGAGAAAGTAAACAGCGAAGCAGGCGAGATGGAAACCAGTATATCTCGGCCCTGACGTATCTGATCGTTAACTTTGTCTGTATAAATAATACTCCATATCTCCGAAACTTTATAAATTCGTAATTTATTGCTTAGAGTAGAGGATCAAAACAACTTTTATGTTGCCGTCACGGAATAGTTTATTCTTATTCTCGTCAGAATTATTTGGTCAGAGTGAGAGAAAAACATGGTAATCGTCAGCTGATTATTACGGGGTGAATTGGAAAAGTCGACTGTGGGAAGATCCGTAGGGTAATAACCAAAGTGGGGGTTAGGTACTTGAGTTCGCAGGTGTTCAATTATTGTAATTACTAGCTTTTGCTCGCGGCTCCGCCCGCGTGGATGTCGGTTATCGCGACCAAACATAGCCTATGTCCTTTCTCAAGGTCTAATCTATCCCTATACCAAATTTCATTAAAATCGGTTCAGTGGTTTAGGCGTGAAAGCGTAACAGACAGACAGACAGACAAACAGACAGATAGAGTTACTTTCGCATATAATATTAGTATGGATGTTAAGTTTCAAATAGGGCTGCATAACATCAGAAAGATAAATACAACCTAGACTCAGCCTCAGATGCATGGCTCGAGTCAACAATAGTGCCCGGAATGCGACAATAAGCTCACCCCCTATTACGTGGGACCTAATATGTATAATGATTGGTGAAATGTGGGTGTTTATTCACCTCTGTCTAACCCTTCGCGGATAAAGGCGTGATTATATCATCCGCGTAACAGAAAGGAGTTTCAAATTATTATATGTTATTTTTATTTTTCCGCATATTTTTCCGTTACCCCGCGTTTACATACTGCCGCTCGCATTGCTCATCGTGTTGCCGGAAATATTCGCGCGATTAATGCCCTAGCATTCACACACTTCCATCATCGCGTTGATCCGCATTACAGTATTCGCCCTGCAATGGAGACGGACGTAAACGTATGGAGGACAACGCTGTAGCAGTGTACGCATTATGCTTTTACAGCATAGCGAATTAATTAAATAGATTATTAAGTAATAAAAACTATCACTTTCAACTACTATACACTTTCCGTAGATCGATATAAATATTTTTAAAAGTTAATATTCGAGGAGCAATAACGAAAGCCGTGTTTACTGATTAGTGCCATCTAGCGGTCTCGTATAGTGCATCGCGCTAGTATTGCCGCTCCTTTGACTCGCGCCGCCAAGCCGACATTCGCAGCAACATACGCGGCAGTACTCGCGGCATGACGAATATACAATTCACACCACGTCTCTGTCTACTTCTCTCGTCACTTCCCTCGCTCTGCCGCGAGTATGTAAACTTTAGAGTTTTAGAGTTACCTCCTACGACATCCTTTGGATGAGATGTAGGTATTCTTTCTCCGTCACCACACGTATATAATACTTTAAAGTAAACCATTTTCACGATATTCCTTTCATTTCTTCTCATATAATGACCATATCACGGCGGTCACTTCTTAATTTTACAATTCAAACTTCCTTTGCAACTTTCAAACTTTCTCTAATACACTCATTGCTTATTTGTCGCACTATCCATCCAGCTTCACATTCACACCTCCGCTACATGCAGTTATCTTTCATCCCTCTCTTTTAGTACCAAACATGACGACAATAATTATACTCCGCATATAAGATGCATAAAATCTTTGTGATTCTAGAAAAAATCTGTGGTTCACTTTTCAAACTGCGAACGCTCAAAATTGCTAACATTATTCACGGACGCTCCAAGAGAACCTGATCTTATCTCATTATTTATAATAATTGGGTGAGAGGGGACGGAAAAGGGGTGGAACATGATGCGTATCCTATGCCCATGGACGTAGAGGAAAAAAGGTAATTCATCACGGCCTGGTCTCAGACGCGACGCTTCTGGTTAGTGATGGGAAACGTCTTGAAGGGATCATTAAAAAGTGTTTCCGTTTTCAACCCACAAGTTATAAAAGAAGTTATCTTCAGTCCTTTTTAATAACGGGTCAATAATAAAATTGTGTCATTAAAAAAAAACGCTGATCATCTATCTTTTCTTTTTTTATCATGCGAAAAATCCCCACGGATACCCCTCCACCGGAGCCGGGGGAGGAGGATATGTCGGACTTGAACCGACTAAAACACACGCCATCTGCCGGCTGCCGGAGGTGAAGTAGCTGTAGACATATCCCTCGCACCCCGGGCGACCCAGGGCCATATCTTTCGATCCGGCCCTCTGCCGGTGTGGGGACCACTGAGTCCCCAACTCGCCCCCAGGTTAGTTATAATCTATCTATCTAGCAAATTTCAGTCAGATCCGTTCAGCCGAACCGAACATCTTCACAAACTATCACATTTAAAATCAAGTAGGAAACAGGACACTTTTTTTTTTTGTTTTTTTGTTTTTTTTTTTTGTTTTTTTGTTTTTTTGTATTTTTTTTGTTTGTAACGAATAGGCTCCGAAACTACTGGACCGATTTCAATAATTCTTTCACCTATAGAAAGCTACAATATCTAGGAGTAACATAGGCTATAATTAACATCACGCTACTACAAAAGGGAGCGGAGCAGTGAGCATAAATGTCAATAAATCGGGTAGATTTCCATACATCTTTACTAATATTATAAAGAGGAGAGATTTGTATTTTTGTATTCGAGTAAACTCAAGAACTACTGAACCGATTTCAAAAATTCTTTTACAGGTTAGTTATAATCTATCTATGTAGCAAATTTCAGTCAGATCCGTTCAGCCGAACCGAACATCTTCACAAACTATCACATTTAAAATCAAGTAGGTAACAGGACGTTACCCTTTAGGCGTGCAATGCCCCAAAATCCTTTCTGATACCGTGCAAGGATGACAACTGCCGACGCACGCAGCAGATGCACGTAATTCATTGCGGCTTCTCAACGGTCCCCTTTATCCGTATCGGAGTTTAACAAGTAATGGATACGCTGTATCTTCTGTATGCGTCTATCCTTGTCGTATGCGGTCGGCTTCTAAATCGTACCTTACGGCTCCAATTTCATGAATCAATCATGATACTCGTAAATACCTACTTAATTATATTAGTATGAATTTAATGAATGATATTTTATAAACAATAATGAAAGAGCGATATCATTACTGAAATGAGATTGAATATGAATATAAATGGTTCTCTTTGAACATTCAATTAATACTAATTTTATTAATCGAGCTTCTCAATCATAAACGTCAGCAGGCGAGAGAATTTAATAAATTTGGACAATGTCTGATATAAATTAAATACATTTTATATTAAAATATAACAGAGAAACGGAAAATGAGTAATTGATTGAAGCAATGATTATGTTTTAACGATCTATGATTATGTTCATGGGAATTAACGCGGTCAACGTATAGATTTATTTTACCCTACTACGAGTAATAGGTAGTATAAAATGTGAAAGCTTGCGTAGATGTTTCGATTCTAGGACTCCAGACAGATGTGGCCAGCCTTCATGATACTTCAGCTTGCTTATTCTACGAGCTATGTCGATAACTTTAGTTCTCTGTCGGTAAATAATCAAAGAAATCGCGATAGAATCCGATAAAATAGTTCTATTTTAATTTGTAACATTCGCCTAAACTGCCGACTGGATTTATTCTCTCAAATTATTTAAACATTAATTTGCACACGTCAGATTAACTCCTATTTTATTAATCTATAAAATTAAAGGACTCAGTCCGATGTTACCTTTCGCAGGAACAGCCAATACTACTCGTAGTTGTAGGGATGGGAAACCGAAGAGGTATTATTTCTTCTTTTAATTAATAGCTTCCGCAATCTAAAAAATCGCCGCTTATTCTCCAATCTCAAGTAAAATATAATGAATCCATACTCCATACTAATATTATAAATGCGAAAGTAACTCTGTCTGTCTGCCTGTCTGGCTGTCTGTCTGTCTGTTACGCTTTCACGCCTAAACCGCTGAACCGATTTTGATGAAATTTGGTATCGGGGTAGTTTAGACCTTGAGAAAGGACAAAGGCTATGTTTGGTCGCGATAACCGACATCCACGCGGGCGGAGCCGCGGGCAAAAGCTAGTGTTTATATAATTTATTAATGAACGACGCCAACATCGATATTTCCAAAAATTTTTACCGAATTTTTCAACTCAGTAGGTATTCGAGATATTGTTGTAACGCTTCCATAGAGTTTGAAAAATTAAATATCATTATTCATTGTCATACGATTTAACCACAGGGGGGCCCCGTTCAACATATAGAAATTCTAGTTATACAAATATGAGGCAAACATGAATTGAACCTTGATTATATCACTTTGTCTCTTTTTTTCCAATATACAGTTGTGTCTGCTAAAAAGAGACAAAAAATTTAAGTTATTGCTCACTTGGGAAAATGAGTATGAGAATTTGACAGCGTGCCGACGGTGCCAACATTTATGAATGATTTGCGCCAACATTATGAATGATTTGCGACAGCCATTGTTGAATTTTTCTAGAACATACTACTACAAGCATAATAGTGATGTACTCCAATAAAATTTCTACCAAATTTACAGCTTACTAAATGAGACAGACTGGAGCGAGATATATTCGCTGCAAGACCCGGACTTAGTTTTAGATTTATTCTATGAGAAATTATATGCTATTTTTGACAAGTGTGTTCCTCAAAGAAAATTTAATTCAACTGCAAGTAAATACAGTTACCCAGTGTGGTATACGGCGGAGATAATAAAGGATATAAAACTTAAATCCAGGTTGCATGGAATATATAAGTCTAGCAAATTACGGAGTGATTACGAGGAGTTCGCGCGATGTAGGGCGAGAGTCAAAGCGGAGACAACACGAGCGCATGACCAGTATCGTGACCGCGTGCAGGCTCATTTGGCAAAGGATCCGCGAGCGTTTTGGGGATACATAAGATCTAGGAAGGGTGGCTCTAGTCAAAAAGACATAATTAAAGACGGGCGAGTACTATCAGAGCTTGAGTGCGCCAATGAGTTTGCTCGATTTTTTCAAACGGTGTATAGTGAGGAGCCTCCCGAGCTGAGCGTAGCAGCGGCGAGTGCTGCGGGCAGCTCTGCGTCGAGTGCGTGGGCGCATTTGTCGTGTCTGCGCCCCGCTGATGTAGGACGCGCCCTTGCACGTTTGCCGCCTAAGTCCTCGGCCGGGCCTGATGGAATACCAGCATTTATTTTTAGGGACTGTCGAGCGGTTTTGGTGGACCCGTTGCTTCATATTTTCAACACCTGCATTAGTTCTGCAAAGTTTCCTGATCGCTGGAAACTCACACGGGTGGTGCCTGTACCGAAAGGTAGTGGAGGGTCAGCAGCCAGCGATTATCGACCAGTGGCGGTATTATCAACTCCAGCTAAAGTGTTTGAGTCGACTATCCATAGCAGTCTGTATCCACAAATTAGCGCTTTGTTGTCCGATGCACAGCACGGCTTCCGTCCAGGGAGGGGAACAGCGGGAAATTTGCTGCACCTTATGACACACTTGGTTCCGGCTGTAGATGCCGGTCATCAAGTGGACGTTGCCTACTTTGATTTTCGGAAGGCATTTGACACGGTAGATAACGACGTCCTTTTAGGGAAATTGGCTGGTGTAGGCTGCACGCCCCACACGTTGTCATTTTTTGCCAGCTATTTACGGGACCGTTGTCAATATGTAGACTGTGCCGGACGATTATCTGAGCCCTACTTCACAAGATCTGGAGTCAGTCAAGGCAGTAATCTGGGACCTCTGCTCTTCATATTAACAGTGAACGACTTACCGAGAGTAGTCAGTGGAGCTACAGCCTTGTTATTTGCGGATGACCTGAAATTGGTTCTAGAAATAAAGCAGAACACGGATCATGACATGCTGCAGCGGGACATTGCTGGGATTGAAGAGTGGAGTCGTCTCAATAAATTATATTTCAATGTGGCCAAATGTTCGGTGATGACCTTCGGCCGAACGCGAAACCCGAGTCATCATCAATACCACATGGACGGAACGCCGCTGCAGAGGGTCACTGAGGTAAGGGATTTGGGGGTACAGTTCACTGCAGACGTAACCTTCCGACGCCATATTACGGATGCCTGTAAGAAAGCATACCGTAATTTAGGGATAGTCTTGCGGCTAGGAAACCAATTTACGAACATCGGGGCGCTGCGGTCATTATACGAGGCGCTGGTTAAAAGTCACCTAGAATGTAATTCGGTGGTGTGGTCACCGCAGGAGGCCAAATATACATTTATGCTGGAGAGAATTCAAAATAAATTCGTTAGATTTATATATTTCAAGCAATATCGCGTGTATCCGGGTTACCCCTTGTTGTATCCCACACTATTTTTGCTTGGTATGGTTGGTATGTATAGGTTAGAGATCAGAAGGGAAGTGGCTATTACCACGTACCTATTTAAGCTAATTCGCGGCACAATACATAACCCAGGGGTGCTGGAGACAGTAGGGTGGTGTGTTCCGGATGGGTACGTGGGGAGACGGCGACGGCCACCGATGTTGTGTGTGCCGCCGGCGCGCACCAACCTGCTGAAACTTGCACCACTGACGCGCGCGCTGCATGCGCTTAATGCGGTGTCACAGCGACTGGATATTTATACGTGTAGTTTGAATGAATTCACAAAGGCTGCCTATTCACATTTGGCGGAGGTCACTTTATTGTAAATGTATTGTGTTATTAGTTGGTTATCGTTAGGTTACGGCACTATTAAATTGGGGCCTCTTGTGAGGATAGTGTCAGTGTCTTTCGAAATAAATAAATAAATATATTGTAATGTAAGGTACTTACCTACTTATTTGAATTGAATTTTCATCATTTGACATTAAATTATTGTAAACTTGACATTGTGTAATTTTGACAATTGAATTGAGTTATTATTTTGACATTATTTATTGAATTATTATCTTGACATTATTATGGAATTATCATTTTGACATTTAATATTTGAATTATTATTTTGACATCATAATGGCACTATTAAATTGAGGCCTCTTGTGAGGATAGTGTCAGTGTCTTTCGAAATAAATAAATAAATATAAATAATGTTGTAATGTAAGGTACTTACCTACTTATTTGAATTTAATTTTCATCATTTGACATTAAATTATTGTAAACTTGACATTGTGTAATTTTGACAATTGAATTGAGTTATTATATTTGACATTATTTATTGAATTATTATTTTGACATAAGGTACCTATACTTATTATTGACTTATTATCTTGACATTATTATGGAATTATCATTTTGACATTTAATAATTTTATTGAATTATTATTTTGACATCATAAATTGAAGAATTATTATCTCTTATGATTTGACATGTTCATGAATTATTTTGAAATGAAAATTACTATATTTGCTTTTATTATTCTGTAATTAATTGTTAATATTGGGTGAGAATTATTATTTAGGTAGTTTTTGAAGCATGATGAATATTGTGAATTAAAGTATTATAATTATGTTGCTACTCTGTCGCATTGGGTTCGCCTGTAATGACACTGTATGTATGAATTAAATAAATAAATAAATAAATAAAAGATTTGACGACGAAACTATTCTTCTTTACAAAAATGTACTCTTTTGAAGAAATACGAATTGACAAAATTGTAATGTCTTCTGTTTTTCCGTATTAGAACTGGGCAATTGTGGTATTGTTAGAAACGTCTTGATCATCCGCTGGTTATAGGCAATATGCCGTGTGAATGACTCTCTGAAACTCTGACTATAGTGAAAATAAAATTGAGATATATAGACCGTGTTTGGTATGAAATTAAAGGGCTCAATTAGCACATTAAAAACATGTATACATTATTAGGTGTTGCTTGCACCAAAATAAAACAAATAAAAATCATTTAAGATAATTTTAAAGCAATTAGTTTGCTAGACTAAACAAATTATAATGGATGGATGTATTGGAAAAATTGGGTCACTCTCGGGCGAAGCTCGGTGGCTCAGTGGTCAGAGCATTCCCCCTGTAAGGGAAAGATCGCGGGTTCGAGTCCCGCCCGAGAATTGATTTCGCTTTTTCCAATTTATTATAATTTGTTTAGTCTAGCAAACTAATTGCTTTAAAATTATCTTAATTGATTGTGCGGAGTTATCAAAAATCAATGTTTAAAAATGATTGCAACATCATTCATTGATTCCGATAGTTCGTACGAATATCGGTAGATTACTCCTACCATCGCCGTAAGATGGATGTATTGGAAAAATTGGGTCACTCTCGGGCGAAGCTCGGTGGCTCAGTGGTCAGAGCATTCCCCCTGTAAGGGAAAGATCGCGGGTTCGAGTCCTGCCCGAGAATTGATTTCGCTTTTTCCAATTTATTAATAAAAATCATGTTTCAAACAAAAATCCGACTACTGCAAATCACGCTCTAAGAAGTATTAAGCAAGAAAATATCAAGAATAGTCGTGGTCGTATACCATTTACTCTAATAAAACAATACATTCTAGAGATTCGTGATTTTGCAGTAGTCGGGTTTTAGTTTTAAAGTTATGGTTAGTACACTTTAACAGGTAGTATAGAAAGATATCGACAAATGTTACGATAATAGAAGGTAATCCCTAGCATAGTAACCGTCGGCAAACGTTCATTCATAAAAATGGAACGTAGGTAATACACGTTAATTCTGTAGGTATAACCCATCTGTTCTATTATAAATTTATGGATTTAACTGAAAGACTCTCGCTTCATCGATCATAGATATTATGGTGATCATAACCATCGACTCGTATAATTAACATTATTATAGGTACTTACGCCCCGCACAGGTAGGTAGATTAACACCCACATTTCACCAACGACCCGCTTGCTATCAACCGGGCACTTTTTCCAAGTTATAAAATTACTGTACTGCCCTTCTACACATGAGACAATACGTTTGTAGAATAAGAATAGAATACATTGATCAATATATGGAATTGATATACAATGACAGCTGTCACGAACGTCATACATACATACATATACTCACGCCTGTAAATCCCTGAAGGAGCAGTCAGAGATGTCTTATCACCCACATGTCGCCAAGTATGATTTCCGGTCCCACGTAATAGGGGGCGAGCCTATTGCCGTCAAGCGGACAATTATTCATGCACTGTACCTATATTCTATGAGGTGGACAGACAACCTCATTATGGCCGCGGGAACGCGCTGGATGCGAGCCGCTTCCAACCGGTCTTATTGGAGATCTATAGGGGAGGCCTATGTCCAGCTGTGGACTTCCTATGGCTGATATGGCTGAGATGATAATGATGATGATGATGTATGTTCACTTTTAGATGGAGAACAGCCCAACCCCTTAGTCGTCACGTGTGTGTAATATGTGTCAATATCATACATTCATCATCATCGTTCTACTAAATAGAGAACAGCAGCTGCGTAGTTAGATTAGACCTTAGAGTACCTATACATTGCTATAGAGCACGCCTTACAAGTATGAACTGCTATCACGGGTATGAACAGTATCGAGGCTCCTGGCTCAACCTCAATCAGTAGCAAAACAATACCCATCAAAATGACTTCGCAAATAATATTTAATTCGATGTGTTAAATCAAAATTTTATACAACATCGTATATTTGTAGTAATAATGACGCAAAAATACCGCAAAATGACGCCATTTTTTTTGTATTTTGGCTGTAGTTTTATCCATGCATATCAAATCGAACAAAAAACTTCATAACAACAAACTACATTAATAAGTGCATCTATTGATATTTTCGGCAATGCATGAAACGTCACTATAGGTGCGCTATACCATCGCAAAGTATCTGCTAACACTCGGCGCCAAAGACCTGAGTGATAGGCGCGCTCTATATTTATAATGTATACTCTAAGGATTAGACAGATATTCTTGACATATCGATACGATCATCGCCACATCACTAGTGGCGAGGTCTGTTGTTGTCGTACAAACTTATTACGACGGCGGTCTAACGTGCACCTATCGTACACTATAGGCCCGCTACCGTTACATAACTCACGAAATTTATACGTTTTCCCTCCGAATTTGTTGATGTGAACTTTGTGAGCCTTGTTTTAGACTCTTTGTACATATATAAAACTAGCTTTTGCCCGCGGCTCCGCCCGCGTGGATGTTGGTTATCGCGACCAAACATAGCCTATGTCCTTTCTCAAGGTCTAAACTACCCCTATACCAAATTTCATCAAAATCGGTTCAGCGGTTTAGGCGTGAAAGCATAACAGACAGAGAGACACAGAGTTACTTTCACATTTATAATGTTACTATGGATATGGATACTATCGGCTTGGGTTTGTACCAGAAAAAATCGTGAAAAAAGCCTACAGCTCGGGTTTTAGCTACCGGGTTCAATTGTGAACCTAGATTATCCAGGAATCTATTCAAACACTCTTACCGGAAGTTGATTACTTGTCATACTTCTTACTTTTTTTATACCACCTGAGTGGCAGACGAGCACACGGCTCACCTGATGGGAAGTGGTTATCATGGCCTATGGACGTATGACTGAAGAAACCTTCTAATGCCCGTCTTGAAGAACTATATTCTGAGGGTGTGTTCCTTTTTAAAAAAAAATAAGTGGCTATTTCTTTTAAAGCACAGTTTCAGTTGCACTTATTTCTCTCTACAGTCAAGTCTAGAACTTTATTGTTATCTAATAATTTAAAATCTTTTATAATCTTTAAGAAATATCTTTTTCGAATACATTTCGAACAAGATCATTTGACAAAATCTTTTCAGCTGCAATCAAGTTTCGACTCTTTGATATGCTAATATTACGTTGATAATGGCACAAAAGCCTTCACTTTGAATGCCTAGCCTGTCAATAGCCCAAAAGGCTAAGACCCCAAGATTTATTGACGTATTCGATTTACAAACATTATCTACTACTTATACCGTATGAATAAAATAACATTTACATCTTTCACTGAAAAATAAAAACATATTATTCTATTTTTCATTCGACGATTTCTTTTTTAATTATAATTTTTCAAAAGTCTCTCGCACAAACTACGAGTATTCAGTTTAGAAAAAAAAAATGTTAGAAACCTCAATAGCATATATTTAAAGACCTATCTATAGATACCCCACACGTATGGGTTTGATGAAGAAAAAATTTTTGAGCTTCAGTTCTAAGTATGAGGATCCCAAAATTTAATGCTTTTTTTTCTATTTTTGTGTGAAATTCTTAATACGGTTCACAGAACACATCTACTTACCAAGTTTCAACAGCATAGGCCTTATAGTTTCGGAGAAAAGTGGCTGTGACATACGGACGGACAGACGGACAGACATAACGAATCTATAAGGGTTCCGTTTTTTACCATTTGGCTACGGAACCCTAAAAACTATGAATGGTTATACCTATGCTATTGAGAGTTGTTAAAACTTAACAAAAACATAATAAAAAACGTTTATTTAATTAAAAACAAGCTTTTATTCAAAAATTCAGTTGGACTAAAACAAAACAAAATTGTATACAAGGGTTGCGCTGATTTCAAAGGCATATATCACCGGTGGTCAATTAGAACTAAAATCGTCCCATTTTATCACTAGTGGTGAATTGGGAATAAGTTTTTCCCAGTTGACCACCAGTGGTGAAATGGGGTAGTTTCCGTGTCAACTGACCACCGGTGGCAAGTTCATGGTGGTCAGATGGTCCGGAGGGTAGATTATTATAGACTTTTTTTAAAACAGTTCTACTAACTTTGAACTAGATGCGTATTTGTACCCTCACACCTATTTTTTGGTATAATTTGACCGAACTGTCAGTAATATTCGCGTAACTTTCGACAATGTCAGGTATATTTCAATTACATTTTGGTTCTAGAAAACTTTTTTTTAAAACAACCTACATCACACAGGTCTGTTTCAGAGCTGTCCTGTTATAATCAAGTTACAGATTTCCCCCTTAACCTCCTCATTACCTCAGGCGTCCCTCTTTCGGTTCGTGTGAGTATACATTATATAAATTTACAACCGCACCGGTTTAATTAAAGGTCTCAAGGTTGAATCCACTTCAAAACATTCTACGAGTTAAGGATATGTTCGTGAAAGCTTTTCTATCGGCTAGAAAAGACTACTTAATTACATACATACATACATACATACATACATACATACATACAGTCACGCCTTTATTCTTCTTCATCCTAGCGTTAATTCCCAGTCGCATCAGAAGCTTTTCACCTCGGAGTCTGGGCTCCGCTTTACCAGTCTTAACTGCGGATTTGGCTAGACCTTGATATTTTTCGTGAAGCGACTGCCACCTGCCCCCCTAGACAAGTGATGCATGTAGGCGATATCGAAGCATTGCTAGTTAGACCGTTTGTTGTGGGACTTTTTAGGGTTCCAACTACCCGTAACGACTGTTATAGATGTTCGTATGGCAACCGGGACCGACGGCCAATGCAAATACCCATATTAATGCATACAAATATTTGCACTGAGCGGGAATCGAACCCGCGCCTACTGCGTAGCGGCCGCGTTCACTACCGCTACGCCACGGAGGCTGTCACAGTCACGCTTTTATCTCCGGAGGGTTAGGCAGAAGTGAACTATCAACCACATTTCACCAATCATTGTATTCCCTATTGCCGTATTCTGGACACTATTGTTGACTCGAGCCATGCATTAGTCACCTTATACGACACCGCATGGTAAGAGTTGGGATGGCCCAAATTCTACAGCGGTATATATCAATATAGGTATGCGTTTATATCAATGGCGGAAAGGGTCATACGTTCAGGTGGTGGTGGTGGTGGTGGTGCACAGGCAACGGACGGTTTATTCTTATGATATACAATATTAACGCGAATTAACGCGATTAGGCACATTATATTATACCTTTGATTTGCCCGACTATTCCCATTCCCACTAACCGTTCCATTCCCATTATCGACCCCATTCCCTTTTTCCATCGTCACTGTTCTAATATTTATTGACCCCGGTCAAGACAAAACAGTGAGTTACGACCAGCTTTCTTTTATAAAATGAAATTCTGCAGAACCTACTCGTCTTCGCGTGAGGAGCGATGCCTCCCCGCGGAGGTGTAGGAGGGGGGTAGGGGGGGGGGGGGTTATTATGCCGTGAATATAATTTATTAGTGACAAGCATCTGGGCATTATACTGAAAGGCAATTTCTTAAGATAAAACGATGTAGCGTCTTAAGAGAATTGTAAACAAAGATTAACTGCACTTAAATTTGATATAGAATTCGTAATTTATATACCGAAAGTAGTATATATTTACTTTTATAATGGTTATTACCTATGTGGCACAGGTTTAGTTTATGTTTCGCCAGTTTATAAAATTCTTTAGAAAATATTTTTATATGTGGACGGCCGGTCATTCGCGTCGTACTGACTTGCTTTTCCGTATTGCTCGGCTCCTAAGAGACGTAGTGTGATGTTAAATAGACTTAAAAAGTAGCCTATCAAACACAAAGGAGAATTTCAAATCACAAAAGTGGTTTCAGATATCAGCTCGATCAAATTAATCAACTTTTCAGCTTTGCTATTAACATACATTATAGGTTCTAAGGCCTCTAACACCCGTATTCACAAACAATACTTCGCTATGCGTACTACCAAAACTGTGCAAAGAACGACAAATTCTCAGTGCGTTCGTTTTGGCAAGCCTTTTTATTCATTGATAACACTTAAGTAATACTTCGTTGAGGGAACGCACTGCGTTATGCTTCGTTTACATACTCGCGGCAGAGCGAGGGAAGTGGCGAGAGAAGTGGGCAGGGACGTGGTGTGAATGGTATATTCGTCATGCCACGAGTACTGCCGCGTATGTTGCTGCGAGTGTCGGCTTGGCAGCGCGAGAAGGAGCGGCAATACTAGCGCGATGAAGCATTCACATACTCGCGTCGCGCACACTTCGCATCGAGCGCTCGTTGTGTACGCGCGTGTCACAGTCACAGGATTACTTCGAATTTATTATCATGACAATGACGCAACCAATCGAATGGTCCAACGAAAAATCAATAGAATTTATTGAAATGCTTGCTACGGATCTAATTAAATAATATAGGTAATACATAATGTATATAAAAGATAGGTAGGTAGGTACCTACCTACCAAACTAGAATAGGTAGGTAGGTAGGTACCTACCTACCTACCAAATTAAAATAGGTAGGTAGGTAGGTAGTACCTACCAAATTAGCCTGATTACCTACCAAATTAAAATAGGTAGGTAGGTAGGTACCTACCTACCTACCAAATTAGCCTAATTATACCTACCAAATAGGTAGCTAGGGTACCTACCAAATTAGAATAGGTAGGTAGGTAGGTACCTACCTACCAAATTAGAATAGGTAGGTAGGTAGGTACCTACCTACCAAACTAGAATAGGTAGGTAGGTAGGTACCTACCTACCAAACTAGAATAGGTAGGTAGGTAGGTACCTGCCTACCTACCTATTTGGTAGGTAATCAGGCTAATTTGGTAGGTACTACCTACCTACCTACCTATTTTAATTTGGTAGGTAATTAGGCTAATTTGGTAGATAGGTACCTACCTACCTACCTATTCTAATTTGGTAGGTAACCTACTTACCAAATTAGCCTAATTTACCTACCTACCTATTTTAATTTGGTAGGTAGGCAGGTACCTCTACCTACTAAATTAGAATAGGTAGGTAGGTAGGTACCTACCTATTCTAATTTAGTAGGTAGACCAAATTAGCCTACCTACCTATTTTAATTTGGTAGGTAATTAGGCTAATTTGGTAGGTAGGTATCTACCTACCAAATTAGCCTATACCTACCAAATTAGAATAGGTAGGTAGGTAGGTACCTACCTACCAAACTAGAATAGGTAGGTAGGTAGGTACCTACCTACCAAATTAGCCTAATTACCTACCAAATTAAAATAGGTAGGTAGGTAGGTACCTACCTACCTACCAAATTAGCCTGATTACCTACTAGCTAAGTATCTAAGTAGATAGCCTAGCCTAATAAAATGCCTATACTACATTCGGTTAGGTGTCCACTTAACTAAAGTCGTCCATCTCCATCGCAAGGCGAATACTGTATGCGGGGCAACGCGATGAACATCGCGATGATGCGAGTGTTGGGCAACGCGATGAACATCGCGATGATGCGAGTGTTTGAATGCTAGGGCATTATTCGCGTGAATATTGCCGGCAAGGCGATGAGCAATGCGAGCGGCAGTATGTAAACGCGGGGTGATACTGCTCCGTGATGTTTGTGAATTAATTTTACCAGCCCTATGCTCGAGCACACTATGAGACCTCACAGTGTTGTTTGTGAATACGGGTGAAAGAGTAGAGGCAGGCCACTTTCCACTCAAATTTACATTTCATCTCTTAAAAGCATCTCGCATCAGGTCTATCGACGTATGGCCATCTCAATAGCCAGGGGACACATCTTGCCTTCGTCAATGATAGCCCTCGTCAACCCTTTTCAAGGCAATTTTTTGGTCCATTTTTGGTACCACTGGTGAATTATTCGGTAACGTTTTGGTCCCACTGGTGAATTATTCGGTATCGTTTTGGCTCGATTAATTAACTTTTTTTTAAAGGACTCGTTTCGTAACGTTGATTTTTTGTTAAGATATTGCTTTAGACAGGTTTAATCATAATTATAAACGTACCGGTCTCAATTTTATTACGGAAATTTAAAATAAAATACATCTTCACAATTTTTTTTTCGATCAAACTAACCTGCCCGAAAATGATACCACACAAAAAAGGGCCTCGCTTTGCCCCCAACATGGCAAATACTGAGGTATTTATGTTGGAATCAAACTGATGAAAACCTTATGGGGCTTGGTGTCAAAAGTCTCTTTCGAAGGACCCGGGCACTTTGAAGGAAATACCTCGCAATAGGCACCTGTCAGGCAGCAAGCGACAACGCCGTGGAGTTACTTATGTTACCAATATACGTATTAATACAACATACATACATACAGACACGCCTCTTTCCCAGTGGGGTAGGCAGAGTCCACATGTTTCTATTTGCTACGATCCTAGCATACATTTTTCGCTTCTTCTACTTTCATAATTGTTTTCACATGCTCGCCGGTTTCGGCTCCTCTTGACATGTCCTTTCTTATATAAACATACAATCACGGTTTTATCCCCGAAGGTTATGCAGAGGTGAATTAACACCCATCCCCCTTATATAAACACCTTATTAATATTGTATTGTTTTTATTTCTTGCCTTCCTAAGGGACTGGTTGTCTGCAATATCAAAAACGGTAAGTAATTATTCAAATATTTTTAAACCTTTAGACTTTTTACGTATTGATCAGACGAGGGTAAGCAGCTATGGTGACTGTTGTACGCTTTAGTAAGCTCACATAAACACGTAAGTCACTATACTTGTTAATTGTACCTTCAAACAAAAGAATAAGAGAGTGAGAAAATGCAATGTAAGAGCGTTCCTCTAGATTGATGTACAGTTGACAAAAGAGTTACGCAACCGTGTCTTAAATACATACAACTTGACTTGAATAAGTGCAACTCTATCTCCTTTATCGACTGTACATTTGAAAGGAGATACGGTTGCAATTTTTAATCGACTTGACTGTACATAATTGAGCACGTGACATGGCGTAGCTATTGACCTGCCCCCCTAGACAAGTGGCAATTCGTTGCTCGGTGTATGATGGAATAGAATGACAAATGTATAGGATTTGATGTTTTTGACATTCGTTGACGCCTGTCACATACGTAAAATCCTATACATTTGGCATTCTATCCCATCATACGCTGAGCAACGAATTTCCACTTGTCTGGGGCAGGGCACTGTGTCGTGGCAAAAAATTAAACTTTATTGTTAACAGTGATGATGACAATATTATGTTTTCCAGCTGCCGCCCCCTCCACACATCGAGTTGGTGATGGCGATGCCGTACCTCCGTACCGCCTTTAAGAGGCCTACCGTCAGAGTTAGACGTAAGTAACCTACCTATATCGTCACTTCTTCTCTCGTGTCGGTGGCATAAATCTAATATATTATTCTATTATAATAATTTGTTTGCCCAGTGTGCCGCTACCTTAATTACATTCTCAGGAGTTGACGGTGTACCTACTCTATCTTTTTAATTTTTATATGACGCAAATACTACTAAATTCTACTACTCGTACTCATGCTATCAGTCAAGCTAAACGAACAAAAAATGAGTAGCAAAATTTTTAAGATAAAGAATACTAGTGTGTACTAATAACCAAAATGACTAATACTGCCCCCCTAGTCCATTCCGTTCAACAAAATTACGTGAATTAGGAATGGATTCAAATTGGCCAGGATACGAACCCGGGAACTCGCAATTGTGTTGTCAAATTTTATTTTTCAAGTTAAAACTTTATAGTGAACTTCTTTAATCAACATATTCCTAAAGCTACCAAGTTCCTAATCTAGCCAGTAAATCAGCGAATTCTGCACGTTGGCTGATTGAAAAAAAACAGCTTTGGAAGCGAAACTCTAATCCTCAATTGTTCGAGTCCCGGCGAGCACTCAGCCAGTCTAGACGGATACTATATTTGTACAGTCTTGAACTACATACAGCTAGACATAGGTACAGTCAGCGTCAGAAAGATCTTGACTGCATCTTAATATTACTCGGGACATATAACCGTGGACATAAATAATGTGCTCTCAACGCGCAGTAGGTACACGTTTCTTGGGTGTCTTTTGAGGATAGCACGGGGTGCTAGCTACGGTGGTTGACGAACTCAAATTCACCAATCATTTTTTTTTTTTTTTTGTTTTTTTACAACGCTATCTAGACCCAAAGTAAGCGTAGCTTAACTAGCTTGTGTTATGGGTTCTAGAATGCGGATAAACATACTTAGATACATTTTTTTTTTGTAAATACTTACATATTATACATAGAAACACCCAGACCAATGCAAATATTCATATTCATGCACACAAATATTTGCACTGAGCGGGGATCGAACCCGCGCCTCCTGCGTAGCGGCCGCGTTCACTACCGTTACGCCACAGATATAATCCGCACACGCCAGGACCACCTTTGTCTCGCGATTTATGTCCAAGATACGTGTCCCGAGGTATACCAAGGTATTAAGAGCAAATCAAACAGTTTTATTGATTTAAATTATATTATCGTCCCAACTAAAGGTGTGTACCAAATATAAGAACAATCAGTCAACAGGAAGGGGTGATAACCAAGGCATTAAGATGTTTAATATGTATGTATTTACAAAAAAAAAAAGTATCTAAGTATGTATATCCGCATTCTAGATTCCATAACACAAGCTAATTAAGCTTACCATGGGTCTAGATAGCGTTGTGTAGAATGTTGTAGAATATTTATTTATGTATTATTTATTTATTAAAAGGTAAGAGCCGCATGGTTCCCGGCAGAGTAGAATTTGGGCTACCCCATCTCTTCCCATGCGGTGTCGTACAAGGTGACTAAGAGATAGGGCTGTTTAACATCAGACAGATATATACAGCCCAGACTCAGCCACAGATGCATGGCTCGAGTCACCCCCTATTACGTGGGACGATGATTGGTTAAATGTGGGAGTTAATTCACCTCTGCCTAACCCTCGGGGGATTAAGGCGTTTAGATTATTTTAAGTACTTTGCTAGTCAAGATCGATTTGACGCTGACTGTACTATCAACTATCTAACTCCATTGTGCCTTCTACCCGGATAAAAGTATAAAAGAAAATGTACTCACTGTCTTTTCAGCAAACACTCGTGTATTTTGGTTGAAAGTGAAATCAATTTCAAAGTACTTTAAGAGATAAGGGACGGCTTAAAAGTTTAATTTGAAATTTTGTTTTTCAGTCATGTAATTTTATAAAATTTAGTATACGAAAGTTTATACAAGAAATAATCAATATGATTCACATTACTGTGCCCTTGCAGTTAGTTAAAAATGAATTTTTTTTTAAATTGAAAACCTGTATCAATATTATATCAATAAATCCGGTTGAGAGCTCTACTGTACTTAGTGCTTAAGTGCTTAGTGGTTAAGGAGTCGGCCTTACGATCGAGAGGTCCCGGGTTCGAATCCTGGCCATTACACTACCGATGTGAACCCACTCCTAGCACAAGCAATTTAGCTTAGTTGGAGGGGTTAACGGGAATATTAGTAATTTCGGTTGCTAATATTCTTTTAACCCTACAAGCGCGCAATGAGCTCACAGGCTGCGGGCGTGTTTTATGACCCAAAGTCCCCGCAGCTTGTGAAATGCGAAGAACACTTCTTTCGAACGGTATCACGTGGTTCAAGTGTTGTTTACATTATCTCGATTACCGGGCGAGAGATAAAAAAAATAAAATAAAAAAAAAACTATCGTAATCGTATCGTAAAGGTAACGAGAGTACGGAGTATTGCAATGCAGGCTTCATCCGCGCATACGCTCACAGTAGGCAGGCGGCCAATCGCAATGCTTCGTGCTTTCGTTAAGTTCACGATACGATTACGATAGTTGTTCGTGCTCACCCCACTGATTGACTAATACAATATCTATTTTGCAACGTAGATCTGCTGTGCAACCGAGCACAACGTTGCGACAACTTTGACAGTGACGTCACTGGAGATCAACCAATGACATTCTATATCTTGGCTGTCGCAACGTTGCGCTAGAGAATTGCTCAGCTGAAGTTCTACAGGTGCATTTCCTGACAGAAATACTTTAGTACCTCATTGGACTTTTGGAAATCTTTACACACAACGATGTTCCGAGTATTCACACCACCACAGTGTAGTCTGTGTGCTTAGAGCACCCAGCTGAATAGCATCTGTGCGAATAGCACCTAGCTTCTTTTAGACCACTTATGCCGCAGACAAGCACACGGCTCACCTGACGGAAAGTAGTTACCGTGACCTATATCGAATAAGATAAGCTGACAGCACAAAACCTCTCAAGTGAGCTCTGACTACCCTACTCACCGCCGGAAACACGAGGTTATTATACCCGTGGTATTCTGTAGGGTGGAGGTACTTCCCCAGTCGGACTGCTAAGTTGGGACGGACCTACCTCCTCCAATTAGGACGGAAATACCGTCGTGTACCACCTCCTAGTCCACAAAGTCCTATTTTCTTTTGGCAGGTGCGATTCGCGCAGGTGCTATTCGGCTGGATGTTCTAAGTAGACTACACTACATCACGTGCGTTATCGCTTATCACTTATCGTCCCAGTAGTAAATTGTTATCGAAATTGAATTTCAATAACAATTTAATTTCGCGTAAAAGCAGAGATGACAGTTCATTTACCTAAAAATCTATAAACAAACAAACGCAATGATACTTTTAAATTTTCCAGTGATTAATACTTAATTATAAATTCATTTAATTCCATTACAATGTAGGAGAGGGCACAGGCCTAATTAAGAATTCAGATTCGCGTTCACAATAAAGCTTGTTTACTTGTTCGGGCAAGTTGAAAGTTAAAATCCAACTTTTTATATATTACTAGCTATTTCCCGCGGCTCCGCCCGCGTGCATGTCGGTTATCGCAACCAAACATGGCCAATGTCTTTTCTCAAGGTCTAACCTACCGCTACCTCGACAGACAGAGTTACTTACCTAGAGATAAATCGCTAGGTCTTATATACTAAAATTCTAAGCTAAATTTGTAGTAAGATGTCGCACGTCATGTGGCTTTTGCCGAGTTGCATATATTTGTTGTTATAGACGTGATTTCATAACCTATGACTTTATTATTCATACAATTTAAAGAAATCACGTCCTGCCTATCCATGACTGCCATAGAGCCCCCTGTGTAGCAGTCGAGCGATCAACCAATACACCACAGAGACCGTCAAATATATTATATTATAGGCTCATTGGGCTGTAATCACCCTTTGTATAATTAAAGAATAAAGACTAAATTCGTAACAAGTATTTATGTCACTTAAGGCTCGTTTAGACGAGGAGAGTACCTCGCCTGCAAGATACGAGTATCGAAACTACAGAAAAAAAGTTGTTTCATCTAAACTTTCGCAGAAACAATTGCCGCTCGCTCGTCCACGCTGCTGGCGAGAATTGCCTCGCAATTGAATATTGATAGTACTTATTCCTTTAAACAGAATTTTATAATAGGCGATATGTCACTTGCGTATCTCGTATGATATAATCCTATAGGCGAGAATTTAGTGTTTCCATGTGAGTAAAAACTTTGATACGATAATGGTATAGCGATTATTGCTAGCGATAATCGCGTACGATTTTCGAACCAAAACGTTCGAGAAACCCTAGCCATAATCGTCATACCATCAATGTTCACTCACCGGCAAACACTGAATTCTCACCTACGATTATATCATACGAGATTCACTAGTGATAAATATCGCGTATGTTTGACATACGAGTATTGCTTGAGAATTCTGTTTAGTTTAATTAAAATTCTATTACACTACCAATATTCAATTGCGAGGCAATTCTCGCCAGGCGTGGACAAGCGAGCGGCAATTGTTCAGTTTCTGCCATTGTTTAGACGAAGCAATTTTTTTCTGTCTTTTCGATAATTGTATCTTGCGGGCGAGAAAGTCTCCTCGTCTAAATGACGTTAATTCAGGTAGCATCAAAACTCACTGGCACATGAAGCCATTCAATAAAACAAAAGATTAAAGGTCCAACCCCACCAAACGGACGGCATCAGCCCGGATTTTACAATCTTTAAACAAAATAAATCTTATATCACAGCATTTAAAGTTTATATTACCAAGTCACGCATGACAGCTTGACGTGCGTCATGCCGCCGCACGTTGCTGTCAAGCTGTTGTACGTGACTTGGTAATATAAACTTCAAACACTGTGATAATAAGATTTAATTTTGTTTAAAGATTGTAAAATCCGGGCTGATGCCGTCCGTTTGGTGGGGTTGAAACTTAATCAGTTTCAGCTACATTACTCAAAGTCCATTTAGACGTATCAGCCCAATTCCTGATGAAAAAGAAAATAGAATTTTAATTTCCTGCAGATAAGGATGGAAATTGATTATTCGCTCACAGCCGGTGCTCCCTGGATTGATACTCGTGACGTAATGAATTCCAAAGCCGATAGGAGATCAGATAAATAGTTTCGATAAATGCCTCATTCGGACCTACTGCTGTTGAAATGTTTAGCGATTAAATAGAGTTGGGTTACAATACCTATAGTGCTACAATTTAAGTGAGTTATATTTTATTGAGATACAATAGAGATATACACAATATTCAATTAACTATGTACATAGATAGGTATGTAGAAAATAATATGTAGGTACCTTTTTTACATGCGGATATGTGAATAACATAATGTTTCTAGCGGTGGCGGAGGGTGAATTTTTTTTAAATCGAAGCCGGTAGTACCTATAATTTGAGTATAAATGTGTGTGTGTCTCTACCACGGCTTCCTTTTGCTGAGCAAGCCGGCGGCAATTGGGTTATAGGGACGCGTCCCTATAACCGTGATTCCTTTAGGTTTTTGGTTTTAGGAAAAATACCTATATACTGTGAAAAGTAAACTTCGAGAGCAAAACCTTAAGTACAAACTATCCAAATCAATACAGAGTAGCAGTTCAAGTATGTGTAAATGTGTAATATTTATTTATTTTATTTATTTTATTGGTCCACCAACAGTTATTTACATTGATACATGCAAGCAAATATTATAAAGGTTACAGTTTCAAATGCAACAACCATATATAGGTAGACACATCACTTAAAAATATCAATTAACAAGATAGCTTACATACTACACAGCAACACAGTACTGTTATTTGAGTTCGAGCCTTAGTGAGTAGTTATTTCTCTTATACAAAAGTAGATAGACCGACAGACAGAGTTACTTTCGCATTTATAATATTAGTATGAATTATATATTGTATAGTAGGTATATAGTATAGATAAGACGTGCCGGATCAATACCTAAATAAAAAGTACTCTTCTAAAAAAAGTTAATTTTCAGGTCAAATCCCCACGTCTGGTAACCTTGTGAAGTAGAATTAACACGTGTGTCACGTATAATTGCGCACACCGAGATGAGATAAGACCTTAATAATAATTACAAAGTTCTTTACTTACCCCCGTGGCGAATTTGTCACAACTGTGTACTTAAAGTTGGGGTTAATTTTATAATCACCCTGGAGGGGCTGGGGTGCGAGCTACGTCAACAGGGTTGTTAAGTGGAAATTAAGAGCTTGTAACGAGACAGAACGTCACATGTCTTTATAAGTAATAAATCGATTTCTAAGAGATGGCGCTGTTATCAATAATAAAATTAATATTTAGAATTAAAATAACGAGGGTTTGTTGCAATACGATTCATGAAATAATCTGTTTTAGAGGAAAAGCTAATAAATGAAATTAGATTGTTGATAAATGTAATGAAAGATAGGGTTTTTCATATTGTATCATCATATTGACTAGTCTAAGTAATAATACGGGTTTCTGGTAGATGGCGCTGTTCTTATCAGATTATGATAATTTTAAATCGATATAATTATACTATTTGAAGAGATATTCTAATAATAAGGAATTCTAATTTAATTAAATGTTTTAAATTGGTTATAGTAAATAGGTTGTACAAAAGGGTTTTTATTATTAAATAATATTATTAAAAAAAAAAGAGAAGGAAAGAAATACTTGGTATATTTTGTTAGGTTGGGGATATTGAGAGATGTTTAGATAGTTTCCGGTTTGGAAGTTATTTATAATGGTAAATAAATAGAATGAATTACAAAAAAAGGTGAATTGAAGTAAAGAGAAGGAAAGTTAATTCAGTTAGGCATTTTAAATTGTATAAAGTGAATATTTCTCACAGGGAGTTAATATTAATAATTAAAAAAAATATATTTATTAAGTTGCGAGCATTGGGAAGCAGTGCTGGATTGGTCTAGAAATATTGCGGGGTTTGTAGGAATTAAAAAGAGGATTTAGAAGACGCTGATTGGTGCAAAGGAGACGCCCGCCGAATTAGACCGCGAAAATAGTGAGAAAGTTGGGATTTGGCGCGATCCTCGTTCACTTTCTTCGGGGATAGCTAACGGGGAACAACTGAGTGCGGGTTACCAAGCAAGATTTTAGAAAATTTGTGGTAAACTAGTGAAACTTTGCTTTGTGAATTGATTGAAATGATTTTTATATTGAAATTCGTGTTAATTCATTATAATTGATAAAATCGCGTTGCATTTGTGTAAAATCATGATTCTTTAGTGAAATTTTAGCTCGAACAATGGTTGAAATGTCGCGCTAACAGCATTTTGTTGGAATGGTAGCAAGACTTCTTTACTGGCAACGCTGATTATCTTGATATGAAGCGTAGTTCGTTCGAGTGAGTCTGCTCAACGGCCATTCCTATCGCGAAATGTTGTTTTAGGAGTTCGAATGGGGATAGTAGGTATAAAAGGTTAGGCTAGGGCTAGGAGGTTGAGGCCATAGGAATAGCTAGGGAATCCCAATAGGTAAGTCTGTCGATGTGACAGCCACGAGTGGAGACCTGACGGTGTTAACTAAGCTCGTGACCACTTCTAGCTAGTTTGCTGATAATCCAAAATGGCGGGACAGCTTTCGACTTTACCTGAGTTTCAGGGTCGAAAAAGCCATCTGAGTGTTGATACCCAATAGTTTGACCTAGTCACATTTATTGAAGTCAACAGCTCAGTCTTATATAATTATATATTTATTTATGCACACAATACATATGTAGGGTCGTCATGAGGCAACATCCCAGACTACGGTCGTTGTTCTTGTGACAAAACACGGGTCTTAGGTACGCCAAAATCAGGCTTGACTCACCTGTAATCTTTATTAAAATAGTTAGGGACATAACACACCACACAATTAGTCTAAATGGGTATAATTTGTACAAACACAGGGAATAGACTTATAGGTAGGTGTAGGTACACTTGATAAACCGGGATTAGGAATAAACTAACTTTAAGCGTAATTACGTCTGTTATGGAATCTAATAACCGTCATGGTTTGTTGTAGGAAGGGGCTATAATTATTATGTAAAGTTCAGTGTTAGACCAATATGATACGGTGATATAAGAAGTTACGAGTGTGTGTGGCTTTGTGTTTGAATCTGACTTTAACTCAATGATACAGTCATGAATTCCCTCAAGGTCAGTTCGAATTATTGATAAAGTAATATTCAGAATTTTAACTGTTATACTCTTTAATTCAATACAGAAACTATTCAAACAACCGAGCTAATAGTTGATACAAGTATTATTAATTTCAAACTCCTTGACAAAAGATGAATTGTCTGTTTAAAGGCATTATAGAAAAGTATTATTATTGATATTCTAAATCAAGAGACTACCATAATTTGTAGTGTAATTTAAAGTGTCAAATTGGTCATTTGAATAAAAACAAGACTAAAAGTCAAATAAAGTATCTTATAGTATTACAATATTAGTATTCAATCATATACTAGACTATTTGTTTAGCCAAACGGGTATAGTAATATTATGAACAAAAGATAAACATAGTACCTACCTATTAACGGAAAGTGTAACGATATGGGGTTGGTGATTGATAACCGATTGTAGATTGAGTCATTCATGTTCTTGTGTAGTTTTGCAGTTAGTTATATTTTATATGCAAATAGCCAGAGAAAACCGTTAAGGTTTAGTTTATCATGACGGAACTTATGTCTATTCTACTGTGACTAAAATAGTTCTCAATTGCAACAATTGACTTAGTATTTGCTCATTTAATCGAGTATGGTCTGGAGAATGAGAATCTTATCACAATAGATGATATTTTCCAACTATGGAATAGATTCAAAACTCCTAGACTTGGGCAATAGACCCGTACACATATATAGTCTAATAATGACTTGTGGCAATCTTGGTGATGTGAGTAACTAATAAGTTTACAACTCAATTTTACCTACCTAAAACTTTAGATTGGTTTTGGTGAAATGGACATTAGTTCTAAGATGAAATCTATTGTAAATTTCTTAAGTATCTACTGCAAATATGCACTCTAACGTGAAAGGGAATATAAAGGTTACTTATTATTCTCTCAGGTTATTGTATACCTACTTTAATTAGGTTCTACATTAAAAGATTGTTATATACATCTCTATGATATTTTTACACCTCTAGAAGGGGAATATATAAAAGAGAATACTCTTATAATTTTACCTTAAGCCTTTAATTAGGTAAAGGGAATGATATATTGTAATTCCACGCCATTCGAATTGGTGTTTGTCTGTTATGGGTGCCAGATGTCTTGGCCAGGCGGAGTGAGTAAAGCTACTTATTCCTTACCTATAATAGACATAGGAACAGTTATTCCTCAGTTGGTGTGAACTGTACTGTCTTGGGCGTGTGTTCATGGGGCCCTAGACCGAAAAACAAATATATCATGTTGAGTACAATCATTGGTAATATATCAATAACTCATATAAGGTATTTGATCCAATGAGATTAATAATTATGAATAAATCACATAAGTGCAGGATTCAATTAGTCTATGTATTGAACTGAATAAACATATAACATGTTGAAATCATTAGTTGTATAATAACTGAACTATAATTAATTTCAGTAAGAGATTAGATAGATATTACTATAAAAGGGTTTAATAAATTAGATAATATCAGAATTATTTAGATGGGTAGTCATTATAACAATCATAATTAGTTTCAGTAGTAAATTAAGTAGGTATCCAATTTAACAAATATAAATAGGTCAGGTAATATATTTATAGAAAGTGAGGGTTTCCTTATCTTAGTTAGAGAGTTAGCTATTCATGTTTATAAACTAAGTAGTATAATAATTTAAGTAGGCGTTTATTTTAATGAAGAATTAGCACATACTCCCCTTTATAGAGCATAGGGTAACTACGTATCATGATAAGAGTCCTTTCCCACTACGACGTTCATTGGCCAAATTAATATTAAGTCGTAATAGAATTTATATGTATCATGATAGAGTTATTTGATAAGTAAGTAGGTATTGTATTGATAGATTTGACATCAAATGTTAGTTAGGAAGTTGAATAGGAATTGTGAGCTTCACATGGGTGTGGGATAAGAGCATGGTAAGAGTGGAAAGTAGAGGGTAAGGTAGAAGAAAACGGTCAGGAGTTAAAGAGGGGTACAGGTAGGGTAGGATAGGGAGGCTACAAGCTCATATAGTTTACTAGTATTTAGTAAAATGTATTAAAACTAATAAAATTATAAGGGCTTAAAGAAATGAGGTAGTGAGTTGAACTTCCATAACACCAATTGGTCGTGGAAGTCAGTTGGCAGTCGCTTCACAGAAAATAATAAAGTTCAGCGGCTTCCCATCATTATCATCTGCATGTACCTAGACGCATTTTCCTGATTGCATCCGTGGCCAAGATGACCTCAAAGCTCAGGGTCCGCCTTCCGGCTCTTCCTCCTCCACTTCGCACGATCTTGGGCGTCCATGGTAGTGAGACCGTTTGCACACATGTCACCCTCCACGACGTCAAGCCAGGACTTCAGCGGCTTCACAGTTTGACTGGAAGGCCGTCCCCAACGGAGTGGGGAAAAAGCGCAGAGAATGATGAAAAAATGAGGTAGTTAAGAAAACCTTCCTAGTATTCTATGTGTATAGTGTATACGATACATATAACAAAAAAAAAACATTTTCAAAAGCTTGCCTGTCCATCTGTCGCTTTTTCGGTATGATGAACTCAATTTCTACAAGATATTTACTGCCGATAGCAGCTAAGAAGTAACTTTGCTACCTTCATGTTGGAAAGGTTTCTGTATGAAGAAATATTAAACCAACTAAGTGAGTTCATGCAATGCAGACGATGTCGCAGTCACAGCTAGTTAAACTTAAGATACATCAAAAGAGGTCGAATGGAGGTATTGATTATTGTTAATGAGGTCATACGGGTGTTTTTATGATGGGGTCGAAACTAGGAGTAAAATGATATACATACATTATTATATGCAGTCACGCCTCTTTCCCAGTGGGGTAGGCAGAGACCACAGTTATTTTCCACCTATTTTCTTTTTTTATGTAGGACACGTCAATTTGACTTCGCCTCGCCTGATGGTAAGCTGAAGGCAAAGTCCGCTAACCACCTGCTACGACCCTGTCATATAAGTATCTTTCGCTTCTTCTACTTTATAGGTTTCATACATACTCAACGGTTTCGTTTTACTTTTTTACATTTTCAGTACATCTTACATCAGTACAGTACAAATTACAAATGCCAAAAATATTCCTGAAAGCCAGCGCCTCGGAATTAAACCCTATCCTCAGTACATAATTATACATAAAACTTCAATTAACTTCGACTTTACAAAGCTTCATAACCTCTTTTACATTCTAATATAAATCATTGTTAAGCCTTATCGCGACATCAGCCCTAAGGGTTATCAAAAATATATGTAAATTCGTCTTTGCGCGTGTCAGCGTTGGGGATTAATCTCCGGCATTACTCTTGCATAAATTTGTAAAGGTGGAGCTCCACGGTGTGTGATTTTACGAAGGAGGAAACATAGCTACGGCTATTGGAATATTTGATAATCCAAACCTAACCCCGCGTTTACATACTGCCGCTCGCATTGCTCATCGTGTTGCCAGAAATATTCGCGCGATTAATGCCCTAGCATTCACACACTCCCATCATCGCGTTGGTCCGCATTACAGTATTCGCCCTGCAACGGAGACGGACGTAAACGTATGGAGGACAACGCTGTAGCAGTGTACGCAATAAGCTTTTACAGCATAGCGAATTAATTAAATAGATTATTAATAAAAACTATCACTTTCAACTACTATACACTTTCCGTAGATCGATATAAATATTTTTAAAAGTAAATATTCGAGGAGCAATAACGAAAGTCGTGTTTTATTTAGCTTAGCGCCATCTAGCGGTCTCGTATAGTTCATCGCGCTAGTATTTGCGCAACATACGCGGCAGTACTCGCGGCATGACGAATATACCATTCACACCACGTCTCTGCCCACTTCTCTCGCCACTTCCCTCGCTCTGCCGCGAGTATGTAAACGTAGCATAACGTGCGAGTTATGTACCTACACATAAAAATCGTGATCGCACTGTCTCCCTTCCACGTGAAACAATACAGTCTGGAACCAAGCTTTAAACAACTGGAATGCTCTAACCACGTGTTTTCTTTTTCTTACGATCCCAGGTTCTTTAAGCAGGGCGTGAAAACACATTTCATGATCGTCAGTAGGTATCTGGAAAATTTTGACATTTTGTATAACCTGTCAAATCAAACGCTACCTCCATTTTCGTGATATTTATTAAACCTTCAGAATAGCTCATTGTTATTTCAATTTCAATTTAATCAAAAGTTTTAAAATCATACGTTTTAAGAACTACAGACATCTATCTTCTATCTATCTATATATATAATATAAATCAATTGCTGTTCGTTAGTCTCGTTAAAACTCGAGAACGGCTGAACGGATTTATCTTATCTTGGTCTCAAAATGTTTGTGGATGTCTAGGGAAGGTTTAAACGGTGAGAAAATAGGTGCAGTGGGAACAGGACAGCTAGTAGTAACTCTAAATCTGGTCCCTGCTTCGAAACCATGGATCCAAAGCACGAAGGACATGTTTTCGCATCCCGGTGCGTCGAAGCGGACTAATATGCGTCTATTCGCGGAATCACGCACCGTGGGAAGCTGCCTTTACAAGGGCTGGGACAATCGGAGATATCATACATATTCATTTGTAGCGCTGTTAATATTCAACTAAATGCTGTTCAAAGAGGAGTTGCTATTAGATTGAGCCGTTGGGTTTATTGTATGATAATTGGGTCTTATTCGGGATATTCGGGATTAACGATTACCGGATGGAAATCCGAAAATAAACATTGAAAACGAATATGTTAGAAATTTAAATAACAAGTTTTTGTTTGTCGAGGGTGTATGGGTCTGACATACCCACATTACCCACCTCATATTTGGGTTTAGTAAGTTGAAACTCAAGGGAATTTCCGCATGTAAAAAAAGATTTTATGGGGTATACCTCGGAACACCTATCGTGGACCTTAAATCGCGAGACAAACGAGGCCCGCATGGATTGTTTTGTACTAATCTATGCTTGGTGAATTTGAGCTCTTCCACTGCAGTAGCACCCCGTGCTATCCTCAAAAGACACCCAAGAAACGTATAGAGCACGTTTTGAGCAAAAGGATAAGATGATCAATATCCCTCGATATTGCTATTGCTATTATATCTTCAAACGTGACAGTAAATTTCAACGTTCGGTTTTTGAACGTTTTATAACACTCGTCTAAACGATATCCAAGTCAATTTATTTTTTGTCGCGAACATGAGTCTTTACGGAGTCTCTACGTGTCTTTGAAAGTAATTGAGCTGTCAATCACGAGAGTTTCGATTATCATACGCATATTATTGTCAACAATCCATATTACAACTGCTCACAACTGCCAAAGGATCTGTAAGAAAGTGGATTTTCATACCCAGGATAACCCGTATATTGTGATGAAGGCATAATCACGTACCTAGGTGTACAGGGTCCCAAGACCTTTGAGGTATAATGTTTTTAAAATACATACATACATACA
Organism: Eilema depressum; assembly: GCA_914767945.1. Taxonomy (NCBI): domain Eukaryota; kingdom Metazoa; phylum Arthropoda; class Insecta; order Lepidoptera; family Erebidae; genus Eilema; species Eilema depressum. The sequence goes on from OU612031.1 coordinate 15,480,331, forward strand.
TACAATCACGCCTTTATCCCCGGGGGGTTAGGCAGAGGTGAATAACACCCACATTTCACTAATAATTGTATTAGGTCCCACGTAATAGGGGGTGAGCCTATTGCCGTTTTCCGGGTATGCACTATTGTTGGCTCGAGCTATGTATAGGCTGAACCTGGGCTGTATATATCTGTCGCCTTGTACGACACCGCATGGGAGGAGATGGGGTGGCCCAAATTCTACTCTGCCGGGAACCACGCGGTGTTCTTAAAATCTACTATTTTTTTATATGACCGGGCCGATGTTTCTTACAGTTTACATTTAATATTTTAAAAACTCACTACTGAGATGGTAAAATAGGTGTTGGAAGTTTATGCAATAAGTCCGTCAGTTTAGAAAAAATACTTTTGGTGGCAGTAGCCGACATTCACGCTGGCGGTGCTGCGGGCGGAAACAAATCAAGATAGAATCCGTAAAAAGTTATTTTATTTCAATACAATTACTTATGAAATATACCAAAAAACTAAGCTATGTATGTACAAAAAATAAAATCGGCCAAGTGCGAGTTGGACTCGCCCGTGAAGGGTTCCGTAGTAGCAAAGGCGAAAATTGTGGTTTATGACGTATTAAAAAAAAACTACTGACTGGATCTCGTTCGAACCAATTTTTAGTGGTAGTTTGCATGGCAATTTCATGGCATCATATATTTTTTTTGATTTATCATTCTCTTATTTTAGAAGTTACACATTTTTCATTTTGGAAGTGTCTCTCGCGCAAACTATTCAGTTTAGAAAAAAAATATGCAAGAAACTCAATAGCATTTTTAAAGACCTATCTATAGATACCCCACATGTATGGGTTTGATGAAAAAAAAATGTTGAGTTTCAGTTCTAAGTATGGGGACCCTCAAAATTTAATGCTTTTTTTTTATTTTTGTGTGAAATTCTTAATGCGGTTCACAGAATACATCTTCTTACCAAGTTTCAACAGCATAGGCCTTACAGTTTCGGAGAAAAGTGGCTGTGACATACGGACGGACAGACAGACAGACAGACAGACGGACGGACAGACATGACGAATCTAGGGTTCCGTTTTTTGCCATTTGGCTACGGAACCCTAAAAAGGAGATAGGGAGTGATTATACCGCTAGACATCGAAAAATGTATATTTTTTATTTCAATGAGAATATTCGCGTAAACTTTAGACTGTATCATCAATTCATAATATTGTTTAAACAGTAATTTAGCCAGTTTATCTTGATCAAGAAATGTATTAAGAATACTCGGTACTGCTTATTAGGGTCAGGAAGTACTTCCATAAATCATCCGAGCCATCTGACGGTAATGGCGTACTCATCGGCAACGGACAGCGAACCCTCTGTTGATGCTAAAGTTACTGAAATAGAATATTAATTTGCAAGTGTTGGTGCTGCGGAGAGTTGGTTGTTTGTTAGCCGACTGCGCGGAATAGGAGTGTTGTGTTTTCAGGGATATTTTTTTGACTTCACCTAGCTTGATGATAAGCTAAGGCAAAATCTCGGCAAAGAGGGTCACCATTATAGACACGTACCATGTTACAATGGTGGCACTCAGCTTGACGGCCTCGTCACATGCTTTTTCACGCTCCGCTTAAAGGACTCGGGACTGTAGGAAGAGGGAAGTGTTGAGGCCACCCACTTACAGTCCGCCTGCAGTTTTTCGTCTGTCCGGCGGCCGGCGACGACGTTGATGACATAAGGACTGCATCCTTATGTCATCAATGTCGTCATAATTTTATTACCTCAGACTAAAATAATAACATTATTTTATTCTTTTAGTCTGATGTTATTACGTATAAAATGCCGACGGCCATAGACTGTCCGGCCTTTAACTGTCTTTGCTGACCGGAATCGTCAAGCGGCCACACACATATTATCCGTCAGTCCAAAATCGTATACGAAACTGTAAGTGTGTGGGCTATTGCGATGAACTGACAGACCGATACCTACCATCCGGTTGTCGTTCGATAAACTGTAAGTGGGTGGCCGCCTTTAAGGTATTTCAGCTCCTAACGGTGCGGCAAAAGAAGAAGTCGCCTAACCGCTTGGTTCTTGATGGTATGGAATGTTTAATTTCGGTTTTGGTAATTTGGTAAGCAATTCTAAGTCTTAATATATTATCAAGAAGGCTCGAAATGTGTTATCAAGCTCGTTGGCACGGAAACTAGTTTATTTCCTCTAAGTATTTCCCCTATTGGGCTGTCAGACGGCAGTCAATTCCGTAAAAGGTAAAAATAAGTTGAGATGTAGCGTCTTTAGAAGTTCTTTTACCGTATCTACTGTGGTGGATATTCCGATGTCTTTCAATTAGTCCCACCCAACCTCGATTTAAAAAGAGAAAATAGAGAATCGACCTCGGGCGGGACTCAAACGCGCGAGCTTTCCCTTACGGTTACGGAAGTATAGAGGAATTTGGATTGGATTCGTGCGGTCTCGATGGCTTAGTGGTCAGAGCATTCCCCCTGTAAGGGAAAGATGGCAGGTTCGAGTCCCGTCCTAGATCGATTCTCTTTTCTCTTTCTAAATCGATTAAAATCCTACTGATGTGTGTGGATGTGTGGATGTGTGGATGTTTGTTACTCTTTCACGCATAAATGGCTGGACCGATTTGGTTGAAATTTGGTATGTATATAGGTTATACCCTGGATTAACATATAGGCTACTTTTTATCAACACACCACGCGGGCGAAGCCGCGGGCGGAAGCTAGTAGCATAATAAATGCTTCAAAATTTCATTCAATGGTCTCAACCTCTTCTTTTCTATCTAGGACAACATATGCAGGGCTTATACGGTGCAACCAATTACATCACCAAACGGTTAGGCGCTTCTTTTCTTTGCTACACCATAAAGTCTTAGAATTCTTTGCCAGTACACGTGTTTCCTTCTTCCTAAAGTCGCGGGTCCTTTGTGGCATGGAAAAGCATCTGATGAGGCCATTAAGCTGACACATTGTAACAATGTTAGTGCCAGTAATGGTGACCCTCTTTCCTTACCATCAGGAGATTTCATAAAAAAGCAATGTTCTTTTGTGTAGCTACAACAAAGAGTCGTGTAGTCTAGTTTATTTAACCTACATATCGTGACCTCTGCACTAAACCTGCAGAATTATTCCATTATATTGTCTTGCTTGTACAAACAAACATATTTAATAAAGATTCAATGTAAGAACGTTCACATAACGATGTTTAATAACACAAAAATATATTGATCGCGACATTTTGTCCTAAATTGTGCTCAATACGCGCAGTGCGCGTTTCGTAGGTGTCTTTTGAGGATAGCACGGGGTGCTATTCAGGTGGACGAACTTAAATTCACCAAGCATAGATTATTACAAAACAATCTGCGCGCGCCATAGCCTCATTTGTCTAGCGGTTTAGGTCCAGGATCCGTGCCCCGAGGTAAATTAAAGTCACGGCTACTTCCCATCGGGGTATGCAGACACATTTTTCGATTTGGCACGTAGGTAACCCAACGATATCCTTCCTTATTCCTCCTCACCTGCACAGTAAAGGTATGATTCCGAAGACAACCGCATGCGATAACTGCAGACTCATGCAGCAGATACGCGTACCGCGAAATAGACGTGAATGCAGATACAGCGTCTACAGTTGTCGTATGTGGTCGGCTTCAGACATTCTAAATTCAATTACAAGTAATGCACATTCCTACATAATTGATCAATGGAAAGTATCTTCATATTTACAATTCTGCCCTTTTTTCTTTCAATGGGCAAAAAAAACCTTTCAGCACTTTTAAAATGGAAACAAAAAGCTTTCGCTCGACCCTAACTTGCCCCAAGGGCTCTGCAGGGCCCCGAAGTTTGTGAAGTTGTAATGCATAATCCTTGTCGCCCCGTTCTAAACAATGGCCAACTTCGTGTAGGAAAATTCAATGTTATGAAGTGACTAGTGGTTCGTCCCGGCTTCACGTGGGAAAATTTACCCCCTTAAGGCAATAAGGGTGACGTATTAGGTACTATAAGACCCCGGCATGCAGGAATATCGCGGCTTTCAAAAATGGGGCAAACACTAACAGCACAGCATTTTAATGTTTTTTTTTTTTTTAAAGAATATTAGTAACCGAAATTACTAATATTCCCGTTAACCCCTCCAACTGTATATACCCTGTACTTACTGTACGTAACCTGTTATTAGTAAGGCTGTACATACAAAAAAAAATATACCTGCTTACTCGCATGAAGAAATAAGACGTCAATTTATAATTATGAATTATTTAATATATTATTTAAATAATATTATAGTTATAGATTAATTATATTAAATGACTTTTTTTCGTAGAGCACTGTCGCGTCTCTGATTTGTTTGTAAAATGAAATGGCAACAAAAAATGAGGACGCTTGTCCTGAATCGTTCACATTTTTTGTGGCCATTTTAGAGTGCGGACAATGTATCTACAGCTTGTAATAAGCATAAATAATCATTCATTGCCTTCAGGGTGAAATTTCTAAAAACCGGCCTGGATAGTTACAACTATAGTGGTGGTAGCCTAGGGTCATCCCCTATCTGTCAGTTTCAGTCAGCCAATTTATTTGTCATTACATAACGTTGCTAGCTATACCCAGTCATTTTGAATCTTCTGTAGGTAGCTGAGTAATTAGTAGGTAGGTAGACGCCCTTATGATTGCGAGGTCGCGGGTTCAAATCTTGCTCATTACACCTAACAGAAAGCCATTAGATTAACTGGAGGGATTATGGGGAATATTAGTAATTTCAGTTACTAATATTCTTAAAAAAAAATGATATGATGCCGGGGATTGGTGAACGGCTCAGGCATTCCATCAACTAAATTTAACCTGATAGCTGCGGCATATATTTATAATATACACTAATGATGTACAGATGATACAAAAATAATTTTGTCGAAACAAAACATGAATAAGATCGAGGAACGCCTAATGAATATCAAATAGCTTCCAACCATTGATCGTGGAATCGTTGCTCTTAGAGCTTTGTAGGGCGTCTAACTTTGCCCAGGTCAGTAACACGACTTTTCATATAATATGGCAACACTGTTTGCTAAACAGGGTACGATTTATTGAACTGAATAATTTGTGGGTGATAGATACATATAATTACAGATTAGTTTTTTTTTTATATAGGACACGTCAATTAAACTTTACCTCGCCTGATGGTAAGCTGAAGACAAAATCTTAGAAAAGAGGGTTACCAGTATAGACACGTACCATGTTATAACGGTGGCACTCAGCTTGACGGCCTTCACCGCATTGAAGCCAATAACTGCTTTGTAGATAAGCTATTTAGAACAAAAAATTGTGCCTAACTAAAACATCGAACTAGTCTATCCAATTTACTTGATCAAAAATTTTGATAATTCCAGAATACCCATAAAACCAGGGCCCTTATTAGGCTTGACCAACTGTGACAAACTACGCGCGTTCGCATAGCTGACACTAAGTTAGTTTAGTTTCACAACAGTTCTATCTTCTATGCTTATCAATTTCAATTCTCCTTCTACTCACGTTACAACTGTGTTTGAAACTCATTATCAAGTAGAATAATACACCAGAAGTCCATCTACATCTAAAATAACGCAAAGTGCCTGTATAGCCTTATCACCTAAGAGTATACCTTTTCTTATCGTGCGAAAAATCCCCACGGATACCTCCTCCGCCGGAGCAGGTGGGGGAGCGGGGGTATATCGGGCTCGAACCGACTAAAACGCACGCCGTCTGTAGGTTGCCCTTGGTGAGATAATCGTAGACATATCCCTCGCACCCCGGCCGACCCAGGGACATCTCTCGATCTGGCGGAACCGGTCGGGTTAAAAACCAAAATACTGTGGAAATTGTACTTTTTTTTTGTATTCAATACTAGCTTTTGCCCGCGGCTCTGCCCGCGTGGATGTCGGTTATCGCGACCAAACATAGCCTATGTCCTTTCTCAAGATCTAAACTACTCCTACACCAAATTTCATCAAAATCGGTTCAGTGGTTTAGGCGTGAAAGCGTAACAGACAGACAGACAGACAGACAGAGTTACTTTCGCATTTATAATATAAGTAAGGAAGTAAGGATAAGGATGTGAAGCAAGTTCCACCAACCTACAGTATAAACAGTTTTATACACATTGTTTATATGCTAAATCATTCTGGTTCCAGCTACCTCCTCTGAAATGTACAACCGCAACGCTCGCAGCGCAGTTGGAGCCCTAGACGGCCGCGGCCTGGTGGCAGTCATCAAACGCCAGGTGCCTCTTGCCGGCCAACTGGACCACCAGCTGGCCTGGGGACAGGGCTGGGGATGGGTCACGCTGCCCAATGGAGTTTGGAGTGGACGTAAGTATTTCGAAATTGTCTAATAAATATCGATAGTTTAATTAGTGGCTGAAGAATGCACTTTTTCCTTCTGACCATTTTTGGGAGGCAAGATTCTGATGAGGACACTCCCTTCATCCTAGCGTTAATTCCCAGTCGCATCCGAAGCTTTCACCTCGGAGTCTGGGGTCCGCTGTACCAGTCTTAACTGCGAATTTGGCTGTACCTCGATATTTTCCGTGAAACGATTGCCATCTCACCTCCACAACCCAATGGTAACTTTAGGCGATATCGAAGCTTTGCAGCTAGACCGTTGTTTTTGGACTTTTTAGGGCTCCAACTACCCGAAACAACTGCCATAGATGTTCTTATGGCAACCGGGACCGACGGCTTAACGTGCTCTCCGAGGCACGACCAGACTTCATGCACACAAATATTTGCACTGAGCGGGGATTGAACCCGCGTCTCCAGAGCGGCCGCGTTCACTACCGCTACGCCACGGAGGCTGTCTTTGATTTATTTGTCATCGCTTAACCCTCATTCATCCCACATGCCCAAATCAGCACCTGCATAAGTATATTATGATGACGTAATACCAGTGCACCTGGGTAATTAGGTGACAGCATCACTGAAGTATGTGGTGTTTGAGCAGACAGTTCCTTAATACAATGGCCTGTTATGAAATTCCGCATTGCGATTAGAACCTTTTGAAAACTTGTTGTTGTATAAATTAGGTCTTATGTTATAGAATTGGTGAAGAAATTGTAATTTAATTTTGTAAACAATTTCCGTTCATATATCTTCTTCTTCTTATTGCGGTACATTTTCTATTAGGCACCGTTAGCTAATGAACAAATCCTCATGTGAGCAGTCCAGAATGTAAATGTATTTTGGAGCCCCTGTCCTGTCTTACTCTTACTTTCCATTAGTTATCTTGGCTTTTACTGAATCGATAGCTCAGGGGTCCGACCCCTATCACACCGAGAAGAGAGCCTGCGCCAAAGCCTCATACGACAATCATCAGACGTGAGATAGGTTCAAAAAGATCTTGTGTAGCGACATACAACCTACGAGTAGTTATTTCCCCATTACATATTGACACTTAAAACCTAAAAATACTGAATGTTTTGTCTTTACCTCTAAAACTAGGACACCTATATCTACCTCATAACTTCTTCTTCTTTATCCTGGCCGTCCTGGCGTTAATCCCAGTCGCATCCGAAGATTTCACCTCGAAGTCAGGGGTCCACTTTACACATCTAACTGCGGATTTAGCTGGGTTTTGGTATTTTTCGTAAAGCGACTGCGATCAGCTGTGCAATTCACTAACAAGCACAACGATGCGACAACGATGCGAGTCGCAACGATGTGCGCGATAGACACTGTCATTGGTCGATTTCCAATGACGTGATACAATCTGACCAATGACAATTTACGTTGCGCCTCGCATCGTTGTCGCATCGTTGTGCTCGCTTAGTGAATTGCAGTGCTGACCTACACAACACACTAACGATATTGGGCGATATCGAAGCATTGCAGCTAGACCAGTTGTTAGACTTTTTATGACTCCAACTACCCGTAACGACTGCCATAGATGTTTGTATGTTAACCAGGACCGATCGCTTAACGTGCTCCCCGAGACACGACCGCACCAATGCAATATTCATGAATACATATATTTGCACTGAGCGGGGATTAAACCCGCACTGTTCACTACTCATAACTATCTCTTAATAAATAGCTGTTCTCTATTCTCGTTCCAGGACTCACCTGGTCGCAAGATGGAGACGACTTCGCCCTCCACGCGATGCCCATCATGCACCATACCAATGTCTCTCAAGCGTGCTCCATGCTCGACGGAGTCACGGCATACGAAGCCTCAGCGTACGAGCAGGCCCTCGCTGAGTACGACGACTCTGCTGCAACTTCAGATGACTGGGACTTTGGAGTCGATTGCGGCGATTTTATGATGTAAATTGATGCCCTCAGCACTTGATGGAGCTATCAAGATTACATCAAAACTAGCTGTCAATTTACAGGTGGTAAAACTGTGGTGGTGGAAACCAGATTTTGTATGTAAAACTGAGAGCTGTTGATTTTTGATAGCTCTATATGAATGGTTTTAGGGTTTGTACACACTAACATGATTTTTAGTTCGTCACATTTGTGGCTTACAAACTTTATCGATTGTGCTAAAAAATGGCCAAATTCGTTGTTAGTTTGCATAAACCCTAGCACAGAATGTGAGATAGTAATGCAATTAATTTGAATGTATAACGTTTTGTAATGAATTCTGACCACTGAGCGAGGTTTTGGCCAGGATCTTTAAACGAAGTGTCAATTTACAAAAAAAAAGTACCTACTCAAAATAACTTGCATTAGTATCCTACAAAAAATCAGCTATGTTACAATACACATAATTATTTAAAGAAATGTATAACATTTTGAAAGAAATAACACGCCAAAATATTTAATTATAATTTAAAATGTGCTGGTCACAAAAAATATATATACTTAATATGTGCCAATTATGAAAATGCTGATATGATACGTGTTAACGCACTAAGAAAACGAGACACCATTTTGAAACTTGGAACTTCTGAATGTACTTTCTAGATGGAACACTAATTGTGAATGCCCAATAGATTCAAGGAAATCCTTGAAGATCTCCAATTCGTTTGTTGTTCAATTAACTGGGCTGGCTCAAGATTGAAGTAACCACTTGAATTTGAGGTGTATACTCACCCGAATATGAATTACTTTAAAATAAATTTGATCTAGTTTTCTTTACTAAATCGTTTAGTTAAATTGGGCGTTTTCAATTTAAACTATACATTAAAATAGTTGTATGCATGCTATAGCGGTACTGCATGTTGTCATAGAAATGATGTGTGTAGCCAAAAGTTGTATAGGTTCTCTGATGAATTTCGGCCTACAAAATCAGCCTAGGATGTTCAATGTAGACTTAGCACTATCTCCACCTCTGAGACCGATATTGATTTAGACGGAACATGGTTTATTTAGCAAAAGGTTTGATACTGTCTTAACTTTTGATAAACTGTAATGTTTGTTGGTAACATTTTGAGGTAACTTAAACCTTTTTTTAAATTTTGGTAAACGTAAATACATGAAAGTTTTCGAATGTTTTACGTGACACCAACACAAATCAGGGTACAATAAAATTCTGCTTTTATTCACAACAAAACATTTCATATTCGCACTGAATTAGGGCAGTGACCCACTAGAGCGGAGAAAACAATACAAGTACTATTACAACAACTAATAAAAACCACACGTTCCAAATGTGTGTTTGAAACTCTTGCTCGTTTGACAAGTGTTGCTCATTTTTCTCAACCCTCACTTTAAACATGTCGCACAAATGAGAGTTACTTAAGGAACACATTGATTTTAGGATGAGTACAGTTCACTCATCCACTGTATAACACCAATGATGGTAGGAGATATATATATTCACTCATCTGTGGCTCGTTAGGATAAGTTGATGTTAGTATTAGTATATGTGGTCGGTAGAAACATTACCTAACTGAACGAAATGTATATGTTCATAAAGATCTTTTAAAAATGTATTTATGTGTCATTAGTTATGCCTCGAGAGAGACCATCTTCTTTTTAATTTCTAGCTCAGAAAAAGTAAAAGATATTCTGTGAAATAATTTTTAATATAAACCAGAAATTAACTGGCATTTGATTCAACTGAATTGCATATATGCACTTAATGTATATGTCTGTAAGTAATTTTGATTATTAAGGCACATAATATGATATTTTTAAAAGAACTTTATACGTTTTTTGGCATATTGTCGGTATAGTTAGGTGTGTGGTAAATTAGTACAATTATTTATTGAATACCTAGTCGCTAAAATCTTCCGACCTACCCAAAGACTGCCTAACGTTATATTACCTATACCAGTGTTGTGTGGAACCCTAGGCATGTTAACGCGATTATATGTCCCTCGCCCCGCGAATGCTACATTGCAAGATTTTAAAACTGCAAAAATTGTGTACCAAACTACAATCCTATTTGAATGTTACTAAGTTGAATTAATCTCAGTACTATGACTTCTGCAAGCCGAGATCAACATAATGCTGTTGGTTACGAAGAAGTTACGAAACTAATTAGCCAATATTTAATAATATCACATGGAAAAGTTTATGCAAACGAGAACTTATGAGAAAATGACGAAGCATGAAAATTTACAACTGTTTCTCAATTTTATTACTATTGCATATTCTACCATTATCATTACCATTGCAGAAACTAAAACAAACAAACAAAATACTCTACTAAAAAAGTACTCTTGTAATCAACAGCTGTAGGCTCTAACCAATTACGTCACAGTCAATGATCTTATATTGCAATGAGGTATATGTTATCTCAATAATAACCCGATTTTAAAGTGTACCACTTTGTATGACAGAAGATATATTATATTTTATTCTCATTGTCATGGCATCGAGGTAAATGAGAAGTTACAAGTAACTGTTTTGAGTGCCATGCCAGTATACCGTTCCAATTGTTTAATATAAAAATATTGGATACAGAATTGAATATTATTTAACATATGTACTTCTGCTTGTAAATCTCCGAAGAGGCAGGCAGAGGTGCGTTAACATAACACCCCCATTTCGACAACTATGATTTTTGGAGCCATGTAATAGTTAGGGAGCCTATTGCCGTCTAGCAGGCACTTTGTCATGGTCTCTATGTTTACTGGCGGATGAGTGGAGGATGGAGAACCGCCCTATCCCTTAGTCGCCTTTTACGACACCCACAGGAAGAGATCCGGTGGCCCTATTCTAATCTACCGGGAACCAACATGGCATTAAATAATATAATTCAAATATTCAAATATTTAATATGCATGTAAAAATGCAAATTAATGCCAGTTTTTGAAGTTTCGTGACATGGTGATGGTTGGTTAGTACCCTTATACTTAATGGCGGGAAATCAACGCAATTATTATTTCTGGAATGTCTTGCAATGTAGCTATAGATGTCGTAGCAAATTATTGTATTATACAAATGTAATTAGAATTAACTAAACGTCAATAAGAATTATAATAGTCACCGCGATTTATTTGTTATTATATTTGCAACATGTTGTAAAATCTGTTAAAATATTTTATTATTAAATAATGTTTTGACACTAGCACCTTTGGGCATTAGTATTATTTTTACTAACATAATTTTAAAAATAAATTGATCATTTGTCCAGCATAGTCCAAAATGTTTATTAAATGACTTTTCAATAGGTATTAAATTATGGACAGATAATTATAGTTTTTGCTCTATGGATTTTGGTTTTTACACGAAATTACTTACGATAAAAACATATTATTTGATTTGAAATAGCAATATGAAATGCTCTGCAATTCTTAAGGTGCAATTATTATTCTGATGAATTGTTCTAAAATACATTTTATTTATAATATTTTAAATGACATTTCACCAATTTGAAAACATTTATATCAACACAGCACTTAATTTAATCAATTAGATTAATTTAACAAAGGAGAAATTCGGTTTCACGCTGAAGTGGGATATATCCCATCTTCACCACACCATCACCCCGCAGTGTCACGTTTTCTTTCATAGGGAATTGGAATTACAACACCTGCTCTCTGTATTTGTTCTGTAGTGATGGCCAAGTTCGTTTTAGTCGCACAAAGAACTGTTTTAAATCATGCTAAATTGACTTCGATGTGTGTTAAAATAGTATGTACCTACCTATTGGACAGTGACAATCTCGAAACATCTACGGGTTTCTCCTTTGATATTCAAATAAACAAAATATTTGTGTCATTAAATTTAATTATTTGTAAAATTAATTAATATTAGGCAGCAATAAAAGTCACAGATATATCTAAGTATAACTACGAGATATTTTTGTATGAAAAGCTTGCATGTTTATAATTTCAGTATCTATAAAATTACATCAGTGTGTTCTTTACCTTATATAATTAGTTTATTGTATTATTAATTTTGGATGCTTGTTCACTAAAAGAGGTACAACTTTATCTGCACAAGTAGGTAATTGTTTCGTTTTTCAAAGACTCAGAAATGCTATTAATTTTTCCACACTGTACAGTCATCGATCTAGATATTGAAGAACAATAAAGCCTTGGTTTTCCCCTCTTCCTGTTGACTGATTGTTCTGATACCAAATGGTACACCATTAGTTCGGACGATAATATAATTTAAATCAATAAAACAATTTGATTTGCCCATAACACCTTAGTATTAAGATCCTTTTGAAACTTTGCACGATGGTTCTGACGCTATCAGACTAAGCAGAGCTTGTTATATGGATTCTAGAACATACTATAAGAAACTTTTTTAAGTAAATAAATAAATGTTTAGAAGCTCCACGTGCCAAAGACATTGCGTACAATTTTTACTTGTGCAGACATAGGTGATCTTTAGTATGGCTATCATAAAATATCACTGGTATTATCTGTGAAAAATATTTACCTACCGAGTTTATTTAAAATATTCATCACTCATCCTCAAGAAGTTGGAAAAATACTTCGTTATCACTTCAAATTCAAAATAAAACACATTATGGAATAGATATCTTAAAATAATACCTATCGAATTCCATAATAGACTTCTCTAGATGACTGACAATCGCTTGACCGAAGCCTATGGTGATGATGAGGTATACGTAAATACAATATGGATACGACATATAGGCAATAATTGAAACCATATACTTGGTACCCCCTAAGCTTCAAGCAGGAAAAGTTTGAACAAAATTGGTCCAGTATTAAGGGCAGAAACTAGAGTTTTAATTTTATAGAATTTGAACAACTTTGAGCACTCTGTAGAATCGCATGTTGCCGCTTAGCTGTTCAAGTAAGTTACCTACTATACCTATTGTTGTGACCTACTATGCCTATTGTTGTGTGTGTGTGTGAAGGTGTGTGCGTATTTATTAATGACTTATGACACAGTCAATGACTTTAAAGCAATGGATGAAACTATTTAATGACTTATACAAGTGGTTGCATTTTCTACATTTATTTTAATAATTATTTTGTTAGAAAATTTCGGATTTTATAAATCAGGGAATTTAAGTTTAAATTTAATTTGGTTCTATTCCTACGGACCAGGATGCTTCGCGGTTTCAGTATTTGCACATATGTCGTATCCATATCGTATAAAAAAACTACATTCTACATTGTGATATCCAGACCTAAAGAAAGTATAGCTTAACTAAGGATCTAATATCCAGAAAATCGTGATTGTGATTGTTTTTTTACTGTATAGGTAACTGAATAGAGGACAATTTGTATAAATATGTATCTTCAGCCTCATGAACTATATATCCACCCACTTAATGCTCTCCCATCGTTTATTACCTACTTAAGTATTATCTATTAGTTGATGTTATAATACCAGTGATATTACCAGTGATATACCGCCATAAAATTGACAGTAGCAGCGATCTGTTGCTAAAATTGACAATTAAGATTATTTCGAACGATAGTGCGTAGCTAGCTCGACGTCGTGTGTTGTCAGACTTGAATGAATAGTGAAGTTCAATCACAGATTATGAGTGTTTGTATGTAACTTTTATAAAATAAAGTCCGTGAGGTCATTGTGTGTTTCACTTTCTAACCCTTTGTAACTTGCCCACGGCTCCGCGATGTATGGAGGACTCTTCGTGGCCCAAGTTAACCTCATCAGCCCCTCTCGTCTTTTTTTTACACTACTTAGGTCGCAGACAAGTACACGGCCCACCTGATGGTAAGAGGTTACCGTGGCCTATGGGTGAGTGCAACACCAGGGGAGTCACACTCATGCTGCCGACCCTGTAAGAACAGAGAGATTCTGTGCCGTCACCGCAAAAGATTCCATCTCCATATTCATCGCAACAAAACAGTGAAATAAGTCGCTGAGGCGCAACAATAAGTAATACGAAGGGTACGGGGTAGGGTAAAAATATACCTACTACCTATTTCGGGAAAGTACAAGAATGGAAACCTCGACCTATGGGTTGACGACCTACGAAGGGTGGCTGGGACGGACTGGATGCGGAAGGCGGAGGATCGGCAAACGTGGCGCACATTGGGAGAGGCCTATGTCCAGCAGTGGACTGCAATAGGCTAATTGATGAGGATGGTTGATGATGGAAACCTCGATAGTGGGACAAGAAAGGAGTCGTTAGACGTTTTCATTAGTGTAGTCAAAATTATCGCAGCATTATTAAATAAGTAGACTACCAGACACCTCCACTAAATATGGATACTTAAATCCACAAAGAGTCACCATAGGAAGACCTTCGTTGCTGTATCACTATAACTACATCATCACTATCATCACTACATATTATAAAACAAAGTCGCTGTCGCTGTCTGTCCGTCCCTATGTATGCTTAAATCTTCAAAACTACGTAACGGAATTTGAAGCGGTTTTTTTAATAGATAGAGTGATTCAAGAGGAAGGTTTATATGTAAAATACATGCATAATATTGTAAAGAAACACTGATAACGCAGCGGCAGCGGGAACGGGATCAGAAAATATGACGGTACGAAGTTCGCCGGGTCAGCTAGTATTCAATAAAATCTTAGATTGTTATGTGCCCTATGTCTAAGCATAATTTCTGATGGTATTATTTCCTTCTTTCCGTTTTGTTTCAATGAAGCAACCAAAATTACTATTATTCCCTCCAGCTAAGCTAAATGCTAAAGCTTGTGTGGGTGCACGTCGGTAGTGTAATTTCCAGGATTTAGGCCCGGGACCTCTAGATCTTAAGGACTACTCCTTAACCACTAAGTGGTAATTACTATAGGTAGGGTAGGGAATTCAGCAAATATATCAAACTAGAATTGTCTGAGACATTCGGTTATTCTCACAGTTTTTTTTAATATTGCTTACTAGTTTTTGCTGGCGGCTCCGTCCGCGTGTACATCGGTTATCGTGACTAAACATAGCCTGTGTTCCCAAGATTTAGGCGTGAAAGCGCCTAAACCATTGCACTGATTTTGATGAAATTTGGTACAGAGATAGACTAGAGCTTGAGAACATAGGCTATGTTTGGTCATGATAACAGACAATCAGGGTTACTTCACGTATATAATACTAGCTTTTGCCCGCGGCTCCGCCCGCGTGGATGTCGGTTATCGCGACCAAACATAGCCTATGTCCTTTCTCAAGGCGTAATCTACCCCTATACCAAATTTCATCAAAATCGGTTCAGTGTTTTAGGCGTAGACAGATAGACAGAGTTACTTTCGCATTTATAATATTAAGTATGGATTTAGTATACCTAAATTAACTTTTGCTGTATTCTGAGATTTGAATATACTCGCTCCAACCAATGGCTTGAGAAATTCATAAGAAGTTTATTCTTGAAAGCAAGATATAATAAAGATACCTACCTAAACTGCAGCGTGTAAAATAAAAAGGAGGTGTTTATTTCTCCGAAGTGCATCAAGCGAGATGTGTGTAACAAGATCACTATCTGCAGCATCCGGCTCTGTTCACTTGCATGGATTAACGGAATATTATCCGTACTCAAATTAAATGGAACGTTGACTTTTTTCTTTTCCGTGTGTTGATGGAGAAAGATTACAAATATCACCACCTCATTTCACTGAAGGGTGTCGTAAAAGGCGACTAACAGAAAAATACGCAGACGATATCACTGCGACAGAAGGCAAACTCTAAATGAAACCGTGTACCAACCCATCTGGCCAGTGAGTGTGGAAACAGTAGGCCAAAGTCTCCCAACATTGGGAGAGCCTTATGTTCAGCAGTGGACTGTGATAGGCTAATTGATTGATGGATTAACACCACGATCTGACTCTAATATTCTTTTGAATTTTGAAAATGGCGAAGGAGTATTTAGGTACAGTACGAATGATGGTTAGTGGCATACTATGGACAGTGAGGTCGACCTTCGAGGTTAAAAAGGCCACTTTATGCGATTCCGCTAAAAACAAGTAAGTAACTTTATAAATTTTCAGTAGATCTCATAGGTTCCTATAAAATTCGTCAAATGGTCACTCATGAGCAGAATCACAACAATTAATTTACTGAGCAGATTCTAATTTCGTGTTAATAACGCCGCGTGACAAAATATTATTCTAATACGGTTCCAATAAAGTGACATTTTTAGACCTACTGAACAACGAACCGAGTCAAGCATAGAGCCCAACATAGCTAAGAATATGCTCAATGCATGCTAAAGGGTGCTAACAACTCTCCAATCATCATCATGCTCATATCAGCGTTGCTCCCGGCTACATAAGCAAGCCACCTCAGAGCTCAGGCCGCGCTTTCTCGTTCTACTCCTTTTAATTTCGCTTATGCGCCTTTTATAGAGCCTGACGCCGGATTTCCCAATCCCAAGAGGAAAGACTGCGTTAGAACAGCAGATGTACTCACTTGCAAATGAGGTTGGTTTGAGTCCGAGGGTCTTGTAATCCTATATACCCACAAATGAATAGAAACGTTAAACTTTCTTATTATTTTATTCTGCTCGTAAAAATATGACTCTCGTAATAATATAGAGCCATACTTACCTACAAAAAAATTAAACTATTTTTTCAAATTATTGTTTTTTTAGCTGTCTGTCTGATTTATGTAATTTCTGGACACTAGACCGATATTGACGAGACTTTTACGGACAGATAAACAATATTAGGTATGAGGCTATTTAGTTATATTTTGGAAAAGAATCGGAGCTCTGCTCAAAAAAAAAACCCAAATGTACGACGAATTATCGGTCATCCTCACTTACTTATTATTCGAATAATTTTAATCGATGTTTTACTGTTGAACAAGACGTTCCAGCGCCTTTATTGGTCTTAAACGTAAATGTTTTTTTTTTAAGTATACAGTGACTTGTCCTCTACAGTTAGTGCCCCCACCGCCGCGTGGTTCCAAACAGAGTAGAATTTGGGCCACCCCATCTCCTCCCTTGCGGTGTCGTACAAGGTGACTAAGGGATAAGGCTGTTTAACATCGGCCAGATATATACAGCCCAGGCTCAGCCTCAGATACGTGACTCGAGTCAACAACAGTGCCCGGAATACGGCAATAGGCTCACCCCCTATTACGTGGGACCTAATACAATAATTGGTGAAATGTGGGTGTTAATTCACCTCTGCCTAACCCTCTGGGGATTGTATGTATTTTATTCTGTAATTTATTCTGTAAGTCTATAATAATAATCTTTATTTCATAATTGTTGTACAGTATTTTACATGGGTTCTTAATCTATCGTGCGTTGATACATTGTGCATGTGTAGTTATTTTAGGTATGAATTTAATAATAATATTTGTGCATTTAAGTGTCTTACATAGGTCTTTATTTAGGGATATTATCTAACTTGTGCCTGAACTAGGTAATCCTGTATTTCAGGCGTCAAGTGCAATTTATTGATACTTCTCAAATACTATTACAGATACAACTATTTACTAAGAAATATACTAACTAATATAAGAAATATACTATGCTAAAGTGCCCCACTACCACTAAACAAGTTAACCCTAAGTTAACTGTTTATTTCAAAACAGACAATAACTCCTCTGTGTCATCGTAGGACAAACTTTGGAGGACATTCTTTACAACTTGCTTGCAACACACATAATTTAGAGAATATATGTTTGCTATAGCGTTTATTCTTTTGTACAGAAGTGGTCCTAAAAACAAATAAAATTTGCCCGTGTACTCGTGTTTTATCGCAATCCTTTCAGTGCATACAATATCTTTACGCCTTTTGTTAGTAATATTGGTGCTGTAGGGCAGCGCTGCGTGCTGTTTTAGTATTGTACTCAATATAAATAGCTGGCGGACTGTTAGTACTTCGCAGGATTTGTATAGGAGATCGGTGGGAGATAAGAAAGAGCGGAACGTTGCTACCTTGAGGATCGCTCTCTGAGCTCGCTCGACGGGCAGTAGCAATGTCTTACCCACTCCTCCCCAAGATGTTATGCAATATGTTAATATTGACTGACAAAGGGCATAGTAGACTTGCTTAATCAATTTTAGTTCGCTAATATATCTTATTTTTTTAAATATAAATATTAATTTGCGTAGTCGTTTAATTAATGTTTCGCTATGTTCTTTAAACGACAGGGTTTCATCTATTACAATGCCCAGATATTTTATCTTGTCTGTTATAGCTATAACCGGGCACGTACATTTATTACCGCTATCATTGGGTTCTCCACAATGATGCGCGTAAAGCAAGTGGTTGGGCCGGGTTAGAGACGGTCTTTTGCGCATCGAGAAAGTAACGTATTTAGTTTTATCAGCATTTAGTGTTAGTAGGTTATATTGAAGCCATTTGTTTACAATGTTAAATCCTCGCTGCGCACGCCCGTACACATCTGATTCTGTCTCAGCAGAAAAAAGGAGGGCAGTGTCGTCCGCGTATGATATGATCGTGCCGTGTTCTAGATTTATATTACATAGTTCGTTTATATAAACTAAGAACAGTGTGCTTCCTAACACGCTTCCCTGTGGAATGCCAAATGAGGTGTTCTCCATGTCTTCACTGATTACACTCCCGATCTTTACGCATTGGGTACGTTCCTGTAAATAGCTTTTAAGGAGTTCCAGCTGTAGGCCTCTAATTCCCATATTGTCAAGTTTGCTCAACAGTTTGGGAATAGATACCGTATCATACGCTTTGGCAAGGTCCAGAAATATTCCTACTGTACGATTACCCTTATCAAGCTCTTGCGCTATGTAATCCGTCAGATGATGCACAGCATCGGCTGTAGACCTATTTGCTCTAAATCCAAATTGTGTATTTGATAAAATCGAATTAACTTCCAAATATTTTATCAACCTACTGTTTATTATTTTCTCGAGTATTTTTGAGATAGCAGGGAGTATGGAAATCGGTCTGTAATTTGTTACTTGGTCTTTCCCTCCAGACTTATATACTGGGACAACCACCGCTTTCTTAAGGCACTTAGGGAAAACGCCTGTCGCCAAACATTTTTGGAGGATGTTAGTTAATGGCTGTACCAGTATATGCCTGCATTTTTTTAGGATTTTATTGGATATTAGATCCCAGCCAATAGCACACTCATCCTTTAAGTTCGAGATTATCCTCTCAACCTCTTTTTCGTCAGTGTCCAATAGCACAAAAGATGACAGGGTAGTCTTATTCGGGAAGGATGGGTTTGTAGGTAATAGCGTTTTTGCTTGCGTTTGCTGTGCGAGTCGCTTACCTACATTAATAAAGAACTTATTTACTATGTTAGCAGATTCTACGTGTGATGGATGGGTGTTTAATAAACTTGAAAGCGATTCTTTTTGTTTCTTAGTGTATGTTACCTTCTTAATATGTTGCCAGATCTTTTTACTATTCGACCCCGCCTTTTCCAGCTCTTTTTTGTCATGATTAATTTTGACTTTTCTTAACAAATCATTGCAAAAATTCCGGTATCTCTTATAAGATACCTGTAACGTTAAATTATCAGGGTTATGTTTACATTTCAAGTGAAGCTGATCCCTGTGTCTCATACAGCGGATGAGACCTGGTGTAATCCACGGTTTTATGTTGCGGTTTTTGTTATGCAATCGTATTACTCTTGTATTTTTCTGTATTGCATTCTTTACATTATCGATAAAGTAATGCATGCAAAATTGCGCGTCATCAGAATAGTAAACTGGGTTATAATCGATGCCTCGTAAATCGTGTTCAAGCTTATCCATGTTTAATTTGGTGACTAAGCTAGTTTTTTCTCTCTTAGGTAATTTGCAACTTAGGGTTAGTAGGGCAGCGTTATGATCGGTTATAGTGGAATTGATGACAAATACGTGTGCGGGATATTGTGTTTTTAACATGATATGATCAAGGCAAGACCCACTTGCTTGACGCGTGATAAAAGAGTGCGTGGTGAATAAGCCATGAAATGAGCAGAGGTTGAGATAATGCAGGGCATCCTCCTTCACGTCCTGCTGTCCTTGTAGGATGTTTATGTTTATGTCTCCAGTTAATATTATGTTTTTATAGGAAGACAGATCTTGTAAGATGTTATTTAATGAGTTGATAAATTTATACTTATCGCTAAAAGCAGGAGGCCTGTATATTGCTAGTATTACCAAGTCTGTTCCTATTTTTATTAATAATCTATTACACTCATGCATAATTGGTTCTTGTACAGTTGCATTTATTTCATACAGTTGCAATAATTGTATGTATGTACAATTAGTGAGCGCGCGCACACACTTCAGGTTAACGCCCGACAATTAATGATAACGCTTTCACTCATTTCTGCAGGCTGCGGGTTTTAAACATTTCTTTCGTAACTTAATATCTCATATTTTTTTTACAATTCACGCGTCTTTTCCATCGAGGCAGGCAGAGATCACCATGTGTCTATTAACTACCTTATGATCGTGACATAACCCTCTCGCTTCTTGAACTTTGCCGTATTAGGTTCTCGGTGGAGAAGAATAGAATCTATAGGGCCACCCCAACTTTTCTCGTGGGTGTCGTAGAAAGCGACTAAGGTTGTTCTCCATCCGGTAGTACAAAGTGCCCCTGGACGGCAATAGGCTCACCCCCTAATACCAATGTGAGGTCGAAGATATAACTGACGAAATGTGGGTGTTAACTGTTACACACACCTCTGTTTACCCCTTCGGGCATTTACAATTAAATATGTAGTTATGTAATTATTTTCATAAATGCTCGCCGGTTGCTCTTGACCTGGCCCTTCCATAAAATGTCATTATTTTTAACTGATATGATTACTTACAATAACATCATTGTACAAGTTTAAAACATTGCCATTGATGAAACTATTGTAATATAGCAACTACAGCCTATCGGAAGTCAAAACAACTTTTTATTGGAACTATTCTATACCAAAACAATTGATAAAGTTTAGTCGCAAATACGGCCTGTCGACTGGGGGCGCGTAGGTGCAGCCAGTCGATTACTCAGCGAGTAGTCATGCAGGCTGCTCGCCCCGTCCCGCCATCTCTCGCTAATTCGCTTCGGTCCTTCATAACAGCTGAGTCGCGTGGCGACCGCTGACTTGTTTCATCGATAGCATTAAAAAAAAAACGAAATTGAGAACGCGCTTTCAGAACTTAAAAAATAATTTTCTAAATTAAATTGTCTCTGATATTGACATTCCAAATTTAATTCGCGCGCGAAAGTTGCTTTTGAATGACAGGAAATATTAATTTTGTCATTTTTGTGTCAAATTTTGTGAATGGTGTTTAATGTTATACAAAAATCTTGTGTAAAATATATATTTTTATATCAATCTAATACGATAATTGGACGCATTGAACTGTTATTCGAGTTCGTATAAATTTTTGTTGTCTTCCGATTTAATCGTGTTGTGTTAAGTTGAAGTTTGAAAATGGAGAAAACAGGCGGGTCCAGGCTATTACAGATGCAAGTAAGTGAATTTTTATTATAGTACTAAAGTAACTGGCTTGTCCGATGTCTAGAAGGTATTACCTATATGATTGGTTAATCGATTTTTTATTGTTTGACAGCAATACCAACAAACAACAAAAAACACATATAAATATCATTAAATATTCATTGATTTACATAGGTGTTTTTTAACTCTACCGAATGGAATTGATAATTTACTTATTGGAGGTATTTTATTTCTATTTAAGCACGACATATAAAAAGGTAGGTAGGTATATAGGTTACTTTATGGACATCACATTTTAATTAAAAAATCAGCAAACTTTTACCTTATTTATTAGCCTTTAATACCTACCTAACTAAATTCAGTAAGATCTAGGTAGGTATTTGTATATAGGTTGTAAAAAACTATTAAAAAAAATGAGAAAAACCAGAACTTTAGCATCATACCTAGGTCATCATCATCGTACATTTTTATGGTTAGTAGCCACTATCCCACCTGTTGGTCAGTGACGATGTGGTCGACGCTAGAGCACGCTTGCCTAGAAATAACCTATTCACTCTAGTCTCGAAGACACCCAAGTTATAGCTCCGGAAACACAGATTCGGGCATGGAATTCCACTCCTTGGCAGTACGCATGATGAACGTACCACCGAATCGTTTAGTACCTATGTATGAGTAGAATGTCCACGGTGTATCGGTGGCGGGTCAGCTATTCCGGAAGTCTGACTTCTCAATGCTAAGAAGAAAGCATGCTCCAGACCCTCGTTCATTGTTTAGCTGGTGCATCCGACTTGAAAGTGGGATTGGCTTCGACCTCAAGGATGTTGGAAGGGGTACACCCACTCATTTTAGCATCATAGATACGAACATATTTTAAGGACGATACGATACGAACGATACGACGATAAGAACATATATTGTATGTTGATTTATATCGATCTTTACCTATGGGAAAGTTTTATCATACTCACCTGCAAATCCCCAAAGGGACAGGCAGAGACGTATTGACACCCACATTTCGCCAACTATGAGTGTCGGCCCCATGGAATAGGGCCTATTGCCGTCAAGTGGGTAATTTGTCATGGGCTATATGTTTACTGTTGGATGGAGAACAGCCCTATCCCTTAGTCGCCTCCTACGACACCCATGGGAAGAGATAGGGTGGCTCCATTCTACTACAGCGGAAACCAACATGGCTAAAAAGTTAGTTTAAATCTATATACCTACCTATATAAAAATCAATGCCACTTTTCGTTGTTAGAATTCATCTATGGTTGTTAGTTTATAGGTAACTCAAGAACGGCTAAACCGATTTGGCTAATTTTAGCCTTGAAATATTCGTGGATGTCCAGGGAAGGTTTAAAGATGAGAAAATAGGTGCGGCGGGAACGGGATCAAAAATTCACGCGGATTGAAAAAAATATGGCGATACGAAGTTCGCCGGGACAGCTAGTAATCCCTACTGTCTGTATGTCGGTCTGTCTGTCTGTCTGTCTCACTTTTACGACTAAACCGCTGAACCGATTTTGATGAAATTTGGTATAGAGGTAGGTTAGACCTTGAGAAAGGACATAGGCTATGTTTGGTCGCGATAACCGACATCCACGCGGGCGGAGCCGCGGGCAAAAGCTAGTCTTAAATAATATTGAAATAAAACTACTTTTAAATGGATTCCATTGCGATATATTTGGTATTATTTACATTTAGCCTGGCTATTTAAATATGAATAATACTATTAATATACTTATTTCAATGAGTGAGATTCGCGTAAACTTAAGACAGTATTAAATAATGTTATTGTTTCAAAATGTAATTAAATCCGTTACTTAGGTACATTAGTGTTAATCATTAAGTGGATAACACTTGGCCTCTAATTCCCTCCTCGCAAAAAGTTCGTTAGATTTTCAAATATGGCACTTATAAATAAAACAAACGGACCAATCGCGATCCTTGAGCGTGAATCAATAACCGATTTTTTTTTAAACCGGTACCACAGTTTAAGAACCAGACAGTAGGTCGACTTAGACTTTTTTTAGAATTTACGTAATAAACGTAGTATTTTACGTTATAAATGTATTGATTTGTTATCAATGCTTTAATTTTTTGTTAATTACAGTTAAGTAGTAAATAAGTATTATTATTACCTTTACCTCGCTCAGAGGATTGGCATCGCCATTCAGCGAGGTAATGCCGCCAGCCTCCTGGGCACGGTCCCAGTAGAGATCGATGGGGAGGAATTTTTCGATGCCTAACGGTACGGTCACTTTTTTGTATATATAGCATAGTTTTGTATAGTTATGTATATTTTGTAAGTAATTGTATATATATCTTTTTTCTCCATATTTTTATAATATCCATGTAAAAAATTGTTCTTTTATGATTAAATAACGATTATTACATTAAATATACAGTATTATTATGTACCTAAATACGAATTTATTACTTTACTCTTTTTTCTTATATGATCACTATATAAAAATGTAATTTATTGATTTGGTCCATAAAAAAGAATTTATATTGTGGATTCTAGCAAGAAAAACACAGATATGCCCCTCGATTATACATTTATTTATCATCTCATAATACATGAAACTACTGAAAAAATTATCAATAGACCAGTGGATATTAACGTCTCTTAAACTGCTTATAAACTTAAGTTTATATTGAACTGTGACGAATTACATATTAATAGTATAGATGAGTCGGCAAATAATTTTAATTAATTTCTATGCCATAACTTAAAAGTTATTGGATAGAAATTAATTAAAATTATTTGCCGACTCTATTTATTAACTAATCACTGCAGATTAGTTAATAAAATAACTTTTGTGATGGCTATGATGTCTTTTAATTGAAACCTGACCACTTTAATAGTCGTACACTTCGTGTAAACCTAACTATGTACACTACTATATGTATGTACACTAACCAATGAACAAATAGAATTACATTCTGTACGTATACGAGAAGCCTTGTGTAGATATTTTTAAGCACAATGTTTAGTAGTTAGTTACTTTTGCCAAAACACCTCATGCTAGGAAGATTACCCTGCCATGTTAGAAAATTATATTCTTCCATTAAAAAATACTTTGAACTAGTACAAGAAACATTGCCATAGAGGGGCCTCTAAATCATTGTTGTATTAGAAGCGTAGTTCATAAACACCTGCTTTTTGGGGCCCCTGTACAAAATATTTGCGAACATGCTAATGCTTAGTGGGACAATATTTGTTTGTCCAAGTTTACGTCATCATGGAAGTAAATAGTTTGATTAGTTGTAGAAATGTGGATATTGATCACGCAATCGCAACCCATAGGCACCTGCCCTCCTAGACAAGTGGAAATTCGTTGCTCGGCGTATGATGGAATAGAATGACAAATGTATAGGATTTGACGTTTTTGACATTCGTTGACGCCTGTCATATACGTCAAATCCCATACATTTGGCATTCTATTCCATCATACGCCGAGCAACGAATTGCCACTTGTCTAGAGGGGCTGTTCCAAGGATAAATGATAGCCTTTAAGTTATTTCAAACTGTAATCTATCCCTGAACCAAAGGAGACGGGGACTTCTGGGCCAAAATTGTAATGAGTTGATATATGACTTAAAAAAAGCGGTATTTTTTTCTATTTCAAAATATTAAAAAACCAGCTCAATTGAAAATCTTGAAGACGAGAAATCTTAAAACTAAATTTATTTCACTAGCAAAATAAAATATCGATTACTAAAAATTATTTAAACAATATTGCGTATTATAACACTTGCATCACAATTTGATATTAAATCAATCAGAGTGAACAAAACTTAATCATAATAATAATAATAACCATTTAAAATACCAAATAATAGTGTAATAAAAATAAATTCTGAATCGATTTCCGTTAATCGATTAATTATTTCTTGTGTTTATCAACTGTATTTTTAAGCTGTGACAGCTGACAGCTCCATTTTCTGTCAATCAGGCCCACGAATGTATGGAAGAGTATCCATCTCCTTTCAGCCAGATCCATTCAGTTGTTTGAACGTGATTATTTAATATTGCAGTTCACTACTGAATCTATGCCTCTACCTATGTCCACCATAGCTCCCAGCCCTCTGTCCTGCGGATAGTCTATCCCGGCTTTTCAGGGCTCTTTGTCTACCCTAAATTAATACTAAGGGAATGAGGAGTGACTGTACGACTAGGTATGTATTGACAGACTCTTTATTTATTTGTATTGTTGGCAAAATAATAGAGTTCACGTGAAAAGAATTGTTTAAAAACTATTTTATAACACGATACCTACAGTTTGTATAGGAAAGTTAAAGTTTCTATAGGAATAGGTTGACCTTGTTAAACTAAGCCTATTAGATAATAAAGTAGTAGTGATAGGCTTTTTACTAATCATGTCACGTGTGACCTTGGCGTACAAAACGTTCCTAAACCAATGACGTCATTACGTACGCAGTTAGGGTAAAAATGGGTTGATTTGTACAAACAGTGTGGATTCGTACAGGTTTCTAGCCCACCAAGATCTTTGGGACCAAGCCAGTATTATCTACCAACCGGTACATTTGCTACTTGATAGACGAGGCTCTGGTGTAGCCAGTCCTCTCGGGTCGGACGGTAGTAACTTCCGTATAAGCCGAGATAAACCAAGTTAAAAGTACGACCTGGACTATGAGGTGAAAGCCCTGGATGAAAGCGGTCATAACGTTAATATGAGCTCTTTATGGATTCGTGTAGATCTAAATTCAGTTACGAGAAGTAGTAGTAAATCATGAGAACCCAATTTTTTGAACTGGCACGCAATTATTTTCACGGTAAACGAAATCCGACAGCGTTGTTATAAAACTGTATACTGATGCCAGTTAAAATTTTCTGTTGACAACACTCAAAATGTTACTAGCTCAAATATCAATCACAGAAACAAAATAATTATATCCCTACTGCTATCATATTCTGTGGCGCGCGGCTGTTAGAGTTCGGCGAACGTTACCCGGGATGCGAACCTTGACCTCGCCGAACGCGATTATTATTACACTCAGTCAATGGAACAGTATTATGAATGTGGTTAGACCCCACTTGGCGTTACGTAGGTACTTATATAGTGACGTCATCATGTCTGTGAGAAATAGTATTTATTTGTTTTGTAGATGTAAGTACCTAATAAATTATGTTTTGTTGTACATCTGCACAGAACTCTTGTACAGCTGTGTTAAGTAGTGTAAGTTTTTGCAAACCCGATTTCCTTTCTCAATACAAAACATTTTTCATTAGGTACTTACTAGAATAAACTCAATATTTTTTTACAGTACCAGTAAGTAAAATTACTAGTAGAAAATACTAGCTTGTTAAAAGTGGATTGACACCGATACTAGGCTCCTACGTGGTAATTTTTTGGTATAAAAAAGAATAGGCTAGTCAATGTATCTATGGGATTGAGATACGTTTACAACTATCATAAACGACATAAAGGTCAAAATACGTGTCATTCCCATACATTATTCTATTCACACGATTTGAACCCGGGACCTACCGATCGTAAGACCAACTCCTTAACTACCAAGCTATTGTTACTTAATTTCAATAAATTCAAACGAGTATAGCCGTCGTCTGTCTTCAAAATGGGCAAAGGTCGCGACTGATATGTGTCGCGTTATCAGATGTTCTACTTTGAATGAATCGACTATGTTGGTTTTATCTTCTCCATAATTTACCATCTACTAATACTGAAGTACTTAAAATAGAATCAATTTTAGTTTTGTATAAAATAATGATGTTGGTAGTACAGCCGTATCACAGGCTGGAAAGCCGACCCCATTTGACTTGTTAAAAGGCTCAGAGAATAATGGTTATAATGAGGTATGGATGAGGTAGGATATTGGACCTAAAATGTACTAAAAATGTGCCCTATACGCGCAGTACACATTTCTTGGATGTCTTTTGTGGATAGGACGGGGTGCTACTGTGGTGGCCGAACTCAAATTCACCAAGTTAGTTTAGTAATCCGCGGGCGCCAGAACCTCGTTTGTCTTGCGATTGAGCACTATTTCGTAATCCGAAGGGCATCGACGTCCACTGGAACAGCCCCATTGAGCTAATTATTGCGGTCTTTTCTGGTCAAACTCTCACAACCAAAGACCCTAACTATGGTGAGAATGCTCAGCAGCCTGACATGAGCTCAGAAGTCTTCTACGATGAAAATAAGGTCTCTGCGTACGTAACGGGTTTTTTAACGGACGGGACGGGGACGTGAAGTTTTGGAAATATCGTTTCATACAAAATGTATGCGGCAATGCATATGTCACGGGGCCACGGACGGGACGGGACGGGATGGGCCGCATACATTTTGCTTCACGTCCCGTCCCGTCCGTGAAAAAACCCGTTACGTATGCAGAGACCTTTAGGTCCAAGATACGTGTCCGGAGTTATAAATCTCTCTAATTTAATAGGTATATTATCGATATATCAATGTATTTATAAATCTTTCCAATGACCAGACTTTCATTTGGCCTAGCATTCAATCAATCAAACTTTCAAATACGTTGTTAATATGTTTTTAAATTTAATTAGGATTACCGCCACTGATTTCATATCGATGACTGAATACAGACTACAGACATTGACTACAGACAGATTATAAAGTAGAGTTTTTACATTTACGAACACAAAAAACTGCTTTATATCTAAGTTATACATACATATATCTCTCCGCCATCAATATTAATACCAGCATCCTTCGTCATGCTGAATGGTAGATTAACATAACAAAAAATAGGACTGAACCACCGTCTAGTGCAGATAAACCAAAGCTACAAGTAGTATACCGTAAGTCATCCGCGCAGCATGATCTAACCTGTTGTACTGCATTCCCAATGCAATATTTCTCACGTTTCCTATCTAGGCTGTTTGTTACAAGCCCCCCTAGACAAGTGGCAATGCATTGGTTGGTGTAACGTGGAATCTTAGAGTATATAAGAGGTGGCATACCTACGAAAAAAAACTGTATACCTAAACTTGGATTGGAACATTAAATGGCGTCTATAATAGAGAAGCCCAGTAAACTGTCGATAACTACTTATCGATATAAAAGAAGCACAGACTAAAAATGTAAGCAAGGGTTTAAACTATTATCTATCTATCTATACTCTATAAGGTAACTGTACCAATGCTCGACACTTTAAGGAAAAATAAAATTTCAATCTAAAAAATTTAACAAATTAATTACAGCATGGTCATTACATTCTTTTTTAACTGTTACAGCAACAATTAGACATTAACTTTTGCCCATAAAATCTTTAAAATCTATCATACTTTTACTTTAAATTAAATTATTATGCACTTGGTCGAAAACACCAATGCTAGACATCATTGTCCCAATGGTCCAAGTATGTCAATAACTTCAATATTTATAACGTTTATACTAAAATTAGTAATAATCATAACTTATAAACAAAAAAATCACACCTATAAAAATCAGTACCCTTGGCAAAAATCTTAAGAAATAACACGACCGTGTTCACGGAGTCACATTATTTGCTGTCAACAGTCTTTCTAAATTTACTTCGGATGGTGTTGCGAATATTTGAACATATCTTATAGATACCATTAGGCATCTTTTAAGTCAATAGTCTTATAAAACAAATGGATAATTTTCTCAAAATACTGGGTTTTGTTCGAAAGTGTCTAGCATTGGTACAGTGTCGAGCATTGGTACAGTTACCTTACTATTATATAATTGTAAATGGAAAATGTTTGTCCGCGATGGACGTAAAAACTACTAAAATGGATTTTGATGCAGTTTTTTTTGTTAGAAAGGTCTTGTTTGGATTTAAAATCTTACGTCTGTTTTACTGCAATCGGTTGAGTAGAACCGAAGATAAGAGATCCACGCGGGCGAAAGGCTAGTATTTAGCATATATTTGCTAAATATAATAGTTTGAACCATTGTAAACCTATGAGAATGCCGTAAGGCGAAACCGGTTAGGCAACAAAAAATTAAACAATTGTGGAAGAGTACAAGTGCTTTTATTCAATATGTCCTTTATATTACAAAGAAGAACGGGCAGTTCGTTACATAATATTGTAAAACTTTTTACTTAAATCACAATTTTATTATTTCGTTAAAATGATAATTATTGTATGTTTAAATACATATTTTTCAGTGCATGGTTATTAATACTGTCTAAAAATAATTATTACTGTTATAATAATAAATAAATAAATAAATATTGTAGGACATTCTACACAACGCTATCTAGACCCAAAGTAAGCATAGCTTAACTAGCTTGTGTTATGGGTTCTAGAATGCGGATAAACATACTTAGATACATTTTTTTTTTGTAAATACATACATATTATACATGGAAACACCCAGACCAATGCAAATATTCATATTTCATGCACACAAATATTTGCACTGAGCGGGGATCGAACCCGCGCCTCCTGCGTAGCGGCCGCGTTCACTACCGCTACGCCACAGAGGCAGTCAAATAATAAATGTAACATTCAGTAATATATTAAATGGCAAATGTAAAGCTTATTTTTACAACAAATTTTTAACACACTCATAATGTAGCTTCATCATTTAATATCATACTGAAATGTACACAATAAAAAATTAAAAAAATTAATTTAATGAAGGATAATTATGATCTTTATGCACAGAGTATCAAAATAAATTTAAAAATAGTACATTATGGTATGATATGCGTATCATAATCGAGGAACCTATAAAAACCTTTGATAACGTTTCAATATTCAAGTCGCCGACACCATCACGAAATAGAATCCATGATACTTAGCACATGCATTATATTTCATTCAGAACACATAATTCCATCACATACGTTGTAGGTATTTTTTAAATTCAAATTCTTTATTTTTCAAAATAGTGCAACACTGTTACAGCTTTTTGACGTCAAATTCTGCTTAAAACTAAGTTTACCACCGCTTCCTAGGCGCTAGTGGAGAAGAAATGGTGCAACAAACTCCACTGCGGCATTTTTAAGACGTCAGTTTACAAAAGGTGGTTTCTTAAGACTAAATATGAACGTATGTACATTTGTCTCGCGTCAAATATATAAAGGAGCGATGTGCCAGACTCTATCGAAACCTTTGGCAATGTCAAGACTAATTGCCAGTAACTCGCCTTACTTGTCCATAGCCTCACTCTAAAGATGGGTAACGTACGCCAGAAGATCACCAGTTGACTGTTTCGGCCTGAAACCATATTGCGGGTCGTTAATTAAAGAGTAGTACTCTAGGTGACGCATGAGCTATGTGTTAACGATTATGTGCTTGAATACCTTGCACAGCACTGAGGTAGATAGATTGTTAATTTCATTAGGGTGCTTGTTGATGCTTGCTGCATGCTGCATGCCTGATGCTTGCTGCATGATAAATGCCTGATGCTTGCTGCATGCTGCATACCTGATGCATGCTAAATGCCTGATGCTTGCTGCATGCTGCATGCCTGATGCTTGCTGCATGCCTACTACATGCAGGGTTTATGCTTACTTGTTTGCATACATGGATTATGTTAGCTTTTTTATATAGGATTTGTATGCCAATTTGTTTGAAGATTATGCATGTAAAATGTATGCCAAGTGACGATTCTGCGTGTAAATTTTCTGCGACATGACGGTTCTACTTTTTGATTATTATGCTTTAAAAGTTGTGCCAAAAGATGATTCTGGCTTACAAAATTATGCGTTATGAAAGTATGACGAATGACTGTATACCAAACCTTTTTCTGCGAAATGAAGTTTATGCTATGCGTTGTTATGCGAAACAAAATTATGACATAAAAATTTCGGTGAAACGGGGGGGAACCGTTTTATAATACTAATAGAATTATAGACTACTGATATTTACCATACTATGAGCATCAGCTTGAGACAGTGCCATACAAGGACCTGCATTTCTCTCACTTAGTACTTTTTGGGTATTTATAATACCGGCACATCTCTGCAAAAAAGAACATTGTACATGTGACTTAAAGTATTGTGATCGATGGATGTTACTTTCTTATACACTAACATGATATTTGAGTGCAATAAAGAGTTATCTATCTTGATATTTATCATATAACATATGCATCACGTTGATCCATTGTTAATTGTATCAGATTACAATAATATTGCTTGTCCTGTGTAAACGACAACATCTTTGTAATTGTATAATATACTTTTACAACACACCTGCTCATAAAATTGATATTATTTCACCGCAATTAGGCACGTACTGACACCTATTATCAAACTGTGACTTTTCATTGCTATTATTCGCAAGTGAGTTACAGATTATTTTTTAAATTTTATGGGTTAAGTTTCTGTTCTTCAAAAAGTTTCGATACAAAAAAGAACGTTTTCGTATTTAAATAAATAATTTCAACTTGTAATAAGACTTGTACAATAAACAAAATTTTCACTCAAATTCAACTTTTTTTGTCTCTAAGTACAGAAAAAAAAACAGAGTAAAAAAATTTAAATTCAAACCTCACTCTTTTAAATATGACCGATCGCCATTGTTAGATGCGCGCGCATAGGAAAACTAATTAATTTGTAGTATTGTTTATTTAGTATGTATGTATACTGCAAAACTTCGATATCGCCTAATGTTAACATTGGGTTGTGGAGGTCAGATGACAATCGCTTCACGGAAAATATCGAGGTCTAGTCAAATCCGTGGTTAAGACTGGTAAAAGCGGACCCCAGACTCCGAGCTGAAAGCTTCGGATGCAACTGGGAAATAACGCTAAGAGGAAGATTGTTTATTTAGTATGTGTAGTATTATTTTATTCGCAAGTGTGTTGTAAAACGTCGTATGCCACGCGTGAGACCAACTTTACTCACTTATACCATAATGTACTATTATATGACTTACGGTTAATCGTCGTGAAGGTAGGACATTATCATGCAGCTTCACATAATTCAAAGTGCGATTGAAACATAAATCTTCAAAATGCCGAGAACAAACATAGATCGTTTTGTGTGTCTTTAAATTTTCCACCCCTATACTTTCTAACCAAGCATTTCTTTGTTTAACAGCCACCGGCAATCTAAAAATATTAATACATTTTGTACCACCGAGTTATACAGGTAATAAAATAAATTACCCGACTGCTGCTGGAAAGATGGGTAGATTTAGTGTAGATATAACTATAATAACTGTATGAGCGAATGCCTACAAACTGCTGTAGCAGTTTGGTGAAGAAAATTTTGTGAATATTATTTATCTATTAATAAATAAATTAATACATACAAAAAAAAGTACATACATATAATATACGCGTGTAGAAAATTTGCCTCGTGGGCCAGTCGAATAACAATACGGAGTGGATATTAATTTATGAATATATATATTACAAAAAAAATATCGATAATCAAAATCGTATTACCGCAACACTAGCGTTTTCCATACAAAGATGTTTTATTGAATTTTAGAAAAATACGACCTAATTATTGATTTAAATTGTGAGTTTTACAAGCTCGTTTGCTTTACAGACAGACAAAACGAACTATTGATGTCGTAGGTCAACAAATAACAATGATATCTCGAGGAGAAGAATACGTACCTATGTAATGTTATTTCTGGCTCATTCCTTGCATAATTTGATCCACATCCAACAATTGAGCAGGTAAGCATCTTCGTCACACGTATTTCTTCACACTTTACACGATTAATACACCAAAATCACTGGATTACGCGTTTATTTGCTAGGTAATCGTAGTAAACAAAGGTAAACAAGCCTCGAATGACGTAACTATGTACTTGTTGCTTGGAACAAAAGATGGCGATTTGGCGTCAAACTTCAGTCGATTTTATGAATGAATTCGTAGTTGTTGCTACTCTTTAATACTCTAAGCGTGGAATATAATGACGAATGTATGAGATTTGACGTTTCTGATATTCGTTGACGACTGCCATAAATATGTATAGACTACTAGCTGTCCCGGCGAACTTCGTACCGCCATATTTTGCCCGTTCCCGCTGCACCTATTTTCTCATGCTTTAAACCTTCCCTGGACACCCACGAATCTTTCAAGACTAAAATTAGCCAAATCGGTTCAGCCGTTCTTGAGTTATAAACTAACAACGAAAAGTGGCATTGATTTTTATATATTAGAAGAAGATAGATAGGGTGGTGGCACCAATTATCGGCCATGTCAACATTTTTTGACCTTTGATTGATTGTAATTTTATGGTTTATAGCATTTGCTTTCTTGCAATGCCTTTTTTGGGTAGAGGGATACTGAAACTCCATTACTACATTCGCAAAATTACCAATTCTTTGTTATTTTTGAAAATATAGATGTTTTTTTCCGAGTATGTCGATTTCCCTTAATATCGGCCTCTAACACCCTAATTTCTGCCGCCTGTGACCCTAATATCGTCATACCTTTTCCATAGTGAATTTAGGTCAATAAAACTAAGTAAAGTAAAAAATTATTACGTGTTATATTCCAATTCAGGTTCAA
Source organism: Eilema depressum (assembly GCA_914767945.1). Taxonomy (NCBI): domain Eukaryota; kingdom Metazoa; phylum Arthropoda; class Insecta; order Lepidoptera; family Erebidae; genus Eilema; species Eilema depressum. The sequence continues at coordinate 15,514,501 of OU612031.1, forward strand.
ATAATTTTTTTAACGCTTATCTATCATTAATTTGTCTTTTCTTTATATCTCAGCCTTAAAAATTACAGTAATTGCTGTTATTATAAACTAATGATCACAATGATTAAAAAATAATTAAGATAAATAAAGATTTCCAAAATATATTATTATAAAGAAAATATATTATTAGATAAAGTCAAAAGAAAACTTGACTTTCTTTGAAGGCTTTTCAATTTAAATGCAGTGACGGCAAGTAAAATCTTCTATAGCCACATCAATATAATTTTGCCCACGATCAACTGTATACTTTAAGGCCGTTTGGAGCATATGTCACATTCAATATTTTTTGGCTTCATCTTCTTCGACATCATTAATTACTTCTACTTCAAAGCCACCACAAAAAAAAAATCTCCTTTTCTTTTTGAGAAGGTAAATCATGAGGTCAGTTACGCTGTCCTTTAATATTCTCTTCTTCTATTCTAATACTCTTCTTCTTTTATCTACTAGTTTTGTTTTATTTGACTGGTTTATGTTTTATATTCTATTTTCCAGATTTTTCTTTCTCTCTGTATCTATTCTTCCAGGAAGTCTATCTTGTTTAAGTGGTGCTGGGAATTTCGTATTGTCGAAATGCTATTCTTCTTCTACTTCATCCTATCATTAATTCCCAGTCGCAACCGAAGTTTACACCTCGGATTCTGGAGTCCGCATTGCCAGTCTTAACTGCGGATTTGGCTAGACCTCGATATTTTCCGCGAAGCGACTTCCATCTATACTCCACAACCCCAATGGTGTTACCATTGGGGTTGTTAGACAATATCGAAGCATTGCATTACTGCCTGCTTCTTTGAACGGCATTTACTCCATCTTTTATTCTACTACGGTCATAGAAACTATAGGGGTCATAGAACCTATAGGGGTCATAGAACCTATAGGGGTCAAAGAACCTGTAAGGGTCATAGAACCTATAGGGGTCATAGAACCTATAGGGGTCATAGAAACTATAGGGGTCATAGAACCTATAGGGGTCATAGAACCTATGGTCATATAACCATAGGTTTGAAACGTTTCTCTTTTTGTTGGGACGACATGATTATATTATTGATTAAATTAAAATACATAAAGTATTTGTTCATTTTGCACCACGTTCCTGTTTATTGTAAAGTTCGAAGGTTGTAGGAAAGTAACTACCCTAAACAAAATAAGGTGGCCGTTATTACGCATCGACTTTCTAGATATCGGCCGTAGCTGGCAAAAAAGTTTTTAGGCGGCCGATGTTAGGATCTGGTGCTCAAACAGAGCTGCTATTTCATTTTTAACCTTATTAATGTTACTGGTAACATATAAAATAGCTAAACATACAGTTTAGTGTTTTCATGCATTTCCCCAATATCGACCAGGTGGCCGATATTGAGATTTATCCAAAATTAAGATCCCTAATCTCGACCCCGCGATTATTTCATAAAAAGTACAAATAAATTTAAAATCACACTACCTAAACGGTACTTCGACTGTTTTTCTTTAATAAAAAATAATATAAAATACCATAGGTATATTTAATTCCTTTCAAATACTTTCCCACTCAGTGCGTCGACTCCGGGATTTGACTCGGTATTGCCACAAAATCACACCCGTCGATACCTGCGCGTGCTCTATTGCCACCTGAACGTTCAAATGTGGAGGTACCCGCACCAAAATATGGGATGTTATTCGTACGGATATAGAGTCGCTTTTTGCATAAAAACTATCATAATTTTAGGGTTATTTTCATAGTTATGTTTCATTTTCTCGAAAAGGCCGATATTAGGACGTGGCCGATACTAGGAGACTTCACCCTACGTCAAATCCGAAAGGCCCACGAATCGCCACTTGTCGGGGGATGGAGGTTTGTATTGAAACGTTAATAACTACAGGAGCGTTTGGAAAGGATTGGGAATTGCGATCGAGAGGTTACCGGTTCGAAATTCAGTCATTACATTGACTATAGACGGGCAGTCACTACTTCTTACATTAAACTTTATGTTGTAAACTGATTTCATCGTAATCTAATTATTTATGCTTTGTTAGATTTCAGCCGCGATGGTCACGGGGGACTAAGCGATGTTTCGGTTGCTTTTTAGAAGCGATATAAATTATAAAATACACACATATTCACGCTTATAAACGGTATCGGCAGAGTGTTATTAACATCCACATTTCGATAGCTATGAAAATTTGGTCCCACGGAGGCGAGCCTATTAGGGTGGTGGCACCAATTATCGGCCATGTCAACATTTTTTGACCTTTGATTGATTGTAATTTTTTGGTTTATAGCATTTGCTTTCTTGTAATGCCTTTTTTGGATAGAGGGATACTGAAACTCCATTACTACATTCGCAAAATTACCAATTCTTTGTTATTTTTTAAAATACAGAGGTTTTTTTCCGAGTATGTCGATTTCCCTTAATATCGGCCTCTAACACCCTAATTTCTGCCGCCTGTGACCCTAATATCGTCATACCTTTTCCAACGTGAATTTAGGTCAATAAAACTAAGTAAAGTAAAAAATTATAACGTTTTATATTCCAATTCAGGTTGAAATTTTTTTTTAACGCTTATCTATCATTAATTTGTCTTTTCTTTATATCTCAGCCTTAAAAATTACAGTAATAGCTGTTATTATAAACTAATGATCACAATGATTAAAAAAAATTAAGAGAAATAAAGATTTCCAAAATATATTATTATAAAGGAAAAATATTATTAAATAAAGTCAACAGAAAACTTGAATTTCTTTAAAGGCTTTTCAATTTAAATGCACTAAACAGTGACGGCAAGTAAAATCTTCTTTAGCCACATCAATATAATTTCGCCCACGATGAACTGTACACTTTAAGTGGAACCATTTGGGGCATTATGTCACAGTTAATATTTTTGGCTTCATCTTCTTCGAAATCACTAATTCTATTTCACAGGCACCACAAAGAATTTTCTACTTTTCTTCTTGAGAAGGTAAATCATGAGGTCAGTTACGCTGTCCTTTAATATTCTCTTCTTCTATTCATACTGTTCTTCTAACTACTAGTTTTATTTTATTTGACTGGTTTATGTTTTATATTCCATTTTCCAGATTTTTCTTTCTTGACCAACAGGAATAACCCTCTGTATCTATTCTTCCAGGAAGTCTGTCTTGTAAAGTGATCCTGGGAATTTCGTGTTGTCGAAATGCTACTCTTCTTCTACTTCATCCTATTATTAATTCCTAGTCGCAACCGAAGCTTGCACCGAGGCTAGACCTCGATATTTTCCGCGAAACGACTTCCATCTGTCCTCTACAACCCCAATGGTAACATCGAAGCATTGCATTACTGCCTGCTTCTTTGAACGGCATTTACTCCATCCCTTATTCTACTACGGTCATAGAAACATTAGAAACTATAGGGGTCATAGAACCTATAGGGGTCAAAGAACCTAAAGGGGTCATAGAACCTATAGGGGTCATAGAACTTATAGGGGTCATAGAACCTATGGGGGTCATAGAACCTATAGGGGTCATAGAACCTATATGGGTCATAGAATCTATACGGTTTATGGAACCTATGGTCATATAACCATAGGTTTGAAACCTTTCTCTTTTTGTTGAGACGACATGATTATGGCATACTTGTTGACTAAAATTAAGATACCTAAGTATTTGTTCATTTTGCACCACGTCCCTGTTTAATATAAAGTTTAAAGGTTGTAGGACAGTAAGTACCCTGTACAAAATAAGGTGGCCGTTATTACGCATCGATTCTCTAGATATCGGCCGTAGCTGGCAAAAAAAGTTTTTAGGCGGCCGATGTTAGGATCTAGTCATCAAACAGAGCTGTTATTTCATTTTTAACCTTATTAATGTTACTGCTAATATACAAAATAGCTAAACATATAGTTTAGTGTTTTCATGCATTTCCCTAAAATCGACCAGGTGGCCGATATTGAGATTTATCCAAAATAAAGATCCCTAACCTCGACCCCACGATTATTTCATAAAAAGTACAAATAAAATTAAAAACACACTACCTAAACGGTACTTCGACTGTTTTTCTTTAATAAAAAATAATATAAAATACCATAGGTATATTTAATTCCTTTCAAATACTATCCCACTCAGTGCGTCGACTCCGGGATTTGACTCGGAATTGCCACCAAATCACATACGTCGGTACCTGCGCGTGCTCTATTGCCACCTGAACGTTCAAAAGTGGAGGTACCTGCACCAAAATATGGAATGGTATTCGTATGGATATAGAGTCGCTTTTTGCATAAAAACTATAATAATTTCAGGATTATTTTCATAGTTATGTTCCATTTTCTCGAAAAGGCCGATATTAGGACGTGGCCGATAAAAGGAGACTTCACCCTACCGTCATACGGGCACTTTGTCAGTGGCTGAATGTTTTCTGATCGATGGAGAACTTTTCTGGATGGAAAATGATATATTAACTAACAAATAAACCGCGAAAAGATCCCCTTACCTACATTCAGAAAGTACCTACGTGTGTTATTTTGCTACCGTAGTAGTGTAAACAATATTATTATAATGTGAGAGGTACACCTAAGCACACGTTGGTAGAACACAAACAGTGAATCACCTGCGGGGTCAGCCAAGCGTGGGGATTTATTGCTCCAATGCGTCTGTGTTGTGCTTGTGCCTTAATAATCTTGGCAGGTTTTACGAACATACTTCATGCAGTGTGAGTCTACGAGTATAAAGTTTATTTAGACATGGTTAAACTAGACATAATACTAGGATAAACTAGAAATAGTAAGTACGCGGTTAAATTGAAAATAATTTTATCAATGGCATAAAAAAGTAACTTAGCTTATTATCGCATTTACATGATTTATCTCTTCAGCTTTATTATTCACTTCGTCGTAAAGTAGCCTTATGTTTTATTCCTGACAATAAATAGGTAGGGTAGCCAGAACTCACTGAAGAGGTTTATTTATACTGTCAGTGGGAAGACTAAAGACTTGCCTTATCTTCTGCACTAACGGCACAGAACCTCTCTGTTCTTAAAGGGGCACTTTCCATCAGGTGGGCCGTGTGCTTCTCTGCGATCTAAGTAGTGATTTAAATCCCAGTATGAAATTTCAGCCAGATCAATTCAGCTGTTTGAGCGTGATTGAGTAACAAACATACAAACACCTTCATAAACTTTCATATTTCTAATATAGCTTAGTGAAGTAATATAATGCAGGTTTGTATACACCCCAAAAACTCAAAAAGTTCTGCATTTCAAATTCTATTACTATATTCAGCTACTTCCACTACAGATTCAACCATAACTGAAAATCCCCCATATTGCAGATATACCTACAGTAAAAACATTAAAAAACGTAACATGGATTACTCGTTTTTACCATAACGTTATTACCATGTATTGGCTTCTGTTACGTAATCGTGCCAGTTGAGTTTAACCCCATAAAGGCGTCGAGACAGTCATTATAGTTCAAACAATGAGTCGACCCTCTGCCCTACATTTGTAAGCCATGTATTGATAAATGTATCGACTAATATTTCCAGGGATGCCTATTGTACGAACTCGCTTTTGTTTCTTTTTTAAAAGGAGGTTTTTGTAAGTGCCGTCAGCTGAAATAATTATTATTCGTTGTCAATATTATTTATGGAAAACTAGCTGATGCCCGTGGCTGACGCCCGTGGCTGACGCGTGGAATTCTGGTCCCCTTTTCCGTGAACCACGGAAATATTTTATTTTTAACATTTCGTGCAAGTTTTGGAAAATATGAAAATTAGCCGAATCCATCGTTCTCGAGTTTTAGTGCTTACATAGAGAATCAGGTACAGGCTACCTGCGCCGACAAGTTTTCATAGTAACAAAAATGATGATTAATTCGTTTAGGTACGTCCTAATACCACATAATATGTATGTCAATATGTTGGGTTATGAAGAAGAAGAATGAAAGTAAATTGAATGCTGTGGCAATGAGAAGTCTGAGAAGTAAAGCTGGGGTGAAGATGACGGATCGAGTGAGGAACAGCGTGATAAGGGAACGTTGTGGTGTGGGTGAAGATGTAGTGACTAAAATAGAGAAAGGGATGCTTAAATGGTTCGGACACGTGGAGAGGATGGACGAAAGAAGACTGACGAAACAGATTTATGAAGCGAGTCAGATCGACGACATTTTGAAGAAAGGACATGTCAAGAGTACCTACCCGAAACCGGCGAGCATGTACGAAAACAATTATGAAAGTAGAAGAAGCGAACGATGTATGCCAGGGTCGTAGCAAATGGAAAACTGTGATCTCTGCCTACCCCACTGGGGAAGAGGCGTGACTGTATGTATGTATGTATGTATGTATGTATGTATGTAAGTATAATATGTCAAAAAAACGGTGAATTGCCATGATGGCATCAAGGACAGGTTATCCCACCCATATCGGTAACATGTTTCTGTATAAGGCTTAGGAACATCCATTTTTATGAACTAAATTTTGTGAAAACATGAGTCAAGTTAGGGAAAATAATATTGTATTTTACCTAGTTTACTTAACCGCAAACTAGTAAACATAGCCTGCTAAATTCATTACCCAGATTACCCTCCTTTGACTTCGCGTAGTCGGGTAAAAATACATTGTTTTCCCTAATATGACTGGTACTGGTAACAGGATAAACCAAAAAATATTAAATGTGTTATAAAAATAATAATATGTTTTATGGAAAATTTATCTTCACTATATCATTGATAAGAGTTATTGTATTTGTGATAAAATCCTTTATCACAGGCGGCGCAAATCATATCACTTTCCACTTCACTTTATTAATATTGTTTGTGAAGTCTATTTATAGTGATACAAGTTTTAATGATAAAAACTTTGCATACATACACTCAAATCTGTGTATTAAGAGGGGGTATAAAGCTAAATTGCCGATCGTAGATTTGATGTTTATACCCGAAAGTAAGCCACAAATGAGCTGGTTTTTTTTTAATAGAAAATACGTTATATTTGTAAGGGACTGCTCATGGTGAAAACATAAAATAATAATATTTTTTCGATAGAATAAAATCACAAAGTTATGCCTTATTTACTACTAAAATCAATTTATTTCCAATATTATGTACACAACTGAGTCAATATTTGAATACAAAGTGTAAAATTATGTAACCCAGTGACTCTATTTTCACTTTGAAAAAATTGTGTGGATTTTACGAGTAATTAAAAAAAAATGAATTTGGCGCTTACGACGGTCTTATTCCGCGCATAACGCTCTCTTTATATCGCACCTGACCCGAGGTGTCGGCCATCTGTTGTTTCATCATTTAGTCGGGCTCGCCCCGTTGAGACGGGAGGACTGTATTTCTGTTTTCCGTGTCAAGAAAGTTCGTTAAAAATGAGCCAATTAAAAAAATATAAAAGAAACACTCTAAAAGAGAATATAAGAAACTAAGAATTCAACTCATGGCTAATTTTCGAAGGTAATGTATCTATATTATTTTACTTTCTTTAGTTTGTTACCAAATATCCACCGTTGCTAGGTAACTCTGGAGTAACGTCGGCTCGGGTATAGTATATGCAAATCAAATAGATGTTTTTGACTACTCGCGTGTTTATTGTATAATATTATTTATATAGCACTAATATAATTATTAAATATATTGCGAAAGTATTTATACATTGTATTATCAATTTTAATGCATTTCAGAGTTGCTTCAGCTCGTAATATCACACAAGCTGATGAATCCGATCCGGTCGAATCGCTTAGTGAAAAACTTTCGTCAACTTTGTAAGCTTATTGCAATTGTTTTTTCTCACATTCAGAAAACATTTCAGTAAAATATGCAAATTAATATGAACATGAACTAGTAGAATGATATGATTTGAGATTAACATGGTCATTCACATTAGTACCGAATGTGCACACATTCAAACGGCATGGTAAATACGAGTATCCCGGTGATTTTAATAAAAAAAATTGACCACACGGAAAGCGGATGACTGCCCATGGAAGGATAGCTCAGAGTAAGAGCGCTGGAACGCCAAGGTTCGCGACCCTGGCATTCAAGTCCTATTGTGGGTTTGATTTTTTCCATTATGTACTTATTTAGCATTTATATCAAATTATCTACAAGTAGATTAAAATAGCAATGCAATGCTTATGTGATTGATTTATCATTAATTTGCAATTATTTTTACAGATCTCCCATTAAACATTTAGAGAAAGTTGAAGTTTTGAGAGAACTAGATCCAAATTGTAATGGAAATTTTGCACCAGAGTGGAATGAGCGGTATATTTTAGCCAGCCTTGATTCAATATGTCAGGGCCCTAGCTTCTTATACGTAATGATAAAATAGGGCAACCATATTATACACAATGTTCATCAGTAATATTGAACCACTATTTGGACTATTTGGATGACCCGACTCAGGATTAGTATTAAATTAATTGAATTCGCAAGAAAAAAATATTTGGGTAATTTATCACATATAGTTAGACGAACATCGCTAGATGTTAAATTAAAGTAAAAGCATTGTTTTTCCCAAATCGTCAAATCGTCGGTGCGCCTGCCAAAGTCGTTATGTGCATTTTTTCTATTTTTTTTTTATTCGCTAGATGGCCTTAAAAAAATGCGCATCAACTGAAAAAACAACCAAGTGTTAATTCCTTTTAGAAATAGATTTGACAAAATATACATGTGCAATTCTGACACTGCAAAATTGGTTATGTGTTCACATGAAGAGTTTTTCATCCTCATGTTGCACATGTCAGAATTGGTTTGCACATAGACAATTTGACAGCTTGTTTTTCTTCGGTTTGTTGGTTGTAAAATTGGTGTTCTACCTTTGTAACAACGTAAATAATCTTATAATAGTAAACAAAACGAGACAGATGATTAAATCAAAACAGCCTCACGTAAGGTCGAAGTCCTGAATAAAGTGAGACGTTTTTACACCATTTGTGTGAGAGGGAATTCACTGTCTATGGCAAGTGGAGCGGCGATATAAAGTAAAAATATTCTAGGCATTATATCAAACAATTCTTCTGAATACAAACCATCATACAGGCGGTAAAACAACCACAGCAAGTACCTTCTGAGGTTGAGAGGGACTACTACCCCGCCTGTGAGTATGGGATGGTCGACGATCCTCAGCGCCCGTCTTTGCACCAAGTCGAAGAGGTCTAGCTAGCCCAGGCAAAACTGTGACAGCAGTACTCCATGTGGGGCAGAACGGGAGCGTTTTAAAGAAGGAGTGTTTGCCCCGCAGTGATGTACTACCTTGTTTCTTTGATACCAGCTTGACTTAGTCTTTTAAGTGACTACGGCGGTGATCGTCGCTGACGATAGCGATAGCTCCCTATACTCGAAAAGATGTTAAACGGTGTGTCTAGAAACTTGCGGCGCTATGCTATGCAGATGATAGCACCTTACACGGAGGCTATCACGGACATCCTGCGGCCAAGCAGTCTGATATCGCGGAAAAAAGAAGACCGGACCCTGAGCCACGTTTCTCAATGGGGCTCGGAAAACCTGGTCGAGTTCAACGCCAGGAAGACGCAGGCATGCGCGTTCACAGCAAAGGTATCTTCTTTCCTTCCCCTTTCAACTCTTCAGAGCACGCCACTGCCACTACAGGACAATCTCAATATCCTAGGTATGGATGTTCGCTGCAAACTGAACAACAAAAACTACATTGAGAGTATCATCAAAACAGCCTCGCGTAAACTCGGTGTCCTGAACAGAGTGAGACGTTTTTTCACGCCGGAGCAGCGGTGCCTTCTCTATAAGACACAAATTCGCTCTTGCGTGGAATACTGCTCTCATCTCTGGGATGGCTCCGCAAAGTACTTACTAGATGCTCTCGACAGGCTGCAGCGACGTGCGGTCCATATTATTGGGAATCCTGAGGTCACCAACACCCTCGAGCCTTTGCAGTTGCGTAGAGATATGGCATCTTTGGCGGTATTTTACCGTCTCTACCATGGTGAATGTTCTGATGAGCTCTTCCAACTAATCCCACCCTCTCCTTTCCTATATAGGACAACACGTGCAGGACTTAGACGCCTCCCGCATACGGTGCAGAATATTCCATCAAGAACCAAGCGGTTCGGCGACTCCTTCTTCTGCCGCACTATTAAGTCTTGGAATTCCTTACCAGTTCACGTGTTTCCCTCTTCCTACAGTCACGGGTCCTTCAAGCGGGGCGTGAAAAAGCATATTCTGATGAGGCCGTCAAGCTGAGTGCCATCATTGTAACATGGTACATGTCTGTAATGGTGACCCTCTTTGCAGAGACTTTGCTTACCATCAGGCGAGGCGAAGTCAATTTGACGTGTCCTATATTAAAAAAAAGACTGGAAAAGCGCACCCCGGACGCCAAGGGGAAGGGCTCAGATGCAACTAAAGTTTATAACTAATTGGCAGCATAATGTGCACCTCGGAACTCGGAGATTTGCTCTTCTTTTCTGATTATCGTATTATCGGCTATTCCAGGAACGATCAGCAATTAGTTCCCAACTCCGAGAGGAAAATCGGCACCAGAACCTCGTCCGTTGTTTAACATGTGCACCGACTAGCAAGTGAGGTTGGCTTGGGTCTCAAAGGTGTTAGTAGGACCCTGTACACGGAACAGTTGTACTACTTTTATTTTTTTTTACTTGTATGCCTTAATAAAGTTTATAGTGGGTATTTATTTACTTCGTATGTTATGTACCTTGCCATCTGTCAGTATTTATCCCTTATATAAATCCTATTGAGGTGCATAACAAATCTGATATGTATATATTTTTCACTTGTAAGAAATGGCGCTAGGAAGATAATTCTGATATGTGTATCAAAATGGAAAAAAAAAATATTGTGGATGGATAGTACCGTTTATAATTTTCACTTATATCTCAGTTCATGCAAAATATTTTTTGGCATCATACTACATTTTTAGTTTTTTGATACGCTCATCAATTATGTAATAAAACAGTTTAATGTCTCTCCTGAAAACTCGACCGAAAACACATAGAGGTTTTGGCAAGCGCAACGACGACATATTCCTTTACTTACTTACTTACCTTTTCATTTTAGCAGAAATATTTTTTTTACCAAAAAGAAATTTATTGTGTTTCCAAAGTAGATAGTTAATGATGCAACTCGTATTTTGACAATTTTATCTGAGTATTTTGGGTATACTGTGCGCCTTCAAACTATACATGGCGGGTCGCTGCCACACAAAATAGGTGGCGGACTTGCCGGAGCGACGACAGGCGAGAGCGGGACGTGCGAGGGGTGCGGGTGAAATCTGATTTTTTTCTAGCTTTATGCGCACTCTTAAGGAATAAAGAGTACACTCTTCGGCAAACTCAATGTATTTGATATAGTAGCGCAGTTATTCTCGAAATATACACCGCTGTTAGACCACATACAAACTCCATAGACATAATAACGGCCACTACAACGGGGCGTAAAAGCACTTGCTTCTTTGGGACAAGTTTGCACACATTGTCAGTTTAAAGAAAATATTGACTTAAGCTACCTCACACACCTAGATATAGTTAAAAGCCGCACTAGATGTATACGCAGTTACGCACTCTATGTAAAAGACCTAAAGACCTTCCACGTCTCTCTTCTTTCGCTCTCATTCTTTTCTCCTCCTCTCTTCCCGTATGTAGAGCCACAAGCGAGTACTTCTAAACTAATTCAAGCGTTCGCTTACCATAGGGTTGCACCATGTGCTTGTTTGCCAGCTAGTATAAGAGATATCATTGTTGAAAGAACAGCTGCAATATTACAACATGGCGATATCAGCCGTTAGTACCTCCATACATGACCCATTTCGCGTGCTTTATCGTACCTACAATATTTACAACATGATAACTGTAAAGCGACCCGTTAGTTAGTCATTAGGCTGTTAATTTATGGAGCAAGTGTAATGGGTGCATTACAAAGATTAGGCACTTGAGTTTGGTTTTAGTCCAGGTAGTTATCAATGGAAACTAACTGTTCATAGGACTAGAATTAGAACTTTCCAAAATTGAAATTTCCGTTCGTGTTTTTCCGTTGAAGTAGAAAACAAGGGCAAAACTAAACCAATTGGTATTCTGAAAGGTAACTAAGGTTCTCATATGTCTACCTACCTGACTCGAGGCTGTCCAGAAAACCAGGCATGAGTACTAATTCTAAATTATTGTTAACGAATGTTACTAACTGCTTTTTTATATAACACTACGAGTACGTTCGATAAGTGCATTGACTACATCGCAAATAGGAGGCTTCTTTAGGGCTTGCGCAGACGAGGGATTTTTGTCCGCGGACTTCTTTGTCCTCTAAAATAGATCGCTTGAAATTGTATCGAGTAACGCAAACGAAGGATTAAAAGTACCACGTACAAAAAGTCCCCCGAATAACCGAGGACATGCAGGGAGCGGACGGGAAAAAAGTACGGGGGATTCCCCGAAAAAAATAGAACACCTGAGACTGTGCGATGCAACGCACATGACGGAATTTAGTCCGCGTTGTGCGCTCGAGAGTGACGTACGTATTCACGACGATAAGCAACAATAAAAGCAGCATATTTTTCTTTTAAAATGTCTTCTCTTTTTTTTAAACTTCATGTAAATTGTAACACAACGTATGGGGCTCATGGGTGTATGGGGGCTCACCTAGATCTTGGGCCCCAAGCCAACCTCACCTGCAAGCTGGTGCACCTGCTGAACAACGGACGAGGCTCTGGCGCTGGCTTTCCCTTCGGGGTTGGGGGGTCGGACGGCAGTCGCCCCCGGAAAAGCCAAAATTGCCAAATTTAAAAATTAAATGGCTCGTAAAAAGAAAAGGAATTGCAACACAACGTAATCTCTGAATATTTGCTTCCATAGCGTGCACTTCTCTACATTTCCGGACAACAAATGATCGCACACCGTATGCGTTGAGTTCGTGGTAATTCCGCAGCGGACTTTTTATTCGCGGAGCATATTTTTTTCTCCGCCGCGGACAAAAATCCCTCGTCTGCGCAAGCCCTTATCTTATAGGCCTCAATTGGACATGGCCATTTATTTGGATATGGGAATTTAGTGTAGCAAATCACAAACAACAAATCAGTTATAACAAACATGCATATAATAGCCTCGATCGAACTCAAGGATCAATTGGCCACCTGCTAAGAAGTTAGTAGAATCAGGTTCCTGCAGAAACCAGAACCTTTTTGGCACTTGCCAACTTGACTATAAGAACAGATAACCACTGATAGCTAACTCATACTGCAAAGAGGCTAATCAACTCGATATAAATATTAACTTTTCAGGTCCTTTCGAAAGTCTTCGTCAGTTATCTATTTCTTCATACAACATAGTTATAAATCACTATAATCTCTTGAATCTCGTGCAGCAACCTAGGCAAACAAAAGAATCATAAATTCAAAGGGCCTGAGATAGGGAGCTTATCTGCAAAGACCAGGGATTACAAGATAAACCGGGTTAGGCAACGTCCGAAATCCGAGAGCTATGTAATAAATAAATAAATATATTAAAAAAATAAATATATTAAATAAATAAATATAAAAAATAAATATATTTATAAATATATTTTTAATAAATATATTTTTCTTTCTTTCTTTCTTTTCTTTTCTATGTTCTCAAAATAATAGCTCACGAAACCGTTCATACGTTAAGATATCGGTCACGATTTTGGAATTTTTTAAGTTCAAATGGTTTAAGGTAATATGCCAACGCAATATGCCACCGAAGTGACTTCTTTTTCGCCTTTTTTGTGGGGTAATAATGATAATGTAGATATACAAAAATAAATATAATTTACTGCAGTAAGGAGTACTAACTAATTACCACTTCGTGTATCGAGTTATCGATTCCGACTATCACCTCTATATAGGTTTACTGTATACATGTCGCTATTTATTTCACACTAGCTGACCCAGCCAGCTACGTAGAGCCATATTTTTTTTTGCCTTGCCGGCGGCCTCATCCACGTGGATCCCACTGCACTTTCTGTTTTCCTTAATTTTTTTCTTTTATACAGGAAAGGTTTCCTGATAACAATAACGTTATTGTATTCTTTCGTAAAAAGAATTATCCAATTTGATGCAGTCGTTTGGAAGTTATGCGCGTACATACAGTTGGGGGGTTTCAATTTTATTTATAGATAGATTTTAATCTACGAGTAAATGTCAATACCTACATATTTACTAACTTTTTTGCGTCTGTGCCTACGAGAATTACAAGTCGCTTCCAAGATTTGTTTCGGTGTTCGAAAAAGCGTGTTAAAACCAATTATTAAAAAAAAGTGATAAGATGAATTATTTAATTTACAGATTCGCAAAGAGTTCTTCATTTGGAATTAATTAAAACTTTACGATTAAAAGACCGGTCTTTAAGTCAATTGGGTTAGCCGTCTCAGTGTTGAAACCATATTTCCTACTTGTCAATATCGAAGAATGCGGCGCCATATCGGAATCCGCCAGGCTATTTGTCCTGAATGCGTGGGCGACTGTCGCCTCGTCGTCGCTTGCTTTCCAGTGATCGGTACTTACTGCATAGTTCTTGTTATGGCGTGTAATTTCTGACGTCATAAATCCTCGAAGGCAGAGTCGATAAAGCGTTAGTTTTATTTTGATTGGACTTCTGAAAAATACATAAATATCTTTTGCGATGAGGATAAGGTAAACAACTTTACTAAGGCTACATTTGACTGCTGCCCATAGGCGTTTGATTTGATGAATATAACAGATAATGCAAATGCTGTGCTGTCACGGTGAAGCGTCTCTGGAGCCTCTAGCGCTGCTCTATCGTAGACTGCTTCATAATCTTCAGAAAGGTTTGTGAAGTCAATGATTTGTGATTTGATAGTTAATCCGCACTATGCTACTGAGTGGAATATGGCCTGACACATTCTGAAAGGATATCCCTCTTACGCCAGTCATTTTAAGCAAAAAGGTCTGACTAATTCCGGCGGAAGGTTTCTTTGTTTTAAAATGTTCCTTGGGTTCCCCTGAACATATCTGGAAAGTTCCCCATAGATCCCATGTACGCTTCCCCCTCCCCCCCCTCAAACGTCTCCCTAAATCCAGTTTTTTCTATTTTTCTCAGAAACGGTGAAAGCTATAAGAAAGTTGTCCAGGTACCATATAATTGCTATAAAATTACCTACCAAACGACAGTTCATTCATTTCAATGTGAGCTATAGTCTCTGAAATATACCTACAGAAATTTCACCAAAATAAAAAAATTGGCCCAAAATTATTCTTTGTACTAAATTTGAAGAAAAATTACTGGAGTTGTTGCAAAATGATGTAGGCACAAGTAAATCTTCATACATTAAGGAATAAAATGATGTATGATTCATTGTTATGGCAGCATTGGTTCTCGAGTTACAGCGAATAGTGTCAAAAAACAACAAAATATAATTTTATAGTACGAAGACAGTAGAAACTTTGAAGATGATGATGCATAAGGTTTAAATTATGGCAATTAAATATCCATACATATGATCACGCCTCTATCCCTGGAGGGTTAGGCAGAGGTGAATTAACACCCACATTTCACCAATCATGGTATAAGGTCTCAGGCAATAAGTAATAGCCTATTGCCGTTTTTCGGGCACTATTGTTGACTCCAGCCATGTATCTGTGGCTGAGCCTGGGCTGTTTATATCTCTCTGATGTTAAACATCTCTATTCTTTAGTCACCTTGTACAACACCGCATGGCAGGAGATGGAGTGGCCCAAATTCTTCTCTGCCGGGTACCACGCCGCAATTAAGTTTAAATAAACGGAC
Organism: Eilema depressum; assembly: GCA_914767945.1. Lineage (NCBI taxonomy): Eukaryota > Metazoa > Arthropoda > Insecta > Lepidoptera > Erebidae > Eilema > Eilema depressum. Next base: position 15,530,235 of record OU612031.1, read on the forward strand.
TTAATAAAATCATTTCCCCTGAAATACTAAACGATTTATCCTTTCAGTAACGATGTAGCGCCACATTATAAATATAATGGGAAAAAAATATGCAAAACAGTTACTCCGATTTTAATATATGAGGTGTCAAATAATACCTACTTCTTGTCATGTTTTATTATAAAAAAAATAAAAGCTTTAACTATATCAAAAACTATCTGTTTATTAAAAAAATGAATAATAACTAGTCCCCATGGAAGCCTTCCCCACTTCTGACAAGCTTATGAAACTGATAAGCTGTTCCTGAAAAACGAATTAACTAACCTATTCACTCTAGTCTTAAATACACCCAAGTTATAGCTATCCGGCAACACAGATTCGGGCAAGGCCGTTTGGTGCGTATAAGTGGAAAGTCCATGGTGTATCAGTGGCGGGTCACTGTGCGTATGGTCGTTCGATGGTGGAAAGGGTTTGGCGGAATTAAGTTGTGCAAATCTTGTGCACACTCCATGAAGTGCATCCGATAAAAAATCGAGAGTCATGCAACTCTTAGCTGATGTTCTAGGCTCTGAAGCCTATTTTCAACTAGAGCGTCGTTATTGATGAGCCTCCAAGAGGCTTGTTTCTCTATTGACTCAAGGGATTCAAGCTGGTATTTGGCTGAACCGTCACAAAGGTGCGAGCAGTATTTTATGCACGATCGAACTTGCGCTTGGTAGAGAATGAGAAGTTGTTCCAGTGTGAAGTACTAATCTTACTTTTGATAGCATTCTCAGCGTTTTAGCAGCTTCGCAGAGAAGAGACACGCCTGACTGGGTTTTGGTTGCGTTGAAGTTGACCAAGTTGGCATCTCCCCAATCGGAGGATGCCTGCAAAGGAAAGTTCAACCGCTCAACCATGGTTTCCTTAAGAGACCGGATCTCAACCATGCCAGCGTACGGCCGTCTCGTAACTCTCTACCATTGTGATGTCGTCTGCGCACTCAATGGTTCCGGGCTTGAGCAGATCGTTGATATGCAAAAGTGTGACAGAAAGTACCGACCCCTAAGGGACCCCAGCGTTTATTTGCAAATGGTCCAACGAACTACCGTCAATAATACGGAATGACCGATTTTCCAGAAAGATTGCAATCCAGGCATACAAGACAGCCGAAGGAAGGAAGTTTGTTGAATAAGTTATCGTGCTAGACCCTGTCAAAGGCCTCTGAGATGTCGAGGGAGACCCCTAGCGCTCAATGGCCTTATTCTTAATGTGGCATATCCGTGGTCCGTTTATTTAAATTTTATAACCATAAGGTGGACTGACGACCTACGTAGGGTGACAGGGACACACTGGATGCGGAAGGCGGAGGATCGGCAAACGTGGCGCGTATTGGGGGAGGCCTATGTCCAGGCTTATGTAAGTACCGCGGTAGCCTAGTGGTATGGGTAATGGACTGCTGAGACGAGGTCACGGGTTCGATCCCAGGTTTACCATGGCACACACCAATGACTTTTCGATGATTTTCGAAGTTATGTGTGTGTTTATCGCAGGTTTATAAGTGCCCGGTTAATGGCAATAGGCTCGCCACCTATTACATTGGGACCTAAACATAAACGGCGAAATGTGGGTGCTAGCACCTTTGCCTACCCCCTCGGGGACAAAGGCGTGAGTTTATGTTATGTTATGTTAATCTATGTCCAGTAGTGGACTGCAATAGGCTAATTGATTGATTGAACCATAATTTGACCCTTAGGCATCATCATTTTCTAAGTTCCTACTTTCTTCACACCAGAAAATTATATTGTGGTGTTTGACACTATTCGCTGTAACTCGAGAACCAATGCTGCTATAACAATGAATTATATGTCATTTTATTCCTAAATGTATGAAGATTTACTTGTGCCTACATAATTTTGCCACAACTCCTGTAATTTTTCTTCAAATTTAGTACAAAGAATAATTTTACGCCAAATTTTTTTTTTGGTGAAATTTCTGTTGGTATATTTCAGAGACTATAGCTCACATTGAAATGAATGAACTGTCGTTTGGTAGGTAATTTTATAGCAATTATATGGTACCTGGACAACTTTCTGGTAGCTTTCACCGTTTCTGAGAAAAATAGAAAAAACTGGATTTAGGGAGACGTTTGAGGGGGGGGAGGGGGGAGCGTACATAGGATCTATGGGGAACTTTCCAGATATGTTCAGGGGGACCTAAGGAACATTTTAAAACAAAGAAACCTTCCGCCGGAATTAGTCCTAGGTTTCAAGGATTTTTTGTCTAAAATGACTGAGCTACTCTGCCCAGTCGTCTGTCTTATCTATTTTAAAATAATGGGTCTTAGGTACACGGTCTCGATATATGCTTTTTCACTTTAAAGAACCCGAGATTAGGTGCAAGAAATAAAAATGTCTAGATAATATTTTCTAGAAAATTATCATTGTTCATATTTTTACGATACTCTCTTATCCTTAGAGTATCTAAGATAGATACTCTAAGCTCTTAACTGTCTCATAAAGTCATACATAACTTATGAAGAAGGAAGAATAATACTAGACATAAATCATTACGCTATATCCACCTTCACTTTATTAAAAAAATACAAACATCCATCTCGAATACCTTCTAAATCTATTTAAACAAAATCTAGAACGGCCTTACAACATAATATCTTTAATTCAGCTCATGTACATATCATAAATCATACTTTATTTGATATAGGCACCTTTATGAGCTCCTATTAAAAATTGGCGATACCAAAAGCGCAGTCCTTCGGCCTAAAACGTCCACGGTCGTGCCACAATGGCTGTGGGTGTAATATAATATCGCCAAGATCGGTTATCGATGTAAGATGCCAGATTTGCGAACGGCCCACACCGCGCCATTGAAACACTATCTTGTTTTTGATTGTATGTATTTGGTTAGTTTTAAATAGCAGTTAAGAGACTTTTTTATAATTAAATTACGTTGCAAGTATGGCCTAGCCTTAGACTACATACAACCAATACAGACATAGTAAGTGGCACTACAACGCAGTGTAAAAAAGATCTTTGGCACAAGTTGACATCTGAATACATCCAATGTGCATGTTGCACACATTGACAGTTTAAAGAACAATATTGACATTAGGTTTAACGCGTATTTCACGCCATTATTGCTATGTATTTTATTAAAATTGTGTTTAGACAGTATATGGTCAAAGGGCCTGGCCATGCAGCTTCCGCTGAACCTCGGTAGGAAGGGTAGAGCTTGACATAGTAAAGGTAATATCAGGTAGGTTAATTTTGTTCATTTACGTCTTAAAATGTGCATTTTTGACTCAAAGTGACACATCTGAACATAAAATGAAACATTAGTGCCGTACTCATTAGTGAACCGATCCAACAGTGTTGGATGTCTATCTGGTATTTTTTACTTCCGCTCCGAATGAACGGTCTGAACTCTGAGTGAACGTTCATTCGGGTTCAGCAAGGATCACAAATTAACCTCTAAACTACCGAAGCTTTCAATCTTTCATTTCAACTATAAATATCCCATCATAATCTTTCGTAATTGAACTTCACAAGGCTTAGTTACACGGCCATTAATAGTGTAATCGCAGACCATTCGGAGAAGTTCTTGCACTCGTACAGTTCAGGAGCCAATCTCCATGATCGCATGTACTTTGGTGGCCAACCAACTGGCCTGACTAATTGAAGAATGCGTAGTAATGGACACTTGACTTTACAGAACAGGAGCTATCATGGAGCTGCTTTAGTTCTATTTTTTTATGTCGTTAATGTTACCTTAAGGTAAGCATTCTTCAGCCGACAATTTATTTTAGGTCAACAATATTTCATAACAACTCTATGTAGCATAGATGTATAGAGAGTACCCAGAGAAATAAAATATAAAATTAATAACTTTTCCTTGTACATACATATAATGCTCGTTGTTAAAATAGAACGAATATTGTTAAATGACAAGGAATATGTTTCATTTTGGTTTTCAGGGCAGAACAGTCAGCCTTGAGAAGTGAGACAAATATTTATATTTAAGGTCAGCAGTCACATTTTCTTGAGTATTTGCCTATACCTATAAAGTCACCAATTTTATTTTCTATCATTTCGTTCTGTAATTTACCTATTTACATTTACTATTCTTTTTGCTTTAGTTTACACATGAATTTAAATTGTAACAATAGAGCATGGGCAGCTCAACTCCAATCTATGTCCTATCAAGCGAGCGTTGCTCCTTCCACACAAACGTTATACAATCGAAACGACTCACAACATAATTAGAGGCGCTATTAATAGCATAATAGTCCTTCTCATTAATTTTACTACCTATTCATTTTAACAACAGCCCCCATTTTATTAAGACTTTGGACAATGGATATCTGGACAAAGAATTTGCGTCAGTTACAAAAATACAATCGATCGGAAATTACTTGCATCTGAGGCCGGGGTAAACTCGGTGCTCAGGGTCCACCTTCTGGCTTTTCCTCCTCCACCTCGTACGATCTTGGGTATCTATGGTAGTGGGACCACTGGCACGCATATCACCCTCTACGACGTCAAGCCAGGACTTCTAACCGTCCTACCGGGACCCGGCGTTAAGAGGGGTAGGCCCAAGAAGTGCTGGCTAATGGCTAACCCAAGTGTGTTTGTACAAATGTATCCCGAAGTTCCTACGGGAATAGAAACTATCAAATACTCGAATGCGAACCTGGTACTAATATCCCTTCTCAGCCAGGAATATCCCTCTAATTTCGCTGTAACAGTCCAACAGTTCATTATAAATTGATTATCATGTCAACAACATCAGTTGTCATTATTATAATTGTACTAAGTGCTCTATTAAATGTATAACAATAACATAACCTTCATTATTTTCCTTGGTAGTTCCAGTACTTATAATAATATTTCATATTGTCCTGCTTGACTCTGGCGCACCAACCGTGTCGCTATAATTGGAGGACTGACGACATGTAAGAGTATTGTAATGTATTATTTGTCTGTTCAGGCCATTACTAATGAGCCATTAATAATAGAATAGCTACAGTCCCCATAATTTGATTACCCACAATATTCATAACTCTTCAGAGGTGTAACCAAACCACAAACCTGCTAGCCGGAACACCTGTTATTACCTCTCGGGATTTCAAGGTCACACAGCAGTCAGTTCCCCGCTTTGTACAGGTAATTTCTTTGCCACGTAACTTGCTATTACACGAAATGTAATAAAGTAGAAATTCATTAAGTGGACTCTCTCTCTGTCCTGGGCTTTGTAGAGGTCATATGGCAGTCGTTTCACGGAAAATGCCTAAGTTCAGCCACTTCGCATTTCGACCGGATAGCCGACTTCAACTAGATTCGGAAAGGCTCAGAGGATGCCAGCGGTCGTACCAAATAGCTGGTTTTCCAGAACAACGCCCAGTTGTGGATCAACTGTCACAATGACATTAGAACTGTCATCTAGAATATAATCCGTCTTCAGATCTAGATATGTCCCCTAAAATCCAACCACACGTCCTGATCGACCACCTGAATCTCGTGGGGGGTGGACACACGGAAACAAAGTTACTGCCGTGGCTAACGTGGCTCTGGTAGAAAATATATTGAAAAACTTGACTTGGCGTTTCGCCATTAATAATTTTATAAACATTTACAATTTACTTGACATTGGCAAATTGCGACGATTTGTTGCAGAAGCCATCAAGAAGAAGAAGAAGATCTAGATATATAGCGAGATGCTAGACTGAGTATCTTCTGGAATACGAGCCGTAGTGTAAAGGTGGATTTAGACCCAACGAATATAAAGCTAGAGTTAAAACAAGAGCATTCTTTCATAATATTTTAGTGTAAATGAAACCTTATTTTCAAGGTTTACATAAGAAAGAACAACGAACGAATGTTCTGTCACTATATACACTAATAGAATTTGAAATAAAGGGGATAGAATGATGTAAATCAATCTTGATGAGGTCGTAAATTTTCCACAAAGAACCCTCCGTTTACAAAAGTATAGTTGGGTGAATTTCTCAAGCGCAAAATTTTAGCGGCGCGGCTGAAAATCGTACCTTAACGTCAACATATAATAATGATTATTTTTTGTAAGAAAGATGCCATTTTTCTCTATATGCAACAGTATATTATATTATTAGAAAATATTTTCGAGAGTGAATAAAAAAATAATTTCCACCCTAATTCCAAGCTTGGTGGCGTGTCCACAACCTGTTTTCTTGGGAATAATCACAGTTTAATCAAAACTCCATTAGTTTACTAAGTATACCTAATTTTATTTCGATTCGTTATTATTTTTGCTATCCTCGATAATATAATACGTAGTGTTTAGTGCTATACTTTATCTTAAAAAAATATTATAAGATGTGTCCACGGCAAATGTAAAATTTTGGTGGGATTTATAAAAACGTCATAGCAGTCGTAATGAAAGTACCTATATTGACGATACTACCATCATTTGGAACCTTCAGTTGGGTGCTCATGGGCACCAGTGCCAGTTGTCCCCAGTCTCGTGTCATTTTCCCGCCAAACAAGAAAGTAAGTCGTTTCATAAGCCTCTGACAAAAATCTTGCAATTTTTGTGTTGATGATTTAAAACGGTTTATTCTCATTGTATGTTTTAATATTTTAAGTATAGTATGTAGGTTCGGTATGTGTATTTAATTTTAGTAATATAACCACTATATTCTAAACAGTATTTTTTTAAATAATTTTTTTTGGGCGTGATACTAATTTCAGTGGAGCAATTTTGGTGAATTTGGTGGGGTTTTTCTAAGCATCAAAATTGTATAGCTACACCAAAATTTGTTTTCATAGTTATAAGATTATTTACCTACTTAGTCTGACGTGGTGCTAGGTCGGGCACCTCTACACGGTGTACCCTGGACAACAGGGTTGCTATCTACGGCCGCTAGCCAGGCAGAAGCTGCCCTGTTGAGGGATGTTCGGCAGCTTTCTTCATTCTTTTTTTCCCAGATTAACAGTTAGTATATTCACTACGCATGCAGCAGATATGGTGGTAGTGAAGCCACCTAATGCCGCAGCAGAGACTGACCAGCAAGGTGGCGTATCGTCTGCTCACCTGGTCACCTAACTCTACTGGGATGAAAGGCCGTCTCGTCCTTCACCACCAGACAGATATGCGTGGACAACCCACCCACGCTACTCCTCGCCACTTTCATGATCATTCGGCTTTTCTTCCTCCGCGTTGTCACAGACCTGAAAGCTGCCGTGGATGGAAGAGTGCCTAATGCAATCTTTACACGCGACCCCACCGCAGCATTTTCATATCAGTGACCCACAACTCTTGCTTATGTCGCTCCAGTAGCGACCACATTTTCCTATCATGTAAGCCATATTAAGCTTCTGACCACCGCCATTCCCAAGTACCTTCTTCCAGATCCTCACAAATTGCACCAACCTGCCCCCATCCGCGTCCACCAGGGATATTAACAGTATACATGGGTAACTATGGGGTGAGTTCCTGATGTTATAGGACAAACGTCAAATACCACGCTGAACGGGAACGGACTAAGGACAGATCCTGTGTGTACCTCGACGGTGATAAGGAAGGGAAGAGTCTCGTTTGCCGACAGCGTTCCGAACTACGGAATCGTGGTACAGTCAGCGTCAGAGAAAACAGACCCCCTCATGCTTTCTTATCATTAACAAGGGGGGTCTCTTTTCTCTGAAGCTTACTGTACATGTCCCAGATGATAATAAACCTCTGACTTCTTGCATGTGCAAAGTGCCCCGGGACAATCCTTACGGATTGACGGATACAAGGTCCCCTGACCAAGCTGAATCTCATATTGACACTCCGAGAACCGCTCTCATAGAGCTTCATGGTGTGAAATACTACTACTATACTCGTGGTAGCTGCTACACACCCGCATCCTTTCTCTTTAAAGACTGGAGTGATAATACTCCGCCTCCATTTACTTGGACCCTTTGCAATGAAGAGTAAGAGGTTCAAAAGATACGTGAGAAGTCCCGCACCACGAGTACCCATCGCGTTCCTGGCCTTTTTAAAAAGATTTTCTTCACTCTAAGTTCCCTTCGGACTGTGTCGTTCCACTACCAAGTGACCCTGCCACACTTGTATCCACACTTAGACATACCGAGCACCCCCTCACCGCTTCGAGGAAACTGCCTTAATCTTGTCCCAGTAATCCTGAACAAGTTCGATTGCAATATTCACGCAATTGGGGCAAAATCTAATACTTCTTTTTAAATCATTGATTGTGGATTCTAACTGACCCGGAAAACGTTATTTTGCTATTTATAAATGGGGGCTGGTGGTAGAAGAATGAAAATTAAGAGTTATTATGTACATATTTAATCCAATAAATGATAAATTAAAAGTAAGAATATATTGATAACTAACTTTGGTGTAAGATATCAATTTTGGTGTATAGACAATTCAGGTGTATAAAATAATTAAGTTATTTTCAGGGTTAATTAGACTACTCTAGCATATTATGCATCTAAAAATGCATCTCTAGATAAGCACAGTAATAAATTACCTAAATATCTAGAAACAAAAAAGATCACCAAAATTAGGCAAAAATTCACAGTTGTTGAAATTCACCCAGTTAGTAGAGTCTAGTAACTCTCCTTCAACATGAAGTTCCATCATCATAATAAAATACATTAATTATGAATTATTTAGCTTTTATTTAACAGAACACAATGATTCAGTGTACGCGACCACGCCGCGCCCGCTGCGAGCCCAGCCCGACAGTTATAATAATATTATCATAACATAACGTAATTTCCTAACCTAATTAGTATAACACACGCCTGTTTTCCTGATGTTTGACTGATGTACTTACATTATGTATTTGTATTAGTATTTTTGTGTATATTCACACCTTTATAACTGCTAGAGAATTTTATATAAGTAACTACATTTTGTGTTGAATGTGGATTCGCATTATAAAGACTAATGGGGCAATATTGTAACATTTAATTATTATTTATCCATACTATTTAGTATTATAAATACGAAAATAACTCTGTCTCTCTGTCTGTCTGTCTGTCTGTCTGTAACGCTTTCACGCCCAAACCACTGAACCGATTTTGATGAAATTTGGTGCAGAGATAGTTTAGACATTGGGAAAGGACATAGGCTATGTTTGGTTGCGATAACCGACATCCACGCGGGTGGCGCCGCGGACAAAAGCTAGTATGCTATATTTTTTGCCAATGAAACCATGATATTCTCAAGATATAACATCTTATGTTGGTAAATGTCAAAGCAAGTTATTTAATGTTAAGGGTCAGAGAAAGTGGGCTCGTGCCTCGGTATGCTTCTGGGGAGGAATATTACCAATATTGCATTTACATCTCTACATGAAGACTGGGTCACTATGGCCAAAATTGAGCACTATGGCTGAGAATTAGTATAACTTTTCCCATCAAGTCTGATGTAAGAAATGCATTGTATAGTCATAAGGAGGCCACTCACCAAAATTGCATTTGCACACAGCAAATTGCCAAGAGAAATTTTGCTCCTTTGGTTAGTGTCACCCAGAAAATACTGCTTAAGTGTGTGGCCTCCCTTAGCGCCTTCGCTCCGTTAAGCGGGTGCGGGTCGCGGGTGCGGGTCGCGGATGCGAGCGCAGTGCGTCCGCCTGTCCGTCGCGTGTGACAGGTATCCGCCTCACGCAGCGCTGCTCTTGAAATAACATCAAACAAGCACGCGAGGCGGACGTCCGTGCCGTGCGCCCGCTTAACACAGTGAAGGCGCTTAGACAGTTTTACTACAATACTATGGACTTTGTCGTACCCTCAGCTGTTTGATAACATTGTACAATTAGCTGGGGTCTATAAACGTTTGCAACAGAGGAAGGGTAAACGAAAAACGGAGAATTTGAAGAGAAGAGGAAGAAAATTAAAACATCCAGCATATAAAATGGCAATCTGTTGGAAAAAGCATACTGCTACTTAACAATGATATTAGAAGAAAAACTGGTACTACCACGTACTATCTCTGTCGAAACACCAATTCGTTCCGTCAAACAATATGATATCTCACGAACAATCTCATTATTAAGCAGTCTTTCGTGGTATATTATCGATTCTTCCTGGTAAAAGTACAAAAATTAAGTTGTTACCTAATATGAGACAGTTCTGACCCAATTGAAGTAGAACACAAGAGCCTTCGGCATATATTACCATTTCTAGGTAATATTTATTCCAGACGGATCGGCGCTGACCTCGTTGTGTCTTCGATATCCGGATATATTTACACACGCTTTGTGACAGTCTCAAATGTAGCCGATTCGGCGCCGACCTGTTCTGCCATACTGTTTTCAAGATACGAAACTCGGATGTATTTTCAAACGCTTTTGACCATTAACGGGTCTGATTTAACGCTTACATGATGATACCATCTATGTATGCTTTTTTGGGGTACGAATGGGTCTGGTCAATCGTGAGAAGACTACACTTCTTATTGACTTTAAGAAGCAATATTCAGTATTTTGTACGACCTTTGAGAGTGCTGACTACAGCTGAATACTTCTTCTTCTTTTCATTCTTATTTCCCTCCCCTTTAAAAAATATCCTTGTCAACACAAGTCTTAATGGAACCAAAATCATTTCCTAAATACATATTCTTTTATACAATTACGAAAACAACAGGTGTCATAAAATTATTTCACGTGTAACAATGAAACAAATTATAAAAATTCTTACCCCATGTCGCATTGTGTACCGCGTTTATCCGTCTCGGTGCTGCCGACGTCAATTATATACAGCATGCCACAGGTTACATGCTGAGTTCGCACGCTAACTACATCCGCCCCACTAAACCAGTAAGCTGTATTCAACTTTAATGTACCATAAAATGCAACTTAAAGTCAGTTATATTATTTAATATCATTATTAAAATGAACGACTACAACAAAAACACACAGGCGTTATTATCGGGCGATAATATCGCATGCGTTATTGCGATAATGCGTTCCGATTTCTTACACACTGCTGCGTTTTTATCGCTGTACCCTGTACAGCAGATGGGGTATATTTAGTTTTAAAGTGGTGCTACTGTACTGTGCCTGAGAGAGCATGTTAAGTCGTCGGTCTCGGTTGGCATATAAACATATTTTAAGATTACATTCACGCAAGGGCTGACCACACGTCCGATCAACCCACCTCAGTAGGGGTCGGATTTCCAGTCTAACTGTGTTGCGGCGATATTTACCGTAAAGCAACTGCCATCTGACTTCCACAACTAATTGGCGATATCGAAGTTCGGTAGTTGGACTAATCGGATTTTTTAGTGCTCTAACTACCCGTAACAACGTAACTTCGTTCGTAACCCATCGTTCACTATTGTTCTCCATTCATTAATTTATTATGTATCCAGCAAGCCGCACCCACGGCATATTACGATATTTCTCACGCATTTTACGTCTTAACACATTAAATTTAATTCTTTAATTTATTTAATTGGAACACTAACAAAGTATTAATTAATATCGATTACCAATTGAAACTCGATCGAGACAATCTCACCCACACAAAATTGACTCATGGGTTTTTAATTACGAATTGTAATATTATACCAGACGATGACGCAGTTTTTTCCATTCCCAGGGCACAGAGTTCTGTTATTGAGTTAATCTGTTACGAAATTCTTAGAGCAGCAGCGCCAGCAGCAGCCTGTGTATGGCTACATAGGCATATCTCTACGTATCTCTTCGACCTATGAAAAAGGCGTTGCGTGACCAAAACGTCATGATGTAGATAATAATACCTATATCTCTTGGACTTCGTTGACCGAAAAGAAACAAAAATATATGTCTATGCCGCTATGCAGCAGCCTCAGCAATACACATTATGAAAAAAGCATCCGGTTAAAGGTCATGTTCTGAAAACAGTAAATGAAATGTGCGAAACACATCTATCAAGGTGTATAGATGTTACAGGCGTAAACTATGAATAGCAAAAATAAAGTTAATTTATGTAAAAAACCTAAAATCCTGTACGAATGAAGTCTCCTGAACTCTGTTAAATGGCCCCTTATGCCATCGACAGATTTTGGCATTGGACTGTGCTAAAATCTTTCGTAACTATTTCATTACCAGGTTCTATAGATGAATAGTACAATCAATCAATCAATTAGCCTATTGCAGTCCTCTGCTGGACATAGGCCGCTCCCATTAATTAGTACAGTCAAGAACAAAAGTGACTTAACAAATTCTAAATTATTGATCACTGTGGCCCTGAAATCCTTCATAAAATAATGAACAAAGAATTAAATATATTAACTTTGTCTTCTGGGGATTATAAAACTACTTATACTTCAATTATTGATTCCAATCTAAAAAGGTTAGTAAATATTTTAGTGTTCATCAGCTTATGAATATTATAATGATTGTACATTTTCCAAGTAGATATGCCAACCACTATAATAAGTACTGCCCCTTAGACAAGTAGCAGTAGCAGTAAATCAATGCATGGGATTGTTATAAACGTCATAAAAATACGTACCTATCAATCCTATCAATTGATAAAATTATTGTATTCTGTCCCCCTAGACAAGAGGCACTTTGTTGTTGGTATTGTAGAATAGCATGACGATATGTATGGCTTTTGACATTTATGACATACTAGCTGATCCCGCGAACTTCGTACCGCCATGTCAATAGATGACCGCATGAATGACATAACAACATGTTTGTACTGTCAACACTGAAAAACGTTTCAATTTGACAGCACAATCACAATTTTCCGCCATTTATTGAATTCATTTGTTACAAAAAATGTGATAAATGAAGAACCGCTTGACCGATTTTGTGCAAACTTCACATAAACCATCTAGTAAATAGTCCGAACAAAGCCTAAACATTCGGTTTGGATAGGTGAGCCCGTTATTGAGTTATAAAATAACAACGAAAAGTGGCATTGATTTTTATATATTACTAGCTGTCCCGGCGAACTTCGTACCGCCATTTTTTCCCATTCCCGCTGCACCTATTTTCTCATCCTTTAAACCTTCCCTGGACATCCACGAATATTTAAAGACTAAAATTAGCCAAATCGGTTCAGCCGTTCTTGAGTTATAAACTAACAACGAAAAGTGGCACTGATTTTTATATATATAGATAAAGAAGATACGTTGACGACTGTCATATACGTCAAATCTCATACATTTGTCATTCTATTCTACAATATCCGGTCAACAAGTTGCCACTTTTCTGTTGGCTGTTTTATTCTAGTAACGACTGTAGCACTTGTCTAGAAAGGACAGCTCTAGACGGCAAACCTCTTCGACAGTATTATTCATATAGAACCTTTGACCATCAAACGTTATATAAAGTAAATGACCTCATCTTTTTTTTATGTATCTAGATATTGTTTTACCGTCGCCGCGTCGTGCTAAAAGAAACTGTATAGCCTTGAGTGCTTTGACAGTAAGCTATCTTATTACAGACTGAAATTGTTTTTGTATTTCGTCTGTCTAGATCAGAACTTCACTTGTGAATAGAATGACGAATATAATATGAGATTTGACGTAGGTATATGATAGTCGTCAACGTATGGCATAAATGTCAAAACCTATACATATCGTCATGCTATTCTACAATAGAATGACGAATTTGTGGGATTTGACGTTGTTCATACGTTGACAACTGTCATTAAACGTCAAATCCCGTATATTTGTCATTTCGTGATTGACATGGATATTAAAGTGCGCCAGTGGGATGTTTACTATGCTTTTTATTCAATATCCCTGCATCTCGTAGACATTTGTCATCATCATCATCATGATCAAAGCGTTATTTCCAGTTGCATCTCAGGTTTTCACCTTGGAGCCCAAGGTACTCATCCACCTGAATTTATGGGCACCCCGTGATGCACCCGTGACCTATTTTTTTTATGGGCACCCCGTGATACACCCGTGACCTATTTTTTTAACCGACTTCAAAAAAGGAGGTTCTCAATTCGTACCCAATTTTTTTTATTTTTTTGTATGTTTGTTACGCGATTGTGAAGCCAATTCTAGACGGATTTTGAAAATTCTTCTTATGTTCGTAAGTAGATTATTCCGAAGTGGTCCCATTTCAATTTCGTAAAGATCTGATGATGGGTTTCCGAGATTAGACCAAGGAACTCTTCAAAAAGTACCAGGAAATCAGCCGCGATTACTGCAATGGCATATTATTGCAATGTTTCTGCCACATCACGCCTGAGTCGTTTGAAGGGGTACGCAGAAGTGTTCAGAATATTCAGCTATATTTCCGGTGTATATGCATTGATTTTAAAAATTCTTTTTGAATAATGATTTAATTTTTTTTTTGTAGCGTGGCCGGTTCGATCTGTATTGCAGCGTCAGCAGCGCATGTACAGTCAGGTCACTATACATGCGATGTACAGTCGTGAGACTGTACAAACTCACTAAAAAGAAAAAAATAAATTCATTTTTAACAAAAAAGTTTAACCGACTTCAAGAAACGAAAAAGAGGCACTGAAAAGCGAAAAATAACTTAATTTACAGACTTACTGATTTATTAGAAGTCGGTGCCAGCCAACTTTGTTTGTTGTGTTGTGTCTGAACTACTATCATGCAATCAATTGAAATATGGCCTCTCTTGGGCTAGGTACCGACTTCTAATAAATCAGTAAGTCTGTAAATTAAGTTATTTTTTTAAGTTTCTTGAAGTCGGTTAAACTTTTTTGTTAAAAATGAATTTATTTTATTTCTATGTATTTATCCTACTAATATTATAAACGCGAAAGTTTGTAAGTGTGTATGGATGTATAACCCGCGCCACGTAACTTGGACCTAAATCGTAAGACATACGAGGCTCTGACGCCCGCGGATTGCTTTGTAACAGTCTATGCTTGGTGAATTTGAGTTCGTCCACCGCAGTAGCATCCCGTGCTATCCTCAAAAGACACCCAAGAGATGTATACTGCGCGTATAGGGCACATTTTTAGCACATTTTAGGTCCAAGTTACGTGGCGCGGGTTATAAGTATGGATGTTTGTTACTCTTTCACGTAAAAACTATTGAATGGATTTTAATGAAACTTTACGATAATATACGTAGCTTATATTCGGAATAATACATAGGCTATAATATCAGCGATGAACGGGATCAAAATTCCACGCGGACGGAGCCGCGGGCAACAGCTAGTAAGTAATAAAATAATATCTTCACACACATTTTTAATAAGTATTGAACGAGTTATTATTGATCTCATGTCTTCAAGGGTGTCATGGATGGGCCTTGTTGGTATTGATCGAAATAATAATGACATTAAAGTTATCAATTAATTAGACACGTTTAAACTAAGCAGTTTTCCATATTAACAGCATGCGACTGGCTGCTAGATAGTTAGTATATGGGTACACATTGTTTATCAATATGACACTTACTTGTCAAATCAAACGAACGTCACTTCAATCGGTAAATTCTGGGGAAAAGTGTGTGCAATAACAAAATATGACTCCATACCTTGCTATTGTCAAATCTATTGCTATTATAAACAAAAAAATTTATAAATATTATTTTACAGACGCAATATGTCTATAGATATATTGTATGAATACTATGAATGCAAACTCAAATTACCATATTAACCTAGTTACAGTAGGTATCTAACACGCAGTACAACGTAGGTGTACTTCATTAGGGTGGACGAAGACAAATGACTGAGGATAACTGGTTGTACAGCCTCCAGCGTCATTAATGGCCGTTCCCAATAACCTATCTATCGCTAGTTTTGACATTAGAAAGGATAAAAACGTCATCAGTCTCTACGCTACGGCAACGCAAATCATAGTAGCAAAATAACAATAGGATTTGACAAAGGAACTATTACTATGTTAACCTTTATCCGTAGATATGTTATTGGGAATGGCCGTAAGTGAATGTGTAACTTGATGATCAGAAAATTTAAGTCGATATCTACCTTCATCCTTACAAAATTCCTTTCGCACACACGATCTCCAACGCCTCATCATCATCATCATTTTGGCGTTGTTCCCTATTGGATCCAACTTTCATCTTCTTGGAGCCCAGGGTTTGTTTACTCAATCTCCTCCTTTTGATTTGTCTTATACAACTTCTATGACGCTAAATACCGATACAAATAGCGTTACCGATGGAGAAGAAGAGTCAGAATGTTGATCTGAAGTTACCATTGTGCATTTTGAAATAAAGAACTTATCCAGAAATAAATAATAATTTAAAATGACTTAACTATGACATTATTGGCGAAATTAAGGCAATTTCCATTTACAAAGTTACCATATAAATAAAAATAACCAAGGCTTTTATAATGTTACAAAAAAGGCACAATCCATTTTAAGACTTGTGCATTGATGACAAGAACTAAATTTGCCAACACGCAGTTCAAACGAGAAACTTATTACAACTTTATACCTACTTACAAATTAAGAAAAAAACATGAACCTTCAAACGGCCTTAGTCCAAGATGACGAACTATTTCAAATAAAGAACGAAAGTGGTGACGCAATCAAGTTGTATGCGCCATACCATACAAGGAAATGTGACTCATGAGCATTTTAAATAAATCTACTGACTTAGCACATACATGGTCAGGCAGTTATCTTGCGTAGGCGGCTTTCAATCACAATTTGAAACATAAATCTTCTACGATAAGGTTCATAATGTCACAACAAGGTTACAATACTTACAATATTGCAATTATTTTAAGATGTTTGATGCACTAAGCGCTTGAAAGTTAGAAAGTGATGATAAGCAAACTATTTTAAAAGTAGAAAGGGTACAATATTGCGAACACTTTCCCATGGTTTGCAGATTTGGAATTGCATTTACTGTGTTACTTAGTGCGCTTTTTTGCGTAATGTGTATGTGTTAATAAACTTATCATGCAACACTTACCACCCTCTCACTTTATATCGACTTTGAGTAGCTTTACGATACATTTCATACTCATTGTAAAAATGTTTATGTTGCCTTTTTTGGCTTTATTCTTTTCCGGTCATTAAATTGCTAATTGCCTCACTATAGATGGCAATGCATGACAACACACGGCATCGTCAGACTCGATAGAGGGACATCACTAATGACCCAAGAATTAGTTACCACGGTCCACAGAAATTACTTCTCTGGTGGTGGACCACATACTTATACATAGGTAACTACAATAAGAGTAGAGAAAAGTAGAGCAAGCCTGCACCCAACAATAGGCTTGTGTCCTATTTTTTTTTATTATCGTAATCTGTACATTTTTCAATAATATAATTAACTGCTAAAGTGAAATATTCTTACGACAAATAGTTTTAAAAATATTTGATTTTGAAAATACAGTTTCTCGAGTCGCCCGAAAACGCTCCATACAAAATCGTCGCACGTGGTGACGTCACCGCGTGTTGCGCGTAGTGCAAAATGTATGGAGTGCAAGAGAATATCGCATTTATCTCGGTCCACGTTGCGTTTACACGTGTACAATACATAATAAGATCGATTTGAAATTTAATAAGGAATCTAAAAAGTTATAAATTGTGACTTAATTCGATTGTTTATATTTTGACCTATTTTGGAAATTGAAAATAATGAAAAGTCATAGTTTCAGTTTAATTGGGCAATATCTTAGTTTACTATGTATATTTTTTGAGAAAAACTAAAATACTAAGCAGTATTGGTAAGGATCTGATGACCCAGGACACTACCCAATTGAAAAGTACATAAAATATAGGGGTTAGTCGCGATTTCCCCCCAAAATTCTTTATAAACGTGCGATAAGACGCTCTTTCAAACCTAAAATTTTTCGCGGGAAATCACGACTAATCCAAATATAGGACTGATAATATAATATAACTTAACATCAAGTATCATACACTCGAAGTTCATCTTGGCAGATGGGTATCTATGTAATGAAGGGACCTCGCAATAAATCGACCTTGGATCATCATTTTTGGCAACAGTTATGACATGACACGCGATTGGTACCCATAGCAGTTGATACGGACAGTGAGAAATCGCTGCGAGCATTAATAATTTTTCTTTGAAATCTACGATCAATTAGCGAACAATTCAGACCATGGCAATGAATCAAGTAAACAGATCCATTGGCAAGCCGAAGGAAACTCGAGAACTTCTTATTATTGTTTACTCAACCAATAAAGCCAAATAAAAATTCAATACTACCAATTTCGACTCTATTGACTAAAGAAAAGAAATCATTTTCACATCTCCTACATATTCATACTGAAGAAGAAAAAACCGAATGTAAGTAAAATAAATACAATAAGTAATTGTTATTGCTAGTGAGTTAAGTGACATTTTACATTTTTTTTTTCAAAGTCAAATCATTTTATTGTGCCATTACTGCCATTATACCATGCCATACTTACTGCCATTTTTGAAAAAGAAACCCGTTACGAATACCTACATAATACTCACGCCTGTAAATCCCCGAAGGGGTAGGATCACCTACATTACGAATAATGTTATATTAACCCATCACCACCACTACCACCCACTACCCACCCTCCATAACTCAAATATTGCCCTACGTCTTAATTTTCTCACGCCGGGTCAAGTTTCCGAAGGTCGTGAATTATTCATAATGCCGTGACATTGGACTGAACCACGTGTTCCGTTGCTAGGCAACATAGGTAACATACAAAACAACCCCTAGGTTCATTCTGCTTTTGTAATCGAGACAACACAGACGTGATACCATCTTCAAGATATCAAACTACTGAAACACATCAGATTTAAAAAATAGGAAAATAAATTTGTACTAAAATCCTTATAAATTTTTTCCAAGTAAATAGTGAAGTATGGATGCCCATGGAATCTCAAGGTCTTTAGACCATGTGAACTGGTGGGATCCAGAACATTGGAAGAGTAGAGGACCTAGGAGTATATCCTCGATTTCGTTGGAAGATGCTGATCCAGGTGAAATAAGGAATGGTTGGCTTACTTTGACACATCCTAAGGTAGGCTTGAAGATATTTTATAGGGGCTTTTTAAATATTCCGTAAAAAAGTCGTACCAATTTTTTTTATCGGTGACTTTGAAAGATGTCCGCAAATTAACCTTTGTCTCATCTGAAATTCAAATAGGGACATACCTGGACATACTATTTAAATGCAGCGAAAATTTCACAAATAATTAAAATATATGTATTTTAATTATTTGTGAAATTTTCAATTTCTAATCCTATTGAATTCAATCTTGCCGTATTTATCTTTACTTACTTACATCTTAAATCTTATTGAATTTTGAATTCTATTAATTTCGGATGTAAAATTGTATACCTAACTTTTTTTTTAAAACTTAATATTTTATTTAACGTTGATTCCAAACCTTCTTACATAATTATTTAAGTACCTACTTAATTGTTTGTGATGAATGCGTTGTTATTTATTATGTTAAATACGACTATTGGCAGTTCAAAATCTAATAGTATTTGAGATATGTATTATATATAATGTCAAATAACAAAACTGGGACACTCAATATCATTAACTGATCATCTCGCGGGGTTTTAGTAGCCACTTCGTTTCCTGAGTCTGCAATTAGGGAGAATCATTATATTATATTTTAATGAACTTCGTATTCGTTAATTCTATATTTCAAAGTCCCCACAATACAGTGATAATTCTATAGGATGAATGATTTTGTGTTGATTTGATAATAATAACTCTGGGATCTAAGGTCTAGGGTCTAAGTGCCCGTCTATTATTTAGAAATATAATATATCTAAACGCCTAATAGACGCTACCCGAGACCAGAGGGCTGGTTAATGGGGTTGGCCGGTGAAAGCTAAAAGCAGATGCGAAGGATATAAAAATATCCTTCGGCATTTGGTGCCTGCCGACTTCTAGCATTTAGAAACAATACAGCGCGTCATTGTAGCTGTTTGGAATTGTTTTCTGAAATTATCCATACAAAAATACAATGTTTTGGGAACAAGCTATGCTAACGCCACTTTGACAGTTGCCAACCCCATTCCTTGCACACAGGATTGGTATTGCCAATCAACGTGGCAATGTTGCCAGCGTTCTGGCCATCCTCCCAATTGACGTCGATGTGGAGGAATTCTTTGACACCTGAACCTGCAGGTTTATATAGGCGAATCATGTAGGTACTGTTTTTATATTTTCATTTATATTATCATGTATATAATGGTTCATTATGTGAATAAATTAATTACATAAAAACGATGATAAAAACGTATAGCGGAGATGATCGTAACAATGACTAATATTTCAAACATCTACAGCTGAGAGATTACATCACTTAATCTTGTGAAAATTATAAAAAATATACTATCAATATCATTTAGATACTAGATTGTGTGAGATTTGATTTTATAATTCATTTCATTTAATATTTAAATATTGCTGGTTTCACGCTTGTGCTTGTCGGATAAATTCTTCCTGAAAAATGTCTTCTTCATCAATGTGTAGGAGGTAGGACACGACGGTATTTCCATCACAAGCGAGCAGTTCAACTGGGGAAGTACCTCCACCCTACAGAATGCCGGGGCTATACTCGTGTTGTGTGTTGTGTTCCGGCGCGGCCGTGAGTAGGGTAGCCAGAGCTCACTGGAGATGTTTTGTACTATCAAGGAGAAAACCAAGGGCATGTCTTGCTAGTCTTGTACGCTGACGGCACAGAATCTCTCTATTCTTACAGGGTCGGCAGCACAAGTGTGACTACCCTGGTGTTGCACTCGTCCATAGGCCACGGTAACCACTTTCCATCAGGTGGGCCATGTGCTTGTCTGCTACTTTCTTAGAACCTCACTGAAACAGCCTTGCCTTCCCCAACACTGGAATCTTCTCTAAAATATGAAAGTTAACAACATTAATTATAATGATTAATGTCTTAATGTAATAATGATGAAGTATTCCATATTGGGCACCCGTTTTAATGGCACCTGAGTTAATGGCACCTAAGGTATTCCACATTGGGCACCTACCGATATTTTTCGCAGGTGCCATTAGTGGAACAATTTATAAATTAAATTTTTATTCCAGATATGGCACCTACGGATCAGTAGTTACTAGTGTTGGGAAGTTTTTATTTTATAGAACGTTAAAATAAAATAAAAACGATTGCAATCAGTAATAAGTTTAATAACTAATCTAATAAAAATAGAACTTCTTTATGTGTTTAATTATTTTAATATCACAATCAGTTTCTTTTAATCACAAGTGTTACAAAATCAGCCTTAAATTACAATTTAGTATCCTTAAAATATATAATATAACAAATAACTAAAAAAATAACATTATGATGACAAAAAATCAAATACGGAACAACCCTACAATTTTGTAAAATCAGTCTTATTTCTTACGTAATACAAAAATTAAAAACATTTCAAATTTGCCAATAAAAAGTTGTAAAAAAAAGTAAAATAAACGATTGCAATCAGCAATAAGTTTTAATAACTTAATAAAAATGTAACTTCTTTATCCGTTTAATTATCTATTTAAATATCACAATCAGTTTCCTTTAATCACATGTGTTACAATATCAGCCTTAAATTATAATCTTATGTCCTAAAAATACAAAATATAACAAATAACTAAAAAAATAACATTAATATGATGACAAAAATCAATACTTGGCTCTCCAATAAAATTGTAAAAATCAGTCTTATTTTTTATGTACTATAAAAATTAAAAACTATGATATACTTAGGATAGATTTAAAAAAATCAATAAAATCATATCAATACTTGGCACTAAAATGGTAAAAATCTTATGTACTATAATATGATTTACTTGGGATAGATTATGAATCACAAAGTACCTAAAAAGGTCAGCGCATAATTAAAATGTGGCTATTTTTTTTAAATCGCAGCTTCTCGATCGTGAGTGATCGATTTATTTTAATATGGCACTGTGGCACAATATTTAATGTGATTAGTAGGAATTGTGTTTGATCTTTTGATATTGTTATTTTATTTTTAAAATTCCTCGCTTCGTACGTGTACCTATTGTTATGGCGAATCCCACGCGCTCCCCTTGCCCACACTGCCCGGGCTCGGCTAGGCTTTTTGCCCTTCATCACGGGCTTAGGGTTCACATTGGCAGAATGCATAAGGGCGTCGAGGCGTCCTTAGCGGCGCGGGGGCTTTGGGTCGGTAGTGATGCGGTGCCCGGGGATACCGCGTCTCCGGGGAGAGGGTCGCCGGTGACCACACGGGCGGAGTTTGGCCTTAGCGACTTGCCCTCTCTTCGGTCGAGAGTTCGGGTTCTCAGGCATGTGCCGAAGGGGGCGAGACATTTGGCAGCCGGGAGGTTGTCCTTTTTAATCGAGCAGTGTCTTAGCTCTAATCTGGCCCCCGACTGGGCGTCCCTGTTGTCTTTTGCGTTCACTGCCTTGAGACTGCCAGGGGCGGGGGACGGTCGTTCGCTTACGTCGAGGGTAAAGGAACATATAACAAAGACCATCCAGTTGCAGTACCCAATAGACCCTTTGCCCCAAAGGTCACCGTCTTTTTACAAGTGGTCTCCAGGCCAAGGTTTATGAGGGGGACCTTCGGGGTGCGGCGCGCCTTCTCACCTCGGACTGCTCGTTTGCCCCCCGCGGGGCTGACACCCTCGCGTCCCTGAGGGACAAACATCCCGCGCCCGCTCGTCCAATAATTATTCCTCCGGCGCCAGACATCGATTCCTCACCTTGCCTGGAGGTGAGCATCGGGGACGTTTCAGAGGCAATTAGATCTTTTCCTCGTGGATCGGCTGCCGGTATGGATGGGTTGCGCCCCGACCACGTTAAGGAATTGACCTCCCAATCAGCCGGAGATAATGGCCAAAAGCTACTGGAATCCCTTACGCGACTCTGCAATTTTCTGCTGAGGGGGGACTTGAGCGACGATGTCTGTCCCTTTTTATACGGGGGATCTCTTTTTGCCCTCCAAAAGAAGGACGGTGGTATCAGACCTATCGCTGTGGGTAGTACAGTCCGAAGGTTGGTGGCAAAGTTATGTTGTAGGGCGGTCCGAGGCGCAGTAACACCTTATTTGCAACCTCATCAGCTGGGCTTCGGCACGCCTCTTGGTTGCGAGGCGGCTATCCACGCGGCGTGGGCTTTTGTGTTGCGCCAGGGGAGCGATGACGTCCTGTTGAAGTTGGACATACGCAATGCTTTCAACAGCATTGATAGGGGAGCGTTGCTGGCGGAGGTGAGAGACCTGACGCCATCAATTTTCCCCTTCCTGCGCCAGTGCTACGGGTCCCGCAGCTCACTGTCATACGACGGCGAAACGATATGGTCTCAGGTTGGGGCGCAACAGAGGGACCCACTGGGCCCACTTATGTTCAGCATGGGTATTCACAAAGCCATACAGTCGTTACAGAGCCCCCTCAACGTGTGGTACTTAGACGACGGAACCATCGGTGGCAGTCCCGACGTGGTACTGCGGGATGTGGAAGCGCTCTTCCCCGCCTTGAAAGATTTGGGCCTGGAGATAAACTCTGCGAAATGCGAGCTTTATCCCTGTGGTTCAATGGCGCAGGAACAGACCGCGAACTTTATGTCCCTTATTCCCGGACTCCGCTTCATGGATCGGGACTCGCTCTGCCTCTTAGGCTCGCCGCTTTTCCCGGAGGGTATGCCTATCGAATTGGCCGCCCGGGCGCGGGTCCTGGCTTCACTGGCGGACCACTTTCGCCACCTTCCGGCTCACGTGTCCCTGTCGTTGTTGAGGTCCTGCTTCGGGATGCCTAAACTGACGTACGTCATACGGACAACGCCGACATGGGAGTTCCCGGACGATGTCCTCCGTTTTGACGAAGCGCTCAAAGGCATCGTCGAGGAGATTCTGAATGTGGAC
Organism: Eilema depressum; assembly: GCA_914767945.1. Lineage (NCBI taxonomy): Eukaryota > Metazoa > Arthropoda > Insecta > Lepidoptera > Erebidae > Eilema > Eilema depressum. The sequence continues at coordinate 15,554,008 of OU612031.1, forward strand.
CTTAGCGAGCGGCAGTGGTGTCAGGCCAGCCTGCCCATCCGATTCGGAGAGCTAGGAGTGCGCCGTTTGCAGGAGTGTGGCCCGATCGCCTTTCTTGCTTCTTCCCATGGGGTCTCGCGGTTGGTTGGCCGTTTATTATCGCGCGTAGGTACTGACATTGGCATTCCCTATTTCAGGGAAGCCCATGAAACCTGGACCGCATTGTATCCGGAGGCTGTTTCGCCCGGGAGACCGGGCGAGCAAAGGGGCTGGGATAACGCGACCGGGACGTGCATACTCGCTCGTCTGCGCGATAGCGCGGTGGGGGTCGAGTTAGCGCGTCTCAATGCCTCCTCTGAGCCGGAGTCGGGTGCCTGGTTGCATGCCCTACCATCCCCTAACCTGGGCACGTTGCTGGACAATGACTCTCTCAGGGTGGCAGCCGGACTCAGACTTGGCTGCACCGTATGTGAGCCTCACACGTGCATTTGTGGTGCAAAGGTGGAGGCGAACGGGCTGCACGGCCTTAGTTGCACTCGAAGTGCTGGCCGAAGGTCCCGGCACCACGCCATAAACGGGATCATGAGAAGGGCATTGGTTTCCGCAGGCATCCCCTGCATTTTGGAGCCCCCGGGCCTCTCGCGCACCGACGGGAAACGGCCGGATGGACTGACTCTGGTCCCGTGGAGGAGAGGTCGCTCCCTCATTTGGCCACGTGCGTCTGTACCTTCACGTCGTGCCACCTCGCGGCTACTCAGAGGGCGGCCGGTGCGGGAGCCGAGTCCGCGGCCTTGCTAAAACATAGTAAGTACGCTGCCCTGGAGGCCGCGGGATATGATTTCGTCCCGCTCGCAGTGGAGACGGCGGGTTCATGGGGCCTAGAGGCTAAGAGGTTCGTGGCTGATTTGGGGTGCCGACTGCGGAGGGAGGGGCAGGATCCGCGCTCGGGGCAATATTTGACCCAGAACATATCCCTGGCCATACAAAGGGGAAACGCTGCGAGCCTGATGGGCACGTTTGGGCGAGGGGACTTAGAGATGACGTGATCCTTCTGATGAAAAAGAAAGGAAAGAAAAGAAAGGCAAGAGAGAAAAAAATTCAAATGTTATTTACATTCTAGTTATAAGTTAATGTAGATTTACACGCGTTGAAGAGTATAAAAATGGTTTTATTACTCTTGGTCACTGTATCGAGAAGCTGCGATTTTAAAAAAATAACCACATTTTAATTATGCGCTGACCTTTTTAGGTACTTGTGATTCATAATCTATCCCAAGTAAATCATATTATTGTACATAAGATTTTTACAATTGTAGTGCCAAGTATTGATATGATTTTATTGATTTTTTTAAATCTATCCTAAGTATATCATAGTTTTTAATTTTTATAGTATCTACCTAAAAAATAAGACTGATTTTTACAATTTTATTGGAGAGCCAAGTATTGATTTTTGTCATCATACGAGGGTCATGCCAAATGAAACTAGATATTCAAAAAATATATTATTTATTCTTTATTTTAAATATCAGTCTTCTCAAAGTATTCACCCTGAGCACGTATACACTTTTCCATGCGTCTAAACCATGTGGAAAATACTTCAGCCCACTCTTCTTTAGACACCTCGAAAATCCCCAAATTATATGCAGCGAGTGCATCTTCTTTACTTTCAATTTTTTTTCCTTTTAATTTTTCTTTTATTTTTGGAAACAGATAAAAATCACAAGGTGCTAGGTCTGGGGAATATGGCGGATGAGGTAGGATAAGCACATTTTTCGAACTGAAAAAGTCGAGTGTTCTGGCAGATGTGTGCGCCGAGGCATTGTCGTGATGCCAGAGAAGCAGCCGGTTTCTTGACTTCAGCCGCTTGTCACTCCAAGCTGACAGTACCCTTGGAGCGCAAACTGTCACGTACCATTCAGAGTTAACGGTTTTTTGATCTTCTAACACCACAGTAGCAATACGACCTGTCTTGCAGAAAAATGAGGCGACCATTTGCTTCTGCATGCTTCGTGGACGGCGACATTTCGTGGGTGTTGGCTCATTATCAAAGTACCATACCGGCGACTGTCGCTTTGTTTCAGGATCGTAGTTATATAGCCATGTTTCATCACCAGTCAGTATATCATAAACGTTTTTTTTCTCGCCGCCGTTGAATTTATCAATCACTAGCTGTTGCCCGCGGCTCCGCCCGCGTGGAATTCGGATTCCGTACAAACTTTTCTTTCGTGCTAAAATTGCCTCGGATACCATCCCCGTCAGCCATCAGGAGTGCCATGTGGAATTCGGACCCACTAAACAGCATGCCATCGCGGGTCTTCAGTTGCTGGAGTGTAAAATTGCCTAGGACATTTTCCGCACCCCCCGGCTGACCCTGGGCCATCTACAATTTTAAGATGGCCCTCTCAGAAGTGGGAAGCACGATGTACCATCGATTTCCGGAAAGGGAGGAGACGGGCGTGAAGGGATGACAGCAGGCCGGACCTATAATCCTCACGTCCGCGCTCGGTGACCAGCCCTTCCCTTTCCTGCTCTCTACTGGGCCTCCTCGTAGTCAGAGGGACATGTGGGAAGCCTTTGAGCAGCCCTCTATAGAGCTGTTCCCGTTGCTGTATGTATTTGCCGTAGGCGGTAGCGCCTCCCCTGGGTGAGGGGCGTTAATGCCTCCGTTACCCAGGATGCGTCACATGGAGGTTCCAATCCCGCATTCGGATCCCGTTACCGTTGCATCTTGTGTTCAGCTGACCTTCCCTGTCTTCGCTCGTGAAATACTTCGAACACCCGTGGTTGCACCCTTTTAGCCCATGCCCGTAATAATAATTAGTTTTCAAATAATGTATGGTAATTTACCGGATTTATTGACATTATAATTTCGTAATATCTTTTGAATAGAACGTCCGATTTCAATAATTCAAAAAGTAATCAACAGGTATTGAAACAATCTTAAATACCAAACGATTTATTTAGATAAGAATTAATATAAAGGTATAGATGCCGTGGTCTGACTTTGATCGGCATTTCGGCTTGAATTTATATCGTCGCGCGTTACTTTCATACTGCAATAGATTCTAAAATATTCATTATAATTATACAGTGTAAAGGGCAATTTTGATCTACATTAAATGTACAATGTATCTAACGTATTTAGTCAGATAAGGCTTAACACTATATTGTTAAAAATAGCTTCGAAAATGACACATATTTTTTTTATAATTTGTAAAAGATAAAAATGGTTATTGTGAGCTACCCTTATTAGATAGACATATGCTGTCGCGGACTTTTATGTAGACCTTTTTAAGTTATACATTTCTACAGTACATTATTTTGTTCTATCTTCAATAGTTTTCGCAGCGTACGCGATGTAAGGAATTTTTTAGGTCATTTTTTTACACCTTGGGTTACATTATTGAAGTTTTATCCAGGATCCCTATTTTTTTGAAAATTAATTATAGCCTATGTTAGTCAGTGATAGTGCAGCTTTCTAATGGTAAAAGAATTTTTAAAATCGGTTCAGTAGTTCTTGAGTTTACTCGAATACAAAAATACAAATCTAATATTAGTAAAGAATGTATGGAAATCTGCCCGATTTATTGACATTTATGCTCACTGCTCCGCTCCCTTTAGTAGTAGCGTGATGTTATATAGCCTATGTTACTCCCAGATAGTGTAGCTTTCTATAGGTGAAAGAATTATTGAAATCGGTCCAGTAGTTTCGGAGCCTATTCGTTACAAACAAAAAAAACAAAAAAACAAACAAACAAACAAACAAAAAAACAAATCTTTCCTCTTTATAATATTAGTCAATCATAAACTTACACCAATCCACGCGATGCCCTTTCTGCTCATCGGTGAGTTTGTGCGGCACCCATCTTGAACAACGCTTACGCAGAGAGAGGTGGTCGTGTATGATAGTTTGCATTGCTGCTGATCCAATGCCCACTTTTTCCTCGAGTTCTAGATATGTAATTCGTCGATTTGCGCGAACAAGTTTTTCGACTGCTCGAAAATTTTCTTGAGTGACCGCTGTTGGCGGCCGACCAGTCTTCAACTCATCTTCAAAGCTTTCGCGTCCTCTTCTAAACTCAGCAAACCAATTGAAAACTGTTGTGTGTGAACAAGCAAATTCACCAAAATTAGTAACCAAAAGTTCAAAACACTAACCTTTTTTATAGTCATAAAAAATCATTGTCCGAAAATCTCTTCGAGTGAGCTCCATTGGTAAGAACGAATTCCCGCCAGATTCTCTCAGAAAAAAGAGCATTTAAAAAAAAAATACTTGAATCAATGAATGTTCGATATTTAAAATTATTACTCAATAACCGGCCTATACGTAAAAATCTATTTGTGCCAGTGATAAATTAATGAGTAAAGAGTATCTAACTTCTTTTGGCATGCCCCTCGTATTAATGTTATTTTTTAGTTATTTGTTATATTTTGTATTTTTAGGACGTAAGATTATAATTTAAAGCTGATATTGTAACACATGTGATTAAAGGAAACTGATTGTGATATTTAAATAATTAAACGGATAAAGAAGTTACATTTTTATTAAGTTATTAAAACTTATTACTGATTGCAATCGTTTATTTTACTTTTTTTTACAACTTTTTATTGGCAAATTCGAAATGTTTTTAATTTTTGTATTACGTAAGAAATAAGACTGATTTTACAAAATTGTAGTGCCAAGTATTGATTTTTTGTCATCATAATGTTATTTTTTTAGTTATTTGTTATATTATATATTTTAAGGATACTAAATTGTAATTTAAGGCTGATTTTGTAACACTTGTGATTAAAAGAAACTGATTGTGATATTAAAATAATTAAACACATAAAGAAGTTCTATTTTTATTAGATTAGTTATTAAACTTATTACTGATTGCAATCGTTTTTATTTTATTTTAACGTTCTATAAAATAAAAACTTCCCAACACTAGTAACTACTGATCCGTAGGTGCCATATGTGGAATAAAAATTAAATTTATAAATTGTTCCACTAATGGCACCTGCGAAAAATATCGGTAGGTGCCCAATGTGGAATACCTTAGGTGCCATTTGCTCAGGTGCCATTAAAACGGGTGCCCAATATGGAATACTTCATAATGATTCGTGAACTTTTTACTTCGCGGCCGGTTTTATGAGAAATCACTGAGTTTACAAAGGTTAAAGTTTATTGAACCTTTTCTTTAACTATGATTGTGGTTTCCTGTCGCTCCCTCGTGGTTGAAGCCGGATGTCTCGAGATTGGCACTGTTATATTTACAAACATTTTGTTCTGCACCTCACCACATTATTAGCTTCTAAGGGCGCTTAAATTTTACTCTGTTGATACCAACTAATATAATACTGAACCTATGCAGTAAGTACACTGTAAAGTGATGTTCCAGGTTCAAATCTAATGAATCAGTGATATTCTACGGAGACCGATGTTCGGGCTCTTTTCTTTGCCACAGTATTTAGACTGCTAGACCAGCACATTGTTTGTTTCTTGAGGTTTCTTCCTACAGTTCCGGGTTCATTAATCAGGGAGTGAAAAAAGGACGTCAAGCTGAGGGCCACCATTGTAACATTATCGATATCTGTAATGAGGGGTACCCTCATTCCTGATCTTTATCTTACCACCAGGCGAGGTAAAGTCATATTGACATGACCGTTACAAAAAAGGACTGATTGGAATCCAAATTGAAAGTTATAAAATTCCCACTGGTGATTTTGCATAGTTCTAATAGCTTAATTAATGAATCCCCTTGCTCTTAAATCCAACTTGGGACAGCAGTTGAACTGGCAACCGCTTTGCCATCAACGCGTTCTATCGTAGATAGTCTTAGATTATAACATACATACATACATACATACATAGGTACATCAGTAACACCGTAGTAGTCGCCGAGTAGACGCCTGTAAATCTTTGAAGGGGCAAGCAGAGGTATATTTACACCCACAGATTAGGTTATAACATGACAATGAAACATTACATATTCTGAAGGATACCCATAATAACAGCATATGTATCAATTCCCAAATACTAAATGGATAATAGGTTATATTTAAAGTTTCCAATAACTTTGACCTTCAACTTCGGGGAACGCCTCGGGGTATAGACGTTACAGTAAGTAATTATAGGCTGGTATTGTCAATTATTCAGACAGTGAAAAAGGCCATATCGACCTTTGAGTCAAACACAAGAAGACAACATTTATTTCGTTTAAAGTTCTTTATTCTGGTAACTATAACGTTAATATTAAATGTGTTTATTTGATATCTTAAAGTAAGAAGAACCGAAAATCTTGTTATAAAAAGATGGTCTAATTTCAGTTTTGATTTGGTTTCAATCTCTCAAATGTAAAAACTGATCGCGATGTTTATGAAGAAAGAATTTTATGAGAATATCGTTTGAGACTTATAGGAAATTGACGTCAGATCGAGACTGAATCTTGAAAATCTTTTTATTACGAGATCTTCAATTTTGTTCTTTTTTTATTTGATGAATAATAAGTTCTGCTCTTTGCGGTTCAAAATACGCGTTTTTCACTGATTGATGATGATGAGTGATATCACTGATGTTGAAAGCACCTGACTTTTGATACGATCGGAGCTCGAATCTCGGCCATTACAAGCTTGGACCCTTCCCTGTGTTAGAAATAATTTCAGTTAGGTAGATGTATGATTGACTGGTCATTTACGTACAGGTACCTACTATAATTCTTATTAAAAAAAAACGTTACTTTTCCACTAGAACTGCCTACAAACGTGGGCGATATGTTTGTCTGCTCCTTCGAAGTAAAAAACCATATACGTTCTTCTTTGTAACAACTAACAAACATAAAAAGTTTATATGACCACCACAATGATGTCACAGCTATTATTAAGTTACTGCTTTCTGCGTTATAAAAACAACTATTAACTTTTATCATTGATAGAAATATCGTAAAACACAGATCTCAATCATGATAAGAGATAACGATAGTAACAACAACTGTAAATGACAAATAGTGAACAAACTGACACTATGTTCGGGTTACGTAATTTTTCTGAGTTTGATGCCCCTCGATCATCAAGTCATTCTCAAATGATCATTTAAGTAACAATATTTATTTAGAAATATCAATCAATTCATTGATATTATAGTTATATATATTAATCATAACAATTTTACATCAATTTACGAATACAAATTCGTAAATTGCTCTAAATTAAATAACGTTAACTTACTATGTATGATTTCCACGATACAGACCAAGAAGAGTCTAGTGTGGAAATTATTCTGATCCCATTCGACGCTAATATATAGCCTATATGTTAATCCAGGGTATAACCTATATACCTATATAAATTTCAACCAAATCGGTCTAGCCGTTTATGCGTGAAAGAGTAACAAACATCCACACATCCACACATCCATTCTCACAAACTTTCACATTTATAATATTAGTAGGATGTGTAACCGAAATAGCTATACAATATACTTACTTGAATTTAAACTGAAGTGGAAATATATCCTTAAAATTGCTTAAGTATGTATGTTGTTATTTTTTTTTTTTATAATCAATCAATATTGCAGTTCACTGCTGGATATAGGCCTCTCCCTTTAGAAATATATTTAGACACTTTTGTACTCACTAACATGTACAGTCGCCATTCGTACCTATAGGATTCTAACGTTAGCAGGTGTTAGCACATTCCAAGTTACCAACAACCGCTGAAACTTTACATACTTAAACTCACGCCTTTAAATCCCCGAAGGGTAGGCAGAGGTGTATTGTTTTATCACCCACATTTTTTCAGCTTTTGATTGATTTTCGGTTCCACGTAACATCCTACGTAAAACAGACTATTGCCGTCCAACAGGCACTTATTCATGGGTTATATGTTTACTGTCGGATGGAGAATAGCCCTATCCCTTAGTCGTCTTCTACGATACCCACAGGAAAAGTCGGGGTTTACATAAAATAATAAACAAAAATTAAAATCTGTCCTATAGCACCATGGTCTTCATAGCACCATGGTCATTTCTCCCCGAAAAGATATATTTAAATAAAATTTTAATGTTGAATCATAGTTTGCATAACTCCGGATACGTATCTAAATCGTAAGACAAACGATGCTCTGGCGCGCGCGGATTATTTTGTAATAATCTATGCTTGGTGAATTTGAGTTCATCCACCGCAGTAGCACCCCGTGCTATCCTCAAAAGACACCCAAAAAATGTGTACTGCGCGTATAGGGCACATTTCGAGCACATTTTAGGTCCAAGATTCGTGTCCGGGGTTATAAATTCCATAGTGCTCAGTAACTTCTGAAGGGGACTGTACCTGATAAAAGAATTTACATCCGAGAAAGCAATGGTCTCACATAAAAAAAATCTTTAAAAACTGCACTTTAAAGCGAAATTTCTTTAATATACAAACAAGTTTAAGTTTATCATGGTGTTTCACCTCAATCTACATTTTTAAGGTCGTTGACTGGTGACTCAGTCGGCAGCGTCCGGCGTCATGCGCCGGCGCACCGAGTATGGTCATTGTTGCTTACTGGCTAGTCTAAACATCTTGGATAATTATCTTACCCTTATACAATCTTATTAAGGTAATTAGAAACGTGTGGGAATGCAGCAATGATTACTTCATTGACCTGAATATTTTGACTGAAAGCTCTAGGGTGTATCAGGGCGTTACATATTATATTTTCCGAGCCGTTGCCCACGACTCCGCCCGCGTTGAATTCTGATCCCGTTCCCGTAACCCATTGGGAACTTTTTCCAGGGATTGGAGTAGTCTGTGTTATTTCAGACTATAAGTTATTGCTATCCTAAATTTCAGCTAGATCCGTTCAGCCATTTGAGTTTGATTGAATAACAAATATATTTACAAATTTTCACATTCATATTAGGTATTAGAAGGTTTGTCAACCGGCTATTGATTGTGATAGTTTGATCTTGGTTATATAATGTTTAGTGCGTGAATTTGACTGCTGTCAGGCCACTGGTAAGCCAAAGTGAAGTGTAACAAATAGAAACACCACCATTCCAAATGCTATTAACTCTAAAATGGTAGTCCTTAGTTTGACGGCTTCTACAAAATCTTTTTTAAACTTCACTAGAAACCTTTCATAGTAGGATATGAGAAAGCATATAGGGACCGCTATATAGGGAATAGGCCTATCGCAATTGCTCAGTAAAGCTTACAAATAGTTCTAAACCTTGTTTATTCTACTGATAAAGCACACATTATTTCACACCCAAGCGCTTAACTCTGCCGTAGTTTGCGACGAATAGTCTTTATCAACCATCTCCAGACGGCCGTTTGTTTTAGTTAATCCTCTGACAAAGACATTCGATAGCTTCCGCAATCACTGTTAACTCAATAGACCGACCGACACACGGAAATTAATTCGTCATTAGACTTTAATCTTCCGCGTACAGTCGCTTGTCTAACTTTACATAAAAGGTAGAGATCAGGCACTCGCCTTGGGCTTGTATGCAAGCCTGCTATCGATTGGACACCCACGCGTTGTAGCTTATGATGTTCTGGTATTTTATTATCAATATACTCGTTACCTTTCTCTTTGAAGTTTGCTTATTTGCCGTAACCAGCCATAAGCTGAAGGCAAAATTCCGGAAAGAGGGTCACCATTACAGACATGTATATATGTTACTATGGTGGCACTCAGATGGTCTTATCAAATGCTTTTTCACACCCCGTCAAAAGACCCGGGACAGTAGGAAGAAGAAAACATGTGAGCTCATAAGAAATTCCAGGTTTTAATGGTACGGCAAAAGAAAAAGTTGCCGAATCGCTTGGTTTTTGATGGAATATTGTACACCGTATGCGGATAACATCTAATTTCTGCACGCGTTGTCCTGCGTAGGAAAGTTTTGAGAATTTAGGAAACAATCGTGCAGAAAATGCCCAAAACTAGTCCAACTGCAATACTTTGATATCGCCAATGGGCTGTGGAAGTCGGATATAGCAGTCGCTTCACGGAAAATGTCGAAGCTCAGCCAAATACGCGGTTAGACTGAAAAAAGCGGACCTCCGAAGTAAAAACTTTGGATGCGATAATACAGCAATGATTAATCAATCGTACTTCTGAAGAAATTGAGGAAACATGGCTATGAACTAAACCTTGTGGTTACTGAATACCATTACTTCTTTTTCTGAAGTCTATTTGAAAAAATCGTGAATCAAATCTTTCTCAAAATTGTACGAATATCATTTTCTCAGTAAATAACTTAATGTAACACAACACTAGACAACATTCCATCCAATAATCCCGTGAACAATTCACGTATTTTCAATCGGTCACGATCGCACGACACCGCATGCATTAGGCAGGGTACCAGCAATCATGCGGCTTGCATGTAATGCAGTGTACCTAATCAATGCAAATGTGTCGAATACTAATATAGCCTTTGAAAGCCGTATTGGTGGATTTGTAATACACTGGCAATTAATTAGAATTACGTCATTTACGAAACGATTTAAAACTCTTTGGTTTTTAGAATTATTTTATCCAATTATGATTTTGGTGCTGTCTTATAGATAATTAAGATAGAGTTGTCTCCAATGCTCACGCGTTTGTACCGGATGTCGTACATCTCAGGTACAGTGCCATCGGCTTGGAAGGAGGCGAATGTGCAGCCGATCCCCAAGAAGGGGAATCGTTCGGACCCAGGCAACTATCGGCCCATAGCCGTCACCTCAGTGCTGTGCAAGGCATTCGAGCACATAATAAACAAACAGCTCATGCGTCACCTAGAGGATCATTCCTTAATCAATGACCGGCAATACGGCTTTAGACCGAAGCGGTCAACGGGTGATCTTCTGGCGTATGTTACCCATCTTTGGGGTGAGGCTATGGACAAGCATGGCGAGTCACTGGCAATTAGTCTTGACATCGCCAAAGCTTTCGATAGAGTCTGGCACAAGTCGCTTCTTTCCAAGTTACCAGCCTTTGGTCTGCCTCCCAGACTGTGCGACTGGGTGTCTAGCTTCCTGCAGGGGCGCCGTATTCGCGTCCTCTGTGACGGTCGAACTTCGGAGTTCCTGCAGGTAAATGCTGGCGTGCCGCAGGGGTCCGTCTTATCACCCACTCTCTTTCTTCTGCATATCAACGACATGTTGTCCACTGGCAGCATTCACTGCTATGCAGACGATAGCACCTTACACGGGAGTTATCTCGGACATCCTACGGCCAAGCAGTCTGATATCGCGGAAAAAAGGCAGCTTCTCGTCAGTGAACTTGACCGGACCCTCAACCACGTTTCCCAATGGGGCTCTGAAAACCTGGTCGAGTTCAATGCCAAGAAGACGCAGGCATGCGCGTTTACAGCAAAGGTATCTTCGTTCCTTCCCCTTCCAACTCTTCAGAGCACGCCACTGTCACTGCAGGACAATCTCAACATCTTAGGTATGGATGTCCGCTGCAAACTGAACAACAAAAACTACATTGAGAGCATCATCAAAACAGCCTCGCGTAAACTCGGAGTCCTGAACAAAGTGAGACGTTTTTTCACGCCGGAGCAGCGGTGTCTTCTCTACAGGACACAAATTCGCTCTTGCGTGGAATACTGCTCGCATCTCTGGGATGGCTCCGACGTGCGGTCCGCATTATTGGGAATCCTGAGGTCACTAACACCCTCGAGCCTTTGCAGTTGCGTAGAGATGTGGCATCTTTGGCGGTTTTCTACCGTCTCTACCATGGTGAATGTTCTGATGAGCTCTTCCAAGTAATCCCACCCTCTCCTTTCCTATATAGGACAACACGTGCAGGACTTAGATGCCACCTGCATACGGTGCAGAATATTCCATCAAGAACCAAGCGATTCGGCGACTCCTTCTTCTGCCGCACTATTAAAACTTGGAATTCCTTGCCAGCTCACGTGTTTCCTTCCTCCTATAGTCCCGGGTCCTTTAAGCGGGGCGTGAAAAGGCATCTGATGAGGCCGTCAAGCTGAGTGCTACCATTGTAACATGGTACGTGTTGTAATGGTGGCCCTCTTTTCAGAGACTTTGCCTTCAGCTTACCATCAGGCGAGGCGAAGTCAAATTGACGTGTCCTATATAAAAAAAAAAAAAAAAAAAAAGAGAAACAACTCAGGCGGGAGAAAATTTCTTTCAATGTAGGTATAATACGGTAAACGCCATTTATTGCCATTAAATTTGACACTTTTCCATGCCATCCTGCTCCTGAAAAAGAAGGGAAAATGCTACGGTGTTCGGTCAGATAGCTGTCACTTAATTTATTTACTTCATACCACGCACGCTCAAGCTGGCAAATCATCTCCCTGCAGTGGTTTTTTCAAGCGACTATAATATGGGGTTCTTCAAGAATGGTATTAGAAGCTTCTTACAAGGTCAGCAATACGAGTATGACGCTCCTGGTGTTTCACACTTCCATAGGTCATAGTAACAACTTCCCATCAGGTGGATCGTGTACTGCCCCTCTAGACAAGTAGCAATTCGTTGCTCGGCGTATGATGGAATAGAATGCCAAATGTATGGGATTTGACGTATATGACAGGCGTCAACGAATATCAAAAACGTCAAGTCCTATACATTTGTCATTCTATTTCATCATACGCCGAGCAACGAATTGCCACTTGTCTAGGGGGGCTGGTCTGCCTCCAGAATTAAAGGGAAATTTTAAATTCGAACTTTTTAATCATTATTGTACAAAAGTTGGGCATGAGAGGTACAAGGTAGGATCTAACTAATTTTGTTCCTGACCTGGCAAGTCAGCTAGACAAGTGGCAAGTTCCGGCCTATTGTAGAATATAATGATAAATCTACCAGATTGTGATGTATTTTCACGTTTATGACATGTATCACAAAGGCCAGCGTATCTCAATCCCATGCATTTATCAATCTATTCTATTTTTTTACAAACGTATATCCACTTGTCTAGTAGGGCCTGTATACCCAGCACTATATTGAAATGTTTAGGCGGGGTGAAATATAACTAGTACTAGCAATGTAGTCCAATATCTACTTCGCCTTATCTGTGGGCTCAAAAGGCACACCACACGTAGTGGGTACTGTTGCTTAACATGAGCTGATCGTGGGATTATGTATGAGGATAAAATTAATGTTTAATGCCTAATTAGACGCGAGCTTGGTGGCGCCCCGCCGCGTGTACCCAGTGTGACTGACACGAATTAGGTATATTTTAATCATTATGTAAGTTGATCCAAACATAACAAGCTGCAGAACAGTTGCATCTCGAAGAATAGTGTTATATCAAAAAAATTATTAGCTATTGCCGGCGACTTCGCTGACGTGAAATTTGATTCCGTTACCACAACCAATGGAAACCGGGGATAAAATTTAGCCTATATGTTAATCCAGGCTATAATTTAGCCTATATGTTAATCCAGGCCATAATTTAGCCAATATGTCAATCCAGGTGCTATAATCTATCCATATTAGAACGTGATTGAATGACAAACTTTCACATTTATAATATTAGAAGGACTATATCAGAAAAAGAAAAATATAGGATCGTAGCAAGTGGACCAGATGTGATATTTTCTGCAGACGAGGTTGCTACAATAAAAGTTAATATAAACCAAATCAAGCCTCCGTGGCGTAGCGGTAGTGAACGCGGCCGCTACGCAGGAGGCGCCGGTTCGATCCCCGCTCAGTGCATATATTTGTGTGAATGAAATATGAGTATTTGCATTGGTCTGGTCGTGCCTCGGAGAGCACGTTAAGCCGTCGGTCCCGGTTGCCATGAGAACATCTATGGCAGTCGTTACGGGTAGTTGGAGCCCTCAAAAATCCAAAAAAAAAAAAAACAACGGTCTAACTGCAAAACTTCGATATCGCCTAATGTTAACATTGGGTTGTGGAGGTCAGATGACAATCGCTTCACGGAAAATATCGAGGTCTAGTCAAATCCGTGGTTAAGACTGGTAAAAAGCGGACCCCAGACTCCGAGCTGAAAGCTTCGGATGCGACTGGGAATTAACGCTAAGAGGAAGAAGAAGAAACCAAATCAAGATAAAAGTAGGATAGCAGGCACTAGGTTCTAATGAGCAAGCTTTGGATACTACTTTGATGATGATGATGATGTAGGTAGGAGAGCAATTAATAATAAATAGGCACAAAAGCAATTTAAAATGCCAACTTAGGTACCTACGTATAATTTTCTTTTATTTGTCTGAGTAAACTTGCGTGTAAACGCATTATTATTTGATACTAATAAAACACGAATCAATTACGAAGAAAGTAGTGATAATTGTTCCGAATTACACGGAAATGTATCCGATCGTATAAATAATTACGAATGAACCAACCCTGTAGGCAACGGAAGGTATAATTTATTTATAGAGGCCAAACAGAAATGTATAGACAATTCCTGCTTTTTTATAATTGAGGAAAAGGCCAGGTCAAGCGTGCCCGCAACAGTTATGAAAGTACTAGAAGTAGAATGACCTTATCTAGTCATTTTACTTGTAGTAATAGTGAAAATTAAAAAATCTTTATTACTAGCTGACCCGGCGAACTTTGTACCGTACAATTCAGATCCCATTCATGACTTCCAATCTGCCTAGGAGAGTGATAGTGTAATCAATATTGTTAGAATTCCTGCTTGAGTATGTGTGCCCGTTGTAACGGAATAGGTATACCTAGTGAAAATTTGTGCCCACTGGGTTCCGAAGACCATCTTCGACGACCTCTTACCTACTTAGGAAACAGTGCATCCCACACTTGAGGGCGTCATCTTAAAATCGTAGATGGCCTAAGGTCAGCTGGGATGCGAGGGAAATGCCTTATTAGGTAACTTTACACTCCGGTAATAACGATCCGAGACGGGTAGTCGGTTCGAGTCCAACATAACCTCCCCCAATGGCCGACGAGGGTGGAATCCATGGAGATTTCCCCACGAAAAAAAAAGGTTTATATTCACTTTTCCTAGATATAATATTCCACAAGGACGCTATGTAGCGGAAGCTTCAGTACAGAACAATAATGTCGCCTATCGACAGGTTGTTTGAATTTGAACGCCGTGAGTAGGCGACGACCTCCCGCCAACGCTGCGCCTGCGTCGCCATTGTAATACAGCAGACCTAGCGGTGGATATGATGAGTAATCTAAGATACAGCGACTAGGCTATATAAGGAGGCTTTTAGGGTCCATTGTTCTTGGAGACGCTGCTTTGTTTTGATTGCAAATGTCGTCTTGTATGTTTGTTAGTAGAAATCCGATTGACATTTCATTGCTGATATTGTGAAGATGTCTTAACAAGTGGAAACCGAGTAGGTTAACACATTGCAAAGCGATTACCAGCCAGGTCAGTCTTAGGATGGGTGACCATTGATGCATTGAGATCTCTCTGTACCTCGGAGAGCCTTAAAATCCTTGAAATTTGTTAACTAATAACTACCGTGATCACATCTATTGAAATATTGAATCACAATCAAATGGTCATTTCTTTTTTCGCATTATTTACATCAAAAACATAATAATAGGATGGGATTTTGAAAACACAACATGAGAGAGATCAACTCAAAGTTTAGGTACCTACCTCTAATACTCGGTATTTCTCAAAAAATTACCCATGGTTAACAACTGCTTGCTGTTATTTCATACGTAATATAAGCCAAATTTCAATTCCATTCTTAAGCCATTACAACTTTAAGTAAGATTTAACCTACTTACATTTAGTTAATACACTTCCACATTTATAAGGTTTATTCCCGGATGGTAATAAAAGAAGTAGCAACCCAACCAACCAAAATGCAGTAACACTGCTAAATATTTTTTGTTATAATATTAGTAAAAAGCTTTGAAGACTTCGCTTTCGTAGGTACATCACACTCGCACTAGCGGAGCGTGACAGATACCTTTCTTTTTTTTTATCGTGCGAAAAATCTACACGGATACCTCCCCCGCCGGGACCGGAGGAGGAGGTTATGTCGGACTCGAACCGACTAAAACGCACGCCTTCTGTGGGTCGTCAGTTGCCAGAGGTGAGATTGTCATAGCCATATCCCTCGCACCCCGGCCGACCCAGGGCCATATCTCTCGATCTGGCCCTCTTCCGGTGTGGGGACCACGGTGTCCCCAACTCGCCCCCGGGTATGGGGAGGCACGCAATGCGCGCCGCCGCTGTGGCCTGCTTCTGCCAGGGTGACAGGTGGCCCCACCCGTCACCCCCAGGCCCGCGCTCATGGGGGACGGAGGTCATTCTGCGACCTCCGACGCCCGAGTTGCCGCCGCTCGTCGCGCGCCGCGCGGTTTGCGATTCTCCTCCGCTTCTCGCGGGCCGCAAGGTCTGCGATTCTCCTTCGCTCCCGCTCCGCCGCCTCCTTCACGAGCATTACTTGCTCGCAGAAGGAGGCGCCGGCGACCCACGCATCCGCGCAGCGAACCATCGCTGCGAGCAAAGTGGCGAGCGTGAGAGCTCTCACTCCCAGGGTCGCCACCAGCTCCCGTCTCGGCGTCTCCCACGCTGGACACTCGGTGAGCGTGTGCAGCGCCGAGTCCTCGCTCGCGTCGCAGTGATGGCACTCGGACGTTGGCTCTTTCTTCGCGGTCCGATGCAGATACCGCCCGAAGCATGATCGGTGATGATCTGCGTCAGCCAGAACGAGAGGCCGCCGTGTGGCCTCTCTAGCCACTCCCCCATGATGGGTCTTACCGCCGCTAATACGGCGCGCCCAGCGTGACAGATACCTGAAATATTATATTTTTATACGTCTTAACCAATTTGTCTTTTTCCCCAGGCTCGGTTTCAACAGAAACAGATGCAAGAGCGTGAAATGAAGATAGCGTCACTATATGAAGCTCAGCAGGCGCGCGCGCTGGACCGCGTGCGACACTCTCCTAGCAACGTCGGTTCTGCCGCCTCACCCCCGCACCGGGACACGCCTGTAGCAGTATCACATCAACCTGGGAAGGTACCTCTGACTATACCTTCCCTTTTCCGAGGACAAGATGGGGACAACGTAGTTCCCACTTCCGAGGGGGCCATCTCGTAACTAACGATAGTCTGGGGTGTGATAGATATGTTTTAGGCAATCTACACCCCGGCATTCAGATGCCGGATGAACCCAAGATGGTGTACGGCTTTAGTTGGTTCGAGTCTGACATAACCGTCCCCGCCGGGCAGCGGAGAGTATCTGAGGGATTAAAAAGGCATCTAAATTAGTCCTTCCATGACTGGAATGGTAGCAAGGATATATAATATAATAGTTATATTTTTCCATTTTTCCGTGTGAATGAACGAAGATGTCAATTGTGTGGTCACACCTGACCAGCTGATGTACAGATTCTCGCGTAGTCCAACGTCTCAAGTCTTAGTCATATAAAAGTACGCTAAATGGTGCTAAGTATATGGTGTAGAGCCACACTTGGCCATCGCGACAAACGGTTAGATATACTACCAAGACGCTCCAATATGTTTCGCATCAAAAACTATTGTATATATTTTTCTCCTCCTAGGTGCGACAAATGTTTGAAGAACGACGCACCAAAGCCGGCATCGACAAGAGCTACCCCCTACAGCCTATCCACAACACAGACAAGGCCACGGCCCGGAAGCCGCTGCCCAACGGCTACAGCAAGGTCACCACAGGCGCCAAGCTCAGCGTGGAACGCAAGACGAACAAGACGCATATCAGCTCCACCACCAATAGCATCAAGAGACAACAGCACGTGAGTTATGATGATCTTTCCTCAAACTTCCTGCCATCCAATCCAATCTTGCCAACTTTTCCACGGGACTGGTGGAAAAATTTTGCCACTTATGTTTACGTTTGAGTTCCTGGGTTCAGGCGTGGATATGTGCTTCGGGATGAAGAATCATCATCATGTTTGCAGCGTGTTTTGCTGGTTGCATCTAGAGCTTCCACCTTCGAACCTAGTCTCCGCTTTTCTACTATATTTTTAACCGGATTAAAAAAAGGAAGTTCTCAATTACACGTACACTATCTTTTTTTTTTCTACTTCAATTGGTGCCGCCATTTGAGTCTATCCTTACATACTTCCCGAGCTTCCTCGTGGTCTCGAAACCACGAGGAAGCTCGGGAAGTATGTGTATGTACTTCTGACCTGCCCTTTTTTAAAATTTTAATAATTTGGCCAATGCGTGTGTTAGAAATTATTTCTGTTACTAAAATTGATAGTTGTTGTTACAGAAAATAGAGAACATAGTCAATGGGTCTGGTGATCTCAATCACAACCACGAGCCGGATCTACACCCTGTCAAACAAAAGGTAAGAATATGTGCAGTCGACGCAAAACGGCTCCACTCTTTTTAATTTTTTATACCGTTTATGTGGCAGACAAGCAAACGGCCCACCTGATGGGAAAGTGGTTATTATGATGGGATAGTAGCTTATGAACGCATGTAACACCAGAGCGTCATGCTTGTGCTGCCGACATTGTAACCACCTTCTAATGCCCTTCTTGATGAACCCCATATTGTCTTTTTGCGGTGGGACTTCAAAATATAATATTTCAAAATAATTCTCTTCATTTTGTTGGAGGTGATACATATATATTTTTCTTCAAAATCTTTTTATTTTTTAAAAAACCCAACTGATTAACAGCCAATTTTATTTCAGCTGCCCCAAAGCAATGGTGAGTTGATTCATCCCAGTAACATAGACGAGGTAGACAGAGCGGCTAACAACTACCTAATCGAAAATGAGACGTTCCCGGATGCCTTAGCGCCGACACCCACACCCAGATCTCCAGACCCACCAGTCGAAGCAAAGAAACCACTTCCTAGAAGGTATGTATTGTCTTAACATGGTTCTGGATACGACTGGCTATAACTGGCTTTGACTGGCTATGACTGGCTATAGTTGGCTTTGACTGGCTATGACTGGCTATGACTGGCTATGACTGGCTATGACTGGCTATGACTGGCTATGACTGGCTATGACTGACTATGAATGACTATGATGGGCTATGACTGGCTAAGACTGATTATGACTGGCTATGATTGGTGTTGACTGGCAATGACTGACTATGATGGGCTATGACTGGCTAAGACTGACTATGACTGGCTATGATTGGTAATGACTGACATTGACTGACTATGACTGGCTATAACTGGCTATAACTGGCTATGGCTGGCTACCTATGTATAAATTGACGATTGTTTGCAGAGGTCCGGTGAAAAGGATTAGTCCAGCGAAGACACAACCACCGCCCATAGTAGCCCCCGCTACGCCTAGAGGGGCCCACAATGAACATAGTATTGTAAGTGAAATATTTCTAAACTTTTAACTTAGGCACATAATGGTATTGTCGGGTCTAAGAAAAGAACAGAAAGCGAAAGAAAATAAGAAAAGAAGATAAGAACGCTTACACTTTTATAATTAATTTGTGATAATTACTTACTCGTAGCCTAGGTTTAAACCCATTCTTGCAACCTTAGTTTCTAGTCGAGTTGCAAACAAGTTCCCAGTTGCGTTTCAATGATATGCAACTAAAGTCTCGTCACTTTCCAGTTTTCTAATGTATGTAGGCTTTTTCATAGCATCGCGTTAGGTTATGAATAATCCATTCATGGGCGTACCCAGGGAAGGCAAATAGGATACTGATTCACCCTGCTCTGCTATAAGTCTTTTGCCCCATCTCTTAAATAGAGCTGCATATGCCCATGAATACGTTTGATCGTGGTATAACGTAGGTAAAGGTGCTGATAAACTTGAGCATTCACTTGTAATGAGCATTCTTATGAATGTTACAATACAGAAAAATAAACGAGAGCGTTTTAGTGAGCTTTGTATCAAGCGTTCTGGTGAGCATTCTGGCGAGCATGCTTGCAAAATGATTGTAAATTTGCTTCAACTAGAGCGTTCGCTAGAAAGATCATGTAAAAATGTTCGTAGCATTATTTGACTCTACACTTGGCTCGGTTCGTTGTTCGGTTCGATAAATTTAAAAAAGGCGAATGCTCGATGTTCTGTTACAAGTGAATGCTCAAGTCTATCAGCACCTTTACGTTGCATGTTGCGCGGTCTTGTCATCGCTTAAGCGAGCCTTATTAACAAACTTTTTAGAAAAAAAACCACGACCACATCAAAATCACTGACAATTCCAAATTCGAATCTGTCAATATTGACAAATTGTAAACGTTAAGATGATTGATTAAATAGACAAGTTTTGTAACATAATTTTATTAAAATCACCAAAAATTCTAGTGCGTAATGTATAGTCACCCTGGTAAATAAACTAACGTTGTAATGTCTGATGTGTGCAGGCCTCGGAGAACAGTAAGGCCCGAGGGGCCATGCAGAAAACACCACAATCGGTAAGAATACAAACTTTTATAATACACTAGCTGACCCCGCGAACTTCGTACCGCCTAACAGTCGATTCTTTATTTTTTGGATTTTTTTCTCTCCGTAAGAACCATCCTCGTACTTTAGGGAAAATTCTAAAAAAAGAATTAGTGAAATCGGTTCAGCCGTTCTCGAGATTTGCGCTTAGCAACACATTTGGGGAATCATTTTTTTTTATATTATAGATAGATAGGTACTTTATAAGTGAAAATGCACCGATTCCTACGGGCTTGCTCTGTATAGCGAAGATTAAAACGTCCAGAAATCTGTACATAGGTACTAATAGTCGTTTTATAAAACGTAAAAAAATAGTTCGTACGAATATCGGTAGATTGCTCCTACCATCGCCCTAAGATGGATGTATTGGAAAATTTGGATCAATCTCGGGCGAAGCTCGGTGGCTCAGTGGTTAGAGCATTCCCCCTGTAAGGGAAAAGTTCGCGGGTTCGAGTCCTGCCCGAGTATTGATTTCGCTTTTTCCAATTTAAAATAATTTGTTTAGTTTAGCATACTAAATGCTTTAAAATTATCTCAAACGTAAAATTTTCCTGCACCGGCTTCACTTTTCCAAAGGTTCACCCTTCTCCACTGCAATGCACATCTGCTAATAGAAAGCTTTGCGATCTCACTTACCGTTTAATTAAACTGTATCGATAAATCGATGAGCGTCTCTGATGAACGCTACAGAATCCAGATTTTTTTTCAAGCAGACTCGAACTGTATGTCAGCGCAGTTTAAACGCAGCTATGCGATCGTAACGATGTCTCGTACCATTTGTGACCCACCCCTAGTAGTATTACATAACTACTACAAAGGTTCCCGCTTCTGAAGAATTTAATCGAAAACAGCTACACTTCTCACGAAAATAAAAAAAAGCAATTGTCCAGTTGAAAAACCCAACCTTAGCAATAATGCTAGGGACTGCTACAGATATTATTTTTATTATTTATTTAAAAAAATTCAAACTTCTTAAATTAAAGTGATAAATAAAAAAATAAAAAAATCATTCATTTTTTGTTGTATTTATCTGTTTTTTATTATTATTATTTTCCAGGTACTGAGTAAAAAATTATCAGTGGTACGTTTTATTTTTGTTTTATTTTACATTTTTATTAATTGTATTTTAAATTTTTGATGGCAAATTGAATTGAAATGGAAAAATTCTCAATATATTAGTTTGAAATCATGCTTTCCAGGGTTAAAGCATGTTTTCACTTCCATAACAATTAGGCAAATATAGGAAAATAGGGTAACCATATACATACCTATAATATAGTCACGCCTGTTTCCCATTAGGGTAGGCAGAGAACACTACTTGCTATAACTTCTTTCCGCTGGCTACAATACCATTTGCATCTTTAATACTTTACTAATGGTTTTCGAACATGCACGTCGGTTACGGTTACTCTGGCCCTTGCCTTTGCTTAAAACCTCCTCGATTTGATTGGTATAGGTACCGCATAGTCAAGCTTTACAGTAAGCCCAATAACCCTCGCCTCATAATCTCCTTTCGTACATCCTCTCCACGTGTCTGAACCATCTAAGTCACTACATCTTCTATTATACCAGGTCACTCCAGCTATACTTTTCAGTCTGCTCATTTCCACAGCACTTTCACAAGTGTGAGGACGCTCTTCTATGTACAGCCAGTCATACCTCTTGAGAAATTGTCTAGCTGTTTACATAGTATTTGGTCACTCTTTCTTCTTCAATCGGAATTCTGCAATTTATCATGCTTTCTTCTCTTACAAAAATCACCACTTTCTTCTTTCAAATCACTTAGGTACATTCATTTTCATTCCTTAGGGCACACCTGTTACGATGATCATCGACGTACAAGTACATGAGGCATTGATGGTCAAGTCATTTATTCTTAATCCATACGCATTTTCTTTCAGATCTTTCAAGCAATCGCCTATACATAGTATAACAGTTCTGGCGAAGCTACACATCCCTAGCACTTATTTCGATGTTATATCAATCCATGCAAGCTCTGTATATCATTTCATATTCTAAGTGCTTCTATTAAGCTGTCGCTAATCCCATTATCGACAATGCTCACCATTCTATCATAGGTCTTTTCCAAATCTACGAAAGCGTAATAGACTTCTTGTCTTAGAGCCAAGAATTCCTTAGCTACGGTTCGTAGGAAAAAGATCAGAGCCCTGCATCCGCTTCTATTCCTAAATCCTGCTTGTATATCCCACATTTTTTGTTGTTTCATTCATTACTCGTTTGCCGACGGTGTTGAATAAGCTACTTGGCAGATGAAGTCATAGGTAGAGTTACTATAAATAATGACATGGCGACTTATAATTACAGTGAGAATTAAAACTAATAATTAACGCATGCTCTCGGTACGGAAAGATTAGGTCTATCTAACACGACTCTTCTTGTAGGTACTTCTATGATGGGGTCTCTGCGAGTTATACCCCAAATCCCCTTTAGGAGCTAACTCAAATAGCCCCACAGTCATAAACGCAATACATTCCCACGTTTACGTTCTCAGTAACAACCGCGGTAGCGCCTGGATGTCCAAGGGGTCGGTTGTGAGGTGTACGGTCTCGAGCACCGCTAGCCCCGGCATCTTCTTCGGCATCGTCTTCTGGACATAGGCATATAGGATTACCATGTATTTAATTGAGTAATATATTTGGAAAAATTAAAAGCAAAATCATTATTTAATTCCCCGGTTCCCAAAAAAAAGGAAAATAAAGAACCTTCCACACCCTTTTCAATATAACCCTCTCCCATCTGCTGCAACGGCCCTTGCTCTTATACCACGTGCCTCCCACGTCAGACTGCAAGCAACAACGGCGGCGTGGAGTCAGCGCGCTCGTCCAGGAGTCGCGTCGCGGGCAGCGCGGGCTCGGGCAGCGGCCCCGGCGCGGGCGGGGCCGTGGGCGAGCCCTGCGCCATCTGCGGACGGCGCTTCGCCGCCGACCGGCTGGATAAGCATCAGGACATTTGCAAGAAGTCGCACGCCAAGAAGAGGAAACCTTTCGACGTACTCAAACATCGCTTGGCTGTGAGTATCCGTGAAGTAACTTAGTAATCTGATCGAACTTACTTCGCTAGGTTTTTGTTTTAGGTACAAGCCTTTCTCGTAGAGTTTTCAAGTAGAGATTGTGAACTTATGGTGGTGCTACTTAGAATTATTTATTGATAGAGAATTGGTCTGTTTATTTTGTCTAGTGAAAACTGAAGCTACAAGAAACGCAATGTTTTTTAGAATAGAGAACTTTCAAACGCTTATACTGCAAAATCGCCCACCTACCTCATTAAGTACATAATAGGTATACCTACCAAAAAAACATTGTTATTTACCATGATTCCTAGCTACCGCTGTATGATTGACATACCTTTTTAATTCTAAGCTACACATTTGTATTAATTGCTGCATTCACAATAGGGAACCGATGCTCAAGAATATAAGGCAAGCATACCTCTTATGTGTCAAATATGTGTCTCATATTCAATCATTAATTATCATTCTAATCAACTCCACTTAACTCGATATAAACCTTATTACCTAATGGTGAAGGGTCTATACAAAGAGATTTCTGTCCTCTTTTCAGATCCATCCCATTTCGTGTTGTCTTAACTCATTAGATACCTTTATGTATGTATAGACTAGTTACAGTAGTTACTTATTCATATTGAGTGAATGCATTCGTCCAAATTAAAAGAGATACAAAACTAGAATACGGTAGGTATCTACCGTACCGTATAATACTCTCCTCCGTATACCCTACCTAAAGATACAATGTTCAAAACATCTTATTCAATGATTTCTTGCCGCACTTGTATGTATATTCAAAACCCTCTAGCTCGGGCTCTAAAATAACACTCGATGCAGTAAGAAATCACTTCGCTGTGGATGCAACGACAAACTATGATTTGAAACATAATAGATGTCTCACTCTTTATTCATTCTTCTATTGTAGAAATTTTTGTCTGCTGTCCGGCTCAAATATTATCCATCATCACTCACTAAAATCTGCCGTGAACCCCACAGGGCACAGAAGCAGAACCCTTCATCAACAAACTCCGAAAGTCTGTGAACACCCCCTCGTCAACCAAAATAAAGCCGTTGAACAGTAGCTGGAGGAAGAAGCACGAAGAATTCATCAACGCAATACGCGCCGCTAAACAGGTCCAAGCTCATCTCGACGCGGGAGGTGAGTGCAGGATAATAACAGAATCATTTTAGTTTATTTTGGGTTGAGCTTTGGAGTATCCATAACCATATTGCGTTCGAAGTGGTGATCATCATCATGATCATGGAAACGTATTTTCCTGATTGCATCTGAGGTCAAGGTGAACTCAGGGCTCAGGGTTTGCCTTCTAGCTTTTCCTACTCCCCTTCATACGGTGTTGTGCCTCCATGGTGGTGAGACCATTGGCACGTATTTCACCCTTCACGACATCAAACCTCTTGGGCCAATCCTAATACAAATCAGTCAATCAGTTCTGAAAAAAGAACATCGCCACGCTGACCAAGTCGACACGACACGTCTCTATTGATTTGTGTATCTTGAATCTCTTTGATCTTTCTGCCATTTCCATGGACGAAGAGACTATTGATTGATGCGAGTCTTCAGTGCAGGCTGCTCAGAACCCCAAATCCGTGGGCTTGTATAAAAAGTTTAATGATGTTGTAGATGAAGTTCATGAAGTAAGGACAAATTCAAATAGAGATTCTGCTTTGGAGATGAATAAGATTTGGGTGTCGTTACGTATATCCAATACCTTAAATTGTTATTATATCTATTCTAGGCAAGTTAAGCGACCTCCCTCCACCGCCTCCTTCTGAGAACCCAGACTACGTGTCGTGTCCACACTGCGGACGACGCTTCAACCAGGGGGCAGCCGAACGCCACATCCCCAAGTGCGCCAACTACCAGTTCAACAAGCCCAAGAACGGCTCCAAGCGCCGTTAACCGCTTACCCTGACACTGGTGACTGGTGGGCCTTCGACGTGTTGCTATGGCAGCAGTGACTTCATACTCTCCCGACTATCCATCGCTAATTGGAACGACTTGTACAAACTTAACAATATTTCCAAAATTTGACCTTATTGAGTAACCATTTTGGTTCACTTTCGATTGTTACTCTCGGCCATTTAGGATACTCGCTGCTCTTCAATACGATGAATGACTCGAACGTGTATTGTGATGACTGGTTGACGCTGTCTCAGGCGTGATTTGGCTGTACTAATCTTAGGAATATATATTAAATTAGGAAGGAAATTAAACGCTTCGACTATTGGAAGAAGCAGACGATAAATATGTCAGCGGATGACATAGACTATAAGGAGACGTTGGTGGAAAAATATTTCAACATTGCCTTGCAGATTATCTTACACTGTTTTATTTGGTTAAGATTTACCTGGATTTGATGAACCATAACAATTAAAATGAGCCAGGGATACGATTATTGCCAATGTAAGGTAGAGGACTTCCTGGTTCGAATGTGCCTGGCTGTTTTCTTCTATGTCCTTGTGTGGTCGGTCATTAAATACATTTGTGGATTCTAACAACCCTGTACTGAAAAGATCGATCATGTTTGGAACTCTGAGGTCTTTCTACCGTCCACTCTCGAACTTGAGTGAATCGAAGGAACACATTCAGTACTTATTTCTTTGACCACTAAAATTTGGTATCCACATACGTTTTGCTCAATCTCAGACTAACTGCTAAGCATCTTGAAGCGCAATGACTTGACTTACAAAAGAGGTTGCAAGTCCAAACCACATCTAATACATCACCGACGTAAACCCTCACCTACAAGCAAATTTGGCTTATGGAGGTGTTTACGAAAAAATAAGTGATGTATTAAGGGCTTGAATAACCTCGAGGATTAGTAGACAACCTATGGACTATGGGCTGGTTAAGTCATCAGTTTTAGGCCAACACTACACTTGACTGATCTTCATCATTTACGTATTCATTAGTCCCGGTCGAATCTAAAGCCCTCTCCTCGGAATCTAAGGTCCGTTTTTCGGCTTTTACTTCTCTACTTCGCACGGTCTTGGGCATCCATGGTACCTTTGGCACGCATATCACCCTCTACGACGTCTTGGGTGTACCCCTCCTATCGGGATCCAGCAGAGGCGCCATTGCCAGACATTTGTTTCCAATGTATCCTGGTGCGCATACATCGGTCCACGATGGATCTTTTGCGTAGTGTGATCGATATTAGTCAGAAAATCCGCAACGGAATTCCCGGCAAATGTAGCGTAGGCCTAAAGTCAGAAAAGCTCAAGAAGCTTCCTAATATCCTAAAATATCGACTCCTGATGAAAACTTTGTCAAAATTCGGGGTGAAAATAATAACTGTTCTAGGAAATAAAAGGGCAGAATGACCTTGAAACTTGATTTATCTAGGGGTCACAACCGGGGCTTTAGCGCGGAAGTGGGACGTGGAAAGTTATCACTTTTCCACGTCTCTCATAAAGATATTTGAATTCAACCATATACTTACTTGATCCCATTCCTAACAAAGACATTGATCCTAATTGAAGGTATAAACGTGAACCTTAGAGCCTAAGAAAGTCTAGATTATTTCTGTAGAATCCAACAATCAGGTAAACAAACCCATAACGTACCTTTCACATTTTACTAAATAGGAATGAAAATTATTAGTAGGTATTTTACTTTCTCGCTCTCAGGATCCAGGTAGTTTTAGGCGATTTAGGCCGTCCGCTGCGTTGAGCGGCAACCGTCGCTGGCGCCCGCGAACAAATAACATGACAGTGACTGGTGACCCGCGTTGCTCTATGTATTTGTTCGAAACTTTAAGGACCGCTATATGGGCGCCCGTGACGTACATCTGGTCAACTCAGCGGACGGCCTAATGACCATTACCTTTCTAAAAACGTGTGATTTCAAAACTTACGAAAAATTATAAAATTAAATTTTCAAAATCAAATTAAAGTGTAACTGATTCTGAAGGTTTAAGAACCTCACGAAAACGTAAGTGGGTTTTGTTTTGATTGATCATTGAATACCAGTTATTTTGACCATTTTCCTGGCAATCGACTTGAAATCACGCGTCTTGGAAGTGGGAATACGGATTCTAATAAGTATCTTCTTTAAAAATGAAACTGAATCGCTAAATTTGTTGCTAAACTCGAGACTTGAGGATTGCTGACCGATTTGGATAACATATTGTCAGAATAAGATTTACATAAAAGAAAAATTCGAAAAATCAACTTAGAAAGTCGTCATCCGGGAAACGCAAGGTACGAACAACTAGTTTGTTGGATTCTATTGAAACATGCCTTACTAAGAACGACGTAAGCGACTTAATATTAGCTTTTTGTACTAACTAATGTTGAAATTGTACTTAGTACAAGCCATAATATAAGTCGGGACCTAACTAAGATACAAGATATAACTACAAAGAATTTAAGTCGAGCTGTTTGTACAAACGAATTATGCTTTTTAAACTGTTATTAACAATGCAAGTGTTATCGGAATATTAAAATGTACTTTATTATTTTGTATTTTGGCCTTTTATTTCTCTCCTTATATTTTTACCTAGGGAGGTTTAACTTGGCTAGGTTTAGGACTGTCCCCTCTCATACTATATACCGTAAAACCGGCAAAACGGGGTGAATAGAGATCAATGGGTGAATAGAAATAAAATTGTCGTTAGATTTTTTTAAACAATTTCTTTTACTTTTATCAACCAGATATTTCATAATTCTATTCATTATTACATTGAACTAGTCCATAGTTTCACTTGAAAGAAAATTACCTATAGAATTTAGCGGACCATTCTATTCATCCCATTTTACTCGGTACATATGGCTTGCAGTCAAATATGGTTAGTGAAAAATATTCATGGTTCCACCAGCTAAATGAATACTTCAAAACGCAGCCTTAGTGGGACCAATATGCATTTTTGTAATGGATCTTAGTGGACGGAGGGAACAGCAGGCACATGCTGTAACAAACATCTCGAATGATCGAAGTGAGCTCGATAGTTGAATCCGCGGTGATAGGTCAATTTCGCGAAATTGACCAATCACCGCGGATTCAGCTATCGAGCTCACTTCGATCATTCGAGATGCAAGTTACAGCATGTGCCTGCAGTTCGGACTAAACATGGTTAGTAAGTTAGGTGAATCCCACTATTTCCATTGCCTCTTAAGAATTTTAATTTTTCAATATTCCCCGTTGACACAAGATAGACATAGACACATAGTTAAGACCTCGACTAGAGTACCCCGACTCGGATAGGTTAGGTTAGAAGGCTAAGGCGGGAGCGAAGCGGAGCGGAGCTCTCGCCTTAGCCTTCGTGGTTATTTTTTTTTTTGCGTCAACGGGGAATAGTGAACAAAAAGTTTAATTATCCCCATCAACGGGGATTGTTAATAGGGAAAAGTGGAATAAGCGGGTACTAGAGGTTTTTTGCCCCAATGGAAATAATGTGATATAATTTGTACAAAACGCTTGTCCCACTTTTTCCATTTTGCATTTCCATGGAAATAGTGGGATACACCCAGTAAGTTGACCAATAAAACCCCGCTGAGATTCTTGCCGGAGTTCACACTAGTCGGGGCCGCGTTTCGAACTGGGGCCGGTGGGCCATTACACGTTTTGTAAGTTCCGTTTTAATCCATATCCATACTAATATTATAAATGCGAAAGTAACTCTCTCTGTCTGTCTATTACGCTTTCACGCCTAAACCACTGAACCGATTTTGATGAAATTTGGTACGGAGATAGATTAGACCTTGGAAAAGGACATTAGCTATGTTTGGTCGCTATAACCGACATCCACGCAGATGGAGCCGCGGGCAACAGCTGGTGGTCTATAAGGGCCAAAACACATACCTACTCGCGTTGCGGCGCCGCACCGCCAAAATGGGCCGTGCCGCAACGCGAGTATAAATGTTTAGACACTAATGTATCAATGATTTATTTATTTTGACTTTCGAATGCAAAATCTCAGCCTCTACAAACTTAAATAAAACCACTATAGATGCTTCAATTCAATGTATTATGTCTTATATTATTTTTTCATCTGTCAAGTATAAAAACAAAT
This sequence comes from Eilema depressum, assembly GCA_914767945.1. Taxonomy (NCBI): domain Eukaryota; kingdom Metazoa; phylum Arthropoda; class Insecta; order Lepidoptera; family Erebidae; genus Eilema; species Eilema depressum. The sequence continues at coordinate 15,583,339 of OU612031.1, forward strand.
TAAATGCAATTCATAACGGGTCATTACAAGACACCGGAAAGCGCGACTTTTGTCTTAGTATTATTTGTTCTTGCATTTACTTCTCGATCCTGGGCACGTAGGAGAGGATCACTGTGGACCGGGGCGGGACTAACACGTCATCCACGTCCTCCGCAGTACTGGAGTGACTGGAAATAAAAAAATCAAAATTATGAATGGTAGATACATGTCGCAGCCGGTGTCCTATCATTTGACAAAAAACGAATGACAAATTTTCATTTGACAAACCACTTTTGACAAAATTATACTTGGTAAATACATATATCATTTGACAAACTATTGTTTAATAAACTATGTACTCATTAGACAAAATATTTATTTGGAAATAATTCATTGTATAAAACATCATTTTACAAAATAATTATTTTAAAAACATGTTAGTTGACAAACAGACAGTTAGTGAAAGATTATTGAGAAAGCTGCTCATTCCGACCTGGATAGATTAGGTTAGAAGGCTAATGCCTTTTTTTTTATATCCATGCAGAACTTTATTTAGTCAAATGAACATTTTTAAAATAATATTTAAGCAATCGAAATGTTTTCTAAGTAATATATTTGTGAAACGTGTATTATGTCAAATTATTATTTTTAAAGTAATATGTTTGCGAAATGAAAGTTTGTCAAATGATTAGTTTTTCAAACGTTGTTTGTCAAATGATGTTTTGTCATACGTTTTTTGGTCAAACAAGGGTGAACCGTCGCAGCCAACTAGCTTAATCAGCCCGTTCAAATAATTGTCTAGGCTGTTATAACCCGCGCCACGTATCTTGGACCTAAAATTTGCTCAAAACGTGCCCTATACGCGCAGTACACATTACTTGGGTGTCTTTTGAGGATAGCACAGGATGCTACTGCGGTAGACGAACTCAAATTACCAAGCATAGACTATTACAAAGCAATCCGCGGGTGCCAGAGCCTCGTATGTCTTACGATTTAGGTCCAAGATACGTGGCGCGGGTTATAACTAAACGGCGCCGTTCAATTCGGTCTGAAAGATATTCAGCCGCGGCTAGGCAAATGGCTTGGATCGTTGAAGTTTAATTTTTGGCCTAGCCATCTAATAAAACAGCTAGCAAATGACTTGTTTCTGTATGGCTATAAAAAATAACTACGAAGGCTAATCTATGCTTGGTGAATTTGAGCTAGTCATCGCCGTAGCACCTTATGCTATCCTTAAAAGACACCCAAGAAACGTGTACTGCGCGTATAGAGTACATTTTAGTTCCAAAATATGATTATGTCCTGAGCAATACCGTCGTGTCCATTCCTTTGAGTATTTAACACGGGAGATGCCATCACTGTGTGTGTGGCTAGGACATAATGGATGTAGAAGGCGGAGGTTCAGCAGAAACCACGCACATTGGGAGAGGCCTATGTCCAGGACTGCAATAGGCTAATTGATTGATACCGTGTAAAAAAAAATGGGGTGAATAGAAATAAAATGGTCAGTTAAATTCTGTAGTTATTTCCTTTCAAATGAAATTAAGGACTAGTTCAATGTACCTAATAATGAACAGAATTATCAAATATCTGATAGTAGTACAGTCATTTGGTCGAAAACATAGAAGGTTACCTGGAAAGTTTTCCGGGAGTTTTGAAAATTGGCAATTTATAGATTTTGATATGCTCTTTCCAAATTTGAACTTTGCCACCTCGTATGTTTGCCGCTCGCGCCGCCATTTAAAAAAAATGGCGCCCAAAACCAGTTTTTTGATAATAACTACTTTCCGACGCATTTTACAGAAAAACATATTTACACAAAATAAAAGTAGAGAAAATTTCCTACAATTTGTCATAATCTTTTTTCCCCTAAATTTAATAGTTTCGGCGTAGGAGCGCCGTAAAGTGTAATTCAATACACGTTTCGGCAGATATACTTATTTCCACACCACCATGAGATAGTGAAATCGGCGCGCTTTTTTTATCGTGGTATCATCAGTAGGCCTAATCCTTATGCACACTGTCAAATGATAAACGTGTACTGATGACTCAGACTAAATATTTCTATTGAACTCATAGTCCAGTCATTTGGTATTTTTACCTGGAAAGTTTTCCGGGAGTTTTGAAAATTGGCAATTTTATAGATTTTGATATGCTCTTTCCAAATTTGAACTTTGCCACCTCGTATGTTTGCCGCTCGCGCCGCCATTTTGAAAAAATGGCGCCCAAAAGCAGTTTTTTGATAATTACTCCTTTCCGACGCATTTTACAGGAAAAACATATTTAACAAAATAAAAGTAGAGGAAATTTCCTACAATTTGTGATAAAAAAAATTTCCCTAAAATTAATAGTTTCGGTGTAGGAGCGCCGTAAAGTGTAATTCAATACACGTTTCGGCAGAAATACTCATTTCCACACCACCATGAGGTAGAGAAATCGGCGCGTTTTTTTATCGTGGTATCCCTTCTATCTACTTCATTAGAAGCCATGGCTCTATAAATGCAAACGACACTTAAACACACATAAACGTATACTGATGACTCAGACTAAATATTTCTGTTGAGCTCAGCCGGGGCTAGATGTTTCTTAGAAGGGAAAGAAGGGGCCTGACACAGAAGGGGCGCATTTCTTTATACCTGCGGAGACATGACAGACTATAGTTAAAGTCCGACCAATAAAATAAAAAACCCGTACTGGGGGCGCCAAAAACATCTATGATTATGACAACACCAAGTATAGTGATACACATGTAAAATGCCAATATTTTTCAACACACTTGCTTATGAACAGGCTTTTATTTCCCCGCAATTAAGCACGGAATGACACCTAATATAAAACTGTGACTTTTTCATTGCTTTTTCTTCCTCCTAGCGTTATTCCCAGTCGCATCCGAAGCTTTCAGCTTGGAGTCTGGGGTCCGCTTTTACCAGTCATAGCTACAGATTTGGCTAGACCTCGATATTTTCCGTGAAGCGATTGCCACCTGACCTCCACGACCCAATGTTAACATTAGGCGATATCGAAGCTTTGCAGCTAGACCGTTGTTTTTGGACTTTTTAGGGCACCAACTACCCGTAACGACTGCCATAGATGTCCTTATGGCAACCGGGACCGACGGCTTAACGTGTTCTCCGAGGCACGACCAGACCAATGCAAATACCCATATTTAATGCACACAAATATTTGCACTGAGCGGGGATCGAACCCGCGCCTCCTGCGTAGCGGCCGCGTTCACTACCGCTACGCCACGGAGGCTGTCATGTTTTTCATTGCTATTATTCACAAAAGTGAGTTATAGACTTCTTTTTTTTAATTTCATTAAGTTGCTTTGTTCTTAAGTTTCGATACAAAAAAGATCGTGTCCAATATTACAAACGAATTAATATAGAAAGAAAAGAAAAAGAAAGAACTTATAGTACGTGTTTAATATACAAAACTTTCACTAAAATGTATTTTTTTTTCTCTGTTAAAAAGTTAAGTTTTTCTCTGTTAAGTTTTCTGGTTAAAATAGAAAAATAGACGCGGCGTGTTATACTGGTTACAAGGACTGGGCACAAATCACAACACAGTAGTATCCGTATAATAGTTTACTGCTTGGAATGGTAAATACAAGTTAGACATACAGTTACATTACACTATGTATAGAACAGGGACCACGCGATATTGTTTTTCGGACTGCATAAAATTCTTGTATTTTATGCCTAACAGCACAGAGATCAAAATAATCGAGCATGATTTTCTTTTTTGCGTTAGGCTTATTTTTCTTAGGCGTAGAAAATACATTTGACGTTTGACCTTCTCTTCGTATTTTTATTACAGAAGATCGGGATATACCTAAAAATGTGAATAATAATTAGTCACAGTAAAATCAGTAGATAAGGCCAATTTCAGTTGCACGTACTCTATGATGTCCTACCCGTCATGTTGACAACAAGGTCCGTGATGTTATTTAGAGGAACAGAGTCCAATCCTTCCTACTTTTTATCCGACAAATACTTTGTTATATTATAAATTACTTTTCTTAACTGGCTTTTAATAGTTTTCGGCATATTACTATAGTTTTGTAGTTTTGTAGCGCTCTCAAACTCAACAACACGCACAATTGACACCACACTGACAGATGACCATAATGACATTGTATAGATTGTTACCATATGAAGAAATTAGTTCCAATAGTTTACCGCAATATGGCGAGGTTTTTTATTTTACTGGTCGGGCTTTACCTATAATTACTATAGATAAACTTCGTATAATTTTTATAATTTACAAATCACAGTATGAGCAGTTTAAAGTAAATATTACACGTTGGTGTGGATGTATAATGGTTTACGGCGCTCGTACGCCGAAACTATTGATTTTAGGAAAGAAAAGTTTTGACATAAATTGTAGGAAATTTTCTCTACTTTTATTTTGTGTAATATGTTTTTCCTGTAAAATCCGCCGGAAAGGAGTTATTATCTAAAAACTGCTTTTGGGCGCCATTTTTTCAAAATGGCGGCGCAAGCCGCAACCGACAGATGGCGCTGTCAAGTAAAAACGTAAACGAAAGTAGCTCCGTATTTATAATACATTTAAAAATAGTTATAAGTGCAAATTAAATCAATAAATGTTTAAAAACTATTGATAACATATATTCGGAGAAGTGTGAACGTTAACTGAAGATAAATACACACAGTGTAAAAATTCGAGAACAATAATGTGTACCTAAACCTTAAATTATAATAGAACTGCCTAAAATCAGGTTTAAAACAGTAATATAATATAAAGACCTTAAAGAAACGTGAAAGTGAACATAAAGTGATAAAATAGTCTGATCTAGTGAAGAATTAAGTGATTCAATGCACATTACATACTTGGAATGTAGGAAAAAAATTCCAATGTAATGAGTCATAATAACTGAGAACTTTAGTTCAAAATCTGTAATGCAATTACATGATCATAAATTTTAAACTATTCTCTTAATGTCAAGGTGGCGAGATGCACTACACGATGGACTTGTGATCAAGAGGCGGCAGTTCGAACCTCAGTTACCGTGTACTTTTTGTGCAATTTCTGCAATTATTGTACATAATTTCTCTGATTAATAAATAAACAACACACAGGAAAAGAACAAAATTGTGTGTGACTTCCTACGATAGTGTTGCCATTAAAATGAAATACATAAACTGGGAAATTTGTTACGACTAGAATAATAGGACACAAAATAAGTGTTATAACTGACATTGTACCACAAACCACAATTGGAAACGACTATACGAAGTGGGTTACTCTTGAAATTGACTATCCTCTATATAATCTATCATCTATGAAACTGACATATCATCAGAATTGAACTACGCTTGGAATTGATAAATCGGAATTGGACTATAGCAACGACAACTGAGTGCGTAAAAAATGGAGACATCATGTAATGTAACTATCAGAAAACCAATAACAAAATCAAAGTCATTAGAAAATATTGATATGAGTATTTCCCTTAACTCGTCAGACTCGGCTGAATTAATAGCTAAAAGCCTGGACGTTTCTACCCATCTCTCCTCACTTTGCCGTGAAGAAATGAAAGAGGAATTAAGTAGTTTAAAATCAGCTTTGCAGAGCACTCAAAATGAACTAGAAAATATAATTCTTGAGAATGCAGACCTAAAACAGCAAATCGCCCATTTACATCAAGAGCTAGGAGTACTGAAACAAATCTGCAAAAGTCCCCTGTCATCTATTCGTAAGCTACAGATGTCGAATAGAAAAGCCAAGGCCAAACGACGACTCACAGACTCCTTTACAGACACTCCCGTCAAAACTCAGAGTGACGCTGACCCAACACCTATACCTATTCACATATCGACGGATGAAAATAAAAATGAACGAAGAGATTATGAGGCTACTCAAAAATCTAACCTATCAATGAAGAAGAAAAATAGTATTGTACTCACTCAACCACAAGAGAAAACTTACGATAAAAAGGTTTATATCTTCGGAGGACAAGAAATTTCTGGAATTTCTGCACATTTAAAGAAGTCTAGAGTACAAAACCGTTACTCCAAATACCAAATTACCTCGTTTTTGAAACCATACGCCAGTACCGCGGATGTTCTTATGTGTTGTAAGCTTTTTGACATAACAAAAGATGACAGAGTTATACTATTTATAGGTCAAAATGACTCAAACCCTTTTCGGATTGAAACTGAACTATGTGCATTCCTTAAGTCTATCAAATGTCACGTATTCATTGTAAAGGTGCACAAAAACAAATATCTAAATGAAAGCAAATTAAATTCAATGTTAAAATTAATTTCTAGACAATATGCCCGATGCACTTATATTGATGTTAACTATGAAAAATCGTATAATTGGTACTCATTATGTAAAACTATCAATTCTGTTCTGGACCAAGTCGATTATAACGAAAAATATTTGGTACAAAAAACTCACAGATTCGACATAGGCAGGCAAAGTGTCCGAATCAAAAATATAGGCCCCAAAATGAACTACTTTAAACAAATTGTGACTTCGACTAATGACCAACAGACTCAAACGGAACCAGAAACTATCGTAGTACAGAATCCTACTTCGGGCGATAGGCTTTTTCGTGAGTGAGGAATCAACATATTCTGGTATACTTAGGATTTTACATCAGAATGTTGCTGGTCTATTTAGTAAACGAAGATTTCTGGAGATACACCTAAGTAATCTCCTACAAAGTAATAAGGAAGTAGACATACTATGTTTAACAGAAACCTTTATACAAAAAGGGCATGAACAAACAGTTAATGTATCCAATTATTACTTAGCCACTTCTTATTGTAGACAAAATAAAAAGCGAGGTGGTGTATGTATTTTTGTTAAACGAGGTTTAAGCTACCGACAGCTAAATTTTTGCGCTGAATTCTCTGTGGACAAACATTTTGAGTGTTGCGGGATGGAACTACTTTCACAGAACATGTTTATTGTTTGTTTATATCGAACACCCGACTCTGACTGTAACTTATTTCTTACTAAGCTTCAAATGCTTCTGCACAAAATAACCTACAGATTTAATAAAAAAATTGTTATAACTGGGGATCTTAATATTGATACAATACAATCTAAAAACAAAGAATGTAGACATTTCACTGACATTATAAAAAACTATAATTTAGTACTTCATATAAACCAACCAACCCGGCAGCTAACATGTATTGACCACTGCATAAGCAATATGCCTTACGCGACTGGGGAACTATTGCATCTAGATATATCCGACCACAATACGGCTCAATTGCTTCACATTCCGACAAAATTTAAAGAAAAGCCTCGTACAGAATATTACATCTACAAAAGAGTTTATAATGAGGAGTATTTGCAAAGGTTTCGGGAATGTCTTTCTAGTCTATCGTTTAAGGAAATATACGAGGAGGACAATTTTGACTCTGCATTTAAAATGTTTCATGAGACTTTTTCCTTATTTTATAGTCTATGTTTCCCAATAGCGAAGATGAAAATTTCAAACAAGGTTCGTAAAATGAAATGGATTACCAAAGGGTTGAGAGTTAGTTGCGGAACTAAACGCTCGCTTCGTTACAAGTACTTTAAAAATAAGTGTAATACAACCATAACTAAATACAAAAAATACTCTAAACTGTTACGCAATTGCATTAATCAGTCTATCAAAAACCATAATCTTGATGAGATCTTAAATTCAAAAAATGTGTGCAAAACTTCCTGGAAATTAATAAAGAACGAATCAGAATCTAGGAAAGAACTAGAGACAATCACTAGAATTAATTTGAACGAAGTGTTATTAAGTGAACCACGTGACATAGCAGAGGCATTTAATAATTATTTTACAAATTTGACACACATTAATACTAATTCTTCACAAAATACTTGTAAGAGATTCGTATGTGATAGTTTTTTCTTGATCCCTTTTATTTATGACGAAATATATCCAATTATCATGACTCTGAATAATACCAATGCTGAGGGCTACGATGGAATATCAACAAGAGTCTTGAAATTCTGTGCGATGGAGATTACTCCTATTTTGACGCACTTGATTAATCTATCATTTAGGGATGGGTGTTTTCCCAATGAACTTAAGATTTCGATTGTGAAGCCTCTGTTTAAAAAGGGAGAAAGAGAACATTTGGAAAATTATCGGCCAATCTCCTTGATACCTATTCTGTCAAAAATTTTTGAAGTTGCAATGCACAAACGTCTTAGTAATTTCATTCTAAAGCATAACATTCTATGCAACGAACAATATGGCTTCCAGAAGGGTAAATCCACGACATCGGCATGTTTTGATCTGGTGACTAAAATCATTGAGAATATAGATAGTAACAATATAGTGGTCGTGATATTTTTTGACATGTCTAAGGCTTTTGACCGGGTGACACATGATGTATTGCTAGAGAAGCTAAACAGGAACGGTATAAGGGGGCCTGCACTGAATTGGATTAGGGCATACCTTGAAGGCAGAAAGCAATGTGTGGAAATTCAGAATATTGACAATAATAACGAACTAACGGTATACAAATCAGATTTTGTTGGTAATAACTATGGCGTTCCACAAGGCAGTGTACTGGGACCCTTGCTTTTCTTATTATATATAAATGACCTTCCGGAAATTGTTTCAAATCATTTTATTTTATATGCTGACGACATTTCTCTGATTATGACTTGTAATAAAAATGCTGACATTGATAATTTTTGTAATGACATAAACAACACAATAAATAATATTATCAAATGGCTTAATGACAACAATTTGCAAGTTAATTTGAATAAAACTAATTTAATTCAATTTAGTGCGAGTCAGGCAGTACATAAAAACTTAAAACTAAACTATAAACAATATGAAATTAACGAAGTCAAAGAAACATCATTTTTGGGCATAACACTAGATGCACAGCTAAACTGGAAACAGCATGTTCACAGGGTATGCAACAAAATTAATAAATATGTCTATGTACTGTATACATTACGCAAGACCTCCAATAAAAAAACCGTGTTAGCAGCATACCATGGATATGTATCATCGGTCCTAAATTATGGTCTCATTCTGTGGGGCAACTCCACAGACGTACAAAGAGCCTTTCTAGCTCAAAAAAAGTGTATACGAGCAATTGCTGGTGTACCACCTTGGCAATCATGCAAACCTTTTTTTAAAGAATTTGGTATACTTACCTTGCCCTGCATGTACATTTTGGAAGCAGCCAAATTTGTAAAATTGCACCCTGATCTGTTTAAAAGGGCCAAGGATCTTTATCCAAGAAATACTAGGCATCCAGACAGAATTGTGTTACCGAAGGTGCCAAGAACCACCATGTACTTGAAAAACTGTACTATAATGTGCGGCCGTGTATATAATTCAGTGCCAGATGAATTTAAATGTCTACCAACTAATAGGTTTTGCCGAAAACTTAAGTTATGGCTAATGGAAAAGTCATTTTATTCTCTTGATGATTATTTTGATTATTAAATTTTTTTCATTGACATAGTGTAACAAACTTAGACATTATTATTGTATTAATTGGTCACATGATTATCTCGGCCACGATTACTATTTTATATTATTATTGACATATATTGACATGCCTTTTTTCTGACTATTTTATATTATTATTGACATATATTGACATGCCTTTTTTCTATTTAATTTGTAAAATTGCAATGCCTGAAGATGGCGCTAAGTCTTAAGCACGACTATATACTTGTAACACCAATGTATCTACACTTAGTGAGCAATAAATGATTTGATTTGATTTGATTTGAAAAAAAAAAAAGCGGCAAACATACGAGGTGGCAAAGTTCAAATTTGGAAAGAGCATATCAAAATCTATAAAATTGCCAATTTTCAAAACTCCCGGAAAACTTTCCAGGTAATGTTCTAGGTTTTCGCCCAAATGACTGGACTATCAGCTGACTTCTTAGAAGGGAAAGAAGGGACCTGACACAAAAGGGACGCATTCCTTTATACCTGCGCAGACATGACAGACTATGTTAGCTAGGTTTTCATTCTACGGAACAATATTTAACCTTCGTATAATTTTTATAATTTACATATCACAGTATGAGCAGTTTAAAGTAAATATTACACGTTGGTGTGGATGTATAATGGTTTACGGCGCTCGTACGCCGAAACTATTGATTTTAGGAAAGAAAAGGTTTATATAAATTGTAGGAAATTTTCTCTACTTTTATTTTGTGTAAATATGTTTTTCTGTAAAATGCGTCGGAAAGGAGTTATTATCAAAAAACTGGTTTTGGGCGCCATTTTTTAAAAATGGCGGCGCGAGCGGCATACAATACGAGGTGGCAAAGTTCAAATTTGGAAAGAGCATATCAAAATCTAGTAAATTGTCTATTTTCAAAACTCCCGGAAAACTTGCCAAGTAAAAATACTAAATGACTGGGCTATAGTTAGATACTTTGTGAAAGAAATTATTTAAAATAAATCTAACGACCATTTTATTTCTATTCACCCATTGATTTCTATTCACCCCGTTTTATGGTATATTATAGGTGTGTATACTCACTTGGCCAGCTGCTTCGCGACGTGCGACATGTGGTGCACGGAGAGCGCGGCGGGCAGCGAGCGCACGAGCGTGAGGTTGGCGCGGCGCGACTCGTCCGCCGGGTTGTACACCGCCACGTAGCCTGACTTGCCCGCCTTCCACCTGAGGGGGGGGGGAGACCTGGTTACTCATACACGCTCTCCAATGTTATCAACCAGCAGCCGCAGTATGGTGACATTATCTCTTCGTTTCTCTTTGACCAATTAAATCGTAAAAAGGCATCACGTGACCAAAACTTCATGACGTAGGCATAATACAGGGGTTGAAAAATTTTGACCTTACCTGGAGGGAAAGTACTCTAAATACGGGAGTAGTTTTTAACAAGAACACGCTGTGTCTGTCGGCATTGAATTTATAAGTTTAGATTGTAAAGATTTCCTTTCAATTTAATTTACCATGTTTGTTAAAGAGATTTGATCCATATGTTTGACACTATCGACTGATGCCATAAAAATACACCAAGTTATTTTTTCTGATATTAGTCGGTTTAATTGTGGGACAAGGAAGTTTTCCAAATTCTTGAAAGAAGTTTTCTTTCTTTTTAAAAATAAAGGAATGTTTCCTTAGAGTGAAATTCGCTAGTCTTTAGAGTACTTTCCTTCCAGGTAAAGCAAAAATCTTCCACCCTGTATATCTTTTCGACACCGTTGGTTGAACAGTAATGTCATCTATATCGCGATGCCGAGACTGCAGGAAAATAGTAGAATAATCTATCCAGTAACTGAAATGACTAATTTACTGGAAAAAAAATTCGAGAGACGAAAAATGAAGATCGTGAACTTGTCAATACCCGCACCACGAACTCTTAAAACAGGTCAAAAAATCGAACGACTGTCATATTACCAACTAACTTTGTATTCCTATACATTTACATGGGATTACAAAGTTATTTATGCAGTTATCTGACAGCTGTTCAATGAGCAGTTTTCCAGTAGGTATAATAATCAGTTGGTTTTTAAGTCATCAGGAGATGGCGCTAGCATAGCTTTTGGTAATTTTAATGTACTCTGTGGTTTGTTTGTAGTATTTTTTCATGAATTTGCGATGTTGCCAAAGTTTAATTTCATTTACCCATATTATAATAGATAAAATATAATAAAACTCTTAATTCTTCTCGCGTCACTGTCTGAAATTTACAATAATAATATTATATTTAAAATAAATTTTATCAGAAAAAATGACAAAATATTTATGTAAAGTAAATCATTACAAAACCGAAGAACATTTTTTCCATAAATTAGGGAACACTATGTGACACCACACTCTTCTTACCAAAAGTGCCGACTGCGCCATCTAGCGCGTCTTTAGGAACGCTATAAATACCTACTAGAAAACTGCTCATTATTGACCGGGTTTAGATTCGTGGTAGACCCAGATCACTGAATTAGTTAGGTACATTACCTGGCGCAGGCGAGCACGGCCCCGCGGCCCTCGCGGTCGGGCGCGGCCGTGACGTCATAGTGTCCGTGCTGAAGAGTCGCGTCCTCACGCAACGCGACGATGTGAGATAACATCTCCGTCTGGTGACAACACACATATTTATTGAAGTAAACTAAAGTGAACTGGGGCCCTAGACAAAGTGACATTCTATTGATGGCATCGCGCTGAAGCGAACCATTTTTAAGGTTTTAACAATGGATTTCGGAACATTGCGGTGGTTATAGTAATAATGATAAGTTAAATAATGTATTTCGAGTAACAAAGACTCAAATTTCACAAAAAAATATAGTTATATTAATGATTTATGTCAATTTCATACTTCAATTAGCGATTCCACTAGCGTTTTCGCTAATAGAATGTCATTTTGTCTAAGGCCCTGGATTTATGACGAGGGTAAATGGGCAACCCGGTAGGGGTCGACCTAGACATACGTATGTCAGTCAGATCGAATACATTTTAAAGAAAGGACATGTCAAGAGTACCCGAAACCGGCGAGCATGTAAGAAAGCAATTATGAAAGTAGAAGAAGCGAAAGATGTATGCCAGGATCGTAGCAGGTGGAAAACTGTGGCTCTGCCTACCCCACTGGGAAACTGTATGTATGTATGTAAACTTAAGTTCAAAACTAAATGAAAATTAATTCATTACACTTTTTCATTCACTCTATAGGCCTTAGACTTTAATAGCATAAAAATAAAGTTCAAAATTAAAAGGCATTTTTTTCAGTGTATGTATACTCGTAGGTATTATATGACAGTGATTGACAATAAAATTATTAACTGAAACAGGATCCCAGTTGATAACAACGATTAAATTAGTGAAGTGATTTTTTTCAATTGGATGTGAAGGCTAAAGGTCCAACCCCACCAAACGGACGGCATTGGCCCGGATTTTACAATCTTTAAACAAAATTAAATCTTATTATCACAGTGTTTGAAGTTTATATTACCAAGTCACGCACAACAGCTTGACAGCGACGTGCGGCGGCATGACGCACGTCAAGCTGTTATGCGTGACTTGGTAATATAAACTTTAAATGCTGTGATATAAGATTTAAGATTGTAAAATCCGTTCCGATGCCGTCCGTTTGGTGGGGTTGGACCTTAAATCTGAAAATACAACTAATAGCGAGAAGTACCTACTCCAAAAAGTCATTAGATTTTTACATACGGTAAGACATTAAAAAACGGGTACTGCATTTAGAGTACATCTTGTAACGATGACTATAATGGGTAATTTTATAGTGGTTTCGGAGAAAAAGATTTTGGTCAGTTTCGTTAGTAAAATCGTCTGGAAGTATTATTTTGGCGAAAAAAAAACACTTTTTTTACCAACCCCAACATTATTCCCATATTCTAATATATAAAAATCAATGCCACTTTTCGTTGTTATTTTATATCTCAAGAACGGGCTCACCTATCTAAACCAAATGCTTTGTTCGGACTATTTAGTAGATGGTTTATGTGAAGTTTGCACAAAATCGGCCAAGCGGTTCTTCATTTAGGCGGTACGAAGTTCACGGGGTCAGCTAGTACATTATAAAAAGAAAGTTTTCTTTCCCGCCAACTTATACTTTCAGACGATTTTGCTATCGAAACTTGTGTCCAAAATCTTTTTATCGAACGACTTTAAAATAAGGGTGTTTATATAGCATGCCTAGGTCGTAGCAAGTGTAGTGTCCCTGCCTACTCCCAGTGAGTGTGCGAGGCGTGATAGTACGTAGGTGACTCACGTTAACGGTGTCATTCTCCGTCTGAAGCTGGTGCAAGGCGAACACGGGGGACGCGGGGAGCAATATCGAGAACACCGCCAACTCTTCGTCGCGGTCCGAGCTTGAGATCAACTGGAAATAGATTACACATAAGAATATGTCAATTATTATTAATAACTAGCTGACCCAGCGAACTTCGTACCGCCATATTCTGCCCCCTGATGATCCCGTTCCCGCTGCATATCTCTAAATTTATCAGTGTTTCTCTACAATATTATGCATGTATTATACATATAAACCTTCCTCTTGAATCACTATCTATTAAAAAAAACCGCTTCTAAATCCGTTGCGTAGTTTTGAAGATTTAAGCATACATAGGGACGGACAGACAGCAACAGCGACTTTGTTTTATAATGTCACCTTTCCTGGTGGGGCAATCCCTACGGATTTGTCTTGGATCATTGGTTGCCGAGGGTGAGACTGCCACTGGCAAAGTCAAAAGCCAAAGTCAAAAGTCATTTATTCTGTATAGACCATCAAAACGGCACTTACAAAACGTCAAAAATATATATGTACTAAAGACTAGCTTAGCAAATGGACCACTGGCACCGGTTCGAAACGCGGCCCCGACCTGAAAAGACTCCGGCAAGAAACGCAAGAACCCCATATTGTAGTCGCTTGGGAAAATCACAGCAGAGAGGAGGCAATAGGCTCACCCCCTATTACGTGGGACCTGTGACAATGATTGGTGAAATGTGGGTGTTAATTCACCTCTGCCTAACCCTCCGGGGATAAAGACGTGATTGTATGTATGTAAATCAAAATGGCGGTCCATACCTGCATGGCGGGCCAGTTGTGTTCAATCCTAACGTTGATCTCGTCGGCGAGTTTCTTCATGTCGCCGTCGGAGCCGAGTGGCGCGGACATCGGCGGCCGCAGTGACGTCACGTTGCGGCCCAAGAACCACTCCTTAGAGTCGCCCTGTTCCGCCAGTGTGAATACTGCATTACCTGTGTGACGATCAGATAATAATCATAAGTTCATGTGATCTACATAATAAAAAAATCATCAAAATCGGTATGGATTTGATTTGACCTGAACATACATTGCAACTTTGCAAATTAAATAAAAGCTTGTAAAAATAGTTCTTAAGCGCATAACTCGAGTACGGTTTCATCGATTCGGTGATTCTTCTTCCGTATATTTCAAAAGTTCCACGGAAAAACGTTCCCATAGGTCATGAAAACGAGAACAGAATTCTATGCCGGTGAAACCGCGGGCATCAACTAGCGACAAATAAGGATATTGCAAATGTGGGAAAATATACATGTATGTTAGTTGTCAGAATTATTTGCACTATTAAGGTGCGTACAGATCATGTAACATGTTGTATAACTTGTGTTATATAACACGTCCACTTTATCTAACATTGTTTTATAACTTTGCAACATTGTACTAACTTCAGTGTCTACATTACTGAAACATGTTATATAACATTGTTATATATAACATTGTTATATAACATGTTATGCTATATAATTTGTACGCACCTTAAGAATCAACGTAATTCAATGCGATAATATTTTTGTTTCAAATTTACAAACCCAAGTCCTTCGAGCCGGATACATATTCAAAAAGAGGTGTATAGGGCTACCACGATACCGGGACCCAAACCAATCTCACCTGCATGCTAGTACCCCTGCTTCTTCTTCATCCTAGCGTTAATTCCCAGTCGCATCCGAAGCTTTTCAGCTTGGAGTCTGGGGTCCGCTTTACCAGTCTTAACTACGGATTTGGCTGCACATCGATGTTTTTTCGTGAAGCGATTGCCATCTGACCTCCACAACCCAATGGTAACATTAAGCGATATCGAAGCTTTGCAGCTAGACCGTTGTTTTTTGGAATTTTTAGGGCTCCAAGTACCCGTAACGACTGCCATAGATGTTCTCATGGCAACCAGGACCGACGGCTTAACGTGCTCTCCGAGGCACGACCAGACCAATGCAAATACCCATATTTAATGCACACAAATATTTGCACTGAGCGGGGATCGAACCCGTGCCTCCTGCGTAGCGGCCGCGTTCACTGCCGCTACGCCACGGAGGCTGTCCAATGCATGCTGGTACCCCTGCTGATACGAACAAAGTCAAAGTTGTACTGACCGGGTGTGCCACTAGTGGCGTCGGCGACGGCCAGCCACCTGGCCAGCAGCACCTCCAGCAGCGGCAGGTCGCTGGTGTGCTTGTGCTGCCAGAAGTTGTAGTCCTCGTGCGACAGCCCGGGCACGGAGCCCTTGCCCGTCGCGATACTCTCCTCGGGGAACGTGGAGTTCACCAGCAGCAAGCGGGCCTTGTTTAACCTGGTAACAATATTATATTGTGAGACTAGCTGACCCGGACAACTTCGTACCGCCATATTTTCTGATCCCGTTCCCGCTACATATCTCTAAATTTATCAGTGTTTCTCTACAATATTATGCGTGTATTATACATATAAACCTTCCTCTTGAATCACTCTATTAAAAAAAACCCGCTTCAAAATCCGTTGCGTAGTTTTGAAGATTTAAGCATACATAGGGACGGACAGACAGCGACAGCGACTTTGTTTTATAATATGTAGTGATGATAAATAAACCCCGTGGTTCCCGGCAGAGTAGATTTTGGGCCACCCCATCTCTTCTCATATGGTGTCGTACAAGGCGACTAAGGGATAGGGCTGTTTAACATCAGACAGGTATTTATAGCCCAGACTCAGCCTCAGATGCGTGGCTCGAGTCAACAATAGTGCCTGGAATGCGGCAATAGGCTCCCCCCTATTGCGGGAGACCGAATAAAATGATTGGTGAAATGTAGGCGGATAAAGGAGTGATTGTATGTATGTATGTATGTAAGAATTAAATTTAATCGAAAGCCAATTAAATTTAAATTACATATTTTTTTAAATATCCGTATCGGGAGCTCAGTTGTTAGTCGGTCCTACAATCGGAAGGTATCTGTAGGCACATGCTGTAAGAACATTTCGAACGATCGAACGAACTCGACAGCTCAATCCGCGGCGATATTTCCATTCTGATTGCTGTAAATTTTGTGTCGTCACGTTCTTGAGCATGAGGGTGATGTATGTTTACGTGTTCGACAACGTGATATCACCAAAACAGCATGCGATATTGAAATATCACTGCAGATTCAGCTTTCGAGTTCGTTCGATCGTTCGAAATGTTCTTACAGCATGTGCCTACTGGTTCGAATTCTGGTCATTGCGCTACACGGACATGAACCTACTCCTAACACAAACAATTATTTATCTTAACTGGAGGGGAGTTTCTATTAAAAACACAACTGATGGTGCGATTATTAGGTACTCAAACTATCAGATACACGAAGGACAATGTACAACACAAATCTATCAATCACGACATAAAGCTCAAAATAGCTCGCACAACAGTGTACTAAAATAATTACAATTTAGCACGCGTTGTCTCGTTGCATCTGCTTGTGCGTGTGACTTGCACTTTATTTCTTTATGGTGTACTGCTATGGCGCATTCATGAGCGCTAATAAAGTGATTTGTGTGCGCAGTTAAATGCATTACAAAGTAGATTGATTAAAATGCGGCTCGTGGAGTAATTAATGTCTTAAGTGGGTCAATGGGCACTAGTGAGACTGTCTTTCGTAAGTTTTCATCTTTTACAGTATAGCAATTTGAAGTTTGTCTTACATAAAACTTGATTTGATGAAAAATTTGAAATGTTTTGAAGATAAATTTGAAATTTTTGATAAAAAATTTTAAAGTGTTCACGTAAAACATGATCATTTTTAAGTACATACATACATATACTCACGCCTGTAAATCCCCAAAGGGGTAAACATAGGTGTATTATCTTATCCCTCACATTTCGCCAACTTTTGTTTGATTTTCGGTCCCACGTAATAGGAGGCGAGCCTATTGCCGTCCAACGGGCACTTATTTATGGCTGTGTTTTTTTTATTTAAAATTTTAAAAGTTTAATGTAAAAGATGAACATTATTAAGTACTAGCTTTTGCCCGCGGCTCCGCCCGCGTGGATATCGGTTATCGCGACCAAACATAGCCTATGTCCTTTCCCAAGGTCTAATCTACCCCTATACCAAATTTCATCAAAATCGGTTCAGCGGTTTAGTCATAAAAGCGAGACAGACAGACAGACAGACAGACAGACAGACAGACAGACATACAGACAGAGTTCCTTTCGCATTTATAATATTAGTAGGGAAGGGGCAGTTACAAAAACACTTTTCTTTTCTGAGAGCCGAGACGTGTGGATTTAGTCGGTTCGAGTTCGAAATTAGCGCCTCTCTGTCCGACAGAGGAGGGAGGAAGTTACCCGCGGGGTTTAGAGCTAGCAGGCTCATAGTTCACGTATATCATACCATTACGCAACCCGTAAGAATTTCAGGCAAAAAAATACTCTATGCCCGGTTATTCTTATTCCCGACTATAATCTATCCCTGTACAAAATTTCAACCAAATCCGTTCAGCCTTTTTGAACGTAATTGAGTAACAAACATCCAACCATTTCTAATATTATTAGTGCGATGTATTCCTGACCTGATGCCAGCAGCGCCCGCCTTCATCCAGCTCTTGATGACGTTGTCGAACTCCTGGACTACGCGCTCGTTGTTGAAGTTAAGGTCCGGCTGGCTCTTGTCGTGTTGGTGGAGGTAGAACTCTTTGCGCGTCGGGTCGAGGGACCAGGCGAGCTCGTTTAGGGTGGATTTCTGGAGAAAAAAATAATATTACTATTAGAACTATCGGGATATTTAGCATGTATTGTTTGGAGTTTCCGATATTTCGGCGCTGTTGCAAGCACCATGATCACGGAGGAACTGTAGTACTGGCGGTAAAAGGTGAAAATGTTTTTAGGAGTACATATATATCGATCTACCCTCTTTCGAGTTCTTTTGCTACGCATATGGACACTACCACTGGTTTCACTCTCGCTACAAACTCGAACTCGATCTCGAAAAAAAAAATGTAGGATTTTTTGTTTTATAAATGGACTAGCTGACCCGCCCCGGCTTCACCCGTGGCATAGGTCGAAACGCCGATATCTTGAACCAATAATGTGTTCCACACTTGCAGTACACGTTTCTTGGGTCTCTTTTGGTGATAGCACGGGGTGCTACTGCGGTGGACGAGTTCAAATTCACTAAGCATAGATTATAACAAATCAATCCACGGACGCCAGGGGCCTTAGACAAAGTGACATTCTATTGGCGAAAACGCCAGTGGAATCGCTAATTGTAGTATGAAATTGACATAAATCATTAATTTATCTATATTTTTTTTATGAAATTTGAGTCTTTGTAACTCGAAATACATTATTTAACTTATCATTATTACTATAACCACCACAATGTCCCGAAATCCATTGTTAAAACCTTAAAAATGGTTCGCTTCAGCGCGATGCCATCAATAGAATGTCACTTTGTCTAGGGCCCCAGGGCCTCGTTTGTCTCGATTTAGGTCCAAGATACGTGTCACGAGGTATAAGAGCAATTCTCACCCAGGTGGAGGTGGGCGGCTTGGGTTCGTTCTTGGCGTCGTACTCGGACACGGCGCGCCACACGAAGTAGTCCGTGTAGCTCTCGTTCTTCTGCACGCTGAGCTTGAACCACTCGTGGTCGGTGCTCACGTAGTTGGGGATCAGGTCTGCGATCACGCTGCAAGGAAATAATATTGTTAGCAGGTATTACTAGCTGTTGCCCGCGGCTCCGCCTGCGTGGATGTCGGTTATCGCGACTAAATATAGCTTATGTAGTTTCTCAAGGTCTAATCTACCCCTATATCAAATTTCATTAAAATCGTTTCAATGGTTTGAGCGTGAAAGCGTAACAGACAGACAGAGTTACTTTCGCATAAATATAAGTATGGATACTTCTACTTTGCTAGGTAAAAGTATATGTAGATTTACTAGTGTGGGTAGGAGAAGATTATGCAGATTTTGTCTTGTCCGATAGATGTTTTTTTTTCAAAAATGTTTTTGTAATGTTGGAAGCTGATTGCAGCACCACCGGGTGCTAACGGGTTTAATGGCGAATTTAAGTTTTTAAAAGAGCATTTACAAAAAGGAAATATGTTTATCCGCATTCTAGATCCCATAACACAAGCTAGTTACGCTATGCTTACTTTGGAATTTGGATGTAGATAGCATTGTGTAGAATGTCGTAGATATTTTTTGCATATATTTTATAATTTGGATCTCATGTTTACAGGGGGTAATTAGGTGGAACCGAAAACGAAGATTAGTAAAATGTAGGAAACCGTCGGGGACCGCAGCAGCTTGAATATACCCATCTAGAAATCGTTTCAAACTATTCGGAATACATTTTATACTTAAATAAAGCTTTGTCATTTAAGTTTATACAAATATATGCCATTTTTCATCAGTAGGTACTTACCGCGTGGTTCCCGGTAGAGTAGAATTTGGGCCACCCCATCTCCTCCCAGGCAGTTTAACATCAGACAGATATATACAGCCCAGACTCAGCCTATACATGGCTCGAACCGACAATAGTGCCCGTAAAACGGCAATAGGCTCACCCCCTATTACGTGGGACCTAATAAAATGATTGGTGAAATGTGGGTGTTAATTCACCTCTCCCTAACCCTCCGGGGATAAAGGCGTGATTGTATGTATGTATATATATACGAGTACTTACTTGATACCAAAGGTCTTGGCTTTAGCAGCGAAATCCTTGAAGCGCTCTAACGCTGATGGCTCCGTCTGATAAGTAGGCACGTCCACGAAAATGCCCTGCACCAAGAAGCTCTGCATCTTTGGTAGTTGGGGCTCAATGTCGTCATACGAGGCTTCACCCATCTCCACAAGCGGGCCTTTCTCGAACCTGAGGAATATGATACAGATTAATTTTTATGTAATCCTCCGAGTCTTTTTCTAACTCAGTTGGATACGTTCCAGTCTGTGATGTGAACTTCGATATTTTCCGTGAAGCGACTACCATCTGACCTACACAACTTATATACGCGTGACTTGTCGGATTTTTAGACTTCCAACTTCTTCTTCCTCTTAGCGTTAATTCCCAGTCGCATCCGAAGCTTTCAGCTCGGAGTTTGGGGTCCGCTTTTGCCAGTCTTAACTACGGATTTGGCTAGACCTCAATATTTTCTGTGAAGCGATTGCCATCGGACCTCCACATCCCAATGGTAACATTAGGCGATATCAAAGCTTTGCAGCTAGACTGTTGTTTTTTTTTGGATTTTTGAGGGCTCCAACTACCCGTAACGACTGCCATTGATGTTCTTATGGCAACCGGGACCGACGGCTTAACGTGCTTTCCGAGGCACGACCAGACCAATGCAAATACCCATATTTCATGAACACAAATTTTTGCACTGAGCGGGGATCGAACCCACGCCTCCTGCGTAGCGGCCGCGTTCACTACCGCTACGCCACGGAGGCTGTCTCCGTCACTCAGACTTCCAACTATCTGTATCGATTCCCATAGATGTTTATATAACCCGGACCGATTTCTTAACAAGCTCTCCGAGATGTCTGCCCCTCTAGACAAGTGGTAATTCATCGGCTGGCGTTTTGTAGAATAGAATGCCAAATGTATGGGATTTGACGTATATGACAGGCGGCAACGAATGTCAAAAACGTCAAATCCTATACATTCGTCATTCTATTCCATCATACGCCCAGCAACGAGTTGCTACTTGTCTAGGGGGGCTGAGCAGAAGTCGAACCCTCGCCCCCTGTGTAGTAGTCGTAGAAAATCATAAGTTGTAAGTTACACTGGGGCTAGCGGTGAAGTGGCTATCAGATTCGAACTGACTGAAACTGTTCTATCAACCGTTCATGGTTCACTCTCAGAAGGAAGTCCCTAGGAACCCAAGCAGATATATGCTGACTGTCGTGCAACAGTAATCGCCGTGGATCCATAGCCTTACCTTGGATCAGACATGAAATAGGTGTAAGGTATAGGCAATCTTGAACCCTCTAATTCGTCTACGTTCGTTATAGACGAGCCACAGCAGAAAATAGTCAGGAGTCGCACTTACCAAGTCCTTGGCGGCTGTAGGGGACACTTGGGGGCCTTGACGATTATAGTGATGGCGCCGGCCAGCATGCACAGCCACATGGCCCAGAACAGCACGAACATGAACCAACGGATGTTCACCCAGAACGGGTCATCGGCGTACTTCATCAGCTCTTCCTTCGACAGGCCCGTGAATTGCTGCAGAGGAAATCGGGTTTTGAGAAATATTACACTCACGTCTGCATAATGGTGATACGATATTCGGGAGAATACCTTACTTTTGGCATTTTACTTTGAAAATAGAATCCTTAAATTATCCCAATCCCAGAGATTGTATTATAGCGAAACTGGTTATATTTTGTACGTTTTTATTAGGTACCAGTGTAGTGTTCCAGTTTTGCTTGAAAAGAAATTAAAAGATAAACGAAAAGATTAGTCATTATCTTAGTTTTGTTCCCGATTGCAACTGAGGGGTTCGTCTCGGAGCACGGTGTCCGGAGGACTTAGGCCCAGGAGATTTTGGTGGGATTTCATTAACACCCCATTTTAGTGACATTAATAGGTACTTGTTCCTTCTGGGATACAAACTCACGACCTCACGAAACCAGTTTTGCATACTACTTGTGAAGGCTAAAGTTATTGAAATGCGGATGGAAAATACTTTTTTACCTCGTTACTATATTATAATTTTATTATCCATGTAACTGTAAGCCCTTTCGCTATCAAATTAAAGTGAAATTACCTAAGAATCTCATCACATTAACTCGGTCAATATGCACGCATGCATGTATCTGCGATTGCACATCAACCGCACGTGTCCGGTGTTAATCATCGTCAAATCTTAATGGCCGTCATGTTAATACGACTTCATCTTATCGCTTTAATATTGTTACCTTTATATAGGTACTTCAGTGATTATGAATTTGAACTTACACTATTGAGGATAGAAGCGCATAGTTTCGAAAGATCTGCCTAATTTCGTACTTTAAGTGGTACAGGTGCAGTTGCGGTAGGTATCACGGTTAGGGCGTGATATGGGACTAATTCAAAGCAACTGGCGTGACGCAAGTCTACACATATACCTGTCCCCATGCTTCTGCGTCACAGAGGCTTTATTGTACATATCAATAGCCCGGACCACTAACATTTATTCCACCTAATTACATTAATGTCTTTTTACTTTTCTTAGCAGTTACATTTTCGAGGCTTCTGCTTTGAGTCAATAGAGTTAGTGCCTATTTATCGGCCCACGAAACGGCTACAGTTACGGCTTTTTCCGTTGCCCTACATAGGTCCACGTTGTACATGTGGGGACGCACTGTCACAGTGGACAAGAGAGCAAATGTGACTATTTAGAGTATCGACCGATCAACAATCAACCTTGTTTCAACCGATCGATAATGAAACGATTGAAGCAAAAGAACTCGAAAGTTATAATACGGTACACAATACGTTGCATTGTGTCTTTTTTATGAATTGTCAGCCGTGTGAAGTACCTAGATATTAGATATCACTTTATGTGGATGCGAAAGTCGATATTAATTATGTGAAAGGCGCTAAATTATGGCAATACTAGCTCTTGCCCGCGGCTACACCCGCGTGGATGTCGGTTATCATGATCAAATATAGCCTATGACTTTACCCAGGCTCTAATCTATATGTGTACCATTTATCAGGTTATCTTCAAAAATTCCGGACTTTCATATAATTACCTATATGAACCGAGGTAACCCCTGATTTCGCGATAAAAGGTAGCCCATGTCTTTTCCCAAGCTCTGGCCCATCTCTGTACAAAATGTCATCAAGATCGGTTCAGAAATTTAGGCGTGAAACAGACATATAGATAGAGTTACTTTCGCATTTATAACATTATAAAGTATGGATTACTTTAATCTACTTACTGGTAGGTCATTCGAGCTAGCTAGAATCATGTGGTTACGGTATATTGATAGTGAACTGATGCCAGGTTGTTAAGAAATTGTATTTACGGTTAATTGTATAAGTGACGGCAAATTGACACACGCTAGTAGGCTAAGGGAAGTGTGGGACGTACAAGGGTATCGCATGATGAAAATTGTGGAGTAACAAGAAAGTATAGCATGGATAAGAAAACACATCTATACGTACTAACATTATAGGTGAGAAAATTGGTCCATCAACTGTCTGATTGTTATGTTAATAAACTCAAGACTATGCTTTTAAAAATAAGGCGTACTTCAGCTTGATTCGTACGTTTTGTCTGCTGTATAATTTGACACGAGTCCAAATGTGTAAAATACAAAACCATTATAATAACAAGTGTATAGTACGTTTCTATAGTAATTCTGTGTAAAACAAAGTGAACCATTATCTCGAAAGAAGACGTACATTTATAAGTTAATGAGGAAGTAATGATAACGTCTGTACCGATAGTAATAAATCTGGGCACTCTCGACTCCCCGTCCGCAATAACCGACGCGACGTCCGTATGGACAAAGTCGCGGATAACAGTAACTGTTCTATCATTTTTAAACGATCCAGAATGGACTTCAGATTCAATAAGAATGGAAAAAGTGAATCGCCCAGGTAGTACTCGAACTCGAGCCCGCGACCAGCAGGCACATGCTGTAACAAACATCTCGAATGATCGAAGTGAGCTCGATAGCTGAATCCGCGGTGAGATGTCAATTTGTATGCGAAATTGACATCTCACCGCGGATTCAGCTATCGAGCTCACTTCGATCATTCGAGATGCAAGTTACAGCATGTGCCTACAGCACTGCAATTCACTAAGCGAGCACAACGATGCGACAACGATGCGAGGCGCAACGTAGATTGTCATTGGTCAGATTGTATCACGTCATTGGAAATCGACCAATGACAGTGTCTATCGCGCACATCGTTGCGACTCGCATCGTTGTCGCATCGTTGTGCTTGCTTAGTGAATTGCACAGCAGTGTTCTAAGCGTTCAGCATCGAGCACAACGTTGCGACAACCTTGATCGAGGTTGTCATTGGTCGATCTCCAGTGACGTCACCCTGTCTGACCAATGACAATCTCGATCTAGGTAGAGACTACCTTAGTAGAGAATTGAATAGCAGTCCCTTACAGGGGCAATGCTTTGAGGACTGAGCTACCGGACCCCACCTGAAGCATTCGTTTTGAGGCGAGCGTCGCCTAGCGGCTTCAGATTACTCAAGACCAATAGAATGTTGGGAGGTAGAACCAGGGACGGACTGCGCCGGAAGGGCCCACTCTTCCGAGTTTTCCCTTTGCAGTGGTCCCGTCAGCCGGTAGTGGACCTACCACCTCCATCACTAATCGAAACTATAGCGGAAATGTGGATTCAATTACAAAACATTGAGAAATTACTACTCCATACGTTTCTCCGATGCTACGATAGTCTCAGACTCAAAATTAGATAAAAAATGTTACCACTTCATTTTGCAGAGATGGTTCAGCTGCGGGCAACAAAGTGCTCTGGTAGAATATTCTATTGTAATAAAATATATAAGTGCTTCTACGTCTCCATACGCGTTGGAATTGGAACATGTCTGGTGTCCCTAACGTTTATACCAAGCTTTAATAAAAATGTCTTCAAGTCAAACTGACGTAACAACTACCTACTAGATTTCAACAGATTTGGATGTTTAAAAAATGTTTTTTCTTGTTAAAAACCATGAACATAGAAACTCCGTAAAACCACAGAATATTACATCCAAGAGAAAGTGTCCCACAGCATTCGCTTGTGTGCCATGTTCAGCTAGGTCATAGGTACTTAGCACACATATCGACTCGGAAAGGTATCGTTACATTCGTTACTGAGGTCAGGCGATTGAGTTACGATTCCGATTAGTGTGCGTCGCAGTAGGGAGTTTCATACAAAGATGAAAGACTCGAGTTAGTACCTACGGTGACGATCTCTTTCAGAGTTAAATTGCGATTACTATTGAAGGACACTTTATTTTTTTAGTATTATTCTCTGTTGATCAAAAATAAAAATAAATGCAATCGAATTGGAAGCTCCCGTTTTGAAGTCAGTTAAAAATGGTTCTTTTGTAACAAGAAAGCATTAGACATCGTGTTCGGTGTTTTTTTTGGATTGCATTTTTTTTTAATTTATGATGTCACTTCCTTTCTTTTTTCACTTACATTACGGAAAGATTAAAAAGTACTTTCTTTTAATTTTATATTCTGTAGAATAAACCAATTCACTTACCCGCTTGTTAGCATCGAGCTCAATCTTCGCGTCACCATTGCGGTGGTCTTCCACGATATACTTGGCGTCCGCCATGTCTACTCTGGTGACTATCTTGACTTCCTCTTCCTTGGGCAGCAGTTTCTCCTCGGCGCCGTCCGGAGAAATCTTCTCCTTGGACTTCGCAAGGCTGCTCTTTGAGGTCCGGAATTCTAAGGACAAGATTATTAGATAAAAAAAATTGTTGGACACTTTTAAATTGTAATTCATCTGAATTTTAAGTAAGTAAGTAAGTAAGTAAAAACGTCTTTATTGTACACCATAGATATAACAATATAACATAGAGAACTGAGTTAGGTATTTTAGGTCTTAAAGACATTTTTCATGTTACCTTGCTAAGATAACAGTCTTGTAACTGAAATTTTTTTCTCCGCATTCCTACTGTAGCTGCATTTTCTAACAGAAAACCTCAATAACACTAAACTAAATCCATGAATCAAACCCGATACCTTATAGGTAGCAGCAGCACTCGATACCGTTGCGCTACTGATGCATTTTTGCAGGTAGAATTTATGAATGATTCGCATCCTGCGCAACACGAGGAATACTCACACATGACTTGCATCACAGTAAGTCCACTCGGTGCTAACCCGTGAGGGTTGCGTGCGAATTCCGTCGTATACGTGCCTTTAAGTGCCCTTAACTATATAGGCAATATTTCAAGCACACGAATGACCTCACTGAGGGCTGTACAGTGTACACTCTGTACGGCGTACAGTCTCCATTTCATCAATCATCCGCGTCAACCTATTTCCAATACACAAGTATTTAACCTATTGAACCTTTCTTTTATTTATTATAGTTATTTTCAGTATTTGAATTTAGCAGGTTGGACACTATAGGAGGCAGTGCATAAATGCTTTCAAAGAGACTATACAATCGTAGATATAAGAATGTGACGTAGAGTCAGGATCAGATCGATCTTGACGAACTCAAAATGATCTTAATGCCTTAGTTCTTCGTCTTCCCCTTCCTATTGACTGATTGTTCTGATATTTGGTACACACTAACATACCTTTAATTCGGACAATAATACAATTTAAATTTATTTAACATTATTGTGTTACAGTAAATATAAAAATTAATACATAGTCACAATAATTATATTTTACTCTATTAACCCGCCCATCATCGCACCCGGTGCAAAGGTGCCCATCACGCTGGCGGCATTGCCCCGCTGAATGGCAATGGCAATGGCAATTTAAATCAATAAAACAGTTTGATTTGATCTTAATTGACAGTCAAGATCGTTCTAACACTGACTGTATCATCTGTTCTCAAAAAGGGTATAACTAGGATGACCGCTTGGGACTAGGTAAGTTTGTTTGCCATTTTAGTGGTAGCAAAAACATAGACACAACACACGTTTCATTCGACATTACTTTGAGCCACACAATCTATTTACATCTAGCTGTTAGAAGCAGATGAAATCAATTAGTTTTGACAATTGATATTCATGTAAATTGGAAACGACCTTCAGTATATTATTTACGAACACAATATTTAGCTGTAAATTTTCCAAATTAAAAAAAAAAATAGTTTTTTTTTGTAATTTACACCATAAACACAAAAAGAAAATACAGTAAATATTTAACACGAAATAAATACCACTAACCGTAGGAAAAAAATCGCGGTTACCGCACACACTCCCAGCCGAGCTGAGCACTGTTCTGAACTAACGATCCAGCCCAAGACGCATGTATAGCCGGTATAGCGGTACATGCGGCACTAAACTCTGGAACCGAAGCTCTAAATTTAGCTCATTCCGTCCTGTCTCGCTAGAGTACTTGTATTTTGTCTCTTGTTGCCGGCACGATAATACTTTGTATCCCGGCAAGGTCCTTAGGGATTAGCCTATTAAGTTCCCCTTCTATTTCTCACGAGTCCAGTGGTCCGGTCTCAATAGAGATACAGGGTATTATGTAAAGTTCGCTCCTAAATGATGTATTCTAACAGATTTCTTATCATTGATAGGTCGATTGCTACATTTGCCTAGAAGCAGCCTATTTGCTCGTGATTTGAAGATTCCCGGATTGTAACGTCGTCGCAGACTCAGGCAAGGAGTTCTACTCCTTAGCAGGACCACAGAACGTTTAGAAACGTTTGAATTGTTTTTCTTTTTTAAATTAGCAAAGTAACTAGCATATTTCTAGAGTCACTGCGACTGATACCACTAATATTGACAAAGCAAGGCGTTTTATCTATACTATGTATTAGTAAAAGAGGTGAAAATTTGTGACGTTGTAGGGGGTAATCTGGATCCTGGATCTACTGAACCGATTATGAAAATTCTTTTACCAATAGAAAGCTACATTATCTGTGAGTGTCATATCATCATATCATCATGCTATCAGGGAGGATCAAACAGCGGGAACGGGATCAGAAGACCACGCGGATGGAGACGCGGGCAAAGCCGAGGGCTACAGCTAGTTATAAATACAATCAGAATTAAAAGTATGTGCAGCATGATATAAAACAAGATTGCGTTCACAAAATAAAACATTGGAATGCCTTACTCAAGATGGATTCAGCAGTTCTCGAAAACCAGTGGGGGCCGAGTTTTTGTACAAATGTGATTTACAAGGAACTTGATGCAATTTAACAATCAACTGGTTCCATGGGTACAAAAAGTGGTAATGGCTGCCGACAAAATCACGCAAAATTGCAAAGAGATAATTATATTATGGAGTTCATGACCAGTGCTGGTTCAACGTACGTAATAAGTTTTCTGCCCGGAATTCGCTAATTTCTCCAAGTTTGTACGCAAGATCGTGAGTTCTAGGTTCAATTCGGAAATGAGCTAGGTACATAAAGATTCGTAAACTATTCAGAACACTACCGGCCCACTTCATTTTCATTCGTTCACATTCAGAGACAACTGGCACGTAGCAATCGTTAGTACCTACTTAGTACAATAGAATTTTTTTCATAAACGTAATAATATGTCAATTTGATCCCAAAAATTGATTGTTCTGTTCTATTCTGCTGAGGATGTGTCAATAGATGTCAAATTTAAATTCATATTACGAATACGATTTAATCATTCGACATACATATCCGAATCCTATGACATGACATAACCCATACATCCGAATCCTGCGCATGTTATAATGGAAGAAACTCTTATTAATTACACATATTATTATTATTAACCCTGAAAACATTACACTCTTTTTTGGTTGTAGTGTCATCAGGTTCGTTAACCTTAAATCAAACTATCTGACGCAATAAAAGTATCGTCATTGCATCAGATCGTTATGCCTGCTGCACACGCTGATTCGAATATGCACAGTGAAATCATATATTCTTGGATCTCCAAACGGCATTTCAATAATTATTTACTTATTTTATTTCAATGTAAAGATCGCTTGTAAATTTATTAGCGAGTAGCTGTTGCTCGCAGTTCCGCCCCTGTGGAATTCTGATCCCGCGTTAGTAGATGATATTATATGACCTATGTCGGTACCTGATAATGCAGTTTCCTGATGGCGAAAGAAATTTTGAAAACCGTTCAGAAGCTTTTCAATTTATTAGTTACATACAAAAATACAAATCTTTCCTCTTTATAATATTAGTATAGATCAGCAATTTTTGACGGCGACTGTACACTTATAAAAAGGAAGATTTTTGTGGATCAATTCCACAAAAAACAAGTCTACATTGATAATAATGAGTATGTTATGTAGGTACCTTATAAAACTATTATTGTCGTATTTGGAAATTGCCAAGCGTCGTATTGGTGACAAAAATAGTATATTGTTTACGTTTAAAATTGTATTTGAGATTCACTTAGTCCAATTACCGTATATTTGTTAACTACGCGTGTGAAGTAGGTACAAGACGAATAGGTATATAGGTATATTTTTTTAATTTATTTAGAAAATCTCTTTTTTTACTTTTATAAATTAAAACGATTCAACAATCGGTTCACAAACTCAGTTACTTTGTCTCCATTGCCTGTAGTGAAACTAATAATGTAAATATTCTAAATAATGTAGTATGTAAACTAAATTATTTTTACGGGTAATGAAGAGACACCGGGGGAAACCAATTACGTTGAATATATTAATATAAAAC
The DNA here is from genome assembly GCA_914767945.1 of Eilema depressum. NCBI lineage: Eukaryota > Metazoa > Arthropoda > Insecta > Lepidoptera > Erebidae > Eilema > Eilema depressum. The sequence continues at coordinate 15,613,382 of OU612031.1, forward strand.
CTTCTGAATTAAATTATGTAAGTATATTAAAATACAATATACTTAAATGTTTACCCATATTTTTCGGGAATTTTTTTACCTACCTTTTATTAAAACGTTCGTCTTGAGGCAAACTAGGCTTTTATAACAAAAATCAACAAAAAAAATTGAAAAAAAAATTATGATTATTTTAAAATTGAGAATTTTGTGAAGTCGACCACTAAAAAAAAGGATGTGATCAAATGAGCCCGCAGGCTGACTGGGTTGTATGCTTTTGAAGCCAATAATTCCACAACAATACGGGACTTCAGCAGAATCTTCCAAATTTCTTTTTCGATGTTGATACTTAAAATACTATGTCGTACTCTCCAGCAGAGCCACCTTCATGATTAGCGCTCATTTATTTATTTATAGTACATAAGCTTAATTACTTTATCTCCGTTTATAGCAGAACTAATGACTTCATTACCTGCTAAAATAAATATTTTTACTGATTTAAGATTATTTCAATAGATATATTTATTTATTCATTTATCATTTATTTAGTATTGATTTGTGGATAAATAAACATTTTAACTAATTAGTTACCATTTAATTACATATTTAAGGAGGAGATCAACAAGATTGTAGTGTTAGTCGAATCCTTTTTGATGAGCTTTGATCAAAACTCATTAGTTAATTCAGTGAAAATATATTTACAGAACATTTACTTACGGATAATATGGATCTATCTCTTTTATTGCAATTTTTTTTGTGCTATTTGATTCCTTAATCTCAACATTTGGTAATAAGCATACTCGTGGATTTTTTTCCTGTAGCAATAATTGTACCAATATCCTTCGTACGAGGCACTTACCTACCACACCCTTATGCCGAATTACGTAATACAAATCTACGCCCTTCGACCCTACCTAAGGCAAACAAGCTATAACCGATATTTTACGACACATCCAAAAGACCTACATCGTAATCACTTACACTTACATTTTTATTACTAGATCGCGTCTAATCGACTAATTAAGACGTTAAAAAGAAACAATAGTCGATTTTATGGCAATATTCACATCTAAAATGAAATACAATCTAAATTATGATTACATCCGTTCAGTAAGTATGAACGTATCAAACACGAGAAAATTAAAAAAACATAATGCGCGAATGAAACAGTCATGTCTCTGAGCACCGCGTCTGCGTATTTTAGCGGGAAACGTTTGACAATAATTTTATACGGAATTTGTTGTGTGTTTTTAATATTTTTCGTGTTTAGAATACTCATTTGGAACGAGTTGTTACATTATCAAAACAAATATCGTGATAATACTGTGGTATTATTGAGTAACATCACCGATGCTAAGGACTTGCTAGCGACTCTTTCAATATCCTAGGGTAAGTTAACTTATGTTATTAAGCAGCTCTATCACGTGTCTAATATCTCTTAAATATTCTCCTAGCCTAGAGTAAGCCGCTACTAAAATAAGTAGGTAAGTATATGATATTTGTTTCGGCACGAGTTTTCCTGCTACTCTACCTGAATGAAGGACTGCCTACCTCTAGTCAACTTTCTGAGAGGATTTCTTGCGACCAACCATGCCTGCTGTGTTCGGTCACGATCATTACTCGGCCGGGAGAAAGTCTGTTAAAAGCCAGCTATATCCACCGTACCTACTTAAAGATTCCTAAGACCTAAGGATTCAGAGCAGTCAAATCCGATCCCCACTTGCGTCAACGCACTTTGCTAATCATAAATATGCGAATATACCAACTAGATATTTCAAAACGCTGGTCTTTCCCGCTTCGGCAGAATTATAGCTGAGAGCAACAGCTGCAATGTCACACCCAAAGAAAGGAATTTGAGACTGTCACTTCCATCGCTCAAGGTTGTGCGCAAGACCCCAGTTCTTGCGCACAACCTATTCACACACCCTATTCAGACATTCCTAATATCAATATTTTAATATAGCCCTCGAAGTATATTATTATTAATTTCTATTATTAATTTCTTCCGTAGAAACTCTTCAAATCATAACCATTGCGATGGAGAGGCTATCGCAATAAATGCACCCTCGGGCGATGCTACACGTACGAGGTTGTCATTAGCCACTACAGAAATGCTGCGTGTACCACGTTAAAAAGACTACAGAAATGCGCCTGCCAATCCAAACCGTACCCGTTGCTACATAATTAAAATACATACTGATGAATTACACCACTGTTTTGCGTATTCTGCAATATTTAGTACCTAATTGCGTCAGTTCATTCACAATAAGTGTCCATTGTGGAATTGTTATTCAATGAATCACCTCAAAAGACATGTATGGCATTTACCCTATTGATTTTGTACGTGTGAATTCCCCCTAACGATAGCGCATGACGAGTTCTAGAAATTGTATATTTATGCGGTCTGTTTTGTAACGAATGAGAATGGATGGAAAGCATTATACGCTTTTTGATAGACGATACATGCTTCATAAAAATGTCTGTGTCCTTGTGTAACCTGAATGTGTATTTGTCAATGCCCTTCTGTTCTACAAATGTTTCCCAAATGGTGGGTCGCGACTCTGTATGGGCTTCGGAAATAAGGTAGTGGTCAAGGAGCCGGTCTTACAATCGTGAGTTCCCGGGTTCGAACGTTTCTGTCTACTATACGACCGGCATAAACCCACGCCTAATACAAGGAATTTAGCTTAGCTGGAGGGGTTAGGAGGGGAATATTAGTAATTTATCAGAAGACATTGAAATTAGTTTATTTTCCATATGCACTAGGAGGGTTAAAAACTTGTGTACTAATGGGGAAGTTTTAAAATAATTAAAACACATCAAAGTTTAGGAAACGCTGTACTAATGCGTGCGAATTTTTGTGGTATGCAATCGAGTTTGAATAAATAAGAAGTAATCGAGAATGTATGTATGAATGTGTGAGTATGTATGTATGAGTCTCAAAAATGCTTTATAATGATTATTAAAACAGTAAAGTATATAAAACCCTTTATTTCCATAGGATAATTCAATGAAATATAAAAATAATGGATTCAACTATTATTCACACACTGTTATTTCAATTATTAAAATATTATTTATTATACATATTGATTCAAATTAATAACAACATAGTTTAATGAAATTACAATCAGAAACTTATCATGTTTGAAATGAGAAATGTGGTGACAATTTTGCACTTCATTTACCTTATCTATGGCAACACTGTCAACAAATATTGCTATCTAATACTGTGTCAATGTAGGTACAAATCGCATTTTGTACATCAATAATATATTGATGTCTATACTATATCCAATATGATTTCAATACAAGCTTGAGACATAATTTAACTCAAGATTGGAATACTTTGCTCCATCTCCAGGAGCAATCTTCTGTAATGTAATAAAAACATAGACTAGCACTTGTCAGTGATTGAGGCGAACCGAACATTACAGAGTGCATCCTGTAATGACGTAATTTGGACATTACAACAATAAGCGACAGGAACCAAGCATAGCAATGCACAATTTTGTATATTTTGATACCTTTGTAATTGCAAACAAATGCTTGTCACTAATTAGACAGTACTGTATTGCAATACTTAAAATTAAATCAGAAATGTTACATTACAGGCAAATGCTCCCAGTGTGGATGCACCTTAACACAAGTGATTGTAGGGTCATTGAACTTGACTCATAAAATTTCATTCTTTCATAACATTTCATTCATAACTAAATTCAAGTATTCTGATTCAAATTGTCTAGAAATTGTTCAAATAGTCTATTCCTCTCTCTTTGTATGCTATTAGATTCTTGTACAATATTTATTAACCTATCCAGCTTCTGTTCAATAGTTCGTTGCCTATTTCTCATTTCTAAAGTAATTTTTCGGAAATCAGTACATCTCCTTCTAGTTAACTTTCTTTTCAACTCCTCACTTTGTCCATTAGATGTTTCTCCTTTTATTTGTACATCTGATTCATAACTAGGTGTCTCCGCTATTGATAGTATAGCTTTAGTTACATTTTCTGCTGGGCCTTCCTGAATCCTCTGCTGTATATCTGGCTTATATGTCCCATTTTCATTATAAATCTGCTCAAAAATCTCGAAATAAGGCCATTTGACCACAGTTAGTTCGTTCCGGTTTTTCTTTCTCAATAGTCTAACATAAGTCTGTTTTAAATTACGAAATTTTTTGTCACAGCAGTCTGGACCTTTACCAACAGTGGTTGATATATCCATCCACACATTTCTCTTCTTTACTTTAGGACTTCGAAATTTATCCACATTCTGAAGGTATTGATTCAGTAAGGTTTTGATACTGTTGTGTTCCCAATGATCTTCCAGCTCTTCGCTCTGGTCCGTCTCCATTATTTCGCTTTGATTTAATTGCATATAGACTTCTTCAGTTTCCAGATATTTGACTTGCTCTGCTGAAAACAAAATCTGTCGTCATAGCTTCTTGTATATCTGATGTACTATTATAACTGATCAATCACAGGTCACAAACATGAAATTGGTTTATTTAATCAATTGTAGCAAGCAGGACACGGTTGGTGTCGTAAGAATGAAAGTTATTAGCAGGAACAGGAAGTTTCAATTCAATAAACCAAGTAAGTAGGTATGATAATCTCAATAAAATATTTCTGTGACCATGTTTCTTACTAATAAGAAGAATAAATTACCGCTCATTGCTGCAGAAAGTTCTTCTCCGTAACATATATCTTCTATACATCAACTTTGTAATAAAATTGTTGAAATAACCGCCGTTTGGATGCAAACAAGACAGAATCTTGCATCATTCAGCGCCGATCGCCAGCTTTGCAGCGGACGCGAACACACAGGACAAAATGGCGCTGACGGCCGCGCGAGCTAAAGCGCTTTATAACCCGGCCGAATAAAAATGACTTTTAGTGTACACAAGATAAGTGCTTCGCATCTTATACGGAACGTTACAAACTTTATTAAAAAATATATAAATAAGGTAATTTAAAATAAGCTCATACGAGCAATGTCCGGAATTATGATGTAAAAACAAATTATATGGAAAAAGATCGATGAAATCCATGTGAACATGCTTTTTAATTTTGTCGAATTAAAGTGCATTTGACGTTTACTGTTGACCTTGTTCTCTTTACCTTTCATTGATAACGTCACGAGTGGTTTGATAAGATAACACGAGTCAACAATTCCCGCTTTATTTTATTTGCATTTGTTCAATGACTTTGCAAGATTGCGTCAGAATTAAAGTTGTAAGAGGTTAATGCCTTGCTTATAACTTTTAACAAAGAGATTCTATATTTCGAATTTTAAGTGGCAAGATAGGACTAAAACACAAAATATATTACACAAACTTAGCCACTACTTAGTAAGAAAAATGGGAATTACCTGTATCCGTTTCTGGAATAGGCTTGTAAGAAGAGACGTGGTCGTCTTCCTTAGCTTGCCCTCCATCTATGGTGAGATGATTTTTTCGTGGCTCCGACATGGTGAAATTGGGGTCTCACACAACCAGTTTAACCAGTAGAAAGTTGTCCCTTTCCAATAAAATATTTATAATTACACTAAAATTATCTAGCACACTGAGTACTTTTGACCATCTGTCAATTTTATGAGATTGAATGATATAAGAATGAATTCATAGTAAGACCGACACCACGCCCTCATTTACAAATCGATCCTTGAATGTACTATAAAATTCATTCATTTTTCTCTAGGAATGATCACAGATTATATTGTAGTAAAAATACTAGCAGTCCGCGGTTCCGCCCGTGTAGGTATGTATTAACTGGGTGTTGGACGCGCCCATAAGCCACGGTAACCTCTGACCATCGGGAGCATTGTGTACTTGTCTGCGACTTTGGTGCATGGTGGTAAACTCTATTTTCATGTGTAAGTTATCTCAATATTGACATTTATTCGGATATATTTCGTCTTTATTTATCTCGTCATTTTATAACGTAAAACTAATGGAAAACCACATTGGAGCAATATGGTCCGCTGGAACTGCTGGAAATGATAAACATGAACAAAACAACACGAGACAGGTTTATCCCATCAAAAACAATACTTGTAAAAAATTCCAAGCCTCGCCGCCCTCGGTTCTTCTACCGCAAAAAGGGGATTGGGTAATCTTTTATGGATCGTGGCGTCGTTAATTTTTTCAGCGGCCATCAATAATTTTGATACCACTTCATTGTACTGTGTTAAACACACGTACAAATGTCATTATTTCATTGTAAGTAATATTGGAGCTGCGATATACAGGATGGAACATTTCGACTTTACCTTTAAGGAAAGTAACCTAATACTATAAAGATAGCGAATTTTACTTAAAGGAAACATTACCTTATTTTTAAAAAGAAACAAAACTGCATTCAAAGTTTTCTGAAAATGCCACACCCGGTAGTCGAACCGACTAAAATCTTCCTAAACCTTGCTTGTATTTCATGGATTTCCTTTTTTTTTTCATCCAAGTATGATCGAAAAATTCCACCCTATATATCTATATATCTACGTCCCGATATAGTTTAGAGAAGTTTGTCCGTAGTAACTTTTGATCACTTTTATACTGTACTTTCATATTATACCAATTTCATTGATGGCCGCTCAATTCCAACACGACGCCAACATTACCCAACCCCCTTTGTGAGATTCATGTAATACCAAGTCATAGTCACCATAAATTAACCGACTTGGTATTACATGGATCTCACAAATTTTTGCGGTAGAAGAACCGAGGGCGGCGAGGCTTGGCATTTTTTTACAAGTACCTATTGTTTTTGATGGGATTTCAGTTCTTTTTGTAGATTACCTTTCCGATTTCTCTGTGTCGGATAGTCCCAGTCCCGGTCCTAGTCCCGGTCCCGGTCCCAGTCCAATCCCAATCCCGGTCCCGATACCGTTTCCAGTCCCGGTCCCGTCCCGGTTCCAGTCCCAGTCCCACTTCTTCACCAATCTACATATTATTATGTACCAAATTAAGTTCAGTGGTTTAGGCATGAAAGCGTAACAGACGGGCAGACAGTTACTTTCACATCAACTATAATACATATTTCGTTAGAATGGTATTATTATGGGTGAATTCAGGTACACTGTCTCATTCACTGCAAATGTAGCTTTGTAATCCTTTAGATTACAAAGTTATTTATGCAGTTGAGACTGAAATTGTACAATGTTTTAATTTTCTCGTGATTTGTACATTAAAAACTACTTGTTTTCTAAATTTGAGGCTTCTATGTCTGCTAGAAGTGCCTTAGACTTTTGATGATCGGTCAGTCAGTGAGTGACAAAATTTTCCAAAAATGCAAACTTTGACTAGTTATCATTCTTAAACTACTGGTTCAAATTGAATGAAATTTAAAATATAAAGTGTTTTTACAGTGCCAACTTGGTAACCGAAGATTCAGGCTTCTAGGTTTATCCACAACGAACTTATAGAGGGTCGAAAATGGCCTGAAATGCTTCGAGAAAATAGTGTTACGGCCACCGCCGCGCGTCGCGCGCGCCGCCGCCGCCGTGCCACTCTTTTTTGCTCGACTTGGCGAGGGCACTGCCGTTCCCCCATATCAATCATTCATTATTTTGAATTAAAATCATAGACTTAGATACTATTAAAATCCATAAATTTATAATAGAACAGATAGGTTATACCTACAGAATTAGCGTGTATTACCTACGTTCCATTTTTATGAATGAACGTTTGCCGACGGTTACTATGCTAGGGATTACCTTCTATTATCGTAACATTTGTCGATATCTTTCTATACTACCTGTTAAAGTGTACTAACCATAACTTTAAAACTAAAACCCGACTACTGCAAAATCACGAATCTCTAGAATGTATTGTTTTATTAGAGTAAATGGTATACGACCACGGCTATTCTTGATATTTTCTTGCTTAATACTTCTTAGAGCGTGATTTGCAGTAGTCGGATTTTAGTTTGAAACTTGATTTTTATTTGTATTATTTTGGTGCAAGCAACACCTAATAATGTATACCTACATGTTTTTAATTTAATGTGCTAATTGAGCCCTTTAATTTCATACCAAACACGGTCTATATATCTCAAGTTTTTTTTCATTATAGTCAGAGTTTCAGAGAGTCATTCACACGTCATATTGCCTATAACCAGCGGATGATCAAGACGTTTCTAACAATACCACAATTGCCCAGTTCTAATACGGAAAAACAGAAGACATTACAATTTTGTCAATTCGTATTTCTTCAAAAGAGTAGGTACATTTTTGTAAAGAAGAATAGTTTCGTCGTCAAATCTTATATTGGAGTACATCACTATTATGCTTGTAGTAGTATGTTCTAGAAAAATTCAACAATGGCTGTCGCAAATCATTCATAATGTTGGCGCAAATCATTCATAAATGTTGGCACCGTCGGCACGCTGTCAAATTCTCATACTCATTTTCCCAAGTGAGCAATAACTTAAATTTTTTGTCTCTTTTTAGCAGACACAACTGTATATTGGAAAAAAAGAGACAAAGTGATATAATCAAGGTTCAATTCATGTTTGCCTCATATTTGTATAACTAGAATTTCTATATGTTGAACGGGGCCCCCCTGTGTTAAAATCTAAGATTAAAATGAATGAAATAGGTATGTCAAACACAAAGAAATGACATATGTCAAAAATGTACTTTTGAGGTTGTTGTTGAGTTGTTGCACCTTGCACTTTGTTTTGTTACAATACGATAAAAATAATATAAAAATATGTACGAATATGTACTACATTCATAATATTCATGCTTATATTTTTTATGCTTTGATAAATATGTAGAAGACTTAAAAATATGGTTTATAATGTAGGTTCTTAATTTATATCTATTTGTTGTTATATAAGTTATAACTCTATTGATTTTGTTATTACTTGTTTTCATATCGCTATTTCTATCAAAATGTGCACAATACCACGAGTACCACCTCCACCGCCACTACCATTACTGCAAGATCCTGATTCCTCTCCAAAGACACTCAAAATTGGACCAACAAATGAGATTGATATTGACCCAGATATCTGTCAGTGGGCCTCTTTACATTCTGAACTAAGAGAAGCATGTGTTAGAAACGGTATATGTGTTAATAAACCACCCTTTAAACACACTTATAAGTGGTTTGAAACAATATTGCAAATTGGTCCGACCTGTGGCCTTGTAGCTCTGTCAATGTTGGTTAATGGAGAAGCGTCACCAGATGAATTGTTAAGCATAGCGAAATTAGAAGGCTACACAAGCAATGGTGAGATGTTTAGTTGCAAAGATATGATGAAACTTTCTGAAAAAGTACACAGTTTAGCAGAAATAGGTGATGTTAGATGTGAATTGAAACAAGGAGGCCTATTTAGCACTGAGACTGTTGAAAGACTGTTGAATGGTGCTGTACTACTAGTCCCGTATCCTTTTTCATGTTATCTATAACTTTGTCATTTGAATATATTATGTACTAACTTAACAAATATGTTCTTAAATAGCATATACATCTCAACTCTTTTGAGAGATTTATTTGTTGTTGAGAGTAACAAACTGTTGAGATCAATATCACTTCATGTAAGTATACTACATGTTTGCAAGTAGCTGCAAACTGTGAGCTCCGAGGTGAAGGCTTTGGATTCAATAGGGACTCATCTTAATCTTAGAATAAAGATGATGACATTATGCTAAAGCTGTAGGGATAATGGATGAGGCCTATGGTGAGTAAAGACAACTGCTAACAATGGTTCTATTGAAAGACTTCTGGCTTTTAGTTGTTATTTATTAAAAAAAAATTGTCCAATACTCATGAAAAAAACCTTTAACTCTAATATCAGTTATGATGCTGACTGTAATCACTCTCCGTGTTTGAGGAATGGCCACACAGCACACTGGGCTTTAGTCTGTGGAGTCATGGTTGTAGCAGAAAATCCAGATGGAGTTACAAACTATGAAGACGATCCAAAGAATGTCTATGTGCTTTGCAAACATGGCAAATCAAGGTACTTATCAATATGGAATCTATATGATCTCGCGAAAAGTAACAATAATTTATGGGAGTTTTCTCCTAAGAAAGGTGCTGACGGATTAGTGTATGTCTTACCAGAAGGGGGAATCAGTGGGGAGAATGGGTTACGGGACCAGTTCTTGATGTTTGAGAATGTTTAAACAAATTGGGAACTTTTGAGAACTATCTAGCATATTAGGTGGAAACACTGTAACATTAGATTTTACAATATGTATAGCAAAATTTTATAAATAAAATTGTTGACAATTTTTGCTGAAACTTGCAATTTTTGCAATAAATATATAACATGGTTGGAAATAAATGAACAATGACGATGAAGGGATTTTTGTCCGATAGATTACTTTGCAATGTATTGTAATGTATTTTAGTGTATGTGTAGGGAATTTAAATGCAAATAAAAAAATTAATAAGAAATATTGAAGTTTTAATTCATTCTCCAGATAATACTTATTCTAATTCGGGCGCCACCTGGGGGATACCCAGGAAATAAATTCGGATAGTTAAATATGATAGAACATTAGCTTCTAATCTCAGAGCCGGGGGTGACCATTATTCACCTAGGCTTGTATACTCATGGTGCAAAACGGCACCATGCCAAAATAAAGAGAATAACAAATGGTTTCTAGTGATTCTATATAAATAGCTCATCTGCATCCGAGTCCAAATATATCCAAGATACCTAATAGTTTACATTACTTTAGTAAAGTGAGGTTATAATCTGCACATGTTACCGGCCATTAAGATACCAAAATATAAGAAAAATCCGGGGAACACGGCAACGAGAAACGATGAAAACGATGAAGCGATGATAACCGATGAAAAACGATGTAAAACCGAGCCCTCTATCGCGCGGCCCTAAGAAAAATAATAAATTGGTTAATAAAAATATTCTTAACCAATTGGAGTATTTTTTAATGGGAATTTACGAGAATACTCACCGAAACGCCAAAATGGATCGACGCGAGGTCATCGCCGACGCGTACCAAACATTCTAGAACAATTATAAAATAGTTTTACCAAAATGTCGAAAAACACGCGGTGGCGAAAATGCAATGATCGAAACAGAGCTTACCAAAAAGGTGAAATACGTCATCTTAAGTTCGGCACAGCAGCGACCACACTACGCGAATACAAATAATTAAGGAAATATCATTTTATCCTTCAATAATCTTAATTTAAAATAGTGAACGTCTTAACGGCGCCATCACAGAATAGAAAAGCCAAGTACCTTCCTGGGTGTTGCCAATCGCGAAACAAAAATTGACCAACATCATAAAAATATTCGTTCAAAAACCAGATACTATTTCTGAAACGAGTGGAAAAATCACTAAATAAACAATGCAGCGGATGCAGTTCGCACTATTAGAACATGTAATGATATTAATACATTACATTACACCCCCTCCAAATAAAAAAGAAGCAACGCCTTCTTTTTCTAAAGAAAAAATCCCAACTAAGAAAAGAAGAACAAAAGGCAAATTCCAAACTTGTTAACAACAAGAAAAAAATTAAGCTTGGGGTCAGAGAAAAAGAAAAAGTCTTGCAGCGAAGTGCGGTTGGAAAAGAATTTCACCGACTTGACTAGATGCAAAGGCTCTACCTTCCTCTATAACAAACCCAAAAGAAAAAAATATTCCTGAATGAACAGAAAGGTTAAAAACAAATTTCAAAATTTGTCAAAAACAAGAAAAATGAAGCTTAATGACAGAAAAAAGGAAAAATCCTGCAGCGAAGTGCGGTTGGAAAATAATTTTCACCGACTCGACTAAATGCAAGGGCTTAACCCTCCTCCATAACAAGCTCAAAAGAAAGACAAGGACAAAAGAAAAATCCAATTACCCAAAAGAGTGAGAGTGGATCATAGAAATCACCAACTCTATCCCACCACCTATTAACAATCTAATATAAAAACGGAATAAGGGTACTACTACCATTCCAACAAAAAGAAATCTTGTAGTCAAAAGACCGGATAGATACGAAGATCGCCGACTCCTGAAAACAAAGATAACAAAACAAAAAACGACAACCACTCACCAAAAATCTTGAAGTCAAAGTACGGATGGATACAAAGATCTCCGACTCATTAAAACAACAAAGATTCATGTTAACGGTGAGGTAAAAACAGAGCAAAACAAAACAAGTTGCAAAGAATCTTGAAGATAAAGTGCGGATAGACACAATGGTCTCCGACTCAAACTTACTACAAAGATCCAAGCTTACTAGAGGGTTTCTAAGTTCGGTTAGAACGAAAGTTCGCCGAATCAAAACAAAAATTTGTAATTTGTGATCGGCCCTATTTCACCGACACAAACTACAAGTCCAAAATAGCGTTAACAATGCGAACACTAGCAAAAGAAAAGTGTACGTGACCGGCAAAACTCCACCGACTTTCCGAGCACGAAACAACAATTCAAAAAGAGACTGCGTTACCAATGCGAACAACAGCAAAAGAAAAGTGTACGTGACCGGCAAAACTCCACCGACTTTCCGAACACGATACAACAATTCAACAAAAAGAGAGGAACTGTGTTACCAATAATGAACAACAGCCCAACCAAATGAACTGGGTAAGTGATCGACACAACACCATCGACTTTTCGAGCACTTAACAACAGTTCGAACCAAATAAAACGGAACAATACCGAGTCTAAAAGTTGAAGCACACCTATGGGCAACAACAAAATCCAAGAGGAGAGTCCAATACAATATACGACTTCCAAGCAAAAATAAGAATCTTTCTCAACAAGGGAGAACGATCTATTCAAAACAAAAGGAGAGCAAAAGCTCATCCAAAAGAATAACCATGGCAAAGGTTTTCATAAAAACTATTCCAGGTGTGAAGAGTCATGTCCGAGAGTATTATCTAAACATAAAGTCCGAACACTTAAAACAAAACAACACCAAAGAACAGACAATAAATTCTGTATAAAATACAGACAAGTATAATACAATTTATACAAATAAGATCGTTTGGTAAAGTATAAACGAGAATGAATTCAAAGCGTCAAACCATTAAGGGGAATTTGGAAACCTTAAACTCAAGATTTGAAAGTCTTCATGGGATTTTCCTAACATACAACAAACACGGGGAAAGCCTTTCATACATCATCTCATTAATCACCATCCAATCCCCTTCCCTAAAGAAAATCGAACTCGAGAAAAAGTATAAATGCAGAAATCGCAAAGTTAAAATTTAAAAAGAAAAATTAAGACGGAAATCCTAACTAATATTTAATAATGTCTTTAACATGATATTTAGCCGAAGTATTTTTACCAATTTCTTTCAAAATATAGACGTTATCAGAAATTTTATCTATTATTTCGCATTTAACGAATTTAGGAGCAAATTTAGCCGAAAAATAAGCCGGAGCGTTGGATTGAACAAAACTTCTTCTCCAAACAACATCACCTATACCAAACGAAATGGCTTTCCTACCTATATTGTAGCTACGCGCATTACGCTTATAAGCTTTAACTAAGTGTGATTGAACACTAACAAAAATTTCACTTAAAGATTTAAGTGAAGTAGCAAAACTATTTCTATTTCCAAGTTCCAATTGATCCAAATTTTCAATGGAATCACTAATATGATGTAGAGAAGCATCAATAACTAACTCTCTACCAAACATAAGAAAATTGGGAGTGAAATCAGTAGAAAGATTTACACTACTATTCAAGGCAAGTTGCACCAAGTACGTTGATCGTTATTAACATAGCAAGATATGCAAGTTTCGATGGTTTTATTATATCTTTCAACAGGATTATTCTGAGGAGTGTACAAAGTGTTATAAAATATTTTAGTTATATTATAGCTCTTCATGAAATCGACGAAGTGTCTAGAGGCAAATTGAGTACCATTGTCACAAACTAAAATTTTAGGACAACCAAACTTAAGAAATATTTCTTTTTCGAAAAGTTTACAAATAGTTAAAGTAGTGGCTTTAATCATGGGAAAAACCCAGCAATATTTAGTGAAGACGTCAACAACTGAAAGAATGTATTTATGACCCGAATAACTTTTAGGTAAAATTCCAATAATATCAACAGAAAGCATGGTCATGGGGAAATCTACTTTTTTAGGGTTTACCATTAATCCAAAAGGGGGAGATGTACTATGCTTATAAGCTTTACATGTGTCACAGTTTTTAATATATGAATGGACATCATTAAACATTCCTTTCCAAAAGTAATGTTGTTTAATTTTACCAAGAGTTTTATGAACACCAAGATGACCAGAATTAATTTCATCATGGTTCGAACGAATAGTATCCAGAATATGTTCTTTAGGGATAACTATTTTCCAATTTAACCTACTATTAGGATTGAATTTACTTTTACAAAACCTATACAAAGTGTTATCTTCTATTCTAAAGTTTTTATATCTAGAGGGAAATTTTTGACATTGAATAAATATCTTTTTATACCACGGGTCATTAACATCATCATCAGGATGAACAAAATTTACGGGGGAAACAAAATTTTCAGAAATATTAATTCTAGATAAAGCATCAGGAACTACATGTTGAGAACCTTTTTTGTGAACAATATTAAAAGTGAATTGTGAGATTCTAGCGGCCCAACGAGCCAAACGTCCACTAGGATTAGTCAAACCCAGAAGCCATTTCAAGCTAGCATGGTCAGTTATTACGGTAAATTCCATACCTTCAACATAAGGTCTGAAATGTTCTATTGATTCTAAAATAGCAAGAAGTTCACGTTCTGTTGTACTATAATTACGTTGACATTTATTAAGAGATTTAGAATAAAAGGCAATAGGATGTTGATCACCATTATCATCCTCTTGACTAAGAACACTACCAATTCCTACTGCACTAGCATCGCAGTGTAAAAAGAAAGGTTTTTTGAAATTTGGACATTGTAAAACGGGAGATGAAATTAACGCAAGTTTCAAATTATTAAAGGCAATTTCTGCATCATCATTCCAATCTAAAGGTTTTTTAGAATTCTTACTACCACCAGTTAATTTAGTCAAAGGAGAAGCTATATTTGCAAATTCTTTAATGAAACGACGATAATATGAACACAAACCAAGGAAACTTCTCAATTCTTTAACAGTTTCCGGTCGAGGGAAATTCTCTATAGTATCTAATTTGGAAGGATCAGTATGCAAACCTTCTTTGTCAACAAGGTAACCAAGATAACGGAGTCTATCCTTGCAAAAGTTACATTTCTTTAAATTAACAGTTAAGCCAGCTTGTTTAAGTATCTCATGAATTTTGTACAAGTATTCTAAATGAGTTTCAAAATCGTTATTTACCAAACATAAATCGTCTAAGTAACAAAATAACACATTATCGAATTCAGGGCCGAAAAGTTTATCGACTAGGCGCTGTAATTCAGCCGGCGCGTTGGTAAGACCAAAGGGCATCCGAAGAAATTCGAACAATCCTTTGCCGGGGATAACAAAAGCTGTTTTCTCACGAGAGGAGTCTTCCAAAGCTATTTGAAGAAAAGCTTTAGAAAGATCAATGGTAGTAATAAATTTTGCATCACGAAGGCTATCTAATATTCTAGAGGGGTAAGGTAACGGATAAGAATCCTTAATAGTTATAGAGTTAAGTTTACGAGAATCTAAACACAAACGAGTTCCACCATCCTTCTTCTCAACAGCAAGAACTGGTGAACACCAAGGAGATTTAGAGGGTTGAATAATTTTTTCTTTAAGTAAAACTTCTACTTCATCGTACAATTCTTTTTGCTTCGCGGGACTCAAAGGCCAATATCGTTGTTTAAATGGTTCACTAGTGACATTAATTTTATGTTGTACAAGATGAGTAAGTCCTAAACCATTCTTTTCATAAGATATGTCTTCAAAAAGTGAAATTATTTTATTAAGTTTAAGATTCTCAGAAGGAGATAACTCAGCAGCTGAGGTAATAGAACAACTAACAATTTTATCTTTTAAGCACTCATCACTAATTTTTGAAATGTCTTTAAATAAATCTTTGGCTAAACGAAATTTCTTCCAAAAGTCAAAACCTAATATTATAGAGTAACTAAATTTGGGTATTACTAAGAAAGTTACCACATGAGTTAAATTATTACAAGTTATTGGGAGTTTCATAATACCAATAACATCTTGACCTGAGCCATCAGCAGTATATGCTTTATCACGAAAAGTACAAGGAAGAGATTCCAATTTATATCCTAAGGCGATAAATTTAGTATGACTATTCAATCCTAGAATACAAGCAGAAGCACCACTATCCAATAATCCTAAACATTTAAAATTATCAAGAGAAAATTCCAAAAAGGGCCTATTATCGTTACTTTTAGTATACAAAACAGGAGCAACAAAAAATGATTTTAAATATTTAATCCAATCGCGGAATTCGCGTTGGCGAATGGAATCGTCAGGTTTAAACGAGTGTTCAATAATTTTCTTCACCGAGTCATTACGACTTTTAGTCAAAAGTGATGCTCGATGGGGTCCAACTAGTTTTTTGAATCCGCATCAATTTTGGGTGTTTGTTTGCAATCACACGTTTTAGAAGTAAAACCCAGTTTTCCACATTTAAAACAAACTATTCCTTTAATTTTGGTACAATCTTTAAATAAATGACCTGGTTCCTTACATTTCAGACAAACTCTATTTTTAGGTTCGTCGACGCTGACTACAGCAGCCTGAGGCTTTTGCTTAGAGCCTTTAGGAGACCTATCTACAAGGGCTTCAAGTTCTTTACCAAGGTCAACAAATTCATCTAAAGTTTTAATAGGCCTAGCAAAAACATAAGGTTTATACAAAGTTAACATATTATGTCTGACAAGAGAAACTAAAACTGATTCGGATGGTGGTGATGCCATACGACTAGCTAAATCTAAGATTTCAGTGATAAAATCGGGAAGCGATTCACTGAACTTTTGTTTTCTAGAACGAAGTTCGTTTTCTAATAAAAACTCATAATCCGGTTTATCAAAACGTTTCAAAAGAGCAGACTTAAGGTCACTCCAAGAAGCTATAGAAGGTCTAACGGTGCGAAACCACTTTGTCGCAGTACTAACTAGCAAATCAGAAAAAGAACCTACTAGGAGAAACTCATCAAAACCTCTATGAAGGAAATATTCCTCAACCTGAACAATAAAATCCCTAACACAAGTTTTTCCGTCAAAACTAATCTTACTTTTCCTTAAATCAAATAATTTAAAATTCGAAGATATATTCTTCTTTACTTCTTCATTCGAAGCATTAAATGAAGTCAACGGAGGAGCGATAGTCGAAGAATGCACGAAAGGATTCGGGATAGCAGAGAAATCCTGAACATCTGAAACAATAGGATCAACCTGAGTACCCATTGTGGTACGACTGGTGTCTTCAATAGGGGCATGCGGCTCCACACTCAATTCAGGAAACTGTACTCCTACGTTAGACATAGTTGCAACTCAATCTAAAATTTTCAAAAGAAAAAAAATAATTTCAAAAGTCCCAAGATTACTGAAATAAAGATAATCCAAAGTCCAATCTAAATTCAAAATGAACTTAAATAAAAAGTCAAGAAAAATTTTTTAAAGTCCCAAGTCAAAAATTCAAAGTCCCTAAGTGTCAGATCAAGAGAATTTTCAAAGTAGAATTGTCTAAAATTCAACTAAATAAATTCACTGTCAAACACAAAAAAGTTGATAAATTTTTTTTAAAAATAATTTAAGTTCAAAGTTTATGAGGTTGTACTAAGTTCAAAAGTTGTAAAATTTTCCAAGTGTGAAAATTATGAAATTTTCTAAGTTTTTCTAAGTTCTAGAATGATAAAATTATTCAAAGTTGAAGAATGCAAAAGAAATTCTCTAAGTTGAAAATTATTACCTATAAAATTTTATAAGGTCTCATGAAGTGAGGTTATGTTAAATTATGCAAATAAAATGTGAGTTTTTTACCGAATTAACCGTACCAGGATGCAAATGAATATAAATATTACAATATAAACATTATACAGTAAGACAATAATAGCACATTAGGTAATAAATGTTAAATACAGGTTGTAAAGTATGTAAGTTTACACTAACTCCATTGACAAATGAGGTTTACTCGCTAACAACAGAAGTTAATTTCAATGTTACAGTAATGATTCATACTTAATTCTTTCAAAAGGTTAATACACTGGTTGTACACATCATCCTAGACTTAAGGATATCAATTAAACACTAACTTAATTGTTATGCTAGTCAAATACACAAACAACAAGCTATATTATAATTCTATTTAAACTTATTATTAAGTTTATACAATTCCAATAAGAAAATGTTCTTCAATAATAACAGAACAATATTACCACGGATGCAGTGAGAATCCTAGTGAGCAAATAACAATAATCTATGAAACTATTACTGTACTGCATACCATCAGGTGAGGTGCAGTCAGTATGAAAATGGTAAGTTATACAATCAAAAAACAAGCCTATCAATGTCCCTGTTCGGGCGCCAATTGTAATGTATTTTAGTGTATGTGTAGGGAATTTAAATGCAAATAAAAAAATTAATAAGAAATATTGAAGTTTTAATTCATTCTCCAGATAATACTTATTCTAATTCGGGCGCCACCTGGGGGATACCCAGGAAATAAATTCGGATAGTTAAATATGATAGAACATTAGCTTCTAATCTCAGAGCCGGGGGTGACCATTATTCACCTAGGCTTGTATACTCATGGTGCAAAACGGCACCATGCCAAAATAAAGAGAATAACAAATGGTTTCTAGTGATTCTATATAAATAGCTCATCTGCATCCGAGTCCAAATATATCCAAGATACCTAATAGTTTACATTACTTTAGTAAAGTGAGGTTATAATCTGCACATGTTACCGGCCATTAAGATACCAAAATATAAGAAAAATCCGGGGAACACGGCAACGAGAAACGATGAAAACGATGAAGCGATGATAACCGATGAAAAACGATGTAAAACCGAGCCCTCTATCGCGCGGCCCTAAGAAAAATAATAAATTGGTTAATAAAAATATTCTTAACCAATTGGAGTATTTTTTAATGGGAATTTACGAGAATACTCACCGAAACGCCAAAATGGATCGACGCGAGGTCATCGCCGACGCGTACCAAACATTCTAGAACAATTATAAAATAGTTTTACCAAAATGTCGAAAAACACGCGGTGGCGAAAATGCAATGATCGAAACAGAGCTTACCAAAAAGGTGAAATACGTCATCTTAAGTTCGGCACAGCAGCGACCACACTACGCGAATACAAATAATTAAGGAAATATCATTTTATCCTTCAATAATCTTAATTTAAAATAGTGAACGTCTTAACGGCGCCATCACAGAATAGAAAAGCCAAGTACCTTCCTGGGTGTTGCCAATCGCGAAACAAAAATTGACCAACATCATAAAAATATTCGTTCAAAAACCAGATACTATTTCTGAAACGAGTGGAAAAATCACTAAATAAACAATGCAGCGGATGCAGTTCGCACTATTAGAACATGTAATGATATTAATACATTACAGTATTACTGTCATCATTGATGTTATATTGTGTAGATCTCAGTACATTTACATTTATTTTTTTCTACAATATTGTATTAATGTAATAACTAATTATAATTTATTTTGTATGGACTGTTATATATGAAACTGAGACTACAGTGTGTTGTTAAATAATTAAAATACTTTCTCTGTGTTGTACTTTAAGATGAAAGTGTAACAGACATAGGTATACTTAGTTGAAATAAATGTTAATATAAAAGTAAAAGACATGTTTTTTAATGCAAAATTTTTATTTGTACAATAAATACAAATTATACTTGCAAATTATGATAAAATAATAAATCTCATCACATTACTTAAAAATATAGTAATGAAATTATACTTTTATGACTTATAAGTCAAAATAAACAAACATAAAATTCTGAAGAACATCCACATTATTGCACAGTCTATTTTGCATTTTTGCAAGAATGCATTGAATTGAATTAAATAGTAAATTGAAACGTAAACGTAAGATATTTTTTTGTACTAATTTATTCAACTTAAAATGAACTTTCCATAATACTATATTATTATAAGTTTGTTTGGCCATTTAGCATGGGCATACAATGTGTGATGATTACAAATCGGTTGAAATAAATAATTTTAGTCTCGACATCAGAATAAAACCCACCAAGTGACGTCATCACTCAGCTGTAATGAGATCAACATGAAAATAGTGTTAGGGCGGGCTACGTTCATAGACTAAATGGAGCCAAGTTTGTGCTCTATGGTTTATATCTGCCTATATTTTAAAATTAGAATAAGCAGATTTTTTTTTATTTTTCGAATGTTATGCTAGGAATTCCCTACATTTCATGTTAGTTTCATGATATAGTCGGATCTGATATTCTGATCCGACTCTCAGAAAGCGTTGAAGATAATAATTTATTTGAACATTCAACACAAGTCCGATCCGATAGGCAGACCTGTGTGACCAAACACGTAGCTAGATCAGACTTTCGGATCCAACTAGCTGATGAAAAAATCTGTGATTACCCGCATGATGATTACATGCTTTTAAAACTGCCGGTATATAAATAATATGTATACAATACAGTTGCAAAAATAATGAACAAAATCAATATTA
This sequence comes from Eilema depressum, assembly GCA_914767945.1. Lineage (NCBI taxonomy): Eukaryota > Metazoa > Arthropoda > Insecta > Lepidoptera > Erebidae > Eilema > Eilema depressum. The sequence goes on from OU612031.1 coordinate 15,633,938, forward strand.
ATACTTAAATTAGTAGGTATACAGTTAATATCATAATATGGATTGGTTTGGCTAGGTATACAATCAACTCAAATTGAGACAGGTGATTAAAGCCTAGTGACCACTAGGCAACATTGTTGCCCAATGTTGCACAACAAAGACGCGCAACAAAGCGAAACAAAGTTGTCTGTCCACGCATGATCAAACGTCGAACAAACAACAAGCCGCGCAATATGTTGCGCAACTTGTTAAGCTACACGTGTTGCGCGTCTAATATTGCCTTGTGGATACGAGGCGTTAATAAGTCAAGTACATCATTTGCGTGGGCGAAGCAAAGCGGGGTGTTTTTGGGGTTCAACCCCCCCTTCCCCCATGAAATTCAAACTATTATCTACAAATCAACTCTCTAACTTTTCAGATGAATAATAATGTTATATCATTTTAGAATAGGTAGGTACTAAATGTTGCAAACGAAAGTAAATTCCAAATATATATAACAATTTCTTAAAATCAATACCTTAAATTTGTCATAATTTTAATTTGGTACGTAATAGGAATTCATTGATACATTTTGATTAAGTTGATAAATGGGGATGATTGGAAAATCTGGTACAATGAACTAATAAAAGTAGCTTAAAGCTAAGCTATTCTCAATTTTTTACATTGAAGACCATACCAGAATTTTTACAGTCCTCAGAGCCCAAAGTTATTCATATATTTCGTTTATTATTTTATCATAACTTCAAAATGTTTGTAAATTAGAACGTGTCAAGCTACTTTTGTCGTTCACTGTACTTTGAATTCATCCAAATATTGACCATAACGTCTCCATGTAAATTAAAAGTTCACTCATACAGTTAACGTAGTTTAAAGAGCCTAAATACAGTACTATACTCATATATTTCATTACGGATAAATATGAAATTGTCTACTGGGTATTAAACAGAAGTACATAACTAAAAAGGGAAGATAGAGATGTCCTAGACTCGAAGTGGAGAAGGAAATGCCGACATGCGGACCCCATGCTTCGAGAAGGCCTTAGATATTTGTGCTTCCCGTTTTTGAGATGTACTATCTCAAAAATGAGAAGCAAAAATTAGGTACCATTAGGGGTGCAAGGAATATATTTCTGGGGTGCGATGGATATGCTTTAGGCAATCTTCCAGGGATAAAAAGTTATTTCAGATTATAATCTATCACTGTACCAAATTTTAGCCAGATGCGTTCAGTTCAGTTATTAGTAGGAAGTTTGATCAAGATTTTAAATGTGCTTATAAGCGTGTTTTTTTGTTTCAATTGTTGAGAAAACTCTTTAAGATTGTACCGTATTTTCCCTTTTTAGTTACATAATATATAGCGTTTAGGTATATGTATTAGTTTTCGCTCGTACAGAGCTGCGATAAAATAATTCTGAGTATATTTCGGTTATATTTAGATATCTGGGACTGTTATTATATTGTAGCCATAGTAGATAAGTATAAATTTACTTTAATATTGTAACAAAAGAACGATATTGATACACGATAGTATAGACATCTTGCTATTTGTCATCTCTTTAACATACAAACTGGTATACAGCAGCAGAATCTTATTGAAATTTATTTATTTCTTGGAATATACCTATATTTTCTTTTATTTATTTATTTTTATTTAGAAATCCTGCCGTAAAAGGCAACTACGGAAAAATACGTAGGCGATATCACTGGGAGAGAAGGAAAACTCAAAATAAAATCCTGTACCAACCCGTCTGGCCAGCGTGGAAACAGTAGGCCAAAGCTTCCCAACATTGGGAGAGGACTATGTCCATTGTCTAGCAATGTACTGCGATAGGCTAATTGATTGAATTTATTGATAAATCCTTTTATAAACACAAATTATAATGTCTTTTGAGGGTAGTTTTATCGTTAGAACTTTCATTGACTTGACATCAGCCAGCAATAAGGCTGCGGTTCCATTGACGCGGAGAGGAGAAAGATTAACCAATAGGATTGCATAAAAAACTCCGCTCAGCTGCAGGAGCGGTGTTTTATAACCGCAGCCTAAGTTTAGACAAATGACGGTAGTCCAATGTTCTGATTTTTGACTGTGGGGCACATTGGCTTTCGTAGGCCTATTGAGTACAGTCAGCATAACACAACGTATGTTTTTATGAAATATTGACAAATGCAAGTGTCATACTACCTTGTCTTTACCAGTTATATTGTTATTATTTATTTTGTTACGGTCTTGTTTTGGCATGTTCAATGGTGATACTACTCCTAATAAATTGCATACTTTATAAAATCCCGTTTCAGCTACTAATTGAATCTCAATCTCGCTTGTTGGAAGCAATTTCTGGAATACCTATTTACTTTGCAATGACACACAATGAGGCCCAATTTCTATGAGACGGCTTTTATATGGCATGGCCTGATGAAGTAGGCACCGCAGAGTGTCATACATATCTGACGATCGGCTTACCGGACTTGGCCACGGCGAAAAACGGTCGTATGGCAATATCATTAAGGTAGCATCTTCAATAAACATGTCAAAAGAAGAAAATATGAAGTTACGACATACAGTTAGATTAAAAGTTGTAAACAAGCCTATCACTATTATAACACGTCTTATCTAACAGCGTACATTTAAAAAAGTTTATTACTTTGAAAAAGCGTACACATTCAATAATACGCAAACTATTGTCGAATTGTTTTTGGGTACACTTCCTTGACCGAGCAATGATGCTTCCAAATATTTTGAATTTCGATCACAAAAAGTAAAAAAAAATTAAAGAGCAAATACGTATTATTAGAGAAAAAAAAGGATTCTTTAAATATCTATAATTATTATTACCATCGAGAATAGAACGCTTATAAGTTAAGTGACGTGAGTGACGTCATAAATCTAATATGGCGGACAACGTTCCATTTGGAATGAAGCGCGTGTTTGAACGACGCGACGCGCGACAGTTCATTAAAACTTTACATAGACTATAGACATGATATTATTATTAAATGTATTATTGCATGCAGGTACTATCGATAAAATTGCAAACAACGTGTCACCATCATTGAGTTATGCAGTAATGGTAGTTTTGAGCAGGCACTCGTGAAATGCCACGATTAGTACGGTCAGCAACGGAGCCAGAACACTAAATCTTATAACATTTACGGTAGTTCAGAGCAGGCACTCGTGAAATGCCACGATTGGTACGGTCAGCGACGCAGCTAGAACACTAAATCCTATAACTTTTACGGTAGTTTTGCACAGGCACTCGTGAAATGCCACGATTGTTACGGTCAGCAACAGAGCTAAATCTAAATCCTAAAACATTTACTAGAGCCTAGCGTAAAATTGTCAAAAAAAAATCCCAAAATCATTGTTATATTTACTAACTCTTTTTTATTTAACTTTTGACAGCTCAATATTTGTTCAAACAGTTAAGTCCTAATAAGTATTATTCTATTTTCTCTATAATATCTATTCTATTTTACACAATTATCGACTTTATGAACAAGTTGTAATCGATTTTACACATTCAAATTTTATTTTTTGCTCGATATTAAAAAAAATTATAGTCATTTTTTTATGTATCTGGTTTTTATTTGATTAAAATAATAATTTAATGAAGATTAATTATAATACTCTTAAAGCAATTATAGAAGTAAATCTTTTACGAATAATGAACTGAAATGAATGTTTTTAAATCTTTAACAAATAATGAAACCGCTGTCAAAAGATGAATAAATGGTTGGACAGAGTACTGTATAGCTCTTTGTCGAAGAGGCGTCCCTTTTTCATCTTATTTCACTTTAAGCTGGAGCCGTCTCTGTGGAAAATGTTACTTCTTCAACAAGCTTTGGCAACCCTATTGACCAGCAGAAATATGCTGCGTGCAATTTCTCTGTGGTTTTATGTACCGAGGCCGACGGGCAAAATGGGCTGTCCGTCGCTCTAGCAGAAGCAGGGCCGAATAGGCAATGTGACATGTTCGGAATGCATCTCTTTAAATAGAAGGATTCCCTTTGCACTCCAAAACGAACCGGGAAACATACCTTAACATTCCCCAATAACTAGGACCTTAGTCACTAGCTTAGGGAATAATCAGGTTTGATTACACACGTTCGAATTTGCTTTAAAATTTCACACCATAGCTTAGTGACGACGCCTGTAACTAGCGCCATCTAGTGAAAATAAACCGAATTTCTATGGTACCATTGAACCTGCATCGCGCAATAAAAATTCTCATACTGTTTATAATATTATATACAACTTCCTAACACCAAATGTTGATCACCTTGCCCGATCGGAAGATTCTTCCTTTGTGTCAGGGGGAATATTATATTCCGTTTCTTTATCACGTCATGAGCCATATATGGCCGTCATATGCCGTACGGCTACTGACTGCGGTCGATTAACTGCTTTGAAAGTGTATCATTACATATTTACTTTTTAAGTAATGCCTTATCTAAATATTAATGGTATCGTAGATATGTTTGTACCGTTATACGTAGAGAAGTTACATTGGTTTCAAAATATTTGGAAGCAGTACTACGATGGTCTCCGTCTCGCTATTCAAAACGCCTAGATCTAAGATGGACACCATATTGAACTCTATGTAGAATATAATTAGATATATAATGGCATACAAAGTTAATTTACTACAAGTTACACATCGACAAATTATTTGATACAAAGAGTAACGAGACGGAACCACTCATGATTACGATGTCTAATACTTCAGCTTTCACAAAATCTTTCATGCGATTTCAGACTGTAAGTTTCGAGAGCTAAAGTCTAAAATCCAATGTAGAATCCGTCAAGAGTGTCCCGTATAACTTACGTTCACACAGCCACATATCTGAATTACACACGTAGCTATATCTAAATATTACACATAGTATATGTAAACTGTTGAGAATATTATATTATATCCTATGATATCATGAGACAGTCGTTGGCTTGCAGGGTGAACTACGCCCTCTAGTGATTACCGCTACAAAATTAAACTAGCCGACATAGAAAAGAAGTTTCCAAAGTGGCTCGGAATAATTTCGAATTTTCACATTCGGACTAAAATATCATTAATTTTGGCTTGTCTCAAATAAAGGAGCTAAAAGACTAAATATTAAACGGAAATTTATCAGGAAGATACCAGTTATTATCTGTATAATATCTTTTAAAATTAAAAACTTCTATGAATAAATCTACATTTCATTGAAAACATCTATGATGTATAAAATTATAAATGTAAACACCGCACTATTGGCTGCACTTATATAAAATTACACAAAAATATGACTGTAACAACGCGTTTCCATTGCCTTACTATATTAAAAAAAAACTGCATTCACGAATCACAGATCAAAATAAAATCGCGCACACCACCGGACCGTAGCTATACTGATATGTGCCGCCAATACTCTTTCATTACCGTACACTAATTGTTGACACACACATCGATAAAACTCTTACCGACTATAAAATTAATCGTGCAAATGTTTCACCGACAGATTTCGGTGTAATTACACGCCGACGTCAAACACTAAACAAGCTTCAGCTCGGCGAAACTCCGCCGCGCGTCGTCGGCGAATCCATGTTCGCCGACTTACTAACCTACATTACATACATATTGGAAATGTCACGAACCATTATTTCTCGATATATACTGAGTACACGAATAACAACTACATTATTGAATACAATAATTAATTAATGAATGACTATGATAATATAGTTAACGCGATTGAGCCTTTATTATGTAACTTGAATAACACTGAACCATACAGCATGCGGATATATGGCGAGCTACTCTAGAGGATATTACAACGTTATATATTAAATAAAAATTCAAGGTACATAACAAAAGGCGTGTCTACGCAAAAATCATGGCAGCTCGACAGCATAATAAATAAACATAAATTTTAAATAGGCTTGTCGACGTGACAAACTGTTAGAGCCTCATTTCGTAGCAAAAAGCGTCATAATCCCGAACGGCGCCGAACATGGCCGAAGGGGACACGAGCGGTGACAATATGGCCGACGGTTTATAGTCGTAGAGACTTCGTGGCCGCGGAGAGAAAAGCCGATGTCGTTGGAAGCCGACTATGGTCGCTTATGTCTCTGCGGGGGCCAGGGGGGCGCCGCAAGTCGCCACGGGGAACGTTTTGACATGCGTCTGCCAATGTGTCGACAACTGGAAGAACTTCACGCCGTTCAGCTCTGTACCGTCGATATACACTGAAATGAAATTATACAAGGAACATGAGAGGACTAAATCTTAAAACTGACTATATGGAACACTACATTCAAATTTTTATTGAGATGACACCACGAAAAGGCACGCTATGCCTATACAGATAGGTTTCAAAATCCAGCGGACTTTGTGGAAAGGAGACATTGTGAGAAGAAATGGAAAACAGGGTATTTAAGAAACGTCCATTTTGAAATGAAATGGAAATCGTCATTGTGAGCCTTCACCCCCGTGATACAATTTCCATCCTAAACATCTTGTCTAGTCATTAAAATGCCTAATATTTACCTTTGAGTGGCACATTATGGCTGCCTTTAGCAGAACATATGAGTCTGGCAACACCATCGACCGTCTGTGCTCGTCCCACCTCCGTCTCACCCGTCTTCTCCTTCTTCTTACCCAGCCGCATTACTGCAAAAGACATTGCAGTTATTGGAAACGTTAAATACTCCTAGATCTACAATTCTGTCTGTTTTATCATATTGGCATAGCACTAATATTTACAGCTGTATAATAATATTGGCACATTCCGGATACTTGGTAAATAATCTCCGTTTTATTAGTTTTTTGGTCGTTCGAGCCGTAAGGTTTAATAATTTTAAATGGAATTTTATTGAAATGTAGTGATAGAAATTTCCAGTAAAATTCTCCATCAGTACATTTGAATAAACTTCGCTATTAGTATACATACTTAGGTATACTTAGGTATATTTAGTTAAATTCTCGATTGGTACATTTGAGTAAAATTCTCTATTGGTACATTTGAGTAAAATTCTCTATTGGTATCTACATTTTAGTAAAATTATCTATTGGTAAATTTGAGTAAAATTCTGAAATGGAACATTTGGGAAAAATTGTCTATTGGTACATTTCAGTAAAATTCTCTATTTGTACATTTGAGTAAAATTCTCTATTGGTACATTTGAGTAAAATTCTCGATTGGTACATTTGAGTAAAATTATCTACTACTTAGTATATTTGAGTAAAATAGACGGCAGGCTAGCACACAATTGGGTACATTCGAATGTTTAAATAATTATAGTTAAATAATAATAGTTAAATGCTATAAGGTCTTCAATAAACTGTTCACGATTTACTTACAGCGCGTCATGATAAGCCAGATGATTTAACTTAACATAAATGTACCCAATTGTACACACTTATGCGATAATCTATAACAAAATGTTGTTCTTACAACATCCACGAAAGTAAAATAGCAAAGCAATAATCGAACTACACATTTTATCCGAACAACATAGTATGCTCCACGTACCTATGTAGAACAATTCAGGAATTTTAGTTCTTAAGGAGTCATCATCGTCTTCCTCGTCTTCAGTGGTAGTGTAAGGACAACAAACACACATGTACACGATAAGTATAGTAGGGTACACACCACATAAGTACAGCTACGATTATATAGGGTTGTACGGAATGTAAAAACAAGATGGAGTCACATTGTTTTGTCTCGTCAGTATGTGTCGCCAAAGTTATACGTACCTATTATGTTGAATTACGTCATACAAAACATTTAAGTGATTGGTTATGGGTGACATAACGCGCATTGATTAATCGTTACGACTGCAGTGCACTGTTAAAACTGCACCGATAAAATAGATACGCGTGTGCTAGGAAATATCTTAAAAATGTACGGTTTTTATCACACACACACATTCATCGATTTATCTGTTCAGTTTATGGGGAACAGTGCGATCGTAACTATTTCTAGTAGCATATTATGTGTCACCCTTTTTAGTGTTAAGCTTGAGAGCCCCCACGAACTGCAGACTTTTTGATATGTCGATAGTTTGAATGGGTTGGTTTCAGTATGCGCACACGCCCAATTAAATTGTCAGGTTGGTTGTGTTTGTTCACCGATAGTTAAATTTGAAGGCAGTCGTGACGCCCATCCAACTTATTTGTCGGCTGATACCAAATCGATGTAGTGTGCGCACTTTCATATATGCTCATACTGATTAAAAGCCCGATTGAACTATGGGCCAATAGAAGGTCTGCAGTTTGCGGGGCAGTAATCACTCACTCTGAGAAAGTTTGTACCCTTGATTTTATATTCCGTACAGAGTAGTCAACAATATCTAGCGTAAAGCAAGTTCATTGAAGTCGGCGAATGGGTTTATGCTAGATGTAGTCATGCTTTATAAGTTACTGGCGTATAACGAAATCAGACACAACTACGTTATTAGAACTAGGCTAAACTATTACAAAAAAATAATATGAAATATTAGGCCTTCAATTCAAGGAGTATCCAGTAACACTTGTGACTCGCTGTGAATTTTTTTCCCAACCAGCAACAGTGTTACTCGTTTGGGTGTTACTGGATGGGCATATACTGAAAATATTATTAAAAAAGTCTGGAAAAGGGCTAAATGCAGAAGGCGGAAAATCGGGTCGGGAGAGAGAGCTGGCCTGATGAGGCCAGAATCAGAGTACTACGATAGGCTAACAGATTGAATAAATACGTAATTTTATGTAAAAAAAATCGTTCTACATCTAGTTCTGCCTGACCTCGTATTTGGCCAGTAACATGGTGCAAGTACACAAGGTCTTACTCTTCTGTTTCTTCTCCTTGGTGAGGTAGGTGATGCACAGGTGTGCGTTCTGTCTCGTCACGTGTAAGGCGCGGAAAGAGGCCTTCACGGTCACTTTGCTGTCCGTACCCTCAGATTGGCGGCTTGGCACCTGAGGCAATGGAAGTCAGTTATATTTGTAGTTAGGTCTCTATATCTGGATAAATTATTATAGAAACTGAATTATTTATTCGTAACCATACTGTTAAACTTCAAATACTTCAATACAAATACAATAATTTGTATTAGTACATTTTAAAATACTACTAATAAAGGCACATTTTAAAATACTACAAATAATAATTTACGGCTATTCTATAAAGCTATTTTTATAAAGTAACTGTGTCTTGTGGTATTTAGTACTTCCAACATAAAGAAGTGGAACAAAATAACACCTGATAAATTGGTTACGTGTCAATTTGCCTATGGTCATTTCAACTACGGTTGATTCACCCATGTAAAAATGTACCGTACTTAGGTCAATTAAGCGTAGATGAGTCAACCGTAGTTGAGTCATCTATTTTGTATTTTGTACATTAGTTATTATGAACATTGTGATACCATTATTAGTTATCTCAACCACTAGGTGAATCAACCGTAGTTGAAATGACATCAGTTAAATTGACACGTAACCGACAAGTTTTACAGGAACATCTTAGCAAATTTTTTTTTCTTGAAACAATATTGGTAACAGTTTTAATACAAAAATTTATCAAAACACACAAAGCAGGTCGTAATGCTCATGGTTTCAAAAATAAAGTTTCATTTTTGAACCAACTTTAGTTAACTGCTGCGAAACTGTGAACTTTGGAACTAAATTTTCGAGTCTTATACTGTCCTCACCAGCCAGTAGTCGAGCTGTAACTCGAGCGGCTCCTGTCGCGCGAGCGGCGGCGGCGGCGCGGGCGCGGCGTCGTGCGCGTGCGGCGCGGGCGTGGCGGGCGGGGAGGCACGCGCGGGGGGTGACCCGCCTTCCTCTAACTCTAGTGACGCGCCGCCCTCGCTCACTCCCACGCGGACCTCCTGCGGGGGAGAGAGAGAGGGATATCGTACAATATCAACATAGCTTAAGGTGATTACATACGCGAATGACTTCTATACTATTATATAATTGTAAAGTGGTCGTGTCTGTACATTGGAGATATTTTAAAAAAATACTTGGGTTATGTTATGTTAACGATACTGAACACGAAAATATTTTTTTTGAATTTCCTGTCTGTTTGCCTGTTTGTCTGTTTGTTCGCGATGGACGCAAAAACTACTAGACGGATTTTGATGCGGTTTTTTTTGTTAGAAAGGACTTGCTTAAAATCTTACGTTTGTTTGATCGCAATCGGTTGAGTAGAACCGAAGATATGAGCAAAGGTCGCGTTACCCGAGATGCACGCGGGCGGAGCCGCGGGCGGAAGGCTAGTTGACCATACAAATGCTCAAGGTCATTCGCTCATATTTGAACCGTAAAAATCAGTAAAACTAATTTTAATAGATGACTTTATAGGCGACGGTTACTAATTAAGAAGGTCACGTCATGCTAATACACTTATTTAACATACATGTGAAATTTTAGATTATTTGGATACATATTGTAGAAAATATTTGGTTTCATAAGAAAGAGTAGAGTGATGTTCAGAGCCTCTTTTCGACTATTTCCTCCTTTTTTCTCTCAAACCACAAGTTTTGAAGTTTCAAGCTGTCGTCACATAAGATTTCGACAGAACCAACTTCAGTATATCAAGTGGTCAATGTGCTTACCGCAATGAAGGGAACGAAAGTTTGACTTGAGTCCTCATCGCCGGACTTCTCTCTGTACGCGACCATCGCCTCGCCGATTGGCACGTTGTTCACTGGCCCGATGCTATTTAGATACCTGCGAAATATACATAATGGTTAATTTTCATGGTTCGGTAGTTTTCATTTTATTTTAAATATTAAGACACAAGATATCAGGAATGGTATTAGCATTTTTTTGAAGTTGAAAAATCAAAATTCAAACTTGTGACCGCAGCAAACACAGAGAGGGGTATTTTATTTTGATTTCACGATGAAAGAAGTTGGATCGATGGTGTGACTGGTGGAGAAGAGTCAGATCCCGCACACTTCTTTATTTCCATCTAACGGTCAATAGTGGAACTAGTAACTTCATTATATGTCGATGTTACTACATAGAACGCGGACCCTGAGCTCCTAGGTCATCTTGGCCACAGATGCAATCAGGAAAATGCGTCTCCATAAAGATTATGTTACTACATAGAACAGAGACGTACTCAGATACAAAGTATAATCATATTTGGAAACAAACACACTGAATAAGACCACGCCTACTATGATGACGTCAGGGTGGACCCAACAGTCACAATACATAGTTACTTAAACCACCTCCTCTCGGTATTTGCTCTATACTTTTGACTGTCTTGACACCCCATCTCTTCACATGCGGTGTCGTACAAGGCGACTAAGGGATAGCTTTAACATCAGACTGTTATATAAAGCCTTGGCTGAGCCTCGTGGCTTGAGTCAACAATAGTACCCGGAATACGGAAATACGCTCACCCTTACGTGGGACCTAATACAATGATTGATGAAATGTGGGTGTTAATTCACCTCTGCCTAACCCTCCGGGGATAAAGGCGTGATTGTATGATGATGATGATGATGACTGATAAGTACACTGTACCTGCCGATCCTGGAGGACATCTCGGCGACATCGGTGATGGAGCCGTCGGCCGCTCGCTCGCAGATGCCGGCCCACGAGTCACCCGCGAACAGCGCCGCGTAGCCGCCGTCCGTCGCCGACAGGTGGCGCGCGATCACACTGGGGCCTGGTTTTGGTATAATTGGCAGTAACATCGGATGGGTCGACAAGTAAGTGAATGGGTGTGTGTGTGAATGGGTAGTGAGTGTGTACTCAGTTCATTCCATTTCAAACTTGATGTCAATAAATGTAAATCGGACGTACGTGTACTACTCCTGACATCAGTCCCTCTAGACAAGTGGTAATTCGTCGACCGGTGTTTTGAAGAATAGAATGCCAAATGTATGGGATTTGACGTATATGACAGGCATCAACGAGTGTCAAAAACGTCAAATCCTATACATTCGTCATTTTATTTCATAACCACATCGTATATTTACTTAAACCACCTACTCTCTGCGTTTGCTCTATGGACCGTAACGTGACGTACCAACTGTGGGGTGAGCACGAAAAACTATCGTAATAGTATCGTAAATGTAACGAGAGCACAGAGCATTGCAATTGGCCGCCTGCCTACTGTGAGCGTGTGAGCGGGTGAAGCCTGCCAATCGCAATGCTCCGTGCTCTCGTTACGTTTACGATACTGATCGATATGAGCACGTAACGTGGGCGGTATGCGAGTGAATATTTGTATGAGCGAGCAGTAGCGAGTATGTGTGTGTGTGTGTGTGTACCATGACGTACCGACAGGTATGATGTAAAACCGCACGCTGGGTGCGTCGTGCGGGCGGCGTGCACCTAGTTCAGCGTGCGCCCGTAGCGCCGCGCTGGCCGCCGCGTCACCACCGCACACCGCCACGCGGATGCAGCCGCGCCGCGCACTCCTGCGCATCACACGAGTTAACGACGTGGCGCGTCGTGGTCAACTGAACCCATGGTCAACTCGACCCGTGAGTTCAGTTGACCCCTATCGATGTCTTAATAAGGGGTCAGCAGGGGATACCTAATCATTATTGGGAGGTGTTATAATTTATTTATGTATTCGACCACGAATAAATTATTATCTCTTCTTTCATGCAACTGAGACCGTTAGCCCTCATATGTAGGGGTCGATAGGGGTCAAATGAGCCTGCAGGCCAAGATAGTGTACAGTAGCCTGCGAGCTGAGTTGACCACACTCACAAGCTCAGTTGCTCACGACGGCTCGATAACGGCTCGCGCTTTTGTTAGAAATATCTCTAAACTACCTTAAAAAATATTAGAAAGCTTTGACATGCAAAATATTAAAACATCATATTAGTAAATATCGATCCCATATTGTCTAATGACATAATCGATAGCTGAAAAGATACTCACTGCTTAGGTGCTCTAGCGTATAACGCATGCAGCAGAGGCCTTGTGTCGGGCGCACTTGCAGGGGCGAGTAGCGCGGGCACACCGATGGCTGCCAACGCAGCTGCGCATGCGCCGCCTCCGCCACCGCAGCCCACCACTCCCACGCACTCCAGCGCCGCCTCCTCGCCCACTAGCCGCGCTACTTGCTCCGCCCACGTTCTTCGGGGCTGGATAACATATCGACACCTCTGGGTTCAATTGGCGTATAAACCAAAACACGACTTTTCAGGAGAGCAAAAAAACGATTTTATTTTTAGAAAAAAAATCATAACTTTTTTATTTTAGAAGCTACATAAAAAATTCCGAAGAGAAAGATTCTTAGAATTTGGGGATGAAGAAGGCTAAATCATTCAATCATATCTATCTTCTTTGGTTTGGAAGTTAGCATGGATATACGTCTTAGAAAATACCAATTTATGGTGTATACACCCCATGAAAATTGGATGAAAAACCAAATATGGATATAAGCTGTACTTATATCCATATTTGGTAAAATTAAGTTCACATTTACTGATGTAAAAGCACGTAACTGTAGATTTTTTTGCTGTAAAAACTATTTACTTTGCACAGTAATAGAATTATAATTAATAAAAACAATCTCGATACTGTCAGAATGTGGCAGAATTACATTAATATTAGTCTTACTACAGAATTGTGGTCGATATATACGAAATTAAACTACCAGAAACGAAATAATAATAATAATAATAATAATAAATATTGTAGGACATTCTACACAACGCTATCTAGACCCAAAGTAAGCATAGTTTAACTAGCTTGTGTTATGGGTTCTAGAATGCGGATAAACATACTTAGATACATTTTTTTTTTTGTAAATATATACATAATTATACATAGAAAACATCCAGACCAATGCAAATATTCATATTCATGCATACAAATATTTGCACTGAGCGGGGATCGAACCCGCGCCTCCTGCGTAGCGGCCGCGTTCACTACCGCTACGCCACGGAGTTATTAAATAAAACAGATAATTATGGCACACATTATCGGTCATGATCAGATTACCAAACTAATAAAGGCAATTATTTAAATCTGTAGCTCTTCCACAGCCATCTCTCCTTCACCGCGACTTCCTCGTACAACAGATTGTCCTCAAGGTCTTTGTCTTTATTTATCCAACTTGTTATATAGCGGTTGCAAGTGGTCTCGTTTGGCCCTGGCTACCGCTCTCCTGGTGGCGCGTTTTGCATCTTTGCACGCGTCGCGGTCATCGAAAGATTTGGACGCTTGCCACTTTTTTAAGGAGGGCTTTCTTCACCCTGATCTCTCTCTGCACTGTGTCGTTCCACCACCAAGTGTCCCTGTCATAGATGCGTCCACCCTTAGACGTACCGAGCACCGCCCTCCCCGCCTCAAGGATAGCTGCCCGAATCCTGTCCCAGCAAACCTGTACTGGTTCGTCTACAGCATCAGCGCACTTGTCACCGATAGCTGAGACGAGATTTTGGGACTTGGCTTCACCACCACCTGATTCTGCGTTGGCCACGCTCGGCGCGTTTATCTTTGAGTTTCACGCGGAGGTCCATGACAAGGAGACGGTGTTGGCTAGTGAGACTCTCGCCGGGTATTACCTTGCAGTTGGCCTCCCTGCTGATGCTATGCCTCTTAGTGAGTAGGAAATCGATCTGGGTAGCGTGCTCTCCGCTCTTGCAGGTGACAAGAAGTTCGGCTTTCTTTTTGAAGAACCTGTTCACGACGGCAAGTTCGGTGGCCGTACACGTTTTGAGGATGTGCTCACCCTCTGGGTTACAGCTACCGTGTCCAAAACCGCCGTGGGCATGTCCAAACTCCTCACACCTGTCACCCACATGACTGTTCGTGCAGTGGTTTTACTTTAGCAGAATCGAGGGCCAGGGCCTCGATTCTGCTAAAGCAAAACCACCGTCATAAGTCATAACATAACCACGGACACTGTAATAATTTTTTGAATTTTTACCATTTAATTTAAGACTTTAAAGCAATGTATGTAAAATCTAAAATTAAATGGCCTATTGTAGAGTGAACGAAAGCGTGTAGTAAAAATATTGTCAGTTAATTTTGGACTTTAATTCTATAGCAATAAAATCTAAAATTGAATACCATTTTTTGCAATGGATATGGTTTATACGTCCATATGTTATTTAAATGTTTGGATTTACAACCTCAATTTTAAATTACGTTTAAGAAATATATTTATTCGTCACGGCGTAAAAACCATTTACAATCAAGGCAGATTTTACGCCCCGGGTTGGTAAAAATCTTGGTCATAACGTCTTACTAAAAATTTAAAAAAGAAAAATTTGGCTGTTACATTAACATTTTATCTTTTTTGTGGTAGGATGATCTAAATTTTTTGGGTCGTAAAAGCATTTTTTTTTGCGAATTTGAACATTTTAAATATACAGATCGATAGAGAAAAAAATTCTGAACTAAACGGTGTATATAACTCATTTTGGCCAAAATGGTTTATACGCCAATTGAACCCAGAGGTGTCGATATACAGTATGTTAAACATGAAAAGACGGCGGTCTCCGGGCTTTTCAACAGCGTATTAATTGGTTCACCCTTGTTTGACCAAAAAACGTATGACAAAACATCATTTGACAAACAACGTTTGAAAAACTAATCATTTGACAAACTTTCATTTCGCTAACATATTACTTTAAAAATAATCATTTGACATAATACACGTTTCGCAAATGTATTACTTAGAAAACATTTCGATTGCTAAAATTTTATTTTAAAAATGTTCATTTGACTAAATAAAGTTCTGCATGGTTATAAAAAAAAAATAACCACGAAGGCTAATGCGGGAGCGGAGCGGAGCGAAGCTCCCGCATTAGCCTTCTAACCTAATCTATCCAAGTCGGAATGAGCAGCTGTCTTAATAAATCTATCACTAACTGTCTGTTTGTCAACTAACATGTTTTTAAAATAATCAATTTGTCAAATGATGTTTTATATAATGATTTTTTTCCAAATAAATATTTTGTCTAATGAGTAGTTTATTAAACAATAGTTTGTCAAATGATACATATTTATCAAGTATAATTTTGTCAAACGTTGTTTGTCAAATGGAAATTTGTCATTTGTTTTTTTGTCAAATGATAAGACACCATATTAATTGCTTTAAAATTTCATTAAGCTGTAAGTACTTGTCTCTGATCACTCCAGAGATACACAAATTAAGAAAATAGTGAACCAGGAACCGTCGAAGCTGCAAAGCTGCACTACTACCGACCTCTAGCGTGGTGGGGCTCTGCGCGGGCAGGTCGTGCGCCGACAGCGGCCGGTCCCCGCCCACGACGAGCGAGTTCTTCTTGCGCCCCGCGACGCCGGGCGTGAGGTTCCCTCCGCTCGTGGCGCTGCGGAACAACCGGGAACGTTTGTCCTCCTGGAATAAAAACTATGTGTTAATAGTCTGGTTAAAATGTATATTCAGCCAAAGAGCAAACACAGAGGAGGTGTTATTGATTATCTGTTCGGGTACACAAACACAGAGAGGACGTAGCACCCCGTATACTCTTTGTATACCAGGCGTGTAATGAATAATTTTATTTAGTTATTTTTTAAATATACTTTAATGGAAAAAAAAATGTTTTTCAACATAATATTTACGTAAAATGTGTTCAGTTCTGATTAGCATTTATTGCTTAAAATCTAGAAACTGTACTTTCTAGTAACTACTTTGTAGTAGTTTTGATAAAAATAGAAACAAATTCGTTCAAGCTAAATGTGTATGTATAAGTATTTGCAGATGCAATTTACAAACTGTGTATGCATGGCATACTTTGGAGGTTTGCAATTTGAAAAAGCTATCTACAGTCGCCATCAGTAACTTATCACATTTTAAGTTATTACCTTTAAGTGTAAAGATTACCCTTTAGAAATTTCATAAATATTCATAAATATAATCACGCCTTTATCCCCAGAGGGTTAGGCAGAAGTGAATTAAGTATGACTTATTTTAATAATGTGTGATACAGATCAAATTTGTATTTTTTTTTTGTAAATTTGTAAGTGTTCAGCAACTTCTGAAATCTACTGTACCTATACCATGAATGTAAGGTGTACCTTAGTGTCGTTGGGCGGCGAGCTGGACACAGAGGCGCCGGAGACGGGCGCTTCCGCCGTGACGTCACCGTCGCTGTTGCCGTCACTGGCGCGCTCGTCGCCCGCCGAACTCCGGATCGCCTCTGATTCTGACGTCATACCACTAAGTTAATTTCGTTCCTCTATATTTTTTTTACTTACAAGACGCGTACAGTATGTTTTACGGAAAATATTTTTAGCTTATATATACAGGTTGATTTTTAATTCGCATAAATATTTTGCTCTTGGTTAATTGCTGCTCATATGGACAGTATCTTCACTTCACGGTTCAAAAAGAAGCTAAGTGCGGACAAAAGAGTCCTCTTCCTATTAAATGGATGGTATGTGAAAGTATACACAACACATACCTAAAGTAGTAAGTAGTAGTAGTAGACAGCCTCCGTGGCGTAGCGGTAGTGAACGCGGCCGCTACGCAGGAGGCGCGGGTTCGATCCCCGCTCAGTGCAAATATTTGTGTGAATTAAATATGAGTATTTGCATTGGTCTGGTTGTGCCTCGGAGAGCACGTTAAGCCGTCGGTCCCGGTTGCCATGAGAACATCTATGGTAGTCGTTACGGGTAGTTGGAGCCCTCAAAAATCCAAAAACAACGGTCTAACTGCAAAGCTTCGATATCGCCTAATGTTAACATTGGGTTGTGGAGGTCAGATGACAATCGCTTCACGGAAAATATCGAGGTCTAGCCAAATCCGTGGTTAAGACTGGTAAAAGCGGACCCCAGACTCCGAGCTGAAAGCTTCGGATGCGACTGGGAATTAACGCTAAGAGGAAGAAGAAGATACCTAAAGTAGTAAGTACGGAGGTAATGAGTTACAGATTGAACTGAAAGAGGCAAACATTTTGTGCTACTTCACATTATGGGCAAACGTCAGAGACATGATGGACGGTATAGAAGGGTACGGAACTCTCACAAACCATACGACATGCAGCATACTGCTACTTAACGTTGATAATATTGCGAAGTAGCTCGATTGTGTGTTGCGCTGGGTAAAGTAATGGAAAAGTCCTTCCATATCAGCAGCAGTCACTATTGTGCAAAAAATTATACAAATTCAATCCCCCTGTATATAACTTTTTAGTCAATTATATCATCACTTTAGCTATGCGTGTTTTAATTTCAGAGGAAGTTTTTACGTTTTACGTTTACGTTATATTTAATTAGAATAGAATCCTATGGGGCAAGTATGCTAACACATGGCCTTGAGAATTAATATGGGCATGGTTTTAAATATTTATAGTATAAATAATAACGTTTTTACTAATATTTAATTAATGAATTCGCTGGAAGTTCAGCATACCATATCAGGTTTGAAATACTATCATATAGAGAATATAGACCTATTATCATTAAAAGTTCTATGCATAGACTTGATATGGCATACCATGTCATATTTAAATGATGAAGTACCAACAGCACATATAATGCAATGATGTGCCATATGTGCACCACATGTAGTAAAAAGTAAGATTTATATTGTAAGATGTGCCATATATAACACAATATACCATTATATGGCACGATGTACCAAATATAGTACGATGTACTATAATTAGGTAGTACAATGTACTACAGATACTTGTTACTAGGAAGCTATTACGTATTTAATTTATCTTATTTTACAGTAGATATTTTTAAACAAATTATGCTGAAAATTAAAACATCAAAGAAGTCATTTTAAAAATAGGCACATAACAAACCATGCAATCGTGCTATTTGTATACGAAAGTGGAATGGTGATGGGAACAAAAAATAATAGACAGAAGCTTGCTATAGACAGACTAAATAAGGCAAGAGTCGACAGAGATTGTGAAAGACAAACTTAACAATAAAAATATAGGCCCCCCTAGACAACTGGCAAATCGTTGACCGGCGTATAAGAATGTATGTGATTTGACGTATATGACAGTTGTCAACGCATGTCATAAACGTCAAAACCCATACATACGTCATTCCATTCTACATTACGCCGGCCAGCGAATTGCCACTTGTCTAGGGGGGTTGGTAAACTCAAGAGTGTTGCAGAAGAGTTTCTGAAGAAATATTGTAACACATTGTAGGTTCAAGTATTTTAATCAGAACGCTTGTAAATCACCAAAAAGATAGGCTGATGATACTGAGAGGTTTATTAACACCCACATTTCGCCAACGATGATTTTCCATCCTACGTAATGGGTTCGATTGCCATCAATCTCATTCTGCGACCTCCGAAGCCCGATGGAGGACATCCCTATTCTTTCATTACTAACTTTACTTCCTTTCCTATTTTAATTACTTATAAGTATATTGTATATGACGCCCCATAGCCAGATGGACTGATGACATGAAAATGGTAGCTGGGAAAGACTAGATGCGAAAGGGATCTAGGACACCAAATCCGGTGCTATTTATTGGAAGAGCCTATACAGCAGTGAAATGCGATAGGTTAATTGAATGAGATATGAAGTGCATATGAGTTTTTTTTTTATTTCCTCGTAAGCAGTCGGAATCGGAACGTTTGAATGTTAGCGGGACTCGATTTTGTAACTAATAATAAATATGTACTAATCCTTCATTAAGCTAAGTGATTCATCAAGGCTACATTTTTAAGTAATATAAAATATGATGTAATATATTAGCAGACTATGTTTACCTACTTCGTAATCTCTTACTGGTTGGGTAAAAATGATATAATACTAATAGTCAGATGTAAGAATAGGATTTAAAAAAGAAGTATTGTATTCACAATCTCGACCAACTACACTTTTTTGTAACCAAAATACTAGATCGATAGGTATTCAACTATTTTATAACGAGAAAATTTCAGAAAAAGGTGGATTATGTACTCTAATTGAATTAGATAAGAACAAATTTAGAATGAAGTTAGGACGTTACCATTATTCTAAGCTACTTCTACTTAAAGTTTGAGTATGGTTAGTTTTAGTAGATTTCTAGTTTAATTTGGTAGAATATTATTAACCCACTTTCAGTTATTCGTAATCATTGTACCTTGAACTTGATATTTACATTCAGATTTAGAAAAATAGTAATTAGTTGAATATCTAGGGATCTTTATTAAACCTGTATTAAAATACCTGTGAGAGGGAGCGTGTTGATGTGGCGTTCTCTGTAGTCGTTCAGCTCGGCGGCGGACGTAAGACTCCCGTGCCCCCTCACTGCGCATGCGCGAACCTCATGTCGCAATGTGTGCGTAACGTGGAATACAGTGCGTGGAAGTTTTGGTAGATTTTTATTGAAATTTGGCAGACCTTTAATGGTTTTTGGTAGATTTTACGTCATGTCTATATTTGGTAATTTTGGCAGAATATTGTAGTAGCTACCGAAAATGTTTGGATTCTAGGTTTATTATTTTGACAATCTTAATGAAATAAAATGATATAGTGTGCAAATTATTGCAATGAATTTAACACATTATAGTCAACTAAATTTGATTATAAAATTCAGCAGTTATGAAATATATTTTGTAGTAGTTTATTTCCCAAATTGGTATAGATATTTTGTATTCCACGTGACACACACAAACTAAACTAATGCACATAGCGTTACATAACATAACAAAAAATTCCAATGTATATGTCATTATGTTTACATTATAATATGTAAGCAAAACAAAAGTTAAGCGTCCACATCACACAATGCATTGTTTTTCGTAAATATTGTTCAATGCTCAGGCAATTAATACTGTTACAAGTTACACACAAAAAATAGTCACTTGCGACTTCTTGTACCCGTTTTGCACACTAACGCCATCTATTGGCAGCGTGATGGAAGTGATGGAGGGTTGAGGAGATGAGGTGTGTGACTGTTTCTTGTGATTTGATTAATATGTAACATACTAAGGCTTGTGTTATGTTCAATGAGTTTGACTATGGGTTGTGGACCTCCTGGGGTGTTTAGGAGAGAGATGATGACTTTCTATTCAATAATTTATCAAAATAAAGAAATAAAAATTAAAAAAAAAAAAAATTATAAAAAAAACAAAAAGCTCTTAAAAAATCAAATCTCCCTAAACGGTATTCGAATTAGATAACTACAAAATGAAAATACATTTTTTCAAAATTCAAAAAATATATTTCATACAAAAGCACTGTACAAGAAAATTTTTAAGTTGTTTTGAAAAAAATTGTATAAGTAATACTTACAACAAAAAATAAACAGAAAATCATCAAACACTCAGTCCAGGAGGTACACAACAGATTTTGTACAAGTCTTGCACTACACAACCGTACCGTTGGAATGCCTATGGTGTTCTTGTGTGGCGAGGCTTCGAGAGCTGCTGAAGAATGGCCTCAGCGAGGGTTTAGGTGTGGATCCGATGCTGATGGTGTCCATCTGGTCAGGACCTGAGTCCTCACCTTCACCGCATGATAAGGACTCTAGTTCCTGGAATAAAATTGTAGTGATGAATTTGCTGAAATCCCGAAAAAATGTTTTTGTGTTTTTGAAAATTTTTTGTGAAGATGTTTGGATGTTTGTTGTTCAATCACGCACTAACGGCTGAACAGATCTGGCTGAAATTTGATACAGAGATAGAATACAGTCTGGAAAAACATATTTTTGTCCCGGCAAAAGGTTTCCATGGTTGCTGGAACGAGATCAAAATACCAAGATTCCAGGCGGGCGAAGCTGGTGGCTTAGCCCGCGTGAAATTTTGATATTATTTTGTGCATCAAGTAAAATAATAATTGAATATCAAAGCAAGTATGAGGATAAATACAGCATCCATATGTTTGTTGTTGCAAAACTCGAAAAAAATACGATGGTAACAAATAATGTCTCACTTGGAAGAGCTCGTCAATATCTTGTTGTGCGTGATGCTGGTCTCGAGTCGTGCCGCGCTCGGACAGCTCCTCGGGCACGCGGAACCTCCGCAGCAACGCCGCGAACTTCTGCTTCAGGTTGCGTTGCTGTAACATACGGACACGCAACTTGGTGGTCGGACATCGTACAATCGTACACAAATATACGAAGAACCAAGCGAATAACAGTGTTTTTACTTCCTATAATCTTGAGGTCGTTAAGCAGGGCGTGATAAAGCGTCTGTGAACCATTGAACTGAGGGTCACCTTTTAGCATAGAGCATTCGTAAAGTCGTTGGCTATTTTTTGTAAAATACTAAGGATCGCCATTTCAAAATTTGACAGACAACACCTTCTATGTATAGATACTAGACTGGCTGTACGAAACAAAAAAAAGTGTAGATTTTTATAAAAAATCGGCGTGCTGTCACATAAATGACATTATAAAAAGGCGCGCAATATCGATTCAAATAGGTGCCAATATTCATTCCCTCATCTAATTTCTGTGTCGCGTTCTAAATTCAAAATTCAATACCGCCAATTTCCGGCTAGTTCAGGAACCGTGTCATATTTTTTTATTCCGAAGAGCTTGTCTAGTATAGTGTACCTACAGATTCTTTTTTTCGGTTACTAAGTATCTACTACTCTATGAAAAAAAGTCATTGATTGAAATCGTCAAACAAAACATATTAGAATTTATAGTATCTACAAAATAGTGGTCTTAATGTTACTTTTATAGTTTTATCATCCTGCAAAGTGTAGCCTTATTCGTTAAATCAAATATGTACTCAAAAAATTCAGGACGTTTGTCTGTGTTTACAAATAAATGATGTCACTGTCTATGTCGCAATTCGTTCACGCTCCAAAAGTTTTTAGCCGCACGTGTGATTATTATTATGAGTATTCGACTTAAGAGCAGCGAGGTCGCATTTAAAAGTCTAATTACTGATAATATAATTAGATTTTTAGTTTAGTAGTTTTAAAGTTACAGTATAACAGTAAGACAATAATTATGACATCTAAAGAATTAATTACGAATAATGTATGTTTAAAACTATGTGCTTAACTTTGTTAATTGAATTAATGTTATTGAGATGTTAAATTTCGATTTCAAATTTAAAAGACTTTGATTTTAATTTCGTATACAGCCCCCATAGACAAGTGACTATTCGTTGGCCGGCGTATTGTAGAATAGAATGACAAATGTATGGGATTTGACGTATATGACAGTCGTCAACGTATGTCATAAACGTCAAATGTCAAATCCCATACATTCGTCATTCTATTCTACCATACCCGGCCAACGAATTGCCACTTGTCTAGGGGGGCAGATTGTGGAGGAATTTTTCGATGCCTAACGTTACGGTCACTTTTTTGTATAAAGCATATTTTGTATAAATGTATATTTTGTAATTGTATATATTCTTTTTTTCTCCATATTTTTATAATAACCTAGTATATCTAATTATTGTAATGTTAATAATTAATAAATATTCGTTTGATTAAAGAAAGTACTTGTTAGTAAATATTATATAGTATTTGTACCTATTCCAAATAATACTGATCAATATTTATTCACTAACGTAAAGCATTTATGGCATTTATGGATCCAATGATTAGATAACTTCAAATATTAAGGTCTATTTTCCTTATTTTGATCTTAGATTCGGTTATACAAGGTGAGCCGCTCGATGTATTACGCATTTACCTAGTTGTTTTACTTTTTTGTTTATCATTATTATAGCAGGACAAACATCTTGGACTGTGGAAAATTACGATTTTTAAGAACTAGAGATTCCTCTTATCCGCTTTCCATTTTAACTCAACCACCTGAGAACCATAATACCTAAGCGATGAATGATGCGATGCAACCATACCTTCACAATATTAAAGATGTTATGATTTATACCATACCATCTCACATCAAAGCCATACCATTCACCACTAGTCACTTTCAAACAAAAACTTTAAAAAATAGAATTACACTTAAAATCGATTAAGATATAGAATATTACACTTCTCGTTAAAAAAAACACTAATAAATAAATAAAAAATCTCTTCAAAAAGAAGTTTTTTTTTTAATTATACAACACAATTTGAAATTAGAACCTCACCACCAAGAAATGAATGTTCTATTTTTAAAATGAAACACAGATAATAAAAAAATGAAGGAATATAACACATACACGTTTGACCTCCATGGGTAGGCAGGCACAAACTGAACATTTCACCTTAACACATAATCTAATCTAGTTGATAGCTACCACACAATGACATAATACACGTGATGATGTATTACTATAATGAGTATGTTGGCCGAAAATTTGGTTGCCTAAGTGTTTATGACAAACTGATAAGGAAAGAAACATAGATTATCGTTGAATGAATTGCGAAAATGAATGTTTTTAAGGAAATTTTACAATTTTTCCCTAATTGTATCAAGTAAGGATGTGTTTATCAGTGTTTTGTTATTAAAGTTGCGTCTCCAGGCTACTAAGATTGTCATAATATAAGAATAATGTTATATTATGACAACATTGGATACCACTGTTCCTGGCTCCCAACCTCATTTATAAGAACCCTCCCATAAGTCAGGACTCGTCCTAACATTCAGGGTTCGTTCTGACAATTCTCAGGGTTCGTTTTGACAATTTTCAGGGTTCGTTCTAACATCTCAGAGTTCGTTCTGACAACTCGGGGTACGTTTTTAAATACTTGTCATTATTTCGTCCGAACTTCTAGATTATGCATCCGACTTTGACCATGAATACTAAATAAATTTAATGCATGAATTTAATTTACTTGAATTTACATTTTTAGATAAAACATTGTATGCATAAGTATGTATATTTATTTAAGATGTTTTTATGTATTTACAAAAAAGTATCAAGGTATGTTTATCCGCATCCTAGATCATAAGGTTTACTTAGTTTTTGTCTAGATAGCACTGTGTAGTACGACCGCTGTACCGCGCCCTAGGTTCGGTGTAGCGGGCGATGAGGGTAAAGAAATAGAAAGAAAGTGTATGAGTCGAGAGCGAGCGATATACCGCCGTGAGCGTTCGCGATGGACTGACCAAATCTGACGGTCGATTGGTTGATACTCCCCTCGTCTCCCCGCGCATATATCCAAGACGCGGTACAGTGGTTACGGTCGGTCTATATAATGTTTACTTATATATGAAATAACTTTTAAAAACTTAAACAACACAAGGAATACCCCGAATTTTCCAAGGTGCAACTCTCAGATTGTTTGTTTTTTCGAACATCAAACATAAACTACTAAAAATAAACCAAATCGATTTATATTATGTATACTAACTACATATTATTTTTACCCATAGCTTATACAATTATATGTGAGACATAAGAACAGGTAAGCATGTTATAGCATAGCATAAAAAAAAAAAAGTTTTTTAGTGTAAATCTGACCACCCTATTCCTAAGTCACTTTAAGAAATAAGGAGAAATCATTGGCATTTTCGCTATAATAAAGTTAGCAAAGTACTATTTAAAGTATACTACATTTTATATATCTACTTGATTGAATTAATTATTCTACCTACTTGCGAAATTTTAATTACATTCTAATGTACCTATGTAATAAACTAATAACCTAGTATTTTTGTTGCAAGGACTGTAATATTGTTTTTACTTCTAAATTAGTCGCACCTAGTACGAAAGTCTGCAATACAAGCTGAAGATTGTGCGTCTAAACACCATCTACGGAAAACACAAACTAAATATGTACATGCGTATCTACAATAAACTATGAGAATAGAAATGTTGAACCTTGTTGAACGTTTGACTTAGCATAATGAACCAAACGAAATATATAATGTTAACTGAATGATTTGTATAGGACAAGGACTGGAGGGACAAAACGAAGTAAGCCCAAATAAAAAAAAAAACTGAAATAAAAAAACAAGCAAAAAAGGGTAAGAAAAAAACCTTGTAATATAATAGCTGGAGTATAGTGCGGAAAGTGTCCGTAGAAATATTTCTCTTGAGATTATTTTCAAAATTGGAACAATTTCTATTCTCATAAGATCTACGAGGAAGCGTGCTTGCGCAGGCGCTCACCGCGAGCTTCCCGCGGCTGCCCTTGCGCTTGGCGGCCGCGCTCTCTAGCTCACTGTCGCTGTCCCTGTCGTTCGCCTTACTGCGTATATAGCTCTGTCTCTTTCGCTCGCGTTCCATGAAGCTCAAGTCGCGAGAACGGGACAACTGCGTGCAATGCAACGCCTATTACGCACAAGCTTAGAAAGCTAAATATTCTTCTATATGTATATTAAATATCATATAAAGCTATTTATATCGTTATTTACTTTAAACGTAATTTAGTTTTCTGTATCTAGTAAAATAACGAAGCCTCCCGAAGCAAAGCGTCAAAACATGCACCATTATTTCAGTTTATTTAAAAAAAGAAAACAAGTTGAGGGGGATAATTTCATATGGAGAAACAGTTGAAATACAATAAACTTCCAAAATGTCACAGCTATTTTATATAATATAGTCCATACCGAGAACTCTTAAAACAGGTCAATAATTGAACGGCTGTCATACTACTAACTGCAAATATAACTTCGTAATCCTATATATTTGTATGGGATTACAAAGTTATTTATGCAGTTAGTATGACAGTCGTTTTAAAAATTCGTGGTAGGCCTGCTGCTTAATATTTACAAACATCTGTACCTGTCTGGAAAAGGAATCTGCTACTTTATTATTAGATATATTCGTATTAATTAAGAAACAAGATTCATCAAAAGCCAAGTATTAAAAGCAGATATTGTGGTTCACCTTAGTATAAGAGAGATCAGTTTTATTGAATGCCAGCTGGCGATGGGCGCGCGGCCGCGCGGGTGCTCCGTACGTCATCTCGTCAGCTTCCTCCACTGAGCTGAATTCACCTTCCTCTTCCTCGTCTGAATAGCCTCGCTCTGGATATCAAGAGAAAGTAAGTTATAGCAGACATTATTTTTGATCAAGTCTCTACGACCAGTGATTCAGGCTGTGCGTTGTCTATAAGTCAATCAGTCAGTCAGGACTTTGAGTGGTATATAATATATATTACTAAAAGATGAATGGATTTTTCTAAAGCTAAAGGTAGATCAAGATACAATTTTTAAACAGTTAACTTGAACTTTTCTTATACAATATCCTTAGTTTTGTTTCGCCAGGGGTAATGTCTTACGGAATACTTTACGACCCTTCTCGAGAGGGCCTTAATCTGTTCCAGAGTACTTCGAAAAAGAGAACTTAAGGACTCCGTTCGGATATTCGCAGGGTGCCTGCGCCTTGAAAACCATCAATTAGGCGACCACCTTGTTAATTTTGAGACATTGCCACCTTAGCTTAGGTCTATCAGAAAACAGAATGAAAGTCTCTTAAAATGAAAAATGGAGTTTGATAAATCTCTCAACATTCCGGAGGAAGTTGCGACTCACCAGTGATGAGTAGCGTATTATTGTTCTTGGTGTCGTGGTCTACAGGCGTGGACGCTAGGCCCGTGATGGTCAGCTTGGCGACTGGCTGGCCAGCAGCTGCACCAACCTTGCCGCCGACGCCCACCAGCTCGAGCTCCATGTCCATTGAGCGTTGCAGCACCTGTGGGCATAAATGAAGGCAATTTAGTTTATTAACAGAAGGATAGGAGTTACTGGAAAAGGCGGACCCCGGATTCGGATGCGACCGGGATTAACGCAAGGACAATGATGATGATGATGATGATGATGATGATGATGATGATGATGATGATGATGATGATGATGATGATGATGATGATGATGATGATGATGATGATGATGATGATGATGATGATGATGATGATGATGATGATGATGATGATGATGATGATGATGAAGATGAAGATGATGGTGATGATAAGGATAGGAGTTAGGAAAATAGTAACACGAACAAGTGAAAGAGCTTAGACAGTTATTTTCTTTGTCGCAACATGATGACCCAGAATTCTTTACCAACACAAGTATCTGCGGTGGATACCTTAGTTTCTGAAATTGCCCCTTTAGTTTATCATGGTAGGTGAAATTAAATATCGAGTTTCAGCCAAATCCGCAGTTAAGACTGGTAATGCGGACCCCAGACGCCGAGGTGAAAGCTTCGGATGCGACTGGGAATTAACTCTAGGATGAAGAAGGTAGGTGAAATTATATTGAAGCACTCTATATAAGAAGAGAAGACGTAGAGTTGGTAACAAACTAGAACTCAACACAAACTTAATTCCAGTTCTTGTTATCACCAGCTAGTCTTAATTAAGTTGCTTGAAACTTCATCTGCAAGGATAGGTACTAAAGTTATAGTACTTTGATAGTTGACAAAGTAGATAAGTAAACTTTGTAGGTACGAGGGATTGATGTTGTAGTTACTCCTCCTTTTAGAGCAATTACAGACCAGCTTTTTATACGAAATTTGATTAGAAATAAATGTGAAAAAATGGTGTTTTATAAAGTTGGAATCCAAGTAACGCTGGCTAAAGACAGCTAGTATATCTACTTAATAAAATGCTACTTCAAGGTCCTATCGGATAATAATTTTACTGTGAGCAGAGTGAGATTAGTGGTCATTCAACTCTGACAGTTAAGTACTACTAGCGTAATTAAACAGGTATGTTCGTGTACATAATAATATAAGAAATCTGACTTCAATAATAGTGTCGGTATCGCTGCATAAAATATGGTGATGTAGATATCTAATCGCCTTTGAAAACAGACTCAATTACTTTAATGGTGAAGGGAAACTTGCTGAAATCTCGAGTTCTCCAAAACTAGGTCAGTAACATAAGTCAAAAGTCAAAAATCATTTATTATGTATAGACCATCAAAACGACACTTACAAAACGTCAAAAATATAATGTACTATACTTAGCAAATGAACCACCGGTTCGAAAGGAACATATCGTCATTGATCAGCAATGTGGACTATAGCGTAAACCCTCTAAATCTGAGAGGAAGTCGTACCCAGATGGTGGGACGCCAAATAATATTGACCTAAGTAGACCATAAACTGCACGAAACAAGGCGCCTGCATGCATATCTGCACACAGACAAGGCAGAGCCGTCCCTTGCTTCGTGCGTCATTTCATGGTAAAAATGCCGCTAAGTATGGTAAACCTTCCGCCAAATATATCGACTATTGTTCGCAGAATATGACTGCGCACACACGGATAAATGTAGGTTCTTATCAACATCCTTCTAGTACAAAAACATTAAGACAGAATCGAAATAAAATCACAGCTTGAAATGTCAATCACTAATTTAGGCTCACAATATTACGTGGGATCAAAAACATTTGGCGAAATGTGGATTTAATTGTTAATATATCTCTGGCTATGACTTTAGGGATAAACAAGTTTGTCATACAGAGTATTAATGTAGTACATCTGCACATTTAATTGTATGAATCACTAATTAAAACACCAGCGCCCAGCAAGTGATGATAACGAGCCGGGGCATTTTATAATTCTAATTTTAGAATTATCTACTCGTCCAGTTTGCTGAACAGTGATGGCATCCGCTAAGCCATGCACACTTCACATTGAATAGCATACTGGTGATAATTTTAATAGAAACTCCTATTATTCTTCGACATCCATTTTACTTTCTTATCAAAGTATCTTAAAATAAAAAATATAATCTCTTAAGAGATTCAGGAGTAAGATGCGACTTACAAGTTCCCGAGCACGAAAATATTCGAATACGTTTACGTATCGACAGAATGGAGCATTGCGATTGGCCGCCTGCCTAACTGTGGCGTATGAAGCCTGCCAATCACAATGCTCCGTCCTCTCAATACGCATACGTTACAAATTCAAATATTTTTCATGTTCGGGGCACAGCAAGCATAGCACCATTTCATTATTCACCGTGCCAAATGCCATCATCATGGATATAAACAATGCTACAGTGGGTCTTCAGCGACGCCTTTTTATGTAAGGCATCAAAATGACTTTACCTCACCTGAAGGTAAGCTAAAGTCTCAAGAATTAAGAATATTATTCTTCTGAGTCCTTTTTCATCCATACGGTCGTCTTTGTAAACGGGAACCTAGGATAAAAGGTCATGGGAATCCTGACAGTTGCAGGTGATACTAACCTGGTCCATCCTGATAACGCCCTCGGCAAGGGTCTTGTACCCGAGTATGGTGCGGTTCTTGTATTTCTTGCGGCGTTGTAACATTATTTGCAACCTGAAATATAACAATAAAACACATTTAATAATAGGATCAACCGACCCTGGCCCAGGCCTCCAAAGTGCTAGCTTACTTATAAATGAAGGCCCGTATTCCAGAAAAACATTCAGTTCTCAACTGAACTGAACTGAATCAACTCTCAAAATGATATAGGAAGTTTCATCTAAAACATAATCTGTCCTCAGATTTAGTTATAAATCTAGATTCAGTACTGTGTATCGTTCTGGACTACGGTCCTACAACCCAAAATTTATAAATCAATACTCCAGGAAATCCTGGAAAGTCTACACAATTTTATCTAGACCCAAAGTAAGAGTTGCTTTAGCTTGTATTATGGGTTTTACAGAAACATCATTCAATATATCGCTGATTCTTTTATTCAACAAAACCCACTTTGTAATTCAAATAACATAAAATCCAGCTACTTTGTTGGTCTGAATAACAGGATAGACTGCATCGTTTGTAAAATAAATCTAGCTCAAACTAATGTTGTAAAGCCTCGTCGGTGAAGTTTAATGTGTTCTCGTACAAATACGACTGCAAATCTTCATAACCCATTTTATTGTCTGAAGTGATACTTCCAGCTGTATAATGTTGAGTGCTTGTGTATGAACAGGGAGTTTTATGACTGAAGTTTTATTATCATTATTATGTTTGTTTAGTTTGGACATGATGAGACTGTGCTTCACAAGAAACATCTTCCTCGTTAAGGAGGAATAGATTGACCCTCTTAGCTAATCTTATTACAGTTTTTATTGCTTTCATGAAAGAATTGGTGGAGTTAGAAACAAAAGAAAATTTATTATATATTCAATTTCTCCAAATTACTTCATTTCTTTGCTGGTTCCAAGAAAGTGTTACGTTCCCTGAGGGATTCGATGAGTACCATCCTCTGTGTTCGTGTATCACTGCTGTTGGACCTGGAGTACAAGCATCTCAGTCATGGAAGACTGGCTGAAATTGGTCGACAAAAAACAACAGAGTCATTCATTGCGTTCCTTCTTTAATCTAAACTTTTTACGTTCGATCGATAAAAGATCCGAATTTCATTAACTGGTAGATGAGCACTAAAATAGTCTAGAATACATTGGCGTGTTAACAGTGGCAAATAATAATATACTCTGTTACGGCAAAAGCATAAACCCAGCACATAAAACCATTTTACTTGCACTAAAAATGATTGCAGAGCTGTTCCAATGTTTACGTTACTAACAATGGTATCTACTAAAAGAAAACTATTTTATGTTTCACGGATAACTTGCGTAAATATCCGACGTCCGATTTTAAATAGGTACCTACATTACTTTTAAAACTAATACCTAGTACTCGTAGATTTATAAGCCGTCAATAATTCAACACTATTTTTTTAATCTTTGGTTCCTCAGTTTGAATGCACTCTGTCTGAAGGGACGCAAAATCACAATCCAGAAATTAGAGGTTTACGTTCGTTGGTGTGTTTCGGAGAGGCCTACCATGAGAGGGTATGGATAAAGAGCTGGGCTCTTACAAAACCGACTATGCACGATTAATATGACAGCGGCTCGGATACCAAATCACCAAGTGTTCCGGCACGGGTGTTTGTGACCAGGGAAAAAGCGGGAGGTAATTCCTGAACCACAGTGACCTCTCAGTCAACTATCGAACACCTTGTTCCATGGATACCTATAGACAGTGCGCACGATACTCTTCGCGCAGTGGACTTAGGCTTACTTCTGCTAAAACGCGCAACCCAAGAAAAGTGATGACGACCCTCTGCAATTCTCTTCTCTCTTCATCTTAGCCTTAATCCCAGTCGCATCCGAAACATTCACCTCGGAGCCTGTAGTACCAGTTTAACTGCGGATTTGGCTGAACTTCGATATTTTCCATGGAGCGACTGTCATCTGACCTCCACAATCCAATGGCGATATCGAAGCATTGCAGTGAGACCAGTTGTTGGACTTTTTAGGAGTTTCTGTTCCTACCCGTAATGACTGCCATAGATGTTTGTATGGCAACCGGGACCGACGGCGTAACGTGCTCTCCGATGCACGACCAGACCAATACAAATACCCATATTCATGCATACAAACATTTACACTGAGCGGATATCGAAACCGTGCCTCCTGCGTAGCGACGGTGTTCACTACCGCCACGCCACTGACAGAGGTTGCAATTCTAATAGAACAATATGGTACATCCGTAACCTTGGCCTTAATAAATAGCTGTGCCCCAAAACCTGAATCTAACAGCTACTAAACAGTATTGACGAAAACTAGAATAATGTCTCAATAAAGAGAGTTATAAACATTTTATTGGCTTGAGATTTTGTTTCAGCAGCTTGTACATAATGTTCATAGATTTTAGTACAATATGGCCAAATGTCCATCAGCTAACATCACGCCTCACTGCGGTGGTAACCGAGATGACTTGATCATTGATCAATATACACCTTATATCATTATACACTTATTTCATTACGGTAATCACTGCAATTGGGATGATGTGTGATTTTAAGTATTTGAGTAGACAGAGACCGCATATTTCCACTTGCTACGATTCTGGCATAGGTAAATCTTTTCTCAATTCGTCTATAATATCTAACTGTATTCATAAACATTCTCCGCATAACAAAACTATCCAAAAACCGAGAGTAATGTCCATAAGTAAGTTTCTTTTATCCACCATAGCTTTTAAACGCCTGAACAGATTTTGATGTGTATCGGTAGAATCCTTATACCATCACTAGTAACACTGGCTACTGCAGTGGATGTCCGCTGCAAACTGAACAACAAAAACTACATTGAGAGCATCATCAAAACAGCCTCGCGTAAACTCGGAGTCCTGAACAAAGTGAGACGTTTTTTCACGCCGGAGCAGCGGTGTCTTCTCTACAAGACACAAATTCGCTCTTGCGTGGAATACTGCTCGCATCTATGGGATGGCTCCGCAAAGTACTTACTAGATGCTCTCGACAGGTTGCAGCGACGTGCGGTCCGCATTATTGGGAATCCTGAGGTCACTAACACCCTCGAGCCTTTGCAGTTGCGTAGAGATGTGGCATCTTTGGCGGTTTTCTACCGTCTCTACCATGGTGAATGTTCTGATGAGCTCTTCCAAGTAATCCCACCCTCTCCTTTCCTATATAGGACAACACGTGCAGGACTTAGATGCCACCCGCATACGGTGCAGAATATTCCATCAAGAACCAAGCGATTCGGCGACTCCTTCTTCTGCCGCACTATTAAGACTTGGAATTCCTTGCCAGCTCACGTGTTTCCTTCCTCCTATAGTCCCGGGTCCTTTAAGCGGGGCGTGAAAAAGCATCTGATGAGGCCGTCAAGCTGAGTGCCACCATTGTAACATGGTAGGTACGTGTTGTAATGGTGGCCCTCTTTTCAGAGACTTTGCCTTCAGCTTACCATCAGGCGAGGCGAAGTCAAATTGACGTGTCCTATATATAAAAAAAAAAAAAAAAAGTGTATTCATATTTTTATCTGTAATTTATTTTGAAATCTTTAGACGAACCTGTTCCCATCCCGCTTGACGAAGTGGGGGTACTGTAGAGAGAAGCACAAGTCGAGTTCTACGTCGAGGGGTGGTACGGCGATGTCGTTGGAGCGGAGCGTGCGCTTCGAGCTGTGCATGCGCGCCGCCAGTATCACGGCACCTGCGCCCACGCCGCCCGCCGCACCGCCACCAGAGTCGCCGAGCGCACCGCATACTCGGAGCCGTGTTATTCGCAGTGTGCATAACCTGGGAAGAGGAAAAAACCTGGTTAGAATACTTGATGCTAATAGGTACTAACATTATTTGTAGTCTGTTGCCTTTCGAAGCCTATATCGTTAACTTATTTTGTTCAAATTCGGCAAAGCTTTCCGGCAGCCGTATCGACCATACAAATACAGTAAACTGCTTTTACCTTCAATATTAAGTAAGTTTTTTTTTATATAGGACACTTTAATTTGACTTCACCTCGCCTGATGGTAAGTTGCAGGCAAAGTCTCGGAAAAGAGGGTCACCATTATAGACACGTACCATGTTACATAGGTGGCACTCAGCTTGACGGCATCATTAGATGCCTTTTCACGCCCTGCTTAAAGGACCCGGGACTGTAGGAAGAGGGCTGATATAGGCAAAATGATTTCTAGGAGAACCCTGTTGGCCTGGCCTATTTCCCTCAGAAAGTATTTCAGAAATATTTTTTGGCGTAAAATATGAGTCGTGTCATGTTATAATGTGAGTGTGTACTGTGTACTTAACGAGTACGCGTTTGCGAATAAGATGCTTAATTAAATGATCAACAAGCTTAAATTATAAATAAAGGAATTCTAAACATCCTTCAATGTCGGAAGAATTTTTTTGCTGTTTGTACTGTAAACATAGCACATGCCACCCCGTGTCGTACGTGTGTCTCCACCCCCGACGTCGGAGCGGAAATATTTGAACACGCTGACACCTCGCCCGGAAAAATTACATTACACATACATTTGTACACGGATTAAAATTACTTTATGTAACGTTAATGACTTTGTAGCTTTCTGGAATATTACGTTGTGGGTTTAAGTGGAATGTCCTTATTCTGCCGGGAATGTTAATGGAAATGAGAGACAGTGGTGTATTGCATTATTGGTTTATGTGTGTTTTTTAATAATACTCGCATTTATTTGGAATTAGACAGAAATGTAAATATCCTTATATCCTCTATTTTCCCTCATCATTATCCTTGCGCTAAACTCGGTCGTATCAGAGTTATCTATCAGCTTTCACCCCGGAGTCCCGGGTTCGCTTTTTCTAGTTTAACTGCGTCGTGGCGGAACTTCGATGTTCCGTGAAATGCCATTTGACCTCCACAACCCATTGACGATATCGATAATATCTGATCTAACTGCATACTACGATATCGCCGATATCAGTAGTAGCAGATATTGCAGTTAGTCAGTTATTGGACTTTTTAGGGCTCCAATCCAATTACCCGTAACGATTGTCATAGACGTGCTCTCCAAGGTACGGATATACATCCTCCTATTTATTCTTATTTCCTACACCTACCATCTTTTGCCTCAACATGGCGTTGTAGGTAGACAAACGCCAAATAAAAATCTGAATACTTACAGAAAACATTTCAAATCAGTAAACTGACTTTAGCACCGCTCCAGTGGAAAGAATATATGGAGCATAAAATTCCTCTGTGAGTGTACTCTACTGATAAAGCATTTCTTAAAGTACCTCGAAAATAGGGAGAATAGTCAGGAGAAATTTTTATGACTGGGGTATATATTCTAGGTTCAATTTTAAAAGGATAATAAAGTCTTCGCATCTTTAGTGGTCTATGAAAATTTTAGGTTTTGAGTTAAGCACTGGCTGGAGACATAAAATTTATGGTAAGCAATTTGAGTTTGATTTGGAACATGATGGTACGGTTTATAAGAATCTATGCAATAATATAGTACCCGACATCTGATATTGTGACCTCGGGAAGAAGAGTGGGATTTCTAAGATCGGATTGCTTCGGTTTTGTAGAGCGCTCTCTCAATCGCACAGTGGTCTGACAGTTTGATACCCTTATAGAGTAGTTAAGGTGATTACCTACGCGAATGACTTTGAGCGTTTAGGTATTTGGTCAAGCGGGGCATCGAGAGGTGCGGGGCGGGATCGCCGGGGTTCGCGCACGCATACAACCACGTCGTTGAACGCAGCCGCTGTGCTAAACAATAAAAAATCATGGAACATAGAGTATGTGATACTAGATAGGACATCATTTGTCTTACGGAAAACTCAGTTGAATGCAGACAATAGAAAAATATTATGTACAATATATATTTATACTTCATTGATAAGATATACCTACCTTTTAGCGGTTACGTATTAAAATACCGAAAATCAAAATCCCGAAGTTCAAAATCTCGAATTTCAAAATCCCGATAGTACGAAATACCGAAGTACGATATGCCGAAGTTCAAAATTCCGAAGTTCAAAATCCAGAAAGTTCAAAATCCCGAAGTTCAAAATCCCGAAAATGAGATTTTGGTACTTTACCGATGGTATGCATCCTGGTTTAATTTTTATACTTATTTTTACAACGGGGGTAGTTTTAAAATGACTTCTTCGTTTCTCATTCTACTTTGGCTAATTTATTACGTTGCCTTGTACGTTAGTGCATCCGAGTAGGTAATTTATAAAACATACATACATACAATTACGCCTTTATCCCCGGATGGTTAGGCAGAGGTGAATTAACACCCACATTACATAGATGTATACATAGGTACATATTCATGATTTATAATATCTAACTATGATATACTTAAATATATGGTGGAGGTCATTCTCTTGCCCTTTTAACCTATATGTTTCCATGTTGAGGCCCGCAATGTCCATCCCGCGCATTCCGACTTGGATAGATTAGGTTAGAAGGTGGTTATTTTTTTTTATAACCACCCAAAAATTACATTTTCCGGATTTTGAACTTCGGGATTTTGTAAGTCGGGATTTTGTACTTTCGGTATTTTATACTTTCGGTATTTTATACTTTCGGTATTTTGAACATTCGGTCAAACGAATATTCGGGATTTTGAATTTCGGCCTTTCGTACGTCGGTATTATGAAATTCGATATTGTAAGCTTCGGGATTTTGATATGTAACCAAACTTTTGGATTGTAAAGTATTTGCTACGGGTTGCAGCATTATATTTATCAATGACACATAACGCTAATATGAATTGCGTTTGTCCTACAGCTGATAATAATTAGAAAGCAGTCTTTCCCGTTCCAGAATTCCCTTCTTTAGAAAGCTTTTCCAAACCCTCGACTATTTGTATAAAATGATTTTTAAACATCTTATATTTATGTGACCATCTTGTTTCACATAATAGTGATATTTTAGGGACATATTGTTGGCGTAAAATCGATCCCAAAAAAAAATTACGGTGTCTTTTAGCGTTCCGATGCAGTTTCGGATTTCTGGAACATGATTCAAGTCGTTGACTATACTACTAAGTTTAACTTGTGGCAGGCATAGCGAAAATGTAAACTGTTTTATACGTTCCTTTCAATATTTTTTGGACACCGCCATCTTTTCCCGCTATCGTAGGACACCCGTCGTAGCCTTGTCCCACGCATTTGTTAACATCAATGTTTAAACATTGAACAGCTTTGATAAAACCATTAATTTCAGTAGCTATCGTTTGAGCATCCATTTTTTGCAACTGGAGAAAACCTATAAAAATACTGTATGCAGCTTTGACATCTGCAACCAGTTTTTTCTCTAATTAGAACTCCGCATATATTTAAAATCTCATTTTGTATTTGTGGGGATGTATTGAGCATTTTTTTTTCAAGTGTTTTCGGAAGATTTCATCACCAGTATCAATTTTTAATTTCAGCAAATTCTGAAAAACGCCTTCATCTTTTTCTTTTCCTCTCAAAATATTGTATCTACTAACTATAGATTGTAACGAGTTGTGCTTGTTGTCGTATGAATTAAACAACTATAAAAAGTTATTCATTCATTATTATTCATTAGACAAGACCTTTTACAACAAAAAAGAAAGTCAAAATAAATATAAGATGATTCTTAGTACCTAAATCGATATCTATTCAAAATTATCTTCGCGATTCATCTAAATCATAAAACCTTGTACATGTTGACGGTACTATATATTTCTTGGATGTCCTGAGAATTATATTTGTGCACAAATAAAAGTCGCGAAGGTGGTGGTAATAAAATTGTGGAGATCTGGGAACAAGCCCTACACGCGCTCTTACGCTACGCCACGATAGTCGCGTATAATCGTAAGTGCCTAATCTATGGAGGCTATAATCTTTGTAGAGTTTTATACAACACACTCACACACTGACACTGGTGAGCGGGGTGCGGGAGGGGAGGTTTCAGCAACCAAACATAGGTCCGTTCAGCAACGCGCCTCAGCGCAGACTGAATTTTGAACGAGCAAGGGGTACTGGAGCCGTAGAAATCAGTAAAACCTTAGAGTATCCATTCAGGTAAGATAGATACTCTAAGAGTAAAACCAATTTTAAGAAATAATTTGATAGGCAACGATTATAAACTAAGAAGGTCATGTCACGCTAATATACTTTTTCAACATATATGCGAAGTTTCAGATATTTGGTTTCTAAAAAAGTTTAGAGTTATGTTCAGAGCCTCTTTTCTACTATTTCCTCCTTTTTTTTTTAATTTCTGAAAAGGTCAAGTTCCGCTGTATATCCTGTAGAATGCAGGCATATAAATTTCAGATCTGTAAGTCTTATAGGCAATAAGAAAAACGGTTTCGAAATTAGCGATTTTTCGACGTTGACCTGATTAGGGGCCTTAAAACCAAGGTTATAGTTTTAATATTTTATCAACACAATCGTTTTGTACATCACACACCGTTTAAATAATTATCTGTATTATAAAACTTTCGAAAGTGTCTGAAAAACTGATATTTTGGATTTGGGTTGGGAGTTTTTGGTACCATGTGTTTTTGCATACATCCATAGGTCACGGTAACCACTTTCATCAGGTGAACCGTGTGCTTGTCTGCCAACTAAGTGGTATAAAAACAATAATTAGTACTTATCTAAACCAAAAACAGCGATATCTTGTGATAAAACAACACAGCAGCACTGCCTTACTTTACAAGGGTATGGGTATGCAAGCGTGAGCATATTATTAGAAGTTTGTAACAACATGACCTAACCTTTTTGGCCTTCTACAAACCCTAACCTAAACCCTTATACATTATTTTATTCCCTAAATTAAATCAAAACACGTTCTAGTTACCACACAAATCCACCCAGGCCTTCCGGATTAAGTCCCTAAGGAGAATCCGGCTTTGTAAACACAAATGCCTAAATTGAAGGCAAATCCCCGATTAAACTTCAGCTTCGATAAAAGGTTAGTCCACAGGCTTTAGCAAAGTTTCACATATAAATCGATTTAATATACGAGTATGTTAAAGGTATGAATATGTTTGGGAGCACGCTTTTAAGCGCTTAAAAGGCGTCATTTAGACGGAGAGATTTTTTTTTAAATATAGGACACGTTAATTTGACTTGGCCCCGCCTGATGGTAAGCGGACGGCAAAGTCTCGGAAAAGAGGGTCATCATTACAGACACGTACTATGTTACAATGGTGCCACTCAGCTTGACGGCCTCATCAGATGCTTTTTACGATTATCAAGAAGACAGAAAAAGTTGCTTCATCTAAACACGCGCAAAAACAATAGCCGCTCACTCGTCCACGCTGGCGAGAATTTCCTCGCAATTGTATATTGGCATTGCTCGTCTAAATTGAATTTTCATGCAATAATCGTATTTTGACATAGGCGAAATGTCATTTGCGAATCTTGTACGATATAATCGTAGGCGAGAATTTAGTGTTTCCCCGTGTGTAATACCGCCTTACCATTATCGTATCACTTTGATACACAATGATAGTTGCGTACGATTCTCGAACCGAAACGCGCGAGTAACTCTCCCATTCTAAATGAGCCTTAATTGAAATCTCTACATGTCAAATTAAAATCTATATCCCAGAGTCACACAAAGTAAGCGATACTCGTACCGATTCAAAAGGAATTTCATTTACATGTAACATGAAGACGTTTTGTTAAGAGACATTGGCACCAAAGTCCAACATAATACTGGGTGGCGCAAAAGTAAAGACCCTATTTGGTTCGGCTATAACATTTTTTCTAAATTAGAAAACTAGATTTAAGTTTTTTTAAATGTATATTTGTACCATTAAATTTCGTACCATTAGGATTTAAAGATGATGTCTTTTAAATGGTGACCTCCAGAGTTGATACACATTTGAGCCCTATTTATGACATTTTGCATAACTTGCCGTAACACTTCCTGCGATATGTTCGTTATTTCTTGACGAATGTTTTCTTTTAGAGCTGCGAGAGTCTGTGGCTTGTTCACATACACCCGAGATTTCAAAAAACCCCAAAGAAAGAAGTCTGGACTGGTCAGATCGGGTGATCTTGCAGGCCAAGGCAAATCGCCAAAACGAGAGATAACTCGGCCTGGAAAAGCGTCCCTCACTAAGTCCATAGTGTCGCGCGCTGTGTGTGCCGTAGCGCCGTCTTGTTGAAACCAGATGTGCTCCAGCCCCAATTCGTCCAAACTGGGTATCAAAAACTCACGTAACATGGTTCTGTAGCGTTCTCCAGTGACAGTTATCGCATTGCCTCCAGCGTCTTCGAAAAAATAGGGTCCGATCACTCTGTCAACACAGATGCCACACCATACAGTAACTTTTAGTGGGTGTAGAGGTGTTTCTTGAATAATGCGCGGATTATCAGTGCCCCAGAACCGAGTATTCTGCTTATTGACATGCCCTGAGAGATGGAAATGCGCTTCGTCACTCATAACCAATTTTGAAGGAAAATCATCCTCTTCAAGGTTGAGGTTTATGACGCGCTGGCAGTAATCTAGACGAGCTCGGTGGTCAGCAGGCAGCAGCTGATGAGTCATTTGAGTTTTATACGGGAACATCTTTAAGTCTTTCACCAAAATACGCTGCAGGGTCCGTCTGGAAATGCCCAATTGCGTGGCACGTCGCCTCGTTGATGTTTCTGGACACTCTTCCACATCTTCGCGCACAGCATCGATATTTTCAGCTGAACGGCCTGTTCTTGGTCTCCCAGACTTAGGTCTATCCAATGTTGAGCCAGTTGCTTCAAGGCGTGTGGCAAAGCGTCGAATTGTGCGACCAATCGGTGCCGGACGGTGGGGAAATCGTCGACGAAATTCACGTTGTGTTCTTATCACTGATGAATTATTCCGTAAGAACATTGACACAATTATTCCACGTTCTTGGGGAGTAAAACGGTCCATGTTTATTTTCAGTGTATTTTACATTTGTTCACTACACAATTTTCAACAACAGAATGACAGAAAATGTCATATAAAAAAAATAAAGGTATTTTCTTTAGTGCCAGTACTTTTGCGCCACCCAGTATATTTAAACTTTAGCCCAAAGAACTTTTTACATAAATATGTAAAACAAATACGGCGTGCTTTATGAACAAATTAATCAATGACACTATGTTAACCCATACAGAAAAGACGAAGCAGTATTCCCATTAACGGCATATCTACTATTGCAGTCCACTACTAGACATAGGTCTCTCCCAATGTGCACTATTCCTCCCGATCCTCCGCCGTAAGTATACAAGAATTTACCAAACTAATCTCAAAGCTATTATGCTACAAGATTGTAATATAAATAAATAGCTTCGCTTATCCAAGCTAAATGAATAAAGATCCAATATCAGCTGTGCTAACTATCGACCGCCACCTATACAGACCACATGAACGCAATCAGAGCGAACGGGTTCAGACGGCCGTCGTCGCGACGTCTGGCCGCTTCCCGCTTCCTGCCTGTTGTCGCACCGGTCGCGGTCGTCCGACTAGTTCGCAAACTATGCACATTTAGTGATCTACTCTCGGCGATACATTTTTATTATGTCCATGGTGTACCTATGTAATATTTCATTGCCTTTTTCACTTAGATGATTTAGGCCAAGAAAATCTTTGCAATAGCAGGACGGTTTCTCTTGATGCGTAGTAGACACAAGGAGCCCCATCTAGAAACTCCTTGTCCTGAATGATTGTCAGTCAATGAAAAAAAAACAGATATTATTATATTTTTGGTCTAAGAGATGTATTGTAGATATTTATTATTTTACTTATTAATTTTTATTAGCGAGTATTCCACTCATACGGGACGAGTCGTACCTCTTGGCTTCGAAGCCGTTCCCGCGGCGGAAGATGGCGAAGTGTTCCGACATTTATAAGTATATTGACCAACGAAACACTCATTAGTAATCAGTAATCACACTTCGAACTTAAAAACTTTTAAATATTAAATAGCCTTACAAAATTGCCTTGGTCGTAGTCGTTGTAAGTTGGAAGCAGGCAGCAGCGTCCAAATTTAATGACGTCTTGTCTGAACCTGCCATTAAACTAAGTAATTAGTACTCGACTAGCAAACGCCGAACTTTTCCAATCATTTACCGTTAATATCTGTGTTCCTGCACCAGTACAGAACTTTTGCATACTATGGACGCTTTTTATAGCTTTTCATAAATAAATAGTTAGATTTTTATAGCTATGTCGGCACGCGACGACGCTTTTGGTGAAGAATGCCGCAATGCCATTTCCCGAAATTCTTTACGACATACGCAGTGTTGGCAGTGTTATATCGTTTTTAAATGAAGATAGAAAAGGAAAATATATTCAGGACCATATATATAAATAAAGTGTAAATAAATATTTAAATATAAAAAATAAATACGGAACGTATTTGGTTTTCCACCAGCTGGTACATTGGTGTACAAGTGGATACCATTTTATTATCTTCATACATAGCTTTATAAATATTTATGTAAAGAATTCTGGTCGTCCTTCGCGTGCACTGTATAAAACGAGTATAAAACGAATAGTCGGTACAAATCCAGCTTTCATTTATAGTCAGTATAATTTATCACAAGCGCCACAAACGTGTACTGACGTAAATGGTATAAAACGGTCATAGAGAATCACAAATGGGAAAGCGAATCGTATCGACAAGCCTTCTTTTTTTCTTCACTGACTTTTCTGTATGACCTATGTAATGAGTCCTATGACCTAAATTGTTCTTATGATGGCTACTGTGTCATAATCTCATCTCTTCTTGTGTGCACTGTGTGCAGTTAGCTGTATCTATCTACCAGAAATTGCTCAGTCCCCTTCCATCAATCAATTCGAGTAGTTACAGAATTATGAAATGCAATAGTGCAAACTATTGTAGGGCAATACAATTGGAGGAGGAAGAGCCGGAAGGCGGACCCTGAGCTTCGAGGTCATCTTGGCCACGGGTGCAATCAGGAAAATGCGTCTATGTTGGTATATGCAGATGATGATGTAGGGCATTACAAATATTTTTTCGATTTGGTATATTTATACTTACCAATGAGCAGTTTTCCAGTAGGTATTTATAACGTTCCTAAAGACAACCTAGATGGCGCAGCCGGCACTTTTGGTAAGTAGAGTGTGGTCTCACATCTAGT
This sequence comes from Eilema depressum, assembly GCA_914767945.1. NCBI lineage: Eukaryota > Metazoa > Arthropoda > Insecta > Lepidoptera > Erebidae > Eilema > Eilema depressum. The sequence goes on from OU612031.1 coordinate 15,676,987, forward strand.
GTTCCCTAATTTATGGAAAAATGTTCTTCGGTTTTGTAATGATTTACTTTACATAAATGTTTTGACATTTTTTTTTTGATAAAATTATTTTAAATATAATATTATTTTAAATTACACACAGTGACGCGAAAAGAATTAAGCGTTTTATCATATTTTATCTATTGTAATATGGGTAAATTAAATTAAACTTTGGCAACATCGCACAAATAAACCACAGAGTACATTAAAATTACCAAAAGCTATGCTAGCGCCATCTCTTGATGATTTAAAAAGCAACTGATTATTATACCTACTGGAAAACTGCTCATTGCCTGCACGATTATTTTTTATCGGGTATGTAATCATTTTATTATCTTATTTGTTAATCTACTTTAGGAAACACAGATATTAAAACTAAAAACAGTAGATACCTAACCTAGCTGAAGAAATGTTGCTTGTTTTGGGACCATTGGATTAGATTTTTTAGACTCACACAGCTTTGATTTAACCATTTTTTCCCCAGCGAAGTTTATTATATAAGAGACCTGGAATATCGTATTCCTTAACAAAAATACTTATTGAACTCAGGAATGGCATTGAAATCTAGCACATTAAGCTCCTTTTCACCTAGTAACGTACATTAATATCAATCGTGTTAGAAAGCCGTACAGAGACGCACCAGTCTGTCCGTTTATGGCGCTAGGCCTTCCACCGACACGACAGAATCTCTGACTCATTGAGCTCTGAATTAAGTATCCTTTCACTGCTTTTATTGGCACTAGAGTTAGCCAATATTCCACAAACACTCGACGTTTAGCTTTCACTGTTGACTAAGCTCACGAATGTTGAGCAACCGATTAAATGAATTAGGAAAAAGACGATATACAGATTCAGACGCAGACAAAAAGGACGGTTAATCCCTAGGACTTGGAAGTGAACAGGGCTACAGCGGGGGCCGTCAGTGTGAACGAATTCTGGGCTAGACACATTTAATATCATTGAAAATTGGCATCGCCTCGACGAAGATGAAAACCTAGTAGTATCCATAACCTGGGATTGGAGTTTCCTAGTCGTTGAGGACTTCTCGAATTCCATTTTTTTTTTTACCAAGTAAACAACTAAAGGATAAGGTCTCTTCTCCATCTGCCTTTACACATGCAACCTTGTAGCCTCCATTCGTACCTCCCCATAATACGTTGATTTCAAAAAGTGTTAAAACATTAAAAAATAATGTCCCTTTGTTTCAGTTAGCTTTTGTTGTAATATTTTATGAATTTATGAACCATTAATCGTTCTTCCGAAATGCTGACAGCAAGTCCGGTCGCGTTTCAGTAGCTTACAAAAAAAGTTACGCCGGTTAAAAAGTTGTCTATTATTCCGCTGTCCGAGTCCCTCTTTTATAACAGAATCCCTTTTAGAACCACGAGCCATAGGCCATTTTTCTTTCAAATATATTGGCGGTACATTTTTATGAGTTTTCAGACAGTTTGCTTTGAATTCAAACAAACCGTGTAAAAAGATTTAATGGGTACCTACACTAATTCATTTTGCGTTTTTTATATAATACTAGCTGTCCCGGCGAACTTCGTACCGCCATATTTTTCCCGTTCCCGCTGCACCTATAAATAAATAAATAAAATAAATATTCCACAACATTCTACACAACGCTTTCTAGACCTATGGTAAGCTTAATTAGCTTGTGTTATGGAATCTAGAATGCGGATATACATACTTAGATACTTTTTTTTGTAAATACATACTTATTATACATAGAAACACCCAGACCAATGCAAATATTTATATTCATGCATATAAATATTGGCAATGAGTGAGGATCGAACCCGCACCTCCTGCGTAGCAGCCGCGTTCACTACCGCTACGCCACAGAGGCAGTCGAAAACCTTCCCTGGACACCCACGAATATTTCAAGACTAAAATTAGCCAAATCGGTTCGTGCGTTCTGGAGTTATAGCGTCAGGAAGGAAAACCCGACTTATTTTTATATAGTAGATATTCACGTTTGTTATATAGCCATAGGGGTATTTAGAGGAGTACTAATATCTAATTGGTCAACTATTTTCGGGCCTACGAAGAACCATGGAGAAGGATATTCTGCCCTCCGTGGGTAGAACTGACACATACTGTACGAAGTGCAGCATATTGCTATTAAAAGTCGATGTTCAGTGCGATTGTGGTATTTCCCACTTGGGCTGGGAAAACCCCGACTAAATTAGTATTAACCCTCAGTAATGAAACCCAGAGGAGCTTATAATTTATTAAGCATAAATTAGCGTATATCATAAAATATTTAGCATGTTTCTCATGTCAAATAGATAGGGTATAATATAGGTAATTTAAGTAAAGCCTACAATGTTGTTTTATTTTATAAAATGACTCCTATTTAGTTACCATAGTGACCAAACAATAACCAAATATGACTCACGCATTCCCGTAGGAGCTTAGTCTAAAAAGGAACTATTTAAACTTAGATAGCCGTAGAAAGATTCTGTGCCGTCAGCGCAGAAGATAAGCACTACAAGCCTTTTGATCTTCCCACTGATAGCACCTCTCCAGTGAGCTCTGGCTACCTTACTCACCGCCGGGAACATAACAAAAGGTTGCGGCGGTATTCTATAGGGCCTGTAGGTAGACCTGTCAATATTTCAAACCATTCTTTAGCGGGGCAACAAACATACTGTTTTGTTAAATTAGACTGAATTAATAAGTAATCAATACGTGTACACACTGTGTAGTCTGTGTACAGACCCACCCTCATTCTATATAGGTACAGCCCAACCTCCGTCTACACGGATCCCGCAAATTAAATTGACCCAAAAAGTTAAGTAGCACCAAATTGTTTACGAAAAGCCATTGCCGTACTAAAAGCCTTTTAGACTATTTTTACAGTTGATACGTATTTGCTGCGCAATTCACGTTAAAGTAATTTTCAATAGACTTATTGGTCAGCTCGCCACTTGAAAACCCGCCACTCGGTGGCGAGTTGCCCCGAATTATTTTAATTTATTTTTCATTGGTCAACTCGGCCCTAAGGTGATCAGTGATGACTGATGAACAACGCTAAGATGATGATGATGATGAATCAGTGATGAAAGGAGGTTTCCTGTAAAATATTTGTATGTTATTTATAATCTATCAAGAAAATATGAGAATACCTACTCTGTTTTAGGAGATTTGTATATTGGAAAAGCATCGTGAACATTAGATTCCAGATGTGTACTTGAACCAGTCGAGTGTCAGGTAAATCAGACATGACACTGTCTGGGAACCTGATACGATTATACCTACTTATCACATAATCGAAAATTTCAAATATAAGAAAACCTATGCTCGCGTAGAACCGTACCAGACCAAAGCATGTGGAGTTCCAGACTCAAGAACAAAAAACTAACGTACATGATCTTTGCTCTAAGACGATGTATGAATTTCTTATTGATACCAATCCATTTATATTCTTTTATTTGGAGATAAAATAAATGTTATTTTAGGATATACAACGACAAATAAAGAAACAACATTGGTAAAGAATGTATTACGTAAAGCGATTCACTCAAGAACAGTCACAGAAAAAACCAGAGACGAATTTGAAAGAAAAATTCAATTTTCATATCAGACTTTTCTGTCGTTTCCTTCGTAAAGTTATAAAAGTAAATGAACGCGCTGAAACGTTGTTCATTTACATATTTTTATTAGGCAATCATTTTGTTAAACGTCAACGTTTCAAATAATTATTTTTCACGCTGCTTAGCATTTTATAGTCATAAACTGCTAAATAAAACATAAAAAAGAGTATAATAATTTAAGTATTATATTTTTTCATATTATGTTTGTATTATATTATCATATTATGAGTGAAAACAACGAAATAGATGAACAAAGTATCATTGTTTGGATGACTTTTTAGAAGACTCGGTGACTATAGTTGCCATTCGGGCATTCTGCCAAGCGAACTATTCGAGTTCCGTCTTATTATCTGATGTTTTCATATAAATCTTGATATAAGATATTTGAGACTGTTATAAATTATAATAGTATAATAATGACTTATAAATTATAATTATTACATTTAATGGACTCGACTTGGGCAACGCGCGACGCAGCCGTAATATTCTTAATGACTTATTATGCCACTGATCGTTTCAGTGATGCTGAAAAATTGTAACAAGTCAAAAATTGTAACATGAACATTTGGAAGATATTTTAATAGTTTTAAAATTTATTCACAAACTACTGTCTTCTATCCAGGAAACGTTAAGCGGTATTACGCATTTTGACTAGTTGCCAGTCGCTCGCCCATGTACCTATGTGGAGTCGCCGCCGACTAGTCCACAGTGCGTAATAGCCTTCAGCTTACCATCAGGCGAGGTGAAGTCAAATTGTTGTATCCTATACATAAAAAATGGCTCAAGGGTTGAGATCCCTTCCCTTGAAAAATCCAAACAATCTTACAGAAGTATGATTATGCATACCCTCTCTATATCTACATAGGTACTTCATGTTGTATGTATACCTATTCGATTAACGGTATTCGCGAAATATTCCAAATAATCCCAAAACTTTAAATTACATACATGAATAAAACCTCAAACTCCAAACAACCTACAAAGTTTTTATTTCCAAACGACAAGTTTCGAATTCCGAACGACCACTTACGTGTCAACGTCAACTTGTCAAAGGCAGTACGGGCGAAGCTGTGAACGAATTTCAAAACAAACATTTATGAGTTAAATAAAGTCATAATATTGGATATATTAGTAACATATAGTCATAATATTGATATATTGAAGTGATGTGGCGGTTGTCCAGGCCCGCATTAAGAGGTATACCATGGAGGTAAATTTATTATGAATTTGTGAAACTTACACATGTGTAAAGGTATAATTCTGAAGCCGACATCAACACTGTAGACGCATGCAATAGATACAGCGTACCCATTACTTGTTAAATACCGATACGGATAAACGGGATCATTGAGAAGCCGCGTTGAATTACGCGTATCTGCTGCGTGTGTCTGCAGTGTTGTCGTATGCTGTCACCTAAGGAATCATACTTTTACGTTCGCATAGTTTGTAAGTCGGACAGATACTATGATACTTATAACTGGTGAATAATGAAATACTCAAGTAATACATCAGTGGTTTGTTTATTTACATTTGAACAGGCTGCCTAGATATTAGTGTGTTTACTGTTGATGAGGGTTCAATTCTCGTGTCGAGTAAAGCTTTATTGAACTTTTCCGATCAGGAAATTCAGAGTAAAAATGGTAATATTTAAGAAAGGTTTGATGACAGTAATGGAAGATAATACAGTGTGTAAGGATAGAAGCAAATGGCGGGTTTTTATTTCTGCCTTCCTCAGAAGGAAAAGGTGTGAGTATATGCAATGAGTATTTGAACGTAAGTGAATGATGGAAAGGATGGAGTGGACCCCGGGCTCGAAAGACTAAACTATGGATGCAATCGGTACTCGACTGATATATCCCACTTAGGTGACAGACAAGCATACGGCCCACCTGATGGAAAGTGGTTACAACACCAGGGGCGGTACACTGGCACACTGGAGAACATTTTTTATTGTCATCTCGCAGAGATTTGAGGCGTTTTCCTTTATAAATAAACTAGCTGTTGCCCGCGGACCCGCCCACGTGGATATCGGTTATCGCGATCAAACATAGCCTATGTCCTTCCCTAAGGTCTAACTAATCAATCTCTGTAATAAATTTCATCAAAATCGGTTCAGTGGTTTAGGCGTGAAAGCGTAACAGACAGAGTTATTTTCGCATTTATAATATTAAGTATGGATATTATGGATTTAAAAGGAAATCCTTATCTTAATCATCTTTTCAATCGTTAGAGCCGTTTCCGAGATAGTATAAATAAACACTCAGATAACTTACTACACAAGATTTACTCGTTTCATACCATTAAATATACCCAGAGTACTTTAACCCTACAATTACGTGCCCAACGTCTCTTTCAATCAAACTGTGAGTGTTGATACATCAAAAGGTAATTGAAACTAATTACACCCATTAGTGAGACTAATCACTACCATTAGTGCCTGTTTTTACATCCCTCTGTAGTAGGGTTACCAGCTTTTGGTACATAAATACGAATTTCTACCAAGAAAGGATATTTCGTATTCAGTAGGGAGAAGAGTAGAATTTCAAATAAGCTATTTATTTGGTAAACAGAAAACACTTTGTCCCGTATTTATACACACTTTGTTTGCAAGCTACTCAAGAAAATAGCTCTGCCCCCTTTCCTATTGGGATAAGCAGAGACCACATTTTTCCACTTTTTTATGTCACTTAGATTGCAGACAAGCACACGGCCCACCTGATGGAAAGTGGTTACCGTGGCATATGGACGTACGCAACAGCAGGAGCCTTAAACTGATGCTGCCAATCCTGAAGAAACCTTCTAAAGCCCTTCTAAAAGTCTTGAATCTTTCATCAGAGTAAATTCGTTCGACTAAACTGAGATCTCTGAGGAACTCTTTCGTTTACTGTCGTTTAGGAGCATAAGTCAAAAGCGCAAAATGACAAACGATCGTAAATTGTCAAAAGAGCAGAATGTCAAAAGCGCAGATTGTCAAAAGCGCAGAATGTCAAAAGCGCCAATAGTCAAAAGCGCAGATTGTCAAAAGCGCACAATGGCAAAAATCCTACTTAATCTGGCTAATTCCTTGATATTGTTATTAAATATCTAAACGTCGTTATTTTTGGTCAGTCAGAAAGTCGGTCAGTCAGTCGTAGTCGTAAGTGTATCCTCTACCTAACTAGATTTACTTAATAGGATCCTAACAATTCCACTTCGAAAATATTCATTCCCACAGCAATAACAACAATTGTATGTAATTTCACAGAGACGACAAGAAACCATTCAAAACATTCCCGTTTCTAGCCAAAGAACAAAATTGGAAAACCGAGATACGACCGAATCTTGACCGCAATGCCCCTGCATACGACGAGACTACTAAAAGGAATGCCTCAAGCGCGAAATCCAAGGACAAGAGGATCTGCCCTCAAGTGCCTCACCGTAAAAGCGTCCCTCCGGTACCCAACCAATACCTGAAGGCTTACAAGCTGTCGGACACGAGGAGATATTCGCCCTTCCATGCCCCTAAGCAGGTAAAGGATCTAGACATATTTGGTGTTATGTTTTTAATAAAGATTATTAAGTTTTGTTGGGTATTTTCTGTTTAGAAAACTATGGCAGGTGAGCGACAGTTGTGATGAACAGATAAATATGCTACAATATAATTACAAAGCTGGCGAAGTAACGACTAAATTAAATTACAAGTACGACTTCTTAATAAGTATTATTAATTTTATTCTACTGAGGTGGCAACAAGCACATGGCCCATCTGATGGAAAGTGGTTACCGTGGCCTATTGTGTAACTGTCAACTATGGACGCAATTTCCCCACCTATATGTCTATTTTATGGATGTATGATATATGGATCTAGTCATCTCTTGATGTAGATCTACCCTACCCTTACAGTAAATGCCCGTATATTCAGTATGTTTACCAAACTGTCGTCGGAAATTGTAAACAATAATAGCAAAGTGATGTACTGTATACATTGCTGCGTTCCGTCTGGACTATGTATCTTGTATAGTTACCGGTATATCTCATAAGCAAACAATGTGCTCTATATGCGCAGTACGTATTTTTGGGTGTCTATTGAGGATAGCATGGGGTGCTACGGCGCGGCGGTGGTGGAAAAGCTCAAATCCACCAATCATAGATTATATCAAAACAATCTACGTGCGCTAGGGTTTCGTTTCGTTTCTCTTGCGAATTGCCGTCAAGATATATAATATAATGCCGGGAACTATATAATGGATGGCTTGACTTGAACGTAGATATAATTTAGTAAAGGATGTTTAATATTACAATGAAACATTATGATATACGTAGTCCGGAAATGTTAAGAGAGTTCATTCCTGATAAATTTTCCACCGCTATTTTTGGTTTTATTCTTTTGTTACATAAGTTAAAGCGTAACTTACTAACGTAACGTAAGATAGTGATATCCTGAGTTCGATTCCAAGGGCCGGTGCAGTGGTATATTTTTTTACATGAAATATTTTAACGTACTAGCAAAAATATTGCTGGCATTTAAAGAGATCCGATTCTCAGCACTCCATGGATACACCGTGCGGTCGCCGGGTCCATAGCGTGACTTTGGTAAGATCCTATCAATGCCGCTTTTGATATTCGATTTAGTAAAGAGCTTACTGAAGCTCTTGGCAATCCGAGGTCTTTAAGTAAGTTGTACAGGGATTTAGCTGGAATTCCCCTTGCTCCTACTTCTACGGCGTAGAGTTTAACCACGTAGCCGTTCTTGGTTAACTCGTTAGTCAAGTCAAAGTATTTGTTTGTCTTTATAGCGTGGTCTTTAGGTATATTAGTTTCCCACGGTACTGTGAGTTCTACAAGCACTGCACGCCTATGCGATCGTGAAAAAAGGAATATGTCGGGTCTGGATGATGAGGCACAGATATCCTCCGGTATTTTATAGTGCTTCTCATACGTGTCTACGAGTATTGTCCAGTCAACGGCAGCTATCAAAATTGAATATGGCTTTTGAGGTGATTTCTTTGATTTAAGAATAGTAAAAAAATACGTAATTTCCTTTTAATTTCAAGTGTCGAGTTTATTAGCGTTAGAGACCACAATCATGTTTGTTGTCTCTAACGCTAATAAACTAAAATAACAAAAAAGTTAGTTAAAAAAAACCTACCCAACAATCCCTCATATATTTTATTCTTCGTAAATATTTACTCATCCAATTGTTGCCTCGAAAGAGATAGCAAATTAAGATATTATAAGGTCTCTGTACAACATTTCGACGTAAAGTTTTACACAAAATTATATTTTTGTTTTACTTTATTTTGTTTAATGTAAAATAATCTAAAATACCATCTAAACAAACTTAACAGAAAGTAAAACAAGATCAAAACATCAGAAACAAAAAGCTTAAATTATTTTTCCTGTACGCACCGAGAAAAATCGTTATATTTATCTATGGGCTTTCTAAAAATAATGGCCTCAACACACGATTCTTACATTAATCTATCGACAAACTACTTACTATACATAAGCCCGGTTATACTGTGGCAGGTAATCTCCGGCAAACTACGGACAGCACTAGAGTAATCCGGGATTAATGGTGCTGGACTAAAGAGAAATTAATCGAGCAATAGGGCCGGTGTACGTTCCCAAAGTTTCGATGGTGATGTTTTTTGGTTTACCGAATTACTAGGGTTGTCACCTCGTGAGAACCGTTATCGGGAATAAAATTAAAAAAAAAATGATTGTGATGAAGGTGGGTGAGGTGAGTGAGGTGGGAATTGAACCACGGTTGTCCCAAAATGGCTGTATAGCAGAATGTCGAATGCTTAAAGCGTGGCTTCCCCTATAGGTGACTGGTTGGGGTTCAAGTCCCGCCAGAGCATTCACTTTTCCAATCGATAAAAAGAAACGTCAAAAAAAATTACTAATGGGGTAAAGAAGTACCTAAGTACATGACTCACCCAATAATAAGCAGGTACGATCGTCTAAAAACGCACTAGGAGTGTAAATTCAGCCACTTTTCTAATTCAGCAAAGTCAAAGCGCCACCCGTCGCAAATTGACGGATCCGATGAAATTATATCAGGCAAATTAGTACGCAATTTATTTGAAGCTAAGAAAAACTGTAATCTCAATCTCATTATTTTTATGCAAAACTAAGGATTCCAAAACCTATTCTAATAAGAAAACTTTAACCAAATAGTTCAAACTAATCGCAATCGTAAATCTTGATTAATATTTCTTTACTTTACTTTTTTCTTCTTTATCTAATATCTAACTTTTATAATTTAAGTTCATCAATAAAACCCAACGAGACAATAAAATGTAATCAATTTTAAAATAACTTTTACAAAAATTGCCTAACCCATGTCCAAATATTTTTGTACGACAACCCTATCCGGTTTCCAATTACGCTAGAGAATGGAGCGCTATCCGGGAATCTAGGCAACGCGAAGTCCGGCCCGGGGTTGTTATCATCAGCCCAGATTACAATACGGAGTTATTAGAACCGAAATCTACCTATGTCTATTGTTTTGTGTTGGAAATGGCTAATTCTATGATAGAGAGTTGCGAAAGTAGAGCACCTAGTGTCACAGAACTAAAACAATTATTATTGTTACTAGCTGTTCGTGCCTGGCATCGCCAGAGTTCTTTTCCATATTATCCAAAATTCAAGTCAACTTATTTAGCTGTCGCAACATCCCGTACTGGACGGGTGTGCTGAAAACGTGTCGAATCCATGTTTGATGACAAAAGCTCACGAGAGGTATTAAAGCTGTGTTCTGATGCAAAAAAGTGCTAGTTTTTTAGACCCTACATCAAATACATTTTTACAGATTGTGAGGGAAAATTTATTAGTGACAGATGCCGACCTCAGTACAAGAAATAATACAGAAAGAAAGTGACATATTTATTAGACAGTATCAGTCTTTCTAAACGAAAAATAAGGAATCTAAACGGTGGCTTCAATTATATTATCTCTAGGGCATATTCTTATTCATATTTATGTGACGGTGTTACAGATGAGAACCCATCTCCAAGAGCGTCTGACATTTAAAGTAATAAATATTAACTTAACCAAATTCGGTTGGTTTCGTAAATTGAAATGTAATATCATCAACAAAATTGGATTTCCTGTTAAATTACTTACCTATGTCGTAAGATACTTTTCAGTGTGCGGAAATTCCCTTGGATACTTACCCCGGAAATTCCGTCGAAGCCGGCGGGGGCGGTTATGTCAGACTCGACCCGACTAAAACCGCAAGCCTTCTTGGGTCATCAATAGCCGAGGGTAAGATTGTCTCTGGCATATCCCTCAGGCCCTGGCTGACCCAGGGCCACTTAAATGGTCATAGAAATATCGTAAGGTACTCAGAAGCCGAATTCTCTGTACACCTAGTGATAAAATAACTACTTGATATTTCATTATGATTAAGTATTGCGTGGGTTGCAATACCCAATAAGAAGTCAAAGATTGCAATCATAAAACAGCACAATGCGTGGATCTCTGAGAATAGATAGCAGCGGTGTTCATATCTGCAGATGATCCGTCGTAAATTGTGGCCTGCCGCACTATAACTTACATTAGTTCGATCCTCGCAAATTAAATCATACCGTCTGATTTTATAGTCTTTTCGGAGTGAAAGACTTTGGGCACAGTTGCGAAAACAAAACCGTCTAAAAGTATTAATTTAGCGATTGCACGAAGTTTAAAACGAATGAATTTTTAAATAAATAATTTAGATTAATAGGTACGTAGTTAGAAGAAAAAAAATTCTAGTTCGATATCTTAAAATTATATTGATGTTACCAATTGGCCACCATTGGCATATTTGCACTTGTAATGGTAGTCATAACTATATTTCTCACTAACTTATATAGTCAATTTCAATAACGATGAAAAGAAAAAACGTGCAAATTAAATCCATTTACACGCACCATATTTGTGTACAACCGCGTGGAATATTTCCAAAAATGTGTCGTCTATAAACATTAATTATTATCGTATAGATGTATTTGGCAAAACATCAATTTGACTGTTATTTTGAACGTCGAACACAAATCATCCCGAACGAAATTCAATTTCATCGCCGTTGAATCATAATTAAGTTTTTAATGGAAAATACTCTTGCCGATAAATATTATTTTAAGCTTCGATTCCAAGTCCAATAATAATATTTGTTCACCATAATCAAATGACTAACTACAAACTAGGGGTTTCGATAGGTATCAGTTCCAATAATAATATTGGTTCACCATAATTATAATTATGTGACTACGGACTAGGTCTATCTGTAAAGAAACAAAAAAATACATACATAAACATAATCTATTCTATTATGAAGTGGCAACTTTTGTGAGTTTGTGATGATTTTTTTACCTATAGAATGCCACAGTATCATAGGCCATATATTATCACGCTATTGAGGATGATCAGCAGCGGGAACGGCATCAGTAGTCCAAGCCAACGTGGTGTGAAAGTTATCTCATTATGTTTTCATAATTTCACAAAGTCATTTGCAGCTCTTGTTCGAAAATCCACATTAAATTTTTGTGTAAATATAAATTTTCCTCATGTTGACCGAAGTATAACGACCAAAACGGTTTTTGTTCACCTTTTTCTCGATATATCGGTCGATTTTTGACCGTTGGGCGAGTACTAGTAAAACGAACTTTTGTTGTGTGCTTTTTGTTCGAACAACAGCTGTTTTGAATTCAATTAATCTTGTGGGGTTCAAAAGAGGCCCTTTTATAATGCGGAAATCCCCTCAAATACCCCTGTAGTAGACTCGAACCGCCTAAAACCGCAAGCCGTCTTGGGTCATCAATTGTCAAGGGTGAGATTACCTCTGGCATATCCCTCACATCCTGGCTGACCCAAGGCATCAAAATAGCCCCCTCGGGTATGGGACTACTGTGTCCCCATTTTGCCCCGGATAGGGGGGAGGCGGCTCCACCTGTCACCCTCAGGCCCACACTCGCTCCGTCAAAGAGCCTGACTCCTGAGAACAAGGCACTGGACGAAGACAAGATGATACAAGTTAAGAATATCATATACATAATGCTATTGAATATTTCAGAGTACCATGGAGTGGGTGGTTGCTCGAGCAGATGATATCCTTAATTGGGGTCGGAAAGGCTCCCTATGGCCCTTAACTTTCGGACTTGCCTGCTGCGCTCTGGAGATGATGCACTATGCCGGGCCCAGGTAATGCTATTACAGATATTACAAATGCCAGGCACATAATGTACACGTTATTCCGTCTTGTGAGCATATTATGACCCCGAGCATAATATGCTCACAAGACGGAATACCGTGTGGTTTCAGTCGGTTTAATTCCGTTAGCTCCATTGGGGAAGTAGGTACACGAAGGGGTTTCCACATTAATCATCCGAAAACCGGTAGCATCCCGAACCTTTCACCTAGGAGCCTCCTTTTCAAAATTGGTTTTTTTTTTACGTCAGCGACTGTCATCCGATCCTAACATTCCGAGTCGCATCTGAAGCTTTCACCTCGGAGGCTGGGGGTCTGCTTTTCCAGTCTAATCATCATCCTCATGTAGACGCATTATCCTGATTGCATCCGTGGCCAAGATGACCTCGGAGCTCAGGGTCCGCCTTCTGGCTCTTCCTCCTCCACTTCGCATGAAAATCTTTGTGGCGCCCTTTATACCAAATCAACTTAAAGATCTAAAAAGGAAATGATACCTAGCTTACACGTACCTATTCAATTTTCTCTGACACAAACGGTACAAAAGGATGTAATCAATTTGTATTTATTTGTCCTATTTACACAAAGAAGTTGTACACAAAGGAGAATGTCGGTGAAAAGGAAATGTATTTATTCATTTGATAGCTCTCCCTTTCTTTTTACATTCAAGGTAAACGTGCGATGAGTACCTACTGTACCGACACAATATATATTTGACTAATAATAGTGAAATTCTGGCTTCGTTCCCGCAACTCCTTGGAATCTATGCTAGGGATATAAAAACCTATGTGTTATTCCACGTTATAATCTATCCCTGTATTAAATTTCAACAAGATCCATTCAGCCGTGTGAGCGTGATTCTCTATCAAACATTCAAACAACCAAACTTCTTTATAAACTTTAACATTTATTGCACTAACATTAGTAAGAACTGGAACAGGATAGGACAGGATAGTCACACCAATCTTCATTCTGAACCGACTACTGTTTACTAAGGAGTATTTTTTTTATCTATACCACTGATGCTGACTCCGGGCGGTATGTAATACTGTCGGATATAGTACAGCCCTATAACACAATAACTTATCTTTGTTTAAAGTCATCGGAGCTTCTCCACGATTCGACCCCCAAAGGTTGGGGCATGACATTCACATCAAATGTCAATGCAACAATGTCAATAGATCATGATTAATTTTTACTTCAGACGCCCAGGGCCGTAGCCAAAGGTATAAGGACTTCAATCCCCAAAATATACAATTATTATATTTTTCACATGCGTAATAAATAATGCTATTTCTTGCACATTTTTGTTGTTTTCATAACCGCAAAACTGCTGATTAGAATTGGCTGAAATTTTGCACACAGGTAGAGTACGACCGGGATAGGACCCAGTTTCATCCAAAGCCCAAGGTCCAGAATCCTACACTTTTTCTTCCCGGTATAGCTTATTTTGTTTTTTACGGGAACGTCTCTCGTCAGAACTAACTTGGTAGCTTTTTCAGATACGACATGGACCGCTACGGTATGGTGTTTCGTGGTACACCCCGACAGACTGACGTCATCATCGTAGCTGGTACTGTCACTAACAAAATGGCGCCCATCTTCCGCAAGACTTACGACATGATGCCTGACCCCAAGTGGGTGGTGTCAATGGGCAGCTGTGCCAACGGTGGAGGGTACTACCACTACACGTATTGCACTGTCCGTGGTTGTGATAGAATTGTACCTGTGAGTTGTATTTTAGTCTTATTCAATGGAAGAGCTAGCTTCATCATCATCACCATCACTACCATCATCATCATCATCATCATCTCGGTCGCATCTGAGTCTTTCACCTCGGAGACCAGGGTTGGCGGTCAGTTTTATTTGGCTATTGCAGGAGCAACTGTTGTCTGACATCCCAACCTCGAGAGGAAAGCCTGTACCAGAGAGGATATTATGCTCCAAAAATCGTACTAAAACATTCCTAGAACATTATTGCCGCACGGCATCACTTCAAACATACTTAAAAATTGCTTAAAAATAAATAACATCTAGAACCAGATTGCAGTGTCTACTATGTGTGTATTTGAATTGGACCCAGTGATCTATCACTGGGTCCAATTCAAATACACGCACGAATTTAATCAAAATCGGTTCAGCCTTTTGTAGGAGTACAGAAATATTTTATTGATGAGGATAAACACTTCCAGGTGGATATTTACGTGCCTGGTTGTCCACCGACGGCTGAAGCGCTTCTGTACGCCATGCTCGTCCTCAGCAGAAAGGTCAAACGCATGAAGACTGTCCAGGTTTGGTATCGTCATTGATTCAAGGCATGAAGTACATTTTTCTATTTGATATTATCTCGTTTATTAGTAAACTTATTTTAAATTGCTGTTAGTTCGAGTTTTAATGCATATTCTCCTACAAATCTACTTAAAAAATATGGATTTTAACTATGAGAACAGTTCGACCGATTGGCTTTTCCAAAAGAAAGGTTCCCACAGGTTACGGGAACGGGACTCAACTCCACGTAAGCGAAACTATGGGCATCAGCTAGTAAATAATTATATTCTTAGCTACTGATGGCAGATCCAAGTTTGTAAATGTTTTGAGTATATTATAATCATCACCATCCTCATAACCATTGCCGAATTGCGATAAAAGTTGGTTGGCATCTTAGCTTTAGAGCTCGAAATCAATGTATTATTATTTTTGATTAGATGAAATTAGTATGTCGGCTTTTCCGGAAGCTATTACCATCTTACTTCCAACCCTGAGAGGAAAACTTGCACCGACACCTCGTCCGTTGCTTAGCAGGTGCACTGAGTTGCAGGTTAGGTTGCCTTGAGCCTCAAGGACGTTAGTAGGGTCCTGTACACCCAAGAGCTTAGATAACCATATCAACTGACAGGAGTGTTCCCTGTTGTGCCGAAACTAGAGGCACATAAGTGCATAAGTCACACTAGTGTGCGGGTGGCATTATTTCAAAAGTCATTAAAGGAGCTATCAATCTAACTTGTCTGTTGTCTAAGCACGTCTAGAGCTCGCTTAAGCTGCCGGTCACGTCGAAGCAGCCACGTCGCACGGGATACGGAGCCAAAATGTTCATGCGAGGACACGTAGGATTTTCATTCTATCTCCGTAATAATTTTAGTTCGCACCTTTATCTAAATAAACTTTATTATGTGTGTTATTTTAGTACACTTGAAAAATTTTATCACGTCAAGTTACTAACACAGAGACCCTAAATTTTTGCGGCTATAGAATTTTTGTGTTAAATACTTAACACAAAAATTTCTGTACTTGGTCATCTGCTAATTATGATGTTAGGTTCGATCCCATAAACTGAATGTGTTATTTATTAGGTATTGCATATTAGGAAATCCTGAATAGCAATACAAAGTCAGGAAACGCTTTAGGAAAACCATAAAAAGCTCGCAACTAATTATTACGCCCACAAAGATGAAAGAAACAATTATGCAAAACTTGTCTTCTTAAAAAATAAACAAAATAGACTGATAGTAACGAGCTCATACATTAGGTATACCTTTTTTTTTTTTTATCGTGCGAAAAGTCCCCACTGATACATTAGGTATACCTACTAGTATTAACCTCAACTCAATTTCAAGAAGTGGGTTGAATTCTATAGAGTTTTTTATTTAATCCCGCCAAAGATTACAAATTCACACTCACAACGACAGCTTCACATTTACCAACAAGCATTGAAAGACATAAAATTGACAACGCTATGGCACCTGTCCTGCGAATGTGTGCGAGGCTGTATTTTGATTGCACCTTCATGAATACCTGAGAGCACGTGAAACATATTTGTAAAGAGAAACACACGCTACGTAATGGAATTTTAAGTTCAACGGACGTAGAAACAGCTGCGACGCTAAGAGGTTTAGGGACAGAAAGAAATATGTGTTTTGGGAAAGCTGCTTTAGTGTAAAAAACTTCCTAATTACTATTCAAGGTCCACCACGAACTAACCTCTGCAGGTGGTGAGTTATAGAGGATAGATATTTTCGTGGGTAGAAAACGGAAAACCTCTGGGTTGAAATGGGAAGAAATATTCGTGGGTAGAAAACCGTGGGTTGAAAATGGAAATTCCCGGTATACTATGTGAATAAGTTATGTAAGCAGACGGAGTCCCGGGCAGCAGCTAGTAAGCTACAATTATAATTTCTAAATTCACCCAAAATATAGGGGTATGTGGGTTATCACGATATAATATAGGCGTAATATGGCAAAATGCACGCATGGAAGAACCTCATCATTTTCATACGCGCTCTAAATGAGATAGTGTGTTAAGTTTATTTGCGTAAACATCATACAGTTGGCACATAGAGGTACATCAAATAAACACGCTCCAGCTCCCTCACTTAATGTAATCACTCTTAACATTTCTCATTGCGTGCATGCGACATATTTGCTCCCATATCTTCAGAGAGGCTATTAAAGTTATAAACGATGTCTATTTTAATGATAAACGTTTCTGCCAGCCCTCGAGCTCAGCTCACTGAGCTAGAGATTAAATACTTTGACATATTTTATTAACCTTAAAACTTTAGCAGAAAAAAATACTGCATTCTTCAGTAAAGAATCCATTGCTAACGCAGACATTTGACTTTGAAGGAACGCTTGAACTTTTCTCAGTTGAGTCTGAGTGAAGTGGCATTTGCGGTAATGTTTACGAATGTTAAGAATGGGTGTTAGTTGCAAAGTAGATGAGAATTGCAGACAAATAAGGAATTCGGAATAAGGTCATCCGATAAAGAATAAAAGAACTAAAGTATGATATATCTCAGGACATATAAACCGCGCCACGTATCATGGACCTAAAATGTGCTCAAAACGTGCCCTATAACACATTTCTTGGGTGTCTTTTGAGGATAGCACGGGATGCTACTGCGGTGGACGAACTCAAATTCACCGAGCATAGACTATTACAAAACAATTCGCGGGCGCCAGAGCCTCGTATGTCTTACGATTAAGGTCCAAGATACGTGACGCGGGTTATATATACATATGGGACCTAAAATGTGCTCAAAATGGGCTCTATCTATACTATACGCACAGTACACGTTTCTTGGGTGTCTGTTAAGGATAGCACGGGATGCTACGGCGGTGGAAGAGCTTGAATTCACCAAGCATAGATTATTACAAAACAATCAGCGCGCGCCATGGGCCTCTTCTCGCGACTTAGGTCAAAGATAAAAGCTGAAGAGGCAATGGACTAGTAGAGAAGTAGACAAATGTGTTGTCGAAGGATCGATAGCCGCTGATGCAAACGAGTCTTAGAGTGAAGACCGCGAATCGGCAAAAGGAAAGTGGGGCGCCTCTCAGCTAGCTGGACTAATGATCTAAAGGGTAGATGGGATAGACTGGATCTGCAAAGCAGAGAACCGCCGACCGAGTGCAATTGGCGCACATTAGAACTGGCATATTCAGCATAGCAGTGTATTCAGTATTATTACATAGCAGTGGACCGCAAAAACTAATTGATTGATTTCGATCAACTCTCGATGACTACGAGATAGAACCCACCAAAATATTTCCATTTTTAGCGATAACTTCTTACCCCTAAAAAATTGCACGAAAGAATATCTAAAGTCTAATATAAGTATGGCGCTAATGACTTTTTTTTAATCTAATCGGTCTGGTCTTAATCTTTTGGTAACGGCTCTCAGAGGAGTAATAATAAAAAGGTTATACTTCAAAACTACACTGAGTATAAGACGGTGTTAGAACGAGCTCTCATACGGCCCGAGGGTCGGGCGTCTATGGCCAATACAATAAAGTGTTACCGCCTTGACCTCATTGTTCTTCGCTCCGCAGACTTCGGAGGGTACGATTTATGCTTTACATTAATCTTTATGTAGACTAGTATTTGGAAAAAAAGTTGAAATATTATTTTTCTAGGATCTTTTTAGTTGTGGGTCATATATCATCAAGAGGATTATTCCCTGTAGTCATCCCTTGTCAGTCGCCTCTGTGACTGCCTACATACCCACATCGGTTTTGGAGGCAATGAGAATGAAATTATTATTTAAATTGATATTATATTAAACTTCTGAAGGCAATGGGAATACTTTTTTGGAGGCACGGGAATAACCCTGTGCCACAATGCCCTAAAGATGTTTACCATATTTCGCAATTGTTTCTTTATTTGGCATTAACTTTTACGGTTGTCCTATGTTTTAAAATTATAAAGAAGCATTGTGTGACGTTCATCATTTATCATCATATCTTAACATTAGTGCCGGTGGCAACCGAGGCCCTCACCTCGGAGTCCGGGATCTAAGTTATAAGACCTATACGAAATTTGGTGACACTAGTTTCCATACTTATTATGTTTAAGGGCACTTCCTCTGGGTTTTATAATCCGGAATTAGGATAGAGATAGCTCAAACATAAAACGTTTTATCCCTAGAAGACAACCCGCAGATAAAATCGCGAGCAGAATTTAGTGTCTGCAATAAATTCAAGGATAAGTAGTGAAATGCCCGGGCTGAAGCTCCCCAAGTTGACCAGCTGTGTTACTTGTACGAATTCACAAGGATATTGAGTTACTGCGAAGTGCGAATATAGCTCGAAGGCATCATTAAAATCTGTTCGAGTTAAAAGCAACCGTGTCTCTCTCCGACCCGGGGATTTTTGGAGTTGAAACTTTGAAATCAATACCTGCCCGTACTAGCAGTACCATAGCTTATGGTTCATGGATTTTTGCAGTATAAATTATTTTAAAAAGGCTGTTCCAACCTAATCAAGACTTTTTTTTACTAACACATTTACATACTTTGAAAAGGGTTTTAGTGTATTTATTTATGAAATAATATGGTTCCTTTTTCTATGAAAAAATATGATAACCTGACCTACGCGTTGTGCCAACGATCATAATTATTATTATCATATCTTGATACATACCAACAGACGATTAGGTACAGATGTGATTCGGTTACCTGTAACATAAAAAAAATACAAGTAAGCACATTTGTTGAGTTGGATGCTTTAGCGGCAATTAACCACGAAGTGTTAGTTACATTCATATTACGTACTTTTCATGACCATAAAGGCTTATTGTTGCAAGCAAAAGGAATACTTCACTAATTGTTTATCAGGCATTAGTTCTGCGTATATAACACGTAAATTACGAGCACGCACGATGAACACACAATAGACGCATCCACGAGAGGTTACATAACGCTCACTGTTCATTACACCAGCTAATTGCAGCACGCAATCGATCGCTGTGCTCCTTAGTGCGGGTAACGCACTCTCGTTGCGGGCGAAGAGTGTATTATACACACTGATATGTTATTTAATTGGTTTGATGACGCGTAGCGGTAGATAATGTTGTGAATGAGGTTTCGGGCTTGAAACTCAGGGAAAATATAGTATTGTTGAAGTCGGCTACTATC
This sequence comes from Eilema depressum, assembly GCA_914767945.1. Lineage (NCBI taxonomy): Eukaryota > Metazoa > Arthropoda > Insecta > Lepidoptera > Erebidae > Eilema > Eilema depressum. The sequence goes on from OU612031.1 coordinate 15,697,188, forward strand.
TACTTAGACTACTTATCGCACCCTTGTTTGTGGCAAATATTGTTAGACTGTAGCCGTGGGTATTATAACCAATTTCTTAGAAGGCACCATATACATCAGCTGATCATACAACTACTGATGAATCTCTCGAAGACCTATATTCTATACCCCTTATTGGTTTTTCGTGTATGTACCGTCCAATAAGTTCCGTTATATGGAGCTAATCCTGGATCACATTATTCAAATCTGGCTTACGATAAGCATGGATTGTCATTGGAAACAAATCACCATTGAAAATACCTACTTATTACCGATAATGTAATCTCGATATATCGCGATGTTACTATATCGATAATCGCAAAGACGCGACTTGTAAACAATAGCTTAACTTAACTGTTGCCACGCGCACATGCATCTTTGCGCAATACGTATAGCCTTCTATTGTGTGAATTCGCACGATGTCATTGTTTTCTTTTTCTAATTGATTCGATTGAATAATTTGCTCTGCTGTCACGAAATGAGTATACCTACAGATCTTCGCTGGAAATATTTATTGATGCGCATTCGAAACTCAGGAGTAAAAGTTGTGCTGATTAAGTACATAGCTACAATACTTCTGGGTTGAAAACGGAATCGATTTGTGTAGTGCGATGAAAACGGAATTAACAATAATCATTTAACCTCGAGGGTAGAAAAAGTGGGTTGAATACGGAAACGATTTTTAGTGGTATATGAACGAGCTGTTAACTTCGTTCGGATGAACTCCTTAACTCCATCTTATTGTCATAAATTTTTCTTTAGGAATATTAGTGATATAAAAAAAATAAGACAAATAAGAGTATAAAAAACCATTAGTTTTTTATGATAGGGTTTAATACCTAATTCTATTATCTTTTCTATCCCTATAAAAGGTTCAGCCAGCCATTATCACCCTTGACTAACTATAACTATAAAGACAGTGCCTCAGATTTTATAACTCTTAATATTACGACAAAACCTGAATTTAAAAATGTATGAATGAAGCGAAAAGCTTTCTTCGAATTCAAAGTTAGTGTCTTACAAAAGTTTGAGAATAAAACATTCACGGTAACCTATTGAAATATCGAATTTCTGTTATCCGAATCTTAAAACCCCGAAAACGGTTGGTAGAACTTTCAAAAGACAGATGTAATGAATGACAACTTTCTATAATTCCGTTTTTCATTTCCCAGATAAATTAATTACCAGGTGCACTAAAACCAAATTTTCAAATAGCTTTTTTTTGTTTCCCATATTGTCATAATCCAAATATAGTTATACCAGATTCTCAAAATATTTTTTTTTGTTTCCCATCGTACCATTTACCAAATTTTCATAATCGTTTTATTTGGTTCCCATACAATCGTATTCCAGCTAAACTATATACAAATATAGTAAAATTCAGTAAATTTATATGATTCATTTATTGGTCTAGATAGCGTTGTGTAGAATGTTGTAGAATATTTATTATATTTATTATTATATTTATTAGGTACAGTAAGTAATTTAGAAATTAAGGTACATTAATTTAGAAATTTCAATGTCGAAATTATTAAAATTATCGTTAACACCCCGACTCAGTGCAATCCGATTCGGATAGGTTAAGTTTTTTTTTAATTTTATATTTATACGGAATTTTATACGGAAAAATTAACAGTTTAACCCTTAAATTATTGGTTTGAAAAGTAAAAAATGGTCACAAAAAAGTTAGTGAAAGAAATGAATTGCCGCAAATCCGACTTCACGTAGTCTTGTTTGCCCTACCCCTAGAGTGTTATTTAAGCCCGCGTAGGCGCGGAGGGGCGAGGCGGCCCACGAGCTGAGGAGCAGGTGGTTACAATGGCCGCCGCCGCGGCTGAGGCTGGCCGGCGCAGCCGGCCAGCAAGCCGAAGCTGCGGTGGTGGGCGTTACAACCATCTGCGACGATAAGCTCGTGTGGGGCCGCTGGAGCCCCGCAGCGCCGGAGCTGTGACAGAAACGATGCTTGCTGCATGCTGCATGCCTGATACTTGCTGCATGGTAAATGCCTGATGTTTGCTGCATGCTAAATGCCTGATGCTTGCTGCATACTAAATGCCTGATGCTTGCTGCATGGTAAATGCCTGATGCTTGCTGCATGCCTGATGCATGCTGCATGCCTGATGCATGCTGCATGCCTGATGCATGCTGCATGCCTGATGGATGCTGCATGCCTGATGCATGCTGCATGCCTGATGCTTGCTACATGCTAAATGCTTGATGCTTGCTGCATGTTGCATGCCTGATGCTTGCTGCATGCTAAATTCCTGATGCTTGCTGCATGCTGCATGCCTGATGCTAGCTGCATGCCTTGCATGCATTGCATGATTATGCTTGCTTGTTTGCATGCATTTGATTATTATGCTTTAAAAGTTATGCCAAGAGATGATTCTGACTTACAAAATTATGCGTTATGAAAGTACGAAATGAAGTTCTTGGTTCTTGGTTTTAAAAATCTGGATATTGTTTGTCTGGTTATCAATTAAATGCATTTCAAAAAATTGTGTTTTAAAATTTGGGCATTCATGCATATGGATTACGGTCATCTGGATTTTGTGCATTTAGATTTCGCGTGTCTGGAACTCGTTCGTCTGGATTATAAAACGTCGTACAAATGAATAATTGGGCAAATGAAATTCGGAGTTGCGATTATATGGCAAATAAAACTTCGGAATTTGAAAAAACGGGATTATGAAAAAATGGCCAAACGTTTTCGTGATTATGATATTCGGAATATTAAAATTCGGGATTAAGATAGGTAACCAACATTCACGCTTGGAATGGTAAACTTTATTTGAAATGCTAATATTTAAAACTGGCAGTAAAAGTTTTTGAACGACGACAACTCAGTGAAAGTTAATAAAGAATCAGCAAGCATGATTTCCTTTTTCGTTTCCTTCATTAAAGGGCATGTTTCAAACTACAATGGATGGGTCCTAGGTATGAAAGATCCACTTCTTCTATTTCTTCTTCATCATCCTAGTGTTAATTCCCAGTCGCATCCGAAGCTTTCAGCTTGGAGTTTGCGGTCCGCTTTACCAGTCTTAACTACGGATTTGGCTAGACCTCGATATTTTGCGTGAAGCGATAGCCAGCTGACCTCCACAACCCAATGGTAACATTAGGTGATATCGAAGTTATGCAGCTAGACCGTTGTTTTCGGACTTTTTACTTCTTCTTCATCCTAGCGTTAATCCCAGTCGCATCTGAAGCTTACACCTCGGAGGCTGGGGTCTACTTTTCCAGTCTAACTGCGGGTTTGACTGGTCCCCTAAAATTGGGACTCTGCGCCCACTCGTCTCATCAAATATTTGAGGCTCCCACCCCTCCCTTAGTATGTTTTTGCTTTAAAATTATGGGAGCATCTTTTTACGAATACCTACTAGCTATTGCCCACGGTTCACCCAGGTAGAAATATCTACTGAACCCAGTCTCTCGACTCATAGAAATCTAATGCAATGATAAAAATTGCATATGCTATACTAGTTTTTCAACTAATTTTGTTCTCTGGGCCTGTAATCTTTATTACCCGGCTGCCCTTATCCCAAAAGCTAAATATCCCATAATAATGTGCGACAGAAACACCGTAACGCACGGAAATTCCGCATAATTGACACAAGTTCCGCATATCCGTATAGTTCCCCAGAGTCGCATGTAACTACACAGAATACATAATGCGGTAATACTATGCTAAGTAGTTTACAGGAGCTAGGTTAGGCGAGTGGTGGTATGTGTATGTAGATAAAGCATATCTTTACATACTGCCTGCTGTTTTCCAGAAGGTTTATAGGTGAACATTATTATTACAGAGAACATAACAAAAACGTTTTTGCGGAAACCCCTAGGCTACGCTGGTAACAAATGTCTGACAATGGCACCCCCAGCGGGTCCTGGTAGGAGGGTTTAGACTTAAAAAGGGTTGGCGTAGTAGAGTACTAAAATAATAACATAGACGGAATGTATAGAACTACCGAGTGAAGCCGCGAAAAATAAACTTCACTCGTATTCGTGCGTGCACGCGGTGAGTGCAAGCGAGATGGTAGTACCTACTTTAGTATTACTTTAGGCCCTGCGCAGACGACAGACTATCCGTGACGCACTTTTTAGTCTGTGAAAATAGAACCTATGCAATTATAAGCAGTAACGCACACGACGTGCAAAAAGTCCGGCGCACAAAAAATCCGTGTAATTCGGGCAGACCGCACCGCGCCGCGGCGCGCCGCTCCGCACAAAAAGTGTGTGGAAAAAAATTGAACGTTTGCTTCAACTTCAACGCGCGCTAACGCAGACGGCGCACACTTTAGTCGGCAATCTGCATTTGCTAGGGGTGGAACTGTCCCTTCAGTAATCTTTCCGAAAGTATAGGATGTACCCAAAATTCTCTATGTCTTCTTCTTTTTCTGTACTTCATGTACAAAATAATACTTCGCGATCTCTGCACGATTTCCATAGCGTCTACGTCCCTACAGCTCTGCCGACAAAATGATCGAAGATGTGCGTCGTGTGCGTTGAGTCTGTGAAAAATCCGCGACCGACTTTTTGCGCGCCATGCAGACTTTTTGTCCGCCGCAGACTCGATCGCACAAAAAGTGTGCCGTCTGCGCAGGGCCTTAGGCGGCTTCAGTCGTTAGTTCTATACGTTCCATCTATGTTATTCTTTTTGTCTAAGTACAGACTTGCTATTGCGTGTAATTTCTTTTCCGTATTTAATAACGACCGGTCACTTATCTAAAACATTTACATATAAATTACAGTGATAACAAGTCTTTTGTCCTTACCCCTTTGAATATAACCCATTCTAATAACTTAAAAAAATTACTGTAATTGTTTTAGATTCTATCTACAACTCTTTATAGCTATATCAGGGGAAAATTAAAAAAATAAAAGCAGTTATGGTACAAAGACATGAACGACAATACGTACTTGAATGCCACTTATAATCTTACCACCTTCTTCATAAAGATTGTGGAGGGGATAAATATTTGATTAAGTATAAGTATAGGGGTGATACGTGCCTACGTGCCGCTCACAATGCAAGTGAACCGTACTTAGTTTAACATTTCTACTTAAATATTTGTAAGTTAGTTTTGAAATTGTATGAAAATATTATTGTAGTGACGATGGCTGTTGTGAATCATCAATCAAGTGACGTAAGGCTTATATTACACAGGAGCACTCAAAAATAGCACCAGAAGAGCCAGCGAGTGCTATGCAAGCCTGCGAGTGCTATGCAAGCCTGTAAGTGCCTGCGAGTGCTATGCAAGCCCGTGAGTGCTATGCAAGGCTGCATGTGTTATGCAAAAGGGACCATACGCGAATCCTTGAAAACTAATTTTACTAAGAGGACTTGTGCTACAACACAAGTCCTTATAGTAAAATTAGTTACACGGTGTTTTCGACACATTCATCGGCGAGGCAGCGGACTGGCTTAATCACCTTAACCATTATTTCGTAGAAGAATCGACTGCGGGTAATCAATCCATCCATCCACAGGCAACCACTATAGTTCACGCTGATTGCTAGTTACGCAGGCTTTTTTATTTTTATACTACTTAAGTAGATAAGGTGTAATTACATTCTGGTGGCCCTGAAGAACCCCATATTGTAGTCGCTTGGGAAAACCACAGTAGACCTACGTCAGATACGAAATTTCCTTGCAAAGGAACTTCCATAGAAAGTAGATACATTTTTAAATGGTCAATTTAATTGGTCTAAAAACATTTCCCATATTAATTAAAACCGTACAATAGGAGGTTCACATGACAGGAAGCAATAAAAATGATGTCAGTCTTGTCAGAATACCTGCGGCACCAGTCTGCAATTATCGACGCATCGCGAGGTCATGCTTGTTGCCCGCGTTAGGGATGGCCCTGACATTTGCATTGATGATTGGTAATAGGTATTTGATTGGCTTGTTAAGATTTTGAATCCTTTGTATTAGATTTGGCATTTTGTGTAATAAGTTTATAACAAGTTGTATTGAATTTCGGAGTCATTACTGTATACCTGTGTTCGGGTCATCGTTATTTATGTGTATTGTGTAATTTGCCCTAGAATATTTTTTTTATTATTGATGTTTCACGCAGGTCATCACTAGACGTAACGATGAAATGATTAGAGAGTGTCAAAGAGTCGTTATTATCTTTGAGCTAAGATGACTATAATGATAATATAAAAAACTGTCTGTACATAATTATATCAATCCGCCGATTGCAGTCCATTACTGCAGTGTTGGACTTATTTTACTCTCCAAATGTGTACAAGAATCGTTACTGAAATAAATTTATACAATAATCACTAGAAACCAAATAAAGCTATGAATCCTCACCTCAAATTATAATAACCCATATCCTTTACAGGTTCCTGTAAACTGTAGACGCTGGTATGGGGCAACCCTAGAACCAGCTGGGTTAGACAGGCGGGTAGACGACAAGCAGACGAAGTAACGCATGAGTCACACTTCGTCGGCGACACGCTCTACCTGCTGTGGGAAAACCACTGGCATTGTGTCTATTTTCTTATTCTATGTATATGATACTAATTAAGACAAGTTTATGGAGAGAGGTTTTCTAGAAATTTAAAGCGGTCTAGTTTCATTAGGATATGTTAGAATGGTGATATAGATAGTTAAATGTATTAAAAATATAGTTCTTAGGGCTGGTTTCTACAGCATCAGAGCCGGAAGCTTCATGTTTTATTATCATCAACAGAACTTTAGAGAAGTTTCAAATTGAAAGTAAACACAAGTATCATAATTCTAACATAATATTGTAATTTACTGCCCCAATTCCAATCAAACCACCAATATTTCAGTTTACCAAAGAAAATATTTTTGTTATTCTGGACCTAAAGAATTTCAAAGCTCCATACAGATCCATACTGCCTCTATAAGCATGTATGTGATTGGTGAATAAGTTATCTAGGTATAAGTCTAACGTCGCACTAAGGTTTAATTTCGTTAAAAGTTGCCCATAAGTCCAATTTTCAAAAATGATCAAACCTCTTAATGATTTACACCAATCGACAGCCAGATAAATTCTTTATATGAAACTACCTTCAAATGTACGTATAATCACTTTATTTATTAGTAGTCACTCGGTAAAGTTTAATATTGTACGCGATTAATATTGTTACTTGTTGACGTATAAAATTAACTTAATGTTTGTGTTTTGCTCTTCGCTTATTTTTGTTTGAAACCGATTTGTTTGAATAATGGATAGTAATAATGAAGGTAAGAAGTGTTGTATTAATATGTTTTAGCATTAATAGTCTTACATTTGGCCCAGATATATCAACATATTACTTGCCCGTTTTGAAGACTAAAAATAATCGTGTTACCAACCTTCTCGAAGGTTTATGTTTATGAGTAGGGCAAAGTGCGGCTATAAGTTTAATATCATCCTATAGGTTTAGCTATCCACTATATAGTATTAAAATAAAATTTTGCTAATTTTTGCTAATCTGTATAATATGACCCATTTTAGGACAAAGGGTGACAAATCACTTTTTTATAATTTTTTTATTAAGTGAGTATATTTATTTTTCTATCTTCCAGGATGTAAAAATTATACTAGAAGTCAATTATTTGATGTTATTAAACTGTCACCAATGAAAAATATTGATAAAAAATTCGAGTATTTGTATACACATTTAGCCAACGAAACTGGTTGCAAACAGGACACTATTAAAAATATTCTCAAGACATTTAAGAGTAATTTCAATACACGGCACTTCAGTGATAAAACACGCTATTCTTCCAATAGGCCAGCTGTCTGAAGAAGCAGCGGAGGCAAGGAATAAACACTTTAGGCAATATAGAATAAATTTCGCTCGCAAATTTACAAGAGAAGATTGCAATTACGATGTACTGTGCAGACTATTGCTTTCCTCAGATCCGTTTCTCTCTTGTTCACGTTTAGTGAATCACAGAAATAAAATCGGCCAAGTGCGAGTCGGACTCGCCCATGAAGGGTTCCGTAGTAGCAAAGGCGAAAATTGCGGTTTATGACGTATTAAAAAAAAAACTACTGACTGGATTTCGTTCGAACCAATTTTAGTGCAAGTTTGCATGGCAATTTACATCATATATTTTTTTTAGATTTATCATTCTCTTATTTTAGAAGTTAGAGGGGGGGGGGGGGGGGGGGAGGCACACACATTTTTCCACTTCGGAAGTGTCTCTCGCGCAAACTATTCAGTTTACAAAAAAAATATTTTAGAAACCTCAATAGCATTTTTAAAGACCTATCTATAGATACCCCACACGTATGGGTTTGATGAAAAAAAAAATTTTGAGTTTCAGTTCTAAGTATGGGGACCCCCAAAATTCAATGCTTTTTTTTTTATTTTTGTGTGAAATTCTTAATGCGGTTCACAGCATAGTTTTGGAGAAAAGTGGCTGTGACATACGGACGGACAGACAGACGGACGGACAGACATGACGAATCTATAAGGGTTCCGTTTTTTGCCATTTGGCTACGGAACCCTAAAAAAGAACCCCTGTCATCAAAAGCTTTGGAGCTATTAGCTTCTGAAAACTCAAATAAAACTTATGATGTAATAGAGGGAAACCGATCAGAGGAAACACATTATGACGATTGTAGTCACGAAGACGATGATGATGACGAAGTCTAATGACGAAAATGTTTCGGTGTACTTAAAATTGTTATAAGCCTAACAATTTTAAGTACAAGAGTTACCACAGAAACATCTTAATCTTATGTTCAAATATCTTTATTTTTTTTAGGATTAATTGATGATTTTTTCTTTGCAATGAATATTCTAAATCACTAAATTAATATATATTTTCTTTCAAATACACCTTTTCGACTAAGTAAAGCAAAGAAATATTTTTGGGCAACTTTTAATGAAATTAAACCATAGTGCGTCGATAGTAGCGTATATCATTAGTAAACGGCATACATCAGCAGATTATACAGTCGTGTGCTTCTCTGCGACCTAAGTGGTATGAAAAAAAAACAAAATCAAAAGGGAAATGCTTGCGGGAGCTGGTACGACTGTGCGAGCTAGCGCTTATATTTCTAGTGTGGCACGGGCCTAAGCTCCTTATCAAAAGGAGCCTGGCGCAGTTATGACTACGGAAATACTCGTAGATGATATTGTCGAAAGTTTAAGCGAATATTATTGATAAACTATTTTTAACGTACTCTATCACAATTAGAACCCTTAAGGTCCAACCCCACCAAACGGACGGAATCGGAACGGATTTTACAATCTTTCAACAAAATAAATCTTATATCACAGCATTTAAAGTTTATATTACCAAGTCACGCATGACAGCTTGACGTGCGTCATGCCGCCGCACGTCGCTGTCAAGCTGTTGTGCGTGACTTGGTAATATAAACTTCAAACACTGTGATAATAAGATTTAATTTTGTTTAAAGATTGTAAAATCCGGGCCGATGCCGTCCGTTTGGTGGGGTTGGACCTTTAGCGTAGAGAACGGAAAGAACTTTAACGGGTAGAAAACGGTAGAGTTCTTTCATAATCGATTTGAACAGTTAGCATAATGAATGTTTCAAAATTTTATTCAACGGTAGAGTAGGTAGAGTTTTGTGGGTTGAGAACGGAAATCGTCATATTTAGTTTAGTTTAGGTCTACACTTGAAAATATTTAAGAGATACGATTTGACAGATGTCTGGATTCATGGTAGGTAACTAGGCACTATTGAAAGGATATATGAAACTGTTATAAATTAAGTTAAACCATTTCTAAATACGTAATAACTTATAATAGTAAGTATAAAAAATATGGTGTGACATATTTCACTTTAAATTACTACAAATATTTTAAGAATTGCTACAAATAATTTAAAATAAGACGTGATTCTTCATTTTTCGAAATCTCGTGTGACAGCTACGTCATATCGTTCTTATTTTTTCATTTGAGTGTTGCGGCTGTGTTCTCTATGGTTGTTACATTTTAATCGTATGGAGTTTATGTCAACTCGTTACGTTTATTGTCGGCGTTGCCAGAATGTAACTTTTGTAATATTATGTATTTCTTTTTACCCTCTTATGTTTCTTCTAAGTAATACAAATGAAAATATTGCTTAGATTTTTCTTTTATCGTATCGCATACTAGAGACAACGATTTTTTTTATTTTTTTTCTGATACTGAAATCGAAAGTAGCTCAGACAGTGAATATATAAAAATTATTAATACCCATTTCGTATTTTCATTTACCCTGCTTTATTAACATTACTAGCCTTCCGCCCGCGGCTCCGCCCGCGTGCATCTCGGTTAACGCGATCTTTGCTCATATCTTCGGTTCTACTCAATCGATTGCGATCAAACAAACGTAAGATTTTAACCATGACCCCTGATTTCCTGGTATTTTTTTAAGAGTTCCTTAGTCTAATCTCGGGAACCCATCATCAGATCTTTACGAAATTTAAATGGGACCATTTCGGAATAATGTACTTTTGATCAAACAAAGAATTTTGCTAATCCGTCTACGCATGACGGAGCTATGAGCGTACAAACATAAAATATATATATATATATACATATATTATAAACATCCGAATTGAGAACCTCCTCCTTGTTTAGCAGTCGGTTTAAAAAATGAAACCCCCCAAATGTATGTACGCGCATAGCTTCCGAACGGCTGCACTAAATTTGATAATTTCTTTTGTTTTGTGTTCGTTGTTATTTGGCCAAGTTTTTTATAAAAAATAATAAAGAGTGCAACGGGAACGGGATCTGAATTCCACGTGGGCGAAAATATGGCGGCACGAAGTTCACCGGGTCAGGTAGTAAATTATAATAAACGTGTTATTCCTGAACATCTTCATCATAATATAAAACTGATAGACCTCAAAGACAACATCACAGAATAGCGGCTTTTTGGATGGGTATGTTCCCATCCAAAAAGCCGCTATTCTGAACACATGCAGAATTATTGAGAGAAAATTCCTGCAAATAGACGATACTGAAAACATACACCCATTAACACAGGACATACACAATGACACACACACACACACACACACCTTATTTACTTGGTTCCGGCCCGTAAATGTAGTTAAAACCAAATCATAGAGTTGAGAGAAAAAAAGACACTAAAAATAATAATATTGGGATTGATCTATCACCACTGACAGGACTATTGTAGCCAATAAGCCTGATATAGTGGTAATAGATCGATTAGAGCGCCTTGCAATGATTATTGATGTCACCATTCCTCATGACGAAAGCCTCATGGAAGCCGAAAAAGACAAGCAAATAAAATATTTGGATTTGGCTCGAGTACCTATCGAATATTGATTCGGCAATCATTGTCCCGATAGTCATATCGGCCTATAGGCTGATTGCTTAGAGCCTCTAAGAGGCTTAAGAGGCTCTCGTTAGGCAGCTGGATCAACGGCTTGATGCAGAAGGCGGTGTTCCTTGATACGGCACGTATTGTGAGACTTGGTCCCTGTACCCTATACCAGTAGGGTACTATATTTTATGTTTTTAAATATATGTTCTTTTATGTATATGAATTTAAAAATATAACTTATAAAATTTTTCAAGGAATGAAGAGGAATAATAATGATACCTATTTTTTCATTAAGCCTAACACATATAGGTACTAATCCAAATATCAATACTAGATATATTACATGATTAATCAGTGTTGCCAGGGCCAGATAGTCTAGTGTAAATGTAAACAAGATAGCTTAAAAAGTTACTTAACAGGGAAAAAGTAACGTTGTTTTATGGTATGGAAATCTTGTCGGATAATTATTATATTGCGCGGTTATGATGAATAGTTTTATTTATTTACAATGTTACAAAAGTTACATTTTGGCAGCTATGCGATTAATCTTTTGTTACTTGAATCGATTATTCTGACAATTGATTTAAGAAGCTCCATCCCTAGACTATAAACGTCAAATCGTATCTTTTAAATATTTTCAACTGTAGGTGGCGCTATGTAATATTTCATAGAATATTTAGAAAGTGTACGAAATGCAGTATGCAACAGTAGGTAAGGTATATGACTTAACGTTGATATTTAGTTCGAGACTGGTACTTCTCCGTACGAACCGATCCCATTATATCCTTGACATGGCCAATGTTATGTAAAGAATGGTTATATTTAATTGATACTCTGCTTAGATGTATTGTGTCCCTATTTTGAGATGTTTTCGATACACTCGTAACTGTCGAATATCGGAGAGTGCGAAAGCTATTTAAAAACAAAACTTATTGCGTAATTCATTCAAGTATTTTACTCAAATAACGAAAGCCAACAATGTACGTAAACAAAAACCTATTTCTACTTATTCTCAAGTTTAATAGTAGTTACTACTGAAGTACACATGTATAGTTTGATATACACACACATGTATGTATAGTGTGGTATACACATGCGAGTTAAATGTAATCAACGTTTACAACTCAGAGAGGGGTATAAATAGTTTGGGGTTTATAAATAACGCTACGTTGAATTCAACGCACGTCGAAACAATACGCACAAGCTGTAATTAAGCACACACGCACGCACTCACACACATTCACGTAACTAAGGCTGTGAACACACTTTGCTAACTACATCTAGCAAAAGGCAATCGTCTTCTTGCACTCGTTGCAAATGATTGCCTGAAAGAGATTGTCATTGTGCGATAGGCTGCCGATTTGTATCTACCCGCATAATAGCATGTTTGTTCTTGATGTACAATAAAGAGATACATCAATCATCTTTCTATAACTGGCACAATTTAATTTAAACAAATAGCAATATGATTATTTATATTCATAACATAATTATTATTGTATTGATCTCGATGCCACTCATGACGAACCTCGCTCTTAAAGAAAGAGTGAATAAATCGACTCATCCATACGCTTTACATGACCAAATTATTTTTGAGCAATAATATTATAATTTAACCAAACTTTCAAAGTAACTTTCAATCAGTGTTTCAGTGAATTAAGACGAACGAAGTGATGTGAAATAGCATTCATGTTCAATTTATAGTATCTCATGCTACATAGCTAACATCATCATTTACCTGCCCCTGTATACGTAGCTAATAATTAGCTGCAAATGATTGGCATATTCAGTACCTGTCCTTAAATTACACTTTGCCTATTTTAACGACGTGTGTGGCTGTGTGGGTTTTAATTAACCGCATTTTTATTTTATGATCTATTAAAAATAGTGTTGAATGTAGTGTTATTGTTATAAACAGAATTCATTAGGAATTTTCAGTAACCTTATTAAATAAATCACGTTTGTGGAAAATATTTGGAGCCACAGTTTCAGGCGTTCATAATATTTACTTTTTGGGAGTTTACTGAAAGTTTTATGCCGACTGTGATGTTTCTATCACAGCTATATCTATTAACATAGTACCAACATGGTTACTAGTGTTGCTAGGGGCTTTTGTTATTCTCATTGCCATGCCAATATGGAATGATAAATGTTTTAAAATTGATTTTTTTTTAATGACTACCACAAATTCAAATTCAAAATTCAAATTATTTATTTTATTTATTATATTTAATGTACTCAATTAATAAATTACAATTATTGATTATTATTTAATTATTATTATTATTTTTTATTAAATTGATTATTATTTTGTTCAAGACAAAGTTATCGCAAGCTTAACTATACCCTTCTGTTTGCATGGAATCCTGTTTCACGAAATTTTTCTTTTTTTTCCTGTAAGGAAATTTCAGCTTCAGCGCAGCTTAGATTACGTTTCCAATGTGTCCCATAGACAGCAATAGGCTTGCTCCTTAATCACATGAGTCCACAAAACCCAGTGAAATGAGAAACACCACTGCCCACCCCATCAGGAATTACAGCCATAAATATAATGTAATATATCCACAAACATGCTTAGATAACGTTAAAAGAATTCGAACAGTGAGACGTGCGGTTAGTCGCGTGGCCGCGCCATGGAGTGCAACGACTGGTTTATTTCTGTTATCACTGTACTAAGCAGCATGGTTCGTAGCACGTGACTCGTCGCTTTGAACTTCAGAAGCCGACTGTACACATAAACGAATACAATGTTTATATACAAACTTGAATATACATAGAGGGAAATAGTGGCTATGTTCATCGTATAGCACGATTCATGTTTGTATTGAATATGTGGTTAGAGAGATAAATCATCCTAGATTACAGCTGATTAACTGCGAGTACTTAAAAGCCTTACCGATTTTTTAAAATATTTTACTAATATTTAGTTATTAATTAATTTTCGAGCCGCTTCCAACCGGTCCTATTGGAGATCTATAGGGGAGGCCTATGTCCAGCAGTGGACTTCCTATGGCTGAAATGATGATGATGATGATGAATTAATTTTCAATATTCTAAATCGAAACGGCGATCATGGGCCCGGAGAGGACGCTCCTGTGGTGGAAATGTTCCCGCTAAGATGAGAACATTAAAATTATTTAATTCTGCGGTAGGATGCGGACCAGAGCGCACACGTGTCTTATCGTGAAAACAGTGTCGCCTGTAGCAGTGCAAATCTCACCTCCGGCATCCAACGGTTCACAGACGGCGTGCGTTTTAGTCGGTTCGAGTCCGACATAACCTCCACCGGCTCCGGCGGGGGAGGTATCCGTGGAGATTTTTCGCACGTTAAAAAAAAGACAACTCCTTAGCGTTGCGTATTTGGATTCGCGGCTTTGGAACACATCATCACGCACAACGACGCCCGCGCACTGAGGAATGCAATTGTTGCGTGGTGTCTGTCCGTGGCTGTCTTCTGCAGTATCAGCAGAATCACGTTTTAAAAATTACTCGAGCTGCCGCTATTTCTAGAAGGCAGATTGTTCCTATAAATTAGAAACAGTTTGTAATCATAGTGAGGTCTGCCACTTAAAACTGGACGAGGACTGCCCGATTTTAGTAATGAATGTAATCGCTGTCATTAAAGCTAAACTTAGTTCACTCGTCTATGAGTTGAATTTGGCTTTCATGTAACAGACTGAAGTCGATTCAAGACTATTCCGAGGAAGTTACAACAAAATTTGTGTTGGCTAGACAGAAGTAGGTACTAGGTACTACCACGCACCCTTAGCACCGCACTGTCTTATTTATGGCTCTATGACCAATGAAATGTGTCGGTTTGGGTACGGAATTGATTTTCCTGTAATGCCATTGGTCGATGAGACTCGAAAGATATGAGTCCACACTCCACAGTGCCATGCTGGCTGGAAGCTTATTTATAGGTCAATGTTACTTGTGCATGTTTATAGGCACTGTAGTTATAAGTTATCAGGCCTGGGCTCTCATTTAGTTTAAAACCGTTAATTTCACAAAGAAAAAAAAAGAAAAAGATTGACGTTGAAAACTGCAATTCAACGCCAAGGTTCAGTAACCCATAACATATTTCTCAAGTAACATTATAAACACATGTTATACAAAAATGGATACTATAATTCATATACAGTTATAGCAGATTCATATTATTATACAGTTTTGAGTTGATATATTAAATAAAATAGCAACATAATATTTCACAATGGCCATTTTAATTTCAGTGATATACGTTTCAGCTAACGAGCTAGAAACATTATTGCAGCACATTCTCCTGGACTTTTACGACTTGTTGATATACGACTTTTGTCATTGGTACTAGTTTCACTAAAATAATAATTCTCGTAAAGTATGAAAAAATTGTAATCGATCACTGATATAGAGTTATTTCTTGCAGGAACTTCCTTATTATAGCAACTCGACAATTGTTTCGTTTTTGCGTCTTATGTTGCTAGTAGCTTCATAATGAAGTGCGGATAAAGCCACGATCCAACATTAGCCTACACCAAATTTAAAGTTCACTTTATGAAGCATAGTCAGATCTATGCTTTGCTTATGCCAAATTACAGAATTATAGTTCCAATATTTTAAAAATTACAGATTTTTGGTTTTCCATAATGTGTCGCTCCCATTAGTATGATGGACCCATGATTAGCGGATCCACCATCATGAGTCCATTATCGGCCTAGTCAGCTTCAGAAGACTACCTCATATAAGTTTTTTTTTATACTACTTAGGTCGCAGACAAGCACACGGCCCTTCTGATGGTAAGAGGTTACCGTGTCCTATGAGCAAGTAAGTACAACACCAGGAGAGTCACACTCGTGCTGCTGACCCTGTAAGAACAGAGAGATTCTGTGCCGTCAGCGCAAAAGATAAGTAGGACAAAGCCTTTGGTTTTCCCAGTGACAGCACAAAATCTTTCCAGTGAGCTCTGGCTACCCTACTCACCGTCGGAAGTCTAGGAATTCTATACCAGTAATGCTTAGGTATTAGTCTAGCTAGATGACCCTGACCAAGAAGGTAGGTATTTATTTTATCTACCACTGCAGCGTAAACTTCAATAACAGTTCTCCAAATGAAACGTCAAGTTAAATGTCAAGTAGCTGAACGTTCCAAGTTTGAAATATGACAAACAGCTATTAAAACTGTCAAAAACAAACACCCCTTGGCTGCAAGTAATTAATGTAGTTCGGTAGCCGGCTTCGCGCCAAGTTCGCGACCTTCAACTCGCGTTTCGTAGAATGCTGCAGTGAAATTTGGTAAGTGAATTAATTAGTGTTTTAGTACTGTATGTATGACAGCAAGTGTTTATTAGCGAAATTACATTGTTTTTTTTTAAAACAAGGGCAAAAAATTACTATTTAGACGTGTGGACGGTAAATAAACGCTAGCTTAGGCCCCCTTAACGGTTTATAGATACTCGATGTTACATATAGACACAGTGGAGTGTCTGTGTCAAGGAGCAGGGGTGGACGCATAAAGTGATGGCTTGACATCGTAAAAGATGATATGCGAATCAACTGTTTTATTAACAGGTATGCTGAAGATCTTGCGAAGTGGAGAAGAAGAAAATGCAGTCCAGGCTTCATGCCGGAAGTCATAGACATAAACAGGATGAACACTAGCATTGTGCTATTGGGAACTTTATAGATGGTAGAGCAATTGTTTTTATTATCATGGCTGGGTTAACTTGACTTAACTGTATCACGATCGTCTACCCAAACTTTAGTTGTCTTATTCCAGACTATAATACGCTATTATCCCTGTACCCCTTCAGCCAGATCAATTTAGTCCTTAAAGCGTGATAGAGTAACAAATATCCAAAGATCGAAACTTTCACATTTATAATGTTAGTAGGATAGTAGGATATCAAAGCCAAGTCCTAAAACGACGCGACGTACGTAAGAAGTTTACCACCATTTTCTAAATTCGGCTAATTTATTGCCTAAATTAGCTCGTAAAACTGTATGGGGCTAATAAGTGAACGCGGCAGGGGCTCGGCGCATCCGCGCACATAATATGTCCCTAATTAAGATGACCTTGTTGACCTGCTCTCCTAAGTCCATCCAGGTCTACAAATCCAGCTTTTTACCGTATTCAGCATAACTAACAGGTTCCCCATCATAGTGCCTGCCCACCTTGCTCCGGGATAGGTAGAGTCAACAGTCCCTTATTTGTCCCAGTTCTTCCAAACCATCACCCGTTTGGCTAACGTCTCTTTTTCGAGATCGCCTCACACCAACTTAGTCACTTACATTCGCCTTAGTAGTATATATACCTATTTGATTTATTATTCAACATCAACCTAATGTTATTGACAAGCGGTGTCACTCCGACCCAAGCCGACAGTGAATTTTTGCAAGATCCCACAATACCCTTATATAATTATGTCTATGTAGAATGTAGAACAATGAATTAGATGCTGCAAAAAGCCGTTTCGGTTAATTGGTTAAGTCGCTACCGTGGCAACAGGCTCTTTCAACGTGAAATCTAAATAATAATGAAGCCAGCAGAGAATATTCAATTACGCCAGGGACCGTATATTATAATTCACGATCCATTAATATTTTGGTAGGTATTAAGTACGAGAGATGTTTAAATTAAGCTCGTATATTATTTATGTTAACTGGATGTGCTTCGCTGTTTCACACGCATTAACTTCTCCGATTCTTCCTCACTAGCGGACTAAGTCAATAGAAAGCATATTTTATTAGCAGAATAATTGAAATAGGATATTTGGTCGTATAAATTAGGAAACTAACTTATTTTGCTAGTTGATGAACCTGCTAAATAACGAACGGGACTTGGACGCAAGTTTTCCTCTCGAGGTGGCGGGGCAGACGGCAATTGCTTCCAAAAAGTGATCAAAGTGCAAACATTGGACGCAACCAGGGGCCAAGGGCCCTGGCCACTGGTTGCGTCCAATGTGATTCCTGCCGGCTTGCTCTGCAAAAGGAAGCCGTGGTTGAAAATTGTCACCCTGCGCCACTGGACGCTACAAGGTAATTAGAACTAAGAACTTACTAACTAAACTAACTAGCTTAGAGTATGATGGTATTGACTTGGTGGTCGACTCATGGAGGACATGATTTCCTTCACTCAGTCGGGTCGGCGCGGCAGCGCGAGTGTAACGCCCCTGGTGTTGCACGCGACCATAGGCTAGCACACGGCCCACCTGATGGAAAGTGGTTACCACTTTCCATCAGGTGGGCCGTGTGCTTGTCTGCCACCTAAGTGGTATAAAAAAACTTGTTTAAATGAAGTCACAGGTGAAAACTAGTCAGTGTAATAACTTATCTGTCGTTGTGTTCGTTCTAGTTAGTGTAAGAAGCCCTTAAGTAGAAAACTTAGCAGAAATAAACTTAAAGGTCCCTCGCCAAGTTTCATACAAGACATGCATACTTTACGAGAGGAGGACAAGTTGTTTCTCGTCAAGAAAATATACTTTGTTCGGGATCCTATCAGGAAAATCTCTTTAGAAGTATGAGTTTAAGGGCATGTCCTCGAAGTATAAACTTTTATTATATCACATGTATTGTTTTTTTTTCTGGAGCTTATTTAATACAAGGGTATAACAAGATTATTTTAAATGGTATAACAAGAGTATGGAAGGCGGAGGACCTGGTGCAATGGCGCACTTTGAGTTACCAAACCCATGCGCGGGCTTAAAAGTAGCCTAGCTATTCCAGAATATGTATTGTGGTAACTAATTTAATTCAGATTCTTTCAGCCGTTTTTGTGTGATGGGTAACAAACATCCACACACACAACATACATCCATCTTCACAAACTAGCGCATTTATTTAACGTAGTTATGATCATCAACGATCGTTTTAAATATCCCTACATCTATAAGTATCCCAAACTTCGTCTCAGACTAGACGTCTGAGCAACAAGCCGGTCCGGGCAACGCCCGTCGGCGACACCTCGTCTATTAATAACGGCGCCATACTTATCACTAGATGCTCGAGTCCACGGTCTAGGTCAACTTCCACAGTTTATAGGACCAAGGCCACTTCACGGGGAACGAGATAAAACCAGTGTTTATGAACAGGGGGGCTACTACCGTCTCCAACAATATTTCAATATTAATGCCCGTATTCTAAAGTGGTACACAGTTCTGAATCTTGATTTATCTGCATTGTTAGACAAGTGGCAATTCGCTGGCTGGCGTTTTGTAGAATAGAATGTTAACTGTATTGGATTTGACGTTTACTGGATTTGACGTTTACATTGACGACTGTCATAAAGTTCAAAATAAGTATCAAACCAATACATTCATCGTTCTATTCTACAATACGTTGACCAACACGTCTGTATATGGCGAAATTTGCCGACAACTTCGGCATAGCTTGCCACACCAAAAAATTGAATTGAATTGAACGATGTGCCACTTGACTAGGGGGGCTGAAGACTGTTTATATATACAATCTGCGAAATCTGTCTTCAGATAAAATATATTCAGGATTCAATCTCGTTCTGGAATACGGGCTTTAGATTATGTTATGACTTTCATAGTGTGAATGGGCCATTATCGGCGTCAGGCATATTACTAGTGCTGTATGATCAAACAGTATTTCTTACTACATAGTCCGTGGTGGATATATTTATTTTGTTTAATTTGTTAGCACACAGTACGCAAATATGCCGACGGACGACATCGGTCCGAGTTCGAATCACTCTATGTGAGTTATAGTGAGATTGAAATCATATTACTTTGGAAGTTAATAGTAGGCCCCCAAGCCACAATTTATTGCCACAAAGTGACGCCCGAAGGAAAATGTTTTATTGAATATGTAAATATTTTTATTAAATTCATCGTAGGCCAACAGCTGATGAAGACATTCGGATAAAAAATAATCCAGTAGGGTCCACGAATAAGATTCGAATCACGTTTGTGTATATTTTTACATAATTCGTGACAGAATATCGGGACTTTCAATATTCGGGCTGGCAATTTTTACATAAAGCATAGAGACTTATCAAAATATCATTTGTATTGAGGTCCAACCCCACCAAACGGACGGCATCGGCCCGGAATCTTTAAACAAAATTAAATCTTATTATCACAGTGTTTGAAGTTTATATTACCAAGTCACGCGCAACAGCTTGACAGCGACGTGCGGCGGCATGACGCACGTCAAGCTGTCATGCGTGACTTGGTAATATAAACTTTAAATGCTGTGATATAAAATTTATTTTGTTTAAAGATTGTAAAATCCGTTCCGATGCCGTCCGTTTGGTGGGGTTGGACCTTTACTCTATAGATTAGAAGGCAAATGTTAAGCTGTCATCAAAAAAATAATGTGCGTGTTCTGCGAATTGTAGGTACATAATAATATTTCTTTATCATACAAATATCAACGATACGTCTAAGTTGCTTTATAGTTCTTATGAATATGGCTTATAATATTTTATTATGGCGTGTAAATAGCCGTGTATAATATGTAGTATATTGTTACTTTCCTTTGACGACTATTTTATTTGTATAATCCTCGTATTGTTTGGTTTGATACTATAAAATACCGGAGGATATCTGTGCCTCATCATCAAGACCCGACATATTCCTTTTTTCACGATCGCATAGGCGTGCAGTGCTTGTAGAACTCACAGTACCGTGGGAAACTAATATACCTAAGAAAGACCACGCTATAAAGACAAACAAATACTTTGACATGACTAACGAGTTAACCAAAAACGGCTACGTGGTTAAACTCTACGCCGTAGAAGTAGGAGCAAGGGGAATTCCAGCTAAATCCCTGTACAACTTACTTAAAGACCTCGGATTGCCAAGAGCTTCAGTAAGCTCTTTACTAAATCGAATATCAAAAGCGGCATTGATAGGATCTTACCAAATTTGGATAGGTAGGGGGGGGGGAACACTACTGACGGTGGAGGTGAGCGCTGATGCATCACAAGGTGGCCACCCTAAACCTGCATCTGGGTCGCAAGTCCCAGTCGCCGTCTCGGTGTTCCTCTCTGTATCTCGCTATGGACCCGGCGACCGCACGGTGAATCCATGGAGTGCTGAGAATTGGATCTCTTTCCACGATGTCAAGTTTCACGGTTGCGGACAAGAACGGATGTATACCTCGGGATACATATCTTGGACTTAAGTCGCGAGACAAACGAGACCCCTGGCGCGTGGATTGTTTTGTAATAATCTATGCTTGGTGTATTTGAGCTCGTCCTCCGCAGTAGCACCCCGTGCTATCCTCAAAAGACACCCAAGAAACGTGTAGGTACTGCGCGTATAGATCACATTTTGAGCTCATTTTAGGTCCAAGATGTATAGCCCGTCCCGAGGTATATTCGTACTATGTACAAACGAGTGTCAGTTCGAACAATCGTGCACAGACAAGCTCCATTTCACGTTGCGTAGTCCGCGAACACGTACGCGTCCGTGAAGTTGCGGACCGTGTAAAGGTGGCTTTACACCTAATAAGTGATATAGAAAGCTTTAAAAGTTGTACAGTATCAGTGACAGGGAGAAAAAAAAACAGGTGCACATATAAATAGATAATTAGATTCTGTCTCATTGCAAGTTTATTTTCTCAGTGCACTTTCTTTTGAAATTAGCGTATGAGCAACTAGCCGACGTAATTGTCTCTGCAATATTGTCGTGTTTCTAGAAACTTAATGTGCTCATAAAATGAAAATAAATTCATATTCAGAACTTACTCACGGTATTGTTGTATGAAATTCTATGAAACAGAACTGAAGCTTGTTTTCTCATTTTATCTATATAATAATTTTATATCCTCAATAACTAAAAGTATGACAATAACAATAACTACTGACAAAGATATAGTTCTTCTCTTATCAAGATGTTTATAGGTATGTAAATATTCTTCACGTTGTACAATAGACTTTGCCTCACATTGTACTGCTATTCCTCTGTGCACTCTCGGGTTGCTGGAAGCTTTAATTTCTCTCATTTTCGGGATTTTGAACTTTCGGGATTTTGAACTTTCGGGATTCCGAACTTCGGGATTTCGAACTTCGTTACATCGTACTTCGTACATTCGAGATTTTGAAATTCGGGATTTTGAACTTCGGGATTTTAATTTTCGGTATTTTAATACGTAACCTTAGAAGGACATTGACTAATACGCATATTGACCAATGAAAATAGCATCATAAACACGCAAAATGACCAATCGCGAAATTACCAGCACGCTAAATGACCAACACTCCTCGGTATATACTAGTAAAAATATTGAGAACTGTACATACGTCAAACAATAGCATATTACGTAATAAAACAAAATATGAACATCCCTAAAGCCATTACGGGTAACGAGAACGACTATTTAGCAATTACCTTAAATAGTTATAGCATACTTACCTGATTACAGCCACTGCGTATTCACCTACATAAGCTTGTACTTAAATAAACTTTCGAAGCAAAACATTACTTTCTTGTTTTTATTATTTCTCGTCTCGCCATCCGTCGCCGGCGACCTTTTGTCCCCAAGTCAACGCACTCAGATGTCCAACTAATATTTTTCCAATCATAAATAACAGGTTTTCTATTATACATTTTCGCAAAAACGTCATTGGAGCTTAACGAGGGTCCAACAAAAACAGAGACATTTTTCTGACATTTTCACATTTTATGCCGCGATAAAAAGGCGAAAACAATTTTTATGTTGGATGAGGGTAGGAATGGTTTAATAAATCTGCTTCTGTCAGTTTAAAAAAAGAATATTACGTATACAGTTACAACTAAAAAGTAAACAAGTACAGCCGATGTCAAAAGTTGCTAGGCATGGAGTAAACGCTTTTTTGTACGTTTATTTCGTAGAGCTATGCATGAATATGAGTATTTGCATTAATCGGGTCGTGCCTCAGAATACCATTGCCATACGAACAACTATGGCAGTCGTTACGAGTAGTTGGAGCCCTAAAAATTCCAACAACTGGTCTATGCAATGCTTCGATATCGCCAATGGGTTGTGGAGAGATGGCAGTCGCTTCACGGAAAATATCGAAGTTCAGCCAAACCCGCAGTTAGACTGGAGAAAACAAACCCCAGGCTCCGATGTGGAAGCGACTGGGATTGACGCTATGATGAAGAAGAACATTTCGTAGGCCTACGAGTTCTACACATAAATATAAAGTGAGTGCACGACTCCGAGGTGAAAGCTTCGGCTGCAATCTAGAACCACGCTAAGATGATGATGATGATAATGATGCTTGATGATTGCATCAAAACGAGTAGAAACTCTTGAATTATGCGGCACATCTATACATCATTTGTGTTCCACAGCTGCTCTTCACCTTGACGCTATATTCCGTGAATATATTAACAACAACGCTTCATTAGAAAAAGCCGTGCGTAATCAGTTAAGCCATAAAAGTGTATGAAAGCCAAAGTAATTGCCGTATCGAGGATTTAACACCAATTAACTGCTGTGGCTGTGTTGCTAAAACGACTTCAATTAGATTAGGAGTATTTAGTTTACAGTGTTCCAAATGTTTAAAAATAAGTTACAAGTTTTTGAAGAGGAGATCTAGGAAATCTTAAAACTACGTCACCGTTAATTTCCTTTCCCAAAGGAGCACATCACACGTCTATACTTTACTATTGCCACATACATATGGGTGTTTCCGTTATGAACCCACGAAAATCTACCCAATATTTTTCCGGACTGAACCTCCCTCTCGGTTCAGATCGAAAAAATATTAGTGGATACAGTTGTCTTTCAATCTTTCCAGATTCTACCCACTACATCGCATATTCAGTGAAAGAACGACGTAATTGTAAAAAAAAGGTATAGACTAATTTCTAACAAAACCCCAAGGTTTTAATCTATAACTAGCTGACTCGCCCCGGCTTCGCCCGTGGCATACTTTGAAACCCCCGTATCACCCCTTCAAACCATAGGTGTGCCCGCAATTTATTAATTCTCAATTAATGTTTGGGTATTTGTCGGATACGTTGACATGTATGGTTACTGCTCCGCTCCCTTGAGTAGTAGCACGATGATATTTAGCCTAACAAATTAACGCTTCAGCTTTATAATATTGAGTAGGTATAGATGGTTGTTATTGTTCTATTAATGATTGTTTCAGTCCCAACAAAAACATTAAAATTGTAACAAAAAAAAAACAAGTATACCATTTTATAACACCGCGTAGCTGCCATACATTACAAGTCGTTAGATTTGAGATAAAAACAAA
Organism: Eilema depressum; assembly: GCA_914767945.1. Taxonomy (NCBI): domain Eukaryota; kingdom Metazoa; phylum Arthropoda; class Insecta; order Lepidoptera; family Erebidae; genus Eilema; species Eilema depressum. The sequence goes on from OU612031.1 coordinate 15,721,688, forward strand.
AGTTGTCGATAAAACTATCCCTACATGACAAGATTTACAGCTTTATCAACGACCATAGACAACTCACTTTTTAAATAGACGTCTACAATTTCTGCGTATATAAATTGGAAGTATTCTGTTGATCCACAGCCAAAAAGTCACTTGTGTTAGGTTTCAAAAGGCCATTACAATATTTACAATTGTCTGTAAAAAGAAATGGGTCAAGTTCGTTCACGGTGGTGCCAATTCGTGGATAAATCGTGAAACCTTTTTCACAGTTGGTACTGACTACTGAATTTTCCAATAGGCATGGACATTTGGGGCAGAAATATCTGAGTACTGATACTGAGTTGACATTCGTAAAATTACAGACGTATATGTATATACGGCTCACGGAAAATGACCCTTCAGACAACATCCAGCCCGCTAAGAGCCTACCACCCGGGCATGATTTGAAATGGAAGTCCCTTATTAGGTGGAGATCTCAGGACGGCTGCTGTAGGGCCGGGGGATGGTGGCTGTGACTGTGGTGCACCTCTGCAGTCGATGGACCATGTGGTGCCCGCTGTGTCACTACACTACACCTGCACAACTGCCGACCTGAATGAAGCGACGGAAGGTGCAGTCAATGTCGCCGAGTTTTGAGCTGGGCGCATTTAACAATTATTTTTAATTGTTGTTAACACGATAATGAAGAAGAAAACAGGCGTATTTGATCCAAATATCAAAGTCTAAAAAGTCACTTAAATATTTGAATTGAGACATTCTCAATTAAGCTATTATTTATTTAAAATCTATTATTATCGTGGATTAAGTACAGTTGCCTCAGAAGTTGACACTGATAAATTTACAATCTTCAACTGTATTTTGAAATGAAGTAAAGAAGTAATCAATAAATATTTTTTATTTACCTATTTTCATAATCTTCACAAAGCAAATTGAAAATATTTCAATTTGTGTTTATAGTTTTATGTCAAGTTTTTTTTTTTATAGGACAGGTCAATAGGACTTTACCTTGCCTGATGATAAGCTGTAAGCAAAGGTTCAGGAAAGAGGGTCATCATTACAGACAGATGTTACAATGGTAGCGTAGCGTCTTCATCAGATGCTTGGGGACTTTCACGCCCCGCTTAAAGGAATCTAAAAGGACTTAAAGGACATGATTATGGTCTGTAACTCGGAATGTAATGTAATACCTGGGCATTAGTATACTTGCCAATACCGATGGACAGTATACAGGTCTACATGTTGTTCTGAGATAGTAACAATGTTTTCTGTTCGGGTTACCGCGGTATTGGCATGCGTCACAATTGTTTACCAACATGCACATGGATGCCGTCCAACCAGCCGTGCGCAAGAAAATGACGTCACAATTCCAAAGATCGTGAGCTGAGCACATTGAATAGGTACCACTTATGAGATACATCAACATGATAAAAATTGTCGCACTCCGGGAATGTCGACAGAAGTGAAAATAGTCTGTATAATATAGTATTTACTTACGTAAAGCATTCCCCAGTTCCCTCCGAATCAGAAGGTCCATAAGGGAAAAATGTTCAAGCATGTCTAAAAAAGTTTTCACTGCAAAATCCTAAACATTTTCACTCATATAAGAGCCTGGAGTTTTTAATTTATTAACCAAATGTTTAAACTATTAACAAGATTCAAAAGAGATCAAGATTTAGGTACATGGCAAACAGAAAAAATCTGTGCTAAAAACGAATATCTATTTGAGACTTTGCAGTCAAAAGCGTTCTGACATTTCTGACGCTGACTGTACTCAAAATATGTATCAGTGGCGTGTAAGCGTGTTACATAAATTCATAATATTAATTCTGTCTGGCTGAATGTCAGGGGCAGTACAGACGACCGGGATACGCATCGATCGCGTTAAACTTAACCTCATTTGCTTTGGAAATAGATCTAACGGTGCGACAACGCGCCCAATTTGGGTCGCCTAAAAATACAGTTTTAAAATACTACGTCACGTAGACGCTCGAAAAGAAAATACAGTTTTACAATAGCGCGTAATTTTTAAAGGATACAGATTGCACGGACGTTGAAAGCCTTGATTGCTCGATTGTAAAGCTCTGGGTACAAATTGATAATACTTGTTCGTTTTTTGTATTCCCATAAAAACAAATAGACTTACTCATCTGGTATGCTTAGGCCCGTATTCTAGAAGGGTACATACTCAGTTCTGAATCTCAATTTATGTGTAGATAGATAGTCTGTCAAATCTGTCAACCTGTCTAGTCTATACCATCTGTCCTCAGATAAATCGAGATTCACGACTGCATAACTGGGGTATCCAACCGAAATATAATATTTAAATTTATTTGTGATCCCCTGCACGGTGGATCCAAGCGGAATAGAAAATATTATAAAAATAAAATGATCCCCCAGGGTATCAAATACGGGGTATCCAACCGGAATAACTCCGTTTTCTAAATGGATTTCGACAAATGCAAAACTATTAAACAAGCGCCACGATATTGCAAGATCCGACCACGTCCGTTCTACTGGTTACCTGCTGGTTATTGACCAGGCGCAGGCCCTTCGGATTGGTCGTATTCTACGAAGATGTTTAGTCGAATCCTGACATACCGGTGCGTGATTTTCTTCCAACCTGAAAAGCAAGCCTATGGCAGTGCCTCGTTCTACACTACTCATGGTGATATTGGGTTGTCCTTGAAGATCTTAAACACCTCGTAAAGTTCGTAATCTCGTAAAAAGGAAAAAACGCATGAATCCTACATGAAAGAAAAAGATTAAGATCACATCAGCTAAATGTGAGAATAAATGGAATTAGTTTCACTCTGACATGTATTTCTTTCAACCGAATAGCAATAAATTACTTTGCCATTAAGAGTGATATTGAATGTGTAGACAGATTAACTGCTTCTACATTTTCTCGTGAAACAGAAACACGGCCGTAATCGATTCCTCAACATCATAATTCTCAGATCCATCACGTAATATTACGTACTCCGCAGAAGTTGTACGACATCGATCATCTGAAGGAAACTAACTGAATGATACATTTATATTGAATAAGAACGGTGCAAGAGCTGTTAATGGAATCTGGCTTTGTTGTAAAAGAATGTAATCATATTATTAATCATCTCTCGTAATCCCTTAAGGGAGCATGTGATTCGTTTTCATCAATCATGGGTAAACGAAAGTTAGGATACATCTAATATAATAACAATTTTATATTTATTGTTTGTTTGCTTATTTATTTGTACGAGTATTCTACGCGCTGCCGATGCCGACCTTTCGCACATTTGCGTTATCTTTGTAAACTCACTAGCTGTCCCAGCGAACTTCGTACCGCCATATTTTTCCCGTTCCCGCTGCACCTATTTTCTAATCCTTTAAACCTTCTCTGGACACTCACGAATATTTCAAGACTAAAATTAGCCAAATCGGTACAGCCGTTCTTGAGTTATAAAATAACAACGAAAAGTGGCATTGATTTTTATATAAACTCATATCTTGTTAGTACATTTATTGGAAGCAGTTGGTTATAGGTATAGCTCGGGACATATACGTTTTTAGAGTGTCTTTTTTTGTGGTGTCTTTTTGGTGGTTCTTTTCGAGGTCCTACAGCGGTGGACGAACTCAAATTCACTAAATATTATCATTATAAAACAATCCATCGGTGCTAGTGCCTAGTTTGTCTCGCGATTTAGGTCCAAAATACCTGTCCCGAAGTATACAATCGGTTTATAGGGCTTTTTCGAAGGTCTAACTAACGTCTCACCACAGTAACTGCGCATCATCAAGCGGACCACGAATGTTTGCCACCTTAATAGCGTAACAATAATATACAGGTCAAGTTTATACGAACATAAAAACATGGCTTTTAATATTTACAGATACTATGCTTGTAAACACGAGGCAATCTCCGATCCAGAATGCGCACAAAAACGGAAGATATGTCACACATTTTGGACGATATCCAGACATTTTATTGCTAAGCACGGATAGATACAGCTTGGCACCAGTTCCGTATGTTCCTATGCCACGCTTGCCAACATAATTTCAATACCACAAACCTACTACCAATGCCAAAATACAACATGAACTTTAACTCATTACGATAGAGTTTATAATTGAGGGAATCCGGAAGACTCATTGGCATGCTAAGTTCAAAATTGTGCCAAATTTGCTGAATGGGCAGCTGTCGTCTTCACTACAATTTAAGTATCTAAAATTAATTGATATTCTCGTATCTTCGCAGTGGTGTCCTTAAGTTGCTGGTGTTGATATTTCTTACAATATTTTGTTTTGTACTAACGCAATGTCAAAGTCAAAAATTGACGGTATATTGGCGCCACGTTGTGACCACTGGTTCACAACGCGGCGGAGTCTTTAAGAATTACTGTATAGCATAACTGCTTTTTGTCCCTAATAATTAAAAATAAAAAAGCCCTCGGAAGACTCCGGCAAGAAACACAGTGGATTTTTCTATGATTTATTTAGAAGTATATTCATTATTGACTTATTCGTTTCACTAGTATTCGTTTCTGATTGCGGCGAGTTCGAGTCCCTCGATCTGTCAATCGACAACAAATCGATAAATATAAAGACCTTGAATCATATTATAACCTATCTATTCTAGACATCTAATACTTAGTCTGTCAAACCGTTATAAGGTCGTGCTCGGTTCAATCAAAATCATTAATACAGATTCGAATACCAAAAGGTCAATCGTGTCTGGTATCTGGTACAGAAAAGAAAGATGGGTGATAAGGTTACGTCATAAATAACTGAAGCGTAGGAATATTGATGGGATCACCACGCATTGGAAACCACCAACAATTGCAAACAAAATTCTTAGTCTTAAGTTATAAATGTTATAATAAACAACAGCGAATAATTACTGGTTCCCTTTTTTATTAGACTGATCTCACTCACGTTCTTGCAGTGATACTTGTACTCCTGTACATCATATTCAGTGGCAATGCCCCATAAAAACACCGAGCGTGACAGGAAAAGTCAAATAGTTTCGGAACCCAGCTCAAATCAAAGAAGAAGAGGAAACAAAAGAGCAAAATAGGCTCCCTATACAGAAGGCGACGAATACATTGGCCCCTAAAATTCGTCTCCCGGAATAAAAGTTGTAAATTGGTTCCCTTTGTAGTGCCCGTTCATCACCTATGTAGGTGCACCTGGTGGGAGACCAGTTAGAGAGAAGGATGGACACGAACAAAGGAAACAACGCAGTAAAAGGTTTCCCAGCTGCCATTACCGAAGCAAGCTTTTAAATGGACGTGTTAATTTGATAATGTTAAACAGAATGATCTCACTTCGGTGGATATGCATAACGACGTACGTTACCACCACCCACATCTGCCGCAGCTGAGTGGGCAGGTGATAGAATATTTAAGTTGCGTGATTTTATCGGAAATACATATAAAAGGATGTAGGTTTTGAATTTTATTTTTATATTCCCGTCGTCGTCCCGTATAGCAGCGATACGTAACAGTTTTCCTCACCCTGGTAAACCGGTATTTTTTATTGCCCAAAAATCTTACCAAACTTTTTTGAATCGCATCATTGTGATGTATTTACCTGGAAAAGAAGACAAATTGCAAATTAGTAAACTTCGATTTAAGTCTATTACTACGAGTAACCTGTTGGATTAGATTAAATTATCCCCATACAATACTATTGATTGATTCCATTCTCTCGGATCACAGGCATCAATAACCGTTATACATAAATAACCTCTGTCCTATTCCCGATTTTACTCTACCTGTGTGTATTTTTTTTGTAAAATAAGTATCACTCTATTGGCGATAACATCAGCGGAAATGTTTAGTAGGTACTTAATGTAAAAGGCGAATCGCATTGATAACTGATAGTAACGGATTCGCCTCGAAGCGGTCTGCTAATAGAATTTCGCTTTGTCTAGGTCGATTGCTGCCAGAAAAAGCAATTCTCCACTATAATCTTTCTTTACTTCAGTGTGTAAGGATCATATACTACAACGACACAATGAGACCACTTCAGAGAATTGAAGCTAAGACAGCGTGGGCCCGAAGATAGAAAGGATATCAACTTATTCTGACGCAGGAGCGCTAGGGACAAAAGAAAGCGTGGGATGTCTGCAGGGGCGGTTGAACTATGAGGGGTGAATAACGGTCGTACGTAGTACGTTGTGAGATTTAATAAGTTCAGCTCATGAATAGGGCTATAGAGGGTCAACTGTAGCACTTAGGGACACTAGGGATTGAATACGTGGGGTGGTACGAAATTAAACGTAGTTGAGCGTTTTTGAACGGTGCAAATATTTGTTTGTATTAGTTTGGATAACTTTTCACAAATGTTCCTGTGTGTCATAGAAATTTATATATGATATGGATATTCTCTACTCAAGATAACTGGTTTATCATATTAAATAATATCAAGAGATCTTCCTTACGAGTGCTACGTCAAAACTTCAAAAGCCGGGGCTCGATTCCCGCCCAGTATACCTATGGCCACATATCTTGGACCTCAGTCGCGAGACAATCGAGGCCCTGGCGCGAACGGATTGTTTTGCAATAATCTTTTGAGCACGTCCTCCGTTGTAACACCCCGTGCTGTCTTCACCCAAGAAACGTGTACTGCGCGTATAGAGCACAGTTTGAACACATTTTAGGTCCCAGATTATATGTCCCGAGGTATACAAACATTATTTTAAACATGAATATGTCTATTCGCATTGGTCTGGTTGATACATAATGTAAGCGCGTATTAAAAAATGTATGTAAGTAGGTAGTATGTTTATCAGCATACTTAGAATCTTTGGTACAAGCTACATATGTATATAAGTCGCAACCATCGTATCCTTAAATATGGTCAAAGCTGTGGTCATTTAAATGATTACTTTACCCCAAATATTTAAATTATCCTGAACGACCACATTATCTCACTAATCCCATCGCCGCCCTCAGCCCTTTGGACTTCCATTAAATTAATTATCCCTTATCTTGATTCCCTGTTGAAAACTACACCTGCCAAAGAGACCCGTAATTTTACCATTAATATAATATAATCAATAATCCGAACATTGAATTGGACCTCTATTAATTGGAGAAACGAATTAATTAACATGTGTGTACCGACCTGTAATTAATTGGGGATATTTTATAAGGGCTCTAACGGTCCTACCGGGATTACGCGAATCAGGATTCCGACCGCTTCTCAGTTCCGAAATTTTCGGGATTAAGTTTGACGGATTTCGGGATTTACATTTTGAAAAATGTATAGAATAAACTGCGTGCCAGGTGCTATTCGCTAAGGCAGCTAAGGTGTTATTCGGACTAATGATCTAGTTGGGCTACCTCAATAGTACTTCCTTTATACTCAAAACTAATTCCTTTGTTTCACCATTATACGTTACAGCTGGTCCTGGTAGTGATATTCTGAGAAGTTGCCCTTATGCGAATAAGGGGATAAACCTTTGGATAGCTGCAGACCAAATTGCATAATTATCTGCAAAAAATATCTAGAGCCATATAGACTTCACCTTCAAGGCCATAACGCATGTGACACTGAACGGAAAACACAAAACTTACATTAGTTATTCGGCATTAAAGAAGGAGAAGGGACAGACCCTATTGTAATATAATAATAATCTGTTCTCGAAATACACGACACAGAATACGCGATATTAAGACAGGAAATAATTATGACGTCACCGTTGTATACCTACTTGTCGCTATGAGGGATGTTTACTGTGCGGAAAAAGGTTTCGTGGAACACGAAATAATATAGGAGCAGGAATTATTCCGCAATACGTATTACTTAATTAGAGTCGGTCAAGCGTGAAACTAACTTGTAAGATTGAGGTAGGGTATTTTGACAACATTGATATAACTATTTTCGGTTTCCCATGGGAAATTATGAGTTAAGATCTTAATGTTATAAAGGTACTGATAATATGTAATTACTTCGTAACATGTTCGGAACTGAAATATGAAAGTATAGAGTAGGTACTTAGTTATGCGCAAATATAGTCTAAAAACTTCTTCGTTAATGTACGAGTAGAAGTGCAAAGTTTGTCTGAAATATGTGCCTAGTTAGATCGCGAGTCGAGAAAAGCTCTTGGTGTGTTAAATTAGGACACTATTTAGAAATATCACGGAATTTAGAAAACTTACCCGAACAACCATATTATGATCACCTTCTATTAGAACCAAAAGTACATTCGAGTACTTTTATTATAATTACTCGAGAATGTATGTTAAAAGTCGAATAGAAAACAACAAGTCCCTCAGTCACCTTCTATGACATACCCTGAAAGACATCGATATATATATTAACATATAAGCTAAAAGATTCAAGTCCGTGTTTACTATTCCGAGGGATAAAGGCCTAAAAAAAAATTGTGCCCAAAAAAGTCAAATGGATTGTCTTATAGAGGACACGATTAAGAAAGCAGTGACTGAGGAGGTGACGTCAAACTGAAAAGTATGGAAGGACAAGAACACAAAGAGATGATGAAACAATGTAAAACATATAAAACATTTCACCAAAACTTTCACTACTAAAATGTTGTTACAAGCCGCTAATTCCAAGCCCAACATGACACAGGCTGACCCAAATCCATCACAATGACAAAAGGGCCGTTTAAATAAATGCACTCGGTGATATTCGAGAACTTCCGACTGCCACCATTTATTACCGGGCTCCTGTTAATAACCCCGACGCGGTAATTTATGTTAGCCCTCAACCCTCACCCTTGGTGGGTAACCGCAGGAGTGGCTATGATATTCTCCCACTCAAAGTAGATATATAGTCGTGGGTGGTTACATTTTGAGAAGGGCAATTGATTGGGTTTCGATAGAGCTTATTGGAATGTAATTCTGAATGGTTTCATGAATACTTTTGTTTTTGTGGTACAACCGTAACGAAGGAGATTGCTATAACGACTGTCCGAATCCCAACTTAGGGTCGTTTCCTACTAGCATCCAGCATTAGGCTTGCTTCCTATTAGTAGAAACTAAAGTTATAATGAGTGAAATGTGAACAGTAATACACCTTATTTTATCAACCCCTTTTGGGATATGAAAAGTCATGAAAAGTCAACTACACCTTTTAGACAAAATCCGTGACAAAAGGTTTCTCAAGTCCATTTGAATAATGAAATGAGCCTGTTCGGAGCAGCAAGGAAAATAGCGCGAGTTACACTTTCGGACAAAACATTACCTCTTACCTTATGCTAGTATTACTAAAAAGCTCGTACAAATCACAGAATAACGTCAAAGTATGCCAAGTCACCAATAAGAAAAATGGATCAATGTGTCGTATGTCACGTCGTGGCTCATCCGTATCAAATATAAAAGGGTGCATTAATCTCGCAGAGTGCCAGAGGGCGGCCCTCGTCATCTCTCACATGGCTGCCTTTCAAAGAAACTATACTCGGCACGTAACGTTATACAAGGAAATGGATCTTATAAAGATTTTTGAGAAGTGTTTTTACATGAGGACTTGTAAATAGGTATAGGAACGACTACTAGAGTGGTTTAGAATAAAAAATATGTCACTGGAGACGAGTGGGCGCAGAGTACGAATAGACCAGTGGATTCGTACCCAATTTCAAAATCCTTTGTTCAAATGACAAATGACAACTGTCAATTCCTTGTTCACCCTCATAGGAGGAATAGTCTGATGAACACCAATACAGGTGTTTATTTACTTCTAATCAGAATCCAGCAAGTACTATTACGAAATTTCGTGTTCCTTTTAAGAAATAGAATACAGAAAGCTGGACTTCCATAAAATCATTCATCTTTTATAACCCTTCTCTCAGGAGTGAAATTTCCAAAAATATTCACATCAAAATTGCAAAAAAAATCAGTTAGTAGCATTAGTGATTTTGCCTCTGTGTTGATGAAGCTATCAGTCAGAATAAGTAACTAGACCTGCAGATTAGCTATTAAATATCAGGTACAGGACCGCACCAATACAAAAACGCAAACTAAAGTCACAAAACCCACGACCAGTCATAAAATTTAAAACGATTTTTAAATATCCGAAGTGCATTAAAATTGCAAAGGGGTAATGGCCGACTGGTCGAATCGATTCTCAGTCACTCACCTCTGGCTGTTCAAAGTTCATTTGCGCATTAGAAATTAATTTACACTTGCTTTTACGATGAAGGCACAATACTTTAATAGATGGAGGTAAACTATACCTGATGGAGGCAGACTAATACCTGATGGAGGCAAAATATAAAGCTATTTACTGTCAGACAGAGAATGCATGCGGTCGGCAACCACGCGTCAGGTGAAGGAGGATTTCTGTAAATCTCTGATATTCTCCTTAACTCGTTGAACTCAAGGTTATATGTTAAATAAGTACTTAACCGAGCACCTAATAAGCAACCTAATATAATAATAAGCTTTTTAAACATCTGATCGTACGCTTGTGATAAGGGTATATTCCCCTTACAGGTGTACTGGGTAAAGCTCGAAAATGCAACCTCACCAACCGGTATACCTAATACTCTAACCTCCTAATAAAAATATAATTATACTCGAAACTAATTTGCAGAAACAATTTCCTGCTATCAAAAGCAGTAGGCTGTCAGCCTCAGATTTTATTGATCGAACATTAAGAACTTTCGAATCTTTGACAGACAAAAACGAACCTTCAGGGCTCGTAAATTCCGGTGACACGAATCATGTATCCTTCGGTAAACCAAATAAAACTGAACAAGGAACCTGATCCCCGCGTCGAAAGAATAACTTTTTATAACGACACGTCATGATTTATTCCTGTGCCGTAAAAGGTCACGGAGACAATAAAAGATTACTTTGTCACACGATATTTTTGTACGAATGGTTTGGTGTTCTTTAAAATAGAAGCATATTGCTCGGGACATATATCTTGGACCTACAATGTGCTCAAAATGTGCTCTATACGCGCAGTACACGTTTCTTGGGTGTCTTTTGAGGATAGCACGGGGTGCTGCAGACGAGTTCAAATTCACCAAGCATAGATTATTACAAAACAAGTCGCCGGCGCCAGGGCCTCGTTTGTTTCGCGCTTTAGGGCCAAAATACATGTTTCGAGGTACATCTAAAATTGTTTTCTGCACAATCATCTTCATAGGACTTTGCTCATCCGACGGAACAAAGGCGCAATTACTTATTTGCGGTTTTGCCGAAAAAGCGTTACATTTTTTGTGTTACTTATTTTGAGATTGAAAATATGAGTAATTAATAAAATTATTCTAATACTGTAAAGCCCACGGAAGATAATGCTATACATTTTGTTCAGCATAATTCGCAACGCGATTGGCAAGATTAATTAACATTTACTTTTCGGCTTCTGGGGTTCTTTTAGGGTTCTCTGTTGGATATTATACCACTGTTTTACCAATTAGTCATAAATGTGTGAGTTTGGCGATACTTCTATATTCTATACTAATGAGGTTGAGGGCACCTCCTCTGAATTGTATATCGCGTGGAATAGACCAAGCAACTACATATAAAAGTACTACAGTTAGCAGTTTAACAGTAGACATTATTAAAAATATGACAGGATCTATTACTGAAACATACGCGATGTCAATATTTATTTTATAATTGATTCTATTTTAGTCCGTGCCTATTTCACGCAGTATTGTATAGGTCAATGAAGATAAATTCAAATTAGATTCTAGTTAAGCAGTGATTGTAAAGTAGCGAATTCATTAGCAATTATTAGTAGAATTCTGCACTGCGGCGGCTTCAAAGCTACTTTGTCTTTTAATTTGGTCTCGAGTTAGAGCATTAATTGCTAAGAACTCTACAAGGATACTATTCAGCTTGACAAAGAGTTTTAATCACAGTAGTAACGTGAATAGAAGCTGAATTCGGTTCAGCGTCTTCTCACGTTATGGTGAAAATAGAACTGAAGGCCAAATCTCCTAATAAAGATCATTCAATATTCAGTTTCAATCTATCAAAATCAAATGTGACATTTCATTTGATTTTGATAGATTGAAACTGAATATTGAAAACGGTTTTTTTCTAACACATTTTTCAAAAAAGTACTACATTGACATCGTGATTGTTATTAACACTAGATTAAGGCTCTTTTCACTGAAATCGTAAACGTTTTTGACTTTATTGGGAGTTTGGGGTGGCTCGTAACTGCAGTTTGAACAACTTTTTAATAGAAATAGACCAAGTTAAATCTGGCGCCTAATACGAACGCGTGTAGTTACGTTACGGTTCGGATAGTCAATCTGAATAAGGGCACAGCACATCTTACAAGTAATGTAACAACTGACCTTACCTAAGTGCGCAATTAGTACTGTGCAGCCAGTCTGGTATATTTAGAAGACTTCGGTTTTATCTCTCCACGTTAAACAAAGATAGTTTTATCTGCGTCGGAGTACCCTTTACTAAATGAACCTTTTTCGACCTTGACCGGCTGAAAGTATCAGTCCATTACCGTTTTATACGTCCGCCAGAACCGCTTGGGTCCGAAACACATTATCTTATACGGACTATTGTGTTATACACTCATATACCTAGTACCATTCCATTTTATCAGTGGTAATTGTCATACTGATATTATAAATGCGAAAGTAACTCTGTCTGTTTGTTATGCTTTCACGGCTAAACCAATGAACGGATTTCGATGAAATTTGATCCAGAGATAGAGCAAACCTTGAGAAGGGATATAGGCTTTCATCACGAAAAAAATAGGAGATGAAAATTTGTATTAAAAATCGTAATTTTCTAAGATAACCTGATGAAATTAGTCATCACATCAGGAAGATGTACTATTATTTCCACCTATGCATCTGTGTTTGTTAGTGTGTGTACATAAATGTATTAATAAATAAATAAGAGAATGATGAATGAAGATTGTTTTTCCAATCCTAAGTAGTGTATAACAACCGACATATATCTTGATCCTAATTCGCGAAAGAAATGTGTCCCTTGGAGTTGATTGGTAGATTTGAGCTCCTCCGTCGCCGTAACAACCCGTGCTGTCCTCAAAAGACACCCAAAAACGCATACTGCGCATATACTACAGAATACCGCGGTTATAATAACCTCGTGTTGTGTTCCCGGCGGTGAGTAGGGTAGCCAGAGCTCACTGGAGAGGTTTTGTGCTGTCAGTGGGAAGACCAAAGGCTTGTCCTGCTTGACTTCTGCGCCACCAGCCCACCACACGAGTAAGTCGGTAACACGAGTGTGACTTTCCTGGCATTGCACTCGTCCATAAGTCACGGTAACTACTTTCTATCAGGTGGGCCGTGTCCTTGTCTGCTGACCTAAATGGTATAACGAAATGTAGAGTACATTTTGTGACGAGACCAGTCACGTTACAAAATGTATCTACTCTATACTAGAGTCATATAAAACGCATTTATTCAAGAACACGGTGTCCATAACAATCATCTCAAGTTACCGGCCTCGACATGAACGAATCAGACATCATTGGACGCGCTCATGCGTATAGACAAAGGATGTTCTTTAAGGGCATCGGTAGGTCCCTAGCGAAGGCCACGTACCTACACGTGGGCCCTTAGATGATGTTCTCACTGAGCTGTCAATACAATCGTAAGGTGACAGTTCGCATGCACGCACAGACACAAATCAATTTTAGATATGCATATATAACAAAAATAAAACATGCGGGGTGATCTGCTGATAGAATTGAAAACTAACTTGTGAATTGTACTGTCGTGACGTGAGACGACAACTGGCGTAACGTGACGTCCAAGCGTCAGGTGACGATGACGCGAGTTTCCTGAATTTTGTTCACCCAAAAAGTACTCAACGTGCATAAAAAAGTTATCACTTCAAAAAATCTTTAAAAATTAATCAAAAATGTTACGACTAAAGTCTGAATATACTTTTGTATTTGCTTGTTATACTTACTTGCAGTTACTTCAACTCGTGTTTTACAGTTGACTGGACTGTAGCTAAAATTAATTTCCTAATTTACATAGTCAATTTGGAGATAACACGTAAATTAATGAAACGTCACTTTATACAGTTTGGAAGATGAATTTCGTTAGTCACGCATACTGCTTAATTTCCATGCCATAGAGATAAGCATACACTTTGTCACAAACAGTTTGCCTGTTAGGTATGTGCTCATCTTTAATACCTAGGTATATTTATTTAATGTTTTAAGCAAACAACCTGGTACGTATTCGGTGTACTAATGAAGAAATATATTAATATTCTTATATTCTTATTAACCTCAGCAGAATATTGCGCAGGTAGATTGTGCTTCTTGGTACTCAATTAGTCTTTGAAATGATATTAAGGTAATTTTATCGTTATGTTGTTGTTTGTTTGTTTGTTTTTACGTTCTTCGCGATAGCGTTGCGTGAAATCTTTTTACATTGTTTTGGATACTTTTAATGTTTATTTACTTTTAAGGTGATTACATACGCGAATGACTTTGACTATACAAATGCTCAAGGTCATTCGCTCGTTTTTCAGCCGTAAAAATCAGTAAAACTAATTTTAATAGATAATTTTATAGGAGACGATTACAAACTAAGAAGGTCACGTCATGCTAATACACTCATTTAACATATATCTGAAATTTAAGACTATTTGGATACGTATTGTAGAAAATATTTGGTTTCATAAGAAAGAGTAGAGTGATGTTCAGAGCCTCTTTTCAACTATTTCCTCCTTTTTTATTGAATTTATGAAAAGGTGAAGTTACTTTGAATATCCTGTAGTATGCAGGGATGTAAATTCCAGATCTATAGGTTTTATAGTTAAAAAGAAAAACGGTTTCGAAAATACCGATTTTTCGATGCTAATCTGATTCGGGGCCTTAATAGAATATTTCAGATTGTACATGGCTTTTTTTAGGACTACTAAGGTAATAAACAAACAAACAATTCATTTGATGGTCAGTGGTTACCATCACTAGAGAGGTTTAGCGCTGTCATTGGGAAGACCAAAGGCTTGTCCTGCTTGTTTTCTGCGCTCTCTTTTCTTATCTTACATGGTCGGCAGCACGAGTGTGAATCCCCTGGTGTTGCACGCAACCATAGGCCACTGTAACCACTTTTCATCAGGCGGGCCGTGTGCTTTTCGGCCACCTAAGTGGTATAAAAAACCATGGCAGACATGTTATTATTTCGTCAACTGGCCAAGCATTTGAAATTCGTGTAATGAAAGGATGGTAATTGGTACATCCTGATCCCGAGGCGTGTCTCATGTGTGCTAATCAAACAAACAGATATCAAATTTACAGTTTGTATTGTATGTACCCTTTACACATAGACATTACGTAATCTAATTGCGATCCTCAAACTTGATTTCAAGAGGGATCAATCTTAATTATCATCCAAGGAATTAGTTCAACAAAATGGCCGACTAATATCTTTGATTAAACACAGTTCAGCGTAATGGGAGACGGGAGCGAAGTTTAACTGAATTTCAGAGTCCATTTTCATTTGGAACTTTTCTCTTGTTTACGAACTTCGAATTATATTGCGACGCCTCTCACAATAATAAAATTAATGATACTGGGTGTAAGTAATGAAATTATAATAAAAAAAGGTTTGTTATTTTAGACATTGATTGATGTACTTACTTTTAATAATAGAAATACTTAATGACTGTCAGACTGTGACCCAGTTGTACCGAGTGTGGCAGGTACTGTCCAAGAGGTACTGGGTCCGATTCCCAGCTCTACCAGAATTTTGGGTTTTTCCTATGTTAAGAAATCTAATGGAGCAGCATGGAGTTAGGCAAAAAGTTCAATTGACGGCGCTAGGACGCTTCGACAGATGTGGTCAGCCTACAGCCACTTCAGCTTGCTCATTCTACGAGCTATGTCGGTAACTTTAGCAAAATGTGCTGACGCAGTTTAATTAAGCGTGTTGCTATTCATCGGTGATATCTAACCCCTATCTCTATGTCTATCTAGGTAAGTGTAAAACCGTGAAAGTTAAGAAGCTATCAAACATTCAACAAAACACTAATATAAGAGATGGAGAGAATATAAACAAATTATTTTACGACTGACGCTAATATTTATCGGCCATAACTACGAAATACAAGGGCTTTGTGAAAATGGCGGGAAATGTTAACGCGAATCTCGTAAAATTATTTACACACAGCAGGTACTTACTCTATACTTTAGTTTATTTGAAACTTGGGGGCTACCACGAAAAGTATATTCATTTTTCAGGCTCGCATGAAACACGAATGAAAGACGTAGTAGCGTTTACGTACCATGAAGCTACTTCGGATTTCTTTGGTAGGATTTAGGTCGAACGAAGTATCAAGTGCCGTCTAATACGCTTCATGGTACCTTCTTTTTCTGTCGAATCGATGGCGCTTCTACTCTGAAACTCTATTTTCCTAATGTGCTGCGACCTGGATCGCGTTCTCGGAGGCACTCATAAGGTTCTCCGGTGTACAGGTAGATGGGCATGCAGTACCTACACGTTAGCAGGTGGGCCATGGTCCGTGAAGCAACTCCACGCTCACACCGCAGGTCCGCGTCATCTGCGAAACCCCACCGAGGTATGGTAAATCGGTACCAAGACCGATGGTACCGATTTACCATACCTACCGAGACTGTTGGGAGACTCAATCAACCCAAAGCTTGAACTTATAAAGGCATGATTCCGTAGTCGACCGCATACGACAACTGCCGACAATTGCGGTTACACAATGGTCTCCTTTATCCGTATCGAAGTGCTGCATGCGTCGGCAGTTGTCGTATGCGGTCGGCTACGGAATCATATCTTTAGTCTGGGATCCGCGCTCCTATTCTTTCTTTATCTTATTTTGGTTTGCGAGCGACTATCGTGTGCCCTAACCTTGAGAAGAAAACCTGCACCAGAGCCTCATTCGTCACTTAGTAATATTTTTCGGGGGGAATCAGTAAAAGGGGGAGAACAAGCCGGTGTACGACTATAAGGATACAGATGAAATTGGCTTGGGCCCTATAAGGTCTTTGTGAGGTAGGTATATTAGGTTTATGTATAAGACACTTTTTTTTATCGTGCGAAATATCCCCACGGATACCTTCCCCGCCGGAGCCGGAAGAGGAGGTTATGTCGGACTCGAACCGACTAAAACGCACGCCGTCTGTGGGCCGAAAGTTGCCGGAGGTGAGATTGTCGTAGCCATATCCCTCGCACCCCGGCCGGTGTATAAGACACTAACAATGGTTTAACTGCGCGCTAATAGAAGGTTGTACTTATGACGTAGTACCCAGATCTATTAATAAAACAATGTGTTGTTAATTATATTACGTACATTTATATGACTTCAAGTACACAAGTTATGGTGCATAACACCGGCGTGAGATATGACAAACATATCTTCTTCTTCTATCATGTCAATGGCGTTGCTACTCTAAAATTGTCCTGCTACCTGGATGGTATTCTCGGAGGTACCAATTACTCCGGTGACAAATTACCAATCTGGAAGCCCAGTATGGGGCTAGTCACGGGTTCATTCCCGTCCTGGATGTTAAGTTCCAATAAAAATTGATGGGAAAATATAGCATACCGAATGCTAATTACCTACTTTGCAAAGTCATTCACTGATCTAAAGGTTCTTTTGAAAAGGTTTTAAGAGAAAAGGAATACAGTACTTAATGAGAGAAGCCGAATATATCTGAATATAACGATTTCAAGACTTATTGAAACATTAATCATCGCGAACAATAAGTTTTCTTTGGACGAGTTTCAATATTATAACAAAGAATTAATTCGAAGTCGTGAAGGGCGCTGAATGAACAAAGCTAAAACGTAAATGAAAAATGATATCAGATAATAAACACTATTATAGAATCATTTTAATATGCCCCTTTTGAAGTTTCATCAAAATTTGACAACGTAACCTTGTAACGGAGGAACAAAATATTGTATAGCTCAAAATGCATATTTATTGCATTAGGGAACAAATTAGGCAATTTTACGGTTCAGTCGTGATAATTTCAACAGAGTCAAACATGAAGTAGACTTCAATAATAAATTCATTTTTAACAAAAAAGTTTAACCGACTTCAAGACACGAAAAAGAGGCACTGAAAAGCGAAAAATAACTTAATTTACAGACTTACTGATTTATTAGAAGTCGGTGCCTAACCCAAGGGAGGCAATATTTCAATTGATTGCATCATAGTAATGTAGTTCAGACACAACAAACAAAGTTGGCTGGCACCGACTTCTAATAAATCAGTAAGTCTGTAAATTAAGTTATTTTTCGCTTTTCAGTGCCTCTTTTTCGTGTCTTGAAGTCGGTTAAACTTTTTTGTTAAAAATGAATTTATTTTTCTCTTTTTAGTGAGTTTGTACAGTCTCACGACTGTACATCGCATGTATAGTGACCTGACTGTACATGCGCTGCTGACGCTACACTACAGATCGAACCGGCCACGCTAAATAAAAAAAATATTAAAGCATTATTCAAAAATAATTTTTAAAAGCAAAGCACCGGAAATATAGCTGAATATTCTGAACACCTCTGCGTACCCCTTCAAAGGACTCAGGCGTGATGTTATGATATGTAATGGCAGAAACATTGCAATAATATGGCAACAATCGCGGCTGATTTCCTGGTACTTTTTGAAGAGTTCCTTGGTCTAATCTCGGAAACCCATCATCAGATCTTTACGAAATTTAAATGGGACCACTTTGGAATAATCTACTTACGAACAGAAAAAGAATTTTCGAAATCCGTCAAGAATTGGCTTCACAATGGCGTAATAAACATAAAAAAAAAAAAAAAAAAATTGCGTACGAATTGAGAACCTCCTTTTTTGAAGTCGGTTAAAAACCCATTTCAATACACGAAAAATATTTTCAAGGAACAGCCTTGAAAATATTTTGCGAGTATTGAAATGGGAAAGCTATATTTGACTGAAGCCATACGAAATGGCTAAACGCGCGAGCCAATACGTAGATCCAAACATCCAAAGACGTATGATCTTCAGATTAATCTTCAAAGTACTCCACCCAACGAAGATGAAATAAACTGTTAAATTAAAAAGAAAACTTCCAAATCTGCCCAGACCCCAACGGCATTCCTTACAAAGTACCTATATAAAAAGTGTCCGACAGTTCATAAACAATTGAGATAATTTTAAAGCAATTAGTTTGCTAAACTAAACAAATTATAATAAATTGGAAAAAGCGAAATCAATTCTCGGGCGGGACTCGTACCCGCGATCTTTCCCTTACAGGGGGAACGCAAGATCGCCGGTTCGAGTCCCGCCCGAGAATTGATTTCGCTTTTTCCAATTTATTATAGTTCGTAAACAGTAGAGTTTGGGCCACCCCATCTCTTCCCATGCGGTGTAGTACAAGGCGACTAAGAGATAGGGCTGTTTAACACCAGACAGCTCAAACTCAGCCTCAGATGGCTCGAGTGTATACGTAGTGCCCAATAGTGCCCAGTATACGGTAATAGGCTCACCCCCTATTACGTGGGACCGAATACAATGACTGGTGGCAATGTGGGTGTTGATTCACCTCTGCCTCCCCGGGGATAAAGCCTTAAGAGGATGGAGAGAGAAATAGGAGAAGAAAATAGGGAAAGAAAATGAAAATAAAACTACTTTTTAACGGATTCTATCGCGATTTATTTGTTATCAGTTACTTTTAGTCCGACAACTAACAAATAAATCGCGATAGAAACCATTAAAAAGTATTACCCGCGCTACGTATCTTGGACCTAAATCGTAAGACACGAGGCTCTGGCGCCCGCGGGTTGCTTTGTAATAGTCTATGCTTGGTGAATTTGAGTTCATCTACCGCAGTACCATCCCGTGCTATCCTCAAAAGACACCCAAGCAATGTGTACTGCGCGTATAGAGCACATTTTAGGTCCAAGTTACATGGCGCGGGTTATAGTTTTATTTCAATGAGTGACATTCGCGTAAACTATAGAAAATATCGTATATTTATTCCTCATGTCGCACAGTCGTCATTACAAGGTTACGTTAGTGCACCTTTTTTCTTCATTGACACTAGGGATGATACCCAGAACCGGTTTTTTTTATACATAAAAACCTTTCTTCTATAAATCTATGATCAAAACTAAGAATTTATAAAATTTGTATTTAATACAAATTATGCAAATACATTCAAAGATTGATGAACGGTTAATTTAAATTAAATGCTATGATTACTTGCGAAGGAATGTTTAACCTAATTCAGGGATGAAGTTATCCATGATAATCTATACTTAATAAAAATTTAAGGATCATACAATTATCTATAGGGCGGCGGCGTCCTACCCTTCCCATGTTCCAATAATATAGCCATTAATTTTCTGATGTGGTGTTTTTGGCCTTTCCGAGGGCGACTGCCGTCCGACCCCCCTACCCCGAAAGGAAAGCCAGCGCCAGAGTCACGTTTGTTGTTCAGCGGGTGCACCGGCTTGCAGGTGAGGTTGGCTTAGTGCCCGAAGATCTTGGTGGACCCCAAAGCACCGCAGCGTGTCAATGTCAATAATTTGACAAAATAAGTATTTATTCTGATGAACACTATCAGTGTCATAATCATTGTCATCACTGCTATCCGCCCTCAAACATATGATTAAATCATTTTCAATAGTATTGCCTATGCTTATATCACATTGAAAGTCGTTCAATATAATGTTTTTCGTTTTCTCGACGAATTTTCTGAAGTCCTATACAATAACATCTGCACACGCAGTTTCTAGCAGTTTCAGCACCTTTCCAGTGCTGAAGGGTGGCTCAGTATTGTTGCGCGCTGCATTTCCTTTTATTTGTGCCCAAATTTGCTTAATAGCGTTATATTGGCAGTGGTAGGGAGGCAAACTTATGACTTTGTGCCCATATTCTAAAGCTAGTTCATGAATTACATAGCGTGGATTGGACGACTTAGTTGCATTTACCAAGTACAATAAGTCCACTTTCAGTAAGATTGGACTTCTTGCTTCCACTCCATTCCTGTCAACTTACAGGGAAAAGAACGTGGCATTATCCTTGAAAAAATCAGTAATTCTCTTCAAACTCTCTTCAAAATAATATCGTAGCGTTTCAGTAGGATTTACCGCTTGTCAGATTGTTTGTATCTAAAGCCAATTGATTTCAAAACCATTGGCAGAGATAACTGACAACCAGAAAATAACCTGCTTCATATAAGGAACCCGATAGCTTTTCCGTGTAGGATATTCTTGTTTAGCCATGGGGTCCATATTTTTCTTTTAGAATTTCGCACACAGTCTTGTCCCCTGTTCTTAATGCTATGGATACTGGCCTGTCACTGGTGTCCTAGGTAAAAGTGATTTGATGAATTGTGATTTCAGGTGGGTATGAATTATTATAACCTTGGATTGTGTAAATTTACCGGATAAAATGTACGTGTCTTATTGTTTCCTAAATTTATAACACGATAGAAAAAAAATAAAAGACGGATTTGTATCAATTTTTAATTTGAATTTCAATGTTCAGTTAAAATTATAGTACATACCTAATCTATAAATATTTTTTGGAATAAATTTCAGTTTATTCGATTCAGAGATGTTTGAAATTCTTATCGATTTATCCAACAGAATTGGGTTTTCAAACATGTCACCTCACTATGAAGCTTATGTCAAATGTGGCTTTTTAAAATGATTATATAATAGATAATTAATTATTTATTAAATAACATTATTTAATAAATAATTAAATTAAAATATTAAATAATTAATTATCTAGTTGTATAAATGTACATACATGTATCATTTTATAATTAATTCTCATTTATAATATTATCTATGTTTTATATAGTAGGTATCTAAGTAATCTTTGCTGAAAATATTATGCAAAATTGTAAATAAAATGCTGATATAAGAATTATTATTATCTTTATTCAATATTTTTCTTATTTTATACATTTTAAGGCCCCGAATCAGATTAGCATCGAAAAATCGGTATTTTCGAAACCGTTTTTCTTTTTAACTATAAAACCTAAAGATCTGGAATTTACATCCCTGCATACTACAGGACATACAGAGTAACTTCACCTTTTCATAAATTCAATAAAAAAGGAGGAAATAGTTGAAAAGAGGCTCTGAACATCACTCTACTCTTTCTTATGAAACCAAATATTTTCTACAATATGTATCCAAATAATCTAAAATTTCACATTTATGTTAAATAAGTGTATTAGCATGACGTGACCTTCTTAGTTAGTAACCGTCGCCTATAAAGTTATCTATTAAAATTCGTTTTACTGATTTTTACGGTTCAAATATGAGCGAATGACCTTGAGCATTTGTATGGTCAAAGTCATTCGCGTTTGTAATCACCTTAAAATATAAACTGATTACACATATTGATAACACACTTGTACTTTTCCGCGATACTTAATATTGAACCTAACCTGTTTTGCCTTACGGCATTCTCAAAGCTTTTTAAAATAAGTTTCACCAAGTGCTTCAATAGTATAAATAGTATAAACTGATTTACAAAAACAATATATCTATATTTAAAAATATAAAATATAGCAGATACTCTACCGGCAAGAAAGGAACTTCCTCACTATTATTTAGATTGTTTTTACAGTATAAGCACGGAGTCTGCTCCCAGTTGACAGCAATACGTTCACTCCCTTTCATAAGGAACCAAAAAAAAAACCGTTTACTTCACCCCCTATTATGTGGGTCCGGATACAACGATTGGTGAAATGTGGGTGTTCATTTACCTTTGCCTAACCCTCCGAGGATTAAGGCAATATGTATGTATGTGCATGTGTATTTCGGCTAATCAGATAAATAGCGTGATGTGATGGTACAAAAAATATTCCAAAACGGCATACACAGACTAGGTATTCCCATTATTAGCAAGATGGTTTCGAGAGTAAAAACGTGGGAACGAACCCGCGTCGTCACGCAACGAGTTCACGTAACTGTACCGACTGAGCTTAACGAAACACTTCCTAGGAACTAAAATAGACTGACGTACGACTTGGACGTACTCGGTGAATATTTATTAGTTTGCCGAGTACCGGCCATGGATATTTGTACGGGCTTCCTAGTATACAGGGTACTACGGTTTTGGCCGTGATTTGCCTGGAGATATTTCCGTAACAGGTCCGTCTCATAGTTGCGACAAATAAATACGTGATAATTGTTAAGGTGACAGTACAATATGGTGACAATAAGTGGTACAGCAGCGCATCAGGTCGACGTACATCCTTAACCATTATTGTTATTGGTAAATCTTTGATCAAACATTTGTTAAAACTTCTAAAGTGCAAACAAACCTGCCGATGCTTGTGAATACTCTTGATCTTTCATTTATAATTCAAACCTGATTACAAAGTAAGCAAACGTTTGTGAAGATGTGCGAAAGTGGCTAACAATAATGTAGAAGTTGTAACTTCTATCAGTAGTGTACAGAAGATAGATGTTTGATAGATGTTTCACGATCTAGGGCGCGGGCCAGACAGAAGAGACGTAAGACGCAGACGGGACGCGGACCTTTGTTTTACTGCGTGCCTTGCGCGTCGCTTCTTTACAAAATGTATAGAAGCGACGCGACACACGTCTTACGTCTCTTCTGTCTGGCCTGCGCCTAATTAATAACTGAACTGATCTTCAAGACTGGAGTGAATAGATTAGATACTTTCAGGCAAGCGTGCATCACCTTCAACCACAACGTCACTTACCAACAGGTAAGACAGCGGTCAAACGCGAGCCTATCAGCCATAGAAAAATAACTTCAAAACAACGTACCTACTGCTTATATTTTGTAATACTTAACCACACAACGTGCGCGAATACAATGGTATGTCAGAATAATGGAGGCGACGAATTCCACCGACCAAAAGCTAAACACAAGTGGCGATGGGTAAACATACTGCCCACATGTGAAGTCCGTGGATAAATATACGCCATTAGATTTAATTATACCGTTTTTGTTTACACTGTAACATAAAAAAGTTATAGGGCGTGTATACACAGCAGTGAAAAATATAGACAGGTATCTAGGGGGTTTCCTTAATTTCGTAGGAATGATTAGTAAAGTAAATATTTATTTAGTTGTTATTTACTGTTAATAGATTTTTAACTTAATAATAACGTCTTATCCTTTGGGTATTCAGTATTGAAGTAATGTTATTTTTAACTTTACTACAGCAGCAACAGGCACATAGAAAAAAATTAACATTACGATACAAATTTAAAGAAAGAAATTCCTAAGCACAATCCCACTGTTACCTTTATATAAAAGGAGTATAGTAAATACTTAGGCCAGTAGGTATATAAATATATCTGTAGTATCTTATTTTTATATCTATGCGTCCCTGTCAATGTTGTAAGGGCATCACACACATTAATACAGTTCCAAACATATTCCAAACAGATATTTCAGTAATGTTATCCTTCACTTCTTATACTAATAGAATAACCGAAACTTTGTTACTTAGGCTGTCACATTCGCCTAAATTTATAGTGTCTACACCCGCCCTTACAACTCACCACATTTGTATACAATTTCATATGTGCTCGCCGGCTTTGGGAATTCAGGATATATTTTTAGTTAGGCACTTTAATTGTATTATTCATAGAGTATCAGTCATGTCTATGTTATAAAATTATTAGGTACTCAATTGAATAAATTTTGAAGTATTTTTAGTATGCTAACTTTTAAGATAAGAAAAAGCGAAATCAGCTCAGGCGGGACTCAAATCCGCCTTTCTTTCTCTTACAGGGGGAATGCTCTGACCACTGAGCCACCGAGTCACGCCTGAAACTGTCCAAATTTTTACTATACCATCATATTTTTCATATCCCTACTAATATTATAAATGCGAAAGTAACTCTGTCTGTCTGTCTGTCTCACTTTTACGACTAAACCGCTGAACCGATTTTGATGAAATTTGGTATAGAGGTATATTAGACCTTGAGAAAGGACATAGGCTATGTTTGGTCGCGATAACCGACATCCACGCGGGCGGAACCGCGGGCAAAAACTAGTTTTACTAATATCTTGGGGCGACGACGCGACGCGACGGTAGGAACAATCTACTGATACTCATTTATTTTTACTTATTTATACAGGGTTATTTGTAATTAACTTTGTAGTTTGTTTACAAGGAGAAACTTTGTAAGGTGAACGCGGAACAAACCATAAAAATGTGAATGTTTATAAAAAAAATCATTCTCTATCAATAAAACGTGAATCGGTTTTTGTTTAACCAAATGACCCAAATTAAACGCAAAACATAAACAAAAACATAATTAGGTAATCTGTGTTATTATCAGTTTGAGGAAGCAACTGAATTGGATATCTTAATGCGAACAAAAATAACCAGACACGTTCACACATACATTATTATTACAATAACAAAGCACATTGTCTTCAATTTCAAACACCCTATACAAAAAATAAACAAGACCATCGGTTCCCAGTTCCCATCAATTAATTGATAAGATAAACAACCGAGTGATTCATACCATCATGCCTCAAGCCTCATGCCCCAAGCCACAACGGTTGCCTTCAACTCACCAGCTGATAACCCGGGCTTGGTGCTATCTTTTGTTAATTATAATGACTTACGAGTACAAGAGGCACTTCAAGTATGCTACTTTAAATATGTTTTATCTGTGGGAATTGCTATTATAAGCTTATTTATAGGTCGAAGGATCGTCGCAAGTTGAAATATGTAAGTTTGTGACTGTTTGTATGCGTAACTTACAGGACCGAACAGTTTCCTAAGTAGTGGCGAAGTAGGATTTTTTTTATAAGGTAAACCAATGGGAAATTACTTGCGATCTATGTGGAAGCCGGCAGGAATCGGGCTATAGAAAGCCCATAGATTTCACCACTAATTTCACTAGTTAGTCAAAGAACCAACTGCTGAAACGACGGAGTGTGCCTATTAACATCCATTCGAGAATATATAATAGCCCTTAGATATTGTCACACTTACTAAGCCCATTGTACTGTATAGCCCGACCTTTGAACTGCAACAGATAATACGAGGTAACTCCTGGCCGCGCTCAATAACCGCGCTCAATACAAAATGTAATACGCTCATATCTAACAGGAAATGACCACACAGCACAGCTTATCTGTTTGGCTTAGTTCGACTTATATTTCAGTTTCCAGTCCCGGCGACCTTCAGGCACCAATTCTTGTGATAAAACCATAGCTTATGTGCTATTCCAAACTAGAATTTATTCTGTATAGACCATTAAAACGGAACTTACTACACGTCCAAAATTCACATAATATAAAACTATCATCACAGACATAAATCTATCTCTGTGCCAAATTTTATCCAGATCCGTTTTGTCAATTTTTAATAGTACGACGTAAAGCCTCTTCGGATACCCAAAACGGATGCCCACCAGTTCTGACGGGGATCTATTTGGCCTATAATAATTGTGTAACGAATATCTATCTATCCAAAAATGAAAGAACATCCTGGCTTCTTTCATGTTTGGATAGATAGATATTTGTTACAGACTAGGTAACAGATCCCTGATCCGAGCCTATAAAATAGGATGTCTATTAATTTCGTCGCTGACTGTACACTGCCCTGCCTTTATTCCATATATTGTTAACAAATCGTGTGTCGGACACAATTCCATTAAACAGAATGACTAAGTGAAACTTGTGAATGAAAGTATTTCAAGTTAGGCGACGACGTCGCGACGTCTATTTCCGTCGCATAACGTGGAGTAAGCCTGATGGTGTCGAATCGATAGCCCAGTTTCACCCCTAGGTTATTGACAGAGTAACCTAGTAAGAAGTTATTGTGACTTGTGTCTGTTGCCTTAGTGACCGGCCGACCAAAACTGTGAGGAAGTAAATGATGGTAAATGCTTTATGCATGAACTGTTTTGAAGGGAAAACGTCTTTAGGCGTGTTGAGTGCTTTTTGGGAAGATTGGGCTGGCAACTGGTAACACCGATATCGACATGCTAGTGTGGAGGTGTTGTTCCTCCAACACAAAGGAGGATCCTCCGACCAGGCAATGTATTCACCTAAAGGTATATCCCATCCAGTGATCTATGTAAAAATAACTACGCTATGTAGTTGGACCACCGGCAACAAACGATTAGGTACCAGTGTAGATTTCTTTTTATGGGGAACTCCACCTATATTCTCAATACTGTAACAGTAAGCCCTGTACGCCAGGATAAACAACAGTGGCCCACTAAATACCGATCATGATACTACAGGAGTCCCGGGGAAAGTTACACTGTCTTAAAACCCACATCAAAATTAATTAAAAACTAAATTGAAGGGATGAGAAATACAATAAATCCAGACGTATAGGTACGAATATGGGCAGTATGAACATTTTCATCACATTTTCACATGTGTAGGCAGTCCCCATGATTGCTTATGTTTTTTTAATGTGTCAATATCCAACGTAAAGTTAGGCACCCCTTACGTAACGTCCCGTGAATGATATTATATTTATTGGGTAGTAAAACCGACAACTCTACAGTGATGACAAAAAAACTACATATTTGTCACGCCGCACATAGGGGTATTTGGGCCTAAAAGTTGGCCAAAATAGGAAAGAGACAAAACATGAAATTCTAAGAATCTTTTACGCTCGTCAGTTTATGCGTATGTTGAGGAAAATCTACCCTTATTTTATTTTGTAATTGCGTTGCATTTTATTGAAACGCAGTCGTCATTTGTGTGCTCTGTAGAATATACGTGAAATATACAGTGAAATTGAACAAAAAATCTTTCTTCTAAAATATTTTTTTTCTCAATACTGATACAAATTTTGATCTAGTTATGTCTTTAGGAGAAGACAGTGTACCAGGTATGTGCATTCCACGTAATAAAACAATGTAAAACATTTACGACAACTACAAAATATTGTTATTTTCGAACTACTGTAAACGACTTCTGATTTAGTGATTTATATTATTTTTTGTTACTCATAAGTGACAGCGCGGGCATTCCCCGGCTGATCTTTTTATTGGGCTTGATAGAGCTGATCTTCCGTATGCTAGCCACGATAAAACTAGGTGCCGAAAAGTGCCGGTAGTTAAGATATGATTTTTTTATAAAAATGTGATTTCACCAAACAAACTTATTTGTGCAGTCAAGCTTTTTAATTTATGGTTTGGTTTTGAACAGGTCCTTCTGGAGTCAAAATAATTACACGGGAAGCCGTATATTTAATGACCAAGGACTGCGGTGAGATGGATTTTGCTAAGAAATTGGATATAGTGGAAAATCAAATTATTAACACAGCGACGTTTGATGTGCAACGAAAAGATGAATTTCTTCGCAAATTTTCTAGAATAAAATCAGAAATGAGGAATAGATGGAAAGCTGTAAATCGAACTGAGAAAGATTTTTTAAAGAACAATCAGACGTGGTTACACGGGACATTAGAAGTTCCTCTCAGTCGCGAATACAATGTTGGCCGCCCAAAAAAGACTTTGAAAGTTTAGCGGAACGTAGTAAACGTCGCAAAACGGAGGACCTAAGGCAAAATTATGAGGCCTCAGAACTCCTATACGCTGGCCAGAAGAAGCTTCGTGAATCAGGCAACGTGAGTGGTGCAAATGTTGTGAAGGATGTAATGACCTCGCCTAAAAGAGGTGATAAATATCGACGGGCTTTTAGAAAAAGCGACACTTCGGTTTCAAAGTCGCAAATAAGTTCTACGCAAGCCCTCTCAATGTTTGTAGAAGCTTCATTGACGCGAAAACAATATGAAGTTATACGTACAAGCGATAGGAAATTGTATCCATGTTACAGCATTTTGCAGAAGGCAAAAAAAGAGTGTCTTCCACGTTTAACTGCATACAGAGTGACAGCTAGTTGTGCAGAAGTGGACTTACAGGCATTGTTGGATCACACAGTGGAATTGACTTCAATAAGTTTGAATCGTATTGTGATGACACAGCAAAGCTTTTTGTTGAGCTGGCAACCAATGACGCCTACTGTACATAAAATTCTGGCACATGGCCCTGCTGTTATAAAGAGAGCTCTGTTACCTATAGGAACCTTATCAGAAGAAGCAGCAGAGGCGAGAAACAAACATTTCAGAGTCTTCAGGCAGAATTTTTCTAGAAAATTTTCAAGGGAAGAATGCAACATGGATGTTTTAAATAGACTACTTCTAACTTCCGACCCACTTTTGAGTAGCATTAGACCCAAACCACCGAAAACTCTTAAACCTTTTAGCTTAGCTGCTAGAGAAATGATGCTTCCACCTGACTTTAACAATGACGAGGCCAGTGCTGATGTCGCTGAAGAAATGTCCGATAAGGAGGTAGATGTTGTTTCCTCTGATGGAGAAGGGTGGGATGCGATAACTGAATGATAGTTTTGACAAGTTTTATCAGAGTGCTATATGTATAATTAATAAAGTAAATAAATTAAGTATTTTCTTGAACATTTTCTGTATTTTATTTAATAGTTGGGGGTGGAAAGGTCCACAAATGTCCGTAAAAAGTTTGTTTTGTTGTTATTTTTAAATATCCCTATCTACATGGCCAAAAAATTAAATAAATAATTTTGGCCAACTTTTAAGCCCAAATACCCCTATGTGCGCCGATCAACGTTGATATTTGAATCTGACGTGCCATGACCGTCAACATTTTAACTGAGCATTTTAATGTAGCGTAGCGTAGGGAAGATATCGTAGAAAGCGACTGGGATATGCCCATGAGCCCATGACATAGTGATGATACCGGAACCGAAAATCATAGATGGCAAAATCACTTACATTTTGCCATCTATGATTTTCGGTTAATACCGTTTAATAATCTGCCTACTCCTTCAGGGATTTGCGGGGCAGGGGTAGCTGCATTGCGCATAGGTTAACATACCACTACCAAATAGAGGGGCGGTCACCGTCACAGTTACCGCATGCGGTTCTCCTTATCATACAAAAGTAGGCAACGCAAGTGCGATGTGGACCTAAATGTGTAATTCCAGAGCCGACCGCATACGATAACTGCCAACGCACGCAGCACATGCGCGTAATTCATTGCGGTTTCTCAATGGTCCCCTTCATCTGTGCAGAATATTCCATCAAGAACCAAGCTGTTCGGCGACTCCTTCTTCTGCCGCACCATTAAGTCTTGAAATTCCTTACCAGTTCACGTGTTTCCCTCCTCCTACAGCCCCGGGTCCTTTAAGCGGGGCGTGAAAAAGCATCTGATGAGGCCGTCAAGCTGAGTGCCACCATTGTAACATGATACGTGTCTGTAATGGTGACTCTCTTTTCAGAGACTTTGCCTTCAGCTTACCATCAGGCGAGGCGAAGTCAAATTGACGTGTCCTATATAACGTGTTTACAGTTGTCGTATGCGGTCCGCTACAGAATCATACCATACACAACACATAGACAAGAGTTTACTTCTACAGCTAAAATTGTCTCAAAACCGCACGTCGTCGTGCAATGCAAATGTCTTTTTGCATCTCATTATAGCAAAAGCAATTTGCATGCCTTGATTACATTAGACCACAAACCATAATTATCGTGTTATTGTATGCATTATTTTAATGGATTCTTCTTCATAATAGGAAATAATATGAAATTCTTGGTCAAATAAGTAGGAACCGTGCCTTTTTCAGTATGAATGGGTCGGTGAAAATTGCGATATCTTGGCTAATAATAAGTATAATAAGTCTAGTCTATACTAGTACACTTCTGTCTACTCCTTCTATACTCACTATGTTCCAGTCACTGAAAATGAATTCTCTTAAAGCGCAGTAAGACAAATAAGCAATTCCGACACGACCACAGCTCTTTCGTTGCAGTTAAAACGAACATAAAATGCAGGGTTACCGAGAATGCCAAAGCGATTAGTTTGAAAGAAAAAATAAAAGAAAGAGACTTATGTGGGGAGGACCGTTTGAAATAACAGTAGGGTAAAATAAATTAACCCGCATTTATTCAAAATCTTGAAGAGGTGTTTAGTAGAAAAATTGTATCAAACGACAAAGGCGCGGCAAGCTCGTATTGTGGTTTCCTCGATGCTTGTACCAACTCCCACGGGTTTCACCTCACTGGAGCCAAAGTTGAGGTATGTACTTATTACCCATGTCGACCTTGAACAAACTTAAAGCAGCAAGGTGGCTTCCGCATCAGCTATGTAATACTGGGAATGCGATCTGTGCTATTCACGTTTCTCATTTCGTTTGATGATCAGTTTCAACAATAAAATTTATTTTATTATGTAAATGTATGGGAATTATTAACGTTTTTATACTACACTTGGCTTTTTGTAAAGTTCTCGAATTACCTTGTAATATTCCAAATGAATTCAATAGTTCCCTCCATTGCTTTCTTCGATGCATCGTAAAAATGAATGGAAAAGACCAATGGCTTGGAAATTTACGGTTTGTTGTGGCACGCTTACTTTCTTAAAGATTTTAGGGGTATTAACCCCAAAATATTTATTATCGTGCGCTTATAAACTTCATATTATAATACTAGTACCGTAATACTTAGCGAGTTCCAACTATACTAACCCCATGAAATAGAACACAATATTGCTACTTTAACTCGATATAAAGTGCGAGGGCGGTATTGCCCCAGTCGAGCAGGCTTACGCCTGCAGAGAAAAGCTTCGCTCTCCAGCTACAAAAAAATAAAATGAATACGTTAAGTCAGGAACGGCGCTCTCGGGAATTGAAAAAATTTAAAAAGCTACATTTTTAAAGTCATTCCAATTCCCGAGAATTCCTCTAGCGATGTTGCCCGTCAGCTTAAAAGGTAAGCAGATTTTTATGAAGAGTCGTGTTAAAATAGCGCAGAGTAATAAAATATGGCGAAATCGAAAACATACAATGTTATTAAGAACCTTTTTTCTTTGAAAAGTTGATGTCGGTTGCACCATTTTGCTTTTTAACAAATATAGTTAGATTAACTTAAAAACAATACTAGTTAGTACCAGCTGGTACCTACTAAAAGTGTCCGTTAAATCAATTATCTCATTATAAACCGAATATCGCCACAAATAATAAAGTCGTAACCACACATTGGCACCACGTGGGCCAAATGTCTCTTACACAAACAAAAGCGAACGTACTAAACGATGTAATTACCAAAATTACCCTGTGTGGGAAGGCGGCATAATTGGAATATAATTCAACAAGTTAATATTCATGAGTACTATAGTCGGTCGAATTTAATATTGAAAGAGAAGATTATGTTGGTCGTTATTACTACCTTTGTACCTGCCCAAACACTGTTTTGATGAGTGTGTGGGACTCTGGGTACACCGGGCAAATCTATATACATAAAAGCGAAATTCCACTCACTGATTAATCACGAAATGTCAGAAATTATAACATTTACAAACTTGAAATTCGGCAGGTAGGTTCCTTTTAAGGTGTCGACATCCTCTAAGAACGTATTTTATGAAACTTCAAGACTTAGACTGATAAAGCGGACCCCAGAGCCGTGATGAAAGCTTCGGATGCGACTGGGATTAACGCTAGGATGAAGAAGAAGATAGATTAGACCTTGGAAAAGGTCATAGGCTGTGTTTGCTCGCGATAAACGACATCCACGTGGGCGGACTCTCTCTCACAAACTCTCGTCACCTCATCCTCATTCGGGTGATATCACTCTCGTACCTACTTATATCACCTCGTCAATAAAATACCGGTACTCTTGCAGCTTGTGTAAGTGAATACTTGAGACAAAACGAAAGTATTAAAAAGAAAGTTATTTATTGGATAATAATTTCGCCTTCACCTGAATAAATAAGGATTAAGGCGCTTTTATTAGCTTTATTTGCAAAACTTCGTGAGGCGAACGCGGATGCAATCGTCCCGAGCAATATCAATAAGTACGATATCTGAATATAGTCCGGTAGACGCCAACGAGTCTCTTACCTTACCCTTCAGTCTAGACAACATTTAGGGGCAGTACACAATGTTCCTTAGTCACCCTCATACTCATAACAGTGAAGCCCTTATATGCACAAAACCACTTTAGTGACTCAGTGGAATCACAACACAAGCCCCTATATGCGAGCAAACCCGACGGCGATAATTCAAATATCATTGCTGGCATATCGTTCCGATCTGTAATCGATTCTATAATCGCATTTATTGAATGGTATCGATGTTTACGCGATCGGAGTGAATCACATCAAACGTGATTGTATTTTGTATTGAAACTCGAACGTTGAATCCGATTGTTGTCTCTCGCTGATGGAAAAATATGTTGTTGGAGCTGTTGAGTGTGTTCTTTGCTGAGTTTTGATGTTTCCTTTTTGTCGTTATTTGTACATTTAAGCTTTTAACATGATAACATTTATAGGTATTTGTCGTCCAGAGAATTGTCCCACAAAATACGTATTGGGATTTTTGATGTTTTACTTTTTTAACGTTAGAATTATACTCATGTTTGCGTGTAGTGACGATCTGAGACGATGAGCTAGTGACGATTCAGGAGCCTTACTCCGAAAATCGAAAACTATCGTATTCGTTGACGTTTCGGCCATTTAGCTACCCCGAAAGTGTTTCGTATCCGTCTTCGATCGTTTGACATTGAGGTTGTCGATCGTGGTCGGTGCACCTACTCCCAAAATACATTTGACGTTTTTGTTGTCGTTGTTTGACAAGTAATCTTGCGGATTATTACTTGAAATTCAACGAAAGCTATATACCTTTCGTAAGGCTTTCGAAGCTGAATTTTTATCTAAGAAAATGGCGAGATTTTTATTGTTGGACGAAATGATGAGGGAAGAAGCGGCTGAGCGAAGCCAAAATCGTCACCGGCTTCGTGAAAATAAATTTTTGAGACAAATTCCGGACATGGAATTTGTCTCTAATTATAGAGGTACTTTTTGAGGCGCTATGCGAGGAAATCATTCCTCTACTTCCTCAAAAAAAAACAACATTTTGGCAAAGGGCATTGAACCAAACCAACAACTATTATCCATTACGGAAGTATTTGATGACCCCGGTAGATGGCGCTACACACATACGGACACCATGACGGGCACTGATCTCTATTAACTTAATAGAGATAGTGCATACGGGTATCAAAGTTTCAAATTTGAAATTGTCAAACTGTCAAAGTACGTATTAAAAACATAGAACAATATTATGGCACGAGGGTTTTTAAGATCGTTCACA
Source organism: Eilema depressum (assembly GCA_914767945.1). Taxonomy (NCBI): domain Eukaryota; kingdom Metazoa; phylum Arthropoda; class Insecta; order Lepidoptera; family Erebidae; genus Eilema; species Eilema depressum. The sequence continues at coordinate 15,755,713 of OU612031.1, forward strand.
TTAAATATACGTAAATTCTTGAAAAATTACATTTTAGTGATCTAACAGTACCTTTGTAATAAAAATCTCATATATTTTTTAATTTGACGCTCTTTTCATGAGAATACAACTATATTTGTTGATTTTTATTTGTTAACGGTTTTTAGATGTTTATAATATATCGGTCCACACTATTCGTCTAGACTCGATCGTTAGTCTATGATTCCGAAGACGGCGGCATCCGTCAGTCGTCACCGAAAGGTTTTCAGAGTAACTTTAATGGTCCGTGTTCGGCGACCGTTCGTTTCGATCCGAAACGTTTATGTTCGTTTTTGGGAGTAAGGCCCCAGTTCTCGAGTTAAACAAAAGAATGGCTTTTGCTGGTAACAAATTATGATCAGATCAGAAAACGGTCAGATTAGACGTCAAATAATCTCTTCCCTTACCCCTTAAAACTTTACAAAACGAACATGAAAAAGAACGAATACAATCTCCTAATATTCTGAAAGCAAAAGCAAAAACCAGTCTAACATGGAGTGGCAATACAAACCGTACATTTTTAAGCACTCAATCCGTACGATCCGTCTGAGCCGGATTTCTAGTTCCAGAATTCTGTTAGCTAGACAAGTTCTATTTGCCATACTTACATAGCTATACTAGCTCAGTTCAACCAGATAAAGTATCTTCTGACATTATATCGACTTTTGAAAGCTGCACGTAGCATTTTTTTATTCCGCGTGCCGCGTGGGTCCCGGTAGAGTAGAATTTGCGCCACCCCATGTCTTCCCATGCGATGTCGTACAAGGCGACTAAGGAAAGGGCTGTTTAACATCATACAGCCCAGACTCAGCTTCAGATGATGGCTCGAGTCAACAATAGTGCCCGGAATAAGGCAATAGGCTCACCCCCTATTACGTGGGACCGAATATAATGATTAGTGAAATGTGGGTGTTAATTCACCTCTGCCTAACCCTCTGGGTATAAAGGCGTGATTATATTATGTATGTATGTATGTAAAACTTTCGTCATTCTCAAAGCAGGCTTTACTTGTTTTTCCTTTGGAAAGTCTATCACACCGTTCCTCCACATTCAAATAACTTAGTAGAATCCTTTGAATATACATTCATGAATGATGGATTCAGCGACTGGATAAACGATAAACCACACACGAGACCCATATCAGCCGTACAAATAGCTTTTGTTCATGTTCAGTTTGAGCTTCAAAGGAAACCTAGCACTCGTACCTACCTATACATATACAAACATACACCCTAATATGCATGAACTCATTGAATTGCAAACGCCGAATTGGAGACAAGTCCGACTTACGGTCGCACAGCGTACACATTACTTGTTAAACTTCGTTACGGATAAAGGGGTCCATTGAGAAGCCGCAATGAATTACGCGTATCTGCTGCGTATGTTGGCAGTTGTCGTATGCGGTCGGCTACGGAATCATACCTTAAGGAATTATTGTAAAGGTCTGAACGCATTGGAGCGAAGACATTTCTTAGTTTTTAGCACAGCCTTTTCCTAAGTCAGTTAAGATCAGCATTCAATCTAACTAGGAATGAGCCGAACTGTATATACATAACTAGCTGTTGCCCGCGGCTCTGCCCGCGTGGAATTCTGATCCCGTTCATCGCTGATATATAGCCTATATGTTAATCCAGGGTATAACCTATATACATACCAAATTTCAACCAAATCGGTCCAGCCGTTTATGCGTGAAAGAGTAACAAACATCCACACATCCACACATCCACACATCCACACATCCACACATCCATTCTCACAAACTTTCACATTTATAATATTAGTAGGATATACAACGTGTTACATAAAGGTGTGGTCATATTTAAGGGTCGTTACACATGTCTGATAAGGAACTCCTGGGCACCGACTAAAGTACAAATAGTAATAAAGTGATGGCATCGTTAATCATCATACAAAATTTTAAAATTCCTTAAATTAATCGATACATTAGTAAACGGGGTACGTGACATCACTATTGTATTTTGTCCTTTTGCGATAAGTTCACTCAGCTGTTCGCCTGGTAGCCAAACAGTATTTCGGCTATCAGGCGATCAGCTGCGTAGAGGTGTAAGAGCTTACGGATACATTGACTAACACTTACCGGGGTCTACTTTCAGCGAAACGGTGATATACCTAATCTGGTAAGTGTACCTAAAGTCACAGAAATGTACTTATTTATCACTTCACGAGCACGACTCAATGAGTTTTAACTATCACCTAAGTATGTCACATCACAAACACAAGTACTGAGGAGTTCATGCCGCCACAGTATGCGTAAATCTCCACGGCATGCGGCATACGTTTTTAAAATTTAAACAACGGCTCAAAATCACATACTATGTTCGCTATTTTTTCGTAATATTTTACACAAAATTGCATATTTTTAATAAACTTCAGATACAATGACTAAACAACGTGGTTGCTAAGAAACCACGGTCAAAAAGGTACATCTTATACCAGGAATGCAGAAAATAGTTTTTATTATGAATTATTTTAGGGTAACGTAGCATAATATTTTAAAAACTCTGACGAAATCGCTCTTACATGTTATGTTATCCTGGTATTTGAATATGCTTTTTGTTTATTTTACTATGCTATTTTTTTAATTTCTTCATAACATTTTGATAAAATAAAACGTAAATTGATCCAAAAAATTTAAATTGGGTACGGAACCAATTTTAATTAGTATAATATTATGAGGTGTGGCTGCAAATTCGGTTGTCCACGGCTCCTGGTATTGAATGTAGGTTAACCTTAGGCAAAGGAAGCGTTTGAGACAGTCTCACATACAGCTGATGAATGATTTCAGAAACATAAAAACGTTTTCTTATAAATTAAGTGAATTCTATCAACATTTTTAGACTATTTTAATAAGTTAGAAGCTACTTCAGAATTTCTTTGCCCGATAACATCATAAAATGAACTTATCTGGTAGTTGAGTAGGACGATATTGAGACTGTCTCACCAATTTAGATCGTTTGGTAAACCTACTCGGGTTCAAATTGTAGTTTATTTGTAAACAGCTCTTAACAGCGTGCTGTAGCCCTGGTTATTTTGTAGTGTTGTACGTTTATCGGCAATTTCCACCAGTTTACACATGGTCGATAAAAAAGAAAAGCATTTTTCTACGTCATAGCAAGTAAATCTGATTTGTTCCCCACGCCAATATGTTATTTATATGACACTTAATGCATCCCCCGAATATGACCACACCTTTCTGTAACACGTTGTATACAGGTGCCCTTTGAATCTACATGTAACACGTGTATCTTCCCAGTTCATAAGGCCAAATACGTAGGTTTCTTTTGTACTTCATTGTTAAAGTACAAGATATATTTATGATTATATGCAAATAACTCCGAAAGGTCAGAGGGTCTTGTTTAAAGATCGAAGTCAAACATCTACCTTGGAAGATGAATGATTATAAGTATTATGATGGTATTGTGACGTTGCTTTGTATATGCCCATCCAGTAACACCCAAACGAGTAAAGGTATGATTCCGAAGCCGACCGCATACGACAACTGCCGACGCATGCAGCACATGCAGCGTATCCATTACTTGTCAAATTCCGATACGGATAAAGGAGACCATTGAGAAACCGCAATGAATTACGCGCATGTCCTGCGTGCGTTGGCAGTTATCGTATGCGGTCGGCTACGGAATATCTTAACACTGTTACTGGCTGGGAAAAAATTCCTAACGAGTCACAAGTGTTACTGGATGCATACTTTTTGTGCCAACGAGTAACACAATACTGGTGTTACCGTAAGAATCAGTACTATATCTACATTGAAGAGTTTTTACCCGACTACGGCGAAGCCAAAGGAGGGTTATGATTTTGACAGGCTATGTATGTATGTTCGTTTGTTCCCTCATAGCTGCTCAACTACTTATTAGAACTGGACATATAGCATATCGTTAGAATCATCTTGATCGTCCGATGGTTATAGGCTATATGACGTGTCACTAAATCTAATGTGGCGCCCTCTAGCGGCCATAAAGTACTGTGTTGAAAAAATAATTTGAGATAAATATGCCGTGTATGGTATCAAATTAAAGAGCTCAATTAGCACATTTCAAATATGCATAAATTATAGTTGTTGGGTGCCCCAAAATAAAATAAATAAAAAAATAAGTTTAAAACTAAAACCCGACTACTTAAAAATCACGCTCTGAAAAGTATTAAACAAGAAAACATCTAGGATAGCCGTGGTCGTATGCCACTTACTATAATAAAACGATACATACGTGCTATTCTAAGGAAAAGTGGCATACGACCACGGCTATCCTAGATATTTTCTTGTTTAATACTTTTCAGAGCGTGATTTTTAAGTAGTCGGGTTTTAGTTTTAAACTTAGGTATTTTTTTCTAGAAGCTGTGGAAGATTTTCAATATCCGCTTTCTGCCTTCATCGTCAGATAATCTTGACGCATTCAAATAAATTGATAGGGTCTTCAGTGGAGATAGTTTTGCCCCCTTAAGGGAGGAGTAGTTCTGTTTATTCTCAGTAGATAGCGTTCGATAAAGGCATCGCATATCGCGTTTAATTTGCTTCCTCATCTCCATATTGAGCGTGATTAGCATAATATAAGTTGTTCATGTCTTTCTTTGTGATACAAATCTAACACTAAGTTGCCATACTTGTTTTATAATTCCCCCTTGTTCTTCATTGACAATTAACGTGTAGTAGGTATTGTTCCGATTTGGGATAGCTCCTTTGTAATGAATGTAACAATACACTTTACTTAATGGGATATCTACTTCAAAGGGATCAAACGGGTATGAAACGTACTCGCAAAAACACCGAATTTGACCATAGGTAAATGAGAGAAACACGTTTTGTTGGTAAATAAACTTCTTCATCTTTATGGTATGCTATGAAATAAAAAATGCACTGAATCGAAAGTGCCTGGAAGAAATCGCTTCCAGCGATAAGGCCGCCCATTGTACATTAAACTGTATACATGCTACCTACTTTGTCTATACTGTAAATCTATTGGTGTACAATAAAGCATTATCTATCTATCTATCTATCTATATAGAATTGCATACCTCGGGACACGTATCTTGGACCTAAGTTGCGAAACAAACGAGGTGCTGGCGCACGCAGATTGTTTTGTCACAATCTATGCTTGGTGAATTTGAGTTCTTCGACCGCCGAAGCACCCCGTGTTTCCTCAAAAAACACCCAAGAAACGTGTACTGCGCGTATCTAGAGCACATTTCAAGCACATTGTAATCGTTGGTGCTTCAAATGTATTAAAAGCAACGTAATTACGGATATTATATATATAGACATTGATAAAATTTATTATATCAGTTAATGTATATTTAAACTAATATTAAAAATACTTTTTTTACTTGTAACGAATATTATTATATATAGACAACTATTGCAAAAACGTGTATCGGCTGTACGATACACGTTTTTGCAATAGTTGTCTTTGATGTAGGAACTTCTTTAGAGATTTGTTTTAACAAATATAGAGAAGTTTTATTGTACAATGTATTAAACACATCTATCTTCTATATACTATTATATAATTTGTAAAGTGGTCGTGTCTGTACATTGGAGATAATTAAAAAAAAATACTTGGGTTATGTTATGTTAACGATACTGAACACGGAAATATTTTTTTTGAATTTCCTGTCTGTTTGTCTGTTTGTCCGCGATGGACGCAAAAACTACTGAACGGATTTTGATGCGGTTTTTTTTGTTAGAAAGGGCTTGCTCAGACTTAAAATCTTACGTTTGTTTGATCGGAATCGGTTGAGTTGAACCGAAGATATGAGCAAAGGTCGCGTTAACCGAGATGCACGCGGGCGGAGCCGCGGGCGGAAGGCTAGTGTATTATAATATGTTTGTAACATGTATTTATAATACATGTGAGCTGATGATATCACCTATTTAACATAATACGTCAATTCGAGTAATTACCGTAGAAATATATTGTTTTACAATTTCACGGTGAATACATTAGACATTGTTTTCACATCTTTTCAAATTGAAGCATAGCTATCGGCATAGACTTCTTCATCGTCTAACTAACATATTACGACGATTATCCTCGCTGTTACGAAATAAAGAATTTTCTTTTTATATAGAAGTTATAGAACAAGTCAATATGACTTCACCCCTCCTGATGTTGAAGCTAAGCTGAAAGCAAAATCTCGAGACGGCTACATCAGATGCCACTTTTTTAAGCCCCGCTTAAAGAACCCGTGACTTTAGGAAGGGGGAAAGTATTACAACACATTATGGCGCGGCAAAGCAAAGAATCACCGAACCAGTATATAGTATCAGTATATAGTATAGTATCAGTATATAGTATAGTATCAGTATATAGTATAGTACTCTGTGCACCGAACCGTTTGGTTCCAACAATCCAAGCAAAACATTAGTATAACCCGCGCCACGTATCTTGGACCTAAATCGTAAGACATACCGAGGCTCTGGCGCCCGCGGATTGCTTTGTAATAGTCTATGCTTGGTGAATTTGAGTTCGTCTACCGTACAGTAGCATCCCGCGCTATCCTCAAAAGACACCCAAGAAATGTGTACCTACTGCGCGTATAGGGCACGTTTTGAGCACATTTTAGGTCCAAGATACGTGGCTTGGGTTCTAACTTACATCGCAAGCAAATATTAGAATCGACGCAACGAGACTTAGGTCTACTTTAAGCCCAGCGGTTAAACCGTTTACAATTTAACGTGCGTAACGTATGCATCTCTAGCAATTTCACTAATTAGTGAAGCCATTCTGTAGGTTTCAGTAATGCCAGTAATTTGCTCGAACAAACTATAAACAATGCTTTTATGAGCGTAGAGTTTGAACTGCTTCACGCCATGAAAGTGTAGCCGCTTATTTTACCGCTTAAATTCTTCGGAATTCTTAAATACAGAAACCATTCTATGGTTGTATTTCTGTTTGGGAATTCTACTGTTATGTTTTGTTAGTAGGTTTATTTTAAAATCTGATGCGTACGCATCGTGTAAAAATAACACTGCAGTTTATTATATCGTAAAACTTCATCTCGAGTTTTCAATTTCCGGGTTTGTTCTACTTTCGGTCATTAATATTGAATGGAAACATGTAAAACAACGTTTCTCAAACTTTATTATGCACTGGTCGTTATTTTAATGGCTCTCGCCACCCACTATAAGCTTTTTATCCCTCCTAGTGCACATAAGGAAGGTTTTTCCTTATAATTAAAAGCAAATTTTTGTGGATTAGTTTAACTGTGTCGTGTGATATGCTAATTGGGTACATTTTTTCCTGTCAACACAACAAAAATTGGTGTTGCATGAGCATTTAGTTACCATCATCACTTTAGAATCCTACTTCAGCAGTAGTAGTAGTAGAAAATGTTTGGATGTTTGTTATTCAATCACTGAATGTCATTTTAATGACTGAACGGATTCCGCTTTAATGGGGAGCTGGCATAGGGATAGAATAAGACTGTCACACCCAAGATAAACCCATAAGGGTTTAATGGGTGCTTTTATTCAATTTTGTAGTGTTTTTGTTATTTCAATTAAAAAAAAAAAAAAAAAAAAAAAAAAAAAAAAAAAAAAAAATAGATTATAGTCTGAAATAACATATAGGCTACTTTTTATCCCCGGGCATATTTTTATAGGTTCGTATGAGTTGGAGGGATCAAAATTCTACGCGGGCGAAGCAGCGGGCGCCAGGTACCTACAAATAAAATCATTACCGCTCACCAGTTCAGTCAACTGTAACAATTCATCATCAATCATGCACGTCACCTTTCTAAAAATGGTGAAGCCTAACGGCCCCTCTGAAATAGCTGACATAAAAAATGTATCGTGCTATATTGTCATAAGACCTAGACGCGAGACGCCATGATGACATCGTGACCGTGAACTTGGTTCTACTCGGTGAAAGGTTGCGTATCTCCTTTCACTTGAGAAGTGAGCTGACATGATAGATGTACGGTACGTTAGACTTAAGTGCACTGTAGATACTGTGTTATACCGTAAAGTCGTAAAGATAAGGTGGACAGAAAGCCTCTATTTAAGGCGCATGTTGCGTTCCAAGATCTTAGAATTTAGTGAAAGTGACCTTTAAGGATAATTTTTAAGTCATCCGTCCACGCATATGGGCGCTCACAATGTATTTCGTGCAATACATAGTAGTGTATTTATTTTTACGAAACAGCACGCAATGGTAGGGGATCTTGAGTCGATTTTAATAAGTAAATATCAGAATTCATCAAGGTATCCCCCAAGGACGTATATTAGGGCCTCTCAAGAAGTTTCAAGTTCGATCCTTGGTCCTTGGCAAGGTGTAATTGGGTTTATCTGATAGAAAATTGTAAGTAACAACGCCATATATCTTTATTAGTCAATTCTCACTTGCAGTACGGAATATGAGAAAAGTACACGGTTTGGGACACTGGCTCATCCCCTATAATTAGCAAGACCGTAAACAAACATGTACCTATAAGTAATGTGTATTATATCACGTTTCCCTAACCCCCTAGTGAAATAACACAAACATATTATGTCTTACGACGAATAAAACAAGATTACGGAAATAAAACAATCCAACCTCGAGTTTTTATCTGAAATATTTTTTAATCTAGCTTAATACCCCGTAAAATAAAACGCTGTGCTTGTAAAAATCATTAAATAAAAACAAAATGTTGTATCACGGTCGCACGTCCGTACCATCTACCATCTCAAAACGTTTTACGGGCGCCATTTGAACAAAGAAGGCAAAATAGCTACTTATTATTAAAACTAGCTGATGGCTGCGAGTCCGCTTGCGTAGATATCGGTTATTGCTACTTTTGGTCATATCTCCGGTTCTACTCAGTGATTTTAAGAAGACCTTCAGAATAACATCCAATTCCGTCCTACTTTTTGGATCCATCGCAAACAAAAAGACCAGTTCTCCCAAACAAATTTCGGGTTTAATCGGTAATCTTACACCCGTATTCACAAACGATACTGTGAGGTTTCATAGTGTATATATAGGGCTGGTAAAATTAATTCACAAACATCACGGAGCAGTATCTAACGCAGTGCGTTCCCTCAACGAAGTATTACTTAAGTGTTATCAATGAATAAAAAGGCTTGCCAAAACGAACGCACTGAGAATTTGTCGTTCTTTCTTTGCACAGTTTTGGTGGTACGCATAGCGAAGTATTGTTTGTGAATACGGGTGTTATTCTTCATCAGCTTAGCATCAATCCCCATCCCATCGGAAGCTTTCACCTCGGATTCTGGGGTCCCCTTTACCAGTCTAACTGCTGATTTGGCTGAGCTTCGATATTTTCCGTGAAGCGACTGACATCTGACATCCACAGCCCAATAGCATGTCGAAGCACATAACCTCCAATGTACAGACACGACTAATTTACAATCGTATAATAGTAATAAAAACTATAGTATTTTTCTTGAACTTGGCTTGAGGACGTAACATTGATGTAATGTGCAGCTGGCACGAGAGGGGGAGCGGCTTAAAGAACGAGGCATGGACACAATATAGTGGCGACTTGGCCTACTTAAGGCATTGAAATGGCGGGTAATGGTGGCTAACTCTGTGAAAAATGGATCGAATGTTATTGCTGTTTGACTCTACTAGTCTTGTACATTTTTGTCAAATCAAAAGTCTTCTTGAGGTGCGTAAGCACTTTTTAAGTGATCATAAATCATGGAATTCGAGTCATCGTTCCGCAAGTGCAGTCACGCTGATGGACGTCACGACGATACAATTCACAAGTTACATTTCTTTATTTCGGCTAGTAGTACCTATTTGACAAATTTTGACAATTCACCGATTGTGATAATTCTCATGTGAAGGTGTCAGACTTTCAAGAGAATGCTTCTTTACAACATCCAAACTTCTTCATTAAATTTCACATTTAGGTAGGTATAATAAGAGTATTAAGGTATGATTCCAAACCCGACCGCATACGACAACTGCCGACGCGCGACGCATGCAGCACATACAGCGTACCCATTACTTGTCAAACTCCGATACGGATAAAGGGGACCATTGAGAAGCCGCAATGAACTACGCGCATGTGTGCTGCATGCGTCGGCAGTTGTCGTATGCGGTCGGCTACGGAATCATATCTTTAGAAGGATAATTGGTAGAGAGTAGTATAGGATTTCATGTCTATTTACCCTTTGATTCCTATTCAACTCTTTCACGGTACAGCTGACTTAATCGTGTTTCAAACCTACCTGCGCTAATCGTATTAGACAATTTAAATGAAATCAAAAGTTTGAAGGTCGAGCTTACTGAATAGGTACAATCTGCCGTGATAGCCCTCATAGCAAGCCTCGCTAGATTTGAACAATGAAGCCCATTTAGTTCGAAGGGTGGGCCCAGACATTGATGGCAACTCTAAGTAATTGGACTAGACCAAATTTATTACCTATTTTATTTTATCTACAAGGTTTTTTTTATTCTTTAGAACGAGTAGGTATTAGAATTCTGATATACAGCTTGAGTTGGATACGACGCTGGCCTCAATAGATTCGGAATTAGGTGGTCAAGATAGGGAGTGTCTAATAGAGTAGTAAATACATGATAGGGGTATGTCCTACTCGAATATGGGACAATCCGATTAGAGAAGGACTCCACCTTAAATATCTTCCGGAAGATTTTTTTTTAGTTTCGTCCCCTATATGGGTGCCCATAGGTCCCCCGGTAGGAGAACAGTTATATTTTTAAAAGGATGTCGACTGTTTATGCTCACCTTCAGTCCCCTTATTCGCATTGATCATCTATAACGTGCTCAAATGTGTTCGTTGAATTGATGAAATTACCTGTAATAAAAAGAAAATAATTTTAAGTAGATATAATGAATAATAATAATACATATTGTAGGACATTCTACACAAAGCTATCTAGACCCAAAGTAAGCATTGCTTAACTAACTTGGTTATGGGTTCTAGAATGCGGATAAACATACTTAGATACATTTTTTTTGTAAATACATACATATTATACATAGAAAACATCCAGACCAGTGCAAATATGCATATTCATACATACAAATTTTCGCACTGAGCGGGGATCGAACCCGCGCCTCCTGCGTAACAGCCGCGTTCACTACCGCTACGCCACAGAACCAGCAGAAGTCATAATCCAAAGCTTTTCCGCCCGTCTTTTCTGTGCTATGTGTTGTAGTGCACTTATGGCATTATGCTCAAACATAAATGTACGGCAACACATAGCGACCGAGGAGGGACCCAGATACTAGACAGGATTATTACACATCCTACTCTAGAAAATTCGTTGGTAAACGTGAAATATGAACTTGAAATCAATTACTTTCATGTGAAAACCTTAAAACTACATTTAAAGCAAATCCAAAGTTGTTCTAAAATTATAGACCAAATTACCCTTTGGTCTTTCGCATCTACAATTAGAACTGGGAGTAAAGACCGTAACAAATAACTAGAAGGTTCCGCATAAATTTCATAACTTTTGGGTAAGCAAACATTATGAAAGGGGGTTGGGTAATGTTGGCGTCGTGTCGGAATTGAGCGGCCATCAATGAAATTGGTATAATATGAAAGTACAGTATAAAGTGATCAAAAGTTACTATGGACAAACTTCTCTAAACTATATCGGGACTTAGCTATACAGGGTGGTATTTTTCAACTTTACTTAGATGGAAGTACTCTAAATACTGAAGATAGCGAATTCCACTGAAAAGAAACATTCCCTTATTTTTAAAAAGAATCAAAACTGCATTCATAGTTTTCTGAAAATGCCACACCCGGTAGTCGAACCGACTAAAATCTTCCTATAACCTTCTATTTCATAGATTTCCTTTTACTTAATTTACCAAGTTTGTTAGAGAGATTTGAACCTTATGATCGACCCTATAGATTGATGTAATAAAAATACAGGGTGTTATTTTTTCGAATTGTAGTCAGTTCGATTATAAGGCGTGGTAAACGAGTTTTCAGCATTCCTTAAATGCAATTCTGTTTCTTTTTTAAAAACATACTAAACTGTATGCAAAGTTTTCTGAAAATGCCACACCCGGTAGTCGAACCGGCTAAAATCTTCCTAAATCTTCTTAAATCTTCTATTTCATGGATTTTCTTTTATTTAATTTACCAAGTTTGTTAGAGAGATTTGATCCTTATGATCGACCCTATAGATTGATGCAATAAAAATATAGGGTGTTATTTTTTCGAGTTGTTCGATTATAGGGCGGCGCAAACGATTTTTCAGCATTCCTTAAATGCAGTTCTATTTCTTTTTTAAAAACATACTAAACTGTATTCAAAGTTTTCCGAAAATGCCACACCCGATAGTCGAACCGACTAAAATCTTTCTAAATCTTCTATTTCATGGATTTCCTTTTATTTAATTTACCAAGTTTGTTAAAGAGATTTGATCCCTATAATTGACCCTATTGATTGATGCATTAAAAATACAGGGTGTTATTTTTTCAAATTGTAGTCGGTTCGATTATGAGGCGTGGCAAATGATTTTTCAGCACTCCTTCAATGCAGGGCTGTTTCTTTTTTAAAAACACACTAAACTGTATTCAAAGTTTTCTGAAAATGCCACACCTAGTAGTCGAACCGAATAAAATCTTTCTAAATCTTCTATTTCATGGATTTCCTTTTATTTAATTTACCAAGTTTGTTAGAGAGATTAGATCCTTATGATCAACCCTATCGATTGATGCAATAAAAATATAGGGTGTTATTTTTTAGAATTTTAGTCGGTTCGATTACAGGGCGTGCAAGCGATCTTTCGAAATTCCTTAAATGCAGCTTTGTATTCTTTTTTAAATAAGAGAGTGTTTCCTTTGAATGAAATTAACTATCTCCGGTAGTAAGAGTAGGTACTCGTACCCGGTTCGACTACCGTGTGTGGCATTTTCAGAAAACTTTGAATACAGTTTAGTGTGTTTTAAAAAAAGAAACAGCCCTGCATTGAAGGAATGCTGAAAAATCATTTGCCACGCCTCATAATCGAACCGACTACAATTTTAAAAAATAACACCCTGTATTTTTATTGCATCAATCAATAGGGTCAATTATAGGGATCAAATCTCTTTAACAAACTTGGTAAATTAAATAAAAGGAAATCCATGAAATAGAAGATTTAGAAAGATTTTAGTCGGTTCGACTATCGGGTGTGGCATTTTCGGAAAACTTTGAATACAGTTTAGTATGTTTTTAAAAAAGAAATAGAACTGCATTTAAGGAATGCTGAAAAATCGTTTGCCCCGCCCTATAATCGAACAATTCGAAAAAATAACACCCTATATTTTTATTGCATCAATCGATAGGGTCGATCATAAGGATCAAATCTCTCTAACAAACTTGGTAAATTAAATAAAAAGAAATCCATGAAATAGAAGATTTAAGAAGATTTAGGAAGATTTTAGTCGGTTCGACTACCGGGTGTGGCATTTTCAGAAAACTTTGCATACAGTTTAGTATGTTTTTAAAAAAGAAACAGAACTGCATTTAAGGAATGCTGAAAACTCGTTTACCACGCCTTATAATCGAACTGACTACAATTCGAAAAAATAACACCCTGTATTTTTATTACATCAATCTATAGGGTCGATCATAAGGTTCAAATCTCTCTAACAAACTTGGTAAATTAAGTAAAAGGAAATCTATGAAATAGAAGGTTATAGGAAGATTTTAGTCGGTTCGACTACCGGGTGTGGCATTTTCAGAAAACTATGAATGCAGTTTTGTTTCTTTTAAAAAATAAGGTAAAGTTTCCTTTAAGTAGAATTCGCTATCTTTAGTATGAGGGTACTTTCCTTGAAGGTAAAGTCGAAATGTTCCACCCTGTATATCGCAGCTCCGATATTACTTACAATGAAAATAATGACATTCGTACGTGTGTTTAACACAGTACAATGAAGTGGTATCAAAATTAATTATGGCCGCTGAAAAAATTAAGAACGCCACTGTCCATACTAGATTACCCAATCCCCTTTATGCGGAACAATTTTCGCAAATATTCCGCATTGATTTAAGAATTACGCAGACTACTATAGCTTAGAGATCTCAGCGAACGAACATCCTACTAATATTATAAATGTGAAAGTTTGTGAGAATGGATGTGTGGATGTTTGTTACTCTTTCACGCATAAACGGCTGGACCGATTTGGTTGAAATTTGGTATGTATATAGGTTATACCCTGGATTAACATATAGGCTACTTTTTATTAACACACCACGCGGGTGAAGCCGCGGGCGGAAGCTAGTAATACATATTGCTGATCCACTGATTCAAACACGTAATAGGGGCCTCTTGCCGTCTAGCGGGCACTTCGTCATGGGCTGTATGTTTACTGTCGGGTGGAGAACAGCCCTATCCCTTATCCTTTAGTTTTATATAACTAAATAAGCCTTAGCAGCACAGTATTTCATTACTGCAATGATATTCATAAGCAGCTCCTTCCTATATACAGGTGATATTTAGTTTTCTGACTAGTATTAATTTATTTAATTTTATAAATACTATCAGAAAAGTTAAATATTGCGTACAATGCGCAAAGTGTAATCTTAATAAAATCACTTTCAAAGTCGAGTCGGTGCGATATAATAAAATACACTAATTTGATTGATGAATGACCTCTGCGTCATGCTCGTGTACGAGTGCTACTTGTGTTGACTTATTTATAGTAAGGATCAAAAACCTCTAGAAACTTAATTCTAACTTTGTAAAAAAATGGCTTAGATGTCACCTTATCCGTTTTCTGATCCTTTTTAAATAAAAGAATGAGTATTTTATTTTTCTACTCTAAAAACCTTAGAGTTCAAGTCGTCATAAAATGTTTTCTTAAAACATTTGGGACAACCAACCTGACCTCTAAGTTTTGGTGCAATATTCGTTACAAAAAGTCAATGTCATATTGTCAAAACAGTCAAAATATGTTCAACAATTAAAAGTCTGTTACATATTTAGTAGCATTACATCTTGTGCCACGTTTCATACGAATGCATTGTACTCTCACGAATGAAAACATACGAGTACATCTGCATTTCATGATATTCCAAGAATCTACATGTCGCTTGTCAACTGGCACGATACAGTGTTATTGATGTATTGAAATATGAAACCACTTTGCTAAAATGTTGACCG
This sequence comes from Eilema depressum, assembly GCA_914767945.1. Taxonomy (NCBI): domain Eukaryota; kingdom Metazoa; phylum Arthropoda; class Insecta; order Lepidoptera; family Erebidae; genus Eilema; species Eilema depressum. The sequence continues at coordinate 15,770,850 of OU612031.1, forward strand.
TTCTGAACTTCGGCTGTGTCCTTGTCGTTGCGGCATATGGTGCATTAGGCTGTGTTTCCATCAGAGATGTGTGAGGTAGCTGGGCGGTGCCCGGATGTGTAGGGAGGCTGTGGAACAGTGTGAGCGTTTTCACATCATAGCAAGACCGCAGTGCGGTGCAAGGATTCATATCGATGCGACGCTGTACGTGATGTGATGGGTATTGCAAGCATGTGCAAAAGTTTCATTTCCGATGCGAGTGGCGTGAGATATGGTGGAAGCAACGCATCCCTCGCATACATCCCTCGCAGTACATTCATCGGAATACATCCGCAACACATATTCTTCCCTTGTTTTGTATGTACAAAAATCTCGCTCCGCTGAGCCGTTACGACTAGAGCTGCGGTGAGCGAAACTATGTAAATGAAGTGATACTATTAGTTCTTAAAAAACATATCCCTCACTACACATCTTCGCACGTTTCTGGTGACAACGCAGCCTTACCGTACATTTATAATTATTTTATTTCGCAACCTACATAAATCACATTCTTAATTACACTTGCATTGACCATGGCTTTCTCAGGATGCAAGGAGAAGGTTTACACCATAACCTTCGTTCCGACTGCAGTGTCCTTGTCGTGTCGCCTCTCGTTGCATTTATTTTATGCTACTCGTAAAACAAGGCGCACTCTAATTCTGCCTTTGTTAACTGCAGTAGTAGTAGTTACATAACAGGATTAATAATTGGACTTTAAGGCGGGAAATTGTAACCGACACTAACTAGCAACAGTGACGTAATTTATTGTTGAGACTGAACCTCCACCATCGGAAGTCACAAATTAATGTTTGCTGCTCGTCATTTCGGAGACATAAACTTGTGGACAAGACAATTTAATTTTGATACAAAACAGACTTTGATACTGTTGTAAAACTGTTTGAATACGACAGATAACATGTTACAATGAATTTGAATGAACATAAATGCCATTTGAGTTAAGGTATTTTTTAATTTACGCCTCAACTATCCGCCCTGCAAAGATTTATAGCAGTTTGGAGTCAACTTGGCAAAATTGTCCAGAATGCCAAATGGTATCAAATTTGTCTAATCTCACTTCAATACAGCTATCTCAGGATTCTCATCCCAATTAATGAATAATTTAATTTAGTCCTATGGATGATGGTCCCTTTTATCCAAAACTGAATGAAATGTTCCTTCTAAGTTAAAAACTGAACCACGTAGTTTATTCATAATCGTCGATGTTCTAGTTGCCGGGTTTGGCGGTTAGATTGCACAATTGCGCGGTCAAGTGCACTCAGCCAGGTTATTAGTGCACAATGTTAGGAATTTTAATGAGCTGAAAACATAGACAAACCAGGTCACACAGACTGCTCTACTTCGCTGAAAGGAACACTAAATAAACTCATCAATATTGCAAAGGGCGCGCAGTTCCCTCATTTCGCAAATGTCGTGTAACATCAGCATGAGTTTAGAATTAATCTTTTTTTTAAATAAATAAAAGGGAAAACCTCTACGGCGTAGTGGTAGTGAACGTGACAGCTACGCTGGAGGCGCCGGTTCGATTTCCGTTCAGTGCAAATATTTGTATGCATGAATATGGCTATTTATATAGCACGTTAAGCTGTCAGTCCCGATTGTCATAGTAACATCTTTGGCAACCGTTACGAGTAGTTGGTCCATAAAAAGTCCAACAACTGGTCTAACTGCAATGCTTCGATATCGCCAATGGGATTTCAAAAAGGTCAGATGGCACTCGCAAGGCAAATATCGAAGTCCCACAGTTAGACTGGAAAAAGCGAACCCCGGACTCCGAGGTGAAAGCTTCGGATACGACCGGGATTAACGCAAGGATGGAAAAGAAGAAAAATGAATAAAAGGGACAGATACGATTTGCGTTTCATTCGAATTTTTCAACTTATACCCCTCGTTAATGTCATGTTTAATATATTCTGAAGAGGCACGGGTAAGAGGGAGCAGCCGTTTATTTTAACATACATTACGACCCCACTTAAATTTATAATTATGATTAATTAGAAAGCTTTAATTACTTTGCAGCAAAAAGGAAATGTGATCGTTTCTAAAGGTTTGTTAATGGGTAGTCCCTAATTCGACAGTTCATTTTGCGTGGGATAAAATGTCACGAACCTATTTCAGACGTTGACGTTATCATACTTACTACATAAATTACCATTTTGTTTCAAAAGGCGGGCTTTTATTTTTTGGCGTACGCCATCTTGTATTCCGCTTTCGTAACAATGTTGAAATTTAAAAACGTTTGTTATAAAATTCATAATTTAAGTAGACAGGCAGATAAACAATTTTGTTTAGCTTATTGCCATTCAAATTAAGTAAATATACAATGCAAATCGATAAATGTTCAATATTTTTATAAAATTATTCTCAAATATAATCAAACTGTCATTATGAAAAGTAAAAATATACAACATGAAAAATAGTTTTTAAATACGCTAAATTAAAACAAACAAATCAAGTACATTGCATATTTTAATTTAATCGATTGTTACACAATCGAAACCGTTTCGATTACATTATTGATGTAATCAAAATACATTATTATTATTTATGTAATCAAAATAATTCTACACCACCGTTCAAAGTCACAGCACTCGTAGCACGCTAATGTATTTTCAATCGAAAAAGCATTCAATCTTTTCCATTAGATGTTGGGCGTAGCTGTTTATTACATTCATTATGATAACGTCAATAATGTCTTCTATTTTCAAAATGCAAAAAGGCAAGACTCTTTTACTGTTGGGCTACTTTTACTACTGGTACCTGGTACTCTTTGATGGGTCTTTTTGTAATCATTCTATAAGCATTGCGAATGGTATTCCCGTATATCGTGTTTTGGTCTAAACGAATTTTGACAATATTTATGACTAGCTGACCCACCCCAGCTTCGCCCGTGGCATATTTTGAAACCCCTTTGAGCCTGTAATGTTTTGGCCTTAAAATAATGTATGGAAATCTACCGGATTTGTGATTTTAACATTTAAGATCACTGCTGCGGAGCAGGTTAGCTCGAAAAGAGGTACTACTAAAGGAGCGGTCCCTTAGTAGTACCTCCCTTCGAACTAACCTTCCGTCGATAAACGGACCTTTCAGCACAAAAAAACAATCAATTCGAATTAGTTCAACTAAACAAACAAACAAAAAGTTCTTCAGCTTTATAATATTAGTGTAGTTAGTATAGATTAGTCTAGATAAGGCGATATTCCCGATTCCACAGATAAAGAAAATCTTCTATGGTTTCATAAAGTTAGCTTCTTTGTTAGACTAGCTCACTAGAACAAAGCGAGTGAGCTTTATCCAGAATGTAGGTAAATAATCTTTACCTAAGTATATCAAAGCCACAATACAAATAGAAATTCAACAAAACCCCCATCACATTTAACACGTAATAAACTTCATACACCGCCCCGATGCATGATAAATGATAGCAGATTCACTCCATTACCGGCGATACATTACGGAGTCATAACTCAATCTGACACAAACCTGTAATAGATTGCACATTTTCTAACTACTCGTTTTAACTTAGTCTGTTAGTTGTGGTTTATGATGTGAAATGCCCGACCAGCTCTCTATAATAAGCTGAGATATTATTTTTAATCTTTTACTTCCAAAAATCAGTGAAATGCGTTCAAGTTGGACAGACACACAGTGGTTCGAAATTTGAGCTCCATTGACATAGAAACTTAAAGTGAGGAAATTAAAAAAAAAAAATTGTAATGGCTCTGGCATACCTCGCTATATATCATACTAGCTTTTGCCCGCGGCTCCGCCCGCGTGGTTGTCGGCTATCGCGACCAAACATAGCCTATGTCCTTTCCCAAGGTCTAATCTACCTCTATACCAAATTTCATCAAAATCGGTTCAGCGGTTTAGTCGTAAAAGTGAGACAGACAGACAGACAGACAGACAGACAGACAGACAGAGTTACTTTCGCATTTATAATATTAGTAGGGATTAACGTATGAATGGTATAAGTAGCTCCACGCGTGAGAAAAAAAAGTTTTGTGTTTTTTTTGTATGGGAGAAAACACTTAAAGTGCTTTTTCTTTCAACTGAATGGAACTGAAGGGCTGGTGCTCACACCAGCTATTGTACCACACACGGCGATCAAGATGACATCAAATTCACGCACCTTTACGCACCACTCCGCACGTAGTAAAACTTTGAAATATTGAATTTTCGATATGTGATTTTTCAAATCTTTGACGTAGTTAAATGTAGTGCCGGTCCATTTACTTATAATGTCATTAGTTTTTAGCCTATTAGTGACTTTTAGGATGACAGTAATTAAAAATAATATTGATTATACGCATAAGTTTTTTACAAAATTGCATTCCGAGAGCTAAGTAGCTCATTTGTTAATCACCGTGATTATGGTTGTTTATGATTAAATATGATTGACGTGAGATTAACCAATTAGGCTCTGGCATATCTCGCTTTATGTCATATTAACGTATGAATGGTATAAGTAGCCCCACGCGTGAGAAAAAAAAGGTTTGGTTTTTTTTTGTATGGGAGTAAACACTTAAAGTGCTTTTTCTTTCAACTTAATGGAACTGAAGGGCTGGTGCTCACACCAGCTATTGTACCACACACGGCGATCAAGATGACATCAAATTCACGCACCTTTACGCACCACTCCGCACGTAGTAAAACTTTGAAATATTGAATTTTCGATATGTGATTTTTCAAATCTTTGACGTAGTTAAATGTAGTGCCGGTCCATTTACTTATAATGTCATAAGTTTTTAGCCTATTAGTGACTTTTAGGATGACAATAATTAAAAATAATATTGATTATACGCATAAGTTTTTTACAAAATTGCATTCCGAGAGCTAAGTAGCTCATTTGTTAATCACCGTGATTATGGTTGTTTATGATTAAATATGATTGACGTGAGATTAACCAATTAGGCTCTGGCATATCTCGCTTTATGTCATATTAACGTATGAATGGTATAAGTAGCCCCACGCGTGAGAAAAAAAAAGGTTTGGTTTTTTTTTTGTATGGGAGTAAACACTTAAAGTGCTTTTTCTTTCAACTTGATGGAACTGAAGGGCTGGTGCTCACACCAGCTATTGTACCACACACGGTGATCAAGATGACATCAAATTCACGCACCTTTACGCGCCACTCCGCACGTAGTAAAATTTTGAAATATTGAATTTTCGATATGTGATTTTTAAAATCTTTGACGTAGTTAAATGTAGTTGCCGATTCAATTACTTATAATGTCAATAGTTTTTAGCCTATTAGTGACTTTTATGATGACAATAATTAAAAATAATATTGATTATATGCATAAGTTTTTTACAAAATTGCATTCCGAGAGCTAAGTAGCTTATTTGTTAATCACCGTGATTATGGTTGTTTATGATTAAATATTATTGACATGAGATTAACCAATTAGGCTCTAGCGGAGCCAAATAGGTCCTTTCAGTGCTATGCGTTAGGAGCTCTTCCACTCTCCTTCTCTTTTGTCGCGCACTTAGCTCCATGAAAGGTTTTCTTGGACTCACAACTAATGTTGACGTTCCAACATTGCATGTCTCCGGTCCAGAGGATGTGGATGCACCCTTATTTAAACTAGAGTCAAAACTGGTACATGGTTGCTCCTCTACTGACACTGAAGAGGAGTTCATTTTTCCCCTCACGACCTCAGGTCATTTTATATCCTCTTGCAGCCATGTCTCATACTTTTTAAGGAATGTACGTCTAATAGGCGAGATATGCCAGAGCCTAATTGGTTAATCTCACATCAATCATATTTAATCACTAGCTTTTGCCCGCGGCTCCGCCCGCGTGGATGTCGGTTATCGCGACCAAACATAGCCTATGTCCCTTCTCAAGGTCTAACCTACCTCTATACCAAATTTCATCAAAATCGGTTCAGCGGTTTAGTCGTAAAAGTGGGACAGACAGACAGACAGACAGACAGACAGACAGAGTTACTTTCGCATTTATAATATTAGTAAGGATAAACAACCATAATCACGGTGATTAACAAATGAGCTACTTAGCTCTCGGAATGCAATTTTGTAAAAAACTTATGCATATAATCAATATTATTTGTAATTATTGTCATCATAAAAGTCACTAATAGTCTAAAAACTATTGACATTATAAGTAATTGGATCGGTAACTACATTTAACTACGTCAAAGATTTTAAAAATCACATATCAGAAATTCAACATTTCAAAACTTTACTACGTGCGGAGTGGCGCGTAAAGGTGCGTGAATTTGATGTCATCTTGATCGCCGTGTGTGGTACAATAGCTGGTGTGAGCACCAGCCCTTCAGTTCCATTCAGTTGAAAGAAAAAGCACTTTAAGTGTTTTCTCCCATACAAAAAAAAAACAAGATACTTTTTTTTCTCACGCGTGGGGCTATTTATACCATTCATACGTTAATATGACATAAAGCGAGATATGCCAGAACCTAATTGGTTAATCTCACGTCAATCATATTTAATCATAAACAACCATAATCGCGGTGATTAACAAATGAGCTACTTAGCTCTCGGAATGCAATTTTGTAAAAAACTTATGCGTATAATCAATATTATTTTTAATTACTGTCATCCTAAAAGTCACTAATAGGCTAAAAACTAATGACATTATAAGTAAATGGACCGGCAACTACATTTAACTACGTCAAAGATTTGAAAAATCACATATCGAAAATTCAATATTTCAAAGTTTTACTACGTGCGGAGTGGTGCGTGAATTTGATGTCATCTTGATCGCCGTGTGTGGTACAATAGCTGGTGTGAGCACCAGCCCTTCAGTTCCATTCAGTTGAAAGAAAAAGCACTTTAAGTGTTTTCTCCCATACAAAAAAAACACAAAACTTTTTTTTCTCACGCGTGGAGCTACTTATACCATTCATACGTTAATATGACATATAGCGAGGTATGCCAGAGCCATTACAATTTTTTTTTTTAATTTCCTCACTTTAAGTTTCTATGTCAATGGAGCTCAAATTTCGAACCACTGTGAGACAGACGGACGACGAAATGAATAAGGGTTCCGTTATTTTCCTTATGAGGTATGGAACCCCAAAACAACGTAGTTTAACTCATGTTGAGTTAGATAGATTTTCTTTATTATTGCACATCAATAGATTTACAGTACAGACAAGTACCTTTTTTATCGATCGCAAAATCCTCCCGGTTATGTCGGACTTGACGCCGCCGTCTGTCGAAGGTTGCCGGAGGTGAGTTTGGCTGAGACATAACTCTCGCACCCCTGCCGACACAAGTACCTAAGTAGTATGTATACAGTCGTATGTAGGTACCATGGGTGGTCGGTGATGGTTATGACAAAAAGAAGGTTATAACGAAGTAGGTTTCTTTCCACGTGCCACCCGAAGTATTCTTCCATTAGCCACCTAATACTATTAGATATAATGTGACAAGACATAATTACCTTTCTTGGTTATTATCTAGGAGGTCTCGAGGGAAATTTGATGATATAGGGCTTTAATATCATCAGGTTTCTGCTGCGGATATCGAATTTTGTTGCGAAAGCTGTGTTAGTTAACCTGAAAGCTTGGTTATTATAGCGAGCGAGCAGTCACTAATATACCTTGTTACTGGCAATTGTCAGTTCAAATTATTAATCGTGTGATAACTATGCAAAATTAATTTACATACATACATACGATATGGATACGACATATGTGCAAATACTGAAACCGCGAAGCATCCTGGTCCGTAGGAATAGAACCAAATTAAATTTAAACTTAAATTCCCTGACTTATAAAATCCGAAATTTTCTAACAAAATAATTATTAAAATAAATGTAGAAAATGTAACCACTTGTATAAGTCATTAAATAGTTTCATCCATTGCTTTAAAGTCATTGACTGTGTCATAAGTCATTAATAAATACGCACACACCTTCACACACACACACAACAATAGGCATAGTAGGTAACTTACTTGAACAGCTAAGCGGCAACATGCGATTCTACAGAGTGCTCAAAGTTGTTCAAATTCTATAAAATTAAAACTCTAGTTTCTGCCCTTAATACTGGACCAATTTTGTTCAAACTTTTCCTGCTTGAAGCTTAGGGGGTACCAAGTATATGGTTTCAAATCCCCGGAGGGTTAGGCACAGGTGAATTAACACCCACATTTCAATATATCTATTACGTGAATAGGGGGCGAGCCTATTGCCATATTCCGGGTACTATTGTTGACTCAAGCATTCATCTGAGGCTGAGTCTTTCCAGGCGCGGTCCGAGGGGAGGGGGGCGGGGGGGGGGGGTCACAGGGGACATGCGGTTTGCGGATTTTTTATGTATGTAATTAATCCAAGTTATATCTTTATGATCGAGTGAACTTTTATTCCTAAAAGATAAGCATTCTTGTACCACGACATCGACTACAATAGAATGTTTTTCTTTCTTTTGTCTTCGGTATCGCAGAATTTCTTTCTTATCGATAAGTCATTTTACAAATATAGGTACACTGTACAGGCATATCTCATTCACAGTCGGTCGACTGTGACACCATTTAAACATGACTTTATCGGCAATGAATGATAAACATGAATTTATCAGTGTTTCTCTACAATATTATGCATGTATTATACATATAAACCTTCCTCTTGAATCACTGTCTATTCAAAAAAACCGCTTTAAAATCCGTTGCGTAGTTTTGAAGATTTAAGCATAAATAGGGACGGACAGACAGCGACAGCGACTTTGTTTTATAATATGTAGTGATAATTATGCTGATTGTTCAAAACTTGTTCTATATTTTAGAGGGTAGATTCAGTTTATACATTCTAGAGGAATATATCTGTATATTTGTGTTGTCCTCATAGGCAGGTCATTATTAATATTTTATTAATGACCCGCTAAGTGCCAACCCTAGTAACTTTTTATGGCACCAATGAGTAACTAAAGTATCGTTATGTATACATTAGTAGTTAAAGCTGCATTTTTACTTATACTTTTGTTTTCCTTATCTACATAATTATGTCACATAATTGCGGTCAGGTAACGGTGGCAAATATATGTTAACATACCATCTCCTTCAAGGGTATATATCCCATATATCAAGCTGATGCCTTTGCAATTTTTCGGACTTTTTTTTTTTTATGGATCCTATCATTCCTATCATCAGATCTTCACGAAATTTAAAGCAACACCTCTGAGGAACTAGCTTAGTAATAATAAAAATATACTTGATAAACTAAGTACTTCAATCATATCAATCAATTAGCCTATTGCAGTCCACTGTTGGACATAGGCCTCTCCCGATATGCGCCACGTTTGCCGATTCTCCGCCTTCCGCATCCAGTCCGTCGAACTTATAGTCAAAAATATTGGACTCCTTGGGAACGCATCAAGTAAAGTACGATCGAGTACTTCGATCTGTGTATATTAGACAAATCTATATAATCCTACTGGAATCCGAATAGACAGCTAATTAGTCATGAAGCGCAATTACAAAAACTTTGAACATTATCCGTCACTATGTTTTACGAATGGTCGCTTCGGAGAAGTTCCTAACGTACTACTAAAGTACATAATACTAGCGTACTGGATTACTAATCAATCAAAAGTGATGATAAACAAAAGGTATAATTCCTATAGAGAAAGAGGGTCCGATAGTCCTTGAGCTTGAACATGGACCAACTTTTAACCACCGATAGTTACTAATATGAAAGGAATGTTCGTTAATAAGACCTCGTAACGACAGATATCCATCAATTGACACCATTACGGCCCTAAAGGTTCACCGACACTGCCTACCTCATTTACATTCAATAACTCTAGCCAGTCAACGTTTCCTATTTTACACACCGACAGACTTAAGCTGGCAGCAGACATATTACAAAGTCTGAGGAAGGACAAGGCGAAGCTTCATAAATTAGTCATGTCAGAGCGTACTTAAACATCTAATTTAGGAAACTCGGATTACTTCCGTATGGAAGTGAAAACACAATGCAATTGTAAAAGATAAGTACTTTGTTTCAACAGCATTGTTATTACCCTTGTAGACAGATACTCTTTATGTACGTCAAACATAATAGAATAATATACAAATTTTGTTTGTAATGTAGAATCTAAAGCTGTTGTATACAAAATTCGCAACCTTATCGCGATTTGTGATCTCTTTAACCCTTATAATCTAAATTTTATTAAAACAGCAGGTAGGACACACAATTTTAATACTGACTTTTTGTTAGATGATACGATTATTTGAATATTAAATATCGACAGCACGGCATGAATATAGATATTATAAAGAGACATTGTTGGATATAAAAACGTACATTTTTAGCCCTGGAATATCGTCACATGTCTATCGTCGTCCTTATTTATGTGTGTTATACTGAGAGCTTGGGACGAATATCTACTAGATAGAAATCAGTTTAGACTCACGCCACTCACGGGTAGAAATACGGGTAGAATTTTGAACAGATATTTGGACAGATCAAAATATCTACTTAACTTTCTGATACCGGCCCGTGGCACACTGGTCCGGATTTAAAAAAAGGTGGACATTCGATCTAAGATGTCAAATGCTACTGGGAAAAAATTGTTTTGGATAGGAAATATGGTGCTGATTAACATTTAGTTCTACAACTTTTCTATAAAATGACTCCTTCATGCCTAAAAAAAATAATGAAAAAAAAATTGTATGGGAGAAAATTTATTTTGTTCAATTTCTCCGTTCAGTATTAAAGTGTAAAGGTCTAACCTTATATTCTGATAAGTAACTATGGTCCTTAGTACGACAACATGAAAATTTTGCGCGTATCCCTGCGGTCTTGGGGTCCACAATGCTTCAAAGTTCAAATTTTTAATATTGATTTTTTTCCATATATTACGAGTTTTTCTATTGAATTCAATTTAAAATGTTATATTTCCATTTCTAAAATATTGAAATTTACTCAATTACCCACTTAGAATGTATATTTTGTATTATATTAATTAATATAAATAATCTTATTTCGGTACTTCAAAGCACGTGACGAACACGAACGAGCATCAACTTGTTACGACTGGCAGAGGTATGTTATGTAATAGCTTCATAAAGTCGCACCCATGCTTTCATATCTCCTCAACAAGAAAAATATAGAAATATCCATGTTTGTGACAAATGCAGCCATGATGATATTCAGGAAACTTCAACGATGCGCTGGTTTACAGATGAGTAGCTTCTTCAGTAGTTGTGACACGAATGTGTTAATTTTTTTTTGTTCCACTATTTATAGCCTATCTTCATTTGCAAGCGGGGACCAAGTGACAGAGCTATACAGCCAATCAGCGACGTTGGCATTTCGGGGGTGAGGGTAAACGGTCTACAAGACATTATTCGTTTTGCTTCAAACTATTGGTGTATATTAACTATAGGATTTTCTTGCAGTATTTTGGAAGATTTTCTATTGAAATTAGTTTGAGGTATGATGTATTAGTATAGAAAACTTGAATTCACTCATACAAAGTGAACCTGAACATTGCGTCCAGTTATTGATCATATTTTCAATTGGTAATTCAGTGATTACGTGTGTTTTAATGTTAATTGATACTAATCAATACCAGTTAAAATAATCGTCATTCTACGAGTATTTTTATTGACTGATCAGATTGGTTAAGTAAGTTTGACTTCTTATGACATAGAAACAATTGGAAATGGATGTAGCCCTGATAAGGGCTTTTTTAGTAGTCCTTAAAAGGACTATTTATGTAGGTTTGCAACCAAATATATGAAATATTTCTATAACTAAAGTAATGGATCGTCTACGTCTTCAGGCTGCAGTTCCTCGAGATCCAAATTTTCGGTTTCTTCTATTACCGGCTCTGGTAACAATAAGAGTCTTGTCACATCTGAGAACAGATTTAAATGTTTGGAGTTGTCGTATTTTAGTCGAATGTGTGACAAATATGGATCTGAGCTAATCAAAAAATTATGAAGTAGGTCCTCATTAGCTTTTGTTCTATTGAATTTCCGGGTGTGACATTCTCGGGCTCGTCGAAATTCTTTATTCCTGGCTTCACTGGCTTCTTCTGAAAGTATGCCAATTGGTAGGAAGCCAAAGTGATGACAAATATCTGCACCATGTATGAGAAGCTTGTGCACACTTGCAGGCATATAAAACCACGGGTAGAGATTGACAAATAGCTCAGCTGTCTCCATGCAATAATTCTTAAATTTTTCTATATGTATGACACTTCCAGATGAAATTGTTTGAAGAATAACGGCGAAATGCTTCAATAGATTTTCGTCAATCTTGGTTATTTCAGCAGATTTTTATAATCTCTAAAAAACCTTCTGGCTGTGTTGCCGTCATTTGTAGTTCCAAAGCCTTGCTTCACAAAATCAACAAGTATTCCCATTTGCTGCTTGAATTCCTCTTGCGTTAATTGTTTCTTAATTGCTTTTAGTTCTTTATTTGCACCTCGTGCGGTCCACATTTTAAAGTCCAAGTTATATGATATGTGTAAAATACACTCCATGCAACGGATCCACATATGAAGAGAAGAGAGGCCGTACTTATAAACATCTTCTCGTACTGGTCTTGAAAGTACTTCCGATAATTTGTTCATCTCCGTTGGCTTAGCAAGACATATATTACAAGTAGATGCTGATGCAGTATCTGTAATAATAGTGGCCACCTTTCCATCGATCATAGTCATATGAAGGTCGTGCGATATCTCCAGTCCAGCCGATTTTGTGGATGTGAGGTTTTCTATTTCTTCCTTCATTGCAGCTTCTTCTTGCTTGACATATTCTACCGTCTCCTTACAAAACTCAAATTTAATTGGTCGGCAAAAATGTGTTGAAGAAGGTTTCGGATTTTCCCATAATATGGTGCCATTGTTGGAAATTAATTTCAAAGGTACAAGACTAGACATGAAAACTGATGAGTCATTAAAATTTACATCTTCACTTCTTTGCTTATAGGTACTCTGTGAAGAAGCTCCATCGAAACCCCATTTACTAATTAAATTCAAGCTTTTGTCAGGTGAAGATGATGAATCGATCAGAGTACCAGTAACTTGAAGTATGTTCTGAACTGTGATATCCAATAAGGCTTGAAGCTTCACTCTAGCTCCTCTTTCATTAATTTCCAAATCATTTGGGTAGCATTTCCTTTTAGCTTCAAGGAGCTTGTGATATGACGGCAAAACTGGAACTGCACAATCTATGAGCGCTTTCCTTAAACATAAGTACTTCCACTTCGATAGGTTCAAAGATGTGTAAAGGCTCAGAGCATGGTCTTCGTCTAAAGGCTGTGCCTTATCCTCCTCACCAAATAGTGTATTGCGAACTTTTGGTACGCTATCAGAGTTCTTCATGATATGCTCTATAACACGAGCTATATCATTTTTCTGTTCCATTCTTAGTTTTGAAACCAATGCGAAACTAAGTTCTTCTAATGAATATTCTAGAAGGGACCCTGAACGTCTTTTCTTTTGTTTATTACTAAGGTCAGCAAAGGGCTTCCTGTTCCTAGTCTGTACCTCCATAGATGTGCCGACAGTTACTGTGCTTGATGTTGACGCAAAATCAGTATCTAACGCATAGTCTGATGAAATGTTTTCGAGAACTTCTTGAGCTTGTAAAACCTCAGATAAGTTTACTGTCCTGCAATGTGGCCAGTTGATATTCGATTGTAACCATTCTGAATATTTGTTCAAAAAAGTCTTCTGGTTTCTGGTGGCATTTGCCCATTTGCGACTTAAGTTGCTGATATATGTCTTCACAAATGACTTAATTATTTCTAAATCTTCCGAACATATTTCGCCAGAAGTATGTTGTATAATAACTTCATAAAGTCGTGCCCATGCTTTCATATCTCCTTCACCACGAAGAAACATAAAAATATCCAAGTTCGTGACAAATGCAGCCATGACGATATTCAGGAAATTTCAACGATGCGCTGGTTTCTTCAAGTTTCTTCTTCAAGGTTGCTTCAAGTTTCTTCTTCAAGGTTGCTTCAAGTTTGTTTCAAGTTGCTTCAAGTTGCTTCTTCAAGGTTTGCGAATAAAATGTATTTTTTTTTGTACCGCTTTCTATATATAGCCTAATTGCGCTCGCAAGTAGCGGCAAAGTGAAAAAATTCCAACAGCCAATCAGCGTCGTCCACGTTTCAGGGGTGGGGGTAAACGATTATTTTGCTGCAGGCGTACTATCAGTCAATTTAAAGTAGTGAACGTACTCGTTCGTGTTCGTCACGTGCTTTGAAGTACCGAAATAAGATTATTTATATTAATTAATATAATACAAAATATACATTCTAAGTGGGTAATTGAGTAAATTTTAATATTTAAAAAATTGAAATATAACATTTTAAATTGAATTCAATAGAAAAACTCGTAATATATGGAAAAAATCAATATTAAAAATTTGAACTTTGAAGCATTGTGGACCCCAAGACCGCAGGGATACGCGCAAAATTTTCATGTTGTCGTACTAAGTACCATAGTTACTTATCAGAATATAAGGTTAGACCTTTACACTTTAAAACTGAACGGAGAAATTGAACAAAATAAATTTTCTCCCATACAATTTTTTTTTCATTATTTTTTTTAGGCATGAAGGAGTCATTTTCTAGAAAAGTTGTAGAACTAAATGTTAATCAGCACCATATTTCCTATCCAAAACAATTTTTTCCCAATAGCATTTGACATCTTAGATCGAATGTCCACCTTTTTTAAAATCCGGACCAGTGTGCGTGGGCTTGCTTGACAGGGTTAAGGACTAGCGGAAGCTTGTGAAAAGTATTAAAAATTAATGAAAAAAGGCTTATCCAGAGGAAGATAGGCGGGTGTTATTACTGATTACTACACTATTCTTCTTTCTTCACAGGAAGGCGTAAAATTGCTCGGGAAGAGAAACAAAGCAGGAGCTCCATTTCTTGCAGGTTCTGTCGGCTATCAAAGTTGATTATACTAAAATATCAGGTCAATAATCTACGTAGGATTGAAGTAGCGAGTTGTTCCTCTATTCAATAAGAAATAAAAGCGTTTCGCCCACTTGCCATTAAGGATGGTTGAAACGCGTGGGTGGAACTTGTAGAGTGGAATGCGATGAAGTTGCTAAAGTTATCATAAGGCTATGACTAACTGTGCCGTGTTGTTGTTCGTGTAAAGTTTTTTCTATACCATTTAGGTGACAGACAAGTAGACACCTGATGAGAAGCGGTTACCCAGGCCTTTAGACGTGTACAACACTAGGGGCGTCACGCTCGTGCTGCCGACCGAGACAACCGAAATTACTGCTCCTCTAAAGTGATGGCATTATATCACTTCAAAACTGTTTTGCAAATGAGCTTCTTGGACCCATTACGGTTTTGTTACACAGTGCCGTACTTGAAATATTTATAGGTACTTACATTAAGGGCATACGGGAGGTAATCCCAGTCAAAATTCCCTTATCTTCTTGTAAAAAATTAAATTACCTGAAACAATAATAAAAAAAATTGAGCAAATATCTCAAGAGATAAAAAATCCAAATTATCTATTTATAGAAACATAGTGCAGTATTTATTAAGCTTTCGCCATTTTACAACCGCCTACGAGCTGATGCCCGCGGCTCCACACGTGTAAAATTTTGATCCCGTTAACAATAGAATTCTATTCCCGGGATAAAAGTAACCAATGTTTTATTCCAAACTATAATCTATCCTTATACCAAATTTCAGCTAGATCCGTTAAACCGTTAGAGAGTGATTGAATAACAAACATCCAAATATACAAATACCTATACATCAAAACATCATCCAAATGTCTTCACATTTAGGATTGAGTAAGTAGAAATAAAAAAAGTAAGTAAAGTAAAAATATTCATATTTTTTCTTTGTACACCTTAGTCACATGAACGGTATGTGCCACTCCTAATTTATCATACATCTTTTATATATTTTCCTGTAATGCCAAACAGTCTGTAAGTAAATAGGCTGTGACATCCGAAGGACATTTCCTTATAAACGTTACAAAGAATCTCGAGAAAGTGAAGACGAAAATATCTTACCATTTCGCCTATGATAGTTGGTTTGTATACTAATGTTAATAGTACGTATACATGTGGTATATCCCATCTACGGGTTGGAACTTGGAGCCCACAACCACCCTTAATATTCAACGTCATAGCCAATATTGGTATAAGCTGATAATTTGATAGACGCACGCGAATTCGATATATGGCGGGTATAGGCTAGTAAACACGGTTGTTTATCAAATTACTAACTTACTTATTGCCCGGGAACCCGCCCCCATGGAATTCTGAGCCGAATGCCGCGATCTTCATAAAGTACACAGTACACAGGTTCCTATTAGTCTCTACCTGTATATATTTCAACGAAATCTATCCAGCCGTTTTCGCACGATTGAGAAACAAAAAGTGTTATCAATAAAAAAAGTATTGTTCAACAATTCATTTATACTGAATCGGTACAGTTCTTCCGAAATCACCAATATTTGATTAGGCGCCCGTCCCCTAGTGACGCCCCGTAGTCCCCTGGAGAAACTTTATTTACCCTCATCTAATTCAATTCACAAAGGAAACTTGCTAACGTGGCGCCATTTAAAAACTATAAAGTAAATCTAGCAATTCAGTTAAGTAACCTTACAAACATACCTTGGCAAGTTTAGCCATTTGTCGAAGTTGTACGAAAGTCGCAAATTACGAGACATTGTCGATGCGAAATGGTTTCTTTTATGCTTCTAGTTTTTATGAGTTATTTTCTCGTATATTAGACTGATTCGGTCAGGTCTGGCTTGGAGCCAGTTGTCAGTACTGTTTTGTATCAACAGCTGAACCTGTCATACATTACGCTGCGCAGCTACGCTAATCTGATATATTGTTAGCTCATCCAGTCAATATTTTGAACAGACGCCTTAGATATGATTTATACAGACAAGGCATAAGCCATACATACAATCACACCTTTTCACAACCACATTTCACTAATCATTGTACATATTAGGTCCCACGTAATAGGGTGTGAGCCTATTGTCGTATTCCGGGCACTATTGTTGACTCGAGTCATGCATAAGGCTGAATCTGCGCTTTATATTTCTATCTGAAGATGATGTAAACCATAATCGAAGTAAATTTCACACCCGTGTGTCATTTTATATAAACGCGAATGTTACTTCGCTTTGATAATGCCTCACGCCTTTCTGAAATTTCACACCTCACATTGGCCAAAAACACTTTTATCATATTTAAGTCATTACATTACACATGCTTCCGAGCTACGAGGTGGAAACTTCGGATGCCACCGGAACACATGATAAGATGATGACACGCATAGCGAGGGGGCATTACAATGTCGTAAACGTTCTATACAATGACGAAACGGTATCTCTTTTCGACGGCATTACCTTCTTGTATTAGGACTTTTACGGGCTGCCATAAAAGATCTAACGAGAATGAAATACAAATATGTCGATGTAACTTTTTAAGTAATAATTTAGGTAATATTTGTGTTGTATCTAGAGCAGCTCTTTTGTAAGCATATCTTTTACCTTCTCTAGGAAAGCAAGTAGGTGCTACTTTCGAATTTAATGAATAAATTCAATTAATTTCTTGCTTGTGATTTCGTCGTCAACCTCAACCCTTCATTTCCTTCTATTTATATATTTTTCACTGCACGTGCCACGCGCACAGACCAAATGCAAATAAAAATGGGGAGGCCCTTTTCATCTGTATGTGACAATGCACGAAAAAAGAGGAGCTGCGCAAAACGGGGCTCGTGGTCGTCGCTCGAGACTATATTTTGGCGGCAGATCTACTATTTTGCTGACAAACCCTATTATTTTGGCTAAAGGTAAATCACACAAGTTGATAACTTTCCTTTGGCTTTGTAGTCAGGTAAAAAGACACATACCGAGTGGATTACTCACACCTTCATTGGCAATTTGTTTGCTATTTTAGAGCAAGTGCATAGTACGCCTCAGTGAGTCACGATGCAATTGTGTATGAGACGAGCTTGCTTGTTCACACGGCTGTTGGTGGATTTAGTTTTAAGAGTTTTGTTTTTTTTTTTTCTTTATACTTACGTATGAAGTTATTTCTAAGAGCTTATTATTCGGGCCGGTAAGATTGCAGTTTAGTCCCCGGTAATACTGGGTGGCGCAAAAGTAGTGGCACCAAAGAAAATACCTTTATTTTTTTTATATGAAATTTTCTGTCATTCTGTTGTTGAAAATTGTGTAGTGAACAAATGTAAAATACACTGAAAATAAACATGGACCGTTTTACTCCCCAAGAACGTGGCATAATTGTGTCAAACGCTTTTCCAGGCCGAGTTATCTCTCGTTTTGGCGATTTGCCTTGGCCTGCAAGATCACCCGATCTGACCAGTCCAGACTTCTTTCTTTGGGGTTTTTTGAAATCTCGGGTGTATGTGAACAAGCCACAGACTCTCGCAGCTCTAAAAGAAAACATTCGTCAAGAAATAACGAACATATCGCAGGTAGTGTTACGGCAAGTTATGCAAAATGTCATAAATAGGGCTCAAATGTATCAACTCTGGAGGTCACCATTTAAAAGACATCATCTTTAAATCCTAATGGTACGAAATTTAATGGTACAAATATACATTTAAAAAAACCTAAATCTAGTTTTCTAATTTAGAAAAAATGTTATAGCCGAACCAAATAGGGTCTTTACTTTTGCGCCACCCGTTACAAGACCACAACAAGATTTTAATTTATTTTTTTAATTTTAATACAAGAGGAAAGACCAAGTGTTTCCAAAAATTAATAGTACTTAATGGTGATCATTGAGAGCGATGAACAAGATCTAATTAACTTTGTTACAATGTTTTACATAAATTCTATTGAGTAAAACGTGAGTACCCTGTTTAATTCAACAATAACTTGATAGCAATTATTTACAATAGTGAAATTCACTCACTGCAAGATTAAACTCTATCTGACACGCAAACCATACAAAAGTGTCCGATAATTATGAGAAATTCATGCGGTAGCTAAATTTTATTGTTCAGCAGTCCGTGATACAGCTCTGTCTACCTTCTTCTGCATATGACACCCCTAGTCTTCTGAGGCTATCATGAGAACTTAACTTTATTCTGTTTCATTTAGGCCTTAAACAATTCTTACGTAAAATACGAAGAGTCGTATTAGCAGCCTACGGGTAGACCGTAGCATTTTCTGAGAGCAAAGCATTCGTATTTACTACCGCTACGTAATCGAGGAAATAATAGTAGCTTATTGGTTAAGTAAATTACTACAGTCCATGGTCAAAAACAAACAGTGTCATTAGTGTGACAAATCGAATCATTTGCCCATACGTTTCATTAGCTTACAGAAAACATACGGGATGGAATACGTGAATGGTACGCTTATCACAATACATAGCGTTTTATTGAGATAAGTAAAGTATGACATTAATATTGACTGCAATTTACATCTAACCCGGCGAATTTCGTACCGCCATATTTTTTTGCCCTGCCTATGGTCCCGCCCGCATTGTTTTCAGATCCCATCCTCGCTGTACCTTGAGTTTTTTTTATTTTTTCTCCTAAACTAACCTTGTGCAGACAATTACGAACACGATAAAAAGAGTTGAATTATCCAATTTGATGCAGTCGTTCGAAAGTTATGAGCGTATATATTTTTGGGGAGTTTTATTTTTATTTATACAGATAGATTTTATATTATAAAATGCAAGTCTACCATACATTTGTCTGAATTCACTCAAATACCTATTACATATTTCAACTAGCAGTACTTTATGAATTTCTCACCCATTTGTGGTAAAATCTGTACGGAAACGCTTTATTACCGTGGAAATGCATGCAGATGCAAAATTTCACAAGATTTACAATGTAATATCACTGCAACGGAAGCCCGGTTGGAACGAATTTCTCATTTTCATCGTTTCCTGACCTTGTTCTGAGTACCTCTTTCGTTTCGTGTAATGTTTATTCCGCCAAATATGTCTCATTTTATACTTTTTATAGAATACTAGCTTTTGGCCGCGGCTCCGCCCGCGTGGATGTCGGTTATCGCGATCAAACATAGCCTATGTCCTTTCTCAAGGTCTAATCTACCCCTATACCAAATTTCATCAAATCGGTTCAGTGGTTTAGGCGTTAAAGCATAACAGACAGACAGACAGAGTTACTTTCGCATTTATAATATTAGTATAGAGTAAGGATATGGAAGTATGGATGGATACTTATATTCAAACAGGTTGATGAGTACATTTCTGAACTGAACTCATATATCAACAATCACATATCAATAACTATAATTCTCTGTTATCAAAAACATATGAGACAATAGGCGAGCCTCTTATTAGTTTGTTTTGACTTATATGGGAGCGACTAACGCCTGACCTCCTGACTCCGAGAGGAACACCTACGCCTGAGCCTCATTTGTCAATCAGCATGTGCTTGCAGCTAAGGTTGATGTTGGCACCGAAAATTTTGGTGGGACCCCAGTCAAAGACGTGATTGAACGAGTACCTTTAATAAACGCGGAAAAAGTAAAATGCTAATAAAAACTTATAAATCTTATTTCGACGGTTCAATTTGGTTAACTTTTACACGAACTTCTCAGATTCTCAGAAGTTATGTAGTTACGAGCCTTCTCGAAACCTCTCCGAGCGAAAACTTTGCTGACGAGTTAGGAAATTGATGCTTGTACTGGCACCCGAACAATGTAATGCAATCGCTATCTCGTCAAACATTTCGCTGTGAGATGAAGAATTCACTTATCGTTTCTCGTGTTTCAGAGAGCGTGTTGTTAAGTCAACCCAAACTGAGGATTAGGACGTATTTCATAAAGGATAGTTATTGCGATGAACATGAAATAGGACTTACCATCTTCTTCTTCATTAGAATGAATTTCTTCATTAGTATATGACCACATACTATATAGATATAGACATAGCTTTGTAACAAAATGCATTACAAAAACGGCGTGAAAAACGCGTTGTGTTCGTGAGTAAGCTAATGTCAATCTTGTTCTTTAAACTGTCAATGTGTGCATGTCATGGGATGTGCCCCTTGAGAGGGAGCTTATTGTATTAAAAATGCATTCTGCGATTGTGATGTTTTTCACTAGTGAAAATGTATTCTCATATATTTTACATCGCAAATAATGGCAAAATGGTATGACAACTCAAGTTGTCCTAAAATGCATTTTGCCGAAAATTAACATTGAAAAGTGCGAATGAGAGCCCACTTTAGTTGAACTTAACCTAATTATATTATTTGTTGATATTCGACCTTAATATACAGTTCTTTTCACCTTTAATTCGACCTAAATCATATCGATCACCTCGTTCAGTTTGATTTCATCACAAATTTTTTTATATATTTCTACCACATAGACATAGGTCGCAATTCTTTTCATTTTTTTTCCTTCCTTTCCACCCTTTCGTTCCCTCCTTTCCACGTTTCCTCCCTTATCCTTCCCTTTCCACCCTTATTCCACCCTTAATCGAATTGGAGTTGACTTAGTGTGCTCTCTGAAGCACAAGAAACGTAAGTATTCGTCGTCTTCCAGTGAAATGTTTGAACAATAGTTTCACACAGTTTACTGAGAAAACGTTTAGGAACCATTTGAATATAAATTAGTACTACATAAATTGCTTCAGACCAATTTGCTAAATCGGCTGTAATTTCACGCTACTGGTATTGTATTATAACAGTGGGACCCGAAAGCGGTTCTGTAACAACTAAAGGAATAGTGAACGCTTTTAATGTCCGCTTTAGGATTTCGCTTAACGATATCATTAGAGAGGTAGAACCGTAAACGAGAGACATTCATTCTCATTTAGAGTATTATATTCAAATTACTGTCTTTTGAATACAAGATCAAACGAGTACAAATAAGTAATTTGTACTTAATTATCGAATAAAATTTATTCAGTCTCTGACATAAAAAGAGCGAGTTTATTACCATCTACCAAATACGCGAACATTATGAAAATACTAGCTGTTGCCCAGAGCTTAACCAACGTAGATGTAGGTTATATCGACCAAACAATGTTCGTTTTCCAAGCTCAAGTCCACCTCTGTACCAAATTTCATTCAAATCGGCCCAGTAGTTTCGACGTAAAAGCGTAACAAATAGACAGTTACTTTCGCATTTATATCTTCTTCATCCTAGCGTTAATTCCCAGTCGCATCCGAAGCTTTCACCTCGGAGTCTTTTTACCAGTCTTAACTGTGGATTTGGCTGAACCTCGATATTTTTTTTACTTTCGCATTTATATAACCTAGTATTAATATGGAAGCTGTGGTGTATATCGCATCTATTATATTCTATTATCTTGCACCTACAATACTACAACAGCAGATGCGCATCGACAAGCACACATTACAACGTGTGCGCCTCAATTCCAAAATCGGTATATTTCCATAACACCTCAATCAATCAAAGTGACATTCTACTAGCATGACAACTATGACAAGTGACTAACCACCCACAACTGCGCAGTTGATAACAACAATTATACAGGATAATAATTAAAACAATACCCTACGCAGTACGCATTCTTTCATAATAATGTTACTGATTTATACTAAATTATGATATGATTTATTATGATTATGACTAAATGAACTGAACATAATTGTATTGTAACTTTATTTACTATTATTATTATACATAGTAGGTATACATATACTTACACGTACATAAATCCGAGACGAACCTTCTCAGCTCGTCATTCACTGAGACATTATTATATCTACGAATTAATTTTCTTGGCAACTTTTATCGAAATTAGTTTAGAAGTAAAGTCTCCGGGCGCTCAGGTGAAAGTTGCGAATACAACCGGGATTATCGCTAGCTCGAACTTGAGTTCAAATTAGATCGCTACGTATACGTCTAAATACGTAGCGATACAAAATCATCTACATACTTACGTAGATCATCTACGTACTTACGTAGATTATTCACAATAAAAGCCCTAATCGCCTCTATGGGAAAGTCGATTGGGCGCATAACTTCCAAAGCGCAAAATGGTAAGCAGTAGTAAAATGGTAAAATAGCAGAATGGTAAAAGAGCAAAACGGTAAAAGCGCAGAATTGTAAAAGACCAAAATGGTAAAAGCGCAGAATGGTAAAAAATCAGTTGTATCGCTTATTAGCTCCCATGATGATAAATAACTTGATTTTGGAGTCTCTGTATAAATTTCAGAGTCGACAAACAGAAGATGAGGTGTCGACGGGGATGTGAGATACATTTCTCAAACAATCTCACTCCGGCAACCAATGAAGGTAACTCCGCCAACCAGCTTGACAGTCGGTTCAAGCCTGACATACCGGCCCCGGTGGAGGGGCAGGAGTATCCATGGGGATTTTGCACACGATAAAAAAAGGGACAAGACTATGCATCAACTCAATCATGTGTGAATTGAATAGGCCTTTATAGTTAACGGCGATTAAATCAACGTGAAACACTAGGCGCCCTCTAGCCAGATAATCAGAGGACCTTCTTCTTCTTCTTTCGTATCAATGATCCTCTTGTCAGTGGCTTTGTTTAGGTCTTCTTTAGTGCAGGAGGTAGGACATAGGGGACAGAAGCAGGCCGCGGCGGCGGCACGCATTGCGTGCCTCCCCATACCCGGGGGCGGGTTGGGGACTCTGTGGTCCCCTCACCGGAAGAGGGCCAGATCGAGAGATATGGTCCTGGGTCGGCCGGGGTGCGAGGGATATGGCTACGACAATCTCACCTCCGGCAACTGACAGCCCACAGACGGCGTGCGTTTTAGTCGGTTCGAGTCCGACATAACCTCCTCCTCCGGCTACGGTGGGGGAGGTATCCGTGGGGATTTTGCGCACGATAAAAAAAAAAAAAAAAAAAAAAGGACATAGGGGATACGAAACCAAGTGCGCCATAGTAGTTTAGGTAGTTTTTTCCTGGGGAGGTAGGAAGTAGGTACGAAGGTGGTGGGAGTTTCTCTTGCCATAGGGAAATTCTCGTCGCAACAGGGTCTTCGTGTGTGGCTCCCGTGGTTTGCATGAAACTTTTACGGCTCTTTAAGCGGGCTCTAGGTGGTTGATGTCCATATAGGCAGTGTCGGGCCCTGAAAGCAGTTGATGGGATGGACTCGATGTGGAAGTTTATCACTTGACTATCACTATCACTATCACTATCACTACATATTATAAAACAAAGTCGCTGTCGCTGTCTGTCCGTCCCTATGTAGGTATGCTTAAATCTTCAAAACTACGCAACGGAAGAAGAGGAGGAGGGGAGGAAGCAGTTTTTTTTAATAGAAGATAGAGTGATTCAAGAGGAAGGTTTATATGTATAATATATGCATAATATTGTATTCTATTACATTTATTTATTTATTTATGCATAATATTTATTGGCCGTCTAAGACCCACTTCACTGTTGTTATGGGGAACTTCAACGCAAAGTTGGGTAAGAAAAGCGATGATGAGTTGAGAGTAGGGCAATTTGGATATGGACAACGGAACCCGCGGGGACAGAGGCTGGCTGCCTTTCTGGAGAAAGAGGGACTCTTCATGATGAACTCTTTCTTTCAGAAGCCGCCGCACAGGAAATGGACCTGGATGAGCCCTGATGGTTCCAGGAGGAATGAGATAGACTTCATCATGACCAACGAGAAACGAATATTCAGTGATGTCTCCGTGATCCACAGGGTGAAAACCGGTAGTGATCACAGAATCGTAAGAGGCACATTGGGTATTAACGTTAAACTCGAAAGGTCCCGCCTGATGAAGTCTACACTCCGACCTATTCGTGTCCAAATCCAAAACCCCGAGAACTTTCAGCTTGAGCTTTCAAGTCGCTTTGATTGCCTAGAGAACTTTGCGTCGGTGGACGAGATAAACAACAGGCTCGTAGAAACTGTCCAAACGGTGGGCTCTAAGCACTTCAGACCCCGCCGTTCAAATAGACCTCAGAAACTCTCCGATCACACCCAAAAACTCATGGCTAAACGACGCTCACTTCGACTGCAGTCTTCCGATGATGCAGAGTCATATAGGCAGCTCAACAGACAGATTTCCAAATCTCTGCGACACGACATACGTCTCTTTAATACTGAACATATTAAAGAGACAATCGAGCGGAACAAAGGCTCCAAAGTGTTCGCAAGAAATCTGTCTGTTGGGCAAAGCCAGTTGACTAAGCTGAAGAGACAAGATGGCAGTATAGCGTCGACCAAGGCTGAGGTTTTGGAGGAGATCGAAAGGTTCTATGGACAGCTATACGCTTCGGTCGCTAATCCTGCTGGCAACATGGCGACCGACCCAAGAGCCAGGTTGACCCGACACTTCACCGAGGATATCCCGGACATCAGCCTGTACGAGATTAGAATGGCCCTGAATCAGCTTAAGAACAACAAGGCACCGGGTGACGACGGAATCACTTCAGAGCTTCTGAAAACGGGTGGAACACCGGTACTTAAAGTCCTTCAGAGGCTTTTTAACACCATCGTCCTCGAGGGCATAACGCCAGAAGCGTGGAACAGAGGCGTGGTGGTGCTGTTCTTTAAGAAAGGTGACAATACCTTACTGAAGAATTACAGACCCATCTCGCTTCTGAGCCATGTTTACAAGCTGTTTTCAAGGGTCATTACGAACCGTCTCGAGCGCAGGCTTGATGACTTCCAGCCTCCCGAACAAGCCGGTTTCCGAAGAGGCTACAGTACCATAGACCACATCCATACGCTGCGGCAAGTTATACAGAAGACCGAAGAGTATAATTTACCACTTTGCTTAGCGTTTGTGGACTATGAGAAAGCCTTTGATTCGGTCGAGACATGGGCTGTGCTTGAGTCTCTCCAGCGGTGCCGTATTGACTATCGGTACATCGAAGTGTTGAAGTGTTTGTATAATAACGCCACCATGTCGGTTCGAGTACAGGAACAGAGTTCGAGGGCGATCCCTTTGAAAAGAGGCGTAAGACAGGGAGACGTGATATCTCCGAAACTGTTTACGGCCACTTTGGAGAATACCTTCAAGCTCCTGGAATGGAAAGGATTCGGCATCAATATTAATGGCGAATACATCACTTACCTCCGGTTTGCCGACGATATTGTAGTCATGGCAGAATCGATGGAAGATCTCATCTCAACACGATGCTCGAAGGCCTCAACCGAGTTTCTCAACAGGTGGGTCTTAAAATGAACATGGACAAGACAAAGGTGATGTGCAATGCCCATGTTGTACCTACCCCGATATCTGTTGAGAGCTCGGTTCTTGAAGTTGTTGACTCGTACGTCTACCTAGGACAAGTAGTCCAGTTAGGTAGGTCCAACTTCAAGAAAGAGGTCAATCGCCGAATCCAACTCGGCTGGGCAGCGTTCGGAAAATTGCGCAATGTCTTCTCGTCCGACATACCTCAGTGTCTCAAGTCGAAGGTTTTCGACCAGTGTGTGTTACCAGTGATGACTTATGGCACTGAAACGTGGTCCCTCACTATGGGCCTTATGAGTAAGCTCAAAGTAGCCCAACGAGCTATGGAGAGGGCTATGCTCGGAGTCTCTCTGCGAGATCGAATCAGAAATGAGGAGATCAGTAGAAGAACCAAGGTTACCGACATAGCCCAGCGGATTAGCAAGTTGAAATGGCAGTGGGCAGGGCACATAGCACGGAGGACTGATGACCGATGGGGTCGAAAAGTCCTCGAGTGGAGGCCACGTATCGGCAAGCGCAGCGTAGGACATCCACCCACAAGGTGGACAGACGACCTCATTAAGGCCGCGGGAACGCGCTGGATGCGAGACGCTTCCAACCGGTCCTATTGGAGATCTATAGGGGAGGCCTATGTCCAGCAGTGGACTTCCTATGGCTGAAATGATGAATATTGTAGAGAAACATTGATAAAGGGGGTTGGGTAATGTTGGCGTCGTGTCGGAATTGAGCGGGCATCAATGAAATTGGTATAATATGAAAGTGCAGTATAAAGTGATCAAAAGTTACTATGGACAAACTTCTCTAAACTATATCGGGACTTAGCTATACAGGGTGGTATTTTTCAACTTTACTTAGATGTAAGTACTCTAAATACTGAAGATAGCGAATTCCACTGAAAAGAAACATTCCCTTATTTTTAAAAAGAATTAAAACTGCATTCATAGTTTTCTGAAAATGCCACACCCGGTAGTCGAACCGACTAAAATCTTCCTATAACCTTCTATTTCATAGATTTCCTTTTACTTAATTTACCAAGTTTGTTAGAGAGATTTGAACCTTATGATCGACCCTATAGATTGATGTAATAAAAATACAGGGTGTTATTTTTTCGAATTGTAGTCGGTTCGATTATAAGGCGTGGTAAACGAGTTTTCAGCATTCCTTAAATGCAGTTTTGTTTCTTTTTTAAAAACATACTAAAATGTATGCAAAGTTTTCTGAAAATGCCACACCCGGTAGTCGAACCGACTAAAATCTTCCTAAATCTTCTTAAATCTTCTATTTCATGGATTTCCTTTTATTTAATTTACCAAGTTTGTTAGAGAGATTTGATCCTTATGATCGACCCTATCGATTGATGCAATAAAAATATAGGGTGTTATTTTTTCGAATTGTTCGATTATAGGGCGGGGCAAACGATTTTTCAGCATTCCTTAAATGCAGTTCTATTTCTTTTTTAAAAACATACTAAACTGTATTCAAAGTTTTCCGAAAATGCCACACCCGATAGTCGAACCGACTAAAACCTTTCTTAATCTTCTATTTCATGGATTTCCTTTTATTTAATTTACCAAGTTTGTTAAAGAGATTTGATCCTTATAATTGACCCTATCGATTGATGCAATAAAAATACAGGATGTTATTTTTTCAAATTGTAGTCGGTTCGATTATGAGGCGTGGCAAATGATTTTTCAGCATTCCTTCAATGCAGGGCTGTTTCTTTTTCAAAAACACACTAAACTGTATTCAAAGTTTTCTGAAAATGCCACACCTAGTAGTCGAACCGAATAAAATCTTTCTAAATCTTCTATTTCATGGATTTCCTTTCATTTAATTTACCAAGTTTGTTAGAGAGATTAGATCCTTATGATCAACCCTATCGATTGATGCAATAAAAATATAGGGTGTTATTTTTTAGAATTTTAGTCGGTTCGATTACAGGGCGTGGCAAGCGATCTTTCGAAATTCCTTAAATGCAGCTTTGTATTCTTTTTGAAATAAGAGAGTGTTTCCTTTGAATGAAATTAACTATCTCTGGTAGTAAGAGTAGGTACTCGTACCCGGTTCGACTACCGTGTGTGGCATTTTCAGAAAACTTTGAATACAGTTTAGTGTGATTTTAAAAAAGAAACAGCACTGCATTTAAGGAATGCTGAAAAATCGTTTGCCACGCCTTATAATCGAACCGACTACAATTCGAAAAAATAACATCCTGTATTTTTATTACATCAATCGATAGGGTCGATCATAGGGATCAAATCTCTCTAACAAACTTGGTAAATTAAATAAAAGGAAGTCCATGAAAAAGAAGGTTTTGTAAAATATTAGTCGGTTCGACTACCGGGTGTGGCATTTTCAAAAGTCTTTGAATGCAGTTTTGTTTCTTTTAAAAAATAAGGTAAAGTTTCCTTTAAGTAAAATTCGCTATCTTTAGTATGAGGGTACTTTCCTTCAAGGTAAAGTCGAAATGTTCCACCCTGTATATCGCAGCTCCGATATTACTTACAATGAAAATAATGACATTTGTACGTGTGTTTAACACAGTACAATGAAGTGGTATCAAAATTAATTATGGCCGCTGAAAAAATTAAGAACGCCACTGTCCATACTAGATTACCCAATCCCCTTTAGAGAAGTTCGCCGGGTCAGCTAGTACTATACAATATTAACATTGGATAAGGCCTATGTCCAGTAGTAGGCTGTAATAGGCTAATATATCACATTTAGTTATAGAACTCCAGTTCACAAGCGACAGCGCACTCTCAATCACACGCAGGCATAATTATAGTTAATTGTCAAAGCGCGTGAACAGTGTGAACACGCAACTGCATTGAACTATGTTTGAATACTCATTATCCTTTCTGTCACTGTACGTGTATAGTTACCGGCATATATATTGAAATCAGTCACGTCACAAAATATACGCAGTACTTAGTGTTTTTTTTTTTTGGGGTTCTTTGAGGATAGCACAAGGTGCTACGACGGCGGATGATCTCAAATCCATCAGTCATACTCGTAGATTATATCAAACCAATACGCGCGCCAGGAACTCGCTTCTCTTGGGGTCAAGATATGTTTTAAATATTTTTATATATGCCGGAAACTATGTGTGTGGCTCGCTTGTTGAATAAACTCATTGATTTTATGGCAATGCCCTTTACAGATTTTTAAGTATTTTTCCTTTATTTTTGAGTTGCCTTCGCGGAAGGCGCATAAAATAATGTTCACGGAAGTTAGCGCGGTCCTTTGAACTTTCTGACGTATGGACCAGGTTGCACTGACCGCGGTAACCGGCTGTTCAAAGACAGCTCAAACTATTTACTAAAATAATCTTGAAGAAGTATACAATTTATATGCGACAAGATCTAAATTAACCCCTTTCGAACAAAAAAAAGGCATGGAAATCTGACATAATGATCAAAGAACTGTAGTGTATTGTAACAAATTGAAGAACCCGAAGTCGGTTAAAAAACCACAGAGAGCATTATCATTAAGCGTAACGAGTACACAGAGTAATTTAACTGTCCTTCATTCATATTCAATTATGTGAGCTGAATTGAATGCCTAGTTCTAAGTTGCTGATTACATGTTAGCATGTTACTGAGTGCGTGTGCGACGCAGTTCTATAACAAAAATGTGTAATACAAGCAGCCTAGTTAGTCATGAACTCATTAGCGGACGTTTGCTCTCAGTACGGTCTGAGTATAATCAATTACAAGTACATTAAAGGTATGATTCCGAACTCTGCAGCGCGCAGCAGTGCTGCAAAGCAGGCTTGCGCTGTTCGTGGTGATGTGCTGTTGTTTTATTTCTTCACTTGCATGTAGCAATGCTCCGCGACAGTGCTGCAGGGACATTGCTGCGTATCTCGGAATGTATGCAAGAACAGATTGAAAACTTCATAGGCTCATATTCTAGAATGATACCTACTCAGTTCTGAAACTTGATTTATCTGAGGACAGGTTGTACAGACAAAAAAAAAAAAAATCTGTCAAATCGGCCTTAGCATGGCGGCGTTGATGTGAGCCTAAAGGATCTCTTCGCTTCTCTTTGACCAATGAAGTTATAGATAATTCTACATCATGACGTTTTTGGTAAAGTGACACCTTTTTTCAGGGATTTCATTAGTCATGGATGCTTCGGACGGTATCTGCATCGGACCGCGAAGAAAGAGCCAACGTCCGAGTGCCATCACTGCGACGCGAGCGAGGACTCGGCGCTGCACACACTCACTGAGTGTCCGGCGTGGGAGACGCCGAGACGGGAGCTGGTGGCGACCCTGGGAGTGAGAGCTCTCACGCTCGCCACCTTGCTCGCAGCGATGGTTCGCTGCGCGGATGCGTGGGCCGCCGGCGCCTCCTTCTGCGAGCAAGTGATGCTCGTGAAGTGGGCGGCGGAGCGCGAGCGAAGGAGAATCGCAGCCCTTGCGGCCCGCGAGGAGCGAAGGAGAATCGCAGACCGCGCGGCCCGCGACGAGCGGCGGCAACTCGGGCGTCGGAGGTCGCAGAATGACCTCCGCCCCCCATGAGCGCGGGCCTGGGGGTGACGGGTGGGGTCGCCTGTCACCCTAGCAGAAGCAGGCCACGGCGGTGGCACGCATTGCGTGCCCCCCCATACCCGGGGGCGAGTTGGGGACTCCGTGGTCCCCTCACCGGAAGAGGGCCATATCGAGAGATATGGCCCTGGGTCGGCCGGGGTGCGAGGGATATGGCTATGACAATCTCACCTCCGGCAACTGACGGCCCACAGAAGGCGTGCGTTTTAGTCGGTTCGAGTCCGACATAACCTCCTCCTCCGACTCCGGCGGAGGAGGTATCCGTGGGGATTTTTCGCACGATAAAAAAAAAAAAAAAAAGGGATTTCATTAGTCAAAGTCGATTTTGTCGATGTCCATCATACTGAGGCTGCTGTTCGCAGATAAATCGAGATTCAGAACTGAGTGTCGCTCTAAATTACGTTACGGGCATAACTACTTTCCATCAGATCGATCGTGTTCTTTACTAACTACATTAGCAGATATTATGACAAGAGATAACCACAATATACCAAGCAATCACAACCAATTTTCTCCTTACCTCTACTCTCCTATCCAACTGCAATCTTGTAGAAATCCTACATCAATAAATAGGTACTACTTATCCGGAAAATGGTGAAAGTACAAAGAAAGAGAAACGAGATATATTTTTTATGATGCACAACTGTGCCGTGTGACAGGCTTGCCGCTCTGTTAACCCACATAATGACCATGATCGACGCGCCAAGGGCGAAGCACAAAGGAGTCGTACTCGTGTGTTACTCACGTGTTACGTCACGAACCTGTAGAGTGCATGTTGGGCTTTATAATAGGCGGTGTTTTAGTTAATGTTTACAACAAATATGTACGTTTTGAGTTTGTTTGCATGATCGTGAGGTAATTGGGGTTGATTGCCTTGTGAGACGGTGTTACTGGGTTAGTTTGAGCGATAATATGAGATCAAGAAACTTGCCTGGAGACGGTAATGCGCTTGCTGCATATTACTTTAGACAAGGCTCGTATTCTAGAACGACACTCAGTTCTTAATTTCGATTTTTCTGAGGACAAATTGTATAGACAGATTTGACAGATTTTCTATACATCTGTCCTCAGAAATCGATATACAGAACTGAGTACCATTCTTAAATACGGGCCCTATATGTTCTGCAATAGGCATGAAATCCGTTATGTTGTTAGTGTGATATCTGAATTAGATCAATTTCTTCTGAATTGGTAATTTAGTAAATTTTTTTGGCCTAAATAATAAAGTTGTTTTATAGCATCCTACTAAACTAATTGTTAGAAGCATGCTTCTAGGGTCTTCACGACCTACTACGGATCTAGCTAGATTTATTATATTTATTTTATATAGAGAAAACTTACCTAATAGCAGAATATTGTTTCAATAGATAAGAAATATGAAATAGGTTCATTTATAGTACGTAGATTTTTTCTAAATACATGTTGCTTGGTGCTTACGCCTTTTATTTCTGAACGCATAGGTACTCTGTACTACTCGTAGCATCATCAATTTATATCGTTTTGCCAGATACAAATCACGCTCCCGGGAATATTCATTCGAGCACTTGTAACCTTTCACCAACAAAACAAGAAACTACTGACGCGACTACTGTAGGTAGGTGTGCCTGACATTCAGGCATCTGTCGATGACGAATATACCCTCCGGCTACCGCGGTAAATGATCGACGTAGTAACGGTTTGAGGTTGAAGGCACAAATATTCAGAGTACGTTAGCCTGCGGGGCTGTCTATGTTGAAGATTTGTGGTAGTTTCGGAATAAATTATAGCTGAAAATAGCTATGACTGGGGAATACTGCCCTCATACTTATGTTTTTGGGGTTCCCTATTGTTAGCATATTACTACTGAAATGTATTCTGCAAATGTATGTTCTAATATATCTTAGGTCGGCAAAATCCGTGTCGCCTCCACTGAAACTCTGCACCTGATTTTGAAATTTGGTAGACAGATGGATTACTACGATTATTCCGCTAACACTAGGTTAAAACAATGTTACTAACATATTTTGTTATTGGATCTTATAATTCGAAATAAAAAAAAATAATTTGAAAAATATACAATTTCTTTCAAATCTGTGTCCTAGTGTGGTCAACCCCTGGCTGCTCTAGACAGCGATCTTCACGCACAAGGGCCAAAAAGAGGCGAAGTGCGGACAAAATAAATGAGTCCTCTTTCCATTCCATTCCCCTGGCTGTGGCGATATGTGCTATGCTATGATAGAGAGACAAATCTTTGAGAGCAACAAGGAAATTTCCCTAATATTACCTACTATTAGAGCTATCGGAATATTTCCCATGTGTTGATTGGAGTTTGCGATATTTCGGCAGCGTTGCAGGCCCCATGATCACGGGGGAGCTGATATCCCGATAGCTCTAATAGTAATATGAGTGACCATGATAGTTTAAATCCCTTATATTACATATTTTTTTATTCCTTAAGATGTTTCCGTTTATAGTCAAAGGAAGCAATTAACTTCTATCGCGCAAATGAACTTGAATAAGTGAGAGGTGCATGACCTGTGATGAATCTGAACTAGCGTCAGAGGCTAATAGTTAGATGGACCATACCTATAATGTGTTCTACCCACAGTGACATAGACATGACAATACACTAGGAGTGACGACCGAGCTGTGAATAGGTGCGGACATTCGCCGGACGGATTATGTATTCAGGCCTTATTCAGGGGTTCAGTACATTCAGTACCTACTCAGGGGTCAGTGCCCTGAGCACGAAAAACTATTGTAATCGTAACTTAAACGTATCGAGAGCACGCAGCATTGCGATTGGCCGCCTGCCTACTGTGAACGTGTGCGTGTGCGAAGCCTGCCAATCACAATGCTCAGTTCTCTCAATACGTTCACGTAACGATTGCGATAGGCTAACGGTGAGGTCTCATAGTGTGCTCGAGCGCATAGGGCTGGTAAAATTAATTCACAAACATCACGGAGCAGTATCTAACGCAGTGCGTTCCCTCAAAGAAGTATTACTTATGTGTTATCAATGAATAAAAAGGCTTGCCAAAACGAACGCAATGAGAATTTGTCGTTCTTTGCACAGTTTTGGTGGTACGCATAGCGAAGTATTGTTTGTGAATACGGGTGTAAGGGTACTGTACTCAGGCAATTAATGCATATTAATAATTCTGCAACAATTACTATTTATACCGTTAGTACTATTTTATTCTAAAAATAGCTTCTCACAGCTTGCTGGAATACAATCTGTTTTCATGGTCAAGTTTTTGACCGATTTGCATATTTTTTTCGGGTAGCTTATTCACTTTTGATCTGGATTGGTGTTACGTCACTTCCGGTTGTGTGTAAACCTACCGGAAGTTGGCAGTGATTCACTAAGTGCAAGTGGAATAAGAACGTGTGAACGTCTGGAGACCGTTGTCCGACCGCAGTAACAATAATTATGTTTTTGTGTATGTACACAGCAACAATTCTTTATAACATTGTTTGATTTCAATGATTTAAAATTATCATCTCCCATACAATGTTGCATCAATATTTTAACACCAATATTTTGCAGTTTTACTCGTTGGGGCAAACCTTGTTGCGTCCAGTAAAACCTGTGACACGTTGGGAATTTCTTTCCCAACCGGTACCACCAATATTTTGCAGTGTTACTCGTTTGGACAAAAGTGTTGCAGCCAATAACACCTGTGACACGTTTGGAATTTATTTACCCAACCAGTAACAGAGTTTCTCCTTTGAATACACCAACGGTCAAATAATAATATTGGTCAAAAACTAAACTTTTAACTAGCTCAGCTCAGAACCATGGATTTATTGTCATTGCCCAGGTCGACTTTAAGTAATTGTAGTTTAGATTAAGTGCGTACACGTTTCATACCCTATTTTTAAGCAGGCTAGTACACCTTTCCGTCCCATGTAATAGGAGGTGAGCCTATTACCGTATTCCGAGCACTATTGTTGAATCGAGTCATATTTGCCCCATATATTTGGTACATAAATACTTGGCTGTCTCGAAAAATTCTGATTACTTACACTGGATTTCGACCAGAATAGGAAATGAAGAACAATAAATCTAATTCCCAGTGGGTCAGTTCAGGTCAGCAATGTTACTAAATGTTTCGAAAATAATACATTGACTCAGGACACGCAAATAAAAATAGCTATAGACATATTTGTTTCATATGGGTACAATCAGCATTAGTTAGTGCACAGGGAAGAACTGTCGCTCTATCTTGACCAGCAAAGTACTTAAAATGATCTTAATACCTACTAATGATGTTAATACCAAACTGTTTTATTGATTTAAATTGTAAGTCCAAACTTTGAACAGCCTCCGTGGCGTAGCGGTAGTGAACGCGGCCGCTACGCAGGAGGCGCGGGTTCGATCCCCGCTCAGTGCAAATATTTGTGTGCATGAAATATGAGTATTTGCATTGGTCTGGTCATCCCAGTTGCCATAAGAACATCTATGGCAGTCTTTACGAGTAGTTGAAGCCCTAAAAAAATCCAAAAAGCAACGGTCTAGCTGCAAAGCTTCGATATCGCCTAATGTTAACATTGGGTTGTGGAGGTCAGATGGCAATCGCTTCACGGACAATATCAAGGTCTAGCCAAATCCGTAGTTAAGACTGGTAAAGCGGACCCCAGACTCCGAGCTGAAAAGCTTGGGATGCGACCGGGAAGTAACGCTAGGAGGAAGAATAGTCCAAACTAAAAATGTGTACCAAATAACAGAACAATCAGTTAACAGAAAGAGGTACGAGAACTAAAAAAAATATTAAGATATCATTTTGAGTACGAACAGAGAGTTTTTCAGCGCAGAAGACAAAGTACCAACAACAATTTTTAAACATTGTGTACAGTACAATTAAAATTAGTTGAACATTCGGCTTTTTTCGGGTATAATCGCCTAAATTCGGAGACGGAAATGACACGACATACATTACCGCGATTTCTTTTATGTAGCATTCAATTTGAAGTATCCTAAACGCAATGTATACCATCTGCCAAGATGACATTACTAACCACAGACCTAAGAAAATTATAGAGAAGCGACATGAATTTGAAAATTCCTTATTTATTGAAGCTTCAATAATTAATGAATTTGAAGATATAAGAAATCGCGGTAATGTACGCGATATTTTTTATTTAATGTGTACAAGTATAGCTACACTTGTATACATTAAATAAAAAAATACATAGATAGGTATGTTACGGCTAAAGGTAGGTGTGAACATAAACTTAAGATTAGCCGGCTAAAGTTAGATTTATCTTCGACGAGGTGTTAATGTTAGTTTCTTCTATCTTTAGCCGGCTAAACTTAAGTCTAACCGCAGGCCCTTGGCTAAAAATGTAGAAGGAAATGGGAAAGGAATAATCACTCTCATTTCAGCTTTTATATGCCGCCAATAGTGCAAACATCAAAGTGTGCACTCCGCTCAATCAGACTTGGATAGATTAGGCCTTCGTGGTTATTTTTTTTATGACCATCAAGAAATTGAAGTCTCGCAAAGCCATACGCAATTAAATATAGACTGGCAGCAGGCGTTGCCTAATCAATCGTTTGAACTGAAAGGTAGAACGAATACATTTTTAGCCGTTTCGTTTCGGTTAATGTGCACATTAACCGACTAAACATGGAATATCCCGACGCAAACAAACATGTTATCGAACTTTAGCTGCTTCTCGAATATAAACCTAAGTTCAGCCGGCTAATCTTAAGTTTATGTTCACACCTACCTTTAGCCGTAACAGATACAAGTCAATATTTTACTGTTTGATGTACATAAGTAACAGTACGATATTACATCGGATTAATAATAATTGATAATAATCACCAAATTCAAAATTTAAGAAACCGACTTCTACCGATTTTTGTTGATAATTTATCAATTAAAAAAGTAGAAAGTAAATTTTCTTCTTTTTTAAATAAATTATATTATTATTCTTTATTAAAATAGTTACAAACATTATTTACAATTTCACGAGACTGAGCAATAATTATTTTACCACGCTTTAAATTTGTTGAAGCCATGATGCATAACTACTGTAAGTTAATTTTGATAAAATTTGATAGAATCGAATATGTTCACGAATGAAATTAGTGTTCATAATCATAATCGGTAATATAATTTTATTAAAGGTCATATCTGTAAATTGATTACTCTATGTAAGAGACGAGGGATTCACGACAATTACCGAGGTTGATCGAATGTTCAACTGGTTTTAATAGTACTGTACCTACCTATTGTGAAATAACATAGTAATTATAATGTTTACATCTGACGCCTACCCTCCGGAGTGTAGGGACAGGTATCACACAACCCTCCATTTGCCGTTCACGTACCGTCATTAAACCTTTCATAAAAGCTGCCAGCCCTTTAAATCTTTTGTTGTAAACCGTTATTAATTTTTAGGCTTGTTCCCTTTTCAAAATTCAACAATTAAACACAACAATTTAATGTATGCGTATAAAAAAAATGAAAAAATCCCCGATGGGGTACTATTACTGACAAGCGGGCGCTTTGTCATGGGCTGTATGTTTACTGGCCGATGTAGAACAGCCCTATCCCTTAGTCGCCTTTGACGACATCCACGGAAAGAGATGAGGTGGGCCCTATTCTACTCCACAGGGAGCAAACATGACAAGCATCGAAATATACAGAAAAATAACTATTATCTTATCTATAGTTTGGTGGCACTCGTTTCCATAACTTTAAGACCACTTCCTCTAAATCTTACATTCCATAGTAAAACCAAACAATTCACAATTTTCTCCTATAAATCACGTCAACACAAAACCTCAATAGGCCTGCGTTCTTAAGCATTAAGCATGCCATTGACCTTTAATGAATTACAAGCGATTTAAAAAAAACATCCGCTACCAGCGTTCAAACGACCTCAATTTCCTGACATCTTACTAATACCAGGCCTGTCTCACTGGGCACTTGGTGTGAATATTTCTGTACAGAAAGACGACTTTTAAATAATCGCGTGTCGCACTTTCGCTGGGACACACGGCCATATGAAAAATCTCGCACACGTTTCTGCGTCTAAACTCTTATTGGTTAATTTATTATCTCATAATGAATAAACCACCGGACTCCGAAGTGAAGACCTCTGCTGCCACCGAAATTAACGCAAGGATAATTCTGGTTCTGTAGTCTATAGTTCTGGATCCACTGCTGAACAATTGGACATAGGCAATTGGGCATAGGATCTCCCAATGTTCGCCTTCGCTCCCGGTCTTCCGCCTTCCACATCCAGTCCATCCCACCCATATTTTTCAGGTCATCAGTTTATCTGGCTAAAGTGCGTCCCACCTACCATTTGCCTTCTTTCGGACTCTAGGACTCCAACAGCCATTCGGAGTTCATCGACAAATGTGCCTAGCCCACTGCCACTTCAATTTGCTTATACTGCAAGCTAATTTTTGCTTAACTAATGACAAATAAATAAAATTTAAAACAGATTTCGACTCAAACTTCAGTTTCTACCAATGAATATGTTTTACGCATCAACTGTAAACACGCTAATTACCTTAACCTGAATTCTGATATCAAACAATAACTTTAATAGTATAGTAGTACTTGTCTTTGTTACAACGAATCAGGTTAGTTATTAAAAACCAGCACACATGCAATCCAATGTTCAGGAAAACGAATAAATGTGGAATCCTTTGATTAACTATATTATTCAAAGGTGGAATCATAGCAGGAAACCAATAATGACACCAATATCCATCATAGGCATACCTACTCTGACCATAAATACCTTCTGTCAATAAAAAAAAACAATAGTATTTATTTTACATTTGAATTTGGAACCTGTCATTCTGTTATGAATATTCAAAGTTTTCTCTCATTTTCGCGCCATTCTGTGTATTATTTTACAATATTTATCTTCTACTTAATACCTAGGTGCCTACAGTTTCTTGCAGGTCATATTTCATGTTTCAAAGGCAAGGAATCCAGCTGTCTGCAAACTTATTTTCATTGAGCTGTCTGCAAGCTTATTTCGTTTCATATTCATTGAGGAGTCGATATCAACATTTACATAGCGGTGTCTTAATAACTATTATGTTGGGATAGGTTAGCAACCTACATTTCATTTACATATTAAATATTAATTGTAACTTACATAATAACTAAATCAAGATTAACAGCCAATTAACTTAAAGGTCGATAAAGGAAATAAGCGCAAAATTTGTTAAGTAATTTAAACAAGGCTACTTTAAAATATTACTTGTTAAAGATATTTTTTATGGCTGATAGGCTCGCGTTTGACCACTATCTCACCTATTGGTAAGTGACGATGTGGCCGAAATGGTGAAACACACTAGCCTAGAAGTAACCTATTCACTGTAGTATTGAAGATATCCTAGTTATAGCTATCCGGAAACACAGATTTGGGCAAGGCGTTTCACTCCTTGGCAACATAGACAGCTGATAATATTATACCATTATAAAAATTAGCAACGAATAAGTGTTTCCCGATGCTCCATCAATCAATCAATCGATTAGCCTATCGTAGTCCACTGCTGGACATTGGTCTCTTCCAATGTTGGATGGGAGACTTTGGCCTACTGTCTGCGGCTGTGTCTGTCAAGGTACCATTGACATAATTGTACCACGGTTAACAATAAATAACATTTGCCATAGTACTATCAACGTAATGGTACTACGACAAATCAAAATTGCCACAGTACCATCAATGGTACCGTCTAATATAATGGTACCACGGTGAACAAACGTGTCTATACAGTATATGGTCTAAGTTAGTAACTATAACTATTTATCATTCTATAAATAATGACATTTATTTAGCTGTTGTCCATTTGATGTTCTTCAGGGCATCAAATACACCAAGATCACATTGCGACTGTGAACTAGCTAAACTAGGTTTATTAGAGTTACGATTTGTAACTATTTTATCATTGCATTTAAATGAAGGCGTATGCCTTGGCTTCATTTAGTTATCATGTCGATTCTCGCTCAATGCATACATTTATATGCATGAATTTCTATTTGCATCAGTCTGTGTTTCTGTGGAATTGGATAGGAGAATATTATGTTATATACATTTCAAAAAGGAGGGTGTGAGATGCATGCAAATGGTCTCACTACCATGGACGCCCAAGATCGTGACAAAGTGGAGGAGGAAGAGCCGGAAGGCGGACACTGAACTCTGAGGTCACCTTGGCCTCGGATACAATCAGGCAAATACGTCTCCATAAAAATGGTCATGGCATTAAAAAAAAGGATGCTTATCTGCATTCCATTACACATATAACAAGCTACGTTTTGCAAATTAATCGACATAGTTAACACAGTTATCGCCGCCTATTCGTGTCGTGCGGTATACAAATGAAGTACATTTTTCTTGCCAAACTAAAAAAAATAGAACATCTTCTAATTTAATCTTCGACATTATTAATATCTCGCAACTGTTAAATTAAAAAAATCCTTGGCAAATTTCAATAGAACTTGTACCAGTTCAAAATTAATAGATAACTATTTCGTTACTTCAATAAAAATACACAATATGGATACCAATCAGTATAATCACAATAGTACAGCTGTTACAGCATTACTATCAACTATTATTCCACTATCAATACGCTTAATAAGATAGATTAGGCAAATCGACGGACGGTAGCCGTCTAACAACATTAGTAATGCTCATAAATATTATAAAGCCTTTCATTCTAAACCCTATTCAATCGAAATAAAGACTATTTCTTTCGATCATAAGTTAGAAATCAGCTTTGATTTTCCGAGCCTTTAGGGCAAACATGGTCAGTGCAATGACCCCGACAATCGCGAAAGTGAAATTCTTCACTTGTTGCTACGATACGAATTGGACGGAAACGTGTCGTGGGTTGAAATAAGTCGTTCTGTGCGAAATAGGGTCAGAATTAGTACGCAACTTGCGTTTGATATACCTAATTTAGATTTCGATTAGGCTTGCGAATAAATAAGCAATGGGATTGTTTCATTCATTGATGGATAAAGATTCATTATAAATGCGAAACTTTGTCTTCGTCGTCTTTTTTCGACTAAATTCTGAATCGATCGTAATGAAACTTAACTTCCAGGTAGATTGAGACATGGATAATTTTTCAGGTTACTTTTGCCCACAATTTCTTCCGTAGTGTGTAGTAGTAAGTCATAGTAACTGGGATACCACAAGGACCTTAACTCAGACCATACCATACCATATATTTGATTGAAGTATATTTCTATATTGTGAAACCAATGTTACCTGAAACAATCAAAGAATAAAATATAATAGTTTTACACAACATCTGATATAATTAAAAAGATAAGATATAATTTAGATTAAGTGTTTAATATCAGTTCACACGTGTAGTGTAAACAGTAAGTACAGGAGAGGACAACGAACCGATTGCCGATAAGTCATTCTCATTATCAAGACCTTCCTGGTGAAAGGACTTTCAGTGTAAACCAATTACAACATAACATAATGTTACCACTACAGAGTATGAAGCCGATAAAACGCTTGATATAAATCTAATAAAACTCAAAAATAAAAGAGCCAAGTGGGGTTGTTCCGTATTGATCCCACAACGATTGATCCCATTCTTTATTCACCCCAAATGCGTATTCCTTTATGATCCCACTTTCAAATTTTATTTTATATTCTTGTTTGATCCCAAAATCTATTCCTTATTGACCCCAATGCAAGAGGTACTAAAAAGTATGGATAGCATGATCATGCATTCAACTAATGTAATCTTACTTACTACTAATATTAGAAGACTAAAAGTTTGTGAAGATGTTCGTATGTTTTTTACTTAATCACGCTCCAACGAATGAACGGATTTGGTTAAAACTCGGTACAGGGTTAGATAATAGTCTGGAATAACTCATAGGCTACTTTTTATCCCAGGAATAGGTTCCATGGAGAGCGGGAACGGGAACAGAATTTCACGCGGGCGAAGCCGCTGGCAACAGTTAGTTAATTATAAATAACGATTGCAGAATGCGGACGTCCCACAAGGTGGCGTACTATCTCCTCTTCTCTTCTCCATATTTATAAACGCTATCACCAAGGTCATCACTTCGCACTATCACCTCTATGCAGACGACCTGCAGCTATATCGACACTTCAAGGCCGAGGAACTGACTGAGGCTGTGACAGCTATCAACAATGATCTTGTTAATATTAGTCAATGGGCTAAAGCTAAAATAACACAGATAAACCTAGGAGCATCTACGTCCAAAAATTCCGAAGAAGAAAATGAAGAGCGCATTAATAGTGCTATCCAAAGTTAAGTGGACGGGCGAATAACAGTCGGTCACTGCCTGGAGAAGTTGGCCCCTTTG
This sequence comes from Eilema depressum, assembly GCA_914767945.1. NCBI lineage: Eukaryota > Metazoa > Arthropoda > Insecta > Lepidoptera > Erebidae > Eilema > Eilema depressum. The sequence goes on from OU612031.1 coordinate 15,812,894, forward strand.
TTTATTTTAAGTAGCTGTTACAATTTAAAATGATAGGTTAGGTAATATGTAGGTATTATATTTAGTTAAAAATGTAAATCTGTGATTTGTCTGTGATTTTTTTACATAATTTTAAATATTTAATTATTACTAGAAAATTGTTAGCAAGTAATTGCAACTACTGTTGTAACTGCAACCAATGTTGTATCTTATATTACTATGTTGATTTGAAAACATTATATAATTAATAATTTCATTGATGTTAATTCTGAAGTCTATTTTGTTAAAAATCTCTCTTTTACTTACCAATATTTTGTATGAAACACTCACAAAGCGAGTGAATTTATAATCTATATTGGTCCTGTAATTTTTAAAACTGCTTATAAATTGTGTTTGTTTTACATCTTTTTTACTTATAAAGTTTATTTTGATAGCTAAGTATGTAAGGAACATAGTATAATATATAATTAAAAACGTCAATATGTGATTTGTTTGTGATTTTGTACACAATTTTGAATGTTTTAATATTGTATGAATATTGTTAGTAACGTATTGCAATTACTGTTTGATCTAAAACTGTAAAAACTGTAAAAATAATTATATATTATCTTATATTTAAATGTTGATTTGTAAAAAATATATATGTGTTGATTTGATATTTTATTATTTAATTTCGATAATGTTGATTTTGAAGTCTATTTTATTGGAAATCTCTATTTTACTCACCAATGTTTTTTATACAAGACAAAGCGAGTGCTACGAGTACCTATAACTAATAATTTAAATTAGTCCTATAATATTTCACAATAATGCGTATTATTTATCTTACAACATTTTTATTTGGCAGTATCTATCTATAAAGTTTACTTTAATTGCTATGTCAATTTGCATAAATATTTAATTGCTGTTTTTATATTTTTTGTACAATTGATAACATTTATAACTGGAGTGTTAGATAGATAGATAGATAATACTTTATTGTACACCAATAAATTTACAATAGGGACAAGTAGGTATCATGTATACAGTTTAATGTACAATGGGCCAGGGCTTCCAACGTTAGGAAGCCCTGGCGGTTAATTTTATGTTAACTGCTAACGTTAAGCAGTTAACATAAAATTAACCGTTAATTAACGTTAAATTTAAATTGATACCCAGCTAACGTTTACCAATATATAACATTACCAGCTAACGTTTATTATTTTAACGTTAGGTAACTAACGTTAGTTGAATTGTGAATTTTAACGGTAGGGGCGACGTTGCCATTCCGCGTACTATTTTATGTATGGAGCGCGCTCGCGCCTTTAGGTAAATTGGCTGTTGCCATTCCGTCCACCTGCGACTACCACAACTGCGTATTAGAGGTTTGCTTTGCACCGGTGCTGAATTCGGAGAACCGGAGAATAATGAAGAAAATATTTTGATTTAAAATCTTGTTAATTATTAATTTATTTATTGTTAATTACATTAAAATATATTATAATGTAATTGTATATACCTAGTATATAAAAGTACATAATGGATTATAATGTAAATATCAATTATAATCATTATTTTTCATGATTCAATTAATATAAAAAAATCAATACGATTATCGTTTTCGAGGGTTTTGGTCGGGGTATATAATTACGAATATACATAACATTATCCGTTTGGCGATCAAAGATGGCGGACTCGAAATTTTCCAATAGAGTCAATACGGGTATCGTTTTCGAGGTTATCAAGGTTGCTTATTACGAATATATCATCCATTTAGCGATCAAAGATGACGGACTTAAAATTTTAAATAAAGTCGATATGGGTATCGTTTTCGAGGTTATCAGGGCTGCTAATTACGAATATATCATCCATTTAGCGATCAAAGATGGCGGACTCGACATTTTCAATAAAGACAATATGGGTATCCCTTTCGAGGATAACTAGGTTGCTAATTACGAATATATCATCCATTTAGCGATCAAAGATGGTGGACTCGAAATTTCCAATAAAGTCGATATGGGTATCGTTTTCGAGATTATCAAGGTTGCTAATTACGAATATATCATCCATTTAGCGATCAAAGATGGCGGACTCGACATTTTCAATAAAGTCAATATTGGTATCATTATAGACGTTATCAGGGCTGCTAATTACGAATATATCATTCATTTTGCAATAAGCAGCCCTGATAACCTCGAAAACGATACCCATATTGACTTTATTGAAAATTTCGAGTCCGCCATCTTTGATCGTTAAATGGATGATATCTTCGTAATTAGCAGCCCTGATAACCTCGAAAACGATACCCATATTGACTTTATTGAAAATTTCGAGTCCACCATCTTTGATCGCTAAATGGATGATATATTCGTAATTAGAAGCCCTGATAACCTCGAAAACGATACCCATATTGACTTTATTGAAAATTTCGAGTCCACCATCTTTGATCGTTAAATGGATGAAACCTTCGTAATTAGCAGCCCTGATAACCTCGAAAACGATACCCATATTGACTTTATTGAAAATTTCGAGTCCACCATCTTTGATCGCTAAATGGATGATATATTCGTAATTAGAAGCCCTGATAACCTCGAAAACGATACCCATATTGACTTTATTGAAAATTTCGAGTCCGCCATCTTTGATCGTTAAACGGATGATATCTTCGTAATTAGCAGCCCTGATAACCTCGAAAACGATACCCATATTGACTTTATTGAAAATTTCGAGTCCACCATCTTTGATCGCTAAATGGATGATATATTCGTAATTAGAAGCCCTGATAACCTCGAAAACGATACCCATATTGACTTTATTGAAAATTTCGAGTCCACCATCTTTGATCGTTAAATGGATGAAACCTTCGTAATTAGCAGCCCTGATAACCTCAAAAACCTTACCCATATTGACTTTATTGAAAATGTCGAGTCCGCCATCTTTGATCGCTAAATGAATGATATATTCGTAATTAGCAGCCCTGATAACCTCGAAAACGTTACCCATATTGACTTTATTGAAAATTTAGAGTCTGTTATCTTTGATCGCTAAATGGATGATATATTCGTAATTAGCAGCCCTGATAACCTTGAAAACGATACCTATATTGACTTTATTGAAAATTTCGAGTCCACCATCTTTGATCGTTAAATGGATGATATTTTCGCAATAAGCAGCCCTAATAACCTCGAAAACGATACCCATATTGACTTTATTGAAAATTTCGAGTCCGCCATCTTTGATCGTTAAATGGATGATATCTTCGTAATTAGCAGCCCTGATAACCTCGAAAACGATACCCATATTGACTTTATTGAAAATTTCGAGTCCACCATCTTTGATCGCTAAATGGATGATATATTCGTAATTAGAAGCCCTGATAACCTCGAAAACGATACCCATTTCTTGACTTTATTGAAAATTTCGAGTCCACCATCTTTGATCGTTAAATGGATGAAACCTTCGTAATTAGCAGCCCTGATAACCTCAAAAACCTTACCCATATTAACTTTATTGAAAATGTCGAGTCCGCCATCTTTGATCGCTAAATGGATGATATATTCGTAATTAGCAGCCCTGATAACCTCGAAAACGTTACCCATATTGACTTTATTGAAAATGTCGAGTCCGCCATCTTTGATCGCCAAGTGGATGATATATTCGTAATTAGCAGCCCTTATAACCTCAAAAACGATACCCATATTGACTTTATTGAAAATTTAGAGTCTGTTATCTTTGATCGTTAAATGGATGATATATTCGTAATTAGCAGCCCTGATAACCTCGAAAACGATACCCATATTGACTTTATTGAAAATTTCGAGTCCACCATCTTTGATTGCTAAATGGATGATATACTCGTAATTAGCAGCCTTGATAACCTTGAAAACGATACCCATATTGACTTTATTGAAAATTTCGAGTCCACCATCTTTGATCGTTAAATGGATGATATTTTCGCAATAAGCAGCCCTGATAACCTCGAAAACGATACCCATATTGACTTTATTGAAAATTTCGAGTCCACCATCTTTGATCGTTAAATGGATGATATCTTCGCAATTAGCAGCCCTGATAACCTCGAAAACGATACCCATATTGACTTTATTGAAAATTTCGAGTCCACCATCTTTGATCGCTAAATGGATGATAATTATATTCGTAATTAGAAGCCCTGATAACCTCGAAAACGATACCCATATTGACTTTATTGAAAATTTCAAGTCCGCCATCTTTGATCGTTAAATGGATGAAACCTTCGTAATTAGCAGCCCTGATAACCTCGAAAACCTTACCCATATTGACTTTATTGAAAATGTCGAGTCCGCCATCTTTGATCGCTAAATGGATGATATATCTGATAACCTCGAAAACGTTACCCATATTGACTTTATTGACAATGTCGAGTCCGCCATCTTTGATCGCCAAGTGGATGATATATTCGTAATTAGCAGCCCTGATAACCTTGAAAACGATACCCATATTATCGACTTTATTGAAAATGTTAAGTCCGCCATCTTTGATCGCTAAATGGATGATATATTCGTAATTAGCAAGTTCGTAAACCTCAAAAGCTATACCAATATAAATTTTACTGAAAATTTAGATTCCACCACATTCTAGACGTCTCCGGCGATCGACTGTATGAAAATGTTCGTTAGACAATACTTCGATCCCCCCTCCCCCTCCCCTTAACCCCTTTTTTCGCAAGAAAATATAGCCTATCTCCGTTCCCAAGCTCTAATGCCTCTATGTACCAAATTTCATCAAGATCGGTTCAGCACTTTAGGCGTGGCGCGTAACAGAAAGACGGATAAATAGACTTCAGACGACAGAAGATGGTTAAAGACATTCAGCTCTGCGAGCCACTGTAACAAGATTTTAATAACCGCCTCTTCAGTCATTCAAATTACTTACCTTATTTGAAAACCGTACCCAGAAAAAGTGTTTTTATAAGAAAAACATGGTTTGGGATCAATTGAGAATAGTAGACTACACAAAAATGGGATCAATTAAGAATAAAATATAAATAAAGTGCTGTGGGATCAATAAGGAAGTAAAAGTGGGATCAAACAAGAATTTTCGAATTCGGGACAACTTTTGTGGGATCAATACGGAACAACCCGCCAAGTGAAACAATGTTAGTGAAGTTGGTTACAACGTTGTAGTTGGTTGTTATCGTGTAGAATGTGTCGTTGTCAATTGGGGATCATACACCGGGAAGAGTAACTTTGTATAACCGTTAAGTTAACTAAAAAAGGGACATTTCGGGAGTGTCAATAAAAGTGAAAACTTGGCCAATATTAAATACTTTTAACGTTGTCACAATCAGTAAAAGGAGGTGTCGGTAACGGTGTGGCGAGTTCAAACCCATTTCGAAAAATGTTCTACGTAAAATACCCAAAGCGCCTAAATTTTTCATTTCAGAAACACGAGTACAGCCAGACAGTCTAAAACTTTAGTGAAAATAATACGAAATGAACTTTATTTATATTTAAACGCATTTACATTAATTTCAGTACCTAACTGTCACTTTTAAATTTGCCATTTCCGTCTTCATATTCGCGTTATTGCCGCCGTGGGTGGTCATATTTAAAATATTACTTATGGCCATTACATTTTATTTTTAAATCTCTTTGAACTTTACTGAAGAAATTTAAAAAAAAAATGTATATTAGCAATAATTTGTATAAGATTAGTTCGTTTATGTAGTTTTAGTTTTATTTTAACTTAATTGCATATATTATTTACCATTTAATCGTAACCATATTTTCTAGAATAAAATTATGTGTGCGAATTCGAATAACAAAATTGTAGTCTCTGATATGTGTAAATAATCCATAACGGGTAAAAATAGCCTTATATTTATCGATTAAAAAAAACCGCGTCACCATTACTATAAAATAAACCAAGTGATTTTTGAGTGATACTGTCAATTCAATCCATCAAATTAGCCCATCGCAGTCCTCTGCTGGACATAGGCCTTTCTCAATGTTGGAAGGCCTACTGTTTCCACGCTAGCCAGTCGGGTTGTTACAGGGTTTTATTTCCAGTTTTCTTTCCCTTCTTCTTATTTCTCTTCTCTGCTTATTTTGCCGTTAGTCACCTCTTACGAAGTCCTTCGGATGACATGGAGTGGTATTCTTTCTCCGTCACCACACAGATGATACAAGGAATGATACAGAATTAATTTAAATTCCATGAACTGCAGACAATAGGTTATTTAACATTAAGGTCGACATCCCGTAACACATACATGATACACGTACATGATATTTAACAGCAGGCGCACACTGCTAATAGTTTTACATCTACGCGCGATTAAATTTACTGTTATAGCGCCATTGTATAAGGGTAATTGTGTAATATTACAGTGAACATATCTATATTTTAGCAGCTATGTTCAGCGACTGCCGTTTGATCTCCCAACTCTGAGAGGAGCGCTTCGTCTGTCAATCAGCTAGTGTGCACTGTGCCGGCTTGCAGATAAGATAATACTCTTTATTGCTTTATAGGATACATACAGTGGATAACATTTAAGATTGGTATGGCACCAAGGGTCTTTATATTAGGTTCCTTGGTGTCGTGGTAACTGGAGCAGTATTTCACGCGGGACTCAGATCCTCGGATAGCTAGTTAAAAATACGTTGACCGTTATAAATATAAACATCTGTGTAACAGATTACTTTATTGTCACTCAGAGCGACAGGTCACGACCAAATTTGGTTCAAGTTAATCTCTGTCGGAAACAGGGCGTAACGAACTAGTCTAACGACTTCGGTTTGCAAACAACAGTATAGATAACACATTGAAACTAGCATATATATAAAATAATATCTAATATGAAGTCTTATTACACAATGATAAATGTAGATCTAGAAAACAGAAGCTTCCGCGCAGAAAGTGAAAGTAACCGACCCAAGGTCGCGAACGAAATATGTTAATAAACACGTGACATATCGTAAAGACGGGATCTTTTAGATTTAGACTATACGTACGTTGTACGGTCGACACGTATAAACAAATAATAAAGGTGACGTTTCGAACCATAAGAGCGAGCGAGACAATTTTAAAAAGAAGAGTCGCTACATCTGGGTTAAGATATTAAATACCGCGAGAGTACCGTCCCCTGTGGATTCACGTAAGCCGGGTATTGCACAGGCAGGAATCTAGAACTCAGACAGAGCTGAAATAACCAAGCTCTCAAGGGTGAATCCCTCGCGTCACAAATTTGTTTCGTCTTCTTCTTTCAGATTCTTTCGTCAACCCTCTCTACGTGTCCGAACCATCTGAATATACTGTTCTTCGTTTTTCATCTTCTCTGAAACTGCAATGATCCGTTATTAAACTCTGATATCGCAATGTAAGCTAACAAAAGTCATACGCACAAATTAGTATGTTCGTTGTAAATATTTCCATTTCCCTTCAAACCCAATATGTATTTCTTAATTTTTTCGCGGGTCAGACAGGCGTAAATCTCTACGTCCTTCATCATTTTAAGAGACAGCTCTCGTGTCCGTATAATGTTTCAAAGTGGCTGTCGTGTCTGTATCATTTATTACTTAGTCTTTGAAGTGTCGCAGCCACATGGCGTGTCTGAATTAATGACTGTTGTTTAATATGAAAACAAACATTTTCGCGCGCTCAATGTTGTTCGTGTGCGAAGGAACCGCGTGCATTAATTTCAACTGTTTCGTGATTTGTATTTACTTTTAAACCTTTTATAGGCAGTCGTTATTGTATTTTTAATGGTTTTGGCTCTTTCCTTTTACACGATTATGGGTTATTTTATTAGTTACTTCTGTTATCTAATACATAAAAATGTATGTTTAATTACCTATTGGTATTTTATTCGCTGCCGTTTACAGTTCTTCAGATTGCATTGTAATAAAGCTTAGACGACTTATTGCATGAACTTGCGCAAAAGAAATGGTGCTGCAGGACAGTAGTTTTCCGTCTGAATAAATAGGTAACGCTTCTCTAAATTTTATGGCGGATCTAGAACGGCCCAATCCTTAGTCGCCTTGTCTAATGGCACCAAACAATCGTCCATCGATTCAAACAACAAAAATGTCTAGGTCAGCGTCTTATCTGCAAGGGTATACCTTACAGCTCCCCAGATACATAGTGGTTATTAGGCCATTACCCTAACACATCCTGAAAACATAAAAATAGGTCACTGGGGTCGCGAGGTCGCAGCCCGTAGTGTTCTCTAGGGAGGATCCCAGCATCAAAGGTATCGACGCTAGCGATTTGTATGCTAATCTAGGAACCGCATTGGCGAAGAGTTTATATTTAGACCACGATTCTCAAAGACAACACTCGATTTTTGAATAATCGATCAGGCCGATATGATGTGGATCAGGATGTGATGAGGATCCTTTATCATAACCTACTCACTTTCTTTTCTTATAGTGTGTTGTGAACTGTCAAGTTATTTAACTACAGTTCTCTGTAAAGTTAGTGCTCCACTATTTTTGGTGACTCCACTCAGATCTCTCCAAGGTTTTACCTGTGGTTTTAATCTCCGGGATAGGCAGACAGATAACAGTGGCTCCCGTGAAGTTTCAAAGTGTACGCTTTGGAAACGGCCGGGATTAGTGCTCGGATAATGAGGGGACATTCCCACAGTTTGAGTGTTCACACAATGAGCAGTTTTCCAGTAGGTATAATAATCAGTTGATTTTTAAGTCATCAAGAGATGGCGCTAGCATAGCTTTTAGTAATTTTAGTATACTCTGTGGTTTGTTTGTAGTATTTTTTCTTGAATTTGCGATGTTGCGAAAGTTTAATTTCATTTACCCATATTATAATAGATAAAATATAATAAAACGCTTAATACTTTTCGCGTCACTGTCTGTAATTTAAAATATAATAATATTATATTTAAAATAATTGTATCAGAAAAAATGACAGAATATTTATGTAAAGTAAATCATTACAAAACCGAAGAACATTTGTTCCATAACTTAGGGAACACTAGATGTGACACCACACTCTTCTTACCAAAAGTTCCGGCTGCGCCATCTAGCGCGTCTTTGGGAACCCTATAAATACCTACTGGAAAACTGCTCATTAGATTAATATTTGAGAAGTCTCCAGGTGTGTTGGAATTAACGTTTAAAAACTTTTTCCCTCAAAGTATAGTAAAATATTTATTAAACTTTAATTCCACCAATCCTTCACAAAATATTGATCTAATTGGTTGAACACTCAAACCGAACAAATATCCCCACTTATCATCCGAACACTACCATTTAAATCCTCTATTACGATACGCCATTTAACTAACCTGACCCAACCATTTAAATAGTTAACATACTTGCTTCAATCCACGAATATCTAGGCGACGATCAACCAAGTCTAAAATTACCCGATATAGATCGCCCTATAAAGATAGGGCCACTGCTATTGATGTTATCTGATCGGACCAGATCAATGTACCAACATCAGTGGCTAAGAATGTTCAAGTTGAAGCAAATATTGAAGTTTTATTCGATGTTAAACGATATTTCTGTATTTTTACGATATATTCTTTACGGTTACCTAAATCTATATTGTTGGCAAAAGAAATAAGAAAATATTGTTTTGCAGTTAACAGCTTTTGAAAGACGGGCACATAGACAGACTAACAAACGGAAGGGAAAGTTGAAATAACACTAGTTATACTGTTATATTTTTGTACCTATTTGTTATTTTTATAATATCACCATTGCCAACAGTATCTAATGTTGCTTTTCAGTAGCCATGGTTACGGGAGAATCAAATGGAATGGATCTCACAGTAGGTGCCTACCTCCCTACAATTATTGTGATAATAATGACAACGTAGATGAGCAAAATTTCGTAGGGAATTATGCAAGCTTCTACAAGAAAAAGTTTATTATAATATTAAGGAATATCTTCAAGACAAAATAATTGATCAGGTGTATAGAATATAAGTAATAAATTGACATTGTAACCCTTGACATACTTCTTAATATATTGTAATTTTCTATGTATCAAAAATAATTCCAGACCTTAAATTGACTCATTATTATACTGACTATTATATAATGTGTGACTTATTAAATTTTAAATGTTATTAATCTTAAATTGCCGGATTAAACAATGTTTAATTTATTTATCAAATATTTGCACGCCACACTTGGCAGAATATGCAGATCATGAAAAATTTAATACCTGTAATAACCATATTCTTGGAAATAAACGTTTCTTTCTTTCTTTCTTTCTTTCTTTCAAGGAATAAGAGGGGGGGTGACCTTAAAAACCTTGTCCTACTCTCTATCTACGACCATGACTCTAGGATTGCCATCGCTCATAAGTCATGATAACCGCTTACCAACTTCATATAAACTTGTTTGCTACCTCAGTAGTAGAAAGTCCTCAGTAAGCAGCAATCACGCAGCACACCACGCGGTGAACTCACGTGTCCCATTTCTAATTGAATAAACTGAACTAATCCAACTAAAATGTGCGTCATATTAGCAACAATGAAATTGCACGCAATTCAAGTGCCTACTATTTGCCATAAATAGTCTACGTACTACTCAGTAACGAGTAACGAGTCAGTAATAATGTTGGCCAACCTCGCCATACCAAACGGTTCATTTTAAACGATTCCTTTTCAGTTTCATAAATTACTCACATAACGTATACTGACTACTCCAAAGTTAGGGGTATCTTCTACTTACAGCACCCAGCAAAATACCAACCTACTAAGATCACCTATCAAAATATTTGGCAGGTATTCATGAAAACAAATTAATCAATCAAATGCAAATTCCTTTTTTTTTTCATCACAATTCTTTTACTATTGAAGGCTAAATAAAGATGGAAATTTCAGTCCTCTTAAACTCATTTAATTAAATTTAGCTACAACAGAATTTATTTTGAACACATCTTGATCTGATTAAAGAACATTAGATACAAAACCAAATTCAGGGACAGCCGAGATGGCGGTCCTGAAAGTCACCTTGATATTCTCTGGGTTTTCACTGATTTTTCTGAATCAACCTATTGTATGCATATAATATCGTATACATAATAACACCATAAATAACATAATAAATCGACCACAATATTCACAGCTAGCGATAAAGATACTGTTTAATCTTTTGTAAAGATTGACGAACTGGAAATTGATAAAATTTAGTTTTTCCTCGTCGCTGTCACGCGACTGGTAAGGTGATAGACCATTGTAGGACAAGGATAAAATGCAATATATTTTTTGAATGAACAAGAAATACGCGTTTCCTATTTTCCTGACACGTCAGACTATAAGTAATCTCTGTGCCAGACGAAATCAGTTTAACTGTGCAGGTGAGAAAAAGGATCTAACAGACAGAGCATCCACCCGCGCGACCTATCGATTCCATTCTCGCGCCCTAAACGGAAAATAATACGGAATATATTATCAGGCATATTTAATCTAAGCTAGGTTCAAATCCGCGACCTCCCACGTAACAGTCGAACACTACCACCTCGCTCCAGAAGTCACCAATAAACAGAAGCTGAATATAAACTGGCCAATTTGTCAGCTTTTATCAGCAACCAGCTGTACTGAACAAGATTGAGTACTTGGGCAATGAGCAAGTTAGGTGGGTTGATAAATCAAGAAGGCTTTTTGCTGTAGATAAATGTGCAAACTTAGGAGACCGATATTGCTTAAGTTATGTCTCATGTTTTGCGTAACGAAGCAAGGTATCAAGTTATACTTAATAGCCATTGTTTCGAAAACTAAAATAAATAGGTACACCAAAAGAATCTTTGTGTATTCTTTCGGAAGTTTTAATAAATGATGTGCATGTAATACAGTTGAGGCGCCACACAGTTGTCCAGGATGAATACCAGTTTTTTTTTATTTTTTAAGAAATTAGCAACCGAAATTACTAATATTCCCTCTAACCCCTCCAGCTAAGCTAAATCGCTTGTGTTAGTTCACGTCGGTAGTGTAATGGCCAGGATTCGAACCCGGGACCTTTCGATCGTAAGGCCAACTACTTAACCACTAAGCTACTGACGCTAATTAATTACAGCTGCAAACAATCCTAAAGTGGTAGTCTTTCACTCCGCGCACAATAGACCTGGCATTGCAGGAGGACGAGAACACGCTTGTTGATAAAGAAGTCTTTATGGAGCGGCAAATATATTTAAGTATCTATTGTTTTTCTTCAGTAAATTAACGGAAAAAAATTATACAGGAAAAACGCAATGACTAGCGTGTTGGCTCTGCATTCCTGTCGCTCTCACTATCCAATGTTTATGCAAAAAATAACTGCACAAATATCTGAGAAAAGCTGCATATTGTCTGATACTTCCCACGATACAGGATGAGGTGGATTTAATTAATGTTCTATGCCCGTGGTTTATCATTGTGCAACTCGGGTGAATATAGATATGGAAATTGGATTATCTCACTCACCCGCCATTCAGCCGTGTGGATAATTATAATAAATTGCTCCAATTGAGATACAGATCTTTTTAATATTCTTTCAGTTCGGGCTTAATGGTATACAATTGTGAATTTATGAATGGTGAGAAAGATAAAATTGAATTTTTATTTCTGGATGTTGTGAATTTGAATTGGAGAAATGCAGTACAGTAAAGGAAATCTTCTCTCGTATCGTCTTACGCTTATTTGGCGAAACCGCTTACTTAGTAAGCGTTTTCGATAAATATAAAACCGCAAAAATTGTGATACGCGATCACAAAATCCTAAACCCTAACTCACTACAATGCGAATAACTACACCACAAAATCACTACAATGCAAATCACTGCCACCACGAACTACTTTGTTACGAAATAGAATCTTCCCTAACATATTTATCAATCCAACACATGGAAAATATTTGTTCAAGGAACATCAATTTTCTCGTATTTTCCTCGTGTTTCCTTTTTAAATCCTATAAGCTGGATTGGAAAAAGACTCTAACAAATTCGTCGAACTGAAGACCATCAGTTTAGCATTACTTACAATAGTGGCCCTCACTCTTACACCCGTATTCACAAACAATACTTCGCTATGCGTACTACCAAAACTGTGCAAAGAACGACAAATTCTCAGTGCGTTCGTGCTGGCAAGCCTTTTTATTCATTGATAACACTTAAGTAATACTTCGTTGAGGGAACGCACTGCGTTAGATACTGCTCCGTGATGTTTGTGAATTAATTTTACCAGCCCTATGCGCTCGAGCACACTATGAGACCTCACAGTACTGTTTGTGAATACGGGTGTTACATACTTCACTCAAGTGAAAGGGTGGTATTTTCCCCCTCAATCCGACTTATTCGCACCGGGAGAAACTTGTTCTACCTCCTCAAAATAATGTATTTAAGCCACGCGTCACTTCAATTACGTGTTATTCCTTTTCATGTCTGAGACATTAACGTCGGAGCAGAAAATTCGCCGTATATTTATCGCCATATGAAATATTATTGTATAATTGATGTGACAGCCAGTGCAGAACGTCAGTTCGTATTCAGGTTCAGATTTTTCTATTTCACGAAACAAAAATAATGTCATGAATATTATGAAAACATTAAATGCCGAAAATGTCGCTTAGATATTGTAAATAATAATTATCGTAGTTCAGAAAAATAGTAATTATGCTTGTTTACGTAAAATTCCAGGATCCTTGGAGAGAACCACTATTACATCATTTACATCCTAATTTCCACATCAGATTGGCTCGATGGTGTCAAATTAATTCATTGGTAAATTTTATATTGATAAAACGATTACAAATTCAGCTTTCACATATCTTATTCAGACAAATAGTCATAGAGAAAAAGAACAAGATAGAATACTAATAAACGTGCAAATGTCAAAAAGTACAGACCACACATTACAAGTAAGCGCTCAAAAGCTTATCATCCTGCTCAAAACCTATGCCCCAGATATAACCACAAGTGAAAATGTTGACAAAATATATAATGTTTGGATACTCGTACAGATGTATCTAAACGTATTGGCAGGCCTAATGACATTATGATAACCGTACATAATTCTATCACGTAGACACCAGGTGTAACAAACCGGTAGTCAGGTGGAAGTAAATCAGATCACAAATCGATTTAGTACGCTACGGGTACGGTCATTTCACGTCTACCTATACTTAAGACCTCTATGACACTAGATCTATTGTGTATCTATGGTAACAAAGTCACATAGGTTCCGACCACGAACCACTTTTAAATGACGAAATCAACGGAAGAAATTTTCAATTTTGCTCTCTTCATAACCACTTTCGCCGAGGAAGCATTGAAATCACAGTTGAAATATTCAGGAAAAATGTAATTACGAAAAAGAGCTGTATTTTTTTTCTTACTACCCTCAAATTTTTCACGGTATGATGGCTGTTAAGCCGCCTGTACACTTTCGACCGAGGTGCTCTGATAATACGGCGCATACGTTATAGTTAGCTACCAACACTAGAGTCGGTTTTACATACACACATATTAAAATAATTTAAGCGCGCTCCGGAAACAGTATCATCAGTACCGCAACAGAAAAAGTTTCCACATCTATCTCAGACATCAAATCGCCAACGTATCTTTTGAATTTCGATATCCTGGTTCAACATGTTGGCCCAGCACCTTGGCCCAATGTGTACAGCCAACTTTAGTTCAGAATAAAATTTTCCAAGTCGACATCCCAGCAAATATTACTCGCAAATAAATCAGTCGTTATTTTCTCAGTAAGCCCAACTTTGTTATTGCGATGTCTCAGCTAAGTTATTGAGTAAATAGACTGTGAATAACGAAATGAAGAAAATGTAATGAAGAATTGTTTAATGCTTATTGAAGCGTTCACTGTTCATAAAATAATAGCTAAATTGAAACTTGAAGGCTAGAAGCTTTTGGTATTAATTTCAGATTGTTTACTTGTTATGTCTTCATTTATAGAAGTTCTAACATAATGCTAAGAGCTTTCATGAAAAACTTTCTAAAAAGTCTGTATTTAGTTCGAGTCGGGTAAAGTTCGGAGAAGTTGCCACTCATAATAACCTCACATAACACCCTGCAAATCGAACACATAAATCCTGACAAATAATAAACATTACATACAGTTAAACAAGACGTCGAAACACCGATTGCAGACAACATACTTTTTAAATCCAAAACAATAACAAAACGCAACATACAGCTGTCAGAACCGACTTCCGCATCCGCATATCGCAGTTCCATGGCGCTGAACATGATTTACGGTATCATAAATTCTTTCTCACCGGTTCATAAGGCAAGTCTGTGATTGCAGTGAACCGCTCAATTGAGCAAGCAGTCTGTCGAGCGTATCGGAGAAAGTGTCTCGCTCAGTGCTCGATTTTATTGCTATTCAAGAAACTAAGGATGCGAGCGATTCGGTAAGCTGACTCGCAAAGAGTGACACTTAAGTAGCAGAGTTTGTTGTGTTGGTACCTTGGTACTGTTGTTTACACTATGTTGTATTTCATATTAACTAACTTGAATTAAAGAAGGCTACACGAATGTCGAAAAAATGCCCATTTTCAGGATTCTTGAACATACTCGTATGTAGTTTCTTTGAGCTATCGTAACTTTTAAATGTATGAAGATTTGATCGTATCGTTAGAATCCTTACATCTACTAACTGTTTTTATACAGTCAACGGATTCTGAGATACACTCGCAAGAAAAGGGAGATCTATCGACCTATTGACTCTCCCCAAGGATCTATCACAACCCAAATGCTAGCAGAAACATAATCCTATCCAAATATTGTTTCACTACCGTTTTCTGTCAGCTGTTCCCCAGATACCCAATTTAAAAAAAACAACGGTGTTTTCTATTTAAATTTGGCCCTAAAGCCCTTGGAAGGTCGTTCCGAAGAAATGTTTCACAATTTTTCTTTTATTTTTTCCCTTTTACATTTTATTATAACGAAGGCGTTTTGCCGTAAGCGAAAGACCCAACGTTTGGTCGATTGAGTTTGAGGTAACCTTTGAGGGTTTTCACACTTGCGTGCACGTTGATTATGGAACTTCTAATTTTCCACACATTTTTCTCTCTTTTACCTAGAAAGGTGCCTGGGCAATGGCAATGCAGAACGAGTGCTATAGCGCACTGTGAGAGATTGATTGAACTAACTTCAAACAAACAGGATCAAACCTGGCGGTTCCTGCTGCCCAAGGCTACACCGTAGCAGGTGACTGCCCCGTGGAAAGTCAAGTCAGAAAGTTGTCATAGCCTTATCTATAAAGATTATTCATAAATCCATTCAAACAGATAAGTAACTCGATTTAAAAACTCTTGCCGTTTTATACACTGAAATCGATTCTAGTGCTTCAGACGGCTTAGGTACAAGGTGACCTGTTGAGATGGCACCTGAAGAAAATTCGTACATTCAAATTCGATTTTGCTCGCAATAAATCCTTTCGGAACATAAATCCTTTTTATTCGAGCACACGACGCAATAATACTGAGGATTACGTATTTTCTAAAAGATAATACGATAATTTTTTACATTTCATTTGTACATCTTTTTCTTTCTGGCATTTCAAGTTGCTTTAAATTAAACGGTACAGGCATGTTTTTTTCAACATGAATCCTTCATGTGAGACATGTCAACCATCCTCTCATGTCTTTGACCTGTTTTTTTCCTTCCCTCTAGCTCTACCTAAGAGAGGGTAACGTACCTTAAGCGGAAATTATGTAGAAGTCATACCTACGACAGGACTGTGGCACGAATAAAGTACAAACATGGTAACCGATCACCAAGAGGTCGTGTGCTTATCAGTTACCCCATCCATGGAAGATCTAAGTCCGTGGTGTTGGACTTGCGCCTAACCCCGCGTTTACATACTGCCGCTCGCATTGCTCATCGTGTTGCCAGAAATATTCGCGCGATTAATGCCCTAGCATTCACACACGCGCATCATCGTGTTGGTCCGCATTACAGTATTCGCCCTGCAACGGAGACGGACGTAAACGTATGGAGGACAAAGCTGTAGCAGTGTACGCATTATGCTTTGCTGAATTAATTAAATAGATTATTAATAAAAACTATCACTTTCAACTACTATACACTTTCCGTAGATCGATATAAATATTTTTAAAAGTAAATATTCGAGGAGCAATAACGAAAGCCGTGTTTACTGATTAGCGCCATCTAGCGGTCTCGTATAAGTTCATCGCGCTAGTATTGACGCTCCTTTCGCAGCAACATACGCGGCAGTACTCGCGGCATGACGAATATACCATTCACACCACGTCTCTGCCCACTTCTCTCGCCACTTCCCTTGCTTTGCCGCGAGTATGTAAACGCAGCTTAACAGTATAAAAACCCCATAGTCTAAATACAAGTTCTTGAAAATAACACATTACAATATTCCATAGTAGCTACCTTACAAAATTCCTTTATCGCCTTAATGAGTTTCCACGGTTAATGAGAACAGCACGGTTAACATACCTGAAACAATTAAGAATAACATTGAACAAAATAATACAAAACCTTGAAATTTCAGTCCTCCGTTACCACTCAAGAGGCAGGGAAGGCCAAACAGTAGGAAAAAAATTGTAAGATAAAACGCCCCTAGCGATAAGACTGCCGATTGTACTACCGCATTTTTATAATTGTTCTTTTTAGTGTTCCGTACCTCATGAGGTAAAAAAACGGAACCCTTATACTTATAGGATCACTTCGTAGTCTGTCTGTCAGTCTGTCAAGACCTTTCTCTCAGAAATGTGTGAAAGTATCGAGTTGAAATTCATACCACACACCCAGGTCTGTAACGTCTTGAAACTGTGCAAAATCAAACTTCTAAGTCAACGTAATCAAAATATATATTTACTAGCCTTCCGCCCGCGTGCATCTCGGTTAACGGGACCTTTGCTCATATCTTCGGTTCTACTCAACCGATTCCAATCAAATAAACGTAAGATTTTAAGTCTGAGCAAGCCCTTTCTAACAAAAAAACCGCATCAAAATCCGTCCAGTAGTTTTTGCGTCCATCGCGGACAAACAGACAAACAGACAGGATATTAAAATAAAAATATTTTCGTGTTCAGTATCGTTAACATAACATAACCCAAGGATTTTTTTTGTTAAATATCTCCGATGTACAGACACGACCACTTTACAATTATATAATAGTATAGATATAGATGTAGCAAAAGTTTGTCCCTGAATTCTATTTTGTACGGAACCTTCGGAGTGCGGGTCTCACTCGCACCTGACTGGGTTTTTTATAACAAAGCTCATGGCGTAAGTACAATAAAAAACATTGTACTGCAAAAGAGGCTACTTAAAATCGATATTAACTAAGACCGAGTCGGTATTTCATTCATAAAATCACAACAGAAGATCACCAGAAATAATAACAATATTCTATACACGCCTAAATATTACACAAACGCAATTTTATCTGTTACACGTAAGATAAGAGATATTGAAGTCAGTACATTGTGTGTCAATGATAAGGATGTGTTCGCTGCGATTTTATCGACGACGACGGTTTGAATAACAGCATTCATGTCAAAGGGAGTGTTTACGAGGGAAAATCAGTATCTGATGGCGTTGACACCATAAAATGTAAAGGAAGAAGTACCTACCCTAAAACCTCATTAGTGTAAAAACTAGTGGAGTCAAAGTCAAAAAAATAACAATCCCAAAACAGTGACGTTATCATAATCAATTAGCCTATTGCAATCTACTACTGGATATAAGCCGCTACCCATGGACACGATAGCACCCGGTCCTTTGCTTTCTGCATCCAGTCCATCTGACTACCTTCCGTTTGCAGATTCGCGGTCTTCCACTCTAGAACTCGTGACGTAATTCGGTATATTTTACGACAGAGAGCAAGCCTTATAAATAAAATGTTAATGAATGGTCAGTAGCTTTACGAATTATTTTACATCTTCACAACACTTTACTTCGGGACACATATCTTGGAAGTCGCGAGACAAACGAGGCTCGCACGGATTGTTTTGTAATCCTTGCCTGGTGAATTTAAGCTCGTATACCGCCGCAGCACCCCGTGCTATCCTCAAAAGACACCCAAGAAACGTGTAAAAACGCGTATAGAGTACATATTAAGGTCCAAGATCCAGCCTCCGTGGCGCGGGCGTAGCGGTAGTGAACGCGGCCGCTACGCAGGAGGCGCGGGTTCGATCCCCGCTCAGTGCAAATATTTGTGTTCATGAAAGATGGGTATTTGCATTGGTCTGGTCGTGCCTCGGAGAGCACGTTAAGCCGTCGGTCCCGGTTGCCATAAAAACATCTATGGCAGTCGTTACGGGTAGTTGAAGCCCTAAAAAGTCCAAAAACATCGATCTAGCTGCAAAAACTTCGATATCGCCTAATGTTAACATTGGGTCAGATGGCAATCGCTTCACGGAAAATATCGAGGTCTGGCCAAATCTGTAGTTAAGACTGGTAAAGCGGACCCCAGACTTCGAGCTGAAAGCTTCGGATGCGACTGGGAATAACGCTAGGAGGAAGAATTAAGGTCCAAGATACATGTCCCGAGGTATAGCATCCGCGATACTTCCGAGGCGCTGCCTCTTGATTTAATATTCCGTGGGTGTAGCTATTACCAACGTAATGACTTACTCATAGTCTAGACTCAGACTTACCTAATAACCCCTAAATACCCTTAAGCGCTGCCTCGAATTTAGTTCATTAATTTCAATTGGAATGATACTAGGTCTAGCCTATTGAAAATTATGAATAATTCGCCGGTAATATGTCTGGAAAGCTTGGATGAATGGTTTAAGTAATGAAAGAAAGAAAGAAAGAAATGGCAGTAGAGGAAGCTTGTGAGGCGTGTTAAGACAGAAGCTACTAACATACTGTTGTTTCTACGTATCTCAGACGCAGATATGCGTAAAATACGGTAATTATATCTACGTTTAAGTATATTTTGAAGTTACTTTTGCTTTAGAGCAGTTTGATGATATTTTCTACTGGATGAACTGGATCCCATGCAGACATCTTGCCCAAATTTATTATGGAACCATACTTGTGTCGAAAAGAACATCTCATCGCACTGCACAAAAGCTTAGATCTATGAACGCATTGTGGAACAAGCGGGGCGAATGCGGAAAAAACTCTGAGAGAACTCATAGCCCTCATGACATTTTTGTGTGACACAAGTCAAATGTGTTACGTGTTTTAAAAATATATTCGTAAAATTAATAAACATTAGCTGTTCTACTTTTTGTTGACGTGTGAAAAATGCAAATGTACGAGCTATAATGTTTTATTTCCGTTATATTAATGGCTGACTAATAAAGAGGGAGGGTATAACGGACGCTTGTTAAATTTGGAGCAAAGAGCCTCCATTTGACAGACAACCGCAGGTGTGCAGGGTCACTAGTACACCTTGAGGGGAGGCCTGAGGTCGACATGGTTATATGTATGTATGTCTGAAGTCCCATGTTGAACAGTCTATGTGTAGGGTACCTACTTGTTTTAATATCCGTTACATTTTATCTTCTTTCTATCTTTGGTCTATCTACTGTCGACCTGCGATCTATCTGCGGTCTATCTGTGGTCTATCTGTGGTCTGTCTGTGTTCTGTCTGTGTTCTAGCTGCTAGTATAACAGACATCCGCCTACGCGATACGCGTGTTCTACTGCTAAGTGCCAACATCCCCCATTGCCGATTAACCAAACAAAGTGTATTACACTATTACCGTACATTGCCATTATTTCGAACAATAACCATCAATGAAGTACAGCAACCTTCTAGTACGGTCATTGTCCGTTTAACACGTTACGTCATTCTAAACCTTACGTAAACATTTACGCACGCGTTACGAGTGAGTTTACTCAAGGTGTTAACCGCAACGGCCGAGTCCCTTTTAATAGAATCTAAAGTTTATGATCAACTGATGAGGTCGGAGTTGGATGTTTCAGGGTTTCGTGAAGATGATAGTCAAGGTGATTTTTTATTGAAGATTGCTCTAGTAAAAGATTTAAGATAGGGTTACCACTTACTACGCAATGTTAAACGATATTAGTTTATTTTCATTTACCTAAATGACTTGGATCGTTAGAAGTGAGTTTAAAATCACTACACGAAATTGCTCGGTCGCAGACAGACAAATATTTACGAGACGTGAAGTCAACCTTCGATATTGGAAAGGCAAAGAAGTCAAAAAGATACTTGTATAGTCAAGGAGTCGTCAAGGACTCATACCTATTATATAAACCAGAAACGTTAGTTAAAATCAGTTTAAAAAATAAACAAGCTAACTAGTCAATAAGACAGATACCTATTATGTAACGAGAACTTTCCAATGCACAAAATAAATTATACTATTTCTTGTCTGACAGCCTCCAATATCTACCAAGTAGGTCAATTTTATCATCCTGACGACAGTTACAAAAACGTTTCGTCATTTAAAAAAAATACTTGACTACCAAACTTTTCATACATACATATACTCACACCTGTAATTCCCCAAAGGAGTAGGCAGAGGTGTACTAACACTCACATTTCGCCAACTATAATTTTCGGTCCCACGTAATAGGGGGCGAGCCTATTGCCGTCAAGCGGACTCTTAATCATGGTATTATTTATCCCCATACCATCGGAATGGCAGCCCTAGCTGAAGTATACGCACCAAAAATAGAAGATCGATGAATATTTACAATTCCGGTCGTTTAATATGTATGAATCACGAAGATCTACCTAGTTTTAAAACTTAATTTCGTGGCCACGGACTAGTAAATTGCCTTCAATAAATAAGCATGTGAAATTAATACTAATCATATTTCCATGATTTCGCCAAGTCGTTAAACTCGATTTTATTAATGTTTATTGGCATAGTAACATGACGTTTCTGGAAATCTTTTTATTCCTGCTGGAGGATGTAATATCCTTTAGTGTTGAAGAAAAACGTAGCTCAATAATTGGAACCTCCGAATCAAAGGTCAAAACTAGTAAAGAATAGTAGATTACCCAACAAGTGAAAAAAAGGTGAATTCTTTTCGAGGCACCAAGTTGTATCCCGAGAGGAGTGAAGGTTTCTCCGGTAGAATCCCGAGCGTAGCGAGGGGTTCTAGAGAGAAACCTGAGTGGATCGAGGGATACAAGAGCCGAGATGAATTCTTTTTTCACGTGTTAGGTACTCAACTTTTCACCATTGACTACGAGAAAACGATTACTCTGTGATTATGAATTACATTTTGTTATGGATAGTATACAAAAGAAACAGCAAATTATCAGTAATAAAAGAGACTATCAGACAATCATCATCATATATCACATATGTTTGTTACGGAGCGTAGTGAATTAATTATTTAAAATAGATAAATCAAGTTTTCCAGTGCTTTCGAGGGATTAGACTAACGCTGAACATTGCTAGATCCATCACAAGTGTTATCTCGTGGGACTAACGTATTATCCAGATTCTACACAACAAGAATCTTGGTAGGTAGGTGCCTACTTGGTGACATTGAGTGTAAAGTGAACGGTGAATCGGGTTTTGAGTGAATAAACTGAGCGTAAACAGGGCTTTATTGATAAAATATGTACAGTTGACTGATCACAAACAAAATACAACTAATAATAAACTTAAATCTAAATATAGAATAACTTAAAACTACTTACAACTACCCGATACATGAAGAAGAAAAAATAAAGATAGAAAAAATAAAAATAGAACTATTAAATATATAAATTGAGTACGGGGCAGACTGCGTGGCGCTGGAAATTGCAACTGAGAACTCGCATTGAACCAACCTAAACTCACATTAACCTGCGTTACTACTAGGGCCATCTGTTATCCCTGCTGGACGCCGCCTAGGTACACATAAAATGGTCAAATGTACGCAATGTGGGAAGTTCCTACCTGCAAAGGGACGGGACGGCGCCCAGGGCTGCAAGTGCTGCTCTACAAAGGTTTCCCAAAAGAAGGACCATAGCCCGCTCAGCAGTTATAGCGCGATGCACGTTCAAGGGCGAGTGGTTGCAGGAACGGATGAGGGCAACCAGCACGGAGGGGCTGAGGCGTCACAAGGTCTAGATATGGCTGGGGAAATGAGACTGCTTAGAGCAGAGTTGCGAGACATGAGGGGTGAATTAACAAGGGAGATAAGGGACCTGAGGCGTGAGGTGGGTGATCTGCGCAACAATATCGCGACGTGCGAGGAGCGTATGCGCGGGCTGGAGGATAGGGTCAGAGAGCTCGAAAGTGAGCGTTCGAACGCAGAGGATCTGGAAAAGTCTGTGTCAGCACTGAAGATTGAGCTCAATGACAGGGATCAGGAGCTGCTGGCATCGGACGTCGAGATCTCGGGCCTGGTCGAAGAGAGCGGAGAAAGCGCCATGCACCTCGTAGTGTCGGTGGCTGGAAAGCTGGGTGTGCAGCTGGAGGCGAGAGACATTGTCTTCGCGGAGAGAGTGGGTCCGTCGGCGCGGCGGGAGGGGACGGCGCGGGAGGGAGAGACGACTAGAGCGGCCCGCCCACGCAGCCTTGTGGTGCGCCTGGCGCGGCGCGCGCTCAGGGACGAGCTGCTCCGGAACGCGCGCGTGCGGCGCGGCGCCACCAGCGCTGGCCTAGGGCAGAGCGCGCCTGCGCGCCGCTTCTTTGTTAATGAACGCCTGAACAAGCGTAACAAAGCGCTGTTCTACCAGACCCGACAAGCGGCAACCAGATACAACTGGAAGTTCGCGTGGACAAGTCGAGGAAGAATCCTGGCTCGGCAAGCTGACGGAGAGCCGGTCCACTGCATCCGAACCGAAGCGGATCTGCGGCGTGTTTTTGGGCCCGAAGCTTATCACGATCCCACTGCGTAATAGGAGGGAAAAGATTAGGGTCAATCTTATTATATACAAGGATACCTATGGACAGATTACTGATATTGGTTATGTGACCCACCGATGCGATATTAAATGTAATGTAATTTTGTGTGTGAATAACGGTAGCTGTATGATTTTATTTGTGATTTTGATTTTGTTTGCTCCCTGTTCTTTGCGTGTTGTTTGCGGTGACTGCTGTGTGATCTCATTTGTACCTAAACTCTTGTTTTATGTATGTATTATATTCATGATGATAGAATGTATGCGTTTATTGATGGGTGTCTCTATATGTGTGGCGCTACCTGTGAAGCATAATTATGCATAGTAGGGGAGATAAAAATTTGAGTGTGGGTCTGTTTAATGCGGGTTCGCTGGGGACGGGTCATGATGAATTTATCATCGCAATGGGGGAGCTGGCGGTGGATATCATGGCTGTGAATGAGACCTGGATACACGAAGGGGAAGAGGGCCGCGCACCAATAGTTCCTAACTACAGACTGCGAAACACGCCGCGCCCGACCCGAATAGCGGGCAGGGGAGGGGGGGTAGGATTCTATATACGGCGTGGGATACACGTCCGTACTGAGCCGCACCCGGTGTCCCCTACTGTTGAGCAGATGTGGCTGAGACTTTCGAGGAATCATCAGACAATTATCATAGGCACAGCGTACAGGCCACCCCATCACGATGTCAACATATTTATTGACGCACTGACTAACTCCATCTCATCATTCACCAGGGTTGATAAAGTTATTCTACTGGGTGATTTCAATATTGACCAGCTGGACCAGACAACTAGCAAATGGAAGGCATTTAACTCCTTCCTAATTAGCACCAGCCTGGTCAGCTATATTACAGAACCCACTCACTTTACTGAGCACAGCGAGACCGCTATTGACTTGATCTGCACTGATGCCAGGGTACGTGGTGTCGCTGTGCTGCACAAACCAGAACTGGGCAGGCATGCTATGGTCTCAGCAGAGATGGACTTCAAGGTGGAAAAGCCCAAGCCCCAGTGGGTGATATATAGGCCAATACAGGACATACTGCCGGAGTTATTTCAGCGGGATCTTGAGGCAATCGATTGGCGGGCCATCACGGGCCTGGACCACGTAGATGACATGGTACAAGCCTTCAGTCACAATGTGATCTCTTTATTTGATCTGCATGCTCCGATCCGGAGAAGCTTAGTGAGGAACAGGAGCCTCCCTTGGATCACAGACACGGTGAGAGACATGATACGCCTGAGGGATAAACATCACAAAAGAGCTAAGGCAACCGGACGGGAGGCACATCACAGACTGTATCGTGAACTCAGAAGCACGGTGAGGGCTGCTATTGAGAATGAGAAGCGGGCATACTTTGCAACCCAAATAAATAGCAACATCAATAACCCAAAGCAGTTGTGGAGTCAGCTTAAAACGAGCATTTCCACCAACAATACACTTGAGAGTGAGTTGCCTGCCCTATGTGGCAGCCCAGATGACCTGAACCGCCATTTCCTGGATATCCCAGGCAATGAGGGGGTGAGTATGTCCAGTCTCACGTATTATGAGTTCCACCGCTTCGGTCACGGCAGCTTTGAGATGAGGACCGTGGATGGGGAAGAAATTATGAAAATAATTAGAGGTATAAAATCCAATGCAATGGGGGCAGATGACATATCCTTGGACATGTTGAAAATGACCCTTCCTCAAACACTCACAGTCATAACTCACATAATTAACACTTCCATCGCCACCGCAGTCTTCCCAACCTCTTGGAAGACAGCCAAGGTGAGGCCAATTCCCAAACTGTCTAACCCCGCGGGCCCGAGAGACTTCCGACCGATCAGCTTGCTGCCTTGCCTCTCGAAGATACTGGAGAGGGTTGTAAGCAATCAACTCACAGCCTACCTGGAAAACAACAACATATTACCATTAATGCAGTCTGGTTTTAGAAGGGGGCATAGCACGACAACAGCTTTGCTGGATGTTGTGGACAATTTGCTGGAGGCCCGGGACAGGGGCATGAGCACGGCGCTGACCCTTCTAGACTTCTCCCGGGCATTTGATGGTCTCAATGTGTCGATGCTTCTGTCTAAGCTCACCTACTATGGTTGCAGCATTGGGGTAGTCAGGTGGTTCCATAGTTACCTCAGTGGGAGGTATCAGTTTGTCCAGGTGAAAAACATTAAAACGGGTTACATGATAGACTCACCTCATCGTCGGGTCACTAGGGGTGTTCCTCAGGGCTCGATCCTGGGCCCTCTACTCTTCATCCTCTACAGTGCCGACATCACCAGTGCAATAACTAACTGCAGGTTCCACATGTATGCCGACGACCTGCAGATTTATCTGAGTTTCCCGCCATCAGACACACAGGAACCTACAACGAAGATAAATGAGGACTTGAAAGGCATAGCAGAGTGGTCCGAGAGAAACTGTTTGGCACTGAACCCGGATAAATCCAAATACATGATATTGGGCACGAGGCAGCAGGTTGAAAAAACATCTAATCAGCAATTAGGGATTAATATTGACGGCTGCCCGGTTGCAAGGGTGAGAGAGGCGCGGAACCTCGGAGTAGTCTTTGATGAACAACTGCAATTCGAGACACATATCCTGCAGGCAGTCAGAAATTGTTTTTACAGGCTGAAAGTGCTGTACAGAATCCGCCCATATTTGAGTGTGGACATGCGGAGGTTGTTATGTGAGTCACTTGTACTTGCTAGGCTCAACTATGCAGACAGTGTGTATGGGAACTGTCTACTAAAGAAAACAGAGCGACATGTTCAGCGTGTGCAAAATGCCTGCGCACGCTTCTGTTTCTGGATCCCACCACGAACACATGTCACACCGTATCTGAACATAAATAAAATTATGAAAATGGCTGAGCGTAGGAAGCTACATCTCGCTACCTTGCTGTTTGGGGTTGTACAGAGGCACCGACCTGGATACCTGTATGCCAAGCTGACGTGGGCGAGAGACCATAACAGGCATGGAACGAGAGCATTGGCATATCGTATGGTGACGCCTATCCATAGGACCACCGCATACCGGGGCAGCTTCAAACTTGCGGCGAGCCGCATATGGAATGACCTTCCACCACCAATCCGTGCTCTGGAAACAATCACCTCATTTAGAAATAAGTACAGAATGCATTTGCTAAATAAACAAATAAACAATTAAACGAATAGACTCACCCTGGGTATGCACGCTAAAAAATGAGATGGTGATTGGTGGGCCATTGTGCGGCTCGCTGCCTGGGAGGTGCGGCTATGGCTGCGGGACTGTCGACTCCGATGATCGCTGAAGAAGGCCCGCCCCTGAACACGCATTTCACTTATTTCACATATTATAATGTAGGTAATCATAATTAGCATGTCACTCAGTCATACGAATATTTTCTGTCTTCTATTTTTGTTTTATTTTATTTATTTTTTTGTTTTTACTAAACAAAGACAAACATAGCACACGCGGGCGAGGTCACATAGGGGTCGCGGAATGCATCATGCATCGAACTACATTCAGCATTGTTAGCGCAATGTTATAGTTATTATAATGCCTTGATGACAGTGTCTAGCTGGAACACTATTTGATTTTTCTATCTACTATTTTGTTTTTATTATTCGATTTGTTTTCTCTTTTATTTTATTTTGCGTCAACGACCGCGAGGTATGAGGTTGGGAGGTTATGACGATATGTTGCTTGGGTGTTGCGTCACTTGACTTGCATAAGTACATAACATACCTGTTGCGCAATATGGCGCCGGCGCATCGAGTGACAAATTAGATTGTTAATGTATCTATTGATAATCTGAGGTTGCAAACTAGCTGATGCAATGCCTTCTTGTACTGCAAATCGAGAATTGAAAGATAGCTAAATCTTACTTACCCATGATCTTTTGTTGGTTATGTTGTCTCATTGAATATTATTATTATTATTAACCTCGAATAATTATTTGTTAACCTAGTCACACACTTACTTGTTGCAATTAATCAATACCTTGACATTATTTGTATATTATATAATGGAACAATAGTATGTTATTTTATGTAACATTCATTATGTAACTCAAAGAGTACCTATATAAATGTAACTTTTAAGTGGTAGTAGATTGGTTGAGCGGACAGGCAGAGAGAACGAGTAAGCCACAGACTAACTGTGTGGACCATAGATTATAGATGTACTTTATGCCACAGACTATGACTGATTCATAGATCACTGCATAGTATTAATTTTAGTCGATTATTATCTTAATTACTCTATGGATCACTGCAGTGAGCGAGCATCTTCTGTGACTTGTAGTGATGATCATTCATGTACAGGCGGGGCGACAGTGCTAACTAGCGGCTCCATCTGAAAACCAGCGCTGCGTATACTAATGATGTACGCAGCATTCATGCTGAGATGGGGCCCTATTTGGGTCTGCGCGATGATTAAAATGTTCATGTATTATTATTATTTATTATTGTATTGCTGTATTATTTCACATTGTGCAGATAACTCAAATAAAACTTTTTTCTTTCTTTCTTTCTTTCTTTCTTTCTTTCTAATAAAAGACTCAGGAGTCTTTTCGCGTTCGAGAATATGAGTTTTATTTTCATCACTAGATGAAGTCATTTTATGATTATGAGACAAACAGAAACTTTTACAAGGAAAATTACACAAAAAATGGCGGCATTTTTTTTTCTTAATTCCAACTGAGCCACATTGCATCCAGCCAGTTATTACATTTAGGTGACTTTTAGTACGTTTTTATAGTGAGAGTGTGCAATCTCTTTGCATGTTTCACTAGAATCCATACATTCGCGCATGTTCCAAATTCAAATTTTTTTATTCACTCGGTGAAACAAAGAGCGTTTTATTCACTGTTTTTGATGAATCACGGGCCCTTTTTCGAGTGTCAATGGTGAAAAAGCTTTTGGACATTTCCCTTTAAAGTTACAAAGAGCCTGCCTTTTGATGATATCAATTAAGTACGAACCCAGAATAGAATTTCCGAGAAAATTCTTTGTCAGCATTTTAACCCGTCAAATTTTCGATTAAATCTACAGAATAACACGGGTCGCACCGGTGGCCATGTTGCTTTAAGATCACAGGATAATGCTTATAATAAATAATATTTATGAGAGAGGAACTCTTGATAAAATCTGTACGTAAACAGGCGGGTGGGGGGAAGTTATCGCGTTTATTATTAAAAAAATATAATATCCTCAAAGTATGCTATTATTAATGAAAGAAAGTCTTTTATAGAGAAGCAAAGTGTGGCTTTTATGACGTAAAATGGGAAATATGGAACGCAGCGTCTCAAGGGATGGCGGAAAATTCAAGAAGACAACATTTTCCGCAGCGTATTTTATTTACAGATGGAGTCATACCCACAGATGTTGTTCTCGAAGGGATATAGTGTACCAGATAAATAGCACTTATCGTTAATACTAGAAACGAAAATGTTTACGATAAACGTCAATAAAAACTTCGAAGTTATTTCTTCCATGATAACTATTTCCAAGGCCAGCTATCTATATGGACGATTGTGTAACTCAAGATAGTTTACTAGTTGCGGTATTCGTAGTGAAGACCGTGTAGTCTGATATCAATTCTTCCATTCAATAGGAAAAGGATACATAATAAATATATGTACATTTATAATACAGGGAAATAAGCAGTAAACCACTTAATATCGCTCCAATATAGAAGTACCGCCTTGTTAGTATCATTTGGTCGTGTTTTGTGCCCGTTAGCCATTATATTTATTGATGTTTGCTAACCAAGGATTGTGGAATCACTTATTATTAAATTGTATATCAATTCGAATAAATTTTCGAAGATAATTAATTTTCTGTGGAAGATTCCAAGGACTTCGAACTTGAAAGATCCCTACGAAACGTGACTGGAATAAAATTACTTCAGAGTACGAGCTTTCGTACGACGAATTTGAATCGTATTAGCATATTGTAATTGTCAATCCATATCGAGCTTGTCTCGTGCTAACGTACAGTCGACAAAAGAGATACATCTATAAAGTTGTACAGGTGAAGGTGCAACGCAACGTATCTCCTTTGTCGACTGTACACAACGAAATAAAGCTTTGACTTGAGCCTTCCCTACCACAAGGATCAAGTGTTGTCATGGTATTCTGTAAGTGTTTATAAATCTCCGAGGCGAAACTATCATTCACCAAAATTTTGATGTCTCACCGCAAACTCGATATCGACATACACAAAACGTTTTAGAGAATAGCATGGAACTGTTTAGCTACGAGTTTTTCAGTATTCGGGTACATATTTCTGTATTCTGTAACTTCAAATTTCGGAAGTAATTTTATAATGGTCCAACAAATAACAGCTAAATGACTTTCTTATCCTCGTAATGTAATATTAACCGTCTTATCTAAATTATCACAAAATTTATTCTCCCCTTCGTGCCCTTTAAACGTTGCGAACAAACATTACGCTATGTTCGTAACCTTGGGTGATTTGATTTTAATCTTTACAAAACACGCGTGACTCCTGAATACTGAATAGAAATTTTGACGCGACGTCTCTTCTCGTGAGCGTCGTACAAAGCGACTAACATACGTACCTAGGTATATAACACCCGTATTCACAAACGATAATGTGAGGTCTTATAGTGTGCTCGAGCGCATAGGGCCGGTAAAATTAATTCACAAACATCACGGAGCAGTATCTAACGCAGTGCGTTCCCTCAACGAAGTATTACTTAAGTGTTATCAATGAATAAAAAGGCTTGCCAAAACGAACGCACTGAGAATTTGTCGTCCTTTGCACAGTTTTGGTGGTACGCATAGCGAAGTATTGTTTGTGAATACGGGTGTAAGTGTAGAAAGGGCCTGCTTGAACTGTAGATAATCAACACTGATAAAGGTATGATTCCGAAGTCAACCGCATACGACAACTGCCGACGCATGCAGCAGATACGCGTAATTCATTGTGGCTTCTCAATGGTCCCCTTTATCCGTATCGGAGTTTTACAAGTAATTTCTTTCTTTCTTTCTTTCTATTCTAAAAATAGACTTGTACATTCAATCAATTGACACAACAGAGTAAAATACTCTGTATACAAGAGACCATAGTATTGTAAATTTCAGACGGCCGATCATTGAACTACCGAAATGATCACTAGCATGTTGTATAACAATGTTTCGTAAATAACACTACACTATGTCAAACATCACAGTTCAAAACAAGTAAGAAGTACCACGTTAGGTACACAACATACTCGGTGAGTACACAAGTGGGGTATTGTGGTTTTAACAAATTGTTGCTATGTGATACTTCAGTTCGTTTTAATTGAATAAATCAACCACCTGTGCAAGCACGACGATATATCGTCAACACAGTCGAAGGAACGAAATAACGAAATATGTTCAAACGCACGTTCCAAATTAATTTACAATACGTGACATCGCGGAATTTTCTCAGAATTTTCAAGTAACTCAGCTGGTTTGGACATATAAAAAGAGATATTTCATTACATTTCTTTTATTTAGACGTGAGGATTCTGTAACATGTTCACGTCAGAATCTTAATCTTCTTACGAATGGAATGGAAGTATGTTGTATTTTTTCGTTTGACTTTACGAAGAATTTTTCTAAATTGAATATTCATCTAAATTCCGTCCTCATTTTTGTCGTTCCCTAAATTGATTTTCAAGAGGAGTTAGGAGATACGAAATTCGACGTGAACGACATTTTCATTCCATAGGATGCTTTGGGTATATAATTTTATGCAACTATGTCAAAGTAACCTTTGGAATTGTATAGAGTAGATCTGCAGTAGGTTCAGTAGATTAAAGCACAGATAACCTACGAGTACTTTATACCACAGATTAACCACGAAATCTCAGAAACTATAATATGTACCTGCAAACTTGAAAGGCAGGTACCTACGTTCCTTAAAGGGTGTAGACGAGGCGTCTAAGCTGGTAAAACGGGGGTTGGAAATTTGTATGAAAGTCTATGTTTCACGACTCAGGACTAACTAAATCCACGCGTACGAAGTCCAGGCGGCCGCTAGTATAATATAATTTAAGGCAACGTTGCTGTGGTGAGTTACGTATTAACCACTTAAAATAATAATGTTGTACACAACTAATAACCACAAGTTAGGTATGTTTACAAGTTTGAGCATGTTAAAATTATTTTGAACCCACATCATCACCTACTTACAACTACAAACCACAACTAATATTAACTGGAAACAAATATTAGTGGTGAGTATACATAATTATTATCTATACTGGCCCCTTATTCTGAGTGACAAACCGTTTCGTAAAAATCGTCACATTTAAGATGGTGGCAATGTACGCTATTTTTTCTCTTCTATGTTAATCAATTGTAATCTACCGTCTTCACACGTCACAATTGCATTCGACAGGTAACCACTTTCCATCAGGTGGGCCGTGTGCTTGTCTGCCACCTAAGTGGTATAAAAAAAAATGTGGGACAGAATAATGCCCCTGTGTAAATAACTGAGCTAAACTAAGCTAGTTTCCAACATTACATCCTACTTCTAGCCAGCGCGTTAACATCATATCTAACAATAAATCTGGGTAATTTAGATTAATCAATTCCTGTTCATTTTCCCGTTTATGATGTTATAATTAAATCACTAACAGGAAACTTGTCTTTACGCTGACTTTCATTTTTAGATAACACGCCATCAAAACAAACTCGCTTCACCTGTATTGATACCAATTTGATTGACAACAGAGATAACACGAGCTCTGCCCCCCTAGACAAGTGGCATTTCGTTGCTCGGCGTATGATGGAATAAAATGACAAATGTATAGGATTTGACGTTTTTGACATTTGTTGACGCCTGTCATATACGTCAAATCCCATACATTTGGCATTCTATTCCATCATACGCCGAGCAACGAATTGCCACTTGTCTAGAGGGGCTGTTAATTCTGTGGTTTCGTTTAAGGTAGCAAAACAAGCATCACTACTGACACGTTGCTACGTACAGGGAAGATGAGAACTAAAAAAGAAATTGAAAGAAAAAAGACAACAAAGACATCTAAATCTACAGTGCGGTGACTGTATTCGTATAGTCGGTGAGATTGTCTTTTCGTTTTCAATACATTGATCCATTATTTATCATCGTATTTGGGACAATACTATAACCTAAAAGGCAACCTAGGCGCAAGATAAAAAGCCGTGAACAAAAACGCATGTAGTTATTACGAAGGACCTAGGGTTATACGTTGAATAATTACATGCGATTTTGTTCTAAGAATAAAACGTCTTATTATGAGAATGAGCCCTTTATAGAAATGAATTGACATATAGAAAAAAAATACATAACATTTTCTAATATAAGTTAATTAGAAATTGAAACTTATGACGCTCTTGATAAGACAGCAATTTACCTGCAACACGATATATACCATTTTACCGTGTTTATCTAAGAAAGCGAACGTTCATAACAGGAAAGTCGCTTTCCGGCTGTTACAATAATAACCATTGATGTTTAGAATAATATCACTAATGTTTACACAGCTCGTCTTCGTTCGACTACTTTACTTAACTACTTTAAAATAATACAGACGCTCGAAGTGGCTAATAACTATTTAATGGATGCGTAATTCTTACGCCTTTTTCAATCTGGGTGCCTTGAAGTAGGCATGACAGTCTATTTATATCCTTACATTGTTTACACACTTCACGAGCCTTTGTCATTCAACGTTTCACACAAATTCGCTGATTTAAGTACTTCTGACGTATGTGTTTGATTGACATCTTAATACATTAGGAGGACCCTGCTTTTAAAGGACTTTTTCTTCATTTTTCGTTTAACTAAAACAAATGGTAATAATTTTCTTTCCTCCATCTTGATTCTTGACCAATTTTTGCAGTCATACTCGTGCTGTCGAGCTTGTAAGAATAGAGAGATTCTGTGCCGTCAGCGCAGAAGATAAGTAGGACAACCCACTGACAGCGCAAAACCTCTGCAGTATGAGCTCTCCGCCGGGAATACAACACAATTATAGCCGCGGTATTCTGTAGGGAGGTACTTCCTCAGTCGGACTGCTCGATTGGGATGGAAATACCGTCGTGTCCTAGCTACATAAATAAATTCGGCCAAGTGCGAGTCGGACTCGCCCATGAAGGGTTCCGTAGCAGCAAAGGCGAAAATTGCGGTTTATGACGTATTAAAAAAAAACTACTGACTGGATCTCGTTCGAACCAATTTTTAGTGGTAGTTTTCATGGCAATTTACATCATATATTTTTTTTAGATTTATAATTATCTTATTTTAGAAGTTAGAGGGGGGGGACACACATTATTCCACTTTGGAAGTGTCTCTCGCGCAAACTATTCAGTTTAGAAAAAATGATGCTAGAAACCTCAATAGCATTTTCATCTATAGATACCCACACGTATGGGTTTGAAGAAAAAAAAATTTTTGAGTTTCAGTTCTAAGTATGGGGACCCCCAAAACTTAATGCTTTATTTTTATTTTTGTGTGAAATTCTTAATGCGGTTCACAGAATACATCTTCTTACCAAGTTTCAAAAGCATAGGCCTTATAGTTTCGGAGAAAAGTGGCTGTGACATACGGACGGACAGACAGACAGACAGACAGACAGACAGACGGACGGACAGACATGACGAATCTATAAGGGTTCCGTTTTTTGCCATTTGGCTACGGAACCCTAAAAAGGCACCTTTAATCCAGGCAACGTTTATAAAAATCAATCGATTTCAGCATGATAGTGTTTAATTATTCTTTGTTGAAAGTCAACCTAATCCATGACGAATACCTTGTTTTAGTATACTTTTATAAGTAAATGCTGTCCATTGTACTTCCGTTGCCATTATGTTTTGGTAACCAGGTATTAATTAACCCTATTGTCTTGGTGTACAATAAAGAATAAATAAAATACTTTGTGGTCCTCACGTCCTGTTTAATTTGGTAACAGTGCGTGACCACCATAGACCCTAGATTGTGATCATTGCCCGTATTTTCTAGTTTCTGTGTTCTATCTACTTCTATTTTGTAGTAAAAAAGGACTATTTATAGCTGTCTCAATTGCAAATTGATGATAAGTTTAAAACTAAAAAAGAATAGAATAAGTAAAGGATTTATTCTTACTGGGAGTATCGAAGTACTTATAAGTCACATATTTATTACTTACCTACATTGTAAATCAATATATTCGTGAATATACTGAAACATAAATGTCTCATGTAAATGGTAATTACGTGTCACGTTGTGCTGTAAGTGCCTATATGAGTGCTAATTTGTCAAACCACGGGTCAGACCTATCTTTGGAAAGTGACAAAACTATATAATGTAACTTATTATAACTTGGATAGAACCAATTACATTATAATGTTTTAGTAGATAGATATCTCACTATTCAGGCTTTTAAGTTTCACATGTAAACAACTATAATTAGTTTACTAAAACTTCATCTTATTGAAGATTAGTTTATTGAACCCAATAGAGAGAGATAGAGAGAGAGAGAACAGACGGAACAAAGCAAATGAATTCAAAATGTCTACAAAATGTTGAGTTTCAATTCCTGAACAAGTTTTCAGCTACAGTTAACAAGTAATTTGTCATGAAACTCAACAACTTCAATTTATATTAAAATTTGCGGGCGCCAATAATTAAAGTAGTTAGTGAAAGTCTGGATTCAACAGAATTGTTAATAACAAGATCCTTTGAAGTCTCCGAGTTAGAAATTTACTTTAGGTGTGGATGTAAGGCTGGAATCATTGCTACAGTAAACTAATTGAGGTAGTAATTTAGAGTTAATTTAAAAAGAAAGATGAAATAAAGGAAAATTAGGGTTACAAAACGATGAAGAAACCGGAGATAAGCAAAATTTTAGGAAAATAAAACATTTTGGAATGTAAAGAGTGGTAGATGCTATAACTATGTAAGAAAAGATGAATCGATAGGAATCAAATTCAACGACACGCTTATTTACCCTACTTCAAATCGATAGCTATTGAGTAAAAATGTAGCAATTTAACGGTCGGGCCATCATCCTATGAAAAGTATTGTCTGAAATTCAGTAAAAAATACTGGTAATCCTGTATAAATATTAGAAATAGATAAATAAATGAGCATTGAGTAATCGAGAAAGCTTTGACTATTACACTACTCTTTCAAATTACCTCAACATCGATTTCTATTGCACCGGAGACCGTTAATCAAATATCAAACCACTATTCGTATAAGGCAATTTTAAGTTTACTTTCATTTTTTAATACCAGCGTCACTTTCTTCAAATATGCCATATACGAATTATATACTGAACAAGAAAGCCCACATGCATCCGAACAATGATTAAATTATCCATTGTTGTCATTTCGATTTGACTAAAGCTTTCGATACGGTATACCATTATGTAACTCGATTAAATCTGATCGTGCGATGACGGAATCGCTTTCACGATTATAAATGGTCTCCCTTAAAAATAATTCTCACTTACGAGGAACTTCCTTGTTTAGAGAAGATGCTTGTAAAAGACCAATTGGGTTGGTTGAGGATCAGACGGAAGTCGGACCCGTAAAAAATCAAGATTAACTAATCATGAGGAATAAAAGAGGGAATGCTACACCTATCTCTCCACCTATCTAATATATGGTTTAGATACTGTAAATTTAAAACTAGTTTCACCATGTCGTAGCTGCTAGAACTATTTGTTTCAGCGTGAATAGGCAAGCGTGATGGTGGAATTACCTATGCTATGTCATAAAAGGTTCTGCATTTGGGTATATGTAGAATATGGGGCCCCATAAAGACCTTTGGGGCCTTAAAGTTCTGTATTCCATAAGTTGGGAAAGAGAATTCCGAAATTCTTTCATTCTTATCTTTCCTATTTCTCATTCTAATGTTTTTTCTTTCATTTCTCTGTGCTAGTACTCGTAGCAACTATGGCATTGAAAATTTCCTGACAATCATAAATTACGAGACTACTGTGGGTCTAAAACTAAATTAATAATCATAAGGCCCCCTGTTGTCAAAAGCTCACTTTAAGTCATTATAAGCCCTGTTTTATTTCGAGAATGTCACTTAAGACGTGGTTATTACGTGAACTAACGACCAATTAAATTTATTAGCGTTGTATTACCAGTTCTAAGTGTCTTATCATGGTATACTTATGTAATAAATTATCTTCTCATAACTATAATTAGTTAATTTTAACCTAATTTACTACATGTTTGTGCTTAGTGACATAATATATTATGATAAAATATTGTACGTTCGTTGCGAGGGGCGAGATAACTAACATTATTAGTTTTATTTTGTGAATGAAAACCTAGCTCCTGGTAACGTATGACTTACACATTAAGCGCCTTCGCTGCGATAGGCGGGTGCGGGTCGCGGATGCGCGCGCAGTGCGCCTGCCTGTCCGTCGCGTGTGACGGGTATCCGCCTCACGCAGCGCTGTTCTTGAAATAACATGAAACAAGCACGCGCTAAACGCAGCGAAGGCGCTAATTACTAGTTAACACAATGTCTAAACGATGTTCTAATCAAAATTAGGAGTATGCGTGTCCCAGGCCAAAGCTCCGAGTCTACTTACCCATACGACCCTAAAATTACAATCTATAAATGGGTCTTAAAATTAAAGCTGTACGGGATCTCTGTCAGAGTCATAAGGGTACGTAGCCAGACCCGAGGTTACAGCACCGGATTCAAGCAACTGGAAATTAAATTATTACTATAGTATGTATAACAAAAAGCAACAAAAAGTAGAAGAAGCGAAAGCTGTATGCCAGGATCGTAGCAAGTGGAAAACTATGGTCTCTGCCTACCCCACTAAGAAAGAGGCGTGACTGTATAAATGTATGTTAACAACAAGACACGATCAATACAAAATTCTTCACTTATTAGAACAAAACCTAATAAATGGAGAACGTGTTCTCAATATAAATTCCAATTCCTTCATTAGTTCTTCCTTAGAGACTAATAAAATAAATTCCGCAGGGCCTCTTGTCCTACCAACTATTTTCCTTATTATTGATAATTTAATCAATACTTATAGGTATATATAATAACTCAATAAAACATTTAGTTACTATTCAAGTACTTTCCTCATGGTTCTACCAATATTTATTAATTAACTTTATTTTACTTACAGATCAATTACAACTTTCTCTTTCTTTTCTCAACCTCAAAAAGGGTACCTCAAACTACCTAAAATCTTGGTAGCCTCCTTCAACAACCTTGTAATAGCTGTATGAATATATACTTACACATAGACATAGGTACCTACTGCTCAATTATAAATATGGCACTATCTGTTAATTCAATTCAGTTTTCCATCATAACATTACACTAACATACACATTCAAAAGTGTTCTTTAAACACTAAATAATATGTTAATGACATCAAACAATGTGTCAAAAATGGTAACAGGAAACGTTAACACTTGACGCTTCACAAATTACACAAGTGACAATATGAACACAGATTGTTTAAAATACCCATTGTTCTTTAATCACGGGAATCTCATTGGTGGACGATGCGAACGATTGTAATGTCCATGATATTTGCCATTACAACATACCACATACATGCCATGAAACTCAAATGCTACTGTTCCATTTGTATCTCGATATTAAGTCGATTTACATTATGTTTATTTCAATTTACACAAACATTTACATTTTATACGCTTTACATAATTTTCCCCGGCATATTTGCGGGATCTGCTTCGGGTTTTTCTCTGCCACTCGATGGATCCAGCCCCGCACGGTGAATCCACGGATAACTAAGAATTTCGTTTCAAAATCCACTGGAGACATTAAATATTAACAGACAGCCCAATAGCACTTCGCCCAACCTGGGATCATTCATTAAGAACTGATCATAGCATCTGGCTAAGTTTTGCCATCGTAGCGCCACTGAGGCAAATCTTAACAAACCGTCATCGCTACTATAAACAAACAAATTATTAAACGACGACACTGTTAATTAAAATAACCACAACAATAAACTAAAAGGAACTACTAATAGCTGCTGCAGACCTATGTAATCGCAAGTGTAATTGCACTATTGCTCAAAATGGCGGTAGGCACAAAAACAGTTGCACAATATTTTCGGATGTGTCACAGAATTTCCTGCAGTAAATAATAGAGGAGCAGTTATCATTGTGACATCAACAAATTGGTCTTTCGTACATCGCGACAGGCAAAAAATGGCGTTTGTGCGGAATAAAAGCCATGTACCGGTTGATTTAAACGTCGATATTCGGTTTGACAAGATAAATCATTCGTTCTGTTCTTCTGTTCATTTATAGTGGTCGCAAATTTTGGACATAAATTTTACTTTACTTTATAAGAAAGTACTAAGCTATCGAAGAATGGATGATCGTTGGAACAAAATAATTCAAAAGTGGAGATCCGCAATCGGATCCGAAAACCGAATCCGCAAACGGAAAAGAGGACGTCCCCAAGCCAGATAACTAACTGGGATAGACTGGATGCGGAAGGCCGAGTACGGGTGCTATGGCGCACATTGGAAGAGGCCTATCCCATCCAGCAGTGGACTGCAATAGACTGATTGATTGATTGATTGAAGTATACAAAATGAAAGAAAAATAGAATGATATGTTAATTCCATATAATTGGAGGAGACACCAGATCTAAGGTCTAATCTATTTTAAATATCACAGTTAAGTAATATAGTGACTGTATTTTCAATAAATTGCGAACATCTGGACAACAGCTTAAATGTAGAGAACGCCTAATTGAGGAATGTGTACTCCTTTATGATGCCTTTATGCGATCAAAAGCGCTAGCGGTTAACTATTATACTTCTCACTGAAATACGGTATTATGCTTGTATGAGTATGTAATGTGGCCATGAACTGGGTGCAGTTATTTAAACTAGACGTACTGGATATGTATGGATGTATTATAGCACTACAAAAGGTCGTGCTCTATCTGAATCGTATTTGTATTTAGAACCACAATCAATTCAAATTAAAATGCATTATCACGTTTTACACAATGAATTGATTAAAACGTGACAGCCAGATTTAGATTAGCTTGATTGCTTCATTGTCGATTAGCTTGATTGTCGCACCTAGTTTTTGCACCCAATAAACTTTTTGTTTTCTTCTCTTGTTTTGATGTACTTCATCAAAAGTGAAGTGATAGTTACTATAACCAATTCACGAATTGTAAATACAAACATTACGAAACACGTGTAGAACTTGTTAGAATCTCTCACTGGTCACTCGTCAATTTGTGGACCACGTGCGTGTGCTTATATAAGAGCAAAATCTTTTCGGTTTTGTCCAGAACCGGTTTACTAACCGTCACTTCAAGATTCCGTTCAGGTTTTTAACTCTAGTTCCTGATATTTCTTTACAAAGTTACTCTCAGGATTAAACCCTCGGGAATAAATATGCCCACATTCTGCGGTTACTGGAATCGCAGGATATTTCGACATACTCGTCTCGTAGCATGTGGGATGGGGCTCGTCTGTGATAATGTGGATTGTTTGTCATAGTAAATGCGTCCATGTCCGTGAAACCTCGCACCGTGGAAACTCGGTGTTAGACGTATTTCCCGTTGAGATTGGTACCCTTACAATTTTCACACGTCAACTGTTATTAACAGGTTTTTTCGTTTCGTCCTTTTAAATATCTATTACAGAGACACTGCTTGTGATTTTTATTTGATTACCCTACCGACTCTACTTGACCTGAGATCATCATTATTTAATTGATATTAGTATAACAAAGATCAAATAAAAACAAATAATAATAAAATGAAACGAATGACAAACAAGTATTAAAGGCAATGGCCTCTTAACGTCCTCCGCAACAGAATGCATGAATTGTCTTAAAAAACAAAAGATAATCAAATAATTAATAAATTCGGCCAAGTGCGAGTCGGACTCGCCCATGAAGGGTTCCGTAGTAGCAAAGGCAAAAATTGCGGTTTATGACGTACCTATTAAAAAAAAACTACTGACTGGATCTCGTTCGAACCAATTTTTTGTGGAAGTTTGCATGGCAATTTACATCATATTTTTTTTTTAGATTCATCATTCTCTTATTTTAGAAGTTAGAGGGGGGGGGGGGACACACATTTTTCCACTTTGGAAGTGTCTCTCGCGCAAACTATTCAGTTTAGAAAAAAATCATGTTAGAAACCTCAATAGCATTTTTAAAGACCTATCTATAGATACCCGACACGTATGGGTGTGATGAAAAAAAAATTTTTAAGTTTCAGTTCTAAGTATGGGGACCCCTAAAATTTAATGCTTTTTTTCTATTTTTGTATGAAATTCTTAATGCGGTTCACAGAATACATCTACTTAAAAAGTTTCAACAGCATAGGCCTTATAGTTTCGGAGAAAAGTGGCTGTGACATACGGACGGACAGACAGACAGACAGACAGTCAGACAGACAGACAGACGGATGGACAGACATGACGAATCTATAAGGGTTCCGTTTTTTGCCATTTGGCTACGGAACCCTAAAAATAAACAGATGACAAATAAAGTAAAATGACGGACCGAGTCGGTCGGAGCCAACGCGACGCGGTTCTACCCGCGGAGCTCCTCCACTAGGCTCTGTGTTGTTGTTTCTTGACTCTTATCCTTTCCTTTCCTATGAGGATTACAGTGCAAGTAAGCAGTATATGATGATATATTACTTGAACGTAATATAAGGTTCAATAACAGGAGAGGAGCATATGATATGTGTGAAGACAGGAGCAAATGGTAGGATATTATGTCTTCCATCCCCAAAAGGAACAAAGGTGTGGTATTAAATAATTCGATTTCGAATGTATTCATGTCATTTATCTATTTCTAGCACAAAGAGACCGGTTTGTATTGGCCTTGGATTGTCTTGAAGAAATAACTGAAAAAGAGCGAAATATAAGCTATTGAATTACGTGTCATTTTGAAATAACATTACATAACAAACTGACTAACTAAAAACCTAGATATAGTGTCTACAGACTATTTACAAAATGTATTCGAATAAGTAATTACATACCTATTGACCAAAATTTGAGAGAAGTCTACACATTGGAGCGAGTCGGCAGTAATATTCTCGTAAGATTACTTACATTTATAAGAATAGAACGTAATTACCGTCGCAATTCTTATTCATTATGTCCCATTCTACGAAGATGATGAAACTGTGGACCATACTATATTCGTTTTGAGGTAGGTACACGATAAACAGAATGAATCAGCTAATTACTCAGTCATCGGTGAATCATTTAACATAAAGGAAGTATTCGCCCACGATTCTCAAAGAAAAGGAATACAACTTTGTTATCGTTACAGTTTACACAATGCCAAGTAAACTGTGCACCGAACACGAAGAACATTCGAATTCATAACGTAAACGTATCGAGAAAACACAGCATTGTGATTGGCCGCCAGCCTACTGTTAACCTGTTCGTGTGCGAAGCCTGCCAATCGCAATGCTCCGTTCTTTCGATACAATTACGTTACGAATTCGATTTTTTTTTTGTGCTCGAGGCACTGGTACACTGC
Organism: Eilema depressum; assembly: GCA_914767945.1. Lineage (NCBI taxonomy): Eukaryota > Metazoa > Arthropoda > Insecta > Lepidoptera > Erebidae > Eilema > Eilema depressum. The sequence continues at coordinate 15,855,124 of OU612031.1, forward strand.
ATGTCGACTTCATACAACGACAGAGATCCGAATCTCAGCACTACATGGATTCACCGTGCGGTCGCCGGGTCCATAGCGTGATACAGAGAGGAAAACCGTGACGGCGACTGGGACTTGCGACCCAGATGTAGGTTTAGGGTGGCCACCTTGTGATGCATCAGCGCTCACCTCCACCGTCAGTAGTGTTCCCCCCCCCCCCCCCCCTACTTATCCAAATTTGGTAAGATCCTATCAATGCCGCTTTTGATATTCGATTTAGTAAAGCTTACTGAAGCTCTTGGCAATCCGAGGTCTTTAAGTAAGTTGTACAGGGATTTAGCTGGAATTCCCCTTGCTCCTACTTCTACGGCGTAGAGTTTAACTACGTAGCCGTTTTTGGTTAACTGGTTAGTCAAGTCAAAGTATTTGTTTGTCTTTAGGTATAGCGTGGTCTTTAGGTATATTAGTTTCCCACGGTACTGTGACTTCTACAAGCACTGCACTGCACGCCTATGCGATCGTGATTAGACACGTTGAGACGTATCTAGCTCCCAGTTTTTGAATAGACACATTCGGGAAGCATTAGCGTACCCATAGGTACTCCTAGGTGAGGGCCTCAGAATTGACAGGGACAAACGCATAGATAATGATGATGATAACATTGAAGAGTGAGAGTCTGACTGCAACTTTCATGAGCTACAGGATTCATGAATGCTTACAGTTCCAGAAGTAGGAGGTGGCCAAGCAGAAGAGAAGTTCTTACAATCTTTTCACTAAATTCGACATAAAGTAACAGTGTCCTGTATTTCTTACCATTTGTACCTCTCGAGTCTGTTAATCTCGTTTGTCCTGATTAGGACATGTAATGTGTATTGATGAAAGTAATGTCGTAAGGAAGGCATTTACTATGGAAGTGGCTGCAAGGAGAGAGGAAGACCTAAAAGGAGATGGATGGACTATTATGTGAAAGATGATATGGTTGGGAAGGGAGTGAATGTTGAGATGACTATAACCAGAGAGGAATGGAAAAAAGCACACGTGTTGCACCGACCCCATAGAAACTTGGAATAAGGGCAGGATAATGATGATGAATAAGGGCAGGATAATGATGATTAGTCTGTTTATATCTTGAGGATGCCATTGTGTATAAATAATGACAAAGGGTAAAAAGAAAATCGACTCTTTAAATGCAGTAACAAAAGAAATACCGTTTTATACAGTAGCTGATTCATCTTGACGCTACTTATAAGACGATAAACCTCTGTCTGACCTCACGCGGATATACTGGCGCCAGTAATGGAAAAAAAACACAAATGACCCGCAGAGAATTCTCGAAGATGCCACAGTAGGTCAAGAATAGCATACATTCATTTATAACGAGATTATAAACTTTAAAAATAAACAAATAAAGAAAGTATGCTAATATATTCACGCTATTAATTACATTAGGCATCGCGGTAACGATATGATTGTGTGTAGCAAGTAGTGCCAAAGCGCTACTTACGATGACCTAAATACGAACGAATGTTGTAACTACGTTTGGCATAAATGTGTTTGGGTTAATGTCGAAACTGCATTATGTAGGGACATTTTGCCCGCATTACACTGGTAATAACATTACAATGGGATCAAATTCCTTCTGTTAAATACAGTGTTGTGGGCTGTGAATAAGAGCCTTTATGTTGATAGAAATAATGCACGTGTTCACAATGTGGAATATGTAATTAGATTTTTTATAGTTGACACTACTTTTTGTCGTATTTATTTATGCTATGTCAAATGTCAATACAATTAGGTATGTAATGTCTTATTTTAAAGTGTTTTTATAAGAAAATAATAATGGCTATAATATACAATAATATAGGTACTTACATAATACAATCATTATGACTTCTAGATAGCCAGTTTCTAATAACATCAGATGCACCTTGCCCTGGTTTATTACCTACTTACTATTGAAAATACATTTTTCAAGGCAACATAGCAATAGTCTACAATAATTCATTACACCCGTATTTCTCGACAGTTAGTCGCTAACAACGCCTCTTATCGTAAATCAAACTGCAAACGAACACGTATTAGACCAGTGATACCCAAAGGGGTTCAAATGACCCCCGAGAGTAGAAGACAACATACATTACATACGGTGCGCACTATGCGATATGAAAGGATCTTCATCCCACGTAAACTTAAGATGTGGAATAAACTCTCTATTGTGGTTTTCCCAAGTTACTACACTATGGGGTTCTTCAAGAACCATTAGAAGGTTTCTTCAGAGTGGGCAGCACGAGTGTAAGGACCCTGGTGTTGCATGCGTCCATAGGTAACCACTTTCCATCATCTTTCCATGTGTTTGTCTGCCACCTATGTGGTACAAAAAAAATACAAGGGGTCCAGCCAAAATGTTAATGGTATTTCACAATATTGTATGTCATTTATCTATCGCCCGACCCCGACCGATGCGATAGCACTTTTATAGGTTAAGTAAACAAACTTATTATATTTTGTATTATTTTTTCAGCCCACCACATCTTACTATATTTAGAAATCAGTTAATAACATTAGATGCTACTGCAAAAATGCAATACTACTTAAGCAGTCTACCCTCAACCGGAGAAACCGAAGTGGTCAACGAAACAAAAAGTTTGGGAATCTCTGCACTAGAGCGTCGTTCATTCAGGAATGGTAACACCGAGGATAGGTCGTAAACTACAGCATTTTTAGCGTATGAGTCAGGTCAATGGCCATTCACGAGCTAAATGTACGGAAATTATTTGTGCTAATTGCGCTTCCTGAACCAGCGCAGTATGAAAGTTGTTCGTCGATACAAAAACAGAAAAGATGTTGTTTCCATTCGAGTTAAGTTCTACAATACAATCTGTACTAAAAACTAGTTTCAAGTCGCTATTCATCACTGAAGATCTTTCTAGAATATGGGGCCAAAATCTCTAGTCGGTGGGTATCCGTGAGGATTTCAGCACTAGAAATAGGTAGAGTATTCTCTGGGGACTACCGTGGGTTCGAGTCCCTATCAATTTTAATTTGAAAATGAATCGAGTTTCATTTAGTTACTTATTACCATCATTATTTACGTTTCCTGGGGTTAGTTAGCTTTTCTTCCTAAATAACAAAGTAATGACGTAACTTTGTAGCGCCGGTAGTTAATGAGATGTCTGTTAATTAGGTGACCTTCTTATTTTAAACATTCTTACTAGGCAAGTGACCTCCATTTTTCCGTGACATCGCTTTCTCAACTTGAATAGATATCAACATAATAAACATCAAATGAACCCTGTATTGAGAATTTGTATCACCGTTAGACGCGAATGATCTCGTTTGTCAAATAGCATAACAAAGTAATTGCTACACAGAGACATAACCTCTTTTCTTTGCCGCACTAGGAATTCTTCACCAATACATGTGTTTCGTTCTTCGTACAATCCCGGGTTCTTTAAGCTAAGTGTTAAAAGACAAAGATAGTTTTAAGAATATTTTCATCAAAGTAAATCCGGTCCTGCAAAAAGTAAAGTGTAAACGAGAGACGGAAAAAATCAGGATGCAAAACAAATAAAAAGAAAAAGATAGATAAAAAAGTGAACTGTGAACTGAAGTGAAGAAGTGAGCATAAAAAGTTTCTTAACGAAGAAAAAATAATGTTTCTGTAAGCAATAGCGTTTCATTTAAATTCAATGTCGAATTTAGTTTCTTATATTATTATGAAGGTATGACATGACTCATTCTTCGAAAATATGATAACACGTAGCATTTAGAATTATCAGACAGTTGCATTCAAACATGTCGAAACTAGAACATTATCAAACATACACCTATTTGAATTAAACATCCGTACTAAATTTAGAAAGGGTATACGAGCACATTTTATTATGTAACTCCAGATCAAAGCCGTCTATGAAAGGAGAAAGCCAAATATTGTATACTTCCCTGTTTAATGAAGCATAATACAGTTCATTGACCAGTACACAAATTACTAATACCGATCTTTGATCTCCAACTGCAGTTAACGTTTCGACTTGAGGAAAACACGCGAAATTACTCTTCAGTACCTAAGCAATTGTTACCGAGTAATTTTGTCTAACAAGTATCGGTTTCAATTACTGTTGTAACGTGAGAACGTCGGTGTATAAGTGGAGCAGCGATGTATCAGAGGCATGTAATGCTGTCGGTCTAAGCATTCGTGAAATTCAATAGCAAATTAGTATCTACCACGACTGGGACTCGATTCATACATGTTTCAATATTGCTTATTTGCACCTCGAATTAGATTATTGTGCAAACTTATCAACTAAAATTGAGTTTGCGAATTTATGTAGATGATCTTATGCTAACCTGAATTTATCTCAATGCATTATAGAGTTAACCATGATACATCGGTACGTTAAAGGTAGAGTATTATGGTAGTTCGTCGTCGTAAGGATTCCTGGTGATCCCTAATTATAAAAAGTGCTACATTACTAATAGATTGGATTACAACTGTTCACAGGATAATGGCAGCAAACAGCATGTTTCCATTATGTACAAGTACTTTTTGCTTGACTTTGGACCAGCTCATATGAATCGGCACCCTAACAGAAATAAATCATACAGATACAGAAAAGGGACTATATTGATAAAGTTTCTGCTGTAGACATCAAATCTAGACAATGTTCAAAAGATTTAGGAACAAAAGGTCTTTCTACAAAAATTGTGAACCGATAAACATCTGGTCACCGTCTGGGGCAATGCTATAGCGTGTTCGTCAACGAAACACTCGGCAAATATTTATTGGCCCAATATTGGTTGACTTCTCTTTGAACTATTTGCTCATAAAAAGAAAACGGTCTCTTGGGGGTTGGGGAACAATGTTTTGGTACAAATATTTGTTTTATATACGAGGTGTAATATGTTTTGTGCTGTCTCTAAACGACTGCCAGAGTATAATAGAAATGTTTGTCTGATCTGGCAAAGTACCCTAAATCTTGAAATATGAAAATTTGTGTCACTAAACTCTCTCCTTGAGCTCCAAAGTGCGGGCTTTAGATGCAAACGGCATTGGCGCTCGGAAGAAGAATCATCACCCCAAAGAAGTTGAGGCACGATTACATCCGAGGCCTTCACCGCGTAGCCTGGCGTCCACCGCTCGGATGAAGAATAAACTAAAACAAATGTCAATTATAATTGCCAATCGTGTTGTATATTATGGTGAACATCGGCACAGCATGTGGCACATAAGCGATATTCTGTGATAGCTGCTATATTGCTATTCGTTGTCCTTAACCTCAATAACACCTACATATATTCGGCAGATTAGAATTATTCATGTTATTTAAAGTTGTCGTGAGATAGTAAACAGAAAAACATCCTCATAAAAGTGTTATTGTCGAGTGTGAGTCTGGAACCCGGTCACGCATTGCTCTCGAAAGATAAAACAAACTTTTAAATGGTATAAAAAAGTTACCTTGGGCTAACTGGGGTCTATCTACGATTGAGATTTACGTATTACGATTTTAGTATGACGGACAGATTTGAGTGATCGATTGATTTTATTGTAAAAAGTGTGAAAATGCAAATATTCTAGAATGCACAACGCTATCTAGACCAAAACTAAACTCGTAATATGTTGGGTCTGAAAATGATTATGATTCCGAAGCCGACCGCATACGACAACGACAGACGCATGCAACACATACAGCGTATCCATTACTTGTTAAACTCCGATACGGATAAAAGGGACCATTGAGAAGCCGCAATGAATTACGCGCATGTGCTGCGTGCGTCAGCTGTTGTCGTATGCGGTCGGCTACGGAATTATACCTTAATGAAAACAAACATTCTTACTTAGTTATTATTGTATATTTTCTTGTAAATACCATAAGTACTACGATACTAGTCTATACAAAAGTAGGATTTTATCAATGTTATCCTATAAATAGAGGTGATATAGGGGACGCACCTGCAACTTTTATTCCGAGGGATGAATTTTAGGAGACCAGTCGGGATCGTAAGGATCGTCGCCATTATGTAATAAAAAATGTGAAAAATAATCAAAAGCATACCTACACGTTTTTTATACGAGCTTTGACATTTTCCTCTTGAAGTTGATGAAAATTAGTTTAAAAATTCCGTAACATGGATAGATAGTGAGATACAGGTCAAGCTAATAAAAACAACAATTAAATGATAAAATTAATGTGTGACATATGATATCAGAGAAAGTTGTGCCAAATAAAAGTCATCTTAAATTATTAGAAGTGTCGAATATGCCAGATGAGTAGGTACAGTTGACAAAAAAAGTTATTTTAAACTAAGGCCCGTATTCTAAAATGGTACTCTGTCCTCAGATAAATCGAGATACATACAGGACTCAGTGTCGTCCTAGAATACGGGTCTAAAATGCTTTGACTACAATGTTTTTTCCTAATTTACACCAACACCGACGTTAGTTTGAAAAATTTTAGAACGTTCTATCTATGGCATTAACGTTAATCGTCATGTGAAGATGCTGACGTACTTGCGTTGATTTCGAAACAACCTGAAAATTTTCAGTAGTCGTATGGAACCAGACACTTCAGGCACGTTTAGTAAGTAGTAGACTACCATACATCATACCAAAAATACTTATTACGTTGGTCAATCTTAGGTGTAATATAGGGTTGAACGACATTTGTCAAATCTGATATTCGTCAAATCGGCATTTCGTCCAATGTGACAATGGTCACAAAGGTGTAGTTCGTCAAATCGTCTGTTTGTCCAATTATGAAATTTGCCAAATACAATATAGCTTAGTACTCATAAAACATCATAAGATTTCTAGTTGCAATATTTGCATTTTTATTGCGACAGCATATTATAATATTTTCCGAATTTATTAAAACTAGACCGGACATAAATAAAATCGCATAAATATCCGCATAATTGTCTTTCGGTGTAGAAATTTAAATAACAAGACATGAAAAACTAGTTTCTACTTAACATAAATTGTATTACACAATCTCTTAGATAAGAGTGAAAAGTCTGCAATTTTAAATAAACACGCCTATGTTTATTTACGTCAATGGTTAAACAAATCTATGCGCAAGTGTACTTGCCGCGTTGTTGGTTTAATGTCTGGCTCTCTATAGGTATGATTCCGTAGCCGACCGCATACGACAACTGCTGACGCACGCAGCACATGCGCGTAATTCATTGCGGCTTCTCAATGGTCCCCTTTATCCGTATCGGAGTTTAACAAGTAATGGGTACGCTGTATGTGCTGCATACGTCTGTCGTTGTCATATGTGGTCGGCTTCGTAATCATGCCTTTAATGTCTGGCTCTTTCTTTCGTAATCTCGGAAACGGCAAGGCCTAGTTTAATGATTGCAGTATTATTATATTTGTCCAAAAGATAAAACTGTTTACATTCTGAATGTTATGAGAGAGCGATATCAGTAATATTGACAAGGTAGAATTATCGTAATAAATGTAACTACTTGCCTACTTACTTTATTTGAATTTGAGATTATTTTAAATGAATATAATATGGTTTTCTGATGCAACTGGAATTTGCCGTCCAAATTGGAGGCTGCTCGACTGTGGGTACCTCGTCACCTAGATAACCACATCCAAATACTTGAATAGACTTGTTCCTGCGGGTGTGTAAGAACCCAATGCGATGAGTGTACTTACTAAGATTTCATTCCCGGAAATCCAGGGACCTAGGGACTACAAGTTATGGGAAATACGTCTTTCTCATGCTTTTCTATAAATGGCAAGGTCCGTATTCTAGAACGACGCTTAGTCCTCTAGAATCGTCGGCGCTCGATTTATCTGAGGACAGCGTCTAGATTGACAGATTTGACAGATTGTCTATACAATCTGTCTTCAGATAAATCAAGATTCAGAACTGAGTACCTACCATTCTAAAATACGGGCCTTAGATTCTAGAACAAGCCTTGACCAAACTAATAAAAAAGTCGTGGAAATATTCAAGACAACAACAACAGATCAAGATACCTACTATTTTAAACATTTTCAAGGTCACTCCACCACCACGGACTCGATTTGCAAGATTAAAGATAGACTTTGATCTATAGTATACTTACTACATCGTCTGATAAACAGACGCCTAACTTGAAACTGCTTACAATACTCTGAAAATGGTCATGTCTAGATCAAAAATATCGTATGCGTCGGTGTCAGAACAGAGGACCCATCGACACCCATGAAGAACAGGCTTAAACCCACTTATTATAGTTGAAGACCTAGTCATTTTAAAAAGTGAACAGACATTAGATAAGATAAGATTCGTTTATTTGTCAGAATATTGTATAAACTTGTTACAAAATAGATGTCCATAATATTCTGCTGTCTCCAGCGTACAAGTGATCTCTAGGCAAGTGATGAATGTATGGGATTTGACGTAGGTATATGGCAGTCATTAACGTATGTCGTAAACGTCAAATTAGGGAGGGTTGTTATAATATGTCGCGGGCTTTAAGTCATACAATAATATTAATATCTACTACTTCCTCCAAGTCCCAAAGTCCTTAAAACTATCAGAGATTTTAATGTCAGCGCTTACAAATTGAATTGTACCCACCAGTATTTGAATGTCATTACCATTACGGACATAACGCGTAGAATCATCATTTAGGTAAATACTTTAAATAAAAACTTGACTAATATTTTTCATCCCACGGCCGACAACCAAGGTTATTTCCACATACAAAATACAAATACGCATAAAACGACCTGAGGGGAGGAAGGTGAAGTGCGGGGGTCAGGGGCAATTCCATAGATAGGTGAACGAATACCAAATAGCCCGCCTTTGTGTGCTTGGAGGATCACAAAACCTCGTAAAATTCATGGTGGTGTACGCTCGCAATATCAGATGTACCATTCCAGCGTTGTTGACCTATATCCTCGCCCTCAGGAGCTATAGCGACCAATAACAAAAAAAATGCAATATAAGAACCGGCAAATATATGGACAGTCGTACAAGGCGACTAAGGGATAGGGCTGTTTAACATCAGACGGAACTATAGAGCCTAGACACAGCCTCAGATGCATGGCTCGAGTCAGCCTAACCCTCCGGGGATAAAGGCGTAATTATATGTATGTATTTGAATATTTTAAATACACAATACTTAGAACAAACAAAAAGTTCGCGCATGTATACTACATGGACCAACCAAAAACATTAAAAGGATTGAATGAATGAAACACTTTGTTGTACAGATGTTGTACACCAGTAATATTAGATTTTAACACAATTCATATAGCACAATAGATTAATCAAATATTGATGCGAACTAGTGATTACCTAATCGCGCCCGGCGTCACCCTACCAACAAACCTAAAAAAACTCATTCTGTGCAGCAACATTGTCAATAAGTTATACTCGTATGTCCAGGAGTCCACTGTTTGTCAATCAATCAATTAGCCTATCTAATTGATGGATTGATTGATGGTGATAAATATATTAGCTGCGATTACGCCAACTATTATTTACATTCTTAATACAATTTTAGGGAAAGTAAGTGTAGTTTTCGCACTTCATGAGTAATCTAATCAATCACTCATTTGAACAATCCCGCTATATTTAATTATGTTAACTTTAAAAATACACTAAATATTATGTCTTGTTTTACACAGAAAAAAAATAATGCAGTGGGTGATAAAACGGGTGACCTTGCTGCCGAGCAATGAGCATAAAATTTAATGTATTAATTATGTAAATCAACCGTTTGGTACCGTGAGCAATGAGCCCGATGCTTTCGCCGAACAAAACGCAATTCAAATGTATATAACCATTATTATTTCGATCAAACGTCACTACTGCATAATTTCAAGGTTACTTTTCCACAAACTGCAATTTTTTACTGCAAAAATAACGCAATAACGACCACTTTATCACCTTTTTACAGATGTTTCTACTTCTCCAAGCAATAATAAAATAAGTTAGATTATAACGTGAAGAAATGTACACTAGTAAAACTTTACACATTTATTTTATTTATTTAATTTGGCATCAATTTGGCATATAGCCAATTCACGAGTCTTTGTAACCGGTAAGTAAAACGACGATGTAAAAAAACGTTTTGAAAAGAACTAAAAAAACTAAGCATTCATGTGAAACCGCTACGTGCGCTAATTATAAACAAAACACTGCACAAAAGAGAACACTAACTGTAAACAGCTTTTTGTTCGTTACCAGAAATGAGTCTAACCATTCTATAAAACGTGATCATACGAAGCTAGTACCGGCGCGGCTTCCATAATTGCCGCAATTTCTACGGTGCAGCAAATAATTGACATTTCTAGAGGACAATTACTTCCTGCAGAGTTTAGGTACCTTTCTTAGTCAATAGCAAAAGGCTTTAATATTGTAACCGCGTGGTTCCCAGCATAGTGGAATTTGGGCCTCTTCAGATGCGGTGTCGCACAAAGCGACTAAGGGATAAGGCTGCTATAACATCAGGCAGATATTATATACATACAGCTCAGACTTGGCCTCAGATCCGTGGCTCGGGTCAACAATAGTGCCCGGAATACGGCAATAGGCTCGTGCAATATAGGCGTGGATAAAGGCGTGATTATTTGTATGTATGTATGTTTAATATTATTTACAACACACCTGCTCATAACAGTGATATTATTTTACCGCAATTAAGCACGGAATGACACCTATTATAAAACTGTGACTTTTTCATTACCTACTATTATTCACAAAAGTGAGTTATAGATTCTTTTTTAAATTTTATAGGAAGTGTCTATAATTGTCTATGTTCTTAAAAAAGTTTTGATACAAAAAATAACGTGTTTAATAGTACGAATAAATTAATACGCCTATTATGGTCATTTGATGCATTTTCGTATTTAAATAAATAATTTCAACTTGTAATACTTGTGTAATAAACAAAATTTTCGCTCAAATTTAACTTTTTTTTTCTCTAAGTACAGAAAAAAAAACAGAGTAAAAAAAAGTTAAGTTCAAACCTCATTTTTTTTTAAATATGGTCGACCGCCATTGTTAAATGCGCGCGCATAGGAAAACGAATTAATTTGTAGTATTGTTTATTTAGTATTTGTAGTATTATTTTATTCGCAAGTGTGTTGTAAAACGTCGTATGGCACGTGTGAGCATGATGGTTACCGTCCTCAGCTGTCTTAAGACCCTCGCCTGGCGGCTCGGGTCTCAATGGCGCCTCGGCGGTAATCACCAACGTTGCTCACTTGTACCATAATGTACTATTCTATTCTATTTCTGACAATCCATTGACAAAATTTTGAAATACATACATCCATTGTCCATATTGGGGAACAATATTGGTGTCTGTTGGTGCTTAATAAATAAAACAGGTTTTTACAGAAAAACCCTGTACATTTTTGTAAAATCCATTTAAATAAGCTACAGGGCAGGGGCATTATTCTTTTCGGCGTTCCTATTCAGAATGTATTAGCGTTGCTTATTCATAGTGTGGAAATATTGTGTTGAAAACGAAGAAAAATCTGCTGTAAAGAAATATAAAAATGTTCATTGAAATTACGTATCACCACTGCAACGACTGTTGCGAAGTGCGAACAATCATTCACTTTATTTATTGTCTGCTCAGAGCAATAATATTGGATTGAGATTGTGGGTTCTTACAACATTAAGCATTGTTAGATTGGCTCATACAATACTAATAGGCACTTAAACTGATTAATTATTCCGATCATACATACAAAAACAATCACGCCTTTATTCCCGAAGGGTTAGGCAGATGTGAATTAACACCCATATTTCACCAATCATTGTATTAGGTCCCATGTAATAGGAGGCGAGCCTATTGCCGCATTCCGGGCACTATGTTGACTCGAGCCATGCATCTGAGGCTGAGTCTGGGCTGTATATATCTGTCTGATGTAAAACAGCCCTATCCCTTAGTAGACTTGCGACACCGCACGGAAAGAGATGGGGTGGCCCAAATTCTACTCTGCCGGGAACTCTTTTCTATAATAAAAACAATATAAACATAAATACAAGACTAAGATCGCTTCTGGATAAACAAACCTGCAATGTGATCGCACCGTAAAGTCTCAAGTGTCGGTAAGATGACTCCTAAGTGGGCACAGACCACAATGACTCAATAGTTGTCAGATTGTCACCCACTCGTGTGTCACCCTCCTGCAGACCTTGCGGTCACCCCACATCGGCTGCGCGGACGCTTCAATTAATGTGATGACTGACGGGGAACGCGCAATGCACGTTGTTATATGTTTAAGTTGCGACTGCGCAAATGAAATATTGACTTTGGCTTGAAATAACAACTATACTATCACAGAATTGTAAAATGATTGCATATGTACATCCCTACTAATATTATAAATGTGAAAGTAACTCTGTCTGTCTGTCTGTCTGTCTGTCTGTCTGTCTGTCACGCCCAAACCACTGAACCGATTTTGATGAAATTTGGTATAGGGGTAGATTAGACCTCGAGAAAGGACATAGGCTATGTTTGGTCGCGATAACCGACATCCACGCGGGCGGAGCCGCGGGCAAAAGCTAGTTAGAGATATTTAAGAAAAATATTTGGGTTATGTCATATTAACGATATTGAACAGAAAAATATTGTTTTTTGAGATTCTTGTCTATTTATTTGTCCGCGATGGACGCAAAAACTACTGAACGGATTTTGATGCGGTTTTATTTTTTGTTTGAAAGGGCTTAGTCAGATTTAAAATCTTATGTTTGTTTGTTCGCAATCCGTTCAGTAGAAGCGGAGATATCAGCACAAAAGTCGCGTTATCCGACATCCGCGCGGACGGAGTCGCGGATGGAAGGCTAGTTATACTATAATATATATTATTATCTCAGTATAATCGGCGGCGACACCCAATCTCGGTAATGTGTTTGCGTTTATGTGGTCAGACGACACATTAACGAGTGCGCACAAAAAATCGAATAATGCAAATACATTCGCACGTACTTAACGTTGGTCGTATAAATTCTTTTAACAGCGAATTTCTTTGACTGCCAGTATTTTTGGCAACTGACCGTTTCGATAAATTGACGTTTTGGTAATTTAACTAGTAATATAATACTAGCAACTGGGTATCCAATATTATAACGGTTATCCTTTTCTCCTTTGTTTATTTGTTTAGTAGTCATTGCTATATGCTATCATCAGCAAGAACTCGTTAGTGCTGTCAAAAAAAAGTGAAATACTCGTAGCTTAATTTAAATTGACTCATGCTTTCCTTTCAATAACGACTCATAATAGGTAGTTAATTCAATTTCCAAAAGTTTGATGTGATGTGAGAAGGTGGTACTTCCTCGGTCTAGCCGTGCCATTCGTACTGGATAAAGAATCAGGTTGAATAAAAAACTTCCTACACAAAATTTCTTGCCTGTACTGTTGACCGTTGAAGAGTTCCTTTATCTGAAGCCAAGTCACTCTTAGGCACGAAACAAACACGTAAAATATCAACGCCGCGCGCCGTAGCGTAGGACAAGAGGTAGTGATTTGTACTCAGTTTGCAAGATTTGACCTTTACAAACGCACAAACAAAACCTCTCCGTGCGTGGTACTGCGTTACAAATCCTTCCATAAAGTCAAATGAAATGAAAAATGCTTTCACCATTTTCTTCCTTATTCTTTTCCACTCACCGTTTCATCAGAATATGGTAATGTAATACCAGACGTTCATTACAGCGTCTGGTACGGTACCGCACCTATATGTTCGTTAAGTAGGTAGATATATTTGTATATTTGTGGGTATCAGCGTGACGATAGCTCACGGCGGTCTTCAGCATTGTACATTATACAGTATATTTACATAACTCGTGTTTGTACGAGTATGAGTATGACTCACGAGCCCGTAATCTTTTGGAAAACTCTTGAGTATTAATGTAGCTATTGCGAGCTGACTGATCTTTTAGGGATGTACTGTGCCCGAGCATGAAATAGATTCCAATTCGTGACGTATACGTATCAAGAGACGTAGTTAAGTTTTTTTTTCAGCCTCATTCCTGTTGCATTCTGAATTCGTTAATTCTCCATCAAAATAACCATCGCCATCAGCAACTATTTTACAATTTCAAAATCTAACAAAGTTTTCTTTTCTGAAATTTATCAAAAATAAAAAGTTAACAGTTAAATGCCCCGAAAATTCACTCAATATTCTATAAGAAGGCTTAATTATTTCCAATCTTACCTTATCTTATTGTCATTTTAGGGCCAATTTTGTTCAATCTCCAAAACTTTTAATCAGATCCATTTAAAAGAATGATGTTTCTTAAAATTTGAGAACATTTTCTTTAGAAAAGCTATTTAGGAGTCGAATTATAACTTAAAATTACTCAAATACTGTGATTAGAAACTTGACTTTTACTTTACAGTCTCAGTAAAAGTCGAAAATTGTGCTTTTTAATAGTATCACCAAGTTTAGTTCCATCCCTATTTTTTCGTTCGCTAAAAATACATTATTATGTTTTGCGTGGGTGTACTAAAGTAAACCGCGTATAAAAGTTCCGGGTTTTATTCTTCAGATGTGATGTAAGAATATCGATATTATTTATAGGTACTAAGCGCTACACAAAAAGCTACTGTATATTGGAATTTACTTTGATTTGACAGCTAAATAGACATGTGACGTAGAATTTTTTACGCAACATGTACCTATCTATCATTATTAGGCCACTTTTCAAGATAAAAATTGCTTTGTGTCATAAAAGACTGATGTTCATACACTCTTTACCCAGGTCTACAGTACACCTCGGGAGTCGGGACACATATCTTGGACCTAAGTCGCGGATTATTTTGTAATCTATACTTGGTGAATTTGAGCTCGTTCACCACCACAGGTTTTGAGCATATTTTAGGTCCAAGATATAATGCCGCGAGGTATACCGAGACGATACATACATGGAATGGAAAGGGAACTCTTTTTTCCGCACTTAGCCTCCTTTTTGGGCCATTGTGCGTGGAGATACATACATTACATCAGTCTTTCACACTTTATATTTCGAGCTTCTGAAAGAATTCGATCATTAGGTGTGACGAAACGAAACCATACATACAACTTCAGTCTTTCACTATTCAACACCCCATTCGTTAGAGGAACAAATAGCCCATCAAAATACTCCGTGGTCTTTGGCAAAAAAACGTAAAAAAAATAATACCATTAACTCAATAGTTTATAGATGACTGATAACATCTGCTGTAGTCTCTGAGGGTCTTGAATCAACGAGCATGACTTGACGGTATAGAATATAATTTGATGGTTATTGAAATCAGTGCAGCACTTTTAGCCGACTTCAAAAACGGAAAAAATATTTTTTAGCACGGAAACCTTTACCATAGTATAAATAGAGAAGTAGGGTAACTAAGGCCGTTTGGCGAGTTAAGTGCCTAAACATGCAATGGCGCTTAGGGTTGTTACGTTTAATTTTAGTAAAAATAATATTTACAACATGATTCTAGCTTATTGACGTCAATCCTACTATTTTACTTAAGCTAAGTTTACCCCGCTTGCTTTTTTTATACCACCGGGGTCGCAAGCACAGGACCCACCTGATGGAAAGTGGTTACCGTGGCCTACGCACGTGTGCAACACGTGTGTGCGTGTGTGTTAGTATGCGTGCGTGCGTGTGTATGTGTGTGTAAAATTGTAAGTAGGTACCTACCTATATCCTACATATTGCCATTACTACTGTGCGATAAGGCCGCCAATTGTATTTACCCACATAATAGTTTGTTCTTATTTAACTCATGATCTCAGCTCAGAGTACCTATTATTAAATTAGTTTTTCATTCTATGGTAAATCACAGTTCTTGAGTGCGTCACGTATAGTTACCGGCATAATTATGTCTTCGTAACTCCAAGTCGCGACATATACGTGGCCCTGGTGCGCGCTGATTGGTTATATATAATCTACGATTGGCGAATTTGGGCTTCTTCACCTCCGCAGCATCTCGTGCAATAATCAATATACATCGAAGAACGCGTACTGTGTATAAAGAACTAGCTGTTGCCCGCGACTCCGTCCGCGTTAAGTTCGGAATGTTGTTCATCCCCTATTGTATCCCCTTGGGGGTAGAATTAATCAAAATCCCTTCTTAGGGGATGCCTACGTCATAGTAGCTTTATGCATGCAAAGTCTCAGCCCGATCGGATTAAAATAGACAAAGTTTCATACAAACTTTCATCCCCTATTTTATCCCCTTGGGGGTAGAATTAATCCTTTCTTAGCGGATGCCTAAGTCATAACATCTACCTGCATGCCAAATTCCAGCCTGATCCGTGCAGTGGTTTGGGCTGTGCGTTGATAGATCACTATGTCAGTCAGTCAGTCAGTCAGTCACCTTTGAGTTATATATATTTAGATACATACATTTTGTGACATTACTGGGGTCAAAATTTATGCCGGTAACTATACGTGTTGCACTCAAGAACTTTGATTTAACATACCTATCTGATGTACATAGTGATTTACCGCGTAGGTATACATAATTTTGTCGAATTGCTGTGTCTGTAAAGTACCTATTTATTAAATGTTATTTTACAAATCATCAATGTTTTATTAAACGGGTTAGAAATAACAGTTTTTTTGTACACAAGTTATCTAATAGGTAGTATGTAGGTAGGAGGTAGAATGCACAAATGAGTAAACGCGTCGTCGTCGTGTTTATTTAGGTAGGTATCTACTTATCGCGGACAGGAGCAGATTGGTGCGACGCGTGAAAGGATGGAAAGAAGCGCTTGAGAACGGCGGTCTGAAGCTAAATGTAGCGAAGACAGAATACTTAGCGTTAAACTCCACAGATCCCACACCCGTCCGCATAGGCGATGATTTGGTCGAGCGCACGGACCAGGTTAAGTACCTAGGATCTGTACTTCATGTGACCGGTGAGATCGACCGCGACGTCAAGGCACGCATTGCTGCCGCGTGGGCCAAGTGGCGAGAAATGACTGGCGTGACCTGTGATCCTAAAATGTCAGTCAGGTTGAAGGGGCAGGTCTATAAGACGATCATTAGGCCTGTTCTCTTGTATGGTTGTGAGGCGTGGCCGCTGCTCGAGCGACACAAGCAAGAGCTGCGTGTCACGGAGATGAAAATGTTGCGGTGGATGTGCGGCGTTACGCGTAAAGATCGCGTACGGAACTCTCGCATCCGCGGCAGCCTCCATGTCCGTGACATTGCGGATAAAATGCAGGAGAGCCGCCTTCGCTGGTGCGGCCACGTCTTGCGGCAACCGCCAGGCTACGTGGGGAACAAATGCCTGGCAATGGTACCCCCGCCGGGTCCAGGTAAAAGGGGTAGGCCAAAGAAGTCCTGGCTTGACGTCGTGGAGGGTGATATGCGTGCAAATGGTCTCACTACCATGGACGCCCAAGATCGTGCGAAGTGGAGAAGGAGGAGCCGGAAGGCGGACCCTGAGCTCCGGGGTCATCTTGGCCACGGATGCAATCGGGAGAATACGTCTATATGCAGATGATGATGATCTACTTATCTATTTTCTTCATGTGGTATTTCGAAGAATGATAAGTCCGGGTTTGAGTAGGTACCTACTTATTATTCAGACACCCGTAGACACAACAACATACTCTGGCTCTGTACGAAGTCATCGCGCAAAAATTAGGTAGATAAAGTGCAACGTACGCGTGCGATCTCGCTCGCGACACAGCCCGCACTGAAACAGTCCTAAACAGTTCTAAATTATGCGAATGTGTGCGTGGCAGCGCGTTCGTACACGGCGCCCCGCGCGCACGCACACATTTAAACCGGCAACGGCACATTTCTATGAAGTCGGCTTACTGTTTACTGTGCCTTTACGTAGTAGGTACTATTATTTATTCTGTACCTACCTTTACTATTAGGACCCGTTTGAATTTGTGGCACAGTCTTCCTTTCATCATCATGACCATCCTACTTCAACTTAATTCATTTTTTTCTATTTATTTGACTTGGACTTTGTAGTCAGGGATTTTTATCAGCAACATGTGCGCAAAGAATAGCAACCTAATGGCAATTTTCCAAGGCTAATTCTCCTAACAAATAAATGTAGAAGGTAGGACAGGAGGTAAGACAATGAAGAGTTCGAGTTCTGTTTTAAATGCTTATTCAAAATAAAGCTAAACAACACATGCGCACTAAATGAAATCTAACAAACGGATTAATACTCCGTGGTATGCGTATACCGTACGTAGTGTCTATGTCCCGACATGGCGACGCTCGGCGCTCCGCAGGCAGCTGTGCGCTCAATTGTTACATAAACACCCAACTCATTAATATTAATACGCATATTTAATATAAGCACACTAAGCGTACACTTATGTAACGCTAAGAAAAATATTTTGATCACCTAGTTTTGATAGGTTAGTTCGTGAAACGTAGGTGCTAGGGCATGCATTAATCAACATTTTTTTTTTATTTAATTAATTCAATGTCATTCATAATTTCAGAGATTAGTATTATATTTAACTGACTGCCTCTGTGGCGTAGCGGTAGTGAACGCGGCTGCTACGCAGGAGGCGCGGGTTCGATCCCCGCTCAGTGCAAATATTTGTATGCATGAATATAAATATTTGCATTGGTCTGGGTGTTTCTATGTATAATATGTATGTATTTACAAAAAAAAAAAAAAAGTATCTAAGTATGTATATCCGCATTCTAGATTCCATAACACAAGCTAATTAAGCTTACCATGGGTCTAGATAGCGTTGTGTAGAATGTTGTACAATATTTATTATACATTATTATTATTTAAGAAACGGGCTATCAGGTGAAAACACCGTGTCAAAAAGTCTGGATATTTGTTGAGTTCAGAAACTATAGCTACGCTAGTCTAGTACTATTATCTGTTCTGTGCTATAGCTACAGCTATAGCACAGAACCACTGGAAACACTAAGTAAGCATAATTTTGGGAGAGAATTAAATAATTAGGTGTTTTTATACAGATGTGGGAACCATAAAAGGTAAACGAACAAACAAACGAAACGAAAAAGGTCCGATGAACCTACGCCAAATTTCAAGGACCTCCACGATTTGTGGAGTGGAGACTTCTTTAATGCACTATTTTTACTATTTGGTATAAAGAAGGACTCAGTTGTCACCAGTTATCGATCAGTACGTCTACTGATTAACGGACGAGGCTCTGACGCAAGAGATCCCTGGCTCCAAAGCAAAGTACAAGTATTGTCGGTACAAGGTCGGTACAGTCACCATCAGAAAATGATCTTAATACCTTAGTCTAAGATCAGTTTGAGCCCTTTTTCCCACATATTAACATACCTTAATACAGTACAGTCAGCATCTGATCGATGCAAAGATGCAAAGTACTCAAAATCGTCTTAATATCAGGATATTGAGATCATTTTGAGTACTTTGCGAGTTTCGTTCGTTTCTTTGTTGATATATTGTCGGACTCAATATGTTCGTTCTATTTGGCGAACAATGCCGATGTCGACAACTCGGCCAATGTCAGACGTGCGATGGATGACCGAGCTCACCAAAAGCGGAGCACAATGTGTGAGTGCGTGACAGATGCCAAATTTGATACGTTATCTTACAATATTCACTTATTAGTTCAGCACATATCTTCCGTGTTTTGTGACTTATAGAAGAAGCAATATGCTTAGAATAATAAGTTGTCCTCATTCAACGGTAGCGAATTCTGTTAGTATGTGTGCGGAAGCGCTACTATGCAACACACACAACAATAACATCTCTTCGGATCATTTGATGCGGAGAGAAAAGACAAGCAGGCCTGATTCATTCCCTGCTCACTTTCATCATCATCCTTACGTTAATCCAGGTAGCTTAGACCATACCTCGGAGTTCGGGATCCGCTGATTCTAGTCCAAACGCAACGGCCGAAATACGATATTTTCCATGCAGCGACTACCACTGACCTCCATAACTCTTTGGCGATATCGAAGTGTTGGAGTTATACCTGTGGTTGTACTTTAGCTCTCCAACTACCCGTAACGCTCACTATGGGTATGAATATTTCTGCACCAAACCGCAGTAGCAGCCCTCGAATTCGTCACGTGCTCAAGTGTCGCGTTCGAACATAATGTCTCATAACTGCGAGCGTGTTTCAGTTTCCACACACCTTGTTACATTACCCTGCCAACCGAGGTTCGATCTCCTACTCCTCCTTTTCATGAGAACGGTAATATTTGCTTTCACGGGAGCGACTAACGTCCGACTCTGAGTGAAAAGTCCGAGCCACAGCCTCTGTTATTCGGCAGGTTTATAGGTGAAATTGGCTTAGGCACCGAAATCTTCAAAGGGCAAAGCCACCTGTTTCATTATCAGATTGAAAAAAATACTGCGTGAGATCAGAATCCCGTAGTCACAGAAGCTAATTTGACGTCATAACCATTATGGCTACGCTTTATGCTTCCTACATGTCCTACTAATCCTCAGTACATCGATTTAACGCGTGACCCAAACTGCCGAGTTCCTTGTGCGAGACACGATCTCGAGGAACGAGATTATGCCGGTACGTACAATATTAATAAACATCAATAACTAAACAAAGGAAAAAGGATAAGACGTTGACCGGAGTCGATGGCCTTGTGATCGTTCGCATTATAAACAAATAGACTGCATTCACACCGATACGGTTTCGCGAATTATACTACGAAATTTTAAAACTGTAGATAAGGGTGGTGTAATCTGGCGATAGATTTGGAATTAAAAGGTTGCAGTAAGTTACTGAGAATATTAACCGTTTAAGGGCCAGTGCGATCTACCTCGTTTTATAAGATCACTAGCTGATGCTCGCGACTCCGCCTGAATGTCAGTTATCGCGACCAAACATAGCCTAGCATAGCACAAATTTAACACTCATTCTAAAGTGATATGAGTATGGATACTGGATAGTATGTGAAAAATACTTCACAATCGGCAATTTGTTGACTGGCGAATTGAATGACAAATGTATGGGATTTGACGTAATGACAGTCGTCAAAGCAATTCATAAACGTCAAATCCCATACATTCGTCATTCTAACGAATTAACACTTGTCTAAGGGGGCTGTACTGTAACTGAAGAGTCTGAGAACTGTTTGGCTATATACTAACCCAACAAAAAGAGTGCAGTAATAAAAACTCAATTGAATAATACCGCTGGCCTTGTGTTAAGAGCGTAATGAAACTGTGACAATTTATTGTGAATCAACAACATCCTGACAACACCCACATGCCAATCATTCCTGGGCATTAATATGTTAATGCTAGGAATATTTTCTACGTTGATTTTTATGAGGTGCTGCAGCTAAGCTGGTTTACCAGTGATTTAAACTCATTTAAGTGCTCAAAACAAGTACTATGAATGAGTTTAAATCACTGGTAGAGTGCTTCAAACTCATTCATAGTACCCACCCAGTATAAGTACTATGAATGAGTTGAAATTACTCCTTTATTATACTTTGCCTATGAGTCTACTAACTCATTCATACCTCATTTTGAACTTAGCAGTTGCATCCAGAATTTATATTACAAAGACTGGACTCCGCTTACTTCTTTCTTCAGTTTTGCGCTGTGCAAATGCACAGATAGTACTACATATTTTGAATGTTGACATAAACATTCAAAATATGTAGTACTATCTTACTGAATCACATCCTGGTAATTGACTTTTTCAAATTTATATTATTAATTTTGTAGCCTCAGAACTTTCAAGACGCAACAGGTAAGTATAATTTACTATTCTTAGAAATGACATAGATACTCAGAATAAATGACTAGAATATTTTTTATCACATTACAAAAATTATAGAAAAACTTCATTGAATACAATGGGTGATTCTTTAAAATGTGATAACAATTTAACACAAAATTCATAATTCATGAATTTTATCATTTGGGTAATGTTAAAACAATATATAAATATGTAAATAGCTTGTATTTTTCAATCATGGTCATGGACATTCATCTATCTTATACATTCTACATATACCTACTATTTTATATTGTATTTAAATCAGTTGTGTCTGTACATTGGAGATATTAAAAAAATATATAAATAGGTTTTTCTGATGTATTGGATAATTAAAATTCTAGTTACATTCATCATCATCATCTTGCATTGGTCCCAGTTGCATTTGAGGCCCTCACCTCAGAATCCAGGATCTGCTAGTCAATCAAATAAGGTACCTAATTGTTTGCATCGAAAATAAAATAGAGAGGCTTTCTATTTAGTAAGTAAACACACACAAGTATTTAGACAAACATAACATGTGTGAACATAACATTATCATGTGTAAACAGTACAGAATAAGATAAATAACAATAAGTTAGGTAGCACTAACAAATGAGGCTAAAATTGACAGCCAAAACTGTAGAAGCCAAAATTGGCAACCAAATTATAGCACTTAAAATTGGCAGCCAAAAAATGGTTATCAAAAATGGCAACCAAAATCTGCAGGTAAAAATGGCCAACTATACACACAACTATGTATGAAGAATTATTAAAGTACCTAATTGGATAGTTTACACTTTACATCATTGAGTAAAAGATAATACATAGAGATGATCCAACATTTTTAAGAGGTAATAATATAGAAGATATTTTTTGGTACCACTTAGGTGGCAGAAAAGTACCTTATAGGAAATGTTTACTGTGGCCTATGGATATGTGTAATATCACGGGTATCACACTCATACTGCCTACCCTCTAAGAACATTCTTTAAGGATGTCACTCATCTTTCTTGAAGACCCATACATATTGTAGTTGATTGAAAAAACTATTTGGAACATGTAACAGGTACCTATGTGCTATTTGCACATAGGTACCTATTTGATAATTTAACAGTACTTACTGAATATCCAAGTTCTAGTTCTAATTTATAAGTATTAATTACTAATACTTAGTAAATAGTCATTCTTCTTTATTTACAAAGTAAGTGGACAGTTAGATGTTTGTTGCAATAGTATTGTCAGTGTAAATTATTGTGTTTGTTTAGAAATCATGTTAATGGATGTCTATCGGTCTTCTGAAGCCCAAAAGTAGATAAGTTGATTGCCACACTTTTGTGTAAGAAAGGTCTTATAAGTATAATGATATTACTTATTTACTTCAGATATACAGTAAAAAGTAAATATTAAATAATAAATAAATATTGCTACATCAATATTGAAGTTTGATATTCTAATAAGAATATTCCAGTTGGACAGATAAACATTTAAAAACATCTAAAAAAAAAAGATGTAAACAAAAGATATCAATTGCATATTCAGTCCATTCCAACAAGAACAATAACCTCTTCTTACTTTGAAAGTTATTTTATCACATAGAAACAATATGTAGCTACACAAAGTATGCACAACATCTATGTTTACCGAAACGACGATAAGCCGGCCAACTGATTACGAACGACGCCCCTAAAAACATCGTCATAAACATCATAATACTATAGATGTACGCCGAACTAACACAGAGGCATTGTAATCGTAATCTTTGACGGAATTTGAAACACGAAACCTAACATAAACATACAATTTTTCTACATCTACAATCAAAATAATACCTGGGAATGCAGTTGGAAGGCGTCCTGTCCACTTCCCAGGCCGCAAAAAGTTTCATGGGAACAGGTTTCGATGCATTAGTCATCTTTTCCGATTTATTTTTCTCGGTCATCTTAGACAGCACCAAACAACAATTTCACTGCACAACACTAGTTATAATACCATCAGCATTGTTATTTAACCACTAAACACGACACTGCATACATTTTTGAAGCACAGTTCATACACGAAGCCGATGCCGACGGCAAACACAACAATACTCAGTAAATTTTATAGTACGGTAAACTGGTGATTCGCGGCGAGTGAACCGAGGGCGTTCGATACGTTTGACAGCCAGCTGCCTAGTGTTTCCACACCAACCAGACATTCTGCATTTAATTGGTAAATAAATTTGCCGAAAAAAGAAAATTAAACCGAAGGCCATCGCGTAATCATTTAAAATAAATACTTTGCAGTTTTAACAGTGTGTATAATTTAATGTTTATATTATGTTTAATATGAATGAAAACTCTTTTGTTTCTCTTTCAGGGAAGGTTAGATCTCATAACTTTAATTTTGATGAATAAATAAATAAATATTGTAGGATATTGTAAACAACGCTATCTAGACCCAAAGTAAACATAGCTTAACTAGCTTGTGTTATGGGTTCTAGATTGCGGATAAACATTGTAATATGTATTTTATTTATTTACAAAGTTTTTTTGTATAAATGAATAAAATACTTAAATATTAAACATAGAAACACCCAAACCAATGCAAATATTCATATTCATACTGGACCGGAGATCGAACCCGCGCCTCCTGCATAGCGGCCACGCCACGTTCACTACCGCTACGCCACAGAGGCAGTCCAGCCAGATAACAAGTCAAGAGTCAATTAACAAGAGCATAGATAGATTAATATATATACTAGAAGAGCGTCTATTTATTAGGTAAGCCTTGAATGACTTTCATAGTCCGAATGTTGTTCACATTCCACGAGAAAGAAAGGATTTCTGAATACAGCCTAAATCTTAATATTGAACCATAAATTCAATAGCAACCCTTTGAGCTGATTCAACCTATTTCTGAAAAGGGATATTTTTAGAGATACAATATGTTTCAATGTTGACACATATTTAAGAAACTTAAGATTTCCCATTTTTGTGCCAGAAATTATACGCTTGCAACATCACACTATTGCGTTGTGTCACGACTAGATGTCATATAAAGGACGCGTTCAATACTAGTTAAACCCGTTGTTATCGTTGCGTTCCATTAACCTAGTTTTCAAAATAGGTTTTAATGAATTTAAAGTTTGTGTATGCTGTAAAAGCTCTAAAATTTCTGCATAGATTAATCTCAAATTTAGGTACAATATGTTACTCTAGGTTTCATTGATGGTCGAAGTGTCAAGCGTTATCTTCGCTATTTCTTTGAATCGGTAGATGGCGCTGCTATTGGATTATAGGCAGTTCAAGGAGTTCCCGGGCGGAACTGAGGAGTCCGAGGACCCATGCCATTATAATGACCAACCAGAAGAAACCAATCCGTATGTAAAGTAGTAGGAGAGCTTCAAAGTGTTAACTCTGAATGCAACAGAGATGAAGATTCTGTGGAATTTATTTACTGCTTCTTATTATTTCATCTCAATTATTGCTCAATCATTGTTCAGTCATAAAATAAATTCGACAGTACTACAACGTCGGCACTTTCAATAAAATTGGACGGATCTCCGGTAGCTCAGTTGATAGAACAACCTGATGACACTGGAACTGTCGGGGGTTTGTTTATGTTCCTGTCCCTATTTATATTGTCCAATCTAAACTATACACAATGAGAATGAGGTGTAACTGTATGAATGTGAAATATAATGGGAAGACTAAAGGAGAATAAAAACCGTAAAAATTAAACAAAGAACAAAAGATTTATTACAAAATAAAACAGTAAAGATATAATTAAATATAACAAGATCATATTCCTAAAATAATTGTTACATACTTACATGTACTTGTAAGTTCTTACGATCTAAATCAAATATATCATTGATCTAAATAACTAAAAAAAATGTACTCAATAAAATAATACATTGATTTTCGATTCAATTACATAATAATATATGTACCTAATATATTTCGATATTATCCTAATACCCAAAAACCTTATAAAACGCTTAAAATTATGTATAATATAAGACTAGATTTAATTTGAAGCTAGACTATTACAATACAACAAAAAAAAACAAACAATTTTTGTATAAAAATGGGGAAATCTTGAAAAAATCCTTTTCTGTTTTGAAATACATTATATTATTATATTTTTTATCTATGGATAGTGGTCCATAGACGAAAAATAAACAGCAGATGCGATTAAAGCAGGTTGACTTAAAAATACAATGGCTAACTTAATTACTAATACAAAATAAAGTGGAATGCAGCTTGTTTCATATTTTTGTATGAGATCCATGACATCACATGGCACTAATATATGCATTATTTGGCAACTTCGGGCGGGCAGTCGGGCTGTGCTGAAGGGTGGGCAGCGCGGAACGCTGGGTGATTCTCAAGCTCACGGTCTATGCGAAGAATAATGGGAAATGGGCGGAGATCCACATGGAATCTGAAAATGAAATAGAATCTAATATTAGAAAAATAATAATTATATGGCTAACTTTATAAATTCATTTATAAAATATTCGATGTCTTGTACACTATAGGATGGTTGATATGACTAGTAGGAGTATATATTTATTATAGTATTCTTTCACTAACAGGGCTGGCAGGGTTGTGTAGGACTACGCAGTAGAGCCTTGGTAAGTCCAATAGCGCGCTACAACTATGTCAACCAATTAGCCTTCGGCGATGCATACACAAAATAATATATTTACAACACACCTGCTCACAAAAGTGCTATTATTTCACCGCAAATAGGCACGTAATGACACCTATTATCAAACTGTGACTTTTTCATTGCTATTATTCACAAGTGAGTTATAGATTCTTTTTTAAATTTTATAGGTTAAGTTTCTACCTATGTTCTTAAAAAAGTTTCGATACAAAAAAGAACGTGTTTAATAGAACGAATATTATTTTATTAATATGCCTATTGTATGTTCATTTGATGCATTTCGTATTCAAATAAATAATTTCAACTTGTAATACTTGTTTAATAAACAAAATTTTCACTCAAATTCAACTTTTTTTTTTCTCTAAGTACAGAAAAGAAACAGTAAATAAAAGTTAGTTTAGTAATTGATTTGTAGTATTGTTTAATTAGTATTTGTAGTAATATTTTATTCGCAAATGTGTTGTAAAACGTCGTATGCCACGCGTGAGTATGATAATTACCGTCCTCGGCTCTCTTAAGACCCTCGCCTGACGGCTCCGGTCTCAATGGCGCCTCGGCGGTAATCACCAACTTTACTCACTTGTACAATAATGTACTAATTTTATGTATGTATAGCAAAATACCAGGTGTAGTCTAACTGCAAAACTTTGATATCGCTAATGGGTTTTGAAGGTCAGATGGCAGTCACTTCACAGAATATATCGAAGTCCAGTCGCCACGCGGACCCCAAACTCGAAAGTAAAGGCCTCAGTTGCGATCAGGATTAACGAAAGGAGTGTTTAAAAAATAATCAAATTACCTTCTAGCATTAAATACTTGAGGCACAAGGCAACAATCGGCAAGGGTGATCTCATCCCCAACACAGTACTTCCCGGCGGAAGCCGAGAGCAGTTTCTCCGCTGCCCGGAACCCTCGCGTGATCCAGTGCTGCGCCCACTCTTTCTTCTTTTCTTCTCCAACGTAGATTAGGACTATCAAGTTCTGTAGAGGCTGGATACCCGATGAGATGACCTGATATTTTTTGGGTAAAGTTATACATACTTAGACTTCTAAAAGGATTGGCACACAATGGCTCATGATGGGCCACGATAAGACATTGTGTACAGGGAACAATAGAATACAATGGCATATTAATATTTTTTACAACACACCTGCTCATAACAGTGATATTATTTTACCGCAATTAAGCACGGAATGACACCTATTATAAAACTGTGACTTTTTCATTGCTATTATTCACAAAAGTGAGTTACAGATTCTTTTTTAAATTTTATAGGAAGTGTCTATAATTGTCTATGTTCTTAAAAGAGTTTTGATACAAAAAATAACGTGTTTAATAGTACGAATAAATTAATACGCCTATTGTATGGTCATTTGATGCATTTTCGTATTTAAATAAATAATTTCAACTTGTAATACTTGTGAAATAAATAAAATTTTCACTCAAATTTAACTTTTTTTTTTCTCTAAGTACAGAAAAAAAAACAGAGTAAAAAAAAGTTAAGTTCAAACCTCATTTTTTTTTTAAATATGGTCGACCGCCATTGTTAAATGCGCGCGCATAGGAAAACGAATTAATTTGTAGTATTGTTTATTTAGTATTTGTAGTATTATTTTATTCGCAAGTGTGTTGTAAAACGTCGTATGGCACGTGTGAGCATGATGATTACCGTCCTCGGCTGTCTTAAGACCCTCGCCTGGCGGCTCGGGTCTCAATGGCGCCTCGGCGGTAATCACCAACGTTGCTCACTTGTACCATAATGTACTATTAACTGCATGTATAACATTTATGTGAACATTATACATAGAGGACATGGTATTTGATTATATGAACAGGGCTTATGGATCAGTGCCCCGAGCACGTAAAACTATCGTAATGGTAACATAAATGTATCGAAAGAACGGAGCGTTGCGATTGGCCGCCTGCCGACTGTGAACCTGTGTGCGTGTGAAGCCTGCCAATCGTGATGCTTCATCATCTCGATACGTTAACGTTACGATACTATTATTTATTCTGTGGTTCCGATTACGATAGTTTTTCGTGCTAGGGGTCTACTGATAATTTTTTTTTTTTACCTCACAGATTTCCCGCACTTTGGCACGTTTGAAGCAGTCTTGAGGCATCAATGGCCTCTGTGGTCTGGTCTCCTCCA
This sequence comes from Eilema depressum, assembly GCA_914767945.1. NCBI lineage: Eukaryota > Metazoa > Arthropoda > Insecta > Lepidoptera > Erebidae > Eilema > Eilema depressum. Next base: position 15,883,585 of record OU612031.1, read on the forward strand.
AATAATGCATTATGTTCAACGATTCTACCAGGGTGTGGCCATCTGTAATTACAGTTAATCTATAATTTATCACTATGCATGAAAGGTTAATTAAATATATTTCAAATACTGTGAGTTGCATAAAGAGATAGCATATTAATTGCTTCAAAAAATTTCTTTCAACTATATTATATCTTACCAATACAAAGTGATGGGACTTGTTCCATAGGATTAACTTCTCGGTACTCATTGCAATGTTGTTCCCCTCCACCTTTTATGAGGCTGACCGCTTTAATATCATAAGGTATCTCCTTCAAATTGAGCGCGATTCTGACGCGCCAAGAGCATGAGCTTCGCCAGTATGAATACAATACTGGCTGAAATAAAATGTACACAAAATTATTTTATTTAAAAAGTAATATTCAGTATTATATCATCTGTTAAAATTCATCATGCAAAGCTTTTTCCCCAAGGAATTAGGTAGAAACTAAAGTTGCTTGGGGTGGGTTGTTTCTGTATCAATTCAAATGACAATATTAATTCAACGAAAAGTCTTTGTGACTTAAATAATGTTACTTTATTCAATCCTATGAAACAACCTGCCCTTAATGATGCACAACCATTACACACATCACATCAAAAATGTATAGTTAAAAATTGTAGAACAGTCTTGTAACTTGAATATACATCATTTGCAATTCAGTGCTTTAATATCATTGAAAATTCTATATCTAGCTAACCTTGAGTTAGTGATTATGCAATGGTTGAACATTTACTATCACCAAGCAGATTAATGAATATGAATTAGGTCATAGTCCACCATGCTGGCCACATATAATATAGCACACTTCACATACCTTTCGAGAACCTTTTACAGAACTCGTAAGGTATGCAGGTTTGGTGACGATGTTTCCCTTCACCGTTAAACAAGTGTAAAGTTATTAATACGCACATGATTTCGAAAAGACAGAGGGGCATGCCTTGAATGCGAACCTGAGACCTCTGACTTGGTAGTCCAACGGTCTCCCACTAGGCTGCTGGACTTTAGTATGAAAATAAAAGAGTTAAGTAGGTACATGATGAAGAATGTACTGCACAAAGAAGACACATTAAATTCCAATGGATAGCACATGATTAGTATTATGAAAAGTAAAGAAAAAAAGCAAGCATGCTGTAATGTATCCCAAGTAATATGATCACAGACAATATTTCAATATTTTTTTGTTGTTGTACTCAAAGGAAACAATTTATCTTGCAATAATTACCTTTTCAATAATTTCATCACTCATTTTGTAGAGTAAAAATGTAACAATACAAGTTAATAGCACCAGACAATGTTAAATTCTATTGGCAGGACAGAACAAGTTTTACCAGACTGTACCCAGCTATTTACAAGTAAAACAAGGTGAGACAGGTAAAGCTAGTTTGACCAGTATGTAAAGCAAAATAATAACAAGATATGGTAAAACAGAGGAACTAAGAAGCTAGGTAATATAATGAGCGATAGATACTTCTGCAGCTCTGGTAAATAAATAATGATTTTGATTGAATTAAACCTTCTTAATTTAAATAGATATTAAAAAATTATTGCTGAATGATTCAACTATTGTTTAATTAATGAAATTAATTTACGAGATAACTGCGTAAACTTAAATTAATAAAAAGAAGATATTTAGATAAAATGGATTTGTTTTACTTTAGGTTGTCGTGAAACTTTCGAGGGATTTTTAAGTTTACATGCTTGGTTATAAAATATAAATTGGAAGGGGATAGATCTTTAGTTTTTATATTTGCTATTGCTATACAAACATAATCGCGGGCAACAGTGCTAGTAAGTAAACACAAAACCATACCTTAGCCATGGTGGAAATATTTCCGTTGTATTTGGAGTAGTAATTAATTTTGGCGGCGTATATTGTACTACTTCTCAAAATATTAACACTAATATAAAATGTTAGATAACAACACCAATTATTAACAATACAACCAAACAAGTAATTTATTGACAAGCCCATTCATTTCACTATGTATGTATATTTATGTTTATATGTTAAAATCCTGTAAAAGGCAAATGCAAATCCTGTAAAACCAAATAATACTGAATATTTCAGAACGGAACGATTTGACAGATAGAAATGAGAAGCGTTCTGAATTCCGGACCGGAATATTATGTTGCTAGAGTGAAAAGCAGTGTGATTAGAACTCTGTCCCTCTCCCTTGCGAATACTGTGAGGGGGAAACAATCATAAAATTATTTCAGGGAATACAAATTTATTTGGGGTTCAGCAAACTTTTGTTATTCAATACGTATAATAGCAAGTACCATTAGTTCATCGTGCACCATTAATCAACAGTACATTATCATTATATAAGTCCTCCTCCCAGTGCCGCATTTAGGGGGGGGGGGGCAACCGAGGCCATGGCCCCGGGCCTCCACAAAAAGGGGGCCTCCACAAGAGAGGAGCTTCGAAAAAAAATTGAACACTAGTAAACTTTTATAGTGATAGTTTAAGTGATTGTACTGTAGATGATTGAAGACATGATTGAAATCTAATCTTTGAAGATGTGAAAAATAATGTTTTTACCGAACTACCTATCGTGACGTTACGTGATCATTATAATTTATCATATCACAGAGCTCTCTAATCCATCAATATATTAAAAAAAGGGTTGTATTTAACGCGGCCACAAATTAATCCGAAAAGCAGGTAGGAAAAATAATAGGTTGGCAGCTATAGTGAAGAATCATTTTATACAATTTATGGGTGTCAAAATTACTGAATGTGGCGTACAAAAATACTAAGTGAGCCACTAAAAATACTAAGTGAGCCACTCCTCTCCACCACCGCTCCGTTCCGCTCCCGCGTTAGCTTTCTAATCTAACCTATCCAAGTTGGGGTGCGCTATACTCGAATCCTCATAACTTCACAATTTAGCAACACACTTTCTGTATCACGGGTCACTCAGTATTTTAGTCGCCCACTCAGTATTTAAAGTAACTCATTATCAGTCGTCCATTTATTATTTTTGTCGCACGGTTTATTATATCACAAAAAAATACCATTAATTAACAAACTGAGAACAAAAAAGAAATTGTTTAATTGCGACTATTAAAAAAACGGACAAATTCTATGTTTTGAAAAAACTGCGCACTCGTTGATCGTGTCGGGCTAAAGCTATACAAGCCATTGTTGACGGCTATTTGGAAATTGAAAAAGCTCTACTTAGTATATCTTCCGATCAATGACATTGCATAACATAGACATGTCATATGCTTACAAATCAACGTAGAAAAATGTGCCGAACTCACACACACACATTTTTAATTCATCTACACTTTTGGTGTATTAACTTTAGAGTAATAGTTCCGTGCAGTGTCTATAAACATACGATGGCATTTTCGTTATTTTTTTAAGTCACTGATGCTTCCGCTCAACGTCCGACCGGCACCGCTCGGCATGCGGTACTAGAGGCAAACGTTCCAATTGACTCGTTTTCGGATCTTCACGATTTTCGCGCAATAACATATCTACTTCTTTTTATATAATATCTTTGCTTCCGATAGTCGAAAATGAAAATTATTTAAAGTCCCTCCCTCCTAAGTATTGAGAGTGATTTACTTGGGAAGGTTTTTTTATACCGCTTATAGGACCTGGGACTGTAGGAAGTGGGAAATACGTGAGCTGGTAAGGAATTGCTACACCATTAAGACCTGGCCTTAATGGTATAGCTGAAGAAGAAGTCGCCGGACCGCTTCGTTCTTGATGGAATATTCTGCACCGTACGCGGGTGACATCTGAGTCCTGCACGTGTCCCATATTTTTTTTCTTTAAAAAGAATATAAGCAACCGAAATTACTAATATTCCCTCTAACCTCTCCAGCTAAGCTAAATTGCTTGTGTTAGGAGTGGGTTCACGTAGGTAGTGTAATAGCCAGGATTCGAACCTGGGACCTTCCGATCGTAAGGCTGACTCCTTAACCGCTGAGCTACCAACGCATCTATAGGAAGGAATAGGGTGGGACTAATTGGAAGAGCTCATCAGAACATTCGCCATGGTAGAGACGGTAGAATACCACCAAGAACATAACATCTCTACGCATCTGCCATGGCTCGATGGTGTTGGTGACCTCAGGATTCCTAATAAAGCGGACCACACGTCGCGTCGCTGCAACCTGTCGAGAACACCTAGTAAGTATTTTGTGGAGCCATCCCAGAGATGCGAGCAGTAATCCACGCAGGAGCTAATTTGTGTCTTGTATAGAAGACACCGCTGCTTCGGCGTGAAAAACCGTCTCACTTTGTTCAGGACTCCGTGTATACGCGAGGCTGTTTTGATGATATTCTCAATGTAGTTTTTGTTAATCAGTTTGCAGCGAACTTTCATACAGAGGATATTGAGATTGTCCTGTAGTGGCAGTGGCATGCTCTGAAGAGTGACAAGGAGATGGAAGGCACCTTCCTTTGCTGTAAACGCACATGCACATGCCTGCATCTTCTTGGCATTGAACACGACCAGGTTCTCAGAGCCCCATTGAGAAATGTGGTTCAGGATCTGGTCAAACTCATTGACGAGATGCTGCCTTTTTTCCATGATATCAGATTGCTGGGCCGCAGAATGTTCATGATAACTCCCGTGCAAGGTGCTATCGTCAGCATAGCAATAAATGCTGCTGGTGGACAGCATATTGATGATGTTCAATAGAAAGAGAGTGGGTAGTTAGACGGACCCCTGCGTCGCAGGGGCACGCCAGCATTTACCTGCAAGAATTCTGAAGTTCGACATCCGAATCCGAATTTCGACATCACAAAGGACGCGAATACAGCGCTCGCAGGAAGCTAGCCACCCAGTCACACAATCTAGGGGGCCGACCAAAGGCTAGTAGCTTGGAGAGAAGCGATTTATACCAGACTATCAAAAGCGTTGGCGATGTCAAGACTAATTGCCAGTGAATCTTCATCCTTGTCCATAGCCTCACCTCAAAGATGGGCAACGTACGCCAGAAGATCACCCGTTAACCGCTTCGGCCTTAAACCGTATTGCAGGATCCTATACGAGACGCATGAGCTGTTTGTTGATGATGTTGTGCTCGAATACCTTGCACAGCACTGAGGTGGCGAATGTGGGCCGATAGTTCGATGGGTCAGATCGGCTGTACATTCACCTCTTTCCAAGCCGATGACATTGTACCCGAGATGCAAGAGAGTCGGTACAGCCGCGCAAGCATTGGGTACAACTCCGCTGGACATTTTTGAAAAACCACCGCTGGAATACCATCCGGTCCGCAGGCTTTCCGGACACCGAGTGATTGCAGTACAGTACGGACAACGCGTTGCCTGATATGGATGGATATCAGGCATTGCGTGGTCACTGATGGGCAGGTGTCGTGGTTGTATACCACAATCATCGATTCGGGAGTTGACCGCAAAGAGATTAGCCAGCATATTAGAGTTAGATTTCAGGGAAATTATAGACGAATTTTCGAGGAAAGAGCTCAGAAAGTTATTAATACTTAATACAATTTAATTATACTTATATTGAATAAATCACTTGTACTTTTCCACAATTATAATTGTGGAAAACTACAAGTGATTTATTCAATATTCCGCCCGCGGCTCCGCCCGCGTGCATCTCGGTTAACGTGACCTTTGCTCATAGCTTCGGTTCTACTCAACCGATTGCGATCAAACTAACGTAAGATTTTAAGTCTGAGCAAGCCCTTTCTAACAAAAAAAAAACCGCATCAAAATCCGTCCAGTAGTTTTTGCGTCCATCGCGGACAAACAGACAAACAGACAAACAGACAGGAAATTCAAAAAATATATTTTCGTGTTCAGTATCGTTATCATAACATAACCCAAGTATTTTTTTTAAATATCTCCAATGTACAGACACGACCACTTTACAATTATATAATAGTATAGATAGATGTGTAGCAAGTTCCACCAAGTGCCATCAATCTCCAGTATAAACAGTCTAATTATACTTAATTTATTTTTGTGCTTTTTAAAAGCTAACAGAGTTTATTCAGTTTTATTATCATTCTAGTAACAGTAGTTTTCATGAAAAAAATCGACAGCAAAAATTGTTCATATTATTTGGAAAATAAGTTAGGGCCAGGGGGCCTCCACACCGGTGTGGCCCCGGGGCCTCCACATCTCTAAATCCGGCACTGCCTCCTCCATTTAGATTTTTTCATGAGCCGTATAATACTATCAATCCGAATTTTCACGAGACCGTGTAGGAGTTTAAGATTTTGAATTCAGATAAGTAAGGTAACTGTACCAATGGTAGACACTTTAAGGAAAAATAAAATTTCAATCTAAAAAATTTAACAAATTAATTACAGCATGGTCGTTACATTCTTTTTTAACAGTTACAGCAACAATTAGACATTAACTTTTGCCCATAAAATCTTTAAAATCTATCATACTTTTACTTTAAATTAAATTATTATGCACTTGGTCGAAAACACCAATGCTAGACATCATTGTCCCAATGCTAGACACCTATTTGTACCAATAGTCGACACTTTAATTTCTCTCTACAAAATTGAATATCAGACCGCTAAGTGCCTTGGTATGCCCTATTCCCCCCGAGCGACGGTCAGACGGCGGTCCCCCGACGAGACAGATGACAAAAGGTGGGTTTTACTTTTTAAAGGTTCATTTTGGATCGGGGGTTTTTTAAATTTTTTTTTTATTTTATTTATTTCAAACTTTTTACAGGTATAACCACTCAACCGATTTCCATAAGACTTGCTGTATCGTGATGTATAAATTATGACCTGTCACTTGATACCCAACACACCATATTTGAAAATATTAGATTTTACATTGCCACTTTCACTCCTCATATTATTCAAATGGCTGAACCGATTTTTATGAAACATAGCTAAGAACACTCTCGACTAAACCATCTTTCAAACAAAAGAAACAGAATCTAAATCGGTTCAGCCGTTTGGGAGCTACGATGCCACACACACGCATACACACACACAACTTTACACTTGCAAAAGCTCACGCGTCGATAAGGTCAGAACACCCCTAGGTTTAGTGATCATGTGTTTAGGACAGGGTAAGGGAATGGGGGAGGGGAGGGTGGAAAGGGGAGAAAGGTGAGTAGATAGTCGAATAGAGAGTCAAGTGTTTCAATAGTGTCGACTCAGAGCTCAATGCTTGACTCTCAGCGCTAAAATTTATAACAATATGCGATAAGCGACATCCACGTGGTTAGAGCGGGCTAGCGCGGGCATTATTAGTAATTTCCGGTACATGTGATGAATCTCAATGTATATAATATCACATTTTAGCGTAGGTATAACATCGTATTTTCATGAAATAAAGGCATTATTCCAAAGTGTCTATCATTGGAACATCTAAGATTTTTTGTACCAATACTAGACATAGCATATAAATGTTACAAAACCTAATCAAAATATGCGGGCAATGGTCCAAGTATGTCAATAACTTCAATATTTATAACGTTTATACTAAAATTAGTAATAATCATAACATATAAACAAAAAAATCACACCTATAAAAATCAGTACCCTTGGCAAAAATCTTAAGAAATAACACGACCGTGTTCACGGAGTCACATTATTTGCTGTCAACTGTCGTCTTTCTAAATTTACTTCGGATGGTGTTGCGAATATTTGAACATATCTTATAGACACCATTAGGCATCTTTTAAGTCAATAGTCTTATAAAACAAATGGATAATTTTCTCAAAATACTGGGTTTTGTTCGAAAGTGTCTAGCATTGGTACAGTGTCGAGCATTGGTACAGTTACCTTACTGAATTCCGGGTGCTATTTCGCAACAGCAGCAGTATCAGATATTTCAGTAAATGTATAGTACTCTGTGGTCAGATAGATAGCCTGTGCCTTGTACTTGTCTTGTAGTCTGTCAAGTGTCAAGTCAATGCTGTCAATGTCATCCATCTGTAAAAATCATGTAAAAATCTTAGAGTATATACTCAAAGGTAAAAATACGACACAATACGGACACAAAAATACTTACATATTATTTTCAATTTTGTTTGTAATTGATAATTATTATTGCAACGACTTGGTAAATCAAGATTGAAGATGGGCAAAAGTAATAAGAAGGGTCCAAAGGCCAACGTATTTAAAGTAGCTGGAGCTAAAAGCCTCAAGAAATCCAAAGCCAAGACAGTCAACTTAGGACTAAAAAATGTAAGGTTACAATTTTATTTATATTATTCTTGAAGCTATAATAGCTAGTCTACCCAATCTTTGTTGTAATTGTTTAACTGATATTGAGTTTTAACTTTGGAATAACCGTGAACTGTCGTTCAGGAAAATACTATACACCTGGTGTTTATCAGCTTACTCTTTGAATAAATCTCCGAATCAAAGATTTATAATCTTTACTAAACAGACTCTTAAGATGTTCTTGTAGTTTCAAGAAGTTAGGGCGAATAGAAACATTAATGCCAGAAATTTATTCTTGTCTCAATATGAATGCTGCATGTAGTAATCTCATGATGAGCATTATGCTGTTATCTTGCCTTTGCCTACTTGCCAATATCATCTTGGGGCAAAAATATGGTTTGGTCTAAACCCTACTTGACATCGGAAGTAAATAAATATCAGTATGGATAAAGTAGTTTGATTTGATAATGTCTATAGTATGTCAAAAAGAGCATCAATGTAAAGAAAGATCCAACACTCTTCAGTATTGTCTCTTGTGCTCATTATGATTATTAGATTAGATATTGGGCTATATTATCCAAATCAATTAAGAATGCAAGAATCAATAGAAAACTGTCAATTGTTAAATTTCTCTGGAATAGCCTGGCAAACAGATATAATTTTCCCTAATGCTTTGTGTAGTCAATATACTGATGAGGATATTTTAACGGTATAAGTGCTGCTATAAAAGATAAGTTAGTTGTTGTAACCCACAAGCATATTACTTTGTTAGTAGTTGGGACAAAGTTAAACTTATTTAGTTTTTCTTTATTTTAGGCTGAAATCAGAACAGCACATCTACCTCCGAAATATCACTGCGAACCCAGTATCCGACGTCCATATATTGATTACACAAAGGCACAACTAGAGGCATGTCTAGCTGCAGTTCGGGCAAAAGAACTGACTCAACGGGATGCTTCCTACTATTATAAAATACCGTGCAGCACTATAAAATATAAATTAGCTAATAAATCGAACAAAAATCCTGGCAGACAACCGACTTTTACGGAGCAGGAAGAAGCATTATTTGTTGAACACATATCCACACTATCCAAATTTGGTTTTTCATTTACGAATTTATCCTTGAGAATGGTTATAAGAGATTACCTTAATTCACGAAAAAGAACTGTCCATTTATTTCGAAACAACATACCCGGTAAAGACTGGTTAAAGGCATTCCAAGATAGACATAAGACATTGTATAGACCGCATGTAAATACCAAAGCACATGTTTCCGAAGCTACTATTATAGATTTTATTGAACATGTGAGCAAAGAAACAGAAAACATTCACCCAGCAAATATCTATGGCTATGATGAAATTAGTTTTAGCGATGATGCTCTTAAAAGTACTGTTGTGTGGAGGAGAAACACTAAATATCCAGAGATTAATAGTAATGCAGTGGAGGCGGGCTTCACAGTTATGTTTTGTGGTAACGCTGAGGGTGAATCTATTCCACCTTTTATTATCTCTAAATCAGAACACCACTGCTCCTCTTGGGCCGAAAATGGGCCTGATGGTGCATATTATAATAGTACAAAATATGGGTGGATTGATGTGGTAACATTTGAAAAGTGGTTCTTCAGGCATTTATTACCAATATTCAAGAAAAGAAAAGGTCCGAAAGTATTAATTGGGGACAATCTTTGTTCCCACATTAGTATAAAAGTGTCGTCAGAATGTAAGAAAAATGATATCAGGTTTATATGCTTACCGCCTAATTCAATAAATGTCCTTCACCCCCTAGAAAGTGTTTACTATCAACCTTTACAACAAATTTGGAGAGAAGTATTACTAACATGGAAAATAGTCAAAGTTGAAAGCAATACTGCAACAACACTCAAAGCAGATTTTCCATGTTTATTGAAATCAGCTTTAGATTTATTAACAGATATAAAAGAAAACTTGATCCAGGGTTTTGAAGAGACTGGCATATATCCTTTAGACATTCAAGAACCTTTAACCAGGTTGAATAAAATACGAATTGTGAATGCAAAAAAGAGAAAACTGGAAAGAAGAGAATATTACTCTGAGCAAATTGGTTGTGCCTCTGATCTAGCTGATGAAGGAACATACAGCTGGCAATTTGAAGCTCAAAAGTCGAGAAATAGCCTTTATTTGGAATATGAAGATAATGAAACAAGTGATAGGGATATGGAAGTGAACACTGAACCTTCGAATGATGTCTGTCTTGTAGTTGTAGACAGTGATGATATTGTACTGATACAGTTCCAACAAAGTGATTCCGCGAAGAACCCTCTCAAAGTAACGATGGGGGATCACGTGATAGTTAACCGCGGTTCGTCCAACTACCCTGGCAAGGTGCTTTGTACAGGCGAAGTAGGAGCTTTTGTGCACTGTATGAAGAGGAAAAGTTTCTTATGGTGTTGGCCTTCGATTACGAACACGATATTTTTCGAGTGGGAAAAAGTTCTTTGTAAAATAAATGCTCCTAAAGCAGTTAAGGAAGGATACTTTTCTGTTCCAGAACTTGTGTAGATGTAAATAGGATGTACTTCCTCTTCAAATATAAAGCTAGTTTCACATTTCTGTGCCAGGGTGTGTCGGGGCGCGGCGCGCCAGAACGCAATCGCTTACGTACATTTACTATGAGTAGATTCACATTAGTAGGTTGTGTTGTGTTGGGGCGCGTTCTGGCGCAGTTGAATCGCTCGACGCGCGATCGCGCCAGAGAGGTGGTGGGGGATCTGTCGCGCCAACGTAGTAACTATTTATTAATCTGTGCCATGGTCGCGGCTCTATTATAAATTTATGGTCGCGGCACACCAATGTGAATCTGTCAAAGACGACGCGTTATTGCGAGGGAACAGTTCATTCAACTTTTTCGTTCTTTAAAATGTCCGATGAACTTATTGAATTAGTACGGTAATACAAAGTTCTCTATGACACGAAATGTAAAGAATATGAGGATCGCGGTATCAGGAATGGTTCTTGGGAGGAAATAGCAAAAACATTATAATATTTTGTAACATTTATAATTTATTAATTTCTAGAAGAGTCATCAATAGAAAAAATTGAATATCTTCATCGAAGTCACTGTCAGACGATTCCATTTTAAAACACGTGTTCACTCCACAACTTCTAAAATGAGAATGATCTAAAAATGCGCCACAACACACCACATTAGTATGAACTAGGGTTGCCACCTGTACTATATTATATAGTATTGTACTATATTTGAGCCCGTTGTACTATATACTATATAAAAATAATATAGTACGCAAATGTACTATATTTTCATGGCTAAATCAAATGTCCGATTTTTTTCGAACAAAATTGAAGGTAATATCAGATGGTTCACTCCAGTGATTATTGACCTAGGTGAATGCTTCATTATAAGAAATGTTAAAGAAGAGAACATTTTTTTTATAAAGCTCCTCCACGATCGCATGACTTGCTGTGTAAAAGTGAACAGAATTCAGTTTTTCTCAGTCACATTGTGGTGTTAAACAGGGGTGTGTGCTCGCGCCTACACTTTTTGCCATATACTTTGCTGCAGTTATTAGAGAGTCGCTAAGAGACAACACGAAGGGAATTTGAATCCGCTTTCATACGGATGGCCACGGCCATCCATGCACTTAAAAGATACTTCTTTAATTAGACTAGGCTGCTGAAGGCATAATATACAAAGGTTTCCCTCGATACGATCACGGAATGTACGTGAATCAAATGTTTAAAGCAAGTCAGGTGTCGGTTGCAGAACTATCTCCGTCCCCCATGAGAGCGGTTCTGAGGGTGGAGCCGCCTGTCACCTTAGGAGAAGCAGGCAGAGGCGGCGGCGTAATGTGTGCCTCCCCATACCCGAGGGCTATATGGGGACACCGTCTTCCCCACCAGCTCGAGAGAGATGGCCCTGGGTCGACCGGGGTGCGAGAGATATGTCTCCGGCAATGTCATCTCCGGAAACCTACGACCCACTGACAGACGGCGTGCGTTTTAGTCATTTCGAACATTCGACCTTAAAAAAAGTATTCAGATCGTTCATTTCTCGTTCATTCGGATGATCAAATAAACGCATGGAAAATAAAAAAGATAAATGAAAAAATAGATGACAAATAAATGTGTAGGTACTATATTTTTTCCTAAATTTCTCAAAAGTACTATATTTTTATGACTTGAAGAAGAAAAATACTATTTTTTCTTCAAAAAAAGGTGGCAACCCTAGTATGAACACTCCGCGCCACAACAGACGGCGCCCCGACACAGAAATTTGAACCTGGCGTTACTTAATGGGTTTCATACTCATTCATTTTCTATGTGCGCAATTTTGCAAACCACTCAAGACACTTTTTTTTTCAATTCTCGTCGCAACCTTTCAGATGAGCGTAGTCTTGTGTATGTTGTACTATGCCTTTAATTTGTATATAGATGTGTTATTGATCGTTATCAACTACAAGACTGATATAAATGGTAAAATTTGTCTCTAATTATGTGTTTCATTGAAATAAGTGCAAACCAACCTTATTGTCGGAAATCGAAAGATTATGTACCTACCATCAAAATTGTAACTCAAATTGAGTAATTTAAGTATTTACCTATTTGCTTTGGTTTCGTCTTACAAGCTTGCATGGGACTTCATCTCTTTTACTCCTTATCTTGATTTGGCTTATCTTGGGTTTTGCCAAAAAATAATCCAAAGTGACTGAAAAACACGTAAGTATGTAATACGCCTGTTTTTGTGTTAACAGTCAACTAGTAACTAAGTAAACAGAATTGAAATTCCCGGTAGGAAAGGAAAGGTTTCAGCTCTTTCCTACCGGGAATTAATTCCATCGTAAGGAAAGTAGCCGCATTACTTACGACTTGTGGGGGTACAAACATCCTCTCCCATTTCTCCCCTGTGCCTCTGAGGTTGTAAGAGCTTGTAGACTACGGTAATCGCAGTCAGGCCCTATTAGGACGTGCTTATTACCGCCTATAGTTGTCGGCAAATCTAGTTGGGCAAACTCGTCTGGAGTAGTCAATCAATCAATTAGCCTGTTGCAGGCCACTGCTGGATACAGGCCTCTCCCAATCCCCCATCCAGCTTGCCCTAGCCAGGAGTAATACGTAGGCTAATTTCATCCAGGCGCGGTCCAAAGTGGGGTGGTCACAGCACAGGAGACCTGTCCCCCCCCCCCCCCCTCCCTCCAAAATTTCAAGCAGCGTCCGTGCCTGATTTCGTCCTTGGAATAGGTTTCCTTGGCTTGCGAAAAAGGGATTTAAATTCCTCGTGGGTGGAGCCGCGGCTAGTATTAAAATAATGTATTCGACTGCCTCTGTAGCGTAGCGGTAGTGAACACGGCCGCTGCGCACGAGGCGCGGGCTCGATCCCCGCTCAGTGCAAATATTTGTATGCATGAATATGAATATTTGCATTGATCTTGATGTTTCTATTTATAATTATGTATGTATTTACGAAAAAAAAATGTATCCACCTATATAAGTATGTTTATCCGCATTCTAAAACCCATAACACAAGCTAGTTAAGCTAATGCTTACTTTGGGTCTATGTTTATATGATTATGTTTCATTAGTATTCAAAATGTATTTTGTATTTTTCCAGATTAAGCAGAAAGTGCAGGATATAGACAAGGAGTTTGTGGAAATTAGTAAAACACCTAAACCAAAACCAAACCAACCGAAGGTTATACCTTGTCCTGCGAAGAAGAACCAGAAAAAAACCAAACCAGTAACTAAGGAAGAAGTGGCTCAAGTAGCAAAAGAGATTGTCCAAATGGATTTGTGAATGTTAATGTAGATTTATCAGTAAGCTGTTGTAAAGTCATATCCTAGCAATAAGTTTGTTCTACACATGAAGCATGACCTTGGAGCTGTGGTTATACGTTGTATAGTTTATCTACCTTTATAAGTAAGTATAGCCATGATATGGTAATACATTTTAAATCACCTTAAACGTTTATTTTTATTACATACTAGCTGACCCGGCGAACTTTGTACCGCCAAATTTTTTAAGCCCGTTTAAACCGTTTAAACCTTCCTCCCAAATCGGTCCAGCCGTTCTCGAGTTTTAGCGAGACTAACGAACAGCAATTGATTTTTATATATAAGAGATAATTTATGGTACATATAAAGAAAAGCAGGTATAACTCCGAACACGTATCTTGGACCTAAAATGTGCTCAAAATGGGCCCTATACACGCAGTACCTACACATTTCTTGGGTGTCTTTTGAGGATAGCACGGGGTGCTACCACAGTATAAGATTCTTATACTGTGGTGCCACTGCGGTGGACGAACTCAAATTCACCAAGCACAGATTATTACAAAGCAATCAGCGGGCACCAGAGCCTCGTTTGTCTTGCGATTTAGGTGTAAGGTACGTGTCGGGAGTTATAAGTGCATATGACTGAATTTGACATAGGTGCACATTTGTACTCCAGAGTCAGTCACTCAGTTAGTTTCTGCTAAGTTGCTTTCCTCCCAAAGAGCGACATCCACAGTCAGTAAGCTAGTGTTTGCTTGACTTCCTCCAAAAGGCGAGACGAGATACACGAAGTGCAGAATAAAATAACAGTAGAACATCGTGCAAAATCCTTGAAAATTAATTTCAAGGATTTTGATTAAAAGGAAAATTAACACTTTCTCAATTTATTGCTTGCACTTCACACTTGCGCGAAGGTTATAGGCATAGTACAATAATTATTTATTCATGATTCAACAACCGGGTTATTTTTTTGGTTTATTTTTGAGGAATATTTGTACGGGGAGAATCAAATATAACACAAATTGTTAATCTGTCTTTTATTGTTAAAATTTAACAAAATATAACATCAATAAAAACTTAACTATTAACATTTAAGGTTTAGTTTTTGGGTTAACGGCGGTAAACGATTTCCCAAGTAGTACAAGTATACAGAAGGAAAATTAATACTTTCATAATTTGCATAATTTTATTACGCAAAAGAAAGCTGGATGTTTGTCCTTACCACCTAAGTGCTATCACATCATTCGTGTCTCGACAGAAACTTTCTGGCCTTTCTGCTCTGTCGTGTCTACCTTAGAATGAAAATGCGTACGAATGATATTTAGCAGATAACAAAACAGAATAGGTACTTAAAACTATAACAAATAAATTAAGATTGTTTATTCTTCATCCGTAAGATCCGGTTCCGCTTTTTCGTCTTCGCTGACGTCAGCGGCGTCGGCGTCCGCTACGGGCGCTTCAGGTACCTCAGCTTCGGGGGATTCTGGCTCCTCTACAATGGGCTCTGGTTCATCTGCTACGGGTTCACTGTAAATATTTTGAACATTACAAATCGATTTACTTCTAGACGGTTAACTTATTCATCTATCGCCTCTTCTCTTGATTCGGGCAAGGGTCTGAAGTATTCGAAAAGTAATAAGTGTATCGATGCATCCACCAAAAAATTGAATAAGATTTAGGGTTTGCACATAGGTAGATACGTACCTGGATTCAGTTTCAGGAACATCAGCAGCTGAACCACTGTGTGAGAGCTCTTCCAGGCGGGCAGCGGCAAGCTCCGACTCTTGTCTCGCCATCTCGGCTAATTCAGCAGCCTAGAATCATAGTATTATTTAAAAATAACTATGTCTTGTGCGAATGCGTGTATATTCCAATTCCAAGAATATAAGCGCAGTTATTAAGTTGTGACTTAAGCAAAAATGAATGGATACCTGTCGTGCAAGTTCAGCTTCACGTTCTTCTTCTGCTTGTTTCTCAAATTCTTCTAACCGTGCGAGTTCCTCTTGTCTTCTCTGTTCTGCTTGTCTTTCCTCCTCTAGCTTAGCTTCTTCAGCCAAGCGGGCTTCTTCTGCGAGTCTGGCTTCTTCTGCTCGTTTGGCTTCTTCAGCTAAACGTGCTTCCTCAGCGAGTTTAGCCTCTTCTGCTTTTTTGGCCTCCTCGGCTAACCTCTGTTCCTCAGCCTTGCGAGCTTCATCAGCAAGCCTGGCCTCTTCAGCCAAACGGGCTTCTTCAGCCTTACGCGCCTCTTCTTCGGCTTTCCTTGCGTCTTCGTCAGCCTTGCGTTTAGCTTCTTCAGCTTTACGTGCCTCCTCTTCAGCCTTCTTCTTCTCAGCTGCTTCGCGGTCAGCCTGAAATATAGGTAAGCGGATGTTTCAATGTGAAAAATAAGACATGCCCTTCATATTGTGAAAAGAACAATGATGCTAATACATACTTGAGCCTTGCGCTCAGCTTCACGTTGGGCTTCTTCCTTTAGAGCTCTGTAACAATAAGAATATTGGTTTTACTCAAATTTCAAATTAATTAATTTGTTTATATTTATGTACTTATTATTGAAAAATCGTACTTTTCTTCGGCAGCACGAGCTTCTTCCTGCCTCTTCTTTTTGATTTCTGCCAAATCAGCCGTTGATGTCAAAACGGGTTCAGCAGTGGTCGCGTGGAACCTGGCTGCGCGCTCGGCTTTGGCTGCTTTTAGTTCAAGTGCTGGGTCTTCCATCATTATCGGGGCCTGGAACTTGCGGCTCGGCCTCCATGGGAGCAGTTTGACTGCACCGAGGCCAATGTTACGCAGGTTCCATTGACATTGACCATCGGTGAAATGATCAGTTCTCATTTTATTGGTAATTTCTGATCATTTCACGGCATGATAATGAATGTCAATGGTCACCGTAAACGAGAGGATGACGGACAATAAGCGACGCAGCACATTGCTCGTGATCATGATGCTGCTTATTCGAAGCTGTTAGACCCCAGCACCAAGCTCGATGGCAAGCCTTAATGGCATGAATTTGCTATGATATCGTATATTTCTTTTCAGTGCTGCTTCATGCTATAATGCGAGTGGTAGTGCAGATGTCGTGTGTGTCCTCTACGTCGTTTAATAGATTCAACCAAATCTACACGTGTTCCAACAACTGTGACTGAGTTCTACCTACTTGTTTGTATGTGGGTCGTGTGATCATAACATTGATATTCCTAAAGTTCTTACAGGGAGTTTTTTATATTTTAATTTTAACTTACTTATTTATGTGTGTTAATTGAATAGTTAAACAATTTTAGTCAAGAAGCGAAGCGTTATCAGAAGCTCGGGTTTAGAAGCATGACATCGGGAATACGAACGTGCAACGATTAAAACAACTACGATTCCTGTAAAAATTCTTTATTGTTAAGTAAAATCAGTCGAGTTAAGTGAAAACGGGACGTCTCGGTCACCGACAAAATTTCGGCGCAGAACACCGCGCTATCACAACGATGACTAAGAGGTAATAGAAATATATGTTACGTTCGTCGCAACTCACAAACATAGTAACAAAAATATATTCTGTAATATGAATAAAAAAATAGTGATCTTGGTTAGTTCTAGCGTGTTATACCGAGATCAGAGAGCGCGAAGGGCGAGCGCGGCGCGGGCGAGGCGCGCGCGCTCGCCCGCGCCGCGCCGCGTCGAGCTACGCGCACTGCGCCGCCGTCGGCTGTTCCGGCGCGCCGCCCGCTGCAAGAGACACCACACGCAGGGTTAGACACGGACTTTATACCTCGGTTTTATGCTCATTTAGTGCCCCTTTCCACTTTTTAGACCGGTTTAAAGACTTTTTTTAAAGAATTAAGCGAGGGGTTGTAAGCGGGCGCTAGCTTTGCGACAGTGACGTGGTACCTGCGGCCTTCTCGACGGCCAGACCAGCGGCGGCGAGCCTGTTCTTGGCATAGAACGAGAGCAGATTCACGTCGTCCCTGATGCTAAGTTCCTTGTAGAGAGGCCTGCGGTTGGAGAAGGCCTTTTTACCGGAGTAGTGCACGCACGCGAGGTTTCCTCGTCCTGGTGAGAATACCTCACTGTTACCACAGGGGCACACTGGAATTTTAACTGTTAGTCGGTGGTCAAACTGTAGGACGGCACAGACAGTGGAGAGTGCAAATCAGTAGTTTTTAATTCGTTAAGTTAGGTAACAGTTGGGGATATTTGACCTTTATAAATCGTACCTGAAGTGAATCGTGGAACCGCAATGGTTTCAATCTTACCGGTGAACTTTTTGGCGGGCTCGTTATAGAACGAGATGTTATGGATGTTATCGTAGACGTTGCGAAGAGGAAGCAACAATTTAGCCACATAAGCGTCATTGCTGAACCGGTACGGTGTCGGCTCCCCGTATGAGTATCTGCAGATATGATGGCCCAGCATTAATATTATGACAACAAAAATAGCTAACCGCTGTGCATGAAAGCAGCCGTGATGTAAGATCCAAATGAAAATAAATAACCGATAGTTTACTCGGTCGAAAGATAGCAAACACTGGCTGACATTTAACGACGCTATAATTAAAACAACGCTGTAGTCATGTGCGCATCATAGAAACTTATATTTATGAACGTGGCAAATGAAATGAGCAGAAGGAACTTTGAAGATTGAAATCTACACGATCCAAACACTCTTTTAAAAACTGGAACAATCTCAGCTTCTATTGGCAGGTGTGAGGTGATTATACTTTGGCAGTACGTCGAGTAATTGACAACGTGTGAAACACCAGGTTGCCAAACGACATGCTTCTTTCTGGCTGGTGTGCAGTCAATGTCACTGCCAGGGCGGTCGTTTGATAGATGCATCAATGAGTCGTTTATTTTTGTACCGTAACACCAGGCCAAGAAAAACTTGACCTAGAGTCGGAACTGATACGAAATCATCACAATGTCGTTTAACGTTCTTGAACGCAAGGATGACGGCAGAACTGTTTTGGCTTTGTATCTATTCTAATTCCATGAGTAGAGAAATTTGATAGGAACTGGACAAGCTCAGATAATTATAATATGCAGGATAATCGATTCTTAAATGTGGAAATACTTACGAGTATATTGTTTCAAGGGGTGCTACGGTCTTAGCGCGGGGGACGGTCGAGCGCGCGCGTGTCAGAAGAGCAGCAGTATCTGCACGAATGCGGCTGGTCTCATCTTCGAAGGCCTGGAAATATTTGCAGCATTTTTGAGTTACGTTGAGCTACGTTGAAACAACCAGAGAATAGGGTGTACAAATATACACAGCTTCAGTGGTTGACACACCTAAAAAAAGTACGATCGTAGTTGGTGACAATTCACCAGAAAATCTCCACCCGTCAAAATATCAGATAATGTTTTGTGCGCATTTGTAGTAAGAGAATCAGGATCAGGACATAGCTGTCCTGGTGCTGCTACCAGTAGGACTATTTAGTAGGAGCACGAGGCCGGAGCCATCCAATGTCGCTGCGGATCTTTGACACATTAAACCCGTTTGAGGATTTCATGCTCGGCAATGCCGTCCCTACATTTTCCTATTTCTGATAGTGATAAATCGACAGTAAAGAAGTAATTGGGGACGCTTAGAACCTATAGGTATCTTTTACCTTGCGAGTGCCTCGGTCGATTCCAGACCTTCCACATCGGAACCCAGGGTCGGCATTTCTCTTCCTCGTGGTTTGTGTTTGTATGTGAATTGCAAATATTATCTGTTAAAAATCATAACTACCTTGGTGGACTCAGAGCGGAAGAAGTCGTCCACAGCTGAGATGGCATTATCGGGGCGGCGGCGGTACGCGATGCGGTCCAACTCACGGAGGACTACTGATGGGCGCACGCGTACGCGCACCACGTGGTGGGGCACCTCGGGGTACGTGGCGAGTCGAGTGACCGTGCGAGAAGTCGGTCTGTATATCAGCTCAGCCTGAAAATATTTTACATAAAACTCAAGGTCGACTGTATTGAAGCTTTTAACGACAGTAATAAAACATTATGTTACGTGATTAATGTCTGCGCTTACGAGAGTAGGTACACGATAATAGCACATGAAATTACGATGTCGTAGTTAAAATTACATTGGCTTAAGATTGCATTCTTATTGACATTCTAACATTTTTGCGGACAGGCAAGAGGAAAAGAAACAAAAATTACCATACAGAATGCACTTGTACTTGTGCCAATGCATTTGTTCAAAAATTAGCCTTCTGCCGTATGTGAAGGTGTAAGTACTAAGTAGACTTCACGCTCGATAATAATGTTTGCCATTTCATGGTTTTAATA
Organism: Eilema depressum; assembly: GCA_914767945.1. NCBI lineage: Eukaryota > Metazoa > Arthropoda > Insecta > Lepidoptera > Erebidae > Eilema > Eilema depressum. The sequence continues at coordinate 15,903,775 of OU612031.1, forward strand.
AGAATTTGCGACTTAACGCACATTTTAACGTAAAGCAACGTAAGTTCCTACCGCGCGCAGAAATGTTAAAATTTCGAGAAAATCGCTTAAGCCAGCCATACTAGCAAATAGCGCATCTCACCGACTTATAGCAATTTAAAAGCTAATTTATAAATATCAAACGGTGGTGCACAGCATTCGATTCTAATAGTGCCTAAAGCTAAGGACGTGTTAGACAAATGAGTTGGCACTCGTATGTAATAGGGATTGAGAATTCTATTTACTACACGATGTGCATTAGGAAAATGCGAATAACGTGACATGGAATGTAATACACTCACGACAATCAAGATTTAGGTATGCGTGCAAAAGTAGAATTCCAAAAGACCATGCAAGAATTTGAAGAAACTTATTTTTAAAACTGACTAAACAAATAATTTCGAACTGAAAAGCGTATGGAAAATATTTATACACATTTTATTTACATTTATATTATATGAATGACTCTTGCATACGTTTGTGTGCTGTAATGTACCCTTGCAGTATAGAACTGCATATCATTGACTTAGGCTGTCCTCGCATGATTGTGCTCAAAACACGGAATTTGACGCAGTTGTGTTTGTTTATAATACCATAAGTCATAGGGTTATTTCCGTTGTGGACCTTACTGTACGTCTCAATGGCAGAGTGAATCATCCGCCAACTCGGATATAAAAATAGACTGCTTTGCTGCGCACGCGCTGCGATACAGTGATTGCAACTTTATTATTAAATTTCTTCATTTTGATCTTGGAGAAACTGCAATAGGTACATCATGTTTGATAACAGTACAGTATAGTTTTTTTCAGTTCTTTGGTTTGATGTAGGTACCTAACCAAAGTGATATGCTAGTTCTTGTCTTGTATTAATCAAGTTTTCGATGAGCAGTAAAATATTTTAGGTATAATATGCCCAGATTTATTTTGGGAACTGATTTGTTTATCTCCAGATGTGTTGATGATGATGATGAAAACCCATTACAAAAGTTCCAGACGTTCCAGTTCAATCTTCGTTTTATAATGAAATATTGTGTGGGTAGTTAGACATATGGGTTAGTAAAAATTTTCATGATTCCTATTTGTGTTTTCCCACTAACTAATGTGTGAACTTTTACCAATTTTCTTGCCAAGTTTCAATCAACAGGAAACATCCATCGACCATCAGTCTTAAAAGTATAGATGCTATCAAATTACAGTTACTACTAAGTATGTAGTTACTTATATACCTACTACATCACATCTAGGTTGTCCCGGTTTGAAATAATCATTTACATAGGTGCCTTGTTAGGAAACTTCTTCATTTATTCTGCCTGCCTTATTATTTCGGTTGATTTGCTAATAAAAAAGAATGTGAGTTTTCACGTTGTTTTAACGTGAAAATTCACATTATTATTAGCGGGCATGTTGCGGCGCAGTTTTACACCAGTGACCGCTACTCAAGAGGCACGGATTAATTCCTAGCTCAATGCAAATATTTGTATGTATGAATATGGGTATTTGCATTGGTCTGGTCGTGTCGGTCCCGGTTGCCATACGAACATCTATGGTAGTCGTTGGAGCCCTAAAAAGTCCAACAACTGATCTATGTAACTGCAATGCCTCGATATTGCCAATAGGTCGTGGAGGTCATGTGGCAGTCACTTCTCGGCAAATATAAAAGTTCAACTAGACCTGCTGGAAAAAGCGGATCCTAGACACCGAAGTAAAAACTTCGGATGCGACTGGGATTAACGCCAGTTCACTCAGCTATGTTAATCAATTGAAATCCACAGACTAATCTCGTCTCGTTACATCTGGGATTTTCGTTTCCTAGCAGAATAATGCCCCTGCTTGCAAGAAAGCGTGAATTGTTTGGCTTTGAGAATTAGAATGATACCTAAATATACGTAATGTTCGCCTTCTTATAACAACAGAGGCGTTAACGATATTTTTGGCAAATAACCAACTTTAGCTTTTGTTTTCATACTCTGCTGAAGGAATGTTATCCCGCCCTTGGAAAAATAAAGTATTAATTACGTTGAAGCTCAGAGATGTCAAAATATCCCCAAGTGTTTGAAGTGCTAAACTTTGTTATTTTATTGAACAAGCTTTTAGGTTAATTGAACGAACACCAGTGAAATATAAATACATGATTGTTTTGTTAGTTTCCTGAAGCCAATTACCGTAAAATATAACTGGCAGTAGCTTTTAAGGTCAGGATCAAAAGAAGTGCAGGCAGAGTGCCTAACACATTCTGACCTTTTCAAACCGCGATAGAACTATAGTTTTCTAGAGTTAAAAAACTTTATTTTAGTGTAATGGTTGAAGCAAGGTTCTCGTAGGACGATAACTGCCTTTGGAGGATAGGTTAAATTCTATTGTTGACTCCACCTGATAAACTGTATCAAGGCCATGTCGGTTTGCCCTTTGCAACTCAAGAATTGCCGGAACAAGTGCGTTCGTTAGCACATCATATTGCGCTGGGGGAAGTCCCTTATTGCGCATCCCAATTCATCGCAGCAGCGTACTAGCCACTCGAATCCCTTTCCTATCCTTAACTTATCTGAAATTCAAACATTACTTACATTACTATTACTTCTAGTTTCTGTCTAGAACACAATAACAGGATAGTTGTGCTGTTATTAATTACTCCGACCTCCCTATTTCAAAATTATTGAACTTGTTTTTGCGCCTGATTTTATTGCGACGAAGAATGTTCTAGCTATTATACTCGTAGTTTTGATTGCGGCAAGTTGGGTTTTTGGCGGAATGCCAGTTCCGTTGCGTCGAGAACTATAGGCAATTAGTAGTACCTACCAGGGAGCCGCGTAGTTCCCGGCAGAGTAGAATTTGGGCCACCCCATCTCTTCCCATGTGGTGTCGTACGAGGTGACTAGGGGATAGGGCTGTTTAACATCAGACAGATACATACAGCCCAGAGTCAGCCTCAGATGCATGACTAGAGTTAATAATGATCAACGACAATATCTATCGGGGCTGTCGCAGCGCTGTGCTCGATGCTGTTTGCTTAGAGAATTTATATAGCATAGCAGCAGCTGTGTCAGTTTGCAGTTGAGGCTGACTTGGCCATCCTATCCAATAAACCTACATTCTCTTCAGTCGCATCCAAAGCTTTCAGCTCGGAGTCTGGGGTCCGCTTTACCAGTCTTAACTACGGATTTGGCTAGACCTCGATATTTCCTCCACAACCCAATGGTAACATTAGGCGATATCAAAGCTTTGCAGCTAGACCTACATTATTTAAAGCAATTGAGACACATGTCGACTTTTATTTCCTGTGGATGACGTTTTTAGTAAGTTTTTTGGCACTACTCAACACGAATTTCTATGAAAATTATTTATTTGATCGATGAGGTAATAGTTTTAGCTGTTCATAAATAACATCCAAGGGCAGACTGTCAGTTCATTGATCCCACTTCATAGCAAAACTCACACAGCTCTCTACTACGCATGATAGGTACGAATGGTTTCAATTTAATACCTGAATCAATAAGTTGGCTCCGAACTGTGGGGTTAGCAAATGTAAATGAGTAATCGTATCGTGAACGTAACGAGAGCACGGAGCATTGCGATTGGCCGCCTGCCTGAAGCCTGCCAATCGCAATTACGTTCCCGAAACGATTACGATAATTGTTCATGCTCATCCCACACTATGTCTATTATCTATCGATAATATAGAATTAGAGCTGAAGCCCACTACACATTAGGTACTATACAATACTAGACAGACAACACCATAACTTCGATATAGTCAATTTTTTCTTAATACTACTTAAGTAGTACACACACAGCCCTCCTGATGGTAAGAGGTTACCGTGGCCTATGGGCGAGTGCAACACCAGATGAGTCACACTCGTGCTGCCGACCCTGTAAGCACAGAGAATCTTTGCCGTCAGCGCAAAAGATAAGTCAATTGGTTGGGCAATCTCACGGTAAATATCCCTTTTACTTGCCCGGAATACTATGGTGAGCCCTCCGTCAAAGAATAGTTATTTATGTGTATGCTGTGCCTTAGTGCAGTAGGAAGGTATCTAGCATACCTATATACAACAGTTTACGCGAAGGTGTGGTTGGTAATGGTAATTACCCACAACCTACAAATTGCAATGAAACTAGTTTATTGATAAGATTTAGGTACAGATCTCGTGAAGTTAGATACTGTTGCTTTTCAGCTGGATTGTTCAAGACCTTATAAAGTTGGGTTCAGCAATTTTTATGCTGGTTGTACCTACCTGCCCACGACTTCTATATCTAATATCATCGTTACAACACAGCTGGTGTGATATCATAAACCTATTTTCGTAATTTTCAGAAGAATTCAGCCAAACGTAGGTACCTACGACTTGCGATGTGATTCATTATCATTAGAAAATAGATGAGAGTAGGTCTGTAGTAGGAGTGATACCGAGTATATGTGTGTGTTTTAGTCTCGTCTCATATAGTGTAGGGCCTTTACACACAACGTTTCTCACGATGCGCGTTGAACACTATTCTATAGGACTCAGTAAAAGCTGTGTGCTTTGACTTTGACTTTACAAAGGCCTACGACTTACAGAAGCGTAGACGCTCGTAGCGGTAGCGATAGAAACGCCACGCATAGGCAGGCAATAATATAGTAAGAGCTACTTTTATTTATTTTGTGACATAGGTAATTCGTCTTATGCACTGCAAGCGAGTTTTCCTCTTGAGTCTTTTATCTAAATATATAAACATGCTTTTCATTGACGATCTATTGCTAATAACTAATAGGTAGATGGCAATGATGCCGAACTGGATTGGACTGCGATGCTCATCAAAATCGTTTCATCAGTTTGTTTAAAAAATGTCGTGTGGAAAGGTTCTTACTCAACGTTGTAAAAATCCAGTGGGCGTCAAACCCTTTCAATGCGTTGGCAGCGATGACTTGCACAATAAACAATAATGCTGGAATATTTCTGTTTATGAGATCTTGAACGATCGAATTAGGTCGAGGTGAGGAAAACGTTTCAGTTTCATCGACATAGGGCAGAGCTACAGCTACTGTTGATAATAGTCCAGGCAAGTTAACATTTTTATTTAGCGGGCCGGAACCTGGCTTCGCATGGGCAATTAACTTCGTAAGAAGTCTTAAATCCAATAGGTATACCTAGATAATAGTCCAGGATCCGGGGTGCTAGGGAAGTTCCTTGTTGGGTAACAACCCGGTAATTGAGTCCCGTCCCGAGACGGCGGCGGCATAACCACCCCCAGTGGCCGGCTAGGGTTGGTAGGTATCTATCCGTGGGTATTTATACCACATGAAAAGAAAAAGTACAAAACCCGGTACTGTGGTATGAGGCCCTACCAGGGCCGGTCGCAGCTTCAAGTTTGGGGGGGGGAGGGAGGGTTACTTCGGAAATTCCTTAAGAAATTTAACCCCCCCTCCCCTCGTACTGGGACTTTTCAATATGACGTGCATGGTTTGGGGGGGGGGGGGGGGGGGTCATGTCCGGGGGTCGTATCGCTTTCAGGGACGAAGCCAACCTCACCCGCAGCTGGCACATTTACTGAACTATGAACGAATCTCGGAGTAAGTTTTTCTTCTGGAGTTAGGGGTCATACTATGCACTATGAAAATATGCAAAATAAAAATGAGTTAAGGTAATTAAGTGAAAAGCGCCGACGCTAAAACCTCAGATGCAGTCGGGATATCCGCTAAGCTAAGGTATGACGATACAATAACTATAATTTGACTAAAATGTTTCTTCCGCATTTGCCCTACGAGTAGATCACACGTACAAATAATCCTTTCTTGGGCCTACCCCTATGAGGTGACTTTTTGGCTTTTTAGAATTAAGGCTCCTCTAGTTGTTTCGAAGTTTCGAACCTAAAAAAACTAATTCAACTTTTGTAGGTTTCTTCATCATTAAATTTTAAATCATTGAATTTTTCTTTTTCTTACTTGTTTTTTCCATAAGAGAAAATGAAGTTGTGTGCATAATAAATAACATGTTATGTCTAACTAAATGATAAACATATACTTATTTACATTTTAGCAGCTGCTTCTGATGCGATATCCAAATTATTTACATCTTGCTTCATTAGCAATGAATGCAGAATGTTTATTTAGTATTACTTCGTGAATATTATGGTGCACAGGATGCCTGATGGTGTCGCAGCGATGTATATCCAGCAGCAAAGGATGCACTACTTACTTAGAGCTTTCTACAGGATGCGTCGACTTACCTGTGAGAGCTTGGGTATGTACGTTATGTACGGCACGTTATAGTACGGCAGTAATGACGACAGGTAGTAGTAGGACGACAACGGCTGTCACGGACAATGGAAGACCACCAGTTAAACTTATTCGCCTTGTATTACCCTAGGGTTCCTAGGTCGGGCCACCCTATGTTGTGTTCAAAGATTTTAATTAACTACAGGGAAAGTTTCATTTAGAGTGCCCACTCTAAAGAAATGTGGTTGGAGATATATCTCAATGTTGTATGTTCTTGTTACAAAATATGTTCATCTACACTCGGCCTTAGTGGCGTACACTCCGCACAATGTAAACACATTGCCTAGATATTTCTGGTTACATGCTAAGCATGTTGTTTTATTGATTGAAAACAGTGCCTGTATCTACTAGAACAAAATTTTAAATTATATCCATGATGTCATGTTCCATTACTATATCGTATAGCTACCTATATCTGTGGATATTTTTGTATTTTGTTTATTTTTCTTGGATGTAACAAGCGTAACTACTCGTTTCATAAAACTGTTGATGGTTTGATTTATTACAAAAAAACTTTTAAGAAAATAAGTATCTAAGTATAATGTTCTCATTTATGTAATTATTATTTAAAGAAAAATATAGAGGAGTTTCAGAGAAAACCAACATACAACAAGGTAACACGAACATATAGGTACCAGAGAGGTAGTTAGTAAGACAAAGAGGTAAACAAAGTCGAGCTCATCATCGACTTGCTCCCAAGGTTGTTGTGTAAACACGACACAAAGAAAATAGGTCTATTAGAAAACGCAAGCTTTATTAAAAATTCAGTCTGAATCACATTTAAATTTAGGAAATAAGTAAATAATTTATAAAAACATTAAAAAGCACTGTCAGATCGTATGCCACTTGTGAACAAATAAAGTGGAGCGATCTCTTAGTTACTGCGAATACTGATTAGGTCATTACAGGGTCTCGGGAAGCGGAAGGAAGTGAGGAGTGGGCCGGGGCGGGAGCCGGGGCGCTACACGCGGTACGAGTAGTGGCGGTAGGTGTTGCCGTAGGGCAGGCGGCCGGAGGCCGTCGACGAGTACGAGTAGCCACCGGGGCCGCCCAGGTTGCTGCTGCGCTCGCTGCTGTAGGAGTAGCCGCCGGGCCCGCTGCCGGTGCGGCGCTCCACCGTGCTGCTGTACGAGCTGCGCTGCGGCAGCGCGTCGCCCGTGGAGCGCTCCGACGTGCTCTTGTACGAGTACGAGTACTGCTCCTCGGCGCGCCTCGGCACCGTGGTGTCGCGGTCCACCACCACGTAGTGGCGCGGCGTCTGCAAAAACCCTACCCTGTAGCCACTACCGCCGATCTAACGCACCCCTCGCACCGACCCGACCACCTAGCGTCTAGCGAAAGCGACACACGACAATGAACGACTACGTCTCCATCAGTAGCTGGCGTAGTTGCTGTAATAGACGTGCCGATGAGCGGTGCGCTCGGGCCGGCCATGCGACTGCGCGAGGACCAGGTCCATGTGGTCGCGCGGCGTGCCCAGCGGGTCCGCCTGGTACGAGCGCTCGCGCTGCCCCACCATCGCGAGGACGCGCTCGCGCGTCTGGTCGCGCGGGGACACGTAGGGCGCGAGCGGTCTTAACTTGTGTTCCGCCAGGGGCGTGATGTTCTGGCTCGCCACCGGGTCGAGGATCGAGGGCCGCGCGCCGGGCCGGGTTCGTCTGCCGAACGCTGTCACCGGATCCGGCACGAGACTCGGGCGCGGCACGAACGGCACCTTCTCCCAGTCGCCGGCGGACCGCCGCTGCAAGCGGAGAAGTCGCCGTTAGTCGGGCGGGCGCGACTCCAGCCGCGGCTATATTTGGCGCGCCGGGTAGCTCCGCTATCCGACTCCGTTTCTCGAAACGAAATGACCCACTTGCGGAACATTACCAAGAATACTATGCTACTCTAACGAGCCCTAAGTCCCGGTTAAGAGTTGCGGCGTAGTCGAACTTATCGTAAGCAATGATGTTTACAAGCAGACTGACTATAACAGGAACAAGTTATGACCTAGGACGGCAGCGAGAGATCATTGTATCACAGGGTTGACTATAGGACTAGATCACTGAACGCTACGATTCGGCGTCTGTGGCCGTGTTATGGGGGACGCGAAACACGAGGGTCGAGCTGGTGCGAGGGGCGTCCGGCTCCCGGGAGAGAGTGGAGCGAGGTGCGATACACGCTCAGTAGAAGGTGTTAGAAGGGCGGCGGCGGGACTCACCGTGACCGTGCTGTAGCTGGTGCTGGGCCTGTAAGTGTAGGGGCGGCGGGTCGTGTAGAAGTCACTCTCGTACACCATGGCTGCTGATTTTATATTCGTTCGACTGTAACTCGCGACGGTTGGTCCTCGACTGAAGAGAGCGCGCGAACTGCGGCGCGACGCTGTCGACCTTATTTTTAGATCACTGTCATTGCAATTTTCACGTCATTCCCGAACCTCAGTCGGATATAACACTAATGTATAGGTAGGTGCGTAAGGGAGATGCTACTTTTGTGTTGTCATATTATGTAGGGTAAGGATAACCTGAAAACAGAGGAATGCTAAGGACAGAAGTAGAGGTTAATCAAATTTAAATGTGGAATAGGTACACCTACATAATGAACTGGTACCTACATATATCTACTTACTTCACAGGACGCGAGTAGGCTGCACACGCTGATGGGAATTTTCATGAATAAGTGCATGGGTAGGCAGGATAGGTAGGTATGTTTCGCGTGGCATCTTCCGTTTGATGTTTCTTCACGTAGGATGTTTTGAATCATAATGTTATTTTACGTTTCGGGAGCGAAAACTCTAAATCATTTTACTAAAATAAATGGTAGCTTTTATTTTCAATAAACTTGCACTTTTGATTTATGATGTTCATAATAATTTTAGGAAAGATGCAAACGTTGCATCTTGCATCATAGGTTAAACTAACAACGGTCGAGGTCACCTCGCCACGACCTGAGGCAACGGTTGCGCGTTCGATTCCGAAAGAGCAATACCTACTCAAAACAAGTTGTTGAATGGCTAATTAAGAGCTCTAACGCACTGAATGGGAATCGAATCTGCTACCTCCGGCTCCGACTACATCAAATGTCGGGTGTTTGATTCATGAATCATGCCCATATTTATGTGTTTGTAATAGTGTGGTAATACCACATCAGGTATATTTATATTTATTAGTATGGATATTATATTGGGGGACTGCCCGTGCCATGGGTACTTCGAAACCCGGTAAGTATCACCTTTAAAATATTTACTAATTTTCAAATATGGTACAGGAATTTACCGGATTTCTTGACACGTATGGTTACCTACTCCGCTCGCTTGAATAGTAGCGTGATGATATTTAGCTTAGAACTTTCCTCGGTAAATGAGCTATTCAACACTAAAAGAGTTTTTCAATTCGAACCAGTATTTCCTGAGATTAGTGCTTAGTGTACTTCGTAGTTCCTAATACCTATAATTTTGAACATACCACGCTCCTTCTCATTTAGGATCGACTCGTGTGTGAAGTAAAGTAGCATTACTTGCAATCATGAGTGAGATGAGAGTATCGGAAGCCTTGCGTAGTCCGTGCGAAAGTTCCGTGGTGTGGCGGTAGTGCATTGAGCTGCTGCATCAGGCGGCGCGGGTTCGATTCCCGCTCTGCAAATATTTGTATACCTGAATATGTCTATTCGCATTTGTATTTCTGTGTAAATACAGGTACATATTCCTACCTATTTATTTTGGAAAAAAAGTAAATAAAGTTCATCCGTAGTAGATACCTATTCTAGATAGTTAAGCTACTTTAGGTTTAGAGAGTAGGTACTTTGTAAAATATCGTGAAATATTTATTTATTATTCCTTAAAATTGTCAATTTTCACTTTTCTACTCCTTCACCTCTGTAGGAAAGCACGAGCGACACTTCGAGTGTTGCAAACTTTCATAAGTCTCACCAAAGAGTAGGATTATAAGAGCCCACACTCCCTCGCCCACGGTGAGCCCGTGAGCCGTGTGCACGTATGACGTTCGTAGAAGTATATGACCACACATACCTAGATGGTCGAGATGGTAGGTCCCCGCAGCTGGGTGTAAGGGGCGTCACGAGGCTCTTCGGGACCCAAGTCCACTTCACATGCTAGCCGGTATACCCGATGATTAACGGGGTCTCTTTTCTTGGTGGGGCGTCAGACGTTTGTCGTCTATCCCGGAAAAATGAAGATATGTAGGTAAGCCAAAACGTATCGAGTCAGCTATAATATAACAGCAGCTAGGTATTACATAAATCTCCCATTGGGTTAGTAGGAATAAATCAATCATCCCAGCAGTGGTATAGGCGTACCTATAGGAATTACCTAACCTACCAAATACAAAGTGTGCAAGGACGTTTTATGAAATGTGGATACTTTGTTGCTTTTTCGTGGGTGTTGGAACATTGTTGTAAATGAAGGTGCTTATTTCAAATAACCCTGGCTAGTGTATAATGAATAATTATCAATAATATTGCGAGCTCACAAATTATGAGTAGGTAAACCATAACAATAGCACCTTAGGCACAAATTACCTAAATCTGAACACTTAGTTAGAAGGTCAATAAATGTGTTGAATATCTACAGGGCAATTAATAGCTCTGATTTGCTGCTAATGGAACTGTAGTTTTTAAACGAACTCGTAGATATTATTAGTAGTACCTACATAGGTATAGATACTATTAAGGTAAGTGGTAACTAGTCGTAGTATCCTGTGGACTACGATGTTGAATTTGCTGTAGTGCATTCGACTGGGACGCCGCTGTTTCGATTTCCGTGACTTAGGAGAGAACGATTCGCCGTCAGATGGAGCCCTAAATCCGCCTATTGGTCTAACTGCAGTAATTTGATATCGCCAATAGGTTGTGGAGGTCAGATGGCAGTTCCTTCAAGGAAAATAATGGCCGTGTCGCAGTTAGTACCTACTCGTATATACTTAAATGCAATGTCGAAAGTAGACTTAGCAGTTCCAAATTGGACTTTTCATCCCAATAGTTTCTCGCAGCCTCTAGTTAGCGGGAAAGCAGGGATCAGCAGTGAGCCACCTGCTATTTTTTACAGCTTAATTACATATAGATATATTATTCAAATCGATTACGTGAAACGACTCAGACGGGCCTCGAACCCGCGCCACTGAGCTACCGAGTCTACCAATCTTAGATTTGAGTAGTTAGCTTACCTACTGATTATTCTATTGACCGAAAATTTCGCAGTGTTGACTTTACACTGTATTCATATATTTCAGCACCGTTGCTGCCGTTGACAGCCTCTGGCGTAGCGGTAGTGAAAGCAGGAGGCACGGGTTCGATCCCCGCTCAGTGTAAAATATTTGTATACATGAATATGGGTTACATTGGTCTGGTCGTGCCTCGGAGAGCACGTTTAAGCCGTCCGGTTGCCACACGAACATCTATGGCAGTCGCTATGGGTTGTTGGAGTCCGCAAAGGTCCAAGAACTGGTCTAGCTGCAATGCTTCGCTATTGCCCAATATAGCTATTGGGCTGTGGAGGTCATATGGCAGTCGCTTCACGTAAATGTCCGTATGGATTGAGGAGCCACTTCAGATTTAAAAAGGAAACTTGCCCCCTTATTTAGTAGGGAAGTAAATAATTTTGTAGGCCGAATTCTGAAATTTGTAGTAAAATATGTCTAAAGTTATATCAATGTGAATGTGGCTCCTCAATCCAAACATCTGAATTGAGGAGCCACCTGAAACACGGAAAGTATTTCATGTACATATTTGAAAATTTTGTATCATTTAGTAGCAATTGTGTATAGTGTCTACTAAAAATCTGAGCCCAGTACTGTTTATATTCAAGAATATACAATACTTTTAATGTGGCTCCTCAATCTATACATAAGAGCGTGAATTGCCATGAAAGTTATTGGTCAATTTATATTCCACTGTAAAGACATTTAGTAGCAAGTGTGTTCGAATTTGTAGCATATGGACAAAGTAGTAGAACTGAGTGAATTTAATAAATAAACGCATTTTATTTGGCTCCTCAATCCTGACGTCTGCATAATAAATAATTGACTGTACCTACCTGAGATCAAAACGGAATAAAATACCAGAGACACTAACATTTAGTATAAATGTCTACTAAATACACATGCACAGATCAACATTGTATATGTTCGGTATCTGAAAAATAAATTACTTCTGAATATTCCTTACGAATTCGCTATATGGGTGACCATGTTATATGAATTAAACTAGGATGATTCATATTTGAAATGTAATTTTTCGACTATAGGTATTCGGTACAAAGATTCTTCATAAGTTTAGGATATTTAGTACCTAGTCAATTTCAACATAAGTTAAAGAATGAATTAATATTGGTTGGTCGGTACTTTTAGGAATTTTACAGTGAGAATCATAGTCGTCATAACAAAACATCTCATCATTCGCTGGGTACATTTTATAGTGGCCCATGCCAGCTTCGCTAATCGCAGGGATAAATTCTATATAGCCTATTATAATATATAAGCTACTTGAAGTCATTATAGTTTCTAGTACCAGAAATGACTTAGGAAGAATCTTTGTACCGAATAGGTATATAGTTCAAAAATTAAATTTCAAAAATTAATCATCCTAGTTTAATTCATATAACATGGTCACCCTTAATAGCGAATTTGTAAGGAATATTCAGAAGTAATTTATTTTTCAGATACCGAACATATACAATGTTGATCTGTGCATATGTATTTAGTAGACATTTATACTAAATGTTAGTGTCTCTGGTATTTTATTCCGTTTTGATCTCAGGTAGGTACAGTCAATTATTTATTATGCAGACGTCAGGATTGAGGAGCCAAATGAAATGCGATTATTTATTAAATTTACTCAGTTCTACTGCTTTGTCCATATGCTACAAATTCGAACACACTTGCTACTAAATGTCTTTACAGTGGAATATAAATTGACCAATAACTTTCATGGCAATTCACGCTCTTATGTATAGATTGAGGAGCCACATTAAAAGTATTGTATATTCTTGAATATAAACAGTACTGGGCTCAGATTTTTAGTAGACACTATACACAATTGCTACTAAATGATACAAAATTTTCAAATATGTACATGAAATACTTTCCGTGTTTCAGGTGGCTCCTCAATTCAGATGTTTGGATTGAGGAGCCACATTCACATTGATATAACTTTAGACATATTTTACTACAAATTTCAGAATTCGGCCTACAAAATTATTTACTTCCCTACTAAATAAGGGGGCAAGTTTCCTTTTTAAATCTGAAGTGGCTCCTCAATCCATACGGACATTCACGTAAAACGTCGAAATCCAGCCAAATCCGCAGTTAGACTAGTACAGCGGACCCCAGACTGAGGTGAAAGCTTCGGATGCGACTGGGATTAACGCTAAGATGAAGAAGAACACCGTTGCCGCCGTTGCTTCAATAAGGTATACTTGACCGCAGACAGGCGATATTGTCCAGCAAGCCCCTCTCGATTGCTCCATGAGTACTGGTTGCCATTTTATTACCTTTTTTTTTTTTTTTTTTTTATCGTGCGAAAAATCCCCACGGATACCTCCCCCGCCGGAGTCGGAGGAGGAGGTTATGTCGGACTCGAACCGACTAAAACGCACGCCTTCTGTGGGCCGTCAGTTGCCGGAGGTGAGATTGTCATAGCCATATCCCTCGCACCCCGGCCGACCCAGGGCCATATCTCTCGATATGGCCCTCTTCCGGTGTGGGGACCACGGGGTCCCCAACTCGCCCCCGGGTATGGGGGGGCACGCAATGCGTGCCACCGCCGTGGCCTGCTTCTGCTAGGGTGACAGGCGACCCCACCCGTCACCCCCAGGCCCGCGCTCATGGGGGGCGGAGGTCATTCTGCGACCTCCGACGCCCGAGTTGCCGCCGCTCGTCGCGGGCCGCGCGGTCTGCGATTCTCCTTCGCTCCTCGCGGGCCGCAAGGGCTGCGATTCTCCTTCGCTCGCGCTCCGCCGCCCACTTCACGAGCATCACTTGCTCGCAGAAGGAGGCGCCGGCGGCCCACGCATCCGCGCAGCGAACCATCGCTGCGAGCAAGGTGGCGAGCGTGAGAGCTCTCACTCCCAGGGTCGCCACCAGCTCCCGTCTCGGCGTCTCCCACGCCGGACACTCAGTGAGCGTGTGCAGCGCCGAGTCCTCGCTCGCGTCGCAGTGATGGCACTCGGACGTTGGCTCTTTCTTCGCGGTCCGATGCAGATACCGTCCGAAGCATCCATGATCGGTGATGATCTGCGTCAGCCAGAACGAGAGGCCGCCGTGTGGCCTCTCTAGCCACTCCCCCATGATGGGTCTTACCGCCGCTACTACGGCGCGCCCTGCGCGTGGTTGCCCAAGTTGTAGCTCCCACTCCGCCACCATGTTCCTGTGGAGCCGGGATCTCACGGCCCGAATTTCTTCAGGCTCAGGATCGTGTCCCCGCTCCCGCGCCGCCTTTCGGAAGCGGTATAGCGCCGAAAGGGATCTCGCTTCCAGGATCCACGGTAGCGATCCGGCGAGGAGACTCGCTGCTTCAAAGGATATCGTGCGGTACCCCCTGATGGCCCTGATGGCCACAATCCGCTGCGGTCTACGCAGCAGGTCCACGTGCCTGGCTCGCAGGTTGTCTGCCCATACGGGGCTCCCATATAGAGCCATGGACCGCACGACACCCGCGTAGAGTCTCCTGCAGGAGTCCTCCGGGCCCCTCAAATTGGGCAGCAGACGCTTCAGAGCGTTAGCTGTTAGCACCAATTTGGGGACCAGACTTCGGAAATGTTCCCCGAAGTCCCACCGACCGTCGAGTACGAGCCCCAGCAGCCCCAGTCGAATACCAGCAATCGCTGGATCGGCTGGCCGAAGTCGTCAATGCCTGTTACCCTCGCCAGGTTCTTGTGCTCGGGGACTTTAATACCGCCATTTTATTACCAACCTTTTACATACCTACCAACTTTAAAATGTCTTCGAATCCCTCAAGACTTATAATGTCCCGTCTACTATTTTACTTTACCTTCATATCAATAACGTTACTTACTTGCATTGATACAAGAATGTAACAACTCGCAAATGGTAAGCAAAATACTATAGCTTCAATCTGGGGGGCTACCATTGACCACTACCAACTTTGGGCCTGCACTAAACATACACTCAGAGAGCATTTACGTATCATTGTGGGACATCATTTTAGAAATATATTAGAATCAATTGGCCCATGGGACTAGTGGGATAATCATCCCAATCCCACCTGCCCTATCATGGGACTAGTGGGAATTGGGATAGACCGGAAGTTATTCGGTTGTATATTTTATGGTAGACCTCCAGGTTCGCAAATGACTCAAGATTTTGA
Organism: Eilema depressum; assembly: GCA_914767945.1. Lineage (NCBI taxonomy): Eukaryota > Metazoa > Arthropoda > Insecta > Lepidoptera > Erebidae > Eilema > Eilema depressum. Next base: position 15,919,363 of record OU612031.1, read on the forward strand.
ATGTGTAAACACAGCAAGTACCATAGTCTGCCTGCTTAGTACTCTTGGTAGTATAGATAGTATATTATGATCGCCTTTTCTTTCTAGGCAAGGATTGAGGAAGCTCAGTACCGTAAAACAGGCTGAATACAAATATAATAAATGGTCATTACATATTTTTAAAATAATTTCAACCAAGTACGCTTCTGCACGAGTTGTCATTGAAATGAAGAAAATAACTGCAAGATTTATTTGACCATTTTATGTATGGGTATTCAATCCTTGAAATCTGTCTAATTTTACCGTAGAGAAAAGTCGCTGAATATTTTTTTTTACTATGACAACGTGTCTTGATTTAAGATATTATTTTCATAATTAGACGAAGTCTTATCTCAGATCGTGTGTCAGACTGTTTTTCCTCGTATTGTATACGAGAACATAATGCAGGATTGATAGAATTCTCTTCCTCTCTTCCCAAAAGTGTGTATGAAGCTACTTCGGTACTTTTCATGTGTAGATAGATATGAAACTTGTCAAAAGGGTTCGCACAGAGATCGACGCCGCTAATAATACAACAATAATCAAAAGTAATTGTAAACTTAAACTATTTATTTTTATCCTTTTACAAAATTTTACCTTTTTAATTATGAATTTACAATATTTTTTTAATCATCACGTCATCCGAACGTTTGATGTACTCGATCACAATCGGACCTCGCAGTCGACTCATATAAAAATTTGGACCCAGAAACAAACATAATACAGTTGTTGTAATATATCTAGACGACAAATCAAACACCCTTGTCCCAGACCCACAGCTTTATTGACTCACCAGTGTTTCCATACAATAAATCATAACAATTCAGGTCAAACAAAACAACATGTGCCCAACTTAATATAAATAGGTCAAAACTGTCTGGCGCGTCGTGTGAGGAGTCTCGGGAACATCGTCAGTCTGCCATCAATAAATATCAACGTATGTACACGAGCCCACTCGCGACAATACTCCCCCTATATATTTATAACTTTTCATTAAAAATTTATAATTTATTTCGTTAAGTCCTATCTATGTAGGTCGACTAACACCGTAGCGCCACCTAGCCTGGCCCGCGGGGCGACTAGGTGGCGCCGGTCAACACTCGGAATTTAGTGAGCGCCGGCGACGGCGGCGGGCGAGGCGGGCCGGGCCGGGCCGGGCCAGGCCGGGCGTAGCCGGGCCGGCCGCGCCCGCCGGGCCGCCGGCCGGCACCGACCGGCGGGAGCCGCTAACAACCGCGACAACATCGTCGATATAAAATCAGAATATATAACTGAGGTTTCTGCACATCACAGGCGTACACACCCGGACGGGTGTCGGGTAGACTCGAAGAAACATAATTTGAACGGAGAAAACTAGCCACGAGGTAATGGCTTCACGACGGAGTTGAGGCTACGCGATGGCGGGCGGAGGCGAGTGCGGCGGCTACTGCGACGGGTACTGCGCCGACGGCATGGGCGACGCGTACATGAGCGGCGCCGGCCCGCCGCCCCAGCCCGCGCCGCCGGAGCCCGGGCCGCCCACGCCGCCGCCCACGCCGCCTCCCGGCATGCTCATGCGGTAGCCCGCTGCAACACACGGACATACATCGTTAGAATACACACTCAAAAACATATCATTATTCTATGCTAAGCTAGGCTGTGGTCTATAATGTGAGGATGTCATTGAATGTGCGGTTTTTAGTCTTTGAAATGAGTTTCTAAACAGAAAAATAGTCTAAGTTAATTTATGAATCGCGATAGAATCCGTTAATTAGTGGTGTTATTTCAATTTTGTTATGAAACTTCTAAACAAAACAATAAAAAGACACATGAAAGTAAGTAGTTTGCGTTTGGTTAAGTAAATAGCTAACCGAATGGAGTATAGTGTTTCATTTCATGCCTCAGGCGTAAGCATAGCATAGCATAGAGGTTATATTCAGCGTCGTCTATCCTGAAGTAAGGACATTTTAAAAGTGTACAATTTAGATTTAGGAATAGATTTAAATATCACTCGCTGTCGTAAAACGTATCCACATGTCATTAGACGTCTCTAATGACATGTGGTAAATTCGTCAAGTTTATTTGTTGCTTGTTAAAATCTGTAAGAGCCTTGCTGCTTAAATATTTAGGAATTAGAAAGAAAGAAAGAAAGAAAAGTATTTTTATTTTGGTTACTGCAGCACACAAAATAAATTATAAAATAAACACGTTTTAGCACGTTTTTTTTTTTAATTACCTACGCAGTTAATATTCTCTAGTGCCTGGAATACGGCAATAGGCACACCCCCTTATTACGTGGGACCGAATACAATGATTGGTGATATGTGGGTGTTAATTCACGTCTGCCTAACCCTCCAGGGTAGGGTATTGTATGTATGTAATATTCTCTAGCATTCATAGACCTGAAGTCACAGACAGGATAGTCACTGGACTATTGACAGACTGCTGGAGGACATAAAATTTAGTCCTATCAGGATGTGACTGACGTATGATACATCTAATCTAATACAAATAAATTAAGACCATTAGAACAGAGTCGTTTCTCATTAGTAAACTATTATAGTACTATAACTTTTATTTAATTTGTTCTACAATTAGTGACTTCAAGATAAACGATTGTAAACTACAAATTTGGTTTTTACCAAAGTACTGGCGTAGACGCAGAAATTTCTTGGAATAACAAGCTTGGGTTTTAAACAATAAATATGGAATCATGTTAAACGTGGTAAGACTTTGGCAGTGTACCAACCATACTATTGTATGGTATGTACCTACATAATGGTACGTTCCCTTTCTTTGCAAGGCTAACAAAAGGCGACCCGGACAGTAAAATCAGGAAAAAAAAAGAGTGAAAAGTTGTAAAAATTGACGATCATTAAGAGCCCTAGCCTTTTGTGTGTTCCGACTAAAGGGGATGAAAAAGAAGTCGGAATTGCCAGTGACATTGAAATTGTAAATTTCATAAACCAAAATAAAAAAGATAACTACAGATGCAATCATAAAATGCAAAATTTTAGCGATGACGTTATCCATGCTGACTAAGTTTCACTATCTCATTTATTTTTTTAATATTCCGTAACTATACCGTAAAATGGGGTGAATAGGGATCAAAGGGTGGATAGGGTTAAAATGGTCATTAGATTTTTTTTAATAATTTCTCTCCCGAATTCCAAATATCTAACCAGATATTATTGATAACTCTGCTCATTATTACATTGAACTAATCCATAATTTCACCACCCATTTTATCCCAATTCACCCCATAGTACCGGTACCTATACTATAATCTGCGTACAATAAATTGAAAAGTTTTAACGCTATCGAATAAATAACACGAACAAGTAAACATTGATTTCTATATAATTAGAAGATGCATTATGAAATGTATACAGGCGCAGAAATAGGTACTAGCGCGTCACGATAGTGTGCCACAAGCGTCGTTAAATTGATAACAATAGAATTGTGGTGCAGATAACAACACTGATAAAGGCGCAGGCGTTAGACAACAGCGCCACCATTTCATATTTACTTTGATTTGATTACAATCACCAACTTTCTTTTTAGTATTATTCATTTTTCAATGCTACCATTTTGATACTATACAGAACTAGCTTTTGCCCGCGGCTCGGCCCGCGTGGATGTCGGTTATTACGACCAAACATAGCCTATGTCCTTTTCCAAGGTCTAATCTACCCCTGTACTAAATTTCATCAAAATAGGTTCAGTCGTTTGGGCGTGAAAGCGTAACAGACAGTTACTTTCGCATTTATAATATTAGAATGGATATGGATATTTAACCGTTTAAGGTAGATAGATCTATGAGGCTCCACCAAGATTCATTCACCTGCATTAATTCTAGGGACAGCACCTGTAATGGCAGCAACTATTCTTTGCAGTGCGAATTTTGTGTGAGGCAACATAGTCTATTAAGGGAATGACCACAACATCCTAAAATAAGTCAAGACTAAAATACAACAACCAGAAACTTGTCCCGTGATTTAGTTTTTCTACTCATACCTCAAATAAAATAATAAAAACTGAAGTTACCAAAAAATGTATAAAAGGAACTATTCTTTAGATATAGCTAGTCCAGTAAAGAATAAAACAAAATTTAAAATTTAAAGGCTAAATAGTTAATCAAGATTTTCTCATGGAAGGGACCACTATTTCTGTAAATAGTGGACCCATCCTTGAGAAAATCTTTGAAAAAACAGTAGTAGTAGAATAAATATTCTGTAAACTATTTAAAACTATTCTGTAATATATCGAGCATACCTGCTGCTGCAGCCTGCGGGTTGCTGTACGTCGCGGCGTATTGCTGGTAATACCCTGGCGCCATGTACCCTTGTAACGCCGGGTAGCCCTGAAAGAGAACACGTACACGTTAACATTACAATACCATTACTTTTTTAGAAGTAAACAATAAAATCAGCCAATGCGAGAACACAATACATTTTTATCACGGTTGTATTAGACAAAGTCGAGTCGGTAAGGTCGGGGGAAGTACTACCATCTTAGAAAATGTATTATATATTAGCAGGATGCCGCTTTTTTGGATTTTCCTGCTAGATTGAATAATTGATTAACCGAGTTTCAGACTACCCGGATGAATGATTAATCCGGTTAACCGAATCTCTACTATTATAAACAATACACAAAACGTATCTTATGTGTGTTGTCTATACGTCACACATAGATATGTATACTGTTCACGTGACGTCACTGTATGTTATCACGCACTGCACGCACATTACAAGGGATATTCGCCACGGTTGTATGAAAACGTTAGTACTAGTGACGCGACGCGGCTGAATACTTGACCTTTCACCGTGAAACACGTCCGTAATATTGAAGAATGGCACGCCGTGGATACAATGGGGTGACGTCACGCGTCTCTCGTTCACAAACAATTCGGAAATATAAAAATGTCCTTCTTTACAACCAAATATGGGGATGAAAATGAGTTCGACTCGTGTTTCAGAATTTAAATTTATTAGCCAAATTGAAATCTTGGATACAGAATTTCTTTCGTTTCGAGGTAGTGTTTCGATTTTTTTTTTGCCAAATTGGAATCGTGGATACAGAATTTTGTTCATTGGGGATAAAGTGTTTCGAAATTTGAAATTTTTAGCCAAATTGGAATTAGTCACGGTTACAGAATTTCGTTTATTGGGGATAGTGTTTCGAAATTTAAAATTTTTAGCCAAATTGTAACCGTCGCGTATGGAGAATTTCGTGCATTGGTTTTTGGTCCTTATGTACATTCGTTCAGGAGGTTAGCAGTAGACACATATTGCTGGATGAGCCGCCGATAACATTAGAAAGTGATTCCGGCGGCCCATTCATTTTAGACACAGAATGTAATATGGTTGTTGCACATACCCGCTCCGCCGTCCCATGTCGTATGGTATGCAGAAAAAAGTGAACAGCCATGTTACATAAGTTATATACTCTGAATCTACTGTTTTAGGATCAATCATACATTTCTAATCATGTCATCTCGCACATAAAGAGACACGTGTACCGACTTTCTCTCTGACACGTGTTATTCAATACCTTATTCATATATTAATGTTTTCTTTTAATATAATAATAATAATATAGAATAGAAGCGTAGCTTAGTGGTTGAAGAGTCAACGACGATTGAGGAGGTTTCGGGTTCGAATCCTGGTTCAAATACTAACGTTGTGTACTCCTAAAACATTCGCTGGAGAGGTTATTATACTTATTAATAATTGCGGTTACTAAAATTCTTTAAAAAAAAGTTTTCCTGTAACTATTTTTCCTTGTGAACCCGTAATATAAATAGTACAACATAAACGTTATCTATGCTCCTACATCATACATAATGTTAGAAAACGTGTTACCTTTTCCGCAACAGCCAGTGCGAGTTATACCTACTTAGGGACTTTTTATTACAATTATTAATTATTCAATCATAATTACAAAATTAAAAATAAATACATAAAAAGAACTTTTACACTGATTACCAGTTCAGAACCAAAACCTGTCGTCCGGAGAAGACTCCGGCACATGAAACTCACGGGCTTTTAGAGTGGTCTACAAGCAATCTGGGAATGAAGTGCTTGCTCTAGAACACTGCATTTCCAAGCTAGCTCGTTCTAAACATTATTTAATTTTATAATAGCTCCATGGTAGTTTTTTTAAAAATTATATTATGTACTTAATTTAGCGCCACTTACACAAGCGCCACTTACACGAGCGCCACTTACACGAGCGCCACTTACACGAGCGCCACTTACACGAGCGCCACTTACACGAGCGCCACTTACATCAGTGCACTTTCACTGCTATCAGGCAGACAGTGAGTGTTTATCTGTCTACCCTCTCGATCTATGGCACAATATGTTATTTTATTACACAACTACCTACAAACGTCGTTAATAAAGGATAGGGGTTGTTCTGCGCCAATGAACATACAGCCCATTTTAAAGTGCCCATTCGACTGTAATAGGCACCCCATATTACGTGGGACTGAACCACATAGTTAGCGAGAAGACGATATTATTGCACCTGTCTACTTTACTCCATTCAATCTTGTAGCGAATTTTTATAAAAACAAATATTAAACAAATAAACTAGGCTAACTAACTTACTAGTGGTTCGATTAGGTTTTTAGTCTTAAAATTTGTCTACTTTACTCCATTGAATCTTGTAGCGAATTTTTATAAAAACAAATATTAAACAAATAAACTAGGCTAACTAACTTACTAGTGGTTCGATTAGGTTTTTAGTCTTAAAATTAGTTTCAAAACAGAAAAATATGTGTATATATAATTTTATATGAGTACGTAGGTATATGATATAACTAATTCATTAAACGCCAACAACTGCCAAATACTCTAACCAACATACATTTCCATCCAAAGGTTGCCTGGAAGAAATTGCGTAAAGCGATAAGGCCGCCCTTTGTACTGCTCCTGTTTTCTTAATTCCTGTATCACAATATTGTAATTTGGCGTACAATAAAGTATATAATAAATAAAAAAAAATAAAAAAAATAAACTGAGTTTTTAAATAATACATGTAAATAAAACACATCAAGATTGTTTACGTACAGTTGATACCTAACCCTAATGGAGTATATAGTAGTGAATCAATTAATTACAAGCACTCAAGTGCAACGCTGTCGCGTGAGGATTTGGATTCGCGTGTGTCTAACAAAACCAACTGAATGCGATACTTTCGATGGATATATTGGCATGTTTCGCGTGTATAAATCGTGATCGCAAAACTATGAACAAATCGTGACATGCATAACAGATAAAGCCCAGAAGGCTGATAGTCGAGAGTAGATACAATTGGCAGGTACAGATAGATATAGCTTTCCAACGATTGGGCCTCACGTTGACCATTTTTACATACATACATTTATTTATTTATTTATTATTTCTTCTACATCCATCTTTACCGGCATTTCCGGCAATGTGTATAATCCGGTATTATACAATGTCTAGATAATATATAGAATACAGTGCGCAGCCGCTAATGTATGAAATGTTATCGAAAAATATAAATGGTGGTTATAAAAAAAAACACCTTCTAACCTGTTTTTTTTTTAGATTTAGAATGAAGGACTTGAACCCTTTGTATGGAAAAATATTCTAAGAACAAATTGAGATGGTTTGGTCTGAATAGTTTAAAATTCCCATCTACAAAAATAAGCTTCAGAGCCAGTCATCTTCCAGTATTGTTATGAATCGTGGAACAATGAAATCTATTGCACTTTTATACAATTGGCAACATATAAAAAAAAACATTTTTGCATACCCTACGCAAAAGTTCTTGCTTAAAGTTGCCAAGTAATGCGAAACAAAATGGCGTCCTTTGCCATTATACATCATAATTAAACCTTTTTACAAAAAAAAACTTCAACCTTTTTACTTTACAGAACAGACAAAAGGCTTTTTGTTGTATTTTATGTTAAGATTTGACTCTTTGCACAGTCTGTGTGCACAATATCTTTTTATATTCGTATTTGCGTATTTCTATGTATATCTGTATTTATAAAATACTGGATTTAATTAATTACGTTTCCTCGCATTCTAGAAGCCATATATAACTAGACATGCTCGGTTTGATTATAGATGGCGCTTTGTAATATTTCTTTATTTTAACAGTTTAATCCTAAATCCGGTGAAAGCGACCATATGAATGCAAGATCATGTAGAAAGCTGCCATCATGGTTCATATTATTATAAAACAGAGAAAGTCATGGCTAGACGATGTCAATATGGTAAATTATGCAAATATGTTGCATAAAACGATAACTGTTTCATGCATTTTTTATAAATTTTGGTGTTTATAATGTGACGCTATCCTATCGTCCACCGATAAAATAATAACGGTCATTAAAATATCATAAATGTCATGTAAGTAGTTCTCAAATGGATACACTAATATTAAAACTTCGATAAATTTGTTTAATTTGATATCCCAATGGTAAACAAAAATTAATGTATCATATTTCTATCAACAAGTGTTTAAATAAAGCCTAAGGCATGACTAAGTGCGCGCTTGACGGCAATAGGTTCGCCCAATATTACGTGGGACCGAAAATCATAGTTGACGAAATGTGGCTGCTAATACACCTCTAACAACTCCTTCGGGGATTTACAGGCGTGAGTAATGAGTATATGTATGTAAGGACTAAGCTAATAGCCTGCTGTTATCTTGCCTATCCTGCGGGTAGAATGGAGTGTCTTTTTCTCAAGCCTAGCGTTAATCCTGGTCGAATCCGAAGATTTCACCTCGGATTCTGCACACCGCTTTTTCCAGTCTAACTGCGGAATTGGCTTAACTTCGGTATTTTCCGTGAAGCGCCGATATCGAAGCAGTACAGTTAGACTGTTCTGGCCTGTGGTTTTGACGACAGATAAATTACACCCTGATTACATTATAATGGATGTAGACCAGACTACAGTAATTATTAAGACTTGTTGTATTAACAGTGAATGAAAATTACGATGGGGTTCACTGGAACAAAACCCCAAAATAAAGAACATATTCCATGGGACCAATATGGTTACAATAATACAATAGATATTCATCGTTTATGGTAACTAGCATGACCACGACACAGTAGTGATGGCTTCCTGCTACATTTTTTTCCTTTTGCATAATAATCAGAATAATTATGTGAAAAGAAATTGATTGTTTATATAACTGTTTCTAATTTTCATATATTTTTCATGTTCAGTGTTCGCCATAGCAATACATATTTATTATTAGACATGCTGTATACGGATGGCGAAACTACCACTACTATGAGTGAATTGTATTGCTTACTCGCTCATTGGCTAGCTCTTAAACTCACCGACTAGCACTAGGCACATGCTGTAAGAACGATCAAAAGGACTCGACAGCTGAATCCGTGGTGAGATTTCAATTTCACATGCTGTATGTAAATTGTCACCAACGTCACCTTGTCGAGCATATAAACATACATCACAGTCGACTTGAGCTCGACAACGTGACGTCATCAAATTTACAGCATGCGAAATTCAGCTGTCGAGTCCGTTCGATACGTTCTTACAGGGTGTGCCTACAACTCCTAAACTAGCCTAGTGTCATCGAGGATTTATGTGTATGTGCATTTCATTCCCAACTCACCTCGTGGCATAATTTAATGCACACTTAATGCTATTATTTAATTAGGCCTGCTTGTTGCTGGATGAAATTCAGTACCTAATTGAAATTTTAGACCTTTTATTGACCGATTGATTTGATCTTTGGCACACCTTTAGTTCGGATGACAATATACAATTTAAAACCGTTATAACATACATAAAAACATTCTACTAGTATTACAACTAAAACAATAAATTTAAGAAACATACCTACATTTATAAAAATACCAACTAATTATGTTGTATTTTTAAAAACTTTTGTTTTTATTTTCAAGGTCAAACGCTGCATTCCGAGTTAGAACTACTTCCTCTAGAGTTAGATCGAAAAAAAAAGTTGCTATTCAAGACACGACTTCAACCTGGGACCAATCCCTTACAGGGAGGGGTTTTGCGTCGGCCAAACGAGCTACATTCAAAATTCTCCTGTACATTCGTCTTAGAGCGACGACTTTCTCTTATGGCATGGAGTTGAATATCTTTATTTTGGTCTAGTGACAACGCATGGCAAGTTTGAATTGAACCAACATCCAAAATTGGCTCCAGATAAAGGAACTCTTCAACGGTCGACAGCACAGATACAAAACTTTGTGTATGAGTTCTGATATGTTGTATTAAAAAAAAAATCAGCACTTTCTGTGGTTGTTGTTGAGAAAATTACACACTGCACACCACCTTGGCACACTACACATCTTGCAATTGCACATAGCAAGCTTTAAGTTTAAAAAGTTTTATCATGATCGTGAACAGTATGACTGTACAAAGAATACGAACTAAGTAGAAAACTTCGGGAATCATTCCTTTTTGTTGTTTAGTAACTACAAAAAAGCGTTAGAATAATCAATAAAAAAATTGGAATGGGACATTTATTTTTTTCCTACCCTCAGTTTTCCTTGATTCAATTGGTTTGTGAAATTTTAACCAAACACTCGGTTTAGTTTTATTACAATTAGCTGCAATTTTATAGTTGTCTTGCAGCTATTAAAACAATATTAACAAGCTAATTTAAAAAATCTAGCAAACACATTTCGTAACAATTTTGTTTTTATGTCCACTTCTCAAGGTCATCAGATATTAAATTTATACTACTTATATTTTTTTTAACTGCAATATAGAAAATGCAGAAATACTTTTATTCGGCTCGCTAACTACCTACCCGTACCTGAAACACAACACTGTAAACTCCTGCCTTGAGTCTTTTCAATAAATGAAATGTTATTTTGGTTGAAAAGACTCAAGACACAAGTTTTCAATGTCATGCAACAGCTGTCAGTTTATTAAAGGCGTCTTAGAAGAAAAAATCACTAGCATGCATGTAAAAAATAGTGAATTATTAGTCATTATTTACCTGAGCATACCAGTAGCCCATTCCTTGTTGGTAGGGGTAAGGGTACTGCGTCTGGGCACCCATCGAAGGCGGCGCTGATGTCGCGTTATTCGTACTCTGAAATTATAAAACATTTTTTGATAAGTTATTGATAGTCGCTTGAAATTATAGACTACTATGTGAAATATACGAACTTTAAATACAATGAGCAGTTTTCCAGTAGGTATAATAATCAGTTGGTTTTTAAATCATTAAGAGATGGCGCTAGCATAGCTTTTGGTAATTTTAATGTAGGTACTCTGTGGTTTATTTGTGCGATGTTGTTAAAGTTTAATTTCATTTACCCATATTACAATAGATAAAGATGATAAAACGCTTAATTCTTTTCGCGTCACTGTCTGTAATTTAAAATAATATTATATTTAAAATAATTTTATCAAAAAAAAAATGACAAAACATTTATGTAAAGTAAATCATTACAAAACCGAAGAACATTTTTTCCATAAATTAGGGAACACTAGATGTGAGACACACTCTACTTACCAAAAGTGCCGGCTGCGCCATCTAGCTTGTCTTTAGGAACGCCATAAATACCTACTGGAAAACTGCTCATTGATGTACAATTTTTTTGGTTTTTGCATTTAATTGGCCTATATTGGGAATAAGTATTAAACTACCCCAGAACCATGTGGAACAGTTGTGGAATGTGAGGGCGAGTGTTACATTATTTATTTAGAAATAAGAAGAGATCGATAAAAGTGGATATATTTTCCTCAGCTCATGGTTTCCTCAAATTTCAACAATGATTATAGTCTATATTGCGAACTAATGGCTAACAATTTTCTATCCAAATAAATTAATTTTAGTGTCTGTTTGTGATGTTAGGAAAACAGCTTTTTCATGAAAGAATCTTTAGGACTTAGCTTAAGCTATTGAAATCAAAATTGGTCAAGCCCTTTGACCACAATGTGTTTAAAACCAAACAGTGCAATGCAAGAAATACATTTTATCTAAATTACTAATATAAAAAAAATATTCATACTAGACCAGAAGTGAATTTTATCTAACCTCATGTGAAAGGTTTGTGCCCATCAGGCAGATTAAACACAAGGTGAATGAAAATATATCTAATCATATGGTAATCACATGGATAGTATTATAATGATTACCAATATGGAAGTTGATTAATGATCAACCAAAAATGGTAACTATGGCAACCAATGAACACGACGGCATCAATTTGATCAATAGTTTTATGGCTTAAGGTAACTTGCTTCAACATACTAGGTATGGTAAACATCAGACACTTTTGATTTGATCAGTATAAATTATTTAGTAGCGAGCCTGTACCTAAAAATTTGTTGTTAGGTAAACCTAGAAAAAGCCTTAGAAAAGGACAATATTTGTATCCTAATTAGTTGAAATATGCAACTATTTAAGATATATAAAATGGTATAGGAAATATAAGTCTTCAAAAATCTACTATTTAATTGTAAAATGATGCATAGAATAAGATTTTTGCAATAGTAACAAGCCAGTAACTATGAACTACTTACATGTTTTTGCATAATCTACTACATGAATAAACCATATCAACTTTTGTAAGTTCAGAAATAAATTATGTAATCATGTGATAACATAATCTAGCGGGACTTAAAGAAACTTTTAGCTAAGTTTTTGCAGTTATTTCTTAAGTTGCAGGGAACTATGTATTCCCTGTCCCCGTATTCCTCATCTATTTATAGTTTTTAAATCTTATTTAAAAAAAAAATATTTTAAAAATTTTAAAAGTTATAAAATAGATGGGAGGAAAAATTTCTAGAACCTCTTTCTATGGACCTTTAGAAGGATACAATACTGCTTGGCAGTGTTCACTTCTAAATTATAAAGTTCTGTTGCTGATTTCAAACAAACCATAATTTACTAGCAATAACAAGTTGTACTTTATTTAAAGTACTTACCTATTAATTATAATTTACTAATAAAGATTTGTATATGTTCAGTGACATTTTGAAACAAACATAGTTGCAAACATACAATTAAGTATTTGAATAAAATTACTCATTAGCAGCCCTTCTACTATCATGCCTTTGAACTTTACAGAAGCAATCAAAATATGTTGTGGCAAATGCCAGTCACACAAAAGAAAGCTTTGTCGCACTTAAAACAAGGATCAATTTGCCCTAAAGCTGATATTTTGTTAGCAGGAATTAATGTCAATTAATTAGTTTCATATGTGAAAAACTATACAAAGGAAAAGCAACCTAATTGCCACATTGCTAAAGATGATTTTTAAGTTTAAAATTATTGAAATGAGTATGACATTGCAAGTTTGTAGGTTATTTTTTTTTACTCAGATTACAAAATATAAAGTTTTTGATTCTACAAACAAATTCATCAATAGTTTGTAAACAATTTAAAAATAAGATTATTGAACATTACGCTGCCAGTTGCATAAAATTACTTGAAGTAACAACAAAACAATCAACAGGTTGCACCAAATAATTATGAAGCACACAGCTTTGTGGCAATTTCCATATCTTTTGCATCTCTCGAGACAATATTTTTGATAATAGACCATCTCGATGTGCACCATGGAGAATGGGAGACAATGGTACTACTGTTCTCACAAAAGCTAACAAAAGACAACAATATTTTATTAGCTTTTGTCTGAAGGTCAACAGAATTTCAAGTGAAACAATGCTGAGCAAAATTGTTAGTTACTAATCTTATCTACGATATATGAGAGCAGAAAGAAATCTAAATATTTACTCTAATATCCTAAACTTAAATAAATAGACCATGAAGGTGCCCATTCACAGTTTACCAGGAATGACCATGACCATGTTATGGTCAATTCTGGTAAACTGTGATTACTGGAATTAATTAAATATTGATACAACTAAATGGTTTTATTTTAAGTATTATGGAGAAGTTGTGCAATAAAAACACAACTCGAAGTCAAATCAAGTGTTACATGACTGTAAATTGTTAATAAATTCAATATTCAAAAATATATGCCTCATTTGATTTCAGTATATTACTCATACAAATGACCCACAATGTAGTTGAAGTGAAAAACTTCAATCTCAATTTACAAGTTTCTCAATGGAGGATCTGCTTTGGTGCACATTCGGAGAGGTATTTGTGGCACTAGGCATATCGTTCGAGTGAAGTTTCACATAGAGAAAACTCTTGAAAACATGTTATAAAGAAACATTTACAGTAAGTACTTGTGCTACTTACCCATGTGACTTGTTAGTTATATTCTGTCGCATGACAACACAAACCAAATAAACAAAGTTTGATCCATATAGGATTGTTGTCATGCAAAACCACATGTTTTAGAAACCTGTAAAACAATTTCAATTACCTTGTGATTGAATACAAACCTGATTGTCACCGCCTCCATTCTCCTTTCCCCAGAAACATTTGACTATATGACCGCTAATTTCTGTGGTATGTGTGGCTTCAATCGCATGTGCTGCCGCTTCTTTAGTTGTAAACCTAATGAAAGCATAGCCTTTATCCCTGAACACTCGGATGTCCTGTATCTGGCCAAATTGTGAGAATGTGTTCTGCATTAAATCTTCAGTAATTACATTGCTAGTAAAGCCACCACAGTATACTGTCGTGTTCGTCGGCGAGCTCTGGTTGTAAACTTCATCAAATGTGGGCTGCTTGGCTCGTTTGCTGCTCGGTGCACCTTCATTCGGCTTTGACGGCGGCTTGCGTGTCGACCAATTCGTGCGTATGGATCGAGATCCTAACCACTGCCCATTCATCGCTTGAATAGCAGCTTCAGCGTCAGCCTTCTTAACAAAAGAAACGAAAGCGTACCCTTTAGATTTGAGCGTTTGTGGGTCGCGAACTATCCGACAATTCGAAATTTCTCCGAATGGCGCAAACGCTTCCCGTAATATGTGCGTTTCTATCTCTGGCGATAGATCACCGACGAATATGTGATGATGGTTGCTGGTATCAGTCTTCGGCTGATTGCCAGGACTCGTAGCCCAGTTAACCTTCATTTCCTTCTCGAGGACCACTCGCTTGTTCATGGCGGCCAGGGCTGTAGCTGCCGCGGTGTGACTTGTAAACTCAAGGAAGGCATAAGGATCATTACCAGGTTCGCGGATTATCTTACAGCCTTTTACTTCGCCTATTTGTCCGAACAACGTACATATGAATACTTCTGTAACACTCGCGTCCAAATTACCGACGTAGAGAGTTTTGGGATGGCTTTCGTCGCCCATATTAGCTTATATCGTAATCTAGCGATTACTTAATTACGACTATGAACACTAACAACGAAAATAAGCGTTAATCGACGTGTTATTTCATCACATAAAACATTGGATGACGGATAAAAGAAGGAAAAATGTCGCAAACAGCGCTTACAACTTCTCGAAAGACGTTGCTGTTGACTCGTGAAACGTTCACTTTTCGGAAACAAACGCATCTATAGACGAATATCCGGTAGAACTGTTTAAAAAGTTGGCGGGAAAAAAATACGAATAAGGAATAAAATCATTATTCTAAATATTATTACTATTTATTTCATAATTATATAATTTGCAGTAAGAAACTGAAGAAATTTTTACAGTTATTTAAATAATAACTTTATTAGAAACAAAAGTCTGTGAGTCATAAACAACATAAACTAATGTTCATAGATTTTATGCAAAACTTTTCCGGAAACGAGTGTCAATCGAAAGTCTATGACTCATCGTGAGGTGCTCTTTCGATTACAAATGATTGCAATCAGTTCTGTTCTCCTATTGGCTAACAAGCAATAATTGTCAAAACTGACCAATGGACGATTGTTCAGTGTTTTTGAATAGTTATAGTTTGCTTGTGCATAGACAAAAAAATATTTCACCAGAAAATAATTAAGTAAAACCACGAAATTATCAATTTAAAAAATCTAGTAAGTACAACGCTAATTATTATTAGAAAAAAAAGTCTTTTTATACAATAATAAAACTCTGTTTTACACAAAGAGTATAGTAATATATAGGAGAAGACTGGCAACTCCATGCAAAAACTTGCATGTATGGAAAGTGCTGCCTCCCCGGGATGGGTGGGGGAACTTATCACGATAACAGTACATAATTTTTTTTTATGTTTGTAACGTCATTGTGAAGCCAATGACGGACTGAAAATTATTTTTTCGTTGGATAGAGGATTCTTTCAGAATGGTCCCATATCCAAGACGTCCGGATCTCATGCTAAGATCCTGGAGGAATCATGGGAAAGCCTCCAAAACCGGGCTTATGCGCCTACATGTGTCTACTTTTTATATTTTATCAATCAGATGAATGTCGTTTCATTTTCAAAAAACATGCCTAGGCTCTTAAAATTACAGTATAGCTAAAATTAATATAGAATACAACATTAATAATGATACTTTACAGCACGTACGTAATAATCGTTACTTAAGAAAAATCACTGACTTTTATTCAACGATATTAAATAAAAAGGAGTAGATCTGTTATTGCGCGAATATCGTGAAGATCCAGCTTGCGAGCGGCACCGGTCGGACTGGGTCGGACGTTGAGCGGAAGCATCAGTGACTTAAAAAATAACAAAAATGTCATCGTGTGTTTATAAACACTGCACGAACTATCACTCTAAAGTTAATAAATCACAAGGGAGTTCATATCACATGGAAATATTACTTTTTTCGAATGTTAACGATTAAATTTCTCACTTTCATAATATTCAAATTAAAAATGTCAGCACGAAAATAAAAAGAGACAGCATTTGGTGCGTGAGCGACAAGGATTGTGTGTGCTCCCAACATAGATTAAATAACAGATGAGAATATCGTAGGCAGTAAACTCAGGCAGTAAACTGTACCTTCTTTCTCAACGATTTTGTTAGTGTATGTACACCGATGTAGCAAGGGTAGTGATTGGTGCTTGAGTGTAGTTTGTTATCATTTAAGTCCAAGTGACAAACAATAGCTTTCTTCTTTTTTATATGATATTTTTAAATATAATATCTTACATTCCCTAGTAGAGCCATAGATGAATATATTATGTATCAGCATTTTCCAAAATTTGAATACTAAGGGGGCAAAAAAGGGGTCGAACCGTTGTATGTAAAAGTCTTATTTTGTGAAACGGATTTTAATTATCTTTACAACATACCTGCTCATAAATGCTGCTATTATTTAACCGCATATAGGCACGTAATGACACCTATTATCAAACTGTGACTTTTTCATTGCTATTATTCACAAGTGAGCTACAGATTCTTTTTTTAAATTTTATAGGTTAAGTTTCTATGTTCTTAAAAACGTTTGATGTAGTCTACCAAAAACTAACAATAGATACGGTAATAGGACCTGTAACTACCTATTACCATGGATCATAAATAGCCTACCAAATGGCTTAGCTCAAGAATTCCTACAATGCCCCAAATTCACGCGCAAACTAAATACCTCAATAAAACAATTCCTTAAGAAAGATAATGACTATACATTTATTGCATGTTTGTGACGTAGCGGTGTTGTGGCGTCTGTGTGTGAGTGCGCACTCACGGAGGCGCGGCGGCCCGGCGACGTCATGTTAGTAACTTAACTATAATATTGTATGCATAATATATGTACGTACTATAGTGATGTCATCATACCTACTCATCATCGATAACTGCATGGCGAACGCTACTCGCACAAAAACCTCAAAGTTTAAGCGAGTAGTTAATATGTTATTGTAATAATATCTAAGTAATACTCTATTGTGAACATTTTAAATAAAAAAAAAAAAAAAAAATGTTTCGATACAAAAAGAACGTGTTTAATAGTACGAATAAATTAATATGCCTATTGTATGTTCATTTGATGCATTTTCGTATCTAAATAAATAATTTCAACTTGTTATTACACATGTTTTATTATACATGTTTAAGTAATAAACAAAATTTTCACTCAAATTTAACTTTTTTTTTCTCTAAGTACAGAAAGCCGTCCTCGGCTCTCTTAAGACTAAATGGCGCCTCGGCGGTAATCACCAACTTTGCTCACTGGTACCATAATGTACTATTGTTTTGTTGGAGAGAGAAAGGTGGTTCAGGGAGCCAGAATCGTATGACAGGATCTAAGAAGTCAGGCTTGGATTACGGGATCTAGGGAAATCTTCAAAATGATGGCAAAACACTGTTCCTGCTGCTTTAACATAATTTAATTGCAATATTTGCTTTAAAAAAATATCTTCTCGTGATTTTAAGCTGCTGATGATAGGAACCTAAGCAGAGGATGGAAGATTATAACCCACAAGAGGAAAATGAATTAATTTTAATAAAAAAGTTTAACCGACTTCGAGAAACGAAAAAGAGGCACTGAAAAGCGAAAAATAACTTAATGTACAGGCTTACTTATTTATTAGAAGTCGGTGCCAGCCAACTTTGTTTGTTGTGTCTGAACTACTATGATGCAATCAATTGAAATATGGCCTTTTGGGCTAGGCGTAAAATAAAAGATAGCGTATGAATTGAGAACCTCCTTTTTGAAGTCGGTTACAACGCCATCGAATTAGTGACAACGCCATCTAGTGGGCCAAGTAAAACTAAAAGCGCATCAACATCCTAATGTCAGAGAGTTGACAATGAATGACACATGACGTTACTCCGGTTACTCGGCAAATGGTGTCGTTTGTTCTCGCCCCCTTCACCAGGGGTCACTGCAAACTTTCATAATTTTGCTTTGTTCGGAGTGTGCCCCCCCTGATCATACATAAGTATACTTCCCGCCATGTATCTCCCGTATCAAGACAATCCGCGCGCTAAGGCATAGTTTCTCTTGTACTTATGTCTAGTTAGATACAGTGTGTGAGGTATAATTACTTTATATTAATTGTCTGTGGGTATAATATAATAGGTCTATTCATCCTTTACTATTTTTAAGCAGAAATTCTTAAATAGATTTAGACCTCACATCGAATTACAAGTTTATTTTATTTAAACTTCTATCTAAAGCAATTTAACTTATTTAACTTTATTGACTTTTTTGAATTGGTAACATAAAAATAAATGTCCCAATTTTTTGACAGTTCTGTTGCGACAGGTTGAGTTGTCGGATAATGTAAAGTTTATAGTGATATTTAAAAATCTTAATTAATGTTTTTGTAAATGGAATAAGTTACGGCGTTTGCCGCTAAACTGTGTCGATTATAACTACTGCTCTATAAAATTTTATATCTGAAAGTTCTTATCTTGCGAGGTTAGAACCGCTTGTCAAGTACACGTATGCAGCTATGTTCCTCTATTCAGTTATTGTAGTTTATAACTTATGAGTGAATTAAACTGAAATGACTTGAGGTGAAACCTAGAAAGTACAGGAGATACAATGTTGCCGCTCACGCAAAAGGACACTCGGAATTACCGCGGCCCCTTGGGTGGAATACGCGAGCAATTTCAAAATTGGTTAAGACTAATTTATTCTGATAAGAATTCAAGGAATTTGTTCTTGTTCCTTATACTTAACTTGTCCTTTGCCTTCGTTGAATTATTCTATGGTGTTTGGACAAATAGCTTAGGTAAGTGTAACAAAACATAACTTCTTTAAACAATTCTAGTTGGCTTTTTATTTCTAGAAGTGAATGTTAACTATGTGGTTGCTTTTACTAAATGATTTTCGTTTCTAGGTCTGATTTCGGATGCATTCCATATGTTCTTTGATTGTACTGGTCTGGTGGCTGGTCTAGCGGCATCCCTAATATCCAAATGGAGGGCAAATGAACGCTACACATATGGTTATGCTAGAGCTGAAGTCTTAGCTGGATTTGTCAATGGATTGTTTCTACTTTTTATTGCATTTTTCATCATGAGCGAGGCTGTAGAAAGAGCTATAGAGCCACCAGAGGTAAATACATTTATTTTGATAACTAATTAAAAAGTTTTCAGTGCTTGCAACATTGTAAATGTATAAGGAAGTTACCATATTATACATCAAACCAAGGTGTCATAATTACTAACTCATAGTATAGATTATTTAATTATAGATAGAGCATAAATATAAATTTGAACTGTGGCACATACCCTGTTGAGCATACCTTCTTTTTAAACAAAGTTCTCAATAGACAATAGGAAGGCTACTCAAACTATAACTGAATTCAAACTTATAAATAGCTTACTAACTTACAACAAATTTCAATTCCTGAGACACTCCCACTGTATGCTTGCAAAAAAAAAAATTAAAGTACTATTTGATATTCCCTTCATTCAAAATATAATTTGCTTCATAAGATTACTCATCTCTTTATAATGTAAATAGCACATTATTCACATAGATACACTAATGTAAGATAGACTAATGCCATATTATATTTGGGCAAAATTGTTTGGCATCCAATATGTTCTAATCCCTATGCCCCAGCTTAGGGTTAACCTTATAATTGATTCCCTTGTGACTTCCAGACACTGGGTGGGTGATTTGTCCTTCTATGTGGGCCATTTCACCCATTAGAGAGTGCAGAGTTAAACTTACCCCAACAGTCAGATTTATGAATTACTAGCCTTCCGCCCGCGGCTCCACCCGCGTGCATCTCGGTTAACGCGACATTTGCTCATATCTACGGTTCTACTCAACCGATTGCGATCAAACAAACGTAAAGTTTTAAGTCTGAGTAAGCCCTTTCTAACAAAAAAAACCACATCAAAATCCGTCCAGTAGTTTTTGCGTCCATCGCGGACAAACAGACAGGAAATAAAAAAAAATATTTTCGTGTTCAGTATCGTTAACATAACATAACCCAAGTACTTTTTTTTAATTATCTCCAATGTACAGACACCGCCACTTTACAATTATATAATAGTATAGATTAAAGATCAGGCTGTTGTTCTCCAAGGCTATATGTAAAAAGTGCCTGGTCTGTTTGAGCCTTGTGAAGTGTTACTTGTATTTACCCAATGAGATTTTCAGTTTTTTTTTATAATAATTTTATTAGAGTACCAGTGTTTCATGATAAGACATAAACTTTGCTAAAATAAAATATATTTTCCATAATGCAATACTCTATAACACAAATCCGTAGCAAAAAAAAAAGACTAAATACAGTCCAATTCATTTCTCAATAATTTAAATGATAACAAATCATTCATACAAGGTAGTTTTAAAATCATAAAATATCCAATAATTACATAAAATTGTTCTTCAAGTTTTGATACAATCCTTCTGTGCTAATATAATATAGGACCTTATCTGTATAACTAAAAGATCTATGTATGGTCTTCTGCAAAAATGTTTTACCACTATCAGCAGATCAAATTATCTTAATGGTCCATTGGCTAGTGTTAAACAATTAAGCTTCAGTTACAGTTTGATATGCAGTTTTCAGCATATTACTAGATTTATCACATCACTGACTAATTACTTGTATTTAGAGACTTCCTTTATGTGGGGTGTCTAAATGCAGGGTAGCTATGTGACCTCAAAACACAGACCTTATCTATAAATCAAGGTTCTCTTCTTCATCCTAGCGTTAATCCCAGTCCCATCCAAAGCTTTCATCTTGGAATCTGGGGTCTGCTTTTTCCAGAATAACTGCAGGTTTAGCTGAACTTTGATATTTTCTGTGAAACGACTGCCATCTGACCTTCCAATGGCGATATTGCGCGATATCGAAGCATTGCAGCTAGACCAGTTGTACTTTTTTTAGGGCTCGAACGACCGTAACGTGCCCGTAACGACTTAAAAAATTCAGATTGTATAGGTGTTAATGTGACAGGGTCCACACTTTGAGGTTGTATGGGTACCTAGCCCATCTAATTTTGAAAGCCGCTGTGGCGTGACCGTAATGCCGGAGACTCTCTTGCCCCGCTCAGTGCAAATATTTGCTTGCATAAATAAGGGTATTTGTAATGGTCTGGCCGTGCCTCTGATAGCACGTTAAGCCATTTGTCCTGGTTGTCATACAAATATCTATGGCAGTTGTTATGTAGGGAAAATGGTTAAAATGGCCCACTCAGAAGGGCTGATCACTCATCCAGTATTATTTTTCATCAGTAGTCCAATATTTTCTTTTTTTTTTTTAAATATTTGGATAAGATGGAACAGGGATAGTGAGATATTGCATAAGTTATTTTGACTCCGATATTAAACTTCTTTTCCAGCTGCAACATTAAAAATTAGACTATTTCATATCCAATTCCAAATCTAATAGTTTAATAAATGTTAGCACAAAGTACCAACTTTCACCCATTGTCACCTGACACTTGATTTTCAACACAATCGTTATTGTAATAATGTTGAAATTCTATTACTCAAATCAGTTTGATCGCAAGCACGTATTTTAAAAGTATTTCCAATTATTATGTTCAAGTTAAATAACCATATTGCAACATGTTCATCATAGGCTCGATACAATGATTCAATTGCATACATGCGTTTTAAAAATACGAACGTAGAAAAGTACAGAGTTTGTTTGTCTATCACCAGGTAGAATTTCAAGAACCCTGATAGCTAGGTAGCCATGATCGTACCCAGCTTTGTTTAAGGGATAGGGCAAAAGTCTTTCAGGGGTGAGGCAAAAGTATGTTTCTTCAGGAAGAGCGGAGCAGGGTGGGGCACGCGCTCCACTTGCCAATGGGTACGCCCATGTAGACAGCTGACCTTTTCACAGATGTAGATATTTCTGTTACCGCTATAACAACAAATATTTACTGAAAACAGAATGGTACGGAACCTTTCGTGCGCGAGTCCGATTCGCACTTGGCCGGTTATTAATATTAAGTACAGACCTACTTTTTTCTCAAAGGGGTTCCAAGCCAACCTTATCTGCAAGCCAGTACATCTGCTGATAGACGATAAAGCAATAATAATTTCGGGAATCCCCGACAGCGCGCGTATGAAGCTACTCTACACACAAGGCGATGAATGACGTGCGAGCACGATTCGTGTAAACTATACATGTTTTTGTTAGAATATCTTCTTTGAATAAGAGAGAGCCATGTTGGGAGAAGTTTGGCGAAATGGCAATTCGCCCAATAGCCACACATGGCTCAAAAACCAAACATTACATACATTGTACCAATGCAGCATAGGGCCCGCATCTTATGCCCGATCCCGTGAGCGACATTTTTATTTCGAATGCCATGCCATATGACCCGTATGTGTTTTCATTATGTGTATAGTCACGAGGCCCGTATACAGGGTGCGGCAGATTTTGTCTATTCGCTTTCGGTACGAAAAAACGGTAGGGTGACACAGATTTAGAGTAGATACCATAGTCTGTCCCTCTGTCATCTTATAATTGCTGTAATTGCTAGTATGTTCGAACTTGCGACTTCTGTATTTGAATATGGATTGTAAAATGCGGATAAACATACTTATACATTATCTTTTGTAAATACAATTCGTATCATACAAAAAACACTTCTAGTAATACAAACATACTGCACACTGCACAGGGCAAGACTCGAACCCGTAACACATAGACAGTGTAGTCGAACGCTTTATCGCCACCTAAATTCCACACCTTAGCATCTAAATTACTAACTTTAGTCTACTAACTAACACTAAAGTCAACCTAAAACCATGATGTTATATTTAGATCATCGCTACAAGAAGTCTGTACAGTGCGGTACATTATAACTATATTATACGGTTAAGTAGCGTAGTGTAGGTACTGAGTTGCCTGCCTGAATCCTACAAAATGCCGCGAATGATAAGATGACCTATTTCAATAGCTTGTCTTGTAAATAATAATAATAATAATAATACATCTCTTTATTGTATGTACACACAAATATCTACAGAGGAATACAGGTAAATGAATAAATACAGTAGGTAAATACAATTGGCGGCCTTATCACACAAGGCGATCTCTACCAGGCAACCATGGGATGGAGTGTGTTAGATAATACATAAATAGGTAGTTTTCGGTGTACATAATATCTATTAATTACTTTATACTAAAATTTATGCTCTGTCTGATATATTATAGTCATAGATAGGTATAAAACATACTATTATATATATAAAAAATACATACTTATTGAATAACTATATAAATTAATAATGAAACGGTACCTACTATTAGGTACCTAATATACTTATACATAATATACTTAAATATACAATATATAACAACAACGTGGACATGAATAAAGGAGATATAGAAAGAGAAGGAGAAAGATAATATTTATGGTTCTTGCAAGTAGTGGGCTAGGACTAGTTTTTTGAAGACGGGCAGAGATTGTGCACGTCTTATATTTATGGGTAACGCATTCCACAATCGAACAGCTCGGACAGTATACGACTTGTCCATGAAACTCGTGGAGTGCGCTGGCATTTTCAGTCTCAGATTCTCTGACGATCTCAAGACCCTAGAATGTGAGTCACCAAGGAATTCAAACCGTTCTTTTAGGTAGATAGGAGTGAGAGGATGAAATAAAATATTATACAGTAAATAAAGAAAGTGAGCATTCCGGCGAAGTCTTATAGGCAACCACTTGAGTTTTGCGCGAAATTCGGAGATATGATCATATTTGCGAAGTCCAAATATAAATCTTATGCAAAGATTTTGAAGTCTCTCAAGTTTATTCAGTTGGTCTTCAGTGAGATCTGGATAACTGGCATCGGCATAATCAAGGATAGGAAAGAGAAGTGTTTGTGCAAGCGCAGTTTTCGTGGCAATGGGTAGAAAATTTTGAAGCCTGCGCAGGGACCCCGCGGAGGCAAACATTCTGCGGCTAATATCTTGAAGCTGAGGACTCCAAGTCAAACAGCTGTCCATATATATCCCCAGATTTTTTACTCTATCGCTATATTGTATTATAGTCCCATCACAGGAGACCTGAGGTAGCAGTGACCAGTCTATTTTAGATATATAGCTCGGGCTACCAATTATAATGACCTGGGTCTTAGAAGGATTGACTTTCAGACCATGCGATTTACTCCAGTCACATATGCGGACCATATCATTGTTGATGGTGCCGATAGCATCTGTCAGTTTAACTGGAGTAGCTCTCGAGTAAATTTGTAGATCATCTGCGTATAGGTGGTAGGAAGAAGTGAGATTGTTTGATATGGAGTTTATGAAAACAGCGAAGAGTAGAGGAGATAAAACGCCACCCTGAGGGACGCCAGCAGACGTTAAGCACCAAGAGGACACTGTGTCTTCTATACGGGTACGCTGACGGCGTCCATACAGGTAACTTCGAAACCAGTCAATTACTGCCGGAGATATGTTAAGGGAGCACAAAACCCCGAGCAATACGTCAAAGTCAACGTTGTTGAAGGCATTGGTAAAGTCTAGCAGCGCTAGAACTGTTAGCTCGCCGTTCTCCAAACCAGATCTAATGTCTTCCGTAATACGAACCAATGTAGTCGCGGTACTGTGACCTGGACGAAATCCGGATTGATAGGGGTTCAAAAGAGAATTTTTAGAGAAGAAACTAATTAATTGTGAGTGTATCAGGCGTTCAAGGGCTTTGGATAGGAAGGAAAGTATAGAAATAGGTCTATATTCGGAGAAGGACGAGGGATTGTTCTTCTTAGGAATTGGAATAATTTGGGCATCTTTCCACGCTGATGGAAAGGTGCCGCTACTTGCCGAAAAGTTAAATATATGAGTGATTATGGGAAGGATTTCGTCAATGATAGGTACGATCATATTACGGCTGACACAGTCGGTTCCGACCGCATTGGAAGTGATCGACATTATGCTCTTCTTAACATCACAACTAGTAAATTGAGTGAAAACAAACGAAGAAGAGACGGGAGCAGTCATGGTAGATGAAAGATTGTTTAGAGTAGTAAGTTTAGTTGCCGCGTCAAAAGTTGACGGAGCAATACTCCATCAATGTCCTAACTAACGTCCTATCAATATACTGCACAGGTGACAAATCACATATCTACCGTATTTGGCACCAGATCTACCGGAATTGGCCGCAGATGCACCATAATTCACGCTAAATTTACCATATTTGACGCCAAATCTACCATATTTTGCGGCAGATCTACCATTTTGAGGACCAAAAATATATTTCCCTAAAAAATACTCAAGAAGTATGCAAGTACTACTATACAACTACCATACGGCCCATTCCACCTAGTTATACAGTTCGTACCTGTCAACTAAACTAGAGAAAAGAAACACAAATCGCGCACTCAAAAAAAAAAAAGATTAATACAGTTTACTAACGTTAACGTTTGTGTAACCTTTGCGGATTGCTCCGGTGCATGCCGTGCATGTAGTTCAAGGCCACCCGATGTGAATGTAGGATAAAAGGCCAACAACTTCGGAAAGGATTCATCGACCGTAGTTCTTACCAGGTCAAATTTTCTATAGATATTTTTATGAAGAATTTGCTGCAGAATATTGCTGGGATTCTTAAGGGATTCCGGTAATTGAATAGAAGTACTGTGTAATACTGATGGGCACCAAAATGTTTCACTGCAACATTTTGGTGCCCGTAGTCCGTAGTTCACCTAGATGTTCCATAGTTAAGTTTCGTATCTATGGTTCATCTAACTGTTCCACAGTTAACTTTTTTAACCAACATCTCCGACCTTACTCATTTGCAATGCTAATTTTTTTTTTAACATGTCGTATACTTACTGCTAATATGTATTGCGATTATTCTTCAAACAGTATCTAAGTAACTATGCTATAATTATAAATTTAATTTAATCCAAATAAATTCCGTAAAGTAAAGTGTGAATTGATATTGCGATTTAGGTGGACAATAATCTTATCTACGATATGCAATAGTTACTTTGGCAACACATATAATAAGCATCATTTTTATACGGCTTCCGTGTTTTTTATATTTTACAGAGAGCCATACTTTTAGTACCGATTCGAGCACTATTCTCACGTAAAACATAGTTGTATAGCAGTGTCACATGTCGCATTACATACGTCTTCTAAGAGTACCGCAGTCTTATCCCCTTTCCTATCCTTTTCCCTACCCTCTTTTCCGCCTTTCCTTCCCCCAGCTAAGCTAATTTGACCGAACTAAATGCATTCCCATCTTTTTATTGCCTTCTGTAAGAATATATTAGATGGTGATACATTTAAAACAATAGGTTTCGCAAAAAAAGATGTTCGATTCCATATTCTGTTCTACATAATGAAAGGTTAATTGGAATGCACTATAAAAGAAAAATGTACTAAAGTTAATTGGAATGTACTAAATGTAGTACATTGCAGTTAACGTAGCACTTTTACCAAAGTAATAACTTTCGTCGCTAACTGTACGTGACTCATAAAGTTCACTGCCACGAATGTAGCCACCTCAGCGCTAATTATATCGCACGTGCGACTATTTTCGATATATAACGTGATGTAGATTAGCCCTTTTATCTAAAATGCACGTGTCAGTCTTTGCTACAAATATTGTGACATTATAGTCTTGAACGTCATTCTCTGCTCTCACAAGATCTGATGAATCACCATTTTATTTGTATATGATGGTTCTAGTCGGTTGATCAAAACTCGGCTAATTACCCTACCTACCTCAATGCAAGCATGATGGCAACAGGACACGCATTAATCAGTGAGTGTGATCGAAAACAAAGAGTGCTTCTGTCGTTCAACGCAGTATCTTTGAAATCGCTATACCTAGTATAGGATAAGTAAGGCTCCCCACTATCCATCCCATCGTGATGCTGCCTCAGCTGCCTGTGCGATAGGCTATTACTTATCCTATGGTAGGGTTCACCCGGGTCCCTGCCCGTTCCATGACAGAACATGATGTGGTTTTAATCGGCTCGATTCCAACATGGATACCTCACCGCTAGTTAAAAATAGAAGGGGTTTACACATTTGAAAAAGGAGTACAGCTCTTTTTTCTTCAAATGCGTGAGAGGAAATGTGCGTAAGCAATAAGCATTTTCTTCTCTGTGCCAGTAACATCTAAAACCCTGTCTCCTTTTATCTCGTAAATATAAACCGTGAGCAAAGTTTTAGTCGCAGCTAAAATATTATATAATAAATGGCTAAGTTAAAATATAACAATATACGTCCAAACCGTAACTGAATAGCTACTTGCCTACGACTCCTCCAATGATACAAAATTAATGTTCTGCAATATTACGATTCGCGGTACATTTACATTTAAATACCTAAGTACTGAAGAAATGTTCGTTCCTACAGACATTTTGTCAACGTCTCTGAGATGTTTTACCTTTTGATTGCCCTTGGCAACATGGCAGCTGCCACTATTTACTTACCGCTATGTACTTAAATCTATTCTTTTCCATACATTCAATTCAATAAAGTAAGACTATCGAGTTTGTTTATAATTCTTATCTTGACCCCATGATTGGCTGTGGTTTCCTATGAGATGAATAGACGTACTCGTTGCCATCGCGTTTTACAGAACTGCTAAATTAAATAAATTCACCATAATTTACGAACTTTTTGTTATTTTCCAGGTAAAGCACGAACGTCTCCTCCTTGTCTCCATACTTGGCTTTTTAGTCAACATGGTGGGCATTTACGCGTTTCACCACGGCCATGGTCATGGACACGGGGGCCATGGTCACTCGCATGGCGGCGGCGGCCATGGCCACTCCCACAACCACCATGGCCATTCTCACGACGATGTCGGCGAAGCACCCACTGGCGCTGGCTCAGCTATCATGAGGGGCGTCTTCCTTCACGTCCTAGCTGACACGCTAGGCTCCGTAGGCGTAATAATATCAGCTATACTGATGAGAATGTT
Organism: Eilema depressum; assembly: GCA_914767945.1. NCBI lineage: Eukaryota > Metazoa > Arthropoda > Insecta > Lepidoptera > Erebidae > Eilema > Eilema depressum. Next base: position 15,948,007 of record OU612031.1, read on the forward strand.
CGGCTGGATGAGAGCCGACCCTATATGTTCTTTGGCTATAGCCATCCTTATAGCCGCTAGTGTAATACCCTTAATACGTGACTCCGCTGGTGTGCTCATGCAACGGACTCCCACATCACTAGAGCGCGCGTTACCTAACCTTTTCACGCGTGTGGTAGGCTTAGCAGGCGTGCATGCTGTTCACGAACCGCACTTCTGGACGTTGTGTAGTGATGTCCACGTAGGTGCACTTAAAATAGAAGTAGCGAAAGAAGTGGACCCCAGGTACATCACGGAGCAGACGTCGAGGATATTCAGAGAGGCGGGCGTCAAACATTTAACGGTACAACTCGACTACTATCCTCTCTGATGCTGTCACAATGGTCTCCCACAAAGTGGCCCAATGTCTTGTATATAAGGAGTAATTAAGTTAAATGAATGTAATGTACAATTATGTTTTCGGGGAATGATTGTAAGTTACAATATTTTTGAATGATTTATTGGTTGTTACGACGTAGAAATTCCTACTTACTTTTCACATTTCTATTTAAATAGTTAGTGTTGCCGTTCCAATGAAAAGTATTGGGTTAATTTAATACAAATTTATCGTTGTATTTATTTTTTTGTTTTTATAATAATTTTTTATCTTTGTATCTCTTTATTTGTTTAACATTCCAAATATTGTATTAAACTAGGAATTTCCTCATTCGATTAGGTAATAGAGTATTTGAAAAACGATTTAGTCTGCTATTTTTATATATCCGAAAGAAAGAGACATGTACAATGTACATTAGCAAATTGATAGTTAATAAACTATTGAGCATTGCTTTAGTGGCATAAAAAAATTGTATATATTTGCTTCATCTATTAGGTGTTTTATTGTATTCAAACAAATATTTGATAAATTTATTGTGCTATTTACATTACATCAGATTCAGCAGTTTATTGTGCTATTTATATTACATCAGAATCAACAGTGCACTATCTCAGGACCCACCCAGTATTCAATTACATTTAATAGCCCGTTTAGATTAAGGAAGTATGTAAAAAATATCTTTGAAATTATACAGTTACAGATTCAAAAAATATTGTATTTCTGAAAAATATCAGCGGATTTCGGAACTAACAAACATTTTTTTTATATTGAAATGTGGCCGCGCCTAAATGAAATTATTAAAATTTTTATTATACATATTAATATTATTGCTTTATGTATGTGCAATTTTGTTGAGCATAAAGCTGATATTGTGCAGATTGTTAATATATAAATCAAAACAACTACATTTTCTTTTCATACGATTTCGAAAAACGATTTGTGAGGTAGCGACGAATCGACGACTGCAATAGTATGCAACTTAGTGTTGCCTACAAGATACAAAATACTGTCAGTGTGACCATGACTAAAAGTCATCCGTAGTTTTTCTTAAAAAGCACTAACAGTACGTAGTCTGTAGTAAAACTGAATTAACAATTCCGTGAGATGATGGAGGCCGCCACTGTCCTTTCAATATTGTGACTTCAACTTCTTCTTAATGGCGTCTGCAGCAAATCGCCGTCAGTTTGCCAATGTCAAGTAAATTATAAATGTTTATAAAATTATTAATGGCGAAACGCCAATGTCAAGTTTTCAAGATATTTTCTACCAGAGCCACGTTAGCCACGGCAGTAACTTTGTTTCCGTGTGTCCACCCCCACGAGATTCAGATGGTCGATCAGAACGTGTGGTTGGATTTTAGAGGGCTCAATATTGTGAAATCGTGCAAAATAAAATGATTCCTTGATTTGCAATAAAACATTTGACAGTGACAATCGTAGTTCCGATTTTAGGCATTTCACAGAATTGTTGGTTCATCTATAAATTAATTTCTTCTTTCTTAATTTAACCTCGTTTGAAACATCTCGACTCGGCCATATTGTGAGTGTTACTACACTTCTGCCTAACCCTTCATGGACTTATAGACGTGAATGTATATTGTAATATACTTAAGTACACAGACATAGTTAGGCACCATTTTGCATCCGCCCTTGCATACCTCACCATTTTCTTTTACCCTCATTAATTTTTCATAGAAGTTAACTATTTTTGTTGCTTCTTCCTCGTTCTGTGATGCGGTCAACCTTCCTTATCCTCTACTTCGCTCTATCTTCGAAGGTTTTTCAACCTCATTGCGGTCGACCCCTACCGCCTTGTCTACTTACATTCGCCTTGTCTTGATTTTTTAATGTTATTTTGGGGTTTTGATCCAGTAAGAAAATGCAATCCAACTTCTCTAGATTCATCAATCGCTTCTCTGTGACTAAAGTATAATGTTCCTTATAGCACCAATCAAAAAAGCAATAGGTACAGTGTGCTTTATGGAGCATAATACTTATAACGTTGACTTGTACAGTCTCCATCGGTATTACTGAACATCTTAGCTCTAAAACTTTACATAAAATTAACAAAATAATGTAAAATTTATCATTTGAAGATATTGAAGATTAATTTATTTTAATGTAAAGTTTGTAGACTTCTCAGTGTTCAGCCACTGCAAAAGGTATTGTTTGTCCACAAAATGTGAAGCTAGCTGAATTATTTATATTCGAAATACAACTACAGTGCAAATATGTATTCCGTAGTATAATTTTTATTGTTCTTGCAATGCGTGGAAATTGTGTAATAAAATAACATACCTACAAGCCGAAAAATCAATTTATACGAGATTAAACTAAGTTACCGATGCGTTTGTCTTTTATTTGAAACAAGCTGTTGTCCGTGTCTTGGCCTGCGTGGAATTTTGTTCCCGTTCCTGCAAACCATTTTAGATAGTGATCCAAAAGAGTACAAAGGGGAAAGTAGAAATATTAGTAAGCTGCTAATGCACAATGCACATGCCTGTGGCTTCTTCTTGGGATTGGTCCCAATCAGGTTCTCAGAGCGGTAGAGCCTCCTGTAGGGAGTAATCTTGTTTGCCACTCCCAACATTGCCACCTCCGGTGGCAACTGGGTCATTTTCTGAAAATAATATCCCATATGCCACCGGGGATGAAGCAACGTTGCCTCCCAGGTGGCGAGTGGGATTTTCGTTTTGGAAGAATCCCGGAAGTCACCGGCGGCGGTGGCGAACCGGTGTCAATTGGGACATAATACAGGGTGTATTTTTGAAACGGGACAGTAGGGCAACTACCTTAACCGTTGTTGTTACAGCAAAACGTTCTTAGGAGACCATCCCTAACTTCATCAGGTTTAGTTGAAGTTTACACAGGGGAAAGTTTAAAGCCGTCTACTGTATTGATTGTGAACAGGCGCGGGCGAACTGAATGTCACGTCGTTGCTATGAATTTGTATCAAATAACACACCGCATTGACACCCGGTGAATGCAGCAGACGACCTAATCGTGGTTGGTAAAAACTTTCTAAACGAGTATCTTCGAGATTATAGATAAAATATAAATAAACAGGTGTTAAAATTCCTAATAATAAGGAAAGTGTATTTATTTACAACGATGATGACTAATAAATTAAACAAAACAAAATAATCTTTTAAATGTATTTTCGACTTACGTAAACAGACAAGAACGAACGCAATCATTTACAACAAAATTATTTAAATAATAAATCTGTATTAAGTATTCCAAAACATTTATTTTAAATATAAAGTAATATAAGATCTATGGTCGCGGGTAAAGTAGCCTGCGGGGTATTGTGATGAATACTTTCATTTATCACTCATATTTGATCGAATTTAGTGTTGCCATGCTACGCGGCTTTCGAGCAGGTAATTTAAAGAAGGAATACTTTTTAATACAGTCTAGAATGTCCTCCGTCCACTGTAGTGAACATCTAAGTGCCCGCAAGCGACTTTGCCCGCGCTATGTAGGTATGATGTTATTCAATAAGTTTTTTGGCCTTGAAATACCGGCGAAGGTAGAGGACCTGCCACGTGGCAAGACCCAGGAGACATGCCATGGAGAATAAGCTGAAGAATAATACGCGGTTGTTGGTGGACTCTGAAACAGAATAACAAGGGAGACTATGATCAAATTAATTTTATCAGCACTTTGGTAAATGGTAATGAATTATTCTCACACTAATGCTTCTTAGAATTAACACTAAATTTGCATTGCAATAGATACAGCTGTCATAAAAGTGTGTGTTATTAGCCTTGCCCCTAATAAGTTAATATTAGCATTCACAGTAGGTATAATGGTTAAACAATACTAGCCAGGACCATTCTCAATTTATTCAAAATACCCCTCAGTGCCTCAAAGAGCAAGTTAAGTTGATCCTGGGCTGCCATATGAACATGTTATGTGGCTACCGTTACGGGTAGTGAAATCCTTAAAAGTACTACAACCTCGTCTAACTTCGATATAGCCAGTGTATTGTGGAGGCCAGTGGTAGTGGCTTTACAGAAAATATCAGTTGCTTCATAGTTAGACTAAAAGTCGGCCCCGAATAAAAAACAAAACACTCAAAGAGAGCCAGCAGAAGTGAGAACTTAGCCAATATGGTACTTATACCGGTTGTATTTTTAAAACGGTTCAGTAAGAAGTATCATTATTTGGTGATAATTAAAATTTGAGTAGATTCTTTGTTTTTCCCTATAAAATGTATGGCAAACGTTTTTGGCGATTTCTATAGTTTCTAATATGGACTCGTATAGGGATAGTCTCCTAACAATATTTTGTTGTAACTATAACTGTTGAGGAAATTGCCCTTACTGATCCGTAAAATAAAATACACCCTGTATATAGAGATGTCGGTAACGGTAACAGTGTCGGGAGTTCAATAATTGTTTTTCCCATCTCACAAAATGCCCAACGCGCCTATTTCTCGCTAAGTTCTCACTTCACAAAATCATGTTCCAAATATAAATTACCATTAGTGTCCCTCATTTCTTCTTCTCTTTTCCTCATCAGGGTGAAGTCTTGGACAATAGCTTCTGATAAATCTTCTAATCTCTTGAGTTCAAGTTCTATAGGTTTGAGCTTAGCGGCCTCACCAATCTAGAAAAATAATAATACTGTAGTTAGAATACAATCTAGACTAACAGAAGATTATAACAAGATAAATCATAACAAAACAATCGGCTTCCACCTGTGAAAATGGTTGCGAAAACTCCGCCTTCACATTTTAAGCAATGAATTTCATTAGGACTGGATTAAATTAAATTAAATGGAGTAAAGTGACGTTTTACCCAATGAAAATTAAAATGCGCTACATAACGCAGTTTCAATTTCTTTTTTATATAGTCCATCAATTGACTGCACCTAGCTAGATGGTAAAAAGCTGAGGTGCAGTCCAAAAGAAAGAGACCACGATATCTGATGCTATTGGCCTTAAATCCCTAACTTGACGGCCTTGATAGACGCTTTTTCACGCCCCGCTTGAAGGACCCGGAACTTTAGGAAGAGGGAAACACGTACGCGGGCAGAGCATTCAGTCAGAGCACGCCGTCTGTGGGCCGTCAGTTGCCTGACAATCTCACCTCCAGTAACTGACGGCCCACAGACGGCGTGCGTTATAGTCGGTTCGAGTCCGACATAACCTCCTCCTCCGGTTCCGGCAGGGGAGGTATCCGTGGGGATTTTTCGCACGATAAAAAAAAGGCAGAGCATTCCAGCTAGCACACAACATTTGAATTAAACGCGTTTCACCAATGATAGTAAATGTGTGAAAACTAAACTGTATTGCTATATTTTTCGAAATGATTTTCGTTGAGTAAAACCTTAGAATAAGTTAGTTGTGACGTCATCGCAGTTATCCTAATTCCCTTATCTACCCTCGTAGCAATGCCATGCTCAGCGTTTGCAAATAAAATTTTCACAACAAAATATTATAGGTATTATATTAAATTTAAAAACGGTTTATGAAATTCACAAAACATTTTTTTGTCATATTTCATCATTATTATTTATTCAGCTTGCAATGCACTGTTTTGTGAATAAATATGAATGGTAATTTTTATTTTATTTTATTATATAGGACACGTCAATTTGACTTCGCCTCGCCTGATGGTAAGCTGAAAGCAAAGTCTCTGAAAAGAGGGTCACCATTACAGACATGTACCAAAGTAACTGTACAAAACAGAAAGATACCAAAACAAAAATATTGTGATGATGACAAAAAGCAAATCATGAAACACTTGATCAATGGATCTCATGATAATTCAGTTCAACTTGAACTGCATTTTGACTGGTGAAATCCAGCCTCAATGAAATTCAGTGACTAAAATATGGTAATGGAGTCCATTTCCTAAAATGATTTTCTGAAATGTGCTAACACAATTTAAATTGAGTTCAATGCATTTATATTAATCGGTAAAATCTACAACACAACATGCAAAACAATTAGTCTGTGTTATGGATTTGATTTTGTACAATTTTGCCATTCAACATGGTAATGCCAGCGTTTTGGGAACATCATATCATTATAGCAATATTTAACCGTTATTTAAAATCTGTATATTTTAAGTCAATTTTTTTCTAGTCAATTTTTATTAATGTGAAATATCATTTCAAACAATCTTATCTTATCTACTCCATTATAAAATTATAATGAATTCTATCGCGATTTCTTTATCTAGCTATTCTGAAAATTGTGGTTCCTTTTTCATTGTATCTTGTTTTTATATACTGACTAAAACGAAGCGCGGTGTATATCTAGGAGGTGAGATCTCTAGGAATGCCAGAACTTGACCACATTATACATCAGGATATGGGTTGTCTTAAATTTCCCCCTCTCACTTTTGAAAGGTGGTGTCTACCCCCTCAGACAAGTTGCAAATTGTTGACCGGCGTTTTGTGCACAGTTGTTAAGGGGCTGTCCGTTAATAACGTGATGTTTTTTTTAACCCCCCCTCCCCTAAGGTGATACGTGGTGAGATTTTGGACTACCCCCCCCCCCCAGCCATACTCACGTGTATTTTTTTTATTCATTATTTAATGCTAAAAAACTAAGAATCGTGACAAAAATTGCGAGTTATAAGAAAAAATAAATACACGTCACATCTGACACGTGACATCCCCCCTGGTGATATTTCGTGATTTTTTCCGAACCCCCCCATCCCCCTCCCCTTTGAGCCTCACGTGATTAATGGACAGCCCCTCACGTATGCCATAAATGTCAAATCCCATACATTTGTCATTCTATTCTACAAAACGCCGGCCAATGAATTGTCACTTGTCTAGGGATACTGAACCTTGAGTCTGTTGGGGCTCCATCTTGAGATGACGCTGCGCCAGTTTGAAACTCATCGGCCCTTTTTGTGACCTCGGACTATCGGACTTTTTTTTGCTTAATCAAATTACAGAGGTACAATGTTTTGTTCGAGTACCATATATTTTTCAATATTACAATTGCTTTTTTTAACATCCGTATTCTAAAAAACAAACACCAAAGCGATGTGCAAAAACATGTTATGGTTAAGTAATTGAAAAAATGTGAACATTCCCTTTCGCAGAAACAAACTTTGTTGTGTTTTGTCGTTAGTTATTGACAAACATGCTTGGAACACTATTAAACTTTTTAGTTCAACAAAAGCACACTTTATTACCCAAGAATTCTGGTGGATTTGTAGATCATCATCATGGTAGTGTTACCGATAACGAAGAAAATATATTAGCATAATAAATATAATATATAAGCTTATAATATAATATAGTACGGCCGTTAGCATCGAGTCGTCTGGACATGTAAGTTAAGGTGCTTCCACATAGGGATTAAAATAGTTAAAAAAGACGTGTGGCACTCGGGGACTGCCGCGGTAAAGCTATTGCATAGCATTTTTTATCAACTTATGCAATTATCCCCCCACTCCGAGCTCGGAGCAGCTCGGCTTGATTCGTGCAGCTTAGGCTTTTTCGTTACGGAATTTCTGGATTCGGTCTCCACGCTCAAGGCCTGCGATAGAAGCTATGCAATAGCCTAAAAATTAAAAAAAAAATAGTATGTTGGGCAAAGATATTATACGTACAATATGGATACGACATACAGGCAATAATTGAAACCATATACTTGGTACCCCCTAAGCTTCAAGCAGGAAAAGTTTGAACATAATTGGTCCAGTATTAAGGGCAGAAATTAGAGTTTTAATTTTATAGAATTTGAACAACTTTGAGCACTCTGTAGAATCGCATGTTGCCGCTTAGCTGTTCAAGTAAGTTACCTACTATGCCTATTGTTGTGTGTGTGTGAAGTTGTTGTGTGTGTGTGTGAAGGTGTGTGCGTATTTATTAATGACTTATGACACAGTCAATGACTTTAAAGCAATGGATGAAACTATTTAATGACTTATACAAGTGGTTGCATTTTCTACATTTATTTTAATAATTATTTTGTTAGAAAATTTCGGATTTTATAAATCAGGGAATTTAAGTTTAAATTTAATTTGGTTCTATTCCTACGGACCAGGATGCTTCGCGGTTTCAGTATTTGCACATATGTCGTATCCATATCGTATAAAAAGAAGTAGATATGTTATTGCGCGAAAATCGTGAAGATCCGAAAACGAGTCAATTGGAACGTTTGCCTCTAGTACCGCGTGCCGAGCGGCGCCGGTCGGACGTTGAGCGGAAGCATCAGTGACTTAAAAAAAATAACGAAAATGTCATCGTATGTTTATAGACACTGCACGAACTATTACTCTAAAGTTAATACACCAAAAGTGTAGATGAATTAAAAATGTGTGTGTGTGAGTTCGGCACATTTTTCTACGTTGATTTGTAAGCATATGACATGTCTATGTTATGAAATGTCATTGATGTTGGGTGTTTTCAAAAGTTTTATCATTTTTTTTTTTTTGCAAAAGAATGTTCATGAGAAACGTTATTTATGACATATATTATATGAGCCCTGTATGGCCTGTATTACCTTCAGAACGCACTCTATTATGGCGCCCTCTAAAAACGAGAGCGAGCGAGACAGATAATAAAAAGAGTTATGAATAGACTACTCGGATGATAACGGCAGTACTATAGTAGAATCTCTAGTGGGTTACCATATAAGGCGTTATCTAGTTGATCTAAAATATATTTTACTACAAAATCATATAATACAAAATATACTAAGAAGGAAGTTGATACATTGTGTAGAAAAAGAATGATACAGTGCTCATAAGTCTAGGCCCATATTCTAAAATGGTACTAAGTTCCCGATCTCGATTTATCTGAGTACAGATAGTAAAATCGAGACTTTACTTAACCTCTACTGTCCGTCTGTCTGTCTCGAGAAATAAGTCGGTCTCGCACTTGGCCGGTTTTTTTAAAACAACATTTGCGTGCCTCCGCCATGTCAATTAACAGCAGTAATAACTTTGATAATATTACAATTTAAACACTAAGGGTCGGCCGGCGCGTTAATACGGTATACCTGTTTGTCCTCTGTTAAAAATAGGACCAATGACGTCACTGTTCTGCGACGTCATTGGTCTTGGTATGACATAAAGTTTGGCGACACAAGATTCTTCCATGCTATAGAGGTTTATGGCCGTCCGCTTAATGCGTTTCGTGCAAACAATAGTAAGCTAATTGCGTGTAGATAATTTGCACAAAATCGTACAAAAAATTCATACAATTTGCACATCGTGCATTCATCGTGATTAGTTTTATCTAATTACTTTTTTACATAGAAGAATAGAAGACTATTGCTTATCTTTTATAATAAAAAGCTGTTACTTTTTATTATAACGGCAGCACTATTCGTTGCTTATTATTTAAATCAGTTTTTTATTACGTTCAAACATAGGTACCTACTATTCACGGTATAAAATTGTATAGTGTGTCCGAGGAACATGGCGTAAGTTGGAAGAAATAATTTAATAGAAGGTCTATTCAATTTGAAGGTATAATAATTTAGTCATAAAGAAAGAAAGAAAGAAAGAAAGAAAATATTTTTATTCAACCCAGCTTACATAAACAAAAATATACACAGCTTTGCAACCAGAATAAAAAATTACAGCAATTGTGCATACATAATAATGTTATATATATGCATCTATATGGCTAGGTAGAATAAAGGCCGCCTCTCAGCTTAATGCTGTCCGCGTTGTAGTGCAAGCGGACAGCGCTGGTTTTCAGAGACGGCCGGACAGTGGGTTTGACATACATATATATTTTTTTCCATTACGATACAGTTGCAGATAGATTGAACACAAAAAATGGCAAACAAGAAATCACTACAAAAAATGAAAACAAAATAAATTTTAAAAAAAAAAGTAAGAGAACTGGCAACAATTTGATACTGCAGTTCGCCTCCCGCGCTTCCGCCGGCGAAATGTCATTAATGTCAAAACTCCGGCGCAAGCCAGTGTGGTTATGCCACGCAATCCACGCATGTGCTTTATAGGTACTCTTTGGTCGGCCATATTACTGACACTGGACACATCATATCCGTATTCCAAAAGAAAAATGAGACAATTCAAGTTAAAACGTATACGGTACCATGTGCCAGCACAAGTATTGAATAACTGATTTATTCACCTGCGGCGCGCTATGTCCAGATACCCATCATGCAATGCAGTAAGTATAATGCCGATTGTACTTTGCGATTTGTGAGCGTTATTATAAGAACAAGTTAGTGACAATGAATAAATATACAAATGGGCGTACACACGAAACGCACACCACATGGACGGGTCTAACAATAGTAAGCAAATTCCTATTATGAAGTCAGCTCGATGTGTGTAACTATAAATAAATAAAACCAAAAATCATAAACCTTTCAACTTTCAGACACAGTATCTATCCATCCACCAGCAAACAGCAGCATGAGCGTGAGCAGCATGAGATGGGCAGAGCAAAGCAATCACAATCAGGACGTCATCATCATCATCTGCATATAGACGTATTCTCCTGATTGCATCCGTGGCCAAGATGACCTCGAAGCTCAGGGTCCGCCTTCCGGCTCTTATATAATAATTTAGTATCTAAATTATTATCAAAGTATACTTACACCTTCATAATTCTTAGCTTCTATTCCAATTTTGATGTCCAGCATCACATCTTGACTAACTCCTCGGCGTTCTATAAACATGAAAAAATAATCAGTGCTGATTAATCAGGCTAGCATAGTACATAAATAAGGGTCATCATCATCCTCCTACCCTTATCCCAAGTTTATTTGGGGTCGCACAACATGTATGCTTTTTCCATTCATCTCTAGTTACAGTCATCTCAACATTCACTCTCTTCTTAACCTATATGTACTTTCACACAGTCCATCCAGCTCCTTTTAGGTCTTCCTCTCCCCTTGTATCAATCCGTACTGAAAGAGCAGCAACCGGCAGCGGCTTTTTGAGGTAAAGTATTACAAACCATTTTGAACCTTATCTATGGGAGAAAAAGATCTTGCAATCATTTCTAGTAATAAACTCTAGCGGCTGACGGCTGCTGCTCTTTCAATGGGGATTGATCTTTAAGATATGATTCCTTAGCCGACCGCATACGACAACTGCCGACGCATGCAGCAGATACAGTACCCATTACTTGTCAAACTCCGATACGGATGAACGGGGACCCTTGAGAAGCCAAGAATTAGGTGTTTTTTTTTTTATACCACTTAGTTGGCAGATAAGTACACGGCCCACCTGATGGGAAGCAGTCACCGTGGCCTATGGACGTATGCAACACCAGGGGCGTCACACTCGCGCTGCCGACCCTGAAGAAAGCTTCTAATGCCCTTCTTGAAGAACCCCATATTGTAGTCTCTTGGGAAAACCACCGCAGGGTGTTCATTCCACAGCTTGAGTGTGCGTGGGATGCATACGTGCATCTGCTGTCGTATGCGGTCGGCTATAGAATCATACCTTTAAACAACCCTATAGGCTGTGGCAATTTAAAAGGGCAAGGTATCTTGGCGGGTCACATCAATTTTGTTTTACAGACTGGCAACCTACACACAGTCTGATACAGTTGCGTAAGTCTGGGGCCACAAAATACAAAGTGAAGCATTGATGGAAGGCTTGTATAACAGGCAACCATTGTTTCAATTGTTCATGTTTAAAGGTTAATGAAACATGAATCCGTTTTAAGAACGAAAACAAGTAGGCTGGTAAGAAAAAGTGGATTGAAAACAAAACATTAAGTTTTCTGTTTAGGCTGGTTTTAGAGTCGCGCTGACCGTCGGCGCTGATAGCCGAAACATATGAACTTCTAGGAAGCGTTTTAGAAGACGCGTAGCTATCAGCGCGTGCGCCTGACAAGCTACGCGCTGAGCAGTCAGCGCCGATGATCAGTGTGACTCTAAAACTCTGAAGAAATTTTATAGTCTCTGAAAAAAATAGATGATTCCAAACAAATGCGCGTGGTTCCCGGCAGAGTAGAATTTAGGCCACCCCATCTCTTCCCATGCGGTGTCATACAAGGCAACTAAGGAACAGGGCTGTTAAACATCAGACAGTTATATACTGCCCAGACTCAGTCTTAGATGCTGGCTCGAGTCAAGGGTGCTGCCCAGAATATGGCAATAGGCTCAACCCTAATAAGTGGGACCTAATACAATGATTGGTAAAATGTGGGTGTTAATTAACCTCTGCCTAACCCTCCGATGATTATATGTATCTTCAAATAAATATTGATATTCAAATGGCACATAATGTGAAAGTGAACCACATAAAGACTTACCTTGAGGTACTTTTGATATAAAACACACTTCAAATGTGTCGTATGTTTCCGTCACAAATGTGAACTTTCCTTTGGTTATACCGTCTCTCTGTGACAATATATGGTCTTTTGAGTCACGGATCTGTAATAAGATTTGATAATTAGTATTTTGTCAAAGAATGTTCAAAAGTCACAGTTACTGCTTTCAATCAGATGGGCCGTATGTTTTGTCTGCCACCTCAGTTCTTTCTTTGGGGCTGTCCATCAATCACGTGAGGCTCAAAAGGGGGGGAGGGGGAAAGGGGGGGTTCAGAAAAAATCACGAAACATCACCAGGGGGGAGGAAGGGGTATATTGAGATATCACTTTTTCTTGTTACGATTCTTAGTTTTTTAGCATTAAATAATGATAAAAAAAATACACGTGATTTTGGCTACGGGGGGGGGGGGGGGAGTCCAAAACCTCACCACGTATCACCATAGGGGAGGGGGGGTTAAAAAATTGCTAAAAAAACATCACGTGATTAATGCACAGCCCCTTTCTTCGTGTTTTTACAGGGTCGGCAGTGCAAGTGTGACTCCCTTAGTACCTATTGCACTGGTCCATAGGCCACGGTAACCACTTTCCATTGGGCACAATGTGCTTTTCTGTAACCTAAGTGGTATAAAAACCCCAATGGTGATCAAACTGCAGACCAAATTTTTCAACCTGTATTTTTGTCAATATTTTATTTACTGTGTATAATAAAGAATTAATGTTGGAATAGTATTAAATTAGTTAAAAAATTACAGTTTTAACAACAGGCCTGTTAGTCAATGTATCTTGAACACTTGAAACAAATATAGTATCATTATTGACACAACTGGATATTCATTTACTTATCAATAATGACATATCTTACTATTAGACTTTATCTTATATTTTCAAGTCGTTGAAGTTGCATCTTAATATATGCACAGCTTAACTTGCCTGTAATTCAGTTCAGAAACTAAAATAATAGTTTTTTTTAACATTTATATTATTTTATTGTTCTGTTCATTAGCAAGCTATGCTAGGTGTTTCAGAAACTGGAATAAAATCTGTACCTAATGAGCTAATGTCAAAATGCCTCATATGAATGTTATATCATTTGGTATCTTAGCGATGGCCTTTTTTGTGGCCTAGGACCTATGCCATTCTAATTGGATATAGTTTAATAAGTGGTTGTGATTCTAATTGGAGAAGGTTTGATAAGAAAGCACTTAACTTATATGAAATACTGATTGTAAAGGAAGCCTATGAGGTAAGGTGCGAGTAATATGAAGTTATGTGTAATATTATATCAATAAAAGAAATAATAAATTTACACTGAAAATATTAGTGTTTCTGTCTATCCCTCATAAAATGTATATTTCCCACATGTGAGATCATGATCAAATCTGTAAAATGAAATTCATATGTTCTAAATTTGAAAGTTAAAAATATGATTTGTGAAAATTTTATTGTGAGAGTAAATGTATGTTCTGGTCACCCAGTATTGAATTACTTTATGGTCAATAAGTAAATACTGATAACGATTTGGAACAAATAGGAGCGATTAGGTTGGTTTACTGTTACATTCAGACATAATATTGGCATATACAGTTAAAACTTCAGAGGGCAACAGGCAATGGAAACTTGCCAAAAATGAATTTAACAACTTACTATATAGTCGACCCTCTGTCCAGCAACTTCTGGGACCTCATATTCTCCGGCGACAAGCACGTTAGCATGCAGTTCTTCCTTCAAACACTTCTGTGTGTTGGGCGCGAGGGTCCACATGATTCCGTCTGTGCTGTGCCATAATACGCTCAAAATCAACGCGAGATAGTACACCTCCATCTTATTAATTGTTCAATTTACTCTAACATACAGTAGTTAAGTTACAATTCATAACATAAAGAACTGAAAACAAACATATTCTATGTCAAAAAGACCGATGAGTTGGCCCGAAATGAGAGACGTCGTCGGCTTTTTGAGAACGAGTTGCCATGTTATAATGTAACACGTCACATCAATAACGCTTCTTCGTATGATCTCCAAATCCATTTACAAAAAAAATTGATTATTAACAATAGCAATTAATTTTATAAAAACTACGTTTCCAGAAATTATGCTGCAATATGATTATAGAACATAAGATTTATGTCCTGAAATATAATTAAAATTTTTGTAATTAAAATATTAACTTTACACTGGATGGAAACATCGTTTTATGCTGCGTAGAATGAAGTGAACTTCCACTAATTGCCAGTAGCAATAGTAATAAAGCAAAAAGCAATAGGTATTTTACATAATGAGGTAATGAAATCATGGCTATCCTCTATTTCCTATTATGTCGATAAAAGAAATATAGAGTGAATTAGACATTTTTGTATTTAGTACATATTTGTTCTCATATCGAAACGATTTATTATTTTGCAGCATTCTTTTTTATTATTTGACAGCTGACAATACTTAGGTCACGTTCCAGTTCTCAACTCATGTATACTTTTCGCCTGTTGAAGATGTAGCAAAAATATTCAGCGTGGAAGAGAGAAGGCTTACCAGCTGCATTTTGCCATGCTAAAAAACTGTATTTACTTATTGGAATGCATATAACACTGGAAAGTGCAAGTGGATAAATAACAGCAATTATCTATTCTAACCTTAATATTATGAGAAATCTCATAATATTTGTTCAATATTAACATATCGATTAAAGTTTAACTCAAGAATTTACAAGTGTTTGTGAGATTATAATCTCCTGAAGTCGCAAAGTTACGGATCCCGAAGTTGCAACCTTGGCACTTTGACAGTTCTACGGATTACTATTTTTCCAGAAATTGTTAATTTATTTTTCACCTGAGAAGTTGTGCTGAGTTCAGTGATCAGAAATTTACATCGCCTGCCTTCGTCAAAATCCTTAGCGTAATAAATTCCCGTAAGTACTCTAATTTCTGGCATGTGTTTACATAATAGTATAGTTTCAATTTTATTGATGTGTCTATAAGTGCACTTGCTTGAAGACCATTATTGCTCAAATATTGAGCTGTTTTCTTTCTACAACTTGATGAACCAATTTGAATGAGGTAGTCTTTTCTTGTATTTACTTTATGTTCTAAAATTTATTGCAGAAGAGCTACAGTAGGCACTTGTTTATATCAGAAATTCTTGATGGGATTTATGTATGAGGAAGATTATGTACAAAATTATTAAAAGTATGTATTATCTTAGTGCCCCCTCAGAAAGAAAACTTTTATAGTTACAAGAAGTACAAAGAAATTATAGCACTATTTGAAATATTTATAATTTTAATATATCTGAAAATTATTGGAGTTCTCATGAAGTCAATATAATCTTGACCTCTTTCAGGGATAGCTTGGCTATGTCTTCTCAGAATGCTGTTTTTATAAATTCAGGACAGATATGTGAAAGGCAACCAGTGCTGATAATACTCGACTATTAAGGTAAACAATTTAATATGTTTTATTTATTAGTTATTCTGTTGCATAGTCTATATTATTTGCTTGTGTTGGTGGCACAACCAAAATATAATGGATACAAGATGGCAGTTTAGGCAGTTTATGCTGTGTGGTGGAGTAGATATAGTGGATATAACTATGAAGAATTATGAGAAAGTAATGAGAATTTATCAACTGTTCATGGGAGAGTTGATTTTCATCATGGCAGTAGTGATTACCATTCAACCTTCCAATATTGGGAGAGGCTTATGTCCAGCAGTGGACTGCGATAGGCTAATAGATAGATAGGCCTGACTGTCTGTGGTGGAGATGAGCATACATCATTTCATATGAAGTTGTAAAAAAAGTTGTGTACCTATCTTTTTTAGTGTTGGTAATTAGCTATCTTTTGTAAGTGCTGAGACTGTTCTACATAGTTACGTAGACCAGTCCACTAAAGACCAGTAAGATGAGAGAGATAGTTTTTATAAATCAATGTGCTATAATGTCTATGTTAACGTAAAAAGCTTATATAAATGTCAAAGTCTAGAATGTTATAAAATAATACCTATCTGTAATTTACCTTATTAAGATATATCTTATCTTGCATATAAATATATATTGGTTATCATGATCACTCTATTTAATGACTTGCTTGTTTTAAATTTAAATTCAAATTTTTTTATGATGTCCAATCAGTGCAATATTCTATGGAAATCTATCAAGAATTATAATGAACTAGCACACCAGACTAAAATATCCTGCCTGAATATCACTTTCTCGTTTGATATAACGATGATATACACCACATTCACCAGTCACCACATTAGCCCCTGTAGCACAACCCTGTTGCCTTGTCTCCTGAGTCCCCTTGACAAATGAGACAAGTATAATGGACTAGTAGACCAGACAAACATCCTGTCTGAATATCATCTTCTTGTTTGATGTAATCAGATTACAGCCCCACCTCCCTAGTTCATCCTTAAATGAAAATAAACAATCTGGGTACCTTCTCTAATACATGTATGCAAATGCCAGTCCCTGTAGTAACCCTGTAGACTTGTCTCCTGAATACCCTTGAGTCCCTTGACCCACGGGACAAGTGGGTAATTTCACGTGCCTAATTTTTTGCTAATTTCGGTGGTATTTTTCAATCATAATATATGTTTTCCAATGAAAAAATTTAATGGAGTTCTTTTAGAATAACTAGAATACTGATGTGTTCTAAAAGGACTCCATTAAATTTTTCCTCGGAAAACCTATGATTAAAAAATACCACCGAAATTAGCAAAAAATTAGGCATCGTGAAATTACCTAAGTATAAATGAACTAGCAGACTAGACAAACTGGCAAAATTGCATCCGTGGCCAAGATGACCTCGGAGCTCAGGATCCGCCTTCCGGCTCATCCTCCTTACCTTCGCACGATATTGGGTGTCCATGGTAGTGAGACCATTTGCACGCATGTCAAGGGGGTCACGAAGATCTTGGGCCCCAAGCCTGCACCTGCAAGCCGGTGCACTTGCTGAAAAACGGACGAGGCTCTGGCGCTGCCAAAAAACGCCATATCAAAAATATGACTTTAAGATTAAGGGGGTCAAGATATATGCCGAGAACTATACATGTATTCCAATGTAAAAAAAGTTCATAGATATTGTAGCGTTAATCAACTTTTGTCTCTGACTGTATTCTAAACCATCGACAGTGAACTTGGTACATTCATTTCGCATTCGTGAACTAGATGGCGTGAGTCACTGTCTTGTTTCAATGTGTTCATTCAATATATTATATTGTTGCGACTGACATACTGCTGATAATTTTAAGATAAACGTAATAATTTTAATTGCAGTTCCTATGACATGATATTCTATCTGCCAAGGTTGTAGTCCATTTTAATAGAATAAGATTTTACACATAATATCAATATTTCTTTGATATCTGATCACCAATTCCGTGGTCTGCTCCTCCTTCTTTTCGTTTGACTTTTGTGACTGGCTCCCACCTGTCCAGCAGTTCGACAGCCTCTGTGGCGTGGCGGTAGTGAACGCGGCAGCTATACAGGGGGTGTGGGTTCGATACCAACTCAGTGCAAATAATGTGTATACACGAATATGGTTATTTGCATTGGTCTGATCATACCTAGGAGAGCACCACGCACAATGGGCCAAAAAGGAGGCTAAGTGCGAATAAAAAGAGTCCCCTTTCCACCTTGGAGAGCACGTCCAGTTGTCATACGAATCTATGACAGTTGTTACGGGTAGTTAGCGCCCTAAAAGTCCAACAACTGGTCTAACTGCAATACTTCGATATCGCCAATAGGTTGTGGAGGTCAGATGGCAGCCGCTTCACGGAAAATATCGAACCCGCAATTATAGTGGAAAAAGTGAACTTCAGACTCCGAGGTGAAAGCCTCGGATACGACTGTGATTAACACTAAGATGAAGAAGATGGGAGCAGCTGTCCTCTGACCTTCCAATGCGAATAGAAAAATGTCTGTCAGAGCCTCGTCCGTCAACCAGCAGGTGAGGTGACCCTGAAGGTCATACGAAAGGAGCGAAAGGGAATGTTGGAGCTCCTTGGTCGAGTTCTCAAATGCGTGTAATTACGAGGTTTCCTTATTAATGTATCGACATGTTCACTACCGCTATTGCCTCTGTGGCGTAGCGGTAGTGAACGCGGCCGCTACGCAGGAGACGCGGGTTCGATCCCCGCTCAGTGCAAATATTTGTGTGCATAAATATGAATAATTGCATTGGTCTGGGTGTTTCTATGTATAATTTTATATATGTATTTACGAAAAAAAAATGTATCTAAGTATGTTTATCCGCATTCTGGAACCCATAACACAAGCTGGTTAAGCTATGCTTACTTTGGGTCTAGATAGCGTTGTGTAGAATGTCCTAAAATATTTATTATTAATTTATTATTATGTTACGTCCAGTCCGAAACTTACCGAAACTATTCTACTCTTTCTCTTCTAGTACTTTTTGTAAGTGGTCAGTAATATTGGTTGCAGACTGTACTTCGCAGAGTTTGTTATGATTTATGAAGGGAAACGAATGATGCAATCTGAGTTGCATTAAATAGATACAATGTTGTAACAAACAGATCACACCATGTTCAAGATCAGAAATAATCGAGTTTAATTATTATTACGCATGTAGCAATGTTTTTATATACTCTCGCCACTGTATCCTTGAAGGAGTAGTCAGAGTTGTATGTGTGTTGTCACTTTACTTTTTGAAGGGGTACCGGGTGACAAACGACCGTACCTGTAACCGCCACGCGTATGTTTGGCGACAAGTGCTTACCCTACATTGGGCCCTCTACTAGTCAGAGGCAACCCTCTACAGGGTCGTTCCCACTGCGGCCGCTATTTTCCGCGTGGGCAGCAGCGTCTCCCTTGGCAGGAAAAGGTCGGCATCACGAGTGTGACTCCCCTGGTGTTGCACTCGTCCATAGACCACGGTAATCACTTTCCATCAGGTGCTGCCTTCTCCGTTGCTCAAAGTGCACCTGGGAGGTTTCGGACCACGCACCAGTATTTTTGAAAAATTAGATACTTATCCGAAAGAAAATATGAAATTAAATGATCGCAAGGATGAGGAAGCAGATACCAAAATAATCTATCATACATGTTAATGTATTTAGATTACTTCGGTATCTGCTTCCTTATGTTCTGAGCAAGATAATTCTTCAATAACACTTGATAAACCGCGGGATATTAATTTTGAAACTAAAATGTGCTCTATGCGCGCAGTACACGTTTCTTGGATGTCTTTTGAGGATAGCACGGGGTGCTACGTCGGTGGACGAGCACGAACTCACCAAGCATAGATTATTACACAAAAAAATTCGCACGGGGCCGGTTATAACCGACTTAAACCCACTAAAACCGCACACCGTCTTGGGTTTTCAGAGGCTGGGGTGTAAGATAAGACATTTCTCGTACCGCGACTGACCCAATGTCATCTCCGGTTTCAAGGTGGCCCCCTCGTGTTTGAGAACAATCTGCTAGGCTGATAGGCGGCTTTACCTGTCACCCCCAGGACTCGTGGCTCCTAACACAAAGCTGTACATGGGTACACCTGAAGAAAGTATAAAAAAATCAGGCTATCTTTTATGCATCAGCATGAGTATTTTCCTTCCGGACAAAATATTTAAAAAGCAGTTGGAATAGAAAGCTTACATATTTATGTTCAAAATTACTACGCGGTTATACGATATTCTTGTCTTGCGTAATAGAATTGCAAGTGCAACGTGCAGCGTCGTGCATTGATTGACCTTAATCTGAGCACATAATACATACAATCTTCTCCGCACGTGGTATCATTACTTCATACAATTTATTTACTATTGAAACACTATCAATGTCTGTTTCATTTTGTTGTCTTATGTAAGAAAAGGAGTATTTATAGTAATGCATCTTGTTTCTCAAGACAATCAAATCAATCTTAAAGTTATGTCTTTCACTCAGTTGATCAACTAGTCTATCACATATTCGCAGTCTACTGCTGCATTCGCCCTCTCCCAATGTGCGCTATTGCTTCCGATGATCTGCTTTCTGCATCCAATCTATCCCAGCCACTTTTTCAAGTCGTCAATCCATTTGGCTAGAGGGTGTGTCACCTACCGTTTGCTCTCTCGCAGTCTCCACTCTAGGATTCGTTTGCTCCAACGGCCATTGGTCTTTCGACAAATGTGGCCAGCCAACTGCCACTTCATCTTGCTTATACTGTAAACTTTTTCGGAAACTTTAGTTCTTTGTCGGCCTCATTATGCATTTTATCCTTCAAGAGACTCCAAGCATGACTCGTTCCATAGCCCGCTGCGCGACTTTTAATTCAAGGACGTTTGATGACGCTTAATGTATTTTATGACTCTGTTCTATTTGCTTGGGGGCGTAAGTATGGGTCATTTCATTTGTGATTTACTATTCTTAAGTTATATTTTGCTATCTGATCTTGTATTTTGATGAAAACTCGTCTTGCAATCCCTGATTATTGAGATCCTTCTTCACTGCGTGGCATTCTGGTAGACAGTTGAATTAGTTCTTTGCTACTGTATGGCAGTCTAGTGGATAGGGCGACTCGATCTGAAGTTCTTCATTAGGAACAATAAAATTAAGGATAAATCCTTTGCCATGTAATTTCTGAAAATATATATTAGCTAGTAAATATGTTGAACTTTAATTTATATCACCCAATGAGAGATATTTATTTGCTGGAATATGTTTGAATGTTGAAAAGGTTGGTAGACGACATTGGAAAAATTTTGAAAGCTCTTTCCCAAAAGTCACAGCCAAGAGTTGTGTTGTAAGTTAGACTTATTGTGTCAATTGTTCTCTTATATCCATAGCATTTTTGGAATTTTCTATATTCTATGTCTAACTGGCATATTTCTGCCATTTATTCTTGAATTTTAAAAGAATGGCACCACATGTCTCCCCGTGATTTTCGTGTAAATCCAATAAGTTATAGTGCAGGTCTTCATCCATGATGAACACGCGATTTACGGCTCTTGTAATATTTAACTGAAAGATATGGTGGCTACTTCTGAGATACACCGACGCGAGTTTATAATATGCACTTTCACTGCATCGATGATCTCATGGTATAAGTTCACGTTGCGTTTATTCGCAAGGTGCTGCTGAGCTAAATTGAGCTGGATTTTTGAGCATGCACATCCTCAGTAACAGTATGTATGATGTATAGACTTGCTCCTTATTACATGTCACCAAAAATATGTACTAAGGTGGGAAAATACACCTCTGCATTTCTAGGGCAATATACAGTCGTTTATTGGCGAAGGGACGAAGAGGTAAGTATTTAAAATAAAATATAGGGATACTTACAGAGTTTGTCGTAGCGCATCTATTTCTTAGATCAAGCATCTAAGAAATTATTAGATTTAGATCCAAAGTATGCCATTCTCAGGTCTCAACGCACAAATCAGAGTGTCTCGAATCTGGAATTGTGAAATTATATGTGAGCTTGATTTGTTCACGAAAAAGGTCGTGTATTGACGTATAGATGGTGTTGTGCTTTTCGGCCCTACACATTCATGGTTTGCTTAATGTTGGGCTAGCTAGTAGTCGTACCTTGTCTCATTAGGTTAGGCACCACGATCCTGGCTTGGGCATACCTTCTACTTAGTGGCTGTTTAGTCGAAATTGCCTCTTTCTATATAATTGTTATAAAAAGCTTTCTAGGCCAAATAATGTCAGCTCTTCCCAAAAAGTAATCTAAATTCTTCTGCATTTTTTAAAATTAACAACTTTCATAAACTATCACCATGTATTCGCTTTCAAGAGGAGGTTATTTTGCTTTTCATGGGCTAATCGTTGAATTGGCCTGGCTGCCAGATTACGAGATTTTGGTTTGTGGGCAATGGACTGGACAGAGATATAATATTGTGGTAAAATGTGTTCTACTCACCCCATAAATAAACGCAACATTGTGTCGTTACTGGAATAATTAGTCAGTTCAGCTTTCGTAATAAGGGCTGCTCTTTGATGCATCTACCATTGTCCAATCAAGTAGCTTACCGTCGAATAGTCGACATATCGAGTAACACATTCCTGTTGTTTCTATTGTTGCTGGCGTTTATGACAGGACGACTCGGGTGATAATGGCAGTGCTGTAATTGTAGACGACCTTGATAAATTATATATTAATAAATAAATGTAAGAATGGTGTATAGGCAATTGATAACTGAACTGCGTTACATAATAAACAAAAATCATATAACTTTCAGCTTATTTTTATTGAAGGCACAAGAATCGAGAAAGAACGGAGAAGATTACTTACGTAGCATTTAATTCGTTAGAACATTGTCCTGCTATCGTTCGCACAGAACTTGTTCGAGATAATCCAGCGATGTAACGTGCAGCGTGACGTAATAGAAGACCACATTGAAAACGAAAGTGTTCATTTGCTTTGCTACGCGAATATGCGCCTTAAACCGTTTTGGTTTCATTCAGCAGTGTCCGTCGTGACAATGCGCGCGACTGCCTCCACGCGGGGAGACGGTTGGGGGACGGCGGAGGCGCGACGCAAAAGTGGGTCGTTCGCGACGTGTAGTCAAGTTCAAGGCCACACACGGTGCGCCGATCGTCCATAGATGGCGTTGCGTTGCGCGATTCGAAGTTTGAAAATTTTGCGAGCCAAGGGGTGCGGTGCGGGGCGCGGGTCTGGTGAGGGAACGAATTTTCGGTGCAACACACACAACACGACTCTGCACTCGTGTACTGATCGTCGCGACGCGCAGTACTTTCGCGCAACACTAGACTCATCCAGACTTCTAAGCTAACCTAGACATAATAACAAGCCGACATGGACTGGATGGAGAT
Source organism: Eilema depressum (assembly GCA_914767945.1). Lineage (NCBI taxonomy): Eukaryota > Metazoa > Arthropoda > Insecta > Lepidoptera > Erebidae > Eilema > Eilema depressum. Next base: position 15,971,379 of record OU612031.1, read on the forward strand.
GGAGGATGTGGTGCGTACAATCAAACTTTACTTGAAAAGTCTTAACAATTTATCAGGATCTTCTTAGTTTGATCCTGAAACCGTTTTATACACTTTGCCTTGACCTAGGTTAACATTTTATCAACAATGACTTATTTTATTCGGGCCGAATATTTATCGCACACCGTTATGTATAACTCTACATTGTTTATGAATTCTGTAAGTTACAATGAGTCCTTGTTAGATAAACGCTTATTAAATGCGGATAAATATAACAGAAACATTATTTAATTCAGGTCCGATAAAGTCTAGTGGGAAATGAAATATCAATATTTTAATATGCAAACATCAAACTAATCACTAAATAGGTGCAAGAAAATCACTCCAATTATCACACTTAATTATGTTCACTTAATAAAATAATTGTTGGTGTAGACTTCGGTCCAAAACAGTTGAACACGTGAAGTATCACGGCGTCCACGACCTGCCCCAACTCGTGATCGATCGCGCCGCCTACCATTACCCGCCTCTAGCTCTTAGCCGTTACTTCTATTTCTAACACGAATACACAATGCCACAAGAATATTTTATAATAATAAATCTTCCGCTGTTAGATTTTCCTGTATAATTACATTTGAATTATTACGTGCTCAACTTAGTCTTTTCTTAAGCGTTTGATTGATTGATGCACAAAATTTCCCTCGCTAACAAGAAATTTATCAGACTATTTTTTTAGCTTCCGTAACTCTGATTCTACTTGATGTTCTTCAATAAAAAAATATAATCAACTAGTAAAGTACGTGAAATCCTTGGTCTTTTGAACTATTTCAGGTCTTCACCGATCCATAAAACCAGTTTAGTGTATGGTTTTGTGAATTCATCGTCTATTCTAATTTTTATGTGTGGTACACTTTAATGATGTCTAGTTTTCATGTTTGCACACCTCACTTTGTTTAGATGCTGTGGATTTAATATGGTATGAATTGTGGACAGTTTTGAAGCATATAAGGATATGGATGATTCCTTGTACTGGAGTTTCTTTCCAATTTCCAACTATAAATTCTTTTTTCAGCCAGTCTAAATTATTCTGCGTACTAAATTTTTCTTAAGTATCTTTCATAAGTTTGATGTCGTAAAAATATATATTGAGCGATATTATATACAAGACAAAAAGAGACTCAGTGTTGCTGTGTTCAATTTTATCTAATCATTTTGTAACTTGCAACGTGATGTATACGCTTATGATATAATGCGGCCTTGACTTGACTTATCACCTAAATCTTACCGTACACTGACACATATTTAAATGCAGTACCTTCTAAATTGCATTAATTAAGATCAACGATTGTCTTTTCTAATTCACCTTCACGTACAGAAACATTTTCATTAGCTTTATATTTTTTATTTGTGCCAAATATTTTGTAATCATTCGAGGACGCCGCTGAGCAGTTAATATTTACTTCCCTAACGGGGTACTTATGTAACATAATATAAACACGGTGCAATAGGTAATTGAGATAACAGACTGTAATATTTTTTATCATGTGCGAGCGTTGGAATACAATTCTGTTTAATATTTTACCAAGTGATTCCTGTTTAATATCCAGACTTCCAGACTTCCAGACTTCCAGACTTCCAGATAGACTTTGTAGGATAAATCCAACCGCCTAAACCTAAAAAGATACTTGATATGTTGGTACATGTATGGCTTTAATAGTTAACCGTCTTGGTGTAGATAGATAAAACAGTCTCATATGTTAATTAACTGCAGATGCTAGCTTGATAGCAGTCGACCTTAGGTTACACGACTACTCCGGTCATGGGCAGAGCGTCTTGCATCTTCTATAAATTACAAAATACTTAGACGGTGTGAACACTTCCGCGAATTGTGATAATTTTTACTGTTTGCTTCTAGTTCAGACGAAAATAATCTATAAAACTTAATTGGAAGATTATAATGTTTTAATGTTTATTATCATCTAATTTTATATACTGATAACATTTGTTAATAGTTCGGTATGCCGTTATGGCCAAACACGCCAAGCACACAAGTTATGTTGATATAGTGGTGGACATTAAATCATTCGATAATTTAATTTTATGGGTCAAAATAATTAATCAATCTGTTCAAACTCTAAACATCCATAACGCTTTCATTCTCACCTATTACCGGAGGCCATGACAACAGTTATGTAACGATATACATTGTATGCTAGCCACACAATTTGCAGAGATCTGTGATCAAATTAAGAGCTACTAAAACGGCAGGACCTTGATCAAAATTATATACGACTGCTGTATACTTTTAGAGATGATTTATCGTCTAGTCTATACCGATAGGTGCAAGCCAATAACTACATAAAGAATTCACACAAATGCTATACCGCACCGTAGATAAAAAGCAAACGGAATGCGATATGCAACGTTAAAAATACTCGATTATCGCGTCTGCGGCAACCACGGACCCTGTACTAAAATTATAGAAGTAATGACGCTATCCCAAAAGTCAAATTTTATTCGCTAACTATTGCTGCTCCACTTAGGACTAAAGATGTAGAGGCTTCACTGCCCGAGCAATATATATATACCAATCCAAAGTTTTCGACGAATACAAATAATTGACTGGGTGGACTGCGGTTGGAGTGAGGGGGGCTTGAGCGGGAGATTTGGCTGTTGGCCTTGACAATGAACCGGCGGCGCGCACACAAGTGTGATTTTATTTGTATTTGAAATACACACACGCACACAATTATAAGTTTGTTCCACGAATTACCTCCTCCCACACAATTAGGTATTAGGGCTGTCTTAGGAATATTATGACTTGTCCACAGGTACAATAATGATGATTACATTCAGGATATATATACTCGTAGGAAATCTAATTGGAATGGGAGCAAAAACTTAAGTGATGTTTGAAGCAAATGAAAAGATAACGTTTAAACTTTATGAGCTGATGATTACATTCAAGGATATTATTAATAAAGTACATAAATATAATGTGATGCTAATATCCTATTGCAATTATCCCAATTTTTATGTCATTATTTTGAGCTATGACATGATAGAAGTTTTATGTCTAAAATTCAGATATTTATCCAAGTAGCGCTAGACTAAACATAATATAAGCATACATTTTCTACTCAGATGACCTCGTATTCGTCATAAAAGCGTGCTAACCCTATGTCCAAAAAAGTTAACAAACGTAAGCGAGCCGGGCGCGCCGACGCCGACGGCGCGTGCCTGCCCTAAGACAACTTATACATAGACAGCCTAGGGCCCGACGGGATGTTTATCGATAATGCCCAAAGATTCTCCACTAAAGACTCCCTCATCTGATTTGTGTTCTGACTCTACTCTTACACACATCTCTTTGTCTGTCTCTCTAATTTGTATTCCCAAACCTTGATATTTCTAAAACGCCCTATTTGTTTTGGTATATCTACTTTCTACAAGATTATTTTCTTTATGTTTGTGAACATAATCTTTATATTTTCAGGGTAACATGTAATTGGATTTATTATTTAGTAAAAAGTCTGTAGAATTGGCAGCGTACCTCAAGGCCGTGGCCTAATGTTTGGACTAGACGGCAAAATTATTAAATCCTGCAGGTACGAGTACATCGCGGTATATTGTGGCCACGTTTTTGTCTGTCTGCCTTCGTGGATGACATCATAGAATGCGTTAACTGTTTCCTTTGTTATAACTGATCTAGGTTTATAGTTTTTATTCTTTGGGATTCCTGAGCTTTGTCTACTTGGTTTTTATTTTTTCTTTTATTTGATTTTTTGATTCACGTTTTACTGAATCCAAGTTTAGTTTTGTCAGCTAATGGTTAAATGCAGTGTAACCTTGAATTAGCTAGCGTTTGATTAGGTGTTGCAGGTTTAATTCCCAAGTTATAATAACAATAGTAATGGCCTTTATTAATATTTAAATTGTGTGAATGCCTACAATGTAAGTTAATATAATACTTGTGTTGGGGCTGTTTCGTTTCTGGATTAGTAGGTACTAAGAAAGATATCTCGTAGTATGGTGATAATTAGGTACATTTTTGATGGGAAATTGAAGTTGGTAGGTTAGTATCTATTGGTAGGTGTATAGTTATTTCTACCAACTGGATTGCATTTCAAATAAGTAAATTGTGTATAATTGTCTTGCGTTATGGCTGAAACACTAGTAAACCACTTTTATTAGGTAGATGCTTCGCAATATTAGGTTGTAAATCCAAATTTCATTGCTCCATCATTCTATATTTACAAAATGGCACTTATCTCCTTTGGCTAATATTTTCTAAGGCATATCTCTATCACTTGATTTATCTATTAGGTTTTAGATCAATACGTGACTAGGTACCGAGTAAAACGGGGTGAATTTCAAAAATTCACCAATGGGTGAATATGGGATAGAATGGTCGTTAGATTTTTTAAATAATTTCTTTTACAAAATTTCAAGTATCTAACCAGATACTTGATAATTCTGTTCATTATGAATTGTCTATAATTTGACTTGAAGGAAAATAACTACAGAATTTCGGTGACCATTTTATTTGTTTTCACCCTTTGATCCCTATTCACCCCGTTTTACGGTACCTAAGTAGGTACCTAGTTACGTGTTGTAGCTTGTAGGTACTGTCGTTTTCTTTGAGATCCCATATTGGTACTTTAGGTGATGAAGGTAGGATTAACTTTTTAATTATTATTCCTACTTAGGTAATTCCAAGATAGGTACCTACTGGTACATATATATCTATTACATATTATCTTATTATCTACTTTTGCATCCATTTTATATTTATTTGTCACCTTACTGAGGACATAACGAAGAGTTGTCTTAATGTCTTAATTTTTTTTCTCTAGTAATTTGAGCTTGCAAACAAAATTCTTTAAGAGACCCCCGCATAAATGTCTATCCTTCTTTTATACCACTAAGATTGAACGAACAAACAAAAATTTCAAAAGAGAACCGCGTAAATGCCTATCATTCTTTTATACTACTTACATAGCAAACAAAACAGCTCATTTGACGTGGTTACCGTGGTGAGATGAAAATACACCTAGAAGAACGGAGAAAGATTGGAATGGGTAAAGACCTCAGGCTTCCAGCACCCTCACAATTGTGCGAAATGCAGTATCAGCTCAGGCTACTGCTTCAAATCGATTTGATCCATTCACCATCATCTCAACATCCTCTTTCACCTCGGAACCTGGGGTCCACTTTTAAGGTAAAGGCTTCCCCGTCTTCACTTCGCATGCTCTTGGCCATGTCCATTGGCACGCATCAGCCAACAACTTCTTGGATCCAGTTCTTCCATACCGGGAAAGCAGAACTCTGCAAGAATTATAGGTACGCTGTCCAACCATTTCTTAAATTTTGACAGCTTAATTTTTCATCAAATAGTCATGTTCTAATACGTAGGTACGAGCAGATATCTAACCTATCCTTACCAATTGATGTTTACTTTTTCTTGCAATATCAGCTTTAAACTGGCTTTATCACGATTATAGCACTATTGGTATACGAGATATGAATACTAGAATTAATAATAACATTACTACTTCACAAAATTACACAACGTATTTGAACAACAAATTGACATAAGCACCGTTGCGCAAAGTTACGGCTTATTACACTCATACAAAACACGCTGTTGTTTTTAATATTAAAATAATACAATTTGCCTTTGAATCCAAAACCGTCATAAAATTTTCGCTTACGTTTAAACATGCCGTGGCGGCGCGACGCTCGACCAATGACAGACTCAGTACTTTGGCAGCGCTTCAGGAAAACAAACGTTTTGCCTTTATTCGTTACCTTGTTTATAAAGGGACCAATCTGAAAGGCGTCGAGCACGTGTTGGGCCGCTGGGCGGCGCATGCGTGCTGCCTGTACTTTGGTGGGGGGAGGGGGGAGGCGTGGCCTGCGTACACGCATTTCGTTGCGTGTGTACAGTGCGTGCGAGTCGCTCAACGAACGGCAAGCTTTTCCTCATTGCGCTCCACGTAAAAACATGCAATTTTAAAGTACATACGAAGCGCATTGACCTTATATTTTTTGTGCGCAAGTGATGTGATTCGTTTCATGGATATTATTAAAATGTGTGCGGTACAAAATGCCTGGTTGTTTTCGAATATAGCCACCACTTTGGATATGATCGAATCTTTGCAAAGTGTGAGTATACACTTTGATTGTTTATCTTCACAGATTTTTACACGACCGCCCAATAAAAGTGTATAATGTATGTATTATGTAGGACAGTTTCTTTTTTCCATCATAACTTTTGAATGCCTGAACAGATTTTGATTGTAAACTCTCTGTATTGGCTTTACGCATTCCAAGTTAATTTAGCTCTAAAACTTCTTACCATATTTTCCATTGAACTGTGACCTAAAAATAGTATTATTGAACATACATTGTTGCCTTCACACGTGTTGTTTGTGCAGATAACACTTGTTTACAGTTAGTGACTGATATGTATTAGATTAAACGCTCTAACTACATAAGCGGCAGTCTTTACACAAACAACTAAGTTTGAGCACTTATTTATATCTCAGCTCTTCTATTTCTATAGTACCTATTACATATATATAGTTAGTAATGTAGTCGGGTTTGTACATGGGTTATATTAACGATACTGAACACAAAAATATATATATTTTTGAAATTCTTGTCTGTTTTTTCGCGATGGACGTAAAAATTACTGAACGGATTTGGATGCGTATTTTTTTGTTAGATAGGTCATCGTTAGATTTGAAATCATATTGTCAAGAGTCTAGCTAATGTCGACTTACTTCGGTTCTGTAGAGCTGATTGTTCTACAAAATAGAGCCAAGCGCAATACAAAAGTTTTGTAGAGCGCTCGGCTCTACAAAACCGAAGCAAGCTCATTTTAGCCAGATCTCAATGATCTTCCCGAGATACTAAAACAAAGGCCGGGGACTGTACTGGCAAGTAGCAGCGCGTGATTTGAACAGCATCCGTGTTGCAGACTGTTATACGGGAGACGTGTGTGTGATATAATAAAAAAAAGTCTGTACAAATAAATGCACTTCCCGAAAATAATTGCACAGAGACGGTAGAAAAAGAAAAAGACGGTAGGTAGAGAGAATAAAATAAGTAGATACTATCTAAATGATATCATGCATTCATGCATCCAATCGATGAGTGTCGAATGTATCGATGGTCAGATTAAATAGATACAATACATTTATGCACAGCTTGATTTAGAGGTACAACATTGTTGAATGCAAAAACCAGCTCGGGCAGACCACCTACATTCTGACATTTAACGATATGTAGGTATAATAATTATTAAAGCTAATTATAGAACTTTGAGTTGTACCAACCGTAAATAGAAGAGAAGGAAAAAATAACGATTAGATGTGAAAAGGGAGAAATTAGGGAGATAAAGCCGACAAGTCTCAGGGTTTAGGGAGCTTTTCAGCCGGAGTGCGATAGATATGTCTCAGCCAATCTCACCTCCGGCAACCTACGACCCACAGACGCCGTGCGTTTTAGTCGGTTCGAGTCTGACATAACCTCCCCTGCTGACTCCGGAGCTTGCTATTAGCACTTTCTGTACGGTATTAAGTGAAACCTGAGCTCTGAGCTTACCTTGGCCTTGGATGCAATCAGAAAAATACGTCTCCATGATGATGATGATTACCGAATCGCGAATGGATTGGTTTCGGCCTTGGCCGTGATTGGGCAAAAGCATGCTGATAGCGCGCTGATAGATTCAATAGGCATGTTATTATCGTGCTCCCCGCGTGCTAGCCTCACTATACCTACAACTACTAATACTTTATATAGATTTCTTTGAGGGTGAAGCTACCCAAGGCAACCCATCCCAGTTCGTCCCAGTTTCGTTCCCAGAGAAATGCCGCTCTAGCTCGGACGGAGACTGCCATTTGACCCTTCAACCCAGACAGAATACCCTACACTAGAGTTTTGTCTGTTGTTATTTTTGAACTACCGCTGTGCAAATTCATAGTTTTTTTAATGGATTGAAGCAAAAGTATCTAATTTCCATAATTAATTAATCGCGAAAAATCCCGAACCATTATAAAAGCCTTGTCTGTTGTTCAACCAGTGTACAATCGGCCAAAAATGTTCTACCAGTTTTCATAAGATTTTCAATGTTATCTATGTATCGCTATTTTATAATACATAGGTTGTATGTATTAGAAAATTGCAATTGCAGTTGCAATAATTAAAACTTGACACAAGGCAAAGCTTTGATGTTAATAATAAAGAGATCATTAGTACTGTCATGATATTATTGTGGAAAATAGACCTTATTGAATCTTGACAGGCAAATGAACATGCATCGTAGGGTAGTCTACATTTTTGACCGACTGTACCGATTTTTTTTATAGTGCGCAAAATCCTCACTGATACCCCTCCCTCTACCTGCCGCTGCCGGCAGAGAAGGTTATGTCGAACTTGAACCGACTAAAACGCACGCCGTCTGTGGGTCACAGGGAGTGCAGGTTTGTCGCTGACGGTTGTCGGAGGTGAGATTGTCTGACACATATCTCTCGTACCCTAGCCGACCCAGGGCCAACTCTTTCGAGCTGGGCCTCTTCGGGTGCGAAGACTACGGAGTCCCCACATAGCCCACATCGCGTGCCACTAGCAGAGTTTGCCGAAAATTCTGGCACAGTAAAGTTATCTAATATCATTATTGAGATCTTGGTAAGGCCTTGTATACCGTTCCTTTAGTTACAAGTAAAACACATTTAAAGCAAGTACCAAGAATAAATCTATCACAGGTTTCCTTTCACCCATCGTCATCCTTACGTACCCAAATCGATGATTCGGATACATTTCTACAAATTAAATGTGTTATTGTATCACTAGACACGAATAAATATTTAGTAGTTGTTATGTTTATCTTTCCAATGTCAAATGGGCGTTGAACCTTTCAGTATTTGTTGCACTTTTTATCTAGATATTTTAGTTCTTTGTGTAGGTACCAAAGTTAGGCAGCTGACACATAATATTAATAGGTAGGTACTTATTTTATGAAAAGCTTTTGGATTTATTTTTAAAAACAATGTTTTGCATTGTCTTGCAAGAGTTGCATTTTAGTGTTTTGTTGTAGGTAGTATTCATGTTTTTCGGGTTTTAAGTAAGTACTTATTATTTAATAGATATGGTATTTAAAGCTTTATGAATATGTAATGCGACGGGTAAATTTAAATTAAATACATTCATTGTAAATTTTCGTCCGCTATTCATATTATATAATGAATTAATGAGTATCTAGAATTAGTATAATCGATACCAGACATTACAAAGTAACCTCCTCAAAATGTGAAATGTTTGTGGTATTGTCAACCATACGTACCACGAACATTACTTTACAGAAGAAAACCTTTCCTTGTCATAAGATGGTCATAAAAGAAAATTTCACTAAAATGGGCAGAATATCAATTTTCATTTTAAAAAAAGCAATCCAAATAGGCACTGGAAACTGAAAAATAATTATAGGTATTAATTCGAAAGACAAACGGGCAGACACATGTAATGTGTTAGTAGATATCTGGACAAAGTTAAACGTTTCGATTCATATTGAATTTAAATGCTTTAAGTCATCGGTAGTAGGCATGTGACATTATTGCATGCCAATCTAGATGAAATATGGTGGAAGTGGAACCCAAATGTACCTTTAACATCTTTGTACTTTCCTACCCATATATTGTAATAAATAAAATATTGAATTGAATATTAAAGTAATAACTTTTGCTTCGGATTTAGCACTGACTTCAACAGAAAAGCTTTGCGCGCATTTATGTCTTTTGAATTGAGTTTTTATTGAAATTATTTTTTCTTATTATTCTATTTTGTACGCTTTTCACTATCAAATTATTTTAATTGTAGGTATATGAATCATAGATAGTTTCAATTCATTATGCAATGTGACGTGAGATGACAAGACTTTTAGGTTGACTGAGTGCACGTATACCTAGCTCTACTTACTTCGATGTTCTTAGCTCCTGGTATCTAGGTATCTAACGTGTGCTAGAAAGTCTTAGGTTTATTTTTATTTATTTCTTTTTTTTCATAATATATTTAGGGAAGGGCAGGAGCGGTGTATATATGTAATACGGGCATTTTGCAGTTTTTCAAGCGAATTTCCAATCTCTGGATACATTTTATAAAGTCTTTCGTTAGAAATGCAGAGATCACAATATTCACGATGACGTCATTTCTAACGATTCATAATCTTCAGTCACGTTGATAAAACATTCATCAGTAGTTTAAGAATTGGGAGAGAAAAAATCTGATGTTAAAGAATACACCAATATACCGACCAGCCAAAATGTTGACGGCCTTGATAGATGCTTATAGATGCTTGTTCATCAGTGCGATGAAAAAGCATCTATTCATCGAGGCCGTCAAAATGACGACCACTAATTTTAAGCTTGCTTTCAGGTAAAATCATATTGAGATATTTATTTTTTCGTTCTTGATTTATGTATGAATTATCTTCGCATTTTACTACCAAGAAAATGTTATTTTTAAAACAGTGAATACCTAATTACTAAGGTAATTTGTGTTTCTCGAAATTAGCTATTTTTCCAATGATCAACCTCCCACAAAATTGTATCATCTCCAAAATTGCTATCCTGAACCATAAGTAATTAGCTTGTCTAGCCAAAATTTCCAGTATCTTTTACGTAACTATGTTTAACTTACCTACATATTTCTCTTTTCATCTTATTATGTTAATCATAAGTTGGGCAAATCTAATACTAAATCTATACAAGTATAAAACCTAATTGTTTATTTCTTCGCTAATAATGTTAGGTAATGAAAAACTTTTGCACCGCAATATATAATTTGTTATGCGCGTACGTGTGCGCTACATTGTTTATCGTGGACCATTTTGGAGAAAAATATCTTAAAAACGCATTGCGTCATTTATGTAACAGTGCTACGAGCTTTGAATTATTTAAGAGCTGTAGCGCTTTGACCGTCACTAAAGAATGAAATGTGCCGAAATGGTGGCTGAGTAATGAACAGGGCTCGTTGTATCGCTTGATATGTGACTAGTCTAGTGAAACGGTGTGTTTTGAAGCTATTGGTGCGGATGAGGCGTCGTGTTCCGTCGGGCGCGGCGAGGCGCGAGCGGGGTGCGCGCCGGTGGCGTGCCGTAGGTCGGGCACAGTGTCGATGGCCGAGCAATGTCACCCCGCGCCGAGATATTCGGCCCCCGCCACCCGCCTCGCAGCTCCGCCCGCTTCCACCCCTTCCACTCTCGAGCGATTCCACCATTTCCGATTCGTAATTTTTGGGGGCCTCTCGAGTTAGTAGATTTTTTTACCAAGATTCCATCTCGGCAATGTGCAACGAAATCCATCCAAGTTTTTGACTGATCAAAATTGAGGCGGAATATCTAAATGGTTTGTTTTCCTGCATTCTTTGAGCCAAGGTTTTCGTGGTTGATATATTAAAATGTCAGTAGTTGGATAATTTTCAGGCTTTACAGACGATATGACATGTCATTCTGTGGACAAGATGGTTAGTGTTGTGGTAGGTCAGGTGCTAGGCGTAGGCAATCGCTAGGCTGGTTATATAACGCGCACGCAGCGTCAGCAGGTGCTAGCAAATCTCGCGATCGTCCGCGTGATATTGGGCGATGTCGGTCGTCGACCTCTCGCTATCTGCGTTATTTAGCCCGGCTCAATGTCGGCGCAATGTCGAAACTCGCTCAAGTTCACAGACCGAGTCGCGAGACGCCACGTTCCTCACTCAACTGTGTTGTTCGACCGAATTTTTATAGACTTACACATGCTTTTAGATCAATCGATTCGGACTATTTTATTGTTATTAATTTAGTACATAGTTATCATTTATCTAAACATAACTAAACTTGTACCTATGTAGAGAAAATATATAGAGTGTAAGAAATATCTGTAGAATTATGTAGTACCTAGGTAGGTAGTCTGAGGTAGCATACGTAATATGAACATGAGAACGGTACAAGCCCTGTGAACGGTATGTAAGATCGTATGACATAGGTGTATACCGTTGTGTCGCGAGCACTCGGTCTCTGGGCTGTGGGTCGCGGCGACCTCGCTCGCGCGGAAACCGTGTGGCGGTCAAGGCCGGCGTCTAGACGCACCCTCCGCCCGCGCATCCCCGCCCCACCAACCTTCCCTCACTCACCCTCTTCACTTTCCCGCCGTACTACCTATTTTTGCCTCCACAGCCGCCGAAATTTGCCTGGGCAAAGCTTCGGCAAGGCTGAAACCTGACCTACCCAAATGTAACTGATGTTATAACGTCATGTATGTTTTGTTAGTTGGGCTCAGATAAGATAGTGCAAGACTATCTAAAGATTAATTCATACATTAAACGTGTCATATAAATGTCTTATCGCGGTTGGCAGATTTCCAGGCTTAAGTGTATTGGGCTTACTTTCTATTTTATGAAAAAATAGTTGCTTCATTGGCGTAGTTTGATAGATGCGTCACGGTCTCAAAAGGCATATTTTTTACACGGATGCGTTCTGGGAATAATGACATCAGACGCGTATTTATTGATTGTTCCAAGATTACAAACAACAAACATTGGAGAATATTTTTATAAAGATAACTCTAACATCTTTGCTAAAAAGCCAATGCTTGAAAACTGGAGAAAACTGCCAGAGATGATAAAAGGTATATTTGTATATCCAAAAACTTTCCATTTAGCCTTGATCTTGAAAAATGAGTGCCGACTGATAAACGTAGTGATGTAATGCACTTTAGCTAAAAGTAAAAGTATTTTCTTTTCTTACTAATATTAAAGTGAAAAGTAAAAAGGCTTGTATGAAAGGTTTATAACTGTAGAGGAAGCTGGTGAAGTATGTAAGAAGGCAGATGGCGGGTCTCTGCCTTGTCTCTATATACTCCGGATGGAAATAGACGTGAGCAGAGACGCGGTGCCCTATAATATACTTAATTGTACAACTGCTAATTTCAAATCGGAAATTCCATAATGCTCTAAATAATGGAATTTCCGATTCGAATTTGGAGTCATCTGACTGGGGAAGTACAGAAAACCGTAGATATAAAAATATGATTTGATATGATGACAATTTTACTTTCATTAGTGATATCCACCCTTAGTGGTGCAATACTGCACCAGTAGCATAGGTGACTACGGTTGTAGGAGTACCTCGAAGAGGAGAGTGTGGTCGGTAATAGCTCTGGTATTGCTACCATTTTGTAAGTAACGGTAACTCACGCGTACCTACTTAATGTATAAATGAAATAACTACGCATTTATGTCATTTGTATTATGTAGTGTAGTGATCTAACGACTTACATTTGAACCCGTAATGAACTCTTGGGGTGAAGGGCAAGGAAAGGCATGGTCCACTTTTTCTGTAGGGCGAATGCGGGACCTTTTTCGAGAGTGCTCTATCCTTAGATCAATACTGTTCCCTAAATAACTTACAATTTACATTATTTACCTCACAGAAACATCTAAAGCTGATTAATATGTTTGTCTGGTGAATCATAGCTGTCGAGTTCCATATTGTGTGTAATGAAATAAGAAACTCATAATTATGAGTTCAGACTCAGTAAATACTTAACTCATAGTTTTTATATTTTACACAACTGCTAAAAGAAACATCTGTGTAAACTTCGTACACATAAAATATACCTATGTATAAGGGATTTCGCGGCTGTTTGTGTGTGTGTAAATTTAACTTTAAAATAGGATATGGAGAGCGAGTGCCGATTGTGCCGAACGGAGGCATATTTCAGTGTATGTTGAGGTAGGTCCGGATTACGCGACGATTAGGTACCGACCGAGCCAACCGACAACCGTTAGCATATTTTTCTGAACTTTATTTATGCGGGTATCAGTGAGAGATCGCAGCATCCGGTTGAATTCATTGTTTCTTGTATAATTTAACCATTGATCTTGTTTTAAAATTAGGTATATGTTATCTCAATACTGTCGAAAGATGTGAAAAACGTATGTCGTTGTGTGACAGAATTATCGTTATCGTTATTACTGGGTTATTCTCAATTGTATCCAAAATTTGTATTTTGAAAGGTGCCTCTCTGTGTGACTCATTTTGGCTTTTGCGGGGCAACCGCGGCTGTTCCAAAGCCTGATCTATTAATCAGTAAGTGTACAGGTTATCCTGAACCTCAAAATTTGGTCGTGGGCCACCAATATTCCCATATTTTGGGGCTTTAGGACTTCCTATATGCTTTATTTTATTTGTTCTTAAAACAATCCACTTTGACACCGCGGTAATCAAATGTAATATGTGTTAGTTTTGATCTCAAGGCTACATCTATCTACGTATTACATTTTAAAAATAAAACGCGAGCTGTTTGCTCTGAGCAGTGATTCGAGCGGCGATAAGCATTGGACTTTTATATACTTGTGAGCTAGCAACTAATAGGATGTTTAGCTGCTGGTATGCGGTCACCATGTCCTAAGAATGCCCATAATACAATCATACTGCTACTTACAGCTCATAATAGTTGTATAAGTGAGATTGTGATGGGCCATATAGCCAGCAATTGCCATACCACTTCGCTGAATTCACCAAGGCAGACTTATGTTTTCCATTTAATTTTAGTACGCAAAGTATTGGCTCAAATTTTACATAAATTGTATAATATTATGTAATAAAAGTTGGGATGTATGTAACTTTGATAGTAGATAAGTAATTGCGATGGTTATTATATACGGTATAATCACCAATTATCAGTAAAAAATCGTTTAAGTAAACTGAATTTCCCAATGAAAATAATTCTGAAATGTGGTAACGCAGTTTAAATTGAATTGGATTTTTATATTCATATGTGAAATTCGGCTTTATTTTTGAACGGAACCGTTCTTTTGCGTAACTAGAGAATCCCCAAAAGAGAACCCAGAGAAATGGATGAAGTGACTATGCCTGGAGAAATGTTTGATGTTCCTAGTGAAAATAATGTAAACAGAAACTTCTGAAAATCGTTTACATAATAAATTTAAATTTTTCCCAAAACAGGACCTGGGAAAATGGATGAAGTGGCTATGCCTGGAGAAATTTTTGAAGTTCCTGGTGAAAATAATGTAAACCGAACTCTGAAAATCGTTTACATAATCAATTTTAAGCCATCTAAATTATATATCTGTTGTTGTAGTCAATCAACTGTATAAAACCACTAAAACTAGATTCAAATATATGCCTGTCATCACATGTCTGTCTGTGGTCCATAATGTATGAGTCCCAAATGGCAGCTAATCTGAGCCAGTCGTGAGCCTGCCTCAACTCGGTCGTAGTTACGAGGCTACGCGCCTGATGTTTGGCGGTCGCAAGGCCACCACCCGCTCTATTCCGAATGACGTTTATCTATGAAGGTGAGACCACGGACGCACGGTCGCTGAACTCGGCGGCGTATTAACAATACCTACGTACCTATTTTGCGCTAACATTATGAATAGTGTTGTGGCGCTCTGACGAATGAGGTTTTGTACTTATTTATAAAATGTATGTTTTTTTATCGTTTTTTTTTTGTAATTTTGGATAACGATGTTACTGTTATGGTAGGTCGTCTTGCGCTTATAAATTATGTATTTTACGATACTAAGGTAGGAAACTAAAACACGGCTCTCGCAGTTACCGACAGTTACCGTCGCCGTCTACTAATGCTTGCAAGATCCAAAGGTGTCAATTACGCGTTGTTTTCTATAAGAAGGAAAGGAAAGGAAACCATGGAATACAGGTGATGGGGCGTTTTATAGTAGATACCAATGTTTATTAAGTATGTCATAATCATTACTTTAGGGCGTTAGCTATTCTAACACGTCGTACCTAATACGCGCATCTAGGTAGGACTAGGTACATAGGTATACAATACGCTTTCAAATATCTAACGCCTACGCTGTTAGCCAGGACCTTTCTGATTCTATTTTTATTTGTGGAGGCGTTAGGATTGCTTTTTAACCGACTTCAAAAAAGGAGGAGGTTCTCAATTCGGATATTTTTTATTTTTTATTAGTATAAATGGAACGCAACAGGGTAAGAAAATATGGTACCGAAGAGTACCTACTTTTTTATCGTGCGCAAAATCCCCACGGATACACCAGGGATCTGGCGGGCGAGGTTATGTCTGCCTTATGCCGTCTGTGGGTCTTAGGTTGACGGAGGTGAGATTGCCTGAGACATACCTCTCGCACCCCGGCCGACCCAGGGTACTTTTGGAGATCTTGTCTACCTTTTTCCCATTGTCATCTTGGGTGAGCTCCTGTTGCCTCTAGTGCCTGCTGTGTGCTTGCAAGTGTATGAACACTTGCAAGCACACAGCTGTAGCTTATGAAAGCTACAGTATCCGCTACATTATCAGTTTGGCAATGTGCTTACAAATACCTGCTAAATGAAAAAAAAAACGTTTCTTGTAATTGCCCAAAATAGTTGCCCAATTGCACTCCAAAGCTCAGAAGACATTGTTATAATTTTTTACGCTATGTACTACCTACGTACCTACCTAGTATATCAAAATAAAATCTATCCAGGTATTCAATAATTAGGTAGGTACTCATTAATTTTTTATTTCGGTCTGACTATTTAAAATTGAAGAATTCATCAATTTATTTTGTAGGTTATTTTGTTACAATATTTAATGAGGGAGGTGACTATCAATCAATCATTTAATTGCATAGAATATTATTTGATTTATTGTATTCTTGTTAAACAGGACTTGACGTAGTTAGGCTGACTTCATAGTATATTATGGACGTAAGCCTTTGAGAGCATTGCATTCACAACTTGCACATGGATAAATATTATGAATGCACATTCTGCTATAAGCCCATATTATTACTTATTCTGTGCTAGTGCCACCTCATTGTTTCCTTGCTAATGAACGATGGATGGTGTTTAGCTGCAGAGCCGTATATTATATTCTTTGCAACTTTAGAGACAGTTTTAAATACTTATCGAGATGGCAATGAAATCTTTTTCACGAATTCATATTGTGTCAATTCCTATTACGTATTTGAAAAAGTGTGATTTGAGGACATCAAATGAGTATGTTTTGTAATGAATAATTCAAATCGCTACACTATCAGTTTCAAATACTTCCAAAATATAATGCAAAAGGATGTATTGAAATTGAAAGTAACTAGTATTTCTAAACCTATTGTTTCGGTAGTCACAACAATTTCCGTCACATGTATTTCGTTTATATTCGAACTCATAATGGATCTATCCACCACATGTACGTGTTTTATGGTTCGGAAAAACTATAAATCAATAATTTATAACTCTAACTCAAGGCTCAACATGACGTTTGTTTTTTTAAACAATCTCGAGTCAAAATAGGACATTCAACCCGTGCCCGTTCTCTAGCAAAAATAGTACCTAGCTCGGTAAACCTAAGTAAATTATACAAACCACTTTTTATAGGCCAACAGTTTTTTACTAAACGTCATATTCAATCCATGTGACGCTTGACGCATCACAGTAAATAAAAACCTTTTTTTCTTAATTGACGCAATGTTTTATATATTTCTCCCAATTTTACTTTAAAATATAAAGTTGGCTTTGTTTAACGTTTTGTTTAACCTTGTATTGTTTTTAATTACTTGCTGAAGCACGCTTACAAACGAATTGAACATTTAAATAGACTTGAAATCACGACCTACGCAAAAAGAGGCAAAAAGTATTGACAAGGACTATGTTGTCGTAGGCCCAATTCTGTAATCAGATTTCATTATGACATATCAGTGTACTGATTGATTTATTTTGTTCAATTCAATTTCTGTGACGTAGGTCGCCCTACGCAGAGCGTGATATAAGGTCTGTCACGTAATATTGATAAAAGCCTTTGCTAAAGTAAGAGATTCCATTACACTAATAAATCTACTAAGCTTAGTGAGAGATGTGCCTGCAGGCAGAAATGGAGAACTGACATTCAAGTTAATAAGGTTCAAAATCAAACAGATAGCGAACCCGATACTCTCTAGAAAGAATATTGCGAAGATGTTATGGCATCATTCAGAATCGACTCTATTGTAAGAATTTTTAATAAGAAATACATAATAATATTAACCTTAGCTGCACATGTGACGCATCAGACATGAATATTAAATTTGATTAGTGATATACCTACCTGCATAGTCGTAGGTATTCGCCTACTTATGTTGCATCACGGTTATTATCGTACACTGCAATGTCAAAAGTACATTGACCTCGCAGCTCGCATCCTTGAACACTTTTTCACGCTTATCTTTTGATAGATAATATTATTTTTTTTAGTGCAGCTCTGTATAAATAAAGATAGACGATGTTTTTCAGGTGTTCGTGAATCCATCCAACGAATTCCTGCATGTGAGTAATGTCGCCAATTTTTTTTATTTTAAAATGAAACAGTACGGAAATAACTTGGTTGTTGGAAAGTATAGTTGTAATATTGCTGTCTCTCTCGTTTGCAACGTGACTCCTGATGTTTGCCAATTATTATGAACATGACGTCAGTGATAAGATGGGGCAGGGGTGCTCAGACTTGGACTACTGAGAACTTTTAAAGCTCTGACTGGTCTACTGTTGCAGCTGCTAGCCTGCTTGTTGAAGATTTCCTGATTATTTTCTTGTCAAGAATATTGATAAACTCATGAGAGCGTTGTTATTAATTAGAATTTGTCGCTTCGATGCACTAAATTTCTTCTTTCATTACTTATTATAGTCTACTATGGTAGCAAACATCTCTTTGGACCAATGAAATGACTCGTCTTGGTCACATAATAAGAATTGCAACCATTTCATTGGTCGAAGAGAAACTCGAGAAACTCGAAACTCTTTCCTTATGTACAACGAGGATACACAACTTTGGAAGTATGGGTAGGGTTTTGTTCTGTGACGTAAGCAAATAACATAATATCGATACTTCGCGAGTCGTTGTCATACTTGTCACATCCTTATTAGTGCTGAGTGTGCTGACGTTTATTTATGACCGGAAGATTTAGGTGGCCACGGCCGAACTAAATTGTAATGATTGTCATTTTATTCTGAATATAAAATCACAGCACTTTCCCGTTGCGATTGACAGAGACCACACTTCTCCCATGCGACTAATGTGACATAATCATCCCACTTGTCCTACCATGGGACTAGCCTTGACTAGAGGCGGTCCGCATATAGCCAATCGCTACGATCCTGGCATACTAAATCTTTTACCGAACCAATATTTAATGCTTTCTGTTTTAAAAATAAGAAAGTAATCCATTTCGCTCCGAGATAACAGCCCGCCATTTGACTCTATCCCTGCGTCATGCGTTACCATCCCTGGGACCATCTGGGAATGGGACGATCTGGGAATAGGACTATCTGGGAATGGGACCATCTGAAACAGAGTGACGAGTTTGGGAATGGGACGTTCTGCTACCAAACCTTAGATACTTCACGGGCTTCCTCTACTGTTGAGAAGGATATCAGTGTCATTTTAATATCAATAAGTCTTGTAGAAAAAATGTGATTGTATCTATAATTTTACACAAAATTTTAATAAAAATTGCATTAGAATTTGTGTATAAAATCACAAATCCCCCAGCTTCAGAATGTTTGGTCACACAACTGACCTACGGCACTTTCGGCGTGTTGTGCTAAGATAAGCAGTTTTGTAAGTGCGCACGAGTGCGTACTCTTAGCTGATACCTACCGTCGCTATACTTTCCGCCAGAGTGCTTACCTACATATAGCTATATTTAGATTGATAACATAATACATATTATGTACATACAATTCATGAATTCAATTCATTCTTCTTCAGGTTTAGTAAGGATATAAATAATTAAGGAAAAATTAACTGTTTAGGTACATACCTAATTGATTTTATTAAATTAAAAATAGTGGAACTGTGAAAATTATTCTCCATTTTTCGTTTTTATAAATTTTTCAATTGTTAAATATGACATGATAATGTCTTTTTTTTTTTGTTATGTCGGACTTGAACCGACTAATACACACACCATATTTTAGGTTGCCGGCTTAGTGTTTCAAAAAAGTTTTTGATTTGACGTTTAACTTGACAGTTGACTAACGTCAAATAAGAAACACTTTTTTACGTGCAGTAATTATGATTAATTTGACACCGTATATTTAGGTGCCTAATTATGTTTAGGTTTGATACGGTAGACGGCAAGGCTCTTTCCGTTATAAGCATGAGGTCATCATTCTTTTGATTAGCGGTCAAGGTCTCGGTATATGACAAGTATCATGTTTTTGACATATTTGTTAGTTTGTTAACTAGTAAAAAATTGTCATCTTATGAAATACTCAATATCGTTTTTGCTTGGTTTTCTCGCGTTGGTATCTTTATGGGGGCACACTTCAAGTAACGAGTGCGAGCATTTTCCGTGAACCCATTTCTATACATATTTTTTTATTCATAAATGTAGATATATCTCATAATTATTTCTTCGATTTCCTATAATTATCTTTGTTGTAAAAATTTTGTTCGTGAAAAATATTAGTAGGTACGTTACTATTACTTTCAGCAGGAAAATCCTATTGACTGAATAAGCAAGATCTTCTAAAAAAAATTCGATGACATCATAATTTAATTCGGATTACGTTATTGATAGATATTAAAATGATTGGTGAAATGTGGGTGTAAATTCACTTCTGCATAACCCTCTGGGGATAAAGGCGTGATTATGTGTATGTGTGTGTGTTAAATAAAATGGTTTGTACGTCCTAAGCTTCTTGGCATTTTCAATGATAGTTTAGAACTCACCAAACAATCCATTAATAAGCCTATCGCAGTCCACTGCTGGACATAGGCCTTTCACAATGTTGGGAGGCTTTGGCCTGCTGTGTCCACCCTGGCCAGACGGGTTGGTCTTAGCTGTTGCAGGCTTCTAATTTTACACTAAAAATTGCAGCAGAAACTATTTTTACACCTGATTTGTATTCACCCTAAGGTGCTAAACACGTTCCCTAAATTGCTGTCGCCAACCATTCTAACTTTCACATACCTAAATAATTACACACATAATGCTCACGCCTTTTTCAACTCAGGGTAGGCAGAGCCAATAGCCCGTCATTTGCTAATATCCTTCTATTTCTCATTTATAATAATAAACAAAACGCAAGATTCTTACAAAAAGTAAAATTCTTACTTCTACAAGGTAATGAGCGAAGAATTATTATGTTGAACATGTTGTCTTATATGTATTGTTTTTGTATACTATAATGTTACTTGATTTTTATAACATACTTAGGTGTTTTCTGAAGTTTACGCGAATATCACTCTGCTCGGCGACTCCGCGACAATCGCTGCTGAAAAGTGTCCGAAATATCGGACTAAAAGTAAATAATCACTACATATTATAAAACAAAGTCGCTATCTGTCCGTCCCTATGTATGCTTAAATCTTCAAAACTACGCAACGGATTTTGAAGCGGTTTTTTTTAATAGATAGAGTGATTCAAGAGGAAGGTTTATATGTATAATACATGCATAAAATTGTAGAGAAACACTGATAAATCGGGGTCAGAATACCAAGCGGGCGGAAAATATGGCGGTACGAAGTTCGCCGGGTCAGCTATTAACAAATAAATCGCAATAGAATCTGTTAAAAAGTAGTTTTATTTCTATACTTAGATGTAGGTAATAATATCGTACTGTATGTGTGCCTTACACCTAAGTAAACAATCCCGACCTACGGCAACAAGACCTTGAAAGCTACTTATGCATTCAAATCAAATGATATCACGAGCTGGGGTTCGGGATAAAAAAGAAATCATTTGTGTCCGCGGCATGTGGGTATAGTCGCTATTAGCTCAATAATAAATAATTAAACATTCTACACAACGCCATCTAGACCCATGGTAAGCTTAATTAGCTTGTGTTATGGAATCTAGAATGCGGATATACATACTAAGATTTTTTTTTTTTGTAAATACATACCTACATATTATACATAGAAACACCCAGACCAATGCAAATATTTATATTCATGCATACAAATATTGGCACTGAGCAGGGATCGAACCCGCGCCTCCTGCGTAGCAGCCGCGTTCACTACCGCTACGCCACAGAGGCAGATAGTTAAAGCTACAAACTCAAAAATATAATACAAAATACAATTAAACATTATTTTAACATCTCTTGTACAGTCAGCGTCAGAACAACCTTGAGTGCAAAGTCTCAGTTTTATTGATTTAAATTGTATTATCGTCTGAACTAAAGCTGAACGAAAGGAGGAAGAACAAGAGTTAACAGGAAGGGGGGAAAACCAAAGTGTTAAGATCTAAGTTCTAATACATACGAAATTATTGACCTTAGTCCTAAAACTTAACATGCAAAATTCAGAAATGTAAATTTTTCCCAGATTACAAAAATAATTGTACTTTTGATTAAAAAAAAAGCTTCTGTATCCCTAGCACAAAAAACTATCGTAATCGTAACGTAAACGTATCCAGAGAACGTAGTATTGTGATTGGCTGCCTGCCTACTGTGAACCTGTTTGCGTATGAAGCCGGCCAATAGCAATGCTCGATTCTCTCGATACGTTAACGTTACGAATGTTACGATTACGATAGTTTTTCGTGCTTGGGGCACTGAGGACTGTACTGTACTTACTAGCGTGGTCTAGTGTTACTTTTCTCCACAGGAACTAGTGTCTAGGTTGAATAGTCCTATGTGTTACTTCAATGTAACTATGTGCCAATCATTCATACATCTAAATTTGTTAAACGGTTTGCACCTGATTGAGTAACTAACATCTGAACAGTGTCGTCACAAACTTTCACATTAATTCCTTAGTAGGATTCACTTCGTATAGCATTTATCTTATCTTATTTATTTTATCTTTATTGGCTATCTACTTGTCATATTAGTAGGAGATACTAATTCGTCTGTCCCCATAGCATAACACGTTGAGTCGTGTTTCTTAGTTATATTTTTGAGTAATAAATAAAGACGTGGCTAGTCGCGTATGTATAAGTAAGCTCTGAGTCTTCTACGTTCAAGAATATTCTAGAGAATTCGATTTAATTCGAGAAAACTGAGCTGTTCTCGCTGGTCGGACATCAGATGTTTATCTGCTCATGGGTTCTATAGTCGTAAAGTTTGCATAAAATCATGAGTTCCAGGCTTCGATTAACAGGTTGGGTTCTCATAATGTAGTCTGGATAGGTGCCAAGTAGACGGCAATAAAGACGACTCCCCCTGTATTGGGCGGGATAAAAAATATTACTAAATATAATACAGCAGGCACGAGCTCTCCAAAAATATTCGATGTGAGTTTTCCTGTCTCCCTATTCGGATTAAGAAACCATAACTTGAACACGCAGATCCCCGTTAGCCGTTAGCCGGCACTTTTAAGTTGATTTAAATTCCTTTTTCTAAGTCTAGTTAATCACTTAAACTCGTTCCAAACTGAATGAAAGTCCCTGAGCGAGACTCGTCATCGAATTCATATGTTACAGGCAGTTACTAATGTCTACTGCTTCGTAATAGAGCTTGCGTCAATTTCAAATAATAAGCGTTTAGTTTTTCTGCACCTAAGTGGACAATCCCGACCTATCCTAACAAGACCTTGAAAACCATTATGAATTCAAATGATTTCAGCTTCAGACATCACGTATTTTAGAATATTAAATAAGTTAACGTTTAAAGTTGATGCTGAGAATAGACACTTCTTTCACTTTCAAGATATTTTTGGAAACTGTTGGAATTTGTTCTAAGTAATCCTACTAATATTATAAATGTGAAAGTTTGTGAGAATGGATGTGTGGATGTGTGGATGTTTGTTACTCTTTCACGCATAAACGGCTGGACCGATTTGGTTGAAATTTGGTATGTATATAGGTTATACCCTGGATTAACATATAGGCTATATATTAGCGTCGAATGGGATCAGAATTCCACGCGGGCGGAGCCGCGGGCAACAGCTAGTTACTTATATTTTTACATTTAATTTGATATTTGTATAGACTGCTTACAAATAAGTCCCTCGGCATGATATTTGCGTGCGATCGAGATACTTATTACAATATTTGGAGTTCAAATCCATGTTCGAACAAAATGTTACGACGGTTTATTTAAGGAGGTGCCAGTAGCAGCAGGAATCTGAGTCTGCCCGATAGATGGATGGGTTATCCCCATTATTTTGATAATGTACGTAGAGGGGTCTATAAAACACTTACTGTTCTTGTCCAATACTCTCTGCCAGTTTAACATAAAAGACAGCCCATGTAGTCTGAGAGCTAAACATCACTTTCCAAACACTTCTTTAATGAGTGCTCATTTATAACTTTTATTTTCTTATAAGCATCTAGTGTAGGAGACCACGTGGTACCTTCAATCGCCACTTAAGTTTTATATCTGACAAAGAACTTGACTAAAATGAAAATAATTGTAATTATCCATTAATTACCTAAGACTTATGAAAGTCAGAGGATACATTAACATATAATCGCTATAAAATGATAATCATTAGTTCTATGTCCGTTGCCAGAATGAAATTAACGCGATTTTATTTAGAATTTACATGCAATTAACGTGAAATTTGCATGAATTTGCAAAAAGATTTTACGTGGAATTAACGCGAGATTTAACTACCGATATACTATTTAACATGATTACGTTTTTCTATAGGTACATAATAATATCTGGTCGCATTCCCATTGGGGTTGACACAGACCACGTCTTTTAAACATGTTACGATCTACGATCGATGTTTGATGATTAAGTCCATAATTTTTCATGTTATTGCACTACACTGTACCTACTGCTATATAGGTACTAGGAACCGAACTTAATTACTAGTATTTTCATAGTACTTTAGTGTTTTCTGATGTTCTGTTATCATATCATACTTATTAGAATAAAATAATTACCTATAGCTATTTATAAAGAAAATTTTGAATAGGTACGCTTCAAGTAGAATTTGCAAAAAACTGACAAACTTTTACAGATTTTATAGATGAGCACTTTACTTTACGGGTAGTTTATAGAAAGTTCAGACTACGAGAACCTACATCACTCGTAAATAATGAGCTTTTATGCAGCGAAGGTTATAATAACCTAACCCTTATTTCTGTGGCTGACGTCAATCACTTAGACAGCTTCAGCATTGTAATCTAAGTTTAGTTAATCTCTTGACGTTTTTGTGACCGTAGTTACTAAAATATATAAGACTCTGTTTAATTGGAAAGCTTTAGCGCTATCATTGTTCTCGTCCATTATAAGATTGCCTAATGCCCTTCTAATCAAAGACCGGTATTTGTGCATAATATCATAATTGGTCCATATATTCTTATTTTGATTGGTGACAAGAAAAATTATTTTAATTCTATTTTATTTCATTCCGCTACCCGACTTAATGAACACACACACTCATACACACAAATATTTGTCATAAGCTCCCCGACTATGAACCCACTGCGTGTGTAACGTGAACCCAATATCGTTGTTGTAGGTGCAAATGATGTCAGCGGTGAGTGGTGAGCCGCCAATGCTAGTTCGTCGCGTGAAGCAGGAGACAGATGCTCCCCCGCAGTACTCACCGCCAGAGCCACCGCCGCCCCATCCACAGCCGCTACACCCAAGGACTATGCCTATCATGCATCCACCGGAGGTAAAGTTGTGAAGATATTCATATCAATGTTCCTAGGTAGAGACGACAGCTTTCTGCTTCTGTATTATAAAGGGTGAATTTTTCAACTGAAGATGGTTTTGATTTTCATCAAAATCGTGCTCCATTGCCCATTTTTCGCTTACGCTCTTTCGGGTTTTGGTTATCCAGTCCCAGTTGAAAAATTCCCCTGTATACCCTATTTCTATTACCGTTTGAAATAGTTGAATTTGGTGATCGTATCTATAGTAAATTAAAGTACCTAGTCCTGTGAAAGCCAAAATGAAGACGATGGAATAGTGAAGTCGGAGAGAGGACCCGGGCTCCATAATACTTTGGATGCAACCGGGATTGGGGCTGGGCAAGAAGTGTAATAAATATAAAAAATATTCATTACACTTGGCAAGAAGTGGCAAGGGGGGGATTAAATGTAATGAAATCTACTTAATTTCGGCAAACGGATGCCAAGCAATATGGACGGCGTCAGTAGGCTCGAGTTCACATATAAATGACGTATTGCATCATTGCATCGCACTTTAGGCATCCGGCTGCCACATTGGATACTCAAAACAGTCAAGACGCGTGTGTAAAATTTTTTCGACGACACCGATGACGTCACGTGAACAATTTATGTGATAATGTTCACTATGTACAGAAATATCTTAATCGCAACACCCAGCGGGACAATTTGGCATTTTCATGTTAACTTATCGATCTGCAAGGTTGAACGTAGACTAGGAGAGTGTAAAGGCGCGAAAAGCTTGTGCAGTGGAACACATTGGTGATACGCTTTGATGGATGGCTTGTGGTATTGATACCACCTACTACATCTTTGAATCGCACAATAAGTTATTGGCAATTTAATTTTGTACTCTAAAATAATAATAATAATATTTTTGTGATTCCAAATTAACATCTAAAATATAAGTCATTAAATTGGTTGCGCTCCGTTACCGAAAAATAAGGACCCTTTTTTGTGGACCGTACTCATTTATCAAATCAAGAGGTACTTGTACGTTTTTGAAGAAGTCTGTGTTTGACACGCACATTGAGCAGTCCCTCCTTATTTTTTAATGTCAAAAGCCATTATTACTCCGTTATTTAGGGCTAGAATAGTTGGAAAATCCAATCATCAAGATCAAAATTAACCCCCTATATTATTATCCATATTTGAATTTTGAATCAATAAACAAAAATGAATGTTTAATTTGAAATTGGAATCAAACCAAAATGAATTATTATTTGAATCTGGAAACAAACCAAAATGAATTATTTTTTTAATCTGGAATCACACCAAATGGATAACTATTTGAATTTGAAACCAGAACATTTTTTCTTATACTAATTAAACTTTTCCAACCAGTTGGAACTCGAAACAAAGGAAGAGGTGAAGTTCTGCGTATCTCCTGGTGATGGAACTATCGTTGGGAACACAAGTCCAGAGCAGCAGCACTGTTCTTCGACTACTGCAGCCGCTGCCAGCAACGCAAGAGACGATGAAGCACCCAAACGCTGGTGTTTGGTGTGCGGAGACACAGCCTCTGGGTTCCACTACGGGGTCGCAAGCTGTGAGGCCTGTAAGGCGTTTTTCAAGAGGACTATACAGGTCAGTAGGAAGGTGAACACATTTTGATTGTTTATTAGTGTTAAGTTTCATCATTTTTAGTGGTGTCGGCATGATAATTAGGTATACAATATTTTTACATTCGAAAACTATGCTTGCTGCTTTTCATTAAAAGATATTTAGCTAGTAACACTGTATTTAGAGAAATATATTTTTTTAATTATTAGCTATGTCATTTCTTTTTGTTATTTAATATCAGATGTGAACCAATTTTAATATGCACTGAGTCTGACAGTCTCTAGGGTCTGATGCATAAAAGAAAAAATAGAGTTACTTAATGATATTTTGCCTGAAAATAACTGGCAATGATCTACTGGGAATAAACCTAACTAAGACTGTCTGACCCAGGTCAATAGTCATTAAAAAAACTCGATTTCATTACTTGACTCGTTGGAACGATTGCCACAGAATAAATAATAGTAATACAAATCCTTGGTAGTGGGACATCGTATCACAATATTTTTAAGGCAATTTTCTATAACATCGGAATAACGGCCAACCTTCAGGAATGAAGAGGCTCATGAAGAAGAATATTCGAAATCACTCCTCCAATCACCTTTTTAATTTTACCTGGAACTTCCCGGTCATAGTGACAAGATTTTTGGGTCACTACTGTTACTGATTGTGGTATCTTGGTGTTCAGGCATTACTGTGGAAACGGTAGGCGGCAGGTGGGATTAATCCAAAAAAATAGGCTAAATTGAATGAATAATATCTCACTTTTTGAAAATATAACTTCGTATCTAGGGTTTTGTTTAATCAATTTGTGGCCTAGACGGTGTTTGAGAATCTTCGCCCAGGGCAAACTTCTGTCCTTTGTAAACATAATAAATCTGACTATCTCTTCAAGATTAATCCTGAACATTTCGTTCCATTTTTGAATTGAGCTTAAACTTTGTTTATATTTTACATGTCCACAGTTGTGTTTTAAATGGCTATCATTCCTTACGCCCCGCAAGAGCTAAACATAGGCTTCTCCTTATTACAAAATGTTGACTTGCAAAAACCTAGGTTTAAATCACCTCTAAATGATAAAAAATTATGTTTTAAACCTGGTTTTTTGTTAGTCCACATTTTGTACTAAGGGGCTTGTGTTTTAAATGAGTCTGCCGTTAGACTTGTATTTTTTTTAAATAATGATTCAAGCTATAATATGTTCTGACTGATGCATCTTTACACTCCATTCGGTTAGTTACTTAACTATGCGTAAGCAATTTTGATGTGTCTATTAAATATGTTTCATTTAAAAACTCAGTTTATAAATATTTTTATGTTTAGCAACTTATTTTGAAGACTAAAAACCGAAATCGAACCACTAGTTAGTTAGTTTGTGAGTTAGCCTTAATTTATTTGTTTAATATGTGTTTTTTTTTTATAAAATGTCGCTACAAGATTTTAATACTTTCAGTTAAGCACCTAACCGAATGGACTATGGACACACTGCACACACCCACATGGTTTTTTTTAATAATTTTAATGTCGTATGTTCATCTGCTTCCAACCCATGCTTGGTTTGGGTCTAGTGCAGACATAGCTGTGTAGTACGTCCAAGAATACATTTATATATCTATATATAGCGAATGTATGGTTTAACCTCGTAATTACTAACTTTTATATGATTTTGTCGCTTTATTATATTATTTACGCATTTATGCATAATTTCGGCGCGTATTCCACAACAACGCTTATTGTGAATCGACTCTCTAATGATGAATTGAACTAGAACTGTCATCTCGGATACAATCTGTCCTCAGATCTAGTTATAAATCAAGATTCGGACTGCGTATCGTTCTGGAATACGGGCCTTAAACGTTATAACTTAATTTGACTTTTTAATAATAAATTAAGCTCGGATTTTACCAGTAAATATATTTTGCGTTCAAATGAAATAAAACTAAACTCAGTTTTGTATTGTTGTAATTGATCTCGGCTCCTATCATTGGTGATAGCCGTTATTAGTCAATAGTCTGTGTATTCATTCGGGTTTCACTATACTCGATGAACTCTTTGAATATACATAAAATTTGATTAAGAAAGAGGAAAGAGAATCGACCTCGGGCGGGACTCGGACCCGCGATCTTTCCCTTACAGGAGGAATGCACTGACCACTAAGCCACCGAGACCCGCCTGAAGCCGATTCAAATTCCTCTATACGTTCGTCTTGGGGCGACGGTCTTCCTTAATCGATTTGAATAGTTAGTAAATATAATAATAAATGTTTTAAAATTTCATCCAATACATTTTTCTAAACTTTCTTTTTTAATTTAGTATGTGCTTCCATCACACTCTACAAGAATTTTGTTCCTCAGCAGGGCAATATTGAATACACATGTCCCGCCTCAAACGAGTGCGAGATAAACAAGCGTCGCCGGAAGGCGTGCCAGGCTTGTCGGTTCCGCAAGTGTCTCCGCACGGGGATGCTCCGCGAGGGAGTCAGGCTGGACAGGGTCCGGGGAGGGCGCCAGAAGTACAGGAGAGCTCCCGATGCTCCCGCTATGGCACAACCCAGGCCGCAACTTGATGATATTAAGGTAGGATTTCGGTTGAAGCTATTTTTTTAATTAGTTATTTCTTTTTTTAGAGCTTTTAGGAGTTGTCATAATTTTTTTTTCATGTATCTTAGAGCCAACCGAATGAATTATTTCTTTCTCTCAATGAACATATTGTTAAAGGATATTGTACTGCAAAGATACGTTTGAGTTAAATAATTTACAATTATTGCAAACTGTATTTTAATACTGATTCTCAATGAATAATTATTTATTAAACGGGGAAATCAATCAAAATATGCGTGTATTATCAAAAGTACTTTAATTGTTTTTCACGATTTCCTTTTCCTTCCTTTTGAGGACTAAATGTTTAGGTTATCATTTCTTAGTTGGCAGCAATATCTTATTTATAAAAAAGACAAAAAAATAAAAAAAAATGTAAAAAAAAAATGTTTTTTTTTGTCTGTCTGCTATATTAATTTTGTAAAAGCAAAATAAATCCAACCGTGAAATACCCATTGAAGGTACTGGAAGCCCTGAACTCGTACGAGCCCGACCCGTTCTCGTGCGCGGTGCTCCCGCCCGGCGTGGTGGAGCCGGCGGCCAAGACGCTGGCGCTGCTGGCCGACCTGTACGACCGCGAGCTGGTCAACGTCATCGGCTGGGCCAAGCAGATACCCGGCTTCACTGAGCTGCAGTTGAACGACCAGGTCAGTGAGTGATCTACATAAATATCTAATACTAGCCTTCCGCCCGCAGCCTTTGCTCATATCTTCGGTTCTACTCAACCGATTGCGATCAAACTAACGTAAGATTTTAAGTCTGAGTAAGCCCTTTCTAACAAAAAAAACCGCATCAAAATCCGTCCAGTAGTTTTTGCGTCCATCGCGGACAAACAGACACACAGATTAAAAAAAAATATTTTTGTGTTCAGTATCGTTAACATAACATAACCCAAGTATTTTTTTTTAAATATCTCCAATGTACAGACACGACCACTTTACAATTATATAATAGTATAGAAGTACTTACTACAAGTTGAATGAAAATTTGAAGCATTTATTATGCTAACTATTCAAATCGATTTAGAAAGGAAAAAGAATCGACCTCGGGCGGGACTCGTAACCGCGATCTTTCCCTTACAGGGGGAATGCTCTGACCGATAAACCACCAAAGCCCGCACGAAGCGCGGGCGCTTTATAACGCTTATTATAATGTAGTATACAAGGAGTCAGCGGATATTCAAGCAAGTTTGTTGGTGAATCTTAATGGCGCAGAAGGATATGACATTTTCACAACTTTCAAGTTCGTTAATGAGAGTGATCGTGAAAATCTCGATTCATTGGTGATGAAATTTAATGAATATTTTGGTACTAAACAAAACACCACCATGGCTCGTTTTAAGTTCTTCACGAGAAATCAGGAAAATGGAGAATCCATAGATGACTACGTCACGGCTTTGAAACTTTTGTCTCAACAGTGTGAGTTCGAGCAGGTACTGTGCAGTAACACGCATAGTAGCCACGACTAGCTCCGGACTCTAAAAACTGAACAGGATTTTTCGAGGTTATTGTGTGCACCATTGCAGCATTGTGCAGTTTCAAGGTAACACAGGAGTACAGTCAGAAAATAAAGTTCGGACAGTATCATTGTATAATTTATTTTTAGTTAGAAGTGCATTCGTTTATTTATTCATTTTTAAATTCAGTTCAAACTACACCTAGATAAGTGTTCATTCGTCCTTGTACCAATTATTTCTGGTCGCCGCAACATATAATTATAACTACTGTCTTGTCAGACGTTACCTCACTCCTTTCATGTACCTACCCTGTAGTCCTCAACCTCAATCAGTTAGCCTATCGCAGTCCACTGCTGGACATAGGCCTCTCCCAATGTCTGGCTTTGGCCTACTGTTTTGTTTGGCCTACGGGTTGCTACAGGGTTTTATTTCAATGAGTGATGTTGACGTAATCTTCCTACAGTATCAAATATTACAGTAGTCATACAGTATCTATACCAGCTTACACAAAACATGCAACTTTTTATTGAACCATTAAAATAAGGTAGAATAGGTAGTGAATAAATAATTCAGTTCCTTCCATACGACTCTTCCTACATCCACTGTAGCGTTTAAAGCGGCTAAAAGCGTTAAACCTTCACTTAAAATTCATAATATGAAAAAAAAAAACTCCGTTCGATATACACAAATTATAACAGTTACAACAGACTATCATTAAATGGTACAATAGTAAAAAATATAACAGTCTAGTCTATGGACCTTGAGCGAGTAATTATAAAGTCGAATATGTGTAGCGTGTCTGTATTATTGCCTTCAGGTTTGTACGTGTATATAATATACACATGTATGGTACAACAAGAAGCCATATTGAAATTGGTATGTTCGTAAACTTTTTACGGTATGAATATTGTTATAATTTTTTTTTTAATTTTGCTGTTGCTGAACTGTCATCATGGCCTATGATTAGTTGTATAAACAATACTAAAAGCGATACTCGCGCATTTTCACGAATTCAGTGGAATGGAAATGGAAAAGATATGAGAATCGAATAAAGAATGGCAGTTAAGGGTCTCCTACTGGCTCAAACAGCTTAAAGTAACTTTAAATTGAAAACTAACTAACCAACTAAATTGAAAAAAAAAAAAAAAGAAAACTAAGTAATTTTACATTGAAAATTAAAACGGTGAAGACTGAGTATCTAATTAAATGAGACGATGACGCTAGTCTAGCCTAGTATTCCTATTAGTCCTAGATACAAAGAATGGACAACTAAAATGTTTTAATTCAAAGTCAGAATTTACTTATGTAGTAGCGAGGACAACAACTTAACCTAACCTATATTATTGTATAATTTGAATTAAACTCTTTAAATTTTCGACCGCACTTAAAACTAAGTTCAAGCATAAATTAGCTTGGTTGAATACTAACTAAAAGTCGAACTAGAAATCCTTGAACAAATACGGATGTGATTCTAAAAGTAATTAATATCCTGAGATCCGTTTAGGTTAATAATAAGAGACGTAAAAACTTTAGCCCTCCATACGCCTATCGCCATAGGTGCCAGTGATATAACTACATAATGTTATATTGTACATGTACCTATAACCGTCAAGGTCCTTTTTCTAAATGTGCAATTTAATGCATCTTTTTTGTCTTTTTCTAGGAGTCTACCTTCCGTACGGTCTGTCTATAAAGTTGTATTATCTGTATTGTCTGGAACCTTTTTAGGACTGAAACTCTATGGTTTGAATTAGCTTTATTATCTGTGAAATTCAAATTAGGAAGGAGTAGTAAAAAGTAATTTTCTTTTTTTTTTTAATGGCATTAAGATATCAAACAATATTACGGTTTCTCATCTCTCGGTTCTTCATAACTTCGCTGTATGCGACAATAATGATTTTAAAGGGTTTGGGTGAATTCGCTGCCTTGGGCATCATTTCGAACGATTTTTTGGACCACAAACCGAAATTTGGTAGAATATAAGACACATAAGATTTTCTGTAATATATTGATTATCCAATTTTTTAAAAATAATACAAACTATCCTGTACCCGCGGCTCCTAATCAATAATTTCCACAGCTACCAAGTCCCGTTCGTACTAATCTTGTGTGTACTATTCAAGCCAAATCCATCCAGAATTTTTTTCGAGATTGAGTAACAAACAAACTCCATTTTACTTTTGTCATATTATGATTGAGAAATTCTTTTCCTTTCCATTGTGAAGATATCTTATATCTCCTAAGAAAAGTGTTGTCAACTAAGCCTTTGTTGTGTCGCAGCATCTGTGGGGTGGTCAAGGATAGGCAGTTTTTTGGCTGGATGTCCTTGATCGGGAACTATTTGGCTCCATGCAGTTGCATAATCCTTTTATGTTTTTAAATCTATTTTTGTGTCTGGATGTTCAGACGCCATGGGCTTTGATGGGATGCTAAACAATGAAGGTCAGTTTAAAAAGAGCAATATGTCACTTAGGACTTGGTGAAATGGACAGTCAATGCAGTATATAGTTAGTTTTATATTATTTCCTTTTATTATTCATTATTGCTGTTCTATCGAGTAAAAAAGGTATGGTCATCTGGCCATTATAATATAGTGATATTAATAAGTAGAATTATAAATATTCTACAACATTCTACACAACGCTATCTAGACCCATGGTAAGCTTAATTAGCTTGTGTTATGGAATCTAGAATGCGAATATACATACTTAGATACTTTTTTTTTGTAAATACATACATATTATACATACATTATGAATGAATGAATCAATTATTTTTATTACAAAAGAACAATTTATTATTAAAAACGAAAAAAAGTAGATATAAAAAAAATATTGGTTTGATTGGAAAGTAAAATTTTGCAAAATTTAGGGATTTAGGTCTTTGAGGCTATAAACTTTTGCTTTTTTTTTCATGTTTTAATCACTTTACCACAACTTGATAACCAATTTTAATAGAGCTGCAGATAAATTTTGATCTAGGTTAGCTAAGAACATAAATATAAATATAATTATACAATTTAAAGAACGATATCAATCTAAATTTTTTCAATACTTAGTACTATTTTAATACAGAACTTTTTTCAAACAAAATCTTGTTTGTTTCAGATGCGTCTCCTACAGAGCACATGGGCCGAGATGCTAAGCCTCATGCTAGCATATAGGTCTATGTCGGGGGCCACCGGCAGTCCCCTGCGTCTGCGCTTCGCTACGGACCTCTCGCTTGATGAGCAACAGGCCAGGGAGATCGGAGCACAAGACTTATTCGCACAGGTAATATTACAAATAGAGCCACTTTTTAAATTACTCGTATTGCCTTGAGGGAATGAATGAATGCAGAATGAATGAATGAACGAGCGAATGAACGAATGAACGCATGAATGCTGTCGCCCTCGTGGAATTTTGATTTTTATTTTAAAAACCTTCCGTGGATATTTTTTAAACATATGAAAAAATAAATTGCCGAATCAATAAAGCTTTTCTCAATGTCAATGCACATTTTGATATTCTCTTTATGATTTGTCTGTTTTGTTACCTATTATGCAAATATTTTTTTAAACGTAGGTACAAAATATTAGGACATTAGTCACATGAGCGTACGATACGAGAACCGAGGATATCAGAATCTATAATAGATAAAAAATGGAATTAACGTGACTAATGCCCGTTTTCACCAACGTCCCCTAAATTTTAGGGGCCACCTAAGGAAAGTTAGGTAACCCTTAGTAACATTTCGTTTTCACCAAACCTTAGGGGACACCTAACTGCTAACCTAACCCCTAACATGGTGACAGAATAACTTTGCGCATATTTACGCACGTATTGTTTAATATCGCGTATATATTTCTAACTATGTAATAACAATCAATTTAATAATATTTTGCTATTCGCCAGCACTACAAAATAGGAGACCCTTGCTTAGGTGTCACTTAGGGTGGTGAAAACGAATTTAGATAAGTAATATATTTAGGGGCTACCTACGTTAGGGGGCTCTTAGTTAGGAGGTGATTTAAGTATAGTTGGTGAAAACGGGCATAAGTTCAGCATTATTTTTTAAGATTATCTTACTTTTCCTTAAACTATAGGTATGTGAATAACAATACAATGCAATCTTATAGTATTCGCTATATTGGCGTGCGCTTTACTCAACTCAAAGCATAGCAGCTTGTCTAGAGATTGAGTTTAAATATTCTAGATTTGCCCACATACAAACGAAATGCTTTATTACAAAAACCACTCACAAAAGGAAATATAGACGGATTCTCTAGCTAACTATAACAGTTTAAATCAACACCTTTAGTGATCCATTCTGCATTAGGTACCTAGTCTAGGTGGCCGCTTGCCGTACCGTCAGAAATTTTCTCTCTTCAGTGCCAAATTCTCCTCAATACTCTCCCCTGTCGATCACCGGTTTGCACAGTCTAAGTGTGTGTTTGTTTGTGTGCAGGTGGCGGGTGTAGTACGGCGGCTGGAGCGTGCGGCGGCACTACGCGAGGAGTGCTACCTGCTGAAGGCGCTGGCGTTGGCCAACTCTGAAGCGCGTATCGACGAGCACGCCGCACTACGCCGCTTCCGTGACTCCATACTCGCCGCGCTTAATGACGCCGTGGCTGCGCTACGGTACGTAACTCTGTCCTAGCTACCTGCTGAACTTAGGCTAAAATATGTCTTTAGAGTGCGAGTGATTTTTGTAGGGCCTATGATTGAGTGTACCATATGAATCGTTTGTCAGTAAATTGCATATTATGATGTAAATATCAGTAAAAACAACGACATATTGTAATGTTTGTAGCTCATATTTAGGTAGTAAGATTTTATGTTTGATGTAAACGGTAAATTAAAAGTTGACGGTACTTTGATTCTGTAATTTTGATGAGGATGCCACAGGGTACAACACTGGGCCTAGTACTATTTTCAATTTATGTGAAGGATTTAATAACATTTCTGTTACATAATAAACTCATTTAATTGACCGCCCATTACTGATTTTTTATGCACTGAATTTTTAAAACATAGCCATCGCCTATTGTTGTCTATTTTGAGTGACTTTAGAAATAACTCATAACACAGAAGCTTGCAGCCGGCTTCAATTGACGTATTAATTATTTATCCACAGCCCATACAACGCTATGGCAGCACTACAGCAGCTCCTGCTAGTACTGCCCGCTTTACGGCACGCTGACGTAGCGGTCCGCCGCTTCTGGTCCGGAGTACACCGCGAGCGGCGTGCTCCTATGAACAAACTGTTCATCGAGATGCTGGAGGCGTGCCTGCGGTAGATGGGCTACCCCTGCCAGCCTCAGGCGCGATGGACTTGTACAGTGTGGACGATGAGGTGCCGGGTGGCGACGTTGCCGCTCCGTGCGGCCGGTGAGCGAGCGTTGTCGTTCTTCTGTCAATTTTTGTTTTTCTCACCACACGGCGCGCGACCCCGCGCCGTTAATGTACAAAACGATGGACGGATCTAGTACAAAACTTGTTACTATTTTTGTATAATATTAAAAAAATATATCTAGGTTTACTGTCGAGGTTTCGAGATTATTGTTACGGTCGAGGAAATTGTCCTTGAAGATTGCTGTGGAATATTTCGGTGACCCGGCAGCGTACTCTCGAGTCTGTCAAACAGATTATTAGTGATCGTAGCTTTAAAAGCTTTTTTGTTATCTGTAAGTGTGGAGTTGAGTAGCCGTGTTAGAGACTCATCTGGGTCTCGATTCTGCTGCACTAACATAGCAAGAACACTGCAAAAACATTTAATTTAATTTTGGACTTTAAAGTATTGCTGTCTACTTAAAGTTAAAACGGCTTTTTTTAGAGTGAATGAAAAATTGTAATGAAACTCATTTCTTTTAATTTTGGATTTTAAATCTACAGCAATAAAGTCTGAAGTTCAATGCCATTTTTGCAGTATTTGTGGTTTGACAGTGGTTTTGCTTCAGCAGAATCATAGGCCTGGTCGAACGAGTGGAGTGAGGTGAAGCATCGTTTCCCCGACCGTAAGTCATACTGTCTGTGTATGTATGTCTCGGTAAATGCGGGGGCCGTATTCGGCGCATTTATCATTAAAATATGAACATTGTTTTTATTCTGTTTAATTTAATAAAGTGGGATATTGCCGCATTGCGATGAACGACGGCGCTAGTGGACCTGAATATAATCAAGATTCGATTAATTATAAAGTACAAATATTATTGTATATTACTTGTTATTATTATGACTGCTTTGAAAGTGGTTCTTTTTATTAAAATAATTAATATTTAGCCTGTGTATAAGTATGCAGACAAAAAACTTGTTTTTAAAATTGAGATTCAATTATTCGAAAATATTTTTGTTGAAGCTAGTTTCAGGCTTTCTTGAATGCAGTGAAGGTTCAGGAGGCATATCAGTGAGCACACTTAGCACTGACAGGGAACTATTGCTTAATTACAAACGACTGGTTGATACAGTTTTCAACTGAGCAATATGGGCTAAAACCATTTGAATATTACTGAAACCTTAGCAGGAAAATATCTGAAGATTTTTTATTGTCATCGACCAATAAAAAAAGCGGAAAAAATGTCACTTGCATGTGACCAAAATAAATAATTTCATCGGACAGTGACATTCTAGAGAAACACAAGTGTAGAGAATCTCACTTGACACCATTCATTGAAATAAGAGAACACAAAACTGGCTTGAAAATATTTCCTTATAATTGAACAATTTATTATTATTTTCAACGCAATGCGGCAACACACTCATTTTATTGTACAACTGTTTTTACAAGTCGTGTAATGAAATAGAATTTATTTAAAAAACAGATTATGTAGCAATATTTACTATGATAAAGATGTAATGTATTTTCTAGGCTGTTCCACTAAACATTGTACTTTGACTGGAGTATTACTTGTATGTAGATGGTTGTAATATTGATATCACTCGCACAGTGAATAATGCCCGGGCATTGCGGGTAATGACTCTTGAGTTGGCAAGACTTGTGGTGAGGATGATAGAAAGAGAGAGAGAGAGATAGATTCTTAGAAAGATGGAGAGCATATACAGAGAGGCATTGTATTTAGATTTCCTTCTATGAAAGAACGTGGGATTTGTGGGGATATGGGTGTGGGGAAGAGGGATTAGTTCTCGCCTATTTCTTAATTTTGTCAATTTACTGGTCAAAACTGCTCACTTAATTGTATTATTTGTATTAGTTGTGTTCCATACTTAAGTAGTAAGGACAACTCTAGATTTCTATATCCAGTGATCTAATTTCTACCTTTAGACCAAGCCTACTTAGGCCGCCTTCTCTCTGCGTTTGCCGCATCCTATTCTAACGAATTGAGGATACTTCCTCTATATTTTATACGCAGTGATCGTATTCATACACTGACTAAGACCCTACTGTGATGACGTCATGGTAGACCAGAGTCAGTAACTTAGCTTGCCTCCTCTCTGTGTTTGCTGTGTCCCATACTAAAGAAAAGGGCACTAAATATCCTGTGGTCTTATTCATCACATGTCTGTAGCTTTGCCCGGGCATTGTAGATTAGACCGTAGTTGTGTTATATTAGATGAATGTATTTTTAAACGCGATTATGAGTGCTTACATAGAGAAACAGGGCACTGGTACGGTACGGGTGAACCTATCCGTATTGTCATTACGTCAATTCATCGTTGTCAAAAAAATTGCCAAAAAAAGACGCAACGCATTCGCGCCCATATAATCAAAAGCATAAGGGCGAGAATGCGTTGCGACTTTTTTTTGACATAATATGGTGTTAGAACATAACGACGAATTATCATAATTTTTGTTGCTATGGGTACTTATAAGTGCAGGTAGCCGGCACCGGTCACTTGTTTGTCTATCTAAGCACCCTTAGGTCCATAACCTGTAAGCCCCCGATGTTACAACCTGCTATTTATAATAAGCGCAGTTAAAAATATTTTCAAGTAGTTGTGTTGTTTTTGTTGAGCATATTAAGAGTGACTTCTGTAGACGGTGATAGGATACGGTAGTGTTAGATATAACGGTGATGGAATACATATCTATAGTTTAATAGTCATTATTATCATTTTTGGAAGTACAATTTTGGTCTTAATACAGAACTTCGATATCGGCAGTGGGATGAATTCTTGTAATAAAAGTCTATACAAAAATTAGTCTCGATCTAGTCTCAAATTTCCCAAACGTCAAAAACAATTACGGTACCGACTAAGATAGGAAAAAGAGAAGCGACTCAAGCGGGACTTCAACCCGCGAAAAGTCCCTTACAGGGGCAATGCCCTGATTATTGAGCTACCTAGTTTAGTGCTAGTCACGCCTTGAGTGCTCCAAATTTTCCTGTACAACCATCTTGGGGGGACGATGGGATCCATCTATCAATAGTTTTAATCGATTTGAATAGTTAATTTCATTTAATTACGATGTTCTCTCTTGAAAATAGTGTCACGGGAATATCGTTTTTGATATTAGGGCGATTAGGTCGAAATTTAATTTTGAATATTTTTTTATTACGAGATTTGGGGTTCAGTTGGCAATCGATTTATGGAAAATATTGAAGTTTGGCTATGGGCTAAAAGTCTAACTAATTGAGTTGGGCAAAAGGCTCTGAGTTTGAAAGTGCAGCTGAAGTATATCACAAAAGTACATATTATTTTCTTTTCTAAATTTAAATTTCAGAGGAAAAAAACATTATTTATCTACAGAAGTACTCTTAATATCATTATTTCGTTATATAATCGTACAAATCATCACATAAATGTATTTATAGTAACTTTAAAAATATTGTTTTGTAAATAATACAGTGGAACAGTATTGATATCGAATACCTCAATAACTGTTACCAATACAATACTATGGACTTCAATGTATCTCCTATGTATATAAGTACCCTTATACCCCACAGTGAGGGACATTGCATGTAATGTAAACGATGTAAACAATACAAATTTTGTACGTCCGTTAATATGTATGTATATAAAAAAACTGTGATTGTTGTGTTATGAAAGAAAATTACGTATAATTTTATAATCTGAAGGCACTTTTCGTAATAAAAATGTGTTCAATATTCAGTTTTGATTTAACGTCAATGTCCTAAATGTCAAAACGACGTCAATGAACAAAATTATAAAATTATGGTATCGTTTTCTTCACAAGTGCAGGCACACGTAAGAAACAGAAGAATGACAGAAATTGCATTTTGATTTTTTACGATAATTATTGACGATTTTTATTGTTGTTGTTTATTAAAAAAAATCATTAAAACATCAAATTTTAAACTGTCTCAAAGTTACCCAGTAGTCATAAAGTAACTCCAGTTTGACATTTGGGAGATTCAGGTTACATCGAGATTGAATTTCGAACATTTTTTATCACGAGAATCAGTGTTCTGTTTACATTTGGAGCAAAGTTACTTCTTGTGGGGAGTAGACGCATGTGCAGATGTATAGATATACTCGTTGGTGAAAATATTCAACGAAATAAGTTGTAAATTGAAAAATCTATCAAAATTGCACCACTACAAAGTTAATTTTGTAAAATTATTAATGTAAAGTGAATGATAATTTTACTATTGACTATGGTTGTTTGTATTAACTAAGGGTGTGGTGGAAGGTGCATTTTTGTTGTGATTTTGCTCAAGAATGTAACTGTATGTTTAGAAGTACGAACATAGTTTCTGACGTTTTCACTCCTATAGTTAAGACATGGCATAAGGCTGCGTTTCCACTGGAGATGTACTATGCTACGAAGATGTAAAAGCTAAGCTATGAGAATGAGCAGTTTTCCAGTAGGTATTTATAGGGTTCCTAAAGACGCTCTAGATGGCGCAACCGGCACTTTTGGTAAGAAGAGTGTGGTGTCACATCTAGTGTTCCCTAATTTATGGAAAAAATGTTCTTCGGTTTTGTAATGATTTACTTTACTTAAATATCCTGTAATTTTTTCTGATACAATTATTTTAAATATAATATTATTATTTTAAATTACAGACAGTGACGCGAAAAGAATTAAGCGTTTTATTATATTTTATCTATTATAATATGGGTAAATGAAATTAAACTTTGGCAACATCGCAAATTCATGAAAAAATACCACAAAAAAACCACAGAGTACATTAAAAATTACCAAAAGCTATGCTAGCGCCATCTCCTGATGACTTAAAAACCAACTGATTATTATACCTACTGGAAAACTGCTCATTATTATGTAACCGTTTTCACTGTGCTATGCAAACTTCTAAAAAAAAAATTGTAACTTACCATTTTTTTTTATATAGGACACGTCAATTTGACTTCGCCTCGCCTGATGGTAAGTTGAAGGCAAAATCTGCAGGCAGTCTCTGAAAAGAGGGTCACCATTACAGACACGTACCATGTTACAATGGTACATGTTACAATTCAAAATTCGAATCTATTCTCGTTAGCACGCATCTTTCTATATAAAAAAGCATAACTTAGCTGAACCTCTTTCCACCAGTAACTATACTACATAGCATAGTTAGGTAGCAAACAGCACTTCTCCGGTGGAAAATCAGCCTTAATGTTGCGTAGGCCGATATCGATGTATAATGACGCCAAAGTTCTGTTTGTGTCAAGATCCTTAGATGTTAACCTAAAGGATGATTTCGAAGGTGACCGCAAACGACAACTACAGCACATACGCCTAATTCATTGCGGCTTCTCAATGGTCCCCTTTATCTGTATCGGAGTTGAACAAGTGCGGTTGTCTTCGGAATCATACCTCAACTTGTATATAAACCCCATTAGTTATGGTACAAGTAATGTGGTGTTTAGAGTACTACCTTCTACAAGCTTGACGTCAGGAGCGCTAGAAGACCCAGTTTTGTTTTATTTTATTATTTTGTTTTGTAGCTTATCGTAGCTGTTACGTTTAAATGGCAAATACGCCTGAACAAGAAAGAGGTTGTGTCGAGGTGAATTACCGATAGGTAACTTTGATTAAGAGTAGAAACAACTTTAAATGAAATATTTGAATTCAATTCAAAAATATTCAAAGACTTTTCAAATATCATTGAAATTATTTGAATATTATTGAACTTATTTATATGAATTATATTGTTATTTATATTTTAATTCTGGATCCGGAGGATCACGTCGAAACCACGTCCCCCCGCCCAAACGTACCCATCAGGCTGGCAGCGTTGCCCCTCTGTATGGCTAGGGAGATATTCTG
The DNA here is from genome assembly GCA_914767945.1 of Eilema depressum. Lineage (NCBI taxonomy): Eukaryota > Metazoa > Arthropoda > Insecta > Lepidoptera > Erebidae > Eilema > Eilema depressum. The sequence continues at coordinate 16,013,748 of OU612031.1, forward strand.
CTGCAGGTATTGGCCCGAGCGCGGATCACGCCCCTCCCTCCGCATACGGCACCCCAAGTCGGCCACGAACTTCTTGGCCTCGAGGCCCCATGGACCGGCCGTCTCCACCGCGAACGGGACAAAGTCGTACCCCGCGGCCTCCAGGTCGGCGTATTTGCTGTGTTTCAGCAAAGCCGCCGACTCGGCTCCCGCACCAGCCACCCTCTGAGTAGCCGTAAGGTGACACGACGCGAAGGTGCAAACACACGTGGCGTCCCAAATCAGGGAGCGGCCTCTCCTCCACGGGACCAGTGTCAGCCCGTCCGGCCGCTTCCCGTCGGTGCGTGATAAGCCAGGGGGCTCCAAAACGCAGGGGATGCCCGCTGCAACCAGTGCCTTTCTTACAACCTCATTTAAGGCGTGGTGCCGGGGCCTTCGTCCGGCGCTTCGGACGCAACTTAGACCGTGCAGACCATTCGCCTCCACCCTTGCCCCACAGACGCAAGTGTGAGGCTCGCACACGGCGCAGCCAAGCCGGAGTCCGAACTTATTTGAATAATTTGTTGAAGTTGGTAGTGTTACGACTCGAGTATCACGGAATAAATCTACGTATCTTAAATTCCAAGGGAGTTAATTCTGTTGTAGTTATTCTTATGTTAAGAATATTTACTTTATTTAATAGTTTTTAAAGCGTAAGCGGTGGTAGTTGGCGAGAGCTGTGAACGTGTGATTGTGCCAGATTATTTATTAAGTTTTCTAATTATTATCGTCGTTATTGATCTGCGATTACTGATGTTAACATTTAGGGTCTGACATTGTAATTGTTGGGTGCGGATTGTGTGGAAACTAATAATGCGGCCTTCACGCATAGGAACACAAGAATGTTGGAGTTTTGCTTTTTAAGAAATCGTTGATAAATAATAATATATATGCCTACATGAGTCCTGCGGGCTTACCATTAACCCTTAAAACAAGTCAATAATCGACAGTCTGGTTCATAATTGAACTGCAAATGTAACTTTGTAATCCTATTAATTTATATGGAATTACAAAGTTATTTATGCAGTTGTTGGTATGACAGCCGTTCAATTATTGCCCTGTTTTAAGAGTTCATGTTACAGGCTCTGTTGTTTGAGATTCAAAAGATATTTCATACAATGCTTCGTGCCAATAGGCAGCTTAAGTGCAAGGCCCGTTTCCATGCACGCCGCACCGTTAGATTTTGTTAATATTTAACCTAAAATTCAATTTATAAATGGCTTTTATACAATTTATGTTGACTTTTTATGAAAGAACTGATTGAAATGAAATTTATGTAGACAACTATAAGAGTAGGTGAGAAATTAGTGATATGTAATCTCAGATCAAAGAATTAGTGACCATTAGGTAAACAATATAATACCCGTGTCTTACATTTTGTATTTAGTGAATTCGTACCTTATTTCTTTACATAATGTTATTAATGTGAACCGGTCCCGGATATAAAGTAACAAAATATAAAAGTGGTGACATTTTAATGTGGATTTTCATTTACCTCTACGTTGATTTTTCCTTTTTTTAGCGTACAAAAATCCCCACGGGGGTTATTTCGAACTCGAACCGACTAAAACGCACGCCGTCTGTGAGCCGTCGGAAATAGCTCTCCCTCGTGGTCCCACTAGTGGAACAAATTAGTGGGTCCACGAGAAAACAGCCAGATTATCGTAGACATACCTCGCACCCCGTCTGACGTTGATTTTACCAAACAAGCACACGTCTTATCTGATGGAAAATGGTTACTGTGGCCTATGGACGTGTGCAACACCAGGGGAGTCACAATCGTGCTGCCGACCCTGTAAGAACAGAGTTTCTGTGCCGTCAGCGCAGAAGACAAAGCAGGACAAGCCTTTGGCCTTTCCACAGACAAAAACTCTCCAGTGAGCTCTGTCTACTCTAGTCACTGTGGACACAACACAACACGAGGTTAATTACAGAGTACTGCCGCGGTATTCTGTACGGTGGAGATCCTTCCCCAGTCGGACTGCTCAATTGGGACGGTAATACCGTCGTGTCCTACCTCCGTTGTACGGGCCTACACCTTGTTCTGAACTTTAGACAATGTTTTTGGATTTCTAAAATCCGCACATAAAGTTTCCCTTGAGATTGTGTCAATCCTTTCATCCACAGAGGAAAGAACTCTTGTTAGTTTGAGCTATAGATTTAGTACACAGTAACCTACTTTTAATTTGACTCATGAGGAAGAAGAGTGACATATTGTGTATTACTACTCAGGCGCCCTATGACTTGATGTATGGGGCGGCTAAGATCGCCTTTTTAGAGCGTTTTTCCTATCGCACTGAGGTTTCGATCCCTGCTCAGTGGACAAATATTTGGATGCTTGAATATGGGTATTTGCATTGGTCTGGTCGTTTCTAGGAGAGCACGTTAAGCCGTCGGTCTCAGTTGCCATACGACCATCCAAATCCGCAGTTAGACTGGAAAAGCACACATACACACAAAATGACAAGTAGGTAAACATAAAAAAACATTTAAATTTATTCTCAAGTTTTATTTTTATATATTTACATACAGTTATCTTAGACAATAAGTAACACGAACTAAACTTTAATCAGACTATAGCAAACTGCTCGTAGAGGAGTTCTCTGACTTTGTAATACTCTTCTGATAGGACTCCCTCGAGCGCGATGCGACCGTTCTCCAACTGCAACAGAAAATTGTAATTTTAGTTCTCTTTTTTTTTCTCTTTTAGTAAAAGTCTCAGGAAGCAGGTTAAGCCGTCGATTCCAGTTGCCATACAAACATTCGTGGCAATTGTTACGGGTAGTTGGATCTCTAAAACAACAACTTGGTCAATTGCAGGACACTATTATGAACCAATCAATAAAAAGATTGATCAATCAATGACGTGAGTTCGCGATTGATTCAATGCAGTTTATGATTTTACCATCAAAGAGGTGTATGTAATCTAGTAATGCATTATGCACTCCTGATATGTAGAGTGGGAATGTTATTGGAGCACTCATGGGCTCTTTATGGGAGATTGGCTTGTGCTTCTCTCTTATCCTAGCGTTAATTCCCAGTCGCATCCGAAGCTTTTTCAGCTCGGAGTCTGGGGTCCGCTTTACCAGTCTTAACTACAGATTTGGCTAGACCTCGATATTTTTTCGTGAAGCGATTGCCATCTGACCTCCACAGCCCAATGATAACATTAGGCGATATCGAAGCTTTGCAGCTAGACCGTTTTATTTTTGGCTCCAATTACCCGTAACGACTGTCATAGATGTTCTTATCGCAACCGGGACCGACGGCTTAGCGTGCTCTCCGAGGCACGACCAGACCAATGCAAATACCCATATTTCACGAACACAAATATTTGTACTGAGCGGGGATCGAACCCGCGCCTCCTGCGTAGCGGCCGCGTTCAGTACCGCTACGCCACGGAGGCGGTCTGTTGGCTTGTGGTTCATCACTGTGAATCGGCCACTGAAATTGGTTCATCGCCTTCGAGGCTGACCCGCCGATCGTCCCATTAGGGACGGGTTGCCTCCATCTCGCAGAAACTTAATACTCCAAAATTCATTTCTGACTTCCAAAATTATGCGTTATGAAAGTATGATGAATGAGTGTATGCCAAACCATTTTCTGCGAAGTTTAATGTTAGAACATTAAACTTCATTTCGCAGAAAATGGTTTGGTAGACGTTGTTATGCGTAACAAAATTATGTCATAAAAATTTGGGTGAAACCTTAGAATATACATTAGCAATGTATACTTTAAGGGTGAAACAGACAACCTTCTGGGACAGGTCCATGTTGTGACTGAGCCTGTCTACATAATAGCTCACAGAATAAGCAAGCTGAAGTGGCAGTGGGCTGGCCACAGTTGCCGAAGCACTGATGGCCGTTGGAGCAGACGAGTCCAATGGAGACTGCCAGAAGGAAAACGTAAGGTGGGACACCCCCTAGCCAGGTGGACTGACGACCTGCGATAGGTGGCTGGGACGGACTGGATGCGGAAGGCGGAGTATTGGCAAACGTGGCGTATATTGGGAGAGGCCTATGTCCAGCAGTGGACTGTAGGCTAATTGATTGCCTACATGGCGTACACACCCGTCGTATGGCGAGCGTCCCGTTGCAGCACTCGAGCGCTCCGCCGCTGAACTCGGCGCTGAGCCCCAGGCGGGCGAGGGCCGCCCTTAGTTCCGACAGACGCAGCGAGTTGACGAAGGAGGCGGCGTGCGCGGCGCCGCCACACGCTTCCAGGCACATCGACACCTCCGACTGCGCCTCCTCTGTACACGACACAACACAACACGATGTTAATAGGGGAAATATAATGACATTATCAATAGACACAATTGCCTTCGCAGTGAGATCACGTTTCAGGGCAATTTTGTGGGCGATAAAAATGTCTGGGCATATTATTTCAACCAGGCTCTCTTTTTAACCACTTTTTTAGCGATAAAAGGTCGCCATGTCGGTTCCTAATCTCTAGTCCATTTCTGTACCAAATTTCATCAAAATCGGCATGGAGGAACACGGCGGCTTTCAAAAATAGTACAAATACTACAAAAATTAATAAATACTACTACAAAAATATATAATAACAAAAATAAAAAAAACAACATTATTAATTTATATATTACTAGCTGTCCCGGCGAACTTCGTACCGTAATTTTTTTCCCGTTCCTACTGCACCTATTTTCTCATCCTTTAAACAGCTTCCACCTTCCCTGGACACCCACGAATATTTCAAAACTAAAATTAGCCAAATCGGTTCAGCCGTTCTTGAGTTATAAATATAAAATAACAACGAAAAGTGGCATTGATTCTTATATATTAGACTAGCTTTTGCCCGCGGCTCCGCCCGCGTGGATGTCGGTTATCGCGACCAAACATAGCCTATGTCCTTTCTCAAGGTCTAATCTACCTCTGTACCAAATTTCATCAAAATCAAAACCGCGCTCGTATATTTACCTAATTTTCCATGTAAAAGTGTGCAATTCAATATAAAAACAGCAACAAAGTGCAAATTAAGTGTTGTGAAAGCTGTGCTAGTGTTATACACGCCCAAAACACAAAATAACTGCAGAAATAAGTGCAAATAAATCCGTATTGACATTGCTTAAGTTAAAAAAAAAATCCACATACCCTCAATAATTTATTTTTGTTGGACAGTTGCTTTTGATTCTTTCTAACTTGACAAAAAGTGTTGCCATTTACTAAAACCAATCTCCACAAAATGAGTCCGAAAAACAAACAACCGAAATGCGGGAAATGTAACAAAATTCCTAGTGACAAAAAAGTGCATGTAAATTGTGATGCCTGCAATATCATTCTGTGTGGTGACTGTCATGGATTGTCGCCGACTGAAGTTCGAGTGATAGAACTTAAAGGTGGTCGCAGTATGTCGTTCCTTTGTACTACCTGTAAGTCGGCTGTAACGCAATTACCTATGATAATGAAACAACTGAAGGATCTCACTGAAGAGGTTCACCAACTGCGATTGCGCCAAAGTATGCTCGCAACGGAATCCGCTATTCAGGAGATGACGGAGAGAGCCAATAGAGCCAACAATCTTATTATTTACGACATACCGGAATCAACTAGTGTAGAACCAGATCAACGGAAAGAACATGACATGAAATCGTGTGTGGCTGTCATTAAATCTGTCACCAAAGCGGTCAACTGTGATGGGCTTCGGCTGTTTCGCCTGGGTGCTCCTAAAACTGGTGCTAATACTAAGCCACGCCCACTAAAGGTTGTAATGAGGAGTAAGAAAGATGCATTGGAAATGCTCAAGAACAAATTTAAGCTGGAGAAACCATCGTCTATTACTGGTGACCAGACACCGCTGCAGAGAGAGTATGTGGCGTACCTGCGTGGAGAGCTTCAGGCGCGTATGGACAAGGGAGAAACGGACATTACTATAAGATATGTGCAAGGTCACCCCAAGATTGTTAATTCCAAACCCACAAAAAACTAAGCCAGAAGACAAGTAACCCAACAACCCAACTAACGACAGTCCCATCAACTCTAATCACAATAACAATACTTTATACAAATATACAGTCCGTAACGTCAAAACTGGACCTGTTCCTCGCTCGAGTCAATTCATTAAATCCTACTGTGATTATAATCACTGAAACATGGCTAAAGCCTAGCATACCTGACTCCATGATAAAAATAGCTGGATATGACGTATTCAGAGATGATAGGATTGGCAAACGCAGTGGAGGAGTGGCAATATACACCTCGAGTAAGGCCAACTTTATGACAACTACATTGAATAAGGACTACAATATAAAACTGGAAACCTCTGAATGGTTGTGGTTGGACATCAAAATTGGAGGAGTGAAGTTTTTGATTTGTGGACTGTACCATGGACACCATTCTACCTTGGAACAAGACAATGTACTACTTGATCAAATTAATAGTGCATCTGAAACAAACACAGTGATTATCATGGGAGACCTAAATTATCGTGGTGTGAAGTGGCCTCTTGAAGATAGTGAATATGTAACACCAAAAGAGGACAACTTTATACAGTGGTATAAGTGCAGCAATCTCAATCAGTTGGTGAACAGACCCACCAGGTATCGGCAGGGGCACCAACCATCTTTCTTAGATCTGATCCTTACAAATGAAGACTCATTAATCGCGTCTGTAGATCACCAAGCACCGATTGGCAAGAGCGACCATGTTTGTCTACTGGCAACGATAGAGATCCAAGCCCTCAGGAAAGATAGCAGAACAGCTACTAGGCTTAACTACAAAAAAGCAGACTATCCAAAAATTACCGAAAAGTTACAAGTAACATTAACTGAAAACCTAACAAACCTAAACTGTGTAGAAAGTCAGTTTGAACTTCTACTTAAGACACTTGAACAGGCAACAGCCTTGTATGTACCACAGACAGTGGTCCATCAGAATACAAATAAACCTTGGATCTCAAAAGGCACTATAGACCTTATCAAACGGAAATCAGTACTTTGGAATAAATACACTCTTACTGGGCTAGACGAAGACTACAATGACTACAGAAAACTAAATAATAAATTAACCAACCAAAGCAGGAAAGCACGATGCAATTATGAAGAAGGCTTGCTACATGCAGGTTCAAAGAAATTTTACTCCTACATCAGGCAACAAATAACCTCTAAAGTTGGCATTCCAAGTGTCTTGCGAAATAAACACGGGCAAACAGTGACAGGCACACATGATATCATTGAAACATTTGCAGACCAGTTTGCCAGCGTCTATCAAAAGGAGCCACAGTCTGAGTTACCCCTACTAGATCTGGCACTCAGAGTTGAAGATACTATTGATGACCTTACATTTACCAAGGACAACGTCCAACAGGCTGTTGCTCAAATGAAACTAGATTCTTCACCTGGTCCAGACAACTTACCTGTAGTTGTCCTACAAAAATGTGACATCAGTAACCACCTGGCAACAATGATGCAGAAGTCATATGAAACTGGTATTTTACCACCGCACTGGAAAACTGCAAATGTAACCCCAATATTCAAGAAGGGAAGCAAATTACAACCATCTAACTATAGACCAATAAGTTTGACCAGTGTAGCTTGCAAGGTGATGGAGAAGATAATAGTGGTACACATTCGGAACTTTTTCAAAAACCACCAAGTGATTCCAGAACAGCAGCATGGATTCTGTCCACATCGCTCCACCGTATCTAATTTGTTGTTGTGCTTGTCGGCTTGGACCGAAAGCTATAATAAGAAGCAACCTGTCGACATAATCTATCTAGACTATGAAAAGGCCTTTGACAAGGTCCCAACGACACGACTTCTTAAAAAGCTCGAATTCGTTGGAATCAGAGGAAAACTATTGAGGTGGATTGAGGCATTCCTACGAAATAGAACATTTCGAGTGAAAGTGGGGGAGACACTGTCTGATGAACGGGAGATACACAGCGGTGTGCCTCAGGGATCAGTATTGGGTCCTGTGCTCTATATAATTTACACGTTCGACCTCCCACATTGCCTAAAAAGCCAGGTCAGTATCTTTGCTGATGACACTAAAGTGTTTGCTAACCCTCTGACGAACTACGACCAACTCCAAAATGACCTAAATAAAATTGCGAACTGGTCAAAGGATTGGCTTACAAACCTTAACACTGCAAAGTGTACTGTCTTGCATATAGGTAGTCGTAACCCGCACCTCACCTACAAATTAAATGATGCTAACCTGACAGAAGTAAAAGCACAGGCAGATCTGGGGGTTCAAGTTGCGGATGATCTCAAATGGGAAGATCATATAACAACGATAGCTAAAAAAGCAAAAAGCTTAGTCCACCTAATAAGGAAAGCGTTTGGCAACCTTACACCTGACATGATGCTGAAGATTTACAAGACTTATATAAGACCAATCTTAGAATTTGCTTTCCAAGTCTGGAGCCCGTACTTTGTCAAAGATACACAACTGCTGGAGAAGGTGCAACGTAGTTTTACAAAGATTCCTAGACAACTTAAGGGACGACCGTACGAGGAACGACTACAACTGCTAAAGTTGACATCCCTGAAGGAGCGCCGTGAACGAGGAGATTTGATAGAAACATACAAAATCTTACACGGGCACTATGATGTGCCGGATCTCCACAAAATGCTTGTGTTTAACACAAATGATCGGCTGAGGGGTCACCACCTTAAACTCTGCACCAGACTATCCAATAATAACCCCCACAAGCACTTCTTTAGCAACAGAGTGGTTAGAGAATGGAATAAGCTGCCCAATGATGTCATTTCAGCACAAACCATTAACCAATTTAAGAACAGGCTGGATACACACTTGAACAAAAAGAAAGAAATCAAGTATTAGAAACTGGATGCAGGCAACTATCAGTTGTAGCAACTGCCTGCCTGATTAAACGACAATAATAATAATAAAAAAATCGGTTCAGTGGTTTAGGCGTGAAAGCGAGACAGACAGACAGAGTTACTTTCACATTTATAATATTAGTAGGGATTATCAATAGACACACATCATGGAGGAACACAGCGGCTTTCAAAAATAGTACAAAAATTACTAAATACTACTACAAAAATAAATAATAACAAAAATAAAAAAAAAAACAACATTATTAATTTATATGATACTAGCTGTCCCGGCGAACTTCGTACCGTCATTTTTTTCCCGTTCCTACTGCACCTATTTTCTCATCCTTTAAACCTTCCCTGGACACCCACGAATATTTCAAAACTAAAATTAGCCAAATCGGTTCAGCCGTTCTTGAGGTATAAATATAAAATAACAACGAAAAGTGGCATTGATTCTTATATATTAGATTATATTAGAAGAAGAAGATGAATTATATGAATTATTTATATCAATAATCAATAATATGATAATCATTAATCATATAATTTACAAATTTATTAGAGTGAAATTTATACATTTTTTTTATTTCAGTGCATCATCATCATGTTCTGAGGGGAGATCGGCTTTTTTCAGTCTAAGGAAGTTTATGTAGAGAAACAGGAGCGAAACTTTACTGACTAAGTTACAAATTGTATTGTATGTCCCGCCATCTTATAATACTTTTTGGAGATTGTGACTACGAGTGATATACCGGAACTCGGTAGAAATTGTTCCTAAAATGATCCCTGAATGGAAGCATACCGGTGGTAGCGTCGCTCTCCCGCTGGTGTGCCCTAGGAGTGACGACGGCGGACAGCCACGCCAGCTCCGCGTCACCCGCAGTTCTCCAAGCCAGGCTGGACATGAGGCTGTCCGTCAGCTTCACCTGTGAAGACAAACACATACAACTTTTAGGATTAACTGAGAAAAATAAAGACAAAAAAATCGTTTTTCGGTTTCGTTGATCACAATTGCAATTAGTTGACAGCAACAAATTCAATCTACAGGTTTTCCCTGTTAGAATTTTCACACTTCGCCACTGTTTTCTACAGCTTCGTTCGCGTAGCGACCCTTTATCACGGCAAATAGCCATTTATTTCTTCAGGTTATAAACGTGCGCCGCGGGCATTCTGCTTGCTCCGCTCCATCGACTACGCAATGCCTTATTCTACAAATTTGTATGACTTCAACTAACATCCAATATTGGCTCCAGATGAGGGAACTCTTCAACGGTCAACAGCACAGACATAAAACTTTGTGTATACATTTTTAATAATGTTTTTACCTATTAATTTATTATTTTAGCATGACGCGCGTCGTAACGAATTTGACGTTAGAATGTGTTTACCTGGTAGATATGCGACTCCGTGGTGGCGTCAATAGTCTCGCCAGGACCAGGCGTGTAGATCTTCTCAATGCCCTCAGCTTCACAATGCTTTCTGAAAGTTAAAATATTCTACTTGATACTCATAATCTGTATGTATGTAACTGTTGCATTGAGTAGTCGACATAAGCCTATTTTTGTGTATTGTTTTAATTTTCTATAAAAGTCAGTCAGGCAGTCGTTCTCAATAAGGTTCAGATAAGTCAACGAGTTGGACGGTTGACCAAGCTCCAAGGTGTAACAATGCCTTAGATGTAAACAGGATTGACGTGTCTGGCTCAAATACTATATTTGATTGTCTTGTAATAATCTATGCTTGGTGAATTTGAGCTCGTCCACCGCAGTAGCACCCCGTGCTATCCTCAAAAGACACCCAAAAAACGTGTACTGCGCGTATAGAGTACATTTTAGGTCCAAGACACGTGTTCCGAGGTATACTACAGTATATATCTCACCGGAGCGTGGCCAGCGCGTTAGGCCCGGCCCGCAGCCCCACGATGGCCCGCGGCTTGGCCTGCGCCAACACTCGCAGGAGAGACTCGCCGTCGCAGCGGCCCTCGAGCTCGATGTACTGCACCTGCGCCTTTATGTGTACCTGGCGCATCACTGACACGCACTTGCTTGGGATCTCGCTCATTTCCTCTGCAACACACAAATTATAGTACAGTCAGCATCATAACGATTGCAGCTGTTAAAATCAGCAAAAATGTCTCAACAATAAGAATTGAAATTTATTTCAGCAAACAATGTGTTATATTTATTTATTTATTTACATTTTTATTGAAGCAGCTAAAGCGCCAAAAGTAACTCAGCAGTCACTGCAAAATTATTTAAGCATTCAGTTATTCAATTTGTTCTTCACATCCAATAATTCAAATATCGCCGCATCCGATGTAGCTATATATCTACGCAGTCATGGTGTTCAAAATTATGTCAACATTTTGGAAAAAATAAAGTTTATTGATTGTTTTATGAAAAGGTCCTTGAGAGCATAATGGCACCCGTGATGGTATTTATTTATTTAGAAATATTAATAAAATTGAAAAGAAGACAGTTAAGACAGCCTCCGTGGCGTAGCGGTAGTGAACGCGGCCGCTACGCAGGAGGCGCGAGTTCGATCCCCGCTCAGTGCAAATATTTGTGTTCATGAACTACAGGTATTTGCATTGGTCTGGTCGTGCCTCAGAGAGCACGTTAAGCCGTCGGTCCCGGTTGCGATAAGAACATCTATGGCAGTCGTTACGGGTAGTTGGAACCCAAAAAGTCCAAAAAAACAACGGTCTAGCTGCAAAGCTCCAATATCGCCTAATGTTACCGTTGGGTTGTGGAGGTCAGATGGCAATCGCTTCACGGAAAATATTGAGGTCTAGCCAAATCCGTAGTTAAAACTGGTAAAGCGGACCGCAGACTCCGAGCTGAAAGCTTCGGATGCGACTGGGAATTAACGCTAGGATGAAAAAGTATGCTAATTATTCAAATCGATTAACATAAAAAAAAACGAATCCAGTTCAGGCGGGACTCAAAGCCGCGATCTTTCCTTTACAGCTGCTTTAAAATTTCATTCAATTGTTTGGGCGGAGTAATAAAAATCAATGTTTAAAAGATTGTAACATTAAATGTCTCTGCATACGTAACGGGTTTTTTCACGGACGGGACGGGGACGTGAAGTTTTGGAAATATCGTTTCATACAAAATGTATGCGGCAATGCATATGTCACGGGGCCACGGACGGGACGGGAAGGGGTGGGGTGGGCCGCATACATTTTGCTTCACGTCCCGTCCCGTCCGTGAAAAAACCCGTTACGTATGCAGAGACCAGGGCCGCCGCTAGCTATGTGGGCGCCCGTGTGCAAAGTCGATTTTGCCGCCCCCTAAATAGGTCTAAGGACGCTTACACCCCCCCCCGCCGGTTGTTATATAGGAATCGAACCGACATATTTTTTCTGGCAGACCATGATAAAAAAGCGGATAATTAATGAAATTACAAAATAAGGAACAAAAATGTTTATTTTGTAAAAAAAAACAGTAAGTACAGTACTGTACATTTGCTACATGAACAGCTGTATTTTTTGCGGGTAGGTATGTCAGATTTTTTACAGCTTCAGTAAACTATGTTGTATAAATTTCAACTTGATGCCCTCACCCAATCACGAGAAAAAAAGTGACAGACAGACAAGCAGTCAAAGAATCAAAGTATTTCGTTTAGGCACATAAAGAGCACATGAGCACATAATTTGGAAACGATTCTTTCGCTGGTTCGCTGAGTCGGTTCTACTGAGAAGATACCATTCCGTTTTTAACCTGCGGTGCAAAAATGATGCTTCGTAGCTCCCGAACGGATGAACTTTTGAAAGGTGAGTCAAATTCAAAGGCATATTCTTTATTTTTCAAAATAGTGCAACACTGTTACAGCTTTTTGACGTAAAATTCTGCTTAAAACTAAGTTTACTACCACTTCCTAGGCGCTAGTGGAGAAAAAACGGCGTAAAAAAACTCCACAGAGTGTAATCGGGAGTGATCTTAGCTATGTTTGATGAAAGGCCAAAGAGTATGATAATATATAGAAGAGTGGAAACTATGCTTATCACTAATAACAGAAACAGACAGTAAAAGGAAGTTACAATAAAATAAAGACAACTGTTGTAATAACAAGAGATAATCTCGAAAAGCGCATCAACATCCGATTCGAACGATATAGAGTTAACAATGACACTAACATGACGTTACTCGGCAAATGGCGTTGTTTGTTGCCCCCAAAAAACCAATCCAATGATCAGGGGCGTATTTAAAGATTTGGCGCCCCGGGCCACATAGATTTGCCTCCCCATAAGTGACGTTCGCGTTCACCGTTAGCCTGCGCCTGGACCCAAAATAGGGGCCCGTCAGAAGTTGCTAGAGACTTTCAAGCCTGATTCGTGAGATCTCTATCTTATGGTGCGAGAGAAGTGACTCTCATCGATCTCCCCACTAACCCAGGCTCCCAATCAGAATCCCTTCAAGGGGACATATTTGCATTCCATTCCATTAAAGCGCCCTACGTAGAAGATGATATGGCAACCAAAAATCACTTGAGTACAGCAATAGCTTGTGAAGGAGATGTTTTATGATGTTTTATGCATGTTGCCTTCGGCAACAGTAAAAACACCGCTTTTGGACTCTAGGCTCTAAAGGCACTCAGAACCCGTTTTGAAGGGCTCTTTAGCGTATGCCTCAAGTAGAGACGGATTCAGAAAATTTGAAAGACAGGAAAACTGGTCCTCTTCTGCAAAGTTACCATCTGCCTACCGGCTCATTGTATTGATCGACAAGGTGTGCAGTGTGCAGGTGTTTTAAATGAATTATTCCTCGTGAAGTGCCACATCGAGCGCCTTACAGGAGTGAGACCGAATTTGGTAGACAATCAATTTGGATATAGTCGGGAGCAACGTGGATGCCAACACGCGCTTGAGGGCCCTGGTGAAAGAAGCAGTGGCACGGCGAGTTGATGCTGGCAGTGTCTATTCTTGCCTACGTCGTTAACGCCTTGTCATGGAGCTGCATCAGAGCTGCACTCGTTCAGCACGGGCTGCCTCTCTATCCTCGCGTCATTGTCGGGGCTTACTTATCGGTGAAAGCCAGTATCTACCCAAGTAGGGCATGGTTTGGTAAGTGAGATATGTGGCGCGGTGTTCCGTTTGGCGCGGATCTGGGGCCGCTTCTGTAGAACATCGGCTAGGACTGGATGGTGACGGCCCGAAATCAAAAGCAACCAAATAAGCCACAGCCGGAGTTACCCAAGTCCTTGGACGTATTTGTGACTGGATCTGAAGTGGGCATACCTGGTTCTTTTACTTACGAACCCTTTCTGGCCAGTTGACGTGTGGGGAGCACAGAGGCTGCTCATACACCACCTTGCAGCCCTTAAATAGACTTCGGATGCAGGTCAGCCGAAGTAACGAAAACCGAATTAGATGGAGTTTCTTAAAATAAATGGACCCACGGTGTGGATACGGAACTACCTCACTGCTAACTCAGGAACGCAGGAACTCATGGGTGCCGCTGAGAACGCCATCAGGGTGGTTGCACACTGGGCAAACAAAATATGACACAATACGCCGTCGACTCATCTGCCGTCTATCTCTGGGCGCCTCAATCTTGACTCCAAAAGGTGCCCAGAGATAGACGCTCGGGGCGGCAGGTTGCGAGGGACGGCGGAGCCGCCCCGAGCGTCTATCTCTGGGTGCCTCAATCTTGACTCTAAAAGGTGCCCATAGATAGACGCTCGGGGCGGCAGGTTGCGCTGGGCGCCTCAATCTTGACTCTAAAAGGTGCCCAGAGATAGACGTTCGGGGCGGCAGGTTGCGACGGGCGGTGGAGCCGCCCCGAGCGTCTATCTCTGGACGCCTCAATCTTGACTCTAAAAGGTGCCCATAGATAGACGCTCGGGGCGGCAGGTTGCGAGGTGCGGCGGAGCCGGATGCGATGGTTTGGTTCAACATGCAAACGCTTTAATATGTATTGCATTCTAGTTTTAAGGGATGCTAATAGATGGCAATGTTAATCATCTAATAGAAACGAAATTAAATAGTATAAAAATAGTCCACATCCCTATTTACCTACTTACTTTGTATCGAATTTCGGGCGCCGCCCGCGTAGCGGCGAGGCCATGGTTCAACATGCAGACGCTTTATTATGTATTGCGTTCTAGTTTTAAGGGATGCTAATAGGTGGCGATGTTAATCATATAATAGAAACGAAATTATTTTTAATAGTATTTATGTGGGGTGTGTATACGTACAAGGGGGCGGCAAATAAAAAAGAGGGGGGGCGGCAAATCTGGGGATTTGCCGCCCCCCTGGACGTGCCGCCCGTGTGCGGTGCACCCGTTGCACCCCCGCTATCAGCGGCCCTGGCAGAGACCTTAAATCATTGGTTCCTAGTTCGTACGAGTATCGGTAGATGGCTCCCATCATCGCCCTATGACGTAAGTATAGAAAAGTTTAGATCAGCTTCGGGCGTGGGTCAGCCGCCCGAGCATTCTCCCTGAGCTGGATACGCTTTTTTTCGATCTTAATCGATGAAAGTTCATTTTACATATACCCCCCAGTCACGTAGGGCTTGTGGCTAAGTAGTATAGCCGGCAAACATCTTGACAACGTACTCTAGCTGCACGAAAAGCATTTTATAGATCTCTTCGGGAGATATCTTACTACAGAACTTTAATATCGCCAGTGAATTGTAAGGTCCGATGGCAGTCACTTAACGAATAATAAGTCGGGAATTGAGAAAAGGCTCGGAATATGTTGAATATTAGAAAGGTTGGTTCAGCTTACCATCGGGTTCCTGCTTCGGTGGGGGTGCGGGTGGAACATCTCTGATTTCTCCTTCTGCATCTACGATTTCAGCTAATCTGTACTCTTCAGGCTGTAATGAGTAAACATTAAATTTGCATTAATGGCAACGAACATTGTGTTTTGGAGCCCAGGATCAGTTAACTAATTCTTCTCATGGTCGGACTTCTTCTTCATCGTAGACCCAGTCGCATCCGTAACTTTCACCTCGAAGTCTGGGGTCCGCTTTACTAGTCTAACTGCAAATTTAGCTGGTCTTCGATATTTTTCGTGAAGCGACTGAACCTAAACGATATTGAGCGATAACGAAGCATTGCATCTAGACTAGTTGTTAGATTTCTAGGGAATATAATATCGGCATGCATTGTGAATGCGGGTCCTCTCCTCGTGGAAGGGGTACATGGCGTGGTGCCGCTTGTTGTATCATAGCGTACCTTAATGACCTCCCCGTAGTCGTCGGCGCGGGTTCTCTCCTCGTGGAAGGGGTACATGGCGTGGTGCCACTTGTTGTATCATAGCGTACCTTAATGACCTCCCCGTAGTCGTCGGCGCGGGTTCTCTCCTCGTGGAAGGGGTACATGGGGTGGTGCGGCTTGTTGTATCATAGCGTACCTTAATGACCTCCCCGTAGTCGTCGGCGCGGGTTCTCTCCTCGTGGAAGGGGTACATGGCGTGGTGCCACTTGTTGTATCATAGCGTACCTTAATGACCTCCCCGTAGTCGTCGGCGCGGGTTCTCTCCTCGTGGAAGGGGTACATGGCGTGGTGCCGCTTGTTGTATCATAGCGTACCTTAATGACCTCCCCGTAGTCGTCGGCCCGGGTCCTCTCCTCGTGGAAGGGGTACATGGCGTGGTGCCGCTTGTTGTATCATAGCGTACCTTAATGACCTCCCCGTAGTCGTCGGCCCGGGTCCTCTCCTCGTGGAAGGGGTACATGGCGTGGTGCCGCTTGTTGTATCATAGCGTACCTTAATGACCTCCCCGTAGTCGTCGGCGCGGGTTCTCTCCTCGTGGAAGGGGTACATGGCGTGGTGCCGCTTGTTGTATCATAGCGTACCTTAATGACCTCCCCGTAGTCGTCGGCGCGGGTTCTCTCCTCGTGGAAGGGGTACATGGGGTGGTGCGGCTTGTTGTATCATAGCGTACCTTAATGACCTCCCCGTAGTCGTCGGCGCGGGTTCCCTCCTCGTGGAAGGGGTACATGGGGTGGTGCCGCTTGTTGTATCATAGCGTACCTTAATGACCTCCCCGTAGTCGTCGGCCCGGGTCCTCTCCTCGTGGAAGGGGTACATGGCGTGGTGCCGCTTGTTGTATCATAGCGTACCTTAATGACCTCCCCGTAGTCGTCTGCCCGGGTCCTCTCCTCGTGGAAGGGGTACATGGCGTGGTGCCGCTTGTTGGACTTGAAGCAGCCCCCTGCCCTCACGTCGTGTCGTACGGGGATGTCGTGCTTGCCCGTCACCACCCACATCTCCAGCTCGCCGTCCGAGTCCGAGTCTGAGGATATACCGGCGGTTTCCTCTCTGGAGATATGGAATTAAAATGAGAATGGAAATTGAGGGGAATTTTAAAGCAACTTATACCTACAACTTACATATAACTTTTTCTAGGTTAACTTTTTCAATACTCCATTCGGTTAGGTACTTTTACTACTTAGGTCGCAGACAAGCATAAGGCCCTCTTGCTGGTAAGAGGCTACCGTGGCCTATGGGCGACAGCAACACCAGAGGAGTCACGCTTGTGAACAGAAAGATTCTGTGCCGTCAGTGCAAAAGATAAGTAGGAAAGCCTTTGGTTTTCCCACTGACCGCACAAAATCTCTCCAGTGAGCTCTGGCTACCCTACTCGCCTTCGGAAACACAACACGAGGTTATATACACACTTGTGCTATTTTGTTAAGTGCTATTTCGTTATTATACACAATATAGATTACTAAAATCGATTTTAAAGTACTTTCAATTCACAACTTTAGATTAAAAATCATAACCCTCCTTTGGTTTTGCTGTAGTCGCGTAAAAAGGAGTTATTTCAATACTAAAAAAGTCATTTCAATTTTATTTATTCGCACAGCTACCCTAAACATCACTCACTTGACAGTGTTGTTCACTTTGACCCTCTGCTGCTGCAGGAACTCGTCGAGCTCGGCGCCCTCGAGCCTCACGCGGCGTCGAACCATCAGCTCTATGGTCCTGTCGCCGCCCTTGTCTATGAGGTCGCGGGCCAGAGTACCCGGGGACGTCCTGGAAACAAATGTGGGAATATTAGAAATACTTTGGGGAACTACAAAGTGACATCGTATATAAGTAAGGGTGGGTGTATCTATATGTGTGTGGGAGTCTTTGTGCGCATGGTTACGTGTATAGTTGTATACATACAATCACACCTTTATCCCCGGAGGTTTAGGCAGAGGTGAATTAACACCCACATTTCATCAATCATAGTATTAGGTCTCACATAATAGAGGGTGAGCTTATTGTCGTATTCCGGGCACTGTTGTTGACTCGAGCCATGTATCTGGGGCTGAGCGTGGGCTGTATATATCTGTCCGATGTTAAACAGCCCTATCCTTTAATCACCATGTATGCCACCGCAAGGGTGGAGATGGGGTGGCCCAAATTCTACTCTGCGGGAAACCACGTGACGGTATAGTTGTAGTAGTATCAAATCAGGTCGGCGCACGACGCCAGCACCACCTTGGGCCCACCTCGCACTGCTACATACCTGGCGGTGAGCACGATGGAGTTCTGCGGGTGCGGCGCCCACTGCACGAACAGGTCCCGCGCGAAGCCCGCCTGCAGGTCGGCGCACGACGCCAGCACCACCTTGGGCCCACCTCGCACTGCTACATACCTGGCGGTGAGCACGATGGAGTTCTGCGGGTGCGGCGCCCACTGCACGAACAGGTCCCGCGCGAAGCCCGCCTGCAGGTCGGCGCACGACGCCAGCACCACCTTGGGCCCACCTCGCACTGCTACATACCTGGCGGTGAGCACGATGGAGTTCTGCGGGTGCGGCGCCCACTGCACGAACAGGTCCCGCGCGAAGCCCGCCTGCAGGTCGGCGCACGACGCCAGCACCACCTTGGGCCCACCTCGCACTGCTACATACCTGGCGGTGAGCACGATGGAGTTCTGCGGGTGCGGCGCCCACTGCACGAACAGGTCCCGCGCGAAGCCCGCCTGCAGGTCGGCGCACGACGCCAGCACCACCTTGGGCCCACCTCGCACTGCTACATACCTGGCGGTGAGCACGATGGAGTTCTGCGGGTGCGGCGCCCACTGCACGAACAGGTCCCGCGCGAAGCCCGCCTGCAGGTCGGCGCACGACGCCAGCACCACCTTGGGCCCACCTCGCACTGCTACATACCTGGCGGTGAGCACGATGGAGTTCTGCGGGTGCGGCGCCCACTGCACGAACAGGTCCCGCGCGAAGCCCGCCTGCAGGTCGGCGCACGACGCCAGCACCACCTTGGGCCCACCTCGCACTGCTACATACCTGGCGGTGAGCACGATGGAGTTCTGCGGGTGCGGCGCCCACTGCACGAACAGGTCCCGCGCGAAGCCCGCCTGCAGGTCGGCGCACGACGCCAGCACCACCTTGGGCCCACCTCGCACTGCTACATACCTGGCGGTGAGCACGATGGAGTTCTGCGGGTGCGGCGCCCACTGCACGAACAGGTCCCGCGCGAAGCCCGCCTGCAGGTCGGCGCACGACGCCAGCACCACCTTGGGCCCACCTCGCACTGCTACATACCTGGCGGTGAGCACGATGGAGTTCTGCGGGTGCGGCGCCCACTGCACGAACAGGTCCCGCGCGAAGCCCGCCTGCAGGTCGGCGCACGACGCCAGCACCACCTTGGGCCCACCTCGCACTGCTACATACCTGGCGGTGAGCACGATGGAGTTCTGCGGGTGCGGCGCCCACTGCACGAACAGGTCCCGCGCGAAGCCCGCCTGCAGGTCGGCGCACGACGCCAGCACCACCTTGGGCCCACCTCGCACTGCTACATACCTGGCGGTGAGCACGATGGAGTTCTGCGGGTGCGGCGCCCACTGCACGAACAGGTCCCGCGCGAAGCCCGCCTGCAGGTCGGCGCACGACGCCAGCACCACCTTGGGCCCACCTCGCACTGCTACATACCTGGCGGTGAGCACGATGGAGTTCTGCGGGTGCGGCGCCCACTGCACGAACAGGTCCCGCGCGAAGCCCGCCTGCAGGTCGGCGCACGACGCCAGCACCACCTTGGGCCCACCTCGCACTGCTACATACCTGGCGGTGAGCACGATGGAGTTCTGCGGGTGCGGCGCCCACTGCACGAACAGGTCCCGCGCGAAGCCCGCCTGCAGGTCGGCGCACGACGCCAGCACCACCTTGGGCCCACCTCGCACTGCTACATACCTGGCGGTGAGCACGATGGAGTTCTGCGGGTGCGGCGCCCACTGCACGAACAGGTCCCGCGCGAAGCCCGCCTGCAGGTCGGCGCACGACGCCAGCACCACCTTGGGCCCACCTCGCACTGCTACATACCTGGCGGTGAGCACGATGGAGTTCTGCGGGTGCGGCGCCCACTGCACGAACAGGTCCCGCGCGAAGCCCGCCTGCAGGTCGGCGCACGACGCCAGCACCACCTTGGGCCCACCTCGCACTGCTACATACCTGGCGGTGAGCACGATGGAGTTCTGCGGGTGCGGCGCCCACTGCACGAACAGGTCCCGCGCGAAGCCCGCCTGCAGGTCGGCGCACGACGCCAGCACCACCTTGGGCCCGGGCGTGCGCGCCACCTCGCCCACCGAGTGGCACAGCTGCAGGTGGCGCAGCACGAACGGGTTGCTGCGCGCGCCCTCGAACGCGCGCGTCAGCTTGTCCGACATCCACTCGATCTGCGTTGGAAACAATCGACGATGAGCGAGGGAAGTAGGCAGACACGTGGTGTGCATTGCATGATATACTTCGCGGCGCGAGTCAAAGGAGCGGGAATACGAGCGCGATGTAAATCAACTCAAAATTAAATTTAGTGATTGGGCTACACCTGGAATCCATAAAAGTAGAAAGAAACTGTATGAATTATACGAGATAAAGGCATCTACAAATGAGCCACAAATAATTGAACAAATTAAAAGGTATTCAAAGCTGTTCAAGAGAGTCTGTTCAATAGCCAAATCTAATTATATTCGGGCTAAAATAGAAAAATCTGATAATAAAATAAAGGCAACATGGAACATTATAAACAAAGAAACCTGTAAGACAAGGTCACGTGATCGATCCTTCGAGTTGGAAGTGGATGGTGAGCACATTAATACTGATGCTGCAGTGGCTAATGCATTCGAATCTTTTTTCACAAATGTTGCAACTACAACTACAAGTAAATTAAATTCTTCAAAAAATGCGGCTGCTTCTCTTCTTAAATCTAGTGTTGATAAATGTAGTGTTAACTTTAATTTTCAGTATATTGACTCTGAAACCATTTTTAAAACTTTTAAGCAACTGAATATAAAAAAGACTGAGGATCTTTGGGGCATTTCAACCAATATAATAAAACCAATAATGCCCGCTATTGCGCCTTATCTTGCATTCATATTCAATAAATGTATAGATGAAAACCAGTTTCCTACTCTTATGAAGTACAGTAAAATCATTCCGTTATTCAAAGCAGGGGAAAAAAGTGATCCATCCAATTTTCGACCCATCTCTATACTCCCAGCCCTTAGTAAAATTTTTGAAAAAATAATTTTTAATCAACTGCTTTCACATTTTACATTTAATAAATTACTTCATGAGAAACAGTTCGGGTTCACTAAAGGCAGAAACACGACGGATGCAGGAGTTGCACTCGTCAAACATATATTTGATGCATGGGAAAAGAAGCAGGATGCCATTGGTATTTTTTGTGATTTATCAAAAGCTTTTGATTGTGTTGATCATGAGACTTTGTTATTGAAATTAGGTTATTATGGTGTTTCTAGTGGCTCACTTAGCTTAATAAAGTCTTACCTCAATGGCAGAGTACAAAAAGTCAACATTAATGGCACCGACTCTTCTGGCGCCCCTTTAGTCATGGGAGTACCCCAGGGCTCGATATTAGGACCCCTTTTATTCTTGATATATGTAAATGATCTTCCTTACTTCACTAAAAATCTTTGTGAAATAGTATTATTTGCAGATGACACATCATTAATTTTTAAAACTGATAGACAAAAAGTAGTACTTGACGATGTGAATAATACCCTTTCCGAAATATTGCATTGGTTCACAAGTAACAACTTGTTACTCAATGCAAAAAAAACAAAATGTGTAAAGTTTACTATGCCCAATGTAAGACAGATAGATACTCATATTGTAATGAACAATAATTCAATTCAAGTAGTTAATACCACAGTTTTTCTGGGAATAACTCTAGATAGTAAACTGCAATGGGGTTCTCATATCACAGCCTTGGCAGGAAAACTTAGCTCAGCTGCCTATGCGGTTAGAAAGATAAGGTCACTAACTGATGAGGAAACGGCACGATTAGTTTATTTTAGCTACTTTCATAGCGTTATGTCATATGGTCTGTTGCTGTGGGGCTCAGCTGCCGATATTGAGACTGTTTTCATATTACAGAAACGCGCGATACGAGCAATCTACGGCCTCAGACCCCGTGACTCGCTGAGAGAAACATTTAAAGAAATTAATATATTAACGGTTGCTTGTCAATATATTTACGATAATATTTTATACATACGGAAGAACTTAAATCTTTTAAAAAAGAACTCGGACACACATGATTATAATACGAGAAATAAAGATAAACTAGCAGTGCCAATACTCAGGCTTCATAGGGTTGGTAATTCATTTGTAGGCAACAGTATAAAAATATTCAATAAAATTCCTCAGGATTTGGTTGAAATGCCACTTAATATTTTTAAAATAAACGTGAAAAAAAGTCTAATGGAAAAAGCTTATTATAAAGTAGAAGAATATCTTAATGATAAAAATGCATGGTCAACCTAATCACTTTCTTGCCCGCACATTGTAAATTGTATAAAAACCGTATTAAAAAATAAATAAATAAATAAAAAGGATAATTGAGTTCTCTGAGTTTCTTGCTGGTATCTTCTCAGTAGAACCAACTACCGAACCAGCGAAAGAATCATTTTCAAATGGTTTACTTTATTTTTTTAATATTTTATTTTATTTTTTGTTCACATACTTCTTGACACAATTGTAATATTTTGACGTTCATATGTGCTCTATATGTGCCTAAATTCAGCTGTCAAAATTTCTTGTTGTGTCAAAACCGCGCTCGTACATTTTTAATAGTTTTCCAAGTAAAAGTGTGCAAGTTAATATAAAAACAACATTAAAGTGCAAACCAAGCGCTGCGAAAGCTGTGCAAGTGTTATTTACGTCCAAAAACACAATATACTGCAGAAATAAGTGCAATTAAATCACAAAGTGACACTACAATAGTTAAAATATTTTCCACATACCCTCGAAAAGTTTACTTTTTGTTGGACAGTTGCGTTTGGTTTTCGTTGCCTTTACAAAAAAGTGTTGCCACTCTATAAATCCAAACTCCACAAAATGACCCCAAAAAATAAGCAAATAAAATGCGGAAAATGTAACAAAGTCCCAAGTGATAAAAAGACGCACGTAAATTGTGATGCCTGCAAGATCGTTCTGTGTAGTGACTGTCATGAGTTGTCACCCACCGAAGTACGAGTAGTGGAGCTTAAAAGTGGCCGCAATATGTCATTTCTTTGTGCTACATGCAGGTCTGCTGTAACGCAGTTGCCTACCTTAATGAAACAATTGAAGGATCTCACTGAAGAGGTTAAGCAACTGCGATTGCGCCAAAACATGCTCGCAACTGAGTCCGCTATCCAAGAGATGACAGAGAGGACCAACAGAGCCAATAATCTCATTATCTACGACGTACCGGAATCGACTTGCAAGGAGCCAGAGCGAAGAATTGAGTATGATAGGGAAGCGTGTTCGGCTGTTATTAAATCCGTCACCAAAGCGGTTAATTGTGATGGACTTCGGCTGTTTCGCCTGGGAGCCCCCAAAACTGGTGGAAATAACA
The DNA here is from genome assembly GCA_914767945.1 of Eilema depressum. Taxonomy (NCBI): domain Eukaryota; kingdom Metazoa; phylum Arthropoda; class Insecta; order Lepidoptera; family Erebidae; genus Eilema; species Eilema depressum. Next base: position 16,037,388 of record OU612031.1, read on the forward strand.
AACCACGTCCGCTAAAGGTAGTAATGAAAAGCAGGAGAGATGCCTTGGAAGTGCTCAAAAATAAACATAGGCTGGAGAAACCATCGTCCATCACTGGTGATCAAACACCGTTGCAGCGAGAGTATATGACTTACCTTCGTGAAGAGCTCCAAACGCGTATTGATGGTGGAGAGAGGGACATTACCATACGATATGTTCAGGGTCATCCTAAGATCGTAAAATCTAACCCCACAAAAAACTAAACGAACCCCCAACAAATGAACAAACGAACAAACGAACCCCGCTATACATACTGACTATACTGTACACAAACATTCAGTCACTCACATCCAAAATTGATCTCCTCACTGCAAAAATTAATGCCCAGAAACCAACAATAATAGTTGTAACTGAAACATGGCTCAAGCCAGATATACCTGACACACTGATTAAAATTCCGGGTTATGACGTATACAGAGATGACCGATTGGACAAGCGAAGTGGTGGAGTGGCCATTTATACTGCAAACAATGCTGGAATACAAACAAAACTAAGTCCCTTCAACAAGAAACATGAATCATCTGAATGTCTATGGTTGGACATACAGGTTGGAAGCAGTAAGTTTTTGCTCTGTGGACTATACAGGGGACAAGGCTCTACCATACAACACGACGATGTACTACTGGAACAAATAAAAACAGCTACCGACTCCCACGCATGTGTAGTAATGGGTGACTTCAACTTCAGTGGAGTAAAATGGCCTTTGACAGACTGTGGCTATTTGACACCCAAAGAAGATAATTTTGTCCAGTGGTATGTAGATAGCAATCTCCAACAGCTAGTAGACAAACACACCAGGTACAGAAAAGGAAACCAGCCATCATTGCTCGACCTGATATTAACCAATGATGACTCACTTGTGGCACAGCTCGAACACTCTGCCCCGATTGGGAAAAGCGACCATACCTGCTTAACCATCACTATACAGTTTGAGAAAACAAACAATACACAGACTAAACCCATTCTGAGGAGAAATTATCACAGAGCTGACTTTGAGAAAATTAATGATATGCTACTGGACACCTTACCTGGCCCAACACTACAATCAATGGATGTGAATGTACAAACAAATAACTTTTTAAGTGTATTAAGAAATGCAATAGGCCAGCATGTGCCCCTGACCAAGGTGCAACAAAATGCTACCAACAAACCATGGATAAACAACGATATGCTCAAAATGATCAAAGAAAAGCATGTGCTTTGGAACAGGTACATTCTGACTGGCTTAGAAAGTATCCATGACAAATACAGAAAGGTGAACAACAAACTAACAATCCTAAGACGCTCTCAAAGAACTTCCTACGAGATGACTCTTCTTCAAGCTGGACCAAAGAGATTCTATTCTTATATCCGACAGCAAATCACATCGAAGGTAAGCATACCAACTGTGCTACGAAACCAACAAGGACAGACTGTGACGAGCTCCAAAGAAATAGCAGAAGCGTTTGCTGACCAGTTTGTCAGCGTCTACCAACAAGAACCTCCTGGTCCTCTTCCTGTTATAGAACCAAGCCTGAGAGTTGAGGAATCTATTCCAGACCTGGAGTTTACCAGTGGCAAGGTGCAGCAAGCCCTAAAGGAAATGAAATCAGACTCTTCTCCTGGCCCCGACGAAATTCCAGTAGTACTCCTTCAAAAATGTAATGTTGCGAATGTACTGGCTGATATAATGAAAACCTCGTACAACACTGGAAAATTACCAGACGTTTGGAAAACAGCTACTGTGACCCCTATCTTCAAAAAAGGAGACAGACTAGCACCAGTCAACTACAGACCGATCAGTTTGACCAGCGTTATATGTAAGGCCATGGAAAAAGTTGTAGTCAAACACATAAGAGAACATCTGCGTTTACATCAAATAATAAGCGACTGTCAACATGGCTTCTGTCCACGCCGCTCCACTGTGTCAAACCTGCTGTCGTGCCTGGCTACCTGGACCAAGAGCTTTGATGAACGAGCCCCGGTCGACGTAGTTTACCTGGACTACGAAAAAGCTTTTGACAAAGTCCCCATAAGCAGACTGTTGCAAAAGCTCGAATTTATTGGCATACGTGGCAAATTGCTCGACTGGATAGAAGCTTTCCTTCGCAAAAGAACCTTCCGTGTGAGAGTGGGTGACACACTTTCCGAACAACGAGATATCCATAGTGGTGTGCCGCAAGGCTCCGTCCTAGGCCCGGTGCTTTATATTATCTTCACCTTCGATCTGTGTCAATGTCTTGATTGCAAGGTCAGCATGTTTGCCGACGACACAAAGGTCTTTGCAAACCCCCTTTTAGACTATGATCGTCTCCAAGCAGACTTAGACAAAATCATGAAGTGGTCCAAAGACTGGCTCATAAATTTGAATCACACGAAATGTACGGTATTGCACATCGGAAATCGGAACCCCAGGCTAACTTACAAACTTGGCGACACTCAGCTAGCCGAAGTCAAAACACAGATGGATCTGGGAGTTAAGATCTCGGAGAACCTGAAATGGGAAGACCATATCACGAATATTGTCAAAAAAGCTAATACCATGGTATACCTCATACGGAAGGCCTTTGGAACATTGACACCTGAAATGGCTCTTAGAATCCACAAAACGTATGTAAGACCAATACTAGAATATGCCTTTCAAGTATGGAGCCCCTATTTCATAAAAGACATAGACCTGTTGGAAAGAGTGCAGCGTAGATTCACGAAAGTCCCCAGACAGCTGAAACGTTTGCCATACGAAGAACGACTAGATAAACTGAACCTGACCACCTTGAAGGAGCGCAGAGAACGTGGAGACCTAATTGAGACCTTCAAGATAATAATTGATCACTACGACTTGCAAGGATTCAGCAACATGTTCAAACGCGCACCAGACCGAAATCGTAGAGGACACAATCTTAGACTGCAAAAATCTAGTTGCAATACAAATCCACACAAGAACTTCTTGAGCAATAGAGCGGTCAATGCATGGAATAGGCTGCCTGAAAATATTGTGACAGCAGAAAATATTAATCAATTTAAAAATAGACTGGATAAACACATAAATCAACAAAAACATTAAGTAGTTAGTGAAAACAGTGTAGTGAACAACGAGATGCAGGCTGATATCAGTTGTTTCAACTGCTGGCCTGTTCCCCAATAATAATAATAATAAAAATTGAATAAACGAAATTGATTCTTTGATGAACCATCTACATCGAGCGCTCGTGGCGTAAAAAAATATAAAACAAATACGTTATACTTTATGATAATGATTTATGTTTTTAAATTATTTGCTATACTGTAAAAGCATAATGCGTACACTGCTACAGCTTTATCGCTCATACGTTTACGTCCCTCTGCATTGCAAGGCGAATAATACTGTAATGCGTGTAGATGTTGATGCTAGGGTATTATTCACGCGTATATTTCCGGCAAAACAATGAGCAATGCGAGGAGCACAATCTGGATACAGTGTTGTGCTTGTATACTTGACCTTTTATGTTACTTATTGCAACAGTACATCAGTGAAAACGTTTTCTAATACCGTTTTACCGTTTTAACTAGGTACACCTAAGAGTTGAAAACAAAAGTAAGTATAACGCTAATTTTATTGCCAAGAATATTGACGTTGATCGTTCTGATATTGCCATTGCATTTAACGCGTTAATTTAGAGCAATATTTATTCCGATAATGGACCGTTGACGTTTCCGTTGGCGTAGGCTTTGCATAAGAGAAAACTTAAGACAAGACAACAGAGTCACTAAAACTAATTTTATACAAAGTAATGTTAAGTAAAAATTAACAAACCTGTGACTTAGCGAACTCCACAACATTGTAGCTAACATTAGACAGTAGAAGTAGTGAATAAGCCACCAGTCCCGAATCCTTGTTGCGCCACAATTGGTCCAGCATGTGTGCCAGTTCTAGCACTCGTCCCGCTGTGTCAGTGCATACTAACACGCAGCCTCCACCACGTAGCGTTGTCAATATGGTCGCTGTAAATAAAATAGGGTTATTAATTCTAGTAGTCCTCACTATGCCTGATAGTTCTTTTTGTGTTGAAAAGTCAGTTTATCGAGGCTATACAGGGTGTAATCGTTAAGTGTGTCCAGGCGATTATTCCGTAACTATTACAGATATCTAAAAACTTTAAACTGATATCGAAAGTACGTTACCTAATGAGTAAAATGACATCAATAACTTTTTTTAAATCAAACGAGAAGTATCTAAAATTTTGACATTAAACACTCCCATACATTTAGTATTAGATTAGTAGAAAGGTTTTAGTGTCTTTATTTTAAAAGAATATTTTAGCTTAGTACTGATATTAAAGGAAACTGTTTATTAACCTAACAGAGACTATCTTTTAATTGAATAATATTAATTTCTTAGTAAGTACAAAATTTTGTATTCAAAGCAGATGTTCAAAGTGACGTCCTTGTTGTGCGATACAATGACGAGCTCTACTTACCTACAGTTTCAAAATGAACTTTTCTTAACATTTGTATTTTGAGTAATTAAAGCAATTGCACGACGTACACGATTCTGTAACTCTTCTAGGCTGTGCATTTTCTCAGTGTACACTTTGTCTTTGATAAATCCCCATAGGAAGAAATCACAGGGCGTGAGATCCGGGGATCTGGCAGGCCAAGGGGTTGCACTGTTATTGGCTATTAAACCATCAAATTTGAAGTGGTAAGATATAATTAATCTACATGTGTATCTACTTGCAAATCATCATTGTCATATCATACGTAATCATAAAATGTGATTAAAGTAAAATAAGTACTAGACCACTTAAAATAAGGAAACTAAAACCTTTCTACTAATCTAATACTAAATGTATGGCAGTGTTTAATGTCAAAAATTTAGATACCTCTCGTTTGATTTTTAAAAAGTTATTGATGTCATTTTACTCATTAGGTAACGTACTTTCGATATCAGTTTAAAGTTTTTTGATATCTGTAATAGTTACGTAATAATTGCCTGGACACACTTAACGATTACACCCTGTATACTTTAAAAAATAATAAAATTCATCACACTACGACTCAAGACTGCGGTAGTATTAAGCGACTGCTACGACGCAGGAGGCGCGGGTTGAATCCGCGTTGAGTAAATATTTGTACCTATGCATAAATTTGCATTTGCCTGGTCATGCCTTAGAGAGCATGTTAAGCCATTGGTCCCAGTTGTCATACAACATCTATGGCAGTCGTTATAGTATAGTTGGAGTCCTAAAAAGTCCAACAACTGGTCTAACTGCAATGATTCGATGTCGCCAATGGGTTGTGGAGGTCAGATGACAGTTGCTTCACAGAAAATGTCAAATTCAGTCAAATCCCCAGTTAGACTGGAAAAAGCAGACCCCAGACTCCAGAGACAAAAACTTCCGATGGGACTAGGATTAGGGTGAAGAAGATTGTAATAAGCAAACAATGGTCATACTCATCAATTTCTCGTCTCTCAACCGTCTCCTCTGCTGCACGTAGTCAGCATTCATTGCTCCTAACAGCATCAATGATGGTCTCATCAGTCTCTCAATTTCACAACCGTTTAGATGCCGTTCCTTCTTATGGTTGAAGTCTGGAGCATATACAATGTCTTCTTCACCTGGAGCTGCAATACGCCAGACTGTACCGCCAAGGGAATGTCCAGCAGGCAGTGGAGTGATGCGGAGGCCTAAGCCTTTGCCTGAAAAAAAGATGTGTAAATTTTAAAAGCATTTTAGGGTTTGGTAGTCAAAGTATTTTAAGTATTTTAATGATTGGCAATACATTAATTTAAATAGCATTTATAAATATTAAAGACGAGCAAGTAAATCAATATAAGTCACACATTACCTTTCATATCTATGCTTTGATTATATTTCAGCTGCACAATTCTATCAAACGCAGCGTCCACATCATCTAACGTGAACAGATCAAAGTCTGACACGTTTCTGTGAGCCTGGTACAAGTCGTACATGAACATCTGTCCCATTTTGTACACAGGTAATGTTGCATATATGGGACAGTTAAGACCGAGTTTTCCAACAGCATATGGCAGTGCACCAAGATGGAGAGGATCCGAATGGGATATGAGAACTGCGTCTATTGTGTTTATGTGTCTGAAAAGTATTTAAAAACTAGATCAATATTTTGTTGTCACAATAATCACGTATGAGACCAGAATTCAAGTCTACTGTCAGTACATGTTTAAATAAATATCTATTCTATCCATCTAGATTCAAGTTCAGCATAGTTTGTAATAATATGGTTTCTAGAATGCAGATGAAGATTTTTTTTTGTATGCATAAAAAAAATATTGTGGGCGAAAATCGAACCCGGGACCCCTGACGTAGCAGTCTAACTAAAGCACTCTACTTCACGAAAGTCTTCAACAAAGTTTGAAAGGTTATAAAAGAATATTAGAATCATGATACTAACACTCTACTAATCTAAAAGTTCTTAGCTTCTTTAAATCGACTTAAAGTATATATGATAAACGCTGTATACTGAACAATTCACATGAAAATGAATGGCATACTGAGTTCCCAACCGTAACAACATAACCTCAAAATGTTACCTTCTTAACTCTCGTATAAAATCCATATCGAACTTCTCATCCCATCCACAGTCTAATAGAAACTTGAACTCGTCTATTTGCAATACATAACATGGTGGGGTCTCGTTACCAGCCCCCGAAAGGCAGTGAAACTTAATAATCGAAGTCATCTTGAGCAATAAGTTTTTATTATGGTTTTATCTTTAATTATTTACACAAGACTCATATTAAAGTAACGTCATTATAGTAGAACGATTATTTCCGATTAAAATTCACACTTTTAGTATTTATTAATAACAAAGCGGCAAACAAAAATTCTGAATTCTCTAAACAGAATTTGACGTTGACAAAATGAATGACACCAACAGCGGCAACAGCAACTGACAATGACAACTGACAGCAACCGGCGCCGCGCCGAGTTTGTCTATTGTTTACGATGCGTTCTGAATTTCTAAATCTAAATGTACATTTCATTTAAAAATGTTTTACTTAATCGTTAAAAATGGTTGCGACGTTGGTGCTCTGCGATGTGTGCGAATGATGGGTTCTGGGAAAAACCTTTTTTTTCCTTTTGGCATAGCGGTTTAATGGTGCAGTACTTTACTGGTTTGTCAATGTAGCGGGTTCAATTATTTGGTCAGGTAAAGAATTGTTTCTTTTTGTTGGAAATTCTCAGTAGCAGCAGGAAGCAGTGCGATGGATTGAGGAAACACGAACTTGGTACGGCAATGAAGGTGGGACTGAGTACTCGAAGTTCTGTTTTAAGTCATTTATTTCATTTTAGAATATAAACATGATCCATTTTTTAACGTAGCATGATTATAATATTATATTAAGTTTTATGTATAGCCATCAAAACTCATCTGGCATGCCGATAGTCAAAGGTGACGCAATACGAAATTATGTATTTCAGTAATTTAGAACACCTTCATGCAAGAGTTGTCAAACATTTATTTATGGCCGTCCATTAAGCACGTGATTTTTTTAGCAATTTTTTAACCCACACGGTGAAACGTGTTGAGGTTTTAGACTACCTCCCCCTCCTACCCAAAATCAGGTTTTTTTTATATAGGACACGTCAATTTGACTTCGCCTCGCCTGATGGTAAGCTGAAAGCAAAGTCTCTGAAAAGAGGGTCACCATTACAGACACGTACCATGTTACAATGGTGGCACTCAGCTTGACGGCCTCATCAGATGCTTTTTCACACCCCGCTTAAAGGACCCGGGATTGTAGTAGGAGTGAAACACGTGAACTGGTAAGGAATTCCAAGACTTAATAGTGCGGCAGAAGAAGGAGTCGCCGAACCGCTTGGTTCTTGATGGAATATTCTGCACCGTATGCGGGTGGCATCTAAGTCCTGCTCGTGTTGTCCTAAATAGGAAAGGAGAGGGTGGGAGAGGGTAAGGAGAGGGTGTGGTACATACATATAGTCACGCCTGTAAATCCCCGACGGGGTAGGCAGAGGTGTATTGTCACTTTGTCACGCACATTTCGCCAACTATGATTTTCGGTCCCACGTAATAGGGGGCGAGCCTATTGCCGTCTAGCGGGCACTTTGTCATAGGCTGTATGTTTACTGTCTTCCGTCGTAAATGTACGTGATATCTCACTATATCCTACCCCCTGTACCTCATGTGATTAATGGACAGCCTCTTTTCTATCTACACATAATAAGTACTTCTAAATTCGCGATTAATTCATTATATATACTAAACTTCTAGCTTTTGGTAAACCCCCTGTAAACTTCAAGCATTGGAGCTCCGAGGCGTCCATCATTGTCTCCAAAGTATCTATCACGATGCTTGTTCAAACTATACCTACCTAAGTATATATAGATGGCAGAAAAGGAATTGCTATAAGTAGCAAAAGTCAAACTATTCAGGAGAGCTGAAAAAATTTCGGCTCCCCTGAAAAAAGATTCAGAGAATTCAAGAAAGAAATAAAATATTACTTGCTGTAAGTAGACAGAGGTAGAGGAGGACAGATTTGCGTACTTATACCAAAATGGACAGGGGTAATTTTCGTAACAGTGACGACGTATTTTTTTCTGATTCTAATGGTATTTTAAACTTAATAACGCTATTTTAGCCCCTTACAGCATTTACGTTTTCCCCCATCGATATTATGGCCTTTGAAAACATTTTCTTCAGGCATTTGAAATTTTCAACCCTCGTGTTGACTTTTTTCTTCCCCAAAACATTAGTATGTATTATCTTTTGTAATACAAAAAATAAAAATTCACAAATTATCAACGTGGTTGACTTTTATAAAGAATATCCCAAAAGTTTTTCAATTTTCGATGGTACGTAACCCTAGAAGAATTACTTGATTTGTGAGATAATGTATTTTCAGTATTCTTCTTTCTTTTTGATGCTTGAGGATCAGAGACAGTAGAGGTGATAGTTACCATGAGGTCTCTTGCAAGAATGTTTTCCTTTGTTTTAGGAGATTTTGGATCTATGTTTTTATCCTCCAAGTAATTATTACTCGATTGTGACGGTTGTATTGGAGTTTCATTCGTTACATTTGCAACTCCGGTTTTTACGGAATTATCACCGACCGTTTTAATAACGTTTTGCTTGTCGTTGACGAATTCATTGCTATTATGAATTAATGAATTTTCTGCTCTCTGGCAAACCTTTAACATTACGAGTCCAACAGTTGTTGCAGGAGAACCATCATCTTCATTGTGATCGTCAGGATTTTCTAGAGTGTTAGTAGCTTTCACGTTTGAATTCCTTATAATTAAAGAACTATTGCTAGTTTTCTGGGAGACCTTTACTACAGGTACATGAGACATTAGAAATCTAGTATTCAATATTGTTGAAATACTTTTGTCTATCGTATTTGTTTTCGAAGTAACAGTTCCTTGTACCAGCATTTCTTTGGTTATAGGAGGTGTAACGTTGTCGGACTGTGTATTCTCTACCAGTTCTGATGTATTAGGTTTTTGCAATTCAAAGCTGGTGAGCCCAGTGGATTGTATATTTCTTTCAGATGTATGTGTTATTTTTGATTCAAGAGATCCAATATTTTGAGGGAACGTTTCCCCTGCATTATGTGATACTTTTACGATTATCGGAAGTGCTGTGGTTCTCTGAATCAAATCCTTGGAATCTTTAATAACAATACTTCCCCCAGCTGTATTAGTAATTGTAGAGGCCTCTTTGTTTGGTTTTATGGATTCAGTTTCTTCTATTTTGATCACTTCTTCTATATCTGCTAAGAGTTCAGGTCTAACTTTTTTCTGAATCGTAGCATTTGGTGTTCTGTAATCTTGCTGAATATTGTCATCTTTATCAAAAATTAAAGATATATTGATTTTAGTTCCATTTTCTGGTGGTGATGGTGTATTTTTGGCAGTTGGTACTGATGCCATTCCAATTTCTTGGATTTGTGTCCCTTGATTAGTGGAACTTCTCTCAGTAAGTCTGGCACTTCTTTCTTCAATTCTTGCTTCTGAAATATACCACGAACATTGTTGAGTAAACGAGTTATGTTCCAAATAATTGATATTAAAAGTATAAACATATAATCACGCCTGTAAAGGGATAGGCAGAGCTGTATTAACATCCACGTTTCGGCAACTATAATTTTCGATCCCACGTAAGAACACAGAACAAACCTTGTGAGCTGAGCTGAGGTGACTGTTCTACTACGCTGAGAACCAAAACGGCGTTTAAACATTATAAAGAAAAATAAAAAGTATTCCTTGCTAAAAATAAAACACTAATTTTATACAATACCCGCGGAGGCGGAGTCAATTCGTTCATTGTATAAGGACAGAAGCAAATGGCGGGCTGACTTTCAAAGGGAGAAGGGTGCAAATATATATTATGTATGTACTCACCATTAATCTTTTTTATCACGTAGTTCGTAAAAAGAAGAGTCAGGAACACCATCACGGCTACAAAACAAAGGTGCCACCATTCCAATTCCAAAATCTGGAAATAAAAATCATCGCAGAGTACGATTTTTCAGAACTGCAATCCGCGGCTCCACCCGCTTAAAATATTATCCCGTTCCTACGACTCACGGAAAGCTGCCTTGGGATTCAAAGTAGCCTATAGATATGCTATTCTATAGATAGACTATAATTCCTGTACCCAAATTTCATCCAGTTCCTTTCAACCAACTTCAACTTCTCTTAAAATGGCTTCTGCAGCAAATCGCCGTAATTTCGCCAATGTCAAGTAAATTGTAAATGTTTATAAAATTATTAATGGCGAAACGCCAATGTCAAGTTTTTCAAGATATTCTACCAGTGCCATGTTAGCCACGACAGTAACTTTATTTCCATGTGTCCACCCCCCACGAGATTCAGGTGGTCAATCAGGACATGTGGTTGGATTTTAGGGGGCTCCTTTCAACCATGTTGCATGGTTCAGTAATAAACATCTATCCCTTCATTCAAACTTTCGTATTTTTAAGGAGGCGTCCATTTGTTAAGATATTTTTAACTAGCTTATAATTTTGTGGACTAGCATACTGATATACATGCTTAATAATATTTTCTTAATAAGACAAATACACACCATATTTTCAAACTTGAATAATTAATTTGCCAACACCATGCAGTAGATAAAACCTATAATTTCATGGTCCAAGTGCTTTTGCCACATGTTTCAGGATTCAGATATTCACTTCAGTGTGAATTACGTCAAAATCTATGACATTAGGTGTAGTCTGTTGTCAAAGATATTATCAATCTTTTTACAGTATTTATGCTATTTTATAAAACATTTGCGTTTTATTGTTAGAATCTCCTGCTTTTGTGTGCTTTTGTAATAATAATGACATGCTTTCTAGCGTGCCCTGCTGGTAACTACCCACCTACTCTACCACTTTATCATTTCTTTAGTTCTTCCTGGCTTCAGTGAGTAATAGATAAGTAGTTATATATTGGTAGCTGGTATTAGGTTGATATTCTTAAGGGAATCAAGTCAAATCAGCCAACGGTCCTTGCGTTAAACTTCTTCCTTAAAATATTGTGTACGTTTATATGAAAACGAATATATCCTGATTAAACGTTTCTCCATTCAAACATTGGTAGCTTTTTCTTATTGTATACACCCGTGAAGGTTCTTAGCATAATAATAATAAAAAAAGTAACAAAACAAGAAGGTAACTATAAAACATCTCTTAAACTTATACGGATCCCTTAGCGCAAGAGAGGGAACGTTTTACGCCTCGAACCATCTTTGAACCAACCTTATAGACCACTTTGAGTGTGCTTTCATGCATTAAAAGTATCATTCTATACCTGCGTTTATTTGATCCGGTTATTTGCCACCGACATTTTGTTTTGCCATGATTTTTATTCAAACACACCTTCCGCTGCAGGGGAATAATTTCTGTTTGGCAAGGATAGAGACAAATATTATTACAGACGTGTGTTGCAGTGACCCGTGTTGTGCGGTGTTCCTCAGGGGTCAGTCCTCGGGCCACTCTTGTGGAACCAGTCCTATTTATGTAAATCTGTGATCCATGTGTAAAATTACACTGTCAATGAAAATATTTTTTTTTTTTTTAAATTCAAAGCTGGGATTATTTGCATATGACCAGGGATTAAACGATACCTTTGATACTATCCACTAGGGCTCAACTAATTTTAGCCAGTCAAAAAAGCATCGCGACAACCTAGATTACCTAGTTCCAAGATCTTTATTTTATTAACTTTGTCTAAGCGTTTCATGTTCAAATTACGTGTCTACCTATCACCTATTTTAGTCCATTGCCCGCCAATGAACGGTTATCGAGCATAAATTTCTAGTAATCGGCTTAAGAGATCATCGCTGAAAGCAAAAACATTTTCGTAAATTCTCGCCGTCCAAAAAATATCTTTCTAAGCTTATTAAAAGAATTCAATAAAATACTTATTATCAAACGAATTTGGAACTAATTATACACATGTATTATTACATTTATTACATTATGAACAATTTTACCGTAAATTGAAATAAGAGGTTTACCCGCCACGGAGCGTTTTGAATATTCATTTAGGCGAAATTGGCGGGAATTGTAGTATAACGAACGCATTTAGTGTACTGGAGTGTGTTAAGAATCGTTAACGAGCAAAAGCTTGTTCTTGAGTACTTACTGATATGGAAACATACGGGGTGTGAAATTATGGGCGGGTAAGCTGTAGAAGACTACAGAACTTTTTACAGGTGTTTATGGGTTAGAAGTTTACAAAACTGAAGGAAAGAGAGAATCCATACTTAATATTATAAATGCGAAAGTAACTCTGTCTGTCTGTTACGCTTTCACACCTAAACCACTGGAACGATTTTGATGAAATTTGGTTCAGAGGTAGATTAGACCTTGGGAAAGGACATAGGCTATGTTCGTTTGCGATAATCGATATCCACGCGGGCGGAGCCGCGGTCAACAACTAATACTCTATAAAAACGAAGCAAATGTTGATCATAGCCGGACTATCAGTTTTATTTTCGAATGACGGGATGTCGCCTTGCCAAATGCAAAGTCGGGTCCTGGGTACTGGGGCTTAATCTTAGTGCAGGAGAGTTTTGTTACTGTACTTTAGTCAGCGAAACGCAAAAGGTTGTGGATATTTTTTAATACCAATTAATCAATTTTTTTTTTAAATTGACTATAATTTTAATCTCTTCAGGTGACACCTACGACGAAAGAGATATGAGCGTACAATTGATAGAAGTGTTCTTAAGTCGACAGGGAGTGGTAATTGACTCGCTGCTTATTGAATGGGGTCGTAAAACAGAGTCTGCTAAATGTGGATTTCAATATACCTTTCTCCTTATCAGTGATATGTAATGCATGGATATATTTGTAGAGAACTTAAATAGGACGAGAGCCAGAGTGTTAAGTTAGAGCATGTATAGTTAGATGCTTGTCTGTCCAAAAAATCTGATAACTTTTGTGTAAACACTATAGCGACTGGTCATGGTGTTATTTATCGCTGAATGTGTAGCTAAGCGCAAATCTCGAGATCAGCTGAACCGATTTCGCTAATTCTTTTTTTAGAATATTCCTCGAAGCACGAGGAAAAAAATAAATAAAGAATCGACTGTTAGGCGGTACGAAGTTCGCAGTGTCAGCTAGTTTTAAATGAAAATGTCTTTCGTAGGATAAAACTACAGATTAATGATTTCAAACCGCCGCCAACTACCGTCCATATGTTTCCACCACAACGAAACTTGTGGTATCAAGGTTATTATGTTACAAAGAGGTAACACACCATCTTAAGCCGTTCGCCACTGTTTTAAGTTTGGGGCGTTTAGTCTGCTCCTTGCAGACGTCGGAGTGATTAATCGTTTGCATAACGATTACTCTCAGAGATGAGAGGCTCGACTTTCCACAGGTATTACTTTCCCAAAAGTGATTTTGTAAAGTTTGACTGAAGTTACACAAAGAAGGTGTATTGTGTGGTTAATTATGAAGTAGGTATAAGGGCCACCTCACCCCATCTTTAATCATTCACCATCCCCCATCGTTAGACCGTCAATAACGATGTTTATGTATTTTAGTTTAGTTATATCCATTGACTTCTATATAAATTAGAAGCTTTTGTAATATAACCTACATAAGTGGAAATTTCAGCTGTCTAACTTATTCTTCATCCTAGCGTTAATTCCCAGTCGCATCCGAAGCTTTCACCTCGGAGTCTGTGGTCCGCTTTACCAGTCATAACTGCGGATTTGGCTGGACCTCGATATTATCCGTGAAGCGACTGCCATCTGACTTCCATAACCCAATGGTGATATTACGCGATATCGAAGCATTGCAGCTAGACCGTTGTTGTTGGACTTTTTAGGGCTCCAACTATCCGTAACGACTGCCAGAGATGTAAGTATGGCAACCGGGACCGATGACTTTTGATCTCCGAGGCACGACCAGACCAATGCAAATACCCATATTTATGCTTAAAAATATTTGCACTGAGCGGGTTCGAACTAGCGCCTACTGCGTAGCGGCCGCGTTCACTACCGCTACGCCACAGAGGTTGTCGCTGTTCAGCTGTCTAACTATAGCGGATTTTTGAGATACAGCCTACAGACTGACGGACATACAGTTTACGACTACGTAAACTGTATGTCCGTCAGTCTGTAGGCTGTTAAATAGATAATATAATAGTTACTAAACTATTATACTTACTAAACTATTATATTATCTATTTAACACTCAAACACGTCGGAACGGCAGAACGGGTCTAGAAAAAAATTGGCTCAGAGACATGTTTAGGATAGCACATAAGTATTTTTATCCCCGTATTATCTATAGACCCGTAAATAGCGGGCATGGCTGCACATCACAGTGCATATATTATTTAAACCCGTGTAGGTACCTATATTTTGGAAGTAAAATGTGCTCAAAATGTGCTCTATACGCGCAGTACACGTTCCATGGATGCCTTTTGAGGATAGCACGGGGTGCTACAGCGGTGGATGAGCTCAAATTCACATACAGTAGCATAGATTATATATTACAACCCAATCTGCGCGCACCAGAGCCTCGTTTGTCTCGCAATTTAGGCCCAAGATATTATGTGTCCCAATATTATAACTTCTATTAGTGCATGCTTTAATCTGTTTTCCAATATTTCACAAAACAGAGAGGTACTCTGATTTAATATAGGTATGTAAGTTAATAAATAAATAGCAATGGGACTACGAAAAACAGTTCTTTCTAATGGTTCCATTAGTGGAACATAATCCTGGAACGTACCACGAGAAAACAGCAAAATAATTCATGCATTTTGACAGTAAGATGGCTGGTATTGATTACTTTGGGTAACATAGTTTGAATTTGATGTCGGATACGTGACAGGCCTCGGATTCTCGCACGCGGAGGTTCGCGCGTTATGCGTACATTATTCTAGCGGCCATATTTGGTGCAAAGTGATGTCGATAGGTAAATAGCTGACCCGGATATTCGAAATGTGATATGTTTAATAAGAAACTGACATAACTTCAGGATTAACGTCAACTAATCATGGAAACTAGGGTCATCAGAGCTAATAAGAGATAAGCATATATATGATGATGATGACCCTAGTTTCCATGATCATTGCCTTCATCACTACTTTATCATTAATGACTAACATACACCTCAAACTAGGTAGGTACCTACTTATTCTTTGAACTATTGGCAACATTCATCTGTATTAAATGAGTCCAGCCCAAAATTCGGTGACTTTGATTGCCTCTTCAGTCACTTTGTTTAGGTTCTCAATTATTGTGCTGGTGTTGGCGCACAGCAGGTACGATAGGAGGTTCTGAAGGAATGACTTATCAGTATACAAGGCTTGGTCAATCAAGACGGGATCGACCTCGCAGAGTGTGCACTGAGGATCTTGCTAAAGGGTAAATACGGTGGGGTAAAAAGTAATTTCTTTTCGTCATAAATATGTCCAGCTCTGATACTCGCTCGCTTCTAAATTTTTCGTTCACTGGTGCAACTTTAAAACTTCTCATTCCTTTATTCTGTCCTTCCTACAGTCCCCGGTCCTTTAAGCGAGTGTGAAAAAGCTTCTGATGAGGCCGTTATGCTGAGCTCCATCTCCTCTCCTGTATTCCTGAGATTTTGCCTTCAGCTAACGACGTGAAGTTATATTGACGTGCTCTAGTGTCCTATATAAAAACCAGACATCTACCATAATATTTACATCTCCACTACATGCAGTCTTTTATTCGATGCTAATCCATACGTACTCAATGTGTAAGAAATCTTATCTGGCCGCCATTTTGTTTGTCAAATTTATTCCAGCAGTGATATATGCGCGCAATATCAGCAAGTTAGACTGCAGCTGCAGTTCGCGCGCATAGTCCGCGCGCCAAATTAACCAATATTGACGACGTAGTCCCGGAACTCTATGTGCCGCCGATATGTCATGGAGGTACGATGAAGGCGATAGTATTAGAGAAATACTAGTAAATCATAAATGTGAAAGATATGGGGAATTTGGGGACTTGCGTCTCACTACTATGGACGCCCAAGACCGTAAGAAGTGTAGGCGAAAAAGTCGGAAGGCAGACCCTGAGCTCCGAGTTCACTTCGGCTTCGGATACAATCAGAAAATATCTCCATGATGATGATGAGATGGGGTATTTAGGAGCCCCACTGAGACCCTCAGGACCACAGAAAATTTACATGCAAGCCGGTATACCTCCAGAAAATATGCGGGGCAATTTTGTGGACTTACCGATAGAAGTGAAAACGTGACGCCGACGCGCGACGATACAATTCAAAAGTTACCTTTTGAATTGTATCGTCGCGCGTCGGCGTCGTGACGCAGTCAGTTACGGTTCAAGCGTTCCGTGACGATGACGCAAGCTCCATAACTTTGTTCAGCGTTCACCCAAAAAATGTTCAACGTGCCTAACAGCGGCGATGGGTCCCTACAACACGATTCGGGCCGGCTTGTCATTACAGAGATAGTAGAATCCAATGGTTCATGGTGCTTGACAAGCTAGATCACATAAAAAAAATCCACCAGATTCCCTTATGAAAATGTTCACCCTTCGCCACGAGTGCCTAAAGAAGTTTTCACTTCAAAAATACACATCCAAACAGACACCGATCACTTCGTAGCTCTCCCGTGAAACGGAGCGCGCTCAACTCGGTTGGAACTTTCCCGCTGCGTTGTCGTTAACTTACTCCATCGTCTGCATATCACTCCATTAAAATACGCCGTACGCCACCAACCCGGCGTATTGTTGGCTTACCATTTGATTTTGAGATTCAAATGAAGCGGGACTTGTCTTCTGAAGATTCTCGAAGACACTGCTTCCTAAGAGAGGTATAATTTTTCATGATAGTGCGCCAGCAGCGCTGGTCTAGTGGTGGTCTTTCACGATACCAATTTTTTGTTCAGTAAGTATAGCTAGTTTAGAAGTAAATGTAGATTCCAAGATATATCTAGACACCGGTCGCGCCCCAAATTGTACAAAGTCAAAGTCAAAGTCAAAAATAATTTATTCTGTATAGACCATCAAAACGGTACTTACAAAACGTCAATAATATACATATATATGTACTAAAGACTAGCTTAGCAAATGGACCACACCGGTTCGAAACGCGGCCCCGGCCTGAGATGACTCCGGCAACAAACTCAGCGGGCTTTTTTTTTTTTGGTCTATTTACAAAAAATGCTTAGTCTACTTAGTCTAAATACAATCATTTGTTTGAGAAGCATGCAGCATGCATGAGTGAACAGCTCAATTCCAAGCAAGTTTATCATCTAAATATTCTTGTATTTTATAATAGCCTTTTTGGCACAATTTCCTCTTAACTTCATTTTTACAACACTCTATTTGCACAGTACGCGTTTTTGTGTTTATGTCTTTTGAGGGTAGCATGGGGTGCTACAGAACGGTAGACGACCTTAAATCCATCAATCATAGATTTGTTTAAAACCAGTACCTACGCGCGCACCAAGGCTTTGTTAATATCGCCACTTGGGGTCGAGATGTAAGTCGGGAACTATTACGTACTATAACGGAAGTCATTGCATTTAAGTAAGGACAGCCTCCGTGGCGTAGCGGTAGTGAACGCGGCCGCTACGCAGGAGGCGCGGGTTCGATCCCCGCTCAGTGCAAATATTTGTGTGAATGAAATATGAGTATTTGCATTGGTCTGGTCGTGCCTCGGAGAGCACGTTAAGCCGTCGGTCCCGGTTGCCATGAGAACATCTATGGCAGTCGTTACGGGTAGTTGGAGCCCTCAAAAATCCAAAAACAACGGTCTAACTGCAAAACTTCGATATCGCCTAATGTTAACATTGGGTTGTGGAGGTCAGATGACAATCGCTTCATGGAAAATATCGAGGTCTAGTCAAATCCGTGGTTAAGACTGGTGAAATGCGGACCCCAGACTCCGAGCTGAAAGCTTCGGATGCGACTGGGAATTAACGCTAAGAGGAAGAAGATTGCATTTAAGTAAGTAAATGATTATTCCTTGTCACGTAGGTAACCTATACTCGTATTTGTTGACGAACGTTATCACACTTTGCACATGTGCTGTACATTCAATAGTGATTTGTCGACTAAAACATTAACAATTGATATTTATTGCTATCCATTGGATATATTGCTGTGGTTCACATTTTCTGTTTATTCGCTGTACCTACATGAACAAGCCAAATACACGAGTCAACTTTTATTGGCTACCCAAGCAAAAAGCTGTACAATACATAATCTATTTACATATATACACATATACCTACGCCTTTATTGGTTCTGGATAAGCAGAGACTACATACCATCATCTATTTCTGTTCTTTGGTATACAATACACATTTCTACTTCTTGGACTGTCATGCTCCTTCTTTCAAGTTCGGCCTTTTGCTGTCGGACCTCAAGAGAAAAGGCTGAACTGGAGGCTCTTCTGTTAACCAGTAGGTAGGAGTCTCGTCCAGCAGGTGATGTAGTTTCAGACACCAAAAACATAATTGGATCTACATGCACCGTTTATTTCAATTCTAATCCAAAAGTTCCCAGAATTTACACTTCAAATGAAAAAATAATTGAATTGTGAGATGAAATCTTTTTTTACTAAAATCTGGCGTTGGCGCCAAACGACATTCTCTGCGTTAATCGGATTTTAAACACGCTCCGTTCTTTCGCGCGTTTATGCGGATGTTTTGGTGGATTACATATAATGTAGCGCATTTTCCAGTCATTTCGCCCCCAGTTCATTTGCATTTATAATGTGGAGATAACGCAAATGGTGAATAATGTCCACGCATCCAGTTGAAATAAGCTGTGTTGGATTATGATGAATGACGTAAGTGTCATGGCTGCCGTGATCACACAACTTTGTCGGAAGGTTCATCAGTTTATGTGTAGGTTGAAAGGATATTATATGCAGATATTCCTTATATTAATTTATGGAGCTGGTGGGGTGAGTGCAAATGCTGGGTATTATAATGGGTCCTGAGGCCGATTTCCGGGTCAAGCAAAGCGCTTTAGGGATTTTCTGTTAGGAATTGTTTTAGTTTATTTTTTTTTAACACAACCGATTCTTTTTAGATGATTTTTTCTGCCAGTTGTAGTCGTCACTAACATACCTAAACCATGAAACTAAAAACATTCAAATTTATACGTAATCACAATAATTAAACTCTCAACGTTGCAGAACATGAACAATAAAGTGAATAAAAGGCTCCACAATAACTTCGAAATTAATTCCACTCAAAACTCAACAGCTGCAGCCATACATTCATAACTTTGATATTAGCAAAATGGAGTGCTTCACCTAGGAAGCGGGGCGTAAAACACACGACTACCAGTCTAATTTCAAGAAGTTCTGACTCATTACTGTGAGACAAAGAGCCTTGCATGAAGAAGGTAAAGCAGGAAAGTTTGGTGACGAATGGTACCAACACTGTCTATTTTAAAACGACCTCCCTACCTTCATAAAACACCTCCCCGAAAATCTACAACCTCTCGAGGCGCGGGAAGGGGACTAGTTCTAAATATGGCGGACGGTTTGCGCCGTTCAGAAACGTGGCGGGAAGGCAAATGCAGCTCGCCGCGTTCGCAATCAAGGTAATGTTGCCAGGTGCGTTCGCAGCGGCGGGCCGCGAATTTATAACAGCAACACTGACAACTTGATTTATGCGCGGCAAACATTTTCGCGGTGTACCAATTGTGAGATATTCCGTTACACGCACGGCTACGTTGTAGATAGGTAACTATTTTTCACGTTTTATTGGTTTTGGGAGTGATATATTTTATAGATTCGTAGTTTTCGAGTGTTTCCGTTGGATATATGTTATGGCAATATATATTGTTCGAGATAAAATAATTTCGACAAATGGCTAACTTGTTTTTAACGATTCACTCATTATAGGTATTTAAACTTTCATGGTCGTTCACATTAATATTAGATCTATCGGGATATTTACCATGCAATGTTTTGATTATCCGATATTTAGGCGCTGTTGCAAGCACCATGATCACCACAGAGGAACTGGAGTACCTATTGGCGGTAAACGATGAAAAAGTTTTTAGGAGTCAGATTCACTCATTACTAACCGTCCATTCAGAATCATCGTCATTTTACTGTCGTTATTTCTAGTTGCATCCGAAGCTTCCACTTTGGAGTCCGAGATCTGTTTTCTTTTTCTTATCAATTTGATTTGGTATCTTAGCTTTAAAAGAAGCGACTGCCGTCTGAACCTTCAATCCCGAATAGAAAGCTTGCTCAAATTTTCAGGACCCAAACCAATTTCACCTATTGATTGCCAGATGAGGATTTAGCGTAGACTTTGCTTGAGCAACTGCTGTCTAATCCCCAGGTCCCTCAGGTCAGACAGCAGGAACTCCTTTAACTTCACAAACATATTCTTCTTCGAGTCAAAGGCTGGATCTGGCATCTAGTGACTTTCTAATTTTGTCGGCCCAAATCTCGCCCACAGTAACAGCACTCTCCGTTGTTCTACAGACAGATTCGAAGACAGAAACAGAAAACTCGAAGAAGAAGAAGACAAACATATAAGATTTTTTCTTGTCTTCTAGACCGTGTATACATTTCATGGTAGCCCCCAGTGCCCTACCAAAACAATCAATCAATTAGCCTATTGCAGTGCGGGGCTGGACATAGGCCTCTCCTATTGTGCGCTATGGCTCCCGAGCCTCCACCTTGTGCATCAAGTCTATCCCATCCACCTTTTTCAGATCCTCAAACACAATATGGCTACGTAAATCATTTTATATACTTGATATCACGTATCGAGTCAAAGTTTTATCATAAAACATAATCTCTTGCTCCAGCGAGACACAGCATGCATCTCATACAATATTGATAACAAACTTTACAGTCTACCGGCAGGTGTTGCCAAATATCCGAAGTTTAAAGCTAAACCGACAAATAAAGCAGTCTTTTATGATGGACGTAAAAAAATATTGTTCTGTGAACACACTTGCAAACTCGTGTTGAGTGCTGCAATGTTGTCAGTGGTTGTCAACATTTAATATCGAAACAAAGATCGACGCTTAAGGGTTCGATAGTTACTGGATAGAGTTGCTGGACTGCTCCGTGGCTTGAGTGTTAGCGAAATGGGATCTGTAATATACAAACAGATCCCATTTCGCTTGTTAAGGAAGCCGGACTTTACAAAGTTTTTTGAGCTTCATCCCGATTATTATCTTTGAAATTTCATAATATTCATAACGTTTCAAAAATGTTCAAGGTCTCTATTAAGCTCTGATAGTGCACAGCGTGTAAATATGGGTCCTAACTAAGGTTGCTTATACAAAGAAACAGGTAACCGGAATCGATTATCGGTTGCCATTATGTCAATTCGTCGTTTGTCAGAAAAATCACAAAGTATTCTTGGAATGCGGAAAACAAATCTGTCAAATTGCAACTTTTGAAAGCAACTGAGATATTGCTTGGGTTGACAAGCGCACAGCAGCTTGATATGAAAATGCAAAATAAAAAATCAACATACAAGTATTGCCATCCTCCACCCTCATAGGTGGAGTGCCCCAGCCTCGCATAATACGCGTGTAAAAACGATATTGCGATTCTCGTAAAGGCACTCCATTAAATTGGTTCGTTACTGAGCACCCGGGTAATGAGACGTGCTGCAATCTGAAAAATATATGTTAATACACTTTCAAATAAGGTTCGGGGTATACAGGATCTTTGGAACTTTAGATATTTGGCCAACTATCCTTATGAATATAGGTATAGTCACTACATCAGACGAGCGAATGTTCATTCTATCTATAGTGACAGAACATTCGTTCGTAGCTCTTTCTTAAGGCGACCACCCACTAGCAGTTTATCGAACGACAACCGGATGATATCGGTCTGTCAGTTCATCGTAATAGTCCACACACTTACACTTTTGTATACGATTTTGGACTGACCGCTAATATGTGTGTGGCCGCTTGACGATTTCGGTCAGCAAAGACAGATAAAGGCCGGACAGTCTATGGCCGTCGGCATTTTATACGTAATAACATCAGACTAAAAGAATAAAATAATGTTATTATTTTAGTCTGAGGTAATAAAATTATGACGACATTGATGACATAAGGACTGCAGGCCGCCGGACAGACGAAAAACTGCAGGCGGACTGTAAGTGGGTGGCCGCCTTTAAGGTTGATTTATTACGATTGGTACGAGCGAATGCTCATTCTATACCCTCTACGTGAAATTCTATTAGAGTACGCGCCAAGAAATAAGTCCCTTGGCGGCGTAGCAATCGCAACTGCTGTCGCCATACTGTGTGTTGATTGGTTCAGGCCATGTCTGTCATGGCTTGCACCAATCAACACAAAGTATGACGGCGATTTCATTTTAGTTCCTAGTTTCGCCGCGGGACTTATTAGATGGCACGGACTCTAGTGCAAGCAGTGACTGAACGTTCGTTCGTTGTTCTTTATTATGTAAACGCTGAAAACAAGATTGCATTTACACTATAATATTAAGAAAGAATGCTGTTATTCTAGCTCTACGTTCGTTAGGTCTAAATCCACCTTTAGGATACTATTCCATATTTGGCAACTTTCCTCTACGTATGTAGACGGTACTCAGACAGTCTAAATAGTTAATACCATACATAACGTATTCATGTCGTGAAATTACGCCTATTTGATGTTGTGACACGATACCAATTGGACATTTGCCCTGCTAAATCTGTACTACCACTATTATATATTCTGTCGTTGAGCATAGTATATGAGGTTGACCAAATTGGGGTTATATTAAATAAGAAACATTTTATTATACATGCTATTACACATGCGTTACGCGATATGACCTGTTTGTGTGATTGACTCATAGTAATATTACTAATATTATAAATGCGGTCTATCTGTTTGTCTGCTTTCACGCCTAAACCACTGAACCGATTTTGATGAAATTTGGTACAGAGATGGAATACACCTTGAGAAAGGACTTAGGCTATGTTTGATCGCGATAAACGACATCCACGCGGGCGTATTTTTGAACTGTAAGGGGCCATAGGCTCATTGTAAGGAAGTATTCTTGTAGAATTCTTAGTGGATTCCAACCAGCAATGGCTCGATTCTAAAACACATAACTTATAATAAGTTATATACTAGCTGTTGCCCGCAGCACCGCACGCGTGAATGTCGGTTATTGCGGCCAAACATGACCTATGGCCTTTCTCAAGATCTGAACTGTCCCTGTAGCAAATTTCACTTGCTACGCCTACTACGCCTAAACCACTAAATCGATTTTGATGAAATTTAAACAGACAGATATACGAACAGAGTTACTTTCAGCATTTATAATATTACAGTATGTGTGAAACAGTTTTTTTTTGCGAATTGTGGATTTCGAAATATTTCTATTAAAACAATATCAAAAGTAAAACATATTAAATACTACTTTTTTTTATTTTTTTTTATTTAAAAGAATATTAGCAACCGAAATTACTAATATTCCCGTTAACCCCTCCAACTAAGCTAAATTGCTTGTGCTAGGAGTGGGTTCACGTCGGTAGTGTAATGGCCAGGATTCGAACCCGGGACCTCTCGATCGTAAGGCCGACTCCTTAACCACTAAGCTACCGAAGCTTTAAAACATGATATTAGACTTCAAACTTGGAAACATTTTTTTTTCATTAAAAACCCCTTCATCAATCTTGTAAAGAAACGCTATCATAATAAATTATAAAACAAACAGATTGCTAGAGTAACAAACAGGGCCTCGATTCTGCTAAAGCACAACCACTGTCACACCACAGAGACTGCGAGAAAATTCCATTTGATTTTAGCCTTTAAAGCAATGCCTATAAAGTTTAAAATTAAATCGCTTTTTGTAGAGTCAACGAAAGCGTGTAATGAAAATATTGTCATTTAATTTTGGGCTTTAATTCTATAGCAATAAAGTCTAAAATTTAATGCCAATTTTTGCAGAGACTGTGGCACGACAGTGGTTTTGCTTTAGCAGAATCGAGGGCCAGGCGGCTACCATGAACTGCTCAAGTTTTGTTTACTAGAGCAGCTTAATCTTGCAGAAGTTGGCTGCAAGGTACCATGGGACCATTTACGTTAACGGCTGTAGTTTAGAACAGAACATAAAACGATAGAAACTGCATTGCATTTCATGCCAAAGTGGAGATTACTCATATTTATCTACATAAGTAAATAAATTAGAAAAAAGAATAAGTAAAAAAATATTAAGGTTAATAGTAAATAAATATGTATGTTGTATAATTATAATTTTATTTTTACATTTTAAGAATTAAGTACATTATAGTCTCTGTATAAAGGAATAAACCCTTCAGGTTCAAAAGTTCGGAAGTATTAAACTGTATAAAAAAGGGTACATTGTCATCACAGAACACTTATATCCTAACATTGTCATAACCGTATGTTTCTTTGTTTTATCTGCATAAATCTTCAGTCTTAAATAAAATAAGTAAATAAAAAACCATGTAATCCCTCATAAAACCCTCAAGCTGAAAATAATAAAGGTACGTAGGTTTACTAAAAATATACTAAAACGTTGTGATTTGAAGTAAACTTTCATCTTTCACTAACTACAACTGCTGTAGATTAGCAAACTATACCCTATCAAGGCAGTTACTAGATTCCCGTAGTAGCTATTACTATATCAGTAAGTGATTTCTAGTCGATGTTCAGCACTAGTGTGCACACAGCTTTATAATGTTAGTTTTATATTCGCGTTCACTTCGATTAATTGAAAATTGAATATAACTTGGAGGTGTTTGATCGGATTTTTATGATACTAGCTGTTGCCCGCGGCTCCGCCCGCGTGGATGTGGATTATCGCGACCAAACATAGCCTATGTTTAATCTACCCAAATCAGCTCTGTGGTTTAGGCTTGAAAGTGTAACAGACAGACAGACAGACAGACAGACAGAGTTATTAGTATGGATATGGATATGGATTTCGTGTTGAGATACCGAAACAAAATATTGATAAATTTATTGTTAAAATAAATTTTAACAGTTCTTGAGTGTTGTATGTTTACATGCGATTTTGCCAACCTAGGTTCGATTTCTAGTTCGAGTGAAATTATTTTATTACTGGGTAGGTTCCTGGGTCCCTACTATTAATCCTGAAGGCCAATGTTCTCGATCTACTGTCAACCTCCCAAAAGTCAAAAAACGGTATTCTCGTAACAATTTTCATAGAAATCGTGATCGTTTTTGACATTTGAGAGATTGACTAATCTCAATCTCCTCGAGAATGAATTTTGAACACACGAGTTGGCCTTCTAGTGTGCAGGAGTTACAGTAATAAGAATGAGGTTTAAAGTCATCCACCATCACATGCCACGACAAAAAAATAAAGAACAAAAAAAAGTTTCAATAGAGTAGCTGATCACCTTTTGAGGCAGGTTAAAGTGAATAAAACTGCTATCATCAAAACCGTTCATATTCTCACTCATTAAAACTTGAACGAGCAATCAGTTCTGAGTGACTGGAACTACTTATTAGTTCACTAGCGCCGGTGAACTTCTCAGGAAGCAGCAACACTTGTCTTGTTAATTTAATAAACTTTCAACTTTGATATATTGGAGCGGCGGCAGTAGTGTAGTAGGTAGGGCTTCGGGCTTGCGATCCAGGCGTTGGTAAACTGTTCTATAGGGAATAAAAGGGTATTTTATAAACAATTTTTAAGAATAATAGTGTTTCAAATGTCTGTCCATGACAATATGTATTGTCTTTAATCACTCTAGTTAAGTTAAATTGTTTGACCTCTCGATTAGTAGCGGATTCTTGAGATACCCAATTTTTGCTGTCGCCGTAATTCACTTCAATACACTTGTACAACCTGCTACTTGCTGAACAATAACATATTTCGATCGTACATTGGCATAAATTAAAAGATAATTATTTATTCTTATTATTATCGTCATATTGAGAGAGGCCTATGTCCAGCAGTGGACTGCAATAGGCTAATTGATTGATTGATATTTGATCTAAAAATTTCACCTAAATAGCTATAAACAAATTAAATTATTTTGATGTTTTTTAATCTAATTGTAATTAAGTAATCTAATTTTACCCTTGCGGAGCAGTGCATAATATCACGGTTGACTGAACTATTTTCGCTCCACTGTGCTAATATCCCACTACTTATCCATTTTTTATACCACTTAGGTAGCAAAAGCACACGGTCCACCTGATGGAAGTGGGAACCATGGCCTAAAGGACGTGTCACACTAGTGCTGCTGACCTTGTAAGAACCTTCTGGCGTCCATTTGTTCCAATAAAAACAAGTCCACAACATTTTTCATCATAACAAAGTAATCCAGTGGCTAAAAATAAAATAATTTGTCAATAGTCAAAGGTAGGGGCTTAGAACAAAAAAGTGTTGTCGTAAAACCGTGGTTTTCATTTAAGGTTTTTAATTAAAGGCGTTTCAAAGAAACTCGCCATTAATCCACTGTTTCCTGGCGAAATTAAAGGGGTCCGACGTAGAACTAAGCTTTATAGATGTGGCAGGTGACGAGAGAATTCTTCTTCTTTTTGGTCGTACACTCCTGACGGATTGGTCGTGGTTATCGGATCATGGTAGGTTGGTCGCAGTTTTTGCGAGTCTTCTCCCCTTCTCTCTATTCGTGGCGACGAGAGAATAGTTCTTTTTATTTTTAGTTCAGAATTGTGCTTTCTACTTGTGGGTCCCTGAACACTTTAAAAGAGGAGAAATTCTTGAATTCAAAATATAAATATAGTGTAATATTATGAAAGGGGAGCGGAAATTATTACAGTGCAGATCGCGAGAAGGCAAATGGAAGATAAGACGTCCGCTAGCCAGGTAGACTGACGACCTGAAAAAGGTGCTGGGACAGCGGCCTTCCACATCCAGTCGGATGCAGAAGGCGGAGGATCGGCAGATCAATCGGCGAAAGATGCGCATATTGGAGAAGCGTATATGCATCAGTGGACTACAATATGTTAAACGATTGATTGATTATGAATGTATAAAGCGATAATGATAAAATTTTAAATGCTACTCTAGTGCTATCGTGGAAAGTGTGACATTTTAACCGTTCCATAGTCTGGTTACAGTTTTAATCTTTATAACCTTGTTTACTAGCATTCTGTCTAACATGTAACTTTTAAATGTGTTAATCACTATCACTATCACTATCACTACATATTATAAAAAAAGTCGCTGTCGCTGTCTGTCCGTCCCTATGTATGCTTAAATCTTCAGAACTACGCAACGGATTTTGAAGCGGTTTTTTTTAATAAATAGAATGATTCAAGAGGAAGGTTTATATGTATAATACATGTATAATATTGTAGAGAAACACTGATAAATTTAGAGATATGCAGCGAGAACGGGGTCAGAAAATATGGCGGTACGAAGTTCGCCGGGTCAGCTAACTATTGCCCTATCTAGTTTCACCTGTCGTCGGTGTCCGGGCGCCGTGACAAAAGTACAAATTAATAAGAATCACCTAACGACTGAGCTTCTTTTCCCTGGCAAACAGCATTTTTCACCATTTTTCGACAGAACTGTACTAACTCTAGATTTCACTTGTCATAATTAAGTTTTATGTGATTACTGGCTCGCTAGTGACTTGTGAAGGAGTTCTGAATATACGGGGATTGGGAAAATTATTGTAAGGAGAAAAAATGCAATGTAGAAATATTCCAGACCTACGGTACCCCTGGCCATTCCCCTGGTGGTAACGTGGGTCTTTTAAAGTTAAACGGTACCACCGACTAAGATGCTCGCAGAAGTGAATTTCGAAAATTTCAACTATCTAGCTATCACGGTTCATGATATACAGTCTGACGACAGGCAGACAGATAGACAGAGAACGGAGTCTTAGTAGTATATATTCAGTTTTTACCTTAGAGTATACATATACTCCAAGGTTTTTACATATGGGAATGGAACCCTAAAAAAGGTCTCGTAGCACATAGTATTCACCGTAGCACATCGCAGAAATTTCTCCAGATTTCCGTTCATAATAACCCCTCTACGAAAACCGTAGCTATACTCGTAGCAACGGCTGTCTTCGCAGCTCAAACCGACAATAACAATTGTAGCAAGCTGTTTGCATGCATACTTACAATCAACACTCCGAGAGAGCTTACGAGAGCCTACGAGCTCACACTGTGTATCATCAAGCAAATATTTGCATGTAAAACCAGTTGTGGGGTACCCGAATATTGCTTGGTATTATTGGTGGCGAGATTTTGAATCTATAGGTAGATAGAACTCAGATTTCTTTGGATGCCTGGATAACGCCTATGACTTAGGTGTTAAGAAATTCTAAAGGCAGTTTCCAATGAGCGTGGTTCTGTAGATTTTTGAACAAATATTTCCAGATTTTTCATGGTATATTTGATGTAGGTAGTTTTAAAATCGTGTCGACTCATTCGTGTTGAATCATTGTACAGAAGTGGTCCTTCTGTACAATGATTCAACACGAATGAGTCGACACGATTCTAGGTGGTGAATGGTCCTTCGAACTGTATTTTCTTTCGTATTGTTATTATCACAAGTTAAAAAAACAGCCTGAAAACCTTTACTTCAAAAAATGTAATACCAAATCATACAACACAGACTCTGATATCGTAAGCAACTTGCCAATATTTCTTATAATCCACCCTCAAACATATCCGATGATAAGACGGATTATACGAACACATTTGAAAGCGATTCTCGCCCAAATCGGCCGCGTACAAATCGCGCTCCGTCCGATATCCGTCGAATTGTTAGAATCACCCGCGGAATATAAAGGGAAACATTCGGACTGGGAGGAATACTGATGCGTTAACATAATAGAAGGTAAGGAGCGGCGGACACGTGCGGCCGGTGGCTAGCCTCCTATTGTGTGTTTGAGTGTGGTGGATTAGTTTGTACATGATGGATTTAGTTCTGTGAGGGGTTTGGTTGCAGATATTATACGGAATATTCTAGTTCGAATATATTATTTGTTTAATTCATAGAGATGTACAAACTAAATCCACCACGGATTTAGTTTGTACAAGTTCTGTGCGGAGTTTGGTTGCAAGTGTATGAAACATTTTTGTTTTGATTATACGAGTATAATGTGTTTCATTCTAATTGATAAAGGGTTTCGGTTCCAAATATTGAGTGAGGACTGGCAGACACGTACGGTGAGCCGAGCGATGTGCTACTACACAAGCAATTTTAGCTTTGTTGGAAGGAATAGGGAGAATACTAGTCATTTTAGTTACTAGTATTTAAAGAAATCCCTCTAAAAAACATTTAACAAGCATGACAGATATACTAAAACGCTAGACCATCTCGTACGCAGTAAACCACTTTCAAAACAATACAACTCCTAGCAAGAGCCCATCACTATTATCCTACCAGTACACGTGGGCCCTAAAATCGCTTAGTGAATGCAATTTTCCTGAGCTAACATAATATGGCCGTATTATGTAGGCGCTTAGGCCTCGCCTCGCCTCCAAGATTACTCTGGTGCTAACTGGATCAACGAGCAATGAGGTAAATAGAATTTGTTATAAGACGTGATGGCTGATGAAAGTGGACATATGTGTAGTAGTTTTGTTTTGAGGAGGTTTTGTAGCTTTTGATATCAAGCGGGCTATTATTTTGGTAAGGATTTCATTAATTGACTTGTAACTGTTTGAAGAATTCATTACTTTATCTAATACTAGGTTTTGCCCGCGGCTCCGCCCGCGTGGATGTCGGTTATCGCGACCAAACATAGCCTATGTCCTTTCTCGAGGTCTAATCTACCCCTATACCAAATTTCATCAAAATCGGTTCAGTGGTTTGGGCGTGAAAGCGAGACAGACAGACAGACAGACAGACAGAGTTACTTTCACATTTATAATATTAGTAGGGATATAAAAATCAATGCCACTTTTCGTTGTTATTTTATAACTCAAGAACGGCTGAACCGATTTGGCTAATTTTAGTCTTGAAATATTCGTGGGTGTCCAGGGAAGGTTTAAAGGATTAGAAAATAGGTGCAGCGGGAACGGGAAAATTATGGCGGTACGAAGTTCGCCGGGACAGCTAGTTATTAATAATTTTAAATATTCACAATAATATGGTATTTTGAAAACGCGTGCAAAAAGCGTTCAACTTCAATGTCTATAAAATATTTAGCTTAGCTTTTACAGGAGAGTACCGTCTGCCCCAGAGAAGCCTGTACCAGAGCTTCATCTGTCTATTATAAGAAGAAGGCTTGCAGGTGCAGTTGACTTAGGCCCCGAAAGTCGTGTTGGTTACTTCTTTGATGAACTCTCTATCTTGCTGGGGCCTCGTATACCCACACTTGGGTACTATGGACCGAAACACCATAATTAAAGTACAATGAGCCCAAACAACCCAAATACAAAACAGTTACTTTTAAACAGTATTAACTATTATCAGCAAAAGTTTTTCGAAATTCAACACCACAAAAATAACGGTGAAATTTGAAAAAGGAACATGAAAACTAAATGTGACGTACGAAAAGGACTATCTCAGAGGATTCGAGACGGTGGAAAAAGACAGTCCGGGGCTGCCATGTTGTGTGGCCGGTAGGGACCGGTTCGTTGGGCACGGCGGGGCCCAATGAGGCGGAAACTATAATGACCCGCAAGGACCCGCAGGCTACACAAACGAATGGTGTTTTCATTCGGTCATTGCGGTATTATGTCGCCGTCTGTGGCAATGATTACAGATTCAAGTGATAAATTCAATATTGGTTAGGTACTTTTTTTATTATTAATCTGTGACTTAAAAAGGGAGGGTTTATGAGTTTAATTTGGGTATTTGTGTGTCTGTCTGATGTATTGAAATTCGAAAATGAATGGACTGATTTTGATGTGAGGTTTTCTGGTTAAAAGCTGTGGTGATTGAGATGGTTCTTTGCTACCATTGTTTAATAGATCTATACAGGAATTTGAAGCATCAGTCCCGGTCTCATCGTCAGCCATTCAGCTCGGAGTCCGGGGTCTGCGTTTTTCTAGTCTAACTGCGACGTTGCTGAACTTTGTCATTTTTCTTGAGGAATTTGAATGATTAAAATAATAATTATTATTTATAGCGCCATATAGTAAGTAGTTTTTGTATATTGCATTACTAAGAAGGTAAGCGCTATACCTCATTAACTGGTTACCCTTCTATTTTTGTTATCAGTATACACTACTGCATTCGTACGCCATGTGGTAGCGGACATTATACGTAACTGTCAACTGTTCAGGCGCGGTCCGGGGGGGGGGGGGGTCACAGGGGACATGACCCCCCCCCCCCAAACCATGCACGTCATATTGAAAAGTCCCAGTACGAGGGGAGGGCGGATTAAATTTCTTAAGGAATTTCCGAAGTGACCCCCCACAAAACTTCAAGCCAAATGAATAAATGATTTGTTTTGACTTGTAGCACTAGAGGTGTATGTAAAACCAGTAAGAACCCTACAAAGTAGCAGAAGAAACACTTTGAAGCAAAGATTTTTCTTTTTTAATCTGTAAAAGAATAAATAAACAAAGTGCATACAGAACAATCAACGCACAACTTTACCCCCGTCATTCCCTACCATGCTCTAATAAATAAACACAAAAGTCTGGCAACACCAAAGTAAACATCCTCAGCAACTTCGCAATAAAAAAAGTTTAAAGAGTGTGAAACATAAATTTTAAATTACCGTAATGTATTCCACCACCCGCCATTTTTGCGGAGAGGGCCCGCGCTCCGCAATTAGATACGCCTCGTTAAACACGAGATCAAGACCTAATGAGCCACATGTATGGTTTAGTGCACTCCCAGGATCAAAAATTATAATCCTGCTCCACCAATCCAACGTGCACTCGATTAACACCACTTTCGTAAGCGACCAAAGATCAATTAAAACTGGTTACTCTCGACTGTGATGACAGTTGGTTGACGGTTGACGCTCAGTGAATGACGCGATGTATTCATCGTATGCGTTAATCGAAAATGTTACTTATTAATGTTGCATAAGACATAATTTTGATTAAACATATTCCAACAAGCTTATATTGCGGATATTTTGAAAGTGTTATTCTACGATTATTACGTTTTATATCAAAATAGGACTTTTAATAATGTCGTTGACAATATTATATATGTCGTTAAGATCTCAATTGGGGATTGAATCGACCTTCACCTTATAGAGTGCTTATAATGGCTGGAAATACAAAGAAAAGGACTTTCGTGTGCTCATTGTGAGGTAGGTAACTCACAGAAACTACGCCGTACAAAGGGCTAAATAGAAAGGTTAGGTTACTAACGATCTTGGCAATAGAAGCTCTATTTGATAGGTTAATGTACTAACCTGATTGAATTACTCAGGTTTCGTTTTCTGAACTACTGAATTAGATATTTCCTACATTATATCATTATTTATTTATTTAAAACTTCATGCACATAAGGTGTTCGGATAGGTCCGGATTATTTATTAGTGCAGTGTACTTGCCGCAGTGGATTTTGTTGCGCCGTTTCTTCTCCACTAGCGCCTAGGAAGCAGTGGTAAACTTAGTTTTAAGGAGAATTTGACGTTAAAAAGCTGTAACAGTGTTGCACTATTTTGAAAAATAAAAAAATAATAATTTGACTTGTAGCTAAAGCTACAAACTCAAAAATATAATAAAAATACAGTTACACGTTATTTTAACGTCTCTTGTACAGTCAGCGACAGAACGATCTTGAGCCAAAGTCTCCATATGCGTGTGTTTTATTTATTTAAATTGTATTATCGTCCGAACTAAAGGTGTGTATCAAATATCAGAACAATCAGTCAACAGGCAGGGGGAAAAACCAAGGTGTTTAGATCATTCTGAGTACTTTGCTCGTCAAAATCGATTTGATGCTGACTGTACCACATTCTCACAAATACGAGTATTATTTATCAATGGTTTTAATTTGAAAAGCACATAGTTTAAAGACAGAATCCGTCACAGAAAAATTACATCATGTCGAATAAGTTCGGAAATTAAAATAAGCGTTCTATTCCCGTGTCCCGCGCGCTCAAATTAAACATGGCGTCATTTTTTTTCTGACGCCATATTTTTATGGCAGCTATATTAAATTCGTAGATTACAAAGAATAAAAAGGAAATAAACGTCAAGTACGAGCCTTTAAAGTGTGTATGGCGCGAAATGCGTCTAAGGATTGGGCTGTAAAGCTGTCGATTTTAGACCGAGCGGGTACCTACTGTAAGTAATACCAAAGTACTGCAATATGCAAAAATATTATTAAGCAGGTACTATTCTAAATGCCAAACTTTAGAAGGATTAATATTTGTTACTCAATTACGTCAAAAAGACTGAGCGGATGTGAATAAAATTTGGCATAGAAATAGATTATATCTGGCAATATCGGAAAACGGGGGTAAAATATTCAGAACAAGAACATGATTTCTGAACTGATTTCTGAATTCTATAATAAAAAAAAACAAATCGAATCTTCTTTCAAATTAAAAGAATATTGTAAGAGTTGAAAGTTAAAAATAAACGACTAATTTCTAATGTTTACCACATTTTTGTAGCTCTAATTTTTAATCAAGCTTAATTTTTTTCTTAGATGTATTTTTGTCTAGACTCTTGTAAATATTGACTCGGTCTATTACGGTCTGTGATGAAAGTAAAGCTTTTATTTCTGATATATTATTTAGGTCACTTCTAATAAATGAGATATTATAATTACGAATTCATTTGTGTTATTTCGTAAAGAACAGTACAAAAGTGCCGACTCGACCAATAGGATACGAGTAGATTTTAAAAGAAGTAGCGCTTATTAAATTAAGATACGTATCCAGAACATCACTAAATCGAGATTCAATACTGCAGGCATAAGAATCGTAAAAGAGCGGTAAATGTAGTTGCGTCTGTTTTTATTTTATTTTAATTTACTCGCCCAACTTACAATAGTACCAGACAATGAAAATAATGACATCCTACTTTTTATCCGACTGCCAAGAAGGGTTATGTTTTTCTTTATTTTGTAGAAGTTTTAGAACATACCGTTTTGACGTACTAAACATAGAAGACAAAGGCCACAACAATTGCCATATTTTTGATCTAAAGATACTCCGCCATATTGCCTGCAGTTCTTTACCCACCATTAACTACTCTGAACTGTTTTGAATCGTTGGAAAACAGCACATTATAATAAATTTAGCAGCATTACACCAGGACCTCGATTCTGCTAAAGCACAACCACTGTCACACCACAGAGACTGCGAGAAAATTCCATTTGATTTTAGCCTTTAAAGAAATGCCATTAAAGTTCAAAATTAAATGGCTTTTTGCAGAATGAACAAAAGCATGTAATAAAAATATTGTCATTTAATTTTGGACTTTAATTCTATAACAATAAAGTCAAAAATTTAATGCCATTTTTTGCAGAGACTGTGGTTTTGCTTTACCAGAATCGAGGGCCAGTTCTGTATGCAGTACTCTGAGTCTGGCTTTGGGTGCACTTTATCAAGCGCCTTGTGGGTATATTGTGTCGGTAATTTACTCGTACTGCCGCGACTTAGTGATGGTGGCAAAAAGGATCTTATATGACGTCGGAATGTTTTAGTTTTGATGGGAGTTTCTATGGGTGGAAGATGCAATAACGACTGCACTTTATTTAGAGTGTGTTAATCTAATGTAAAGGCGAAATACTCACTAATTAGGTATTCACTGAATGTCAGAATTATAACACCTACAAACTTGAAATAGGGCATAGATATCCACTAAGAACTGATTTTACGAAACTCTACCTCTAATGGGGTAAAAAGAAGTCCACGCGTACGAAGTCGCGTAGTATTTAGATATTACAATGGCGATTATCTGAATAGTTTTTATGTGCGGAAATTCCTTCAGAAAATGCCTTTTTAGAAGACTTCTTTCCAGTAAGACGTGTACAATTTGGGAAAGGGGGGTCAGTCCCCTGTGACTCTTCTCTGGACTGCATGATCTCTTAAGTTTTAGAGGTAAGCCTGCGCCAGAGCTTCGTCTGTTAATCAGCAGGCTTATAACCGAGGTGAGGTAATATGACATTAGTCTGGAAATCTTTTCTATCTTGGCTTCTTTCAACCCGCTGTTTTCATGGCCCCACTAGACGCAGTTACAACACCCTGTACTCTCCCTAACAAGTTATATATATATCTGCTTTGTAATTGACTTCACCTCTCGGATTCATTTTATTATCTTTGCGTGGGATCAGCCGTCTTTTAGTTTTAAATTATAACTTCCTACTTTTTTAATTTTGTTACAACCTCCGTAATAATAATGTGAAAATAATTAAATGTATATTATGTAGTGACAAAAAAAAAAGATGTATAAATAAGGTAAAATTGTTTATCCTACACAAACCCTATCTGGGTTTACAGGATAAAGGGGATTGGGTAATCTAGTATGGACAGTGGCGTTCTTAATTTTTTCAGCGGCCATAATTAATTTTGATACCACTTCATTGTACTGTGTTAAACACACGTACAAATGTCATTATTTTCATTGCAAGTAATATCGGAGCTGCGATATACAGGGTGGAACATTTCGACTTTACCTTGAAGGAAAGTACCCTCATACTAAAGATAGCGAATTTTAGTTAAAGGAAACTTTACCTTATTTTTTAAAAGAAACAAAACTGCATTCAAAGACCTTTGAAAATGCCACACCCGGTAGTCGAACCGACTAATATTTTACAAAACCTTCTTTTTCATGGACTTCCTTTTATTTAATTTACCAAGTTTGTTAGAGAGATTTGATCCCTATGATCGACCCTATCGATTGATGTAATAAAAATACAGGGTGTTATTTTTTCGAATTGTAGTCGGTTCGATTATAAGGCGTGGCAAACGATTTTTCAGCATTCCTTAAATGCAGTGCTGTTTTTTTTTTAAAAACATACTAAACTGTATGCAAAGTTTTCTGAAAATGCCACACCCGGTAGTCGAACCGACTAAAATCTTCCTAAATCTTCTTAAATCTTCTATTTCATGGACTTCCTTTTATTTAATTTACCAAGTTTGTTAGAGAGATTTGATCCCTATGATCGACCCTATCGATTGATGTAATAAAAATACAGGGTGTTATTTTTTTGAATTGTAGTCGGTTCGATTATAAGGCGTGGCAACGATTTTTCAGCATTCCTTAAATGCAGTGCTGTTTCTTTTTTAAAAACACACTAAACTGTATTCAAAGTTTTCTGAAAATACCACACACGGTAGTCGAACCGGGTACGAGTACCTACTCTTACTACCGGAGATAGTTAATTTCATTCAAAGGAAACACTCTCTTATTTAAAAAAGAATACAAAGCTGCATTTAAGGAATTTTGAAAGATCGCTAGCCACGCCCTGTAATCGAACCGACTAAAATTCTAAAAAATAACACCCTATATTTTTATTGCATCAATCGATAGGGTTGATCATAAGGATCTAATCTCTCTAACAAACTTGGTAAATTAAATGAAAGGAAATCCATGAAATAGAAGATTTAGAAAGATTTTATTCGGTTCGACTACTAGGTGTGGCATTTTCAGAAAACTTTGAATGCAGTTTAGTGTGTTTTTGAAAAAGAAACAGCCCTGCATTGAAGGAATGCTGAAAAATCATTTGCCACGCCTCATAATCGAACCGACTACAATTTGAAAAAATAACACCCTGTATTTTTATTGCATCAATCGATAGGGTCAATTATAAGGATCAAATCTCTTTAACAAACTTGGTAAATTAAATAAAAGGAAATCCATGAAATAGAAGATTTAGAAAGATTTTAGTCGGTTCGACTATCGGGTGTGGCATTTTCGGAAAACTTTGAATATGGTTTAGTATGTTTATAAAAAAGAAATAGAACTGCATTTAAGGAATGCTGAAAAATCGTTTGCCCCGCCCTATAATCGAACAATTCGAAAAAATAACACCCTATATTTTTATTGCATCAATCGATAGGGTCGATCATAAGGATCAAATCTCTCTAACAAACTTGGTAAATTAAATAAAAGAAAATCCATGAAATAGAAGATTTAAGAAGATTTAGGAAGATTTTAGTCGGTTCGACTACCGGGTGTGGCATTTTCAGAAAACTTTGCATACAGTTTAGTATGTTTTTAAAAAAGAAACAGAACTGCATTTAAGGAATGCTGAAAACTCGTTTACCACGCCTTATAATCGAACCGACTACAATTCGAAAAAATAACACCCTGTATTTTTATTACATCAATCTATAGGG
This sequence comes from Eilema depressum, assembly GCA_914767945.1. Classification (NCBI taxonomy): domain Eukaryota; kingdom Metazoa; phylum Arthropoda; class Insecta; order Lepidoptera; family Erebidae; genus Eilema; species Eilema depressum. Next base: position 16,075,064 of record OU612031.1, read on the forward strand.
TCGATCATAAGGTTCAAATCTCTCTAACAAACTTGGTAAATTAAGTAAAAGGAAATCTATGAAATGGAAGGTTATAGGAAGATTTTAGTCGGTTCGACTACCGGGTGTGGCATTTTCAGAAAACTATGAATGCAGTTTTGATTCTTTTTAAAAATAAGGGAATGTTTCTTTTCAGTGGAATTCGCTATCTTCAGTATTTAGAGTACTTCCATCTAAGTAAAGTTGAAAAATACCACCCTGTATAGCTAAGTCCCGATATAGTTTAGAGAAGTTTGTCCATAGTAACTTTTGATCACTTTATACTGTACTTTCATATTATACCAATTTCATTGATGGCCGCTCAATTCCGACACGACGCCAACATTACCCAACCCCCTTTATTGTATTAGTGTAAATATTGTGATACATAATAATTATTAAATAAATAAATAAATAATCTTCTTGGCGAGTGCCTAGTTACATCCAAAGCCTGCTATTTGGAGCCCAAAGTGCCCATACTCTTTTAAATTAATTTATTCACAGGAATGGTGGTTATAAAGAATGGTCTTTTTATAAGTCCCATGTAATTTTTATTATACCACGTAGGTGACAGACAAGCATACGGCCCACCTGATGGATAGTGGTTACCGTGGCCTATGGACGTATGCAACACTCGTAGTGCCGACCCTGTAAGAACAGAGAGCTTCTGTGCCGTTAGTGCAGAAGACAAAGCAGGACAACCCTTTGATCTTCCCACTGACAGCACAAGAACTCTACACTACAGTGAGCTCTGGCTACCCTACTCACCGCTGGGAACACAGCACGAGGTTATGATGACCGCGATATGCTGTAGGGCGGAGGTACTTCCCCAGTCGAACTGTTTAATTGGGACGGGAATACCGTCGTGTCCTATTTGATTTAATATACACGGAACTTATAAAAAGACCTTTCAGACATTATAGTATGTAAATGAATGCGCCGTGACGAGAAGGTTGTGGTAAATCAGACTCGGACTTAATTGTACACTTTTACTCGATAAATATACAAAAAAGGAAATTGAGATGCTTCGTCATCTGAACCACAAAGCGCAAAGCCGGTGACGTTTTATCTGTCTTTGTTTTGTTTTTTATTGCTTGTCTTCTTATTCTAAACTGCCTGCAGTTAGTAGTTGGGCCCCTTACACCTAGTATAGAAGGGTACTACATAATGCTTACAGACATATTATATAGTTATGTATTTTACTTATTTATCATGCGCTTATATTCAGCAGTCGTAGGGCGGTTGACCAAAAGTCCCAAGCCTCCACGTTTGCCACGAGTTGCTGCTACGGCGCTCTGCTACGAGTCGCTGCTACGGCGATCGGCTACGCGTTGTTACTATGTCCTCTGCTACGCACACCTGCTACGCCGCGTCGTGCTGCTGAATTTCGAACACAAGTTTTTAAACAAATAGTGTGAATGTGAGAAAAGTAAGTGACTTCTGAAAAAGTAATTTCAAACAATTTTAAGGGTATAAGGCACTTTACTGCCGGTAGAACATATAAAGGCAAGCAAATCTCTCCCAAGGCTTAGAGGTTCAGTACCGCTTGTGAGCTGGGGATCGCCGACAATCCTCAAAGCTCGTTTTTGTACCGAGTCAAAAGGCTCTAGCGAACGGGATTTGCAACTTCTAAAGCAGTCTCTAGTTTATTAAATGACGTATGCAACTTAGATTTTTATAATTCAGCCTGTTTAAGTTTTGTTTTTCTAAGTACCTAATAATTAATAACCACAAAAATAGCAATTGTGTTCCTATGAAGAGTAGAATCGCAAAAATTTCGTAAAGGGTCACCCATAAAATACGTTAAGTGTAATTTAAAAAAGGTTAAAGTAAGTAAATAGTATTGAATCGATTTGCTGAAGATGCACATATACCATACATTGTTACAGCAAGTAACCCACCTCCCTCCTGATGTTATCTGTATAGGTATATTTTAATTGTAAAAGGGATAGGGAAGGAAGGGGCAGGTAATCAAATCACGTATCACATGATTTGTAGTCCATAGGTACCTACTACTACAAGAATTCTATTGTAGATATGTTTGAATCAAACTGAAAGTCTTAGTAAGGCAATCCCTGAAACCACAAGCAGCCTTGAATACAGCTCCACGAAATATTAACGAAGGTAATACATGTTCAGATTTGAAAAAAGTTTCACATGGCGTGTTTTATGGATGACCCCTACGAAAAGACTTAAACAGTCTTTATTTCCCCATGTCTCTCCCCAACTATTTAAACTGCAATAAAATTACATTTGAAAATGAGGAACTTCCCCTATGATAGTTCACCCTTTAAAGTTAAAGCCCATTAGGTACGGTGACATTACTGGGAGGGCGTGTGTTACAGTGATGCTGTTGCTACAAACGGCTTGCAAACAATTTGGAACATTTAGAGTCTAAAACACATCCTTTAGATATAAAGGGAGTCTTTTATAGGGAGGGGACACATATAAAAATCTATGCGGAGGAATTACACGACGCATTTAAATTTTTAGCTATAATTTGCATAGTAGTTCTTTTAGTTTTGATTTTTTTTTTGCCTACATTCGTTTTCATATTTTATTGTTTAATTTAAATACAGAACAAAATAAGAAAAATCTATGTTTGCTTATTTGTATTTTATTTTGATAGAATTTTGTTAATTTATTGCTTGCGTTTTTGTTAAGATTATTAACCTAGCACCTACATTTTTTTTATACCACTTAGGTGGCAGACAAGCACACGGTCCACCTGATGGGAAGTGGTTACCGTGGCCTATAGACGTATGCAACACCAGAGGCGTCACACTCGCGCTGCCGACTCTGAAGAAACCTTCTAAGGCCCTTTTTGAAGAACCCCTTTAATTGGGTTCGAGATGTAATGGGACTATTGGGCCCCACAAGTTCAGATTACCTGCGAGCCGGTACATTTACTGCTGCATCTGAATTGCTGCACTCTCATTGAAAACACTCGCTTCCGTAATCACTGCTACACCGAACCTAATACATTTCAGTATAATTGTTTTTATGTGTGTACTAACCCCTATCCAAAATTTCTTAAAATTCTTTTCAAAAATACCGCCAAAAGCAAAACACAATCAACTTTAAACAATCCTATAAAATTCGATCTGGTTCAAATCGATTCTTCGCACAACACTAGTCCTTAGCTCAAACATTTCTTTTGATCTCGCTCCCTTTGTATAGCTTCTAAATGGAGTCACGCGCCGACTTAAATGTCACGAATCGTACCAAACTCGATCTTGTTAGGTATCGAGACTATCGAGTGATATCGATTCTGGATTATGTACCTTTTCGACGGGTACATGTGTGAACTGGATTTTCGTAAGTGGGTTAGAGAAATGCGTGTAGCGATGAGATCAGCGATTTTTTAAGCTGTTGTGAGATTTTTGTGACGAATTGATTTTTAAGCTGAAACTGACTTCAAAAAAGGTAGACGTGTATTTATGGTAAGTCAAATGTGAAGTATTTTTTTTAACCGACTTCAAAAAAGGAGGTTCTCAATTCGTACCCAATTTTTTTTATTTTTTATTTTTATTTTTTTGTATGTTTGTTACGCGATTGTGAAGCCAATTCTAGACGGATTTTGAAAATTCTTTTTGTGTTCGTAAGTAGATTATTCCGAAGTGGTCCCATTTAAATTTCGTAAAGATCTGGTGATGGGTTTCTGAGATTAGACCAAGGAACTCTTCAAAAAGTACCAGGAAATCAGCCGCGAATGCTGCAATGGCATATTATTGCAATGTTTCTGCCATTACACATCATAACATCACGCCTGAGTCCTTTGAAGGGGTACGCAGAAGTGTTCAGAATATTCAGCTATATTTCCGGTGAATATGCATTGATTTTAAAAATTCTTTTTGAATAACGATTTTTTTTTTTTTTTGTAGCGTAGCCGGTTCGATCTGTATTGCAGCGTCAGCAGCGCATGTACAGTCAGGTCACTATACATGCGATGTACAGTCGTGAGACTGTACAAACTCACTAAAAAGAGAAAAATAAATTCATTTTTAACAAAAAAGTTTAACCGACTTCAAGAAACGAAAAAGAGGCACTGAAAAGCGAAAAATAACTTAATTTACAGACTTACTGATTTATTAGAAGTCGGTGCCAGCCAACTTTGTTTGTTGTGTCTGAACTACTATGATGCAATCAATTGAAATATGGCCTCCTTGGGCTAGGTACCGACTTCTAATAAATCAGTAAGTCTGTAAATTACTTAATTTACAGACTTACTGATGACTTACAGACAGACACACTGAAAAGCGAAAAATAACTTTATTTTTCGCTTTTCAGTGCCTCTTTTTCGTTTCTTGAAGTCGGTTAAACTTTTTTGTTAAAAATGAATTTATTGACAACTATACTTCTGCCGTAACGTAGCGTACACTGTATGCGAGCGTTTTTTGTTGTTTGGTCAGTATGTATATTGTTTTGTATGTTTTTGTAAGTATTTTATTTTTGTGGGTGTTATTTTGTATTGTTGACCACGACGTCAAGGCACGCATTGCTGCCGCGTGGGCCAAGTGGCGAGAAATGACTGGCGTCACCTGTGATCCTAAAATGCCAGTCAGGTTGAAGGGGCAGGTCTATAAGACGATCATTAGGCCTGTTCTCTTGTATGGTTGTGAGGCGTGGCCGCTGCTCGAGCGACACAAGCAAGAGCTGCGTGTCACGGAGATGAAAATGTTGCGGTGGATGTGCGGCGTTACGCGTAAAGATCGCGTACGGAACTCTCGCATCCGCGGCAGCCTCCATGTCCGTGACATCGCGGATAAAATGCAAGAGAGCCGCCTTCGCTGGTGCGGCCACGTCTTGCGGCAACAGCCAGGCTACGTGGGGAACAAATGCCTGGCAATGGTACCCCCGCCGGGTCCAGGTAAAAGGGGTAGGCCAAAGAAGTCCTGGCTTGACGTCGTGGAGGGTGATATGCGTGCTAATGGTCTCACTACCATGGACGCCCAAGATCGTGCGAAGTGGAGAAGGAAGAGCCGGAAGGCGGACCCTGAGCTTCGAGGTCATCTTGGCCACGGATGCAATCAGGAGAATACGTCTATATGCAGATGATGATTTTGTATTGTTATTCATTATTTTAGAGAAAAGTCTGCTCCAGAGCCTTAGCTTCATCTTCATCGCAGACCCACAGTGCCTAGCTATACCTAGATGAGCCAACGACCCGTGAATAGGCCAAGATACAACAAATTCGAAGACGACTGTTGGGAGCATTGTTATGTGTGTGTGTGTGTGTGTTTAATAAATGTAAATGTAAATGTAATGTAAATGTAACGAATCTGTCGAGTCATGAATCTGTTCAATCCACGAATCTGTCCAATTCTAAAATCTGTCGTATAGCGAACAAGCGGTTAGTATGTTTGTAATAAGTAAAATATTTTGTATAGTAATAATTTTGGTTGCTAATATTCTTTAAAAAAAAAGAATAACATTTTTTTATCAAAAATGCAAAAAATACAATATTAAAACAATTTTTTTAGACTTTTTTACCTGTTTAGCGTGGCGGTAAAGTGTTCGGTTGCTACATCAGCAATCCCTGTTGCATCCAAAGATTGCACTTTGGAATACGGAGTCCACTCTTATTCCATATCTTCGTATTTATCATGGCTTTTACGGGAGTGACAGTGACTGTTATCTGACAGCCTCGAGAGAAAAGTCTGCTCCAGAGCCTTAGCTTCATCTTCATCGCAGACATCTTCATTGGATAAAACCTTAGGGAAAATATACAGTTTTTAGTTATTCGTTCGATTTTTTACCAAGCTTCGAGTACAATTATAATAATTGATTGTATGACCTATGTCCAGCAGTGGGCATAGTTGTTGGACATAGGTCTCCTCCGATCCGATCCAATCCAGCCACCTCTTCCAAGTCGTCCGTCCATTTTCTAATGTTCCAAACTGTGACAAATCAACAAACAAACAAGTTGTTAGCTCGATTTACAATATTAGTTTGGATATTAGTTACTTTATTTTACTACAGTTACTTTGACAAAGGGCGGTGTTACAATAACAGATTCTCCGGAGTTGCCAACTCATAAATTAAGTCTGTTGTTTACATCCCGCGAGGTTGGTAGTAGAACTTGTAGATGTAATTGTTGTCACCCTGGCGCATAATTCTACTTGACTATGAGTTTCAAACGATGTCGTAACGATTAAAATAAAAGATTAAGATGAAGTTTCAACAGATTAAAATAAAAGATAGCACTTTTTTTTCTTGTGCGAACATCCTCTCGGATACCTCTCGGATATCACGACGGAGCCAGCGAGAGTGATTATATCGGACTCAAACCGATCAAAACTACGATGGCCGCCCTCAGGAGTGGGACTGCGGCATCCCCATCTTTCCCCAGAAAAGGGGAGGGGGGAGGACGGGTGCGACGTGTCATCGCCTTGGTCTGCGTCTGCTAGGGTGTGAATTGTGGGCAACGTCCTGAGTGAGAAAACTCCTACCGCCAGGGCCGCCACCTCGGTGTCTCCCATCAGTATGTACAGTGTACAGCTCTGTATCCTCGCTTGCGTGAAATAGAAGATAAAGCTGGTGTAAAACTAGATCAATTTAAACGTGTTGGCTAATACAAACGTGTGTTGTTGGTCAAGTCTAATAAGGGCCCTGGTTTAGTTCGGGGCTCAACTTGATTATATTAATAAAAGTTTTTAATGGGCTTTTTGGCTGAGGGCGAATATCTTGAATGGCGTTATAATCTATTGATAGTATGAGATGGTCTTTATGTATTTTTGAATACCTCATAGGATATGTCAGTAACCATGTGAAAAATTGTAATTATGTAGGTAATATTAGTTTTGTATGGAGTAGACGAGTCCTAAAGCGGAGACTGCGGGAAGGAAAACGGAAGGTGGTACGCCCCCTTACTAGATGGACAGGGGAGATGGAAAGGGTGCTTTTCTTACACCTTAACAAGTTTTACCACGAGGAAAAACTGTTCCTCGTGGTCAAATCAGTTAGACAAAATAGTCTGATCACGAGGACTCTATCCAAGAAGTTTGACCAACAGGATTTTTTTTCCTCGTAGTCAAATCAGTTTGACAAAATAGTTAGTCCACCTTGAACAAGCGAATCTATCCCTGTAAGTCGTTGTAATGACAAACATACGTACATAGAATACGTTCAAACTTTCGTATAATACAGCACTAGATTCTATCAAATAGACCAGCTTTCCATTAGTTCTAGTATCCACAATATAAGCTACGCTTAGTTGGGTTTAGATTGCACCTTGTATTACATCGCGGAGTATTATTATTATTTGAACAATGCTTGTTCGAAATTGCTTTAGACTATCTCGTACACAAGGGAGACCAGTGAACAGATCAGTAGTAGTACAGAAATAATTCAATCAAAACGATCTGATTAAGTCCTTTTATTACAGAAGTTCAATTAACTACATATATATATTCACGCCTGTAAATCCTAGAAGGGGTAGGCAGAGGTGTATTAACACCCACATTTCGTCAACTATGATTTTCGCTTTCACGTAATAGGGGGTGAGCCTATTGTCGTCTAGCGAGTACTTTGTCATGGGCTGTTTTTTTTTCTTTCGGATGAAAACAGCCGCCGGCTGTAGTCAGTCTTTGCTATCCTTTAATATCTTTTTACGACACCCACTGAAAGAGACGGGGAGATGGGGTGGAAATAGCCGTGTTGGTTCTCTCAAGCACCGTAAAGACACCGGCACTTAGCGTTTTCAGGAAACGACTATCATCTGACCTCCAAACTATAAAAGGATAACCAGAATAAATTAACTGTGAAAAATGAACTCCCGGGTTTTCTAAGCGACTACAATATGGGATTCTTATTATGTGCTCGTCCACCGCATTAGCACCCCGTGCTTTCATCAAAGACATGTGTACTGCACGTATAGAGTTACATATCTTAGGTCCATGATATATATGTTCCGAGGTGTACAGAGGTGTGCCATGTGAATTACCACAATTCATCAGAGAGGTGTAGGTGACGGTGTCGCAAATTGGTTGCTTTAATGGTTTTTTCTTATCCACGGAGAATAGAATATGATCAGACAATTTCCTTCTCCATGTTCCTATCTCAAAAATAAATCTACGAAAAATGCCCAACGCGCCTATAGAAGTTTTAACTTCAAAAACATGCTATCTAAAATTACATATCGTTCCTCCCTCTCATATAAACATGGAAATTCCGTCACACCCGAATTTCACCACAAGCATAACGTAATTATACAAATCTATTCGTCGCAAATTAGTTGTCGAAATAATTTTGTTCTGCATTCAAAATGTGGGGACGTTATGAAGGGTTGAAACTCGGGTCACGTACGACGTGTGGACGGGTTGAAAATGTACAGGGCGAATCTTTTTGACAATTTGATAATGTTTGAATTTTTTCTTTTATTATAAAGACGAGTGTGACACTAGCAAAGGCTGGAAAAACTGGTGGGATTCTCGACAAGAGAGTTTTGAAAAAAAAAAAAAAATGAAAAAAGTGAAAATAAATTGTGGGACCTATTACAATGATTGGTGAAATGTGGGTGTTAATTCACTTTTGCCTAACCCTCTGGGGATAACGGCGTGATTATGTAATATGTATGTATTTTAATGGACTGTGAGTTTCAATCAAGTATTGTAGCATGTAGCCCAATGTCATTGGTCTCTCCTAATTGTGCGTCATACACACCATTGCCATACAATAATTTTCTAAACGTAACCATATAAATACCTCTAAAAGAAAATGGCGGAACGTGACAAGGAATATTGATTTGAACGCAACTGTTGTATCGAATTGGAGGGAATTTTAACCTTGACTTCCAAATACCAAAGGAGACGGGGATTTCTGGGCCAAAATGTAATGAGTTGAGATATGGCTCAAAAAAGCGGTATATTTTTCTATTTCAAAATATAAAAAAACCCGCTCAATTGATAATCTGGAAGACGAGAACTCTTAAAACTAAGTTTATTCTACTAATAAAATAAAATAGGTATCGATTACTATGAACGATTTAAACATTATTGTCTATAAAAACACTTGCATCGCAGTATTATTTCAATCAGATTGAACAAATAGAATAATAATAATAATAATAACCATTTAAAATCATAATAATAATGTAGGTAATAAAAATAAATTATGAATCGATTTTCGTTAATCGATTAATTATTTCTCATGTGTATCAACTGTATTTTTTATCTGTGCTATGATAGCTGACAACTCCCTAACTTTCAGTCAATCCGTTTATTTATTCAATCTTCGAAATCAATTAATTATCGAGATAAAATATATACAATTGTTTATAAAATAATGTACAAAAGTGTGCCATATCAGTGTGCTGTATGAGTTTATTGGTTTAAATCAAATCACAGTTCAAAAACGTTCATGTCTTGCATAACCTCACTTATTTAATCTCTTAAAACTCTGCTCTTAGATCACCAAAATCTGCAGAATTTTCAGGGATGGTTTAATAATATGTAAGCTCTTAATTGAGACCACTCTCATCTTTTTACATCTTGGCCCAAGTATGTATGAAAGCACATCCATCTCCTTTGGAATTTTCCTGTTATTATTCTCATTTAAAACAAACTTACATTGTACAATGGAAAATGGCGGCCGGAGTCATTTACAATAATGTAAAAAGAAGCCTGGTCGTTACACGTGTCTAACAATCTCAATCCATACTAATATTATAAATGCGAAAGTAACAGAACTGTCTGTCTATCTGTTACGCTTTCACGCTCGAATCACTGTACCGGTTTTGATGAAATTTGGTACCTAGATTAGACCTTAAGAAAGGACATAATAAAATGATATATTTGATCGCGATAACCGATATTCACGCGGGCGGAGCCGCGGGCAACAGCGATAAAAAAAAAGCCCGAAATGTAATTTTTTTTGTATGTGTATTGTGTGACTGAGGGTTATATAAAAACAATTAAATTTTAAACGGGGATCAGAAATACACGCAGAAATTAAAAAAAATAAATTAAATCGAAGTTGCAGCCGGAACGGGATCTAAATTCCACTTGGCGCTAGCTAAATTTTATTGCTTGTTTTAGAAATGAATTTACGGTGGTATGGCCAGGATTTAAATCCGGGACCGAGGACTCCTTAAATAATAACCCACCGATAACTAACTTACGGATAACAATATCTTGGATTGCCGCCAAAAATATCATACGGTGCCACGGTTCAAAAGCGGCAGTACTTGCGTCAGCGCGGATGCACACTGCACAGATAGTAATTATAAAATGCATCGTCGCACAGATGTGTTCCTAATTTAAATATTTTGTTTCACATCAGAATGGGATTCGGTACTATTCGGCAATTGGTGCAATAAAGTCAAATTGTTTCGGATTCATGACAGTTTAAACATTATTATGTACCTATAATATATCTAATAGATCCTATTGAAACTAATAATTCACCACCACGGCACAGGAACCAATGAACAAAGGGAAAAAAACAGAGAACTCTCGCCTTAGTTTTTTCTTGTCATTTTCTTTGTGTATGATCTCAATCCTGTATGTGTGCAATAAAGAATTAAGTAAGAAAATTGTATTTCTTTTTAAATAAATATAGTCTATCTCGTATTCACTCATGAATATATACCTACGTAATGTCTAATTTAGTTAGTTTAGAAACTTGCACCATGTTGATCGAATAACAACAAAATAAATAGATATTATTTATTTATTACTCTGCATTACGTCTTGCGATGTAAAAACTTCACGAGGTGTCATTCAAAAGTCGTTAAACCGAGGTTGTTTATGAGAATTTGTGAGTTGCAATAGTCATAAATATACAATTTCTATTTCGTTTAGCATCTATTTTATAGCACTATATGTAATTTACCAGCTGTGTGAGTTTGAACTGACCCTATCGATTTGTCGACACGAATAAAAGGGGGAGGTAATATAATACGAGTTTATTTATTTTTCAACTTCACCTCGTACCTGGGCCAAAGGTTGGCCATTGCTCTTCAGCAGGGCAATGCCGCCAGGGTGATGGGCACCTTTGCACCTGGTAAGGTGAGGGGCGGGTTAATAGATTAAAATGTAAGGTGACTTTATATAATTTTTTATGTTTTTTACAATAAACTGGAAATTCAAATTTAAAAAAAATTTCAACATGACTTTTGTGTATCGGTAAAGTTACGTACTTACACTGATTGTTTTTTTTTTTTTGGAAACAAATTCAATGTGATGGCAGTATGAGTATGGCTCCATTTTCAAATTTGAAATTTGTTTCTAATAGAATGTTTCTAGTTTCTTTTTTGAATTTTCCAACGTTATGTGACAGAATTGAATTTATTAGTATTACGAAAATGCAACTGCTCTTTAGCAGTCCTACTGTGTCTGTTTCAATTCTCAAATTCCCATAAGACACAAAAAAAACAACCTTTTCGATTAAAAAATCCGTTCCATTACAGAATCCTGAAGGCTTTTAAACGCGTCAGCACTAAATAAGATGCAACCGCAAATACTTACAGGGTGCTTGTATTTTACAAGCGGCAAATAGCAAATAAATAACAAACCAGACAGATTTACGGGCTTTTACGCGATTTACGCATTACGCGGCGCAATTATGCGTAAACACGTGAAATTAAAAAGTTGCCGCCCGTTTTGTTCGACGATTTACGCGCGGAACTGATTGCATCTGATTATATATGGTGTTGTTTATACAAGTTTTACAAATTCAACCTACAGTACAGCTACACACGCAATAAAAAAGTATGACGTCATACTTTTAATGGTCAAATAATTAATTTATTCATCCACAACCGTGTGGATGATTAAAAAGAAAAGAAGAGGTAGGTAGACACGACATTATTTCCGTCTCAATGGAGCAGTCTGACTGGGGAAGTAGTTGCGCCCTACAGAATACCTCGGCTAAAAAACCTTGTGTTGTGTTCCCGGCGGTAAGTAGGGTAGCCAGAGCTCACTGGCGAGGTTTTGTGCTGTCAGTGGGAAGACCAAAGCCTTGTCCTCTGTTTTTAAAGGGTCGGCAGCACGATTGAGACTCCATTGGTGTAGCTCTCGTCCGTAGGCCACGGTAACCACTATCTTATTTGTACGTAATACCTAGGTACTATTTATTAGAATATTTACATACGTTTGTGAACGTGATAAATCGGATTAAGACCGCATGCCGCTGCGTATATATTAAAGTACCTATATGATATATAAATTACTATTTCCAAGGTCAAAACGTTTGAACAGACAAACATAATGACGTTTTCTCTCGTCTTATGTAGAGATGATATTTTGTATGCATAAGTAAAGCACACAAACACTGAGTTATCAAAGTAACCGAGCCACAGATTGTAAGTAAGCAGTAGGCTAATATTATAATAAGTTTTATTCTTATCGATTTTTTTTAAACCACTTAGGTGGCAGACAAGCACACAGCACACCTGATGTAAAGTGGTTACCGTGGCCTATAGACGTATGCAACACTAGAGGCGTCACACTCGTGCTGCCGACCCTGAAGAAACCTTCTAATGCCCTTCTTGTTGTTTGTGATGATTGTACTCACCAAACCGATCAGTCTAACCTTTTGAAGCAAATAAAAAAACAGGTTTTCATTTTTAAATTGAATAGTTTATATCGGGAATAGAATATGAAGTACAATAAAATTTAGAATGGATTGAATTTTACTTTTCAGATACTGCTAGTAAATATTGAAATAGAGAAAAATAATAAACATATTTTGTCAGTTGGAATTGGAATCGAATTCTGTAGTACCTCTATATAAAGTTTTTTTTTATTTGTATCACTGGATCGTTGGAATTCCTGGAACCTCTAAGGGTTGAAATCAATTAACTTATCCTGGAGTAGTAAAAGAGTTTCAGTGATATCGTCACTCGTATAAAACGGAAAAATCTCCTAAGAATACGGCAGCAACTCATAGTTCTCGCAAATTGTTCCATGCTCTCTAATTTAATAAAATGTCAAATGTCAACAGTCAAAATAAACGTTTGTAAATAAAATGTATTGTTCAACTGACAACGGCTCCACCGATTTATAATTCTTTTCATTATATTACAATTACGCACACATAAACTTACAGCTCAAATGATTAACAACAAGCTGACCCGGCGAACTTTGTACCGCCATATTTTTTTCCACCCGCGTGGAATTCAGATCCTTTTTCCATATTTTATCACCGTTTAAACCTGGACATTCACGAATATTTCAAGACTAAAATTAGGCAAATCGGTTCAGCTGTTCTCGAGTTTCAGCGAGACTAACAGAATTGCAATTCATTTTTATTTATAGACATTAACACCCATCGTTTTTTCGCCTTGGCTTAAAAAAAGGCTAGATTTTTATAATAATATAGAACATTAAAAAAAGATCTAATTGTTATTGGTATACATTAAAAAATCTAACCTAAGCTAAAGGCTCCAAAAAATAGATTTTTAAGTCGAAATTTTGCTTCCATCTTACGATTATTTTTAGTTCTACTGTTTCATTATAGTCTGTGGCACAGAACGACGGGGTAATTGCTCGAAGGAGCTGTGGAAGACAGGCCTCCCTCGGTTATTAATGACGACCTACCCTCCCTATTTACAAGTCATTAAGTGAACCCAACAGAATTCATGTTTGTAATCAAATATTGTAAGAAAACTATATGAATTTTCATACATTTTTGGTTAATCTTTAGAAAGATGTTGAATTTAAATGAGAATGTTTTTAAGTATGAATGAATGAGTTTTTGTGCTGTATGTCAGTGGGAAGACCAAAGGCTTGTCCTGTTTGGCTTCTGCAATGACCGCAAAGAGACTTTCTGTTCTTACAGGGTCGGCAGCACGAGTGTGACTCCCCTGGTGTTGCACTCGTCCATAGACCAAGATAACCACTTTCCATCAGGTGGGCCGTGCGCTTGTCTGCCCCCTGGGGGTGGCATTACAAAAGGGAGCGCTATGTCTAAACAAAGAGGTATCCGGTTCCACATTCGAAACTCAAAATTAATTTCCGCCTCTCCCAGGCTACCCAGGCACCGTGAGTTAGGATTTTTTGTTCTGAACAGCTTGTCTAGTGTAATCCTAGACTGTATATAAACTATATACTATTAAATAAAAATCGGCCAAGTGCAAGTCGGACTCGCCCATGAAGGGTTCCGTAGTAGCAAAGGCGAAAATTGCGGTTTATGACGTATTAAAAAAAAACTACTGACTGGATCTCGTTCGAACCAATTTTTAGTGGAAGTTTGCATGGCAATTTACATCATATATTTTTTTTAGATTTATCATTCTCTTATTTTAGAAGTTAGAGGGAGGGGGGGGGGGGGACACACACATTTTTCCACTTTGGACATGTCTCTCGCGCAAACTATTCAGTTCAGAAAAAAATTATGTTATAAACCTCAATAGTATTTTTAAAGACCTATCTATAGATACCCCACACGTATGGGTTTGATGAAAAAAAAATTTTGAGGTTCAGTTCTAAGTATGGGGACCCCAAAATTTAATGCTTTTTTTATTTTTGTATGAAATTCTTAATGCGGTTCACAGAATACATCTTCTTACCAAGTTTCAACAGCATAGGCCTTATAGTTTCGGAGAAAAGTGGCTGTGACATACGGACGAACAGACAGACAGACGGACGGATAGACATGACGAATCTATAAGGGTTCCGTTTTTGCCATTTGGCTACGGAACCCTAAAAATGGCCACTACGTCGTTAAAAGTCGAGATATATACATACATTCCGTGACATGCACATTACTTACTGCTTACTCACACATAACGCGTTTTTCACGCCGTTTTTCGCGATGCATTTTGTTCTAACATGGCTGTTTCTAAAGCATACATAGTTATTTTTTGTTATACCCGTATGTGCCCAAAAAGGTAGGTAGAGAAGTATTCGCACCTACATTTAATCATGAAAATACACAAACGAGTTCTTTCTGCTCAAAGCAATTTCTTACGCGCTACAAAAATTTAATTAAGCTGTGCTGCTCATGAAATTGTGAATGAGTTTAAAAACACAAAATTTACACCCTAACGTCGTAAATACTTAACTAGGAGCCCGATTCATTGCAGTACGTTTTAAAACGTGTTATTTTAAAGTTTACGAAAACTTCAAAAATTCAAAATCCGATTGGAAACGAATCCTCCTGCCCCTCTAGACAAGTGACAATTCGTTGCTCGGCGTATGATGGAATAGAATGCCAAATGTATGGGATTTGACGTATATGTCAGGCGTCAACGAATGTCAAAAACGTCAAATCCTATACATTTGTCATTCTATTCCATCATACGCCGAGCAATGAATTGCCACTTGTCTAGGGGGGCTGGTCTCCTACCTAGGGACCAATAGGCACTTATATAGGAGACGAATTTACGACTTTCATTGCTGGTGATGAATATTAGGAGACCAATGGGTTCGTCGCCTGTGAACACGTAGGTAGATTTTGTTTTGACAGATCAGACGAAATACCATTTTTAGGGTTCCGTAGCCAAATGGCAAAAAACGGAACCCTTATAGATTCGTCATGTCTGTCCGTCCGTTTGTCTGTCTGTCCGTCCGTATGTCACAGCCACTTTTCTACGAAACTATAAGGCCTATGCTGTTGAAACTTGGTAAGAAGATGTATTCTGTGAACCGCAATAAGAATTTCACACAAAAATAAAAAAAAGCAATAAATTTTGGGGGTCCCCATACTTAGAACTGAAACTAAAAAATATTTTTTTTCATCAAACCCATACGTGTGGGTATCTATAGATAGGTCTTTAAAAATGCTATTGAGGTTTCTAACATAATTTTTTTCTTAACTGAATAGTTTGCGCGAGAGACACTTCCAAAGTGGAAAAATGTGTGTCCCCCCCCCCCCTCTAACTTCTAAAATAAGAGAATGATAAATCTAAAAAAACTATATGATGTAAATTGCCATGCAAACTTCCACTAAAAATTAGTTCGAACAAGATCCAGTCAGTAGTTTTTTTTTAATACGTCATAAACCGCAATTTTCGCCTTTGCTACTACGGAACCCTTCATGGGTGAGTCCGACTCGCACTTGGCCGATTTTATTTTTTTATGTTTTTGTCATATCATCATCATCACAGCGGATTCCCAGTTACGTCAAAAGTTTGCACTTTGCTGCCTGAGGTTCGCTTGTTTTTGATTGCTATATCGGCTTCTGCTGGAGTGATGCCGCCTGAACTCCTTAACCGTGATAACAAAGCCTATGCCAGAGCCTAGTCTGTTGTTTAGTAGATGTATAACGTCAGAATTACCAAAAAATATTAAAGACTAGTTTAACAATAGAAAACCGGTTGGAAACGCGGTCCCGCCCTGAGAAGACTTCGGCAAGAAATTCAGCGGGCTTTTTTTTCTAAACTTTTGAGGTCGTACATAGCTGCATTAAAAACGTGGCGTCACAGAATAGGGCCTCAGACCATTAACGATGGTGATTTTGTCTCAAATCCAAATTTACGCTGATGACCACTCCGTTGTTTGCCCGTGAAAAATATCCTCGGAACTAGTCCGACTTCCTCGATATTCTAATGTTAGTAAAGTTTCTTTTTTCTTTTTCCCGTATAAGTCCGAACACGTCCCAAACTTCGGACAAACAGACCGAAGTTTGAGATTAATGACTTGTAAATAAACCACGACAGTAGAAATATTGTTCGCATGTTTATATCTATATATATAAAAATCAATACCACTTTTCGTTGTTAGTTTATAACTCAAGAACGGCTGAACCGATTTGGCTAATTTTAGCCTAGAAATATTTGTGGATGTCCCGGGAAGGTTTAAACATGAGAAAATGGGTGCAGCGGGAATGGGATCAAAAATTCACGCGGGTTGAAAAAAATATAGCGATACGAAGTTCGCCGGGACAGCTAGTATATTATAATAGCGCCCGCCTGCGACTTCATGAGCGTGGAGTTCGTTTCACCACCTTTCGAGTTTTGTAAAATCTGTTCTTAGTTTAAATCCTTTGGTGTGATTAAATCAATTGTGGTGCACATTGGGAAAGGATAGGAGTCTTTCCAGCAGTGGACTTTAATAGGCTGATTATTTTATTGAAACCCTTCAGGGAACTACGTCGAACTAGGTACTAGTTGCAGCAACGCTGGTTGCATAGATACATTACGATCAAAAGACGACGTTTGTGGAGTGACGTTTTGTTGAATATAATGATTTAACGTTTATGACAATCGTTAACGTATATCATTAACATCAAATCCCATATATTCATCATTTTACTCTATAATTCACCGGTCAGAGAATTGCCAGTTGTCTAGGGGAGCTGTTTCGAATGGTGGCCTTGAAACTACCGACGTGAACCCACTCCTAACACAAGCAATTAAATTTAACTCGTTAGGGGAATACCGGAACAGTACATAACTGCTCTTTTGAAACAAATACATATTTGAGTGAAAAACTCAACGTGTTCACTTTGAACAACTTAATACACCGGCGTGCTAGCCAACAATATCAGATTTATAAAGTCTATTTGCGAGCATAAGAGATGTCGAAGTGCATCGCGTGCAGTGCATATAGCAAGCAAACTTGATTTACAAGGAACGTATGTAGTTTTAAATTGTTCCGATAAGTTCGAGAACAATTTAATTTTAGTTCTGTGGCGTGTTTCAGTTTGTGTGGTTTTAGATAGAGGTATATTTTGCGTAGTTAAATTTTATATATTTAAATTAATTGTTGGCGTTATTGGCATTTGTATGACACAAATGTCATTATAAAAAAGGCGCGTTATTTTGGGTTTCGAATTAGGCACGGGATCCATTGTGATCCGTTCCTTTTTCAAGTTTACTTAATAGTATTTTGTTACAATAGGACTGCTATGTCATTTGATAAAAGTCCTATAAATAGATTTAAAAAAAAATAGCATCGCCTCTCCTAAGAATTGTAGCACAATTTTAGTTCTAAACAAATCTTAGGAACAAAGAAATCATTGGTAGAATGTCAACGGAGTGGAAGACGGGAAAAATACAAATAAAAAAACCGAAACAAAATATCCTGTGTTGTAAAAAATATGTAATCCGCCATTTTGTGGCGGGGGCTTTCTTGAGTCGATTTTCATCAACATAGCTGAGAAACCTCCCGGCTAACATCTTTCAAAGACAGAAAACAACAAAATCGGTTTATCCGTTCAGGAGCCACGATGCTACAGACTGACAACACGGGGGACGGGGGTTAAAATAGAATTAAATGAAGGGGAAATCAATGATCCACGAACCACAAGAACACGAACCATCGAGCCTAAGCCTAAGGTTTTAATTTGTCACGTCTATTGAACCACTTAGTAGATTAAGCGAGAACTGCTAATTAGTAGGGGGTTAAATGAGTTTGGCAACATTCGATAGCTAAGGGTTAAGAGGTGCAGTGACTCGGTTCCTTTGTTTATTTACATAGGTATGTAAGTAAATAATTTAGGTACATTATATTCACACCTGCCCCTCTAGACAAGTCGCAATTCGTTTCTCGGCGTATGATGGACTATAATGCCAAATGTATGGGATTTGACGTATATGACAGGCGTCAACGAATGTCAAAAACGTCAAATCCTATACATTTGTCATTCTATTCCACCATATGCCGAGCATCGAATTGCCACTTGTCTAGAGGGGCTGTAAATCTCCGAAGGGGTAGGCAGAGGTGTATTGACACCCACATTTCGCCAACTATGAATTTCAGTTTCACGTCATAGGGGGTGGAAGGCCCTAGAATTTTAGGCATCCTAGAATAACGCTACGTAACTTCAATCTTAAAAGAGAAGGTTCGTCCTTAGTCCAGCTGATCTATTTGCACTGAAAAAAAGCATTAAGGTAAACCGTCTGCTTATCATCATCATCGCCATGCGCGTACCCAGCTTTTTTTTTAAGAATTAGGGCAAAATTCTTTAAAGGCCCAAATTTAAAGACTTTTGCCCCATTCCAAAAGTCAAATCTGATCCGGGAAGGAGGGGTATTGTCGTGTATTACTTCGGGCAGAGTAGAGCATCCCCTGGGTACGCCCTTGATCATCACAATATTGTCGGGAAATCCCCCTTATCTATCTAAGAACATCACGTTTTCCACATGTAGGTTTTAAGCTATATGTCTATGGTTTTAAGCCACCGACGCCATTTTGCCACAGAGTATTTCAGATAATCCCTTGTTGAATTATTCCATTACATTGTGAACGCAGCCCTCTGTGAGACGTAAAATATCATAATTCACATTTAATTTCTTCAACAGACGTAATTAATCTTGCAATTAACCTTAGGCATTATTTTCTTACGAGCACACGTATAACGAATCTTATTAAACCTTAAAGTATGATTCCGTAGCCGACGGCAAACGACAACTGCCGACGCACGCCGCACATGCACGTATTTCATTGCGGCTTCTCAATGACCGCCTTTATCTGTATCGGACTTTAACAAGTAATGGGTATGCTTTTTTATACTACTTAGGTCGCAGACTAGCACACGGCTCTCTTGATGGTAAGAGGTTACCGTGGCCTGTGCAACACCAAGGGATTCACACTCGTGCTGTCGACCCTGTAAGAACAGAAAGATTCTGTGCCGTCAGTGCAATAGAGAAGTAGGTCAAAGCCTTTGGTTTTCCCACTGACAGCACAAAATCTCTCCAGTGAGCTCTGGCTACCCTACTCACCGTCGGAAACACAACACGAGGTTATTAAGCCGCAGTCTTCTGTAGGGCGGAGGTACTTCCCCAGTCAGACTGCTCGATTGGTCGTTGTCATTGTCGTATGTGGTTGGCTTCAGAATCATACCTTTACTAAATATAAATTAGAGACATTCCGAAATGTACATGCCTAATTATTTCATATGTGTAGAATTTTGTGTTGTATGTTTTTACGACTAATTTGAGAGGAAATAAAAGTTTCAACAGGATTTATTTATTCAAAACTAGTCAACGTTCGCGGCTTCGTTCCTGTGTATATGGGTTTTCGCGATTTTAGGCCATATCTGCGGTTCTACTACACCGATCAAACATGCGTAATATCTTAAGTCTGACCAAGACCTTTCTAATTAAAAAAAGCCGCACTAATATTCGTTCAGGTTTTGTGTGCATCGCGTATAAACTTTCGGAATGAAATCGTGAAGCGGGCGGGCATAAGTTACAATAATGATG
Source organism: Eilema depressum (assembly GCA_914767945.1). Lineage (NCBI taxonomy): Eukaryota > Metazoa > Arthropoda > Insecta > Lepidoptera > Erebidae > Eilema > Eilema depressum. The sequence continues at coordinate 16,095,174 of OU612031.1, forward strand.
ACTGCTTCAATCATTTGAGAACTAAAATACTCAACAAAGTAAATTTATATATATCAGCGAACATTCTAGATATTTTAAGATGGCGGGCTTGACATTTATATAGTCATGGTTCGGTTAATTTAAATGTAAAATCTTAAGGCGTGCGTCCACCGTCCGCGGCAGACGCGGCCTCGTTCCCATTTTAATTAAAATCTCTTTGTTTGTCGACTATCTTTGTGCACCCAGTATACATTCTCTACATTAGTAATTAGATCATTAAAAAAAGAAAACAAGTGTTTGTTTGTGGCGCATTTTGAAATTGGAATTCGCGTTCTTTTATTTATATTCTAATAATAGTTTATGTTGCGGAATAATATTATAATGAAAGGATGCACTTACTGTGTACGTTCGTATACAGTAAGTCCTCTTAAGGTGCTGATAAACTTGAGCATTCACTTATAATGAGCATTCTTACAAATGTTACATTGCAGAAAAATAAACGAGAGCGTTTTAATGAGCTTTCTGTCTAGCGTTTTGGCGAGCATTCTAGCGAGCATGCTTGCAAAACGACTGTAAATTTGCTTCAAATAGAGAGTTCACTCGATCATCATGTAAATGTTCGTAGCATTATTTGGCTCTACGCTTTGTTCGGTTCGACAAACTTAAAAACGGCGAATGCTCGATGTTCTGTTACAAGTGAATGCTCAAGTTTATCAGCACCTTTAAGTTCAGAAGAAAAAAAATGACTTAATGTCTTCTTGGACAGCTATGTATAAAGTTATAATCACTATGATTGAGTAGTAAGCAGTTAATACTGAAGCCGTTAGCTCTAAGCAGATGGGTGTAATTGCTTACTGCTAAGACCATTATCTCAGCTGTTTAACTACAGAATGACTTATTAGGTACTTGTAATCTAGAGTAGATAATGTCTTTACTTGTTATATAAACATTGAGCCAAAGCTACTGGTTGAAGTGTCTTTTAAGTACAAAAATTTATGTTGTGTTTTGAGTGTATAGTTCTTATTGGAACTATACACTCAAAAATATCTATACTTACCTAGGAAAAATTCAAGAATTTTTTTTTTTTGACTATGAACATCTATTCATCCGTACGCCAATCCCGGTGACTTATGTAAACCAAATTAAGGGGTTTATTTTGACTTTTACGTAAGTGACTATGAACGGATCCTCATGATTTTTGGCTGAAACATCAATGACGTGTTTCCTCACGGGTTCTTGTAAAAAAAAACATGCCTCGTAAAGGTGAACTTCTTAACAAATGAGAAAAAGGGGGGAAATTTGTTGTAGAGTTTTTAAGAACAGAACTTTTATTGTGGAATCATTCAGGGCAGTTTAAAATAAGAAGATACGTAAGTACCTATCGATATTTTTCTTTTTTTTTAAGGATACCAGATTCGATTAAGGCTGCCAGAAAAAATATGGCAATAGGTGCTTATGAGGTGAGGTCTACTGTTCACAGAACTACTAGTTTAATTTTACATAGTCTAGATTTGAAGTCTCCTTTAACTTCAAGACGAAAGCCTGTCCAGCTGCGAACTACTAATGGCTGGTAATTTTGATGTTTTTATTCAGTACCTACCCTAAATATATATTTTGTATTCTAAGCATCCCTTTACATTCTAAAGGGGAGTTCAATGTAGTGCTTCTGTATTATTCTAAGCCTTGGGCTATAAATAATTCAGTACGAGCACTGGGACCATTTTAGCCTTTGACCGTCAAAGAAATTTCGTGTAGGTAGTGTATTTACGTTTGTAAAAGGTAGCCGAATATGATAAACGTCTAGTTTAGATAACAAAATTATTGGTTATAGTCATTCGCGCCTCAATCGCATTATCATCATCAGCTTTGCATTAGTCCCGTCGCACGTAAGACCTTTTACCTTGGAGTGTGAGTTCCGCATAAATATGACGTGGTTTGGTTTTTTTTCTATATTGAGGGCGATTAGTTTGCTTCCCATGCCAAATTCAATATTAAAAAATGAATTTTTGAATTTCGAATTTACCCGCCATACCCGTGGCATATTATTTGACGTGTGAACTTTTTTAAGCGTGTAGGGTATTTTGACATTGATATGACAAGTTCTTTTGAGATAGGAAAGAACTATTGACACGGTCACCGTTACCGACACCTCTGTTTAAACGTATCTACCATATAATAATAATGGCCGCGTACTTCCGGACAGTAGCAATTAATATATACATAGAACTCAAAATATATCAATCAAAATCTGCACAATATTAAAAATATATGGACTCGGTCATGACTTCTTGACTATATCTATGATATAAGCTCTAGCCTACAACAAAGCCATACCACCATCAGATCACTATTTATTGAATAAATTGAATGAAGACAAACTTTCCAATAATTTTATTGGGCCTACAAACGAAAATGTTTCTCCAAGCAAATTATCTTTAGATAAAAGGCCCGGTGACCCGTGAATCTTGAAGGTCGGCATCAGGGACAAAGGCATGTCTTTTTGTGACAAAAAAAATTGAAATTATCAACGCCTTTAACAGTATTTTTTCCCCTTGACATTTCCTCCTAAAAAAGCACCTTAACGGCGACATTTTGATGTCAATGAATCGTTTGTGACGAAAATTGACCCGTTGTCGAGTTTAAAAATTGTGTACACAAGTTATTATGGATTTTACATCATTATAAAAGACGATTAGTTAAATAATATTAATAACTTTACGTGCATTTCTTAGTGGGATCTGCCTGTCTTACTTTCTGACTGTTTCTTCCGAGTAATCTCCGAAGTGGCTAAGCTCGTTTAGGTGAGAGTTTGTTGACGTGGGTAGACTGGCTAAAGTACCTTAGGGGTCTTTGGGAGTTCTTTTCTAGGGCATATAAGATTCCACAGCCATATATAGGCCTATGTGACCCGTACGATATCGTGCGAATTTGGTCGGTTTGAGTTGGACATACCTGCTTCATCAATATCTTCGGAGAGGTGAAGCCCAAGGGCGAATGCCTGGCAATGGCGCCCCCGCCGGGTCCAGGTAAAAGGGGTAGGCCCAAGAAGTCCAGGCTTGACGTCGTGGAGGGTGACATGCGTGCAAATGGTCTCACTACTATGGATGCCCAAGTTCGTGCGAAGTGGAGGAGGAAGAGCCGGAAGGCGGACCCTGAGCTCCGAGGTCATCTTGGCCACGGATGCAATCAGGATAATGCGTCTACATGAGGATGATGAGGTGAAGCCCAAGGGAGTGTTCGCACGTAACGTCAAATCGGCCCAGTCGTTTTCTTGGACTTTCTACTCTTCATAGTAGTATTGTTTTAAATTACGAAGTCATAAAATATTTAAGCTGTGAATCCGATATAGATAATACCTACGAGTATTTCGACGTAGATACTCATTTTAATAAATACTTCTTACAATAAGTCAAATCCTACCAGCTACCTACCTACGCTTTCTTCAAAATAATCTTTTGAAATTAGAACCAATTTTCATACTCAGACTACATAATTCCAAATTCAAATTATGTATAAATACGTCATACGTCAGTCACTACCACGACTTCTCGCTTTATCGCGACGTTAGGTGAATGTCATTAAATAGTGACTTTCTGTAGCTACGTGACTAAACTGATATTGAGCCAATCACCGCCTAGAGACTCGTTAACGATGAGAAACTCGACTGTGGTAGTGGTTGTTTTATGTTTCTTATAATTAGACAAAGCTTTTTATACAAAGGAATCATTCGTTAAAGTCCATTTTGCTTGAGAATTTACTCCTACGTTGTTTGGGAATTAGGGGTTTAATATATTCTAGGAATTTAATGATTGCCTGTTGTTTTCTCGTTCTTATAGCGAACCATTTATTTCGTAAGAAACTCGTTCGGGGATTTAAAACAGTGGAGCCTTAGATTTTTATTTTGTTGTTTATTTTTGGACTGGCAAAAAACCTTGTTAACTCATATTCACACTTTTCTCATCATTCACACTTTTTCATCCAAGAGCCAATCCCGTAAAGACTCGGAGCCCGTTCGCCATCTCCTCGTTACCACGATTCGATCAGCTACAAGCCGGTACGCCTGCTGAGAGCCGAAGCACTGGGGGGATTACCTCTCGGGGTAGGGAGGTCAGATGGGTCAGTCACTCCCATTAAAGCTGTATTTTGTAAGGTTAAATCTTAACAAACAAATATTACAATTTAAATAAACGCTAACAACGCTAACTAAACTCCAGAGCTCGTACCATGAACTCTTAAAACACGTCAATCATTGAACGACGGTCAGTCTACTAACTGCAAATATAACTTTGTAATCCTATATATTTATATGAGATTACAAAGTTATTTATGCAGTTGGTAGTCTGACAGCCGTTTATTTAATGACCTGTTTTAAGAGTTCATGGTAGGCCTGCATAGCCACATGATAATAATATATTAAGTAAATAAATAAAAAATAATTTTAAAAATAAATAATTTTCAAATTGATAATGTTTTAACAAGCAACATGGTCAGTTAAGTAAACAGGCCAATTGTTTGCTGCTCTTTACATGATTAAAAACAGAATGGCGGGATCGTTGATAAAAATCTGTTAGGTCATTGTAAAGATAATAAACAGAAAGTCCACTGTGTTTTAGTGAATGAACAAATTATGTTACTTGTATACTTTTTTGCCATAGGGCACTTTCACTTTTACCTCGTCGCGGATATTTTTATATCAATCAATTAGCCTATTACAGTCCACTGTCGGACATAGGCCCACCCAATGTGCGCCGTTCCTGCCGATCCTCCGCCTTCCGCATCCAGTCTGTCCCAGCCACCTTTTTCAGGTCGTCAATCTACCTACCCAGGGCACGTCCATATTTTTATATCATCCAATATAATAAGCAATAATTTTTATCTATTAGCACGATTCTCATACCAAACTACGCGCATATCAAAAAATGCGAACAGCTGTACAAACTTAACCTTCTGCAATTTTACATGCTTTGGTGCGTATATAAAGTGAAATGCTAATATTAATTATAAGCAAGCACCTCTCCGCATTACAGGCACGAGTCATTCAGGTCCTCAATTAATTTTATAGCATCTCTTTAAAAAATGTTGATGGAAAAAATTGGAAGCTATCCAGGTGGAAATTTTGGGTACCTTTGTCCATGAATTCGGCTGGTAAAAGGTATGCCCATTTTTAATATTTTGGTTTAGGTCGGATTTAGGTTATATTAATTTTCAATATGGTGGTCACAAACAAGCACAATACTAGGTTGTTAGCCATCACTGTGTACTTCTATAGAACAGTTTAATATTTTGAAAAATGGTAAAAAATATTTCACTGTTTTGTTATCAAATCTTGCATTTTTTTGCTGTCTGTCTGTAACGCTTTCACGCTTAAACCACTGAACCGATTTTAATTAAATTTGGTACAGAGATAGACTAGACCTTGGGAAAGGACATAGGCTAGGTTATCGAGATCCACGTGGGCGGAGCCGCGGGCAACAGTAGTGTAAAATAAAAGCTATCAAATTCTACAACAAGGCTACAACTATCAAAGCTACGATTACAATGTCTACAATATACTAGGCTTCAATCTCAAGATCTCCACCAAAAGGTACAGCTAAAGTGCTTCCCTAGTATCTAAGTTCGCTTTCACATTTTGTAATATCAGTGAGATATGATTCTTTCTTTCAAAAGACCATGATGCCATGTTATAAGTGCTTATCTGTCTTAATTCTCCTAAACTGTTAAACTGCTGAGTCGATTTCAATTAGCGCAACGTTACCCCCGGGTTTTCCTGTTCACGGCTATGACGTCCCCTTTCGTCATATCAAAAATGGTAATTGAGGATCTCAAGCTGCTGTTACAAAAATGCATGCTCATGGTGGATGTGTTTTTGGGAACTGTATTTTTTGTAGGGCTCTTTAGCTCTTTCTCTTCGAAGTCTGAGGATATTGATATCAATTTTTTTTATTCTGTACAATAAGTTATTAATAAATTGCATATGCACAGAAATAAAGAAGTAGGTACCTACCTAAAGTCATAATAATTTCTGATTGATTTATCAAATCAATCAAGTTTTCCCGCCAAAATTCCTGTCACTGAACATAATGACAGTTAAAAAGAAAATTTTGAACAACAAAGTTGTACCAGCCAGTAGCAAAAACCAGCCAGTAGCAAAAAATATTCATTTTCTCGTGTGAAAACCTAAAAACTCGCCTTCGTATCGTGAAAAAGTCACCTTCATAAAAAAAGTGCAAACTCGGAGCTCGGTAGTAGGTACGTATTTTAAGCACTGATATACAGCTTTAAGTCTGGATTTTGTACTTTATATAATCGATTTTTTAACACAACACACGCATATTTTAGTCAATACCATTATTGTAGGTGATATATTATGGGAAGCTCACCAAATTCCTCAGAGCTAAAGTTCACTTTCCCCCTAGACAAGTGGCAATTCGTCGGCCGATTGTAGAACAGAATGAGTAAAGATGTGTCAGAAACTGGTTTCGTATCAAGAAAAATAATTCTTCCTACGTAACTGGTTACGTAGCATGGGCTTCGTCGACGGTCGAAGGGGGTGAATGTATGGGTTTTATAAAATCATAACACAATATGGATACGGAACCTTTGTCGATTATTTTTCATCTCCTTCCCACTCTTAATTGTTTTTTATAACATTTTATTAATTTAAATTATGTTTTCAGGTAATACAATTATTTTTAATGTTATGGCCTTACGAAGTACTCATATTACAATTTATTTTAGTATTTTTGGGATATGAGGCAATGTCATTATGTACTGTACATACGACACTATTTTAAATATCCATCTTCAATAGTAGGTCTAGTGTCGATGTCGCTGCAAATCGTGACTAACTATTCAACCCTAAAATGCACCCTATTTCACTCCCATACTTCATATCGAATTCAATTTATTTTTCCCGTTGTTTTCACTATATGTCCTTTGATTTCCAACAGGCCTTTTCTATCGCGCGCAAATTCACCACGGATACCACCCCCTCCCCCCGGTGCCGGCAGGGGTGGTTATGACGGACTTGAACCGACTAAAACGCACGCCGTCTGTGAGTCGTTGGTTGCTGGAGGTGAGATTGACTGAGACATATCGCTGGCTGGCTGGCTGGCTTTATACTTACATCATAATTTCTTTGCATTTGTTCTTTTTGAAGCGGTCTGTGTTACGTGTGTGTGAAATTACAATATACACAATAATACGCTACTTTAAAGTTGTTATTACCGCTTTCGCTTGTTTACAAGGGCTAGAATGCTAAGTATAACCAATGCTTTTATAAAATAACAATTTTGTTGCACACTGTACACAGTAGAGCGGGGAAGAACAAGATAACGTAATAATATATTTTCAAATAAACCGGGTGTACAGACGTACTATAAATACAAAAGTGTTCATATTTTGTAAACCGCACAGTTACAGTTTGATTACCGTACATTATTTTATTTCTATGAGAAGTCGCTGTAATCGCTATATTGATGGTCAGATGCGGTATCAGTGTAAGCGATGAGCGAGTTATGTAAAAAGCAGTAATGGTAATTGTTAACATGATTAATTTAAAAACTGATTTATCCGCTTATAGGACTGAGGACACATAATATATTTCCCATTCAACATTTTTCAAAATCGTAGCCCAAATGAACCTAATGTTTTTTTTTGGAGAAAAAATTATACTTATTTGTTTCATATGAGTCATGTGAATTTGTAAACACATATTACTTCTTACTTAAATGCTTTATATTTTCAGATTATTTTTGATAATTAGTGTTAGTACAATGAAATTTTGTAGTTCACGGCAAAAATACAGTGTAAAGTTATAAAAGGCTCGCCATTTTTAAAATCTTTAAGTAAGGTAACTGTACCAATGCTCGACACTGTACCAATGCTAGACACTTTCGAACAAAACCCAGTATTTTGAGAAAATTATCCATTTGTTTTATAAGACTATTGACTTAAAAGATGCCTAATGGTGTCTATAAGATATGTTCAAATATTCGCAACACCATCCGAAGTAAATTTAGAAAGACGACAGTTGACAGCAAATAATGTGACTCCGTGAACACGGTCGTGTTATTTCTTAAGATTTTTGCCAAGGGTACTGATTTTTATAGGTGTGATTTTTTTGTTTATAAGTTATGATTATTACTAATTTTAGTATAAACGTTATAAATATTGAAGTTATTGACATACTTGGACCATTGCCCGCATATTTTGATTAGGTTTTGTAACATTTATATGCTATGTCTAGTATTGGTACAAAAAATCTTAGATGTTCCAATGATAGACACTTTGGAATAATGCCTTTATTTCATGAAAATAAGATGTTATACCTACGCTAAATGTGATATTATATACATTGAGATTCATCACATGTACCGGAAATTACTAATAATGCCCGCGCTAGCCCGCTCTAACCACGTGGATGTCGCTTATCGCATATTGTTGTAAATTTTAGCGCTGAGAGTCAAGCATTGAGCTCTGAGTCGACACTATTGAAACACTTGACTCTCTATTCGACTATCTACTCACCTTTCTCCCCTTTCCAAAAAAAATCAATACGATTATTGTTTTCGAAGGTTTCGGGTCGGGGTATGTAATTACCTACAGTACATAATAGGTATTATCAAAGATGGCAGACTCGAAATTTCCAATAAAATCAATATGGGATCGTTTTCGAGGTTAACAAGGCTGCTAATTACGAATATATCATCCATTTAGCAATCAAAGATGGCGGACTCGAAATTTTCAATAAAATCAATATGGGTATCGTTTTCGAGGTTATCAGGGCTGCTAATTACGAATACATCATCCATTTAGCAATCAAAGATGGCGGACTCGAAATTTTCAATAAAATCAATATGGGTATCGTTTTCGAGGTTATCAGGACTGTTAATTACGAATATACTATCCATTTAGCGATCAAAGATGGCGGACTCGAAATTTTCAATAAAATCGATATGGGTATCGTTTCCGAAGTTATCAGGGCTGCTAATTACGAATATACTATCCATTTAGCGATCAAAGATGGCGGACTCGAAATTTTCAATAAAATCGATATGGGTATCGTTTTCGAAGTTATTAGGGCTGCTAATTACGAATATACTATCCATTTAGCGATCAAAGATGGCGGAATCGAAATTTTCAATAAATTCGATATGGGTATCGTTTTTGAAGTTATCAGGGCTGCTAATTACGAATGTACAGTCAGAGTTTATAAGTGCATTAGCCCAACAAGGCTCAAAATGGTGTGGCGTGCGGCCGTGCGGCCGTGCGCCGGCCCAGTTTTGTGTTTACATAAATAATAATATGTGTCATTAGATACTAATACAGTAATTTACCAACTTAGTAAATTAACTGATAGCTAAGTGGGTTAAGCAAGATACTATTGATTCACAACAATGATAAGAGGTTCCAGGTTCGATTCCAGCTTATAACGATTTTTTATATTTATGACAAAAATATAATTTTAAATATTGATAAAATAATTTTGTATGAAGTTGGCATTCTTTTTACATTTTATGTTGATATTTGCTAAAATTTAACAAATAATACAATGATATTAATTTATAAATGAAACACAAAAAGTGTTATTGCAAGATCGCAGGATTTGAACCATCAACCTTTGCATTTCCACAAACCTCATGCTTTAACCACTCGGCCACGGGTTGCTTACGTAGTGACAACGAAATTATCGATAATATTCCTACGGAAGAACAATTTATGTGTGTTGTAAATTATCTTAAAAGAAAAACGTCACAAGTAGCGCTAGAATGTTGACGCTATAGTTGCGTAGGATTGCTACTGCACTTTTGATTTCGACTGTACTATCCATTTAGCGATCAAAGATGGTGGACTCAAAATTTTCAATAAAATCGATATGGGTATGGTTTTCGAGGTTATCAGGGCTGCTAATTACGAATACGATTATCAAAGATCAAAAACGATACCCATATTGATTTTATTGAAAATTTTGAGTCCGCCATCTTTGATTGCTAAATGGATGATATATTTGTAATTAGCAGCCCTGATAACCTCGAAAACAATACCCACATTGATTTTTTGTGAAAATTTTGATTCCGCCATCTTTGATTGATAAATCGATGATATATTCGTAATTAGCAGCCCTGATAACCTCGAAAACGATACCCATATTGATTTTATTGAAAATTTCAAGTCCGCCATCTTTGATTCCTAAATCGATGATATATTCGTAATTAGCAACCCTGATAACCTCGAAAACGATACCCATATTGATTCTATTGAAAATTATGAGTCCGCCATCTTTGATTGCTAAATGGATGATATATTCGTAATTAGCAGCCCTGATAACCTCGAAAACGATACCCATATTGATTTTATTGAAAATTTCAAGTCCGCCATCTTTGATTCCTAAATCGATGATATATTCGTAATTAGCAACCCTGATAACCTCGAAAACGATACCCATATTGTTTCTATTGAAAATTATGAGTCCGCCATCTTTGATTACTAAATGGATGATATATTCGTAATTAGCAGCCCTGATAACCTCGAAAACGATACCCATATTAATTTTATTTAAAATTTCGAGTCCGCCATCTTTGATCGCTAAATGTATAAGTATATTCGTAATTAGCAGCCCTGATAACCTAGAAAACGATACCCATATTGATTTTATTGAAAATTTCGAGTCCGCCATTTTTGATTGCTAAATAGATGATAAATATATTCGCAGTTGGCAGCCCTGATAAACTCGAAAATGATACCTATCCGCACGATTGCTGTCTAGACGTCTCCATCGATCGACTGTATTAGACTATGCTTAGATCACCTATTCCCCCCTTACCACTTTTTTCGCGATAAAAGGTAGCTTATGTCCGTTCCCAAGCTCTAATTCCTCTATGTACCAAATTTCATCAAGATCGGTTCAGTAGTTTAGGCGTGGCGCCTAACAGACAAACAGACAGACGGATATATATTCAAACAGACAGACAGACACGGTCATTTATAATATTAGTATGGAGTACCGAGTAACTATGTATTTATCCCTACCTACATAATAAAAATGTAAATAAAAAATAGCTTTGTGTTGTGAGAATAAGAACCGGTGAAAAAACCGGTTTTTCTCCGGTTCATCGGTTAGGTTTTTTTCACCGGAGCTTCACCGGTTTTTCTCCGGTTTCGCCGCACCGGTGCAAACCTCTAATTCTGTTTCTTTTGTTTGAAAGATGGTTTAGTTGAGACTGTCGAGAGTGTTCTTAGCTATGTTTCATAAAAATCGGTTCAGCCATTTGAATAATATGAGGAGTGAAAGTGGCAATGTAAAATCTAATATTTTCAAATATGGTGTGTTGGGTATCAAGTGACAGGTCATAATTTATACATCACGATACAGCAAGTCTTATGGAAATCGGTTGAGTGGTTATACCTGTAAAAATGTATGAAATAAAAAAAAAATTAAAAATTAAAAAAACCCCCGATCCAAAATGAACCTTTAAAAAGTAAAACCCACCTTTTGTCATTTGTCTCGTCGGGGGACCGCCGTCTGACCGTCGCTCGGAGGGAATAGAGCATACCAAGGCACTTAGCGGTCTGATATTCAATTTTGTAGAGAGAAATTAAAGTGTCCACTATTGGTACAAATAGGTGTCTAGCATTGGGACAATGATGTCTAGCATTGGTGTTTTCGACCAAGTGCATAATAATTTAATTTAAAGTAAAAGTATGACAGATTTTAAAGATTTTATGGGCAAAAGTTAATGCCTAATTGTTGCTGTAACAGTTAAAAAAGAATGTAACGAACATGCTGTAATTAATTTGTTAAATTTGTTAGATTGAAATTTTATTTTTCCTTAAAGTGTCTACCATTGGTACAGTTACCTTAACGTCTAGCAAAATGTCATCAACAACTTTAAGAATTCCGAAATAAGATTCGATTCTAAAACTGGATATAAAATTAAATATCCGGAAAGAATCAAGGCGTAATCTGTAATAGAAATCTCTGGATTTATCGGCTTGTGGCTGTGGGTTGTACTGGCTTTCGAATGAAATATAGGCTGTACAGCAGTGGTCGTTGTTGCCTAGCTACATTTTTTTCCATAGACAACACTACGCGGTGTATTGGCGCGCTTTTCGATTCGCTTTTTTACCGGTCATTTTTTTTTTACAAAAGCGGCATGGGATTTGTTTCAGATTTCCATTTTTTGATTTCGTTGATGGGATGCGGGTAAAAAATGAATAGGCTATAGTTGAACAAGTAAAAAGGGTAACGGCACATTTCATTTAGCATTTACTATGTGAACTGTGAATAGTTTATAGGTACACGTGTGCATCAAAATGTGCCATGCTAAGGGATTTTAAAATTGACATTGCATGAATATAATAAAATTGTTCTGTTTTTGCACGTGAGTACTACATTGATATTTTATTTGGTAAAAAATCTAACCAACGGTAAATGCATGTAAGTAATCTACATTGCTGTAGGTATAGGTCACAAAACTAAGAATATATTATCGGAGCTCATGAAGTCCGATAGGTGACTCGAACATTCTAAAGATTACACCTTAGAGTATAGATACATTTACTCTCTCGATTTATCTGAGGACAGGTTGTATAGACACATTGACAGATTTCACAGATTTTCCATAAGTAAATCCTCAGATAAATCGAGATTAAAAAATGAGAATCATTCTAGAATACGAGCTTTAGTGTTACACTAAATAGGTAACTTGTTTGAGTAAGATAAGATTGCAGTAAAACGTAAGCTATATTATCAGTCTGTTCTATGACGTAAGTATAAATTACTGGTATTCCGCATGACTATTTCTCAATAAATAATGAATTTGTCAACGTTCTAACGGACACTTGATGAAATTAACAACTTCTCAACTCCCACGCCTAACACAAAATGCACTGATATCAACTATAATGACGTCATACTGTATTATTCAGTGAACTAGAATTGAATAAAGACTAGAAAGTAGAGTAGATAGTAGACTAGCTTTTCTCACTATTCTTATTTCAACAAGCTCACAATTTTATTTATTATAGCTAGGTTACATTTAGGATTTTTTTTCTTAAGTCTTCGGTAACTTAGTTGCTAAGACTTCAAAAAAATATTTTCAATAATTTTACTACAATGGTTACAAAAGAAAGTCGCCCTTTGTGTATTTTTCTCACTTAAGTACCCATATCTAGTATCAGGTTTCTCACTAATACCGGAGGGGCGCCTCTCCTGCCAAAACGATATGAATACAATACAATAACACCTTTTCCCCTTTACATTCTAAAGGTAACTAGCTGTTCTAACAAAGGGAAATGTCTAAACATTTCTTAAGCCCACCTAACTATGAGGGTGGCCGTCAAGGGGGAAATAATAATTCCAATTTTATTGGGAATGTCCTTCAACAAGATTTTTCCATACGATGAAAGCAATTTATGTGATAACGTTCGGGGAAATTGCTTTCTGCCCTTTCTTTGCTGCTATTGAATTTATTGCTCGATTCAGTCTGAATGATATTTATGGTACAACTACAGTTGGCTACGGTAATTTATTATATCCTATCAAAAACTTTGCCGGGAACCTATCGGTAATGTACAGATTTGCTGCAAACGACTTAGGTTTAGAGTTTTACTTTGTTCGTTCTTTTTTCGAATGTGCGAGGGATTTCTCTTTGATTTCTGTAACAAGGCGGTTTTATTTTCTTTTTGATACTGGCCGTTTGGAAAATTATTTTTCAACACACTTGCTTATAAACAGGCTTTTATTTCACCGCAATTAAGCACGGAATGACACCTATTATAAAACTGTGACTTTTTCATTGCTATTATTCACAAAAGTGAGTTATAGACTTCTTTTTTTTAATTTCATTGATTAGGTTGCTTCGTTCTTAAAAAAGTTTTGATACAAAAAAGATCGTGTCCAATATTAAAAACGAATAAATATACCTATTGCTTGCAACTTCGTATTTTAAAAGACAATTTCAACTTGTAGTACGTGTTTAATAAACAAAACTTTCACTAAAATGTTTTTTTTTCTCTGTGAGTATTTACAGAGAAAAAAAAATCATAATTCAAATAAGTAAGTAGTTGACAAGGCAGCATGGTGATAGCACCTTAGCATGTTCCGAGAGGAACAAAAAAAAATGTTAGATGCGCGCGCATATTTATGATAAGTATGACAACAAATAGATTTTTGCAATAATTGTGTTTGATTGTGTTATGTAGTATTTTTAGTATTATTTTATTCGCAATGTCACCTCAGCGGTAATCACCAATTTTACACGCTTGTACCATAATGTACTATTGTAATCTTTCGAAAATATATTCGAATTGAGTATTATAATCAGTGAGAACATCGATATATTTTTACTAAAAGTGAGACACCGTTTTATATATTAGGTCATGCATTGATTTGATATCAATGATATTCATAAAAAAATATACTGTAACTGATTTTAATTGTAATTATAAAGTTAAGGGCAGATGCAGCCTGTAATTGGGGGGGATCACGTGCGGGAATTAAGGAATTCCCACACGTGCCTTTTTAGAAAACTTTTTAATTTGACGCGTATGATTTGGGGTGGGGTGAGGGGGGTTATATCACCTGTGACCTCCCCTCGGACCGCGCCTGGTCAAGGGATCACGGGATCGTGATAATACGGAAGCGATTGTCGTCTAACCCCCCCAACCCTGCGTCAGATTCTCGTCCGTTAATCTGCAGATGTACTGATTTACATTCAGGTTGGAATCTGGTAAAAATGTCAGGCAGGTCATAGTTAAATAAGAGGCTAAGCAAGAAGCATTGTACATGCGAGTATAAGTCTGACTATAAGCATTGAAGAACAAAACAACTTCGTTTTCCAAATTGGATCAGTATTTGCGCGTTAAGCTCGAATACACATTTGCAGTTTTATAGAGATAGCCTCTGAAGTTCCGCTTCTAAATTTTCATCCTCTATAAGATTTTCTTATAAGCTAAAGGTTTAGCGGACTGAAAATAATAGGTCTAGCGTTTTATCCTAACTCCTAAACTCGAGCGCTTAAAGGGTTATTACGAGACTCCTACATGCGTTAACTGTTCGCAGCTAGAGTACTTTTGTACCGTTATAACCTTAAAATGCTACGAGTCTGGATGTAATAGGTACTCGTAGAATGTAAGTAGCGTGGAATTAAGCTTACTTTTTTATGCTGGTAAGGCGTAAAATAAATAGATACAGAAGGTCAGGTTCATAAAACGAAAATAGTGCACGCACAGATGTTTATTTGCTGAGATTTCGATACGTTTCAGTCATCTCGTTCTCCGGTTGTGAGTTCT
This sequence comes from Eilema depressum, assembly GCA_914767945.1. Lineage (NCBI taxonomy): Eukaryota > Metazoa > Arthropoda > Insecta > Lepidoptera > Erebidae > Eilema > Eilema depressum. The sequence goes on from OU612031.1 coordinate 16,110,447, forward strand.
TGCCGTTTGAATACGTTTCGCCGTAAAGATATCGACTTCCTTCCTTTAAGAAAGATCCGTAACTACATATTATGTACTAAGTACTAAGTACTACAGTACTGTTGTATACTAAGAGACATGAAACCAAATGCGCCATGGACTTCACGGGGCCTCCCCGAGTAACGTTCCACCGCGCAATGCGATAATGTTTGGCGAACCCTGGAAACGGCTAGCACTTGGTAACGCAGTCTAGCCGGCCAATTTTCTCAACACAATGATTCACCAAAATCCGATCACTCATCCATCACCATCAACTTTTGAAGCCGGCAATGACAGTAGTTTCGATAAGAATCATGGGTTTTTCAATATAACATTGATATTAACTCTCTCTGTTCTCATTATGTCAACCTACTCTGTGTTCGTGCATACGTTCATAATAACGCTCTGTCAGGTGTCACCTACTCTGTGGATGCGACGCTGGTTATGTGAAAGCAGCAGCAGATGGCGCTCGTGTCTCATTTCTCACCTGTGTCCCGGTGTTCCGCATCATTCATCGATGCAGCGCTTAGTTGTCGATTTTAGATGTTGTACAGTCACCTCCGGTAGTTGCTAAACTCTGCCAAAATTATTATGAAAATAGCTTACAATTTCTATTTACTGTAAATTTGTACTTATTTATTACAATTTGATAGCAAAATTAGAAGAGAAAAATATACTTTGCTGACGAAAAAAACATTTCCCTTTATATTTATGTAGGTACTGATACCTTATTTTTGTTATTGTTATCCCAATATTTACCTAGCTAGTGTTGCTTAACCTTACAATTTGCTAACCTACATGGTTACTACTTAGCCATAAATCCAGTTACGAACTGAGAACAATAACCATCATTCTGAACACCCTGAAAGGATGTCATCGATCTTCACAAACTTTTCAATTTATAATGTTAGTGAGTTCATAGGACGATTGACATGGACGAATCTAACAGAACATACGCCACTCTACAGATTAATTAATTAGATGGTTATTCGTGTAGATAGGTCTGTATACACAGTGCTTTGTGTTGAAATAACAATATCTCTGTTACTATACGGATACATACATTATTATTCTGCGGTTTTCTTTGTATGTGGCGTATAACATTTCTGCGCCATATTCGGTCGGTATTGCATGCTCGGTCATGTGTACGGCGAGTTTTGTCCTTCATTTCTATGTTCGTGATTGGAATTTGCCATTTCACAATTGACTCTTTACACAGATGCTGTTTTGGAAGTGCGCAAGGACGCAAAGGGGGCAAATAAACAAAGTTATGAAATAGGTTTCTAATATCGACGTTTTTAAAATGAAACGGTGCAAGCGACTCATATGTTCAAAGAAAAATAATCCCAATTGACATTATAAACACTTAACTGGAAAGTGAATTTCTTATCAAATGTTACTATTATGTTATGTTATCTTCATATCTTTCATTTACTGTCATCATCTTCCATTTTAGTTCCATGTTTTCGTTGTAGAATTCACTTAGATACCTATATTCTGAAGTAGAAAATGTTAGATGCAAGCTAGCTTGGACAGAAAACATTCACAAAGCGTTGAAACGATTTCATTGCAGTTCAAGAATTCTGTTTATATCTCTTGAATGTTCTGGAGATGAAAAGTTTTATACTTGAAATAGAAATTCCGAATTCAAGTTAGGAATCATCATTCTCCGGGTTTTTTTCGAACAGTTAAGTTTCGAGTTTTGTTTGAAACTATGAAAGCGACTGCGATCTGACCTCCACAACCTGCTGGTGATATTAATATTCTGTAGCTAGATCAGTTGTCGGATTTTTGAGGTCTCGGACTACCCGTTACGAATGCAACAGATGTTTGTATGACCGCTGAATGAAATTTTAAAGCACTTATCCTCCGCTGGCACTGCCTGCTGGCTGGGCTACGTGGGGAATTTTGCACGTAGAAATGGGTGTCCATATTTGGCCAACCTGACCGCTAGCACGAGTGCCCGGACGTGCTCTAATTAATATGCGTGGGTGTACAGGGAAGAAGAACATAGGAGATGAGACCTCGGCGAAAGTGTTAACTTTTCACAGAATAGAACTATCGCTGTGATAATTTTCGTGCAACTTTTATTTAATCGCTGCAAGACGGATGTGTAGAAGAATTTGAATCAACTTCGGGTGGGCCTTGTTGGCTTAGTGGTCAGAGCATACCCCCACTGTAAGGGAAAGATCGCGGGTTCAAGTCCCGCCCGAGGTCGATTCTCTTTTCTATATCTTAATTGGTTTGTATGACAATCGGCACCGGTGCCTCCCCGGGACTGGTAAGGGTCTTACGCCCAGTTTCCGAAACGCTGATCAACGTCAAATTAACTAATCGGCTGTCAAATCTCTGGTCAAGTAGCAATTGGGTTACTAGAATCATGGTTAAATAGTTTAATTTGATCATCGTGTCGGTTAAAATAGCTGATTAACCAACACGATGATCAAATTATACTATTTAACCATGCTTTTGGCAACCCAATTGCTACTTGAAAAAACAGCCGATTAGTTAATTTGACATTGATCAGTCTTTCGGAAACTGGGCGTAAATATGCTAAGAACGGTTCATCCTAAAACTGACCTAGACAAGTGGCAATTCGTTGGCCGGCGTATTGTAAACTAGAATGACGAATGTATGGCTTTTGACGTATATAACAGCCGTCAACGTATATTATAGACGCCAAATCCCATAAAGTCATTATTCTATACGCTGACCTTCTACATATTCTACAATTGCTTAACCTTGCAATCTTTATGCTTTATTTTTAGAATGACCTCCGTGGCTTAGAGCGTTAGACTGCTTCGTTGGGGGGTCGCGAGTTCAATTGAAGTTCAGTATAAATATTTATTTGCATGAATAGGTCTAATTTACGTCTGGATGTTTCTATTGCGGACAAATAGTAGATTGTATAACAAAGGAGCAAAATAGTATTTTTACGGCGAGGGTGCCACTTTGAACCACGAGCGTAGCGTAGAAGGGAAAAATGTATTTTCATCCCTTCTATTCGAAAAGTGTCGCTTTGTTTGTCTGTAGGTAAGTGAGACAAATAGCTCTTTTCCGAAAGGAACTTTTTAGCCATGTAACGTTCATAGAAATCGAATGTAAATTGTTTGTATTGCTGGATGGTACGTGTTGGCCGCATGGCGAGCGCGAGGACCCACGCTAACTAAAGGAAATAAATCAAAAGCGCGCGAATTACGTCTCTGTTCTTGTAATCAGTACCTATTTTCTCATAGAAAGGGGATGAAAAGTAAAGTATATGACTCCAAACAAATTATTTTTCCTCATGCGATGTACTTTGAATCCCTCGCTGCACTCAGAGTTCTACGTTAGAATCCCTCGCTACGCTCAGGATTTTTCTAGAATTCTTCGCTTCACTCGTCGTTCAAAGTAGTGCCTTCGCCGTAAAATATTAATTTACTCCCTTGTCATACAATCTACTACTCGTAATCATAACCCTATTACAAGCCATACTGAATTTCAGTCTAAAAGTCTAAACCATTCTCTCAAAACATCTATATATTTATTTACTATAGTCGGGCATAAACGTCGTCCCAATAAGCAGTTACCTCAGAGTTCAGTTGCATCACCTAAGCGATTTCGGGGTAACAGCGAGGAAAAATCATTGTAGGAATATAAAATGGGCTATTCTACAGGACGAGTATATCTTAGAGTTTGTATTCTGCACTCGCCGGCTCCTATTCGCCCCGCTCGACTATATTTTGGTACACAAAGCTCAGCGCAGGTGCGTTCGCTGCCTGTACTCTCTCTTGCGTCATTTCCCATCGCACTGTAGCATGTCTCGAGTGTGGGACAATGATGTAGTATACGGTAGTGTTTAGCTTTGAGGTGGTTACGAATTTTATTTATAATAGTAATGTACTATCGTAATTAAAAGTGCATTAGCACCGTAATGTTTATAATGGCTTGTCCGTTTAAACGCGTATCTATGTGTATGTAATGTTTAACGCATACATTTATACGTCACACAGTATCGATATGAGAAAATATAAATGTGTGTGATGCGAAACAAAGAAAACGTTATGCTCGCCTTTTCATACTATTATGTTCGAAGCATGCATCTATATAAAGTAATGCAAAAATTCGTGATTCTACGTAAGGCAGTGGCCTGGTCGGTAACATGGCTGCTACGGATAGTGTTGAAATCGAATGTTGTGGGTTCGGATCTTAGTTTTTCCACTTTTTGTTGTTTTGTTTTCATGAAATTTTAGGAACAAGTTAACAGAATTAGAAATAATTATTTACAAATAGAAAAATATTATACTTAATTTACAATAGATTATAAATAAAACAATAGTTAAAAAAAAAGTTTATTAAAAGAATTATCCAATGTTAATTTGTGGTTATAATGATTTCATCCAAAAAATATACTTTTATAATAAAATTAATATTGCATATTGAGGTTATAGCTTAATTATTCATTTTCTCGAAAGTTTTTTTTCGGAAAAGAGGATTGAAACTTAACCTCAACCATACAGTCTTATACTAATTACAGGCCAGCACGTCCCTTGATAGGCTCAGTAGTCTCAATAGGCTCAACTGAAATTAAATAACAAAAATATTTAAACAAGGGTTCAAATCAGGGGATCGTGCTGGCCAAGGAAATTCAGTGGCGAGGAGTACTTATAACACGATTCCTGCCGGCTTGCTCTGCAAAGGGAAGTCATGGTAGAGATGCTTAAGTTTAATGCATTATTACATGTATTACACCTAAAATTCAGTACCTATCTAAAATTTGAGAGAATTTCATACAAAATTGCCATGGTTGTTCTTTGGGATTTGCCACCGGCTTCCCTTTTGAACATTTTCACCCTTCGCTACAGCAAGGAATAAATTTACGTTCACTAAACCATTCGCGAAGTATGGTGGCTCGATGGATGGGAGAATTATCGTGCACAAAACTTATATCATTTTTTTATACCACTTAGGTGGGAGACAAGCACACGGCCCACCTGATAGAAAGTGATTACCGTGGCCTTTGGACGTATGCAACACCAGGGGCGTCACACTCATGCTGCCGACCCTGAAGAAACCTTCTAATGCCCTTAAACCTTCATTTATATCTGGATAGACATTTCGCACTGTGGGCAACATTATATCTTCTAACACTTTCACATAATTTGCACTATTTGCACGCGTAGATATTGGGTCTAATTCACCCGGCCCTTGCGCTCTAATCCACCCCCACATAATTTACACTTAGATTCAGTGTTCGGTACTACGTTGTTTTCACACCACCGTGTTTTATCCTTATGCCATAAATGTAATCTTCCTTTTTGAGATGATTTAAACGTTTTTTCATCAGAAAATATTGTTGATTCCCAGTTAAAGTAAATACTCTTCGTTATTCGTTTCATATTCTGCTACCATATAACGCCGCTTCAGCAGGTCTTCCATTTCTCCTCCAACTCTGCAACTCTTCTTCCTCAAATTGTTTCACACAACGACTCCCAGTATTTCTCTAAAAAAACAACAACCATATTACACAATTGCAACCAATGAACAAAATTGCACTACAACAATATGAATTAATTAATTAACTTACAGATAAGCCCGTCTCATTAGAAATTTGAGATATATTCAGACCATTCGAATATGGCCACAATATTAGCTTTTGCTTCAATACTTATATTTGACATATTGATTTATTAAAAAAGAAATGTAATCGCTCGAACAGTAATTAACACAAACAGTCGTAACCATAGATGATATAATATATAAATAGGGTAGTCGTAACTGACTTCACCAACCAACAACTTCACTCATAGCCAATGAATCCATTTTATTTCAAATGCACCCTCAAATAATTATTTTCTCGCTAAGTTTAAAATTCTACCTAAGAAACATTTTTATATTCGTATCAACATTTATAATATCATAACTTTTAAATATAAAACACAAAAAGTTATATTAGTTCCGGTAGGTTCGAACCATCACCGACAGGTTTCATACTATTCGTCAAGCCGCACGTTAAACGACTCAGCTACGGGGCGGCTTACGTATGATATTGAAATTACCAATATCAATCAACGAGTGAACAATATTAATGTGTGTGTATGTGTGTGTGTGAATTATCTTCAAAGATTAAGGTCATAACTTCAAAAGTTTAGTAAGAGTACTGTACGACTAGTGTTGTGTATGTGTGTGTGAATTGTCTTCAAAGAATAAGGTCATAAGTACGATTAATGTTGACGCGCAATAGTTGCGTCAGATTGGTACTGCACTTATGATCGCGATAGTACCTACTCAATAATATCTATACTAGTTTTATAAATACGAAAGTAACTTTGTCTTTTTGTCTGTTACGCTTTCCAAACCTGCAACATAAAACCGATCTTCATGAAATATGATACTCAGATGGACTAGAGCTTGGGAAATACTATAGGCTACTTTTTAACGAAAAATAGGTTTAAAGGGGTTCAAGTAGGGGATGAGTTTGTATAAATAAAAGCATCTACACAGATACCTTGGGAAAGGACATAAGCTATGTTTGGTCGATAACCGACATGCACGTGGGTGGAGCTGCGACCAACAGCTAGTAACGTTACAAATGTCTAAGTTTGTGAAGGTATATTTTTGTTAGTTCCATTAAAACATTTTTTTTACCTGGTGAGTAGATAAAGCTTTGCATAAAGCTTATTTTCCATGTAGTATTCCTACTAAGAAATCTTAGCACTCTTTATACAGTAGGACCTTATCCCGATATCCAACCTCAACGCGACATCTAAAACTATGCAAAGAAAAATAGCTCTTGGGAAATTTACATAAAGCTTATTTTCAATTCAGCATGAAATTACTGGAAATTTTCAAGGTGGAGAAATTGTTTCATTGCGTTCTGGTCTCAACGTCGTGTGCTCTGAGTTCCACGAAATGTTTTTGTCAAGAAATATTTTCCTTAACAAGAAATGTGGGGACAAAGAATCGTTTAATTGGTACTGGTTGGAATGTATTCACGAAATAAACTGCTATTTAAATATTCGTTGTGGTGCTTTACATGCCTACTAAAAAATTCTTGGAATCGACATACTTAAGATGTTAGAAGTAAATGTTGAATGAATTTTTGAAACTTTTACAATACTAATTTTTCTTGTAAAATTTTATACGAAAGGTCAGCCTGTTTTATAAACTATACATACATACATAAAATCACGCCTTTATCCCTGGAGGGTTAGGCAGAGGTGAATTGACACCCACATTTCACCAATCATTGTATTAGGTCCCACGTAATAGGGGGTGGGAACGCGCGTGTCTATAGGAGATATCTATAGGGGAGGCCTATGTCCAGCAGTGGACTTCCTATGGCTGAAATGATGATGATGATGAATAGGGGGTGAGCCTATTGCCATATTTCGGGCACTATTGTTGACTCGAGCCATGTAGCTGAGGCTGAGCCTAAGCTGTATCTATATATCTGTCTGGTGTTAAACATCTCTATAGTCGCTTTGTACGACACTGCATGGGAAAAGATGGGGTAGTATTCTACTCCAACGGGAACCAATACTGCAATATTTATGTAGTTTTTAATAAATAAATAAAAATAAAAAAGCCTTTATTTGATCCTGCTACTTCTTCTTAATTTAGGTACTATCTATAACACTTACACCCGTATTCACAAACAATACTGTGAGGTCTCATAGTGTGCTCGAGCGCATAGGGCTGGTAAAATTAATTCGCAAACATCACGGAGCAGTATCTAACGCAGTGCGTTACCTCAACGTATTACTTAAGTGTTATCAATGAATTAAAAGGCTTGCCAAAACGAATGCACTGAGAATTTGTCGTTCTTTGCACAGTTTTGGTAGTACGCATAGCGAAGTATTGTTTGTGAATACGGGTGTTAGTTAGATTTATTAGCAAGGTCTCCAGGTTGGGTGAAGGCCTCCTCCAACGATGTCCACTTCTCTCTATCCTGAACTGTTTGCCACTACTTTGGACCAGCGACTTTTTTTATTTCATCCTCCCAGCATGATGAGGGCCGTCCTCTTTCTTTTTCCTTGGGGTCCTCTCCATATGGTGGTTTTATAGGTGCATCTTTTGTCTCCAAGCCTCGCTATGTGGCCGGCCCATTACTACTTTAACTTTTGTGCGTAGCTTAAGGCATTAGTGGCTTTCGTTATTTCTCTTATCTTTACATCTTCTTCCTCTTAGCGTTAATTCCCAGTCGCATCCGAAGCTTTCAGCTCGGAGTCTGGGGTCCGCTTTTGCCAGTCTTAACTACGGATTTGGCAAGACCTCGATATTTTCTGTGAAGCGATTGCCATCTGACCTCCACATCCCAATGGTAACATTAGGCGATATCGAAGCTTTGCAGCTAGACTACTGTTTTTGGATTTTTGAGGGCTCCAACTACCCGTAACGACTGCCATAGATGTTCTTATGGCAACCGGGACCGACGGCTTAACGTGCTCTCCGAGGCACGACCAGACCAATGCAAATACCCATATTTCATGAACACAAATATTTGCACTGAGCGGGGATCGAACCCACGCCTCCTGCGTAGCGGCCGCGTTCACTACTGCTACGCCACGGAGGCTGTCAATTTCTCTTATCTTTACATCCTCCTCTTAGGCCTTTTGCACATTATAAGATACGTACGCCAGACAAGAAATATTTCGTGTCTAATGAAGAGAACACCTTGCACACTGTAAGAAATTATCGACAAGAAATTTCTTACGTACACCAGAAATTTCTTACGTAGCCACAAACATTTATGTTTGTTACAAACATTTCTGTTTGTTGCAAACATGTTTTGTTTATCATTCTATATAGAATGATAAAACATGTTTGTAACAAAAAATATATTATACATATATAATAATAATAATAATAATAAAGCTTCATTTATTCCATGCAAAAAAAAAATCAATAACAAAATATAATTTAACATAATTCAAACATAGTAAAATGATTCAAATCGATTAAAAATAATTCACCTCAACAAAGCATAATTTAAACATAATTCAATCATAATTCAAACATAAATATAAACATAATAATATAGCATTGTATAAAAATAACATACATAGTTTGAAAAAGAATATCATAACGTAAAAGTAGTGTAATTAAAAATAGTATTTCATTATTATTGTTATTTCACAAATTCGACTGTTTATAATTTTATTACAATTACAGACATAAATAATAACATAATTTAACACATAATAACATAATAACATGAAAAAAAAAAAAAAAAATTGAAAAAAATTTATCATTAATGTTATATCACAAACAAACTCAACAGTTTTTCATTTTACAGATCTATTTTTTCTGCATGGACCCCCTTCGGGTAAAAGCCTCCTCCAAGGCATACCACTTCTCTCTATCTTTGGCAATATTTAGCCAGTCTGGGCCTGCTATTTTAACTATTTCGTCCGTCCATCTGGCAAGCGGACGGCCTCTAGCTCTGCTTCCTCGCGGTCCTGGCCATGCTACTGATCTCCGAGTCCATCTGTCGTCGTTGTACCTGGCTACGTGGCCTGCCCATTTCCATTTTCTCTGTAGTGAGAAAGATAGAGCATCTGAAACTCTGGTTTTCTTGCGGATGTCCGAATTCCTTACTTTATCTTTTAGTTTTAAACCCATAATGCTTCTCTCCATCCGTCTTTGAGTTGTTTCGATTGTATTTTTGGTTTTTGTATCGAAAATCCAAGTCTGGCACCCATATGTTAAGCATGGCAGTATAGCCGTGTCCATAGCTATTTTTTTAGTGGATAATGGGAGTGGTGATTTAAAAATTTCTTTGTGGGCCCAATATTTTTTCCAGGTAATCGTGACTCTCCGGTCTACCTCTTCTGAGTTTCTTTCTTTGTTAAAAGATATTTGTTTGCCAAGGTATATGTATTTGCTTACAAGTTCGAGAGGTATGTTGTTGACCAATATCGGTGACGTTCGCTGATTAGACATAACTTTAGTTTTGTCGAGGTTCATTTCTAATCCTATTTTTGTACTAGCTTGATGCAATTCATTTATCATAATATTCAGTTCTTGTGAGCACTCTGAGAATAGTATAATGTCGTCTGCGAATCTGAGATGGCTCAAGCGGTTACCATTCATATAAATACCTCGTTTGGACCATGGTAGATTTTCCATTACATGTTGTAAAACTGCAATGAACAATTTTGGGGAGATTGGGTCGCCTTGTCGGACCCCTCTCTTTATGTTTATTGCTGGGCCGACTCTATCTAGCTTGACTCGACTTGTGCAGTTGACGTAGATGTTCTTCAGAATATTGATGAATTTTTCGTTTATATTCAGAGATTCCAGAGCTTCCCAGATGCTTTCATGTGTTATTGAGTCAAAAGCTTTCTTGTAATCTATGAAAGCTATATACAAGGGTCTGCGGAATTCTAGATATTTTTCTATAATCTGGTCAACAACCTGTATGTGGTCTACAGTACTGAAACCGCTCCTGAATCCCGCTTGTTCGATCGGTTGGTGTGCATCGATATCTGGAGATAATCTTTCTAGTAAACAGGACGCGAATAGCTTGTAGAAAGAAGACATGAGACTTATGGGACGGTAGTTCTCAATGTTCACGGGGTCTCCTTTTTTATATAACAATATGATTTCGGATTCCCTCCACAGGCTTGGCACCGTTTCTTCTTCTAATATTTTGTTACATAAAATAGTGATAGGTGTCAATAATAGAGTTCTTGCTAGTTTGATATTTTCGTTAGTGATCCCATCCGGTCCCGGGCTTTTTTCAGGTTTGAGTTTCATTATTTGCTTCAGCACTTCAGGCTCTGAAAATCGTTGTATTCGGGAGTTATCCGTGTGACAATAAGCCCTCTTATTATGATTTGATGTATCTGGCTGGCTGTATAGTTTTGTATAAAAGTCAGTGGCTATGTTTATAATCTCGGCACGAGATTTGCATATATTAGTGCCGGACTGGAGTGATGGAATCCATGCTTTAGATGTATTCAGTTCTTTTAGGGCCCGTTTAGCAGATCTGGAGTGTTCAAGGTGTTTTTGTATTGTAGTTGCTCTATAGGTATCATAGCACCGCCGTATTTCTTTGTTGGTAAGTTTATAGAGAGTTTTTAATTTTTCTTTGTCCATTCTGTTCAGAGAAGGCTTATTTTGTAGATTGCTTCTTTCTTTAATTAGTTCTAACGCTTCTATTGACAGGATTTTATTCTTTTTCAGTGGAATAATGTTTTTTAAGCTTTCTTTAATGCAGTGAACGATTTTTTGGTAGAAGTCTTCCGCTTTATAATTGATTTGTGTCGCTAAAAGCTCAGGTATATAGCTCTTAAGGTTTTCTAGATACATTTCTTGTTGAGCTATTGTTTTTAAATTGGTTGGTGTATGTGAATAGTTGCGTCGGTTTTTCTTTGTATCTTTCAGGTGTATTGTAGCTCTTAATAATCTATGGTCCGATCCAAAACGGAACGACGGCAATACTTCGTAATTAGAAACAATGTGAGGTTTTGTGGTCATGATATAATCTATTTCATTTTTTGTATTTTTGTCTGGGGAGAGCCATGTCCATCGATTGTCGGGTTTTAGTTTAAATATAGTATTTATAATTTTTAGGTTGTATTCCTGTGCGTACCGAATGAGTCTCTCTCCTCGCGGACTTCTGTTGCCATAGCCATATTTACCGGTGGTTGAGCTTTCGTGCTTCTTAGGTATTCCAATTTGTGCGTTAAAGTCTCCCATGGAGATTATGTACTCTGTTGATGTAGAGTCGTGGGCCTTCTCCAAGTCCTCGTAAAAGCAGTCAATATCTTCTTGTGAAGAATATTCAGTGGGAGCGTACGCTTGGATGATAGCAAAATGTATTTTATCCAGTTCAATTTCTAATACGCACACTCTCTCAGATATGCCGGTGAACGTTATGATGTTTTCCTTGTAATTCTTCTTGACTAGGAAGCCCACTCCGTATAATCCTTGGGTTTGACCTATATGGTACATGATATAGTCATTATCCTCTATTATCTTTTCTCCGAAACGGCGGACTTCGCACAACCCTATTACATCATGTTTGATGTGTTGAAGAGCAGCTTTAAGCTCTAAGAGTTTTGGTTCAGAAGATAAAGTTCTTACATTAAAAGTACAAATTTTGAAGGTATTTATCGTTTCAGTGGTTTTTCTTGGAGGGTTTTGGTCGACCTCTCCCGCGGTGACCAGCCGTGCTGGGAGATGAGGGGCGAGTAGAGGGCCCGAACTTGATTGCTATGTTGCACTGTACTGTGTTGTCATTGTTTGACTTTGAGAAGCTTCATTCTGAGGGAGCGTTAGTTTAGGTTTTTGTATTATGTAATTTTTCATATTTATTGCTTTGTTTTTCTTTAAGGGTTGTTTGCTAGCGGTGAGAGGTCTCTCCGGTGATTCAGACTCAGACAGATTCCTTTTATTTGACCGGTTAGGGTTAGAGACCTTGTTATCCAATATAATAAGTCTATCGTACTTTATAAATGCGGTGTTGCCTGCCTCCTTTTCTCTTTGAAGTTGGATTTGCAGTTCCTTTCGTTTATTTAATACTTCGATTGGATAGTCTTCTTTTATGTAATATGTAGTGTTTTGCAGAAAATGTTTGTTTTTCTGAACTTTTATTTTGAAGCCCAATGTATTAAATGTTATTACTACTGGTCTGACCTTCTCGCCTTTCTTCCCCAGTCTTCTCACTGCTTCTATATTTCTATTATCGCATGCTACTCTAACATTTGTGTTTATTATGTTAATTATCGTTTCCTCAAGATCGTCGTATGTATTTTCGCACTCTGCGACGCCAAACAAGACTAAGTTTCTTCGTCTCGATTGTCTTTCAAGTTGGGTTATTTTTATATTTTGTACTTCTATTTTTTTCTCTAAAATCTCGTTTTTTAGTTCTATGTTGCTAAATTTCTCGGCTAGGCTGTTGATAATTGTATTTTTAATATCTTCTTTCATTTCTTTCATATCTTCTTTCTGCTGTTTCATGTCATGTTGCATGTTTAATAACATCTTTTTTATTTCTTCCATGATGTGTATTGTTTTGGTACACCTCGTGACCTCTATGACGGATATTGTGCACTTATTACTATCTATTATATCAATCGATCGATAAGTGTTAAGCAGTTCCAATGTTTGTCGCTAGATGGTATGTTGCTTGATACTTTGGGTATATTTTAATAGATGGCGCTGTTAGATTTGATATTTGAATTGGATCGTTACATTGCACTTTTTAGGTTATATATCACTGTTTATTTTTCTTATTTATCACTTTTGTGGATTTGTTTCACTTCTGACTTCGCTATCCGACGACGACACCCGAAAAAACACCAATATTTTACACTTTGGAGGTGGTTATTAATATAAATTTCTCCTGCTTTGAGTCCGTTCGGTGGTTCGTAATTTCCCTTTTTTTACAATTGCACTGTTCAATCACTGCATTACTTTTAATTGTCGTGATAGTTTGAGCACTGTTTATAGTTTTTTTTACACAATTCACGTTGATTTAGGTCACTTGAACATTTTTAAAGTTTATTTATTCACGAGTACGATGTTGACACTGGCACAGGTGGCGCCACATTTTTATACATACATACATATTATTATACTTAGGGGTTTTACAGGAGTGCTGTAAATTCCCGAAGGGGTAAGCAGAGGTGTATTAACAGCACATTCCATCAAATTATTTTCGGTACCACGTAATAGGAGCGAGCCTATTGCCGTCAAGCGGGCACTTACCCAATGTTGCTTAACGTCGTAATGCAAAGAACGGTCACCCATCCAAAACCTGACCCAGCCAATATTGCTTAGAAAGAAAGAAAGAAAATTGATTTTTACTTTCTCTCAGCCAATATTGCTCCTAGCCAATAGGTATAACTTAACCTCGTAATGTAGGTACAGAACGAAGTACCTACTTAGGTAATTTCTTATTTCTTTACTTCATTCATTAGTATGTACCTAACCATAATTTGACGGAGGATACACAATCATATACTTACCTAGGTAGGTACAAAATAGACAGACGACAGCGTCTTTTTTTGATTGCATACCTACCTATCTATATCATAGACGGGAACTTTAAACCTATACAAATAAAATTGGAGTGTCTGTTTGTAATATTAAAATAACCGGTTTCTACTACATGCATATGAATGTATTGTATACGGTACACATAGGTACCAAAATATATATTTTTTAAATTTTTGTCTGTCTGTCTGTCTGTTTGTTCCGGCTAATCTCTGGAACGGCTGAACCATTTGAACGTCACTTTCTCTGGCAGATAGCTTATGTAATAAGAAGTAACTTAGGTAGGCTAAAGTTGGCACGGAATCCGAATTCCACGCGGGTGGAGCCGCGGGCAACAGCTAGTATAATAATAATAATATGACGAGACTCGAGAATCAGCGATGGGACATAATACAAAGCTTGTAGGTACCAGAATTAATGCGAAACGAAAGAAAGTTTTTAATGACCTACGTACGTACATACCTACCTATATGTCCCAAACAACTTTTGACGAGTTGTTAAAATAGGTACTTACTTGCAGATTTCATTACATCGTCAAAATACGCAATTTATAGAAGCTATATCCCCACGTGGAATGCTAGCTGTAACTCTCAGGTAGGTACCTAAGGATTTTAATACCTACCTATTTAGTTCATCGAGACGTCACCAGTTACAACTCACAACCGAAACTGCATTTAAAAATTAAACTGTACTAGCAAACTGAAAGTCATTTGGCATAGAATCATAACCCTCCTTTGGCTTCACCGTAGTCGGGTAAAAATCAAAAGCCGCACCGCCGCGCCGACAGGCGCTAGCGGCACGTGTAGAGTGAGGTGCGGTATGTCGGGGGAGGGGCACAAAGGCGCCGCCGCCGCGGCAGCCGCGCCGCCGCGCGCCGCCGCCGCAGAATGAATAGGTACCGAGTGGGCCGTTCAACAACGTCTTGCGAGTTTTTGTGTAAGGTACTTGTTACCTACTTGTAATTATTTTGAAAACTTTGCTTATATTTAAAAGTAAAAATAGCAATGTTCCAATTTTGAATATCTCTCCACAATTTTTGAGAGCCATTGTGTCTCATTTAAAAATGGATCTGCATCGAGAACATTTTCGTACGATGATTGTGCGAAAATTGGTTCAGACGCATGAAACTTTGTGTAGAGGCTGGTGGTATGACAAACTAGTATGACCACGAGGAAACGGCCTGGTGGAGAGTCCATAGAAAAGATTTAATAAAAATATTTTATACATCGAAGTTAATTTTATAATTTCTCAAAATAAAACTTGATGTAATTGAGTGTCCCACGTACGTAAGAAATTTCTGGTCTAGATCCGCCAAAATGCGTGTGTCTTATCAGACACAAGAAAAAATTTCTTACAATGTGCACGGTCTCATATAACAACAAAGGCGACTGCATTTCTTATAAGAAATTTCTTGTCAAGCACCAGAAATTTTCTTACAATGTGCAAAGGCACTGAGCGTTAATTCCCAGTCGCATCCGAAGCTTTCAGCTTGGAGTCTGGGGTCCGCTTTTGCCAGTCTTAACTACGGATTTGGCTAGACTCTCTTATCTTTACATGTCTAATCTTATCTAGTTTTTTTATTTTGTAGTTTTTAATATCGGCAGCATATTATTTGGCTGTATACTCACCCCTCCCAATAATGGTTATATTTTCTGTTCCCTTTCATTTCCCCATAGAATAGCAGTCTGCCTATCTGATTTCTTGTGGACTCTTTGCACAAGTTCGGTATTTTTCCTCAATTTGCTGCAAGAAAGTTATCGGCGGGCAAATTATCTTAATTAAAGGGTGGTTTGCTGTTTACCTAATACTTAACAGTAGGGGGGAGGTTATCAAATAAAACGTTTACTTGTTTGACTTGTTGGTGTAGAGATAGAACTTTTGACTTAGAGGTTGCAGGTTTGATTCCAGTTCAGTGTATGTATTTACATTGGTCTGAGGTGTTTCCGTGTTTCTATGAACACATGTGTTTACGAAAAATTGTCCCCAAATTGTGGATAAACCGTAGTTCCCACACCCGAGAGGGCCATATCGAGATAAAGCTGGGTTGGCCGAGGTCCACACCTGAGAGGGCCATATCGAGATAGCTCTGGGTCGGCAGGGGTGTGCGGGATAGGCCAGCGGTCGTCTCAGTTTCAGCAACGGATGATCCAGGACGGCGTTCGGTTGGTTCGGGTGATATAAGCCCTCCGTATCAGAACGTCAAACTAGTAAAATGATGATATATTAACGACGTGAAAGTAAAACGACATACTAGTAAAACGTCTGAAATCTAAAATAGTCATACCTACTAGTAGAACGTCTGAAATGGAAAATGTCATGTTAGGCAAAAGTACTTGGCAGTGCATTATTGTACAGTCAAGCCCAGTGCATTTTATAAATTAATTATAACTATTGTATGAGTGTATTTATTTGTGTAAGACTAAGTAAGTGGAAGCGGGGGAGAGGGGGAGAGGGGGAGGGGGGAGGTGAACCGGAGGCGATTTCCGCTCGATAAAAAAGACTATAATCTGAAAAACACTATAATATGCGTGTAATAAAAACATCCATACATCCCTTCAAGTTCATAATATTACTGTGGTTATCATAACAGATCTAATCAATATCAAGAAACACTTTAAACTTCTAGATATATGAGTAACTAGCTTTTGCCCGCGGCTCCGCCCGCGTGGATGTCGGTTATCGCGACCAAATATAGCCTATGTCCTTTCTCAAGGTCTAATCTACCCCTATACCAAATTTCATCAAAATCGGTTCAGTGGTTTGGGCGTGAAAGCGAGACAGACAGACAGACAGACAGACAGACAGAGTTACTTTCACATTTATAATATTAGTAGGGATAGAGATAAAAGGCGTATGTAAATATGCCATGCAGCTCCAAGACAGAGTTGCTGACATTCCAACTATTTTCTCGTCTTCAAAGTTCGTAATATGTGCAATTTATAAGTTAGGCGGTTGACTTAACTTTGAGAGCGATTTGAAGAGATAGGCAGTATGCCGCATGCATCTTGGAGTCTGCAGCGCGAAAAATCTTGACTTAATTTATTTATTTTTATTTATTTACTATTTATTTACATAAAAGAATATAGAGATACATAGGTGGAAATAGTAATACATAGTATCAAATCTGCTTATTGCTATTAGAAATATCTTCCAGCAGACTTGCAAGAGTGTTTTAAAGTAAAGTAGTCGTATGGTAACTGTTAATTGAAAAAAAATTAAAAAAAAATTGTTCTGAATACAATTTTTTTCGGGATTCTTGTCTGTTCATTCCCGATGAAGGCAAAAGTACTGAACGAATTTTGATGCGAATTTTTGCTTAAAAAGGTCTTGCGGAAGTTTGTTCGCAATCGATTGACTAGAACCGGAGATAAGATCAAAACTTGCAATAATCAAATTCCATGCGTGCGCAACTGCGATCACAGCGACTTCCATCTGACCTCCAAACTTCGAAAGGAAAGCCTGCGCCAGAACCTCGTCCACAGGTGTACCGGGGTACTAGGTACCTAAAAATACAAAAGAAAAAGGCTAAGTACAAAATCTCTGGAATCTCCTGAGCCGTAGTGTGACTTAACACATTCGCTGCCAGTGACTCGGATCCGAGGGTATTGATGCGAGTCTATAATTTGCAATTAAGTATCATTAAAAATTCATCTCAGTGCCAAGCTATATTATTTACTGATAAACTTATTTATGCACTATTATAACTTTTTTTATATAAATTTTGTATCGTATTATCATTTTTAATTAAAAAAAACCAACACCCACGGATCCGAGTAGTCGGCACACAGGGGTACTGTGTGCCGACTACTCGGATCCGAGGATATACTTCAACTATTGTTTATACTGATTTTATTGGAAAAAGACTAATACTTTGATTATGAAATAAACCAATAAAATGCCTTGCTCAATCGTGAAAAGTCATACAGGCTTTATAAAATGAGAAACATTAGTTAATTATAAAAAAAAGCTTTATGTTTATGTTGTACCAGCTTTCCGCTCGCGCTTTCATCCGCGTAGTTCCCGTGGGAATATAGGGATAATATCGGGACATGTTACTCTAGGTGAATGTAGCTTTCCAATGGTGAAAGAGTTTTGGAAACGGCACAGTAGTTTTTGAGTATAATACTATAATCATTACAAACGCACACACATAAATACAATTTTTTTGTTTGTGCGTTAGTTTGTAACTCTTTTACGCAAAAACTACTGAACGGATTTTGTATTCGCCTCTTTTTTGGCGGTAAATTTATATTTAATGACGTATTTTTACGTTTAGATGGACCTGCACCACTGTCCATTGTTAGCAAAAACTTTGTCTTACTTGGTAGCTTGATAAAATGTAAAAAAAAATGTTTACTTAAAAACCAACGCCACTCGTAATTACTTTGATTTCTACTGCAAGAGGCCGTAAGCAAACAACGTGTGTTGCTCACCGAGACCAGCGTCGAAATAACACGAACAAAATGAATCGCGCGGCTACTCGGAGCCGAGCCGAGTGTCCGGCACCGCGCGCCCTGCCCCGCGTCCCTCGGATCCGAGTACGCGGCACGTTGCATAATTTTAGTGAAGTCGGTTTGGCAGTGAATGTGTTAAGCCTTATTCTTTTCTGGCTAAGTACACCCGCTATCTAGCCGGAGACGTTACCTGAATTAATTACACGGCAAATTAAATTTTTACTTTACAACAAGAATACGTGGCTCCGAGCTCAGTTATAAGAGGTTTTGTTTTTAATTAGTGCACTTTTTATAATCTACCTTATAAGAATTTACTACAGTTTTTCATTAGGAGATTCAAAAATCTATACTATTACTCGTAATATTATAGAGCTGAAGAGTTTGTTTGTTTGAACGCACTTATCTCAGAAACTACTGGTTCATATTAAAAAAAAAAATTTGTGTTGAATAGCCCATTTATCGAGCTAAGTATAGGCTATATATCATCACGTTACTGCTTAAGGGAGCGGAGCAGAAATCATAAATGTTAACAAATCCGGCAGGTTTCTATATATTATTTGAAAACTAAAATATTACGGACATATACGGATGAATCCGGGCGGGTTGGCTAGTCTATACTAATATTATAAAGTCGGAGAATTTGTTTGTTTGTTTGGTTAAACGCGCTAATCTCAAGAACTACTGGTTCGATTCAAAAAAATATTTTTTGTGTTGAATAGACCGTTTATCGAGGAAAGTTATAAGGCTTTAAGCTGGGTATAGGGCCTTTGGGGCCAAAGCAACCTTACTTGCAAGCTGGTATATCTTCTGGTAGACGTATGAGGCTCTGATGCAGACTTTCCTCTCGGGAGGTCAGACGGCAGTCGCTTCCATAAATCGAAATTAGTAGAATTCCCGTCAATGTCTCTAGCTAAGCTAAATTATTTGTGTTAGGAGTAGGTCTTTATTGGTAGTGTAACTACTAGAACTCGAATCTTAAACCTCTCGTTCGTACTGATAACTCCCTACCCACTAAGCTAGTAATAGATTCATCAAAATCATACCATACCAAGATTATATATCTATGTACTAAGAATGTACTCTAGATAGATAACATGTGCTTATATGACTTACCTGGATATCATACGTCCAGGGAGGAATTCAAGCTTTGATTTTTCTACCGATAATTGTAAATGAAATTTAAATAACAATCGGACTCATTTAATATTGAGGACAATTAATGAGTAATTTGTAACGTACATTAAATACTTATTCATTGATAATATTTAAGACTGAGACAGTAATTAATTTAACAGTTTACAGTAAAAGTAAGAGAAGGACCTTAAGTGTGTTTTATTTTTGGTCCTTCCAATTCTATCGTGGCACTTTGCAGTATTAATACTTGTACGTACTTAGGAGTCCGCTTTCCTTATCTTTCTTGAAATTTGACTTTTGCGCAAGCGACTGACCCTCTAACTACAAGAGGAAAGCCTGAGAATTATTCGCTAATCACAAGGAGAACCGGCTAGTAGACAAGTTTGAATTGAGATAGAATAACTTGATGGGGTCCCAAGGAAGAACATAAGGGCGCTGATAAAACTCCCATATACCTACTTAAAAATTTTAACCAGACAAATGAAAGATGTGAGTAAACTTTACAAAGAAAGCTCTTCTACTTTAATATCTTTCTGAACGTTTTCTTAGTTCGAAGCGAGTATTTAAACTGAGGAATTCTTTACTTACTTAGATTCTCTAGCCAACACCCGTATTCCGATCACGTTCCTCCATTGAAAAATTACTGGATTTTATTAATACAATTATCTTCAACTCTGATTTAAGTCCACCGTGTCTTATTAAACAGGTAGATTCTTTTACTAATTAATAATCAATACGAGATAGTCTTCTGTACAAAGGAATCGGAGAACCAACGATTAAGAATTTTGTTAGAAACTCTAAAGATTGTCTTTAATCATTTCGTTTGCTGAAATTTTCACTTTTGATCAAACTATGTCATCAATTTTCTTTTGTTTTACTTACAAAGACTTAGGCACGTATTCTAGAACGACACTTAGTCCTGAATCTCAATTTACCTGACGACAGATTGACAGATTGTCCATACAATCTGTCCTCAGAAAAATCGAGATTAATACCATTCTAGAACACGGGCCTTCATGAATACGAGAATGTCATCAATCTCGACTTGAAAGCAGTTTAAGTAGATTGTGTTTTAGGACTAAACTTGAGTAGAGATTTTATGAATGCTTGTAATTTTTGGACGACTATAAAGTCGTTCAAAAATTTAAGCACAAAGTTATGTCAATACCTAGTACGAGGGAGCTATTATGATAAATTACGTAACTATATCGCGCTCATATTATCTTAAGAATTTATTTATATTCTAAGTGCGGCCCTGTGCAGAATGACGTACAACACAGCTGGCGTTTCAGCGTGTCACTGACTATACGCTGTATTAATATAAACTCTACCTTCCAGTCTTGAGCTTAGCATCTCATTATGATATACCTAAGATTAAATTACTTTGCAAGAACTTGATTCTCGATTAATATTGTTCTGGAAGTTTTCTCTTTCACCTGTAGAGTGGGTAGGTGAAGAGGAATTCATACAACTTCTCCGCTTTTTAAGTATTATTCTATTTATATTTTTTTATTACTGCTCACTACCAGAAATGTCCAAGACCACGCGAACCCAAATTCAGAAAAAAATATTTACCTATAAAACGTGTGATTTCAAAACTAAAGTTAAAATTTTAAATTCTACTTAATTGAAAACGAGTCAAATTATAATAGACCTTTACGGATTTTTTTGTAATCGAATTGAAATTACGCGTTTTGATAACGTATCGATGTTATAGGCAATGTGTATAATGCAGGCATTCTATACAATACCTAGGCAATGTATAGAATGCCGGGGTCGTTCAGGCAATGTATGAAATGATATTCAATTTTTAAACTATTTTACACTTTGCCTAGGTAATGTATAGAATACCTAGGCATTGTATAGAATGCCGGTCGAAGCATAGGCAATGTATGTAATCTATTTTTCTTCTCTATGATTTAGTTAGATAGATACTAATCTTTTGAGAGCTAATCCTAATTTCAACTTCCACCAGCAGACAGTGCTGATAAGACATGTGTTCTATTGGTAGGTATGCCTAAGTAATTACGTGTTTTTTGCGTAGAATGTTTCTCACATAGTAGTGAAAGAAAAGCTGCACATTCCGACTTGGATAGATTAGGTTAGAAGGTTAATGCGGGAGCGGAGCGGAGCGGAGCTCCCGCATTAGCCTTCGTGGTTATTTTTTTTTATTACCATACAGAATTTCTATAGGCCACGGCAACCACTCTCTTACCATCATCCCTGTGCTGGTCAGCCACCTAACCTGATGGAAAGAGAGTTCTTACCGTGGCTTATAGTACTGCATGGTTAAAAAAAAAATAACCACGAAGGCTAATGCTGGAGCTGCGCTCCGCTCCGCTCCCGCATTAGCCTTCTAACCTAATCTATCCAAGTCGGAATGAACAATTTTCTTTCAGCAGTATTATCCATTTTTCAAATTTTGTTTGCTAACAGTACTTATTTATCAAGGTGAGACGAATTTTCGCACATGAAATATTTGAAGAGACGAATTTACAACAACCCGTCCATTATACACATTGCCTGATGCGCTTCGGGCATTGTATACAATACCTAGGCAATGTATGAAATTAATCGTATTATATACATTGCCTGAACGTTTGAGGCATTGTATAGAATGCCTAGGCATTCTATACAATGCCGGATTATACACATTGCCTATAACATCGATACTGAATCGAGCGGGAGCCCCTTGTTTCGCAGACAGAAATTTCATAGAATTTCGTTCCCCAGAAAATGTTTCATATACTATTTGGTCCTTGTATTTTTATTTCGAATATTATTGTTTCAAAGACAATTTACTAGAATCAAACATACCAATTTCACAGAAACACAATTTAATTAATTGTTAATCACATTTTTTTGTTTGAAAACTTATCAAACAGTAGAATTATTTTTAAACGAATATTAAACCACCACCACCATTTATTTCGAACAGTAACATTTACAATTTTAAATTTTTTCCGATTGCTTTTAGTAATTTAATTCCTGAATAATCTTGCTTATGCTGTAAAATTCGATCAACGTGTAATATGTTTGATATAACGTTTATGTAATCAAAAATCATTTGGTCTAACGTTTAATAATATAAAAAAACGTCATTAGCATAGTTAACACCCCGACTCAGAGTACCCCGAGTCGGATAGGCTAGGTTAGAAGGCTAAGGCGGGAGCCAAGCGGAGCGGAGCTCCCGCCTTAGCCTTCGTGGTATTTTATTTTAAACTACACAGAAACAGGTCGCACGTCGAATTATCTTAGCGCAAATAAGTTTAATATCTTTTGAGTGGTAGGTATGTCAAACGATTTTATATTTGAACTAGCTTTTGCCCGCGGCTCCGCCCGCGTGGATGTCGGTTATCGCGACCAAACATAGCCTATGTCCTTTCTCGAGGTCTAATCTACCCCTATACCAAATTTCATCAAAATCGGTTCACTGGTTTGGGCGTGAAAGCGAGACAGACAGACAGACAGACAGACAGACAGACAGAGTTACTTTCACATTTATAATATTAGTAGGGATGTTATGGATAATAAAGAATATTTGATTTGTTATTCTATGATACTGATTATTCTAACAATAAACTTTATGTGAAACAAAAATCAATGATTTAAAATCTTCAAAGTAAGTATTCTGTGTATTGATGATTCTGTGAAACGAAAATATGAGAAAATTTTTATGTGAAACGAAATTCTATAAAACATTAGCTATAAAACAACGTACACCCTGAATCACCTCGTTGGAAAAACCTAAAGTCGACTTTATGTCTCTTCGCATATCACGGTCTATTGAAGCTTGTTATTGGCAGTTATAAAATCTTTGTAAAATGCGTTTAAAATCTTTGTTTAAATATAAATGAGAGGAATGTTGGTCTGCAGTCTGGTTGTTGTACTTTGTGCGGTTTATGTGAAGGCTGCTGAACCTGTTGTTAGTTGCAGAGTAAGTACGAGAACATAGTATAGCCACTTATTTTCCCATTAGGGTAGGCAGAGACAATGTAATGAATCAGAACATGTCGGTAAAAAAATATAAAGTTTTCCTTCTCTCGTAGTGATATTTTTTTGCTTATTTTTCCGTTAGTCGCCTCTTACGACACCCTTCGAATGAGATGGGGTGATACTTGTATTCTTTTTCCATCACCACACGGATAACATACATACAAACAAAAAATATAATATTAATAATATCCTTACTCTGGCGGAACCGGGTCAGCACCCATTGGTCCTCTAAAACTCGACCCCTAGCATAAAAGTTGTAAATTCGACCCCTTTTTAGGTGCCCATTGGTCCTTCGGTAGGAGACCAATAATATTAATTAATTTTTAAGGCACCCATTCGTCCTCTGGAATAAAATAAATTTTAATTAATAGATTCGACCCCTATTCAGGTGCCCATAGGTCCCATCATACACCAACAGCTATATTTTTTACATAAAATCCGTTGATTTAGTACAATTGTGAACAACAATTTTAAAGTAACTTTTTTAAATATAGCTATTTTTATTAATTTTTACCGGCCTTGTAGTGGTTGGAAACCTAACGAGTGCGATATTAAATATCTGAATCACTAATTAATTAGACATGTTGCCTAACCACACATAAATAGGAAACAAAATATTGTGTTCTAATAACAATATGTAGTACTTGTAGAGATTATTATAGAGTCGAGTTACCTCACTAAGAAGAGGTAATTTTGATGTCTAGTAATTAATTTTTGCTACTGTTAGCATTTATTACTGAGGTTATTAGATATGGAAGTTTGTAAGAATATTTTTAAGCTATTGCATAGCTTCTATCGCGGGCCTTGAGCGTGGAGACCGAATCCAGAAATTCCGTAACGAAAAAACCTAAGCTGACACTCCGAGCTCGCACGAATCGAGCCGAGCTCGGAGTGGGGGGATAATTGCATAAGTTGATAAAAAATGCTATGCAATAGCTTTACCGCAGCAGTCCCCGAGTGCCACACATCTTTTTTTTATACTACTTAGGTGGCAGATAAGCACACGGCCCACCTGATAGTAAGTGGTTACCGTGGCCTATGGATGTGTGTAACACCAGTGGCGTTACACTCATCTTTTTCCCAACTTAGTTAGGCTCGGCTTTCCAGTCTAGATGTGAAGCAGCTGAACTTCAATCTTCAATCCGTGAAGCGATTACCATCTGACTACCACAATCAATTGGCGATATCGAAGTTATGCGGCCTTACCATAAACCTTAAAACAGGTCAATAATTGAACTGCTGTCATTCTACCAACTGCAAATGTCACTTTGTACTGTCATATAAATATATAGGATTACAAAGGGATTCCAAAGTGACATTTGCAGTTGGTAGAATGACAGCAGTTCAATTATTGACCTGTTTTAAGGAGTTCATGGTATGGGCCCTGTATTTAATCGGATTTTGCTGGCCCCAAGTACCCGTAACGACCATAGACGTTCGTATGGAAACCGGGACCGACTGCTTAACGTGCTCTCCGAAGTACGAAAATAACCAGACCAATGCAATGCAATTCATGCATTCTTGAATGAATATTGTTTATAATTAAACGTATAGTTTCCAACCCTCAACTACCAGTATCGCAACAACCATCTACGACAAGATGGCGGCCTTTGTTTCGAAATACCTCCATGGCAGCACCAGCCCGTCGTGTTGGAGGAGCATGTCGCTACCCTGAGAAGGAGGTGGAACATTTCTTCGACCAGAAGGCAACTCAAGTCTCCATCGCTGGCTTTGGCTAACAGGTAGTGAAATATTGGTTCTTTTTTCTTTTTTTTAGTACGTCGGAAAACTTATTAATGATATTAATAAGTTTTCCGACGATAGATTTACATACATACATACAATCACGCCTTTATCCCTGGAGGGTAAGGCAGAGATGAATTACCACCCCCATTTCACCAATCATTGTATTAGGTCCCACGTAATAGGGGGTGAGCCTATTGCCGTTTTCCGGGCACTATAGTGTATAGGCTGAGTCTGGGCTGTATATATTTGTCTGACTTACACGTGAGGCTGACTTTACCCTCAAAGGTCTTTGTGTGACTCCATACACCTAGAAAAATGGCGCATTGAATATGTTAAAAACTGGTGACTTTTAGAACGTTTATTTCTTCTTGCCTACCGTAACCATAGGAAGAAAGAAATTGTTGTTTGCGTTGGTTTAGAGTCGGTCTTATAATCGAGAAGTCACAGATTTGAATCCTGGCCAACGTGCGAAAACTACCAGGGTAAACCCACGCCTAACACTAGCAATTTAACTTAGCTGGAGGGCTAACCCCTCCAGCAAAGTTAAATTGCTGGTGTTATATATGCATCAGCATTACTAATTGTTATTACTGATTACTGTAATACTGATGTAGCAGGAATACTACTTAGTAATTATGAATACAAGTATTTATTTATTTCTTGCAGTGAGATCTCTCGATACATGGACACGGTACTCGCACCATTCCTGGATACTTACCACAGAAACATACAGAACTCGTACCAACAACTGACTGGCAAGATACTGCGCAGAATCAAGGACGAGATCAACGGGGCCATACTGAAGAAACAGCAGATTTATCAAGAGCTCACGCAGTTAGCAGACGAGCTCAAAATACCAGGTATTTCATTAAATATGACTATTTTTACTGGACTGCAGTGGAGCCAAAAGAACACATTTGACTTGTATCAAGGGTGTATGTGACCCCAATAAGACCTTGGGCAATAAATCAACGTTATCTGCAAGTTGGTGGGCCCGCACGTTGATTAACATTGCTCTGGTGCTGACTGTCCTCTCTGGGTCGGGCTCAGATAGCAGTCGCTCCTGTAAAACGACGGTTGAAAGTCCAAAGAGTGTAATCGATAATAATTGATAGTTGACAAGAAAATAACTTCCCTTTTGTAAAGTATTTACATGTCTTTTAAGACCTCTTTTCCTTCAAAAGTCGATGTCGCTTGTACCCTTGCTTATCAACCCTCGATAGGTCTTTAGATTTGTTTGTATTGCTCTAGCAAGTCTAGTATCATTTGGTATACCCAAAATCTAGAATATCTATTATTTTCTCCAGCTATGTGTGACGAAGAACGCCGCTCTTCTCGCACAGCGGCCAGTAGACACGTAGCTTTAATATACGCGTGTACCGAAGACGCCCGCGAGTCCATCGCGAAGATGGGCAAGTATGCTGAGGAGATGATCGGTATCACCAGGAACCACATGCAAGCGACCCTCGTGGATACCACAAGGGCGTTTGAAACTTCTGGAGGTCAAAGACGGGGTTCGGAAAAGTGAGTTTTTTTATGTATTCTTGTAACTCAAGCTGAAGTAGACAGGTGTGAAGAATTTAGGTATCTGTGTATTGTGCAGTCACATTTTGCCTAATGGCAATAATATATCATTGTAAATAATCCAATAAGTCTATCTATCTCACCTGCTTGATACCATGGGTCTACATTAATTTATTTATTTTATTTTATTTTTATTTCACAATTTTAGAAAAACTTACAGCTAAAAAAGGTTCAATATTATATAATTAATATGATGAAGGCCAATTATCAGTTTCCACATTTAGGTAACATGTATCAACATTGGATGAGAATCTAATGCAGGCATTCCTCTCGTGGTCAAGAAGTCAGTCGGTAGGCGACCCCCAAAAGATAAGCCAGTTCAAGATATAGAGTAGAAAAGCAGCATCAGACTCCAAATTGCAACTGGGACGAATGCCGTAATGATGATGATGGTGCTAAAATACTGGCTCCCAGTACGACGACCTCGATATATAAGCTTTTTCACGCCTCCTTAAACGCTCACAGTCGAGAGGACGAAAAGACATATTTTATCTAAGTACAGTCTCTTCAGATATTGTGTCGAGGACTTCCATGTTACTCGAAATAAGCTACTTTTCTTATTACTTTAAAATATTCTTTTATAATAGGTAATATATGTTTCTATATCTAGGACGGACGTCTCACCCTGTCTTCAAGAGCTCTCTAAAGCAGCAGTTATTCTGGGTTATGAACTAGACCTGAGTCTGACTAACGCCAGGCGACACAACGAGCAGTCTTGTGAAAAACTAACATCGTGCACTTCTAAGGCAAGGAAACATACCGAAGAGCAGGTTAATCTTGTGAGAGACCACTTGTACCAGTGCGTGTACGCTTGAAGCAGCAGTTTGAATCTTATATAATTAGATATAAAGTATATTTTAGATTAAAAGCCTTCGTATGGATAGCGTGTTATACTTTCATTGTGGTGTATTTAATGTTCACTTTATAGTGGCTATTCGTATATGCGTATTATGTTTAATTACAAAAAAAACTTGGGTTATGTTAGATTAATGATACTGAACACGAAAACTCTTTTTAAATTTTTGTCTGTTTGTCCACGATGGACGCAAAAACTACTTACCAGATTTTGATGTAGTTTTTTTTTTTGAAAGATCTTAGTCAGACTTAAAATCTTACGTTTGTTTGATCGTAATCGGTTCAGTAGGGCTGGAGATATGAGCAAACACGCGGGTGCAGCCGCGGCCCGGGCGGATGGCTAGCTCATTCTTAATTCTTTATTATACACTAAAAATATTACATTAAGAATCTTAACTATTAAATTTTGATGTACAATCGTAGATAGTCAAATTGATACTGGTCGTTATGATACTATGGACCTTTTGATACTTTAGACGAAATGATATTATGGACCACCTGCACCGAAAGGGATCATTGAATAACATGAACAACCGAGAGGACATTGTTTGTAATTTGTAATACAGGCTTTGTTTCAAATGCTCTTCTAAATAAATTTCATTGCATCATGTCCTGCAAATGACCGTTCTAAAATCTAATTAATTCACCTCGCTTTGACGCATTTCTAATTATCCGCAGTTAATTCTAGTCACATAACAAAACAATAGTTACCTACCTATTTTAACAGAAACATACCAGCTCAAAGGAATTTGTCAAACGCTAGAATTAAATTACTAAACCATTTCACATTACAGACAGCATCGATGGATATTGAAGAACAAAGTACTGAAAATGATCATAATGCCTTGATATTCCCCTCTTGCTGTTGACTAATTGTTTTTATAGGTAC
The DNA here is from genome assembly GCA_914767945.1 of Eilema depressum. Lineage (NCBI taxonomy): Eukaryota > Metazoa > Arthropoda > Insecta > Lepidoptera > Erebidae > Eilema > Eilema depressum. The sequence goes on from OU612031.1 coordinate 16,139,109, forward strand.
TTGGTATATACCTTTGTAGGTATCTACTTGTACTTAAGTATACAGTGGAGGATGATTGGTCATCGTGGAGCACAATCGGGTGGTTGTCGGTTGCACCATTAAGTCTTGGAATTCCTTACCAGTTCATGTGTTTCCCTCCTCCTACAGTCCCGGGTATTTTAAGCGGGGCATGAAAAAGCATCTGATGAGGCCGTCAAGCTGAGTGCCACCATTGTAACAACAAATTGTAAAAACAAAGTCTGTAATGGTGACATCCTAGCTGCTGTAATCCCGGTCTTTTATCTCAGAGTGCGTGGTCCTCTTTTTCAGTGTAATTGCGTGTTGTTAGACTTTTTAGGCCTACAGAATCCCGCCCGAGGTCGATTCTCTTTTCTCTTTATATATCGATTTGAATAGTTAGCATAACTATAATGCTTCAAAATTTCGTTCAAGTATCCTAATTGATATTTACCTGTGGCTGTGGGAAAAGGATTTATATATGTAAGTCAAGCAATTCATTTAAACCTTTGACAGTAAATGAGACCTTAACTCGGACAAATGTTTATCCGAATAGCATCGCTCGTTTGATTCGAACGAACTAATTTAAATTCATTAGTTCGTGACTGGGCGGCCATGCTGCCTAAATATTTGAATAATTTGATTTCACTTTGTCGTATAACGGTAAATTAAAGGGTCGCCATGATTAGAAAGGACAGTGAAGGGACCAAGGACGTGAAGTTGCGAAGCTTATAATGAAGATGGGCTATTTTGTAGGCGGTTTGATGTATCATAATAATGGCTCGTTTTATGAAGGGTAGGTTGTGGCTTTGGTCGGATAAAATTTATGTTACCGCCATCTAGTGGTGTGTCTAACGTTAGTTGTTGATTAATTACTCTCATTATAATCCATAAAAGTACTGTCACTGTAGTAGTGGTACAGTTGACAAAGAAGATAGATATACAATTTTGTATGAAAAGGTGTAAAATTATCTCATTTGCCGAGTGATTGCTCGAGAAATATTATCTTGGACCTAAAATGTGCCCAAAATGAGCCCTATAGGTGCAGTACTAGGTTTCTAGGGTTTCTTTTGAGGATAGCACGGGATGCTACTGTAGTGGACGAGCTCAGATTCAGCAAGCATATATTTATTGCTGTGTGCTTGCTACTTTGGTGTCCCCCCTCCAGTTATTTTACGATATCAAAGTAGTACTTTGTGGTTACAACTTTTCTACGTCATGATTATCACTGGCACATAAGAAAATATTTTAACATAAGGGTATGTGAGTTCCTACATTTTGTTAAATAGCTATAATCTTCATAAAAATAAATAAAAAAACCCAATTGAGAAAAAGTTGAATGTTCAAACCATGTCCCCGGACATCGCTAGTTCCCTACAAAACTTTTCCTAACTTTAAACAAACGATATATCATTAGGGAACACGTAACTTCGTTGTTGACATGACGTCCCTAGCCGACCCAACCACGAATAATACTTAAAAAATCATCCAGTTTATTTAATTAATTATGAGTAGCTCTCTGCAATTAAAGCGTTATTTTCATTACGGATTCTTTCAGACAAAACTTTCTTGCGGACAAAACACGAATAAAACTAATAAATAAACAAAACGCAATTGAGAAAAAAATAATAAATAAATTATGAGTGATATCGACGAAGTCGTTATCAAATTATAGGAACTACATTTTTTTTGTTTTCTTTTTGTTTTTTTTTTATTCTTCATAAACTGCTTCCCTAGACAAGTGTCATAATCGTTAGTAAAATAGAATATGCTTTGTTCTCATTTTTACGAGAGAGACTGCCACCTGACCCCGAAGAAAGCCTTCTCTAGAGCCTCGTCTGTCAGTCGGCAGGGGTATAGTCTCACAAATGAGCTTGAATTGGACCCCGATGATCTTAGAACCTCATATGTACTTCAAATAGGCGTACTACGAGTATTACACTGTTATAATGTCCTCACATTTTAAACCTGAAATACCACATACTGTGTTTAAAAGGAACATTTTCAATGCAATATAATGTGAAACGAATTTTAAAGAATTCTATCCACTTGGGACAAACAAAACCGGCATTCACAATGTTGTTTACTTTACTGGGCATCCCCAATTTGCTTGCAACCCATTGGAACTTAATCCAGGGATAAAGTGCATAATGATTGCAGACTATAATCTATCCAAATTTCAACCAGATCTATTCAGCAGTTTGGGCGTGTTTGAGTAACAAATATTCAAGCTGTGTGCTTGCTACTTTGGTGTCCCCCCTCCAGTTATTTTACGATATCAAAGTAGTACTTTGTGGTTACAACTTTTCTACGTCATGATTATCACTGGCACATAAGAAAATATTTTAACATAAGGGTATGTGAGTTCCTACATTTTGTTAAATAGCTATAATCTTCATAAAAATAAATAAAAAAACCCAATTGAGAAAAAGTTGAATGTTCAAACCATGTCCCCGGACATCGCTAGTTCCCTACAAAACTTTTCCTAACTTTAAACAAACGATATATCATTAGGGAACACGTAACTTCGTTGTTGACATGACGTCCCTAGCCGACCCAACCACGAATAATACTTAAAAAATCATCCAGTTTATTTAATTAATTATGAGTAGCTCTCTGCAATTAAAGCGTTATTTTCATTACGGATTCTTTCAGACAAAACTTTCTTGCGGACAAAACACGAATAAAACTAATAAATAAACAAAACGCAATTGAGAAAAAAATAATAAATAAATTATGAGTGATATCGACGAAGTCGTTATCAAATTATAGGAACTACATTTTTTTTGTTTTCTTTTTGTTTTTTTTTTATTCTTCATAAACTGCTTCCCTAGACAAGTGTCATAATCGTTAGTAAAATAGAATATGCTTTGTTCTCATTTTTACGAGAGAGACTGCCACCTGACCCCGAAGAAAGCCTTCTCTAGAGCCTCGTCTGTCAGTCGGCAGGGGTATAGTCTCACAAATGAGCTTGAATTGGACCCCGATGATCTTAGAACCTCATATGTACTTCAAATAGGCGTACTACGAGTATTACACTGTTATAATGTCCTCACATTTTAAACCTGAAATACCACATACTGTGTTTAAAAGGAACATTTTCAATGCAATATAATGTGAAACGAATTTTAAAGAATTCTATCCACTTGGGACAAACAAAACCGGCATTCACAATGTTGTTTACTTTACTGGGCATCCCCAATTTGCTTGAGTTCAATATATTTATACATATTTATAAGGTAATGTGCCCGAAATCCCGATTTCATTTGCAACACGTGGGAATGTTTCGGATGTATGAATAATATGAGGATTTGGCTAATGTATGTAATTATTGTTATTGATACTTCCAAGGAAACGGTTGTGGAAGGTGAATGTGAAGATGTTTGAATATTTGTTACTCAAACACGCCCAAACTGCTGAATAGATCTGGTTGAAATTTGGATAGATTATAGTCTGCAATCATTATGCACTTTATCCCTGGATTAAGTTCCAATGGGTTGCAAGAATGGGATCAGAATTCCACCCAGGTGGATTCGCGGGTAATAGTTAGTTGACAATAATGGATAGAGGTAGAGGATAGAGGTAGAGGATAGAGGTAGAGGATAGAGGTAGAGGATAGAGGTAGAGGATAGAGGTAGAGGATAGAGGTAGAGGATAGAGGTAGAGGATAGAGGTAGAGGATAGAGGTAGAGGATAGAGGTAGAGGATAGAGGTAGAGGATAGAGGTAGAGGATAGAGGTAGAGGATAGAGGTAGAGGATAGAGGTAGAGGATAGAGGTAGAGGATAGAGGTAGAGGATAGAGGTAGAGGATAGAGGTAGAGGATAGAGGTAGAGGATAGAGGTAGAGGATAGAGGTAGAGGATAGAGGTAGAGGATAGAGGTAGAGGATAGAGGTAGAGGATAGAGGTAGAGGATAGAGGTAGAGGATAGAGGTAGAGGATAGAGGTAGAGGATAGAGGTAGAGGATAGAGGTAGAGGATAGAGGTAGAGGATAGAGGTAGAGGATAGAGGTAGAGGTTAGAGGTAGAGGATAGAGGTAGAGGATAGAGGTAGAGGATAGAGGTAGAGGATAGAGGTAGAGGATAGAGGTAGAGGATAGAGGTAGAGGATAGGGGTAGAGGATAGAGGTAGAGGATAGAGGTAGAGGATAGAGGTAGAGGATAGAGGTAGAGGATAGAGGTAGAGGATAGAGGTAGAGGATAGAGGTAGAGGATAGAGGTAGAGGATAGAGGTAGAGGATAGAGGTAGAGGATAGAGGTAGAGGATAGAGGTAGAGGATAGAGGTAGAGGATAGAGGTAGAGGATAGAGGTAAAGGATAGAGGATAGAGGTAGAGGATAGAGGTAGAGGATAGAGGTAGAGGATAGAGGTAGAGGATAGAGGTAGAGGATAGAGGTAGAGGATAGAGGTAGAGGATAGAGGTAGAGGATAGAGGTGAAGGATAGAGGTAGAGGATAGAGGTAGAGGATAGAGGTAGAGGATAGAGGTAGAGGATAAAGGTAGAGGATAGAGGTAGAGGATAGAGGTAGAGGATAGAGGTAGAGGATAGAGGTAGAGGATAGAGGTAGAGGATAGAGGTAGAGGATAGAGGTAGAGGATAGAGGTAGAGGATAGAGTTAGACTGTTTGGGGATGGAAGTGGAATGTGCCGATAAAAACAATGAATTTATGTCCTATTGCCATAAAGACACTCCCACCAAAGTTTATCAGTTTAAAATGACTCATTTTTAATTTCAAAAATACAAGCGCAAATTATTCCAATGCAAAATTAATAAAACATGTATTTCCCTACAACGATAAAATAAACGATGGCTGTCTGTGTCAGCCATAAATAAGAGGATCTGATGAAGAAACCCGATTAAAAATTCTGGACCCGGAAAATTCGTGGGTGTTATTTCAAATTGGTAATATCACAGACTACGACATGTTCGTTCGTTTCTACTTTGACCATGCAGCTTGCATCAAATTTCTTCATAAATGTAGGAAATGTTCTCTAGTTTCATTGCTTTATCATCTAAAGAATCGTAAAAGAGACACTATCAAAATTAAGTAGCATGTTTCAAATAAGGTGACGCGAGTCGCAAACATGCGAGATGACAAAGTAAAAATTTGTCGAAATCGATAAAATTCTATTAATTAAAAAAATCCTATACATAGGACAGCCTCTGTGGCGAGCCGGAAATGAACACTACTGATACGCAGGGACTTTCTTTCCTTAGACACAGCTAACCCCGTTTATTTCCTACACATTTGCGGGTACAACGGACCCAACTACATGATTGTCGGTTCACAGTGAGGAGAATAAAATAGGGCGAAACTTGCATTCATGCATAAAAGGCGTCTATAGCCAACGTCCAAACCCCAAAACATTTACGCTCTGATGATTTTGAATTTAACAGAATCCCGGGTAAAGCTTCAAATTGCTCTGAGCATTTATTATTTATTCCCCTTGACTTCCCTTGACCTTGTCGATGGGTATTATGGATAGAACCTTTGGAACGGAATATAGATACAGGATCAACTAGTGATTTATGTCTGTGCGGTTAAGACTGTAAATTGCTGAACATATTTTCTGTAGTCTTTTTCGAACTTTTTGCATGTCTTTCTTCGTATTTTTTATAAGATTTAGTTGGTAGACAAGCACACGGCCCACTTAATGGAAAGTTACCGAGGCCTATTGGACGTAAGCAACATCACAGCACGAGAGACCCTGAAGAAACCTTCTAATATTCGTATGACATTGGTTGAGGTAGTGAAGCCTCTCATTAAGTCTGCTTTGAGAATCATTTTCACTACCAACTATAACTGTGTAGCCCTGACTTCTGCCTATCTTTACTATTGTTAGAAAATTCTTAACAACACCTCTATCAGTTTTGTTGTAATGAAGGAACACATTTTTTGATCTTCAATAGCAAAATTTTGAAATCCTATAAGAACTTTAACCTAACATCCGCTTTACTTATCTTTCTTGTATACCCAAATATTAAAATAAAATAGTACAAACTTGAATACAGTTCATTGCTACTAAACCCTTCTATCCATCTACACAATGTATATTAGAATTTACGCCCTCACCAAACCGTACGGACGAGTAAGGACAATAAAAATTAATAATACACTCACAATTCAAAAACTTGGGACAAGCCCGCGTTAAGTGTTGGGGGTATACATAATACATTAACGCTTGGGGCACAAGTGTGTGATCACACCCCGCTCATACATTTATCACGTGACGTAACTACTACGCCACTCAGTGGGCGCTGGAGCTTGTTTATTTAGTTTAGTTGTCAAAGAGAGTTGATGATAATGATAATATTGTTGGATTTATTATCATAATTGGTTGTAAACTTGATATTGATGATTTCTACTAAATACTTCTGAAATTTTTTGATCACTGATACGATGTATGTTGTAATGTGTAAATATTATGCGATGTCGTATCGTGAAAATCTGCAATGAGCAACTTCAAAACGATATCGCGACAGAAAAAAGGTAAAAGAAATGGATGTTTCGAGAATCATCTGTATATCTGTTTCTCCGTTATGTGTCTTAATACGCCGTGCATCGCGGCACGTTACGACGGGATGTCTTTTTATGATATGATGTACGATCATCGTGAAATGATACCGCATCGTAGCACGACACGACATCGTATCGTCTTAGCCTTAAGCCATTGTGTAGGTCGAAAACTCCTCGCCATCCAAGCAAAAAAAGTTCTTGTTTGCAAAAATTGTAGAACCACATTAGCACAATTCTTTTTAACTCAACTCAGCAATATGAATGGCCAAACTTACCAACTTAAAAACTACCCAGATTCCGACATCACACAATGACATACTTAGAAGAAATGCACATTATTTCCCCAGAAACTTTCGTCATAAAGGTACGTAAGAAATAAAATATTCGTACGGAGTTGAGATAGTGTTTTCGTGGCTCATAACTCTTAGCAAGACGGAGGGCTGGGTACTCTCGGGAGGATTACTGGAGTACGCATTTATGAGGAGATGATATTTTTATAACAAATTCGTTTAGAGATGCGGTTTTGAATGCGCTGAGTTTGGGGTTTTATTTGAGCAATGAGGATAGTTGAGTGGATATAGAGGTTACATTTTTGGTTTAATTTTTTGAATATATTTCGTTACGGAATACTTCTTTGACGTTGTTATTCTGCTAAGGATTTCTTTGTTTAAGTATCACGGGAAACTATTTCACAGACATTGATGAAAATTTTGTGTTGAAAAGATTTAGATGGATATTTTTTTTAGCATGGTTAAAAATACTGACATAACGATTAGTCATGCGAATGATTAATTAAACATCAGTCTTCTTCATCCTAGCGTTAATTCCCGTGGCAGCGACTTCAACCAGGACCAACGACGATGTGCTCTCCGAGGCACGACCAGACAAATGCAAATAGCCATATTCATGCATACAAATATATGCACTGAGCGGGGATCGGAACCTCCTGCATAGCGGCCGCGTTCACCCCATAGATGCTGTCAATGATTATAAAATCAATCATCCAACAGTAACAACATGCCTATTAGGTATATTTTGTATTAGCTAGCCCTCAACAGCTTTGCCCGTGACACGCTTCAAACCCCACATTGCACCCCTTTAACCCATATATACCCGTAATTGATTAGTTACCAAATAATGTATGGGAATCGACCGATGTTGTTGATATTCATGATTACTGCTTCGCTCCCTTGGGTAGTAGCGTCACGATATTATAGACCATTATACAGAGGCAATGCAACGTTCAAATGATGAAATATTTTTTCCACCAAGGTTCCGCAGTACCGTCGCATACCACAGTCGCAGTGTTCTTATTCTGTAAGCAAACTATTCTGTGTCTATCCGACTGCGCGGAAAAGCGAAATTCCATTTTCGGCATTTTGAAAATGGCTTCATAGTACCACATACGTCTGACGACCGGGCACAGTTTGCCGCAGACCAGAGAGTGTATTTCCATTTGCCGTTTCACGGTCAAATGTGAGTGAAAAATCGATAATTTGTATGGTATTGGATCAGCGCCCCCTGGTGGCAAAATTATGAATGCACTCAGACCATTTTTCTGAGTGACAAACCGTTTCATATAGTAAGTGTGTTCGTAAAAGCCGACACATTTAAATTGATCTTATTTTACACCATTTCTTTCTTCTACCTACGTTAACCAAAATTGTAATCTACCGTCTTCTCGCGTCATGACTGCGTTTGAATCTCGTCATTCAAAATAATGCCCGCATTTGTAATTCAAAATAATGCTGGGGAACCGTCTCGTGGAAACGCACCCTTACGATATCAGTACATTTTCACCTCTTTTAACACCATGCACAATTAATTCCGGCGAATGGGCAAAGTTGCAAGTTGTGGTCACGACCGCACATTGCACGTTGCGCAGTGATAAACCGTTCATGGGTTCGCGTGTAATAAAGTTGGCTAGGAAAGTATTTGTTCGCGCCATTATTGGTGTGTTTATCCTTTTTATCGTGCGAAATATCCCCACGAATACCTCCCCTGCCCGAGCCAGTGATGGGGAGGGGAGGATTATGTCAGACTCGAACCGACTAAAACGCACGCCGTCTGCGGGCCGTCGATTGCCGGAGGTAAGATTATCGTAGATATATCCCTCGCACTCCGGCCGATTGGTACGTGTATCATGACTGAGTGAGAATTAGGACTGCTTATAATATCTACTAAGTTCTTCAGTACTGAGCCAGTTGTCACTTGCAACTGATTTGGAGTAGAGGAATCGGTTACTCAGACCGAGTGCAGTTTATATACTGATACTTTAAAAAAATGTTCAATGGGGACATTCACCTGCTAGCTGGTACTTGATAGATAGATATATAATTCTTCATTGTACATCAATAGATTTACAGTAGGTAGTGGTAGTAGTCCCTACAGGTAGCATGTATAATAGGCGGCCTTATCGTCGTGCCTCGGAGAGCACGTTAAGCCGTCGGTTACCATACGAACATCTATGGCAGTCGTTACGGGTAGTTGGAGCCTCAAAAGTCCAACAACAACGGTCAAGCTGCAATGCTTCTATATCGCCTAATGTCACCATTGGGTTGTGGAGGTCAGATGGCAGTCGCTTCACGGAAAATATCGAGGTCTAGCCAAATCTGTAGTTCAGACTGGTACAGCGGACCCCAGACTCCGAGGTGAAAGCTTCGGATGCGACTGAGAATTAACGCTAGGATGGATAAGAAGGCGGCCTTATCGCTGGAAGCGATTTCTTCCAGGTAACCTTGGGATGGACAGTAATGTGATTTTACCGACCAATGGAGAAGGCTCTAGCACAGACTTCTATCGAGCTTGGGAGTCAGTCTTCAATCACATCTCAACAAAAAATGGAAAGTAGACTCCACGTTCCAAAGTTAAAGCCTCGGATGCAATACACAACAGGATTCGATACTTTTGTAATGATGATGACTTTTTATCTCAGTAAAATAAACCTTAGATAAAATCACAGCATAGAAACACATTCAAAAGTGTATCATCTTTATTTGATCACGATCTCTGAAAGCAAATTCAACGTAGGTAGGTATGTTCGTAATATATGCAACTTGAATGCACACAGTGTGAGCGCTGCTATAATGCACTTTTTATGCCCAGAGTAGGCAAGGAACTAAAGATACCGCCTTGTAGGAATAAATTAGCATAATATCATGCCTGCGCCTTCTTCAGTAAGATAATATTTTTATATCCGCACTGCATCAGTTATCTATAGAATACTACATTTTTTCTTTTTTTTTTATAAGTGTCTCTGTAAACTTGTGTCTCATGACAGTACCTAATAAAAAAAATGAGCTTCAAATCCGGGTCTTCCGAGTTATTCAGAAACTTAAGTCTGGTGCTATGCTCTTAGCTTATGAAGCAGCAAGCTTTCTTCAGATTGTGTATTGGTTTTACTATTAGCTTCATCGTGGATGTTATCATCCACTGGGGAAATACAATTACGTAAGGAAATACAAGAGTAAAACCAAATTAAAATGTTATAATAAAACAGAGTAATAACATCTTGATACCGTGTACAGGACGAGTCCTAGAGTGGAGACCGTGATAAGGAAAACGGGGTGAAGGTGGAATGCTCTCTAGCCAGATGGACTGACCTGAAAATGGTGGCTGAGTCAGACTAGATGCGGAAGACGGAGGATCGGCAGACGGCGCACTAGGCTAATTGATTGATACCGTGTACACATTAAACAACATATAAACTGAGTAGGTATGTCATTCTTACTACCATCGATGACCACACTATATCTTAATTTATCCCTGTGTCAAATTTCATAAATATCTGTTCAGATATTCTGGCGTGATTGAGCATCCACCCAAACTTTCGCATTTATAATAATAACAAAATTAGTTTTAGTAATTCCAACGGTGGATTCAATTCAACGTCAGTAAATGAATTCCAAATCAAAAATGGCTGCTGCCAAAGTACAGTAAGTTCCGTGCAATCCGTTCGTAAGTTTCAATATAATTAAGTCGAACAGCACCTTTTCAATTGGTCGGACAAACTTCTGCGGCGGAGTTTCTTGCGGTGATTTTATAACTCCCAACGATTCAAATTGCTATCGCTAGATTATGTTAAAAAGACCAAGGAGTAAGCTAACTTTGAATTTGGTTAACTGTCTTTCGGAGAATTGAATGGATTATTTGGAATTTAACGGTAGGAAAAGCAGCAATTCTTTTTGAGATTTTTGCATGGTTTTGGCATTGCGTATAGTTTGCAGAGGCTAAAAGGACTTAGAAGTTTGAAGTTTCTTTGAAAGATAAAATTCGCAATGAGGTTATCCGCTGGAAAACTAAAGTTACCAACATAGCTCGCAGAATAAGAAAGCTGAAGTGGCAGTTGGATGGCCACACCTGTCCAAGGATGACCGTTGGAGTAAACGAGTCCTAGAGTAGAGACCGCGAGAAGGCAAGTCCATCTGGCAGGTGCCGTGCTACCTCCACGTCAATCCATCTGGATTGATGACTTGAAAACGGCAGCTGGGGTGGACTGGATGCGGAAGGTAGAGGATCGGGTGCTGTGGCTCACATTGGGGAGGCCTATATCCTTTTTTTTTTTTTTTTTTTATCGTGCGAAAAATCCCCACGGATACCTCCCCCGCCGGAGCCGGAGGAAGAGGTTATGTCGGACTCGAACCGACTAAAACGCACGCCGTCTGTGGGCCGTCGGTTGCCGAAGGTGAGGTTGTCGTAGCCATATCCCTCGCACCCCGGCCGACCCAGGGCCAAATCTCTCGATCTGGCCCTCATCCCGTGTGGGGACCACAGAGTCCCCAACTCGCCCCGGGTAACAACTCGCCCCGGGTGGGGAGGCCTATATCCAGCAGTAAGATAGGTTAATCGAGACACCTACAAAAGGTGGTATGGTGTCTCACGACGAGCTTTGGGGCCCAAGACAACTTTACCTGGAAGCCGGCATACGACGAGACAGGCTTTCATATCAGGGTTAGGGCACCAGATCAGAGTCGCTTCTGTATAGCCGGCGGTGAGTAGGGTAGCCAGAGCTCACTGGAGGATTTTTGTGCTGTCAGTGGAAAACCCAAGGTTTGTTCAGTTTTGCCTTCTGCACTGACAGCAAAGAAACTCTTTGTTCTTACAGGGTCGGCCGTACGAATGTGACTCTGGTGGTGCCCACGTCTATAGGCCACGGTAACCACTTTCCATTAGGTGGGCCATGTGCCTGTTTGCCACCTAAGTTGTATAAAAAAGCCAAGATAAACCAAATTATGAACAGGAATAGGAGAGCGAGTCCCGGGCTCCATAGGGAAGCTTTGGATGCAATCTGATGATGATGAGAAAGAATGAAAAAACACAATCATAAATATGGGTTTAATCCACCTCTGTCCGGAATGGACAAAGGGGTATTAAACCCATATTTATCATACATATAAAGAAGGGATGAGGAAATAAATAATATAGACAATATACCTACTTAAATTTTACGACACAATTCCTATATTTCGTTCTGTGTTCTCAAAACAACATTATATCTAAAGCTACCTTGTTGACCGGACATTTTATTAGAAAACATTAAAATAATACTCCAGAGAAGAAAATAAAACCCTCGTTTTTATGTAAATGAGACAAGAACCTGTGTCCTTGCGTTGGACCCCTTTCACTTGGGACATGCCCGGTGAAATGTTTACTGTACAATAAAAAACCTATTCGGAGGTTTAGAGAAAATGAAACTATGCCATTGTGTAGGTTTTGTTATAAGAAATAATGAGAAAGGACGAATAAATAAGATTTTCTTTGGGACTGTTTTCTTTGTTTGAAGAATGTGTACGAGAATCTTGATAGAAACTATTGTGTTAAAGTCAATTTTTTACACCCCGACGCAAAATTGATGGTGTGTGTGTGTGTGTGTGTGTGTGTGTGTGTGTGTGTGTGTGTGTGTGTGTGTGTGTGTGTGTGTGTGTGTGTGTGTGTGTGTGTGTGTGTGTGTGTGTGTGTGTGTGTGTGTGTGTGTGTGTGTGTGAGTGTGTGTGTGTGTGTGTGTGTGGTTTGTGTGTTGATTTAGTTTTTAAACGGATTCTACAGCGATATAATCTTTATTTCGACGCCAATCGCAGTCGCAAACAAAGATAGTACTTTGGAGCCAGGGTTCGCTCGCTTACTACTCCTTTTGATTTGTTTTGGTTTTTATAGAAGCAACTGCCGCTGGAACCCCCAGCCCTGAGGAGCAAATCCCCGTCCAGTTCCTGCCAATCAGGTGATGTTGGCTTGGCGCCAAAGGTCCTGATCATAATCACTGTTTATAACTCTTCCTTGGTAGTCGAGTAAAATTAATTCGCACAGTCAACGTTTAAAATTACACACCCTGTTAAAATATTAATAAACTTCTACGTATTCAATGTAATCTACACATTAATTACCTACATGTGTGTACAATTAATAATTAAACAGTACCTCAATCCCTTCTAAATAGATACACTTCGTGCCGTACCTCTGTCAAGTCGAATTAATTGATATCTAAGTCTTAATGTCATAGCCAGACATGTCTGTCTTACAGCTGAAGTTACCCTTATGATTTGAAATATGATAACGCATGGGTAGTACTAGATAACCGATCACGATGTATCAAGTTCATACGCATATAGCCTGATGACTTTATCTGACCACCCATGCCGTTGATGATCGTGTCATCTCTATATATGGTAACGTTTCGAGGTAATGCATCTTCCTTAATTATTGACAACGACGCTCCTGTATCTACTAAGAAAAAATATTTCCTATTTCCAACATAAAAAGATAAAAATTTAGCTTGACCATTCAATGATAAAACATATTCTTTATGCACGAAAAAACTGCTTTTCTACTATATTTGATTTTTCGGTTTCATTCCCCGTATCTTGATTGGAATTACTCGTAGATGGTTGCGAATAAAATACTCGTTGTTGAAAGTTACCACTACCACGAGTGTTCGGATAACTCGAACGATTATCACCTCGCCTATAATATGTCCCACGACTTGAGTAAGAAGCTTGACGCGATCTATTACCACGGTTAAAATAATTACCTCTTGGCCTGTCGTTAGACTGTTGCCGCATATTGTATTGCTGGCCTCTGCCGCCGTGACCTCTAGTTTGTCCTCGAAAATTATTAAAAGGCTTACCTCGTCCTCTTCGGGCATATTGCATGACGTTTTCACCTCTGTTTGACGTCGATGCTCCATACACCTCCTCATCCTTTGCCGCTTGTATTGCGTCCTTTAGATGCTCGTAGTTTCGTGCCGCTACGATGGTACTTAATCTCGTATCACGAAGACCCTCTGAAAACCGTTTTACGGCCAACTTTTCATTTAACGGCTTTAAGACAGCATATTTCGAACTATCACCATCAGCCTGCGATATGGTTAAATCCGATAATAATTTTTCAATTTCAACTCCATATTGAGCAACTGTACGCCAACCTTGCGTAATATTTTGTAACCGCGATTGAACGGCAGTGAATGATTTTTTCGTGAGTAAAGTTTGTCGTATGTCTTGAATTAAACTTGTAACTGACTTATATTCCGAAGATAAACTCAACTTTGCGTTTTCGGAAAGTCTGCTTTTCAATACAAATATTATTAATAATTTATTTCCGGATTCAGACAACATACTAGAATACATTTCCACCGCGTCTATTAAGGCTTTAACAGTTTTCTCATCACCATTCAAAACTGGAATCAAACTACACGCAGTTTTCAGATCGAACTCCATTTTGACCTCAGAATATTCACTGGCCTCACTATAACTACTATCACTCTCCCTAATCTCCTCAGTTGGTTGCTCGCACAATAACAATATTTTCTTATACACCGTTTTAATATTATCCCAAGTAGATAAATATGAGCTTAAAAGTTCTGGTTCAATATTCTTTTCTTGTGATATTAAAGATATAATAGAATTACCTCGCTGAAAAATACTTTCTGTCTCGGCTAATTTACTTTGTATCACTTTTCCTTGAAATCTAGATTTACCCTTTTTTATTAAATATTTTTTAATCACAGTAATTTCCGTTAAGTACTAATTCATTTTCCATTCCTAAACAATTTAAAATAATCAATAAAACTTACCATCTTTTACGCGTTACCATGGTAGGGGCCACAGGATGATCGTATTACATTACATCGGTAGGTATGCGTTCACTTTCCATATTTGTTACTGCCATACTAAATGTGACGCGACTAAAAATATTAAATTAGACGTACATAGACCACTTTTAATATATTATGATTTATGACTATAAAACTTATTCTGAATAAACATTAAATCACATACTTAAGGTCTCTAATGATCTTTTAAAATTACCGAATTTATACGTAGAGGGTATAAATTAGACCGCACTTAAGACGTTATTTCGTAACGCACTTTTCACCTTGAACCGTCACAACGTAGTTACTTAGACGGCATCGACTTTTTGCATCTGGCTCCGCTCTCGTTGATCTCTCCCAACTTCAGCAATGGGCCGCAAACGAAGCGATCTACGAAGGTCATTAAGAGTTATTTCTCGTCGAATCCACCGTTTATGTCCCTTCTTGTAATACTTGTAGACGCATAGAAGACCTCCCAACGCTATCAACGTTACGATCACAATTAATAAAATGTTGGTGGTGGTGAGGTGATACTTCAAATCTTCCGACGCTGATGCAGAATTGCCTGCTCCATTCTGGGCAATTATAATGTCCTCTTGTTTTGATTGAGATTTACCCATTTTTCACAAAATCACTGAACCACGTCTCCGAACTAAGAGGTAACGAAATATAATGTCCCATTTTTAATTACGACTTTGCACTGCACTTTGCACTGTGTAACCTAAACCGCGCGCTCTACAACGCCTAATATGGCAGGGTCGCCATGAAGAGAAATCAAACAACCGTCTTGAGTAGATGATAGTTTAATACTAATCGATAAATGATTTCCAATACATAATGAGATTACACGCATAAGCATAAAAGTATACAAGACATGTTATAATAATATATAGTATAAGGTAAATGCCCTTTAAGTACATAGATAGTTCTTACTACACTACAATCTGTACATATACGAGTAAGTGTTATAATCTTGATTGATTGATTTACAAATATAGAATCTTAAAACTATTGGGGTAACCAACATCTCGTCAGCCTTACCCATTGGGTAACTTTAAGCTCCAATAAGAAAACATTTCTGGCAAATTCACCGCTTAGGTGATGATACAAGGGAAAACGGTTGTTTGAAAGTCTCTTGTTTTCAAAGCAAGAAGCACGAAATTGTATTATATGTTGCAACCAACTAGTTTATTCAACCGTTCTATTAACTGCTTAGCCTCTTTACTAAACGGCGCGGCCTGAATGCATTTCAGTCATTTGATCAAAATGGCTTGGATCGATGACGTTTAATTCGCCTAGCCATTCGATCAAACAGCTCCGCTCCGCTCCCGCATTAGCCTTAAAACCTGACCTATCCAAGTCGGATTGTGCAAAGTCAAAGTCAAAATCAAAAATCATTTATTCTGTATAGACCATCAAAACGGAACTTAAAAAACGTCAAAAATATACATATATGTACTAAAGACTAGCTTAGCAAATGGACCACCGGTTCGAAACGCGGCCCCGGCCTGAGAAGACTTCGGCAAGAAACTCAGCGGGCTTTTTTTTGGTCTATTTACAAAAAATGCTTAGTCTACTTAGTCTAAATACAATCATTTGTTTGAGAAGCATGCTTGAGTGAACAGCTCATTTCCAAGCTAGTTTATCATCTAAATAGTCTTGTATTTTATAATAGCCTTTTTGGCACAATTTCCTCTTAACTACATTTTTAAATTTATTTATAGGTAAATCCCTAATTTCATTAGGTAGCTTGTTAAAAAAGCGTATACAGTTACCCTGGAAAGAACTACTAATTTTTTGGAGTCTGCTATCCCAGACTACAAGATTGTTTTTATGTCTCGTATTTATGTTATGCCTGTCACAAATTTTAGAAAATTTGGAAATATTTTTCCTTACATACATTAGGTTCTTGAAAATGTATTGTGACACTGCAATTTTTCTAAATAAACCTATCACCAAATGGCTGTCTTATTTCGGGGTGGTGCCCGATAGCTGGCACTGGCTTAAACTGACTGGCTTATGGTTAGGCCTTCTGTAAGGCTAGGTGTTTAATGGAACGGCTTAATCAGCGTTCAGCGTTGTTTCTTTAAGTGGGGCGTGTAAAATGATTTGATGAGGCCGTCAAGCAGAGGGCCATCATTGTAACATTATTAGTGTCTAAACTGGTGACTCTCTTCCCTGAGACTTTACCTTCAGCTTACCATCAGGCGAGGAAAAGTCATATTGACGTGTCTTATATTAAGAATAGATCAATAAGACAAAGAAATTTACTTTTCAACACGTATTACGAAAGATACAAAATTTTCCGAGTCGATTGCCTTCAGGAAGGGACTGAAACAATATCTATTTATATGTGTACAATCGTTTGTCCCTCATGTCCACTTGACCGGCTATAATACTCTTGGTAATCAATAGAATGGAAGAGGACGAACTAAATCTATTACATTTGATACCGCCAAATGGTTTCTTTTGTATTTTCTCATATGTTTTGGCCCTTATCTTATTCTACAGGGTGTTATATAGAATGGTAATGATGTAGAAAGGGTGTGAAAGAATACAAAGGATTTCACCCTTGAGTTATCTTTGACTTTTGTCGCTTTGTTATATAGAATCTTTTATTTTAATTGAAGAAAGGTTACGCGATGGCACAGTGGTTGTGATTATGGAGGTTGTGTATGAGATGCATTTTCGGGATTTGCCTGTTCAAGGACCTCACGATTGCATGTAAACATAAACCCAAATTTCAGTCACCAGGCCAATTTTATTAGTCGGTAGGCAATATTTAGAAAACTAAGTTATATTCTGATATGCGATATGGAGATCAGAGTAGTTCTGTGTTTCGTCCCACGATAGTTTCGGCCCATGGGACGAAACAATACTTTTCTTTATTATAATAATTTTCATTCGTCGATTCGTCCCATCGATTTAATTTTAAAGATATCTAAGTTTTAGTATGGTCAACAAAACAATGGTGATTACTTTAGTAAAATAAGTTTTCAAGGGTTCGTGGCTTACGCCCCCGGTGGTCGACGCCCCTGTGGCCGAAGCCCCCGAATCCAAATTTATACTGTTTCTATTTTTGCACAACCCTGTAGGTCAATGACTGAGTCAGGGTTTGGATGGGTAACCATTCTTTACAACAAGAGGTTAAGCAATGGTGACCGTTCTTTACATTGGCGGTTAAGTAAAATTGGCGACTTAGCCCGCGTGGAATTTGGTCCATGTCAACTTTTTTTCGTGTTAGAGTTCACTCGGATACCTCCCCTGTCGGCCGGCCATCAGGAGGACTGGACAGGACTCGGTCCCACTATAAACGCATGCCGTCGCGGGTCTTCAGTTGCTGGAGTGTAAAATTCCCTGGGGCATATTCCGCGCTCCCCGGCTGACCCTTGGCCATGTACGATTTTAAGGTGGCCCCTCTCAGAAGTGGGAAGCACAGTGTCCCTATTGAATCCCGGAAAGGGGGAGCCCTCCGCTTGCCTGTTTTCCACTGTGCCCTCTGGTAGTCAAAGGGATATGTGGGAAGGCTCTGAGCAGCCGCTATACTACTATACTATAGAGTCGCTCCCTTTGCGGTCGGCATTTGCCGTAGGCGGCAACGCCTTCCCTGGATCCTCAACCAGGCCCCTCGGCCTTTGGAGGATCCGACCTGGCATTCGGATTCCGTTCCCGTTGCATCTTTTGTTCAGCTGACCCTCCCCTTCTTCGCTGGTGACATACATCGAATACACGTTGCACCCTTTTTTACGCGACTACGGCGAAGCCAAAGGAGGGCTATGATTTTGGCAGGCTATGTATGTATGCATGTATGCATGTATGTATGTATGTATGTATGTATGTTCGTTTGTTCCCGCATAGCTCTATAACAACTTATTAGAACTGGACAATTGAGGTATCGTTAGAAGCGTCTTGATCGTCCGCTGGTTATAGGCTATATCACGTGTCACTAAATCAAATGTGGCGCCCTCTAGCGGTCATAAAGTACTGCATTCAAAAATAAACTTGAGATAAATAGGCTGTGTGTGATATCAAATTAAAGGGCTGAATTAGCACATTCCAAATAATGTATAAATTATTGGGTGTTGCTTGCCCCAAAATAATATAAATAAAAATTAAGTTTAAAACTAAAACCCGATTGCTGTAAATTCACGCTCTAAAAAGTATTAAACAAGAAAATATACTTTTTCCTATTTTTGTTAGAGTGGCATACGACCACGGCTATTCTACTTTTAAACCTAATTTTTATTCCAAATAAGTCCAGTTTCAATAATTCAAAAAGCAATCAACATGTTTGTATTGAAACAATCTTGAATACCATCCGTGGTCTGGCTTTGATCGGCATTTCTGCTTGAATTTATTTTACCGATATAATTACTGTTACTATGATATTGTTAAAAAAATCACGCTCTGAAAAGTATTAAACAAGAAAATATCTAGGATAGCCGTGGTCTTATGCCACTTTTCTTTAGAATAGCATGTATGTATCATTTTATTATAGTAAGTGGCATACGACCACGGCTATCCTAGATATTTTCTTGTTTAATACTTTTCAGAGCGTGATTTTTTACCCGACTACGGCGAAGCCAAAGGAGGGTTATGATTTTGACAGGCTATGTATGTATGTATGTATGTATGTATGTTCGTTTGTTCCCTCATAGCTGCTCAAGTACTTATTAGAACTGGTCATATAGCATATCGTTAGAATCGTCTTGATCGTCCGATGGTTATAGGCTATATGACGTGTCACTAAATCTAATGTGGCGCCCTCTAGTGGCCATAAAGTACTGTGTTGAAAAAATAATTTGAGATAAATATGCCGTGTATGGTATCAAATTAAAGAGCTCAATTAGCACATTTCAAATATTTTATGCATAAATTATAGTTGTTGGGTGCCCCAAAATAAAAAAAATAAAAAAATAAGTTTAAAACTAAAACCCGACTACTTAAAAAATAAGTTTAAAACTAAAACCCGACTACTTAAAAATCACGCTCTGAAAAGTATTAAACAAGAAAATATCTAGGATAGCCGTGGTCGTATGCCACTTTTCCTTAGAATAGCATGTATGTATCGTTTTATTATAGTAAGTGGCATACGACCACGGCTATCCTAGATATTTTCTTGTTTAATACTTTTCAGAGCGTGATTTTTAAGTAGTCGGGTTTTAGTTTTAAACTTATTTTTTAAGTAGTCGGGTTTTAGTTTTAAACTTATTTTTTTATTTATTTTATTTTGGGGCACCCAACAACTATAATTTATGCATATTTGGAATGTGCTAATTGAGCTCTTTAATTTGATACCATACACGGCATATTTATCTCAAATTATTTTTTCAACACAGTACTTTATGGCCGCTAGAGGGCGCCACATTAGATTTAGTGACACGTCATATAGCCTATAACCATCGGACGATCAAGACGATTCTAACGATATGCTATATGTCCAGTTCTAATAAGTAGTTGAGCAGCTATGAGGGAACAAACGAACATACTTACATACATACATACATACATACATACATACATACATACATACATACATACATACATACATACATACATACATACATACATACATACATACATACATACATACATACATAGCCTGTCAAAATCATAACCCTCCTTTGGCTTCGCCGTAGTCGGGTAAAAATAGTTTCTTATAATTTTGTAAAAAATAAAAGTCCGTAATAGCATAGGTATGTCTATCTAATATGGGTAGCTCCCTTATTAGATAGACATAATAGCGGACTTAAATGAAGACCTTTTTAAGTGATACATTTCCACAGTAAATTATTTTGTTCTATCTTTAATAGTTTTTAGGTCCTTTCTTTACACCTTAGGTTACATTATTGGAGTTTTAGTAAAGATCCTTAATTTTTTTAAATTTAATTTAGCCTATGTTAGTCAGTGATAGTGCAGCTTTCTAATGGTTTAAAAATGTTTGAAATCGGTTCAGTGTTTTTTGAGTTTATTCGAATACAAAAATACAAATCTTTAATCTTTATAATATTAGTAAAGATGTACTTATGGAAATCTGCCCGATTTGTAGACATTTATGCTCACTGCTCCGCTCACTTTTGTAGTAGCGTGATGATATATATGGGTACACCTCATATAGTAGAACTTTTTAAGTAATAATTTTATATTGCATAACAACTAATAGCATAAACCTCTTTTCGCAGAATATCGTTTGGCATAAACTCATTTTGCATACATTGAAACCCATAATTTTGTAAGTCAGAATCATCTGTACGCATAATTTTTGTATCCATAATAATCACAATGTATAACCATCACATAGCAGAAAGTTCAAAACCAGATTCATCTTTTGGTATATATTTCTTATCCATAACTATTTAAAAGTATCATTTTTACTATTGCTATTAGTTGGAGGTAGTAATCACATGAATCATTATTATTTGTCGGGTACCCTGTGTCGGGGTGTTAACAACTATCTATTCTGGCGCTTCGCCGGCCGCTACCGCGGCACGCTCGCTTCGCTCGCTCGGCTCGCGCTGTTGGGGTCACAGTTCTAACCTAACCTAACCTATCCGAGTCGGGGTACTCTGTGTCGGGGTGTAAACAACTATCTATTCTGGCCACAGAGGTCACAGTTCTAACCTAACCTAACCTACCCATTTTTAAAGAAGAAAGTAACCCAATCTATATTATTCTAATTGAAATTCTATGCTCTTTATAATACTATAATTCTGGCATACGCCTAGTCAAATTATGCCAAATAATCTGTACTCTAAATGAACGTTATGCTAAATGAAGTTATACAAAATTTTAACTATGCCAAAGGTAATTATGCCAAATAAAATTCTACTATCTTAAATGTATGCCATTCTAAATTCGGTCATAAGCACATTATGCCTAAAAATATTTATGTCAAATATTTTTAATGCCTAATAAATGATCGATTAAAGAAGTTTCTGCGAAGTGAGTTATCCCAAATAGGTTTCGGAGTATCAAGTTTCTACCAAATAGACGGCACCCGATATATATAGCCTATAACATTTTTCGATAAATGGACTATTCAACAGAAAAAGATTTTTTCAATTCAAACTGGTAGTTTTTGAGACTAGCGTGTAGTGCCTAACCTCGTAATGTAAAGAACGGCCACCCATCCAAAACTCAACCCAGCCAATTTTACTTAACCACGTAATGTAAAGAACGGTCACCCATCCTAAACCAGACCCAGCCAATTTTGCTTAACTTCGTAATGTAAAGAACGGTCACCCATCCTAAACCTGACCCAGCCAATTTTACTTAACCGCGTAATGTAAAGAACGGCCAACCATCCAAAAGCCGACCCAGCCAATTTTACTTAACCGCGTAATATAAAGTACGGCCACCCATCCAAAACCCGACCCAGCCAATTGTACTCAACCGCCAATGTAAAGAATGGCCACCCATCGAGAACCCGACCCAGCCAACATTGCTTAACCTCCTGTTGTAAAGAACGGTCACCCATCCAAACCCCGACACAGTCATTGACCTACAAAAAGTGGGTTGTGCTAAAATAGAAACAGTACAAATTTTGATTCGGGGGCCTCGGCCACAGGGGCGTCGACCACCGGGGGCGTAAGCCACGAACCCTTGAAAACTTATTTTACTAAAATAATCACCATTGTTTTGTTGACCATACTAAACCTTAGATATCTTTAAAATTAAATCGATGGGACGAATCAACGAATGAATATTATTATATTATAGAAAAGTATTGTTTCGTCCCATGGGCCGAAACTATCGTGGGACGAAACACAGAACTACTCGGAGATCATGTCTTTTCGGAGGAGGCTCTCTTTATGTCGCAGCAATACAATACCTCACCCTTTCTCCACAGACTCCTCATATCCGGGGCTGGGAATTCTTCCTTTATCTTTACTTATATTTATTTTTACTTACATTATTTATTTATTTTTATTTATTTTATTATATAAAAAAAAAATACGAAGGTGAACGTGAATGCTTCTGAACCGATCTTGATGAAATTCAGATTCAGACTAGTGCTTGAAAAAGAACATAGGTTAACTTTTATTGCAAGAAAAGCTTTAAAGGGGCTTAAATGAAAGTCAACATCCACGCGGGCGAAGCCGCAGACAACAGCTAGTTATGGAATAAAACGGTTCTATACAACTTAAGTATTATTCTATTACTAACAAAAAGAACAGTGTAGGAGACACTAAAAGGAATCAGCTTCGTTTAGTTCAAGTACGTCTTTTGTGAGACAAACGTTCAAGTAAGTGGCTTCATCTTTTAGCGGGATTAGTACGGATTACTGGGAGTTGGTCTGAGTGTCCCGAGGGATTGATATATACTCGTATTGTACAGAATTTGCCTTCGCTTTGCAATTAAAATAAGTCTAAGTGTGAGTACCCTAAATGTAACCTGTAGTATCTGGTAATACGCTTCTAGAATACAATAGATTGATATACCTACGTTGATGACTCTCATAACTGATAGAAAGTGGTTACCGTGGCCTATGGACGAGTGCAACACCACAGAGTCACACTCGTGCTGCCGACTACAGGGTCGGCAGCACGAGTGTGACTCTGATTCTCTGTTGTAACAGAGAACAGAGAATTTCTGTGCTGTCAGCACAGAAGACAAGCAGGACATGCCTTTGGTCTTCTCACTGACAGCATAAAAACTCTCCAGTAAGCTCTGGCTACCCTATTAACCGCCGGGGACATAACACGAGGTAATAGACGCGGTATTCTGTAGGGCGCAGGTACTTTCCCAGTTCTGTTGGACTGCTCAATTGGAGATGGGAATACCGTCGTGTCCTACCTCCTCCCTACGATAATGCATTGTACTCGTAGCACAAAAGTGAAAATTTGAAAACCTTATACAGTTCTATGCCTTTCCATAACTCATTTAATAAAAAAAAAGTCCATTTGCCCGTGGAACGCAGACAGTTTTAGACTTATTATTCGTATTATTAAGATTTATGTCATTCGCATACTCGGCAACTGGTTAGCAGTGGATTTTTATATTCCTTTTGACACTCCCGTCTCTGGCAAGTGTCCTGAGAATTGGAATAATTTATCTATGAGATTTCCCGGAGGTGCTGCAAGACAAACGAAATAAAATCTTTCTTTTCTGTTCTCGTGAATAAAATGCACGGAATTTACGTTAATGCGTGAGTGAAGAGATGCCTCGTGATGTGTCTTTGAAATAAACAAAAACTGCCAAATATTGTGTTGTACGTTTGCCAGTTTGAATGAGTGTATTCTGGATATTTACAGATTTTATGTGTGTTATATTGAGTTTTGTACAGCCTCCGTGGCGTAGCGGTAGTGAACGCGGCCGCTACGCAGGAGGCATGGGTTTGATCACCGCTCAGTGCATATTTGTATGCATGTATATGGGTATTTGAAGTGGCAGACGCTTCACGGAAAATATCGAGGTTCAGCCAAATTGGCAGTTAAGACTGGTAAGCTTTGGATGCGACTGGGAATTAACGCTAGGATGAAAAAGAAGAATATTGAGTTTTGTATGTCGAACTAAAAAAAAAGTGCTAACTGTGCAGTAGGTACATTTTTCAAATTAAGTACATTAGCAAAACTGCCACATGTAGCAATGCAATGAGGTAATAGTAAAAAAATGGCAGTTCTTTGTTAAGAAGCCATAAGTAAATAAGTAGAAGATTATGTATGTAACGTGTCTGTTTATTTCCTAATACCTAGGTACATTGACAGGTACATACATTTCTTTATAACTTTGGCTAGTTATAGTTTTGATCTTACGTATCCGCTATGGGTTAACTCTGAGTGTAAAATACACTTCTGTCTACCGCTTTATGATTCACAGTCGTGAATATAAATATTTTGTTTTTAGTGCTCCAAAGCTTAAATACATACTGTGAGTTTATAAAAGTTCGTAGCTGTTTAAGTGAAGTCGCTTTGTTATAGACACAATGAAAAAAACTTTGTTTTACCCCACTTTGCGTCTAACGCGTACTTAACACACAATAGCTGAGAGAAAAATAAAACGTCGCTGATAATGCATAAGCACGTAAGTAACTTTAGTAAGTTTTAAATAAAATTTATTGTTAGTCTTGGCTGGCACAGTTAGTGCAACTGTTATACTTGAGGTTCAAGGATCGATTTCTATGTTGTCCATTCTTTGTTGGATTTTTTTATTTATTTAGTACGGAGGTTAAGAAAGTGTGTGGTAAACCGCAATATAGTAGCCACCTAAGCGCCTTCGCTGCGTTAAGCGGGTGCGGGTCGCGGATGCGCGCGCAGTGCGTCCGCCTGTCCGTCGCGTGTGACGGGGATGCCCCACGCAGCGCTGCTCTTGAAATAACATGAAACAAGCACGCGAAGCGGATGTCCGCGCCGTGCGCCCGCTAAACGCAGCGAAGGCACTTATACGTACGAAACCAAAAATATAGTTGTGGAAATGTGAAAAAAAAAACAACTTCTCTCATCTTCTGTAACTATTGTAATTAAACTTCTATAATAATGTGTATGTATTTTTTATTCATTTTTTATTTCATACTAAGACAGTATTACAAAAGTATAACACGTTTACAAGCTTAGCAATTACTATTTTGAGGTTACTCAAAAACTTATTTTATTGCATTGAAATGAGAGTTTAAATTCCAATGACAGTGTACTACACAGTACACGGACGAGTATTCTTAGAACTTGGAAGCATTTTACTTCGAACCATATTCCGATATGACATTAAACTGACACAAGATACGCCTAAGTTTATTTTTGAGCATAGAGCACATCGAAAATGGGTCTTCTTGAAATGAGCGTATATAACGTTGCAGGTAGACATAACTATGCACTTTAGAAGTATAGCCTTGGACATACTGAAAACAGGTCCGATCCCACCTTTTTTTTTTGGTGTAAGAGAACTCTATGTGCATGTTACCACTTGCTGCGATTTTTCATCGTACTGAAATATCCTCAGATGAGGGGTATCTGCCCGGCGGGGGCGGTTTTCTGGCATAACCGCCCCCGTCCACTTGAAATGACTAAAACCGCATGCCGTCTCGGGTCTTCAGATGTGATGATGACGGGTGTAAGATTAGCTTCTCTACATAATGAGTCTTACAGCGCTCGTAGCGACCCTGACATACACTTTGCGCATTTTTATTACTAGTTACGTTGGTGATAGTACATACATACATGTAATCTCGCCTTTACGTGCGAGTGTAATGAAACAATTGTAGTACTACTTTCGGCGACTTCACTCACTAGTTCTACACGTTCTGTTATTTAGTCTGAGGTTGTACCTTTGCTTTTAGAAGCTGCCTTGGCTCAAAAGTATCAGATAACGATGTCGAACAACAGGAAGTTTCGCATTTGATTTTGAATACACCGTGTGTTGTTCAATACAGGCGCTTCCCTGAATAACTCAAGGATAGGTACTGGATAATATTCAGCTTTGGAAATATAATGTTATAAGAATTCATAGTGTCGTAAATAGATTTGATATCGTATAAAATATTGTGAATAAGAACTTGAAAGTTTGTGGTTGTAGGAGCTAATCTCTGGATCTACTGAACCGATTTTGAATATTCTTTTACCAATAGAAAGCTACGTTATTTGTGAGTGTCATAGGCTATATTATGTTAATCCAAAATCTGGAAAAGATTTGCTCACGTTGATATTGGTTATCGTAATCCTGTCATTGTCCAATTTATTTATTATATACTTTATTGTACGCCAAATAACAATATTTTGATACAGAAATTATGAAAACATTAGCAGTACAAAGGGCGGCCTTATCGCTTTACGCAATTTCTGCCAGGTAACCTTTGGATGGAAATTGTATTTTGGTTGGAAATGTCCTTTTCTTAGTCTGTCTATATCTGTACTAAATTTTATGAAAATCGGTTCAGTGGTTTAGGCGCAAAAGCATAATAGACAGACAGACAGAGTTATTTTTATTGAAATTTTAAGGCAATTAGTATGCTAACTATTCAAATCGATTTAGATTGGAAAAGTGAAATGCTCAGACGGGACCTGAACCCGCGACCAGTCCCTTACAGGGAAAATGTTTCAACCTTTGAGCCACCGAGCCACGTCTTAAGTTCCGTCTGAGGATTTCACTTTTTCCAATCTTAATCGAGACAGAAGTTACTTTTGTATTTACAATATTAGTATGGATAGTCCCTAAATAGGTTGAGGTCTCAGGTCGGCTGCTGTAGAGCAAACCGGGTAAAGTGGGGCTACCTGGACGCGGGGAGTGGTGGTTGTGACTGTGGTGCTCCTCTGCAGTCGATGGACCACCTCCTGACGTGCCCGTTGTGCCCCTACGCCTGCACAATTGCTGACCTAAATGAAGCGACGGCAGGTGCAGCCAATGTCACCGAGTTTTGGGCTGGGCACATCTAATTTTTATTTATATTGCTGCCATTGACACGAAGAAGAAGAAGAAGTATGGATATGAGTCATACATTACTATTAGTTTTAATATCTTAACTATACCTTCTAAGTAGTTACATAAAAATCCTCTCTTACTAATTTAGGCAGTAAAATATTTTGAAACTAGAAAATACTAATTCCTACTTAAAAAAACTCGCCTCTGGTTCAGCATACAGCAAGCTAGGTTTCCTAGCTGGTTCAATATCTAAACTTGGTCCGGCTAGCTACTTTAGTGCTCAACTCTAGTGGTAATTAAGCTGGATTTTTATAATGGCATTATATTTATTGCTCCTGAAGTTTGCCGTTGTAAAGAGAAGGTTGTATTTCGTAATTGCAGTTGTTGAAATTTATTTTACTTGTGTAAAGGTACCTAGACTTTAAGTACTTTTAAGTTGATCGTAAATTTTGTGAGCGATGAATGAATAAGGTATTACTTTTAATTATAAACTTTTTTTTTAATTTTTTAACAGACTGGGGAAGGTGAATAAAGGGAAGTGCAGAAAGATATTAAACTTCCGTCCTACATAGTTGAAATTCTCAGAATATACACAATACATGTTCAAATTACATCACATTATAATATTTAATTGTATTCATAACGTAGGTATATTTAGAACCATTACAAACTAAAATCAAATAGAACCGTGCATACTACCCTCGAAAACCACAACCCACCCAAATTAAACAATTAAAATGTCACACTGAATGGTCGACAACTAATCGCCAACTTCACCAACATTTGCTGACAAAAAGCTCTGTTATGCCCAGTCTAGCCTTCGGACATTAAAGCAATTATTTCTGCCGTGCACCGAAAGAGGAATAGTAACATTAATTTCCTTAATTTTCCTAGAATTCTGCGGTCAACGGCTGACATATTATACGTCGACGTTTTGCGGGAAGCCCGGCGTAGCATTACTCTACGCCTATGCAAACGGGCGATTTGTCAGCAAGAGTAGCGACATCTGCTGTGAAATTTAGCTGAAATTGTGGGCTAATTCTTTGGGTTTGCTCGTGAATATGTGAATAGAATGTTTTTAATGAATATGTTCTATATAAAGAGTTGAAAGATATGTTTGTTGATATCATTCATTGGTGGTGAATATTATACTGATACTGTTTTCATCACAGACGTTGCAGACATATGCCAGCCTTACCTACAAACCAGTAGACTGACTGATTGATAGACGAGGCTCTGTGTAGGTTTTTCTGGTGGGGTGAAGAGGTCAGTCGGTTTTGTATCCATAGTCCATACTAATATTCTAAACGCGAAAGTAACTTTATCTCTCTGTCTGTTTCGCCTAAACCACTGAACCGATTTTCATAAAATTTGGTATAGGGGTAGATTAGACCTTGAGAAAGCATAATATATTTGGTCGCGATAACCGACATCCACGCGGGCGGAGCCGCAGGCAAAAGCTAGTATTTTATATTTGCAATTTTCTATAGAAATACCTATCTAAATAACACGTTACATATTTCGTAATTATGTTATTCCCAATGTTTAGGAAGGGCAAAACAACAGACACATTTCTACAAACAAATTGGATGAATTATACACCTGGTGTTGCATACGTCCATAGGCCATGGGAACCACTTCCCATCAAGTGGGCTGTGAGCTTGTCTACCACCTAAGTTGTATAAAAAAATCTCTATATATAAAAATGAATCCCTATTTCCCTTAGTCACGCCATCACGCGTGAACGGCTGGATCGATTTCGCTAATTCTTTTTTTACAACATTCCTTAAAGTATGGGGATGGTTCATACGGAGAGAAAAATTGAAAAAAAAAAGAATTGACTGTTAGGCGGTCCGAAGTTTGCGGGGTCAGCTAGTACACAATATTTTAGATGAATACGACAAAACTTACAAATAACTCGTATTAAGGAATCGCACGTATGCTAACACCTTACAGTTAGTGAATTTCGTAAAATATCAAAATTAGGAATGACCCAGTAACAATCTGTTTCAACCACTAGTTGTTCGACCTACATTCGGTGAAAACGGCAGCGATTTTGCAAAAATCCTGTAACGTAATTCGCGCAAGCACGAGATAACGTTATATTCAAAAGTATACCTAAGTATCAATATGCTGTGCAATTCACTAAGCAAGCACAACGATGCGAGTCGCAACGTTGTGCTCGATAAAGATTGTCATTGGTCGATCTCCAGTGACGTGACCCAATCCGACCAATGACAACCTCTAGCGAGCACAACGTTGCGACTCGCATTGTTGTGCTCGCTTAGTGAATTGCAGTGCTGAAATAACGATTTTATTCCAAGAATTTGTATATTTATAATGTTAGTTCCGGTACGTTATATTGGAAAATTAAACATCTCTAAATATAATATTACATTCACTAACGAAGCTAACGTGTCCAGCGTGTGTCATTATTTTATTATTTACACAGATCCCGATATTTCGATTGCTTTTCAGCAGCCATGATTACCTACCGTCACGGGGAGAGTAATAGTAATTATCTATCTTTTTGAGACTACAGTTCCTTCTCCTCTGCCGCACAATAAAGAGCTGGAATGCTCTGCTCGCGCATGTGTTTCCCTCTTCCTACAGTCCCGGGACCTTCAAGCGGGGCGTGAAAAAGCATCTATTAAGGTCGTCAAGTTTAGGGACCACCATTGTAAGGTCAATAGCATCAGAAATGATGGCCCGTATCTTGAGGACTGTACCTCAGCTTTTTACCATCTAGCGGGGTGCCGTCAATTGACGGACCATATAAAAAAAGTTTCCTTTGCGACATCCTGCGATGAGGTCTAACGATGCATACATACATAATAATAATATAATCACGCCTTTGTCCCCGGAGAGTTAGGCAGAGCTGAATTAACACCCACATTTCACCAATCATTGTATTCGGTCCCACGTAATATTCCCCAGGCACTACTGTTGACTCGAGCCATGCATCTGAGGCTGAGTCTAGGCTGTATTGTATTTATATCTGTCTAATTATTGTGTGAAAAATCCCCACGGATACCTCCCCCGCCGGAGCCGGAGGACCGACTACAACGCACGTCATCTGTGCATCTGTCAGTTGCTGGAGGTGAGATTGTCGTAGCCATATCCCTCGCGCCCCGGCCGATTAAATGCCCAATCCTTTAGTCGGCTTGTACGACACCGCATGGCAAGGAAGTAATCGTACGTATCTCAAAAACATTCAAATTACAGATTGAACCGTAAACATGTGCGAACAAGTAGTGAACATCCACATTTTCTCATCTGCCGGCTGTCGCGAAGTATTCTCTGTAGTCTTCTGACAAGACATACCTACGGCGAGCTTATTTACATAACCAGAACATACGCGGAGATAACACCAAATAGATGTGACATGCATCAGTTTTAATAATGACGAATCTAAGAAGATATGACGTTCTTATGTGCTCTATATGTGCCTAAACTGAATAAACGAAATTGATGCCTTGATTCTTGATTGAGATTGCAGCGTATTATTGGGCGTCCTAAAGTTATAACCCGCGCCACGTATCTTGGACCTAAATCGTAAGACATACGAGGCTCTGGCGCCCGCGGATTGCTTTGAGCACATTTTAGGTCCATGATACGTGGCGTGGGTTATACTAACACCATAGAACCTCTGCGGCCACGCAACTGCCGAGGTTCTATGGTGTTCGTAACCTCATATGACCTCGCTGGTTGTATTTTCTGGCTGGATAGTGAGTGTTCTGATGACCTCTTTCAACTATGCCCACCGTTTCCTTTCCCACTCACAACAATACGTGCTGGACTGCGCTGTCACTCTCATTTTGATACTTCTTTCCTTTGTAGCACTATAAAGAACTGGAATACTCCTACTCGTACACGTGTTTTTTTCTTCTTCGAAAACCAGATTCTTTAAGCGAGGCGTAAAAACTATTTTAGAAAAATATCGCCGACAAAAATTTCATTATACTCGCATAATCATCATAATTTTTATTGCATTAGTCTCGGTCGCATCTAATCTGGGTTTCTATTGGTATTTCAGTATCAGTACCTAAATCATTCAGAGATTACCACCTATACAACCTCACAAACTTTAATTCTTTGTAATATTAGTAGAATACGACAAAGTTACTTCATACAGATACAAAATATTTAGCCTCACTATTATAGTTCACTAATTTTGAAATTAGAATATATCATAATCCAATATGGCGCCTTCACTCAGAGCTCTTCCATTCCCCATATGTGCAGAACTGGAAGTTTTAACGAGCCCGCCATACTGATATTTTGGACTGAGCACGCAGAACTCGAAATTAGTTCCATGACTCAATTTCTACGTCACACACACAAATCGGAAGGTTAAATTAAATGTTACGTTTCTATTTGGTGACGGTACAATTATTCAGTTTTGTTCCAATTGGTGATTATAGTTGATTGGTATCGTAGAATGTCCTGAATCTCGATGAATCTGAGGAGATGTTGTATAGACAATCTGTCAAATCTGTCAATCTATCTATACAGTCTGTCCTCAGATAAATCGATATTCAGGACTGTGTGGACCGTTCTAGAATACGGGCCTATCTTGTGTTAAGAATTTGATAACTTTGTTCTTGGTGTTTAGAGACTTTACCTTCACCTCACCTGATGGTAAGCCGAAGTCTCAGGAAAGAGGGTCACCGTTAGGTATAGACATCAACAATGTTTTAATAGTGGCCCTTAGTTTGATAGCCTCACGAAATGCTTTTTCACGCCCAGTTTCAACTGTAAGAAATTAATAAACAAGTATTTTGAAAAGCCGCGTGGTTCCCGGCAGAGTAGAATTTGGGCCATCCCTTCTCCTCCCATTCGGTGTCGTCGGCAAAAGGCTCACCCCCTATTACGTGGGACCTAATACAATGATTGATGAAGCGTAGGTGTACCCTCCGGGGATCAAAGCGTGATTGTATGTAAGTCTTTTGAAAATATTCAAAAGTGGATTACGGTGCCAAAAAAAAACTCAAATACATACTATTTCTTACCCAGTACAAAGCCCGATGAGAGCAAAACTGTGCTAAAAGGTCCAAACAACTAAAATCTTTACCAAGTTGGCAACGATAGAGTTTTACTCACAAAGAGCCAAGTTTCATTCTAATATTTAAGTTTAACACACAAAATAAGTTAAGTATTACAATTTAAAACTTACACATACTCCTTTGCACGAATTTTAAGTTTTTTTTTTACACTTTATGAATGGTGTCTGCTTTTAAAAGGGTTATGCGACTTTAATACTTACGAGGAGTATTAAAGTCGCATAAAGTTTGAATATGCGACTTTGGGTTTAATTATAAAATGGTAATAAATGTTATTCCAGTTTATCACCGCCTGTGGCTCGGGAAAGTTTTTAAACTGTTCAACAGTTGTTAGAGCAAATCCTTCTTAGATGAATATTCTCGTTTGTGGTAGTTTTTAAGGTAGGTAATTTTATTCACTTCACCTGTAACTGAGTGCAGTGACCGGTAATCTCACCTCCAGCAATGTACGACCCTCAGACGACGTGCGTTTTAGTCGGTTCGAGTCTGTTATAACCGTGGCCGCGTGGGATATCCGCGTGGATTTTGAGCATGAGAAAAAACTAGCTATTGTCAGCCCGCGTTGATGTCGGTTTGGGTAATCAAACATACCATATGCCCTTTTCCAAGCTATATTCTATCTCTGTACTAAATTTCATCTGAATTGGTTTAGGCGTGAAAGCGTTACAGAGGGACGTTTATAATATTGGGTATTATGGATATCGTGAGGAAGATTGAGACATTTGAGACTATTCAGAGTGTGAAGATAGTCTTGCTTTGGCTTTGCAAGGCGTTTTTTTGTAATTCTTAGCTGCCTCTGACCTCCAAACCCCGGGAGGAAGGCCCGCACCAGAGCTTCGTTCGTCACTTATTAGCTGGTGTACGGTTGAGATTTGGGAGCTTCCGTTTGAGTAATCTGTTGATAAGAACGTGGTGTTTCCGACGGTTCACTCACATGACAGGTTGTTTTAGTATGGTGAAAGCCCCACAAAAAAGGGCTCTAAAGATCTTGATGGAACCCCAAAAACGATTCAACCCCGGTAATTTTATTTATACCACATAGCTGTCAAATGGGAAGTGGTTACCGAGGCCTATGGACGTATGCAACAGCACCAGCGTCACACTCACGCTGCTGATCACGAAGAAACCTTTTAATACCCTTCTTGAAGAACCCCATAATGTAGTCGCTTAGGAAAACCACCGCAGGGAGTTCATTCCAAAGTTTGAGTGTGCGTTCATCTACTTATTAACCAGAATATGAGTGATCTCCACTTAGTATGAAGTACGCTGCCAGTAATATCCTCTCAAGATTGTCGAAGAGATAAATGGCAGCCTCCATCTCACGGTAATGTCGTGTAATATTTAAATTTGGGTTACTTCGAATTCTATTCAAAAGTGGATGTGAAGGCATCTAGAGTGAAAATGTGAAAATATTTTCCTATAATGTTGTGGCGGTGCACCGAACGTCTTCGGCATTCGTAAAGTTTTAGGTATAGTCCCGTTTCGGTATTATCAGCATTAAATATTATTATAATATGTAACATGTTAAACATTAATAAGTAGATAATGTTACGGAAGAAATGACGACATGTGTAGAATCGCCGCAGAGCATTCAATTGATTCGTGCTAAGTGCAAATATTTGCATGCGAGAAATCTATGCATGTGTATATTATATATTAACATATTATATATTATATAATATTTGCACTTTTTACCTATATATATTTACATTGGTGTAGATTTAGGTTTATTTACAAAAAAATATTTTTATCCTTCTTCATTTCAAAATTCACATTACAAACTATGGATACTAACTTTGAGTATGTGTATTTGACTCTAAATATCTAAATACTAGCCTTCCGCCCGCGGCTCCGCCCGCGTGCATCTCGGTTAACGCGACCTTTGCTCATGCTCGCATTTTCGGTTCTACTCAACCGATTGCGATCAAACAAACGTAAGATTTTAAGTCCCAGCAAGCCCTTTCTAACAAAAAAACTGCATCAAAATCCGTCTAGTAGTTTTTGCGTCCATCGCGGACAAACAGAGAAACACAAACAGTATCTTTAACATAACATAACTCAAGTATTTTTTTAAATATCTCCAATGTACAGACACGACCACTTTACAATTATATAATAGTATAGATTCTAGATACTCATCACATCCGCATAGAGTTTGACTGACCAGACCACCTCTCATGATGTAAATTAAATTATTAAATTATTATTTTTTATTTATCTAAAGTTTATTTAATTAAAACTTCTCTTTATCAGTTAGAAGGCATTTTATAGCCGCTTAATACTTTACAGTAACTACAGATTTTATACTAATCTTCAAAATTCGGACCCAACCAAAAATTCCCGAAGCAAGACCACACTTCGCCAAGCGGGTTATACAAATTGGATCTCACTCTAGTGTCCAATTTGACGTTCAGCGATTTAGCGCTCTACACATAACAAGCCCGGGCACGGGTACACCGGACCCAGGCAGCGGCTTGAGAGGCACCACGATGTTCGCATGAAGCTATTGCCGTGCCAGTTGCCAAATGAGATGCTAAAGTACTGGTTTATTAGAATATTTTGAAACTAGGTACGTTAAGATAAGTGGTAGTTTGCAAGAATCTAGATAAAGGCGGATACGTCGAAAATTAAAGGATATTTTTCTATTTAAACTTTATGCACATAAAAATTGTACAAAGGTGAACTTAATGCCAAAGGCATTATCTATCAGTCAACCTAAGGGTGATGCAGAGATACATTGAGATAGGTGGACAATTATAATCAGTAATGATAATATTCTAGTTTGTACATAATAATAATACATACATTATACATACAGAATACAGAAGCAATTTAACATGTTAGGTTAATTTTCATCTGAATGCCGATTGCAGGCCAAAGGGTCAGATTTCAAATCTTACGTTTGTTTGAGTAGAACTGCCCCCTAGACCAGTGGCAAATTCGTTGGCCGGCGTATTGTATAATAGAATGATGAACGTATGAGATTTGACGCTTATGACAGGTATTTTGGCGCTTACGACATATATTATGTACGTTGATTACTGTCATGTATTTTGACATTTATGACATAAACGCCGGCCAAAAAATTGCCAATTGTCTAGAGGGGCTGGAGATATGCCTAAAAGTTACGATAAGCGACCCCCACGCGGGCGGATCCATGATTTCACTATTAAGCTTTAATAAGAAATTTAATACCCTCCAATTTGACTTAATTACAGAGCTTATAAGATGATCAAAGCAAAATTTACATGAATGGATGAGCTTTCAGGGGTAGAAATTAGATGTTTCTAAATCAATTACACTAGGGCCATGGGTCCGCCGGCTCCTTCTTGATTTATTTTATACAAATTTTATTGGAGCAACTGCCGCCGGGCCTCCTAATCCCGAGAGGAATAACACAGGGGCCCTAGATAAAGTTATATTGGCGAAAACGCCAGTGTAATCGCTAATTGTAGTATGAAATTGACATTAATAATTAATATAACTAATTTTTTTTTATGAAATTTGAAGTAACACGAAATACATTATTTCATATTATGATTATTACTATAACAACCGCAATTTCGCGTAATTCACTGTTAAAAATTAAAAACGGTTCGCTTCAACGCGATTCCATCAATAGAATGTCACTTTGTCTAGGCCCCCTGAGCCTCGTTCAATACTCAGCAGGTGTACCGGATTTGTCTTACTATCATGGATGACTAATGCTTCGTTTACACGAGGAGACTTTGTCTCCTGCATGATACGGTTACCAAAAGGACAGAAAATAATTGCTTCGTTTACACAATAAGAGTTTTTCGCCTGCATGATACGATTATCGAAAGGACGGAAAAATCTCGCAGGCGAGAAACTCTACTCGTGTAAACGACGCTTCAAGCAATAATCGTATGACAAACATAGGCGATTACGTGACATGCGAGTCTCGTATGATATAATTGTAGGCGAGAATGTAGTGTTTGCCTGTGTGTAAACACTTTGATATAATGCAGCTGATTTACATCTGTGCATCACATTCACATAGGTCTGGCTGAAAACCAGCGCCTAACAGCTGTCTGTGCAGCTGACAGGCTATATGCTGAGCCAGAACCTTTTCGGTTGGCACGTGAGGTACACAAACAACATAATAGTATAATTGCTTAATTAATGGCTTTGTTTTCTGTACTGTGTATCTTAAGTGTCTAGCTAGAATAAATATTTTTTCTTTTTTCTTCTTCTTTCTTTCATAATGGTATGGCGATTATTGCTAGTGGTAGTCGCGTACGATTTTTCGGACCGAAACGTGCGAGAGACTCTCGTCGTGTAAACGAGCCTTTAGATTGTTAAGTGAAGAAGTAAAAGCTGGAACGCAGACCCCGGACAATGATGATGACCGGCTTTTAGATTAGGTTGGCTTTATGTTAGAGGGGTGCCATATACCTACTACTTATTACATAATTTTATGTCAGCTGAAATTAATACTACCTTTCACCCGCAGCTCCGCTTGCGTGGATGTCGGTTATCGCGACCAAACATACCCAAGACAAAACACCAATACAATACCAATATATAAATAAATACAATACAATACAATACAGTCAGCGTCGTTGAGCGACAGAGAACGGTTGTGTGCGCGCGCGCTGTCAATAGCTAATCGCGATGTCACCTACGACTACCCTAAAGTGTGCGTCGTGTAATATAGTTATTTGCGAACTTCTTGCGTTCATACAAAACAAGCAAGATGTGATGGATGAAAAATCCCTAGTGACTTTATGTGTGTCTAGTTTCTCGGAAGAGGATATTAATGCCGCTAAAAGCTTGTTGTTTACAGCTGTATCACAAAGGAAAATAATTAGAAAAAAGGCGAAGAAATCTTTTAAAGACCTTTACGATGTGATAGCCGTATTTAAGGAGTCTAATCCAGATGAATTGCCGGTGTTTGTGGCCAAAGATTTGCAGAGGCTCCCACCATTA
Source organism: Eilema depressum (assembly GCA_914767945.1). NCBI lineage: Eukaryota > Metazoa > Arthropoda > Insecta > Lepidoptera > Erebidae > Eilema > Eilema depressum. The sequence continues at coordinate 16,176,071 of OU612031.1, forward strand.
ACCTTCGATCATATTGACGCCTCACGATTGCTTAAGGATATAGTCGTGCTTAAACATGAATTACAGGCAATGAAGAATACGTATGTTACGCAGGAGCAACTTCAAGAGGTCAGGACAGATTTGTTGCAAAATAGGCATGCATCGATCATCGATTTTCCGGAGCATTTCATAAACTTAAAAAGAGGCGGTGGACGCCGAAAAAGTGAGTGTTACGATAGTGGACCGATTGGTTTACCTCATATACCGCTATCAATACACTCAACACTGCTTGACAATGAGTCAGCTGATCGCTTCGATAGTCAGCGTTCGTTGTCCCACTTGCACTCGGGTGAAGTAGTACGCTCGTCTCCCTTACAGCCGGCGACCCCGCCGCCGCCGCCGCCGATACAACAATCGCTGCCTGCACTATCACTGTCAAATCGTAACGGCTCGCCCATCACTGCCGGTAACGATATGATCTCCCTGCCAAGAGTCAGCACACTGGCTAATGAAATTTTACCTGGATCTCCTGCACAGGAATTGAAGGAAATGGAGACGAAAAAGAGCTGTAGTGAGGATGACTGGGTGCGTGTTGAACGTAGAAGATACAGGAATCGTTTTGAGATTGTACAAGGCAAAGCCTCTTCAAATCCTCAGGAAAAGTTCAAGGCAGCGGATATAAAAGTCCCGTTGTTTATTAACAATGTGGACAATAGTACAAAAGAGTCGGATATTATAGATTATATTTACAGCAAACTACAGGTTAACGTGAACATAAGAAAAATTAACTCTAAGAAACAAAAACAGTACAGTGCCTACATTGTTTACGTACCTAAGAACAAATTATCATTTTTTCTTAATGACAGTTTATGGCCTGAGGGAATTTTCTTCAGACGTTTCGTTGATTTAAAGAGGAATCCTAGGCAAACATATGCAAATTATGAAAGCATTAAGAAACAATAATGGAGAACAATAGCAGAACAAAACTTGTCACTTTTAATTGTAGATCGCTTATGAAATCGATGGAATGCATTAGATCACTGTGTCAATCGTCACACTTGATTGCACTTCAGGAGACGTGTCTTCTTCCTCACGATATCCCGCTGTTGGGTACGGTGCACAAAGACTTCGAGTACACAGGGAAGTCGGCTGTTGATACGTCGGAAGGCATTCTTCGTGGGCGCCCCTTTGGTGGGGTAGCTATCCTGTGGCGGAGGAGCGTGTTCAGCTCGGTGTCGGTGGTGCCGTGTGCAAGTGACCGTCTCGTAGCTGTGAGGGTACAGACTGTGGATTGCTCATTCTTAGTGTTCTCAGTGTATATGCCCACGGATGATGCCACAAACTTAGTGGAATTCACACAGTGCTTAAGTGAGATAAGTGCAATAATAGACAGTTGTGACACTGAGTTTAGTTACATTCTTGGCGACTTGAATGCTCACCCAGGTAGGCGGTTTGGTATAGAGCTAATGGGCTTTTGTGCAGAACAGGACTGGTTGTGCGTGGACATGGACATACTTGGCCTGGACTCGGGCTCCTACACTTATGTAAGTGATAGTCATGGTACTAGTAGTTGGTTAGACCATTGTATAGTAACCCAGGCAGCTAGAAGTTCAGTAGATACTGTGAAGATAAACCATGATACTTTTTGGTCAGATCATTTCCCCTTAGAAATATATTGTAACCTTAATATTTTAACTCCAAAACAAGTATCAGATGTTTATAAAATTAATCCTGTATTATGGGGAGAGAGGGATGAGTCACAGATCTCACACTATTCTAAATGCTGTCATGAGGGGTTGAAGCTGATGGATTTTCCACCTCAGTTTTCAGAGTGTGGGTATGCGGTTTGTAAGGATCCTACCCACAATGTTATAATTGTAAATATGTATGAGCAAATAATTAATATTTTGAAGAAAGCGTCAACATCTAGCTCTAAGAATAATAAATATAATATTTCTAAGAGATATATATGTGGTTGGAACAAGCATGTGAAAGCAGCACATAATGAAGCTCGCTTGTGGTTTCAGTATTGGGTGATGTACAATAGGCCTCGTGAGGGATTTATATATGACAAAATGTGTGTTTCCAGAAAGGTGTTTAAAGCAAAACTAAAGTGGTGTCAAGACAATCAAACACAAATTAAAATGGACATTTTAGGTATGGCCCACACCAATAAAAAGTTTGGAGCTTTTTGGAAACACACAAAAAAGATGACCCCTAGGACCTTGTGTCCAGTTAGCATAGAGGGGTTAAATGAACCCTCACAGATAGCTGAAATGTTTAAAGAACATTTTAGAGTCCCACCTGCTGCTGTTTCAGCAGCGGCTGAATGTGCTGAAAGTGATAGAGCTGACTATGGTATGAGGGAGGCGGTTGTGATCCGGGCTAGCGATGTTAGATCTGTCTTGAGAAACATGAATAAAGGTAAATCGCCTGGCCATGATCACTTAAGTATTGAGCACCTGCAATATGCAGGTGTGCATCTGCCACGTGTCCTGGCGATGTTCTTCTCTCTTTGTCTGAGTCATGGTTTTCTACCTGACAATATGTTGAAAACTATAGTGGTACCCATTGTCAAAAACAAGACTGGTAGTGCTAGTGACAAGTCCAATTATAGGCCAATATCATTGGCCACTATAATAGCTAAGGTGCTGGACAGGCTGCTTGATGTGAAATTAAATACCTGTATCAAGCTTCATGATGCGCAGTTTGGTTTCAGACCTGGTCTCTCCACTGAAACTGCAGTTCTGTGCCTCAAGCAGACTGTCCAGTACTATACCGCCAGGGATACGCCTGTCTATGCTGTATTTTTGGACTTGTCAAAAGCATTTGACCTAGTTCAATATGAAGTCTTGTGGAAAAAGTTGACGAATGATACTGATATGCCTCGGGAACACATTGATATTCTTAAGTATTGGTACTCAAACCAACAGAATTTTGTGAAGTGGTCTGGAGGGGTGTCTAGTATGTATAGGTTGCGGAGCGGGGTGAGGCAGGGGGGAATAAGCTCACCAGCGCTTTTCAACCTTTACATGAATGAGCTGATCGTGGAGCTCAGCAGGGCAGGTGTTGGGTGCTCTATTGACGGTACCTTTGTCAACAACATAAGTTATGCCGACGATATGGTTCTTCTGTGCCCCTCGATCAGTGCTCTGAGTAGGCTGATTAGCATCTGTGAGCGATATGCGGTTGCCCACGGTCTCAGGTATAATACCTCAAAGAGTGAGTTACTTGTTTTTAAAAGTAGAAACAGGTCTTACAAAGTTCCCCCAGTAAGGCTCAATGGCACTATACTGAAGCAAGTTCAAAGTTTTAAATACCTGGGACATTGGATGACCGAGTCACTCAAGGATGATATGGACATAGTACGGGAGCGTAGGGCCCTGTGTGTTAGGGCCAACATGCTCGCTCGCAGGTTTGCGCGATGTACTGCACAGGTTAAAATTACACTGTTTAAAGCCTACTGTAATTCAACTGTAATTCACTGTACACGTGCAGCCTGTGGACGAGCTACACCCAGGGAGCATACGGGGCCCTGCGCACTCAATATAACAATGCGTTCAGGATGCTGATGGGGCTGCGCCGTTATTGTAGTGCGTCGGGGATGTTTGCGGAGGCTGGCGTTGATAGCTTTGCAGCCATCATAAGAAACCGTATTGCATCCCTGATCAATCGGGTGCGGGGTAGCTCCAACAGCCTCCTACAGTGTGTTGCGGCAAGGCTGCATGTGGACAGTGCTATTATGCAGCATTGGACACAGGTTCACCTTGCCAAAGACACACGCATTAATTATGTCCATATATAGAATTAGGTTGATAATTTATTTGATGAATTATAATTTATTTGATAATTTATTTGATGAATTGTAATTTATTTGATGATTTATTTATATGATTTTTATAATTATAATTTCAATTTTACTAACATAGTCATAAGCACTTTTTTGTTACTAACATTTTATGGGCAATGCCTGAAATAAATGATTTTTATTTTATTTATTTATTTATTTAATACCAAAAAGCAATACAAAAGACCTAACAAAAAAAGGTCCTTTACCAAGGTCTAATCTATCTCTGTGTGAAATTTCAACACAATCGGTTCAGTGGTTTAGGCGTGAAAGCATAACAGACAGACAGACACAGTTACTTTCGCATTTATAATATTAATATGGATATGGAAGTATCGATTATTAATAAATCATAATATCAATCAATCAATTAGCCTACTGCAGTCCACTGCTGGACATAGGCCTCTCCCAATGTGCGCCACGTTTGCCGAAATCATAGCCAACGCTAAATTTCATTAGCTCCGAACGTCGAATCTCAGAATATACAACTCAACGAAATTAATATTATGTTAACAGTGCACAAAGTCAAAGTAGGTGGCGCGTTCTAGATTTGGCTGGATTATATAGTTTGAACTACATATAGAGCTAGTTGGAACTGCAGTTCTATTAAATATTCAAGGGGTGTAATGGGGGGGGGGGGGGCAAATTATGATGAGTTTCCTTTACCTAATGTACGTGCACCATTGGTTTCTCTTATCGTGAAGCTGAGTTGATTTTACTAGTTTATTACTTAGAAACAGTGTTGAAATTCACGGGAAATTATTTTGTGTGTTAGTGAAATTTCAATCCCAGCACAGTGCAAATATTTGTATGCATGAATATGGATATTTGCATTAATCTAGCCGTGCCTCTTAGAGCTCGTTAAGCCGTCGGTCCCGGTTGTCATATGAACATCTATTTGGAACTCAAAAAAAGTCCAACAATAATTGGTCTAGCTGCAATGCTTCGATATCGCCCAATATCGCTATTGGGTTACGGAAAATGTCGAAAAAAATCAAATCCTTTTTTTTTATAGGACACGTCAATTTGACTTCACCTCACTTGACGGTAAGCTGTGGGCAAAGTCTCGGAAAGGGGTCACCATTATAGACACGTACCATGTTACAATGGTGGCATTCAGGTTATATACGTTTAATAACCTCGTCCTTTTTTGAAGTCGGTCAAAAACACTGTATATACTGGAAATTGATGGCACTATACATTGAATAAAGCACTTGTACTTTTCCAAATTTTTTTTTAACCTTACCGGGTTCGTCTTCCGGCATTCTCAAAGGTTTACAATGGTTTAAACTAAACCATTAGTAAAAGTTTAAACCATTGTAAACTTTTGAGAATGTCGTAAGGCGAAGGTAAGAGTAAGGTAAAAATATTAATAAATACAAAATGCTTTATTCAATATCATAACTTAGCAGTTTACGTAACCGTTGATATAAGTTATTAAAATAAAACCACTTTTTAACTTCTTTGTTTTCTTTCAATGCGTGATATTCGCGTCAGCTTTAGAATATATCTCGTTAATATAAGTGTCAGAAACAACTACATAAAAGATCACCAAAAAGACGTATATGAAAACTTATCCAGAGAAGAAAAACAAGGAATTTTACTTAAAACTTTGCTCCATCATTAGACACTTGGAGATCAAAGACGAAGTTGGGACACCAGCGATTAGATTTCAGTCTGAAGTTAAGTTTACGACTGGAAATGATTCTCTACGTTGTACCATTTTGCTACAGATGTAAACATTTTGCATGTTTAACTAAGATATTTCATCAATGATAGGCACCTACTAAAATGTATAGTTAGGCTCACCTCAATTTATTTCATTATGTAAATTATGGTAAGCAGGTTGAATTTTTCAGGGTAAGTACTTTCTATCAGATGGCCCGTATGTTTGTCTGTAACCTGAGTGGTGTAAGAGAAAAATGGGTCAATCAATCAATCAATTAGCCTACTGCAGTCCACTGCTGGACATAGGCCTCTCCCAATGCGCGCCACGTTTGCCGATCCTCCGCCTTCCGCATCATATCAGTCCCAGCCACCTTTCGCAGGTCGTCGGTCCACCTGGCTAGGGGATGTCCCACCTTCCGTTTTCCTACGCGCGGTCTCCACTCTATTTTTATGGGTTTCACCCATTTCCTAGGGGAAACGTTAATCTACAATACAATACAATACAATACAATATTCTTTATTGTACACCATATGAAAATACAAAAGAAAACAACAATGATATATTAGTGGCAGTACAAACGGCGGTCTTATCGCTAAGCGCGATTTCTTCCAGACAACCTCAATGGAAAAGTGCGCAATGGATTGGTGTATGGGCAGTTAACGGGGTACAAAGATTCAATTGTACTGAAATATAAATACACACTTAAATAAAAATAAAATAGAAAAATAATTTAAAATATACATATACTACTAAATATAAATAAGTATATAAAGCAGTCTAGGTACACGTATACCTATATGATTAAATAAATAAAAAAAAGAAACATCAATAAATAAAACATAATTAAATAAATAAATAAAACAAGGAAACATAATAGATAAATCTATGTAACATAAAGTAATAAGATGCAATTATAGTGATAGATAGTGATTAGTGACCATACCTTTGAAGATATTTAGTGATTGTGCTCGTCTTATTGGCACAGGTAGCGCATTCCACAGGCGTATAGCCTGTACTGTGAAGGATTTATCAAAGAACTTTGTGGAGTGCAATGGCATCTTCAGACGCAGATTTTCCGACGATCTCAAGGGCCTAGAGTGTGTATCACTTAAGAACGCGAAGCGTTCTTTAAGATAGGTAGGAGTACATGGATGAAACAAAATATTGTAGAGAAGAAATAGAATATGAGCATCACGGCGAAGTCGAATTGGAAGCCACTTGAGTTTGATACGAAATTCGGAGATATGGTCATATTTGCGTAACCCAAATATAAACCTAATGCAAAAATTTTGGAGTCTCTCAAGTTTATTAAGTTGTTCCTCAGTTAGATCAAGATAGCTGGCATCGGCGTAGTCAAGAACTGGCAGTAAGAGGGATTGAGCCAGCGCAGTTTTGGTAGATATAGGAAGAAGGTTACGCAATCTTCTCAAGGACCCCGCTGACGCAAAAACCCTGCGACTGACCTCCTGCAGCTGAGGGACCCAGGACATTGTATTGTCAATGTAGATCCCTAGATTCTTAACTTTGTCGCTAATAGAGATTTGGTTTCCATTGAAAACAACCTGAGGCAGCTCAGTCCATGGGATCCTAGAAACCAGCCAAGGACTGCCAACAATTATCACTTGGCTTTTTAAGGGATTTACTGTGAGACCGTGTTCTGTGCTCCAGTCTGCTATGTGTATTAGGTCCCTGTTTATAACCTCAACTGCTTGAGACAGCTGTTCGAGTGAAGCTTGTGTGTAAATTTGTAAATCATCAGCATAAAGGTGGTAGGATGAAAGGAGTTTAGAGGAGATAGGGTTTATGAATATTGAGAAGAGTAAAGGAGATAAAACGCCACCCTGCGGCACACCAGCAGTAGTATTACGCCACGTTGAAAATTTGTCTTCAACTCGTGTACACTGACGGCGGTCAGACAGGTAACTATGAAACCAATCGATCACTGTTGGAGATATGTTAAGAGAGCGAAGCGTGGCAAGTAAAATGTCATGATCCACAGTGTTAAATGCGTTGCTGAAATCCAGCAAGGAAAGTACCGTAAGTTTTCCGCTCTCCATACCTGACCTGATATCATCCGTAATATTAATAAGGGCCGTGGTAGTACTGTGCCCAGGCCTGAACCCAGATTGGTAAGGATTTAGTAGGTTGTGCCCATTTAGGAACGTACTAATTTGGTTATATATTTGGCGTTCCATAACTTTGGAGAGGAATGGGAGTATGGAAATTGGTCGGTATTCAGAGAAAGATGTGGGATTGGACTTTTTAGGTAAGGGTATGATTTGGGCGTCTTTCCATTTAGAAGGATAAACGCAGCTGGTTATAGAAAAATTAAAGATATGACATAAAATAGGGAGAATTTCGTCTAAAATAGGCACAACCATATTACGACTGATACTGTCATTTCCAACAGCATTGGATGCAATTGACAATACGCTCTTCCTAACACCACAAGCAGTGATTTCGTCAAAAGTAAAAGGAACATGGTCGGGAGTTGGAAGTGAAGAAAGAGAGTCTAAAGTCTTTGCTTTAATTGTCCTATTCAAATTGGACGAAGTGGTGAAATATTGATTTAATAAATCCAAATTACAGTTGCCGGGTAATATTTCTTGTCGCGTCTTTCCAACCCCAAGTGATTTTAGGAACTTCCAGACCTTGGCTGGGTCACCGTTCTGTACGGAACTATGAACGTGTTGGCGTTGTGCTTTCCTACACACCTTGCTGCAGTGATTACGTATGGTAGTGTATTTTGTATAGTTGTCTTGTGTAGGTCGGCGTTTGTATCTTGTTTTAGCCGCAGCTTTTTTTGCAATAAGCGCTTTAATGTCATGCGTGAGCCAAGGTGATGGAAGGTGTTTTAATTTGACCTCTCGCACAGGGGCATGTGTATCATACAGCTGCAGCAGTTTTTCATTAAAGATACTCAGCTTTTCATCCACTGTTTCTGAAGTCAAAAGTAATGACCAATCGATATTTTCGGCATCCTTGCGAAGTCTGTCAAGATCCATGCCACCAAAACAGCGCTGGCGGAGAATTTTAGGCTTAGCTTTGAGAGGGCGTAGTTTGTAGGAAAGAAAAAGAAGATCATGATAAGAAAACTGGTCGGCTGCGGTTTGACCAAACTTAGCGACATGACTGGTAGAGGAAACTATAATGATATCAAGAAGTGAAGGAGTCTTGTCGGGGACATGATGAGTGGTTGACAGGGGAAGAATAGACAGATTACAAGAATTTATGACATTATACATGGATGCCGTGCGTGAGTCGTTTTTAACAAGGCACGTATTAAAATCTCCCATAATGATAGTGTGATTATAAGAAGGGACTAGGTTTTCGAGAATATTTTCAAAGGACGTAAAGTAATTGACACCTGACGAATAGCAGTAATAAACACCTAACAAGACCTTTACACGATTGAGCACCACCTCTATAAATATATGTTCACCAGCGTTAGATGGGGGTGGTTGTGGAGAAGTGTCAACAATTTTATACAGGAAATGGTCTTGAAGATATATTGCAACACCGCCCGCACGACGATCATTATTGCGGTCATTGCGTATGAGACGGTAGCCTGGTAGGGTATAAGGGTTAGAAGAATGACACGGCTTAAGCCAAGATTCTGAAACGAGAATAGCGTGTATATGTTTGCAGTCAAAAGTTGCCAGCATATCTGGGAAGTGAGCCGGAATACTCTGAGCATTGATGTGAACAACATTAAAGTTCCCGACAACATCGGAAAACTGCGCCCGGAGAGTTTCAGCAAGTAATTCACTTGGTTGTGGAGAGCTATCACAGCTAGCATAACTGTCATCAGTGCCAGCAGATAGGAAGCATTCCGAATCGTTACTGATATCTGAATCACTCGATATATCACTAATCATATTACATGTATAGGTAATAGACACACAAAAAATAAAGTAAAATAATAAGAATGTAAAAAATATAAAAAAATAAAATAAAAAATAAAATAAACAATAATAACAATAATAAAATGTAGTAATGTAATAATATAATAATATTATAAATAAATATATACCTAAACTCCTTTTCTTATTCCAAACAACTCACATTGCCCACTTGCCAGTTGAGTGTTACACAATAATTATAATTTGTTACTAACTTAAAAAACAAAACATTAAACTCAATTAAAATATGCATGTGTGACATTACATAAAAACTGAAACAACATATGAATACTCATTCAGGTATTAAACTTATGTTCGCCTACTGTAGTTGTCACTGGAGCCCACACAAATATCATTCCTTGGCTTAATCTATATATGCTTATATAGGTATAACGCCCGTCATACATGTTCATATGGTAACCGTGACCGACGGCTTAACGTGTTCTCCGAGACACGACTAGACCAATGCAAATACCCATATTCATGCATACAAATATTTGCACTGTGCGGGGATTGAACCCACGCCCCCTGCATAGCGGCCGCGTTCACTACCGCCATGCCACAGAGGCTGTCAAGAAGCTAGGATAAAGTCCAGATGATAAGGACTACTATTCCAGATGCTGATAAACCCAAAATGGTGGTATCTACCTAGACGGTCTTGACGGAAGCTTTTTCACGCTCCGCTTGAAGAATCCAAGATCGTAAAAAGAGAGAAAAACATGTGCGGGTAAATCATTCCACATCTTCACAGTGCGCCAAAGATGATTTTTTTAGGAGGTAGGACGGTATATCCGTTTCAATCGAGCAGTCCGACTGGGGAAGTACCTCCGCCCTACAGAAGACCGCGGCTTAATAACCTCGTGTTGTGTTTCAGACGGTGAGTAGGGTAGCCAGAGCTCACTAGAGAGGTTTTGTGCTAGGTATCAGTGGGAAAACCAAAGTTTTTGCCCTACTGCGTTGATGGCACTGAATCTATCTGTTCTTACAGGGTTGGCAGTACGAGTGAGACTCCCCTGGTGTTGCACTCGCCCATAGGCCACGGTAACCACTTACCATCAGTAGAGCCGTGTGCATGTCTGAGACCTAAGTAGTATAAAAAAATTTATAATTGATTCATTCCAACGCCTATTAAGCCATTTAGCAAATTAAGACGCAATACATTTCAAACATCTTAGTAAAGATCTCGAGATGTCAGCTCAGCTACATTATTTAATTCATTTCAAGCGGTAGATAACAATTTTGGCGCATCCAGCTACATTTAATGCCCGTAGAGAGGATAAAATATTCCGTTTGCAAGCTGTTTTAGAAATAAACTCGGCTTAAGTCGCTGATAACTCGCCCTAGTTACTGCGGGGACCCTAATTGGCAGCCTTTGGATGTCGTTCCTACCTCTGATTTCCTGAACCATAACTATGAACTGAATTTATATTAAACGCTAGCGACTGTAGAACGAAATATCTTCAGCTCGTTAGTTTTTGATAACATCTGTTGCGTAGCGGTAGAGGGTTTGGCTGCTAAGTCAGCGGTCGTGGGTGCGATTCTCGTAAATATTTGTGTGTTATATTTGCATTTGTTGTGTTTTTATGTATGACATGTGTATGTATTTACAACAAAAAAAACCAAGTATGTTTACCCGTATTGTAGAACCCGTATAGCCCGTATACCCACAGAGCATATCAAGCTTGTATTAGCTTTTATACGTGCAGTTTATGGGTTAACTATAAGCAGAGGTCATACAGCGCCCTGCGCGTACAGTACAATGATGCGTTCCGGGTGTTGATGGGACTGCCGCGCTACTGCAGCGCGTCCGGCATGTTCGCCGAGGCGGCAGTAGATGGGTTTCATACCATTATGCGCAAAAGATGCGCATCTATCATGCGCAGGGTGCGCGACAGTCCCAACAACATTCTGAACACTATAGCAGACCGGTGGGACAGTCCTATGTGGGGACATTGGCTACGGCTACATAAACCTGTGGCGCAGTGGTCGTCCTAACATAAATTTATATAACTAAAATTATAACTACTAACATTGGATTTTAAGATTTGTGTATACTAACAAAATGGACCATGGTCTGAATAAAGAAATATATTATATATATATATTAGCAAGCTTGATAATGCTATGCTTACTTGGAGTTTAGATAGCACTGTGTAGATTTTAGAATATTTATTTCTTTCTATGTATGGTCTGACGAGATTCAATCACATCTCACAAAAAATGTATTATTAGACAAAATGTTTAGTTTGGAATAAAGACTGTATCTCGGTTCCTGAATAAGGCGAAGAGTCAATTAATTTTGACACCATCATAACGATACCTCCTACGTAAACTGTTGTAACTTCTAAACTGTGATTTTACAGGAGAGCGTTTCAAAGGTACTATTGGCAATAAAAACCGCAGTTTTCAACTAATCTTTATAAAATTCAATATGTGACTTCAGTTAATAATACTTTAGCGTTTACCTCATGGTATTATTCAAAAACACCAAAGGTTTTAGAGATTTTGCTGTTACAACACTTTACCGCGGTATATGACCTTTACAAATTGTTGTATCAGTCACTTACAATTATGTACACCGGAACACATGAGTCGCATTTAGTCGTATGTACCAGATACAACAATTTACGCCGAAAAGCAAATAGAAAAAAGGTGTGGTATGTTTTATTTTTACCACTTAGGTGGCAGACAAGCACACGGCCCACCTGATGGGAAGTGGTTACCGTGGCCTATGGACGTATGCAACACCAGGGGCGTCACATTCGCGCTACCGACCCTGAAAAAACCTTCTAATGCCCATTCTTGAAGAGCCCCAGAGATCCGATTCTCAGCACTCCATGGATTCACCGTGCGGTCGCCGGGTCCTTATGGACCCGTGATACAGATACCGTGACGGCGACTGGGACTTGCGACCCAGATGTAGGTTAAGGGTGGCCATTTTGTGATGCATCAGCGCTCACCTCCACCGTCAGTAGTGTACCCCCCTACCTATCCAAATTTGGCAAGATCTTATCAATGCCGCTTTGGACATTCGATTTAGTAAAGAGCTTACTGAAGCTCTTGGCAATCCGAGGTCTTTAAGTTGTACAGGGATTTAGCTTGAATTCGTCTTGGTCCTACTTCTACGGCGTAGAGTTTAATCACGTAGCCATTTTTGGTTAACTCGTTAGTCGTGTCAAAGTATTTGTTCGTCTTTATAGCGTGGTCTTTAGGTATGTTAGTTTTCCACGGTACTGTGCGTTCTACAAGCACTGCTCGCCTATGCGATCGTGAAAAAAAGGAATATATCGGGTCTGGATGACGAGGTACAGACATCCTCCTTTTATAGTGCTTCTCATAAGTGTAGTCTACAAGTATTGTCCAGTCAACGGCAGCTATCAATTTATCAATCAATTGTAGTCGCTTGGGAAAACCACCGCAGGGAGTTCATTCCACAGGTTGAGTGTGCGAGGGATGTAGTTCCTTTCATACCGCACAGTGCGTACTGTTTCCGGACGTTGTGTGTGACGATGAATTCCCTGCCTGTGGCGAGAGATGCGATGATAGAATGTAGCTGTGGGTATCATGTCAAATAGCACAAACCATTGTATATTCGGTAGAACACACACAGTGAGGCAAAGTCTCTTCTGAGACTGAGACGTTCCACATGACCTACGAGTATGGGATGGTCAACGAGCCTTAATAGTCGTATTTGTACCGAGTCGAAGGGGTTGACCACTTCAAGTTTCAAGCTGGCACGTAGGCGCTTCGACAAAACGGTGATTGCAGTACTACAGGTGGGGCCGAACCTGTGCCTTATGTAGGCGGAGTCGTTGCACGACAGTTAAGTATTCACCCTGTTGAGCACTCCAAGCTTCTTTGATGCCAGCTTCACCTTGTCTTCCAATTGACTACGGTATTGGACGTCGCTGGAGATATCGATATCAAGGATCCCAATACTCAAGGAAATGGTAAGCAGTGTGCCCAGGAATTGCGATGCTATAATAAATGGGATTTTCTTAACGGTGAATACACATACTTGTGTCTTAGAGGGGTTGAATTGGACTAAATTTAGTCTGCCCCAATCGGGTACTCTAGATAACGTAGTCTCGATTTCAGACACAAGTTGTTCGCGGCTTTCCTCCATCTCGGACTGAGGGATATTTGCACGGTCCGTGTAACAAGCGTCTCCGGTACTGTCGTCCGCATAGCGATGAATGTAGTCATCCGACAGCATGTCATTGATATGCAGCAGTAACAAGGTCGAGACAACACGGAACTTTGTGGGACACCAGCGTTTTATGTCCATGCGGTCCGAGCAACTGCCATCAACGACGGCTTGGATACTTCTGTTGGACAAAAAGCTGGCAATCCATTCGCATAATTCCTTGGGGAGTCCATAAGAGCTTTGCAAGAAGACGTCTGCCAGACCCGATCAAAGGCCTTTCCGATATCGAGACTAACCGCCAGTGCCTCACCTCGAGTCTCGATGGCTTGCGCGCAACGGTTTGTGAGATACACAAGAAGGTTAAGATAAGATACACCGGTTAAGCGACGGTGGCGGAAGCCGTACTGTCGGTTGCTCAGTAGATCATACAGTTCAAAGTACCCCAGAAGCTATGTATTAATGATACGCTCCGTCACCTTCGAGAGGAGGGAGGAGATGGAACAGACAGACAGGCCGACCAAAGACATTTAAATTATGTTCTTGTTAATGGTACCTGATATACATTCATACCCATTTAGTAAAAACTTGTTATTTTGAATATGATGATGATGATTGATGATCGAAGAAGAAGATTTGATGAAAAAGATGAAGAAGATAAGATGATAAGATGATTAAGTTAGCATAATAAATGCTTCAAAATTTCATTCATCTTCTTTTTTTTTTTTTGTTTAGGTTCAAATGTTTATTCACTTGTTATTTTGACATTACAAACAGACACTTCAATTTTATTTATTTCTATAGATTTTTGATCACATCTATAAACCGCAAATGTTACTTACAACTTACACAATGTCAGTGATAAGCGAAGTAGATTGTTGTATGTGTTACTTAGTAACCATAAAATAGTTAATTTGACCACGTAAATCATTGTAAGTCATCTTGCCATGTACTTTAGTATAACTAATTCCGAAGTAAAATGTTGTATGTATTACTTAACACAAAATACTTGTAAATTCAGGAACGTATATTGTTGTATGTAATCAATACCACATTTTAAATAACCAATATTTTAAATACGGAAAATTATGTGCTAGTGCTATTACGTAATAAATATCAAATCAACACAAAAAATACGCGCGTGACATGCAACCTACAGCGAGTTCCAACGTAGTCTGTTTTATGTCACACATACGCGGGATGAGCGCGCTCGTCAGACTCACACCGCCCGCCGTAAACTATTGCAAGTAATAAATACCACAATATACGCCGGGATACTTCGGAACTTACGATGTTATACTTCTGAAAACTACCGAAATTAATAGATTTTTGGATTTGATCTAATTGTTACAGGATACTATACATAAAATTAGACACTTTTACGTGAAAAACACAAAATAGCAATTTTGTGGGTTACAACAACTTACGTGGGAGGTATCGATAATTTGTATCATCTATCTTATATATCGATGGTCTAGCTTTAAAAGATGGTCTTGCATATTTATTTTTGTCTTATCGATATATTATTCTCGGCTGGACTGCACACTTTATGATATCATTCACTCAGTACTCATTCATTCTACATGCCTAATGTCCCCATTTCACCTATCCCTACTAATATTATAAATGTGAAAGTAACTCTGTCTGTCTGTCTGTCTGTCTCGCTTTCACGCCCAAACCACGGAACCGATTTTGATGAAATTTGGTATAGGGGTAGATTAGACCTCGAGAAAGGACATAGGCTATGTTTGGTCGCGATAACCGACATCCACGCGGGCGGAGCCGCGGGCAAAAGCTAGTAGTATATATGTTAGACGCAAGTTAAAATGAAAGAAACTAGACGTTATTTCGTACAGAACATTGTTAACTAGAGTAGAAAACCCATAGTATTTGGTATTGAATAAATAACTAGTACTAAGATGCCTTGGGACTGTGCTGATAGTAGCAATAAAGACCAGTACTCCATTCCCGGGATCTACAATTAGACTGAATTTTTTATAGTGTTTACGATTTTACCGTGATTCTGTTTCGCTATAATTGTACTTTTTTGGTGCCTGGATTATTATTATTACTGCCTAGAAGGTATATCGGTGTGAATACCTACTGCCGCTGTAAATAATGTCTCGGGTTCGATAGCCGGGTCAGGTAGTCATTGGAATCGAGCACTGATCATATTTAATGGTTGCATGATTGCTTTTTTGGCTCAATTTAGATAGGAAGAAGTGAAACGACTTAAGCGGGATTCGAACCCGTGAGCAGTCTGTTACAGAGGGAGTTACCCCCCTAGATCGGGCCCTGCACATACATACACTGCAACTTAATCACTGTGTAGTGTTATTTACATAAGATTTATTGTCACTAAGGATATGAGAGGACACTGATTTCTGTAACACAGGTATTATACCTAGCACGGAAATCAGAGACAAATAAACAAATGTAAGAATTTTATATGAATAAAGTATTATTATATGAATAAAGTATTATTATTAGTTACCATTGAGCTACGGAGTCACTCAATTCTTTCTTTCAATTGCTTTTTTTAGCTTTTACGGGAGCGACTGCCATTTGACCTGCCAACCCCGAGGAAATCTGCTCTAGAGCCATGTCTGTCAAAAACAGCAGGCATACTGGCTTGCAGGTTATATTGACTTGACCCTAAAAAAGGTTTTGGAGGGTCCCTAATTCCCTATAGGTACAGAAAGAAATAGTAGTAGCCTCTTGATTTCGCTGGGAACGTCTCTGATATGTTTCAGAACTCATTCAAGACGTGAAGGCAGAAACGTTTTCCATCAAGTGAGGTTGAGGTCAAACGACCTCAATACTGATTCATACATAACATAACATAAACTCACGCCTATATTCCCGAAGGGGTAGGCAGAGGTGCTAGCACCCACATTTCGCCGTTTATATTTAGGTCTCAATGTAAATAGGTGGCGAGCCTATTGCCATTAACCGGGCACTTATAAACCTGCGATAAACACACACATAACTTCGAAAGGCATCGAAAAGTCATTGGTGTGTGCCATGGTAAAACCTGGGATCGAACCTGAGACCTCGTCTCAGCAGTCCATTACCCATACCACTAGGCTACCGCGGTACTGATTCATCAACTAATCAAAGGCATTTATGTCATTAATAGCAAACTATAATGATAAACAGAATATTAACGCTAGTCCTTGCCCTAAGCGGCGCCATACATTAATGATAGGGGCAAATTTCGACCGACCAGAGCATGCTTCAGTGGCTTAACGGAGCAATGTCACGGTGAAAGTAAAAATAATGTATGATACTGAAAATCCTGTGTGGTGGAGCGGTAGCACGTCTATCTATCTATACTATTATATAATTGTAAAGTGGTCGTGTCTGTACATTGGAGATGTTTAAAAAAAAAAACTTGGGTTATGTTATGTTAACGATAGTGAACACGTAAATATATTTTTTTAATTTCCTGTCTGTTTGTCTGTTTATCTGTTTGTCTGTTTGTCTCTTTGTCTGTTTGTCCGCGATGGACGCAAAAACTACTGGACGGATTTGGATGCGGTTTTTTTCGTTAGAAAGGGCTTATTCAGATTTAAAATCTTACGTTTGTTTGATCGTAATCGGTTGAGTAGAACCGAAGATATGAGCAAAGGTCGCGTTAACCGAGATGCACGCGGGCGGAGCCGCGGGCGGAAGGCTAGTTTGATTATATACACGCCATCATCATCATCATGGAGACGTATTTTCCTGATTGCGTCCGAGGCTCAGTTGAACTCGAAGCTCAGGGTCCGCTTTCCGGCTCTTTTTCCAGTTTGCACGATCTTGGGCGTCCATGGTAGTGAGACCATTGGCACGCATAACCCTCTAAGACGTTAAGCCAGGACTTCTTGGCCCTACCCCTTCTGCCGGGATCTGCCGGTGTAAAACGTGACCGCACCAGCGAAGCCTTTTGCATTTTATCTGCGATGTCAAGGATACGAAGGCTGCCGCGGATGTGAGAGTTCGACAGATGATTCATAAAATATACAAGTTTTATTTATATTATCTACTAGCTGACCTTGCGAACTTCGTACCGCCTAACAGTCGATTCTTTCATTATTTTTTTTAAACATTTTCAGGCAATTTTTAAAAAATTTCTCAGCCTAAGAACCATCTTCGTACTTCTTGAAGTATGAAGATGGTTCTTAGGCAGAGAAATCCTTGGATTATTCTAAAAAAAGAATTAGCGACATCGGTTCAGCTGTTCTCGAGATTTGCGCTTAGCAACGCATTTAGCGATTCATTTTATATTATAGAGATTATATAGATGTTTTATAATAAAATGGAGGTTTAATGTCGTAAAATAATAAATATGTTAGCAAATGACACATTTCAGCATAATGTCTACGACTGAAACTATAACTCAAAAGGTCCCGATAGAATTGGCAATGGACCTTCAAGAATTTGATGTAGGGTCGCCATGTTTAACGGCGACGGCGGCGGCCATAAAGATGTTGGTTATTATAACATATTATTGGGCAAATGATTGATGATATTCATAAAAATCTGATACATTATGTCACATACTGATAGATTGGTATTGAATTTGTGTTGTAAAGGTATGATTCCTAAGCCGACCGCATACGATAACTGCAGACGCATGCAGTAGATACAGCGTACCCATTACTTGTTAAACTCCGATAAGGATAAAGGGGACCATTGAAAAGTCGCAATGAATTACGCGTATCTGCTGCATGCGTCTGCAGTTGTCTTGTGCCTTTAAGCATTAAAAAAAAACAAACAAATATCTGCATAAAAAATGTTTGAAAAAATAGGGGGCCAGTCGGATCTGGGCCAGACTGCAATTATGATGACACTCCACATTGAGAGATGACTAAAAGAGGTCAACAACTAATTATAATATAAGACGAAATCTTAAAAGTACATTTTAAATTATGCCATTGAATTGAATGAAACTTTAACTATAAACTTTGCCCGACATTCTAGGTTTCTCATAAAGTCATTCTTTGGCTTAGTGGTCAATTCCTATAAATTTGTGAATGAATTTAAAATTATCTAATATCAATAAAGTTAGACTGCATTTCTTAGCCGACTACTCGTTTTATTACAATATTTAGAAGTAATACTTAGGCATTTTAGAGCCCATCAAGATTTTCGCGGTGCAAACTAACCTGACTTGTAAGTATTTGTAAGCTTGTATGCGTTCTGATTGATATATGGCTCTGGTATACCTGGGGACACATATCTTGGATCTAAAGCACGCGACAAACCCTGGCACGCGCGGATTGTTTAGTAATAATCTGTTTCGTTAATTTGAGCTCGTCCATCGCCGTAGCCGTAGCACTCCGTGCCATCTTTAAAAGACACCCAGGAAACGTGCGCTGCGCGTATTTCTGTTGAGCGTTTTACGTCCAATATATATGTTTCGAGTTATACAGTCTTTACTCTCGGAGTTGGAAGCCTAAACGACAGTCACTCGCATAAAGGAGTAAGTGAAGAGAAGAGGTGAACCATGGCTTCGTAGATGAAAGCCTCGGCTGCAATTGAGGACAACGCTAATGATATTGATATTATACGTTTTAACCTACACCTATAAACATGTAAAAATCGTTTTTACATAATCCGACGATATCACGTTCTTTTAATTACTACCTATGTATTAAAACCATTTAGTACAATAATTTTGTTTCAACATCCTATCCTCAACACATCTCAAAAACCTATTACACCAAAAATATTAGGAAATTGGCCCGGAATGTCCTAACAAATCATGGACACCCAAATTAACCCTTTCACGGTGACTAAACACGTAGGCCCGTCCGGCGGCCCCGGGCCCTATATAATTAATCACGGGCCCCTATTGACAGAGGATCATTTGGGCCCCACATGGCCCCTCAGGAGCGGAATCCATACACCTAATACCTGACCACTGACATTCCTGAGCCGCACATTGCAAGAGAGCGATGGAATGTGACCCATTAAATTGATTTACTTGGTTATTTTTATGGTGTTAAATGGAATCTGATGGTTATACTAATGGGGTTTTTGGGACAGAGACAATTGGGTTCTTTATATGAAGAAGTTGAGAATATTTTTGTAAATATTATGTGAAGGGTGCTATTGGTTAAATGTCTGTTTGTTTGTCCGCTTACTTATTCTAAACTACACAACGCGACGGTACGGTTTTCACTGTTATTTAGAAATTTTTGTACGGAAAGAAGAGTTACGGGAATTCAATTCAATTAGAAAGAAAACCTTAAAAATCTAGGGTATTCCGTAAGATCTGCCTAAACCAAATCTATCTACGTTTTCGTGAGGTTATTAAACCAAACTCACAGTTTGATTAGTTTTTGGGGTTATTTTTTGTATGAATTTATAGATTTTGTAATTTTAATTTTATAAGTCTTCTTAAGTTATCAAATCACACATTTTAAAAACGTAACTTAACTAAATCGGGCCCATTGCTATTAGTAAAATATCATACAACTCACCCAATGAAACGTACAAATACTCGTATGATACCAACATAACCAAAAATAAACCTGATTTCACTTCTTCACAAGTTTCACGGAAGCAATTCGGGTAAGTTATCTGCGCTTATTCCGTATTTCATTTTACAGGCCATTGTTGGGCCATGATAAAGGGGGTCGGGCCCTAAGCTCGCTCTCTAATACGATGGCTGCTTACCTGCCGTCAAAGATTAAGGAGGTAAGCGCACAGAAGGGTTAGATGATAGATAAAAAAGGTTTATGAAGTGAATACCGGTTATGTTGCTATGAGGTAGCACGTCTTATTTTATATTTAGTTTTCTGATCTATAAAAATCAATGTATGCTATGTTTGTTCAGAGTTCATTATTGATTCAGGACCAGTTAGATTGGAATCTAAGTCGTTTTGAATCATAAATGAACTCTGAAAAATATAGTATAATATTACAAATATACCAAATATAGAATCAATATAATAATGGTATTCTAGGCATGTTGGTTCCCGGTGCAGTAGTATAAGGCCATCCCAACTATTTCCGTGGGTGTCGTAGAAGGCGACTAAGGGAGCCTAGATAAGGCTATTGTCCACCCGAAAACAAACACACAGCTCATGAGAAAGTACCCGCTTGACGGCAATAGGCTTGGCTTTTCTTATGTGGAACCGCAGCCTGCGATTTTACCCGCGTGTATATTGATCTGGGGTTGCCTATCCTTTTTTACGCGGAACTCTAATACTTTTTCAAAATAAAAGTAGCTTAAGTTATGCTTTGTAATTTATGCTATCTATTGTAAATACAATGGGAATTCCATCATAGTCATACCAGCCGGAAATTACGGTTACAAACAGACAGACAACCAAAATGTTTAAAGATTGCTTTTTTGTTATTAGAATAATGCAAACATTCATATACTTTGTTAAAAAACTGTTTTAACCTCAAAAACAGACACTCCAATTTTATTTTATATTTCTTGTAAGGGCGTAGGTAAAAAGCCAAGAGTGCCACAGACCAGTTAATCAGTGGTATTTCTTGAAGAATAATGTACGCCTTGAAAGATAATACTTCTCTGTGGATGAAAGAAAATTAAAATTCATAAATCTGTGAAACGGTGGGCACGGTATTAAATGTGAGAACAACCATTTAATAATTCTTATTATTTCGTGGTATGTGAGTGGATGGATTGACGGATTATGTTTTTTTATTGCGTTTGAAATGAAAACTGGGGCTCACGTTGAGTTTTCATATTATACGCGTAACATTTGTGAGTGAAGCGAATATTTTTCTCAAGGAATATTTTGTCTTATTGAGGCGCGTTTCAACTTAGTTAAGTTAGAATCTTAGTAAATACATTTTGTGATAAATTAGAAGTATTAATGCTGAGGCCTGTATTTCAAAACGATACGGCAGAATATTAGCCAGAAAGAATATTCATATTCATTTCAAATCTTCAATGGCCATCATAGCGATAGTGTAGACTTACAGTATATGTTAAGTCTAAAATTAAATGGTATTTTGTAGAGTGAATGCACCTAGCCAGGTGGACTAACGACCTGCTAAGGGTGGCTGGGACGGACTGGATGCGGAAGGCGGAGGATCGGCAAACGTGGCGCATATTGGGAGAGGCCTATATCCAGCAGTGGACTGCAATAGGCTAATTGATTAATTGACTCAGTCCTGAATATCGATTTTTAACTAGATCTGAGGATAGATTGTATTTTAGATTACAGTTCTAATGTTATTACGAGAGTCGATTCACAACTGAGCGATGTTCTCGAATACGGGTTTAAGATAAATAAACTTTGTTTAGGATGAATATTGTTATTTACAGATTATCGATAAACGTTTTTTTTTGTGGTTAATTAACATTATATTTCTAGGCTTCATGACAGTAGCGGAAGCTCGTGAAATATGTAAGGGCAGAAGTTGATGGCGGGCAGTTGTATCTGCCTATCCTAGAAGAATATGTTCTATAGTATGTATTTATTTACTTATTATTATATTCTACATGGGGTAACTGGGGTAACATGGTACTCCATGTTACCCCAGTTACCCCATTTAGAGTTACTACTCTAAATGTTATTTAAAGTGGCAAGTATTAGAAAAAAAATAATATTCCACACTTGAAAAGTGCGAGTACAAGTATATTATTCTTTAAATAAAATACAGAATATGTTCTGTAGTGTTCATTTATTGATTATTGTATTCTTTATGGGGTAACCGAGGCAAAATGGGGTAACTGGATCAACATGGGGTAACTTCAAATATTATTTAAAGTCGTAAGTATTAGAAAATTTTTAATATTCCACATTTGAAAAGGCGTGATTTTCTATATTCTTTATCCGCTCGTTCCTTACGTAAGTTAAACCTTACCCCGCAGGTACTTACTTATGTTGGATTCAGCAATTCTCAATTTAATATCGGGGAATATTTGATATTAAATATCCTGAAGGTTTAGAGCGGTTTACAGGATAAAATGTTTAGTATATAGATTGTTTTGTGGTAGGAAAAGATAGCAAGTAATGTAATCTTTATGCCTAACCATGAAATGTATATACCTACATCCGAAATTGGAGACTGAAGTTTCGAGAAGGCCCGAAAGTGGTATGTGAAGTTCAGCCTAAAATCTACCGAATGAAAGCCAAAGTAACGTTATGGAGTTTATGGTTGCCCCCGGCTCCACCCGCGTGAATGTCGTTTATCGTGACCAAATAGGACATATTATGTCCTTTCTCAAGGTCTAATCTATCTCTGTACCAAATTTCATCAAAATCGGTTCAGTGGTTTCGGCGTGAAAGCATAACAGACAGACAGAGTTACTTTGGCATTTATAATATTAATAAAAACCCCTGAATAGAATTTGATGAAATTTGGCATAGGGGTAGCCCTATATCAAATTTCATCAAAATTGGTTCAGGGTTTCGGCGTGAAAGCGTGACAGACAGACAGAGTTACTTTGCATGGAGATGCGCGACCATGGCTGCTGAAAAGTACTCGAAACGTCGGATTAAAAGTGAATAATAATAAACAAATCGCGATAGAATCCATTAAAAAGTGGTTTTATTCTAATTAGGTTTTTGTTATCATATTAAAGGGGTCCCTCACCACTGGTGTCCATTTTCTATCCGGTGGGCTATGTGCTTGTTGTATAAAAAAGCATCATCCTCTCAGCGATTGCGATTTGTCCTCCATAGATCAAGGAGATGTATAATTCCGTTCCACTAATAATAATTTAGCGCAAGTGTGACGCTCCTGGTGTTGCATACCTCCATAGGCCACGGTAACCACATTCCATCAGCTGGGCCGTGTGCTTGTCTAACTCATAACATAACTCATAACAGTCATAACTCATTTATTCATAAAAAATATTACAAGCCCTACTTTTTTTATACAACTTGGGTGGTAATGCCAAGTTGTATAAAAAAAGTTGTCTAACTAAAAGGGCTATTAATAGCTTACCGCTTCTCAGTAATCAACAGATAGTTAAACAAACAAGACTAATCCAAATACTACACAAATTAAAACATTTTGTCCTTCAAAAGCGTTTATAATATCAAACGGCTGACTACAAAGAGTTGCAGAACGTTCCAGAGAGTACGACTGGCTGACACGCGAGTCTGCCTCCAGGCGCATTTTCTATTGTGAATAAACTTCGCGTCAGTCACGAGGCGACAAGGCTGCCTCGTTTTAATGGGACATTTTGATTTTATATCTTAAACTTTAGATTGTTCGGGACACCAAAATTGTTGGGCTCGGTATTGTATTGTAATTATTATTTTGCGCGTGTTTCAGAGGTCGTTTTGTATTTTCGCTAATGTTTTGTGTAATATGTTTTTGAAAGTTTGTTTTTGTTTATTGTTCGTATGTGGGTGTAAGCTTTTATTAATGCTGAGTTGAAACTAATTTTGGTTATAATCTGATATGAAAATTACGATACTTATTCCAAATAGCTTTTTTTTGTTTATCGTTAATCGTTTGTCGGTCTTAGTGACATAGTGGTGGCAAATAGGTAGATATGGTTGCTTTTCGTCCTGGGTTCGTTTCTAGCTAAATCTAATATTTTTTTTGTCAAAGCAAGAAGAAATATGGAAAGGAACCCGACTCATTCTATTATGTGGGACTAAAAATAGGTGTAAGTAATTAAACATAGACAATTTGGTGCAGGATTTCCTCTCAGGGTTGGGTGGTCAAACGGCAGTCGCACCTGTAACAGCCAAGTAAACCAAGTTATGGAGGGGTAGGGGGTTTAAACTGCCAGGCGCTTGGTAGGAGAAAACTAATGGAATCATATGCCTAATTAATCTATGAGGAGGACGAATCGCTATGAAGATGATGCTTTTTTATACAATTTAGGCAACCAATAAGCACACGGCCCACCTGATGGGAAGTGGTATGTGATGTGTGCAGCACCAGGGGTGTCATACTCTTGCTGTCGATTCTGTAGGAACCTTTTAATGCCTTTCTTGAGGAACCTTTTAATGTCTTTCTTGGACTGTCCCACCAAGTTGTAACCTCATGGTATCTGTACAGCGGTTAGTGCATAAGAGGTAAGTAGCAACATTCGAAGGCTTTGCATATCAATGCGCAAGTTTCGACAGAGCGCTGGATAAACATGCCTTTGTTATAGCAAGACTTGTATGTTCGAGTTGTATTGGTCGATATGAGTTATGATGGTCGTGCTGCCGAATAATTAATGGTAGATGGGTGTTATTCTGGCTTCGTCCATTTTCGTAACTGTCACTTTCATAACCAGCTACGAAGGTGGAATTTTTTTCTTGCTTTCATAGCCAGTTACGAAAATAGAATAAAATTGTCGTTTTCATAATCATCTGTTATAACCAGTTTTTTTATTCCCTATTTTTGTTAATAGATAATAATTAATTCCAGTCGCATTCGAAGCTTGCAGCGAAGAGTAATCTAACTGCAGATTTGGCTGAAATTCGATATTTTACATGAAGCTACTGCCATCTGACCTCTACAACACCTAAAAGCGATATTGGGCGATATCGAATCATTGCAGATAGGCTAGTTGTTGAACATTTTTAAACATGTTCATATGGCCCCACTTGTAAAAGAGTTCTATACGAACTTTTCATAGTATATGAAAAGTTCGTATATAAATAAATTCGTTATAAATAAGTTCGTAGATAAACTGTTAGTGGGTGGCCGCCTTTAGTAGATGCTTACATAAACCTGCTTACTAACATAGGTTAACTGTTATTTACTAACAACTACTAATATACTTGTATGTATTTCTAGTTTTAAGGTAAGGTCAACCGGGGCTAATGCGTCACAATACTTTGAGTATCATGTTTATTTGATTATAACAAACATGTTATACGCCCTCATTACCTATTATTTGTGATACATGTTAGGGAATTTTATCAAATTATATATTTTATTGGAATTTCTTAACATTTTGAATTATTAACATGTGTAAATGATGTTTCTACACAAGTCGGGATTTTTAGACGGAATAACCCCATGTGGGGCGAATGCGTCTTTTGCTAGTATTATGTGATTGGGAGAGCTATTAATAATTTAAATAGAGATAATGTATGAAATTACTAGTAAAGTATATTGTAATTACTTTGTGAACGAAATACTGCGTCAAGATAAGGATAATTAGTTAAACAAAAATGTTTGGGGCTATGGCGTCTAATTTTACTTGTTCAATGTAGACGCATTCACCCCATTCAAGATTCCAGAGGTGCCCAATATTTTTCTAATAGGTTTAGGTGTTTACTTATTTTGATTTGGAATCAAACCATAACTTTAAACTATGTATTATTTATTAGAATAAGAGTTTGGCGTTAAGCATATCAAGTCTTATGATCATTACAAAACTATTTAAAGTTATAAAAACCCGTGAGATCAGTATTTTTGTTAAATTGACTTAAGCTTATTTCCTACGTAACATAATTATGTTTACAACATTTAAAATATTGTAAACTAACAAGTAATCACAATTATCTTTTACAACAATTAAAAATCAGTGCTGTTTTCATTCGTTAAAATTGACTTAAGCTTATTTCCTACTAAACATAATTATGTTTACAACATTTTAAATATTGTAAACTAACAAGTAATCACAATTATCTTTCACAACAATTAAAAATCAGTGCTGTTTTCATTCGTTAAATTGACTTAAGCTTATTTCCTACGTAACATAATTATGTTTACAACATTTAAAATATTGTAAACTAACAAGTAATCACAATTATCTTTTACAACAATTTTAAAATCAGTGCTGTTTTCATTCGTTAAAATTGACTTAAGCTTATTTCCTACTAAACATAATTATGTTTACAACATTTTAAATATTGTAAACTAACAAGTAATCACAATTATCTTTCACAACAATTAAAAATCAGTGCTGTTTTCATTCGTTAAATTGACTTAAGCTTATTTCCTACTTAACATAATTATGTTTACAACATTTAAAATATTGTAAACTAACTAGTAATCACAATTATCTTTTACAACAATTAAAAATCAGTGCTGTTTTCATAGGTTAATTAAATTATTATAACATAGCAAAAGTTTTCAAAATTTTAAACAAAAGAAGTCTATATCTATCTATATTATTGTTATTAACTCTAAAAGTATATTATAATATCATTACCACCACGTCATGAAATATTATCAAACATCATTGAATATTGTAATTTTCGAAATTTTCTTTAAACGTAACATGTCCTCTGCGCGATATATCAGGTTTCTTAAGGTACATAACAATATCATTATCATGTTTAATTTCTGATATATCCTCCACGTCGGGGTAATGAAATGACCTTAATCTACTGTTCTTTATTTTTCTTAAAAATTTGACGTTGGGTATATTATTTTCATTCACAGAAATTATGTTCCCCACGAAATATTTCACAGACTTTTTCGTTGTAAATTGTACAAGTATCCAATCGTTAACTTCTGGATTCCTTCTGCTGACATCTGGTTCAAATTCTTCTACTGCATTTGCGTCATTTTTGGATAAACAATCATCGGTTTCATTTTCTTTCTTTGTCTCATAAAAAATATCAAAATCTTCCATTTCTGCTAAATACTGTTCACGATAGCTATCTAAATCTTCACAGCTTTTATCAGATTCGTCAAAACTGATATCTGATTCATCTTCAGATTCTTCATCCCAATCAACTGAATTTCGTTTTTTGACCCTTTTTTTAGATTTTTTACCATTTTTTTTCTTCATTGGTAAGTTGACATGTGTTTTTCGTTTTGCCTTTTCGTTTTTGTCTAATAATTGGGATTCCTTGCTGCAATGTGGACCTTTATTTTCTTTTTCTTTTTTTGTAGGTTTTCTTTTAAGCTCTTTATGCTCTTTTTTTAGTGTAATTATTTTTTCTTTATCTTCCTCTTGTTGTCTTTTCTTTTCTAAAAACTCTTCCCTTGTAATTACTTCACAGCCCTTGGAAATTTTCGTTTTTTTCAGTTTTACGGTAGAATCGCTTCGTTTAATTTTTTGCAATAGTAATGTTTCGAAAGATATTTTCTCGGAAGCTGACAAGATTCGATCTTCAATAATCTGAACCTTGCTTGTGCTCGGTGTGTTTGTGTCATTCAAGGTACTCAATCTTATTCCTTGACTTTGCAAAGGCAATTTCTGAGATAGTGGTAATAGAGTTAGTTGGGACTTTGATGTTTTATTACTTTCAATGTTAATTTTATTGGATTCATTCAGTGTGACCTGTGTAGACATTTTGGGTGCCTGGATGCTTCTGTTTATGGTTTGGAGTACTTTTTGCAAAGTCAACTCTTTTAAAGTGGAAACTTTTTTTCTGGATGTTATATATTGTTTAAATCTGTTTAGAGACTCGGGGTCAAATTTTTCTTCTGGTACAGCATTCCTGTTGAATGGATATATCCCTCCTTTTTTGAATCCATTCCGAATAATACGTGGATTTAGTTCACGCCACACTTCTCCGATAATGCGACTAAATTCATCTTTCGGCAGCTTTTTTCCTACATTTAATCGTTGCCATTGCACAAGCTTTTCGTCCCAAGTATTTTTCATTGACTTGAAAACGGATAAATCTAACGGTTGTAACAAATGGCTTGCATGCGATGGTAATTTAATAATCGTTACTCCACGTTTTTGTGCTTCTTCTAAAATTTTCAATTGAATGTGTGTGGAATGACCGTCAAAAATTAACAATGCAGGTGGATCTTCGCTTAAGTGCGGAAGTACAGTATTGAACATATACTTTTCAAATACTTTCGAATCTATCCAGCCATTGGTAGTTGCAGCATAAGATGTATTTTCGTAACCTAGTTCCGACATCCATTGATCCCATGTATTTTTTCCTCGATTGATTATTAACGGTGGCAATTTATCACCAGCTGCGCTGGCAGCGAATAAGATTGTGACGTTATCTTTGCCAGATGAAGCGATAGTTCTTGTACTAGCAAATCCACGAGCGCCAACAACTTTTGTTTTGTCTGGGTCATTTCCGAAACTGGACTCATCAAGATTCCAAACTTTTTCTGGCCTTCCTTTTAAATCTAGTTCATTCAAAACCTCTTCAAGTATATCAAAGTATTCGCTTATTATAAAAGGGTCACATGCAACTTTTCTTGACATCTCCACTGCTTGTGGCTTTTTTAAAGACAAATTATGTCTCTTTTTGAAAGAAGCAAACCAATCATATCCAGGTCGGTTGTTTTTAAATGGGGTTAAGTAATTATTTTGACTCACGTGTATACTAACTAAATCCAGCGTCTCCTTAGACGTAAGTCCAAAGCCGTACTTCTCCATAACTCTCAGACAATTAGCTAGTTTCAACTCATTCTCTGTGTTAATCGCGGTAGGTGGTCCACGAGTCTCTTTTACGACACCTTTTTTTCTACTCACTCGATCACATATTGTCGTACGAGGTATATTGTATTTGCTTGCCGCTTGGTAAGAATTTATTTTGCCATTTCGTACTTCATCTATAGCTTTTTTTAATGTTTCAAGATCATATTTAGTGGTGGTTTTTCGTTTATAATGTCGAACCATGTTAGATAACCTAAAAATTTAAAGAAATACAGTTAATAAAAAATAAAATTCATAAAATACAAAAAAAAAAAACAATCCATTGATGACCCCGTTTGATAGATTATAATATTTATTTATTTATTTTTAGAAAAAGTTATAGTAATGTACTCCAATTACCCTAACATAAAATGTTTAAAACCTCTGACAATGGGGCTATTGCGATACAATAGACGCCATCACCCCGATAAGTAATACGCAATAGCCCCAAAAGAAAATCATAACCTACAAATTTTAAATTGCTTATTGTCTCCGGATCTTAAGCTATATCAATAAAATAATCAAAACAATATGTAAAGCAATAAAACAATAACAGTACTTACAGATAAGAAACATAAATAGTTTTAGAGAAACTGAGATTTTAAAAGATCACAATCACATGTTGTCACCATAAAAATGTCCAAACGAAATGACAGATTAAAAATGGCTGATTATTAAAAAAGTTGGACTAGGTCACGACATCTATTAGTGATTTTTTGAAGATGTAGTGCCAAAGCTAGAAAACAGATGGCATGAGTAGTTTTAAAATACGCGATTCGTAGAATAAATGGATTCGACGCCTTCACCCCGCAGACGACATAGCCCCGGTTGACCTTATATGTCTATGGGCCGTAGTATAAGTTTATAACATCTGTAACTTTACTCATGTTGCCTGCAATAAAGATTTATTATTATTATTATTATTATTATAAACCACTAAGAAACGGCTGATCAATGAACTAGATTTGATCAGCTCCTTTTGACATTCACTATAGACCATCTATACGTACTTTTGCAATCAATCTATCGTAGTTTTTACTACACGGTTGTCGTTCTGTTTCTCTGAATGATTGAATTGGTTTCAGCGGTGAAGTGTGTAGATAGAAAATAAAACTTAGATAGTGTATTGTGATTTGTTTGAGCTTCGAGTTTCGGCTATAAAACTGGCTGTTTTTGTTGAATGGAAAACTGTGTAGTTAGATAAAACTTTGTACCTGACATCTTCTACGTATTTTTACCCGACTGCGCCAACGAGAGGGTAATGTGTTTCGCGCGTATGTATGTATGTGTCTATGTATGTATGTAGTTTTCTTTGTTCCCCTCTACAGGCCTAACACCTAGACGGATTTCGATGAATGGGGTCTCAAATGAAAGGTATTCATCTCCCGAGTGTCATAGGGTACATAAAATGTGTGCAAAACCTATATATTAGATTTTATTCGCCAAAATATATGTTGTAAAAAAAAGATTCTTCAAATTTATCGAGTAGGGTATCAAAATAAAGAGCTTTAAAAGCTGATTCCAAATATATAATAATAATATTTTGTTAGTCTGTACTTCCATACTATTATACCATAGTATGAAATAGTATTGGTATACCATAATATTACTATATGTAGGTATAATGTATATGTATAAATATATATCATGCTATATACTATTCATTTATTATAAATAAACTAGCAAACGGAGCCGCGAGTATTATTATTTATTATTTCATAAAGTTTTTGCAGTCGGGTTTTTTTATTTTTTTTATTATTTATTTTTATTTGTTTCTGCGTCTCGTTCTAAATTCGAAATTTAAAATTCATTCCTCTGAACCATGATTTTTTTTTCTGAACAAAGAAGTCTGTAGTTTGCTAGTTCTTTTTTTTAAACATCGATTTAAATCTATCTAATTTTTGGGTTTTAACCGACTTCAAAAAAGGAGGAGGTAATCAATTCGTCTGTATGTTTTTTTAGGTATCATTTACAGAAGGCAAGCCGTCTCCGTTCCCATCCGATTATTATCCACTATGTATAAAAAAACATTTACAGATGAACCATGAAATGGCTAAAACTGGAACTGCGGTTGTCACTGTCAAATCACTGATCTAAGAGATCAGTGCTGTCAAATGCATGCTATTCTATTGCAAATCAAAGATATTATAATTTAGCACGATTTCATAATATTGAAGGAACGATGGAGGCCTCTTCCAGTTCACGGAATTGTATTTGTTTTACTATACATTTCTTGAACGAATTATTATTATTAATTAAAAAATTAAAGTTGTATTATGATCAATATATTTTTTAAATTAATTATTTGAGTTAAAGCATCTATTTAGATTGCTAGGTATTTATTTAATTTCAATTATTACGTATACCTACAAAGACATTTGAGAGAAAAGTAAGAAAACTAAACTAATATATTTTAAATCTAAAACTAATAATATACAAATTATAATAAAAAATAAAATAAAAAATAATAATAATTAAAATGCGTCGTGCAAGAGATTGCGAAGATTAGGAAGTCTAGACTGATATAAGTCTACATCATAATTCCAACAATTCAAATCTAGGAAAATTACAAACGTTTCTGTAGCAATATCTTGAGAATCTGTGCGCGTCTCTGACTGCCCTTAATTTTTTATTGTGTTTCATAAAAATAACAAAGGAGGCTTTATATCGCATTGTCCTCTCCTTTTATTAATCTGTGTCCGTTTTGTTTATATATTTCGTTGCGTATCAACGCTTCGAGCGCGAGGAGCGATTTTCAACTTTGTTATAAGGGCATAAAGATTAAATTTGTTTGGGGTGGTGATATATTTACTTTGGTACTGAAATCAGATGTATGGGAGTAAATTTTGTTGGGGAAGTTTCTGTGTAACCTTTGAATGAGGTAATGGAAAGATTTCCGGTGCCATTCATCATCGTGACAACGTAATGAAGAAATTTTTATTGTGGTTAGATTAGATTTTTGAATAAGATAATTCTGTGATTGTTTTTTTTTTTAATAAAAGATGGTCAACATTATTTTTGTTTTTTCTTTAATACGTTGTGTTGTGAGCGACGTGGGCTGGTCTTTTCAGTTAATATTACTCTTTTGCTTCTTCTTAGCTTTGTTCCTGCTTGAATCTCTTAGGCTTTTAGCTCCGAGCCCGGGGTCTTATCCATATATTCTTTTTCAATTTGGTTTATTTTAGCTTTAATGGGTGCGACTGTCGTCTGTCCTTTAGTCTGCAGGTACATTTTACGCATTTGCTACCATTAATAATATTCAATATTATAACCCAAACGGAAAAATATGCAGACAATATCATTGCGAGACGGACCATGAACGCCCAAGATCGTGCGAAGTGGTGGAGGAGGGGTCATCTTGGGCACGGATGCAATCAGGAAAATGCGTCTAAATGCAGATGATGATCATTGCGAGAGAAAGACTCGAAATAAAACCCTGTAGGTACCAACCCGTCTGACCAGCGTGGAAACAGGCCAAAGCATTGTAAGATACCTATGTCCAGCAGTAGACTGCGATAAGTTAATTGATTATAACCCAAAAAAGCTATATATCATCACGCTATATCTCAAAGGAGCGGAGTAGAATCTTAAGTTAGTAACCCACTTGAGTTGACCCCTTTTCAAATCTAAATCATGACGAGTATAAATTACCGAACGTCAGCACAAAGTCACGTTCTGAAATCAGTTGTCAAACGTTTATAATTCAAATGAAGACAGCCCCCAGCATTGTCGACGGTTCTTCCATCATCAATCTCTGACAGACACCGTGAACAATTCTCAGAGGACCATGGATCACAATTATAATGCTGTGGTCTTTTTATGTCTTGAAATTTGTTCGGCGACCTTCAATAAATTGATAATAAATCAATTTGGAATTTTACTAACATCCTTATAAAAAAAATTTCGAACTGCCTCAGTGAGCTCGTTAGGTCGTCGCTCCCGGATGTCATCATACGAACATCTATGGATGTTATTACAAGTAGTTGGAGCCCTAAAAAGTCGAACAACTGGTCTAAATGCAATACTTCGATATCAGCAATGGGTTGTGTCGTTTTACGGAAAATATCGAAATTTAAACCCGAAAAAAAAATCAGCGCTGTTTGCTTTCTGGCATTAAAACGCGGACAGCATTAAGCTGAGAAGCAGCCATTATTCTGTATGGATGTGTGTGAAACTTTGTACCTATATCAGGATTATTTTACAGAATGAAAAACTTTTCTTTCTTTCTTTCAAATTCAGCCGCATCACCGAGCTTCAAGGTCTTGGATGCGATTGGGATTAGCTCAAAGATGATAATGATGCTATTAAAGGAATCACGCTTTTATCCCCAGAGGGTTAAGCAGAGGTGAATTAACACCTGCATTTCAATCATTGGTCCACGTAATAGGGGGTGGGCCTATTACCGTATTCCGGGCACTATTGTTGACTCGAGCCATGCATCTGAGGCTGAGTCTGGGCTGTTTAAATCTGTCTTATATAAAACAGCCCTTCAACTATCCGTTAGTCGCCTTGTATACGACACCGCATGGGAAGAGATGAGGTGGCCCAAATTCTACTCTGCCGTGAACCACGCGGCTTACGCGGAATGTGAAATTGATAGACCGAAATGAAAATAGAGATGTTTGTTTTTTTACAGAAAATAGGCCAGACATCCCTCGATAATCACACACTGTCATATTATTTATTATAACTAATAGTGGGATTAGTGGGATAGCCACAAATCGAACATTAACTTGATCCCGGAATCTCGTGGGCAATCAAATTATTACACTCATCGTCAATAGAGTTACACCATTATTTAGGAAATACACATTACATCACATTTTGTGGTAATTGGACACCAATCAGTTAACAAATTAGGCGTTTCCGGAAATCTATCTATCTATCCTTTCCTGTTACAGTGTGAATATTTCCCTCCGGCCACCATGGCAACTGAGTTTGGCAACCAGTTGCTAAAAAGTATTGGATATTTATGTGAATTTATTTGTTAGGCGTTTTTATGGATTTTTCTAAATTATGTAGACTGTGTAGGACTAAGGACTAAACAAGGTATGGACTGGGTAGGGAAGCACTGATCTCGTCTTTATATCTCCCTCGTCTTTTATTGTACTTAAAAAACTGTTTGTTATTTTCCAATCTAAATTGATAGTCAATATACTGCCTATAAAACAGCCCAATTGACAGTAATAGACTCACAGCTTGTTACGAATAACCGAAAAAAAAAAATCGCGAAATCGAGGATATTTTAAAAATATCATTTATTTATTGTTACTTGAAATTCACTAACAAAATTCCTTCTAAACAGACGTACAAGTAAGCCAGCCTATAAAACCGTAGTCATAACCTTCTACGAACAACTGAATGGATATAGTGTCAACATAATCAGACGACAGGACACTCAATCGTCGTACAATGGCGTTGTGATCGGGGCGAGGCGATTGATGCCGACCGCTCCCGCGGGACCAGCTTTATTGATTGCACTATATAGCCTACGCGGACGTTGGCTAGTGATTTTAATGCCTATTGTAGCCGTGATATCTTTGGGTTTTGATTGATTTCTGTTTTTTTTTTAAATCTTCCTCCTAGCGTTAATTCCCAGTCACATCCGAAGCTTTCAGCTCGGAGTCTGGGGTCCGCTTTACTAGTCTTAAACAACAGATTTGGCTAGATCTCGATATTTACCGTGAAGCGATTGCCATCTGACCTCCACAACCCAATGTTAACATTAGGCGATATCGAAGCTTTGCAGCTAGACCGTTGTTTTTTTTTTTTTGGACTTTTTAGGGCTCCAACTAGCCGTAACGACTGCCATAGATGTTCTTACAGCAACTGGGACCGACGGCCTAACGTGCTCTCCGAGGCACGACCAGACCAATGCAAATACTCATATTTCATGCACACACCGAGCGGGGATCGAACCCGCGCCTCCTGCGTAGCGGCCGCGTTCACTACCGCTACGCCACGGAGGCTGTTGGGCGGAGGGTCTTTTATTTTTAAATATAAGATCAATAAGATATGCTGTTGTCTCTACCTACCCTGAATGGAAATGGTGTGAGCGTAGGAAGTAACATATTTTTGTTACTCCTGCGCGCGGTAGCACACGGGTAGCTGCTTACGTGCAATAATGGTACCAACTGAGTTGTCCGACTGGGGAAGTACCTTTTTTTATCGTGCGAAAAATCCCCACGGATACCTCCTCCACCGGAGCCGGAGGAGGAGGTTATGTCGGACTTGAACCGACTAAAACGCACGCCGTCTGTGGGCCGTCATATCCCTCGCACCCCGGCCGACCCAGGGCCATATCTCTCGATCTGGCTCTCTTCCGGTGTGGGGACCACAGAGTACGACTGGGGAAGTACCTGCACCCTACAGAATACCGCGACCGTGGCGGTAAGTAGGGTACCTAGTCAGAGCTCCCTGGAGAGCTTTTGTGCTGTCAGTGGAACTGTCAGTTAAACTAGGAGCGCTGGAAGACGCAGAAAGCTTGTAGTCCATACTGGTTTCGTGTCATGCTGGACCGGACTAATTGAGTGATATAAAAAATAGGATTTACCTTGTCAGTTTCAAAAGTACCTTCATCACTGAATTAATCCAGTCCAGTAATATTATGTTACGAAGCTAGTATGACTTTCTGCGTCTTTCAGCACTCCTAGTTTAATTTTACTAGTCTGTGGTTAACATAAAAAGCCTGAACTGTGATGAATGCTTCCCTGCAATTGAAACGATTCTGATGAACATTTCAACATTTCTTTTCACAGGAAGGCTCGCGTGACATCGACGGTAGGGGCGATAAAAATCCACGCCCTGTTAGGTATAGTTACAGCTCAATAAATTTCAATTTACTGATCTAAAACTTTTTATGAATCACTTCCTTAGAAAATAAAGCAGTTGTTGTCAGGATGTAGTGACAATGCAGCGACCACGCTGACACTCTATTAATATATTGAATACTATATCGCCCGCAGGCGAGATTTCATGACAAAAATAAAAACAAGAAAAAACCGATTTCAAAAACTAGGCCGTGAAATTGCCTCTGTGGCGTAGCGGTAGTGAACGCGGCTGCTACGCAGGAGGCGCGGGTTCGATCCCCGCTCAGTGCCAATATTTGTATGCATGAATATAAATATTTGTCTGGGTGTTTTCTATGTATAATATGTATGTATTTACAAAAAAAAGTATCTAAGTATGTTTATCCGCATTCTAGATTCCATAACACAAGCTAATTAAGCTTACCATGGGTCTAGATAGCGTTGTGTAGAATGTTGTAGAATATTTATTTATTATTATTTATTTACTAGCTGTTGCCCGCGGCTCCACCCGCGTGGATGTCGTTTATCGCGTGGTGTTATAAATTTTAGTGCAGAGAGTTGCGCGTTGAACGCTGATTAGAGGAGCTTTATTTTTTAGAGGAGGTAGGAAACGACGGTATATCCGTCCCAATCGAGCAGTCCGACTGGCCCTACAGAAGTTCACGACTTACCTAATAACCTCGAATAAAAGATTAGACACTGTACTCGCCTCTCTATTCGGCTCCTACTTGACTCTGTACTCCACGCAGTAGGTACGAGTACTCCACTCTGTATTCGCGTCTCTACTCGATGCCACTAATACTCGACTTCACTATTACAGTACGACTCACGACAATAGTATTGGGATGGGGTACTTCAAGAAGGGCGAGTGTGACGCCTCTGGAGTTGCATACGTCCATAGGCCACAGTAACCACTTTCCATCAGGTGGGCCGGGTGCTTGTTTGCCACTTAAGTGGTATATAAGAATGTTCCTACCTGGATATCTACTCGACTCTCTATTGTAGTCCCCATTCCTTTGCCCTTCTCGCACTACCTGTACCTTTCCTGTCTACTCAAATATAATAGGTACTTCGTCTTCGCCAAGCTCTAATCTGTCTTTGCGTGAAAAACGATTTTGTAACGGATCTTAAGACTTTACCAAAATCTACATCACAAATTGACATTATTAACAAATTAGAAATTAAAAAAGTAATGCTAAATACCGGTTCGCGTATATCGGTAGTTTGAAACCAAACGATAGCTTGAATTTAAACGCGAGAACGCCATCTAGTTATGATTCTGTAACTAAATCTTAAAAATTCAAATTTTAATTTCATGATTAAAAACGTATTAGTTTACACAATTGTGTATGTAAAAATAAAGTCTATAAATTGACATTCTTGCTCGGATGTAATAAGCTATAAAAATTGACCAATAATAATAAAAAGCGCCATCTGTCTATCGGGCCATTTTCCGTTTATTATCATAATTGTTCACAACTTCGGTTCTACTCAACCGATTCCGATCAAACAAACGTAAGATTTTAAGTCTGAGCAAGCCCTTTGTAACAAAAAAAACCGCATCAAAATCCGCCCAGTAGTTTTTGCGTCCATCGCGGACAAACAGACAAACAGACAAACAGACAAACAGACAAATAGACAAACAGACAGGAAATGAAAAAAATATATTTTCGTGTTCAGTATCGCTAATATAACATAACCCAAGTTTTTTTTTTAAATATCTCCAATGTACAGACACGACCACTTTACAATTTTATAATAGTATAGATATTGACCTGTGAGTTATACCTACCAGACCCAATGCATAAATATTTTTTTAAATTGGTTCATTAATGACGAAAAATAAGAATATAACTACCCAAAGAACCCAATGGTACCTGACTATTCCGCATCAAACTAAAAAGAGTCACGTAAATCGGATCACTAATCTCAGAGTAATCGGTTTACATATGAAAAATACCAAACAGAGAACCTCCTCCCTTTTGAAGTTGGTTAAAAATTTATTATTACAATATCAATCAATCAATCAATTAGCCTATTGCAGTCCTGCTGGACATAGGCCTCTCCCAATATGCCTATTATTATAATAATTCAAATTCAATTCAGTAATCCCAGTGAGTAAAATCCAGAAATCGATTTCAGAACCCAGTTCGTACAATTTCTAATGTCTAAAATTGTTCTTAGACATTTCAATAAACGTTCAATTTCTACCTGCGATTGAATTTGCAAGTAATTTAGTGTAATACAGAATTGATAGTTATCAAATTAGTTGGAATTATCGCTATGAGTGCTTGGCGAATGGCCAGTGCGCTTCTCGTAATTTGGCGCATGAAGATCTTATCTAGGGCTGCGCTTTGTTCGTGCTGAATTTGAATAGTGTGGGGAGGCCTTGTTGACTAGTTCAGTGAGGGAAAATAGGTCAATAGCTTGGCCAATGATGACCAAGTATTTGACGCGATGCTTCCCTGAAGGATAACATTTGTAATGAGGTCATCCGACATAAACAAAGTTACCCAACATAGCTGGCAGAAGAACCAAGTTACAGAGGTAATGTGCTAACCTCATTTTTCGAAGGATTGATGGGCGATGGAGCAAACGAGTCATAGAGGGAGACCGCGAATCAGCAAACAGAAGGTGGGTCTGCCCCCAGCAAGATGGATGGACGACCTGGAAAATGTGACTGGGAAACTGGATGCTATGGCGCAAATTGGGAGAGGCCTACGTCCGACAGAAGACAGCAGCAGGATAATTGATTGATTGAAGTAGAACTTCCATAAATGGCTACCAATAGATCTGGTTGTCTTGCTGATGAGGTTGTCTTCTCCCTGTAGGTCTTAGTGGGCCCCATAAACCCATATACTTAGTATTGACATTAGGCAATAGTGTAATTCCAGATCTGGCTCTTTTTTGCGTCTGAGGCCAAGGTGACCTCGGAACTCAGGGTCCGCCTTCCGTTTCTTCCTCCTTCCTATCTGTGGTCTATAACACATTTTTTTTTTTCTATCCCTACTAATAAATTATAAATGCGAAAGTAACTCTGTCTGTCTGTCTCACTTTTACGACTAAACCGCTGAACCGATTTTGATGAAATTTGGTATAGAGGTAGATTAGACCTTGGGAAAGGACATAGGCTATGTTTGGTCGCTATAACCGACATCCACGCGGGCGGAGCCGCGGGCAAAAGCTAGTAAAGAATATTAGCAACCGAAATTACTAATATTCCTGTTAACCCCTCCAACTAAGCTAAATTGCTTGTGCTAGGAGTGGGTTCACGTCGGTAGTGTAATGGCCAGGATTCGAACCCGGGACCTCTCGATCGTAAGGCCGACTCCTTAACCACTAAGCTACCGACGCTTCTTATTATTATATATGCACGTACCTACTTTGACATCCACACTTCGATCGATGAACATGTATTTTCACATCGAGCTCTGTAAAG
This sequence comes from Eilema depressum, assembly GCA_914767945.1. NCBI lineage: Eukaryota > Metazoa > Arthropoda > Insecta > Lepidoptera > Erebidae > Eilema > Eilema depressum. The sequence continues at coordinate 16,215,134 of OU612031.1, forward strand.
CAACTAGCAGTGTCTTAAACAGGTTATTGAATAAATCTAATATTGTTCTACCCGCACGAATACTACAAGTAGTTTCTTCCCTTTGATTCCCTTTTTCCAGTCTGCACCTTTTATTCTGCCTATTGCCCTCTGCACGTCGCTAAGTATGCTTATCTCGTCTAGCATTACAAGTATTAGGACGAGGTAGCCGCGTACCAACAGTTAGATCATTTATTTGTAACCTTAACATCATTAATTACACAAAACGAGTCTAAAACTGAACATTGCAAATAGCTCGCCCGTTTCCTGGCCTAGTTCTAGACCCATTGTAGATTTCCCAGATGTTATCAACGCAGGTTGCGCTTACGTGTTGGCTGATAAGAGCCACTGAAATATGGGAACTATAGAATGCAGGTTTGTGGAGGAAGAGTTACCTTATAGGTTAATGTATTTATTTGATAGCGATTGAGGGGCTCTTTGCTGAGTTGTAAACAAGTAGTTTAACACATTGCATTCCATTGTTGAGCTTGACTAGTGTTGCCAAGTCGGTCTTAGGATCAGTGACCATTTTTATGACATTGAGACTCTTCGTGCTTCGAAGGAGCACGTTAAACCGTCTTTCAACTTTCGTTTCGGGGTTGCAGATGTTTTTTCTCCTTAATATAATCCAGGATGAGAGAATCATGAAAATGTATAGGCGTGCATAGCCTGCTGACCTTAGGTTCTAAACTATAAGTTTTGGATTTTATTTGACCACCATTTTAGAGTCAGCAATATCTGGCATGGTGGCCCGATCATCTGAATTTTACTCTAGCTTCACACTATACAATGCGGTGCAAGACTTCCACGATACGACGTCGCATCGTCAAACAATAACGTCTCGTGGCACGACCCGACATCGTGTCGTGTTTATGTATTTTCTGTGCAGTTGTAATAACAATAAATATCAGGACCATATAACCAGTTTCTGAAACAGTGTACTCATTCATACTGTATGAAAATCAATATGCAATTTGAATGAAAATATTGTCATAGAATTCCGTCGTCCCACATTTCCACTTATAGCAGAATGCTTTGAATGCACGTTTTAAGGTCAAAGTTATGAGCTGTTTCAACACGCGTCGTGTTATATTATCGTTGGCCGACATTCTCAAAAACTTTCATTCCGCCATTATCCGACAAACTCTTTCCACATTGACGTTTGGCGTAAGTGTTAAGAGTATAATAGAAATGTTAGGAATATTACGCTGAGAGGCGGCCATTATTCTGCGCGGTTGAATAGTGCGAAAAATTATATAGTTTGTACACTTCAAGCACTTCATGAGAATTTATCCACTATTTAGAATTTGGATGACCTATAACATCATTGAAAAGTAGTTCTATTGACCTGATGAACACTTCAACTACCTACACTACTTGACCTATAAATAGGTATAATAACATTTAGGCAAAGGTTGCCTGTAAGAAATTGCGTAAACCGATAAGGCCGCCCTTTGTACTGCTCTTGTCTTCTTAATTTCTGTACCTATCATGAATATTGTAATTGGCGTACAATAAAGTATATAATAAATAATAAATAAATAAATACTTTTTGAGTTATCTACATTAATAAACTAGGGCAGTTGGTGGTATTAACGTAAAAATAAACTATCATAAATGTAAAATTATCATAAAATACGAACGTGCTTTCTGACAATCGTCAACGTATGTCATGTACGTCAAAATACGTGTCATTTACGTCAAATCCCACACATTCATCATTCTTTCCCACAATACGCCGGCCTTCGAATTGCCATGTCAATTGTTTAGAGGGGCTGCAGTCCAGTCACGTAAGCACGTGGCTGTTGGTCAATCAGAATATGGGTCTAATGTGAATTTTTCTCTTATAACTTGTACCACAAAGTTAAAACGTTCTCCGCCGCCTGAACATATTGGAACTTGTGTAAAATGTTCCTGCGTTTACGTTATGTTCTACAGCACTAGTTTTTATTGCAATAGACTTGTTGAAGTTTTGTTATAGCCCCACTTTGCTTTTGTTTCGCCCCACTGTTTTGGGTTTACTATCCTTTAATAGTTTAAGGGCGATATTTTTTTTCCTTATTGTTATTTTGTAGATTTTGGTTGTGTAGCTTGAATGTGTATACAGAAAATTCGTACAAATAGGGTTGTTAACAGAGACGCAGATGATTGAGGCGTCGCCATATCTGCCTCGGAAGGATTTTTGGGAATCTACACTATTATAATAATAAATTGTACATGATGTTTGTTCGCGATGGACGAAAAAACTACTGAACGGATTTTAATGCGGTTTATTTTGTTAGAAAGGTCTTGGTCAGATTTAAAATCTGTCTTTTCTTTGATCGCAATCGGTTGAGTAGAATCGCAGATAAGAATACCAAGCGGGCGGAGCAAAGGGCGGAAGGCTAGTATTATGTTAGTTTTGTATGTTAGATTGTGAATCGTTGTGTCCAATATTGATACCAGTTGTTAGCATAGGTGAAATGGTAATATCTACAGTATGCGTACCACTGTCATCAGAATATTTATCGTAAAGAGACTTAATCAGACACTGAACGAGCAATAGTTTCTGCGGAATCTCTTGAACAATAATAAAAAATAAGTCATTATAAAAAAGAGAGCTTAAATTTTAAGTATGAAGTATGCCACATTTTTAGACTATTTCATAGACACTCATTCATTAACATTATCATCTAGTATACACTTCAAAATATAGTGTAGAATTTTAGAATAGAAGAATAAATTGAGTTTTTCATTTAGAAATAAAAAAAGTCTCAAGTACTTAAATTGAATGTACTCTTTTTCATTTCATTACTTATTAAAATGATAAAAAAATAAAGTAATTTGTTTTTCTTTAGATGCCTTAGATATAAAACGAAACGAAACTAAGATGTAATTTAAGAAAATTCGTTAATTTTAACTAGATCTAGCAGTGCGTTGTTATAATATGAGTGCCTAAATGACTCGTGTAGTAAGCGGTGCTTTAAAAAAACCTAATTTTTGCGATAAGGCACCAAGAAAATTGGCTTCCGACCTTCCCGTATCATTTTACTCACCTTATCCTTACCATTTGTATCAGATTGTCATCGAAATTAGATTCATTTGTGAGTTTGAGGTGAGAAATTTTAGAATATGTATTTTTCTTCTCACAGTAGGGGCAGAGAAGACAAGCTATCTATTTAAATAAAAATATGAATGTTGCTAAGCGCAACTCTCAAGAACGGCTCCCACAATTCAGTATTTTCAGCTTTTTCATTCAGCTCGGCTCAGCTAGGTATTTTAATAAAATTAACGGCGCATGCCATGAATCCGTCCATAAGATCATGAAATTCTGCTCACGACTTCTTTGAGAGAGTAAAATAACTGGGGTAATGTGCACTATAATAATATTCTTATAATTTCTTTCATCCGCTTTTATTTATATAAAGCACGATAGATATAAACGGCATTTCCTTACTTTCTAAATTCTACAATAAACCGATGCACAATATTGTAATACGTCACAGCAAGAGTGATAATCGATCGAGTTCCGATAGTAAGCCCGCGGGGGTTCAGATCGGCGATCCTCTACACAGATTATGTCTACCTCTAACGGGAAAAGCAAATTTTGCGAATTTGACCCGAGCGTAAGAAAATAATTGTCTATTCGCTGGCAGAGAGAAAAAAGCGTTTTACGTACTAACCGTTTGAGGTAATTGATATCACTGGAGAAAAAAAAAGCTGTCTTGTTTTTTCTTGTTTTCGTTAACGAATATTCGGTTTCGAACAACGTTTTGATATTAGGAGTGGCAGTTTGAATATATTAAAGAGTATTATTGTTGGTAAACAGGGCATTGCGTTTACTGAGATTTAAAATTTGTGATTTATCTATCGAATAGATAATTTACCAAGTTTGTTAGAGAGATTAGATGCTTATGATCAACCCTATCGATTGATGCAATAAAAATATAGGGTGTTATTTTTTAGAATTTTAGTCGGTTCGATTACAGGACGTGGCAAGCGATCTTTCGAAATTCCTTAAATGCAGCTTTGTATTATTTTTTAAATAAGAGAGTGTTTCCTTTGAATGAAATTAACTATCTCCGGTAGTAAGAGTAGGTACTCGTACCCAGTTCGACTACCGTGTGTGGCATTTTCAGAAAACTTTGAATACAGTTTAGTGTGTTTTTAAAAAAGAAACAGCACTGCATTTAAGGAATGCTGAAAAATCGTTTGCCACGCCTTATAATCGAACCGACTACAATTCGAAAAAATAACACCCTGTATTTTTATTACATCAATCGATAGGGTCGATCATAGGGATCAAATCTCTCTAACAAACTTGGTAAATTAAATAAAAGGAAGTCCATGAAAAAGAAGGTTTTGTAAAATATTAGTCGGTTCGACTACCGGGTGTGGCATTTTCAAAAGTCTTTGAATGCAGTTTTGTTTCTTTTAAAAAATAAGGTAAAGTTTCCTTTTAGTAAAATTCGCTATCTTTAGTATGAGGGTACTTTCCTTCAAGGTAACGTCGAAATGTTCCACCCTATATATCGCAGCTCCGATATTACTTACAATGAAAATAATGACATTTGTACGTGTGTTTAACACAGTACAATGAAGTGGTATCAAAATTAATTATGGCCGCTGAAAAAATTAAGAACGCCACTGTCCATACTAGATTACCCAATCCCCTTTGCTAAGTATTTTATTAAGCCATTTGATAGGAAAAAAAATACTCTCGAAAAATGATCACTTCATAATTTATGTAATACTAGCTGACCCGGCGAACTTCATACTGCCATATTTTCTGATTCCGTTCCCGCTGCATATCTCTAAATTTATCGGTGTTTCTCTACAATATTATGTATGTATTATACATATATAAACCTTCCTCTTGAATCACTATATCTATTGAAAAAAATCGCTTCAAAATCCGTTGCGTAGTTTTGAAGATTTAAGCATACATAGAGACGGACAGACAGCGACAGCGACTTTATTTTATAATATGTAGTGATTATAATGAACTGCTAAAGTCAAATATTCCTACAAATAGCTTTCAAGATTATGACAATTTGATTTTGATAATTAAATTTTTCGAGCCATCTGAAAACGCTCTATAAAAAATTATACTTGCAAGTGACGTCATTCGCTAATAGCGCGTGCGCGCCTCCCCATACCCAGGGGCGAATTGGGGACTCCTTAGTCCCCATACCGGAAGAGGTTCAGATCTAGAAATATGGCCCTGGGTTGGTCGGGGTGCGAGAGATATGTCTACGATAATCTCAGCACCTTTTAGTCGGTTCATAATAAAAGTAATTTGATAAATGAATTTATCAACTCCATGAAAATGGAAACGCACCCTAACTCCCGATTCATAATCTAATTATAACTAAATGACATTTCTAAATAATAAAACTCAGGACATTATTGTGCGAACTCGCATTACTCATATATATGAGTACGTTGGTAAGTAGAGTCTGTTCCCTGTCCAGCTAATATAGTTAATTAATCTGCTTTTACGATTCCCAAGAGGCCACATAATGTAGAGAAGTACTATATTCGTAATGAAACTAATGCAGAAATAACAGAACGGAATTTCTTTGATGGAAATGGATAAAAGTAATATTCGCTAGAGTAGTTTCGACGACGACGGTACAGTTAAGTAAGTGGTTATTTAATTTGTAGTATTTTTTAGTGACTGTTCATTGTTTTTTACGTAGTACACGTCACTTTTATTTTACTGTGTCACCATTATAGACACGTACCATGTTACGATGGTGGCACTCAGCGTGACGACCTCATCAGATGCTTTTTCACACCCTACCTAAATGACCCGGGACTGTAGGATTCATTTAAGGTGATTACATACGCGAATGACTTTGACCATACAAATGCTAAAGGTCACTCGCTCATATTTGAAACGTAAAAATCAGTAAAACTAATTTTAATAGATAACTTTATAGGCGACGGTTACTAACTAAGAAGATCACGTCATGCTAATACACTTATTTAACATACATGTGAAATTTTAGATTATTTGGATACATATTCTAGAAAATATTTGGTTTCATAAGAAAGAGTAGAGTGATGTTCAGAGCCTCTCTTCAACTATTTCCTCCTTTTTTATTTAATTTATGAAAAGGTGAAGTTACTCTGTATATCCTGTAGTATGCAGGCATGTGAATTCCAGATCTGTAGGTTTTATAGTTAAAAAGAAAAACGGTTTCGAAAATACAAATTTTTCGATGCTGATCTGATTCGGGGCCTTAATGACACAAGTTCGTGTCCATTACTTGTTAAACTCCGATACGGATAAAGGGGACCATTGAGAAGGCGCAATGAATCACGCGCATCTGCTGCGTTCGTCTGCAATTGTCGTGTAAGGTCAAGTCACTTTCGGAATTATATCTTTACTCGAGTACGGGCATATAAATTGTTACTTAATAATCATTGCCTTTAGTTTACAGATTGAATTTACTTTTAAATTATGTACGTGTATGAAATAAATAAAAGCGTCGTCGGTAGCTGGTGGTTAAGGAGTCGGCCTTACGATCGAGAGGTCCCGGGTTCGAATCCTGGTCATTACACTACCGACGTGAACCCACTCCTAGCACAAGCAATTTGGCTTTGTTGGAGGGGTTAACGGGAATATTAGTAATTCGGTTGCTAATATTCTTTAAAAAAAAAGAAAAAAAAATGTCCTCGCTTCTATTAAGTTTTTCATATATTTAGTTTTTTTTATACCACTTAGGTGGCAGACAAGCTCACGGCCCACCTAATGATACCTGAAGTAAATTGAAATAAAAAAAATGCTGGTAAAATGTGACTTTCATACGCGAGACTTCCTACTCCTTGGTGATAATAATAAATAGTCGGTGCATTTCTTCAAAAAGAATCTTAATAAGATAAAACTAAAAGATATCTATTATTTATATAAAGCTCTGTAAGTTCAAAAGAAAGCTAACATTTTGTTTCAATTACTTACTTGCGCAGAAAAACTGGGTCTCCTTCGAAAAACGGTTTAATCATGTTATATGTCAAAGGGTTTCTTGGACGCGGTCGAATTTCATAAGATGAAGCGAATATTTTTTTAATGGTATATGAATATAACACCACCTCGCGTGATGATAAGCTGAAAGTAAAGTTTTTGGAATGGAAACCACTATTATTGATTTAAAATTAATGAAAATGAAATGATTACCTAAGCAATTACCGCGTATTTTTTTTGACCCACCTGATGGAAAGTTGTTTACGTGGCCTAAGGACGTGCGCAAGACCAGGGGGTCACACTCGTACTGTGACTGTAAAACGACCCTGTAAGAACAGAGAGTTTATGTGCCGTCAGCGCATTTTTCAATATGGCGACCGTGGCACAAGGTTTACTACCCAACAAACTTGGATTTACTATTACACTAACCGCCTTTTGACATTCAAAAAATAAAATTACCTCAGCACGCTTAATGCAAAATTTCCATCTACTAAAAATACTTAATTATTATACCATTTCTTACCGCTTCAGCCTGTGCCTAGTACCAACATATTCATCCCTACAGAGACATTATCAAGACACATTCGTTATTCTATTATTCTTGTACGTACATTATGCGTATCTTTCAGCGAGGGTCAGCTATCTCGACGCGATAATGTGCTGAAAATTATGAATTTATTGAAGACTAGCTGCTGCCCGCGACTTCATCCGCGTTAATTTCGGAATGACTCAAACCCTTGTCACAGAACAGATAATTAATTTAATTCGTTATTATCTCAATTACTTTTTTGAAGATTGTCTTCTTCGAGTGACTGACTAATACATACAGGGCTAAACTACCGAAAACTACGAAATTAGACAGGCTTCTTCTATGGGCTAGGCAAACGCTACGAAATGGTTTTGAAATTTTTTACTTTTTGCTTACCAAACTTTTTGTATCCACATTTAGCAATGTTCATTAGCTATAATGCTCGAAATATCCTCCCTTCCTCTCAAATCCTTGGAACACGCTACTACTACTTACGAACTGAACAGATAAAACTACATCGAGAGCGTTATGAAAATAACTGCACGAAAACCCGGAGCCCTGCATATAAAGACGTTTTTACACGCCAGACCTGCTCTCCTTTACTGAGTCAATGGTTGATTGATTATACTGCTTTCATGTTAAATTTTACCGACCACAGCCACATCGTTGATCGTTGCCTTACACGCAGGTGAATGGGCACAGTGGGCAAGAGGGCAAATGCCGCCTTGACTGGGATAGGGCCTAGCAGGCGCAGGGTACACTTGCAACTGGTCAATATGACCTCATTTCGCCATATTTCCCTTGCACTGGCCAACTTGTGTCCGCAGGTGATTCTACTTCGAAGTTGGCAACCGGTGTTGAGACTGATGGTGAGATTTCTGTTGATCTGATGAAATCTGCCGGAACTGGATGTTTCTCTGCCCACATTTTTTGCTCCCTTTCGTATAATAGGAGCAGCGGTATCTTTTTATTATACACAGTTTGGCTCCTTGTGGTACACTGATCTCATCTATGGGATGGCTTTGCGCGGTACGTATAAGACACAATCGATAAGATTGCAGAGGCATGCATTGATAGGTTTCAGGTTACTAATATTTTAGAATCTCTGCATTTGCGTAGAGAATTTGCTTTTCTGACTGTAATTTACCATTTCCACCATACCACGGCGAGTATCCTAATAAGCTCTTTATACTAATCCCTTCTTCTTACTTCATATCTAAAATAACACGTGCTGAGCTGTGGTGTGACACCACGTACGGGAGAGATAATATCGCCTCAAACCAAGCGGTTCTGAACTTCATTTCTTTATTGCACAGCAAAAAACTGTATTGCTCTACCCACATCCATGTTTCCTTCTTATGATCGCGGATTCTTTCACATCGCGCTTGGGTGTGAAAAAGCAAGGCTGTCAAAATGGCCATTAAACGCCTCTTGAATGGTGGCCTTATGGTTTGGTGCATGGTGCGCCACTTCGTATTGTGAGGTCATAATAAAGGCAAAATATGTGACGGAAGGGGTACGGGAGAGGATCACTACTCGGGCACTCCCCAGAATACGCAACGGAAATCAGAGAGAGAGCAACGATCTCCTTGCTCCATGAACGCGGATTTGATGGCGATGAGACGGGCCTCCCGTTACTCTAGCCCAAGCAGGGCAGGGACGGTGGTGCGCCGTGTTACACACGCAAGCTTCCCTGCTCTCCACATTTAGGGCTGCCTATTGGGCTGTGCCCCACCTCTTCTGTGTAATTTTAATCGGTTCGATTCCGACAAAGCCACGTCTGCGCTAGCCCTAGTGTGGTGGTACCTATTGGAGATACCGGATATAAACGGATTGAATAATTATATATAAAAACCAGTCAAGTGCGAGTTGCACTCGCGCACCGAGGGTTCCGTAACTTAAGCATAACCATAAACCGCAATATATTATTTTGATTGCGTTGACTTTGAAACTCTATTTCGGCACAGTTTCAAGGCGTTATAGACTTAAGTATGTGGCATGAATTTCACTTTGATCTCTCTACGCATTCCTGAGAAAAAGATCTTGACAGACAGACAGAGAGACGGGCAACGAAGTAATCCTGTAAAGGATTCCGTTTTGTCCTTTTCAGGTACGGAACCCTACAAAACATAGTATGTTGATCAAAGTCCCGAACAAAGTTGAAGGAAGAGCTAATTTTTAATAATGGAAAACTTAAAACAGAAGTCGAAGTTCTGAAACGTTGACGACCACTCAGTCACAATTGGTCAATTGTGACCGAGTGGTGCAGCCGGCCAGTGCTAACGTCAATGCCTCTTTTAAATTTTTCTCTACTACTCCTGTTACACAGCCTATTTTTATCATGATTTTAATGTACCCATAAACCTACCCATAAATAATAATGAGAATAAAATTAATTAATTTAAAACAAAACAAAACTAATACACAAAAATAATAAATTAAATAAGTAAAACAAAAATAAATTGAAAAGCTATAAAAAAATCCGTTTTAGATGGGTTCGAACCTGGATCAGCAATATTGGAAGTTCACCGCAGACCAACTAAGCTACAAACACCACGGATTTTTTGTGCGAAATAAACGTTCATATTATATTTTTATCTCATTATAGTGCCTCGTTCCCTATTAGAATAGCGTGATGATATTAATTATCAAAAATATTACCAGATGCTTTTTCACACCCCGCTTAAAGAACTGTAGAAAGAGGGAAACACGTGAACTGGTAAGGAATTTCAGGTCTTAATGGTGCGGCAGAAGAATGAGTCGCCAAACCGCTTGGTTCTTGATAAAATATTCTACACCGTATACGGGTGGCATCTTAGTCCTGCACGTGTTGTTCTATATATGAAAGGAAAGGGTAGGTTAATTGGAAGAGCTCATCAAACATTCACCATAGTAAAGACGGTAAAATACCGCCAAGGACGCTACATCTCTACGCATCTGCAAAGGCTCGAGGGTTTTGGTAACCTCAGGAATTCATTTAAAACAAAACTAACACATAAAAATAAAATAATATAAATAAGTCAAATAAAAAAATAAATTGAAAGGCTATATAAAAATAAATTACGTTTTAGTAGGGTTCGAACCTGGATCAGCGAGATTGGACGTCCAGCGCAAACCCACTAAGCCACAAACACCATGGCATTAGATTGCGAAATAGACGTTTATATTATATTTTATTACATTATAGTTTAAAATACATTCTGCCTCGTTCCTTACTAAAATAGCGTGGTGATATTAATTATGAACCAAAAATATTACCAAACCGGCTACTCACTATTATGTCGGATTCAAGAGAACATCGTATAAGAACAATGTGAACTCTGTCGAGACTCTTGCTGTGCCGAAGATTCCGCAGTTATTTTTTTTTACTCTTGCCTCTCGAAGTTCTTCAGACTTCTATGATCGAAAATAATCTCTTCTTTCCAGCATTTTGCTACTTCTATTGTTTCGATATATTCACACAATTCACAATTTTTAGGTGCGATTTACTATTATTGACATAACTTTTTTATTTATGAACCGATTTTAATAAAAAATACACTAAATTTTAAGTGAAGCCTACTACAATCAATTAGTGAAAACCGCAACCAAATCGGTTCAGCCGATTCTGAGATTAGCGTGCACAAACGCACAGACAAACAGATAAACAGACAAACAGACAAACAGATAAACAGACAAAAATTCTAACAAACGTTGTTTTGGCTTCTATTACGTTAATAAAGTCCCCCTATAATGGTTTTTCTCATTTCCATGCCATGTACAGACACCGATCGGTTACAATTTTATTATATGTATAGAAGGGATTGAAAATGATTTACATATCAAGATGATGTAAGCAACGTATCTTTTACACGACTGCTCAAAAAAGGAGTATAATGATATCAGGGTCATCACATTATCATCATCTTATCGCTGTTATGTGTTGCATTTGAGGCTTTTATATTCGTTTACTTTCTGTCTGTGGTTTGTCTGATACGACTTTTATGGGAGCGAAGCATATGCCAGAACCTCATCCGGAATTCAACAGGTGTACTGCCAAGCACGTGTGGTTGGCGTTGACCCAAAGATGTTTGGCCTATACACTCCAAAACAAACGATCTACCTGACAGTAAATTTACTTTTCCTAACGCTTGCAACAGAACCTACTACGCATTTCTTTTATAAATTTTTAGTTTATTTTGTCAAACTGCTAGGTAAAAACCTCCTCCAAATCCTTCGCCTTCCACCTCTATTTTTCCGTTGCTATTCACCAACAATCCAGGACAAAGAAGCCGATGTTGTCCCGTCAACGTTTCCCCGGCAGACCAGGCTTTCATATCTAATGTAAACTAAATAATACATTTGGGAATATACGTCAAAAGCCGGGGTAAATCAGCTGCGTGCCTGCGATGTATGCTAGTGCGTGACTACTGCGTCTCAGCCTGTCACGCCACCTAGAGCGGTACTCTTTGTACGTCACGCGTCCTAGAGTGATGTTCTACATGTCACGCAGAGCAGTACGACACGCACGTTTCAGTTCTGCATATGAGCACTTGAAATGAGATGGCAAAACTTCAAATAGGTACTATGAAAAATAAATTAAAGAAATTCAATATCGTAGACGGGGCTTATACCCGTAACCAGCCATGAGGACGACCCACCGTTAGTATTTTGAAAGCAGGGTCGGCAGCACGATTATGTCTCCCCTGATGTTGCACGCGTCCATAGGCTACGAAAACCACTTTCCATCAGGCAGGCTGTCTAATTGTCTGCTACCAAAGTAGTATAAAAAGTATTTTAGAGCTTTTTTATAATATTAATCCCTCGTAATAAAGAGAAATCTATTACTGTCTATAGTTTTTTTTGTAGAAAAAATCTTTAACACAATCCAACAACGGATTCAACATCTAATGCACGGTAACCACTTAACCAATATCACTTAAGTTTTAAAAGTATCGGAACATAAAATTCGATTTTTTGAATAGAAATTCACTTCACTTTGTATAAACTAGTTTTCTATTCAAGAAACTTAGTTTCCTAAATAGGATTCGTTCGTTCAGATTGAAAAAGCAAAAGTTTGTAATAGTATAAACATACTAGTTTTGATTCGACTTGTAAAATCTTATCTTGTTTAATGTTATTTCTTTATAGTGAAGGTTAAAAAAACTACATTTTTAAATGATTGTTCGTAACGCTCGTCTCGGGAGTATACAATCAATCAATCAAGCCTACTGCAGTCCACTGCTGGACATAGGCCTCTCCCAATATGCGCCACGTTTGCCGATCCTCCGCCTTCCGCATTCAGTCTGTCCCAGCCACCTTTCGCAGGTCGTCAGTCCACCTGGCTAGGGGATGTCTCACCTTCCGTTTTCCTTCGCGCGGTCTCCACTCTAGGACTCGTTTGCTCCAACGGCCATCAGTCCTTCGGTAGATGTGGCCAGCCCACTGCCATTTCAGCTTGCTTATTTCTTCTTCGGGAGTACCTATACATTACACGCGAATTTTAAAAAATAGAAAAAATCTTGTCCTGACTGAATTATACGCTTGCTGGATGTAGCCAATATTTTTCAGTATCAATACTTCGAGCACACAGCTTCGACGTAGTGGTAGGTTCAATCCTCGCTCAGTGCAAATATTTGTATGCATGAATATGGATATATGCATTGATCTGATCGTGCCTCGGAGAGCACGTTAAGCCTTCGGTCCCGGTTGCCATACGAATATATAAGGCAGTCGTTATGGGTAGTTGGAGCCCTAAAAAGTTCAACAACAACGGTCTAGCTGCAATGCTTTGATATCGCTTAATGCCACCATAGGGTTGTGGAGGTAAGATGACAGTCGTTTCTAGCATTTTGCGAATCATAAACCGGGAGAAAATTAATGGGTACCGCCTGCTAACATACTTGTTTCGATCTTTTAGACAGCAGTTGGGTTATTTTTATTTTTTAATAATTTATTGTAAATGTAAACCTATGAGAATGCCGCAAAAGTTAGGTTCAATAATATATAAAAATCGTGAAAAAGTACAAGTGTTTTATCAATAATGTGTAATTTTGATGTACAAAAGCAAGTTTCTTCCAACAAACTTTTTCACTTCACGTCATAATAAGTTCTTAAATTGGACATATTTTCAAAACTGTAATTTCTGTATTGTAATAATATGAAATAAACTACAGAAATCACAAAATGGGTATTTCCATTATTTGGTATGCGCTAATCTGACGGCATCACGTGAACGCCATTAAATATTAAAAAGGTTGGGTTTATTATCAAATTACTGGAGCAATTTGATGTTTATCGGGGACTTATTCCAATGAAGGGGCATAGGGTACCGTTATACGTTCCAAGATATGCTAGCTTTTGTTTCAAAAATGGAAAGAAATTGGCAAAATATGGGTGTGACTTGTGATTTCGATTTTACAAATGAAAAATTCAAACAGTTAAGAATGAATAGTGTGGAGGTCAGATGGCAGTCGCTTCACGGAAAATATCGAGGTCCAGCCAAACCCGCAGTTAGACTGGTAAAGCAGACCTCAGACTCTGAGATGAAAACTTCGGATGCGACTGGGAATTAACGCTAAGATAAATAAGTGTAACAGCATTCATTGTTTCCGATAGTTCATACGACTATCGGTAGATGGCTTCCACCGTCACCCCAAGACGGTAGTATAGGAGAATCCGGAACACTTCAGACGGGCCCGGTAGGTCAGTGGTCAGATCATTCCCCCTGTTCATTCCCATTCGCGGGTTCGAGTCCCGCCTGGGCGATTTACTTTTTCTGTTCTTAATCAAATTGCATATCTACTAATTGCTTTAAAATTTCATTCAATTCAAAAAAGGCGAGAGTCATCATCATATTGCTGGAGAACCAAATTGGCAATATCGAAGTTCTGCCCCGTAGTATTAAAATTTTTGAAAGGTTAACTCCATGTAAGTTACTTATTAGCTACTACTTAGTACTTACTGCCGAACTAGCATCTCGCGTGTACAACATGCTACCGACAAAGTTTTTCAATCGCAACGAAGCAGTTTGTCGAATACAGATATTTATTTAAGAAGATCGCAAGTTGCAACTCATTTACACAAATCATATTCTGTAAAATATCTATGAATGCGATATCGAAACTCACACTGGTGAGAATGTAAGTGAGACTATAAACTCCACCAGGATCCTGCAACATTTCGAACGATCGAACGGACTCGACTGATAAATCCAGGGTGAGGTTTCAATTTCGCATACTGTAAATTTGGTGACGTCAAGTTGTCGAACACAAATCGATAGTGATGTATGTTTATATGCTGGACAACGAGACGTCGTCGCCAAATATACAGCATGCAGAATTGGAATTTCACCACGGATTCAGCTGTCGAGTCCGTTCATTCGAAATGTTCTTACAGCATGTGCCTGCTGGAAGCAAGAATTCGGTTCTTTCCTGTAGTTAAAATCAATTTAACGGAGTTCAATAAATTAAGAATTCCGTCTCCAGATAAATAGGTAGTCTGGCAGCAGTAGCGAGTACCGACTTCTTCGCTACACTAGGACTCACTCTGTGACTCTGAGTTAGGCCTAGTCTCTACCGTCCCTACCATCTATGCCCACTCGCCACTGAAAATAACTAATAAAATAATCGGCCGATATAATATTTTTGTTCAAACCAAAATCATATGCTCAGAAAGGTTATCTCCTTGGGTATAATATATTACTACCCAACCTTTGTTAGGCATTGAAAATACAAAGTAATTGGTTCGATTGGTACGTAAGAGGATTTGCTGGCAACATGTAAATTTAGCAGGAACATGTAAAATTCACAGAGTTCTTATAACCAATTCACGAAATGAATGAAACACCAAATATTTCATTCATTTTGTGAATTGGTTGAAGTAATGCGATTAAAAGAATCGTTTATGTCGCCATATTTTTCGTTCGCAGAGGGAAATAAACAGATGGAAATAAATTTGAGACTGTAATAGGTTTATGTAACAAGTACAATCAGTAATCGATCTTGACGAGTAAAGTACTCAAAAATACCTACTTATAATGTTAGTACCAAAATTATTTTACTGAATTAAATATACCACACACCAATGACTTTTCGATGCTTTTTGAAGTTATGTGTGTATTTATCGCAGGTTTATAAGTGCCCGGTTAATGGCAATAGGCTCGCCACCTATTACATTGGGACCTAAACATAAACGGCGAAATGTGGGTGCTAGCACCTCTGCCTACCTCTTCGGGGATATAGGCGTGAGTTTATGTTATGTTATGTTATAAATATTATCGTCCCAACTGAAGGTGTGTGAAAATTCTGTGAGAGATGGAGAGGTACTGGGTTACCAGCCAGGAGTGTTTGAAACAAGAGCCATTTTAGTAATTTCAGTTACGAGTAGACTTTAAAAAGCGAAGGTTTGGATAAATGCAAAGCAATTATACATACATAATAGTTTAGTTTATTATGGGTCTGGAGGGGCCTCAATCTAGATTTATAACTAGATTTATGGACAGATTGTATTCTAGATTAAAGTTCTAATGTCATTGTGAGAGTCGATTCACAACTGAACGATGTTCTGGAATGCGGGCCTGTGTCGTTTGTACAAATTCCATAGGCAATCGAATACGAGCTAACGACTAAAATGTAATTGCGCCTTTAGTTCCCGTGAACCAGGCGGGGAAGGGGGAAAAGGGGCGTCTTATAGTAACATTTTTTCGCAATTGCCAACGGCCCGGTTAGTTTCCTCAATTCACGATTTCCTTTATTGATTTTATTACAAACTTTTATATCACTTTGTTTTTTCTTTCGTCGGGTATTTTATAGCGCCAATAGAAAGTGCTAAGTTTTGTTTATAATGGGCTGAGCTGATATAATTGAAAGGGTAACGAACTAAAATTCGGTCCCCTAAAATTCGTCCGCTGGAATAAAAGTTGTAGATTCATCCCCTATATACCCATTGGTCCCCTGGTAAGAGCCTATGTAATATTAATTTATATTAAAAGAAATTAGAGATACAGGTTGTATGCTTTGGGGAATGTGGGGGCTGGGGGCCCAGACAAGACTTTTGAGGTCGAAACGAATCTAGTAGGGTGAAGTGGTCAAACGGCAGTCGCCCTCGCAAAAAACAAGGTATGGCAAATCAAGGGTAAGAGTAGGTAAGAGACCGGACTAAGGTCTCCAAAGTATAGGGTTTGTTTAGTACTTTCTTATTGTATTGGATACGTTAATATGACTTCACCTCCCTGAAAGTAAACTGAAGGCAAAGTCTCAGAAAAGGGGATCACCATTACAGGCTTACACAGGCCCTTAGCTTGACGGCCTTATTACTATAATGCTTTTCCACGTCCCGCTTAAAGGACCCGCTTAAAGAAAAGATCCGATTCTCAGCACTCCATGGATTCACCGTGCGGTCGCCGGGTCCATAGCGTGATACAAAGAGGAACACCGTGACGGCGGCGACTGGGACTTGCGACCCAGATGTAGGTTTAGGGTGGCCACCTTGTGATGCATCAGCGCTCACCTTCACCGTCAGTAGTGTTCCCCCCCCCCCCCCTTACCTATCCAAATTTGGTAAGATCCTATCAACGCCGCTTTTAATATTCGATTTAGTAAAGAGGCTCTTAGCTAAGTTGTACAGGGATTTAGCTGGAATTCCCCTTGCTCCTACTTCTACGGCGTAGAGTTTAACCATGTAGCGGTTTTTGGTTAACTCGTTAGTCAAGTCAAAGTATTTGTTTGTCTTTATAGCGTGGTCTTTAGTTATATTAGTTTCCCACGGTACTGTAGTAGAAGATTGAACACTCTGATTTTAAACAAAATTAAATTATTTTTAAATTTGAATAACGTCCTAGATGCAAGGAGGTGGATGGCCCAGTTTCGGTCGTAAGTCGCAGTAATTTGGTTAATTTGTGCCTATGTTATCGCGCAACGAATGGCCTAACGTGAGATACTGGTGAATTTTAAGCCGCTGGCTTCATGCCAGCCTGTGGCATGTTGCCACAGATGTAACTTTACTGGATTGACTATACTGGTGTTATATACTGACGTCTGTAAATCTCTGAAGGGATAGGTAGAGGTATGTTAACACCACTGGAATTTTCGTAACTGGTTATGAAAGCAAGAAAAAAATTCCACGTTCGTAGCTGGTTATGAAAATGACAGTTACGAAAATGCATGAAACCCAATAAACTAGTGAATAAATAAATTTAATACGACAGGACATAATGCATGGCGCCACCTAGACTCAAACAGCTTGAGATATGGGTGCTAGAAAATCGATAAACATGCATATTTTATTTACGCCCATTCAAGCAATCAAATCACGAATACAGATATCTTGTTTTCTTACTCAGAAATGCTACGCTTTCTCGTCAGTCCCCCATGTTTGAGACGAGGTTCTTGTGTAGGCTTTCTTCTCGGGGTTCGGAGTCAGACGGCAGTCGCTTTTGTAAATGTCAAAGTATTTGTACACATGGAAAAACGGTGACAGAGTGAAAGTTTTGACGGAATTCGGATTGGTGATTGATGTTGGAAGAATGACGTATTTATTCTAATTTCTCCTCTTTAAAACTTTCAAAAACAGAGGGCTATTCATAACCACTTCCATAATTTCTATATCGAGGCCCAGAGTTATAGGGCAGTGTTCTCTCCACTCCGTAGCGCACAGTACATAACTGCGTAAATACTCCGCTTTTTGTGTGGACATGGCATTTTTACGGAGCCACCCGAATTCACCCGAAATTTCACGAACCTATGGTGATGCAATTTGTAATTGGACGCTGAAAATTTTATAATGAGCAACTGTACAATGTTCGATATTTAAAACGAGGATTGTTGCAGGATGAATGGAATATCTCCTTTTTTTAAATTAGTTTTGGTGTGGTTGATTGAATATTTAAAAAAATATTATTCTGATTTCAAATCTGATTAATTATGAACTAATGAAGTCTATAAATCGCTAAAAAAGTTGTACCCAAACACATAATGCTGATAAAATATGCACGCACAGACATGACAAACAGTACACGTATGACGTCACATCTTGGCAAATAGAGAAAGCGCGAGCGTTCGACTAAATTACGCGAGTACGCTCAACTTGCAAATTGATTCGCCAACTTCTTCTTTTCGAATATTTGTTCGGCCGGTACTATTGGTGCGAGAGAAATAATATTCATTTTGTATAGAAGCGAGAATGGGGTGATTATTTTATCCTACTAATATTATAAACGCGAAAGTTTGTAAGTAAGTGAAGATGTATGTGAGGATGTTTGTTACTCTTTCACGTAAAAAACTACTAAATGGATTTTAATGACACTTTACAATAATATAGCTTATACATCAGAATAATATATTAATATATAGGCTATATCAGTGATAAACGGGATCAGAGTTCTACGCAGGCAACAGCTAGTGTTAATTTTAAATACTTTACACTCACGTACAGTTTTCCTCCTCCAGGCAAGGTGTAGATAGCAGAGAATGGGAGCCATTCATTTCAGTCCTTACTTAGTTTTCCTAGTTTTGTTTTCCAATTCTTCAACTATTCATACTAACACACCGGTTTCAATTTTCATTTCATTTACTTTAATAACTTAACTTATGTTCGTGGCCTTACTCGTTTAAGACACTCCTTTTCGTGTAACCTATAAAACTAACTATTCCATATTCATGTACAAATTTAGCCAGTCCATCCATTTGATGGATTGATGTAGGTATATTATGATTGAGTAACGAACATAGAAATCCAGACACTCCCTTTCGCAATTAATAATAATAATAATAATTTCTTTATTACCATATTTACAATTTTGCATTATAGTTAGGTACATGTGTTCACATAGCAGTTGTCACTTTGTAAAATTGTTAACAGTTGACTCTTTAATTGAATCTCTGCCATCCAAGCTAAGATTTAACTTGTATTATGGATGGCAGGGCTCTCCTTCTAATTACTTAAGTTAGTTACACCTTACACACGTAAATGTTAATTATCAGATATTAATAAAGAAAATGATGAACACTAACTATAACAAAAATTAGATTAAAATAAATAAAATATAAACTAAGTCAGTTGTTGTCTGTCTCAGAACTGCCTATGAGGAATGTGTGTGTGTGTATGTGTGTGTGGTGTGTGTATGTGTGTGTGGTGTGTGTATGTGTGTGTGGTGTGTGTATGTGTGTGTGGTGTGTGTATGTGTGTGTGTTGTTGTTATGTGTGTGTGGTGTGTGTCTACGTGTTTATTTTGAGTATTTGATGGGAACGTGTATGCGTTTAATATTAAAAATTAGCAGCAAGATTAGAGCATTGGCTTAAGCAATCTTTCTATCTCCTCATAATTTAGTGTCATAATATATTTAGTGACCACCTCTTTGCACTTAAACCTATTCAAACCATAAACACTGCACTGCCCATTAATGGTAGTATATAAGCGGTTTCCCATTATCCTAAAGTGTCTCGCTGCAAGGCTGGTGCGATGGATTTCTACAGGACAGACATTTGTTGTCCTGCGTTTGGCCAGATGTGTTTTGTCGTACCTTAGAGAACCGTGTTTGCGTAGAACAGTGTTGAGCACAAAAAGCTGCCTGACAGTCAAGACTCCACAGTCGTTATATAATTGTTCAGTCCTATGGCGAAAATGTTTGAAGGTCATGACCTTCAGGACTGCTCTCTGCGCTCTCTCCACTTGTAGTATATTACTTTCGAAAGCGCCTCCCCAAGTTGTGATACCAAAAGACACAATAGACTGACACAAGGCGAGGTAAGTCATCAGCAAAACATTTCTATTAGCACTATATCGCAGGTTTTTAAAAATGTAGATCAGCTTTCTGACTCTTGCTGACAAAGCACTAGTGTGTTGTTGCCATGATAAGTGGTTGTCTATTACAATACCGAGGTATCTGACCGCAGTGGTTCTTGTTAGGGAGAGACAGGTGCATTGATCTGTTAGTTTGTTGCAGATATGTGCTTTGATGGCGAATGAGGAGTCTGGTTGTGTAACGGATGTTATGGTAAAAGGAATATAGCTAGTTTTTTCCACATTTAAGGTCAAGATATTTGCAGATAGCCAGGTCATTACAATTTCTAGAGCAGACTCTGCTCTTTCGCGCACCTCCTTCCAGTCCCGACCATGCAGTAGCAAGGCTGTATCATCAGCATAAGTAAAAATACTGCAGTTTGGAACAGAAAGACCACACAGACTGTTAACGTATATTAAAAACAGCGTAGGACCCAATATTGACCCCTGGGGAACACCGTACTCTACCCCACGTTCATCGCTAACAGTTGAGCCTATTTTAACACACTGGGTCCTTTCCGAGAGGTAACTCTTGAAAATAGCCAGTGCAGTGCCTCTAATGCCCATCTTTTCCATTTTGGATATTAAGACAGAGATAGAGACAGTGTCAAATGCCTTAGTTAAATCCAGGAAGATACCCAGACATTTAGACCGTTTGTCGAGAGATTCAACCACTCTATCAACCAAAGCAGCTACAGCATCCTCAGAAGAAATTCCTCTGCGAAAACCAAATTGATTTTGCGACAACAAGTTATGCGTTTCCAAGAAGTTCGTGATGCGTGAGTTAAGAACCTTTTCTAGCACTTTGGACAGCGCTGGTAACACTGATATCGGCCTATAATTACTGACACTACCTCTATCTCCACTCTTATGTATAGGATGCACTATTGCCTTCTTCAAGGCTCTCGGAAATATACCCGTGGAGATGCATAAATCACAGATATGGGTGATAGGAGGTATTAGGGTCTCCCGGCACACCTTCAACATTCTCGTAGTGATTCCGTCCCAACCTGGAGCAGAATCAGTACGAAGGCTCATTATTACTCGTTCTATCTCTGCATGATCGGGTGCTAAAAGCACAAGTGAATTCAGCTGGAAGCCTTCTAAAAGATATGATGCACGTTTTGTTTCGCCATTCACATGCTTGGCCGCAAGATTTTTACCGATATCCGCGAAGTATTGATTAACCTTATTTGTTGCTGATTTTTCATCAAGTCCGGAATTAGTTAAGAGTTCAGCGGGATGAGATTTAGTAATCTGTTTATTGCTAATTTTATTAATCACTTGCCAAATTTTTTTAGTATTATTATTTGCCTTGAGTAATTCGTCCTTCTCGTAATTTCTTTTCAGTCGGTACAACAATTTATTACAAAAATTTCGATATCGTAAATATGTAACCTTTAAGATATAGTTGTCCGGTGACTTTTTGTATTTTTTATGCATGCTATCTCTGTTTCGAATACATCTGAGTAGTCCCTTTGTGATCCAGGGCTTTATTATTCTCTGTCTGGATGGAATATAACAGATTTTAGTATTGGCACTAATGATAGACGAAATTGTTTTTATTAAAAGATCAGTTGCTAGGTTCGCGTCGCGTATTAGCATGATAGGGTTAAAATCTGTGCTCGCAATATCTATAGTCACCTGACTTTGCTCTACTTTCAACGTTACCTGAGGGCCTCTCTTATAAATTAGTTCACTTTTTACACAGACCAGTATTGGTAAATGGTCAGTGATATCTGTATCCAAGATAAAAGAGACAAGTGAGTATTTAGATTTGACCATAGTATGATCCAAACAATTGCAGTCTCTGGTAGGACAAGTGTAAGCCGGTAAAAGTCCGTGTGATGCAGTTAGATTAATATATTCATTGAAATACTCATGGTCGGAAGCCGGAGTTATGTTAATGTTTATGTCACCAACCAACAATACATTTCTTTGTTTTGGTACCGAGGTTAAAATGGTGTTAAGACAACTGAGAAAATTGTCAGCCTTGGTGTAGGATGGGGATCGATATATCGCTATTATAGTAATATCCGGACTCAGATTACAAACAAGGATATTTGCATCCTGAAAAGGAGGCTCGGTTACACTGTGCTGTAAATCCGAGCGTACATATATAACTACACCATCATTTTGTATGTATGTGTTTCTTGTGGAGTAAGCCGAATAACCTTGAAGCGCTGGTATCGACTGGTTTTCATGTATCCAACATTCTGCAAACACTAAGATATCGCATTCCACCTGCATCTCTGTTAATAATACTAGGAGTTTATCAAGATTTCTGTTGATGCTGCGTACGTTGAAGTGTAGTACTTTTAATGTTTTCGTGTATTTTTTTACAAGCATCTTACATCTATCAGGTGGGCAGCAATAAAACTCGTTCGACCCGTACGCATCAAGACTATCAATAACTTCATTAATGTTATTCATTTTAAATGCTAAGCAATTATCATGAAATGATGCATAATATGAAGCAGAAAACAAAACAAAACCAAAACAGAAATAAGAAAAACGAAAGCAATACGATAGGTGTGCCGCAGAGATGATGAGATTAATAGCAATTTAATAATAGTATATAGAGTTAATACGTAAACAGGCGATTGTAAATGGTAATTCATGCGTGTGTTCGTTCTAATCTGGGTGTAATATATATTTAGTTTGACTAGTGTAGTATGTGAGGTGTATTGGTAGTGGAAAGAGATTAAGGCATTACAGATACAACATATAACTAAGTTCAACACAACAAGATTACAATATGATTTCACAACATACAAGCAGTAGACAGACAGTAGACCAAGGCAATAATATAATAGAGTTATTACAATATGGTTATGTTCCGAACATGACTCAATTATAAATTTGCTTAAACCATTACACACTATGCTGGGCATTAAGTTTATTAAGACATGACACAGAACTAATGACAACAGACTGCTTCCCTTCACCCTCTCTAAGAAATATTTTTCCATTTTGAAACCAGCAAAATTTATACTTATGGGCACTAGCAAACTTCCGCGCTTCGAAGAAAAGTTGCCGCTGGCTGCCTGGTATGTGTTCAGCAACATAGACAGGGATATATTAGTTCGGATTATGGTAATTCCAACTGAATTATATAAATATAGGAGCAATCAGGAACAAACACGACGAATCGAACTCACTTGATTTGCATAAACATATAAGTTTGAACTTTGAAGTGAAGTCCCTGACTTAAAGTGATAAGCAAGTGACTTCGTGAGTTCTATAGTAGGACCCTTCTCCAATACTCCTCTTACTGGGTACGAATGTTTGATTATTTGTCCAGGAAATAGGTCAGGCTAATTAATATCACTTACAGTATAAACAACATGGAATTGAATTTAACAGTGATTTGCCTTTTTTGCTGTTTTTGGGTCGATGGTGTTTTGATGGGATTTCAATGTAAAAGGGTTGAAACGCGGTGTTTTTACTTTCCCATTCATAAATCGTGAATCGTGAATTTATGCTTCAATTAATAATAAAGGTATGTGGGAAAACGTGCAACGAGTTCTTTTTTTATTAAACTTATATTACTATTAAGTGCCTACATTCTTCTTTCTGCCAATTTAATAATTGTGAAAATCTGAGAAGATATAAGGATGTTTCTACTCAATTACACTCTATCTGCTGAACGGATCTGGCTTAGATTGCAGTCTGGAATATTGTAGTCTAATTCTAAGGTAGGTATATAGCCTACTTTTTAACCCGGGAAAAGGTTCCCATGTGATGTGGGAATGGGATCAAAATTAGGCGTGTGTTTTAGTCGGTTCAAGTCCGACATAACGTCCCCCGCCGGCTTTGACGGGGGGTTTTGATATGGCTTTATTTAAATTAATGTCTTGTTAATAAATAAGGGGTGATGGTAGCACAGATGGTAGGGGGTACGCGTACAGAGCACTTCCTACGTATTAAGTACCTCGAATAATAAACCGCCTTCTTGGGTTTTAAAATCTACCCAAAAGATATTTAATGATATCAAATATGCAAATATGAATAGATTACACGACAACCTATCAAACATTAATAGAATGGAAAGATCAGTTTCATCTTTTAACTAAGCAAGACTAAATAAATACGAGAGTATTTTCAACAAATTTAAAATTTCCGTGGTTTTCCCAAGCGACTACAGTATGCGGTTTTTCAAGACCCTTTCTCTTGAAGTTCCGCTGACGGTGACGCCCCTGTTGTTGCATACCTACCTGGTGTTCATAGGCCACGGTAACCACTTTCCACCAGGTGAGCCGTGTGCTTGTCTGCCACCTAGGTGGTATAATATTTCTCTGTCTTCATTACACGCGCCCCTATGTTGCAGAAAGCGAGGATTGAGTTCATCAGTAAATCTATGATTACAAACAGGAAACAAACGGAATATACATATACAGTTGAAGTACTACTGCGGAAATACTGCTGTCATAGAGGAATCGCAGTTCAGATAACTTTTTGATGAGTTTCTTGTGATGAAATGGTTCAGAGAAAAGTAAATTCTAATCACCTAGATATAAAGTATAAATTAGCTCGCATTTTTATGAAATGATATCTATATAATCTTGAACATGAAGTGTATTAAAATAGCAAAATTGCTGAGATTAGTCTACATTGATCAAAAACCTGGTGGTGATACCAAAAATCCATTTTGAAAAACCGAAAGAAATCGGTATCTAATATGATAAGGTTCACTTTCAGAGAACACTTTCTATGATCTTCAAACGCTGCTGCCACCACGGCCTTAGAATTTTCTGATCAAGTTATGTTTGATAAGAATTACCCCAAGAACAGTACAGTGTAAACATACATTACAAATCATTTACTATTTCCTATATACTCGTACGTGGGGATTTTCCGCACGATAAAAAAAAGTTGCATGTAAGGTTTGGGTTTGACATATTAATTAGTAAAGCCCTGTAGTATACACACCTTATAGCGTGGGAGCTGATGACATTAACTCTGGTCTGATCAGATTCCTGGATGACATATAAATCATTAGACGCGCCTTTAATTGGAGAACACGAAATGGCTATGCTGCAAAGCTAATCTTTAGGTATTGGCTCTCATACTATTAAGATTATCAGTAGAATGTATTTCTACAAGCATGGTATACAAAGTCGTTAGATGTCATTAAAACTATAAACTTTACGCGTAGGCGTATACACTAATGAATATTAAAACCATCTGTCTAAAGTTACATTTCACAATAGCCCGCAGCCATGTAATACAAGTAATAACCATACCAAACAACATGAAATCAAAATCAACTGATTCACAAACAGACTGTACAACAAATCAACTCGTAAATAAATACGTTTCGTCTCTTTAAACACAAACATGCAATAGTAAATTTTAACATTAAATCATTTTAATATAATCTGAAATGAACCCTATTCCAATTATGACAGACTATAATTTCTCTTGTGACATCGCTATAAACGTATAACAACCTTTGTGATACAACGTACAATGACTTATAGGAAACACGCTATGACACGCGGCTCCACCCGCGTTGATGTCAGTTATCGCGACCAAATATATCACATATGACTTTTTTTTATTCCACTTAAGTGGCAGACAAGTACATGACCCACCTGATGGGAAGTGGTCACCGTGGCCTATGGACGTATGCAACACCAGGGGCGCCACACTCGCGCTGCTGACCCCGAAGAAACCTTCTAATGCCCTTCTTGAAGAATCGCTTATTGTAGTCGCTTGGGAAAAAAACCACCGCAGGGAGTTCATTCCACAGCTTGAGTGTGCGTAGGATGAAATTCCTTTCATACCGCACAGTACGGACGCAATGTGTGAGGATGAATTCCCTGCCTGTGGTGAGAGGTGCGATGGTAGAATGTAGCTAGGCATTATGTCAAACAGTTCTTCTGAGCACAAACCATTGTATAGGCGGTAAAACACACACAGCGTCTTTCCCGAACGCTAATATAATCTATCTGTGCATCTCTATTCGCACTTTATGAAGCGATGTGCCAAATCAAAAACCGGACCACTAGCCACCCAGTCTATAATCTTCCTAGACACACGGGCTATTCTGCACAGAAAGAATTTTCCAATTTGAATCAACAGTTCCTGAGATTAAACGTTTAATAAAACAAACTCTTCAGCTTTTTAATATTAGTATAGACTCCTAGAACTAAAATACCAAGAAACATGTACCTCTATAATATAGAATTCAACTAAAATAAAGTATCGCGTTATGTCCATTCCTAGATATATGTTGGAATCTCCCGGGGCTTCCCCCTATTGAAAATAAATGATATATTTTATCTCCTCGTCCACATATTTATTCCGTTATGAACACAATGTATAGGGAAGTTACGATAGGAAAAGAGTTATTTTTTGTACTTTTGAAATCGGTAGAGGGACGCAGTGTGGGTACATCAAAACTGTTCGTACCCTTAGAAAAGGCCGAATGTGATTCTTTGTTCCTATTAGTTATTCATTACTAGCTGTTGCCCGTGGTCCCGTCTGCGTTAATACCCGACTCCCACTGTACATTCTTTCAGAATAAAATACCTATGTGCTATTCCATCTATATTTGCACTAAACACACTTTTGACTGCCTTTGTGGCGTAGCGGTAGTGAACGCGGCTGCTACGCAGGAGGCGCGGGTTCGATCCCCGCTCAGTGCCAATATTTGTATGCATGAATAGAAATATTTGCATTGGTCTGGGTGTTTCTATGTATAATATGTATGTATGTATTTACTAAAGTAAAAGCCTGCTTCATCCACGACCACAACCCATCATCACATTCACATTCATCCACAGCCACCCACACAACCTCTAATATTTAGTTCCGGCGTGATTGAGTAACAAACACTAAACAATCCATTTATTTATACATTCAAATATCCATCCAACTATTCATACAAAATCTCATTTTAAGTACAATCTTTGTAGGATTTTAAATTTTATGACGTAGTTCTTAGTGTATTCTGTAAGTGTTCGTTTTAAAATCAATACATTAAACAGGCGAAACTATATAACAGAATGTCAAAAATAATTATTTCAACATCCTTTGCAATACCGCAAACTATACTATAGATAGCCATAGTACTTAAAAAAAGACATTTGAGCTGGTAAGCTCGGCGAGCAATTTCAAGTCTTTCAACATGTTGCGAACGGTTTAGAGGTAAAATGAACCGAGCTGAAAGGCGACCGTCTGGACTCTTTTGAGGTGCAACTATAAAGAACCACGTTGTACTGGTAGCTATTTTACAGCAAGCTGTTGACTTGATTCCTTTCTTGCAAGTGGTCTAGTGAATTGTGTGTTATTCGGTTCAAAGGAAATGATTTTGACTTTGGAGTTTAATTTAAGTCCAGGAATAGACTAACTTTTAAACTCTCGCGTTCCATGATATATAGGTAATAATAATATAGTCATCAGTAAGTAATCATATTTATTACTCACACACACAAACGTGACTGCCCCGTGGCACTACCCCATGACACTACCGGTAGTCATCATCATTTCAGCCATAGGAAGTCCACTGCTGGACATAGGCCTCCCCTATAGATAGCCATAGCGACGCTACACGTCGCTGTCAAGCTGTTGTGCGTGACTTGGTAATATAAACTTCAAACACTGTGATAATAAGATTTAATTTTGTTTAAAGATTGTAAAATCCGGGCCGATGCCGTCCGTTTGGTGGGGTTGGACCGTCTCCTTTATTTATTTTAAGAGTTTTTGTGTTATTATTCGTGGTTGTTAAGGTGACTGCCCCGTGGCCCTTTGAACTCGATTTTTGAGCATTTCAAATTGTCAGCCTATTTGAAATTTTGCACTTATTACAATAGCTTCAAATGCTTAGGAAGGTAGTTAGATAGGTCTATTAAACATCAATCTTTGAATCTTAGTGTGAAATGTACCTTTAACTTATAAATGAACAGAATTTAAAAATAATATCGAAGACGAACGCGCACTTCGTCTATAGTTTTAATTAGTGAGCGAGGACTCAAAACGGAAAATTAAAACTTTTTCGTTTGCCAGTAATCTCTTTTTTTTATAAAAATGACGCAACAGCGCTTTGCTGAAAATTCAAAATAGAGCTTCATTATGATTTAAATATGGGTTAGTGTTATTTTTAGATCGTTTTTACCTCTTTCTGAGACAAAAGTTGAAGGGAATAACTATGATTTAGACAGGTGCTTGTTCTCGTATAATTTAAGGATACTTAAAATATATCATTGTATTGTAGGTATAGTCTTTAGGTTTAACATCAGGCTGATGAATACAGCCTAGTCAACAATAGTGACTAGAATATGTGGGACCGAATATAATGGCTGCTGAAATGTGGGTCTTAACTTTCACCGACTAAATAACGCCTAAAGGTGCGTACAGATTATGTAACATGTTGTATAACTTGTGTTTTATAACACGTCCACATTATCTAACATTGTTTTATAACTTTGCAACATTGTACAGACTTCAGTGTCTACATTACTGAAACATGTTATATTACATTGTTTTATAACATGTTATGCTATATAATTTGTACGCACCTTTAGTTGTTACAGGGTTAATATAGGTACAACCTGAAAAATCTGAAATAAAAGTTATTCTATTCTATTCTTAACACAAAGAAAAAAGTCATATAAGATTATACTACAACTGAAAAATCTTCGTCCTCTGAACAGGGGACGGGTACGTGACGTAGACATAGTACGGTACGACTCTCACGATTGAATAGTTAATAAGGCAGGCATACGCCGTATGAGAGTGTAGCACGCAATAAAGGAGACGATTTTTTCCCGTTCATCGTCTCATAATATTTGGTGTCCGTTGAATCTAACCTTACTGTGAGATTTACAGCATCGTATACATTTACGAGCTGGGCCCTTGTTAAGCTTGACCAACTGTGCCTCGGGCGCAAAAAAATATCGAATTCGTTACATAAATGTATCGAAAGAGTGGAGCATTCAATAGGCAGCTTGCCTTCTGAGAATCTCTGTGTGTGTGTGTGTGAAGCCTGTTAATCTTAATATACTCCGCTCTCTCGGTACCTACCTTAAAGGTATGGTTCCGAAGCAACTGCCGACGCACGCAGCACATGCGCGTAATTCATTGCGGCTTCTCAATGGTCCCCTTTATTCGTATCGGAGTTTAACAAGTAATGGCCGTAATGGGTACGCTGTATCTGCTGCATGCGTATGAAGTTGTCGTATGCGGTTGGCTTCGGAATCATACCTTAACGTTACGAATTCTATCATTTTTCTTGTTCGGGGCACTGTAACGTAACTATACGCGTTCTATTAGCCGATATATTTAAGTTGGTCTAGCTTTACGCCAGTTTTCTCTTCAACGTTAACCAACTCAAATCCACGGTCTACTCACGTTGGAATAGAATAGATAGGGGACTCTTTTGTCCGCACTTAGCCTCCTTTTTGGGCCATTGTGCGTAGAGTATGCTGGCTATAGCAGCCAGCCTAACTCCGCCCAGAAGCTTACTTAAGCACAGGCTTCGGGGAGCAACCTCACTGAGCCGAGGATTTGAGAACGTTGGGGGGTTACTGCCTCGCATTCCAGTACTACGTGAGCAGCCGTTTCTTCGGCGACGAAGCATCTCCTAAATAGAGGCCTAGGTCTGCTTAGGTTACGACCGCGTTTCATACTCATTGTCAAGCAGAATAATACGCTTGGCTATGAGAAGTGCTGACACTCAATATTGTTTAGATGAAGGAATGGTTTAGTGCTTGTTCAGATCTATCTAAAAATAGATCGGTTTTATGGGTTTTGGATGGCGTAACATGTTTCATGTTTTATGTTATGGTTTAAATCTTTAAGACATACAACAAGTATCGCTACTTTGTTCGCGTGTGAGTTTCTGTTCTGAGTTTCTCGGCGTATCATGGAATAGAATGACGAATGTATATGATTTGACGTTTTTAACATTCGTTGACACCTGTCATATACGTCAAATCCTATACATTTGGCATTCTATTCCACAAAACGCCGGCTGACGAATTGCCACTTGTCTAGAGGGGTAGAGCGGAATGTTCAGTTATCGGCACATATTATGAACCCATGTTGAGAGAAACGATCACTTCACTCCACCACCATCGCACACCGTGCTTTTCTCAAAAGAGACTGTGGGTGTACTGGACATATTAGTATACTACCGACAAAGGAGATATGGTTGCACCTTTACATGCAACTTTGTATGAAAAAAGTGCAACTGTATCTCTTTTGTAGACTGTACATGTTGTGATGTGACCGTGGTCATCGGTCATCATATCCGCCGATAACTATGATATTGCTAGTATTTCATCCACACCCTTCCTCCCATAGTTAAGTTAAACTAGTTGGGTTTGGAATGAGTTAACGTAAACTAGAGAAAACGTCTACATTTTGAGACTGTCTTTTTTATACTACTTAGGTCGCAGACAAGCTCACGGTCCTCCTGATGGTAAGAGGTTACCGTTACGTCTTCTTTAGTTTACCATTAGGCGAAATAAAATCATATCAAAAAAACACGCACGCTACAAAAGCAACTCCCGGAAATTAGAGTAGCTTACTAAAATTTTATTCCCAAACGTACAACACATTGAACATTACTGCATACAATATTTTAAAGCAAAATGCATCGAATGCCCGAATACATCATATTCGCTGTCAAAATAAAAATATTTACATTAGAAACCACGGCGAACAAATCAGACGTATTCTTCCGTAACTTTTCAGGGAACAAAGCACCTATAACCATTTCGATAAATTTCTCGCGCCTTTCCCCCAAGGCATAAGTGAATAGCGAGAATGTTTAGTCTTTAAGTAAACAGTGAGTATTAATATATTTTGTTTATTACATTATCATTATGTTTAATAGTTATATATTTACTTTAAAAAAAAAATATAGTAAACGAAATCAGTAGTGTTCCCCGCATCCCTTCCAGCTACGCTAAACTACTAGTAATAGAAGCAGGTTTACGTCCGTAATGTAATATGTACTAAACCTGGGACCTCTAGATCGTAAGGCGGAGTACGGGGTATGTTGGGCCAAATGTCATAATGTCCAGTGTATCAAAATGACAAGGAAACAATGTCCAATTGTCAAAATGTCCAAACGACCAATTGCTAAAACGTCTGATTGGAAACAATGCCCAATTGTCGACTATTTAAATCCCTTGAAACTATCTTTAACATTGGACACAATGAGTATTGAACCACATTTCGAAAAGCATCGCTCATAATTTCTACAAAATTATATTATTGTTCAAATGTGCGAGACCAACATGACCTCAACAAGAAATTGACATCAACATTATCACACTACAACCATCAGAAACGCCGAAAGCCAGTCACATCTCACATTTACACAACTTCATAAATTTTCCTAGAAATTGACTCAGTATAGGTAATTTGTATTATTTGACATTGCATTGAATTTATCTAGTTTTTATTTTGTTATATTCCTTTGATTATGTAACTACTGAATTTTTTTACTGTTTTAGTTAGATACCTACATTCAGATTCATAACTTAATTAATTTTATATGATGATATATATGTATATGTACCTACTATTATTTTTTGAGTTGCTACAGATTAATATTATTATGTGGCCTGTGCTGACTATTATTTGTATAGTGCAAATAATAAATCAGCATAGGTATCCATACAGTGCATTCATGACTATCAGGCAGATAGTCATGTTAATGATGAGTATTCATAAATAATAAATGTTTAATGTATTATATAATAAATATAAATAAATTGGGTGAATGGGTAGATATAATGTAGATATAAGTATAATAACTGTATGAGCGAATGCCTACAAACTGCTCTAGCAGTTTGGCGAAGAAAATTTTTGTAAATACTATGTATCTTATTATTGAATAAAAGATATAAAAAAAAAGACACGACTTTAAAAAATTGTTAATGAATAAATGAAATGAAATGAAAAATGAAATGACTTCTAAACATTCAAAATCGCCATCGCTTATGCCTCACACTACTCTGTGGTAATAGTTGCCATCCAGTTATGAAATGAGGTGCTCTGTATGCGAAACTTTGACGTCTTATATCGACCAATAATAATAAATAACGAGACAAATGTGTGCCACAGCTGAGATGGGAATTGCTCTCGTATATTGCAAGTACATATTTGCTTTCGAGCAGATTGTTTAGAAGAACGAATTAGGAAAATTAAATTTGGAAATTTACAACTGATCGTATAGTATGAGATTTTTTCAATCTTTATTTTTATAAAGATTTTTTTTTTCAAGTAAGATGTACACTATTCCTATTAAATCTATGTGAAAAGTAGTAGTTTATAATAGAAGTAGTTGATAACTAAAGTGACTAGGTGACCCACACTGTCTCACATTTTTTTTTAGTTTATTAATATTTTTTCTATTTAGAAGCTCATTTTAAAGACTAAAAACCGAATTCAAATTCAATTTAGTTAGCCTAGTTTATTATGTGTTTTCATAAAAAGTCGTGACAAAATTGTTAACCTTTAGTTAAATACCTAATCAAATGAAGTAAAAGTATAACGTAAATCCTATTTACAAGTATTCTCAAACGTTATCTACAAAAACTAGATACAAATAGAGTGTGTGCAGTAAGCAGTAGTCCACGAGATCTACCCGTCAAACTGCAACGGGCAAAAACCGTCTCGTACTTTGAAATACCACGGATTCAATTTGCCAAGCGGAATTAGCCGGGCAAAGTTCGCCCGGGTCGTATGTTACCCGGTTTGTGATTACACATTTTTGTAAAGTGTTGATTACAAAAATAGAGTACATAGATTGGAAGTTGAGTTGGGGCAGTATCTGATTATTTGGTTTGTGTATTTTTTACATACAAAAATACAAATCTTTCCTCTTTATAATATTTTTGTAATATAGCCGCGTGGTTCCCGGCAGAGTAGAATTTGGGCCACCCCATCACCTCCCATGCGGTGTCGTACAAGGCGACTAAGGAATAGGGCTATTTAACATCAGACATATTATACAGTCCAGACTCAGCCTATACATGGCTCAAGTCAACAATAGTGCCCCGAAATCGGCAATAGGCTCATCCCTTATTACGTAGGACCTAATACAATGATTGGTGAAATGTGGGTGTTAATTCGCCTCTGCCTAACCCTCCAGGGATAAAGGTGTGATTGTATGTAGGTATGTATAGTACATAATGGGGGCACTTCACATGGCTATTTGCGTATTTGACATATAACAGTGACAATATATGTATTTGAAAAAGTATTGGCCATTATCGGCCCTATTGCCAATTTCACAAATATGGTCAATACCACATACCAACGTTTACCATGCGCTTGTTGGTTTGTTATTCGGTTGCCACATGTGGATGGGTGTATTTGCCTGTGTCTGCATGTTAACGAACACAAAAGTAGACATGTGAAGGGATAACACTATTTATTTTCTCCAGTAGATAACCCTGTAATCAGGTCATAGGATATATTTTCACAATTTCCTGAGAGCTTTAACACTGAAAATGCATGCTAAAACATATTAAATCCACCTGAAACCTGTCATCCACTCGTAAATCTTCGTAAGTTCACTCAATTGTAACATGTTGTACTTAACCCCACCGCCGCCGCCTCACCGTCTGCGTGTCTTTAATTGCCGAGGAGGCTATAAACAGCCCATCAATTTTGTACCTATAAACTGGATATTTTTCCTTCATTACGCCACTTTACGGTAGAGGTAAGGCGCAATGAGACCAAGCCAGTTTTCTTCAAAGTTGTTCATGTAATTGAGTTTCAACGGTTAATTGCTGGTAGTTGCCGGTTTTGCAATAAACTGTGGGGTGATATTATGGTGACGAATGATATGATTGGTAGGTTTTATTCAGTTTGTACTTTTACTTCAATCTGACTTGTTTCCTAGGCATTGATAATGTTGTTTATTATGTCAAAAATGTATTTAAAATGTCAAAGTAAAATTATTAACTTGGATTTCATTCTGGTATCTGGCAATATTTATGTAAAATAGAGATTTAAGTATGATAATATTTATTCATGTAACAGTCTAGTAATCTACGAGTACAACGATTTGAGTTAAGATTTAAAACTAAAACAGATGCTATTACATATCAAAATATTGCAATAAAATCTCGAATACTTTCGAAACATGTAGTTTAAGTGAGGGCAAAAGGTCTAATATCTACTATCGAGGTGCGTATATACATACCTTAAAAGTAAATATTAAACTACTATTTAATTGTGGTATGTGTTTCTTTCTTTCTTTTCTTTTTTTTTCTATGATGTAGATGTACTGTACTGTACATACCTATCTTAATAGTAGATATTGGACCTTTTTGCCGTCGCTATTATGCCGGGAAACAAGTTAAAATAATTAAGAGAGCTGGACCTCAGGTTCAAACGAGTATAAAAAATTACCAACAATATTCTTAAATAAGACACTACCAAGACTAACAACTTTATTGCTAGTATTAGGTATGACCACACAATCCATACAAAAACAAAATCTAGTGTTAAAATAACATAATTAAATAAAATTTCGACACGAAATATCTCGAGTGTTACCGTAATACAGTACCGTTCTAACTCCCAGCGCCTAGCCTTGCATGATCGCGGCACCGCCGGCAATTTATTATTTTTTGCATAGCGTTTAAAGGGTTAACCATCGTAGATAACGAAGTGGGCGTCTTGAAGTTTAGCATAATTTTATTACTAGCTGGGCTTTCAGAAGTATACGGTAGCTTGAACCGAATACATACCTAAATACAAAATTACAGCAAAGAAAAGCTGATGGAATTAGTTAAATCACTTTATTTGCAACGAGTGAAAATGTTTTAAGTTATGTCTGGAACAAACGTTTTACCTTATATGGGTGAATTTCCCAAATGGCTTTTTTTTTTGTCTTCGGTGAAATTAGTATTTGAAAAAAGGAATATTGTTCTGAATTATTTTTTTTAGTATTCAATAGGTTGTTAATGAGTTGTGGCAAAAATATATTTAGGCTAGGACTATATATAAAGGTAGAAATAAATACATAAACCTCTATTTTCTTCAAATCGGTGCTGTCCCTCTACTTTTTTTACAAACAAAAAAGCTTATACACTAATAAAAATAAGTAAATTAAGTATAATAAATTATTTTATTTCATAGAATATTAGTTTTATTATTAATTTAAGTCATATTTTATTATATAATTAACAAATATTATTACTGAGAGGCACAAACATACTTGTCCTGCGAAATGTTCTCAAATCGGTGACCAAAAGTAATTTACACATAACTTTATATCGACGAGTCCGACAGTGTCCCCACCTCAATTTTATTTCTCTCGTTAGTGCCTGCTAGTGCGCAGTCAGGACGGACGTATATTAAATCACTGCATATTCCCGCCAATAATATAAGTACGCCATTTTAGTTGCTCCCGGACAATTATTTTATACTATCGGTGGTGGCATCTTTCTAGTGTAGTAAGCAGTTTTATTATTGTTTTTTGGTTCTAATAGAGGTAGAAAGTGAATTAGCTTCATTGATTGTTATTGAATTTAACCTAGATATTATGCATTTTTTCTAATATTCTAAAAAGTGTGAAATTTCTCACGTCGGTGTTCGCATATCGGTGTAATCGGTGGTCTTTATTACCACGGATATGATAATTTACACCGAAAATGATAAGAAAAGACGAATCGGTGTCTTACACCTAATATCGGTGTTTTGATTCATGATCAATGCACAGTTTTGTCACATCGGTGGATTGCTTTATCATATCGGTAGATAATTTTTCATCTCGGTGAGTCGTTTTATCATATCGGTTGATCCCGTGCGATTTCGTTAAGTATACAAAGGAAAAATGGAACATACAAGAACATACATATATAAACACATACATACATAGGGGGGACTTCAATGCCAAAGTGGGAATACAAGAACGCGACGAGAAGAAAATCGGATCACAAGGAGTGGTATGCAGAAATCGCAGGGGGCAAATGCTAGTCAGCTTCCTCGAGTCACAGGCATCTCTTCTTAATGAATAGTTTCTTTAAGAAAATACCCCACAAGCAGTGGCCTATAATAAGGAACGATATAGACTTTTTTCATAATGGTACCTAAGCACATATTCAGAGATCAACAAGTGTGATCACCAAGTTTAATACCTACTGGAAGCGATTACCGACTTATCTGAGGCTCTCTAAATATCAAGATTCCGAATGATAAGGTCAGCCCTCCCACCTACGCCGCTCCAAGTAGCTTTAGGGTCGCAATACTGGAAACCTCTAGGGAGGCATTGACGGGAAGGCCGACTAGTGGTCAAACCATTGCATTGTGGGGCTCCAATCCTGAAAGAGCTAGCAAGCCTCTTTAATTCCGTCATCCCGCAAGGGCTAACACCTAGGGCATGGAGCGGGAGTGCGGTGGTACTGTTCTTCAAAAAAGGTGACAAGACCTTGCTGAAGAACGCAGGCCATCTCACTCCTGAGTCATGTCTACAAGTTGTTCTCGAGAGTCGTCACAAATCGCCTCACAGGTAAGCTCGACGAATTCCAGCCACCTGAGCAAGTCAGGTTTTGAAAAGACCATAGTACCGTGGACCACATCCATATACTGTTTGGCAGATTGTAGAAAAGACTCAGGAGTACAACCAGCCGCTGTGTATGGCGTTTGTGGACTACGGAAAAGCCTTCGACTCTATCGAAATCTGGGCAGTGCTGGATGCGCTGCAGCGGTGCCGCCTCGATTGCACATCGAGGTGCTGAGATGCTTGTATTACACTGTCGAAGAAGAAGACAAAACCCATTAGCCTCCAACGTGGAGTGAGACTGGGAGATGTTATATCTCCCAAACTATTTACCAACGCATTGGACGACATCTTTAAGACTCTGGGCTGGACTGGGCGGGGTATCAACATCAACGGTGAGTACATCTCGCACCCTTGGTTCGCCGACGACATCATAATAGTTGCGGAGTCGCTGGAACAACTGGGCAAAATGATGCACAGCTTGAATGGAGCTTCTCGTCAAGTCAGCCTCAGTGTAAACTTGGATAAAACCAAGATACATAATCTTGGTTTTATCCAAAACGAACATGTTGTACCGAGAGCAATTGCCATCGAAGGAACGACACTCGAAGTTGTTCAAAAATAGGTATACCTATCTGGGGCAGGTTATTCAGCTCGGTAAAAACAACTTCGAGAAAGAAGAAGCCAGAACAATCCAACTGGGGTGGGCAGCATTTGGCAAATTACGTCGGGTCTTCTCCTCCCCCTTGCCGCAATGCCTTAAAACAAAGGTTTTCCGACCAGTGCGTTCTGCCTGTTATGACTTACGGTGCCGAAACGTGGCCACTGAAGGTGGGGTTAGTCCGTGACCTAAAAATCGCACAGCGGGCTATGCGAGCAAGCTATGCTTGGAGTTTCTTTGATGGATAGAATTAGAAACGAGGTCATCCGACATTACAACCAAAGTTACCGACATAGCTCGCAGAATAAGCAAGCTGAAGTGGCAGTGGGCTGGAAACATCTGCCGATGGACTGATTGCCGTTGGAACAGACGAGTCCTAGAGTGGAGACTGCGAGGAGTAAAACGGAAGGTGGGACACCCCCTGGCCAGGTGGACTGACGACCTACGAAAGGTGGCTGGGAAGGACTGGATGCGGAAGGCGGAGGATCAGCATACGTGGCGCATATTGGGAGAGGCCTATGACCAGCAGTGGACTGCAATAGGCTAATTGATTGATTTGTGTTACCAGCTTATAAACGTTCTTTTTTAAATTAATTATATATTATAAAAAAAGAATAGAAGAAAGTAAATATAATAAAACAGGTACCTATATAATTTCAAAAAATATAATATTTTCATTGGATCTTCAAGAACTCTATTCTCGTCGGATATGATCTTCTTCAGGTCAGGCATTAAGTTTTAAGTCACTCTTGTAAAAATAAGGCACCTACTATTTCCTTTTTGATGTTCAAAGGTGGATAGATTATCATTTCGGTGAATATTTTATCATAATGGTGGATATGTATATAATTTCGGTGGATAAAGTTATCAAATCGGTGTACAGAAAAAATAATCGGTGCGGGTTTGTCATGTCGGTGGAAACCAAAATTAATACTGAATTTTCTCCATAATCTTAAATGATACGTTGATGATATTAAATTTGGGGATACATGTTTATCACAAAGATTACATAAAACCTTAAAAATATACAAAAAACATATAAATGAAAAAGTTCACCGATATGATAAAAAAAATGGCATTTGTTGAAATTCACCCATATACTAATTACGTTATGTTATGCCATACATGTTTTTTTTATAGTATCGTTAAAATCTCGCTGCAGACTCGTTCATAAATCATAATCGGCGTAGGGATGTGCGCTAGTTGACCGACGACATCTGTGGTTCAGTGGTAGAATGCTCACCTGTCGATTTACAATAAGACACGTTTATAAGGTTTTATGCTACTGTAAGAGAGCGAAACACTCGAATGATTTATGACCGAATCTGCAGCGAGATTTTAACTATACTATAATCATCATCACTTCACTACATATTATAAAACAAAGTTGCTGTCGCTGTCTGTCCATCCCTATGTATGCTTAAATCTTCAAAACTACGCAACGGATTTTGAAGCGGTTTTTTTAATAGATAGAGTGATTCAAGAGGAAGGTTTATATGTACATACATGCATAATATTGTAGAGAAACACTGATAAATCGGGATCAGAATACCACGCGGGCGGAAAAAGTTATGGCGGTACGAAGTTGGCCGGGTCAGCTAGTAATTTTATAAAATACTAGCTGTCCCGGCGAACTTCGTACCGCCATATTTTTCCCGTTCCCGCTGCACCTATTTTCTTATCCTTTAAACCTTCCCTGGACACCCACGAATATTTCAAGACTAAAATTAGCCAAATCGGTTCAGCCGTTCTTGAGTTATAAAATAACAACGAAAAGTGGCATTGATTTTTATATATGAGACTAGCGACCGCCTGCGACTTCGTACACGTGGAGTTCGTTTTACCCTCTATTGGGTGGAGTTTCATAAAATCCGTTCTTAGCGGATGTCTACACCCTGTATGTCTACCCCTGGTGTTGCATACGTTCATAGGCCACGGTAACCAGTTCTCATCAGGTGGGCCGTGAGCTTCTTTGCCACCTAGTGGTATAAACAAAGAAAAAAAGTTACAACATTATTTCGTTGTATAAAAATTGTTGTGCCGATATTAGGAATATTGCTCTTTCGATGTAGGTATAAATGTTAGTTACAACACTAATCATATTCTGTCTTCCGTGGTTACAACATTATTTCGTTGTATAAAAATTCGTTATAAAGTTATTTCGGATAAAGTTATGATTGCATTTTTTCGTTGTGGCGTTATTCTAGGTTCAGTAATTCGGAAATTAGTATGAGAGTTAGAAAATTATAACATTCTGTGTACCCTAGCTATAACTTTTCACAAGTAAAACGTGTATCCCAATGGAGGCAAGCGCTTCATACAGTCAATAATCTAATTTTGATACAGACATCAAAAGAGAGATTTATTATATTAATGAGTAAGGAACTCAATTAAGCACAGTGGGATAAATCTCCCTCGCAGATTGATAGCAAGGGAGCAAATTGATCGCGCCCTTGTGTACCAGACAACTTTAATTATATATTGTTTAAGTTTCAGTGTTGTGTTTGATTTAAATAAAAGTGTAATTATTCATTTTTCAATGAGCTGTGTTTTATTATCACGCCTGTAAATCCCAGAAGGGGTAGGCAGAGGTGTATTAGCACCCACATTTCGCCATTTTCGGTCTCACGTAATAGGGGGCGAGTCTATTGCCATCAAGCGGGCAATTAGTCATGGGCTGTATGTTTACTGTTGGATAGAGAACAGCCCTATCCCTAAGTCGTCTTCTACGACACCCACAGGAAGAGATGGGGTAGCCCTATTCTTCTCCACCGGGAACCAACATGGCTGCCTCCGGGAACCAACATGTTATTTTTGTATGTTGTTATTTTTTACATTTTGATTCCCCTCAATACAAAGTCAGAGTACCCAGTGGTAGGATTTCACTTCTGTGCGAATATTTTGTATGTTCATGCATACAAAATATTTGCAATGGTCATGAAATTGTACCTCTGATATCAATCAATTAGCTATTGCAGTTCACTGCTGGACATAGGCCTCTCTCTATGTACACCATTTCTCCCGATCCTCCGCCTTCCGCATCCAGTCTGTCCCAGCCACCTTTTTCAGGTCGTCAGTCCATCTTGCTAGGGGGCGCTCCCTCTGCCTTCTACATTCCGTTTGCCTTCTCGCAGTCTCCACTCTAAGACTCGTTTGCTTCAATGGCTATGGCTACATGTCCTTCGACCAATGCGGCCAGCCGATTGCCACTTCAGCTTACTTATTCTGCGAGCTATGTCGGTAACTTTAGTTCTCTGTCGGATGATCTCGTTGCGAATTGTATCCTTCGAAGAGACTCCAAGCATAGCTCGCTTCATAGCCCGCTGCGTGACTTTTAGTTCATGGAACACCTACCATCAGTGTCCACGTTTCGGCACCGTAAGTCATAAAGTCATAACAGATAGGACGTATCTCTGATCTAGTACTTGAATACTGACTACCGATACGCCTGCCTGCTCCTGCCTATTTTTTTATTTTATTTGACTTACTTCCTTACCATCTTGCTTTTTCTGGAGCGCCTGCCGGTCTTACCGGCTTATCCCGAGAGGAATGCTTGCGCCAAAGTCTCGTTCATCAATCAGTAGGTATTTTGGGTAACAGGTGACGTACCTATAACCACTAAAATAAAAAAAGTATATTCAAAAGACGTCTAAATTGACGAAAAAAGGTCAAAGAATAGCGATGAATCGGCCAATTATCGCAAAATTAATATTTACCCCCGTTTAAAATTAGACTTGAATACGTAATCGCGTCGCGAACAAAAAAGACTTATTAATATTCAGCCTTTGATCTACATTAAGTTAAAAGGTCCTATATACGGCTCTGGCCCCTCATTCTGAGTGACAAATCGTGCCGTAACCACGCGCGTTTGTAGTAGCCGACACATTTAAGTTGGTTGAGGAATACTGAGATGCGAGATAGATGTGGCCTGAAAGAGAATATTATAACGAGGATCGAAAAGAGTATGATAAGGTGGTCTGGAACTCTGGACACGTAGAGCGAATGAGTAAGGAGCGAATGACACACCAGATATGTAAGGCACAGGTGAAGGGCAGATCAGCCGAGACCGACCTCGCAGTGGCCAAATTAATAAAATGTTGACAAAAGGGCAGGTCAGAAATATTCGAAACCGGCGCGGCGGGCTTCAATGAAAGGATTAATGACAGTAGAGGAAGTTCGTGAAGTATGTAAGGATAGAGTCAAATGGCGGGCTGTTGTATCTACCCCGGAAGGAAATAGCTGTGTGCGTATGTATGTATTTAACGTGGCCTAGTTTTGTATCAGTTGTATATTTTATACTAACCAATTGAAATCTACCGTCTTCTTGCGTTACATGTGCGTTTGAAACTCAATGTCATTCAGAATAATGCCGCAGGGCAATGTCAGGATGAAACGTACAATTTCAATTCGTGAATTTGCCATTCAAATTGGTTAACTTGGGCACCGTAATTACTTATTCTTTTACTTTAGAAATAACTTGAACAGTGGTGTGTTAATCTGACCAATTCTAAGTTAGAAATAAGTTTGGATTTTTGTTGCAAACTTGTGGTGTCTTTATTAGAGGTTTATGTTAACTATTTGAATTTCATTTGGTATTTTAAAATTTTACAATTAAAACAGATAGTCTTGATCGCATAGCGAGAGTAGCATAGCACAGCTCCATTGGAAAGGCATCCTCATGGATTTTGATCGCGGATAAACATACTTAGATACATTTTATATAGGTAATTACATAATACCTAGCTATTTATTTATGATTTAAGAGATAGTTTCGTTTATTTCAGTGAAGTGTAAACGCTCTAGCCTAGCCAAATGCAATACAGTAACATTATTTTTTCAACTGTGTCTGTTCAAAAATTTTGGCTTTGTTCGTTTTTAAAATTCTTTACAAAACTGTGACATCTTTTGGGGCTAAGGCAAACAACGTGTGCTGCCAAGGCAATATCATTATTTCATAGCACCAAGATGTGTTTGGGGGCATGCGCCATCTTTATTATTTGGTGCTTTGAAAAGGAGATTCCATTTTTGAATTTGGCAAACGTTATAGTTGGTTGAGAGCGTTTTAATTATTATGGAATATTATGAGTATTTCCGATTATGTTATTACCTTACGTTTATAATAAACTCCTAGTTAAGCTAAGTTTCAATGGTTTATACAGCATAAATGATTTTTGATTTTGATTTTTAAAGATCATGCTTGAATGCTTTTAAAGATCAAATTCATGCTTAATATATAAGTATGAAAAAATTTAAGATGTTGGGGTTAGGTAGTTAAAGAGCTGGCTTTACAATTGAAAGGTCCCGGGTTCGAATCCTGGCTATTATGTTACTGACGTAAACCCACGCAATTTAGCTTAGCTGGGGTGAGGAGAATATTAGTAATTTCGGTTACTAGTATTCTGTTCCTACTGTTATATGTTATTAGACGTAGTAGACACGTTTTTACCTAGTAGGTATAATCGGTAGTACCTATACACGAGTAAGTACCTACAAGCTGTTTGTTACTGAACGAAAACATCTTACAAGCACATAGGTAAGCCTTTCTCTTCGCGGGTATCTTCGGCAGTTTCGTCGATGGGCCAAGTTATAGGTTGAGAGATGTTCTCATCAATAAATGTGACATTTACGACTGAGGGGATGAGTGGGAGTCTCAAAATTAAAAGCATAATATAAACCTATTGGTCCCCTAAAATTCCTACCTTGCGTCCACTTGTCTACTCGTCACCTTTTTATTATTAAAAAAGAATCATAATATTTAAGAAATTATGTGGGCGTAGGGTTCGAATTTCGGGGACCGGAGGGTACGAGCCCGCTTTTATTTAACTTGCAATGTTTTGTAGTAATTTTTTGTGAAAAATCTTGCAAGCCGAATTGTAACATCTTTTGTTAAAGTTTCACTGAGGTTAACTCCTCTCTTAACCTTCGGGGTTACACAGAAATAGTAGCCCCGCCGGTGGGGCTCCTTCGAGAATTCTAGTCCCTAACAGTTTGAAATTGATTGTAATA
Organism: Eilema depressum; assembly: GCA_914767945.1. NCBI lineage: Eukaryota > Metazoa > Arthropoda > Insecta > Lepidoptera > Erebidae > Eilema > Eilema depressum. The sequence continues at coordinate 16,258,534 of OU612031.1, forward strand.
CTTGCTTTGCGTTAATAAAATTTTGCTTTAGTTTGTGGATATTACGCTTTCATATCATTATCAGTTTCAAATTGCTTTCAAATCGTTATGCTAACAATAGTAATGGTAAAAGAAATTATTTTTTATTATTTATACAGAATGACCATTATGCATTTTGATAGTTAGGAGAAACGAAATTATATCATGCGTTCATCATCCTTATTTAACTTTATTCTTAAACTAAAGGCGCTAACTCGAGTTCAACTTGAGTTATGGTAATTACAGCTCGAGTTAACTCAAGTCAAGATTTTTCCGAGTTGGCACATCACTAGTCCCAATATACATAAACCATGAAATTTTTTGTAAATTTTTGAGTAGTGATACAAAAATGTTTAAATCTAATTTAAAGTCTCTCAACCCTTACACCAAGCAACAAGCGTAATTTAATATTAATTATTTCCAGCGAACAGTATTAATTGCAGGCGTTTACTGCAAAATACGGCTCGCGTTTCTTACAAAATAATAGATACCTAACAACGTGAACTAATAAACAAGATACTGGTTAGCAACATATGCATTTATACCTTAATGCAGTTATAATAAGGTTGATTTTGTACTGTAGTTTTAGAAGTTTGGGTTTCTGAGATAGGGATCCGATTTCAAATTACGCGAACTTTGAATTAACTAAACACGTGTTGTTTGAAACGATTACGTTATTTCAGCTGTTGTATTCTAGGATTTATTCTAAAAATAGGAGAACGTGAATCTTATTTTGTTTTTCGGTAATAAATAAATAATAAATCCCTACTAATATTATAAATGTGAAAGTAACTCTGTCTGTCTGTCTGTCTGTCTCACTTTTACGACTAAACCGCTGAACCGATTTTGATGAAATTTGGAATAGGGGTAGATTAGACCTTGAGAAAGGACATAGGCTATGTTTGGTCACGATAACCGACATCCACGCGGGCGGAGCCGCGGGCAAAAGCTAGTAAATAAATATTGTAGGATATTCTACACAACGCTATCTAGACCCAAAGTAAGCATAGCTTATCTAGCTTGTGTTATGGGTTCTAGATTGCGAAAAACATACATAGATATTTTTTTTTTCGTAAATACATACATATTATACATAGAAACACCCAGACCAATGCAAAGATTCATATTCATGCATACAAATATTTGCACTGAGCGGGTATCGAACCCGCGCCTCCTGCGTAGCGCGGCCGCTACGCCACAGAAGCAGTCTAATAAGAATATAATTATACGAGACTGAAAGCTTTAGAGAATAAGGATGAAATTAGAATAATAACTTCCGTGAGTGGTATTTTGTATAAAAGGGAGAACAATCTCATCAAGCCGTGTACTTGTAGGAAGTCCAACATTATAACAAAAATAAAACAAAACCAGTCTCTCAAAACCAGCAATAACCACTCAAAAACACAATTAAACCCCTCAACCATAAACAAATATGGTAAAAACAACACAATGATATTATTCTTGCGCAATTTCCTTACGCAGCGCTCTGGAGTGAACTCAGACAATAAATTAACACGATAACCACGGCATACGGCCACTATCAGATAATAGTTTCCGGGAATCGAATGGGGTTCAGCATATTAGAATAATTTTATAGTCTTTGCGTATGCGTTGTATGAAATTATTCGAATGGAGTATAGTAAATATGCCATTCGGTTAGGTACATAACTAAACATAAAAAAAATTTGATGTGTCTTTTTAACATGTTTTATTTTCGCTCAGCTCTCGGCAGAGTAAAATTTGAAATATTTCGCAGAGTCCTAGTTCGGACATGTGATGCGCAGGGATGAAAGTAATGTCGTAAGGAAGGCATTATCTATGGAAGTAGATGGCTACAAGGGGAGAGGAAGACCTAAAAGGAGATGGATGGACTGTGTGAAAGATGATGTGGTTAGGAAGGGAGTGTTGGTGTGAAAGAGGAACGACCCAGTGAATGTTGAGATGACTGCAACCCGAGATGAATGAAAAAAACACACATGTTGCGCGGACCCCAAATAAACTTGGGATAAGGGCAGGAGGATGATGATATAACATCAGCTGTATAACATCAGGCAGATATTATACAGTCCAGACTCAGCCTCTGATAGTCATGGCTCGGTGTGGAACGTAAACATCGAATTATCATCATTTTTATTGCTGTACCAGTTGTGTAACCAGTCGGTGCTGTAGAACCTGTACCCGTAAACTGTTTCTCTAAGTAAGCACCTTTAGTGTACTATTCACTAAGTACACATTCGATTGACCTGCCCAAACCACCAAAACGAAGAACACAAAATCCTTCAGCGCCTAAATACCCTGAAGTATAAAGAGATGTTGCAGTAATACGCTGAAGGCGATTCGCTGCTCGTTACCATAATCACTGCACAACGTTTCATATTCAATACGAATTTACATAATGATTAAAGTGTGAAATACGATTCCTCCCCAAGTTTCCGGGCTGCGGCGAATTTATCCCGGATAACGATACCGAGCCATGTTTGTCACATTTCTTTGAGTTTTTTTTTATATTTACCTTACGTCGTCGTCCGTTATTATTATGTCTCGTTTTCGTCCGTCTCATGTCTTTTTATACAGGCAAGGTTCTGATTTGAAATGGGAAGTAGTTACCGTGACCTATGAACTTGTACAACACCAGGGACGTCATGCTGTCGGCTCAGTAAGAATCTTCTGATGATCTTTTTGAAGAATCGTATTATATTTGCTTGGAATAACCATAGCAAGGAGACCTTTTTGCCTACGCCCTTGGTTTATTGGACATGGGATGGTCTTTCTAATCGACTTTAAGGAGGAGGTTCTGAATTCAGCAGGCATGTGTAATATGTGGTCCAGGAATGGTTTTTGGAACCCAGTGGGCATATTTCCAGGTAGGGTCATTCTTCGATATTTATAATTATACTTTTTCTAGAACGTCATTATATTTATTCACGTATCAGTCTCCTAACTGTTACATAGGACGGAATTCGGACTCGTTTATGTATAAAATGGGAACTTTAGGCTATAATCTATCGAACTATAATAATCAACTACCGAACCAGCGAAAGAATCATTTTCAAATGATTTATTGATTTACTTTATTTTAACTTGACATGATATTGTAATATTTTGACGTTCATTTGTGCTCTTTATGTGCCTAAATTGAATAAATGAAATTGATTCTTTGATTCTTTGATCCCTGTGCCAAACTTCAACCAGAATCATTCAGCTGTTTGAGCGTGATGAGTAACAAACATCCAAACATCTTCACAAGCTTGCCCATTTATTAACTACCACTAAGAACACAGAGGCAACTTTTTATTCCTGTAATAAGTTATCATAATATGAGGGAACATGATCAGAATTCCAGACGGGTAGAATTCCAGCCAGTAAAATATACATATCTATACAATTCTCATGTAGTCTTGAAACAGTTCCAACCCGCTAAAGGCGAGACTTGAGTGAAAGTTTTATAGTTTTTTACTGTAATACAAGAGCAAGTTAATTTCTAGACTAGTTTCCAGAGGAAGCGACTGTTAAACTTTTGTTCAGCTTCAGTACAATATAGGCTTAGGCTGGGAGCTTGTTAATTAAAAGTATTCAAGTTTTATTGTACTGTCTTATATTCAAATTCAAATTATTTATTGCCTACGAATTGTACATAGATCTTTACAATAATATTTCAGTAGGTACTTAAGACTTAGCGCCCACTTATTTATTTATGTAGGCATGATTGCTCGCGACGGCCGCCAAAACTACTGAATAGATTTTGATGCACTTTTTTTGCTTGAAGGGTCTTGGTTAAACTTAACGTTAACTTAAAATCTTACGTTTGTTTGATCGCAATCGGTTCAGAAGGACCAAGGTTATATATTAAGATTAAGATAATATATTAATATATAGTATATTTTGAGCTAAAGTCACGTTAACCAACATCCACGTCGAGGTGTATAGTGTAGGTATAAGCATCTTATAAACACAAATATCAGCTTATTTACCAGTTTTGAGTTACTCGTAGCATAGTTTACAAAAAGTACACAACACTAGTTGGAACGGCAATGTCTTGGCAACACAATTGAGTGATTAAAATCTTTGAAGCGCGTATGTGAGATAATCTGGCATCAAACCAACGGTCTTTTAGCAACAGTGCGCGCATGTGTGTATAAATTGTGCTTATAGTCCGAGAGCCTGTGAACTCCGAACATGTTTGTTTTTGTAAGCAGTATTTTGTAAAATTAAGTAAAGTATGTTTTTTGCGTATTTAATTTAAATAATAAAAACCATAAATTGCTCAGTAAAAAAAAAATAGGTAGTCACCATTATGTCTGCCATGCTGTCTTGCCGTCATTGTAGAACAGACACTCAATAGAATCTGGTAAAACGTTTGGAATCCATCATTTTGATTTTTTATACTCACGTACTCGGGACATTTTGTTTTAAAAAGAGATAAAAAGAAAGATTTAAAAAGACACCCAGTCTTTTTAAATCTTAGGTGCCACGGCAGTGCTCAAATTTGTGTATCAATTTGTGCTCGAATTTACAGCATTACGTAAGTTTAGTGTCCCCGAGCTCTTACTCTAACATATTCTGTTCTTGTATTAAGTTTCCATTTTATAACACGAGACGACTGTATTCTTGTAATAATATGTTTAACTTGTACTGAGTTAAAGTTGGAAAAAGTTATCACTAAGAGGAAGCCAATTTTGTGAGATCTCGAATTACATACAAGAGTATCTACTTAGCCAACTTGGGTTTCATTTTGGTATATCACTACATATTATAAAACAAAGTCGCTGTCACTGTCTGTCCGTCCCTATGTATGCTTAAATCTTCAAAACTACGCAACGGATTTTGAAGCGGTTTTTTTAATAGATAGAGTGATTCAAGGTTTATATGTATAATACATGCATAATATTGTAGAGAAATACTGATAAATCGGGGTCAAAATACCACACGGGCGGAAAATATGGCGGTACGAAGTTCGCCGGGTCAGCTAGTTTTTAGATAAATGGCGAATATCGCAGCCATAATAACCTCGTGTTGTGTTTTCGGCGATGAGTATGGTAGCCAGAGCTCACTGGAGAGTTTTTGAGCTGTCAGTGGGAAGACCAAAGGCTTGTCCAGGGCGTCTACTAAAGCAAACTATTGTCTTACCACAGTCACAGCAAAGATTGGCATTATATTTTAGACTTTATTTCTATAAATTTAAAGTCCAAAATCAAACGACTTTTTGTAGAGTGAATGAAACAGTGTACTGAAATTCTTTTCGATTTTAAATCTATAGTAATAAAGTCTAAACTCCTCCGTGGCGGACAGCCTCCGTGGCGTAGCGGTAGTGAACGCGGCCGCTACGCAGGAGGCGCGGGTTCGATCCCCGCTCAGTGCAATTATTTGTGTGCATAAAATATGGATATTTGCGTTAAGCCGTCGGTCCCAGTTGCCATAAATAAAAACAACTATGGCAGTCGTTACGGGTAGTTGGTGCCCTAAAAAGTCCAAAAAACAACGGTCTAGCTGCAAAGCTTCGATATCGCCTAATGTTAACATTGGGTTGTGGAGGTCAGATGACAATCGTTTCACGGAAAATATCGAGGTCTAGTCAAATCTGTAGTTAAGACTGGTTAAGTGGACCCCAGACTCCGAGCTGAAAGCTTCGGATGCGACTGGGAATTAACGCTAGGAGGAAGAAGTAATAAGGTCTAAAATGTAATGCCATTTTTTGCAGTGACTGTGGTACGATAGTGGTTGTGTTTTAGCAGAATCGAGGGCCTGCGTGGTCTTCTGTGCTGATGGCACAGAAACTATGTTTTTACATAGTCAGCAGCACGAGTGTGACTTCCCTGGTGTAGCATACGTCCATAGGGCACGGTAACTATTTTCCTTCAGGTGGGCCGTGTGCCTGTCTGCCACCTAAGTGGATTAATTAAAAAATTAAAAACCCCTGACCCAAAAAGGACCTATAAAAAGAAGTTGTTATTATTTTACTTTTTATAGGTTCTTTTTGGGACGGGGGTTTTTTAATTTTTTAATTTAATTTTCTTTTATTTCATGCGTTTCATAGGTAACCGCTTAACCAATTTCCTTAAAACTTAGTGAATCGTGATGTATAAATTATGACTTTTCATTTGATACCCAACACGGGTATTTCACTCCTCATATTTTTCAAATGGCTTAACCGATTTTGAAACATTGATTTGAAACATAGCTAAGAACCCTCTCGATTAAACCATCTTTCAAACAAAAGAAACAGAACACACACACCCATACACACGTCAAACTTATAATACCCCCTCTTTTTTGTCGGAAGTTAAAAAAGACGCTCCGGAAACATAAGTCTGTACAGACTTAGGTCCGTAAAAGATTTAATGACTCAGCTAAGTTAAGAATACCATAATTGTGTAATAGCTCCTATGCAATACTTAACTACAAGCATGTAATTACGTTCACAATAATTACTTTCAAACTCTCGCGTTCCAAGATATATTATAATAATTACGCGAATTACGCGCTCATGGCGTAGGTTCCCGTAATTATAATTATAAGTCCACAATAACTCAAGTGGCTTAGCGACAGCGTTATGGCTTATTTTAACTTACAATCGCTTGGTTGAGGTTTAGTACAGAACCCAGTGTACGTTTGATAAGAACCCAATTTGAGGCTCTGAAATGACAAGATTAGACAAGAATTTAATGGACGTTCTTCGTTAACTTAGTGCTTAGAGCCGACTTTCAGGGCTTACCTTAGTACCAGGGTCTGAACCCTTAGGTTCAGACCCTGGTACTACCAACATGAACCGATTCTGACATAAGCAATGGTTCCTGGTAGAGTACAATAGGACTACCTCATCTCATCCCGTGGGTGTCGTAGAAGGCGACTAAAGGATAGGGCTGTTCTCTGACAGTAAACATACACCCCCTGACAAAGTGCCTGCTTGACAACAAAAGGCTCGCCCCCTTTTATGTGAGATCGAAAATCATAGTTGATAAAATGTGTAAATTCACTTTTATCTTTCCATTCGGGGTTTTACATGTGTGAATATGTATGTATGTATGTAAGATAAGCAAATTAGCTTAGCTGGTTTTAGGGCAATATCAAATTTAAAAAAAAACATGGTGGTAATTCATCTTAACTTAGCAAGTGTACAATGTACACTCTATCACTAGTGTGTACAACTTACCTTTTTCCTTGTAAACAGGAACAAAGGACATTGTTCGTATCATCTTAAACGGAAGCTATCGTGAGCGTGTGTACACGAGTAGATTCTTCACCGATATTGTTGGTTTATCAGCTAAAGGAAACTCGTAAGTTATTGCCTGTCTAAAGTACCGCGCTCAGTACTTCAGATGTATGCTTTTATTACTGGAAAATACTGTTCATAGTTTGCAGTTTTCGAGATTTTATCTCAAGTGAACTATCCTTGTTTAAGATTTTATTTATTTTTGTTAGGCAATTTGTCTGTTATATGTATATGAGTATGCTCATGGATTTTTCCCTTCCGGAGTAGGCAGAGACGATAACTAGCCATGTTGCTACACGAGCTGTTTGCACTGCTTTTTTTTCACAAAAAAGGACTATTGGTAATATTAAATATTCTAGAATATAGTACTCTAATAATCGTACTTTAAGATAGGCGTTAAGTCACTTGCGAATCTTGTATGATAATAATCGTATGCGAGAATTTAGTGTTTGCCTGTCTGTAAATACTTTGATACGAAAATAGCACACGTCTAATGATTTTCATCATTAAATAATTGTAACAGTAGTATGGCGAATCGCGTACGATTTCTCGAACCGAAACGAGCGAGAAACTCACCCCGTCTAAATAAGCCTTAAAAACAAAAAACAATCGCAACAACTGTGATTTCGAACACCGACAAATTTCAAATTCAATTTCTTCCAACTTCAAGGTTCGTATAAAAAAAAAACAATTTTCGATTCTTCATAAAATTACACAGTTGGCCAAAAGAATGGCCCAGAGAAAGATTTATGTCTTAATTTTGACAGTCCCGTAAGGTTTTCGGGGCGGAATAAATAAGTTGTGAGTTATCGTCATCCGATCGAAGGAAAACTGGGCACTTTTGGAAAGTTTCTGTACAATGCAGGATTATAGTGACGTAAGTGGGTAGGTACTTATATTATAGTGACGTAAGTGGGTACTATTATAGTATAGTGAGGTAAGGTGGTACATAAGTAGGTTGATTTTGGCGGCAACTTTATTGATGGGACCTAAAACTGTGTTGATTTTTGATACGATTATTTGTATACGACGTCTGTTTTCGAAGTTATATTACCCTACTAGTTGATGCCCGCTGTTCCACCCGCGTGAAAATATGATCCTGTTTCCGCTACCTATGTGAACCTATTTCCGAGATAAAAAGACTTCAGTCAAAATAAAACGTAAACTTAGTGAGCAAGCTAAAATTTCAAGTTAATAAAAATAAACTTTGATTAGACGAAAGAGTAATTAAATTAAAAAGCCCGCCTTTTAAAACATTTTTTTAAATTTAAATTTTTATCTTTAAATGTAAATATTCGTTGACAGTTTTGTTTTGAGGTGTGTATACTGTGTATATTTTGTTATTCGTATGTATGATGTATATTTAGGTGTGTAGGTATATATTTTATGTACTTGTATAGTAATTAATTTATGTTTTATGTACGTACATAATTGTATGGTACCAAAAACAGACTTTCTACACCATACTACCCGAACAAAGACTCGAACTCTTTTCTCCATCCAAAGGTTGCCTGTAAGAGATTACCACAGGTGATAAGGCCGCCTATTGTTTATACCTAGAATGTACTACCTAAATGACACTTGTTTTATCCATGGTGTGCACAATAAAGATATACTTACTTACTTACTTACTTACTTACTTACTTACTTACTTACATAAGTAAGTATTAAAGTCTATACATACAAAATTGTTTTCATGAACCACAATTCAATAGGTACAAAAAACATGTTTACTGCCCGAAACCATTAATGATAAGTGTCACAGCCACAAAGGGTACGTATTATAATCCATTTTGTGCACAAATGCTGCGTGCAGTTCCCAGCCAACATGAAATAATTGTGTTGCCATATTCCGAAATTAAATGTTCCAATTATCCTGTCCATATTTTTGATATAAATTTATTATTTGCAAATTGGTAGGGAAAACGTCGTGTTTATAGTCAAAACATCTAGATTATATTAGATTTAAACTGTTTGTTAAATGGAGAAAATAGCAACTATAGTAAAATCTAATGAACTGATGGATGCCGCCATTTTCCTTTCAAGAATGTCAAATCGTGCCTAATTTGTCTTTGATTTGTAATAAAATGTTGCACTCGTCCATAGGCTACGGTAACCACTTCACATAAGGTGGGCCGTGTGCTAAAAAAATAGTATGTATTTGACAGTGACAAGCGAAGTTTCTACTGTTCTTTGATTTTACTGTACGGTTTTTAGTCGAGAGTGTTCTTTGCTATGTTTCATAAAAATCGTTTTTTTTTTTACATAGGACACGTCAATTTGACTTCGCCTTGCCTGATGGTAAGCTGAGGGCAAAGTTTTGGAAAGAGGGTCACCATTATAGGCACGTACCATGCTACAATGGTGGCACTCAGCTTGACGGCCTAATTAGATGCTTTTTCACGCCCCGCTTAAAGGACCCGGGACTGTAGGAGGAGGGAAACACGTGAGCTGGTAAAGAATTCCAGGTCTTAATTGTGCGGCACAAGAAGGAGTCACCGAACCGCTTGGTTCTTGATGGAATATTCTGCACCGTATGCGGGTGGCATCTAAGTCCTGCACGTGTTGTCCTGTATAGGAAAGGGGAGGGTGGGAATAATTGGAAGAGCTCCTCAGAACATTCACCATAGTAGAGACGGTAAAATACCGCCAAGGACGCCACATCTCTACGCATCTGCAGAGGCTCGAGGGTGTTGGTGACTTCAGGATTCCCAATAATGCGTACCGCACGTCGCTGCAACCTATCAAGAGCATCTAGTAAGTACTTAGCGGAGCCATCCCAAAGATGCGAGCAGTATTCCACGCAGGAGTGAATTTGTGTCTTATAAAGTAGATACCGCTGCTCCGGCGTGAAAAAACGTCTCACTTTGTTTAGGACTCCGAGTTTTCGTGAGGCTGTTTTTATGATACCCTCAATGTAATTTTTGTTATTTAGTCTGCAGCGAACATCCATACCGAGGATAATGAGATTATCCTCTAGTGGCAGTGGCGTGCTCTGGAAGGGGAAGGCAAGAAGATGCCTTTGCTGTAAACGCACATGCCTGCGTCTTCTTGGTATTGAACTCGACCAGGTTTTCAGAGCCCCATTGAGAAATGTGATTCAGGATCCGGTCAAGCTCCCCGACAAGAAGCTGCCTTTTTTCCGCGATATCAGACTGCTTGGCCGCAGGATGTCTGTGATAGCTCCCGTGTAAGGTGCTATCGTCTGCATAGCAATGAATGCTGCCATTTCAAATTTGCCAGGTTCAGCCATTTGAAAGATAATATGAGGAGTGAAAGGGGCAATAAACAATCTAATATTTTCAAATATACCCGTATTGGGTGTCAAATGAAAAGTCATAATTTTATAAATTACGATACACAGGTTTTATGGAAATCGGTTTAGCCGTTACCTATAAAAAGCATGAAATAATAAAAAAAAAAAATTTTAAAAAACCCCCGACCCAAAAAGAACCTATAAAAAGTAAAATAGTTAATAACTATTACATTATGACCTACCCTAAGTATTGACCCTTTTGTAATTTCTTGTGTTTGTAATTTTTCAGTGTTGGTGGCTTAGTCTTGGTGGTTTTGGTGGCGAATATTGCTAAATAATTCCCTTTTTGAATGCGCCACCGAAACTTAAAAAAATAGTTCGTGTTGACATTCACCTACTTATTAATATTACAATGTTTATGTGACCGGCATGAAATTGAATTTAAAATGCAATCACAAGAATGTTTTTCACACGACAGGGTTAATAAAAGTACTTATAGTGTGACCCGAGCCACGCTAGCGCGACCGACTCGGTTAGTGCTGTGACATGTGCTATTGGTGACGGTACGGACTATACGGAGATGTCATCGATATATAAAAAGCGCCTACAGTTCGACACGACACACAGCAGGGGCCCTAGACAAAGTGACATTCTATTGGCGAAAACGCCAGTGGAATCGCTAATTGTAGTATGAAATTGACATAAATCATTAATATAATTATATTTTTTTTATGAAATTTGAGTCTTTTTAACTCGAAACGAAATACATTAATTCACATATCATTATTACTATAACCACCGCAATGTCACGTTAACCACTGTTAAACATTAAAAATGGTTCGCTTCGAAGCGATTCTATTAATAGAATGCCACTTTGTCTAAGGTCCAGTAGTCCAGTAGACCCTTTCAGATAGCCAACAGTTCACAAGGAAAGTCATCAATGTATTAGCTTTACTGAGCGTGGTCGCCTTCGCCAGCGCCGGGTAAATAGTCTATGAAGTATTTAATGACAATGCCATTTTTATACCACTTGGTCGCAGACAAGCACATGGCCCACCTGATGGAAAGTGGTTACCGTGACCTATGGATGAGTGCAAAACTAGGGAAGTCACACACGTGCTGCAGACCCTTTAAGAACAGAGAGATTCTGCGCCGTCAGGGAATAGATGCAGGAGAATCCTTTGGTCTTCCCACTGACAGTACAAAATCTCTCCAGTGAGCTCTGGCTTCCCTACTCACCGCCGGGAACAGAATACGAAGTTATATTATGCTGCGTACAAAGTATAGTATATGTGTATGTATATGAATAGGATAGGCGGCAGACTCAAGAACGACGGCGTAAAAATGGCATACGTGCCAATAGCCTCACTTAGTTTATCATGGTGACTCTCTACCTGAAACTTTGCCTTCAATGCACCATGAGTGAAGTGAAGGAATATTGACGTGTAGTATAAAAAAATCGAACTCTGTTTAAAAGAGATAGAATCGTTTTACACGAACCCCATTCTAAACAAAGTATAATGCCATCTCTTACTAAATATGCAGTCAGAATTTTCGCAACAATACTTGTACAATAGTAGCTCCCATTTATTAAAATTTATGGGCACCCAACCAGATCACGATGGCTATCACTTTATTAGTGCTTTCGAAACTCCGTCACGGGCCCATATATTTCGGAGGTTGGCGTAACATACGGTAATGGGGAGATACGTATCACGATTGCATACGATTTGTCACTACATAGATGGGGGGCTACTATTTAAATGGCTTTATATGCAAAAGACGCAAATACGATACTGGGGTATTATCCTGCTTGATAATACCCCAGTATCGTATCTTCTTGTATTATTCTGCCTAATGAACTCACGTTACCACTGCAACTAACTATCCGTTTTAATTGCAGTGGTAACGTGAGTTCATTAGGTTAACAAAGAAGACTGGTTTGTTAATTAGAATAAGGGCCCTAACTCTTCATAAATACCAATGACTCATAATTAATTCTTTTATTTTATTCAATTCATATTCTAAATATATACAGATAAACAAAACTAAATAAATAAATAAAAATATTTACAAGATCAAAAAAAAAAGGAAGGGAAGGGAAAAAGGGTCAGGTGTCGAAGAATTCCTCCCCATCGACTCATAGAAACAGAAGCCTTATGGAGAGAGAAAAAGACCTATTCCACCCTCATTCATAGGTGGGAATGAGTTTTGAATTTTGAACATGACTCAGAAATAGATAAATGAGTAAATAAAACTTGACACTTATGCAAAGTAATAATTGACAAATAAAAGTTACAAATATATTTTACAAGCAGCTGCTCGCTGTTTACACCCCATAAGGAACCTACCTGCCAAATTTCAAGTTTGTAGGTGTTATAGTTTCTTGATTAATCAGTGAGTGGTATTTCGCTTCTACACAATATTCAAAATTGTCTAGGAATATAATAACATTTTGGAAATTTGTTTTTCAAAAATTGATTTTTTTTTTAAATTACACCTATAAATGCAAAATAGATATCCCTAGACTTTGTTGATGTGAGTATATAGATTTCGTTCCCATACACTGTATTCAACTTGTAAACATCATTTCATTATGAACAGGCAAATTATTAATTAACCAAGTTGAATCGAACTCTCATTCCAGAAGTATAATTATTGCCGTCCATTATACAAATTGTGTTGAACATTTAAAAATTATACACGTAAATGTAAGTAAACGGGGGTAGAGGAAATTATCCAATTTGCGGTAAATGTACTGGATATGAACCTAGGCAATGGGTATGCTAATGGACAGTATATACTCACGCCTGTACATCCCCGAGGGGGTAAGCAGAGGTGTTTTAACACCCACATTTCGCCAACTGATTTTCGGTCCCACGTAATAGGGGGCGAGCCTTTTGCCGTCAAGCGGGCACTGTATTTTTAGAGTCCGATGGAGAACAGCCCTATTCCTTAGTCGCCTTCTACGACACCCACAGGAAGAGATGGAATGGCCTCTCACTCCACACCGGGACCAATACAGCAATATAGGCACGGTATATAGGCAAAGAATAACAGGCACATAGGGTAGGCAGACATATATAGTGTATATGGCCTTGCTAACATCCTTTAGACCCAAGTGAAACTCGATCACTTGCCAGCGATGCCTCTGCTAAACAAGGCGAGGCGAGGCACAGGCTTCCCTCTCCGGGTTGGGGGGTCAGACGGTAATCGCTCCCAGAATGCCAACATACCAATCACAAACAATAAGGCCAGGCTCCAATATGCAAATGTTGGACGCAACTTGGAAATCCTTATGATGATAATGATAATGAGAGTGGGCAGAAATATAAGATGCCTGGGTCAACAATATTTGCACCCAAGACCAAGGGAGTCTTCTTCGTCCTAGCGTTTATTCCCAGTCGTATCCAAAGCTTTCACCTCGGAGTCTGGGGTCCGCTTTACCAGTCTTATCTGCGGATTTGGCTGGACCTCGATATTTTCCGTGAAGCGACTGCCATCTGACCTCCACAACCCAATAGTTAGCATTAGAATAGCAGCTATACCGTTGTTGTTGGACTTTTTAGGGCTCCAACTACCCGTAACGACTGCCATAGATGTTCGTATGGCAACCGGAACCGACATCTTAACGTGCTCTCCGAAGCACGACCAGACCAATGCAAATATTCATGCATACAAATATTTACACTGAGCGGGGATCGAACCCGTACCTCCTGCGTAGCAGCCACGTTCACTGCCGCTACGCCACAGAGGCTGTCCACAAATAACTTATAGTATCTAGTCATTTAGAAAAAGCCTTTTTATCATTAAATAGCTGACCCGGCGAACTTCGTACCGCCATATTTGCCGCCCGCGTGGTATTCCGATCCCGCTGTACCTTCTATTCAAATTTCCATGTTAGATTCTAATCCCGTTCCCGCTGCACCATTCCCGACCCGTGTTATGAACAAACATGCCACATATAATTGACCATGGGAAAAATATGGCTTTTCTAGATTCAGACCCGTTCCCGCTGTACCTTCTATTCAAACTTCCATGTTAGATTCTGATCCCGTTCCCGCTGCACCGTCCCCGACCCGTGAACAATGTGAACATGCCACATAATTGACCATGGGAAAAACATGGCTTTTCTAGATTCAGACCCGTTCCCGTTGTACCTTCTATTCAAACTTCCATCTTAGAAGATTCTGATCCCGTCCCCGACCCATGAACATGCCACATATAATTGACCATGGGAAAAACATGGATTTTCTAGATTCAGTGTGGTCTTTTAAGGATTGTCCTTTGTGATTTGTTTATGGTCATGGCCAATGCAAGACGGATCGAAAATTGAAGTCTTTTAAATTCAAGCGGCATGTCGGTTGGGATCATCGGGATCCTTGGAATGAGAACTTAATCACCTTCTAATTTTCCTTTGAGTGAAAAAAAAATTTAAAAAAAAAATTAAATTTTTTTTTTAAAGTATACTATGTCCTTCCTGGTTCTAAGCTACCTCCACACCAATTTTTAGCCAAATCAGTTCAGCCGTTCTTGACTTATAAGTGTTGTAAAGCCCGACCAGTAAAATAAAAAACCTCGCCATATTGCGGTAAACTATTGGAACTAATTTCTTCATATGGTAACAATCTATACAATGTCATTATGGTCATCTGTCAGTGTGGTGTCAATTGTGCGTATTGTTGAGTTTGAGAGCGCTACAAAACTACAAAACTATAGTAATATGCCGAAAACTATTAAAAGCCAGTTAAGAAAAGTAATTTATAATATAACAAAGTATTTGTCGGATAAAAAGTAGGAAGGATTGGACTCTGTTCCTCTAAATAACATCACGGACCTTGTCAACATGACGGGTAGGACATCATAGAGTACGTGCAACTGAAATTGGCCTAATCTACTCATTATACTGTGACTAATTATTATTCACATTTTTAGGTATATCCCGATCTTCTGTAATAAAAATACGAAGAGAAGGTCAAACGTCAAATGTATTTTCTACGCCTAAGAAAAATAAGCCTAACGCAAAAAAGAAAATCATGCTCGATTATTTTGATCTCTGTGCTGTTAGGCATAAAATACAAGAATTTTATGCAGTCCGAAAAACAATATCGCGTGGTCCCTGTTCTATACATGGTGTAACTGTATGTCTAACTTGTATTTACCATTCCAAGCAGTAAACTATTATACGGATACTACTGTGTTGTGATTTGTGCCCAGTCCTTGTAACCAGTATAACACGCCGCGTCTATTTTTCTATTTTAACCAGAAAACTTAACAGAGAAAAACTTAACTTTTTAACAGAGAAAAAAAAAATACATTTTAGTGAAAGTTTTGTATATTAAACACGTACTACAAGTTCTTTCTTTTTCTTTTCTTTCTATATTAATTCGTTTGTAATATTGGACACGATCTTTTTTGTATCGAAACTTAAGAACAAAGCAACTTAATGAAATTAAAAAAAAGAAGTCTATAACTCACTTTTGTGAATAATAGCAATGAAAAACATGACAGCCTCCGTGGCGTAGCGGTAGTGAACGCGGCCGCTACGCAGGAGGCGCGGGTTCGATCCCCGCTCAGTGCAAATATTTGTGTGCATTAAATATGGGTATTTGCATTGGTCTGGTCGTGCCTCGGAGAGCACGTTAAGCCGTCGGTCCCGGTTGCCATAAGGACATCTATGGCAGTCGTTACGGGTAGTTGGTGCCCTAAAAAGTCCAAAAACAACGGTCTAGCTGCAAAGCTTCGATATCGCCTAATGTTAACATTGGGTCGTGGAGGTCAGGTGGCAATCGCTTCACGGAAAATATCGAGGTCTAGCCAAATCTGTAGCTATGACTGGTAAAAGCGGACCCCAGACTCCAAGCTGAAAGCTTCGGATGCGACTGGGAATAACGCTAGGAGGAAGAAGAAGCAATGAAAAAGTCACAGTTTTATATTAGGTGTCATTCCGTGCTTAATTGCGGGGAAATAAAAGCCTGTTCATAAGCAAATGTGTTGAAAAATATTGGCATTTTACATGTGTATCACTATACTTGGTGTTGTCATAATCATAGATGTTTTTGGCGCCCCCAGTACGGGTTTTTTATTTTATTGGTCGGACTTTAACAAACACGACTTTCTTTTATATACTAAGAAAGTCGTGTTTGTTACAAGTACTGGCACTAAAGAAAATACCTTTATTTTTTTTATATGACATTTTCTGTCATTCTGTTGTTGAAAATTGTGTAGTGAACAAATGTAAAATACACTGAAAATAAACATGGACCGTTTTACTCCCCAAGAACGTGGAATAATTGTGTCAATGTTCTTACGGAATAATTCATCAGTGATAAGAACACAACGTGAATTTCGTCGACGATTTCCCCACCGTCCGGCACCGATTGGTCGCACAATTCGACGCTTTGCCACACGCCTTGAAGCAACTGGCTCAAAATTGGATAGACCTAAGTCTGAGAGACCAAGAACAGGCCGTTCAGCTGAAAATATCGATGCTGTGCGCGAAGATGTGGAAGAGTGTCCAGAAACATCAACGAGGCGACGTGCCACGCAATTGGGCATTTCCAGACGGACCCTGCAGCGTATTTTGGTGAAAGACTTAAAGATGTTCCCGTATAAAACTCAAATGACTCATCAGCTGCTGCCTGCTGACCACCGAGCTCGTCTAGATTACTGCCAGCGCGTCATAAACCTCAACCTTGAAGAGGATGATTTTCCTTCAAAATTGGTTATGAGTGACGAAGCGCATTTCCATCTCTCAGGGCATGTCAATATGCAGAATACTCGGTTCTGGGGCACTGATAATCCGCGCATTATTCAAGAAACACCTCTACACCCACTAAAAGTTACTGTATGGTGTGGCATCTGTGTTGACAGAGTGATCGGACCCTATTTTTTCGAAGACGCTGGAGGCAATGCGATAACTGTCACTGGAGAACGCTACAGAACCATGTTACGTGAGTTTTTGATACCCAGTTTGGACGAATTGGGGCTGGAGCACATCTGGTTTCAACAAGACGGCGCTACGGCACACACAGCGCGCGACACTATGGACTTAGTGAGGGACGCTTTTCCAGGCCGAGTTATCTCTCGTTTTGGCGATTTGCCTTGGCCTGCAAGATCACCCGATCTGACCAGTCCAGACTTCTTTCTTTGGGGTTTTTTGAAATCTCGGGTGTATGTGAACAAGCCACAGACTCTCGCAGCTCTAAAAGAAAACATTCGTCAAGAAATAACGAACATATCGCAGGAAGTGTTACGGCAAGTTATGCAAAATGTCATAAATAGGGCTCAAATGTGTATCAACTCTGGAGGTCACCATTTAAAAGACATCATCTTTAAATCCTAATGGTACGAAATTTAATGGTACAAATATACATTTAAAAAAACCTAAATCTAGTTTTCTAATTTAGAAAAAATGTTATAGCCGAACCAAATAGGGTCTTTACTTTTGCGCCACCCAGTATATAGATATTTCAACAAATTATTTATTTTATTTCCACATTCAAATTTTGTCCCAAAAAAAAAAAGAATTATAGGTAATTTTGTAATTAACGATTGTAAGGAAACTAACTAGAGTTTTTCCGTTCATTAGTGTCATCAATATTTAACTATGAATTATGATAAAACAGCTTTCATACACAAAGTTATCAAAGGTATCAGCGGGGCGTGAAAAAGCATCTGATGAGGCCGTCAAGCTGAGTGCCACCATTGCAACATGTACGTGTCTATAATGGTGACCCTCTTTTCCGAGACTTATCCTTCAGCTTACCATCAGGCGAGGCGAAGTCAAATTGACGTTTCCTATGTAAAAAAAAAACCAAGATGAAAGCTATAAAGATTCTTGAAAACAGACTCAGAGCGGGTCTTAACTGTAGCTTACCTCAGTAATCTCGTACGAAACCCGTGTAACCAGCGCTTATATAAATATTAGCGCACTATATCGCGCACACACACCGTGTATAACTTATTAACATAACAAACACACACGTGGTACCTGCCACTAAAGTGAACTTAATATGTAATCCTTGAGAGATAGGATATAGAAGTACCACAACACCTTGTATACAGGTGTTGTGAAAACCAAAACAGATGATAGTAAATAATATAGACAGATAGGTTAGGTTCAATAAAAAATATCGTGGGAAAGTACAAGGTGTATTATCAATCGCGCCGTTACTCTGGAGGCGCGGGTTCGATCCCCGCTCAGTGCAAATATTTGTATTTTTTTTTATAGGACACGTCAATTTGACTTCGCCTCGCTTGATGATAAGCTGAAGGCAAAGTCTCTGAAAAGAGGGTTACCATTACAGACATGTACCATGTTACAATGGTGGCACTCAGCTTATACATGAATAATGAATATTTGCATTGGTCTTGGTGTTTCTATGCATAATATGTATGTATTTACAAAAAAAAAATATCTAAGTTTGTTTATCCGCATTCTAGAACCCATAACACAAGCTAAATATGCTATGGTTACTTTGGGTCTAGATAGCATTGTGTAGATTGTCCTACAATATTTATTTATTATTTATTTTAATTAACAATATGTAACAAAAAGTTCCACCAAATGCCATCAATAAACAGTATAAAAAAGAAAAAAAAAATGACAGACGATAGTATACCTTGGTACACATATCTTGGACCTATATCGCAAGGCCCACAAGGCCCTGGCAACCACTGATTGTTTTTTAATAATTTATGCTTGGTGAATTTGAGCTCGTCTACCGCTGTAGCACCCCGTGCTATCCTCAAAAGACACACAAAAAACGTGTACTGCGCGTACAGAAGATATTTTGAGCATATTTTAGGTCCAAAATACATAATTATCCCGAGCAATATTGATGATTGAAAAAGATTGGGCTAGTAATTTTTGCGTCGAAGAAGGCAACAACATTAACAACAACTATTTTTCTATTGACTGTACTTGCCTGTAAAAAAGACTACGGGGATCAGACCGGAATGACACAGCTTACGGTGGGTCAATAGCGAATTAAAACATAATAACAATCGGCAGGGGATCCAACCGGAATAACTCGACTAAGGAATAGGGCTGTGATTCTTCCGACAGAAATAGACAGCCTATGACAAAAGGCATTTGACGGTAGTTGGTTGTATACAGGATGATTTTAAATTCGTTTCCGATAAAAAGATTTTGGGTACAGTTTCGTTAGCAAAATCGTCTGAAAGTATTAAGTTGGCGAAAAAAAAAACTATTTTCATAAATAATGTATGGGAATAATGTACAGGTGAAAGGCATACTGTATGGGGAATTATAATAAATTGGAAAAAGCGAAACCAATTCTCGGGCGGGACTCGAACCCGCGATCTTTCCCTTACAGGGGGAACGCTCTGACCACTGAGCCACCGAGCTTCGCCCGAGAGTGACCCAATTTTTCCAATACATCCATCTTACGGCGATGGTGGGAGTAATCTACCGATATTCGTACGAACTATAGGAATCAATGAATGATGTTGCAATCATTTTTAAACATTGATTTTTGATAACTCCGCACAATCAATTGAGATAATTTTAAAGCAATTAGTTTGCTCTCTTAATTATTTATCTCAATTGTATGGGGAATGTAAGAAAAATATTTTTTTCGCCAAAATAATACTACCAGACGGTTTTGCTAACGCAACGCCCAAAATCCGAAACGACTATAAAATCATCCAGTATATCTGTTGTGTGTTTCATAAAAATCAAACACATAACCTTCCCTTTAGCTTCGCCGCACTCGGTTAAAAAGTTCAATATATTTTACTCTCCAATAATTAGCAAATTCATTTATGTTATGTTTGCCTGAGCGTACATTACATAAAGGTTAATAAATTTGATACCATTGAGAGTCGATGTTGCCAGCCCGTTCAATGTTATTAATACCATTTATAATATTTGTTGCCACAGATAATTTGGGCATTGAATTTCCAACTAATATTAAATTTGTGCTTATTATAAATCAGTATTGAACAGTTTAATTAAATCACCTGTGTCGAATTTTAATCCCGTTCCCACAATCCATGGGAACCAATTCCCGGGATGGATAAAAATTTCTTAATGTATTATTTCAGACTACAATCTATCACTGTATAAAATTTCAGCCAGATCCGTTGAGCCGTCAGAGCGTGATTGAATAACATACATGCAAACATCTTCACAAGCTGCACATTTCTAATATTAGTAGGAAGTAAGACAGGATATTAGTAGGATAGTATAGTACGGTTAGGATATAAGATGTATACAAGGGTATACAGTAAGATTTTGGTTAGCGTTGTACGTAGCGTGTCAATCATGTACACGTTACTTAAACACGAAGGTGTGCTACGCCGTAGCAGTTGCGTGTTAGTCGTAGAGCTTAACAACGTAGCAATTTCGTAGCACTGAAGTAGCACTTAGCAACTAGCTTTATAATTCTTGTGGCGCTTGACGAGTAATGAAGGTAAAACTGACGTAGAACTTACGTAGCATCAATGCGTAACATGTGTAATGCGTTATACAGGATGACTATTGTGTACTAGCTATACTAGGTGTACTTGCAGGCCCGACAAATGTTATTATGCGAAACAAATTTATCAAAAAGTCGAAGATAAAAAAAACAATTATGCCCAAGAAATGGTAAAGTGACTGATTTCATGTAGATGACTTCATGTCAATGGTCTTACTAGCGGCTTTGCTCGCGTGGATGTCGATTATAGCGACTTTTCACTGAGGTATCTATACTTTCTATACTATTATATAATTGTAAAGTGGTCGTGTCTGTACATTGGAGATATTTAAAAAAAATGCTTTGGTTATGTCATGTTAACGATAATATTTTTTTTGAATTTCCTGTCTGTTTGTCTGTTTGTCCGAGATGGACGCATAAACTACTGGACCGATTTAGATGCGGTTTTTTTTGTTAGAAAGGGCTTACTCAGACTTAAAATCTTACGTTTGTTTGATCGCAATCGGTTGAGTAGAACCGAAGATATGAGCAAAGTTCACGTTAACCGAGATGCACGCGGGCGAAAGGCTAGCATCTAATAAAAATATGCGTTAAGTAATTTTTACGTTGGTAGTGAACGATCTGACAAACAAAAATTCCAAGAAAAATATTTTTAGTTTCAGAATCGTTAATACTTGTTTATTTTCAGTGTATTTTACATTTGTTCACTACACAATTTTCAACAACAGAATGACAGAAAATGTCATATAAAAAAAATAAAGGTATTTTCTTTAGTGCCAGTACTTTTGCGCCACCCAGTATAACTCAAGTTTTATTTATATCTTCTATATATCAATGTGTACCTGATTATGTAGTATTCACAGCTGGGAACACATATCTAAGTTATTATTCAGTAGGTAAATCGTAAATTTAATATCACTTATCAAAATATAAACTTGAAAGGTTTCGTACTGAATGCTATTTAATATTACATTTTGATGTATTAAATTCACTTTTACTCGAATAAATTGCTTCAGTAGTTTTATTCCATTTCGAATTTATATTTAAATTATAACGTTTCATTTTGAGAACATGCTGTGGTTATACTCATTGCGTGGAATATGCTGAGCTTCTAAGTTATTATTTTAATTTGAAAATTAGTTGTCTGTGATTTTTATTAGGGATAGCCATCTGACCTCCCATCCCTGAGACGAAAAGCCGGTGCCGGAATCTCGTCATTCAATTGGTTTGTGTACAAACTACCAGGTGGCTTGGGTCATAAAGATCTTAAGAACCATTCACCGTATAAAAATAATATCTAAATATACCTATTTTGATTTGTCGTACGATTTCGAATCAATTCAATTTAGGTAGTGCTCTTTATTATCACTAGATGGCGCTACATCTTCAAACAGTAAACAAAATCCGAAAATAACTTCAACAGTATAAACAATTCTCAAAACTATTTCATCAATATTCAATAAAGATTCACAAACACTCACTTATTCATGCACATTTCACTAATAAAAATCCAATTTTTATACCATATCATATTATTTCCTTAAGCATCCAATATGACATTGAATACCAATAAGGCGATATTGCGTAGGTACCCAAGTACTGTTCAATAATATTTACTCGTATCTCAAGTTTATTACTTCAATATCGTTGCTTGCGGTTTGCACAAACAACCAAGTCTACCGGCTCTTATATTAGATACTTAATTTAATATACCCAGTTGAGATTTGCGATGTGACGTATTGCATTGGATTTAGATAGGATTTCTTTGGATTTTTGGAGTGGATTCGTCATTAGGTGCGTTGGGAAGTTTTCAAGATCTTTTTGTAAATAGACCAAAAAAAAGCCCGCTGAGTTTCTTGCCGGAGTCTTCTCAGGCCGGGGTCACGTTTCGAACCGGTGGTCCATTTGCTAAGCTAGTCTTTAGTACATAATATGTATATTTTTGACGTTTTGTAAGTGCCGTTTTGACGGTCTATACAGAATAAATGATTTTTGACTTTGACTTTGACTTTTGACTTTGACTTTCTTCTTCTTTATCATAGGGTTAATCCCGGTAGCATCCAAGGATTACTCATTAAGATCCGCATGCTTTAAGATTTGACTTATTTACTCAATGAAAAATGTACTGTGAGAGCGACTGCCAATGATATTCCAACCTCAGAAACCATCGTCAGAGTCTCATCCATCGCCAAGCAGAAGCACTATATAGATCCTATCTTCTTCTTATATATAAAAATCAATGCCACTTTTCGTTGTTATTTTATAACTCAAGAACGGCTCAACCGATTTGGCTAATTTTAGTCTTGAAATATTCGTGGGTATCCAGGGAAGGTTTAAAGGATGAGAAAATAGGTGCAGCGGGAACGGAAAAAATATGGCGGTACGAAATTCGCCGGGACAGCTAGTCTAATATATGAAAATCAATGCCACTTTTCGATGTTATGTTATAACTCAAGAACGGCTGAACCGATTTGGCTAATTTTAGTCTTGAAATATTCGTGGGTGTCCAGGGAAGGTTTAAAGGATGAGAAAATAGGTGCAGCGGGAACGGGAAAAATATGGCGGTACAAAGTTCGCCGGGACAGCTAATTAATAATATAATAAAATGTAGAAGTTTGTAAAGATTTTTGTACTTAATTACGCTCAAACAGCTGAATGGATTTGGCTGTAATTTGGTACAGGGATACTTATGGTTTAAAATAACACAATAGACTACTGCAGCCCGGTTAACAATTAGCATAATCACATAAAATTTTATTCAATTGTATCTTGTGTTTATCAAAGACTAAGTCGGTAAATACATTTTGAAATATATTGTATTGTTTACTGAGATGCTGTTCTGGGAAACCACAAACTAAATTAAGGGTTCATCGGAGCATGCAGCCATATTTGCATATTGGTCTGTTGACTGGGAATATTTAGCACGGTACGAAATTTGGGATATTCCGATGGACTATTTCCGAATATTCAAAATTCTGTGATCCAATAATACAGACCATATAGTTTGGATTTATGGGACTATCTATAATATCTCTGATTTGAATGCTATCGTTACCTTTAAGTCAATACACCTACATAACATAACATAAACTCACGCCTATATCCCCGAAGGGGTAGGCAGAGGTGCTAGCACCCACATTTCGCCTTTTATGTTTAGGTCCCAATGTAATCGGTGGTGAGCCTATTGCCATTACACCGGCACTTATAAACCTGCGATAAACACACACATAACTTCGAAAAGCATCGAAAAGTCATTGGTGTGTGCCATGGTAAAACCTGGGATCGAACCCGAGACCTCGTCTCAGCAGTCCATTACCCATACCAATAGAAAGGGGTATAGAAGAGCATGTCACGGATGTAGGACACGACGGTATTCTCGTCCCAATTGAGCAGTCAGACTGGCGAAGTACCTCCGCTCTACAGAATACTGCGGCTATAATAACCTCGTCTTGTTTTCCCGGTGATGAGGAGCATAACCAGAGCTCACCGGAGAGATTTTGTGCTGTCAGTGGGAAGACCAAAGGCTTGTCGTGCTTTTTCTTCGGCACTGACCGCATAGAAACTCTCTATTCTTACGGAGTCGTATGTGACTTAGCTGGTGTTGCACACGTCCATAGGCCACAGGTAACTACTTTGCATCAAGTAGGCCCTGTGTTTGTTTGCCACCTGAGTGGTTTATAAAAAGGAACTCCGGATTGCTAAAGTGCAGGTTATGGATGCAGCTAGGATTGGCATCTATTACGCCAGAACCAAGTTCTTCAATTAGCAGGTGTGGTTAGCTTGGGCCCCAAAAGGCCTATAACTGCACTACTGTACTAATAAACTGTAATAAGAATTTCAATCCCTACTAATATTATAAATGCGAAAGTAACTCTGCCTGTCTGTCTGTCTGTCTGTCTCACTTTTACGACTAAACCGCTGAATCGATTTTGATGAAATTTGGTATAGAGGTAGATTAGACCTTGAGAAAGGACATAGGCTATGTTTGGTCGCGATAACCGACTCCACGCGGGCGGAGCCGCGGGCAAAAGCTAGTAATAAATAAAGCTTTCTGAAGTATTATTCAATGAAAGAAAACCATATTTTTAGTCACCCCACACGACCATAGCTGCTGAAAAGTAAATAATAAATTGCGATAGCATCAGTTAAAAGTGGTTTCATTTCTATAAATAAAACTTTGTTTGATCTTACAATCAAGCCCGCGATCTCATGCACAGCATTCGTAACCGCTACCGTTGTGACGCTCAGGTAAAAATATAGCCTTTTTTATTTAACTTTTAAACAACTTAGTACTTAAGTATGAAGTCGATCTGAACAAGTTGCAAACTTGTACAACTACCGGAGCGGATTTACAGAAGTATCCGAGTATCCGCAAAGATATCCGATAATATAGATAGTATTTTAGTTGCAAAAAGTTTCATTTAGTACATTTTTACTATAAATAATAACAATAAAATCGTTATCGGAGCACCGACGTCTTTTTATACAAGCGACCGCAATCTGACTGGAGCCCCGAAGGGAACACTGGCACGAGAGTCACACCCGTCCATCAGTTGAATAATTGACTGTCACACCTATAGATTGACGAACGAGGCTTTGCTCTCAGATTTGAGTGGTCAGACGGCAGTCGCTCCCATATAGGTCATGTAAAGCCAAACCAAAAGGAGGAGGAGTAAGCAGATCTTGAGCTCCGAGGCAATGTGAGTTGTATGTGTAGGTTTGTACCTACTTGATTGTTCAAGTCTTATGTCATATTTTTAATTAGCTTGCTTGTTTAAGCAAGCAATCATGTCTTGCGATCGCTTTTATTTCTAATACCTGCCCAAAATTTCACAAGGATAACCTTCCCCCCGTAGGGACAACGATGAGTCCGACATCTTCTTTGCTGCCGACAACAGCCGACGGTTCCGGTGGAGGTGATATCTCGGACTCAAACCTACTAAGAGCGTTTTCACATTATCCGATCCAATCCAATACCGGTCGGTGTAAGACGACGATTGCCGACAGCCGATAACTGACAACACAGCGGTGTTGGCTCCGATATCCGATATCGGGCCGGAAATGTGAAAGGCAGATATTATTTCATACATTTTACTTCCTCTGATATCGGATCGACGCCAGACATTGATATAGGATCGGATAATAAAAAAACGTTCTAAAACGCACACCGTCTGTGGGTCATAGGTCGTCCTTCGAATTCAAAACTCTATTTCCATACATAGTTATAATAATTGAAGTCAATAAAATGAATTAAAAATAAATTGCAATAGTTTGATTAAATGACACCTACTTATTCTGTTCATGAATACATATTTGAATGTTCAAAATAATGTATGATAGTTAAAATGATGTTGCATACATTTACATGTCTAACATAGCAATTTATTTTAACTTTGATTTGACTTTATTCTATTTTTCCATATACGTATTGTACATGTACACGTACATGTAAATTGATTTGGCCAGTCAGCATAATAAATGCATCAATATTCATTCAATTTTTCCATATAATTTATAATAGCCTGCTTCTGCTAGGGTGACAGGCGGCTCCACCCGTCACCCCCAGGCCCTTTCATGGAGTACGGAGGTTTTTAGCAATACACATACTGTAACTCTGTCTGCCCGTCTGTTACGCTTTCACGCCTAAACTACTAAACAGATTTTGATGAAATTTAGCACACAGATAGATTAAACCTTGGGAAAGGATATAGGCTATGGTTAATCGCGATAACCAGCCAGCAAAGCTAGTGATTACTAAAACTTAATAATGGAATCCATACAAGGGGAATCAACACCATCAAATCATGTAAAAACATATTTTAATTACATCAAACCAATTTCTCAACCCTTTTTTATTTCCCGAAGCGTAAGTAGGCCGCCATGATAATCTTTTATACGTTAATACTATTATACAACCCTATTCGCCGAAAGCTGTACACCAAAAATGTCTGCCTAAATAACATTTCGGTAGTGAATTAAAACCGCGAGTCACCGAGCAATATAGAGGCGAATTTTCCTGTACAATAGAACATTATTACCTCGAACAACAGATAATAGTTATATAGCCTAAAGGCGTGTTCACATTGGCGCTTTTTATGTCACTGTCACTTTTGACAGTTGACAGTTTGATTAACAACAAATTTATCAATCATTTTGGTAATTTTATGGATGACTTTCCTTGGCAGTAAGTGGGTTAGGTCTATTGTGTCGGTGTTGCTACACGTGTATACAAGTTTTAGTCAAATTCACAGAATATTTGTCATACTTAATATTATAAATGTGACAGTTTGCGAAGATGTTTCGGTGTTTGTTATTCAATCATACTTTAACGGCAAAACGGATCTGGCTGAAATTTGATACACGTATAGATCATTGTCTATTTTTATTAATTCTGGAATAACACACAGGCTACTTATTATCCGGGAATAGGTATCCATAGGTAACGAGAGTGGGATCAAAATTTCACGTGACCGAAGTTGGGGCAATGGCTAGTTTTCTCTAAAGCCAAGAATCATAGACTCACTCATCGTTCTAATAGTTTCAGTTCAGAAAATAATTTCAACATAAACTCACGCCTATATCCCCGAAGGGGTAGGCAGAGGTGCTAGCACCCACCGTTTATGTTTAGGTCCCAATTTAATAGGTGGCGAGCCTATTGCCATTAACCGGGCACTTATAAACCTGCGATGAATACACACATAACTTCGAAAGGCATCCAAAAGTCATTGGTTTATATACCTGAAACAGTGGTGGTTACCTTGTAGCTAAGCATCAGACTTACAATCGAGAGTATGCGAGTTCGATTCCCAGCTACATAAAAATATTTATAGATATCCAGAATGCTCTAAAAGTACATTGTCTATACACACCCTTACAATGGACATAACTCTATATACGCGTGAAAAATTACCTCCAACTCTATTGTCCGGGGACTTCCCCTTTTTTTATTTTTATGATCGACTTTTAAAGGTTCTGAATGACGGCCGAATGCCAGGTAGCGATAGGATGGCTCAATGATATTTTGATCGAAAAATAGACCGGGCTCGTCCTTTAGAACGAGACTGTCACATACATGTTGATTTTTGTGAGGAAAATGGTATTTTTGATACTGAAATACACTTTAAAAATGTATGTATGAAGTGTGTGAATGCTAAAAATATGTTTGTTTGTTATCTTACTCATTCTATAAAGCTGTAGTTTTAATCTAAGGTTGTTTTTTCATTGCTACTTTTACTTTGTTATTTTTTTCAAGTACGGGGTATGTTGGGCCAAATGTCATAATGTTCAATGTATAAAAATGACAAGGAATTAATGTTCAATTGTCAAAATGCCCAGTTGGTGTCAAAACGAACAATTTCTAAAACGTCTAATTGGAAACAATGCCTAATTTTTGTTGAAAGCAGTAGCCTATGCAGGATAAAATGATTGGTATTCGATGCCATAATGTGACTCTGCAAACGATTTACAGGTTTTTTTTTAACAATTTAGCTTATTTACCGTGCAAGTTTCTACCTTTAGAACCAAATAAACATTGTAAATTAAATAATATCCTATTGGCAAACAACAAACAAAAATAACGCAAAAATAAAATGTTTTAGCAAATATAAAATCCTAACTTTAATGGCTACATCAGAGAGTGACGGATATCCGGGTCGGCCATCTTGTTGCCGGATGTTGCTAGATATTACACGAGGACTTAGACGGTTCACTAGCCTGATTGTTGAGCGTATTTTAGTCATTGTTTTTATTGTTATACGAGTATTATAAGTATTATTAGACCGGGGTCATTACTCGCGCCGACATGATAAGGTATTAGAAATCATACGTGAGGCTGTAAGTTTGGCGGTAGCTAGAGCGAAAAAAGGATTAACTACAAACCAAAGAAATGACATTATGTTTGTAAAGGAAGGCTGCTCAAAGAAATCATCTCAAAAGCCATATTCAATTTTAATAACTGCCGTTGACTGGACAATACTCGTAGACACGTATGACAAGCACTATAAAATACCGGAGGATATCTGTGCCTCATCATCCAGACCCGATATATTCCTTTTTTCACGATCGCATAGGCGTGCAGTGCTTGTAGAACTCACAGTACCGTGGGAAACTAATATACCTAAAGACCACGCTATAAAGACAAACATCAAAAGCGGCATTGATAGGATCTTACCAAATTTGTATAGGTAGGGGGGGGGGGGGGGAACACTACTGACGGTGGAGGTGAGCGCTGATGCATCACAAGGTGGCCATCATTTTGGTAATTTTATGGATGACTTTCCTTGGCAGTAAGTGGGTTAGGTCTTTTGTGTTGGTGATGCTATACGTGTATACAAGTTTTAGTCAAATTCACAGAATATTTGTCATACTTAATATTATAAATGTGACAGTTTGCGAAGATGTTTCGGTGTTTGTTATTCAATCATACTTTAACGGCAAAACGGATCTGGCTGAAATTTGATACACGTATAGATCATTGTCTATTTTTATTAATTCTGGAATAACACACAGGCTACTTATTATCCGGGAATAGGTATCCATAGGTAACGAGAGTGGGATCAAAATTTCACGTGACCGAAGTTGGGGCAATGGCTAGTTTTCTCTAAAGCCAAGAATCATAGACTCACTCATCGTTCTAATAGTTTCAGTTCAGAAAATAATTTCAACATAAACTCACGCCCATATCCCCGAAGGAGTAGGCAGAGGTGCTAGCACCCACATTTCACCGTTTATGTTTAGGTCCCAATGTAATAGGTGGCGAGCCTATTGCCATTAACCGGGCACTTATAAACCTGCGATGAATACACACATAACTTCGAAAAGCATCGAAAAGTCATTGGTGTGTGCCATGGTAAAACCTGGGATCGAACCCGAGACCTCGTCTCAGCAGTCCATTACCCATACCACTAGGCTACCGCGGTAATTTCAAGTTTCATTTCAAATAATTTCAAACTCGTTTATATACCTAAAACCTTAGTTACCTTGTAGCTAAGCATCAGACTTGCAATCGAGAATATGCGAGTTCGATTCCCAGCTACATAAAAATATTTATAGATATCCAGAATGCTCTAAAAGTACATTGTCTATACACACCCTTACATTGGACATAACTCTATATACGCGTGAAAAATTACCTTCAACTCTATTGTCCGGGGACTTCCCCTTTTTTTATTTTTATGATCGACTTTTAAAGGTTCTGAATGACGGCCGAATGCCAGGTAGCGATAGGATGGCTCAATGATATTTTGATCGAAAAATAGACCGGGCTCGTCCTTTAGAACGAGACTGTCACAGGCAGGTTGATTTTGTGAGGAAAATGGTATTTTTGATACTGAAATACACTTTAAAAATTTATGTATGAAGTGTGTGAATGCTAAAAATATGTTTGTTTGTTATCTTACTCATCCTATAAAGCTGTAGTTTTAATCTAAGGTTGTTTTTCATTGCTACTTTTACTTTGTTATTTTTTTCAAGTACGGAGTATGTTGGGCCAAATG
This sequence comes from Eilema depressum, assembly GCA_914767945.1. Classification (NCBI taxonomy): domain Eukaryota; kingdom Metazoa; phylum Arthropoda; class Insecta; order Lepidoptera; family Erebidae; genus Eilema; species Eilema depressum. The sequence goes on from OU612031.1 coordinate 16,288,957, forward strand.
TCATAATGTCCAATGTATAAAAATGACAAGGAAACAATATTCAATTATCAAAATGCCCAGTTGGTGTCAAAACGAACGATTTCTAAAACGTCTAATTGGAAACAATGCCTGATTTTTGTTGAAAGCTGTAGCCTAATCAGGATAAAATGATTGGTATTCGATACCATATGTGACTCTGCAAACGATTCACAGGATTTCTTTAACGATTTAGCTCATTTACTTTGCAAGATTTTACCTTTAAAACCAAATAAACATTGTAAATTAAATAATATCCTATCGGCAAACAACAAACAAAAATAAGGCAAAAATAAAATGTTTTAGCAAATATAAAATCCTAACTTTAATGGCTACATCAGAGAGTGACGGATATCCGGGTCAGCCATCTTGTTGCCGGATGTTGTTAGATATTACACGAGGACTTAGACGGTTCACTAGCCTGATTTTTGAGCGTATTTTAGTCATTGTTTTTATTGTTATACGAGTATTGTATTTTTATTTTTATTTTTAACTAGCTGACCCCGCGAACTTCGTACCGCCTAACAGTCAATTCTTTTTTTTTTCAATTTTTCTCTCCGTAAGAATAAGAACCATCCCCGTACTTTAAGGAATGTTCTAAAAAAAGAATTATCGAAATTGGTCCAGCCGTTTTCATGCCATGTCGTGACAACGGAAAACGGGTTTCATTTTTATATATATAGATTTCATTACCAGAGTACATATTTATAAATTAAACTTAGTTTAAAGTATCGCTAAGGCTACCGGAGCCTGTGCGCGGTACACGTGATTCATACTTCAGTACATAGACATTACAATTATAAATAGAAATATATGAATTAAAGATACGTCATCAGACTGCCTCTGTGGCGTAGCGGTAGTGAACGCGGCTGCTACGCAGGAGGCGCGGGATCGATCCCCGCTCAGTGCAAATATTTGTAATTATATTTATCATCGTAAACAAAATACCTACACAGGTACATACAATCTAGTATGCAAAAGTTGTACCCTCCACCTACTAAGCTATGCTTTATGAATTTTATTTAATTTAATAATAGACTTCTAAATTAGAAGCGTATGTAGCTTAGTGGTTAAGTAGTCGGCCTTATAATTGATAGGTTCCGGGTTCAAATCCTGGCCATTACAATACCGATGTGAAAACACTACTAACACAATAACTGCTACAAAAATATTAATTATGTAATTAAAAAAATAAATAATTTGAAGTCTTATTGGAACTGGATGGAATTGGCACACCTGCTGACCTAAAAAGAGGCACCGGAGACACGAAGCCCTTTTCGGGGCTGGGAGATCAAACAGCAGTCGCTCTTACACAGTATGTATCATTAACCGCATTAGCTAAAATAGGACAGAAACAGATTTCAATTAAGAAAGGGAAAAAAGAATTGACCTCGAATGGGACTCGAACCCGCGATCTTTCCCTTATAGGGGGAACGCTCTGACCACTAAGCCACCGAGACACGTACGAAATCAATCCAAATTCCCTTATACAACCGTCTCAAGAAACAGATTTATTAATACGTTCAAATATTTTGTAAGCAAGGGCATCAAAACCAAGCCTCTACCAAAACTGTGTAAGACAACCACCATGCCGGTCGTAGTAAAAATTCTACCAAAAATACTTTCATTACACTCTTTGTGAGTAAAATCCAGGTTTTATTACTATACATCAACATTCCACATGAGTTTTCTTACAACCAAATTCTGTTGAAAAAAAACGAGTGATAATTTTACGGAGCGCTCGCTGGGAACTGGGAACTGGGAACTTTTTCAACCTTTGTTAAGCTAGTAATACAGATGCATGGATGAAAACAAAGCCACTGGATGTGCGGGCTTGTTCTTTCAAAATGTACGGGCAGCGTACACCCGCGGCTTGCAAATGTGTACAATTGCAGAGATCCGAAAAATATTTCACACAATTTTTTTGCTAACAAGCTTTTTGTTTCAAGTTGGGTGTTTCGGAGATTATGTTTGTGTTCTTATTTTTCTGTTGAGAAAAAAATTTTTTTTTGTCTTTTTGTTGATACTGTGACTGTGACTTGTTTGGTTTTAATGACCGTAGAATGTGATTGAAGTAAATTTTCTTCTACTTCTGATGACTTGAGAAAGTTAATAATAGACTGTTAAGAAGTTATTTGTTATTTCGGGTTATTCCCGATTCCCCCTTTTACCGATTCCCCCCCGAATTTATCAGCTTAATATTGGCGTTTTATCAATGTGGTACAGTCAATGAGAAAAATGTTAGGTACTTTTTTAATGTATTTTTTTGGTGGCAGACAAGTTTGTACAAGCATATGGAAAGGTGTACTGAACTCATATTTCACTAACCGTGGCGCTCCAAAAGGTCGGGGTCTATTTTGTCTGTACTAAAATAATAATCTGTGAAATACCTACTACACAGTACTGTCTAGATCCAAACTGTACTAAGTATTGCTTGTAATATAAGTATTTTTAAGAGCTTAATTATATCATATTTATTGCCATACTAGCTGATGCTTTGCCCGCGTGGAATTTTGAACCTATTGTCAGAACCCATGGGAACGTGTTCCCGGGATAAAAATGTCTATGTCTGTACCAAATTTCAGCCAAATCAGTTGAGCCGTTAGAGCGTGATTGAATAACAAACATCGAAATATTAAAACTCCACAGACTTTCCCATTTATAAGGAAAGAAAAGCATTTTATTTACGACTTCTTCCTCTTAGCGTTAATTCCCAGTCGCATCCAAAGCTTTCAACTCGGAGTCTGGGGTCCGCTTTTACCAGTCTTAACCACGGATTTGGCTAGACCTCGATATTTTCCGTGAAGCGATTGTCATCTGACCTCCACAACCCAATGTTAACATTAGGCGATATCGAAGTTTTGCAGTTAGACCGTTGTTTTTGGATTTTTGAGGGCTCCAACTACCCGTACAAATACTAATATTTCATTCACACAAATATTTGCACTGAGCGGGGATCGAACCCGCGCCTCCTGCGTAGCGGCCGCGTTCACTACCGCTACGCCACAGAGGCTGTCTACTTACGACTCGCATAACAAAACAACATTTAAAAAAACTATAGTCACTTTTAATCTAAATAATTACAGGTGTGTGAGCCCAAATACGGAGAATAGGATAATAATTAAGTAATATAATATTAATAGGATAGGATATGATACAGCTTTTCACATAAACAAAGATCGTTGTGGTTGATAGATCTACCACACGTTGGTATAGATACCAGAAGACATAAATCGCTCTCTACGAATCCTCGAATACGTAAACATTTCTAAAAAACCAACAAAAACAAGTCAAAAAAAGAAATAGTGTTTCTCATGTTGTTTGTTTTTTGGTCGAACGTCTACCCTAAGTTACGAATTTGGCTGCCACATTCAGGTCATTATTAATTACCTACTACTGATTTAATCGAAGTTTGATATTTCAGTCTTTTCGTTCGGAATGATGGCGGGTGTTCCCATACACCTTATACGAAGCAATTATTATTTAAATTGGGTAGGGGTCCCACCAGTCATAGAACAACCTCCATGGTTGCTCATGTATGCTTATGATATTGCGCTGATGGACGCGGACAGAAGCAGATTGTGTGTGTTAAAGTGAAAAAGGAGGCGCTTGAGAACGACGGTCTGAAGCTGAATGTGGTGAAGACAGAATACTTGGCATTAAACTCAATTAATCAAATACCTGTCCGCATAGGCGACGACTTGTTCGAGCGCAAGGACCAGGTTAAGTACCCGAGACCAGTATTTCACGTGTCTGGTGAAATCGACTGCGACGGCAAGGCACGCATTGCCGCCGCGTGGGCCAAGTGGCGGCAAAATGACTGGCGTCACATGCGAACCTTAAACGCCAGTCAGTGGCCTTACCATAAACCATAAAACAGGTCAATAATTGAACTGCTGTCATTCTACCATCTGCAAATGTCACTTTGTTATGTCATATAAATATTATAGGACTACAATGGGATCAAATTTGCCGACAACTTCGGCATAGCTTGCCACACCAAAAAATTGAATTGAATTGAATTACATTTGCAGTTGGTAGAATGTTCAATTTATTGACCTGTTTTAAGAGTTCATGGTATGGGCCCAGGTTGAAGGAGTAGGTTTTTAAAACGATCATCAGGACTATCCTTTTACACGGCTGTGAGGCGTGGTCGCTGCTGTATTATGTTCGTTCCCTTTACATGGGACATAACAAAAAGTTGGTGTTATATAGGAGTATATTTCCCAAAAACGGCACGGAAACGACCACAGAAATGAAGGGCCGGACCCCATCTTCGGACATTGAAGACCCTCCGCGCCTCTGCCACGAAGAGAGTTCGGCCACAGCTGTAACTAGCAGATCTTAGTGCAATAGGTGTAGATGGTTATGCAGGGGCAACAGCAGCCCCCACAACAGCCCCCTATACCCCTGCCTAGCCCTTCTGGGATTTATATACGTAAACTGTCAATAACAATAAAAAATGTCAGCATAGAACTCAACAAAGTTTAACGGAGTGTGTGAATTTTGATGAATAGCACACAATATTATGAATCTGTGTTAAAATAACATTTAGCGTTGTTTGTGTTGCCAAACGTCAGCGTCCATGTTAGTAGAGGGTTAAATTTTCAACAATGGCGAAATTGTTTACGCGAAATATTATGCTGAAATTTATAGTATTGTGTGATAACATGTTGTGGTTTCTGCTTATCCCAATGGGATGGAGGCGTGGCTGTATACACATACATAATGTAGTGTATGTATGTGTTATCACAGTACTAGTTTTAAATAGATCATTTTGGATACAGACCTTTATTAATTTTCATTTATTTTTCGTTCTAGCTACTTTGATTATTTTCTTCTGTTCAGCTATTCAGACCAGGTCTTGGTACTTCAGTTAGAGGTTAAAGGAACCATCAATATTTAAAGGGGGATATTAGAAATCAGCAATGCGCATTAAAAGCAACCTCATTAAAATTGAGAAGTTGAACTAAATAACAAAATAATGTAAGAAAATAATTATTTTTGGACCTATCGCAGTCTATTACTGGACAAAGACCTATCCCAATGTTGGCCATCGTGGGAACAGTAGGCCAAACCTACTGTTTTCACGCTGGCCAGACGGGTTGGTGTAGATGGAGTTGTCTTTCTCTCGCAGTGATATCGTCTTCTGTTAGTCACCCTTACGACACCCTTCTGTCTGTTCTGAGATGGGTGTTGATACTGTTATTCTTTCTCCGTTACCACACATCCATATCCATACTAATATGATAAATGCGAAAGTAACTCTGTCTTTCATCTGTCTGTTACGCTTTCACGCCTAAACCACTGAACCGATTTTGATGAAATTTGGTATAGGGGTAGATTAGACCTTGAGAAAGGGCATAGGCTATGTTTCGTCGCGATAACCGACATCCACGCGGGCGGAGCCGCAGGTGAAAGCTAGTATGATATAATAGCAAACATTTTCTGTATCCTGTGTAAACAAAATTGTATCCCTATATAACAATTATGTAAACCATTATTTGTGAAATAAATTATATTATTATTATATTATTATTATAGGCGAATACAAAAGTACATGTACCTTTTAATGATATTAAATCGTTGATATTATTTAACCTTCATACCCAGTAGAGGTCATCTTTAATTAGGTTATATAAACATGTTTATTTTCCTTATAGAAGCGGAATTATTTTCAATTGGATTGTTGAAAACAAGAGCCTTGTCAACAAAGAGAGAGAACACGTGTTCCGAAGTCGTACCGAAGCGTAAGAAGTAGGGATTCAAATTACGTAATACGACGCCATTGTCGACAGCTGGTAATTTAAATAACAGGGATGACGTCATAGCCTATTTGTAGGCTTACCACGAAACAGGTTTTCGTTTATTAAAAGGAGTACTATGTGTGTAAGTAAGTGTGGAATGGACTCCCTGTCGTGGGTTCTTTCAAACGACTACAGTACGGCAGGCTTATTAGCTAACTTTTCGCGACCAGCGAGCGAGCGATGAGCAGTAAGAACGAGATCACTGCGCGATGGATCGCGATACGTCAAAAAAATTGGTATTACGTAAGGGTTTGCGATCAGATCGCCTTAACAATTATATGCTGCGGAACTGAAAAATAGCGATAGTTTTGTTTCTAAGACTAATTTATATGTGTTTCTTGATTTACCACTGGTTTTTTACAATGAAAATTTATGTGTTTATTATTTTCACAATGGCGGCCATTAAAAAAGGACCGTTTCAGTGATCGCGACGACATTTTCTTATCGCGCCTTTTTCGCTGATCGCTTTCTGTCAAATGTGATACGTAATAACAATTTATCGTTTTTGTGCGATTATCGCGCAAATTTTGGTATCGCTTTGCTATCGCGAGTTAGCTAATAAGCCTGCGGGGTTCTTTAAGAAGGACATTAGCAGGTTCTTACAAGGGTCGGCAGTGCAAGTGTGATGCTCTTGGTGTTGCACACGTTCCAAGGCCACGGTAAACACTTGCGTCAGGTGGGCCGAGTGCTTATCTGTCACCTAAGTGGTAAGTTAATAAAAAAAATACTAGTAACCCAAATTATTATTATTCCCGCTTACCTTTGTATCTAAACTACAGTAATTTGACTTAGCTATAAGGGTTAACGGAAATGTCAGAAGTGCGTTCACGTCGGATTTGTAATCAGCAGGATTCCAAACCCAGGACCTCTCGATGATAAAGTCGACTCCTTAACTACTGAGTTAAGGCGGACTTAAGTTTCGGGCAATTGGATCCACACATTTATCCCGAAATCGGATCCAAAGACGGTACGTGACTCTTCAATTCAGCTTGTACCTTACAAAAATAAAACTGAAGTGATTTCCAAAGAAATTAACACCCAGATCGAATCGCGGGCAAAGTAAACAATAAACTTCAATAATGTAACATTGTCAAGTTACATAATAACATTAGGTACCGCAACAACAAATCAAGCAACAATAAACATGATCAATTCTAGGACGATTGAACCCTCCGCGGCAAATCGGTGTGCAATTGCGGCGCAAACAGAATACGACAGCGGAGAGCTCTGCAAACTACTAGCGGCCACGTCTTGCAAATAGACCGGCAGTGGACGGTTGATAGTGACACATTTTTAATGTAACATTTACATTTTACTTGTGTTTTGAATTTATAATTGTAGGACATTCTACACAACGCTATCTAGACCCAAAGTAAGCATAGCTCAACATAATTATTAATACTGTATGGTTATATCCTACAGTTTCACCTGTATAAAATACTGATACCTACTAACTATTCTGTGGCACACTGGAAGTTCGTCAATAAATCAATTAGTCTTTCCCAATATTGGGAGGTTTTGGCCTACTGTTTCCACGATGGCCAGATAGGTTGGTGCAGGGTTTTATTTTTTATTAACAGAATTAATACTCTTACATATGACCATACGCTAAAGTCAACCCATCAATCGTCCACAAAAGCCATATTCAATTCATTGAAAGCCGAAAGTAAAACGAGCAAAGAAAATAAAGTTCAATAAACTCATGATCCCTGGAGTTCGCAAAAGAAAACATATGATATTACACATCATTATTCTTTCATTCAAAGAATGTTATGTCGACTGATTTTTATTGTCTTTTCTCTTTACAATCTTTTTCTTTTAGAAGATTTTTATTTTGTGTTGAGTCACTTTTGTATATCATGGAATTATAAGAGTATATAACACAAATATTATACAATACATAATAAATTACATAATAAATAAATAGCCGCGTGGTTCCCGGCAGAGTAGAATTTGGGCCACCCCATTTCCTCCCATGCGGTGTCATACAAGGCGACTAAGGGATAGGGCTGTTTAACATCAGACAGATATATGCAGCCCAGATTCAGCCTATACATGGCTTCAGTCAACAATAGTGCCCGGAAAACGGCAATAGGCTCACCCCCTATTACGTGGGACCTAATACAATGATTGGTGAAATGTGGGTGTTAATTCACCTCTGCCTAACCCTACGGGGATAAAGGCGTGATTTTATGTATGTATGTATGTATAAATAAGTCAGTGGGAAAACCAAAGGCAAGGCTTGTCCTTGTCCTGCTTCTCTGCTTCCCTGGTGTTGCCCTCGTCCATAGGCCTCAGTAACCACCGGGCCTCACCTGAAGGCCCAATAATATGTGAATATTATTAGTAATAATATATCTTCTTCATCCTAGCGTTAATTACCAGTCGCATCCGTAGCTTTCACCTCGGAGTCTGGGGTCTGCTTCACCAGATTTAACTGCGGATTTGGCTACACCTTGATATTTTCTAGGCCACCTGACCTTCACAACCCAATGGCGACATTAGGCGATATCGAAGCATTGCAGCTAGACCGTTGTTGTTGGACTTTTTAGGCCTCCAAATACCCATAACGACTGCCATAGTTGTTCGTATGGCAACCGGGACCGACGGCTTAACGTACTCTCCGAGGCACGACCAGACCAATGCAAATATATATTCGTGCATACAAATATTTGCACTGAGCGAGCGCTACGTCACGGAGGCTGTCATGTATTAGTAATAATATGAATATTAGAATTTGGAATGCTTCAAACGGGGCCCGGGAGCGCAGTAGTCTGAGAATTCCCCCAGTAAGGGACTGGTCGCGGGTTCGAGTCCCACCTGGAGCTTGATTCCCTAACGCCACGTTTCGTATGTGACTTCCATTTCGATAACGTATAACGTGGTATTCAGTAAGATCTGTCAAAGTAAAAATTGGCAGAACAATAAATAATTCTAGTTATTTTTTTGGTCTGGCATGTTTATCATATTATGTCATATATTATAATATACTTACGTTTTTTTTCTTTACGGAAAACTCGCAAAGAAAGCTATAGTTTTACTCATCGATATGGTACGTTACGTTTTAGAAGTCACAAAACCTCAAAAACTTAAACGTAAAGTTAGTGAATTTACGTTTAAGTTTTTGTGGTTGATTCCCTGGGCTGTTCACTTTTTCCTTTCTTAATCAATTTGAATAGTTAGCATACTAATTGCATTGAAGTCTCATTCAAAAGTAGTTTATAACCTTACAAAAGCTTAGATGTATTTATTTCTCTTCGGTTTGCATCAACGTGGTGAGGTCAAATATAAGATTTTGGAAGTCTTATCCTTGAAACTGATTCAGTAGTTTTATATCACATAAACATAACATAAACTCACGCCTATATCCCCGAAGGGGTAGGCAGAGGTGCTAGCACCCACATTTCGCCTTTTATGTTTAGGTTCCACGCCACAGTGGCGTGCCTATTGCCATTAACCGGGCACTTATAAACCTTTTATATCACGCTCAAACAAATAAACAAACAGCACAATTATAATAAGTAGGACACAATATTCAACATAATAATCACACGAACAGGAACCCAAACATTGACTTGACGCCATTTTTTTTTCAGGGACCCTTATCAAGTAGATGGCTGGTTTTAATTAATTAAAAGCGAGGATCAAGTCTGAAAGGAATTTGTGATAATGAACCGGCATTTTTTTTAATTTCTCTCTAACGACACGGACAAGAAAGTTCAATGTCGGATGCCAAATTGATTAACAAAATTTTTAACTGTCTTTTTTATTTTTCTTTGTTCGTTTTTGTTATGGCTAGATTTTTAATCCGACATTTGACAGTAGAATGTCATGGCTCACCTGATGGAAAGTGATTACCGTGGCCTATGAACGAGTGCAACACAAGGGGAGTCATTCTATTCATATGCTAATCAAGTAAAACCAGAGATTTTGTACCGTCAGCGCAAAAGACAAGCAGGACAAGCCTTTGGTCTTCCCACTGACAGCACGAAACCTCTCTAATGACCTCTTGTCATATCTTGTCCAGGAGCATTTTTTTTAAATTTGCTGTGCTTGCTGCATGCTGCTTTGTTGGTGTGTAACTCATTACTCAGCGCCATACAACCGTCTTCTAGTAAGATCATAACCGAATCACTAAGGTTTTGTAACTAATAAAGAGATGAAATGCCTCGGAGAGCACGTTAAGCCGTCGGTCCCGGTTGCCATAAGAACATCTATGGCAGTCGTTACGGGTAGTTGGAGCCCTCAAAAATCCAAAAACAACAGTCTAGCTGCAAAGCTTCGATATCGCCTAATGTTACCATTGGGATGTGGAGGTCAGATGGCAATCGCTTCACAGAAAATATCGAGGTCTAGCCAAATCCGTAGAGACTGGCAAAAGCGGACCCCAGTCTCCGAGCTGAAAGCTTCGGATGCGACTGGGAATTAACGCTAAGAGGAAGAAGAAGAAAGAGATGAAATCACAAAAAGTCATCCATTTTCTGCGTCCTGTCATATGCATTTTGTGTTCAGTATCGTAAAAAAATATTTTAATTCGTTTAAATTATCCTCAATATACCGACACGACCACTTTACAATTATATTATTATAATAGTATAGAAGTCCGTAAGTCTAAAGTCATTCTAAAGCTAAGTGTAAGCTCAACCATAAACAATTTTGTCTTTGTGTTTGACAATTAATGTTAAAAGTTACTATGACTAAAACAAACGTCTTAAAGGAAATGCACCAATAAATTTACAGAAATAGGTTTTTAACAGTACTTTTGCTGTTAAACTTTAAATTTACTAAATTACTTCTAAGACAACTTTTTGTAACAAAAATACTTTTTTGCTAAAAGTTCTCCATATTTACATAACATAACATAACATAACATAAACTCACGCCTATATCCCCGAAGGGGTAGGCAGAGGTGCTAGCACCCACATTTCGCCGTTTATGTTTAGGTCCCAATGTAATACCCGGGGGCGAGTTGGGGACTCTACGGTCCCCACATCGGGAGAGGGCCAGATCGAGAGATATGGCCCTGGGTCGGCCGGGGTGCGAGGGATATGGCTACAACAATCTCACCTCCGGCAACTGACGGCCCACAGTCGGCGTGCGTTTTAGTCGGTTCGAGTCCGACATAACCTCCTCCTCCGGCTCCGGCGGGGGAGGTATCCGCGGGGATTTTTCGCACGATAAAAAAAAAAAAAAAAAAAAAAAGCTCCCAATGTAATAGTTGGCGAGCCTATTGCCATTAACCGGGCACTTATAAACTTATAAACATATTTAGATAATATATAAGTATAATTTTATTATTCTTAGCAATACCATGAAAAGTACTACCAGATAATTATGGAATCTTCACACTTTAAATAGACTTCATACCTGTTTATACGTTTATCTTACTATTTGCAGTAGCATAAAATCATAAAGATAAGATAAGATAAGATATATCTTTATTGCATGTACACAAATACAGAAAAATACAGAAAATAAAAATTAGATAAAATAACAGTAAATACAATTGGCGGCCTTATCGCACAAGGCAATCTCTACCAGGCAACCATGCATGAAAAAGATGCGCGAATGTCTTGAACGTGAAATGCACTGTTGCGACAGACTGAGACGCGCCCTGTTTACGAAGGCACGACGCGATGCCGCCACCGAACCGTACTTCGAACCTTCGAGTGAAGATAAGGTGGGCCAAAGTGCTGCGAACTACTGCATAATTAGGCTGGACCGGGATTCGCTGTTTCCAGCTCGAAATCCTCGGAGAGGTTGTTGGTTCCATGTTTCCAGCATGGGCGGTGAAAGAGCCGAAAGAGGGATGTTCCACCGCAGATAACTCCGCCTCTGTAGTCGGTAGCTACCTACGTAGCTCATTCAACGTTAGTATCCTTGATGTCAGCGCTTTCCTAGAAATTATCATTTTTCTCTCTCTCATCCTAGCGTTAATTTCCCAGTAGCATCCGAAGCTTTTTCAGCTCGGAGTCTGGGGTCATTTATAGCTTTACCGTCTTATCATTTTTAGCTTTACCGTCTTAACTACAGATTTGGCTAGACCTCGATATTTTTTCGTGAAGCGATTGCCATCTGACCTCCACAGCCCAATGATAACATTAGGCGATATCGAAGCTTTGCAGCTAGACCGTTGTTTTTTTTGGATTTTTTAGGGCTCCAACTACCCGTAACGACTGCCATAGATGTTCTTATGGCAACCGGGACCGATGGCTTAACGTGCTCTCCGAGGCACGACCAGACCAATGCAAATATCCATACTTCATGAACACAAATATTTGCACTGAGCGGGAATCGAACCCGCGCCTCCTGCGTAGCGGCCGCGTTCACTACCGCTACGCCACGGAGGCTGTCAATGTCATTTTTCTATGATAACAGAAATACCAGAAGATAAAATACTTCAAAAGCCACCAAATTACAACGTAACCAAATTAAATCTTCTCAAGGTGCAACTGTATATCGAAGACGTTACAAAAGCCAAACGTCCTAACCGACATCAACGGTTGAAAGAAAAATTTCCATGCCGCAAAATTTATATGACAGCTTAAGAACTTTTTTCCTGGTAACCGCTTTTCGCACTTATAAAATTTTGGTTGTCTACTATTGCCATAAACGCTGAACCACTACAATTTACCGTTTTTATCGCAAACTCGAGCCGTGATTAACTCCCCAGCGGCTGCTTCAACTCGTCTACTGAACTTTTTCACTCAGTGAATTTTTTATCATGTTATGCAACTTGTAAGACTATATTCAAAAGTTGTCCAGTTACCAACTCAAACTATTTGGTGTTTTTACCTAAATTAACTATTTTAATAAATTCATCATCTTCTAATGTTGTTATGGATTTAATATTTTCACCATGGCGAACCCATCAAGCGGTTCGCTTACTCCTTCGATATATTTTCTTGATTTCGTTTCCATTAAAGCTGTATTTTAATGAATGCAACTGCTATCACCTCTAAAGGAAAATACTGTCAACAGGAAAGGGGGAATACCAAGGTATCGATCTATTGCTGACTGTACTTGGACTGATGCTGTTCACGGGCCCTATTTCTTCGTTCATTATTATGACTAACCTAGACACGGATAGTTGAGGCTCGCGGTGTTGTAATCTGCAGATAATAATTGATACATGTCATATTTAGCGACAGATCTACTATTTTGAGTACCAACATTTTGATAACAAAATATAAACTTTACTGAGAAAAAAAATGTTTCCCTATATTTAACAGAACGGGCATACATTATCATCTATGAAGTAATAAAATATGACTAATCCACTATCCTTGAAGCATGGAAATAAAATAATTCGTTGCATAAATTCGCTCCAACTCTACCGTTTCTCAGCCATAAGGCGTCCAACAAATTTAACAACCCATTACTAGGACTGCCTATTACACCGCTATTTAACCTATTGTAAAAACTGTGTAACACTACATAAACGAATGGACCACACAAAAAATATAGAATTGCTAATGCAATATAATGAATTTTTAGTTTAATTTCTAATTTCATAATAACATGAAATTAGGTATTACCGGTGGAACAATGTATAAACCATACCAACCACAGTCATTATGTTTCTTTTCCTATAATTCGAAAAGTATAGATTTGAGATCGCCAAACCGAGGACCACGATAAAATATCTTACTAAATGAATATTAAAAAACTGGAAATGAACCCACAAACGAACAGACAAACGTTGCATGACGATTATATGAATTTTGTGAGAAAAGGTATATAGCCAAATCAAGAGGATAGGAGGAGAAATCGGACCCCAGCCTTTGAGCTTAGAGGACGATGATAACAAAAATAAGAAATTAATTATAGTGACGTCATTAAAAAAAGTAATAGGTAGCCACATCAAATGTAACTGCGGTGTAACAGTCAGTCACACAAAAGCTCTTTTAACTTAGTTTCCACTGAATTAACCAATGGATTATTTATCTTAGTGTGTTATCATTAGCGGCCAAAGTTGCTTGCACAGACAATTGCATAGCATTCACTTCAAAGGACACGGTCTCTAATGTTTTTATGACGTCATTGCGGTATTTCAATGGAAAGGCTGATGTAAAATGCCCTCAATTAAATTTGTTACTGTAAAACAAAATGTAGGAACAGTTAAATAATAATAGTCATTTTATTTTCTTCTTCTGCGCAGGAGGCGCGGGTTTGATCTCCACTCAGAGCAAATATTTGTATGCATGAATATAGATATTTGGTATTGGTCTGGTCGTACCTCGGAGAGCACGGTAAACCATCGGTCCCGGTCGCCATACGATTATTTATGGCAGTCATTACTGGTAGTTGGAGCCCTAAAAAGTTCAACAACTGGTCTAGCTGCAATGCTTTGATATTGCCTAACGTCGCCATTAGGTTGTGGAGGTCAGATGGCAGTCGCTTCACGTAAAATATTGAAGTCCAGCCAAATTCGCAGTTAGACTGGTAAAGCGGACCCCAGACTCCGAGGTGAAAGTTTCCAGATACGACTGGGATTAACGCTAGGATGAAGATAAGAGATTTCCAAAAAACTTTCTGAGTATATTTATTCGCCTTCTTGCCAAGCCAGCCAGAGCTAATAGTAACTAATTTATATTTCAAACTAGCTGACCCCGCGAACTTCGTACCGCCTAACAGTTTTTAATTTTTCTCTCCGTAAGAACCATCCTCGTACTTCAAGTAATATTCTAAAAAAAGAATTAGTGAAATCGGTTCAGCCGTTCTCGAGATTTGCGCTTAGCAACACATTTAGGGATTCATTTTTATATTATAGAAGATTAGTGCATTAAACAATACAATAGGTCTATTATAGATATTACAGGGTAAGGTTTACCTGTGTATGTACATAATTATATGTATGCATTGTATGTACAATATCACACATCCACGCATACACAGCAATGATGTATGAAGAAAAATATGGAGGCCATAGATGGATGTGTCAAAGCAACCAAACAATGTAAAGGCTCAAGTTATTGATTGCACGGACCGACTGCCATCTGTCATTTGTAATACAACAAGCAGTACCTGACGTATCGATAGGATTTGCTGAAAGAAATATACGAGGGAAATGATTTCCCATACGGTGAGAATAAAATATAAGCTGTATCATAATTGCTTGACTTCCCCTTGTGATTAGATCGTTGCTTCACTTCGAATAGAAAGTACTGTTACATAAGCCTCAGCTAAGGGGATTTTCAAAGAAATCGGATGTGACAGAACACTGGATGTAATTGTTGAACTTGGATACAGATTACTTAGGGTCCTAAGTCATTTGGCAGTCGGTGATCGGGTTTTGGGTTTGGAACGAGATCTACCCTAGAATGACGACTCAACTGGTCTGAGTGAAGGAGCTGATATAGCACTTGATCTGCACAAGAACAACAGACAGCACCACCATGGCAGAACGGGTCATAGCAGTCGCAATTGCGTACAAATTTCACATTAGCGAAAACACATTCAATGTAACTTGGTGTTCAGAAGTCTAAGGACGATTGTGCCATAAGTGCTTTTTGTATTCATGTCAACATGTGTGCAGAATTTCACATTGAACTCTCTTCTTTATAGCGCGAGCAAATCCAGTTGCATTCGAAGCTTGGATTTTAGAGTCTTCTAGGGGGATCTACATTCTCATATTTCTTTGCCATAATTTGGTTTATTTTGATTTTTGTGGAAGCAAATGCTGTCAATAATAGAAGTCTCTGACTGATGCCTACGCCGAAGTCAAGTCTCAAAGATCTTGATGAGACTCCATTAACCCAATTGATCGCGTGAAGGCGTGAAGCTACGAATAAACGCTAACTCAAAGTCCTTTTTTCTAAAATTGCTTCTCCACTCTGCACGAGCTTTGACATCCTTGAAATTAAGACTACTGACAACAAAAATACGTACAATATTAATTTAATATCGATGCCATATTAGTTTTTCAACTACTTCCACATACTTACAAGGTACTTAACTATAAAACAATGCCAAACATTCACCCACATACAGGTACGTACTTGTCTCCACTCCAATTAGGCAGGCGGTCCCACTTGTGTCAGATTTCAACTATGAAATAGCGAATATATCAAGTGTTCTTTGTCTGTGTCGTTAGCCAGCTCCCTCTTTTTTGTACCGACATACAGTTGGTAACAAATTGGTTGCGAGGGCGGCAAGATTGAGTTTTTTCTTTTAGAACAGTGGTTGTGTATTGAGATTTTAATAATAGATTCCGATATTAGTTTTGTTTGTCTTTCCCTAAACAAATAAAGAATGGAATCCTTGACATTTGAAATTTGTTTTTATACCACTGGGGGACCTATGGTTGATAATATAATAACTGTAATATAATAACCTAGAGGTGTCATTTTAGAGAGATGTAAGTAGAATGACAAAGGATGAAATTTGGACAATATGAAAGGAAAGAAAGGGGGATGAGGCTTCAGACATAAAGAGCTACAAAAAGCAAAGTTTCAAGGAAGAGATTAGTATTAATTTCTTGAATCGATCCATTGAGCAGTATTTCGGTGCTTCATATATATTTTTTAATTACTTTGAGACCATGGGCAGTTGGGGTATAGAAGCAAAAAAGTTGTAGCAGATATAGGCCGAAGAATAAGGAAGAAAACTGGTGACTCTCGCTCCGGTTCGTACCTGATGCAAAGGTTAGCTATTGCAATCCAGCGCGGAACTGCGGCAAGTGTTCTGGGCTCCTTTGCACCAGATACGACCCAGGTCGGGTTATTCAGCTAACAAAGGCTTTGTTAGCTACTTGAGATATTCTTTATTTTTACATTTTATTTTTTGGATATTGTATTGATTTTGTTAATATGAACAAAATACAAAAATACTTCATAATATTTGTTTTATTTCTTTGTTCATAATGTTACTATACATAGAGTTTTGGAAAAGAGAAACGGTAAAGTGGATCCCTGGTTGCAAAGTCCAAGCTTGAATGCTATGGGGATTGGTGTTCGAATGAAGAGATATTTCAGAAATTACTGATTACAAAAATCTTGTCAGTAGAAAGAATTCTTGCAATATTGTAACTACAAGAAAACGTTTCTTTAGTACCCTGCAAGATTCCTTATACTTATATGAAAGAGA
Source organism: Eilema depressum (assembly GCA_914767945.1). Lineage (NCBI taxonomy): Eukaryota > Metazoa > Arthropoda > Insecta > Lepidoptera > Erebidae > Eilema > Eilema depressum. Next base: position 16,305,867 of record OU612031.1, read on the forward strand.
TTAATTGTAGATGTTAGAAAGTTTTATAAAAAATATAATATTGAGATACTTGTGGGGACATTTTAGTTGGATAATTTATACTTGTTGTGACCGCTAGACATGTTTTTGTGCGGCCAATCCAGCTTGTTTCCATTACCCTTCACAGAATAATCACCACTTATTTTAGTACTACAATAAAATTTTTCATTATGAAATATAATATTGTAAATTGCTTTCTGTGAATTTAAGTAATCCCTAAGTAAACTTCAAAATGATAATTACTTGTAATAGTTTAGACAAATGAAAGTGATTGTGTTACTTAAGTTGAGTAGTTATAGAACTTGAGTGCTAAATTGACTTATTTTTTTAATCTCTTTCAAATGAGTAGATGCTTTTCAAAGTATCTGGCTGTATACTTGGAGATATTATAGGCCTAAGCCAGTACATCTGATGATTGACAGACAGAACAGGCTGTTGACAGCTTTTTTGCGGAGGCTGGGCGATCAGATGGCATGCACTACAATAAAATTCAAGATAAACCTTTGTCCACAGCGTGCGTGGCCTTTAATATATCCTTGCTGTTATAAGGTGTGGCCTTATTATAACACAAGCAATTTAGCTTAGCTGTAGGGGTTGGAGGGAATATTAGTCATTTAGGTTGCTAATATTCTTACTTAAGAAAAAAATAATCAACGGAGTCAATAACTAATCTCCTTTTTTCCATATTTCTCAGTCCAATACTATATTTCTCTCTTCTGTGCAGATAAAAACGCGCAAATCTTAGAATATTTCCTCTTTAAATACAAAGTCTACATAAATAAAGTTATAGAAAAATGAACAAAAACGAAACACCATTAAGTATATCATCCCAAACCATTGAGTCAACTCTAAACCAATCTCAAACACCTCGTATTAATAAATCTATCCGAACGTCGCACTAAAGATATAGACGAACAAACGTACAAACAGTTTACTAAGACCGACGTACCACTAATAGGAATTAGGCAGACCAGTCCGTCCTAATTGGAGCACGGAACACCCATGTGCAGAAATGCAGAGTGTCGGATGCATGTATGTGACATACGGACACCAAACTCAGCACATATAGTTTAAGATAATCACTACATATTATAAAACAAAGTCGCTGTCGCTGTCTGTCCGTCCCTATGTATGCTTAAATCTTCGAAACTACGCAACGGATTTTGAAGCGATTTTTTAATAGATAGAGTGATTCAAGAGGAAGGTTTATATGTATAATACCGTCGCAGTCGTAGAACAAAGACGGATGTGACTTTTGCTAACTTTACAGGAGAACACTTTAAAGTTTTTCATCTATAGATGTTGTCATATTTTGAAAACTATTTATTCAATCTTTCTAAAATTTTGATATGTTGCTATGAATTAAATACTTTATAACATGACATACGCAACATATTTTCAATATTGCGTTAATTAGTAAAAAAGTCACATGCGTCGTTGTTCTGTGGACACTAAGGTGACGAATAATCTGATACGTCGTTATTTTACGGACTATCTTTGTTTAAAAAGTGGCGTACAGTACATACCGTCACTTTTTAAGGGAATCCTTTAAAAATTTTCTGACGGATTTGGACTAAGAAATGAAAAAGAAGCTAACTTTGAATAGTTTTACTTACGAAATTATTAGTACAAAATTACTAAAAAAATGCATCAAAATTGCAATAATTACTGCATAATTAGAAAGATAACCTACAGACTAAGATCAATCACTTTAAAACAGTAATAATTTCTTCAAACCTCTAATTTAAAATTAATAAACTTAACTCTCATAAATGCAATAAATTTATTTTTCATCCCACCATCTCGGAAAGAGTACTTTTTTTCTTCGATATCTGAGTGTAAAAGTCGCTTTTATCCTCTAGAGTGGTAAAGTAAATTTGAATTTAGAACATCGTGTGTACTAGGTTTGTGAACTCAAAACATCATTAAACCTATTTACTTCTACCTCTATGGTGCCGATTTATCATACAACTTTTTTTTAATTTATGAAAAACTCAACTCGGAACCTCCTTGGTGTACCTACTTTTTTTTTTAAATTTGCTTTGCGCGCATAATTTTTTTTTCACGTCCTATGGTTGAACATTGTTGTTGAATTTTATTTGTTGATATTTTATTATTAGTATTATTACACATAATTATTATACAGCCTCCGTGGCGTAGTGGTAGTGAACGTGGCCGCAACGCCGATCCCCGCTCAGTGCAAATATTTGTATGCATAAAAAGTTCAACAACAACGGTCTAGCTGCAATGCTTCGATATCGCCTAATGTCACCATTGGGTTGTGGAGGTCACATGGCAGTCGCTTTACGAAAAATATCGAGGTCCAGCCAAATCCGCAGTTAAGACTGGTAAAGCGGACCCCGAACTCCGAGGTGAAAGCTTCGGATGCGACTGGGAATTAACGCTAGGAAGAAGAAGCATTTCATTATTTCCTCGCTGAGGTGGGATGAAAAGTTACGTGTTGCACTCGAGTGCAAAGATTTTACACCTTGTGCTCTTTTGATTCCCTCGCTAACGCTCAAGATTCTAATTTATGAATCACTCGCTATGCTCGTGATTCAAATTTAGAATCTTTCGCTTGCTCGGTCATCAAAACTGAGCACGCGGTTAAAAAGCAACTTTGCACTCTTGTATAACAAATAACTATGAATTTGAATAAGAACTTCATAAAAATCAATCAGATCTTGACTAAAATCTGTTTTTGGCATTTAATCAATAAACCTAGATAACATAAGCAGGTAGCAGAAACCCAAACTATGAATCAATAATAATTATACTTATTCATAACTAGCTTTTGCCCGCGGCTCCGCCCGCGTGGATGTTGGTTATCGCGACCAAACATAGCCCATGTCCTTTCTCAAGGTCTAATCTACCCCTATACCAAATTTCATCGAAATCGGTTCAGTAGTTTAGGCGGGACAGACAGACAGACAGACAGACAGACAGAGTTACTTTCGCATTTATAATATTAGTAGGGATGGATAATTAAAAGTCTTAAGATAAAGACAGAAAATAAAAAAGTAAATAGAGTAAACAATGAATTACTTATATACTCGTAAAAGTATTTATTTGGTATTATTAACACGATTTTTTTTATTCCACTTAGGTGGCAGACACGGCCCACCTAATGGGAAGTGGTTACCATGGCCTATTGGACGTATGCAACACCAGGGGCGCCACACACGTGCTGCCGACCCTGAAGAAACCTTCTAATGCCCTTCTTGAAGAACCCCATATTGTCGTCGCTTGGGAATACCACCGCGGGGAGTTCATTCCACAGCTTGAGTGTGCGAGGGATGAAGTTCCTTTCATACCACACAGTGCGCTCCGTTTCCGGACGCAATGTGTGAGGATGAATTCCCTGCCTGTGGCGAGAAGTGCGATGATAGAATGTAGCTGTGGGCATCATGTCAAACAGTTCATCTGAGCACAAACCAATTTAGGTATAGGCGGTAGAACACACACAGTGAGGCAAAGTCTCTTCTGAGACTGAGAGATTCCACATTGCCTGTGAGTATGGGATTGCCGACGAGCCTTAACGCCCGTCTTTGCACCGAGTCGAAAGGGTCAAGCTGGCACACAGGCGCTCCGGAAAAAAGGTGACAGCAGTACTCTGTGTGCTGCCGAATAAAGGAGGAGTTGTTGCCCCGCACTGAAGTACTGCTTCGCCCTGTTGAGCACCCCAAGTTTCTTTGATGCCAGCTTAACCTTGTCTTCCAAATGACTACGGTGTTGGACGTCACTGGAGATATCGACACCAAGGATCCCGATACTCGAGGAAATGGTAAGCGGTGTGCCCAGGAATTGCGGCGCTACAATGAATGGAGTTTTCTTAGCGGTGAATACACATACTTGTGTCTTAGTAGGGTCGAATTGGACTAAGTTTAGTCGTCCCTAATCGGATACTCCAGAGAGAGTAGTCTCGATTTGGGGAACAAGTTGTTCGCAACTTTCCTCCACTTCTGACTTAGGGATATTTGCACGGCCCGTGTAATACGTGTCCCCGGTGCTGTCATCCACATAGCAATGAACGGAGCCATCAGACAGCATTGATGTGCAGGGTCAGAAACAACACGAAGCCTTGTGAAACACTAGCGTTTATGTTCATGCGGTCCGAGTAGCTGCCATCGACGACGACTTGGATACTTCTATTAGATAAAAAGCTGGCAGTCCATTCGCATAGTCCCTCGGGGAGTCCATAGCGTGGTAACTTCACAAGAAGACCTCTGTGCCAGACCCGATAGAGAGCCTTCGCTACATCTAGGCTGACCGCTAGTGCGTACTGTCGGTTGCTCAAGAGATCGTTTCCCTCAAGGTATCTCAGGAGCTGTGTATTAATCACACGCTCCATCACACAATCTGTACCAATAGTGTTCACTGATAGACATTCCAACTCATCTGGTTCATGTTGGGAGCAAAATGGATCATTACAATTAGCATGTCTGTTGATTGGCTGAACGATGTTCGTCGCACACCAGTAGGTACCATACTGCTGTGCGACGAACATCGATCAGGTGTAAAAAAAACCTTAATTAAAATAAAACTATAGAATAAGGTTTCTAGGAACAATTATATCATTGTATAATCTAAGGTAATGTAAGTATTTTGGCAAATTAATGTAACATTTTTGAAATATGAAATAGAAAAAAGACGTATATTATAATCTATACGACGAATAACGTCGGTTCAGTATATTCGTCGTCCGCTTATCCCTAGAAAAATGACGGTTTATAGCATACGCCTACTATAGGTACGTAAAACATCGACGTATTTTATTATGCGTCACCGAAAAAAATCATAATAAAAACAAAAAAAAAAATCGTGGATGAACTAGATGATGTTATTTTAAAGATAAAAGGTAAAAACTAAGACATAAAAAAATATATTTTAGTATCCCAAGGACAACGACGGATTTGACAAACCGCTGTTCTAAGACGTTAAAATTTATATTTACTTAGATATATAAAAAAATATGTAATTTATAGTAAATTGTGACAAAACTTATCCGTTAACGACTGTTCCTCCTGACGTGACCTTATCCTAGAACATCGACGGTAATGCCAATGCGTCGGGAGCGGAAAGGGCGCGGGGGGCAGGGGACAGCGACAATTATCAATCCGTCATTGTTTTACGTTAATTAATCAAAACCGTCAGTATTCAACTCTGTATTTGGTTCATTTGTAATGAAATTTGATAAAATGTTTTATTTTTTTTATAAAGTAGTATATTTTAAGATAATTAGAGTAAAAAAAAATTTTTTGCAAAAAGTCAAATCCGTCGTTGTTCTACGACTGCGACGATACATGCATAATATTGTAGAGAAACACTAACAAATCAGGATCAGAATACCACGCGGGCGGAAAATATGGCGGTACGAAGTTCGCCGTGTCAGCTAGTAGGTAATAATTTAAATCTAAAATCATTCCGCACACGCTTAGGCTTAAGGTGTGGAATGACATTCATGCTGTGGTTTTTCCAAGTGATTGCAATATAGTTCTTCCAAAATGGTAAACATCAACAAATATTCATTGTCATCAGACTTTGGCGGAATATATACTGCACAGCAAGAAAACAAATAATGATTTCGCATATAAACAGCAGCATAACCCTTTACTTGGCAGGATATTTTTGTTTCGAAAACTATATTTTTTTTAACTTAATTGCGATCAATGGGGTCTAAATTAGGGTAGAAAAATAAAATAAAAATTCTAGAAAATTCCGAAATAAGGTTTTTTTAATGTATCTATAAATGCACATTGCTTGATATATAACAATCAACTTTTTAAATTGAGTGTATCTTTGAAGATACACTGCCTTGAGTAGAATTAAAAATAATTAATCAACCAATTAGCCTATTGCAGTCCACTGCTGGACATAGGCCTTTCCCAATGTGCGTCACGTCTGCCGATCCTCCGTGCTCCGCATCCCGTCTGTCCCAGCCACCTTTATATAGTCGTTAGTCCATCTGCCTAAGGGGCGTCCCACCTTTTGTTTTCCTTTTCACGGTCTCCGCTCTAGGAGTCGTCTGCTCCAATGGCTATCAGTCTTTTGACAGATGTGCCACTGCCACTTCAGCTTGCATATTCTGCGAGCTATGTCGGTAGCTTTGGTTCTATGTCGGATGACCTCGTTGGGAGTTCTATCCTTCAAAGAGACTTCAAGCATAGCTCACTTCGTAGCCCGCTGCGGGACTTGTAGGTCGTGGACTAACCCCACCGGCAAGACGCACTGGTCGTAAACCTTTGTTTTGAGGCATTGTGGTAGGGGGGAGGAGAAGACCCGACGTACTTTACCAAATGCTGCCCACCCCATTTGGATCCTTCTGGCTATTTCTTTCTCGAAGTTGTTTTTACCGAGCTAGATAACCTGCCCCAGGTAGATATATTTTTGAACAACTTCGAGTGTCATCCTTTCTTCGCCTTCAATGGCAATCGGCCTTGGTATAACATGTTCGAGGCCGACTTGTCGCGAAGCTCCATTCAGACTGTGCAGTATTTCGCCGAGTTGTTCCAGCGTCTCCGCAACTATGACAATGTCGTCGGCAAACCAAAGATGCGAGAAGTGCCAGTCCAATCCAGAGTCTTGAAGATGTCCTTCAATGCGTTGGTGAATAGTTTGTCTCACTGTCTCACTCCACGCTGGACGCTAATGGGTTTTGTCTTCTGGTCTTGGAGCTGGACGGACATTGTGGTAGTGTCATACAAGCACCTCAGCATTTTGATGTATTGCCAATCGACACGGCACCGCTGCAGGGCATCCAGTACTGCCCAGGTTTCAATAGAGTCGAAGGCTTTTTCGTAGTCCACTAACGCCATACACAGCGGCTGATTGTACTCTTGCGTTTTCTCTACAATCTGCCGAACAGTATGGATGTGGTCCACGGTACTATAGCCTTTTCGAAGCCCGGCTTGCTTAGATAGCTGGAACTCGTCGAGATTACCCGCGAGGCAATTTGTAACGACTCTCGAGAACAACTTGTAGACATGGCTCAAGAGTGTGATGGACCTGTACCTAGTTCTTCAGCAATGTCAATTATCACCTTTTTTGAAGAAAAGTACCACCGTACTTCCGCTTCATGCCCTAGGTGGCCCTTACTGGATGATAGAATTAAACGCCGGCAGTGGTACGATTCCCATTATATTTTTTTTTTTGGAAAAAGGAAAAATATCATGTTAGATACCCAAAAAATTTCATTAATTTTAGATAAAAATAAAAGAAAACAATAATGGATAAAATGGCAGTGTATCTTTGTGGATACGTGACAAAAAAGTTTTAATTCGTAACAAATTGGGCCGTGTGCATTTAAAGATACATACGAAAAACCAGTACAATAAAATGTGATTGTAAGGTATATCTATATAAAAAAATAGCATTTCCGTATAGGTAATACTATCATCTACAGAATACCAGCTACTTATTGAGACAATAACTATATAAACGTATCAAAAATGATAATATTTACTTAACGTTGAGGAGACGCACGCGCACGGTTCGCCTTATTGACGTCTACTGTCAAAATTTGCGTTGGCAGGAACGTCCAGTATATTTTTTTTTACAATAAATAATATTTTACAAAGTAATAAAATAAAATGATACATGTTTATGTAATAGTTTACTGTCTAGAATTTTTTGAAGCCATGTGTGCATAACAATGCACACTGCCAAGAAAAGGGATAAATTAATTCAAATTGATGAGAGTCTATGTCGATTCTGTGTATCTTGTAGGTATATGAATAAATGGTTTCCTTCTTTCTTTCTTTCAATAGTTCTTCAAGAAGGGTTCTTACAAGGTCGGCAGCTCGATTGTGATGCCCGAATGTGACACACGTCCGTAGGCCACGATAATCACTTCCCATAATGTGGGCCGAAGGATGTCAGCAGCTAAGTGTAAATTTAAAAAACGTATTTCTAGGTTATTTTAAATTGGAAAAAGCGAAATCAAGCTCAGGCAGGACTCGAACCCGCGATCTTTCCCTTACAGGTTTCGCTTTTTCCAATTTAAAATAATTCGTTTAGTGTAGCATACTAATTGCTTTAAAATTATTTCAATATTTCTACGTTTTTAAATGTTGTACAATGGTCGCCCACCCATGTCGCCTCTATTACAAAGTTTCATACCTGCGACACTATAATATTATGATTTTAGTCTATTCCACTCTCATAATAATATAATATTTCTTTCGTCATGAACCAAGCGATTCGGCGACTCCTTCTTCTGCCGCACTATTAAGACTTGGAATTCCTTGCCAGCTCACGTGTTTCCTTCCTCCTATAGTCCCGGGTCCTTTAAGCGGGGCGTGAAAAAGCATCTGATGAGGCCGTCAAGCTGAGTGCCACCATTGTAACATGGTATGTGTTGTAATGGTGGCCCTCTTTTCAGAGACTTTGCCTTCAGCTTACCATCAGGCGAGGCGAAGTCAAATTGACGTGTCCTATATATAAAAAAAAAAAAAAAAAAAAATGCCCACGGTAAGACAATTCCCAGAGGTAGTAAATGGTTTGTCAAACGTTACAGCCGTGTGTCACGAGATGACCACCTAACGAAGGTAGACGTCATTCCTGGAAACAGTGAAAGATCCAGCAAAACGTCATGAATATTGGATGTCCACGTTTAATTTAAATGTGAATTGAATTTAAACTGATGACGATGTACCTATAATGTGGTGACTGCCCCGTGGCACTACCCAATGGCACTACTGGTAGTGTCAAGGGTAAAATTCTTGCCACATGGCACTACCGGTAGTGTTAAGGGTACAAATTATTCCCAATGACACCACCAGTAGTGTGAAATTGGACCAAGTGATTAATGCGGGCATTATGATTAATGCGTGAGGAAGTCTATCTATCCAATTTAAAAGTAATCTATCCAAGTCAAATTGCGCGAGGTGGACACTGTGATTCAGTTTTTTTATAGCCACCCATACATGAACCGTAGGTGAGCCCTTCCATTAGTTGAAATAACCAATATTTTAAACAACCATTACATTTCAATAGAGTAATCAAATTATACTCGTATTTCACCCAAACGTAGATAGGTTCATTTCAATGCCCGCATTAATCACTTGCTCCTTAACATGTATAAGATATTTGACAGTTTGGAAAACTAATATATTATACACATTGTATGTATGATTATATACCAAGGCTGGATGTTTCGTTAGAGACCATGGCTCTTTATTCAAGAAATTTAGTGACGAAATTAACTCTAGACTAAAATGCAGAGATCCATCCAGATTGATTCTTCCTAACCGAAAAACAGCGCTGTGTCATAAAAATTGCTAATGACTATAAAAATATACAACAATCTACCTAAATATATAAGGGAGTTACCTACACGACTGTTTAAGTCAACGCTATATGGGTGGCTCATTGACAGGTGTTTTTATAGTGTGAATGAATTTATTGAAGGCTTATAATATTATTATTAATGTTTGATACAAACTATACCGTCAACGTCCTTATCTTGCAATTGCAAAGTAGAATTAAGTAGGTACTTATGTATAGTGGGTAATTACTTGATGGTTTCAATAAAGACTTACAATTATATGTTTAGGTTAATGTCAAATTTTGCATGCCGGGCGTCGTTCCAGCGGAGTATGTGAAACAAACTACCGATTTATACCAACACACTAAATGTAATACCATACTTCAAGCAAATAAATCTCATTTCATTTCATTTCATTGGCTAGCAGCTGCTGGTAATCTAAGGCTAGTAAAATACTAGCCTCACATTACTAGCAAGCCAATTACCTACTAGCTTAACTAGTAGTAATGCTAGAAATTGGCTTGTAAGTTAAAGTCATGAGTTCAATTCTTAAGACAGTTATTATAGTGGTGTTGAGTTAAAAATTTTAACAAATTCTCAGCGGCAGAAGCCATTAGTTGCTATCCGCACGTTATGGTATATTTTTATAGGCGGTACACGGTATTTCTGTCCCTATCAGGCAGTCCGACTGGGGTAGTACCTCCGCCCTACAGAATACCGCGGCAAAAAAAATAACCTCGTGTTATGTTCGTGGCGGTGAGTAGGGTAGCCAGCGCTCACTAGAGAGGTCTTGTGCTGTCAGTGGGAAAACCAAAGGCTTATCTTTTGCGCTGATGGCACAGAATCTCTCTGTTCTTATAGGGTCGGCAGTACGAGTGTGGCTCCCCTTGTGTTGCACTCGTCCAAGGTCCACGATAAGCACTTTCCATCCAGACCAATAAACATTTTATTTCTATTCACCCTTTGGTCCCTATTCAACCCGTTTTAGGTATTTACTTATTTTCTATCTCACTATCCATAGAGGTACGTAGGAATATAAACAATAGCATATTCACTTTTAACTCTTACATATAAGTCGAGAAGTACAAAGGGGTAGGAGTTACAAAGAATTAATTTCTGCGCGAAGAAGTTCAAATAACTATGAAAGTAATCTATGTAAAATAGGAGCGCTTTGCGTCGGGGACTAGGTACGCTCTGATATTGTTGCTCAAAAGTTACTCCTTTCTCGTTGTTGGCAAAAATATTATTAGGGTGAATTTCCCGGGGCCAAAAATTGCGTGGCATCGATGAAATCGGTACTAAAAATCATTTTTACAATACTCTAACATTTTTTTCTGGTTAGGCGATATAGTGATCTATGTGGAGCACTAAATATTTTATTAAATAGGATTATAGATTCGCCAAAAAAAAAATTTAAACCTCGAAATTTTTCATTGCCGTGTTTGTCCACACATCACCTATTGTGTTGTGATACCTCATTGATAAAAATCTATTGGTTTTTTTAATTAAAACCTAGTTTTATTTGATACGTGAATAGTTAAAGTATTGTTACGAAATACATTTATTCAAATATTTAGACAATACAACGAATGGTTAATAAAAGTTCATTTGTCCTAGACTTACCTTTAATCGCCATGTTCTAAACATATTTTAGAATATCGTTTTATCTAACGACTTGTATCCTCCCTCATATCCGCTAAACGTTGCATATTGGTGCCGCCTAAGTGCTCGACATGGAAGGACGTACACACGTACCTGCGTTTTGGCACCATAAATAAAAGTATATCATTTTTATGTTACTGGACATTTTTTCTTTCATTACTGTGGATAGGTATAACTGTCTATTCCAATAAGTTTATCCTCTTGATTATACATTCAATAGAACGAAATTTATCTTGTTTATTTTAGTGAAGTGTTTATTACTTCGAATAATTAATAGATTTTTTCTTATATTATATTTTTGGCTCGTTTTTCACCACCGTGCTTTCATTTCCATGGTTTCCGTGGTCAAAATTTGCTATGGTAATGAAGAAAAAAACGCGGCAATGAAAAAATAATCATTGCCATGCCTTGTAAAACAATTTAGTCTCATTGCCATGACCAGATGTTTCATTTCCGTAACTTATGTTCTCATCGCCATAGCATATTGACAAAAGTATATCATATTAATTTGTTAATTTCCCATTTCTTTTTCGTGTAATGAAAATGGTATAATATGAAAGTACCTGCAGTAAGTATACCAGGTTTCTTAGAGAGAGTCTTATAATTAATCCTATCGATTAAAGCAATAAAAATACTGGCTGTTATTTTTTCCGATTTTAGTCGGTTCAATTACAGGATGTGGCAAGCGATTTTTCAGCATTCGTTAAACGCAGTTTTTTTTTTCTTTTTAAAAATGAGGAAATGTTTCTTCTGAATGAAATTAGCTATCTCCAGTATTTAGAGTACTTTCCCTCCACATCTCCAATGCAAACGCGGTATCGTTTATCTAATACTGACCCAGCGAACTTCGTACCGCCATATTTTCTGATCCCATTCCCGCTGCATATCTCTAAATTTATCAATATTTCTCTACAATATTATGCATGTATTATGCATATAAATCTTCCTCTTGAATTACTCTATCTATTAAAAAACCGATTCTAAATCCGTTGCGTAATTTTGAAGATTTAAGCATACACAGGGACATACAGACAGCCATCGATGGGGTTACACTCGAAGTTGTTCAAGAAAAAATCTGCCTGGGATAAGTTATCCAGCTTGGTAAAAACAACTCCTAGAAAAAACTAGCCAGGATCCACCTAGGTTGGGCAGCAGCAAAGGAAACACTCTCTTAATCTTAAAAAATACACTGCGTTTAAGGATTTCCAAAAAAATCGCTTGCCACACCCGGTAATCGAACCGAATAAAATCCGGATGAAGCTATATTTTAATTGCATCAATCGATAGGGTCAATCTTAGGGATCAAATATCTCTAACAAACTTGGTAAAATAAGTAAAAGGAAACCCATAAAAGAGAAGGTATAGGAAGATTTTAGGCGGTTTGATCATCAGGTGTGTTATTTTTAGAAATCTTTGAATGCAGGTTTGTTTCCCTTTAAAAATAAGGTTATGTTTAATTTAAGTAAAATTCGCTATCTCTAGTATGAGGGTACTTTCCCTCCAGGTAAAGTCGAAATGTTCCACCCTGTATATCGCAGCTCCGATATTACTTACAATAAAAATAACGACACTCATACGCGTGTTTAACACAGTGCCACTGAAAAAATAAATGACGCCAATGTCCATACACAATTGCCTAATCCCCTTTGTATTTTTATTGTATGTAAGTATAATTTCTCATGTAAGTAGGTACATAAAATATTATGTTTTATATTATGTATTTTCATTTCTATGGTTGATTTTTTCATTCCCTTGATATATTTATTTCATGCCCGTGGATGCTTGTTTCATTGCCGCGCACGCATGTGTCATCGCCGTGGCGCGTAATTTTTGATCTTGTATATCTCGTTAGCTTTTTTATTTATCTGCTAGATATTAAGCAAGAATACATTATAGTATCAAAACCTATAATAAACGCGATTTGTTTTAACTACAAAACTTAAGGTAAAAAAAATCCACGGAATGAAGATTTTAATGAACCTGTTGAAATTCACCCATTATTGAAAGTTCTCGTAGAATTAATTAGTGTGATGTGATGAGTTAATTAGGTGGTAGGTATATTATTTTAAGCCAAAACTTTAGTAGTCTAATAGAAGACGACTCTTAAGAATATACAGCAAAAAAATTGGTTGTACCTACTCGGCAAATTTAACGGGCCAAGACCATCCAAAATCGATGAAACCAAAAAATCGGGGGGAATCGGCACAAGGGGGAATCGGGTTTAACCCTATGTAAGGCTACAAGGTATATTTCTTTTATTTTATGGTTGAAAGCATTCAAGTAGCTATCCGGAAACACAGATTCTGGCTAGTCATTTCTCTCCTTGACAGTACGCATGATGAACGTATCGCCGAATCTTTTAGTTGAGAATGTCCCTGGTGTATGAAAGGGACCAATAAAACATCGACAGTCTTACTCTTCTTCGTCGTGTCAATGGCTCAAAAAATTTATATATCAATATATTTTTTAAATGTTGTTGGTCCAATATTTGGCCACGGCTACATCATTGTCCGTTGCCCTACACAGGTCTTCGATAGTACAGGTGGAAGGGCACAGTGGGCAAGAGAGCAGATGCAGCATGGACTGGGATGGGGCCCCACAGTCGCTGGTCTCTTGCGACTAGTCTAAATAGCCCCATTTTGTCAAATTTGCATTACAGCGGTCAACTTGGGTCCGTGTGGCACCGCTCCGCCCATGCCAAGCACGTCGATGCGGCGTTGAACGACACATGTAGGATAATCACAGGCTGCCTCAAACCTACTCCCCTGAATATGCTAGTCTTACTCTGAAGTTAGTTAGTCCATACTAACTAACTTCAGAGCCTAACTAGAATAGAGGCCTGAGGATACGTACTCGACGTGTCGTAACGGATAACTTTATATAAAATGGTGAATACCAGTAGATACAGTTACAGTTGGAGATCTCCGACTGTAGTATCTACTATTTCTACTCAATGGTCCAGAAACTAAATACTGTCCTAATAGTGGGCAATAACTTTTTTCTATGTAGTTGTAATGGTAGTTACCATAAACAGGGTGGGCACGTTGATTCGCGAGCCATATAATTTCCGCCCCTCTCTTCTCTCGACAGCTTAGCTCTGAATATGAACGGCGTGATCGAGATACGAGCGTAAAGCGGTTACAGTTCTAGTCTTGAAGATATGGCTGATAATAACTATTTATTTTATTTGCAAATGTTGTCCTACTAATATTACAATAATAATAATAATAAATATTGTAGGACATTCTACACAACGCTATCTAGACCCAAAGTAAGCATAGCTTAACTAACTTGTGTTATGGGTTCTAGAATGCGGATAAACATACTAAGATATATTTTTTTTGTAAATACATACATATTATCACACTTTCATATTATAAATATGAAAGTTTGTGAAGTCTCTGTAGCGTAGCATTAGTGAATGCGATTGCTACGCAGGATGCACGGGTCACGGGTTTTATTTTCACTCAGTGCAAATAGTTCATATCACTTGACTGTCCAGACTAACCTGACTTTAGCTATTATTGGCGGACCTGGTGAACTTTGTACCGCCATAGTGTATTTACCTTGCCCGCTGTCCCGCCCACGTGGAATTTAGACCCTGTTTCCGTTGCAACTTTTGCTATTTTCTTTTATATTATCCAATTTGATGCAGTCATTCAGAAGTTATGAGTGTACATACATTTGGAAGATTTCATTATGCGTACATATATTTAGGGAGGTTTTATTTTTATATACCTACCCATATAGAAATAATCGTAATATTTTGGATCGCTCACTTCGTATAACTTGTTCCACGAGTCAACTTAGCCATTCGCAGACTCTGTCCTTTCCGCAATTTGGCCTATTCAATTCGGTGGTCGCACCGTTGCATCGTAAGCGCCAGTTACACTTTATTTAGTTCCAAATGATGATAATCTATATCGTTTATTTACAAAATTTGTGAAAAAGTTATGTCTTAAATCCAATTTCATTAGTTTCACCTGCTTCTAATTATGTACGTTTTTTTCTAAGACACGTCAATTCGACTTCGCTTGATTGTAGCTGAAGGGAAAGTTTCTGGAAAGACGGTCATCATTACAGACTCATACTATGTCGCCATGTTGGCACTTAGCTTGACGGCTTTAGATGCTTGTTCGCGCTCCACGCTTTCAAGGAACCGGGGCTGGAGGCACGGGACGTAGATAAATCTAGAATGTTGAAACCTTTAGCTCACATTAGGGGATCAATATTATCCAATACTTCTGTCTGTGTTGGCGGGTTCGATCCCCGCTCAGTGCCAATATTTGTATGCATGAATATAAATATTTGCATTGGTCTGGGTGTTTCTATGTATAATATTATGTATGTATTTACAAAAAAAAAAAAGTATCTAAGTATGTATATCCGCATTTTAGATTCCATAACACAAGCTAATTAAGCTTACCATGGGTCTAGATAGCGTTGTGTAGAATGTTGTAGTAGAATTATGAATGAATGAATTCTGTCTACGCCTCCAAAGGTATTAAAGCATGAGTATCTGTACAAAACAATAAGGCCCT
This sequence comes from Eilema depressum, assembly GCA_914767945.1. Lineage (NCBI taxonomy): Eukaryota > Metazoa > Arthropoda > Insecta > Lepidoptera > Erebidae > Eilema > Eilema depressum. The sequence goes on from OU612031.1 coordinate 16,321,353, forward strand.
TACTATTATAAAATTCCAAAGGGTATATTATATACCTACAGCAGGCTATCATTTTGGTATAACCTGTGCAATTTTTGTTAGTGAGGGTCGGAAAAAATGATTTCATAGAAATTATTAAGTGAATACCTTTCATAGAAGAAATTTCATGTAATTTCACAACAATGTGTAGGCAGCGCGATATTAGAAACGAAATATAATTCTTTACACAAAATATTGTATTACAATCAAAGAATATAACGTAATTTCGGCGAACCTTACCTCAGAGTTACGCGAAGGTGACTACGAGGTCATAAACTTTCGACTAACACGTGATTCGGTTTTTATCAAATCAAAATAGAAAGAAGAAAAGAGTTAATATAAGTCGCAGCCATTGCAAAGATTGGACATTAATATTTATCGTAGAATACAGTGGTACCATTGTGCCGGGCAGTTTCTGATTCCAATTAAAATTTCAATATATGGTAATGAATCATGGAGAATATTGTAAAAGCTGAACCGTTTCATTATTAATTTCCTAGTTGGACACTATTAAGGCGAAGCTCTTATTAAAAGTGGTATTACGTTTACAATTTCGCACTTTAATTTATATTATAGAACTATACTCAGTCGTAAATCTAGATATATCTGATCACCAATTGTATAGACAGATTGATAGATAGTGTTTACAATCTGTGCTCAGATAAATCGGGATTCAGAACTGAGTACCAAAATTGACGTGAGTATTAAAATTGTTGTTCAAAGTGTACAAACTGTGGAGTGATATTATTATATTAAGTTTAGAAAACTCGAAATGAAATTAAAAGTATTTGTGGTTCTTGAAAATAAAATAAAAAATTAAAAGGCATTCTCTCAAACATTCTATTTCAATGAGAAAGTAACTTTGTGGGCCTGACTAATAACTTTTCGTGTTTAAAAATATCTCTAACCAGCGGGAAATACCTTTTACTTCTTCGGTGGATTTTCAAAAATGTTCTTTCTTACAAACTTCGTCCTGACAAATTACCAATACAATAAAAAATAAATCATCCAAATTGGTTGATCCTTTCACAAATTTTACAACAAATTTAATCTACACCAGTAAACCCGTCTGTATTAGTTAGTATTGTATAAATGGATCAAGACTTCATGAATTTCTAACCACACAATCAAATAGAACACGAGCTAGCATTCAAAACGGTCTACAATTCAGCTGGATAGTGGATGCCCTAGTATAATTTATATAGTTGTTTATTACAGCTAAATAGTCTTGATATATGATAGCCGTTTATTTGATATATGAACTATGGTACATTTAGTCATAATTGGCTTAAGTGCCGAAACACTAGATACGAGTATCTACAGCATACTCGTATTAATAGCTAACCGACAATTGTTTGGGCGATAAACTCCATCATTATCATAGCGTTGTTCAATCGGGGCTTTTTATACTACTTAGGTCGCAGATAAGCACACGGCCGTCCTGATGGTAAGTGGTTACTGTGGCCTATGGGCGAGTGCAACACCAGGGGTGTCCCACTCGTGCTGTCGACCCTGTAAGAACAGCGCGATTCTGTGCCGTCACCGCAAAAGATAAGTAGGACAAAGCCTTTGGTGTTCCCACTGACAGCACTTTCCCCGGTTTTCCCGGAGCCCGGAATCTCCTTTGCTGCTTCTTTGGGAGTGACTGCTGCCCGAACTTCAAACCCGAAAGGAAGACCTGTGCCATGGCTTGACCGTCAATCTTTAGGTGATCCAGCTTGCAGGTGGCTAGGAGGGGTCACCAGCGTCCTATACTCTCATGACATGGTTGACTGATGTAATTAAAAAATATTTTGTTCATTCTGTTGACTACCGATGATATCAGGCCTTTACGAGCAAACTTTAATACAATGATTCTATGACCCTGTCAGTGAATCCTGTAGTCAATAAATTAACAAGTATTGCCTTCTATAATTGACCCTTATTGCATATTATTCATTCGGAATCTACAAAATAAAAACAGCTATTTTCATTTACTTTTTACATAATATACTACCTGTTTATTAAGAAAATTCCCTCTACTTAAAAGTAGTTAAAACGAAAAAAACTGAGTTATAATGTAGTAAAGAGATCAAAGGATGTATCTTCGCCTTAATACCTCCGAGCAGGTTATATTGAAAGAGCGGTCATCATACGTCGTCTGTTAAATTTGGCCATTATCCGATGCGATAGATTGACTCTGCACCTGGGGTATTACTTAAAAACGTACGTATGTGAAAAACTATTTTATTAATCGTATTTTCAGCTCTGTACATCATTTATTTGGTACAGAGATAGATGAAACATTGGGAAAGGACATAGGCTATCGGCCGTTCCCAATAACCTATCTATCGCCAGTTTTGACATTAGAAAGGATAAAAACGTCATCAATCTCTATGGTAACGCAATTCATAGTAGCAAAATAACAATAGGATTTGACAAAGGAACTATCTCAACCTTTACCCAGGCGCGGTCCGAGGGGGGGGGTCACAGGGGACATGACCCCCCCCAAAACCCAGCACGTCAAATTGAAAAGTCTTCATAAAATTTGCAAAGTAATTATATTGCAATATTTAATTCCTTGTCGCGTCTTTTAAAGGTAAAAAATTGGTAAAATTGTAATTTAGGTAGCAACCTACTCTTAAAGATACGAACGTTTTGCTACGTAAACGGGAAAATGCTGCAGTATTGTTTACTACTTACGTGTCAAGGCACAATCGAAGCCCTATGGCGCCAAGCGTGGATGAGGACGACCTGTCCGAGGTCAGTTGGATAGAATAAAGCTGGTGGTTCATAAGATTATGGCCGAACCGCGGCACTCCGGGCTGAGCGAGCTTTAGGCGACGACGACCAAACGCTAGTTTCCGAAATTGTTAAAGACGAGGAAACTGGTCCTCATACGAAAGGCGGGCATCCGGTGGATTCGCCGTCCGCCTACCGACCTATAGTGTTGTCTGACGAGGTGTGAAAGCTCTTAGAAAGAGTTATTGCAAAGCGCCTCGTCGAGCACCTCTTTAGACCGATCTGGCGGGTGGTCAATGTGAATTCCGCCAGAGACGCTCCACTGTGGACTGTGGATGCCCACTTGTGGGCCAGGTGATGTTGGTGGTTTTTTTGGACATCGCCAATGCATTCAACACTTTGTCCTCAAATTGCATTAAGGAGATGCTCATGTATCACGAGTTATGAAGTCCCTCTCCACCCTCGCCGCATAGCCCGCGTAACCGATGGAGAGAGCCGTCAGCTACCCAACCGCGTCCGGCCTCGGCTGGCGAGAGATGTCGTGCTGTTTTCCGCAGGGATTGGTTCTGCGCCCGGTCCTGCGGTATACTCCATCGGATACGTCTGGGTGTTCGCGGTGAGCTCGAGGACGGTGTCACCGTGACGTGCTATACGGATGACACGCCAGTCATGGCATGCGTTGCTACACAGCGCGAAGCGACCCTGAAAGGCACAACCGCGGTTGCCCATAACGATAGACCATGGTCCTGCCTGCATAAAACCGAGGCCATGTTCTTTTATGGACCTCAGCGCGCGCCACCTAGGTAACCAACCTCATAGCGCGAGGCACTCCCGTCGGCATCAAGCCCCATATGAAAAAACTTGGCTCGTTCTCGATGACCAATGATACTTCGGAAAACTTTTCCGAAGTCGGGCCCCCAATCTGAAAGGCGCAGCTGTCGCTCTGGTGGGATTGCTGTCCAACTTGACTTGAGGGCAAGAAGATGGCCAACTAGGTCTTCAGAGGGTACCGCACGTCTCACGGTCTCCTTGGCGGAACCCTACTGTGGTACCTGGACCTGGAGGCGAGAGCCTTTTCGGTGCAATACATGTACCGAAGGGCGGCGCGGATTTCCTCGCTGACATGAACCCGAGCCTCGAGAAATCGAGGCAGTGAAGTCCCAGCGCCGCCTGGACGTGGTGGAGGAATGGAAGTTACAACTTACAACTTCGGCAACCAAACACAAGGCACGTCGTAATAGCGGCGGTAAAGCACATCATGGAGGACTGACTAGATAGGCCTCACGGGAGTCACGGGTGCCTCTTGTACCGGCTGACACAGGTGATCACCGGACACGTGTGTTTCGGGAGTCACCTACGTCGGATCCAGAAGGAGCCAACGCCTGAGTGTCATCACTGTGATGCAAGCGAGGACACGGGGCTGCCCACACTGACTGAATGCACGGCGTGGAAAACGCCGAGGCAGATCTTTGTGGCGGCCCTGGGGTTGGAAGTTGTCTCCCCCAGCACGTGCCTCACTCACAGTGATGTTGCAGAGTGCGAGTGTGTGGGGTGCCGCCGCTTCCTTCTGCAAGCAAGTAATGCTCGAGAAAGAGGTGGAGGAGCGGGGACAGAGAAGACTCATGCCCCTTCCGTCCCGCATAGTCCGCAAAGCGCGAAGGCGACTCGGGCGTCGGAGGCTTTTTCATAAGCGTTAGGGGTGACAGGTAGAGCCCGGGACAAGATGGGGACGCCGAAGTGTGAGGGATATGCCAGTGGCAATCTCAACCTCGGCAAATAATTATCCAACCCAAGACGGTGTGCAATTATAGTTGGTTTGAGTCTGACATTAACCACTACCATCGGGTTGGGCCTAATGCCATTGGTGTCCGAGTTAACAGGCATACAAACATCAGGCAAATGCAAATAGACAGGTCCATGTATAGGTACAAATATTTGCACTAAGCGAGAATTGAACCCGTACCTCCTACAGGGTACGGAGTACGGGGGGGGGGGGGGGTGATTGCCGCACTTAGGTAAGTGACCCCCCCCAAAATGTGAAGCTGCGACCGCGCCTGCCTTTACCTTTATCTGTTGATATGTTATTGGCAACGGCCGTATGTTTAGTTTTGGTAGCGATAACCGACATTCACGCGCGCGAAGCCGCGGGTAACAGCTAATAAAAATCTTATATTATTTGTCCACGTGGTGAATATTTTCGAACTGTAAACTTATTCAGTGATAAATTCAGTGGAGTAAGAACAAGCTTACCTGCCTTAAACTTTTCAATTTATGTATTATCGGAGACCACTTGGCAAGAATTTAAATAAGATATTGTTATTCATGCTATTATTCTTCTCAATAAATGGTCGATAGATAACATTGTCAATTGTTAAATTATCAAGGGTGGTAACGGGTAGTTGGAGCCCTAAAATGGCAAACAACTGGTCTAACTGTAATGCTTCAATATTGCCAATGTGCTTCACGCAAAATATAGAAGTTTAGCCAAACTCGCAGATAGATTGGAATCTGCGTACCCCAGACTCTGAGGTGAAAGCTTCGGATGCATGAAGACTCACGAAGAGATAATTCAGTTCAATTCAATTCAATCCTTTATTTTCAAAATAGTGCACTGTTACAGCTTTTTGACGTCAAATTCTCCTTAAAAGTAAGTTTAGAATTCAAAAAATCATTGGGAATTTTTCGCACGATAAAAAAAGGATAGATTGTATTCTAGATTTTAATGTGAATTATAACTGAGCCTTGTTCTGAAAGACAGGCCTTTGAAGTGTAAAATTATCTTAAAGTACCAACCCAAACTTGATGGAATCGTTGGTGTTGTTATTCACGCAAAATGAGTTCAAGTTTCGTATCTATTTTTAGCAGAAAGAAATTCCTAAGTAATAAAAACACTGTGTAATTGAAATGTAAAATCTTTTGTGCTCACAAAATTAATTTTGTTTTTCATAAGGTGTTCCAATTAAAACTGAGGAGTCTCCTGTAAAATCATTGTTGAAAGAAGTTGGGGCGACATCGTAAAGTTAGCTTGTTAAAATGGTTTTTTCTTAATTTTTCGGTAATTATAAAGCCTTGTCTACATTTTTTTTGTCTTGAAACAAATTTTATAATTAGGGAATTTTATGTGAACATTGTTAACTAATGATTTTTGTGGCTAGCGCTTACAGGCAAAAAACTCAGATCAAATTCGAAGATCTTTGAGACACAAGCCCTCCTTCCTCACTTGTAAGTTGGTATGTTGGCTGATTAATGAACGAGGCTTTAGCACAGACTTTTATTTAGAGTTTAGGGGGTCAGGTGGTAGATGCTTCCATAAAAGCCAAGATTAAAAAAAAATATTAGCAACCGAAATCCATACCTACTAATATTATAAATTATGCGAAAGTAACTGTCTGTCGATCTGTCTGTCTGTTACGCTTTCATGCCTAAACCACTGAACCGATTTTGATGAAATTTGGTGCAGAGATAGATTATACAATGGGAAAGGACATAGGCTATGTTTGGTCGCGATAACCGTCTTCCACGCGGGCGGAGCTAGTTACTAATATTAAATGGGTGGAAGTGAGTGGAATGGGTATTGGAGAGAATTAAAACAAATATAAAGGGATACTTAACCAACTAGGAACCACAATTTTAAAGCCAATCAGAAATGGTGATCCGTTTCTTCTGGACTGCACCTCAGCTTTTTACTATCTAGCACTTAGAGTATACATTGCTATTTATAATGTACTAGCTGACCCGGCGAACTTCGTACCGCCATATTTTCCGCCCGCGTGGTATTCTGATCCCGATTTATCAGTGTTTCTCTACAATATTATGCATGTATTATACATATAAACCTTTCTCTTGAATCACTCTATCTACTAAAAAAACCGCTCCAAAATACGCAACGTATTTTGGAGCGGTTTTTTTTTGAAGCGGAGTTTTGAAGATTTAAGCATACATAGGGACGGACAGACAGCGACAGCGACTTTGTTTTATAATATGTAGTATACTCTAAGATCTAGCATGGTGCAGTCAATTGACGGACCAAAAAATAAACGATCACTAAGTAAGTACCTACTTCTACCTACTACCTATACCTACCACTTTCACCTCCTTACTAACATACTAGTAAGATACATGTAAATCAATAAAAAGGAAAAATAAACCGCATTCTAGAGCGTATCAAATCGAACCACATGAATACGACCAGTAAATCTCGCGCGTAAATGAACACGTCCGTACAGCGATCGGATGCGATACATCTCCGGCTGAGACGGCTGGACCGGCATAAATTGCCCGAAGACGCAGCAAGCGATGCGCAACAAATTTATTATTACTACTGCTATTTAGATCTTGTACCGTGTATGGAACTTACACAGAGTCGATGATGCTTTGTAGTTATTGTTAGATCTACACGTGTAGGAATACAATCGTTGTTTGTGTACACATAAGCCTTTCTCTACGGTATTACTAGCTGTATGTAGACCGGGGCTCTATAGAATTCTAATTCCATTCCCGTATTCTAGAAAGAAAGCGCCTAGCTTCTGTGCTATCAATGGTTGAACGTACCTGAATGAAATGTGGCATCATCCGCATCATTCTTCTTCTATCGTGGCGATGGCGCCTATTCTCTCAAATGGTGTTCTCCCAGTGTGCTGCTACCTGGATAGCGTTCTCTGAGGTCCTCCGGTGTACATGTGTGTGGGCTTGTAGCACACGTCAGCAGGTGGGCCATTGTCTGTGGCGTAACTCCGCATTCACATCTCAGGTCTGCCCCACCTGAGAACCCCCACCTAGCCCGGCATTCTTTGCTTCGGCCGACCCGTGTCCGGAGTCTGTTCAGAGACTTCCACCTGATCCAGGGCAGATCATGTCCAGGTGGCAGATTCTCCGATAGCGGAACGAAGGGGGTCGGCAGCGAGCTCTGTGCTCTCCAGTGGTCTACTCTGGCTTGGGAGGGGTCGCCGTCAATGGGAGAAACGCATGCCCAGAAGCTTCTGCGGCTCTTCAGCCTTTGTGGTACCCGAGGTTGGCCGTTCATGGGGTGTCGCTGGTCCGACTCCAGCTTACCCCTCTCCACGGATGACGCCACGCCTCTGATCCGCATCATTGAAATACAACTACTTTTTAACGTAACTTCTGCCTTCAGCTTACCATCAAGCAAGGTAAAGTCGAATTGACGTGTCCTATATTATAAAAAAAGGGTCGTAAAATCTAAAGTTAGAAATTTTTTAGTCACAAAATTCGTTAACCTTTGACACAAATAAACGATTCAGTCCGAACGTTTGAATGAATGAGTTAAAGTTTCATTTTGAAAAGGTCACGCGGTTCCCGGCTATTCCCGGCTAATAATAGAACTACATTTACCTTTCCCGGGACTTGCATTTATATGAGGCTGTGATAGGCTCACGTGGGAGTTTTATTTTCGGGTTAATTTGAGATAATGGGGAATAAAACGTGCTGATTATTACAAGTACTAATGAAAATCGTATAAGTATGAATATACTGAGAGAATTAATTAAATTGGACGGGCAAAACAGAATCAACCCAAAAAAAAATACAATAAATTACATACAATCATTTAGAATTAAGATTTTGGGGACTATGAAGAAAATCTCTTTTATTTTTTTTAAACATTAATTAGCATCTCAGCCTAACATATTTATTTTCATGGCTACCTTAAAGTTGAATAGTTTTATTTTTTACATATTTTATCGATATTGGTTGTTACGAAAATCATTATAATTTTTGAGCGGATAAAACAAGAACTCGAAAGAATTCGTAAGAAAGAATTACTTAATTATTTTTTTATAAAATCATAATGATATCAAGTGTTGATTCCCTTCTCAAAACGTATGTAAAAAGTTACAAAAAAAAAAAAAAAAAATTATCCGCATTCTAGAACCCGGATAGCCTAGTTAAGTTTTGATTTAACATTCGCATAAAATAACAATTCTTCTTCCTCCTAGCGTTAATTCCCAGTCGCATCCGAAGCTTTCAGCTCGGGGTCTGGGGTCCGCTTTTACCAGTCTTAACCACGGATTTGGCTAGACCTCGATGTTTTCCGTGAAGCGATTGTCATCTGACCTCCACAACCCAATGTTAACATTAGGCGATATCGAAGTTTTGCAGTTAGACCGTTGTTTTTGGATTTTCGAGGGCTCCAACTACCCGTAACGACTGCCATAGATGTTCTCATGGCAACCGGGACCGACGGCTTAACGTGCTCTCCGAGGCACGACCAGACCAATGCAAATACTCATATTTCATTCACACAAATATTTGCACTGAGCGGGGATCGAACCCGCGCCTCCTGCGTAGCGGCCGCGTTCACTACCGCTACGCCACGTAGGCTGTCAGATAACAATTATTTTACAGAAATACTCAAATCGCACAGCGCTGAATGCAACAATGGAATGTAAATTTAAAAAAATACTTTTAAATTTATTCGATTCAATGGTACGATGAAATCAAAATCACCACTAGGCCCGTTTCAAAATGTTCCTGAACAAATAAAATAAAAGAGGGCAAGAATCGATTTGGAAATTTGAAAGTGAAATTTTCAACTGGATACTTAATTGGGAAATGCTTTGAACATTCGGAACCCTTCTAAATAATGTCAGTGATTATACTGTACATTTTACTTCGGTTACGATTCTTACCCTGAGGGCTAAATAATCGGAATCGGCTGAAGATTTTAGATCTAATCGATGATTGGATTATCGATTTTTGGTAACTTTCTTTATTGCTTTACCGACTTCAGTAATTTATTTTGCTATGGTTACTCAGACTTTTCTGTGGTATCCTTGTATTATTTTTATTTTGTTCCTATTGCTTACAATGGTTTACTAGGTATCTATCATGTAAGTTTTTTTTTTAACGTGGGTAATGCATTTACGCACTTCTCTTCCCCCCCCGCGGGGGCAGGGGGCTCGCTTCGTGTGGGGCTCCTGGCCTCGGAGAGAGACCAGACTATCCACTAAACCACCACGGTGTTCCTCCGTTGCCTACTCTGAGCCGCGGGATAGAATGCTCACCGCGACTCGGCTAGGGACGCCCAATTTATTGGGCTCGACTCGTCGAGGCCCCATCATCAACATGGTGGGCCCTGTCCTCCTCTAATAATGCACTCCCGGAACACACATTCCGCCACATTAGCATGGGGATTCTATTGCCGTCTAGCGGGCATTTTATCAAGGGCTGTATGTTTTATGTCCGATGGAGAACAGCCCTATCCCTTAGTCGCCTTCTACGAGACCCACAGGAACAGACGGGGTGGTGCTATTCTACTCCAACGGGAACCAACACGGCTTCATTCAATAAATAATAACATAACATAAACTCACGCCTATATCCCCGAAGGGGTAGGCAGAGGTGCTAGCACCCACATTTCGCCGTTTATGTTTAGGTCCCAATGTAATAGGTATCGAGCCTATTGCCATTAACCGGGCACTTTTAAACCTGCGATAAATACACACATAACTTCGAAAAGCATCGAAAAGTCATTGGTGTGTGCCATGGTAAAACCTGGGATCGAACCCGAGACCTCGTCCCAGCAGTCCATTAGCCATACCACTAGGCTACCGCGTCAATAAAAATATCTGTACTATAGAAAACACTGTACAAAGTGTACTCCTCAGTACAGAATTATCAACTTATATTCGAACTAATTAGAATCCTGACAATATTGAAATAAATCAAAGTAAGCAAACCGTTTCCCAAGCTCGAATGAACACAAATCAACTTAGATTTCAGGTACAAGTTGTTTTGGATACAAATTAATGTTGAACCTTTTAATTAATCAGATGTACGAAACGTTGTAATAGTAGCTTTCTACGGAAAATCTGTGTTTAGCTCCAAAATGGTCGACCTTAGATCGAATTGGAAATAACTTTAGTTCACTTTGTCTTTGTGTTATTTAATCTTCTTCTTCATCCTAGCGTTAATTCCCAGTCGCATCCGAAGCTTTCACCCCGCCAGTCTAACAGCGGATTTGGCTGGACTTCAATATTTTCTGTGAAGTCATCTGACCTCTACAACAAAATTGCGATATTGGGCGATATAGAAACATTGCAGCTGGACCAGCTGTTTGACTTTGTAGGGCTCCAACTACCCGTAACGACTGCCATTGAGGTACGTATGGCAACCGGGACCGACGGCGTAACGTGCTCTCCGAGGCACGACCGGACCAATGCAAATACCCATATTAAGGCTAGGAACCATAGGATAGGAGGAATTTGACATAATTATGTCATCCGTATGATATGCCTACACCCTTTTTGTAAGTGCGGTAAGTAAATCCCAATAGGTGGCCGGAGCCCGCGGGCTGATAAAACCGCACTCCATCTTGGCCCATCTGATGCCGAGGGTGAGGCTACCTCTAGCTGACCCAGTGCCTTCGATGTCCCTCTCGGGGACTTTACACCTTCATCATAAAAACAAGTTATACGATAATCATAGCTATTTATAGTATGTATCCTAAATCAACTGGTATTAGAAATAACGAACAAATTGAGTAGGAAGTAAATATCCAATATTACTTAATAAATGTTCATTGGCGCGTATTAGGTAACCATTCCTTGTACTTCAAGTACCAATACTATCACTAATATGTACCAAACTAATTGAGTTTGAACACTTAATTAAGCTGTGCGGTGCGCTAGCAATAAGTAAAGTAATAACACTATTCTTGTAGTGCAGGAGCTGACGGTAAATCACGTTAAGTAGTTTTAGTCTTGGAGTGAGGTATTGAGGAAGTAGGAAAATGGGTAAACGTTTTAGTTGTGTTGTGTACGTGAAATTAGAATTGGTTGAGCGTGAATAGTTCAATTTGTTTGTTTATTGTGAGTTGGAGCACGCAAGTGAATTGTGTGAAGTGAATAGTCTTTTATTTAACTATTTATAGGAATCATAGTGTATAAGTCTGTGTTATATACATAACACTTTAAAAAATATTTATTTATTATTATTATTAAATCATTTATTTCGGATAGTTATCCATAGTGTGTTAGTAACAATGTTGCTTATAAACTAGGGTAAGTAGATATACATTTAATTTACTGTTACGCGTAAAATATATAGAATAAAGTGTAGACAAAATTAGTCGAGAACAAATATGATCTTGGTCACCAGAAACTTATTATTATAAAACGATACTAATGTTAACATGCGAGCAGTATTGAAGTATATAATATATTACACGATAAAAAGTTAAATAATCTCAATAATTTATTAGAGTAATCGAAACTATGGGTACCAGTTGCTTTGCAGCTGTGATCATGGTCATGGGAAGACTAAAGCGGTGAACATACTTTAGAATTACAAAAACACGAATAAAATATTTATTTAATATTATTTTAATATTAATTTGTAATTAAATAGATAGAAAAGTCTGTAATAATACATTAGCACACATGATGTGTTGCGGGAATGGAATAAAAACCAACATACATAATAAATATTAAACAGGTACTATTACATAATTGTGCATTGAAAATGTTTGTTCGCGATGACCGCAAAAACTACTGAAATGATTTTGATGCGGTTTTTTTAGGAAAGTGTTGGTTAGACTTTAAATCTTACGTTTGCTTGATTGCAATCGGTTGAGTAGATCCGGAGATAAGAGATCAATGCGAGCGGAGCAGCGGGCGGAATGATAGTTAATCCATACTAATATTATAAATGCGAAAGTAACTCTGTCTGTCTGTCTGTCTGTCTGTCTGTCTGTCTGTCTCGCTTTCACGCCTAAACCACTGAACCGATTTTGATGAAATTTGGTATAGGGGTAGATTAGACCTTGAGAAAGGACATAGGCTATGTTTAGTCGCGATAACCGACATCCACGCGGGCGGAGCCGCGGGCAAAAGCTAGTAATATAATGATCGCAATTTAAAGCATCTAGCTCCTGTACTACAAACCGTACCACCGTTTATTGTTCCCGGTAAATGGAAATATTCATTAAACTTCTCTCCAGCGTCCGTATCGGTCTAGTTTTATGTAACAACATTTCGTTATTACCCATTTACATGTTTAACTATCGAAAGCACTTCGTTTGTAACATTTTTTTTCTATTAATTAAACCTTCTGTTTACTGTACAATAAATTATATTAAATCTAATCGATTAAAATAGGAAAAGGTGAAACGACTTAGGCGGGACTCGAATTCCCAGATGGTTGTAAGATCAGTGGACAGAGCATTTCCCCTGTAAGGGAATGGTCGAGGGTTCGATCTTAATCGATTTTATCAGTTAGCGTACTAATTGCTTTAAAATTTCATTCAAATATCTATATTAAATCCAGTATAAAGGTATGATTTCGAAGATTTACCACTTAAGTACTAAAATTATATTATTTCAAACTTGTATTCTACATAAAATAATACAGTTTTTCCAATCTAAGACATTTAAGTATACGTCTTAAAAACTTTCCTTATTAAAACAGTTCGTACAGTATTTTTTTTATTAATCTCAATAAGATCTTCATTGTCAGCAGACAGTACATCAAATGAGTCAAGTTCGAGTCGAGTATGATTTCTTCATAAGAATCTTAAAACTTTTTAATTAAATTGGTACTAATTAAGCAGCTTCTTTGCCGGTGCGACTTCGGTACTCTCTCAGAAAGTGCTATGAAACTTGTACATGGCTGAAATTCCCAGTTTCAATAAATAATTCGAGGAATTTCCAATGCTATGCTTTTAGTGCACTTATGTGTGTCCACACGGAGTCATAAAATTAACTAAGGTATGCGGCAATTATTTTTACTTTATGGTGGTACTTCACATGGCTATTTGTGTTCGCTGTTTGGGCGTTTGTTGTTTTTGGAAAAATATTTAATGTACACGCAAACGTGCAAATATAGGCAAATACGACCATTTACACATGGCAAAGAAATAAGAAACACAGCAGCAGAAGCATTTGTTTCTTTCTGTCATTCTAATATTGGCCATATTTGTCAAATAGGCATAAAATGACAATATTTTGTAAAATATACGCCCACACATGGTAATTGTTGGCCAAATATGTCAATTACGCAAATACAAAGTTATATCTAAAATTGTCAACTTCTTATGACAAACTTTATGTTTGGGGAGATATTTGATTACCTCTGTATCTAAAAAATATAGTAGATATATTATGTAATTAACATATTGATATTTTTCAGTTCTGAAAATGATCTTGGGTTTTGGGACGGTTGGTCAAATCTCGTATCACGAGCATACTTTATAAACCACAACATAGGTATTATCATGTTCATGAATCAAGAGAGTCAAAACTTAAAAACATTATTAGAAGGTCAAGTAGCTCTACGCTACATTGGCGCCCAACGTGGGGCAAAACTTCGTCAACAAAATATCGTAACATAGAAGACCAAAGCACATATTTCAACAAAATTGTATCAGCCTGTTTCAAACAAGTTAATAATCTTGTTTGGAAGCTGCAAAGAAGGCGAAAGTGACGATGTACGACATAACAAGTTTAGCGGAGAACTCCGCACTCGGATCGAGGTGTTTCTAGGGTATCGGCTTACAAATAGTGCGCGATATACTACCGGCGTCTTGGAAGAAATATACGAGGCGTTTTAGACATAATTAGTAACTAAGATCTAACCCCTTTCGAAGATTATTTGTACTTATCTTTTATTAATATGGATAAGTGCATGATGTAACGAATATTTATTTCAATGCCCAAGGCACTTTATAGAGCACAATCTAGATCCAATCTATGCATAGCTTGTAATATACGATTCCAAAAAGGGAATAAGCAGAATGTTACTTAATATATTTGAATAAATTCATTCATTTTATGTATAAACATCTAGACTAATGCAATAAGACATTAATTTCCAATTTTTCATGAATATCCGGGAGATTCAGGGTATCTGATCCTTGGCCTAATTATTGACAACAGACACAGGAGCTACCATCGTATAATCGGGTAAATCTCTCTTTTCCGTTCCATCTGTCTGCCTGTCTGTCTGTCACCAGTTTGTATCTCGTGAATCATGATGTGACATTTGAAAAATCTTCACAGACATATTTCTGTTGCTGCTAAAACAACTAATACTTAAACAGATAATAGTACGTAACCCTACGCGCACGATTCCAACTCGCACTTGTCCGGCTTTTCTAAAACTACTTTAATATTACCATATCCAAACCGTATCGGATATCGTGGTCACATAACTTATGTCACAAGTGGACTGGTGGAGTGCGCCTGAATTGATCGCTACAAACATTAACCTAATTTTAGGCCCCGACGTGAACGTATTTATTGGTCGTGTTTCGTCCATGTTATTAATTGACTTTATTTCGTTTTGGTTGTTTGACTTTAGGCTGAATTGGTTTCAAGTCTGATGAATTGGGGCTGGAGAAATTAGCTATGTATCTCTGTTTGGTAGACTGTTCAATTCACATACGACTTTTGTAGGACTATCATCTCATGATTTTTTATTAGGCGTGTTTGCAGGGTATGCTGACCAGTTCTATCAACATAGAATAGTGCTTATGTAATAAAACTAAAAACTTTTGATGTCAGTTCAGTGATGGTTAAAAATAAAGTGGGCAAGTGTCTGTCGGAAAAGATTCATAAATTGGAGGAGGTAAAAAAAGATGACATAACTGTCAATAATAAAATTGAAAAGAGGAAATCAGTGTCAACAGTGTAACTCAGGATCTTGCAAGGATTGAAGTATCGTGTATTAAAAAATAGCAAATTTGGTCATGTGTTTAAAATATATAGGTACATACTATACATAAGCATATTTGCACCTTGAAAACGTTATCAAGTTTAAAGACAGTCCCGTTCAAATTAAAAAGTTATAGGAGAAAGATAAATAGAAAGAAAGGTCAACAAAAGGAACCAAGCCAATTTGTAGTCTTAATCTTCTTCCTAACAAGTCAAATCAAAATCATATACATTTGAAAGTGAAATACGTACAAATCTAAGAATGAGGAGATAAAAAGCAACGTCTTACTTTTCAAATACCCGCTACTGAGAAGTTTGCACGTTTAAATTTACTCCTAACACCTTCAAAGAAATTTACTATTTAACTCCACTCTTTAGAATTCACCTCGGAGTTAATTCAGAACTAACTTATTTTTTACTACGGACTGCAGTTGCTCTATGAAATATTTTTACATATTTTTTTCACACTAATTAGTATGCATGAAAATTGATGATACATTTCATACAAGCATACATACATTTATAGTCACGCCTTTATCCCCGGAGGGATAGGCAGATGAGAATATAATTTTTATTACGAAAGTTTGTCTCATTTTTTTGTTGTTGTTATATTTAAATATGAATTATTCTTCACTGCCTAGAGAGGTTCGTTTCTTAGGAATTCAGTTTAAAATACAAAAATATGTGTTGACTCTCATTAATTTTCTGGACAATGATCTTAGTGGCCTAACCTAGCAGTTTAAGTCTCATTGCAAAACAAACTTTAATGACATAAAATTAAAATTTATTTTCCAACAACTTTTCTACTCTCATCTGTAGCAACGTACCGCAGACTTCAAATTAAGGCTTACAAAAAAAAAATCGGAAGAAATTTTTCCCTCGAAAACCTGAGCATAATGCGTCGTCTGAAAGGGCTTTCAGAGGCTATGCACGTCTGAACGTGGCTTTGTGCCATGTAATGATTTTTTTGTAGAAAGCTCCTTTACTGTATATGGTTGGTTCATTAACTGAGATAAGGATGCTGTTCGTGCATTATTTTAGACCTGACGGCCAGTCGCTTTGAGTTAATTTTTTTTTTTCTGATTTTAATTATAGAACGATATGTGGCTTTTGAAACTAAAGTAGTAGTAGTAAAAAAGGTAAAGGTGACAGTGATTTACTGTGCTTTTAGGGTTCCGTAGTCAAAACGGAACCTTATACATATACATATATTGTCCATATCCATGTGTCCGTAGTATAGCTCCAAGACCAGTAATAATAAGCAAGCTGTAATTTTACATAATATAGAAAAAAAAAACTTTATTTACGCCCACAATGTGGTAGTCCTAACACAGGCATTACTTATATCTGCCTACAAGGTGTCTCTCCTTTTTTCACATACCACTTTAATAATATTTTTTGTGGATAATAAACTTTTTTTCATTAAAAATCCATATAAAATCCATATTTATATTATCATTACGAGTATTATATACTATGAGTATAAACCAAGATAAAATAAATCGAAAGCAGAAGGAAGTTCCTCTTTCCTAAGAGGCGATGATGATGATGATGATGCATATACAGAGTGTAATCGTTAAGTGTGTCCAGGCGATTATTCCGTAACTATTACAGATATCAAAAAACTTTAAACGGATATCGAAAGTACTTTACCTAATGAGTAAAATGACATCAATAACTTTTTAAAAATCAAACGAGAGGCATCTAACATTTTGACATTAAACACTCCCATACATTTAGTATTAGATTAGTAGAAAGGTTTTGGTTTCCTTATTTTAAGTGGTCTAATACTCATTTTACCCTAATCACATTTTATGATTACGTATGATATGACAATGATGATTTGCAAGTAGATACACGTGTAGATTAATTATCTTACCACTTCAAATTTGATGGTTTAATAGCCAATAACAGTGCAATCCCTTGGCCTGCCAGATCCCCGGATCTCACGCCTTGTGATTTCTTCCTATGGGGATTTATCAAAGACAAAGTGTACGCTGAGAGGATGCACAGCCTAGAATAGTTACAGAATCGTGTACGTCGTGCAAATTGCTTTAATTACTCCGCAAATAATATGGAAAGTTCATTTAGAAACTGTAAGTAGAGCTTGTCATTGTATCGCACAACAAGGACGTCACTTCGAAGATCTGCTTTAATTACAAAAATTTTAACTTACTAAGAAATAAATAATATTCAATTAAAATATAGTCTCTGTTAGGTTAATAAACAGTTTCCTTTAATATCAGTACTAAGCTAAAATATTCTTTTAAAATAAGGACACTAAAACCTTTCTACTAATCTCATACTAAATGTATGGGAGTGTTGAATGTCAAAATGTTTGATTTTTAAAAAGTTATTTATGTCATTTTACTCATTAGGTAACGTACTTTCGACAGTTTAAAGTTTTTTGATATCTGTAATAGTTACGGAATAATCGCCTGGACACACTTAACGATTACACCCTGTATAATACATACAAACACCCATATTAATTCTTAGATTAAACGCACCGAATAAAAACAATGTAGGTAAGTAACATTGTTTTGTAGAAAAAGGTGACAATTTATTTCCAAAATAAAATTAATTTATACACTACAATAATATGGCCTTCATTCAAAAATTAATAAACGGCGGGCTCTTCATATTTTTGATAAAGAAATTTTTCATTAAAATCCCATCGATGTGTTCATTATTTTTGGCATTTTGTACAGTATTTTATAGCCGAATGCTGCTTTCGGGATCAGAAATTTACAATTTACAAAATTACTACAAAAAATTTTAAAAATATAACCTCGGTTCGGTTATTTTGGGTATATTTTTTCGGTAATAATACAATAGTCTAAAATACATACATAAAATATTACATAGAGATAACAGAGACAATAACCTCCGCTTCTGCACTCACACACATAACTTGAACATTATCATAATGAGAAAAGCCACATAAATAAATGGAATTTGTTGGGTTACGGAATATTTAAATTAGCAACTGATGAGAGAGGTTATTGTAGGTATAAGGAATTTGAAATTATAGAAACAGAAACATATAAAAATCAATGCCACTTTTCGTTGTTAGTTTATAACTTAAGAACGGCTGAACCGATTTGGCTAATTTTAGTCTTGAAATATTCGTGGATGCCCAGGGTAGGTTTAAAGGGTGAGAAAATAGGTGCAGCGGGAACGGGATCAAAAATTTACGCGGGCTGAAAAATATTTGGCGGTACGAAGTTCGCCGGGACAGCTATTATAATATAATATTATCTATATAGTTCCACACAGAGAGCATTTTAGTAATCAAATGATAGAATATTCCGAAAACAAATGAAACCACAGTACCAATATTCAATTAATTAGACCAAATCAGTGATATGAAGGTAAATTAAATTTATTCATTCGATATTGCATACGCTCTATTTAGTTCAAAGTTAATTATGGTAACAAATGAAATATTTATAATTATATTTGTTTATTAAACTTCATGCACAAGTACCTACATTGCCACAGGCTTACTCTGCCAGTGATCCAGAGAAAAACTTAGGTAGTAGGTGCATAATCGAAGTGAGAACCTCCTCTTTTTGTTTTTTTTTGTTTTGTTTTATATCACACTAGCTGACCCGGCGAACTTTGTACCGCCATATATTATGATCCCGTTCCCGCTGCATATCTATAAATTTATCAGTGTTTCTCTACAATATTATGGATGTGATAGGTGGCAGACGGCCTATGTACGTGTGCAACACCGGATGCGTTACACTCGTGCTACCGACGTACCACTGTACGAACCTTCTGATGCCCTTCTTGTCTTGTCTTATGGGAAGGAAGTCCCTTAAGTCAGTGGTAAATTAATAAGAAAAACTTAACATATTGAATGAATCACTTCTTGTACATACTTGTCCACGCTACTTTATTTTTAATCATACTGGTTTGGCCTCACGGCATTCTCAAAAGCAAAGGCAAAAAAAAACTTAACCAATATTCATAACTCCTTTGTCCTGGGTCTTTTAAGCGGGGCCTGAAAAAACATCTGATGAGGCCGTCAAGCTGAGTGCTATAATGGTGACCCTCTTTTCCAAGACTTTGCCTTCAGCTTACCATCAGGCGACGTGAAGTCAAATTGACAGGTCCTGTATAAAAAGTCAATATTTTAGACATAATATTCATAAAATAATGTTGTTATTTTTATCGAAACAGTAATTAACAACGAAACAAATTAGTATTCCAGTAGCCTAATATATCTCGAAGTAATTACATTGCTTTAATTATAACAGCTATCCAAACTGACAATAGGATTCGTTATAACATTATAATCTACACAGAAATTTAATATGAAATAGTAATTCAGCGAATTATTAAATTGTAAATGGCTATCAACGGACATAAATCATGTTTACAGCGCAAATAATAATTGTTGGGCGACATTTGAGTATGAATTGAGACAAAGATTTGAACGGTACGTGCGGAATGGGCTCCCCATCCGGCCGATGTTATAGTGGTGCTAGGAGGGATACTATGGAAATCGTTTATGAGGTGTTAAAAAATCAAAGATCGAAATGATACTGTCTGAACTTTACGGGTATCTCACTCATTGAAATAAAACTACTGGTGTCCTAACATTTGACAAAAATCGAATGACAAATTTTCATTTGACAAACAACGTTTGACAAAATTATACTTGATAAATGTATCATACATCAATATTTCATTGTTATGTTTCTGATTGTAATATTTTAATGTACAATAAAGAATTAAGAATTAAGAATCATTTGACAAACTATTGTTTAATAAACTACTCATTAGACAAAATATTTATTTGAAAAAAAATCATTAACTATTATATAACATAAACTATAAAACATAATTTTACAAATTGATTATTTTAAAAACATGTTAGTTGACAAACAGACAGTTAGTGATAAATTATTGAGAAACGACTTGGATAGATTAGGTTAGAAGGCTAATACGGGAGCGGAGCGGAGCGAAGCTCCCGCATTAGCTTTCGTGGTTATTTTTTTTTATAACCATGCAAAACTTTATTTAGTCAAATTAACATTTTTAAAATAAAATTTTTGCAATCGAAATGTTTTCTAAGTAATACATTTATTTGCGAAACGTGTATTATGTCAAATGATTATTTTTAAAGTAATATGTTTGCGAAATGAAAGTTTGTCAAATGATTAGTTTTTCAAACGTTGTTTGTCAAATGACGTTTTGTAATCCGTTTTTTGGTCAAACAAGGGTGAACCAAAACTACTTTTTAACGGGTTCTATCGCGATATATTGTGCGCTCGATGAAAGCAAAATACAGTAAGACTTAACGACACAGTGGGCTCATTCTGCGTAAACAGTGACACCAATAATTCGTCATGATTCGGGTATTTTGAGATAACTTACACTTTAACATAAGTGACAAACAACTACCATTTTTAGTCACCCCGCGACCATGGAAGCTGAAAACTAGCCGAAACGTTGGGTTAATAATAAATATGTCGCGATGAACAGAACATAACTGTATCAGAAATAATAAAATATTATTTTTAACCGTTATAGCCTTAAATTCCTAACAAACGAAAGAAAAAGTAGTACATAGATTATTATAATATTATCCCTAAACTTAAATTCTTTTAGAAGGTAGATTTTGGCTTCCTAATTGAAGCTCAATATTGAGATATGAATAAATTATCATTTTGAATAGCTTATCTTTTGTATAAGTTACTTTGAGAAGAATCAATATCTTTAATAAATAAAATATTGAACACTATTACTCGTTAACGTTCCCTTATCACGCTGTTCTTCATTTGATACCTCATTTCAACGTTACTCACCAGATTAATATTATAATTAGAATATAGGTAATAAGCGAATATGTAATCCAGCTGAAGTACAATACAAGTACCTTCCCATCTCTTCCCGTGAGTGTCAGCACTCACCGGTATTAAATTTGTAATAACTTGATTTTACACAATGTCTAGCAGATGATTTAATACTTAAAGGTAATATTATACGCGTATCGCCTTTATTATAAGAGTTACAATATCTGAATTTATTTTTTATTCTTTTCTAGACTGAACTCTTCTAGCATAAGGTGGAAATCAATAATGCAGTGCTTAGTTTTTATTTGTCTGCACAGTTTGTATATTAACACACATGAACAAGTGACGCAGACAGAAATGGTAAAGTATCCTTGTAAAAGCAACACAACTCACTTTAGAAATCGTTTCACTATGCGTAGAACTAAGGAATGGAATTTCTTCCTGGTTCTGTCTTTCTGTAATGCTATAGGCATCTTAAATCTGAAGTGAATAAAAAAGAATCTCTAATAGGCACCATATATATAATTATGATGCCCTAGTAAGCTGATGATATTTTTGAAGTATAGGTAGTATAGAATAAGCGTCCTTGACTACCACCAGAGGGGCATATATCTAATATTCATCACCAAAATATTAAAAAAGATCACGATATCAATGTGCAAATTTCAAAATGATAACTGTTACGAGAATACCGTTACTGACAAATTACATCGAGACTGAATTTCGAATCGATAAGAATTGATTAAGATTTAGAAAAGGGAATCGACCTCGGGCGGGACTCGAACCTGCGATCTTTCCCTTACAGGGGGAAGGCTCTGACCACTAAGCCACCGAGTCCCGCCCGAAGTCGATCCAAATACTTCTATACATCCGTCTTAGGGCGGCGATAAGAATTGTCCCCTAGGTCATCGATAACGGAGAATTTCATGGTAAACATTATATAAAATTATGTAACTATACTAGCCTTCCGCCCGCGGCTCCGCCCGCGTGCATCTCGGTTAACGCGACCTTTACTCATATCTTCGGTTCTACTCAACCGATTGCGATCAAACAAACGTAAGATTTTAAGTCTGAGTAAGCCCTTTCTAACAAAAAAACTGCATCAAAATCCGTCCAGTAGTTTTTGCATCCATCGCGGACAAACAGACAAACAGACAGGAAATTCAAAAAAAATATTTTCGTGTTCAGTATCGTTAACATAACATAACCCAAGTATTTTTTTTAAATATCTCCAATGTACAGACACGACCACTTTACAATTATATAATAGTATAGATTCACGACACTATTATCGTAAACTCATGTGATAACCTGATGACTCCAAACATGTAGTAGCACCCTGAGCCAGGAAGTATCATGATTTATTCGGCAATTAATTTTGTAACGGTTATAAAGGGTGCGCCCCAATACTTATAACAGTTCTAGAGGATTTCCGAAGCCAATTCATTTGAATTTCGTTATAAAGACTCTGAATACCAATACCTAATGCTCTTTTACATAAGTATACATATTTAATAGCTTACAGATTCCTTACACATTGTAATTTCATATCGATGGGAACAAAATTTGAGTATGAGATTAATTTTATTTCTCTTTGTTTTTTGTACTTTCTGAAGTCTGAAGTTTACGCGAATGTCACTCATTGAAATAAAGTCACTTTTAACCGATTCTATCGTTGGTTGGAGCATACAACCAACCTGGGACCCCATCATCAACTTAATTAAACCTAGAATATACCTAAATAAAGCAAGACTTAACGATACAGTGAGCTCAATTTACGTAAATAGTAACACCAACAAAATAATCATTATTCGGATACTTTGAGTTATCTTAAACTTCAAATTATGTGTAAATAATAACAAATAAATCGCGATAGAATCTATATAGATATAAAGTTCCATACAACATTCAAAAAATATTCTATACTAGCTTTTGCCCGCGGCTCCGCCCGCGTGGATGTTGGTTATCGCGACCAAACATAGCCTATGGCCTTTCTCAAGGTCTAATCTACCCCTATACCAAATTTCATCAAAATCGGTTCAGTGGTTTAGACGTGAAAGCGTAACAGACAGACAGACAGACAGAGTTACTTTCGCATTTATAATATTAGTATGGATCATGAAACACGAAAGTTGAAAAGTAAATGGTGCCTAACTACCTAGGTATATATTTTATCTCTCTAAGATGACGTGTACCGGAGATATAAGCCAACCAATTTAGTTTCTAGGTCACATGGAACCTTGTAGCAATAGTTGTTAGAGAACAACGAAGTTATTACGACAGAGGCCCTTTCTATCACGTCTGAAGATAAATTTTAAAACTTTCAACGTCTTTGTTTATGGCTGTTTTTGAAACTGCTGACAGAGCTCGTTAATCCATACTAATATTATAAATGGGAAAGTAACTCTGTCTGTCTGTCTGTCTGTTACGCTTTCACGCCTAAACCACTGAACCGATTTTGATGAAATTTGGTACAGAGATAGATTAGACCTTGGGAAAGGACATACGCTATGTTTGGTCGCGATAACCGACATCCACGCGGGCGGAGCCGCGGGCAAAAGCTAGTTTATTATAAATGGGAAAGTGTGAATAATAGTAATTTACAATATTGGTTGATGCTCGCAGCTTAGTTCGTATAGAATTCCGATCGCGTTCCAATAACCCATGGGAATTTATTCCAGAGATTAACAGTAGTATCAGTAGTCTATGTTAAGCTGCGTGGTGTCCGGCAGAGTAGAATTTGGGCCACCCTACATTACTTACTAAGTTTGAATCGTAGGCACGAGTATGAACAGTACCGAGAATTCTGGCTTAACCTCAATCAGTTAGTAAAAAAACCCGTCAAAGTGACTTCGTAAATAATATTTGATTCGATATTTTATATCAGTATATTTACATCGTATATTTGTAGTATCTATTGTTTTCACTATCTAGTTATAGATTTCTAGAATACCATTTTCTTTTTGTACGTACAGTCGACAAAAGAGATACGGTCACACTTTTTAACCGACTTCAAAAAAGGAGGTTCTCAATGCGTACCCAATTTTTTTTTTTCAACATCACGCCTACTCAGGCCTATTTCAATTGATTGCATCATAGTAGTTCAGACACAACAAACAAAGTTGGCTGGCACCGACTTCTAATAAATCAGTAAGTCTGTAAATTAACTTATTTTTCGCTATTCAGTGCCTCTTTTTCGTTTCTTGAAGTCGGTTAAACTTTTTGTCAAAATGAATTTATTTCGTATAAAGTTATAATTATGTAAAGTTGCAACCGCATCTGTTTTGTCGACTGTACATACAAAATATACACAGTATACTGGCAACTGCCGTTAGCTTAGGTCCCAAAACCCGTGGTAAGGCCCAAAAACGCATTTAAGTTAACAAAAATAATAACAAAAAAGGTGGTAACTAACCCATGAAAGTGCTTAAAACTGCACGTATACGTAGGCGGCAATTTGCCTCACATTTACACCCGCGGCGAGTGGTTGCATAAATTTTGTACCCCACGATGTTCCTGTAGCACAATGAGCTTTTAATGTGCCCTGCGGTGCACGTTTGTTTATTAGCACATACTGGTTTCACTTGCAATTGATTGAAGCGGATAAAACGACTGTGTTAAATGATATAAGAGCAAAATTTGTGTGAACATCGTTCATCATCATTATCATCATTCTCTTATACTACTTAAGTCGCAGACAAGCACACGGCCCACCTAATGTAAAGTTGTTACCGTGACTTATGGACGAGTGCAACACCAGAGAAGTCACATTCGTCCTGCCGACCCTGTAAAAACAGAGAGTTTCTATGCCGTCAGCGCAGAAAAGCTTCGCACTGAGCGAGAATCGAACCGTTATACAAGCTCGTTACAGCACTTTTAGTGCAACGATAGCGTAATGACTACGACTTAAGTAAGTAGTTACTAAGTACTTTCAGCGTGCTTCTTCTATCACACCTGTAAACTGACTTTGTGTGACAAATAGGTGAGGTGTGTGATATATGAAACTAAATTTATTTTTTAATTGTTCCAAAAAATATGGAGCGTTGAGTTTTCATTCTAAAAATAGCAACTCTAGCTACTTTAAACATCTTCTGAAATAACTTTGGATTTACAATAGTACCTACAAACTGTCATGGTCTTTCCTTTTGAATGACACATTTAACTAACTTCTAATTTTGGTATCAATTTTTAATTTTAAAGTATATGACCAGGATCGTACCAGTATCGGTACATGGCTGCCACCGTCGTCAACCCAAGTCGGTAGTATAGGAGAATTAGAAACACTTCTGTCGGGGCCGGTAGCTCAGTGGTCAAAGCATTTCCCCTGTAAGAGACTGTTCGCAGGTTCGAGTAACACCTAGGCGCTTCATTTTTTCCATTCTTAATCGATTTGAATAATCGATTAAGAATAGTTCGTATGAATGTCTGTAGATGGCTTCACCGTCGCCCTTAAGACGGTTGTATAGAGAATTTTGGATCGACTTCGTACGTGTCTCGGTGGCTTAGTGGTCAGAGCGTTCCCCCTGTAAGGGAAAGATCCCGTCCGAGGTCGATTCTCTTTCTTTTCTTAATCGATTTGAACAGTTAGCATAATAAATGCTTCAAAATTTCATTCAATCGTTTTGAATAATTAGCATACTAATTGCTTTGAAATATCATTCAGTTCTTCTTCATCTTCTTCATCCTAGCGTTAATTCCCAGTCGCTTCCGAAGCTTTCAGCTCGGAGTCTGGGGTCCGCTTTACCAGTCAAAATTTTAATTATTTTTTTTTAATACCACTTGTGTGGCAGACAAGCACACGGCCCACCTGATGGAAAGTGGTTACCGTGGCCTATAGACGTATGCTTTTATATTACCACTTATGTGGCAGACAAGCACACGGCCCATCTGAAGGAAAGTGGTTACCGTGGCCTATGGACGTATGCAACACCGGGGACATCACACTCGTGCTACCGACCCTGAAGAAACCTTCTAATACCCTTCTTGAAGAACCCCATAGCTTATTAGATTCAGACAAAATTTATTATTATAATAAACACCAGTCATCATTCTGCCTGACTACAGCAATATTGTTTTCCTAGTACCACTTACTAAGCCACGAAACCATTTTTCACAACCCCTTATAGCATAGGGAACCTTGCTTCCCTTGTCTATCTCCTCTGTATCCCTATCTGTCTCCCTTACATTCCCTTAGAAAATGTTGATTACAAATTTTCTTCCAAAAATAAGTAACAGAATCTTTGTGTATTAAAATTTCTCACCCCAGCAGATCTATCAAAACGGTCCCTCTTTTTAACTTGCCCCATATAAAAAAAATAAACGGTGTCATTTTAGGGCGATTTTTTCCTTCATGGGGTGATGTTATATAAGATTATTTTACTTTTAAAATACCAGTAGAGTGGTTGTTTATTTTATGACTACATTTTTGGAGCTTAATGTATAAGAGAGTTTGGAGTGCAAAATAGAGTTGAATTTTGTAAGCTTTTGAATATCGGTTAACAAAAAGACACTTTTAGATGCACCATGATGATGCTATTAAGCGAATAATGTTGCTTGATAGATGGCTATTGGTTTCTTCCTATAAAGTACCCAATAATGAACATACATAGTCCTACATTGGAGACCGCGAATCGACAATCGAATCTCCTATATTGACATACAATTTCTTGTTAAAGGTTTCTATCGCGATTTACAAAATGGTTTTATTTCAATGAGTAAGAATAGCCAAACTTCGGACAGTATCACTTAGAAACTTCTCCAGCTGGATAGAGGGATGACCTGATAAAGATAGGTTTCTTTATACCACTTAGGTCGCAGACAAGCACGAACCACTTGATGGAAAGTGGTTACCGTAAGTAGAATAGTCTCTATACAGAAAGTTGCTATGGCTAGTGGACTGCAATGAGCTAATGGATTTATGGGTGCAAATTAGTGAAGTAGTGACTAATATTCATATCTGCGATAGCTTTTTTTTCAGTCTTTAGAAATACCAGGCTTACGTCATCGTTTCACAGTTTACGATGAGTAAACGAACCCTATTTGTTCTGAAAAGTACGTTTTAGCAAGTCATCGTAAGGACGCTAAGAAAAATGGATCCAACTTGTATGAGAACTTCCATTGATGTCTTTGAATTAAGTATATACGGATTTTCTTTCAGTATATGTAAAAATTTGGGATGTGCTAAATAAGTGGACAATGTAGGATGTGTTTAATTGAAGAAATTGACGTTTTGGGACGTTGTCGCTTTAGACATAGATGTTTGCTTGTGCAGCCTGTGGCCATGATATGTAGTCTATGGGTGCGATAACTAAACCAAAGTTTTAATTACTTTGAAATCTAGGGTCCAGAGTTCTCCTACAAAATTACTCTCTAAATCTCCTACAAAATTTTGGCTTTTACGAGATCTCCCTATCATCTGACAATCCTGTGAAGAAAGTTTGTATTAGAGTTTTCGCCATCAATCAATGGGTGTACTGGGTTGCAGATGAGGTTTCTTTGGCTTGAAATATCTCGAGAAGTAGTTATGTATGTATATTTAGTTATTTATACCAATCAATGGCAACCTATTCCATAAGTAAAGAGTAGCTTAAGTTTATTTCTAAACTTTAATCTATTCCTGTATCAAATTTCAGCCAGATCCGTTCAGCCCTTTCAGCATGGTTGAGTAAAAAACATCCAAACATCTTCACAAACATTCACATAACACTATTTTTGGAGATATTAAATAAAAAAGATGGCCGCAGGACTATAATTTACCTATATCTACAAATCTCTATGTACTTCCTATTGACATGTTCACAATAAACCAATCGCGAATAAATTAAATTGAGACCAAAACCCAAACTAACGAAGCCTTATCTGGTTCTAATTAACACCTATGTATCCTTCTCAAACGAACAATAACACAAAATTAATACACACCAGAAAAAAGGCAAAAACACCCTTAAGATCAAAGCAATAAGGTTCAATTAAAATGCAAAGTTGTTGCAGTTCTATCCTTTGTCACGGGGTACGTATAAATTAATTAGTTTTCTAAAGCCCTCCTTGCGTAGGATTTTCTGATATTTTTAGGTAAACTGTTAGCTAAAGAGTTTTTTTGGGTAACAAATTGGTTTTTAATCATCCGAAAGTAATGAAAGGGAATATTGTTTTAAAGGAAAATGTAGTTGGGAAATTATTTTCTTGAGTGTTTAACAATTCGATGTTTCGATTCTTTTGATACGTTTTTATTAGCAATACGCTTTTACACAACTACAACTACAAACAAAGTCGCTGTCGCAGTCTGTCCGTCCCTATGTATGCTTAAGTCTTCAAAACTACGCAACGGATTTAGAAGCGGTTTTTAAAATATATAGAGTGATTCGATGTAGAGATGTGGCATCTTTGGCGGTATTTTACCGTCTCTGCCATGGTGAATGTTCTGATGAGCTCTTCCAATTAATCCCACCCTCTCCTTTCCTATATAGAACAACACGTGCAAGGCTTAGATGAATATTCCATCAAGAACCAAGCGGTTCGGCGACTCCTTCTTCTGCCGCACCATTAAGTCTTGGAATTCCTTACCAGTTCACGTGTTTCCCTCCTCCTACAATCCCAGGTTCTTTAAGCGGGGCGTGAAAAAGCATCTGATGAGGCCGTCAAGCTGAGTAACATGACACGTGTCTGTAATGGCGACCCTCTTTTCAGAGACTTTTCCTTCAGCTTACCATCAGGCAAGGCGAAGTCAAATTGACGTGTCCTATATAAAAAAAATATGTTTGGGTTTTTTTATTCCAGCGCGCTGTAACAGCTGAACGGATCTTGCTGAATTTTAGACTGGCAGGGATAGATTATAGTCTGGAATAACACATAGGCTACTTAAACTGAGAAAAGTTTCCTATGAGTTGCGAGAATGGAATCGAAATTCCACACGGGCAGAGCCGCGGGCATCAGCAAGTGTAGAAGAAGATTTTTCATTTGCTGTTAATATTTTGACTATAAAGTACGAGTATGTTATTCGTTATATCATAATATCCTACTTCAATTTATTTGGTGCAGCTCATGATTTTCACGCTGTTGCACTCTAGAGTGAAGTGCGGGACAATTTAAATGACACCACAGAGAGTTATATTTTTAAGACAAAACTTTAATCCTAACATACAGTGACACCTTTATAAAGTGGTACAATGGGTTTGAATCGCAACCAAGTACCAATTACCAATGAAAAATAGAATGTCAAGTTGTATGTTCCTAACTAATTTAAATTATTGCCTGTCGTAGACTAGGCGAGATGAAATTAGTGCTGCTAAATTTATTATTTCAGTTCAAATTGTTTTGGTGGTTTCTGTAGCCAGACAATTTTTGGTAACAGTAGTGTGTCTGGAAAAAATATCAGTAAGACGAACATTTTATATCAGTGCCGCAATTGTGTTTTCGATTGCACACGATTGATTAACATAATTGCTGCACAGTTTGTATCAGTACATTAGTGCCAATGAAATAGCTCTGCATATTTACGTTTATTTGTTACTGGCCCTGTCCAGGTAATTGTTGCGTTTACATACCTACCTACACATTCTAGTATATAACAGACACAGGTGTGCCTGTAATATACTAGAATGTGTAATATTTATAACAAATGAATTTCCTTTGAAAATGTGAAGGTATCTATTTTTGGGCCCGCATTGTAACATGGTATAATTTGAGTATGCAAGCATCAAATACGACCGAGTTATTATGAGCCTTCCCTGTAAGACTTAATTAAAATTGTGTGCCTTGTAGCCGACGAAGAAATTATTCTATTATGTCTCAAAATGTTCCGTATATGAAAAGACTTTTCTGAAAGAAATTTTCTTGCCATGTCTGGAGCTAACTGTACCATATGTACAGTTAGCTCCAGACATGGCAAGAAAAGAAGAGGATAGTTAAATTGAAATTATAACTTATCTCAATGTAGTAGAGAGTAAATTTGGCTAATTCGTATTAGGCTGTTATTCCTTTTGTGAATGGGTTGGCCGTTAGCTTATTTGATTAGCTGACGTCATCATAGCTGAAACTAATATTGTACTTTAACTACACTGAAATGACAACACCAGTCACACTCGTGCTGCCAACCCTGTAAGAAAAGAGAGATTCAGTGCCGTCAGCACAGAAGATAAGTAGGACAAGCATTTGGTCTTCTCACTGACAGCACGAAACCTCTCCAGTGAGCTCTGGCTACCGGACTCACCGTCAGGAACACAACACAAGGTTATTATTAGCCGCGGTATTCAGGTGAGGTTGGCATTTACCTCAAGGATGTTTAACATCCGCTTACCAGAACTTTGAAGAAACAATCTTTCTATAGCATACATATATTCAAGCCTGTAAATCCCTGAAGGGGTGGGCAGAGGTGTATTAACACCCACATTTTGCCAACTATGGTTTACAGTCCCACGCAATAGGGAGCGAGCATATTGCCGTCAAGGGGGCAATTTCTCATTGGCTGTACGTTTACTATCTTATTAAGAAGAAAGAAAGAAAGAAAAAAAGAAAAATATATTTATTCTGACCCGCAGCACACAATACAATCAAAGCAAATATCACAATGTACACACTAACTATACAATACAGACCATTCATTCCGATATACCTTCTTTCTACATACTCAAGTTATAATGCGGTATAGGTGCCTATAGGTACGCCTAGGAGTTTTATTTCATTTTAGTTCAAATAGCTTGCGTAAAATAAATAACAACGATACACCTGTTTGTTGGTTAATATGACAGCTCAGTCTAAAACGAGATAGATACAATAATACCTTTTAAGACTAACTCTGTAGATACGAGCCAGCTGAAAACCGCTTTATCTTTTTCTGACCTCCAGCACTGTGGTAAGTAACTGTCTAGAATATAAAGAAATTGTATTCTAAAAACCGTGCCTTACGATAATGATTTTAAAACAAAGACACACCAAGGAACGAGTGGGAATCTTTAATATTTGAGGAGACGAATGGGCGTAGGATACGAATTTTAGTGGACCAGTTGGTTCATACCCGTTATTAAGCTTTGGCCCGAAAACATCTAGCGATGTTTTCGGGCCAAAGCTAAACACACCTGCAAGTTTGTATACCTGATGGTGACCTCAATTCTGGTGTAGGTTTTCCTCTATAAGTTCAGGTGATAGTCACTCTCGCAAAACCAACATAAACAAAAGCGAATACACACACAATGCAAAATAAATGTTAGGTTTAGATATGAAAATTTAAAAAGAGCTCTTTTCTTTTAAAGGACTGATGGCCGTTGGAGCAGACGGGTCCTAGAGTGAAGACCGCGAGAAGGAAAACGTAAGGTGGGACACCACCAGGCACGTGGACTGACGACCTACGAAAGGTGGCTGGGATGGACTGGATGCGGAAAGCGGTGGATCGGCAAACGTGGCGCATATTGGGAGAGGCCTATGTCCAGCAGTGAACTGCAATGGGCTAATTGAATGATTGACCGGGATTCAAGTTTGTGCGTAGGGTTCTAAAACTCTCATAAATCAAGAAATCATCAAGTTATAGAAACTTTATTTTCAAACAAATATAAAACAAGCAGTATCTTACCTCACTACCGCCCATACCTGCACAGACCACGAACCTTCATTGTGCTAGTGACAAACTACATCAGACGTTTAATAAAAGCAACGTTGAGAAATGTGAGCGTCCAGCCTTTGTACCGTCATTTGTAAAATACGACGAATAAAACATTTTCTAAGTGCCTTTTAGGGTACAAATAGAAGGAATTGTTTTTCATTGTATTTGAATGTAAGTTTATGTACATAATTTGAATTCAGGATGCCTTAAAGTTGCGGGGATAACCATCATTCACTCAACCTATAATTAAATTATTTCGTATACGGTGCAGAATATTCTATCAAGAACCAAGCGGTTCGGCGATTCTTTTTTTTGCCGCATCATTAAGACCTGGAATTCCTTTCCAGCACACGTGTTTCCCTCCTCCTACAGTCCCGGGTCCTTTAAGCGGGGCGTGAAAAAGCATCTGATGAGGCCGTCAAGCTGAGTGCCACCATTGTAACTAACGATGTATTATATTCATAGATACGTCATACAAGAAGATGGCGGTTTTCAAAAATGGCGCATACACTAAGTATAAAAACAGTTTAGTTACTTGTTAAAAATATGTCAATGTTATTAATTTATATGAATTATAAGTATATAAGTATCTACATAAATAATATTATATTATTACGAATTTATTATTATAATTGTTTTTTTTGGTCGCGATTCTGATTGGTGCATAAAATGATGACCAAAAATCATCATTTTTTTGTCGCCATTTTAGAGTGCGGACAACTTATCTATAGTTTATAATATATCATTGATTGTAATATGGTATGCGTCTATAACGGCGATCCGAGACTTTGCTTTCAGCTGACCATCAGGCGAGGAGAAGTCAAATTGACGTGTCCTATAAAAAATGGACATTTCAAATTATGACGTTGTATTTTTATTTCATACAAGTTTCTTTTGACGTTTAGTCAAAAGTAACTAATTTAACTAGACAGTTAAGTACCCAATTATCAATGCAGCTAATCCACATGGCCAATTCTCGACATTTCCTATTACCATCAACAGGTGGTTCCACTATTGCAGCGTCTATTTTAATCCACCAGCTCCACAGTTCTGTTAAACGCATTTCAAAGTCCTCATTTCACTTAACATTGTCAACGGTCCAATATACATCGACACATTCGTTCAGGAAAATAGGAATGCCTTCATTGAAACACGTCACGGCAATGTATGCAAATTGGCCGGCTCTCGATTCAACGGCAAAGTTTTAGGTTCTGAGTTTTGGCTTTGCCCCATTTTGTGTGAAAACGCTGTGGAAACACACTTACTTAGCTTCGTTATCGGCTGATTCAAATGTGTGAGTACAGTTGGGTTAATAATATTGGTCAACTTTAATGAGTTTATTCAGTATTTTAACATTTTAATAGTTCTTAATTGTTAATATTTTCTTGTTCCTTAAATATTATATTTCACTTTTTCATTCGAGCTTCTATTCTACTCACATTGAAAGCTTGCACGTTGAAGTCCGAAGTCGGCTCTCCTGCTCATACATTGTACAAAAATGAGCCTATTCAGTATTTTTTTTAGTAGATCATAAATTCTTTTCTTGTTTCTTTTATAATGTTTTCTTCTTCATCCATGCGCCTAGTAAGTATCCTAGTGTTTGTACTTGTACTTTGGGGTCCAGGATCCGCATTTCTGCTCGTCCTTTTTTTGGTTCTTAAACTTTTATGGGAGCGAATGCCTTCATCGAGACACGTCATGGCAATGTATGCAAATTGGCCGGCTCTCGATTCAACGGCAAAGTTTTAGGTTCCAAGTTTTGACTTTGTCCCATTTCGTGTGAAAACGTTATGGAAACACATTTACTTATCTTCGTTATCGACTGATTCATATTATGTTCAGTTGGGTAAATAATATTGAACAACACTATTAATAAGTTTGAAAATATAATGAACTATTTATAATATTGTCGAAAGTTTATATGAATTTTACACAAAACTATTTCGTGTTGGTTCCCAGGGGAGTATATCTCCATTATATCCAGGGCCATTATATCTTTTCCTGTGGGTGTCGGTAAAAGGCGACTAATAAGGATAGGGCTGTTAACATACAACCTATGACAAAGTACCCGCTTGATAGCAATAGAATCACCCCCTATTACAACTCCGAAAATCACAGTTAGTGAAAAGCGGGTGTTACACCAACAGTGAAATGGTCAAAAGCGAATTTGTCACCTCAACTTACCCAAGCGGGCACTTCCAGACGTGAGGTATATGTTATGTATATAATAAAAAGTGGTAAGTAGGTAGGTTTTGGAAGCACTTAATATGGCAACCCTTTGTAATTAGCATGTTTTTACTGATGCTTTTAATAAATATGACCCAACAGATAAGAAAATCTACTCCAACAAGGAATAATTAGAAAAAATAAGCGAAATAACGAAGAATAACAATCTTACTCCTTCAATATTTGAACAAAAAAAAGTACATATTTTAGGTAAAAATTTCAATTGGCTACGAGTCCATCGCCCGCAGGATTGGTCCCTTCAGTAAATAAATGGCCAAATTTGCTGAATCTGAGTGCTCATTAAAAATCTAGAACGGGTTCCAACCGTTCTAGCTTCGCAAAATTTCCATAGAAAATAGAAATACAAGTCAAACCACAAATTTAAACAAACTACAGAAGTGAAATAACTGCAGTAACTCCGCGCTGCAGCTAGACAGAGTTCCTTTTTTAAATTTTCTTTTATAAACTTCAAAGCATCTAATTCCGACCTAAAGAAACGTCAATACCGGTCGCGTAATCGCGATCACGTGCACGGTAATTCCGTTCGTGGCTCCAGCAACAAAGGTTACTAAATAGTCATTAGTCGACATCACGCCCGCGGCCCACGTTGTTTTAATCACAGCTAATAAGCGGCACTCCCGTTAATGTCGCCGCATTCGAACTGTGACGGAATAAAAGTTAATTTTGATTGGGTTTATTATGGTTGGTGAATTTTGATTGGGTGAAGTCAGGATTTGGTGTTATCAGGTTAATAGTGTCAGTCAGTTTGTTCGGGTTAATTAGATCTTATCGTCGGAGTTTTGCAATTTGAATAATGGGATACATTTAATTTGGAAAGTAAATTGAGAAAGGACATGAGATGGATGGTTCAGGATTATATCCATATTGTATATCATTTTAAGGGTGGTGTTAAGCTGAAAAAAAATGAAAGTAAACAAAAAACTTGTGAAAATATCGAAGTATATAAAAATATACGCATATCCCAAAACCGGAACCATAGGGGGGTAACCGACTGAAATGCTCATCGTCTGTGGGTCTTAGGTTGCCCAGGGCCATTTCTTTCAAGCTGGCCCTCTTCAAGAATAAAAAAAAATTACTTGACATAATCTAAAAATTGTCAAGTAATTTTTTTTTTTTTTTTTTCAAATAAAAATTAGTTCACCGTGTCGAGTGTGAAGTGATTTGCATTATTTGGCGACATATCGTCATGCCAACTGACATTTATTGGGGTGGGTAAATGTTTCAGAAAAAAAAAGCTTCCTGTTGCTGCTTTTATCGACATCCAAATCTCAATCGATTATTTTTTTATATATTCAAATGATACATAAACTACAGACTACACAATATCTAAAGTACTAACTACAGTAAGGTACTGAGCACAACACCAATCACTTGAAACTGAACATCTAGCAGATGTTAGTAGGTGTTCAATGTAAAAGCGTCCGTTCCCGGTTAGCTCTGCAAATAGAGTGTGTCGGACATAGTAGCCTCGTCCGCTAATGTATTGACGCTGCAAGTTAAACTGAAATTCAACAGCTAGATATTTATTGGCATTTACAAGCCGGTGGAACTAGAATTTTGTATCAACTCTAAATTGTATTTCAAAACCGTTTCGGTGCCAACTCCTTCCAAGTTTCCGAAAGTTTATAATATAAATACTAAGGGCTATTGACAGTTTCAATACTTAGCTTAGTACAGTTTTATACTAAACTTATCTGGTCGGTTTCAAAGACTTTTGAATTTCTTTCAGGTTATTCAAGGTATAACGGTGAATAAAAATAACGAAATAAACAGTAGTGAAGTACTGACTTATCATTGTGTAATTCTAGCGAAATTTAAGCGAAGCGCCCGCGTGGGTGTCGGCTATTGCGACCAAACGTAGCCTATGTATTATTCTAATGTATAAGCTACATTATTGTAAAGTTTCATTAAAATCCATTCCGTAGATTTTACGTGAAAGAGGAACAAACATCCATCCATCCATCCATGTTTAAACTTTCGCGTTTATAATAATAGTACCTACCTAAGATATTAATTTGTCACCCGTCATAACGGGTAAACACATACATTACACGTCTTACGTCATACGTCATACACCATACGTCATACGTCATTACATTACACTTTTTTTTTGCTTGACCATAATATTTAAAACACATGTTGATATTAAAGCGAATCAAGCTGGACCCATTTTTGTTAAGTATCTAACATAACATAACTACACCGAATACTCACCGATCGCAGTGATATCGTACACGAATGCGGTATAAACACGTTACGTGTCTGTTTATAGATCGGACACCAGATGAAAGGTTCAGCAGCCACCAGTACCAGGTATCTCTGCACTGCAGCACTTGGATATTCCACAGGTTTGAAGTTCAATATTCATTTTAATATCTTCTGTATATATTACTACCAACCATACTACCAACCACACTACCAACAGCCTTTAAGCCAACCTAACCTAGAAATCGGTTCGTCTGCTAAAACAATGGACTAAGCTCTGGTGCAAGCTTTCGTCTCTTAGGAGGGAGGTCAGAGGTAGTCACTACCGAAAACACTTAATTATGTATAGCAATGCTAATTATAGGTATTTAAACTATTATGGTCGTTCACATTACTATTAGAGCTATCGAATACTCAACAATACATGGTAAATATCCCGATAGCTCTAATAGCAATGCTAAAGTTAAAAAAGACGTAAAGTCGTAAAAAAAAAAAATTACAAATAGTAAAAAAAAGTAGTGAGTCATGGATAGGCAGGACGTTGATTTCTATAAGGAAATTAAATTATGTTAATATGAATGACCTAAAGTAGGAAATCACGTCCTCGCAAAAATCAAGACGTGACACTACTTGTTGCCCACTACTTTAGCGGTTCCGTATTATAATAACTACAGTTATTTTAACTATTTTCAAGACAACTACGGTCAAAAGAACTACTGTTTAAAACACCTAAAGATCGTTTCACATACTTTTGTAATAACTACTGGTCGAAACAAATAATGGACGATTCACCTACGGTTTATTCAACTACAATTAATTGTGCTAAGGTTGATTGAACTATGTATGAAATACCTAATAGTCGATTCACCTACGGTTTATTGATACTACTACTTTGTGACAGAAATTAACGTTGTTGCAAAACCGACTTCACGTAGTCTTGTCTGCCCTACCCCTAGAGTGTAATTTAAGCCCGCGAAGGCGCGGAGGAGTGAGGCGGCCCGCGAGCTGAGGAGCAGGTGGTTCTAACGAGCACTGCCGCGGCTGAGGCTGGCCGGCGCAGTGCTCGTTAGAACCACCTGCTCCTCAGCTCGCGGGCCGCCTCGCCCCTCCACGCCTTCGCGGGTTTAAATTACACTCTAGGGGTAGGGCAGACAAGACTACGTGAAGTCGGTTTTGCAACAACGTAAATTTCTGTCACAAAGTAGTAGTATCAATAAACCGTAGGCGAATCGAACATTAGGTATTTCAAACATAGTCAACATGTCCAATATCTTAAATGAACATTATGTTAATCGTCCGTTAGTTCAAATAATTTTAGTTTATTCGAAATTATGTGTATGAACCAGTAGTCCAGTCGACCAATATGTGTTATGACCATATGTGAATCAACCGTAGTTATCTTGAACATAGTTGAAATAACTTTAGATATTATGATACGGAACCACTTTAGCTTAGAATCTTAGTTTATAAGATCAAGTAATTATTATATAAATTACAATAAGATTCGGTGAATAAATCGATAGACCAACTGTGGTATCTTTGTTCACATTCGCAATACGTAACTTTATTTTAATGTACTTCCTAGGTTCAATAAAATGTGCTCGTTATTATTTCCTTTACCATTCAACTATCAAATATCAATCAAACAAATAATGTTCTTTTTACGGCATATTGATAAGACGACTTTTTATGTCATAAGTTCATAGATATATGTAATGGAACATTTAGCTTAAGTAGAATAAAATTGACTTCAATAAGTTATTTCCTGGTTATATTACTACAAGTATATTGAAAATAAATGAATTGAATTATATTCAATTGAATTCGCAGAAGGAAAATCTTTTTATTCTGATAGTGGTTCAGGAATCAGCTTTACGATTGGGAGGTCCTGCGTTCAATCAATCAATTAGCTTATTGCAGGCCTCTGCTAGACAAAAGCTTCTCCCAATGTGAACCATTGCTCCCGATGCTCCGTCTTCCCCATTGAGTCTTTCCCAACTATAACTTTTTCAGGGCGTCAGTCCGTCTGGTTAAGCAGCGTCCTACCTTCCGTTTGCCTTCTCATGGTCCCGCATTCAAAACCCTGGTAATTACACTGCCAATGAGAAAATACTTCTAACACGAGCAATTTAGCTTAGCTGGATAGTTTAACAAGAAAAATTTCGGTTACTAGTAAGTATTCACAAAAAAAAAATTTAGAATACTAGTCACGGAAATTACTTGTAGCCTTGGAGCACTAGTATTCTAAAAGAACTTTTTTAAGAATACTAGTAACCGAACTGACTGGCTGTGAGTCAAGTATAGTCAAATTACTTGCACAAACGTAAACAAAGGTGAAACAAATTCTCACATACAACACCTCGAAACAGAGAATTTCGAACAAAAGGTGTTTACAATGGCTGTGATATGATGCCTTGACGCATTATTTGTGTTGGGGCATGCAACAATGAAAACTGTATCTGATAAGCTTTGTGTAATCGCTCCTGGGCTTTCCATTAAGCGATTGTGTGCCAACAAAGGCACAATAATTATGGGTTAATTAATTAACTCAGGTGATTAATGTTATATGGAATTATTATTTTTTTAACTGTATTTTAATTTTAAAGACTTTAGTTTACGAGCTGCCTCTATTGTTAGTATGTATGGACAGATCAGAGGAAACTTGAGCATCGGAGGTCGCTTAATGATCTCCGTCCTCTATGAGTGCAGGTCTAAAAGTGATAATGGAACCATCTATCACTTCAGCAGCAATTGCCTCCCTATATTCGGTGGCAAGATAGGAACAGGAACACCGTTTTTCCCCATCCGAGGGAACCATCTCAAAGTCGGAGATGGCTCATGGTCAGCTGCCGTACGAGAGATATACCTACTACTGTCTATCTCACTTCCGGCACCTGTAGACCCAGCGGTTTTAGTCCGATCACCGAGTCTGATATAATCACACGTATCTAAGGAAACTTCCACAAAAAAAAGTATATAAGGACAGACAGAAGTATATAACGGGTTATTGTCTCTGCCTATCCCTATTCTCCTAACCTAACTGCACGCCGCACTATGGTCCAGAAACAGGTTCACCATCTCAAAAATCTGTATCTCCTTTGCCTTAAGACCTAATAACTTGAAAATTTGCATTTTTTTATAATATGGGCTTTCAAATAGAATAAGATTAAATTTATTAATAACTAGCCTTCCGCCCGCGGCTCCGCCCGCGTGCATCTCGGGTAACGCGACCTTTGCTCATATCTTCGGTTCTACTCAACCGATTGCGATCGAACAAACGTAAGATTTTAAGCCTGATCAAGCCCTTTCTAACAAAAAAAAAACCGCATC
The DNA here is from genome assembly GCA_914767945.1 of Eilema depressum. NCBI lineage: Eukaryota > Metazoa > Arthropoda > Insecta > Lepidoptera > Erebidae > Eilema > Eilema depressum. The sequence goes on from OU612031.1 coordinate 16,360,943, forward strand.
AAAATCCGTCCAGTAGTTTTTCGTGCTCAGTATCGATAACATAACATAACCCAAGTATTTTTTTTAAATATCTCCAATGTACAGACACGACCACTTTACAATTATATAATAGTATAGATATAATATTATATTGGTGGTTACTGACGGAAAATATTTTTATTGTTTACGCGCACTTGAATAATTTATATTATCACTTTAAATTCCTACCGCAAAATTAATCATATTATTTTTAATGGTCTGTACACAATAAATAATATGGCATGTGATAATTTATCATCAACATGCTATTAATAAATATATTATTTATTGTGTAATTTATTGTGTAAGTTATTATGTAAGTAAATTATTATGTAAGTATATCGAAATTGAACCGAAATATTAGTTACTGGAAACAAATAAAAAAACAGTCAAGTGAGAGTCAGTCTCGCGCACTGAGGGTTCCATACAAAACTGAATTGAGTGAGTGACAAAGTTATACTACATATAGTTCCCGGCATTTAACTTAGCAACAATTCGCAAAACAAACAAGCCTCTGGTGCGCGCGGATTGGTTTAATATAATTTATGATTGGTGGATTTGAGGTCCTCCGCCGCCGCAACATCTCAAGCTATCCTCAAAAGACACTCAATACGCGCATACTGCGCATAAAGAGTACATTTTGTGACGTGTTTCTTGCCAAGTTAAATGCCGCCTACTATAAACAGCTTTATCTTTTGATGGCATTGACTTATAAGTCTGAATTTTTACAGTTTCAAGGCATTACAGACCTGAGTACCTAATTGATATAAATTTCAATTTGATACTTCCACACATTCCCGGGAGAAAAGTCTTGACAGACAACAGACAGACAGACGCGGACAACGAAGTGTTCCTATATGAGTTCCGTTTTTTTCTCCTGAGGTACGGAACCCTAAAACATGGTGAATATTTCGTTGAGAGTTTTACTGTTAATATTCCTACCATTTCTGCTCTAATTACGTGAGTGCTACTTCAAATATATTTGTTTTACAGGGTGTTTTGATCCGACGCGTAGATAATAGGATCCCCCACTTAGTTAGTCATTTACCAGTTGAACGAGCATCGCGTCCGCATACACTCTCATATCGCGTCCCAATCAGGATGGACGGATGAGCTTTATAACACACTAGCCTTCCGACCGCGGCTCCGCCCGCGTGCATCTCGGTTAACGCGACCTTTGCTCATATCTTCGGATCTACTCAACCGATTGCGATCAAACAAGCGTAAGATTTTAAGTCTGAGTAAGCCCTTTCTAACAAAAAAACCGCATCAAAATCCGTCCAGTAGTTTTTGCGTCCATCGCGGACGAACAGACAAACAGACAGGAAATTAAAAAAAAAAATTTCGTCTTCAGTATCGTTAACATAACATTACCCAAGTATTTTTTTTATAATATCTCCAATGTACAGACACGAGCACTTTACAATTATATAATAGTACAGATAGATTAGATAGATAGAAGATTACATACCGTAGATTAATCGTACTCACAGAAGAAATTAACCAATTAAAATTATTGTCAAAGCACTTTTGTCTTGACTTCTTGAGGCAATTAAGCCGTCAAGCTGAGTGATACCATTTTGTAACATGGTACGTGTCTATAATGGTGACCCTCTTTTCCGAGACTTTGCCGAGAGTGCTTTCGAATTGCAGCAGTGGTTTGTCATACACAGAGTTTGATGATCTTTCAGATGAGCCAGGTTTTTTCTGGTAATCTTATCATATTAGATATCGATTTTTTTCGGTTTTTCAAAATGGATTTTTGGTATTACCACCAGGTTTTTAGCTTCGCAGATAGCCATTTTGTGTTCTCCAATTAAAGGCGTGTCTAATGATGTACAACCTAATCCAGAAATCAGATCAGCCCAGAGTTAATGTCATCAGCTCTCACGCTATTAGGTTCAAAGAGTCAACATGTCCTCAGGCTTTTTTTGAAATAGAATTATAGTAACCGAAATACTAGTATTCCCTCTAACCCCTCCAGCTAAGTTTTTATTGTGTTAAGAGTGGTTTTACGTCGGGAGTGTAATGGCCAGGATTCGAACCTGGGATCTTTCGATCAACCTTTAGCATGAAAAAATGAGTTGACCAAAATCTTTGAAATATTTTAATAGGTAAATTAAATGTAAGGAAAATAACAGTCACGCATTTTCAAATAAATCCCTACAAGAGGAAAAAATATAGTACCTAACATTCATAAAATTTTCAGAAGCTTTTTGCTGTATCTACATTTTTTCTTGTTGTTAAAAGATTAGCAAGTTAGTAAACAGTACTACAGGTACTAATAAATTAATGTTTCAAACAATGTTTATGATGACCAAGGGAATATTTACCCCATAAAATTTCCACATAAAGCCTCAAGTCATGAAACCTTACGCACACCTATCATGGTTATCAAGCTCAGAAAAATAAACAAAATAAAATTTACGATTGCCAAGGCCCGTACTGACTCCACAGAAGTTCTTTTGTTTCGTGCCTTACCTGTGAAAAGCAGTAAATAAATGCAAATTGCTGGAAGCACTCTCTTTGCCTCCCCCTCTTTGCACGGTCCCCCCCTGCTGACACCCTTGCTACCTTGGACTACAGAGGGCAGTTTGAAAGCTCCCGTTAATGTTTTAACGTTAGATACGAGTAATTATTTTATAGATATGGGAATAAAATTAAGTAAATTTTATGTAAAACTTGACTAGAAGATAATTTTGGCTATTCACAAATTATGCAGAAAAATTTGTTTCAACTTCCATGTTTTATTAATTATATTATTTGAATAATTCCTCTAAACAATATCATTATTATCCAAAAGCATTATTGAACCTGAAACTATAATCACGACCATTGCACTGGCTAGCGATGCGCCACCGGCATAGCTTATTATGAACTTGCTCCGTTTTTATAAATATAAAAACATAAAAACCATCAATCTTATTTCTCATCTATACAAACAAAATTATTGGAATTTATATCATGCTATGTTAGCATTAAATGGTAATCATATCGACCATTGTTTGAATTCATACAAACATACAACTGAAATTAATTCATCGAGCAAAACATTTTGAAGTGATCCAGCTAATTGATATAAATTACTAATTAACTTTAGTTTGTTACACGTCAGAGATGACAGCTTTCGCGTTGTTTCATAATTTTAATTCATTTCAGTTAAATTGTGTAGTAGAGCTGTCATGTTCATAATAAATACAAATCTTCCAATTTGTTTTATAAAATGAACACGATATTTATTATCTTCTTTACGTTATGACTTCTTTCCTCTCCTTCTTAAATCAATTCATATATCTAAATTCAAATTTCATTAATACAAAATATTATATTCCAAAATTATTTATCCTAAGATGACAAAGGAGAGAAAAAAAAAACAATAATTAATTACCTGTTCAAATTTATTAATGAAACTAATAAATAAACCACGCACTTTCGTGTTTATTTCAAAAGAAAATTTCTGCGTCTAATAAACTCAAAACTTGTTCCACTTACCACTCCATAATTATACTTATTTCAGACAAATGCCTCACTTAGCACTATTGGCGAGCTCTTTTGTTTTTTGCTCCGAAAGCAATCTAGAAAATAGGTGCATCTAATGCAGAGGCATTAACGTGAGTGTACTGAAAAGGGTGTCGGAGAGAACTCGTAAATTCTGACCAACGCAACGGCAGGATGTATTGAAAAGCTTAGACCACAAAAAAGTCTTGGACCATGGGTGCTTTGTCGCTAAATATCGTGGCATTTACTTTACAGCTTGAGAGAGGAGAATTAAAATGTTTGTTCTGCGTCTGCTAATTATTTTGTTAACGTTGAATGAGGTTAACTTTGTATAAGTGTTTGATGTATAGATGCAATAAGATAATAGATGCTTTTTACATTCAGGGGCGTATATTCACACAAGGCACTATGCTACACTTATTTAGCTTTTTTATATTGCAACTATCCCCACTGATACCTCCCCCGCCGGAGCTGGTCGAGGAGCTTATGTCGGACTCGAACCGATTAAAACGCACGCCATCTGTGGGCCACTCATTTTGCTAGCATCAATCAATTAATTTAGCCTATTGCAGTCTACTACTGATCACACGGGAGAGGCCTATCTCTTCCAGTTTGCGCCCGATACTTCGTCTTCTGCATCCAGTCTGTCCCAGCCACCATTTTCAGCTCGTCAGTCAGTCCATCTGGCTAGGGAGCGTCCTACCTTACGTTTGCCTTCTCACGGTCTGCATTCTACAACTCGTTTACTGTAACGGCCATCGGTTCATCGACAGATGTGGCCAGCCACACAATTTACTAGCTAGCCATATATAGTCCTATATAATAGAAGGTGAGCATATTTCTGTGTACCAGCGACGCTTTCAGACTTCGTATCACTAAATTTTACATACATATTATTTTACGCCAGTGAATCCCCAAAGCGGTAACTAGAAGTATATTAACATCCACATTTCGCCTACTACATTTTTTCGACGATGAGCGTATTGCCGTCAAGCAGGCTCTTTGTCACGGCACTTAGTCGCCTTCTTCTAAACCCACAGGAAGAAATGGGGTTGTCCTTAATCTACTCTAATGACACACCGCTTAGTCCAGAATTAAACTTATGACTTGTCGATAGCAGCAGATACATATATTTAAATTTTATTAATTTGTATTGAATGATTTTCCACAAGCCCTTGCCTACATAGATAGATTGTCCCTGAATGGTACGAGGCATACACGACCCAAAAGTTTATCATCAGTAAAGTTGCGATTGATATTAATATTTACAATGAGAGTGAGAACACAGGTTGCGTTCTACGAATAGTTGTGAACTCGTTGGAATTGGAATTCGGCATCAACTGGTATTCATTATGATATCACAATACACGATTTGAATTTCACAAAATTTACGAAATTTTTCGTAAATTTTGTGAAATTCAATGACAAAATAACTACATAGCTTTGTTCTTTTACAATGTTATTACATACATACATACAGTCACGCCTCTATCCCAGTGGGGCAGGCAGAGACCACAGTTTTCCACTTGCTACGATTCTGGCATACATCTTTCATATTGAGTCAAAATGAATTCAAATAAATACGATTGCTACCTAAGTGCCTCATCATTCTCTGAGCCTTTCCCAACTCAGTTCAGGTCGAGTTTTCAGTCTACCTGTGATGTATAGCGACTGTCATCTGACCTCCACAACCAATTGGAGATATCAAAGTTTTACAAGTAGACTGGTCGGACTTTTGTGAGCTTCAACTAACCGTAACGGCTGCCATAGATGTTTGTATGACAAACGTGCTCTCGGAGGTACGATCAGACCAAAGCCAATAGCCATATTCATTCATACAAATATTTGCACTGAGTGAAAATTGAACCCGAGCCTCCTACGTAGCGGTCACGTTCGTTACCGCTATAACTAATATAGGTATACCTATTTAGTAGAGCCGATTTTAATACACGAACCGTTCGAAAGCTAAGAGCTGTTAAACTATTCATGGATTCAAGTCTATATGCTGTCTTAGAATAATTTAGTTTTACTACCATATTTCGTACGTCATAACTATCTTTAAATAAATCATGAATCCATTAACATAGCTTTATTCCAATGACATTATTATTCCAATTAAATTCTTGAACTGACTAGTTGACTGAAACTCACACGTCACTTACATAAAGTAGTTACCAACTTTTTTTACCATGCAATGAGTCCTCCATCAAAAACCATCAGCTATCAAAAATTTTAACATTATTTATGAATGCACATCTTTTTCTATATCTAATCGAAAAAAAGCTAAGCAGATTTGAACTGGCTGACTGATAAAATATTAAAATAAAATCGATATGTCGATTTTCATTACCTACCTATTTACTGAACATCTGAATATTGACAAGGTTAATGGTCTAAATAGATCGGATTTAGCTTTGTTTTTCAGTTTTATTATGTTGGAAACGAAAATGTAGAAATAACGAGGAATTGTAGTGAAAGAATACAGGTATTACCACCCCATCTCATCTGAAGGGTGTCATAAGAGGCGACTAAGAGAAAATATGATATTGCTTTAGGGAAGGAAAAATCGAAATAAAACCTTGTACTAATCCTAGGCCTATGTCCAACAGTGGTCTGCGATAGGCTAATTGATTGATTGATAAATCAATTATCTTTTGTAGAAATGTTTGTTGGATGTCTATACTAGTGACGAGGGGTCCCTGTAACCCGCTTCCTGCCTGCTTGTTCTGCAAAGGAAAGCCGTGGAAGAGGTGTTTAAATTTATACTTAGTAATCGAAATTCAGTACCTATATAAAATTCAGTATCTGAAATCAGAACGCACAGAAGTCCACACAAAACTGATATTGTCAAATTCATTCTATAAGAGGTACCATTTTTATCACTTTATTACTTTTTTTTTAAACTTACACCCTTCACCACACTGGTCTATACACAATGTCATAGTGACTGATGTGATTTAAAACAGCGTAGATTTAATATTCTTTTTATGTCTTTGAGGCGTATTATCCCAAAACACATCCTCAAGTCACATAGCTTCCATAAAGGACAAACCACATAATAGTTTGAGTGAGTTGAAAACTTATAGACTATGCGTCAAGTTCAGCTATGCTCAAAGTTCTTCTGCACTCGGGTTTTCGGCGAATACCTTCACGGATTGTTGGCAATCAAACGTCTTAGTGTCTTTGTTGGGCAACTATTCACTTTGACGGGTGGATGATCTTTACGGACAGAATTATTATATCCTCTGTGTATGTGTATCCTACCTATATGGCTCTAAGACGGAGGATTTCGCGCTCTGCGAGCCAGATGTTATAAGAACGCAGATTTTCTGTGTTGGACCCCGATGGAATAGAACAGGGCTACCCTATTTTTACCCGCGGGTGTCATAGGAGTTGGCTAAGATATAGGGTTGTCCGATTTACTGTATCTACTGTAGAATTGAGCCACCCCATCTCTTCCCGTGGTTGTCGTAGAAGTCGACTAAAGGATAGGATGATCGAAGTGAGCTCGATAGCTGAATCCGCGGTGAGATGTCAATTTGTATGCGAAATTGACTTCTCACCGCGGATTCAGCTATCGAGCTCACTTCGATCATTCGAGATGCAAGTTACAGCATGTGCCTACTGTTCTTCATTCGGCAGTAAACATACAGACCATGACAAAGTGCTCGTTTAGCGGCAATAGGCTTATCCCATAAATGTGCATGTTGATACACCTCTGCCTAGCCCTTCGAAGACTACAGGCGTATTTATGTAGGTACTTGTACGTGTAGCCTTTGGCATGTCATGGTACATGGATCATGGTAGTACCTAATACTAGGTATAGAGGCTGGAAAGCCTACCGATTAAATAGTCCGTAGCATGAGGTGGGCTATGTGCTTGCACCTTTATTATATAAGAAACCAAACCCCAATAAACTTTTTAAAACATTACCTATCTATTGCTTGCAGCTTCACCCGCGTGAACTTTTCATCCTGTTTAAGATGCTAAGTTCTCCCCTCAATATCATGATTATTATTATTATTATATTATATTATAGATTATTGTATATAGCCTATGACACTCACGAATAATGTGAAATTCTTTTGGTAATCGAATTTTCAAGATCGGCTTAGTAAATCTAGAGATTACCCCCCTGCGAGACAACTTTTTCTTTACAACGGTCACAAACTTTAGCTTTGTATATACTCGTAATAATAGTATAGATTGATCTTTTTATGTCGGACTTGAACCGACTATAACGTACGCCGTCTGTGGGTCGTAATTTGCCGGAGGTGAGATTGCTTGAGACAAATCTCTCGCAACCCGATAACTTAGGCCATCTCAAGCTGGCCCTTCGGGTGTAGGGACCATGGAGACCCCATCTAACCCCTACTTCTGCTAGGGTGACAGGCAGCTCAACCCGTCACCTCCAAGCCCACGCTCTTGGGCGACAGAGGTCATTCTACGACCTCCGATGTCCGAGTCGCCTCCGCTCGTGGACTGTGCGGACTACAACTCTCCTCCAGTCCCGCTCCTTCTAGAGCATTACTTACTCGCAGGAGGCGGTGGTAGCCTACGCATCCAAGTATACATTGGTCTGAGTCTTTCCATACTACGAACAAAATAATGTTGTTTGAAGCAATTATAGCAATACAAACCCACCCTGTGAAGCATTTAAATACGTGTTTAGCTAACAAAATAGGTGTATACTTACTCGAACGTACCTTCCAGGGCACTTATTGGAATAGTTACCTGAATACGATGAAACTTTGGGCTAAACAAACGAAATGAAACATCGTAAGCGAACATTTGCGAATATTTCCATTTATTTTCGTTTCCCAATAGTTTAGTGAAAACATTCCGACAGTTAGAAAGACTCCATTTTAAACTATTTACATTTATTTAACGTACAAACTTAATTTTTTAATTATAAAATTATTAACTAGCAACAGAACAGGATATTTTATATCCGCTAAAATTAAACATTGCAAAAATATAAAATAATTTTATTTGAACTAATATCGTTAACATATTTAATTGAGTATGTACCCATTGTCCAAGTGTACGATGACTTTTAGTGTTAAAAACTAATGACTTTGTAAAACCTTACTGACAGAGTGACAATGATAATGCCCTTTTTTGTATCATGGTTGAAATAAAGTTCTGTGCAGACCAGAGAAAAATAAATTTACTTATATCTGCATCGGTTAGTTCTGAATCTCGATTTATAACTAGATCTTTGTTGACAAATTGTATTCTCGATCACAGTTCTAATGACATTATGAGAGTCTATTCATAACTGATCGCTTCTGGAATACAGGCCTAAAAGTACTAACTGTACATTGTGTGTGTGCATATAATACCTTTATGTAGCACATCAACAGACAAGATCACACAAAACTTCTTTTCTTTTTATTGCAACCTGTGCAGGAGACATACGACACCTAATACCATCCATCACTGCATAAGTATACAGGACATGAAATGACATTTTAGAGTAACTTTTGAGGGACTTTTTTTTGCTTGGTTTCACGTTTCCTAGTTCACGCTTCGTATTTTATTCCTATGGTGACGTGCAAATATGGCAAGTTATGTATGATTTATTTTTAAACCTCTTTTTAAGCTTTTTGCCCCATTCACGAAATCGCCGATATAAAACACTGTGGACGTTGAACCCTTGGTTGAACCTGTTGACATTTTTTGATGACTCAAATACTTTTGTTATCGGCGGACAATATAGTCCGTCGTATATTTATATCGTGCTTAGTATACTCATTTTCGTTTTTTACTAACTCTTTTCATTTATTTTTTATTTAGCTGAAAAGGTTGGCATAGAGACAATTACATGACTAATTAAAATTATACAAGTTTTTTATTATAAGGAAGGAATGAGGAAGGAAGATTATAAGGAAAATTGTAAAATATAAGTTTTTAAAAATTGTCAATGCTTAAATTGCAACTTCATTTTTTTGTGGGATCTATTTATAATTTTGCGTCCATGTTGCAAATTGACAGGATACAGGTGTAATTTTTTCTTCTTTTGTTAACAAAATAGAACATTGCTGGTCAATAGTTATTATTACGAGTATCATGAAAAAAAAAAGATAATTCTCAAACTCGTTTATGTGAGTAATCTTCGTTATATACCTACAACAATATGAGCATCTTAGGTTTGAGGAAACTACACTGGTGGAACATGTTTTCGCCTCCAGCCATATGTCATCGTAACTGATTACCATGTGGTTTTCAGTGAATTTAATCTCACATGTTACCCATCCCATTATACTTTTAGACGCATATAGCTACTATGTGTGTTTTCGCTCACATTAAATTCGTTTTATGTCAGAAAATGGCTATTTACCGACGTGCTGCAATACTAAATTTCAACTAAACTGTTTCTCTCTGTTTCTATACTAAATTGTCACAAAATGAGTTCAGCGTTTTATACGCAAATAAGTAACAGACAGTATTACTTTCGCATTTGTAATATCGTAACAGTAGTTTACTCGCAAAAGTGAAAATGTTATACTTTCAATGGTAATATTATTTAGTTTAAGTTGCCTCGTGTTTAACCCTCGACGCAAAAACGACGGGGTGTTATAAGTTTGAAGTGTATGTGTATGTCTGTCTGTGGCAACGTAGCTCCCGAACAGATGAACTGATTTTGATTGAGTTTTTTGTTTGAAAGGTGAAATAGTCGGGAGTCGGATGAAAATCGATCCAATATGGCCGCTACGCTCCAATATAACTACTACAACTTCACAGTGTAAAATAATGATTATAGCATTTAAGTATATAGAAGTTTGTACCTTGTTTTTATTTTAAGAAAATAACTTGGGCAAGAAAGCAACAGTGCTCGCTGAACTTTGAACATTATAGTGCGAGAGCTAGCAACATCGGGAAAAAAAGGATTTTAGGTCGGTCAGTTCTCTCTCATACTCCCGAACCTCTACCACCAGCCAAATAGCCCATGTGACGTCATCTAAAAACTGGGTGCCCTGAAATTCTCTCTCAAAAACGTTGCTAGCTCTTATATGAATATAATTTAATTGTTTCAAAACTTCACATACGTCCTTATCATCTGTCATTTCCAAGCAATTGCTCTTAGCATGTAGTTGTGCCACAGACAACATATTTGCCCTTATTTCCCTTTCCATTTTCCCCTCAGGTAGATTTTACAAAGTCATGAACCCCATCACTTACGGCGTTTACATCACTTTAAGACACAAATAGGATTATAAACGTTATAATACAAAACATATTTACATTGTTACTGTATGTACAAAACCCTTAATGGACAAAGTAATATGAACTATATTGTTAACGTCTCAAGACTGATGTTTATTTGAAGATGTCTGCTTAACATATTTGGTTTGGTGAGATTATTTCTTATAATAATTCATTTTAAGTTTGCAAAGAATCTATTAATTTTATCCATCTAGAAGTAAGTCTGAAAATATTATTGGATAGGCGATATCGGTCCATTTTTCTAGTCTGACTGCGTCGTGGCTGATGTATAATATTTTCCGTGAAGCGACTGCCATCTGACCTTCACAACCCATTGGTGATATCGAAGTATTGCAGTTAAACAAGTCGTTGAACTTTTTAAAGCTCCAACTACCCGTAGCGACTGCCTTAAGTATTGGTAACCGGGACCAACGGCTTAGCGTGTTCTCCGAATCACGAAAATATCCAGTCCAATGCAAGTAGGAATATTTGCACTGAGTGGGAATCGAACCCGCACCCTCTTTAAAGCAGTCGAGTCCATTACCACCATGCCACAGAAGCGACAGTCTACTGTTAGATTGTATAGTGTTAAAAGCTTTTTCAGTATAGGCGGTGCCTCCCCTAGCTGCCATGTTTGCTATTGTTTGCCATGAGTCAATAAGTTATAACTATTGATTGCCCTGCTTTGTAATCTTCGTTTAACCTTTAACCCCACTATTAAAGCTTAACCCCACTATAATAAATTAAGTAATGGATTAGCGATGAAGCCGTTTTCAATGGTTTGTTTCGACGACGTAACGTGTTCTGTGGCGTAACGGTACAACGTTTGACTGCTGCGCAGGGGGTGCGGGTTTGATTCCCGCTTAATGAAAATATTTGTATGCATGAATATGTATATTTGTAGTGGTTTAGGTATTTCTATGCATAATATACCTACCTATGTATTAACAAAAAATATCTAAGTAAGTTTATCCGCATTCTAGATTCCATAACACAAGCTAGTTAAGCTATGCTTATCGTGGGTCTAGATAGCGACCTGAACGAGGTCCACCACCACCTCGAAACAACACAACCGACCCTGTTCTTCTTAACGGAGACGCAGATTTCATGCCCGGCCGATACAGCCTACCTAATGTACCCCGGCTACAAACTCGAGCACAAATTTCTGAGTAAAGCCGGGGTATGCTTGTACGTCCGGGATGACATTTGCTGCCGCCGTCTTAACGGCCTTGAAGACGGAGACCTGTCCACTCTATGGGTGCGTATAGATCACGGTGGCCACACCCGTATCTATGCGTGCCTCTACAGGTCTCATAGCGGTGACTGGGGCACGACTCAACTGTATGAGCACCTGCAACGGTCGGCTGACAGGGTAATTGAGCAGTATCCCTCCGCGGACTTGGTATTCTTGGGGGACTTCAACGCTCACCACGTGGAGTGGCTGGGGTCTCCCGTGACTAATTTTGCGGGAAGAGCTGCTCATAACTTCGCCCTGACCTATGGGTTCTCTCAACTGGTGCATTCTGTTACTAGAACGCCAGATATTGAGACCCACAGAAGCTCTATACTAGACCTTCTGCTGACTACGCGTCCGGATGAATACTCCATAACTGTGGAAGCACCTCTCGGTACTTCGGACCACAGCCTCATCCAGGCGCAAGTGACTCTCGCGCGGCCTGAACCACCGCGGCCACCCCAGTGGCGGCATGTTTGGCACTACAAGTCGGCAGACTGGGACGGACTGCGAGAATTCTTCGCGTCGTACCCGTGGAGGCAGCTTTGCTTCACTTCAGAAGATCCAAGCTCCTGTGCAACAGCAGTCGCTGACGCGATCCTAGCGGGCATGGAATGCTATATCCCCAACCGTTGGGTCGCGACAGGAGCGAGTAAGCGGCCGTGGTTTAATAAGTCCTGCAGAGAAGCGAGAACTCGCAAACAATCTGCTTATAAGGCATGGACCACGGCCCTTGCCAGCAAGGACCCGAACATCTCTGAAGTGAAACGGAAATTGAATGCCGCCTCGAGGTCTAGTAAGAAGGCAACCGCCAGGGCTAAGTCAGAATTCATCGGCAGAATTGGTGAGCGGCTTGCGCGGTACCCATCTGGTAGTCGCGCATTTTGGTCGCTCGCCAAAGCTGCCGAGGGAAACTTCTGCCGGTCCTGCCTTCCGCCGCTGCTGAAACCCGACGGTAGTCTGGCCCATGGCGCCAAGGAGAAAGCCGATCTTTTAGGTAATCTCTTTGCGTCAAACTCGACTATGAACGATGGGAATGCCGATCCACCTATTATCCCCTGGTGCGGAACCTCAATGCATGAAGTAAAAATCACGCAACGGATGGTTCGGCGGGTACTTAATTCCCTAGATGTTCGAAAGTCGAGTGGGCCGGATGGCATACCGGCGTTGGTGCTTAAGCGCTGTGCTCCCGAGTTGTGCCCTGTACTTACACGACTTTTTGCGCTTTCACTCTCTGCGGGACGAGTTCCAGCTTCATGGAAGACCGCATACGTGCATCCTGTGCCCAAAAAAGGTGATAGGACAGACCCGTCCAATTACAGGCCTATTGCTATCACCTCCCTCCTCTCGAAGGTGATGGAGCGTGTCATTAATACACAGCTTCTGGGATACCTTGAAGGTAACGATCTCCTGAGCGACCGACAGTACGGCTTTCGCCACCGTCGCTCAACCGGTGACCTTCTTGTGTATCTCACAAACCGTTGGGCGCAAGCCATCGAGACTCGAGGTGAGGCACTGGCGGTTAGCCTCGATATAGCAAAGGCCTTTGATCGGGTCTGGCACAGAGGTCTTCTTGCAAAACTACCATCTTATGGACTCCCCGAGGGATTATGCGTATGGATTGCCAGCTTTTTGTCCAACAGAAGTATCCAAGCCGTCGTTGACGGCAGCTGCTCGGATCGCATGGACATAAACGCTGGTGTCCCACAAGGCTCCGTGTTGTCTCCAACCCTGTTTCTGCTGCATATCAATGACATGCTGTCGGATGACTCCATTCATTGCTATGCGGACGACAGTACTGGAGACGCTTGTTACTCGGGCCGTGCAAATATCCCTCAGCACGAAGTAGAGGAAAGTCGCGAACAACTTGTGTCTGAAATCGAGACTACGTTATCTAGAGTATCCGATTGGGGCAGACTAAATTTAGTCCAATTCAACCCCTCTAAGACACAAGTATGTGTATTCACCGCTAAGAAAACTCCATTCATTGTAGCACCGCAATTCCTGGGCACACCGCTTACCATTTCCTCGAGTATCGGGATTCTTGGTATCGATATCTCCAGCGACGTCCAATACCGTAGTCATTTAGAAGACAAGGTGAAGCTGGCATCAAAGAAGCTTGGGGTGCTCAACAGGGCGAAGCAGTACTTCACTGCAGGGCAACGACTCATGCTTTATAAGGCGCAGGTTCGGCCCCACATGGAGTACTGCTGTCACCTTTTTGCTGGGGCACCTGCATGCCAGCTTGACCCCTTTGACTCGGTACAAAGACGGGCGTTGAGGCTCGTCGGCAATCCCATACTCGCAGGCAATGTGGAACCTCTCAGTCTCAGAAGAGACTTTGCCTCACTGTGTGTGTTTTACCGTCTATACAATGGTTTGTGCTCAGAAGAACTGTTTGACATGATGCCAACAGCTACATTCTATCATCGCACCTCTCGCCACAGGCAGGGAATTCATCCTCACACATTGCGTCCGGAAACGGTACGCACTGTGCGGTTTGAAAGGCATTTCATCCCACGCACACTCAGGCTGTGGAATGAACTCCCTGCGGTGGTTTTTCCAAGCGACTACAATATGGGGTTCTTCAAGAAGGGCATTAGAAGGTTTCTTCAGGGTCGGCAGCGCGAGTGTGACGCCCCTGGTGTTGCATGCGTCCATAGGCCACGGTGACCGCTTCCCATCAGGTGGGCCGTGTGCTTGTCTGCCAACTTAGTGGTATAAAAAAAAAAAAAAAATATTTATTTATTTTTCAATGCTGGTATGCATAGAATGGGTTTAGTCACTTGTTTTAAACATTTATACATATAACAGAATTTCATATATAAGTGTATATCTTTAACATATCGCCAATTAATTGAGGCGGTTAGTAGGCAGTAGCTTCATGGAAAATGTCGAAGATCGGTCGCATGTTAAACTTGAAAACGGACCCCAACTGAGATAGCAAAAGACTCAGAGAATGATAACCCTTAGCCCATGATGAAAATGGTACATATTTAAGGCCTGGGAATGTAATTGCAATAAATACGACTCTATTCTGAGAAGCCAGGTAATCGTAGGTATTAATTTTGTCATTGAATTCTTTATTCTGACCATTGTGCGAAAATTAAACACCTCATTCAATTTGGATATTCCAAATAGTTATAGGCCACGGGGTCATGTCTTCCCCGGTAGCTCCCCTTGGGGAGACAAAACCCCTAAAATTATCAATAAATTATATTATAAAATTATCTTTTTCGACTTGTTTTTTTTAATTTTGACAGAATATGTGTCTGTCCTGTACCTATAGATATTGCTAAATGTGCTGAACACAACAATTAGAATTTTTAATCATTTGAAATTTTAATCGGTATTTGAACGCCATCTTTATTTCAAGTTTCCAAATTATAAAGCAGACATCAAAATAAACAAACATTATGAGATAAAATTTCTCACATTTCAGTGATTATTAACTAGAATATCAGTTTCGTACTAACTATTATACAGTAGGAAATATTAGTCCAATCTTCAACACATTTTAATCCCAAAGTTTAAATGGTATATTGATATTCATACAACTAGTTACAAATCTGGTTTTGTTTATTTTCACAACCATTTATAAACATAAAAATGATAATAATTGTCAAAACAATACGTAATTCAATTCTTACACTGTTTAACATTTTTGAGTATAAATATTGTTTTTGAATGTATAACTAGTGTTTACATGAGTTATTTACATTTTAGATTTACAAACAAATATTAACGAAATTTTCATTTATTTTACCCTACCTAATCAGAATGAAATAACAATAATATCAAGTACGCGCCTCGAATCTAAAATTAGTGTATAGAAAATTTATCAATGATTCATTAACAATTAAAAATCGATTCAATTTTTCTAATAACATCAATAAAAATTGAGATATTCTTGTATTCCTTTATAAACTGAAGAATTTTGTATAAGTAAATAGGCTTACAACGCTTTAGAATGTTCCTTTTTGACTCAAAGGAGAGCTATTTTTAACATAATTAATTCAGAATATAACAGTTGGCTTCTATACAATTTCAGAGAATTATGTTACAGCCTAATTTATAACAAAATTATTTCTCACTTAACATTGTAATGACGTCATTGAATATCTATCAGTAAAAAAAAAACACTTTACAAATTTCAGTTTTCAAATACATTGGTAGAATAAAACCCAGCAAGTACTTGATATTAGGGGACTGTTTGAATCCATCATAAAGCGAACCCATCGAATATCAATGTCCATGTCGGTATCACTGTCCATACATCGACGCGTTAACTCTACGATAAACAAACCTTTCCTATCAACAAAAACCTAACCTACTAACCACCTGATTTAAAAAAAGTTCTTGAGCACTTTCACACAGTCCTATTTACACTAGTCCTATAGTTGTGTGGTCTGTCAGAGCGGAGTGTCGCGGGGCGGTACGCGGGGGGCGTTCGGCGGCGTGGCAGTTGCGACAGGCGCTGGTCTGGGGAGGGTGCGTAAGTGCTGCAGGGGAATCCCACAGCGAGCGTCGCCCACAGGGGCGTTGGCCACGCTCGCCCCCCGCGGTAACGTGCACGACCCAGAGGCGAACCGCGCCGGTGGAGGTATCCCTGCGTTCTGGACGAACAGAACACCATAAGAATAGCCATCCTCGATCTGGTGAAAAGATATTTTAATAACAGATACATTTTTTTTATTTATTCAATATGGCTATTCGGCGAAAATTAATGTTGAAAAAAAAAGCAGTTGCAGAATGTTAAATACACACATAATCATACACATATTATTTTTAATACTATTTAGATCGCAGACAAGCACACGGCCCACCTGATGGAAAGTGGTTACCGTGGTCTATGGACGAGTGCAACACCTGGGGAGTCACAGTCGTACTGCCGACCATATAAGAACAGTGACATTCTGTGCCGTCAGCGCAGAAGAGACAAGTCTTTGGTCTTCCCACTGACAGCACATAGGTTCTTTAGTAAGTCTAATTTTGAATCTACTGCGGCATTTATTGTCGGACCGTTTCATACTAGAAGTACTTACGGCGGGCTCATGTAAGTTGCCGTGTGTAGGGGGCGGTGCAGTCCTGAGAGGGCAGTACGCTGGCAGGCCCCCGCGGACGCCCGCCACGCTCCCACGGGGTCCTCTACTGCCTAGTGGAGGGGATATTGTTGATACTTGCTGCTGACGGTAGTAATCCATCTAGAGAAAGAATATCATTTTTAGTTATAGAACTAAAATAAACTTACCAATATTTATAAACTGCTAATAACTAATACTATTTCCTCATTACTAAGGTTAAACTATTTTGTTAGTTTTCCAATAGTTAAATTCATAGGTTACTTTGCTCTCTTGTCCACTGTGCCCTTCCAACTGTACTATCGAGGACCTGAATAAGGCAACGGACAATGCTGTGGCCGTGGCTAAATATTGGGCCGACAAGATCTAAAGTTTTATGAGCCATTAACTCGACGAAGAAAACAGGTTACTGGCGACTGACGTCAGTGCTTGATAGTCATATTTTTTTTTTTACCAAATGTAACCATGTTGAATAAAGCTATCCAGGGGTTCCATTCAATTTCACAAGCTCTATTTTATTCTAAGCTATTATGTAGAAATTATGTTGTCACAAAAATACCATTTAGATTCATTCGAAGACATGAATCTTCGACATGAATCATAGAGATAATCAGATCCATAAAATATATAGACGAAACAACTAATGAATGCCAATATTGTAGCAAGTGAAAAGATGTTGTCTCTATCTACCCCAAAGGAAGGCGTGACTTCATGATAGTACGTATGAAGAACAAATTAAATGTTCACTATACTATACAGGAATCTGCTGAAGACCACACACCATTATTACCTGCATCTGATCAGTATCCGACGGTATGATATCAGGATTCCGATCATCACTTTCGCTGTCTTCTTTCTCCCTCAATTTGTCTGGTGAAGCCGGCTGTGAGGATGGTGGAGGAGCCGACCTTGGCTTCCGTTTAGCACAGCGCTGTCTCATGGCTATCATGAACAGGATGAGTACCACCATCAAAATGATGCCTCCACCGACCGCTACTGACATTGATGCTGACATTTGAAAGGCTGTGCGAGGTAGATCTGTTAAAAAAACATTTTATTATAACTTAAGAGGAGTTATTCCGGTTGGATCCCCTGCTGATTGTTATTATGTTTTAATTCCCGATTGATCCACCGTAAACTGTGTCATTCCGGTCTGATCCCCTTAGTCTTTTTTACAGGCAAGTACAGTCAATAGAAAAACAGTTGTTAATGTAAAAAATATTTGGTTTATTTGTTTCAAGTGTTTAAAATCATCACAGAATAATTGGACTAATCGACTTTCTACTTGGAAAAACCTTAATATGTAATAACAAAATAACAAAAGATTTGACCATCTTATCTTTCTTTTTAATAACGGTCTTTAACCAACATAATATGAACATTCAAGTATGTTTATACTAATTTAAGTAAATCAGAAAATTAAGGTACGTAATTTTTTTATTTCATTGTAACTCTCCAATATTGGAATACTATGCATGTTTTAGTTTAAATATCCTTTCTGTAAACCAATTAGAAATACTGAATTGTATAATATCAATATAGAAAAACCAAAAACTTTTAAGAACCTCTTATTGGCAATATGAAATGATTAATAATGGAAAACGTGCTTGAAAATTTTTTGAGTAGTTATTGAAGAGTTTAGTGTTAAGATTAAATTGTTGAAAAATGATTGAAAACATATTTCTTGCCATCACCTTCACTTGTGCTTCCCTTAAATTGTCAATAATGAACATAATTGACATTCGATCAATAGGCGAAATCTAGTCAACGTTAAATTTTACAACTTACCTAAACCTAAACTTTTATCATGGACATGGTGCTTTTCTGGAGGTCTCAAGGTGCTGGCCCTCAACGGATATGGATCTCCGCGGCCTTTGGCATTATAGGCCAAGACTGCGGCGGCATACGTTCTTCCTGGGACTAACCCAACTGCAGTAAAGCGAGGTACTGCACTCGATACGTTGGCTACTATTTCCTGTTTGGACAAAAATCGTTTATATTTAATCATTTTGCAACACATGCAAAGAAGACATACAATTAACTGAACATAAATCATAGAGTTAGTACAATTTAAAATTAGATATTTTCCAAAAGCAGCAGACAAACGTAAGAAACAGAAAAATTACATTTTAAGTTCTGAAGGAACCGAAATTGTAGACGATTATATTATTATTATTGATTATTTTTATTTTTTTTAAAGAAAAACAAATAAATTGTTACAAAAAAACGCCAGTTTATGGAGCCCAAAAACGAAATAATAAATAGATCGGAATAATGCTACTAAAATTATTTTGATAGAAAAACCAATATTAAGCTTATCATGACATCAGTCGTTATTGATTCCATTACTATCATTAAATTATATGTTATTATAGTATATAGAATAGTTTCCATTAATGTAGAATTACATTCTTACGTCACAAAAATCATGACCATCAGTAAACACAACAAAGGAATATCAATTTGACCAACAAAATTAGACAATGATTGAAATTTAAATGATGATGGTTTTGTCAGTTGCTTTTAAAGCTATACACTGACAATATTTGAAATAAAACACTAATGGTGATACTGATAATCATATCATATTGATTTTACATTACCACAATAGGAACGCTAAACCTAAAATGACAAAACGAATTAAGAAATAAATGCACTACATTTATGTGATCATGGTTATGTATTCCCAGACTACATATATTATATTAACGATAACTGCAGCACCATATTTTCAATGAATAACATTGTATCCAAGTCATTGACTATACAGGAAAGCCATTTCAAGATTATTATCAACTTAGATTTCTTTTTACTGCCGGAGATGTCACTTTTATGACTATGCCGTTACAGATTCTTATTGATGTACAAGTACATCTTTTTTTACGTTTCAATTTAAAGTACTGAATACTTAATGATTGGATGTCTAGCTAATGTAAAAATTTATAATTCAGTACTATTGCTCTGAACAAAGTTATCTTTGCAATGTGCTTTACATGCAGATTTTATGTTGGTTCGTAATAGGTATAACGAACTTCGTTATACCTACTGTACTATTTCTCTTTTCTTTTAGTAATGATTCTTATCTTGTTGCGCCACTAAAACTATTACGATATTAAAAATCTTGATATAGCTATACTACATATTTATATTCTGGATAATAGAGGCCTATATTCAACATGGATCTGAGGAATTATTAAAAAATGTATTGACAATCTCGACCAATAAATAAAGAATACATTACCTGTGTAACAAGTTCTCGTACTTCTAAGAGAAAAGATTGAGGCATGCCTCCGTTGAATCCTTCAGAGCATCGTACTCCAAATGATGTCAATGATGCATTGACTAAAGTACAATTGTGAACTTGATCGGGACGACCTGTGAACAATTTTATTTATATTCAATTTATCAGATGGGTAATATCCTTATCCTTGTAGTAGAAATCATTAAATATTTACCCAAATGGCGGTATATTTATTGTGTAATTTGAGATTGACATAGTTATTCACGTTAATAGAGTCAACGAGACCATGGCGCTTGTAACAGTGTCGAAATATCGGATGTTCGGAACAAATAAAAAATATGGTAAATATCCCGGTGGGTGTTATACTATTCATATGTTTTGTATATTGAAATAGAACAAGAAGACATTAGAAAGTGTTTTCTTGGCTAGCATTAACTTCTTACTTAGCTATTTTAAATTTATTGATACCTAAAGGGCACGTTGCTATTTTGGACAATAGTTCATTTATCATAAATAAATCTTCTTGAGCGTAACTTGATCCAATGTTATCAGAGAATTTTAACAAAGATGAATAAATGTTTTGGAACTACATAATTGCCTATCATTAAACACTTTCTCAATTTAAACAACTTATAACTTCAAAGCCCAATGTTCTTGTAAATTACATTTAGTTTAATCGCCCAAGATCGTAACTCTCAAATCTAGAAGACATAAAATGTTAGCACAACAGTAAAACAAACCACAAACGCGTCAAACTAATTTCATTTCGAACTTTCACCATTCTCCCATGAGAAATATCGCCATGTATACAACACAATATACGTAAAGCTGATATCAGACGTTTCACTTTTTGTTCAATTTTGTCTTTCATTTTTCATCTTTCACACAAAGTGACACATCCTAACATAAATTGAATTATTAATTTCGATTGAATTCACTATTGAAAAGTTCTAACGGTTGGTTCACTTTTGGCAACTGGTATCTGTTCCTCGCACTACGATGGAACGAGAATTGAAAAGTGTGAACACTGATTGAACATTCACTCCGGTTCGGTAATTTTGTCTCCAGTTCTATGGATGTCATGAAGTGTAATTTTTTACTCTGTTGCGTTTAAATTCATCTCAACACGCACCTCATTTGAATATTGAATGTTCAATTCTATTTCAACCTGTCTAGCCGTGTGAACATGGATTAAAAGAAAAATGAAGCAACTAACCGAGACAATAATCTCTCAAGTGAATCGTCTGATATCAGTTTAAGTGATAATTGATGTCATGTAAGAAATAACAAGA
Source organism: Eilema depressum (assembly GCA_914767945.1). Lineage (NCBI taxonomy): Eukaryota > Metazoa > Arthropoda > Insecta > Lepidoptera > Erebidae > Eilema > Eilema depressum. Next base: position 16,382,516 of record OU612031.1, read on the forward strand.
GTGATACATAACCACATACGCACATAGCAACCTAAAATTAGATTGTTTTAGTTTGTATGTACACATACGCACACCTATCACAACTTGTTAAGGCTTGTGAGCAAATTTTGAGCTGCCCTCGGGCTAGACGAGGCATTTGCTCCGAAATAACATGTACCTTCATATTTTCCAAAGGTACTGTACAAAGTTGATGTATAATTTATATTTCATATTTGCTTCTTACGAAATATTATATTAACAACGAATCTTTTGAAGAGAATAATAATATCTAAGGAGGCTCCAGTAACTAAACAGGTAATGTTAAATAAATTAAATACGCTACGACATACAAAGTACGACATCGTTTTCTAGACCAAGGTAACATAGCGTAATTAGCTTGTAATGAAGATGTAAAATGTATCTAAGTATGTAAATGTGCTGATAAACTTGAGTTTTAATATATTTAATGAGTATTTTTGCGAATGTTTGAATGTGTCGTCAAATTAATTTGACGTAGAAGGGATAGATTGAGCATTCGCTCGTCTGATTTAAATAAACCTTAACAGAAAAATAAACGAGAGCGTTTTAGCATTCTTTCGAGCGTTCTGGCGAGCATTCTCCCGAGCACTCTCTCGAAAGGAATGTCAATTTGAATCGAATAGAGCGTTCGCTAGAAAGATCATGTAAACTGGTTTTTAACAGCTCAGATATTTTTTATAAATATATATCACATTATACTGATACAAATATTCATAAAAGGACATATTCACACAAAAACCATGGAATGTATGATTGCCTAATGTAACACGTAATTCCATAATGTAAACAATAATTAATTTAATTACTAAGTTTACTTTATTAGTTATTAAGTTAAATAATCAGTAATAAGTACATTTTGAATTTGCAATCAAATGCCAAACTGGTAAACTTTGGGTAAACACTTACCGGCAGCAATGATATGGTACACGCAGGGCACACGCTGCTGCCCTATTCTGTTCCGGGCCCAGCACAGCAGTGTGCCATAGTCCATCTCAGTGTGAGGAGTGTAGGTGACTGTGGAGCTGGTGCCAGCTCGTGAGACGTATGTGTCGCTGACCTCGTTGCTGTTCGCAGTATTGTTGAAGGTCCAACGGAACTGTGGACAAAAGTAGATGGTAAGATTTCTTACTTAACTGCATTTTTCATAGACTGGTTTTTAAATGAAAAAAGAAACGATTGTTACAAAATGAGTGTGATGTATTTATTATTATATATACTCTATTGTACGCCTATTACAAAAATCATTATATAGGTAAGTAATTATGAAGGCAAGAAGAGGGAGAGTGCAAAGGGTGGCCTTATCGCTTTACGAAATTTTTGCCTAGATGTGACTGAATTTTGACATTCGATAAGGGTAATTAATTTTCAAATTGTATTGATTTGGTTTGCGAATTTAAAAATGTTTCAGATTAAACCTTTGTTTAGAAGGTATTCACACATAATACAGCCCCATGAAAAGTGTCCGATTGACGACACTGCAGCATTATTTTGACTTGCGTGAGACCGAAAAATATGTAAGCGAAATATGTAAGTATGCTTTTATGTCTATAAATCTGACACATACGCCTTTAAGTTTACGCGTTACATAATTATAAAAATGAGAGTTTATTGAAATACAAACGAATACAATAAATGCACAGATACTGTATTGTGAACAATATGTACGTCCGTCTTTCCGGCGCAAGCAAGCGCCCTACACAAATTCATGACAGCATAAAATTTGATTAAAGTCAGAGTAAAAGCAAGACTGTAAACAGTAACATTGTCACGAGAAAAGGATTAACTATATAACAATTTTCTATAATTGAGTACTATTGTATAGTATCGAACTTCTGGACTTTTGCCAATAAGAAAATATATATGACCTAAAAGCAAGGGCAAAGGGAGAGATGAACTTTATTACAAGTTCGTTCATATGCATAACCAATTACAAGGTCACATTTGTCTTAAGAACTATCTATATAGATAAGCGTGCCTCCCCTATACTACTAGTGTCAATCTCATCCTCGACAACTGATGACGCAAGACTTGTTGTTTTAGTCGGTTCAAGTCCAACATATCCACCCCGCTGGCTCCAGGCAGCAGACAATTAGCTTCAGTTCCGTGGGATAAAAAAAATAGTTTAGCGGAATTTGAGAACTTAAGGCAAAAATTATCAAATTATTGATGTTAATGCAGATGTTCCTGACAGTTTTACCTCTAGGCGGTTTTCAAAAGCAGTCGACCAATCTGTTACTCAAAACAAACTTCAAGCCATCAGAAACAAAGTCTCTTGAGATATCGAATCAAGAAATCTTTATCCATTTTCCAAAACTAATTACATGATAATAATGAGCGTATTACTTATTCAGTATTTCGTTGTAACATACCGCCTTTTAATTTGAATTTGATGAACCTTTTAATCAAAAGTTTGTCCGCATTTAAAAAATTACTCGTACATACTTCTTACTAAGTCATGCATAAATTTCACAATAGGTACTATGGTTAATATATTATTTGTTCCTAACTTTGTTTATGCTGAACTCTGCACTCCGAGCAGAGAGCTCTCTTCCCAAATAAAAAGGGGCTCTTTAAAAATTATGGTTCTTAGCTTATTATAGATCAAATTATTTCTTAATAATTATATGTGTGAGTGCACGAAATATTGTTTGGTGACAAATATATTGCCGTTAACTGGGCAATTTTTAGTGGACTGTACCTATTTCCACTGTCGGATAAAGATTTAGGTAGGTATTCCTTACATACGTCCATTGACTTTACATTAAAGTATCTAGTTAATAAAAATAGGTTCACCTTTGAATACATGAGATTAAAACATACAGTGACGAAATATGATTGATAATTTACACCCCAGTTCACCCCTTCAGACACATTCAACATAAATATTCATCAGAAATTTAAAAAGATTTTGCAAACATTAACGTCCTTACAGCAGAATATTTCATAAAATTAACTACTAACAGACTCAAAGTCAAAACGAAGGAAGAAAATATATCAAATAAACGTACAGTCAGCGTCAGAGAAAACAGACCCCCTCAATACTTAAAGAATATCGCCGCCTGCGCCGCCGGCCGCGTCACATGACTCACGAATGACGTCACGCGATGCGATCGTCGCTGACCTGCAAACAACTTCATCTGCCTTTTATTTGCATGTTCATATTTGTAATTTTCTGATATTTTTCGTCTTTCGGCTCAATTGTATACCAAGATACAACATACTCACAAAAAGATGCCACATTAATTTATGTGCCGTGTGAGGATTCGAACCCGCATCTCCAGCGCCAGCCGATTACTTAGACCGCGCCTTACTCCACTAGGCTACGGTTCACTTGATAATAATGGCGAAAATATTAATAACATTACCTACTCCTATTATCGAACAAAGTTGATTACGGTGTTATTTTGTAGACTAAGGTTTAAATTTCAACTAAGCACCATATGTGATAATAATAACTGCTTAATTGACTAAAAGATAAGGTTGAAATTAGTATAGATTTCTCGTTTAGTTCAATAGATTACGCTTGATACAGCTTATTGCACTACCGTCATTTTGTTTTTTACTTCAAAAACTTATCTGCTGTATGAGCTGCGGCTATAGTATTTTAATATCTGTGACAGCGCGCTAAGGTTGCAATTAGAATACTTCTTTGTCTTATTTACTAAACTGTGATTGAAGGTAACTTTATAAGTCGTGGTAATTTGCATTGGTGTTAATCCTCCTCGTAATATTATTCAATTTATTAAGTTGTTGATCAGTTTTTTGAGTAAATTGAAACTATGGTTCGAATAACAACATTTTTGAAAGCTAAAATTGTTATTCTCTGGGAGCAAGAATAGAGGCATAACGGTAAGAGTTACGATAAAAATATATTATATACCTATTTATTGCTTAATCATGTTACATTTTCATTTACAAGTTAGATTTTTGGAGTTTCTTTTATTTATTATCATTTTCATTACAGAGAAATACAGTGCGTAGATGGATTCGAAGGTATCAAGCGACGGGTGATATAAAATGTGAACGCCAAGGACCTCGCCCAGTTGCTTACACTCATGAATCAGAACGGCGCCATGATATTGTGGAAGTTCACTCAGTGGCACCCTTCAACCCTAAAAACGTATAAGACTTAAGAACAAGCGGGCGGTTAACATTAGGTAGGTAAGTAAATGATTATAATAATATTCTTTAAAATAAAATCACAAAAAAAAAACAGATTTGAAAAGGTTTATTATTTTAGGTTACTGGAGATGGATGTCCTCAATGGACCCAGGCGAGCTAGTGGTAGTTGAAGTGTTGAAAGACGTAATGCTGCGCATAATCAGTGCGGGTCGCATATCCAGAAGGACAAATTTACCTGGTTCAGGATAACCCTTTAGTGCATCCCGAATTGTGCAAGACTGGCTAAATGCACAAGAAGATATATAACGGTGTTTGAGTGGCCGGCTATAAAAAACTTGTGGGGTCAGATGGTTTTAAACTGGAACTAAGGTAAACAGAACTTGGGAACTAATGCGAAATAGTGTCCTAACATTCATAATAATAATATATTATTATTAATACCTAATCCCATTACTCTTGTTTACAAGTTTAGTAATGTTCTAATGTGTTAACGATGCACCATCTGACCTCACATATTTTTCTAATGTTGTGTTAAAAGGGTTACTTATCAGAAAATGTGATCAAAGAGGAAGATGTATATTGCTATACTGTTATAGTTTAGCATGTTGGTTCTTTCTTTGTGATTCACAGGCATAAATAACATTTCATTTTTCAACCATTCTTTTATATTCAAAGATTATACAGAGTGTAAAAAATTAATGTTTGTAACTTTAAATAAATAAGTAAATAAATATTGTAGTTATGTTTCTAGAACTATGTATAATATTAAACATTTTATACTTCACTTAGACCCTAAGTGAAGTAAACATTTTATACTTAGGGTATTGTGTTTTTTCAATAAATTTACGTTCTAAAAATAAGTAAATCTAAAAATAAGTAACCCCAATTTAACTCAGATAGAAAAACTGTATACTCAACCAGGAAATGGACTCCATGTAGTCCTAGACATGTAATTCGAGAAATAAATTAATATTGTTTACACAACAAGCCTATCTTTTCTTACAAACCTCATACCTACTATAAAATTTGATTCCTTAAATAATAATTAACAAAAGTGCTTATGAGAATAAAAAAATAATTATACGAAATAAAAAAAGAACTTTGTGTCCGAGGATTTGAACCCCCGGTTACCGTATTCACAAAGCATAGGTCATAACCACTAGACCAACATGACATTTACACGAAGTTTCAAAAAACTTCAATGCTTTCATGTCATTATCAAGGGGGGTCCCTTTTCTCTGAAGCTTACTGTACAATAATTAATTCAGTAATTTCTCTGGTATACAGAATGCCAGAGCGACGAGGGCTGCGGGGAAAACAGACTCGCTATTATAATTCCCTGCTGATTGGTGAATTTACCTTTCTCTCTAGAGATATTTATCTGCGGAGATGTCCCTTAGTATTGAATAATCAAGGACGGGTCGGAACCCCATTTGTAGGTTTTAGTTCTGTTCGGTAATATTCGTGGATGCCATGGAGAAAAAGTTTTATTTATGTATCAATTGGCAGCAAAGTTTGGGAATTGTTTTGTTTCTATATCAACAAAGTTTTTTCATTTTGATGTTATTTATATGTATGTATTGTGAGCAAGGGGTTAGGCAGAGAATGTGTAGTGGCATATTTTGATGATATTTGTAGGAATAAGAAGCGAATTTATTGCCGTCAATCGGGCATAGAACAACAAACGTAATAGCATTTTGTAAGCGATAAACTTAACTTATGGCAATATTATACTATTGAAAATCATCTTAGTCTTTTAAAACTTTATCAAATGACTAGCTATTGGCCGCGGCACCGCCCGCTTGAAATACTGACCCCGTTCTTGTAGCCCTCAGGAACCTACTCCCGGGATAAAAATAGTTTACATCGATTTCTCAGACCAACCAAATATGCACAATAAATTTTCATAAGATCGGTCAAGCCATTTCGGAGGAGTTTGCAGACAGACTTTGTAACAGAGTTTTTCTTAGAATATGAAATATTACTTAATCCTCTGAGAAGCACACAAAAATAAATTCAACAAAAGTATATTTCAAACTTGCGATTGTTAAAATTGGTGTTCGGACCCCGGATATTACATTTACATGTACCTACCTATAACAGGCAATTTTAGCTTAATTAGAGAGTTCACGGGAATAATATTAATTTGGACGTTCTTAAGAAATTTGTATTTCCCGGGCCTTCAAAGCTAAAAAATATGCCTCTATTATTCATGACTGGGATTATACTTACAGTGACTTCAGGTGGGTTGGCATCAACGTGACAAGTGATATGCGCTCGTTCTTGCTTCGCGACTCCATGCACCCGCTGCTGTGAGCTTCGACACGTTGGAGCATCTGTGGATAAATTTATAATCTAAACTTCTGTACTAATATATTATAAAGAGGAAAGATTTGTATTCTTCTATGTAACGAATAAACTCATAAACTACTGGACCGATTTAAAAAAATCAATCGTCATTAGAAAGTTACATTATCAGGTACCAATAGTGATGTACAAGCCTCGAGGCGTCGAGTCTTATTTCTGAAGCCTCGAGGCGGTATGGCAAGACTCAGTGAGCTCGGTAAGCTCGGAGTCCCGAGCCTAGCCGAGCCGCGAGTTTTATGAGCCATGCCTCGAGGCTTCAAAAGAGTTCGAGTCTTCAAAACAGCTTAAAACTATCAAAAGAGCTCGAGCCTTTAAAAGAACATATACCTATTAAAAGAACTCGAGCCTTCAAAAGAGCTTAAACCTATCAAAAGAGCTCGAGCCTTCAAAAGAGCTCGAGCCTTCAAAAGAGCTCGAGTCTTCAAAAGAGCTCGAGTCTTCGCTCACACGTACACACACACACACATATTTTAACAGTTAACATAATATAATATACCTACATAAGACATTTGTTCAACTCGTAACAATAACCTGAAATATTATAATTTTTGTCGACTCACTGTTTCCTAAAAGACAGGCCTCCCGCCTAGTTTAGGAGACAGGATTCACAACAGTGAACAGCTGGGCAGAAAAAGACTAGTGCGCTAATGAGAAATGCTTCGAGATCGATCGAGCGTTCAAAAGGTCTCGTGGCTTCAAAAAGGGCTCGAGTCTTCAACAGAACTCGAACCTTCATAAGAGCTCGAGCCTTCAAAAGGGCTCGAGCTTCCAAAAGAGCTCGAGCCTTAAAAAGGGCTCGAGCTTTCAAAAAGGACTCGAGTCTTCAAAAAGGACTCGGAGACTTCAAAAAAGCTCGAGCTCTGAAAAAGACTCCCGAGTCGTTGGACGCCATCCAAACGAGGCGAGCCCTGTAAACGACACCGAGCTCTAGGCAAAGGGACTCGGACGCCTCGAGGCTTGTACATCACTAGGTACCAACATAGGCTATAATATATCATCATGCTGCTATTTAAGGGAAACTGGTAGATTCCCGTACATTATTTGAAATGTATTAAATTACGGGCACATTATAATATACGTGTTAAAGGGGGTAACGAAGATTCAAAGTCTCAGCTGTTGCTGTATTCCGGACACAACTGTTGACTCAAGCTATGTATCTGGACTGTATAATCTGTCTAATGTTAAACAACCCAATACCTAGTTTTATATAAACGTAGAAAATATTGTTTTCTATCTATTTACTGTAAAATTTCACTATCTTTTCACTACAAAACAGAACATAATACATTTATAATACGCTAAATAAACCATTTTCATAGGCCAACGATTCATAAAGAGTATCCCAATGCTTCGTCAAATTCAACGCGAACTTTGAACAATTCATTGTAACATATACACACATTGTTAACATGTCGTGTGAGTTAGTGAATACAAGATAAAGTTCCAAAAGCTCACAATGGATACGATTCAGATTCTGTAACCGCTTTCGTAACTCGGATGTCTAAGCTGAATATTGAAATGGAAATATAGTGCTAAATGGTGAAGTAAATGTTAGTTTTGATCTAATTATGTAGTTAGGTTGTAACCTTAGAGTATACATTGCTATAGAGCGCGCCTTACAAGTATGAACTGCTATCACGGGTATGAACAGTACTCAGGATCCTGGCTCAACCTCAATCAGTAGCAAAACAATACCCGTCAAAATCACTTCGCAAATAATATTTAATTAACCGCGATAGCCTAGTGGAATGGGTAATGGACTGCTGAGACGAGGTCTCGGGTTCGATCCCAGGTTTTACCATGGCACACACCAATGACTTTTCGATGCTTTTCGAAGTTATGTGTGTATTTATCGCAGGTTTATAAGTGCCCGGTTAATGGCAATAGACTCGCCACCTATTACATTGGGACCTAAACATAAACGGCGAAATGTGGGTGCTAGCACCTCTGCCTACCCCTTCGGGGATAAAGGCGTGAGTTTATGTTATGTTATGTTAAATCAAAATTTTATACAACATCGTATATTTTGTAGTAATAATGACGCAAAAATACCGCAAAAAGACGCCATTTTTTTGTATTTTGGCTTCAATTTTATCCATGCATATCAAATCGAACAAAAAACTTCATACTAACAAACTACATTAATAAGTGCATCTATTGATATTTTCGGTAATGCATGAAATGTCACTATAGGTGCGCTATACCATCGCAAAGTATCAGTAGGCACATGCTGTAAGAACATTTCGAACGATCGAACGTACTCGAAAGCTGAATCTGCAGTGATATTTCAATATCGCATGCTGTTTTGGTGATGTCACGTTGTCGAACACGTAAACATAGATCACCCTCATGCTCAAGAACGTGACGACACAAAATTTACAGCAAGCAGAATGGAAATATCGCCGCGGATTGAGCTGTCGAGTTCGTTCGATCGTTCGAAATGTTCTTACAGCATGCGCCTACTGCTAACACTTGGCGCCAAAGACCTGAGTGATAGGCGCGCTCTATATTTATAATGTTTAAGGTTGTAACTGTTAAATTAGTGTTGATCAATGGCACTTAGTGGAACTTGTTAAACATTTTGAATACGTACTATTACTTTTCCACAATATTTTATTATTGAAGCTGAGCGGTTTCACCTTACAGTATTCTCTTTTACCTTGACAGAATACTGGAAGGCGAAACCCTTATGTTGGTAGCGAGGCCTATGTTACCAACATAGGCCTGCTAGACACTGATAATAAAGCTTTCTAATGGCATAGTTAGCTAATAGTTTTTGAGTTTATTCGTTACATACAAAAATGCTAATCTTTCCTCTTTATACTGTATTATAATAAATTCCAATATATTAAAATATGAACTGAATTTTCATAATTTATAAAGGTGCATAGGTAGTTATTAGAATTACTTATGCTATTAATTTATTGCGAACAGTATACTCTGTGTTACCTACTAATATTATTATGTGTTTGTAAAATTGTAGTTATTAGATGAATATTTACTTAACTTACATAAATACTATCTACAAATTATAGGTGTTCTTTTCATAACATACAAGTTAACATACAATTATGAGATACTCACACAGAACATTCAAAGTGAAGGGTTTGCTCTCGCCGTCGCCTTCGGCATTAAATCCAACGCAGGTATAGTTCCCTGCCGTCTTCCTGCCCACCCCTTGTAAAACAAGGGACTGATTGCTGATGATAATCCCTTGACCCACATTGTGAAGGAGTGTTTTACCCTGGTAAAATAAAAGATATCATTTTGTATTGTTAAGGTTGCAACCTTAATAATCGGGTTATCATAAAGTTTGGTTTCGGTTCGGTTTCTGTGTGGTTAGGTTATTACAAGGTTCGATTACTACACTATATCGATATAAGAAAATAAAAAAACTATTATTTTTTCTGTCTTATCACTACCTAACAATTGAGGTACAATTTTATTGTTAAAGAATTAACATTAGTAAAAGTGGAATACACAACAGAGGTGAAACACACGACTTCAAGCTGTTTGTACAAAGTCGCTCATCAAAAAGACTATGTGTTCAAGAAATCAATAGACATAATTATATCAAATACATATCAACTAGCTGCTATGCCCCTCGATAACGTGAATTTAGTCTACGATAAACCTAATTAACTACAAATGACAATAGTCCATGAGTATATTACAAATGTAGGTATAACAAAAACTTGAGTTTAATCAAACGTAACCTTTTCCAAGAATAACATAATACAGCCTTTTTATTATCAAAAAAGGGTATACTTTTACAACGCCAAACAATTATTTCTGTAACATTTTATCTTAAGGAAAAAGTCTTGTACAAGACGTAACAGGATAAGTCCATCGAAGGGACACAAAATATAAAGGATCTTTAGTGTTATATACGACAATACACATGAACATGAACGCTGTATATGTTATAGAAAGTTTAAGGGTTAACGCTGTTGCTACCCTTTCGTATGTCCCCGGGGCGTGAAACTTAGTACTGTATCTTCTATTCATAAGATACATGATTTGACTAAAGGCACCCAGCTGCAGGGTAGGTACGATGGAAGAATTGATGATACGAGCTTTTGTTTTAATAAAATGTAGGTATAAGGACATAGAATCTAAAAAAATCACTTATTTAAAAAGCTATTTCAAGTGTAATCGATCAATCAAAATATTTATGACAAGATGTGATCAACGATACAAAATATGAAACCTTCGATGAAACAATTACAGAAGTGTTTCTACCAACAGCTTGATACAATCTTTGTTATTTCGTAAATAACTTTAAAATTATTAATAAACACTATAACACTAATAATATCGATAGACTATCATTTTGTAGTGGTACTAAATTTCCCTAAAGCATCAATACCGATATGAAAAATGGTTAGCAATGTTATTAACAAACAAAATAATACTCACATTATGTCTCCATTCCACTTTATAGACATATGGATGAGCTCTAATGTTGCAGTCGAAATATACGTCGCTTCCTTCTTTGATGTTGGTAGGGTCCAGGTTGGTTCCCAGTCGGACTGTAGTCTCGGGGACATCTTTTTGAAACAAAAAAGCAAGATATATTTATATATTTATCATGGAAATGAGTTAACTGTTATTTTAGTCGAGAATATAAAACACTTTTCTGACAAATTTACATTCGTAGTCATAAAATCTAGAATTCCCCAAAAACGAAGTTAAGTAAAACTTTCCAAGGTTTAGTAGCAATAAAATTTGAAGAGGAAATTTTGAATAAGCTTAATTTTTCTTCAGCCTTTTTATCTTCCCATGAGGGTGCTGTGAGGTTAAGATTTAGAAACTTTAGAATATCTAATGATCTAAAAATTAAACTGAAATGAGAATTTGTTCCCAAAATATATTACACTGTGGAGAATATTTATGTACTAAAGAATCATCAAAAGCATCAAGCATCAAAGATCTTCAGCATCGTTTCTACGGCTTATCACGGACATGCTACCAGCTCATGGTAATTATTACTACGGTAGGCACGACTCCTGTCTTCTTGATTCTAGGTCTGGAGAGGCAGATTTCAAATATGAACTACCACGAAGAAATTTTATCATTGCAATTTTGCTGGTTATTTGATTTAATAACCCTTTTCAATTATTTTTTACGTACTCAAAGTCAGGATTAAAATAAATCCTCTTTGTAATACCATATAACTCATACGGCCTAACCCTGCTGGTACAAATACCAGTGGTTCACTCGTTAAACCTTAAGTATCTTTAACGACCTTGTTCTACGTTTTAATCGTGTTATGAAACTCTTTAACTACAACATTAAAAAGAGTACCATAAAATTCATTAGTACATTAAAATTCCAATGAAGCGAAAGTATTAGCTAAAACATTGTTTCCGAAACAAAGTCATTTAAAATTAAATAACGATCTAAATAATATTTTATTTATGAATGAAGTGACCAATATCTAAATAGGTAAGAAATGATTTGCCGGGGAGCGTGGGATTTGCCTCAGGTAATCTCACACCCCTGCACCTGAATATTCGGCTTTAGCGGTTTTAGTCGGTTCGAGGATTTTATTTGAAACAGAAGTATAATTACAATTACGGAGGATCGGCAAACGTGGCGCGTATTGGGAGAGGCCTATGTCCAGCAGTGGACTGCAGTAGGCTAATTGATTGATTGATTGATATAATTACAATCAAAGTTGAGCTAATAATGCCTGTATTAGGACGGATTGATAGATTGAAAATTATGACTTACATTGGATATCCAAAGTCCAGTCGTCTTCCAAAGCTGGCACTGATGCCATTTGAGGATTTGAAGCTCTGCAGGCCAGTTTTGCTCCAGCATCAGACTTGGTCAACTGTAGGGACACTGTTGATGTGGTAGTATTGCCATCCGTTGATAACTGTTAGCAAGAAAGTTTACGTTTATGACAACTAAAATATTCAGTTGAAGAGTATCCAAAAAGCTTGCAAATTAAAAGTCATTCGAAACAGAACATAAAGATTTCTCATTGAACGTGGCTGGTATAGATAAGAATGAAAGAGAGAAAAATTTCGAGTTTTTGTTATTCCAGTAATCTTCATTTTTTAAATCATCAATAATAAAAGATATTGGTTCATAATATTTATCTCTCGTGCACATTTTTACCTAGGGTATAATCTAACTTTTTGCGTTGAATTAAATAATCGACGCTCCGCGAAATATTTTAATTGGTACCTAGTCATCAATTTAAATACAATACTATGTTCTAGAATTATCCTTTCACAATTTGATATAACATGATCATGTTGATTTGAAATTTATACTTTTACTAGATGATAGTGCTTTAGGTTTTTAAGTACGAAGGCAGCAGGTACAAAGTAGTGCGTCACAGAATTTAGAACTTTGGTAGTACCTATAGAATAAACCTCACTCTTCTTAGTTTCAAAGAATTTGTTTATTAAACGCGAGAATATTTTAATTTATATTAGAAAACAATCTTTAAATTTTCATTATACTTGTAGTCTCAAATTCTCCATTAATAAAATTCCTGTCTTCACTAAACTAAAATTACAGGCAATTTTAGCTCAAGACATCAAATTACCAAATGCTATTAAAATAACAAATTAAAAGTAAATCACGCATAAATTCAACCTATATAGCCAGACCCTTAAAAAACAGGTACGCCAATAACAGTGTTTGAATTTCGTAAACCGTTGGTGAAATTAGCCAATCACAAGCCTCCACCCGAATCTGTATTCAAGATTGATTTTAATTAAGTGTTGTTAATATTAATTTCTAGTTGGCATGTTGGCTGTGTGCTTTAATTAAATTATGTACGACAGTCAAACCGAGTCAAATCCTGTGCGTGTGTAGGTTGATTGACGTTCCATATTGTGTTGTAATCAAGGCTAAGACTGATATTTCGGCTTTCAACCGATGTAATCTAGTTAGATCGTCACTTTTGTGTAGGGAAGCAGACAGAATTAAATTTCAGCAAGAAGCTTGTGTGTTTTATGAAGTTAATGAATCAGTAATGAAACGATGGTATTTACGTGATCCTAAATAGAAAAGCAAAATAACTTTATACCGCGTCTTGGAAAATTTCGACCGAGATTTTCGCTTTATATACCTATAATCTTCCTATGGTTAGAAAGCTGGATGCAAAGAAATTAGCATATTCAAGTCTGAAATGTATTTAGCCATTACAATAAATTATAATGTTATATTCAATCCAATCTAATTTCGAACTTCGATCGCTTCCCAGTTAGACAGAAAGCTGACCCCAACCGAGTTGGGAATAGACTCAGAGGATGAAGATAACTATTGTATATTCAGGATTAAATACAAAAAGTACCAAAAATAAAGGAACATTTTGAGCTTAACTTGAACTTTTTCCGCTGTTCTACTAATTGCGTACCCAGACAGCCTACTGACAAATTTGTCTCAATGGAACTTAGCCTAACTTTCACTTTGCGAACATTCACAACAGGAACACTGTAGGGTCCCTTACGAGCGATTTGTGCAATCTGTAAGCATCCTGTGTCCCATTCAATCTACATTTATTACTTTTACGTGCCCCTATTTCAAGTTACTAGACTGACGCCGTATAAGATTGGCCACTTTGATTAAATTTCTATGCAAAATTAGCTTTCTCTCGAAAAGTTTTGGAATTGATGAGGTAGCTTCTTATCTGTTCTTGAATTCGTTTGTTGTCAATCTCGATAGCCATAGCTTGACTTGATAGAATTTCCTTTGATGTTACAAAGTGAATATCTAAATATGATAATAAATTATATAATGTTAAATATTATCTATAACTTTTAGGCGTAAAATATAATTTTATCTATTTTAACGGCGGTAACTAGATCCAGAGAAAGGAAATTTCTGAGTACAATTAGGCTGAATATTAATTGGATATCTAGACAGACATTTTATGTTTCCTGTTCAAATGCTCTAACGAGGTCAAAGAGCAAATTTCAAATATTAAATACCAAATTCATTGCGACTAATTGACAAACTAAATAAACAGTAAAACTCTTCGACCTTTTTTTCGACTGAATTTAGTAGGTACATTGAAAGATGATCAAAAAGAAAATTTAAAAAAATCTACTTAATAATTTAAGTCAGTCTTGTAAGGTCACTAAGTATAATAATGTTAAAGCATAAAACATTATCTTATCCTTATTCTTCTCTCACCATAGATCAAAGTTAAACAATATAAAAAATAGCTCAAAGAAACATGTCAGGAACTTTTTTACAAAATTTCAAATATTTCATAAACAAACCAATTAGTAAAAGATGAATCTGCTCGAATCCTAAAAATCCTTTGTAAGAAAATGTTAAAGATATTTTCTTCATAATCGGTCTCAATTATTAAAAATGTTACTATGAAAATGTTCTTACCGTTTCTTTAGCATTATTTATTCTGTGTCCGTTCTTCCACCAGGTGATTGACGCGGGCGGTCTTGACCCTGAACTTTGGCACAAGAGATCGTATCTTCTACTGGCTGACAGCGGTTGATTTGAACCAAGAATGTGCACTGTGAGTGGTGGAACTGTGAATAAATTACTTGGGTTAGAATTTTGACATACCTTTTGTGACTACGGGATTAAAGAATAGATTTTTCGCTTTTATAGCGGTTGAGGTTATTTATTATAATGGATTGTTTAAAATATTAAAGTGATAAACTAAGCTAATTTTTTTTTTATATAGGACACGTCAATTTAACTTCGCCTTGCCTGATGGTAAGCTGAGGGCAAAGTCTTGGAAAGAGGGTCACCATTATAGACACGTACCATGCTACAATGGTGGCACTCAGCTTGACGGCCTCATCAGATGCTTTTTCACGATTTCCAAATTTCGTTTAATTCAATGTAACTTTTGTGATATACTCGTATTGTATTATTTTGTTTTTGAATCCTTTCGCTAAGCACAGTTACCTAATTCCAATATTTAGATATAATTTTCTAAATAATTGAACAGAAAAATAAATATTGAAATCAGACAATGTCACATAACATTGAAGTCTATTTTCAATTGAGTCATTAATTACGTTTGCATACATTATTTTCCTTTTCATCAAGAAACTTATTCCCCTTTTATTTTTGGGTAAACGCGTATCGCTTCATAATAACGTAACTCCAGTATTGAAATACTCACGCAATATCTCGTGTTGAAGCCAATTGTGTCAAGTGCGGTTGACTTCGGCCACTAAATCTAATAAAATATAAGTAATCCAAGAGTTTTGTTTTGCTTCCATCAGATAGTGTAATAAAAGAAAACTTGTTCTGCTTTTCGTATGTGAGACAGAGATTTCTATCAGCAGTTTTTGTATAAGCAGATAGGATATATTACTGTTGCTGCAAATACAAGTATATTGTAACCTAATTATGTGAGAGATTGAGAATGGCCTGCGTTTCATTCGATTTGGGCCGTTCAGACTAAATACCAATTTTTTCTTGGTTAGTATAATCTAAGGATTTTGGTCAATTCGTCTAAGCAATCAATTTTTGATAGACACTTTATTAGTTACGTTCTATTATCCTTTTGTTATTCTACATCACCGAAATTTTAATTCGAAAATTAATTATTAATAGAAATGAATATCAATAATTATTTCAGGGAACCAATCAATAAAAAACATTAATTATTTTTGTATTAACATCAATATATCCAAGATCGCGAATCTTTCGTTTGGCTAGTACCTACCCTACTCCTTACTCGTATTTAGTCCCATCTATGTACTTTGAATATTTTATTATGTAGATGATTTCTCTCTTCTCTTCTTCAATCTTCAAGCAGTCTTCATTATAGAAAACAATTTCTATATAATCTTTATTTATAAGTTAAATCACTAGTTGGGTACCTATAATAGTTATTTCAACTTACAGTTCATATCTAATGTTAGCGTTGTCTCGATTGGATGTGCTCTGGCGTGGTTTGATGCTCTACAAGTGAAGGCTGCTCGACAATCAAGTCTTGTTAGCGGTCCCACTCTCAGTACCCCACGTACTCCGTTCCCTGACAGTGGAGTAGCTGGCGTGTCAGTCTCTACTTCATCCCTGAACCATTTTACCCAGGGCCTCGGTCGTCCTGGAACAAAAAGTTACGTTTAAACAAAAGTTTGTTTTTGTTCATTACCATGTTAACTGAGACGTGAAAAGGTGAATAAATAGAATCTGTATTATATCAAAAATAGGTGTATTATTTACATCGATAATTATTAAGATCCTCTAAAAATAATAGCGTTGAGGCCTACTGTTTTCTGTATTGTATATGTACTGTTTCATGGATCATGGCTATAAGGAACAAACTACAGGGTATTGTAACATTATTTTCTGTATAGTGACATTTATCGTGAATGTGAGACAATGAAACTCATATAAAATATAAGACAAGTAGAGATAATTTTAAAGCATTTAGTATGCTAAACTAATCCATCGCCCTAAGATGGATGTATTGGAAAATTTGGATTAATCTCGGGCGAAGCTCGGTGGCTCAGTGGTCAGAGCATTCCCCCTGTAAGGGAAAGATCGCGGGTTCGAGTCCTGCCCGAGTATTGATTTAAAATAATAAGACAAGTAGGTATACAATTTATGTATTTATGTATACAATTTATTGTTAGACACTACTTACCTCCTGTGACGTCACATTTCAGCGTAAAGGTGTCACCTTCAATGTAAGGCCCCACGATGGCTTGCTTCACATCACCTTTGTCATCGGTGATAACCATCTTGCTGGGTGGCACTGTTGACAAGAATGAAATATAGAGACTTAAGAATTAAATAGTTACGATGTAATCGTAAGGTTTTGGATTAGAAGATTAAGGCGGAACCGGCAAAAAACTTGGAACTAACATCATAGTGTAAACAGAGGTGCATTTTATACAAATATGGATATAAAATACATTTTTGATAACCTTAAGTTAAGGTGGTACAACACTAGGTAAAACGGACTCGGTTTGAATTTCTTTTATGTTACTTATTTTATTACTAGCTTTTGCCCGCGGCTCCGCCCGCGTGGATGTCGGTTATCGCGACCAAACATAGCCTATGTCCTTTCTCGAGGTCTAATCTACCCCTATACCAAATTTCATCAAAATCGGTTCAGTGGTTTGGGCGTGAAAGCGAGACAGACAGACAGACAGATAGACAGACAGAGTTACTTTCACATTTATAATATTAGTAGGGATTAACATCGTTTCTGATGTTTCAGCTAGTTTTCACCAAGTTAATCACTACTTAGATCAAAATAAAACCACTGTTATCAATGAAAATAATAAAACGACACTATACAAAATAAACTGTGACAATATCCGTTAAAATAGTTATATTTCACTGAATAACGTTTACACGTGAATAATAAAAATAAAACACATGAAATTTGAAAAAAATTGAGGGAAAGCTGGATTTTTGTACGAACCTACCTTTTATAATTCCAAAAAAAAAATCAAAACATCCCCGTCCATATAAAACGCTGCTAAAAAGATACGCGAGGTCAAATGTCTAGACTAAATAAACGGTTTTTTTGCAAAAATATTGTTTATCGTAAAAATAGCAAAAGCAAAAATAGCAATTGTATTTAAAACGTACATGTTAGGATACAATAACAAAGCTTTTTTGGAAAAAAAAGTATACTCGTATTCACTTTATTTTAACCCCCATTATTTTGATCGAACTTCGATAATACCCCTAATATAATTTTCATTGCTAGCTTCTTCCATTTTTAGTATTCTTTTAGCATTAATTTCACTTTCATTGGGTAACTTTTATTCCCAATTATTTAATAAAGGTAGCGTTCAGTTGATTGGTGTAAGCGTTTTGCGATATCTGGGAGTGGACTTTAAAATTGAGTTTATAACAAGATTAACTTACTCAGTATTCACGTCTATAACTTTGTAGATTGTCCTAAATTTAATGTTAAGTACTACATAATACGTGTATATTTTGATAGCATCTATCCTGGATTAAATAATTATTTCCGGAATATAACTAGTTCGTTTAATTAGGTACCTATTTGTTCCTAAATACGGTACAGTACGGTACAGTATGGTAATTATTTGGAATAACTATTGCTATTAAACACGTCTAAAAAAGAATCACGTGTGAGTATAAAGTAAATTACTGAACATAGCGAGTGATTTAAAGGCACGAGAAAAAGAAATAGTTTTTTAAAAGGAAAAGATAACATGAAAATTCGGTAAGAATGTGATTGTGCGGTGAACGCAACCATTTTCGTACTGGAGAAGTGAAAATATTATTATTTCATGTCCGTATTTCTATCAATTCCGTAACAAAATAATATTCTCCTATAATAATTAGTACCTTGAAATTCTATTTAAATCCTCAATACAACGTTTATGAATAATCTTAATAACAAATACTAATTGAACGATGCTATACAAAATATTTATCAAGAAATATTTGAAATTGAAGCAAAGACGATATCAGAATTATTTTCTATATTAATAATTCACTGAAGACAGATAGGTGTGTATTTTGCGAAATCCTCGGTAGGTAGGTAACATCGAGACATCAAAGGGATATCTCGAGATAAGGTCAAAGATCAAAGAAAACCCACTAAGTATTCGCTCATATTGAAGGGGAAAATTAAAACAGAGTAAACGGTGGTAAGGTAATGGAATTATGAGTCTTAATTTATGGTGAAGAGTTGACTGAGAGGAGAAATTTATGGGGTGCATATAGCCGTGGAGAGACTTGTACGAAATTTACTATGATGAAGGGTCTCTATACAATACAGTGCCTTCATAAAATTGCGTTTTTGGAAATAAATTCAATGTGTCATTTTTCATGTTACTGTCATTTCGAATTTTTTCTTCTTCTTCTTCTATAATTCCCGTAGATTATCCAACTCTCGGCATTGTACGCATCGGACGCATCCACTTAATTTAGACTTTAAATTATTTTACTATTATATCACATCTTGTACAGTTAATGTAAAATTGTAATGAACTCTTTTCATTGAATTTTGGACTAGAAGTCTATATCAAAAAGTCTAAAATTAAATGGTATTTTTTACAGTCTCAGTGGCATGACAGTGGTTTTTCTATGACATAAAATAAAGAGAATGTGGATCCAGTACTATCGTCATACGTGATTCATTTCTGTTCATCAAAATCATATCACCTTACATCAATAAAATGTTATACCCAGCAACTCTGTAGCAGCTTCACCAATAAAAGATTCTCATGTATTTACAGCACCGTAACGACAACGATACGACTGCATTGCCTTAGGTATATTGTGAGTCGCGTATAAAGCGGCTGGCACGAGACATTGTCTCGACGGCCACCGTAAATATATTGTCTTTGTACTGTGAGGTACTTTATAAGATAATGTATTCTAGTGTGTCTAGATTCTTGGGCTATGTTCAGATAGAGTAAAAGTTGTTCTTAAATTGCACATTTATACTAGCAATTTTTTTTAAAATAAACGTGTGTCTTTGTGGTGAAAATAATCTTGGAAAGTCTTTTAAACAGCAAAAGCAAATACTTGAAATAATTCGCATATGAGTTATTTTGCAGAAAATTATGAATGAATGGATGAAAATTATTTTATATCAAACTAGCTGTTGTTCGCGGCTCCGCCCGCTTGGAATTCTGATCCCGTTCATCGCTGATAGTTGCGTGATGATAAGCCTATGTTGGTACCTGATAATATACCTTTACAAGCAATTGACGGACCAAATACATATAAGAAAATCAAAACCCGGAATCAAATCAATTTTACGGAAAACTTATAGCTAGTATATGTACTGCGGGTCAGAATAAATATATTTTTCTTTCTTTCTTTTCTTTTTCTTTCTTTCTTTCTTTCTTACCTACATACCTAATATACAGATTATGTCCCATTATTAATTTGGTCAGTCTGTATTCTACGTAGTGTGTAATGATAGTAGCAGATAACGAGCAGTTGTAACTACCTACTCAAAAGAAAGATACCCGTAACTGTATCTATACACATAATGATGATAGAATCAAAGCCCTAAAAAATGATTTCTGTCCCATATTAGCCAACAAATTGAAACACAAAGAGGAACAATAACCGAAATTCTAAACCAAACTCAAAGAAACATTTTAATAATACCAATTTGTATACAGTGTCTCTGTACAACCCCAAGTGTATAGCAATAACGTTTCCTTTGTGTTCGGTCCAAGAGTCGTACTTTGTGCACCTACCTACGAATAATCTTATTCGGTGTCAGAGAGTATCTCTCGAGAAGTTTCAGTTGGAATGAAAATGAACTTCGTAATATAGTTGGGTTATATTTTTTATTTAATTGCTGATACTGTTTTCTTTCAAGAAGGTATTATCTGTGTTAGATTGCTGCTTTGATTCTTTAAATAAATAAAGTTCTATCTAAATATTATGCACTTCATAATAGTCTGTAGGTATGATTTAGTAGTTAGATTTTGTGATATAAAAGTGAAACTAGGCTCTGGGACAGGTGTTCCTCTCGGTTGAAGAGGTTTCAAAATTAATCAAGTCAATGAAAGGAAGAGGGGTAGGATAGTGGGCCTCTGGTTCCAAGCTTTGGGTGCAACTGAGCTGAGCTGTGAAATGGGTTATCAGTGTATTTCTAATGATATAGCGCAAGATCGAAGTAAAGGTATGATTCCGAAGCTGACCGCATACGACAACTGCCGACGCACGCAGCAGATGCGCGTAATTTATTGCGGCTTCTCAATTGTCCCCTTTATCCGTATCGGAGTATAACAAGTAATGGAGACATTACGATGTATCTGCTGCATACGTCTGTCGTTGTAGTATGCGGTCAGCTTCGGAATTATACCTTTAGCAAGGTTCACTAAATATCGCAAATATTTTTTCATACCACTTAGATGGCAGACAAGCCACATGGCCCAGCTGATGGGCAGTGGTTACCGTGGCCTATGGCTCTGTGTAACACCAGGAGTGTCACAAGACCCCATATTGTATATTTAAAATTAGTTCAGAATTACAAAACAATACATTATGTTAGACCCTTGCTGGAATATAACTTTCAAATTTGGAACCAATACTTTGAGAAGGACATTGACGTCCTACTGGAAAGTGTTCAAAAACGAGCAACAAAAATACCGTATGGACTGCGACGTAAACCTTATGAGGAACGCTTAAGCTTACACAAGCTACCAACATTAAGACATCGAAGGATGAGAGGTGATCTTATTGAAACCTACAAGATACTAAGCTCAAGATACAATCTCCCCAATATCAAAGATATGTTCTGGTTAGAGCAAAAAGCTTACTCATCACGTGGACACACCCTGACCCTTAATCGCATGCCTTCGCACACATTGGTAGCTTATCACACTCTGAACAACCGTGTTGTTCGCATATGGAATAAACTCCCAGAATGTGTAGTAACCGCTAAGTCAGTGAACGGTTTTAAGTGTGAACTAGACAAATGGTTTGAGAAAAATAACCCATTGGACTGAACAATGAACAATATAATGATCTACAATGCCAAAGAGACCTTACTCCAGTGCAGTGATGTGGACACATCAGCAAGTTGCTGCTCGTCCATAAAAATAATAATAATAATATTCAAGTTGTACTTACCAATAACAGTCAAATTGACTCTGGAGTTTCTAGTTTGAGCTTGCTTGAAGTCCACCCTACATCTATAGATGCCTTGATCTGTGGCCTTAACCCGGTCTACTCCGAGTTCTGCCGGTCTTCTCTCAGGAAGGAAGTAGGCTCTCGATGCGAAGACGCTCTCGTCCGACCAGCGCTCGGCCACACCGAAGTCTCGCTCGCGGGCGTCGACACTGAAAGAATAATTAACTGTTAGCTTATCTTGTCTTTTCAATTTATTTACTAGTTGCTAATTAATATACATTTTATGAAATTTTAAAGTACTCAGTACGCTAACTATTCAGATCGATTTAGGAAGAAGTGAATGCACAGTCGGGACTTGAACTCGTGACCAGCCACGTCACCTATTAAGATGTATGACGAGGCTCAGTAGCTAAGTGACCAGCTCCTCTAGACAAGTGGCAATTCGTTGCTTGGCGTATGATGGAATAGAATGCCAAATGTATGGGATTTGACGTATATGACAGGCGTCAACGAATGTCAAAAACGTCAAATCCTACTTGTCATTCTATTCCATCATACGCCGAGCAACGAATTGCCACTTGTCTAGGGGGGCTGGGCATTTTCCCTGTAAGGGTCTGGTCGCGTGTTCAAGTCCCTTTTGAGCATTCACTTTTTTCAATCAAATGTTACTTTTATCCATCAAAATGATTGCCAAATCTCCTAAAGAATAAAATAAACTCGTAGGCAATTAAGAATACTTGCGATATGCATGTCAATTGTATGACCCTACTTAGGTAACTGTCACATATCTATACGTATTCACTCGGCGTATACAGATAGTCATCATTCTATAATTCATACACATACACAAACCATTTTATGTATGTAACCTGAAGTTAAAAAAATCCATTAAATGTAACACACACACATAGAAATACCATTATAGTCAGCGTTGATCACAGAGCCCCAACAAATTCATTTCTCAGGGGATTTTTCGCACGTTAAAAAAAAAAGGTGTACATGGAATTTAAACGTTTCTAACAAAAATGTTTTCAAATCTTTCAGACTTTTCGTTGGCGCACCAAAAGCAACAAATAGATTAATAGACACAACTGTAGTGGTCTTCATCTGTTCACTTCAGAACTTGGACTCGAAGAACATCACTTGTGGCCAATTGGGGTCGAGAAATAGTGGGAGCCAGCTGTTCATGCCTTATGACCTTCGGACTGATATGTGGTCTGGAGCTTCCACACATATATTATTCTCCTCAACAAGAAGCCAAACAAAACAATAAAATTATTTTATACCATACAACATAAATACCTCCTCCTAGAAATATTATTCATAGCACTTACAAAAGTAGTCAGTAACGTAATTGTGTTCCAATTATAAGAAAGCTTTACTTATATGGCAGCTAGCCAACAATTACTACGCCTGTCGGATTGTACCAAAAACAGGCTTCCTTAACTCAATGGTACTCAAACTTATATATTTAGGACGCGTTCCAAGTTTGCCAACAATATGCAGGTATGTATTATGTATAATGAGAACTCATACGAGCAAAGAGAAGTTGCTGCGTATAGACGGAGAGCTGAAGCGTCACTTGGAGAAATCATCACAGTTGATCCTTCCATTAGGTGAAGATGAGATGCAAAACTTGGTTAAAGAGTGTAGAGAGGAAACCCGTATAGCACCACCCATCGGACTTAATCGGCTGAGAGACACGGTGATTGCAGCTAAAAAGAACTTACCGAATTTTCAGTATAAAAGGATTGATAATTCTACAGCAATTGCCATTATGTCTGAAGCTCATGACTTTGATCCAAGAAATGCAAAATCCGTAGAAAGTGTGAAAATTGAGTGATTGAGTAATGTGTGTGATGTATTTATTAAAAATTTGAAGAACTGTAAATTTGAAGAACCGTAATGATAAAGAATTTGTTGGACGTTAATTTCTGTATTACTGCTGTTATCATAACTAACTTATACTAACTAATAATAACTTATACTAATAACTAAGTTATTCAGCACAAAAATATTTTGCTTAATTCGAAACAGTAGTTAATACACCTCTGCCTAACCCTCCGGGGATAAAGACGTGATTATATGACAATGTATGTATGTACGAAACAGTAGTTCCGAGTTTGAGATAAGCGCATTCAAACAAATAAACAAACAATATCTTCAGCTTTATAAAATAGTATAAATTAAAAAAAGGGCATAATGGGACGCAAGGCAGATCTGATTCATCAACACAGATGGTTGTTGCAGAAAAAATGAAGTGATGGCATTATGCGGTGTACGTTGTTTTATAGAATTTCGTTTCACATAAATTTTTTCTCATATTTTCGTTTCATAGAATAATCAATACACAGAATACTTACTTAAAAGATTTTTAAATCATTGATTTTTGTTTCACATAAAGTATAATGTTAGAATGATCATATATCATAGAATAACAAATCAAATATTCTTTATTATCATAACATACATTAAGTATAAAATCGTTTGACATACCACTCAAAAGATGTAAAACTTATTTGGACTAATTCGACGGAGCCCCGCTCCGTGGGGCTCCTATTTCTGGGTGGTTTGAAAAAAAAACCCACGAAGGCTAAGCCTTCTAACCTAACCTATCCGAGTCGGGGTACTCTGAGTCGGGGTGTTAACTATATACGTTTTTTATATTATTAAACGTTAGACCAAAAGATTTTCGATTACATAAACGTTATATATAACAACGATCGTGTTGATCGAATTTTACAGCATAAGCAAGATTATTCAGAAGTTAAATTACTACAAGCAATCGGAAAAGAAATTAAAATTGTTAATGTTACTGTTCGAAATAAATGGTAGTGGTGGTTTAATATTCGTAAAAAATAATTCTACTGTTCGATGATTTTGTTAAACAAAAAAATGTGATTAAAAATTCATTAAATTGTGTTTCTGTGAAATAATATGTTTCATTCTAGTAAATTATATTTGAAACAATAATATTCGAAATAAAAATACAAGGACCAAATATTATATGAAACATTTTCTGGGAAACGAAATTCTATGAAATTTCTGTCTGCGATGCAAGGGGCTCCCGGCATTATGGCATGTAAAAACGACATGCTATTGACAATAAAATTTCAATATGGCTCAAAGAGAAATAGTTCAGTCTCTCTTGTCGCCAATTATGTTCTAAAAATGTTTGAAACACAATCATTTGAAACAAAATCAAACATTTCCAAACTGTAACACTTCAAGTTTTCATTTTATTTAGGTACAAAGGCCTACTCTGACGTGAGCCAAAATTGTTTGCTATGTCAGAATACGCCCTTATATCTGAAAATGAAATTAACTGATTAAATTGAGGCTCTTGCCAAGTTCTAAGTAGTTCTTGTTCAAAATCTTAAAGTTTAAGGATGAAGCTTATCCCGTAAGAACTTGGAGTTATATAACGCGTATTACGGAAACCTATAAATATCTATTTGATTTTAGTTTTGAAGAACTTCAATCGGTTTTGGTTCCAGTTGTTATAGAACATTGTGGTATAATAGAACCACAATTTTGAAGTTATACATACAAATAAATGTCGGAGAGCACAGTTTCTAACGTTGTGGTTAGCAAAATGTCAAGTAATAACTGTTTTAATTTTAATTTAATTTGTATGTGGCAACTTTAATTATTACTTGGGTGTTTGCGATGTGACAGATGACAAATGACGTTAGATGAAAGATGACAGTTTAGTTCATGATCCGGTGCTGAGGGTAGAATTGCTAAAATGGAAATATAGAGTCAATTGTGGCAAAGCTAAGTTTATTTTATACTAATTCTAAAATATTGGGGACATTCTTGGTGTTGCTATGTAACAAAATTAGTTTATGAAGACCAGAACAGGTATATTATAATGACAAAGTGAGCAGTAAAGAAACAGAGTTATCTTTAAGGTCCAGAGCCTGCTTCTGATAACAGGAAAAGTTCTCAGTGTCATGTGCAACATCATGAACAGGGGGCTAAACAAAGCACTAGAATGGTGTAGGAGCAAAGGCCTAAACCTGAACCCTGACAAAACCAAACTAGTAATATTCACCAATAAAAGGAAACTAGGACGAGCTGAACCAATACGACTGGATGGCAGGGACCTCGAAGTGGTGAAGGAGGTCAAATACCTGGGCGTAACACTGGACAGCAAACTGACATTCAAGACCCATATAAGCAATGCATGCTCAAGGGCCAAAATGGCCATGATGCAATGCAAAAGAGCTATTGGAAGAAGCTGGGGAATGAAACCAGCCATAGTACTATGGATCTACAACGCAATCATATTGCCAAGGATCCTGCATGGTGCCCTAGCATGGTGGCATAAAGGGGAGCACCTTGTTTCGCAGACAGAAATTTCATAGAATTTCGTTTCACAGAAAATGTTTCACATAATATTTGGTACTTATATTTTTATTTCGAATATTATTGTTTCAAAG
Organism: Eilema depressum; assembly: GCA_914767945.1. NCBI lineage: Eukaryota > Metazoa > Arthropoda > Insecta > Lepidoptera > Erebidae > Eilema > Eilema depressum. The sequence goes on from OU612031.1 coordinate 16,409,014, forward strand.
ACAATTTATTAGAATGAAACATATTTCACAGAAAAACAATTTAATGAATTTTTATTTACATTTTTTTGTTTAATAAACTTATCAAACAGTAGAATTATTTTTTAAGGAATATTAAACCACCACCATAATCGAAAATAATTTGGTCTAACGTTTAATAAATTAGAACACGTCATTATAGTTTACACCCCGACTCAGAGTACCCCGACTTGGATAGGTTAGGTTAGAAGGCTAAGGCGGGAGCGAAGCGGAGCGGAGCTCCCGCCTTAGGCCTTCGTGGTTATTTTTTTTTAAAACCACTCAGAAATAGGAGCCCCGCGGAGCGGGGCTCCGTCGAATTATCTTAGCGCAAATAAGTTTTATATCTTTTGAGTGGTATGTCAAACGATTTTATATTTAATGTATGTTATGATAATAAAGAATATTTGATTTGTTATTCTATGATATGATTATTCTAACATTAAACTTTATGTGAAACAAAAATCAATGATTTAAAAATCTTCAAAGTAAGTATTCTGTGTATTGATTATTCTATGAAACGAAAATATGAGAAAAAATTTATGTGAATCGAAATTCTATAAAACAATTAGCTATAAAACAACGCACACCCGGCATAAAGCCAACTTAGGGAGTAACAAACAAGAACTAGACAAAGTCCAAAGACTGGCGGCATTACTAATCACGGGTGCAATGAGAACAACACCCACTGCCGCGCTAGAAATAATACTGGGATTAAACCCCCTAGATCTGGAAGTAAAAAAGAAAGCAGTGGAGCATTGGTTCAAACTGAAAAGCACTGGCCTATGGACTGCAAATACATTCGACAAGGGCCATGCTAAGATCAGCCAGGGCTATGAAGACAAACTATCAATGATCCTCTCGAACAACGATTTAATCAATAAAGAGAGGACATTCGATAAGAAATACAGAGTTCACATAGGACAAAGAGCTGACTGGGAAATTAATACAGATGGCACCATCTGCTACACAGACGGCTCCAGAAAAGAATCGACAAAGCTCTCTGGCTCCGGAGTGCATATTAAATGCGAAGACGGTACAGAGATAAACAAGTCAATATCATTAGGTAAGTTTGCAAGTGTTTTTCAAGCAGAGATCTTTGCCATTATGGAGTGCGCAGATATGACCAAACACCTGAACACAGGGAAAGTAACCATATACAGCGACAGCCAAGCAGCGCTGAGGGCGCTAGGCAAGATCGAAACCACCTCAGCGGTAGTGAAGGAATGTAAAAAGGTATTGGAAAGACTGGCCAGTACAACAGATATAACGCTTGCCTGGGTACCCGGCCATGAAGGCAATACGGGTAACGAGACAGCTGACGAACTGGCCAGAAAAGGCGCTGATGAAGACCAAGTGGGCCCTGAACCCAGGCTGCCAATCGCCCACAAAATAACCAAAGGTGTCATCAGTCAAAGCATCGTGGCAGAGACCAACCAGAGATGGAAATCCTCGCCCGTCATGAGACAATCGAAGATTTTCATAAAAAGCATGGACAAAAAAAGGACAAGCCAACTGCTATCACTATCAAGGGGAAACATGAGGCTTGCTGTAGAAGTAATCACAGGGCACTGCCGACTGAACAGGCACCTGACATTAATAGGAGTAAAGACCGATCCCACATGCCCAGAGTGCATGGAGGCCGAGGAAACCAGCTTCCACCTGCTGGCTGAATGCCCTATGTACTCACTAAAAAGATGGGAAATAACGGGAACGGACAAGCTGGAAACAGAAGACATCGGCGATCTGAAGGTGGGACAGATCGTTAGTTTTTGCAAGGAAACAGGTAGGTTCGACGATACGCCGTGATAGCCGGATAACCCCAAATCCTCTACGGAGGAGACACAGGGGAAATGGGTGAAGTGGCCCACACCAAAGGGCGGATCACCCGACCGGCCAACGGCGTCCCCAGCTGGAAGTAAGTAAGTAAGTAAGTAAGTAAGGTCCAGAGTCTCAGAAACAGGTTGTAATTTTGCAAACAAACAGGTAAGTCACATGGAATACCGTGAATGCTTTATTTCACACTTTCCGCAAAAGAAAGGTTCAGGGGAAATGGATGAAATGATCCAAATACGTAGGGCAGATCATCGACCCGGTCTCCGGCGTCCCCGTTAGAAATACTGAATACCAAACTCATAATCTTTAGTATTAATAAACCTCTCAAAAAGTTTGTTTTTAGGTTGACAAAGAGTAATTTGTATAGTTGAGCGTGTTAATCTAATTTTGTAGCATAGCCTATTCAATAACAATAATCAGTTAATCTATTTAGGCCCAAGGAAAGATAGATGGATTGCCTGAAAGAGGATATGGCAAAGAAGGGAGTGACTGAAGAAATGACATCTGATAGAACTAGAAGGAGAAAGACATGTTGCGCCGATCCCGAATAATAATGGGAAAAGGGCAAGTAGAGGCCATGAGCTTGTCTGCCACCTAAGTGAGAAAGAAAGAAAAGAAACAATAATACCGTGAGTTGAATATCAGAGAAAATCTCTACAAGTGTTTTCTTAAGTCACAAAGCGCATAAATGTTTTAAAAACTTTTAAAACATTCGCGCGCTATCTTGGCAAAGTTTAAAAATGCGAAATTTGTTTCAAATTCTTTCATGTCGAGTTCTAGTTGTGCATTGTTAGAACAGCATTTATTGAATCTTTTACTGTTCAGTTGTCCGACTTGTTTTTACAATAGAACTTTTTACAACTGAGTTGGAAGCCAGATTTTCTTTTTTATTTTAAGATATTGTAACTCGCTAGTAAGTTCTATGGATAAAATAAAACCCTAAAAGTACAATGTAAGTTCCTTATAAATCTTAAAATACCATAAAATAAAACAAAATGTACTGTGAGCGATATAACAACTTTCAAATGATTGATAGAAGATAACTGGAAAGACTAATAGTTAGAACCCGAGGTTTGTTTGTTTAATTGATTTGATTTGAAATGTTTGGTGGCTTTATTAGTAGGTACTAAAGTTAACACTGTAACCAGGGCTGCTGATAAGCAATCGAAGCGCCGGAATCAGTGTAAATAATAAAATAATAACATAACATAAACTCACGCCTGTATCCCCGAAGGGGTAGGCAGAGGTGCTAACACCCACATTTCGCCGTTTATGTTTAGGTCCCAATGTAATAGGTGGCGAGCCTATTGCCATTAACCGGGCACTTAATAATAGAGATAATAAAATAATACTAACTAAAATAGCGATAGAATCTGTTTATAACATAAATGTGATGTTATTGTTGCCCGCACAAATTAAATATATTTATTTTTTCCACTTTATTTATTCTCCTTAAAAAAAACATTTATTCAGTCACAGCTTACAATTATATAAATATAAATATGTAATACATATTACGTCTATAAAAGCCCGTCCGTGACCGTTCCCCGTGGAAAGGTGCCCATCACACTCGCCGCGTTTCCACGCTGGATTGCGACGGCCATCCTTTGCACCAGGAACGAGCCGGATCGACAGTCCCCTGTTGTCTCATTTAACCTTTGACCTAGTTCTTTTACAAAGGCTTTGGCCTCCTTGCCCCAACTCCCCAGAGTCTCCACGGCCACCGGCACGAAGTTGTAAAGCGGCTCCAGGTCGGCGTACTTAAGCCTCTTCTTTAAGCTGGCATCTTCCGCGGCCGCACTCGGGGAGTGAACGGTACGACTAAGGTGACTGGCGGCTACTGTGCTGACGCAGGTTGCGTCCCAAATTGGGCACTTGCCGTTTTTCCAGGGCACCAAAGTCAGCCCGTCCGGCCTCTTCCCGTCCGACCTACTAAGACCCGGAGGCTCAAGCACGCAGGGAACGTTCGCCGATATCAGGGCCCTGCGAACGATATCATTGAGAGCGTGGTGTCGCGGCAACCTCCCAGTGCACCGCCGACAACTCAAAGCGTGATGGCCATCTGCTTCCACCGTGGAGCCGCAGGTGCAAATATGGGGTTCACACACCTTACAGCCCAGGCGAAAAGCAACCGCCACCCGCAGAGAGTCGTCGTTGAGCAGGGTGCCCAGGTGAGGAGAAGGCAATGCTTGCAACCACGCTCCGGATTCTGGTTGTGACACAGCCCGCAGCCTAGCCTTATCGGCCCCCGTAGCATCTCCCAACAGTTTACCCTGGAGACGCTTCACCCCCACTTCATCCCACGCCCGCTGAAGGTGCATTCCTTCAGGAATCGATGCTCCCGCGCTGAGGGCCGACCACGCTGACATAGCACCCGACACAAAAGGCATGATCTCCCCGTCACCATTAGAATTGAGTAACGTAGTGACGAGGGTTTCTACCCCATGAGCAGATGCCAGGAAAGCCGGCAGGCCCACATCACGCACGCGACGCACCCCCAGACCACCACACCTGATTGGCAGAGCCGCCTGAATCCACTGGGACTCATCCAGGGAGACATTAAGAACTGACTCTACTACCGACTTAAGCGCAGCATCGAAAGAAGAAACTTCCTCAGGGCAGAGCCAAGTCGGGGCGGTTCGCATTAAATAGGTGACCTTAGGGAGAGCGAAGCACATACGTAATAAAACAATCGCGACGTGCGCGGACAGGCCCTTCAGACGTTCGTGAGCGGTTAGGAGAAGTTGTTTTCGAGTAGTGATGGCCTCAGGAACAGCAGCGAGGAATATTGGAGATCCCAGAAGACTGAAGTCAGAAGATGAAAGTTCCTTGAGGCCAGGGAGAAGGGAATTAAAATGTGAATAGTGTGTACGAGCCTCTGTGCCACAGGGAAAGAACTCGCACTTCGAGGGATTGACCTCCAGACCCAGATTTCTAAGGCTGGGGATTAAGGCCTCCAGATCCTGGAACACGTCTTCTGGTTTGCCCCCGATAGTGCCATCATCCAGGTACCAGATGTTAAAGGTGGATTTGAGATCACGGATCGCCTTATGGATAGCCAGGCTAAACACAAGTGGACCGAGTGGATCTCCCTGTTGGGCTCCTACTTCTGAGAGGATGAGTTTATCATCGAAGAAAAGATTGGAAGGAAGTCTGTAAACTTGGTGAAGAAAAGGATAAAGGGACGGGATGTTTTCCTTAGCCTCACTCAACAAAACGTCTCTCTCCAGTGTATTGAACGCGTTACGGATGTCCAATTTTAGCAATATCGAGCCTTCGTTCCTCGGATTCATGACGAACGCTCGGGCGGCGTGGATGGCGGCCTCGCATCCAAGGCGTGTCCCGAAACCCAGCTGGTGTGGCTGTAGGTATTCGGCCATCTCCTCTTTGACGGCACGGCAAGCCAATTTGGCAACCAAGCGGCGAAAAACGCTACCAACAGCTATTGGTCTCAAGCCTCCATCTTTTTTGGCCAATGCAAAGAGGGAGGCCCCGTACAGATATGGACACACTTGAAGGTTTAATTGACCACTGAGTAAAAAGTTCACCAGACTGGTCAAACTTTCCAAGAGACGCCTACCATTCTCCCCCGCCGACACAGATGTCAACTCTTTAAGGTGCCCGGGTCGGATCCCATCTAATCCCGCCGCCGAACCCGCGTAAAAGGACCCCAGCGCCGAACTCACGTCCTCTACGGCGACCTTCACCGCAGCAATTGGTACGCCCGGATCTGGCGGGAAACTGAGCGGACGTGAAGGAGCCGGATGCTTGTCCTGCAAGGCAGCAAGTGTACCGGGATCCCGCTGTGCGAAGGAATCGTCCGAAACCACAAGGCGGACGGCACCTCTCAAATCACCCTCGAAAACCTTCGCTTCAATCCTTTTTTTAAGAGAGTATGAGCCAGTCACCGCCGACGGCGCAGCTATCTCAAAGTCATTATGACCTGCCGACAAAACATTTGCTTTTACCTTAGATGTCACGTTGCCGGGCGATTCCTTCGCAGGCACTCGCAGAGCTGTGTACGCGAAAGAGAGAAGCGCGCCCCATTCATCTACCCCATTGCAGGCAACACATGCGTCCACAATAGCGCACAGCTTGCCGGCCGCCTGGTTTCGTGCACCTTTAGGGATGTGCCGAAGTACCGGAACACTTCCCCTAAAACTAGCGAGACGCTCTAAAACGCTTTGAGAGGGCGGCGCCGCCGGCAGCCCCTGTTCCGCAGATGTAGTGGCATATGCGTCGGCTGGAGAGACCAGCGAGACCGCATCCGACCGCTGCGCACGCTTGTGCATGCGCCCAATATGCACCTTCAGCCCGCGCGCGGAGAAAGCTCGAGAACACCCCGGGCAGTGTGGACAAGTTAAGGCTGGTGTAAGATTTACACTCATATTGGCCAACTATGCGAAGTCCCAACGAGATGAATTGTTAAAAAAAACAAAACACTAACCGACTCAATAATTAATAATAAGGCAATCAGACAACTTGTAAAATAAATAGTAGGTACTATACAAGAACGAACTAATAACGTTAATTAAATAACCTTCAAATCACAAACGAATCAAATATTATTAAAAAAAATTAAACAATTAATCAATAAAATAGCAATGCACGTGTACATTCAATTGTAACAATTTAACAATACGAAAAAAGGTCATGTCAAGTTAATACATTGCATGTATTATCCATTTAAATTACCTAAATCGACAAAGTTCACGAATAAATCAAATTAAACATCATAAATTAAATTAAAAATCAGTCAATAAATACATAAATAAATCAATTCATGTCAAATCAAAAATCAGTCAATAAATAATTAATGTACAAATCAAATATCAAAATCTAAATAATTATAAGTAATTAAATTAATCATTAAAAATTCACCGAATGTCAAATTAAATTAGTATTATAAAATAAAATAAAAATTAAACACAGTAGGAAACGAAAAAAATAAGTCCGTAACATGAAGAATGCAAATGAAAATAACAAAAAGTCCAATCGGGTCCGGGTACGAACTGCCGCCGTGTCGTCGCTCCGTTAATCGAGCCTCTTGCTTATGCGCTCGACTAACAAGTCTTTCAAGATTATTAGCAAAATAAGACAGTATAAAGTAATAACGTCAATTTTGAACTTCAGTTCGTGGGATACTGCTGTGGTACCTACTCAGCACCTGAGATTGTGGGTACATTTACACTTCTTCACTTTTATAAATCACAATAAATGACAACTTCGCCGCTTTCAAATTCGTAGTTAAGTGTTATATTGAAATATATTAATTTCACTTGTTTTTGCACAGACATCTGTTCATGTTAGTCACGTCAGTCACGTATCCGGACAGGAAGTTCCTTCTTTACTCAGTTGTTGCTGTTGTTAGGCTTATTCAGTTTCACAGTTTTAGGCTTAATTTTATCCCGGCTTCGTTGTGGATAAACTGGATAACATTTGTACACCATCCACTGGCTGTGTAACTTCCGTTGTGACTGTTTTTTACGCACTTTATATGGTATAACTTTTTAAAAGATTTAATTAAAACGGAGCTACTTCACGGGCCTGTTTACTTGACGGCAGCGCCATCTACCATATATTTATCAAATTATATATTATTTACTTACTAAGTATATACAATAGGTACACAAGTGCTTACCAAGATGTTGTAATCAATTTTTTTTATTAAAGTATCGGTAGGACTTCGGATTGCCCGCACTCGATTTAAGCGCTGGGAGTTGGTGGGGGGGGGAGGAGGGGGGGTGTAGGACCCCCCCTGTGAAGGAAAAGTTGCGGACGCCCCCCCTTTTTGAGATACGAATTTTTTAAAATTCTAACCTAACTTTCGCATTTTCTTGTATTGACATCGATTTACATGTTGAAAGGGGGTGCAGAATAAAAGAAAGGGAAAAATACCAGTCCCCATCTCTCCCCCTTGCATCCGCTGATGGATTTTGAAGTTTTTTTTTATCATAATAATATAATGTATCTCGTTCATGGAATGACAGATGAGGTAAGAGTGAAAATCCCCCGCGATGTGTCGACTTCTGAGTGGTCTAATATGATAAAACAAGTAAGCGTGTAGCAGACATGGCTTCTGTCACGGCTCCGGCGCTGCACGGCTCCGGCGGTCCCACGCGAGCTTATCGTCGCAGATGTGTTTCACACTCACCACCGCAGCTTCGGCTTGCTGGCCGGCTCCGCCGGCCAGCCTCAGCCGCTGTGGCGAGTGTTGAAACCACCTGCTCCTCAGCTCGCGGGCCGCCTCGCCCCTCCGCGCCTACGCGTTTTTAAATAGCACTCTAGGGGTAGGGCAGACAAGACTACGTGGAGTCGGTTTTGCAGCGATTTGTTTCTGTTACACAGGTATTATCGAATATTACTATAATTCAAATAAAACAATGGAAATATAAACAGTTGTTTAACCTATTTTGTAAACATATTCTATAGCTTTTAATAGTTCCTCTTTTACGTTTAGTTTCACATGTCGGCATAGTCGGTAAATAATTTTATTGTATGTATAAATTTAATAGCATTCATTTTAATCAGCAAAATTCACGTAATATAATAAAATATGTTTAAAACACTAAATATAGGCATTTATTTAATTATTAAATGGAATAAAAAAAATTTGTGCGTTAACATTACGTAAAATAAAACGTTTACTACCAAAACGAAATGTCAAAAGCATTATTAGTATGTGTTCTGTGGTAAAAAGTGACAAAATATTGCTAAATTTATATGATTTTGATTATTTTTTTTCTCGTTAACCATTGAACTCCGCAACTTGAAACTTTGCGCGGAGGCTTCTAATAATATTAGCTCTGTGTAAAAAAAATATGGACGCGAAACTCGAGTGCGGGCAATCTAAAGTTAAGCCAAAGTATCTACTACTATACCTTTGAGAAAATATTTCAATCCGTTACTTGAATTTCTGCGTGGTTCAACTCATGCATACGTAAAAGTTTCGAGTGCATCGCTGCAAAAAGTATCGAATATTTTCGCCTTTGACGTACACAAGTAGCAGTGAACTTTGAGATACAAACCTTATCTGACATTCTAAAATCACAGAGCTTCTTTCAATATGAGTCTGAAACGGTTTACCAACAGTCGATTGGTCCATGAACCGTTGGTCAACATAATCTTTCAAACATAAACTTTTCCTCCAATGAACTTTTCATCCACGAACGTTTCGCCAGCATTACTCTACGTCAGTGAATGCTTAACCAACAGAATGTTTTGACCAATAACTTTTCACCCAAAGAACAATTGGCCCATGGATTGTTCCCCAAGAGAACGGTACGTCATTGAGTGAGCGTTAAGAGGGGGTATAAAGCTCAATTGCCGATCGTAGATTTGATTTTTATACCCGAAAGTAAGCCACAAATGAGCTGGTTTTTTTAAATAGAAAATACGTTATATGTGAAAGAGACTGATCATGGTGTCCCGGTGAAAACATAAAACACACTCAGTGTTAAGAACCTGGGCTTACACCTTGACTCAACCCTGAGTTGGCGGGTTCAAGTCACTAACGTCTGCCAGAGGGTGACTGGGTCACTAAGGGCTACGGTTGAAGTCGGTTTTTTAAATTTTTAATTTGGTGATTATATTGGTAAACTTCGATCACTGTTGTACAAAGACTACTGAATTTCAAATTATAATAAATTTAAAAACTAAAACCCGACTACTGCAAAATCACACTCTAAAAAGTATTAAACCACAAAATATCTAGGATAGCCATCGTATGCCACTTTTCCCTAGAATGTTTTCTAGCTTTATGCGCACTATGTCTTTTCAAATTCATGTGCGTATTATAAATTAATTATGACTTGCCTACAAAATTAAAAAATAATATAATATAATTAAATTAATAATAATACGTGTTCTGAGGGCTGCATACAAAGATATTATATATAAAAAGAGGTAGATACGTTATTGCGCGAAAATCGTGAAGATTCCAAAGACATTTCATAACATAGACATGGCATATGCTTACAAATCAACGTAGAAAAATGTGCCGAACTCACACACACACATTTTTAATTCATCTACACTTCCCTACATAACCAATGGATTGAAAAGAGAGGACATGAAAAATACAATATAAAAGAAGAAGACAGCTATTGTTTGTCACTTGGACTTTAAGTAACGACTGTTCGTGTTAAAAAGTTTATGATTGCAGTTGCAGTATTATTTTCTTTTCAAATCTTATTATATATACATATATATGTAAAGAGTATCACTACTATACTCTTATAAGGTTTTATTGTTCATAGAGCTTGAGTGTGATGTCAGTGTCACAAACTGTTATTATCGGATTGTAAAAGATATTATAAGTTGATAAGTTTTGGAGATACTTGTAAAAATAGGAAGTAAAGGCAATAAATGTTGTTTTTCGTCTAACTAAAAACGCAATTTTGTCTTACTCCAGTAAATACCATTATAAAACAACATTTTCAGAAATTACTTCAAGAAGTACTTATGGAAAAATTAAGATTTGATTTTTGTGTAAAATCGACGACGGATGGAAAATCGAACATTATTTGCATAACATCAATAGGAACTCCTGATGGTCAAACTTTTGGCATACCGGTCGAATATCAACCTGCAAGTTTACATCAACTGATAATAAATACAGCAAACTATGCCAGGATAAGAAAAACATTGAATAAAAGACATCAGACAAGGAAAATATGGATAACTTTAACTGATGAGATATCAAAAACATATTTAGACGGTGAACAAAATATACAGTTTAATGACTATTACCTTGAAGAGATTGTGGAAAACATAAATGATCAAAAATCTTTGACTAAAGGCTCAAATGAAACATTGGAGAAACTTTTAGAGGAATTACTTGAAGAAAAGCAAAAGAAATCTGAAACTCAAAATTTAGGGAAAATTTCAAAAGATTTTGTGATTGAAAAATTCACTGGTAGAAATGCTAATGCTCACCAATGGATCAAGGATTTCAACAAAGAATGTGAACGTTTCCATATTGATGAAGACAGGAAAAAAATTGAAATTTTAAAACAATTTTTAGAATATTCTAGTGTGAATTGGTACAGTTGTATGTTAATGAAATTTACAGTAGAATCAGAGTGGATTAAATGGGAAAAAAGCTTCTGTGAAACATTTGGAAACAAGGGTTGGTCGCCGATCAGATATGCTCTTGGATTTAAATATCAAACGGGTTCATTGCTTGAGTATGGATTAAAAAAAGAAAAATTGTTATTAGAGGTTAGAAGGACGATTGATACTGGTACTCTTATAGACCTTATAGCCGCAGGCCTGCCTAATTACGTAAGTGATAGAATTGACCGTGAGACGTTACAAGAAACGGAAGATCTCTACAATGAGATAGGAAAATTAGAACATCTTGTAGGGAGGAACAAATATGAAAAAAAGAACCTCACCTCTGACATAAAAACAAAAAAAAATGAAGAAAAAAAACCATGCCAAATTTGTTTCACTGAGAACAAAGGGAAACGTTTTCATCCAGAGGAAACATGCTGGTTTAATGAGAAAAATAAAAATTCGGTTGTGAAAAGTGTCAATAACTCCGAATTAGAAATTGAACTGAATAAGGAGAATCCAAAAAACTAGAAGTGCCACCATTAATAAAAGTAAAGTTATTATTAAATGACACTTTAAAAGTTACCGCTATTTATGATTCTGGTTCAAATGTGTCGTTAATTAATGCAAAATTATTGAAAATACATGAAAAAGAAAAAGACACACTTGATAAAGAAACAGCAAACTTGAAAACTATTAATGGTGAAAGGAAAACAAAAGGTATGGTAACATTGAAAATAAAAATATATGACATTGAAAGAAAAATGAATATTTTTGTGATAGATAATGAAAATTTTCATTATGATTTTCTCATTGGTTTGGATTGTATAAAAAAATTTAAATTAACCCAAAATGAAGAGTTGAATATCATACAATGTAAAACTAATCCACAAAAAGAGAAAGACAAAAATGAACAAGATGTTACGCTGTTCTCTGAGGTACAGGAACAAGAAATGGACCATTATATATATATATATATATATATATATATATATATATATATATTGTAAAATGAATATTGGTTTATTTTGATTTATACATTGTGGTTTTAATTGTAGACGTACCTACACCTCATCTAAAATGTATTGTTGCATTGCATTGCACTAATGCCATAAATATAAAAAAGACATTGGTACCTACGTGCCGGGTATTCGAACCTACTACGACCTTGGTAGTCCAATGGTCATATCCCTAGGCCATTATTGCTTGTAAAGATTACTTAACGCTCACTGAATGACGTACCTACCGTTCTCTTGGGGAACAATCCATGGGCCAATTGTTCTTTGGGTGAAAAGTTATTGGTCAAAACATTCTGTTGGTTAAGCATTCACTGACGTAGAGTAATGCTGGCGAAACGTTCGTGGATGAAAAGTTCATTGGAGGAAAAGTTTATGTTTGAAAGATTATGTTGACCAACGGTTCATGGACCAATCGACTGTTGGTAAACCGTTTCAGACTCTTTCAATATGACATGCAAGATCGACTTAGCTTGCTCGATGTTCTTTACGTGGAAAATAAATTTCAAAGACTGTTTTGGTGAGGTGCCTTAAAAGGGTCGTGACTCAGGCACGCTTCGTTGAACCCTATTTAGAGATTAAAGGTACCATTCGGTAAAAGGAAAAGACATAGTTTCGGTAATACTATATCATCGTAGAGAAATTTATTTCGCTTCTAAATTGATAGTAGAATTTCAAGACATTTTTTTGCTTTCCCTTTTTAGTTGAGGTAAATGTAAATGAATTATGCTTCAACATAGCAGCTATTACTTCATAAATTATATTATTTAGAAGTGGTATAGTATTACAACAATTTTCAGGTCAAAGTTACATTAAAATTTCAGAATCTATATTTTTATACGCTCTCAAATTTTCGTCAGATATTGTTTATGAGCGTGAAATAGGCAAACGACCCTTTTGCTTTCAAAAAGGTTGGGTGATGTGGGTGCGAGAATGAAATTCTAAAAAAGTGAATAATTTTAATAACACTGCACCTACGTATAAATATTTTTACGATTTGTACACAATTATAAAAACGTACCGGCATTTTTTGGATGATTTTGTTAAACATCACAAACAAATCCGTTCAAGAATTTCCAGTTTATTTCGGTTCATTTCCGGTTAGAACGGAATAAATAATGAAATTTCACAGGAAATAGATATCTTATAATTACCAAAGATTTATGTATGACTAAACTTACCTATAGATAGGTGTACCCAGATCCTCCCTGTACCACAGCACAAGTAGCACAGCGTCTTCTTCGTCCTGCGTCGCAATGTCGCAAGGCAGGTACACCGGCTCGCCGGCCACTGCTATTACTTGCGTCATTGGCACTGTGGACAAACATACACCAAATTAAAACTGTGATGGAAGCTGCAAGATTACCAACTAATATATGATGCAGAGGATCACACTCCAACAAATAAGAGGAATGCTCATATAATTGGCAAACAACGAATTTTGTACATTACCTAATTATGTTTGCCATTTATTTTATGTATACTTTTCTTTTTTGTTTGGTGTACAATAAAGTTTATTTCTATTCTATTCTAAATTTAGACAAGATAGTTAAACGATATAATTCATTAAGAAGTAGTTTTATTTCAATGAGTGATATTCGAGTAAACTTCAGACAGTAGGAATTAAAAAATAAATTATCGTAAAAGGTAAGATAATATCGACTTTCTGATACCTACTTGGTATCATAAAGTCGATATTAAATACTCAGTGAAATAGATAACATGAAGGCAATAAAACTATTTTAACGGACAGATGAATTGTTTGACATGATGCCCACAGCTACATTCTATCATCGCACTTCTCATCATAGGCGGGGAGTTCATCGTCACACATTGCGACCGGAAACGGTGCGCACTGTGCGGTATGAAAGGAACTACATCCCTCGCACACTCAAGCTGTGGAATGAACTCCCCGCGATGGTTTTCCCAAGCGACTACAATATGGGGTTCTTCAAGAAGGGCATTAGAAGGTTTCTTCAGGGTCGGCAGCACGAGTGTGACGCCCCTGGTGTTGCATACGTCCATAGGCCACGGTAACCACTTTCCATCAGGTGGGCCGTGTGCTTGTCTGCCACCTAAGTGGTATAAAAAAAAAAAAATCAGATAACGAGATGCATAAAATCTTTTTAGAAGACCTACAGAAAGTCAAATATTACATTACATTTTTGGTAAATATTTTATAGAAGAACAAGAAAAGCAAGAAAAACTTTCATCTTAGGCTCCGGAGCTCTAATATTGCAACTGAACATAATTTGATCGATCTTGACTAGCAAAGTAGGAACTCGAAATGATCTTAATACCTTGCTATTCCCCCCTTCCTGTTGACTGATTGTTCTGATATTTGGTACAAACATTTAATGTATCTTTTTATTATATATGTAATCTTTAATTACAGACAACAAAGGCCCATATTTTGCTCTTAATTCTTAATATCTATGTTAATAATACATGAGGTTTTATGTCCAAAGTTCAATGGATTGAAATTTGCTAATTTATTGTTTTTTTTTTTTTTATTTTTTTTTTTTTTTATACATATAACTATTATAAGGTAGGTATCCTCAGATTGGCCGCATCACTTGATAGATTCATCAAGCCACATGTAGCTTGATGAATCTACCAAAGGCAGGCCCATCCATCCTCTCCGCAAACACTCCCAGAATGCTGTTGGTACTCCCCCTGACCCTACGCAGTAATGAGGCTATCTTCATGCGCATCAGAGCGTGAAAGTCATCAGTATGCGCATCCGCGAACGTACCGGACGCACTGCAATAAGGTGGGAGACTTAACAGCATCCTGAAAGTGTTATTGTACTGTACACGCAGGGTGTTGACTGCTCTATGAGCGTGGTTGAACCAGAGGCTGCTGATGTAGAATGTCTGGCAATACGCCTTGAACAGTGAAATTTTAACTGGTAGAGAGTTTTAACCAGCAAACCTTCGAGCCACCATGTTCCCCCTCACAGCCAACGCCCTGCGTTAAAATAATACAATTTAAAACAATATAACAGTTTGGTATTAACATTATCAGTAGGTTTAAGGTTATTAAGATTATTTTGAGTACTTTGCTAGTCAATAGCGATCTGATGCTGACTGCACACGTAAAATATTTTACCGAGTTGTTGCCATCATTTCAGATATTCTTCAAGAATAAGTTGCTTCAGGCCGTACTTGATATATAAATGGTCGAAAGGAGACGAGTGCTCACCGCGCTCAACTGAGCAAAAGAGAATTGTAAGTAGCACAAGGGCACCTCTATACACTATGAGCCTTAAAGCTGAGAGAGGTCATTTCAAGAGGTACATAGTTGCTCTTATTTGCTTATCTCTATGAGAAGTAGAAAGTATGATAAAAATAAATAAAATTTAATGTTAAAGTTGGTTAAGTAATAGATAGACACTAGCTGATGCCCGTGGCACCACCCGCATGATATACTGATCCCGTGCCTGTGACCTACGGGAACCTATTCCGGGGTTAATAGTTTACGGCCAATTGTCAGACCATTTGGTAGGTCTATGCACATTTTTTTAATAGGAATCGGTCTAACCATCTCCTTCAAGTAATACTCCTTCTTATTTATCTCCAAACCGAAAAAAATATCCGAAAGATATTTCTTTCGGAATTTTTTTTAAATTAACGTACCCCTAACATTATGTTCCTAAAATAACACGAATCATCTCTCTCAATATTGTGCTTTCGTTTTCAGTGCAAATGTATGGGAGAAGAACATGTTAATCAAATAAAACTACCTTAGTTATTGAATGATTTAAAAAAAAAAACATAGAAGATAATTAAATTCAGTACCTTTAAGGAAACCTCTTTGCACCAGTTCCATTCATAAATTGTTCAATTTCGTATCTTTTTAATACTCGTAATACAATTTCAGTTTTTTTCTGCAATAAGCTCTTCTTCTTCATCCTAGCGTTAACCCCAGTCGCATTCGAAGCTTTCACCTCGGAGTTTGGGGTCCGTTTTACCAGTCTAACGGCGGATTAGCCTGGACGTCGATATTTTCCGTGAAGCGACTGCAATTTGACCTCCAACCCAACGGCGATATTGGGCGATATCGAAGCAAATAACAGTTAAGCAATAGAATTTCATCTTTGCGACACCAGAAGTTAGTCAAAATGTGTCAAAAACGGATAGAGCTCAAGTTAAATCAAAAGTAATCAGTGAACTGGTGCTAACTTTTTGATATAAACATAGTGATCCATCGTTTCAATCTCCTCATATTTCAACCCTGTATTTTTAGGCCCACGGTATTTTCTAAAGAGAAGGTTTATCTCTGTTATTGTTTCGCCTCTGCTTAGTTTCCGTCGATCGGTCGGCTTTGAATTTGAATATTACTGAAACTGCCATTCATAATATTTCCAGCTAGATCAAGTAGGCGGAGAAGAGGCGATTATTATTATTGGATGGACTGTGTCGGCACCGGATAAGCAGTTTATCGAGATTTTCAAAGTTTATTAAAATAAATATTTCATGATTTAACTACTAAGAGTTAGTTATAAAGTGTCGTAAAATTGTGACTTCTGTGACTAAAGTTTTGCGTATAATTTTCGGTCAAAAAATTGTACTTAAGTATTTTGAATTTTATTATAGGTCGAAATATGTATAGTTAAAGAAATATATGAAGTAGAAGTTAAACTTTCTACCCATTATACGTCATTAATGTACAGTTTGTTGGCCGCTATGTTAATAAGAAAAAATATCTTTACATTATGCTCCCTTTGAATACATTTATCTTTCAGGCAAAAGAGGATAACTACAAACAATCTAAATAAATTCTTGTACTCTACACAATCTGTGTTAAGTAAAGCTTTCCTTTTAAAATAGGTACTATTCTCTTTAATTAAACGAGTATTCTCACAGTCAAACAATTTTAAAAATAAAATTGCAAATTGCACCAGTATTTTTATACAGGCTACAAATGTTTTAAATCACTTAAAAGAATTCTGCAAGTTGTTAAAGGGGCAAGGGTAAACTATGTCCGGAGTAGTCCGGGTTAGTCCGGACTAACACAAATACAGTGCGCTTTTCCAGTACATTGTCTCATTGCATCCGGACGGGGTACGAACGTCCGGCTCGAAGCGAGGAGGGCGCGTCAATTATTCTGCCGTCTTTTCGATGTATGTCTTAACTTCTTTGTAGTACTTCAGCGATTTTGTTTTCATGAATCTTTTTATGTATTTACTTAATGGTTATTTCACTAGGAGTTTAAAATAATCTTTTTTTTTTTACTTTATAATATAGTGGTGTACTTCAACTGTTTTCAGTAGCCTGCAGTTAGGATCAGCAAATCTAGGGTTCTGGAATTCATTACAATTTATGGGGTTGTACCCTTGACTTGTCTAAAAACATATATATAATATAAAATGTGCAGAATATTCCATCAAGAACCAAGCGGTTCGGTGACTCCTTCTTCTGCCGCACCATTTAGACCTGGAATTCTTTACCAGCTCACGTGTTTCCCTCCTCCTACAGTGCCGGGTCCTTTAAGCGGGGCGTGAAAAAGCATCTGATGAGGCCATCAAGCTGAGTGCCACCATTGTAGCATGGTACGTGTCTATAATGGTGACCCCCTTTCCAAGACTTTGCCCTCAGCTTACCATCAGGCAAGGCGAAGTCAAATTGACGTGTCCAATATAAAAAAAATAAAAAAAATTAATTTTCATATGAGTATAGGTGTGGTCACATCATATTTGTACGTTATGCAGCATATTAGGATGTATGTGTGTGTGTGTGTGTGTGTGTGTGATAATCATATTATTTTCGTTTTAATCATTAATTTCTACTTCAACCTAAGATTACTCCAAAAACACGACTATCCATTTTCTATAGAAATCTTTATTACTGGGGATCTCAAAACATGTTTCAAAGCCGTCGTCTATGCGAATATTCAACGTTATTGAATATCCTGGGTATTGGATAGGATATGGCTGCAATGGAAATCGGTTCTCAGTTGTTGCTCCGTCACGGAAATGCTATTAATTTCCGAATGTAGCATCGTGTTGAGTCGATGTTAGTTGTGTGCTTTCAGTGATATTTAGTGAAGCAAATATTATTGATATGATACTGTATTGTTCTCCTAGTGATTCATGTATTTTAAAAGACTTGAGGTACGTTTCGAGTATTTGTGATCGACATACAAAGGCAGAGATGATATTACATTAAAGTTTTATCTTTTTTACGTTTTAGCGTAGAGGCTCCACAAGGATCTCCGCCACCCATACACACCGCTGATAAATCTGTCAAACAACAAATAACTTAGATAAATTCGAGCAAATTACTGCAATTAATTCAATTTTGTGGATCGTCAGTAAAACTAACGATGAATGAAGTAACATAAAAACACTTTTTTATACATCGAACTAGCTGACCCGGCGAACTTCGTACCGCCATATTTTCTGATCCCGTTCCCGCTGCATATCTCTAAATTTATCAGTGTTTCTCTACAATATTATGCATGTATTATACATATAAACCTTCCTCTTGAATCACTCTATCTATTAAAAAAACCGCTTCAAAATCCGTTGCGTAGTTTTGAAGATTTAACTATACATAGGGACGGACAGACAGCGACAGCGACTTTGTTTTATAATATGTAGTGATGAAACATTAAATAACTTCGCTAATAAACAAGGAAAAACCTAACCAAATCTATTTGAACCAACTTTCAATCAAAGATAATCCAAATAAAAATTCAAAAGCTTTAAATCACTAACTCTGTTCGAAATCCAAGTCAGTAATAGCCTCATATTCTCAGAGGTAGTTCTGGACACGTCCTATAATTTTGTTTAGAAACCTTTCAAGTAGAACGTGTTCGAATAAATCCTATTTCGTTCCTCTGACGTCAGTATTCCTTGAAACACCCAAAATTTGACTATTCAGTGCAAACGTACGGAGTAATTGAGTTAAGCTCTTCTAATTTTGCTTTGATGTTTGAACATAGTCTATGTTGATGTTATTGAGAATTTAGAATATATGTACCAAATTCTGCTATGAGATGGTACAGATTTGTTCGTAGGATTACATTTATACTCGTATATATAATTAGTAGTTTTTGCCCGCGGCTTCGCCCACGTGGATGTCGGTAATCGCGACCAAACATAGCCTATGTCCTTTCTCAAAGTCTAATCCTCTATACCAAATTTCATCCAAATCGGTTCGGTGGTTTAGGCGTGAAAGCATAACAGACAGACAGACAGAGTTACTTTCACATTTATAATATTAGTTGGGATGTGAAATATATTTTAATGTCAATCAATGTTATTATTGCATTATAGAAATAGATACAAGAAAGTTAAAAACGACAAACAAAAGCGTATACACCAGACCATCAAAACGAGATGTTAAGTTATTATAAAACAATTTTATCTTTATAGCCGCGTGGTTCCCGGCAGAGTAGAATTTGTACCACCCCATCTCTTACCATGTGGTGCGGTACAAGGCGACTAAGGGATAGGGCTGTTTAACATCAGACAGATAAACAGGCACAGCCCAGACTCAACCTCAAATGCATGACTCGAGTGAACGATAGTGCCCGAAATACGGCAATAGGCTCACCTCTTATTACGTGGGACCTAATACAATGATTGGTGAAATGTGGGTGTTAATTCCTACCTCTGCCTAACCCTCCCGGGCTATAGGCGTGACTTATGTATGTATGTAATCTTATTGTTATAACTAAATGAGCTCAAATAAAGCAACTTACTCAATCTTCGGTTCCGTAATTCTAAAATAAGGCAATGACATCATCAAAGTAACATCAAAAGAAAAACGTAGAAAAAACAATCCAACGTCTGTTAAATGGTTTTCTAGAAGTTGAACATCGAGGAGCGATAATACCAGTATCTAAAATAACTCTAAAATTTACTTAGAACATTTCGTACCTCGCTGGTTCTGCTAACGACGCTATGTAAATGAGGTAATCAACACACCTAATCCAATCTTTTTGTCATCCTACCAAATTGCTCAAAAACGTTATTACTCCTGAACTGCAAGCACAAACTGGCAAAAAGCTTAATAAAGTACCGATATCGCAAAACGAAATGGCCCCACTTCTATCCAAAATGTTATTTTAACAAAATTGAACTTTGTTCTCCCACAAATAGGGTTGAACACACTTTAGTTTTTATTACTCCAAGCTAGGGACCAAGGACAATAGTGGGACATCATTTGAATAATTAAAATGTGGTTTTATTTATTCAGTTAATATAAAAAGTTGTTGAGTTGCTGTGCTTCAAAACTATAGTCAAATTTGAGAGTGCTTTGACTGGTTTTGGCTTTGACAGTGCCGGCTTTTTTTATTTCAAGTAACATTGACAACATGTTTAGGGATCCTAATTATGTTTCTCATTGTAATAATAATAAAATTTTGCATAGCAAGTAAAAATCAAGTCTCCAAATTAATGTCAGAGGAAGGAAATTATCAAAGCATAACCGCAATGTTGTACCAGCTGATTCTAGGACAGCTTTAGATGGACTGTACTACAATATTTGCTTAAGACTATCTCGGTAGCGGATGATATGTGCTAAGCCAAAACCACGCATACATTATCATTAGCTATGCTAATTTTATCAATAGAATTTGGGACACACTAGACACATGATTAACTAGGGACTGTAGTCTCTAACTAGAGTCTCTTTTAACACTTTTTGCTGGTCACTGTGGCCTTTCAAAGTGTGTACCTATTATGAGAGATTTAGTTTTTCTGCTAATTTTCACTAGATATAATTTATTTACAATTTTGCTGAAACTCTTTCAGAAGTAAATATCAATTACAATATTGAAAGAAGAAGTAGAAGTTACATAATTTTACGTTTATAAGCGTTATATTGTGACAAAGAAATTTGAATAAATATCAATAATAATTTAAAAAAAAAATATTGAAAGTAAAATATTAATGGTTCAATTCACATGTAACAATTCACATAATATATATAATTTGTCGTCTGTTTGTCTTTGCAAACAATCTTGCAATAGACCAAGACAACAGAGGGATCACATTCATGCTCTCACGACCGGCTGAATATAAAACGGATGCACGTACTACAAACATTGGTTCACAAATACCACGTTTGGAACAAATAAAACAAATAGTCTTGATATTGGATGAGTAATTGGATGGTGATTGACTTCCATTTCAAGAACAGTTTATTCACATAGAACGATAACAATCACAGTATGTGGAAATAAGGGTAATGGTTTCAGAAATACTTTAAGTAATGCTCTGTGGCGTTCGACTGCTGCGCTGGTCGTGGGTTCGTATCCCGCTCAGTGCAAATATTTTTTATGCATGAATAATTATGTATATTTTTGCATTGATTTGAGTAATATTATGTAGATATTATTTACAAAAAAAAATTTTTAAGTATATTTCGCATTCTTGATTACATAACACAAGCTAGTTAAGCTTCGCTTACCATGGACTAGATAGCGATGTGTAGAATGTTGAATACAAAAGAATATCACTTTATCAAACGAACATCAATATAGAAAACAAATCTTCTATTACGTTAAAGAAGTATTTGAAGAATATCATTGGCGGGTCAAAGTATAAAATTATGTTTTGCAGTTATGAATAATATTTGCTTCATTCCGTATTACATGACAGACAATAGCTGTGCAAAATTATAAGCAAGTACCCATTTCAAAGGTATTTATCCTGTGTTCATTTTTAAAGTAATGAGCTGGCAATAAGTCCGGCCGTTTTTGCCACTGGCTAACTTTGAACATCAAAAGAGCATTTGCTTTTAAAATGTTACACAATTAGGGTAGGCGGAGAAGTTGAATTTTTAATAAACTTTTTATGGAATATTTAAAATCGTGAAGATATTTTTTTGTATTATTTACGAGATATCTTACCAAATATATCTTTAGGTTGGGAAATGTTAGCTAATTTATGGTTTTACCTGATGTAGTCCGTTATAATTTCACTTTCTACACTTCAAAAGTATACGAATTGCTCGGTAGAAAGAGAAAGAGAGAGAGAGAGAGAGAGAGAGAGAGAGAGAGAGAAGTGGAAAAAAATGTTAAAAACGCTTGTCCAGCAGTGGGTCAAGATAGCCTAAATAAAAATAATCTAAAGTAACAAACAAAAAGATCACCCAAGCTTTTTAGCTCCAAAGTAACTCTTATCTGAAATACTTCATGCCTATCAAGGCTTCATATAAAAATAAATAAAGACATTCATTCAAAAATAAATCGTACTCCAGAAAGGCCACCTGATCATAATCTCGAGTTCCACATATGACCTTGTGTTGTCCTCAGGGAAATCTCCTTGTGTCCCGCGTCGTGACGCATGAGATATGAACGTCTGACTGTGAGTAATGCTAGTTTCATCTAGATGAGGCCAAGGATTGCTCGGATTAGGTGAAACGTAGTATTTCTGCAATATGTACTTCTGTGTGGTTGATTTTTGTGTTAAGAGGAGTGAGTAAGAAGATGAGGGTAATAGTGTTGAATAGCCAAAGGTTATTGAACATGTAGACAGTATAAGTTTAAGACATGGAATAATAAATTATCAAGTTTTGAAAGCAAGACTGCAACAAGCTATTTGATTAATTGATCGATTGTCTACAAAAATAATATTATGTGATGTTAACTAGAAGAATGTATAGATAGAAGAATAACTGCCTCTGTGGCGTAGCGGTAGTGAACGCGGCTGCTACGCAGGAGGCGCGGGTTCGATCCCCGCTCAGTGCCAATATTTTTATGCATGAATATAAATATTTGCATTGGTCTGGGTGTTTCTATGTATAATATGTATGTATTTACAAAAAAAAAGTATCTAAGTATGTATATCCGCATTCTAGATTCCATAACACAAGCTAATTAAGCTTACTATGGGTCTAGGAAGCGTTGTGTAGAATGTTGTGGAATATTATTATTATATTATTAAATAGGAAACAATTAGGTAACGCTACAATACAATCCATAAAACCATGTAATGTTTTTCTCTGGTAAAAAATCTTGCTAGTAGTTGTTGTTAAACATTTTTTTACCAAAGAATAATGTTCTACAAGAAGTCGTGCAAAAAGTCTTATTTCTAACAACATAACATTATAAATCTTCTCCTTCATGTACTACGTTACTTTCCTTGGATATGGGTCCCATTTATATTATGGGCCGACAGCACCTTTGCCCTTAAATCTATCAATCAGTTCTGGCTCCTTTTGGTGCACGTAAATAAGTTATCAGCTACTCATGTTTACCACGACCTCTACTGAAATCGACATTGAAAAACAACGGTACAGCTCACGGTACAGTTCATGTCAGTAAAACTGAATTAGACTCGGTAATAATAAATGTTCCCGGTATTAGATTTCGCGACGAGTTACTTCTTTTTTCAGGAGCTATGTTACTTTCAAGAATATTGGAAGTAGTCTAACATAGGAAACGGGAAACAATTCACTCGGAAATTCCTTTGCCATGTTCTAAAAATTTCGTATTGAATTTTCTATGTCAAACAACAAACTACTGATTAATATTCATAAAGGGATGGCAAAGTCTTCTTTCTATAGAGGTTTTCTTGGATATGTAAATGAGGGTGAATAGTCACTTAGCGCTTCCGTACAAATCATAAAAAATGTAAGTAACATTACTATCCACGAAAAGAAGTTTAGTACACATGGCTTAGCATTATATTGCAGTTTCTGGCATTTCTACAGTACTGTTGCCCATAGTTTCGTCCGTGTAAAATATTAACCACGTTCTCGTATTCCACTGGAATTTATTCCTGGAATAAAATACTATATGCTATTTCAATCTAATCTATATACCAAAATAAATCTAGATTCGTTCAACCATTTTAGTGAGAAACAGTAATATCCATTCATCCACTCATACTCTCAAAAAACTAGTATTTGTAATAAATCTTATAAAGATTATGTCATTGGTTTCTGTGAAATGAATATGAGCATTCAATATCAAACATGAATCTGATCTAAAGTCAATATTATCAATCAATTAGCCTACCGTCGCAGTCTACTGCTGGACATAGGCCTTTCCCAATGTGCATCATTGCACCCGATTCTCCACCTTCCGCGTCAAATCCATCCTAGACACCTTTTTTCAAGTCGTTAGTGCATCTGACCGTGGGGCGTACCACCTTACGTTTGCTTTCTCACGGTTTCCACCCTAGGACTCATTTGCTTCAAAGACACAGAACGATCGATGCCTTCGATATGTGAATAAGATGTGAAGAAGGTAAATAAATAAAAAAAATTCTGATGCACATCAACATTCTTGCAAAACATAATTCATTCATCTACGTAGATATTCAAATAAATATTTGCTTCTACAATTCCGAGAAACTCATATTACCCATCATATTAATCAACAGGACATCACAAAGAGTCTAACATGCTCGTACATAGTATGGATGTAGCAAATATTTTTCTGCCATTTATCCTGTCGGGCAAACACGGTCCCCTGTGTAATTCCATTATGGATGGACCTGCCCTGTCCTGTATTATTCAACGTCTCTCGAATCTTTGTGTAAAGATTCTTGTGTTTCTGTTTTAATGTTAGTCTGTTTACTAAGGAAATTGCTTGCTATATTTTACTTGAATCTTTTCTCCGTCTATTCGAATGTTTCCTAATATGTATTACATTATTCTTTTTCGAAGATGTAGATTATTTCGTTCATCTGTATCTATTTTCGTACTGAAAGTATCACCGACAGTTTAAGTTACACTGTAAACTTGGGAACAGTGATAACCTCTCTTTTCAAGTAATGATTGATACAATTGCGGAATGATAGTAGCATCTGACCTTAATCTAAAAGGTCAAATTGTTAACAGAATGAAGTAACACATTGTATGATGCTCAAAACATATTATGTTTTGAGCATCATACAATATGTAAAGCAACGTCTAAGCAAAACCTCGAGTACAATTTTTCTTTAGGGTCGTGTTTTTATTCACAATGTTAAAATCATAAAAGTAGTACCTAGTTATTTAAGAAATATACGTATGTTGATTCAGTGAATCCGAATTGCTTTTTTGATCTCAATGTTTTATTATAGTAAGTCCCAACTTGTTATTTCAAAAGTTATTTATACTTACAGGGAGTATTTTTAAGTCATTGAAGTCATTCAGTCAGTCAGTCATTTTCAATATTTTTAGTCATTATTTTTTAAGTCATTTATTTCTGTTGGCCCGATTGGTTACAAAACAAATGAAGTCAGTAAAGCTT
The DNA here is from genome assembly GCA_914767945.1 of Eilema depressum. Lineage (NCBI taxonomy): Eukaryota > Metazoa > Arthropoda > Insecta > Lepidoptera > Erebidae > Eilema > Eilema depressum. Next base: position 16,434,135 of record OU612031.1, read on the forward strand.
ACCTTTTCAATTATCAGGTACATATTTCAATTAGTAAATCTTAGTCTATTTTTGCCTTGAACATGCTAAATACTCAGTTGGTTACCCTATTACAATATACATAAATTTGCAAACTATGTTCATCAGTCCGACCGTACCACATTGCATAACTATTCCCTCGCCGCATATGCATTCTATTAGAGTAATTAGCCAACCCAGAATTATTTGCATTTACCAAATACCGTTAAATTCGAAAGGACTTAAATTACACGATGTTTTAATAGCTTTACTTTAGTCGATTTTAGATAATTATCAACACAAAGTTCAGAAATCAAGTGACTCTGTGACCTACATGAATGAATTCTGATATTGAGTAAACAGGTAGTGGTAGAACTACTAGATTCTATCATCGCGCCCCTCGCCATAGGCAGGGCAGGGCAGGGTAGTTCATCACACATTGCGACCAGAAACCAGAAACGGTGCACTTTGTGCAGTATCAAAAGAACTTCATCCCATGCACGCTCAGGCTATGGTCACACTATGGTGTCGAGTTGACGACAAAAAAATAAAATAAAATCGAAAATTGCCAACTCGCACCCCCTAGCGAGAGATTCGGATAAGCGAGTTGATGAATGACCCGAATGAATCTGCTGTGGTTTTTCCAAGCGACTACATTATGGGATCAAGAAGGGCATTAGAAGGTTCCTACAGGGTCGGCAGCACGAGTGTGCCACCCCTGGTATTGCAATCGTCTATACAGGCATGGTAACTACTGTTCATCAGATGTGTCGTATTTCCAGCTAAATGGTATACATAACAGTAAGTACTTCCTAGGTTCCCAATGTTCCAAACCGTGCTCCAATTACTACAGAACATTCTATGCTATAACATTTCCTCTTCTAAAAATAAGACTACCGGTATCGAACCCTATTTTTATTTCACAAAACCCAATATCCTTTGTTCGCAAACCATCCAAGATTTCATCCGTCACTGATTTATAGAATTTCCTTTAACAAAATTAACTGCACACTTTGTTTACCAATAAAAAATCTTCAGAAAACTTTCAAAGAAAAACAACTTCGACGGAAAAAACGAATTACGTTGAAGTCCACACAACAAAAAAAAACAAGCAGTGAATTCACTTAATTCAAAATAATGGAAAGTTTTTGGGCACAGTTGCTCATGGATTTCTCAATCGGAGCCCTAAGTGGGAGCATTTTGTTTTCAAGATATGCGAAGGAAATTTACGCCCCGAGGCCGCTCCTGCTTCAGATTGTTCGCAAAAGACCCAAGTTAAATCGACTTCCGAATTGTTGCTCCCGTCGGATGTGAGCGCCGATAGGGCCTATCGAAAGAAATTTTTAGGCTCCAAAAGCTTTTTCGAATAGAGAAAGGTTCGTATAATAGTTATAATCAGTTTTAGGGTAGTAACTTTGAGTTCAAACTACACTTTGATATGTGTTTAATAGGTTTGGGTTACTTTAAGGTATAATAGGTGTAATTAAAGTGAAATTAAATCCTGGGAATTAAAACTTACGATTCTGACTGTTGCCCGCGGCTCCACTTGTGTGAAGTTCAAGGATAAATTTCGACTATGTGTTATTTCCCCTCTGGTACTGAAGTACAACCATGTAGTTCAACTAGTTGTACAAATGATACACTGCTGTAGCGTTTGTACAACCAGTTGTACTAGTCATCAGGCAACCTTGTTGAAGGGTTATTTGTACAACCATGCTAATTTATACTGGCCACTTGAAAATAATGAAGTAAGTACATACTTACCTCCTTAGAGTCCTTAGTGATTATAAATGTTAATAAATGACACTGTCACCAGCAGTTTGATTGTTGATAAAGCTATTTGGTGGTTACATTCTTCAGTGTGTTTTCCTAATGAAAATAAAAACATTGTTTCTTCGATAATATGCTCAAGTATAGAAACGGCAGCATCAAATATAGAAGAAACTGTATTTTCAATTTATAAAAAAACAGTCGCATCCATGATGGATAAGGGTCTGGATCTAGTTGAAAAATTGCCGGCATACGATAATTACCGTAGTATTGCTAACAATAGACGGAAAAAAATTACGAAATTATCTTCTTTAGTGTATACAGATTTGAAAAAGGGAGAAAATCGTTGAATGCTGGGGGTATTTCTTCTGGATTACAATGATAATAAAAAAAACAATCACATACTTGTTTTTGCGTCTCATGAAGCACGAGAACTTCTAAAAGTCGGTAAAACATTTATAGCTGATGGAACTTTTAAGAGATGCCCTAGACCATTTAAGCAACTGTATGTAATATTTTGTGATTTAGGTAGTAGTTCAGTCAAAAATAATGTGGTTCCGGTAATTTACGCACTTATGCCAAATAAATTAAAAAAATCATATTCAATATTATTCGATATCATTAAGAGCCAAATTCCAAAATGGGAACCCCAAAAATTTATTACTGACTTTGAATATGCTGCCATTACAGCCATGAAAATAACTTTTCCTCAGATTTCACACCACGGGTGCTTTTTTCATTATCAAGATAAACTAAAGAGGAAAGCAAAACGTCTAGCCATTATTAAAAAAAAGGACACAAATAATTTAAACAAAATTGTAAGTCTGTGCATGGTCTTACCCCTTCTTCCTGAGAATAAAATAGAAGAAGGCTTTATTTACATAATAAACGAGAGTAAACTTTTAGGTGAAAACAAAAACCTGAAAACATTTCTATCATTGTCCAAAATTATTGGATGCCCAAAAAATATATGTGGTGTATTTTTGGCCAGCGGCACCGCACAACAAACGTGTGTGAGGGCTGGAACGGACAGTTTAATAAAAGTTTTAAAAAGAGACCTACCGTTCTACATCTATTGAAATATCTGAAGGAGGATGCAGCGTTTAATGCTGTTAACGCAATCACATATGAACCGGCAAAAAAACGATCCAAGAATGTTATCGAAAGAAACAGCTACATTCAAAATATTCAAATGCAGCTAATTAATGCAGATATAGGTATTCCTTTATTTCTGGAAAAGCTGCGTTAGTAGGATAAAAATACTGGGTAGTTTTTTTATTTAAATAATGGTTAACATTTTCAGAGTTGTTTCTTTCAGTTATTTATGTTCAAAGTGTATTTAAGTTTTATTGTTTCAATAATAGAAGCCTGAGTATGTAGTAAATTATAGTAATGTAATGGAAATGCGACTAAATGAAATTGATTAATAACTTAATTACCATACCTCTTTTTTGGAAAACTTTGCATCCCAGTCATTGATATAGTGGGTTTTTTTTTTCAATTTATTGCATTGTTATTATTTTAAAGGTTGTTATTTTAAGTTATGTAGGTATATTCAAAGAGTATTTAAGTTCCAATACTTTAATATAATACAATTTAATATATTTATCAGTATATTATTTTTCTTTCGGCTGACAAAATCTCCTTTTCAATTAGCCCACTTCCCATAATGTACTCTTTCCCAAAAAATGTATTCCCAAAATCACTACTTGTCCATACGTTCGATGCCCAGTTCCACCACTTCCCAAAAAACATTTTTTCCCGACAAGACCACTTACCCAAAATGACTATTCATTTCCGTAGGCCGGCTGCCCTTCGACTGTTTGTTAATGAAATTGTTCTTTACCGTAATTTTTGATAGCTGAACGTGGAAACTATCCACTTATCTTATAAGCTTCATACAGCATAAAAGTGTAAATCCGCCCTCAGCGATGCACATGATGATGACCACAGATACGGTTTGATTATACGCACCTGATGTTTACATTCAGGGGGAGTGGACATTTTGGGAACCAGACATTTCGGAGACTATACGAAATTTGGAGTGTACTTTTCGTGAACAAGACATTGTGAAATGCAGTCAGCTTAGACAAAGTGTACATTATGGGAAGTGTGTATATTGAAAAGGTGACATTGTCAGCTGAAAGGCTTGATACCTAATCAAGAAAACGCGTTTTTAAATTGTACAAACGCTTTTGTGGTAAATTTTTTGTACAACCATACTTAAACTAATATAATAAGTGACACCGAGTGTATACGCATGTATATTTTGAGGTTGTACAAACGCTACAGCAGTGTATCGTTTGTACAACTAGTTGAACTAGATAGTTGTACTTGTACTTCAGTACCGTTATTTCTTACTCTATAATATATTCGTTCAGAAGTTTGAGCGTGATTGAGAACAAACATCCAAATATTTTCACAAACCTTGACAGTTGTAATATTAGTAGGATTTTATTTAGTATTTTAACATAACATAATATAAACTCACGCCTATATCCCCGAAGGGGTAGGCAGAGGTGCTAGCACCCACATTTCGCCGTTTATGTTTAGGTCCCAATGTAATAGGTGGCGAGCCTATTGCCATTAACCGGGCACTTTTAAACCTGCGATAAATACACACATAACTTCGAAAAGCATCGAAAAGTTATTGATGTGTGCCATGGTCAAACCTGGGATCGAACCCGAGACCTCGTCTCAGCAGTCCATTACCCAGACCACTTGGCTACCGTGGTTGGTTTTATGATCTACTTAAAAGTTTTTTCATTGACTGTACTTGCATGAGAGGGAGCTATACATATATACCGAGCTATGCTGGTTGCATATCACTGTATCTCTTTCCCTCTGAACCGCGGCCTAAAATACGATCGCCTATGCGCATCGCGGTACGCCCGCTGGTCGTTCATTTTATAGAAAAAATAACCTAACAACAATAAATTGAATTTAAAAACCTTTTGGCTCGAACGGTAACAAAATGCTCCAGTAAATCTTTTACGGGTAAACTAAAAATAGTACCGTTTCACCCCCCATTAGGTTTATAGTTGGTACATCGTGCTGGCAAGCGGCATCGTCCCGTCAGAATGTATGGAGCTCTGTGGGCGAGGATCCAAAAGGCATTTGCCAATGGGGCAGTCAAACGAGAAACAGGTTATGGCGATATGCATCGATATTCGAGATTTAGTATCGATTTTAATCGATATTGAAAATATTAAGGATTTTATTGAGTTTGTTAACTTGGTTATATTCCGAATTTTACGTTGTTAGTTTTTAAGTTGCTTCACTATTTCGGTCGTATCGAATGCAGCTGTTGTGCATGAAGTTTCGAGTTTGAATCTCAGGCGAATAAAGTGTTTGTAACCAGGTTTGAGTCCAGGAAAAAAATCCAATCTAAATCTATAGAAAAAGTTGGTTAACTAATTGCTTTAAAATTTTATTGAATTTAGGCAAAAATAAAACCAAAAAAGAACATTAATTAAAATTAATTTAAGAAATCAGAAGGTTGGCTAAATCAAGAAAAGATAGGGTGACAAAGATCCAATAAATAGTTAATGAAAACACCAAAATAAATTCAACAATTATTCAACAATTAGTTCTTTACCTGTGCTAAGTATTTATCTTTTTTATAAACTTCAGTACCTCTATTATATTATTAACCAAATTCTACGGTATAAAATCGGTTCACTATCCATTTGCATAAAAAAAATAGCCATAACCTATTTTGGCATATGGTAATTTAGATTAATGATCTTGTGGCATATTTTTTTGGCATAATTACATAGTAAAATTATGTCAAAAAAATTATGCCAAACTCATTATGCCAAAACAATTTATGTTAACAAAAGGGATCCCTATAAAATCATTAATCAAGCTTATCAGAAAGTCACTTAATATCAATTACAAACTCCACCCAGATAAATAACAAAGTGAGTGAATAAAAATGTTGCAATCGCTTTTCTATTTCGCTCTAAAACCGCACTATCGGATGCCTGAAGGAAAATGTATGGCGACATGCACAAAACAATATATATCTACATATACATACAAACGCACAGCTACCGCCTCAATCTCCATTTACGACTGACTGGGGCATGTTGATATGTTTTACGTTTTCTCTTCATTTTTAGAGCAGTGCGCAAACATACAGCGACAAATATATTCTAGCTTGATTGCGAAATACGTTGTGATATAATTTACATCCATACATATGCTCACGTCTGTAAATCCCCGAAGAGGTCTTCTTCCTCCTAGCATTAATTCCCAGTCGCATCCGAAAGCTCGGAGTCTGTGGTCCGCTTTACCAGTCTTAACTACGGATTTGGCTAGACCTCGATATTTTCCGTGAAGCGATTGCCATCTGACCTCCACAAGCCAATGTTAACATTAGGCGATATCGAAGCTTTGCAGCAAGACCTTTGGACTTTTTAGAGCTCCAACTACCCGTAACGACTTATCACCCATATTTCACCAATCATTGTATTCGGTCCCAGGTAATAGGGGGTGAGCCTATTGCCGTATTTCGGGCACTATTGTTGATTCGAGCCATGCATCTGTGAGTGAGTCTGGGCTGTATATATTTGTCTGATGTTAAACAGCCCTATCTCTTAGTCGCCTTGTACGACACCGCGTGGGAAGAGATGGGGTGCCCCAAATTTTACTCTGCCGGGAACCACGTGGTGGACCACGCGCGTGCAAATAACATGTTACATTAACCAATAATTGAGATAAGACCAGGCAGATGAAGAATATGTATGTTATACGTTACACTGTATTTAAAACCTATTAAAACATCTAGCTACAGCTACCACGGTCAATGCAACGTGTCAATCGACAGACCTAAACAATTAAGAATAATAGAAAGTAAATCTTCAAAAGCGGGTCTCTCTTTAAGGAACCTCTTTTGAAGATATTTTGATTCCTAAGAACTCGTAAGATCGTCAAGTTACCAAGGTGGATTGAGATCTAAGGTTTGTATCTTATAGGGCGCACCAGTTTCTTGTATATAAATATATACCGCTTCAGACCCACGGTACCCCTGGTCATACCCCTGGTGGTACCGTAGGTCTTTAATAATTAAACGGTACCACCGAGTGAGTGATCCTAGTGATGTGATGACCTACCTATCTCTCGAATGATAAATAGGTAATTAGGTAAGTAATAGTCATGTATATCTAAAATTAAAAAATTAAAAATAAAACGCGGTGAAATAAATTCAAGTAGAAATGCCGATCAAAGTCAGACCACGGAATCTCTACATTATTTGTATTAATTGTTATCTACATAAATTAGTCCTTTGGTATTAAAGAATATTTCAATACCTGTTGATTACCTTTTGAATTATTGAAATCGGACGTTCTATTCAAAAGATGTTACGAAATTATAAATGTCAATAAATCCGGTAGATTGCCATACTTACATTATTTGAAAACTATTTAATTACGGGCATGGGCTAAAAGGGTGCAACGGGCGTTTGAAGTATGTCACGAGCAAAGACAGGAAGGGTCAGCTGAACAGAAGATGCAACGGGAACCGGATCCGAATGCGGGGTCGGAACCTCCATACGATGCGACATACTCGTAATCACTCCTGCCTGATGATCGACGGGGGTCAACGGGACGGGTGTCCGAGGGAACTTTTGCACAAAAAAAAAGTTGGAACGCAATCCGAATTCCACGCGGGCGAAACCGCGGGCAACAACTAGTATTCCATAAATATAAATATTCCACTACATTTTACACAGCGCTATCTAGACCCAATGTAAGCATATCTTAACTAGCTTGTGTTATAGAATCTAGAATGCGGATAAACATACTTAGAAACTTTTTTTTTGTAAATGCATACATATTATACATAGGAACACCCAAACCAATGCAAATATAGATATTCATGCATACAAATATTTGCACTGACCGGGAATCGAATCCCCCATCCATACCTATCCATAGTTACAATCATGTTTTTTCAGTCGTAGATGTTAACATCACATCACTATTAGTCGGTGGTACCGTTTAACTTTAAAAGACCCACGGTACCACCAGGGGTATGGCCAGGGGTATCGTGGGTCTGAAGCGATATATACCTTACCTATTTGTAGAAATGCTCATCCAACCCCAACTTCATCCATTTATCCCACAACAGGAACCCAAATTCGTTCGATATACTGGGTGGCGCAAAAGTAAAGGCCCTATTTGGTTCGGCTATAACATTTTTTCTAAATTAGAAAACTAGATTTAGGTTTTTTAAAATGTATATTTGTACCATTAAATTTCGTACCATTAGGATTTAAAGATGATGTCTTTTAAATGGTGACCTCCAGAGTTGATACACATTTGAGCCCTATTTATGACATTTTGCATAACTTGCCGTAACACTTCCTGCGATATGTTCGTTATTTCTTGACGAATGTTTTCTTTTAGAGCTGCGAGAGTCTGTGGCTTGTTCACATACACCCGAGATTTCAAAAAACCCCAAAGAAAGAAGTCTGGACTGGTCAGATCGGGTGATCTTGCAGGCCAAGGCAAATCGCCAAAACAAGAGATAACTCGGCCTGGAAAAGCGTCCCTCACTAAGTCCATAGTGTCGCGCGCTGTGTGTGCCGTAGCGCCGTCTTGTTGAAACCAGATGTGCTCCAGCCCCAATTCGTCCAAACTGGGTATCAAAAACTCACGTAACATGGTTCTGTAGCGTTCTCCAGTGACAGTTATCGCATTGCCTCCAGCGTCTTCGAAAAAATAGGGTCCGATCACTCTGTCAACACAGATGCCACACCATACAGTAACTTTTAGTGGGTGTAGAGGTGTTTCTTGAATAATGCGCGGATTATCAGTGCCCCAGAACCGAGTATTCTGCTTATTGACATGCCCTGAGAGATGGAAATGCGCTTCGTCACTCATAACCAATTTTGAAGGAAAATCATCCTCTTCAAGGTTGAGGTTTATGACGCGCTGGCAGTAATCTAGACGAGCTCGGTGGTCAGCAGGCAGCAGCTGATGAGTCATTTGAGTTTTATACGGGAACATCTTTAAGTCTTTCACCAAAATACGCTGCAGGGTCCGTCTGGAAATGCCCAATTGCGTGGCACGTCGCCTTGTTGATGTTTCTGGACACTCTTCCACATCTTCGCGCACAGCATCGATATTTTCAGCTGAACGGCCTGTTCTTGGTCTCCCAGACTTAGGTCTATCCAATGTTGAGCCAGTTGCTTCAAGGCGTGTGGCAAAGCGTCGAATTGTGCGACCAATCGGTGCCGGACGGTGGGGAAATCGTCGACGAAATTCACGTTGTGTTCTTATCACTGATGAATTATTCCGTAAGAACATTGACACAAATTATTCCACGTTCTTGGGGAGTAAAACGGTCCATGTTTATTTTCAGTGTATTTTACATTTGTTCACTACACAATTTTCAACAACAGAATGACAGAAAATGTCATATAAAAAAAATAAAGGTATTTTCTTTAGTGCCAGTACTTTTGCGCCACCCAGTACTAAATGAATTAGGCTAATGACCTAACAAGAATGGATTACCCTACACTCACAGTCGCTGGCAACAGTTCGATCTAATAGTCAATACAGTTCCGTTTTCATTGCATTCTTGATCTAATGGTACTACCTACGTACAATCAGCCTCAGATCGAACTTGACTAGCAAAGTACTCAAAATTATCTTAATACCTTGGTATTATGGTATTTCTCCCCTTCCTGTTGACTGATTATTACTGACAATTTAAATCAATAAAATAGTTTGCTAGGTATTAAGATCATTAGTAAGTATTGAGATCATTTTCAGTACTTTGCTGGTCAAGGTCGATATGATGCTGACTGTACCTAGTTTTTTTTTAGTAACATGTAGCACCACGACCATAAATAAAATCTGAACTGAGCTATAAAGAAGTACCATAAAAAAGAAAAATAGGGTAAGCAATTAAAATAAGACATATTCCCAAAAAAAAAACAGTATCGTTGCTTATCTCAACATCCAGCAACAAAACCAAACACAACAGTACACAATTTGCATAATACCATCTATCAACCACTGACCGCTTACCCGGATTGGGAACAGCAATAAATACCACCAAAGGTTCCGTACATCACAATATACGGCCTTTCAGATCGATGGCCTAACGCAAGGGGTTTTTCATTTTCGTTCCAATGAGTGACGCGAAAAAAGGTTTGACAACTTTTTTATGTTTCGGAACGGTCGGGGCGAAATCTTTGAGGTTAGATGTAAAAAGTTGACGTATGATGAGAATATGTATGTACACGTCTTTAGCATTTTACGCGATAAATAATAAAAGTTGTGCTCCAATTGTCGGGTAAACTTTATCGGCTATGAAGATCGTTTTAGTACGTACTTTGTTACACAATATAGAAAGTGTCACATTGTCACAATAGTGTGCTACCAAGCTTTTGATTTGGTACTTCGGGAAAAAGACTGAGATTCCGATACGATCACCTTTTTTCAACAATGAAATGAATGCACCCTGAACCCTGCACGAGTTGAATGCGTTAATAACGTTTTACAAGTAGTTTAAAAAAATAAAATACTTTAAACCATTGTAAACCTTTGAGAACGCCGTAAGGCGAAACCGGCTAATTTTAAAATAATTAAATAATTGTGGAAAAGTACAAGTAGTGCTTTAATCAATATGTGTAGCAATTTCCACCAAGCGCCATCAATCTCCAGTATAAACAGTATTCATACAGTTAGTAAATACTAGGTATTCAGCAAAAGCAACCAAAAATAAACTATTCTTTTGCTTATTTAGGTTGCCAGCCTAATTCTACTTGCGAAGTCTCGTAATTCAATAATTTTTCACAAAGAACCGTCAGTATTACAAGAATCCATTTAGACAGTAATGGAATTCCCTTTGCGTAGAAAGAAACAGATATTTTAATTCAGAATTATAAAGCTTTGTTCGTACACAAAATGCCTCAGAGGCCATTAATAATTATGAACGTTTTGATAACTTATGATGGCGATCAAGCTTATTCGTTTATTTTGTGTTAGCTACTAGATTTAGGAACAACATAAATATGTACGGTCGAGAAAGGAGATACGGTTGTACCTTCTATACTATTATATAAATTGTAAAGTGGTCGTATCTGTACACTGGAGATATTAAAAAAAAATACTTTTGTTATGTTATGTTAAAGTTATGAACACGAAAATATTTTTTTTTATTTCCTGTCTGTTTTTCTGTTTGACCGCGATGGACGCAAAAACCACAGAATGGATTTTGATGCGGGGTTTTTTTTATTACGAAGGGCTTGGTCAGACTTATAATCTTTAGTTTTTTTGATCGCAATCGGTTTAGTAGAACCAGAGATATGAGCAAAAGATGGTACCTTGGCTGAATCTCGCGTTAACCGAGATTCAGCCACGGTACCATCGACTTAATGGTATCACGGCAAATTAAAATTGCCACAGTACCATTAATGGTACCGTTTAATGGTACCACGGTAAACAATTAATGATGCAATATATTATGTAAGTATTATGTAATTATTATGTAAGTAAGTACCTACAACAACAACAAAAAAATACTACTTGTATTATTCACTAAGAAAGGTATAAAACACTAAGAAAGGTAGGCTACTGTAAATATGCACATAAATGTACCTAAGATTAGTATTTAAGAACTGATTATGTATCTACCTATACTACTATGTTCGAGCACGACAGAACGACGATCGTAGTGTACGGATAAACCTTTCTGGTTTTTGTTACACTTCTAGTGCACATGAAAACTGTATACCTTGTTATTAAATAAATAAATAAAAAAAAAAAAGCGGACGGAGCCGCGGGCGGAAGGCTAGTTACATATAAAGTTGTATTTAAAGGTGCAACCGCATCTCCTTTGTGGACTGTACATACAACTGTCTTCTTTAGAATTATATCTTCTTCTTCATCTTAGCGTTAATCCCAGTCACATCCGAAGCTTTCAACTAGTAGTCTAGGGTCGGATATTTCCGTTCTAACTGCGGGTGAACTTCGATATTTTCTGTGAAGCGACTGCCTCCACAACCCATTGGCGATACCAAAGCATTGCAGTTAAACCAGTTTCACTTGATCAGAATTATATAGAGCTGAAGGTTTCTTTCCGTATTTCATATACTAGTTGATATTATTTTATAGGGTTTATATCCGACCTAGATGATGCCCAGGCCACGGTGACCACTTTCTATCAGGTGGGCCGTCCAACCAACGAGGGTCAGACGGCAGTTGCTCCCGTAAAAGTCAAGATAGGCTATATTCGAAGTGTGCTACGGGCGAAGCCGGGGTATGTCGTCTAGTATTACATGAACTACTACTACTTTAAAAAAAAAAGAAAAAAAAAAAGAAAAAAAAAAAACTATCCAAAGATGTTTCAAGTGATAAATAAATATTCTCAACAATTTCATGTCACAAAATATAAAGCTAAGAGCACACTGGACGTGAGTCACCTCGCCTCGCCGCGGTTTTGACGATGTATAAATTTGTGCGCGCCTCGCCAGGGATTTGCTCTGACCAGCGAACCACGAATAGCGCATTATTGGTGCTCTTCTGCGTTTGGGAAATATATTACCGCGATGTATTTTACAACATTGCGGCGTATGGAATACTAAGTATTCGTTGTGTCTTTGTACACTTGAAATATTCATTTTATTTGTGAGACTTCTATAGTACTGAAAAGGATGGTAAATGAATTGCAACATTATTTTTGGCGTTTCTTTTAGACTTAAGTTACAAATAGTATAAAAGTCAGCAAACTTTTATATAACGATTTATTTATTTATTTTAATTATTCATATTTTTTATTCAGAAAAGCAGATCCATTAATGATAAATTAAAACCCATTTGGTAATTAATTTGGTTTTTTACACACGGGAAACACGTGAACTGACAGGGAATTCCAGGTCGCATTTGTTTTACCGCACCATTGAGGTGTGGTAAAACGAATGCGGTATATCCTTGACCTTACTTCCTTACCAATAGTATAAATTCAAAAATAACTCAGTCTGAGAACAGCCCTATCCCTTAGTCGCCTTCTATGACACCCACAGGAAGAGATGGGGTGGCCCTATTCTACTACATACACCGGGAACCAACACGGCAATAATTATTAAATGGACCATAGCCTACGGGTATTATGAGTCGACCAAAGCAATAAAAATCCATTTAACCAAAGGGTCTTAATTCTACCTACAAATATCACCTGCTATCATATAAATACTGTCAGGTTAATCAAGTTGCCCGTGCCACACTCTATCACTAGCAAGACTCACTAAATAACCACCATAGTGGACAGTGTCCCTATAGATCATGATTATGCCCATGGCAGTGAGAGTGTATGGGATTGTGTTGTCTCCTTCCACGATTAAGTGGTATAAACAAAACGATTTACTGCTGCGATTTTAAATCTTCGCCTTAATAGTTTTGAGGTTTATTTAAGATTTTGTAAACGGCATTTTACTTATTTTGTATTTTTGTGAGTTGCTTTTACAAAAAAATTTAGATACCTATATAGTTTTTTTTTTCTTATTTGTTTATTTATAATTATATATTTTTTTATATTTTTGTATTCAAGTATTAGATATATATTTAGATATATATATAGAGATTAGATAGTAAAAAATATAAATATAGAATAATATAAATAATATAATATAACTATTATATTGTTGTGATTTTCGGTCCCACGTAAGCGGATATTTAGTCATGGGCTGTATGTTTAATGTCGCATGGAGAACTGACCAATTCCTTAGTCGCCTTCTACGACACCCACAGGAAGAACTGGTGTGGCCCTATCCTACTCTACCGGGACCAACACGGATCGCCTATGACGGCAATAGGCTCGCCCCCTATTATTTGGTACCGAAAACATAGTTGGCAAAATATAGGTGTCAACACAACTCTGCCTACCCCTCGAAGATATACAGGCGTGAATATTTACGTCAAATGTCAAACATGGTAGTTCTGTTGTTGTCATTACTAGGTGAATTCCTAGACTAGCTTTTAACTGATTCTCGACAGGCGTCGCATCGCATCGTGCTAGGCACATAACATACACACTATAGGTACACCCAATTGTTGTCAAACCATTACGCAGTTGCCAGTGATTCACGATCTGCGCTTGTTTCGGCTACAATGTTGGCTTAGTCCGGTCGATGCGATATTTATTAAACGGCCCAACAAACATTTTAGTCGTCTAAGTGAAAATTACACGACTTAATGTTCTATAAACGTCGTATAGAAGTCATTTTAGGTTTTAATACGACTCAGTGCCTCTTTATCCTTATACAACTTGTAGTCGTATAAAGACGTCGTATAAACGTCCCCGCGACTGTTTTCTATGACCATTATACAACTTTCAGTGGTAAAACCGATGATGTCGTCTTACTAACGTCTGTACAACTTTTACACCAAACTGAATCGTATTAGAGTCGCAAGAACTACTTATACGCGATAATCGTAATAGAGTGATAAATTGCACTCTTACACGACTTTTAGTCATTTTGAACACTATTATACTACCATTAAGTGACTGAATGTCGCATAGCTGTAGAGTACCTAAACATTACAAGTCAGTCATTCTTTATCTCTATTTTTAATGAAACTGAAGGTGGTTCCGTACAAAATTTAATTTTGAGTTCAGGAGAGTTCCTTGCAAAATCAAAGCGCAGAAAGCGGATCTAGTTGTTTTGAAGTAGTAGAGACAAAACAAGATAAATAAGATGAAATATTTGGAAAAATATGTTTCAGTGATAGTGAAATAGACTATGAAAGCGAAAGCGAAACCAGCAAAAATGATAAACTTCGGATAATAAAAAATTCGTTAAAGCGAGAAATTCGTTATTTCAAGGGTCGTTATATCAAGGTTGCACTATATAATACAGTGGAATTACGGAATTTTCCTCTGGGGCAATTCCGTGGATATAAATACAATATTTATACTGTGCTCAAAATCTCTTCTTCCGAAATGACTATAAAATCGCCCTGTCTATTTGCATATTAAAAAAAAAAGAGACAAGTGATATTTCAAGGTCCGTTTCTTACCTATTTGATTCATATATAAATAGGTAGGTAACTAGAGTTTGTATGTAGAATTACGCAGCTCTTTATGTATATCACCATGGAAGTTATAAGTAAATAAAATAGTCAAGTAATATTGGTTGGTTTTATTTATTTTAAATGTTGATAGAGATGTGTGTGGATATCCATAGCCATCTCAAATACATAATTATGTATTAACTTCGAAAAATCTATCTTGGTTAAAAACTTATCGACGTCCATTAAATCACATCATATTATTTTTACTACTAAAATAAAATTTAAAATTTACTCGTTGAACCCTAATTTTGTTAATATGGCGGCTAATTATTGCACATAAAATTAACTGCACAGAATGAAAGGTCGTTTTGTAGTCGTATTACGGTTGTGTCGCGTCTTAGAGTCGTATAAAAGTAACTTTTAGCACGTGCGCTAAAAATATAGTGAGAAATGTTGTTTAATTTTAAGTATTTCTAAGGCGCGTGCATTATACCAAGAAAACTAGCGCATATTACACGATAAAATTAATTCCCCAATAGATTAATGCACTTCAACACGCGTTTCGAGATATAACATATTGAAATTAAATGAATATGGCTAACTTAAACTAGGTAGAGTTTTGACAACTCTAATTTATAATGTCTCTTTCACTCTTCACTGTTATGAGTACAACAATACAATAAAAATGTCGTCATTTGCGCTGGCATTCGACAAAGTGTCGTAAAACAGTGGTATTGTAGACCATAATGCAGCAAAAAATGAATTTCACTACATCTATGCGACCATTATACGACTGAATATGTCATTGATACGACTACTATGCGACTCTTATACAACTCTAAGTCGTATAAAATGGGCCCTTTTTCGGTCGTAACGACGTGATAACGACGTTTTGGCGACATGCTTATACAACCAAAAGTTACATTCGGCACGTTGTGGCGACTTCAAAAATGTTTGTTGGGGGGTTTATTTGTTTACTTGCCATTGTATTCGTCAATTTCTACTATATCTACGATGGGCTCAGGTATTATTCTTTGTTTTTGATAAGCGACACACATATACAGACACACACGCACACACACACACGCGCGCATATAAACGCATACGCGCGCGCACATAAACACATAAAATACATCAGTGATATTCACACTAACTAAAAATAAAATAAATAAAAATAAAAAAAATCGTTTATTACCAAATAGTCAATGTTGAGTATTATACTGTGACCCCACACTTAAATAGTATATTCCTTAAATAGTACGTCAGTCTGATTTCACATCACTCAATGGTAAGCTATAAGAGAAATCTAAAGAATTAAATAAATAAGTGCCAAAAATACATTACAGATAACAAGATAATTAATAACGTTAAGACTTCTATACAATGAAACTTTTTCAACTTAATGAATTAACTATGCGAATGAAATTTATAAAATAATCGCGCGGATTTCCATAAACATGAAACATGAATATTTCAAAGTTAATACACTAGTTAAGTAACTTGAACAAGATTAAAACATAAATTAGCTATGCAACCATTCAACCGTTAGAACAGTCTCTATAAACTCTTAACATAAAATGCATAATATTAACTTTAAAACACTTTCAACTACTCCTTCGTATTGAAAGGAGCTTTAGCAACGAAGGGAACGGTACTAAAACGGCTTTGCCTTGTCACCGTGCACGACACTAGTCGACGGTGTGAACTAAGCTTTATTTATGTGCAACTTTTATATTAACGGGGGAAGAAGAGAAGCAAATCTGTTTAATTATGTTGTATAAAGCTTTATAAGAAGGTGCTTCGCAGCAGGACAAAATGAGGAGAAAATTTTAAGTACAGAAGCCATCAAGATTCGAGGTTTTAACCTGTCAATGTTAATTTATTCCGGCGAGTGCACCGTGTCTAATATTTATGTTGGTGTACAATGAAAGGGTTGATAGAGTAATAACGCAATATGGTGACTAAAATTGTCGCAGCATTTTATGCTTTATAATCATAGCATTAATGCATTTAATCGAAAACTATAGGGTTATACAGCTTTCATTGCGGATGTGAGAGGCGGGTTGATAGAAAACAACACACATTCGCACCGCGAGCGATTATGTTCATCGTCCTTTGTTATGTGCCTGCCCCGTGACACTACGCAATGACATTAACGGTAGTGTCAAGGGTAAAAATTGTGACGTGGCGTCAAGGGTAATAATTTTTGTAGTGGTATGTCACGTGTTGGTAGTGTCAAAGGTAATTTTTGTAATTTGTAAAGTAGTCAAAGGTCAAACACGGGTCAAAAACGGGTTTTTTTTAGCTATTTTCAGCAAAACGGTAAGTTTATAAAAAAAACAATCTATATCTATATTCTATATTCTCTTAGATATATATAAAAATCAATTGCTGTTTGTTAGTCTCGCTAAAACTTGAGAACGGCTGGACCGATTTGGCTGGTTTAAACGGTTTGAACGGACTAAAAAATATGGCGGTACGAAAGTTCGCCGGGACAGCTAGTAAAAAAAGAAATAAAAGAAAAAATACCAACTTTCAGATTTCGTTTATATTTATTTATTTATAACTTTTACACTATCATTACAGGCACATATCAAACCTTATTGACCGGGATAACATAATAACTCTACTAATAATACTGACCAGAAAATAGAATAGTTTTTTTAAACACCCCCGCAACGAGATTGAACGAAGAATACGTCTGTCAGCCCAACAATAGGCAGTTGACAGCGGTGGTTCTGACATTAGCTTTTATATAACCATTTACCAAGTCGGAGGTCCTATTGGGCTAAGAAAAATATAATGCTGACAAAATAAAGACTGTTTCGTGGGTAGAAAACGGAAAACTCTGGGTTAAAAAGAAAATATATTCGTGGGTGGAAACCCGAGGGTAGAAAAAAGAAATCAGCCTTGGTGTTACAGCACTTGGTTTGTAATTATGTTCCATGGACTTCTTGACTCACGATTCTTAGACATATCAAAAAGTATCAGTAAAGCATCTGAAATCATCATCATCATCATCTTCTAAGCGTCTCGTATGAATCAAAAGCCTTGGAGCCGGGGAATTGTTTTCTGGCACTCCTCCAATTCGCAAAAAAAAAGAGTAACGTCATCTCATATATCAAGCTAGGTATACTCCTGGTTATGGGAAGGAAATGTACTGACCTTCATATTAACATTTATTATTTAATATTAAAGAAGATCGTGATGGTTCGTAGTGAAATAGAATAGGGCCTACGGGATAGGGCTGTTATCCATCCGACAGTTACCAAAGTTTCCGTTTAACGGCAATAGGCTCGCCCTCCATTACGTGGGACCAAAAATCTCAGATGATAAAATGTGGGTGTCAATACTCATCTGCCTACCTGTTTGTGAATTTACAGGCATGAATATTTATTATGTTAAAAAATTGCCCCCCTGATAACCCAATTTACGTATACAGGCTGTAATCAAGTTAAATATCGTTGACCATTTCGGCCACACTGCGGACGAAGCCATATTGCCGATCATTAATTAGGCAGTGATCCCCTACGTAGTGCAGAGTGCTAGCACTTACTCTATATACATTATACATTCCTGTATATCCTTGAAGGAGTAGGCATTATATTTATACAAGGTAAAATTTGTTTCTTAAGTTGAATATTAGGTATATTTAATTGGGATACAGCGTGATTTTTTTAAATATAAGGCCACAATTTTTTTATAAGTATATTTACCACACAACGCTATTTAGTCCTTATTTATTCTGTGTCTATAGCATGTCATGGAATCCAGAAAGCGGATAAATGTACATGGATACTTTTCCTTCTGTAAATATATAGGTGTTATACAATATAGCAATCTGCCAGACCAATACAAATATTCATATCATGGATACAAATATTTGCATTGAGCTGGAATGGAATAATTTGCGTTATTCTTTATACTTACGTATTTGGCCATCCACGTCCACTCAATAAATCATTCTGTGTCTAAATTAGCCTGACATTTTAAATAGCTCTAAATAGAACATTATATTTCGTCGCTTCATTCGAAGATATAAAGATCATTTACAAGGTAGTCCCTTTAACCTACAAGGTAGCATCGCACGTTATTTTAAAGTTAACTCGATTTCACTTTTTATTTTCAAATCGATTACCGGTATCGATACCGGCACCGCCATCTTAGTTCCTCATTCCTTTTTCGTGCGAGGTAGCGAACGGACGTCTTACACTAAAATATTACATTACCATTAATTTTAGTTAGAAAAATGCCTAAACGCAAATCAGATGAAAAGTTAGCTTATTATCGTGAAAAAATTAGAAAGATTCAAGAAAAAGAAAATAAGAAAATACAGTGTCGATTACGAGTATTATTGTCGGATTCATCAGATTCCGAAGAAAATGCAAGTAAGTACTAATTATTTGTATTTGTGGTAATAAAATAGAAGTGTAAATAGCTTTCAAACACCATTAGAAAATCGGTATATAATTTTTACCGGGGGGTTGGCCGCGAGTCAACACGATGGCAAAAATTTTTGCATACCTACCTACATAATTTTACAATACCTGGAGGTTAGTCGAGAATTAACACAAAGGTACTAATTGAGAATAATCACCGGTCGTTGGTCGAGAATCAACACGTACCGGCTTCTATTCTTTCCACACACGCCTGGAGGTTGATCGTGAATCAACACAAAGGCATAATTGTATAAATAATGCAAGAGTTGGTCGAGAATCAACACATGTACATTATTATAAAAACCTATACTTACCTGTCGATCGAGAATCGACATAAAAGTATTAGTTTCCTATATACATACAATTTTAGCCTGGAGGTTGATCGAGAATCAACACAAAGGCCTAATTCTATAAATAATGCAAGAGTTGGTCGAGAATCAACACGTGTGCATTATTATAAAAACCTATACTTACCTGTCGATCGAGAATCGACATAAAAGTATTAGTTTCCTATATACATACAATTTTAGAACACTCAACGTACGTTTTAAACAATTACCTACTAAAAACCAACATTGATTAGTCTAAGTACTTTATACATAGGGGATAGGGGGATTAGGTATGATCGTATGAGTGATATGAATAAATATTTCGATATTTGAAGCAATAAATTTTGCTTGCAGGTATCGGATTTTTACCATGCGATAATATATTCCCGGCACACATCGAAATGGCAACGAATGACGAGCAATCGCAGCATTCGCAGCCAGGTGATGGGGAAACGTCGCCGGAGACTCCAGCTACGGCACCTCCACTCACTGGCGCGCCTAGAGAAGATGACGTGACGGCCGCGCTAGACCTAGATCCCGAAATTTTACAAGCTTTAGGAGCTAATACCGGAGATGATCCTGTATATGGAGGTAAAATCCACGACAATTTACCTCAGCTGTGGTTGCCATTGCTAAAAAAGGGTATGTCTAAGGAAGACAAAGAAACAATCCTTAAACAGTATTTGATACCCCAAAACTGTACATTGCTACAGGCTCCAAAGCTGAATTTGGAAATTTCGGCGGCACTAACTGACAGCGCCCTTATCAAAGACAAAAAGTTGGTGGTATACCAGCAACAGTTAGGTCAGAGTATTACGGCCATTAGTAGAGCAATGAACCTATTGCTAAATAAAGAATGTGATGGTAAATTAGACGCCATAAAGCACCTCAGTAATGCATGTCGTATTTTGTGCGACCTCCATTACGCTAACTCTCAAGTTCGAGTAAAATTAATAACCCCTAGCTTGGATAAATCCTTTTTAAATTTGGTCCAAGATTGTCATCGAGATGACTCATTATTCGGGGATAAATTATCCGAAAAAATTAAATCGTCTAAAACGATCGTGAAGCAAGGACTTCGAATAAAAAAGGTGGTAGCTACCACTCTCGCTCCCAGTGCTTTGACATCACGTCCAGCTCAGAATGTGATCGGGACCTCCCCGCTGCCCCTCCAACAAGAGTGGGCGGGGAAGGAACAAGAGAGCAGCTTCGGCGCGGGAACCAGCGGTCCATGCGCACCCACCGCCGCAAACTCGCCAAGCCACCAAGCACCAGCAAGCACGAGCTCAACCGCAGCACTAGCTCGGGTACGGCATGCAGGCCGTGTTCAGCTGTATTACAATTGTTGGGAACAAGTTACCGTTAACACATTAGTTTTGAAGTGGATCCGTGAATGTTTAGATATTCCGTTTAATGAGAAAGTCGTGCAACAGTATGTTCCTCACTCTTCATTTACAATTAATGAGAAGCGTGATATGCATCTTGCCATACAAAAACTGATAGACTTAGGCGCTGTATCGACATGCCTAGATTCACCGGAACAATTTGTATCTAAAATTTTCCTAGCTCCTAAGCCCAATGGCGAGAAAAGATTTATATTGAACCTTAAAGGCTTTAACAAGTTCATAAATACTACCCATTTTAAGATGGAAGATCACAGAACTGCTTCAAAACTAATTCCTAAAGACGGAGTTCTAGCCACGATCGATTTAAAAGAAGCGTACCTGTCTATACCTATACATCCAGCTCACAGAAAGTACTTGAGGTTCTATTTTGAAGGCAAAACTTATGAATTTACAGCTATGCCCTATGGTTTATCCATAGCACCAAGGGTTTTCAGTAAAATAATGAGAGAAATCATTACATTCTTGCGATCACGTGGCTGGCAGTCCGTCATATATTTAGATGATATCCTATGTATAGGCAACGACATTAACGAGTGTGAAAGTAATGTACAGGAAACCCTTAACTTACTTGAACGCCTCGGATTTACAATCAATTATAATAAAAGCAACTTGGAACCTCAAAAAATTTGCAAGTTTTTGGGTTTTCTGTTCAATACTGAGAGTCTAACCCTATCATTACCTCTCGAAAAGAAAGACAATATTGCACAATTAGTCGCGAAATTTTCTCATTTGCCTCGTTGTACCATTAGAGAATTTTCACAGTTAATTGGTGTTCTTGTAGCGGCCTGCCCAGCAGTGCGATATGGCTGGTTATACACCAAAATCCTGGAACGACAAAAGTATCTTTTTCTGCTGAAGAATGACGGTTATGAATCCAAAATTCATCTTCCTGAGGTCATATTAGACGATTTAGTTTGGTGGTCCCAAAATATTTACACAGCTTCTTGTCCTATGAGAACTTTAAGTTATAAAAAAGTCATATACACTGACGCATCTTTAACTGGCTGGGGTGCGTTTTGCGAGGGAAAACGGACTAACGGCAACTGGAAAGAGCATGAACGTAATCTTCACATTAATTTCCTGGAATTACTAGCTGTTCTTTTTGGATTAAAGAGTTTTGCTCGAGATGACCATGATTGTACAATATTGCTAAGGGTTGACAATACTACGGCCATCAGCTATGTAAACGGTCAGGGAGGCATACAATATCCACATTTGAATGGGGTAGCAAGAGAGATTTGGCAGTGGTGCGAGAAACGTAAAATTTGGTTATTCGCATCCTACATTAATTCCAAAAACAATAAGGAAGCTGACGAGGAATCGAGGAGAATTAACCCCGATATCGAATGGGAACTCTCACCGTCAGCTTATCAGCAAATTATAGAAAAATTTAACCAGCCTGAAATTGATCTCTTTGCTTCTCGTACCAATGCAAAATCTCAACGCTACATTTCCTGGAAACCGGATCCTGAGGCCATGACAGTGGATGCGTTCACTGTTGATTGGAGTGAATACTATTTTTACGCATTCCCTCCTTTTTCCCTCTTACTAAAATGCCTCAGAAAAATAATTGATGATGAGGCAACCGGAATAGTAGTTTTCCCATGCTGGCCATCACAGCCGTGGTTTCCTATCATGAAAGAATTAATACAATCCGAAATTTTGTATTTTTCTCCGAATAAGAACCTCTTGTGTTCTCCTTTCAAAGAATACCACCCGCTCCACCGGCAACTTACCTTGGGTGCCGCGAGTTTCTGCGGACGGCGTTCATAAGGCACGGCTCACCGGCAGAAGCGTTGGACTTGATACTGGCGTCTCTCTCTAATAACAGTTCTACGTGGGACCCTCAAATTAGTTTTGAACCTCGTTTCGACTTGGGTTCCAAATCAAGATATTTCATTAGATAAACTTACTAAAAAAGTGGTGTTGTTAGAGAGCGGCATAGATGTAGGTATCTATGTTCAAAGCGAGCACTCATCATGCTTCCACGTCAGTGGATAGTGTTGCAGGGGATGGCATTGATACCATTCGAAAGGCAGCAGGATGGTCCGCATCATCTTGTGTCTTTGGCAAATTTTACAATAGGCCAGTGATCGACGAAGGCCAGTTCGTTAGATCTGTTTGCCTACAATCAAAACAATAAATAAATACCGATTCTTTTTGTTATGTTACATTGCAGCTGAATGTAAACTTACATCCTTTGTTCATTAATACAATTAATATTAAAACTCACCTTTAAAGTAAGTTTTTTATTTAACAGCAAACCATTCTTCACTCTGAACATCTACCTTGTAAATGATCTTTATATCGAGAATGAAGCGACGAAATATAATATAAGATCAAACGAACTTCCTAAGTGAAGTTCGATCGATATTATATGAGTCGCTTCATTCGAAGATATAAAGACCCGCCCGCCCATTATCCCATAAGAATGGTTTGTGGCATACTTTGCTAATCACTCTGAAAAAATGAGGAACTAAGATGGCGGTGCCGGTATCGATACCGGTAATCGATTTGAAAATAAAAAGTGAAATCGAGTTAACTTTAAAATAACGTGCGATGCTACCTTGTAGGTTAAAGGGACTACCTTGTAAATGATCTTTATATCTTCGAATGAAGCGACTCATATAATATCGATCGAACTTCACTTAGGAAGTTCGTTTGATCTTATATCAAATCGTGTTTATCGTCCATTTTCAACACAAAATCGGTACATGTCCTAATTTCATCACAACCCTTTCTATGTGTGTCAGTCATAACTGAATTGAATTGTACGCTATCATGGCGCATAACACATCGTCCATATACACGTGAAATTTTATTCATTTATTCAGTAGATTCGTTAATCCTTAATATTTGGGTTTCTGAGAGATACTAACCGTGTGATAGTTTGTTAAATTTGAATGCATTGGTTAAAGGATTTGGAATAATTTGAATGTTTTGGTGAAAGGGGTTTGGTATAATTTGATTTGGTTATCATTCTATAGTAAAGTTGTCGTACGAGTATGTGAAAATACTTGGGACAGCAGGCTTCTGTAGCGTGGCAGTAGTGAACGCGGCCGTTACGCAGGAGACGTGAGTTCCATCCTCACTCAGTGCAAATATTTGTACGCATGAATATGGGTATTGGCATTTGGTCTGGTCGTGCCTCGGAGAGCACGTTAAGCCTTTGGTCCCGGTTGCCATAAGAACTTCTATGGCAGTCGTAACGGGTAGTTAGAGCACTCAAAAATTACCTTTGACACTACCGGTGGTGTCATAGGGTGTAATTTGTACCCTTGACACCACCGGTAGTGCCATGGGGAAAGAATTTTACTCTTGACACTACCAGTAGTGCCATTGGGTAATACCACGGGGCAGTCATCAACTCGACTAGTCTAACTATAAAACTTCGATAAATATGATATTCAGATGTATCTTAGGATAGACATACATCTATCTCGCTCCCACGTAATTGAATATATAAGTTTTGGTCATAAACATAACTTTGAAACTAAGTTCAGTTGGAAACTGTTTGCCTACATAAACTTGTACAAGGAGTTTTGTCATACGCCTAAAATGGCATGCTTGTATCTTCGTCGAGGCTCAAAGGACTCAAGTTCAAATTAGTGTTGGGAAACTATTTTTCCTGTCCCTGAATAGAAAAAGTATTATTTTCTTAGTCGTGTCTTTTTTTATACCACTTAGGTCGCAGACAAGCACACGACCCACCTGATGGAAAGTGGTTACCGTGGCTTTTGAACGAGGGCAACTCGAGTGCCAACCCTGTAAAAACAGAGAGATTCTGTGTCGTCAGCGAAGATGACAAGCAGGACAAAACTTTGGTCTTCCCACTGACAGCACAAAACCTCTCCAGTGAGCTCTGGCCGGGAACATAACACGGGGTTATTACAGTCGCGGTGTTCTGTAGGGACGTACTTCCCATTAAATTAATCTTGAACGTAACTACAATATGGGGTTCTTCGAGAAGAGCATTAGAAGGTTTCTTCAGGGTCGGCAGCGCGAGTGTGACGCCCCTGGTGTTGCATACGTCCATAGGCCACGGTGACCGCTTCCCATCAGGTGGGCCATGTGCTTATCTGCCAACTAAGTGGTATAAAAAAAAACAAAGTGATCATCGTCCGAGCACACTCTTATGACCTCTATGGATTAGCGCTAGAGCGTTCGACGCTAATCTCAGAGTTCGCGGGTTCGATTATCACTCAGTGCATATATTTGTAAGCATAAAATTGGTTTGGTATGTTCTGGGTGTTTCTATGTATAATAGATGTTTACAAAAGAAAATGAATATAAGGTTGTATATATTCGTATTGTAGAACCAATTTGAATACTTTGGTCTAGATAGCGTTGTATAGAATACTAGCTTTTGCCCGCGGCTCCGCCCGCGTGGATGTCGGTTAGCGCGACCAAACATAGCCTATGTCCTTTCTCGAGGTCTAATCTACCCCTATACCAAATTTCATCAAAATCGGTTCAGTGGTTTGGGCGTGAAAGCGAGACAGACAGACAGACAGACAGACAGACAGACAGAGTTACTTTCACATTTATAATATTAGTAGGGATTGTATTTGTTTATTAAAATCTCAGTTGCATTGCATACAAAGATTGTACTTTGGAGGTCCACTCTTTATTATTGGTTTATTTTGACTTTAACGGGAGTGACCCCCACCCCGAAGGGAGACCTAATAGCTTACAACAGGTGTAGTTGATTCGGGTCTTGAAGATTTTGTCAGGGTCCGGTTTACTATCCTTTAAATTGACAAAAAACTAAAAAGAAAATTTATTTTTTATCGAAGAATATTTCGCGTAATAGTGATAAATTTGATCCATTATAGATGACTGGTAACCATAAAACAAATGTCTTGAAAAATAACGAACGCTCATCATTATATATCTTGAGAATCTGTGACAGCCAATATTTATTATCTATGACCTTAAATGTCCTTGAGGTCAAGGAGACACTTTGTTTATTTTTTGAAGACTACTAACACAGTAAAATAAAAAGTGATGGTCCACCCACGTGGATATCTGATCTCGTTCACGCTGCTGACTCTCCCCGAGCGTGATGATTATAAAGTCTTTGACACTCACAAATAATATGGCTTTCTATTGGTGAAAGGATTTCCAAAATCGGTTTTCTAGTTAACCGATTTTGGAAATCCTTTTACCAGAGATTACACCAATTAAATAAAACCAATGATTACAACGTCACAAACTTTTCATCTATATGAAAATAGCCTCCTCCATAACTACCTCCTGATTAACGGAAGCTTCTCTAGTAGAGTTGAGTCGTGGTTCGGTTCAGACCATGGTATGAATTGCCTTAGAGCTCTTTTTGAATAGATTGTTTCGCACCATGGTTCGAATCCCGGACCATTTGCAAGATGGGGTTGAGAGAGCCAGACGGTAGTTGATCTTAGGATTGAGGTTTATGTTAGCCCAAACCTCAAACACTTTTGTTTTTTTTTTCATGGCTGGAACCTTTAAAATCCAAACCGAAAACTTATTAAAAACTGTAGAATCTTTTGGAAATAGCTTTGGAATTCGAATTTGGAATTGTTTTTTTTTACTTGGCTGGAACCTCTAAAACCCTTACTGACAACTTATTTTATCTATCCATATTTTACAAAATAATCTCGGGTTCCGATTTGGTTTTGGAACTTTGATGCTCACATAGACATCACACAAAAAATCCGTGCACATTGAGCCATCGTACGTTACCGTGTTTGTCTCTCTACAATTTGCTTACAGAATAAAAAGGCCATACAAAACACCCTCACAGGGAGAAAAATAATAGAATACGCTAAACTGTCTATTTTTACGATTGACTAGAACGCAGAACGAAATTGAAGTAGATATTTTGTACGAACAAATTCTAGGCTCAGTCGAATTGTTACCGTTACTTTTTTTTTATATAAGACACGTCAATTTGACTTATTTAACCTTGTTTTAACCAGAAAAATTGACTTGTTTTAACCAGAATAGTTATAAGTTATGTTTTGATTGGCCTTCGGTGTTCCCTAGTTGGGTTAATTTATATGAGCGTGAATATCTGAATTAAACTTTTATTAGCTATTGATTTATATTGGAAAAAGTGAACGTGCAAAGGACTTGAACCCCTGAAAATGTATCTAAATATAAGAAAAATCTATACTAATATTATAAAACTGAAGAGTTTGTTTGTTTGTTTGATTGAATGCGCTAATCTCAAAAACTACTGGTTCGCATTGAAAAAATATTTTTGTGTTGAATAGCTCGTTTATCGAGGAAGGTTATAGGATAAATATCATCACACTTCTACTCAAGGGAGCGGCGTAGTAACCATAAATGTCAACAAAAATCAATGAATTGTGGGCATTATGTTATGTTTTATAGGAGTAAAACAGGGTCTTGAAATATGCCACGGGTGAAGCCGCGGCGGGTCAGCTAGTTCACAAAAAAAAAAGAAAAAAAAAAGTTCACTTTTAGTTGTCCAGTAGTTTTCACGTCACCTAATCAGTCACCTAAAATCGGCCAAGTGCGAGTCGGACTCGCCCATGAAGGGTTCCGTAGTAGCAAAGGCGAAAATTGCGGCTTATGACGTATTAAAAAAAATCTACGGACTGAATCTCGTTCGAACCAATTTTTAGTGGTAGTTTTCATGGCAATTTACATCATATATTTTTTTTAGGTTCATCATTCTCTTACTTTAGAAGTTAGAGGGGACACACATTTTTCCACTTTGGAAGTGTCTCTCGCGCAAACTATTCAGTTTAGAATAAAAATTATGTTAGAAACCTCAATAGCATTTTTAAAGACCTATCTAAAGATACCCCACACGTATGGGTTTGAAGAAAAAAAAAATTTAGTTTCAGTTCTAAGTATGGGGACTCCCAAAATTTAATGCTTTTTTTTATTTTTGCGTGAAATTCTTAATGCGGTTCAGAGAATACATCTTCTTATCAAGTTTCAACAGCATAGGCCTTCTTATAGTTTCGGAGAAAAGTGGCTGTGACATACGGACGGACAGACAGACAGACAGACAGACAGACAGACAGACAGACAGACAGACAGACAGACGGACGGACAGACATGAAGAATCTATAAGGGTTAAATTTTTTGCCATTTGGCTACGGAACCCTGAAAAAACGAACAAATTCCATTTTTGGCTGTTCTCCAGCCATACCTTTAGCTTTTTGTAGAAGAAACCAAACGTCGAATTTTTTTATGTTTACTATTTTATTGTGGTAGTAAAAATATTGAAAGTTCTAATTGTCATAGCAACCGGCGAGCAAACGGTCCAACTACTCGAACTTTGCTACAAACGACTTCACGTCTTAACAATAATCGACACATTTATATTTCTTGCAGTTTTTGAAAACTTTTACAAACAAATACACGATTCATCTAGGCCATTTTGATTTTATACTTTACTGATAATGCTGCTAAAGTTCAAAATTAAATGGCATCTTGCAGAGTGATTGACAGATGTAATTAACTCTTTTTCAATAGGTAAATTTTTAACCTGGGTCGGCCGGGGTGCGAGGGAATATGGCTACGACAATCTCACCTCCAGCAACCGACGGCCCACAGACGGTTTTAGACGGTTTGAGTCCGACATAACCTCCTCCGGCTCCGGCGGGGGAGGTATCCGTGGGGATTTTTCGCACTACAAAAAAAAGGTAAATTTTTAACTTTATTTCATGGCATGGCATGGCAGTGTGGTATGAGAGTGGCAGACAATTATTAGCAAAGTCGGAGTCCAAATATTAAACTTTTATTAGTGACCTTATGAACGTTTGACAAAATGAGTTCTAACTCCTAAAGTTTTGTGGTCCATGCTAACAATAATGTTAACAAAAATGTTCTCTTAGTTATTTTATTCCACTTAGGTGGCAGACAGGCGTACAACCCACCTGATAGACAGTGATTACCATGGCCTATGATCGTGTGCAACACAGGGGCGTCATAATCCAGTGGCCGACCCTGTAGGAATTTTCTAAAGCCCTTCTTGAAGAACCTCACATTGTAGTCGCTTAGAAGTATTAGATAACCAGGAATACACAAAAATAATCTTTACAACCAAACATCTGCGTTTCATTTGCAGAAAGTTTCGGCCAATTTTCGCCATAACAATTCACCATTATTCGAAACGGCTCTTAACAAGCATAACATTTATACAAAGAAAATAAAAGTAACATAAAATAAAATGAAAGCTTAGATGGCTGCAGAACTCAGTGAAATTGCTCCAGAGTCGATTTAATGGAATAAAAATAACTGTGAATGAAGGAAGTAGGAAAATATGAAACCTTAAATGAAAAGAAAATAACGTAAACATTGCAGTAAAAGGAACATTTTTAGAAATGAAATGCCAATCGGTCGGAAAGAGGAAAAAAATAATTTAACTCCATCAGTTAACATTAATGAACTTGATGTAAATTGCTCATCATATGCCGAGAAGCAGCAATTTTTTTTTTGTATACTATTGTATACTGTATACTGTAATGATGTATCTGCCAAACTGTACATTTTTGATGAAAGAAAGATATAAGACAAGCACAAAAAATGAAAATAATTTTGTGAATTTGCAACATTATTATAAAATCTAGGCCTGAGTAGTGTACACATTGGATACACGAAAAGTTTTTTTTCTTATACTTAGTAAGGCTGCCATTCCACCGGTAATGTATTATGCTGTTTACATGACGTTTACTAAATTCAATTACAAAGTTTTATTTAATCAACTTAGTAGAACAAACAGTTGGTACTTAAATAATAGTTCATCTCATTTCACAACAAAATACTATAAATTTTCCCCTTGCTCCACTTAGAACTTAGATGAACCACATTCTTTACAATCTCCCGTCTTGAACGAAATAGCAATGAACTAAATAACACTGAGAGCTAACATTTCAAATCATCAGCAGCGAGAATTCCATTGCAGTTTCAAGATATTACAATAAACGTGCTATTGCTTCCATTTCTTCAGAACTAGTGCATCCGAGATTAATTTTCCGAATCATTGGTCACTTTTACACTACAGTAGATTGCAAGATGTTACCATTTCTTTCAAGAACTTTAGCAATTCTAATTTGCCTGCATCGCAGTCTGCAAATTGATGTATTCCTTTCCTATCCAAGTGCATTTATTTAAGGTTTCATTTCTTTTGAAATGAGAAGTGTATTTTTTATGTCTGTGCTTTTATAAAAGCGTATTGCGGGACTGGTTGGTCTGGATATTTCCGTGCCTCGGTGAGCATGTTAAGCCATCAGTTCCGGTTGTCATACGAACATCTAAGACAGTCTTTACAGGTAGTTGGAGCCATAAAAATCCAACAAATGGTCTTGCAATATTTCGATATCACCAAAGGTAGTCAAATGGCAGTAGTTTCACGGAAAATATCGAAGTTCTCCCAAATACTTACCTGAAAAAAAACGGAACCCGGACTCCGAAGGTGAAAGCTTCAGATGCGACCGGAATTTACGCAAATGAGGATGATGCGGGACTGGACGTTGTATTAATGTAATCAGATTGTGATGCAAGCCTTAATCTAGATGATGGAAGCAAAGAACAATGCCCACTTTTCACCTGTCTGATCAGAATAAGCAATTTGCCCGTATTGCCTAGATAATTAGCTCATAAAATAGCATATTTTTTTCTATTTTTAACAAAAAAACTTAGAAAGAAAGTGTTAGGCTAGAAAATATGATATCAGTTTTTTAATGATAATCAAAACTATCAGCAATATATCAATCTGCGTAAGACGAAATTCACCATCTTAAAGCAGAAACCATAGACGGAAAATATTCTCTACTCTCTGTCACGTTGTGATTATATTCTCTTTAGAGATGTTACAATCGGGACTATTTAGAATAATCGTATTAATGAACAAATGACTTGACAGATATTACGTTATTCTTCCTGTTACCCAGTAGGACAAATATTAGTCACACACACACACACACACACACACACACACACACACATACACACATAATCACGCCTTTATCCCCGGAGGGTTAGGCAGAGGTGAATGAACACTCACATTTCACTAAATGTCCAGTTATTCAATATAATGTAAATGTTATAGGCAATGTGTATATTGCAGGCATTCTATACAATACCTAGGAAATGTATAGAATGCCGGGGTCGTTCAGGCAATGTATGAAATGATATTCAATGTTTAAACTATTTTACACTTTGCCTAGGAAATGTATAGAATACCTAGGCATTGTATAGAATGCCGGTCGAAGCATAGGTAATGTATGTAATCTATTTTTCTTCTCTATGATTTAGTTAGATAGATACTAATCTTTTGAGAGCTAATCCTAATTTCAACTTCCACCAGCGAAAGTGCTGATAAGACATGTATTGTGTTCTATTGGTAGGTATGTACCTACGTGTTTTTTGCGTAGAATGTTTCTCACATAGCAGTGAAAGCAAAGCTGCACATTCCGACTTGGATAGATTAGGTTAGAAGGTAAATGCGGGAGCGGAGCGGAGCTCCCGCATTAGCCTTTGTGGTTATTTTTTTTATTACCATACAGAATTTCTATAGGCCACGGCAACCACTCTCTTACCATCATACCTGTGCTTGTCAGCCACCTAACCTGATGGAAAGAGAGTTGTTACCGTGGCCTATAGAGATCTGCATGGTTAAAAAAAAAATACCACGAACCTAACTTCTAACCTAATCTATCCAAGTCGGAGTGAACAGTTTTTCTTTCAGCAGTAATATCCATTTTTCAAATCCATAGAGGGCTTCTTAAGGGATCGCAAATAAATGACGCTTTGTTAATCTTAGGTACTTTGTTTGCTAGCAGTACTTATTTATTAAGGTGAGACGAATTTTCGCACATGAAATATCATTTTAAAGAGACGAATTTACAACAACCCGTCCAATAAACACATTGCCTGATGCGCTTCTGGCATTTAATACAATACTTAGGCAATGTATGAAATTAATCGTATTATACACATTGCCTGAACGTTTTAGGCAATGTATAGAATGCCTAGGCATTCTATACAATGCCGGATTATACACATTGCCTATAACATAAATACGAAATAGTGACCAACTTTTCCTTCATACTTTAACAGGCTTAGGATTAACGCACGCACATAGATTATAATATCGCTCATTGTCGCTATTATTTTGACTATTTCCTAATAAGATATCAAAATAATATGAAATAATCGTATTAGGTATACCTAGTAGGTATACCACTGTTATATTGTGTTACTGGTACCTGCTACGATTACAAATAATAATTGTATTTGTCCTCTCTCTACGCTATAAACAAACACCGACTATGACATGACAGTGACAGCTTCATTTGGTTTCATGGTTTCGTTTTATTGCTGATGTGTAGTGTAATTCCTCTTTCTGTTGCGTTCAAATTCAATTTGATACTCTGATATCACCCCATTTGAGAGGAGAGCAATGTCCGCATCCGTGGGATCCTTGTCCATGACATAGCAGATAAAATACAGGAGAGCCTCATTGCTGGACAAGTTTTTCGGCAACCCCCAGGCTACGTGTATGATAAAAATGTCTGGCAATACCGCCCCGCCGGGTAGCAGAGCAAACCTAAGAAGTCTTAGCTCAACTATCGTTGTAGAATGTGTTATGCGTGCCAATTATCTCATTACCAGTGATGCCCAAAACAGTGAAAAGTGGAGACAGACCCTAAGGGCCAGTCCACACGGTGCGTTGTATGCGTTGCGTCGACGCAACGCAAATATTTTGACGCATAGCCGGCCACACGGGCGCTGCGTCACCGCAGCGCAGCGTTACTACGATGCAGTCACAGTCACAACGCGTACACCCCGCCCGCTTCGCCTCCGGGGCTGCAGCTCCGTCGTGTGTGCATTGCGTCGACGCAGCGCGCCGTGTGGACTGGCCCTAACCTTTTAGAAAAGTCGGAAGACAGACCCTGGGCTCTAAGATTCCTGCCTTCAATTCAAAACACAACATTATTTTGACGATGATTATAATAAGAGAACACATACATTATAAAAATAAAAAAATAGACGAATAAAAATACCAATTGTAATGAATAAAATGTTGTAAGGTTGTATTATTAATATTCATTTTTGACTTTACATATTGTCATTTCTGTAATAGCATTAAAGTTAAAAAGTATTTTATTTAGTTATTGTTGAATGCAAAAATTCCCTCAGCCTCGGTGGCATGACGGTAGGTAGTGAACTCGAATGCTACGCAGGAGGCGCGGGTTCGATTTCCGCTCAGTGCAAATATTTGCATGCATGAATATTATGTCTACTTGCATTGACCTGGGTCATGGTATCTCCGTGCCTTGGAGAGCACGTTAAGCCGTCAGTACCAGTTATCATACGAACATCTAATGGCAGTCGTTGGGGGTAGTTAGAGCCCTATAAATCCAACAACTAGTCTACACAATACTTTAATGTCGCCAATGGGTTTTGGAGGTCAGATGGCAGTTGCTTCACCGAAAATATGTAAGTTCAGCCGCGTCGTGGTAGTACTGGAAGAGGTGGACCCCAGACTCTGAAGCAAGGCCGTGGATGTAACCAGAATGATTGGGTTTATCCACTTAGTTATACTATTAGTTATACGATATAACAAAATGGACTGAAAAAGTCCAAATAGTTATACTGCTCAGTATAACTATATGGATTCGATTAATTTGGGTTGTCTTAGTCCAAATAGTTATACTGCTTAGTATAACTACATGGATTCGATTAATTTGGGTTGTTTTAGTCCAAATAGTTATACTGCTTAGTATAACCACATGGATTCGATTAATTTGGGTTGTTTTAGTCCAAATAGTTATACTGCTTAGTATAACTACATGGATTCGATTAATTTGGGTTGTTTTAGTCCAAATATTTATACTGCTTAGTTTAACTACATGTATCCGATTAATTTGGATTGTTTTAGTCCAAATAGTTATACTGCTTAGTATAACTACATGGATCCGATTAATTTTGATCGGAAAAATAGCTTGTAGACATAGCTCAGGAGTGAGATGGGCCTATAGTTCTTCAGCAAGGTCTTATCGCCTTTTTTGAAGAACAGTACCACCGCACTCCCGCTCCATGCCCTAGGTGTTAGCCCTTGCTGGATGACAGAACTAAAGAGACTTGCTAGCTCTTTCAGGATTGGAGCGCCACCTGCTTTCAGCAGCTCAGTAGTAATTCCGTCATCACCAGGGCACCTGTTGTTTTTCAGTTGCCTAAGAGCCGCCTCTACCTCGCACTGCTCGACATCTGGCAAATCCTCGGTGTAGTGGCGCGCGAGTGGGGCTCTGTGGTCTTCATCGATGTGTCCCGTCGTATTACTTGTCCCTGATGCATATAGCTGTCCATAGAATTTCTCGATCTCTTCGAGTATCTCGAACTTTGAGGTAATCGTTTTGCCATCCCCAATTTTAAGTTTCGTCAGATGGGGCCTCCCAAACTGCTGAGCGAATACTTTCGACCCCCTATTACGCTCAATTGCCTCCTGAATGGTACCAGTGTTGGAGCGTCGGAGGTCGCGTCGTATCAGCTTTTTGATTTGTTGGTTTAAGGCTCTCCCATCCGACGTAGACGACTGTGTGGATGGTTGTTCACGTCTCTTTGTTATAAGTTCGAGAGTCTCAGGAGAGAGCTTGGACTCTTGCTGTTTGTGTTTTCCGGAAAACAACTTTCGAGACACTTTCTGCAATGTTTTGACCACTATGTCGGCCTTCTCGTCAATGCCCCTAGATGGATGTAACTGGGTGAATCCGATCAAAATTAATCGGATCAATGTAGTATAACTATTTGGACTAAGCAGTATAACTATTTGGACTAAAACAACCCAAATAAATCGGATCCATGTAGTTATACTAAGCAGTATAACTATTTGAACTAAAACAACCTAAATGAATCGAATCCATGTAGTTATACTAAGCAGTATAACTATTTGAACTAAAACAACCCAAATTAATCGAATCCTTGTAGTTATACTAAGCAGTATAACTATTTGAACTAAAACAACCCAAATTAATCGAATCCATGTAGTTATACTAAGCAGTATAACTATTTGGACTTTTTCAGTCCATTTTGTTATATCGTATAACTAATAGTATAACTAAGTGGATAAACCCGAATGATTGCAAGGCTGATGATGATGATGACAAAAATTGCAAACAGTAAATTGTATGTTGAAAGCTCATTTAATCACTGAATATGAGCATATGACATGAAATAAATCTAAATTATTACCTATATCTTGTTAATCTTGACTGTGAAGAATTAACTTTTGATAATATGAGATCGTCATCATCCTAGCGTTAGACCCGGTCGCACCCGTATGTCAGAACACGATCATTGGTTGTTAGGGGTCCATTACACGCTAGGTTTTGCCATGGTTTAACCATCAATCACGCCGTGAGTGACCAATAACATAACGTCTAATAACCGATTGACCAATAATATTCATGATTGACGGCATGATGCATGACGTTCGCATGAGCGTGTAATGGACCCCTTAAGTTTTTTGACACTTTCACACAGTTCATTAGTCAAAGCACAGATAAATAAATACTTTACCTACACGTTTTAATACCTTGAATACACATTTTTCTGTCTAAAAATTTAAACCATTATTGGTTTTATGGTTTTAAAGATGCAGTATCTATTCATCAATGATACCAGTACAGTAATACGATAGCATTTTAAAAATGCAATGACAGGTCAACGGATGTATGGAAAGTGGGCATAGACCTTTCACCATTGACGCCAGTAACTATAGTAGACACAGTATCGTTGCTATGCGATTAAGGCTAGTGCCGTGTCGTAGGTTCAGTATAAAACAAGATTAAGGTGTGAACCTAATACTGTTGTTGGAAAACACAGTGTATGATGTACTACATACGATCACCCACAAATGGTGGAAATAATAGTGTCTCGCACTAAGCGGTTCGGCACTTCATTTCTTTGTCACTCGGTAAAGAACTGGAATTTTCTACACGCACACACATGCTTCCTTCTTCATACAATCCCTGATTCCTTAAACTGGGTATGAGACAGCATTTGTTCTGGCCCTCAAGATAGGAACCACAACTTTTTATTTGTCAGTATCTGGGATTGCGACCTATTTCTTCTGGACTTCACTCATTTCTTCACACATTATTATCCTGATTATAGGCTCCAATCGCGTGATGGTGTTCCCACAATCCATTTGAGCCTGAGCTCCGAGCTCCACAGCATAAAAAGTGGCCTATGTTTTTTTTCCAGGCTATTACCTTTCCCTATCACATTTCAGCCAGACCTGTTGAGTGATTGAATAACTAATAACCAAACATCTTCACAAACTTTCACATTTAGATAGAAAAATAGATAGATAGATAATTCTTTTTTGTAAATCAATGGATTTACAGTCCGAAAAGTAGGAAGTACGTATACAGTTTAATGTACAATGGGCGGCATTATCGCTGGAAGCGATTTCTTCCAGGCAACCTTGACTTTCTATTTGTTATATTAGTAGGATAGAAGGTAGGAACAGGAAAAACTGACTCACGTAAACAGATCGAATCGAATTCGAATCTTTACATAGATATGTTTTTTCTCAGATTACTTTTAACCTTCAAACACTCTTTATTGCGTAATAAAACTCGCTTCATAATCTCATAAGCGTGATATACCACCTTCCATCTCCATAAAAAATGGGAATTAAACCACAAGTAACTCTGTAATTTTTTCACAACGTATAAATTGGCTATTTAATTTGAAATTCACATATCATATTATTTCTCGTAACGCCGTTATCCTACACCACCCTGTATTAATTTGCAGGGAACACGCTGTATTATGCGTGGGTCTGCGTTTAACGATATCATACATATTTATGTAGGTGAGGCAGATAAATATTTATAAAGAGGTGTCGTTGTTGATCAGTCTAATGTTCTAGACGAGTACCTTATAATCGGCACTAATATTAGGTTTATAGGACTGTTTTGAAGCCTGATTAGAGAAGTTTTAGGATATCATTTTGTATATATGATATGTACATAATACTATTCAAATAATTATTTTAGACTAGCTGACCCGGCGAACTTTGTACCGCCATATTTTTTAGCCCGTTTAAACCTTCCCTGGATATCCACGAATATTTCAAGATTAAAATTAGCCAAATCGGTCCATCTGTTCTCGAGTTTTAGCGAGACAACGAACAGCAATTAATTTTTATACAGGGCGTCCCACAGCGATGCCACATGGAGGGAAAGTACCTTAAATCCTTAAGTCAGCTCATTTTACTTAAAGGAGACATTATTTTTTAAAAAGAAACAAAACTGCATTCAAATATTTTTAAAAATTGGCTTGCCACACCGGGTTTGTAAAAATACAGGATGTTACTTTTTCGGATTTTAGTCGGTTTGATTACCGGGTGTGGCAAGCGAATTTAAAAAATCATTGAATGCAGTTTTGTTTCTTTGTAAAAATAAAATGCTGTCTCCTTTAAGTAAAATGAGCTGACTTAAGGATTTAAGGTACTTTCCCTCCATGTGGCATTGCCGTGGGACACCCTGTATATAGAAGGTTAGAAGCTTAGAGTATACATTATAAATATAGAGCGCGCCTATCACTCAGGTCTTTGGCGCCGAGTGTTAGCAGATACTTTGCGATGGTATAGTGCACCTATAGTGACGTTTCATGCATTACCGAAAGTATCAATAGATGCACTCATTAATGTAATTTATTGTTATGAAGTTTTTTGTACGATTTGATATGCATGGATAAAATTAAAGCCAAAATACAAAAAAATGGCGTCATTTTACGGTATTTTTACGTCATTATTACTACAAATATACGATGTTGTACAAAATTTTGATTTAACATATCGAATTAAATATTATTTGCGAAGTCATTTTGATGGGTGTTGTTTTGCTACTGATTGAGGTTGAGCCAGGAGCCTCGGTACTGTTCATACCTGTGATAGCAGTTCATACTTGTAAGGCGCGCTCTATAGCAATGTATACTCTAAGGTTAGAAGTATGTATATGAAATTTGACGTATTCGACGTAGTCGTCAACGCATGTCATACCTATATGTCAAATCCCATTCATCATTCTATTATCCAATACGCCAGCTAATGAATTACCACTTGTCTAGAGAGCTGTTCTATCATTGGATAATTGTCGTACCTTTCTTTTCCTTGCTTTCTATACAGAAATATCTTTCTTAATTCACGTACACATAGCTCACGGATCAATATTGGAAGTGAATAACAAAAATGGATACATTCGACGAAATACCGGAGTCCTAATAGAATCACTCTTGCGTCAGTCTGGCTGTCTGTCACAGTCAATTTTCTCAGTGGTGGATTTATCACACAAATAAATGAACTCTGATTTTGTGACCTAATTTTGGTCACAGCAATGTATTTTGATCTTTTTTAGTGACTAACTGTTGTCTGCGGCTCCGCCCATGTAAAATACTAATTCTCGTTACCCACAGGAAAGTATTTCCGGGTTTATGAGCGATTTTCAGACCTACCGAATATGTATAAAAAATTTCATAAGAATCGGTCAAGCCGTTGCCGAGGAGTTTGCAAATTAACTCATACCAAAAAATAAAAAGTGATGTTATTACGTGGGACAAGACTATTTGTCGGCTACTGGGCATGTGTCCAAACTTATTATTACTGGTTTTCACGACCCACGATGGGACTAGTGATGTGCCAAATATCCGTATTTTCAGATATCCGATTGAGATGATAGATTCTGATCTCTATCCGAATTTGTTACGGTTATCAGTGGATCTTTTACCATATTAATTTTTAAATCAAAGCAATGATTTCTCACTTAAAGTGACGGTTAAAGCGATGACGAAGTTAAGATTCACATCCGTATTCACGGATCTTGATACCAAATATCCACGCTTAAATCCGTATCCGCGGATAGACCAACAATACAGTAATTTAGCCTTTTCTCCTTTATTGTTTTTTTTTTATTCTTTTTTTTTTCCTCCCGTTTATTCTCTGCTAGATTATGGTTTTATATTTATAGGCCACGGTAACTAACAACTCACCATCAAACGAAGTGTGTTCCTTATCAACTACTTCAATCGAACAAAAAAAACACACTCCCAAAAAATAGACTATAATAATTACAATATTCTTAGTTATAAGCGACGATAAACTAGATCACTACTCAATTTATACGCTATTTATCGAGAATATACACAGTAATAATGATTGTCTACTTTCAAAACGTTTCATTCGGTCTATATCCGCACATATCCGACCACTTACTGTCAACTACACTAGCCACAAACCTGGCACTTTATGTGCGAGCCGCTCACGTACTAAGCTATTATATTCACATTACTGAAAACTAATAATCGTTGGGCTTTTCGATGAGTAACAAGAATTGATACGGTCAATGTTCCCAGGAATCCAATTTGGAGTAGCGTATGATGTTATTGTAGATTGGATTGCCTTATACGAAATTTGAAAATAATATACAAAAGAAATCGAAGCCAAGGTATTGAATTTTAAAAAATTGAACTACACGTTTTTTGGGTTTCTTTTGAGGATAGCACGGTGTGCTACTGCGGTGGATGAGCTCAAATTCACGAAGCATAGATTATTAAAAAAACAATCCACGCGTCAGGGCCTCGTTAGTCCAGCTATTTAGGTCCAAAATACGTGTCCCAAGGTATACCTAAAAATATTCTTCTTCTTCTCTTAGCGTTAATTCCCAGTCGCATCCGAAGCTTTCAGCTCGGAGTCTGGGGTCCGCTTTTACCAGTCTTAACCACGGATTTGACTAGACCTCGATATTTTCCGTGAAGCGATTGTCATCTGACCTCCACAACCCAATGTTAACATTAGGCGATATCGAAGTTTAGCAGTTAGACCGTTGTTTTTTTTGGATTTTTGAGGGCTCCAACTACCCGTAACGACTGCCATAGATGTTTTCATGGCAACCGGGACCGACGGCTTAACGTGCTCTCCGAAGCACGACCAGACCAATGCAAATACTCATATTTCATTCACACAAATATTTGCACTGAGCGGGGATCGAACCCGCGCCTCCTGCGTAGCGGCCGCGTTCACTACCGCTACGCCACAGAGGCTGTCG
This sequence comes from Eilema depressum, assembly GCA_914767945.1. NCBI lineage: Eukaryota > Metazoa > Arthropoda > Insecta > Lepidoptera > Erebidae > Eilema > Eilema depressum. Next base: position 16,474,180 of record OU612031.1, read on the forward strand.
ACCTAAATATATATCTGCAAGTATATAACATCAGACAGATATATACAGCCACGACTCAGCCTATACATGGCTCGAGCCAACAATAGTGCCCGGAAAACGGCAATAGGCTCACTCCCTATTACGTGATACAATGATTGGTGGTTAATTCACCTCTGCCTAACCCTCCGGGGATAAAGGCGTGATTGTATGTAATTTATAATTAATAATAATGTAATTTAATCTAACCTAATGTTTAGTATTTAATCTCATCCAAACGGCTGAACGGATTTGGCTAAAGCTTGGTACAGGGATAGATTATGATCTGGGATAATACGTAGGATACTTTATATATGGAACAGGTTCTCATGGGTTATGAAAACGGGATTCGCATGCAATAGCTAGTACATAATAATTACTTTTTCTAACCGATTCATCAAAGCAATGCCTATCGTTTTGATAGCTTTTTATAAAAAAAATATGTTGTATTTACTAAGGAAGAATCTACTTAGAAATATTTCGTCTCAATCCCTCCTTATTAATAAAATATTATAATTATTTGGCAAAGGTTACTTTCGGTTTTCTTTGATGTTTTGTAAGTTCTGTTTTAATGACCTTGACTTTAATTTAGATCTTTGGCCCCGGCCACAACTCCACGGCACGGCGCCGTCCGCCGTCGCCGTCGACGGCGACGGCGCCGCGCCGTAGAAATTCACGGCGCCGTGCAACAAAATGGCTACAAAAAGTGGACGGTGTGTTGCAGGGGGCGATTCTCAATCGAAATTTCTCAGTTGGCGAGCGCGCAATGACATATAGTGTCTTACTAAAAATACGTCAATGTTATTAATTTACATGAATTATATTATTATTTATATTTCAACATTTTACTTTAATATTTCAGTGATATATTAATAATATTTCATAAAATTACGAATTCATTATTAAAAACATATTTTTTGTGGGTGGCGCATTGTCGCGATTCTGATTAGTATCTAGATACGCAATTGACGCGAAAATCCGCCCCACACAACATAGGAACACGGTCCTATGTTTCGAATCGCGTCTTTCAAAGACTGATGATACGTCAACCAAGAAGTGACAGTGAGACAACAAACGTATTAAATATATGATGAAAGAGTGCGTTTTTCAGCCTCAAATATCAAAGAACAAACGGAACTACATTTCACGCTTAATTTTTTTTTTCTATATTTACATTTCTTGAAATAAGATTACGAAACATATTATAAAAATTACAAACTATGTCAAATTTAGGGTTGTCAATACAAATAAAAATTAGTTTTCCCATGCATTTGGAAGATTTTAATTAATGAGGTGAACTTCTTTGTTAATATCAAAAATGAACTTTAGACAGTAATAATAATTATGTATAATTTAAATCATATTACATATTTTAGTTATCTGAAGATCTAAGATGCGCGTTGGCGTACACTTTTAAGCATTTCAAGTATATAAGGTACCAGCCATCCTGCTGTACTGTTATGTCCTTTTTGTGGGCATCCGAAGGGATACCCACACGATAAAGAAATAACAGATTTATAGTTTGGATGACATTATAGGCTACATTTTATCCCTGTATAGGTTCCTCTAGATAGTTTTCATAATGACTATCGCATTGAGATTAATAAACCCGTCTGCAAGCTACTTTCGACCTTAATGACATTTCTTAAAAAATACGTTTTTTGACATGTATAGATGACGCTGACCTCGAATATGAAAAAAAAACTGGGTATTAGTTGCCGTCGATAAGGTCGAAAATGGCTTGCACCTATTTTTTAGATTGACTATAACCCAGAGAGTCCAAAAATATGTGCAAGTCATTTTCGACCTTATCGACGGCAACTAATACCCAGTTTTTTTTTCATATTCGAGATCAGCGTCATCTATAGATGTCATAAAACATATTTTTTAAGAAATGTCATTAAGGTCGAAAGTAGCTTGCGGTCGGGTTTTTTAATCTCAATGCGATAATCATTATAAAAACTATCTAGAGGAACTATACAGGGATAAAAATGTAGCCTATATTGTCATCCAAACTATAAATCTGTCCTTTCTGTTGAGCGAAAATACTCTCAGATACCCATAGAAAAGGACATAATCGCTAGGCAGGGAGATAGATCTTTTTTCTATACGATTTAGGTGGCAGACAAGCACACGGTCCACTTGATGGGAAGTGGTTACCGTAGCCTTTGGAGGTATGTAACACCTTCTTAATTTGAAATAATACAATTTAGGTATCCCGAAATTAGATTCTTGGGGGTAGAGGAAACAGAATCTCTATTATTTCATACAAACGGAGCCATGGTGAAGGTCTAGTTACAATATTTACATAAAAATAGAAATAACAATAGAATCCGCCACAAATCGTTATTTATTCTAATTTAAGTTCAAATTGCAATTTAGTTTTTATTCTTATCCTTATTTTTGGTATAGCTTCACTTTCGCCTCACATTTGCGTTATTTTATCCGAAAAAGAATTAATCGTGAAAGACATTTCAGATGTAATTTAACAATAATTATTTAGGGAAAATTTTCATATGGTACGCCACACTGAATTTTTCTCTAAAATAATATCGCCATTTCAATCAAACCGGGACGTCATCTGTCAAGCTCGCGACTAGTGTGAAAGGGATAAAATAATAAATGTTTACTTCAGAATTTTTATGTTCAAGCTTCGTAAAGGTTCGTAAAGTTTCGTTTTCAGGTTACCGTTTGGGGAATTGCCCTCCCCTACGTCACACTTTCCACGGCGCCGTAGCTCGGCGCCGTGAATTTCTACGGCGCGGCGCCGTCGCCGTCGACGGCGACGGCGGACGGTGCCGTGCCGTAGAGATGTAGCCGGGGCCTTATAGCCGCGGTCATAACTCACGCAAGTAATTATTATACAAGCTTTAAAATAAGACGACGTTGAATCTCCTTAGGCAAAGGGTCAATACAACTTGCTAGTTTAGAATCGTACAAGCCGGAATACTAAAGTGTCTTGTCACTATTCGAACTGTAGGATGTAGCCTAAAGGTGTTGTTTCGGCAAAGTTCTAGACAGCAGTGTAGGAAGAACAATGACTGAACGTGAAAGAGATAGATACTTTGACAGGCTTTGATACTATATAAGAGACTGGCTTTTGCCCGCGGCTCCGCCCGCGTGGATGTCGGTTATCGCGACCAAACATAGCCTATGTCCTTTCTCAAGGTCTAATCTACACCTATACCAATTTTCATCAAAATCGGTTAAGTGGTTTGGGTGTGAAAGCGAGACAGACAGACAAACAAACAGACAGACAGACAGACAGACAGACAGACAGACAGTTACTTTCACATTTATAATATTAGTAGGTAGGGATTCTTGTAAAACTTGGACGTAAAATCTGGAGTCAATACTTCCGAAAGGATATTGACCTCTTGGAGAGTGTGCAAAGGAAGGCTACGAAACTTCCTGCTTGCCTACGCCGCAAAACATACATGGAGAGACTAAGAATACTACATCTTACTACCTTGCAGGAAAGACGTCTTCGAGGCGACCTAATTGAAACATACAAGATCATGACCCATAAATATAATTTACAACACACCTGCCCATAAAAGTGCTATTATTTCACCGCAATTAAGCACGGAATGACACCTATTATAAAACTGTGACTTTTTCATTGCTATTATTCACAAAAGTGAGTTATAGATTCTTTTTTAAATTTCATAGGAAGTGTCTATAATTGTCTATGTTCTTAAAAAAGTTTTGATACAAAAAATAACGTGTTTAATAGTACGAATAAATTAATACGCCTATTGTATGGTCATTTGATGCATTTTCGTATTTAAATAAATAATTTCAACTTGTAATACTTGTGTAATAAACAAAATTTTCACTGAAATTTAACTTTTTTTTTTCTCTAAGTACAGAAAAAAAAACAGAGTAATAAAAAGTTAAGTTCAAACCTCTTTTTTTTTTAAATATGGTCGACCGCCATTGTTAATGCGCGCGCATAGGAAAACGAATTAATTTGTAGTATTGTTTATTTAGTATTTGTAGTATTATTTTATTCGCAAGTGTGTTGTAAAACGTCGTATGGCACGTGTGAGCATGATGATTACCGTCCTCGGCTGTCTTAAGACCCTCGCCTGGCGGCTCGGGTCTCAATGGCGCCTCGGCGGTAATCACCAACGTTGCTCACTTGTACCATAATGTACTATTACCTGATATCCACACAATTTACATACCAAAGGTACCCACTAAATCAGCCAGAAGATATAGCCTAAGAATAATCCGTGCACCAGCAAATACAAACACCGCTCACCATTTTCTCAGCAACCGGGTAGTCCATAACTGGAATCGATTACCTGAGGATGTCGTGACTGCCACTTCCGTAAACAGTTTCAAGAACAGACTGGACCTCTGGTTACGCACAAACAGACTCGAAACTCTAGGCACATTTTAGTGAGACTCATAGAACTGTTTATCAACACTATGACATAGACACATCAGCTTGAAGCTGCTCGTCTATAATTAAATAATAATAATAATAACTTTGAAAGTTCAACTGTCAGTCTTCTAAAATAACGAAATTTGACAAAAATACTGCACACTCATATAAAACTAGATATTATCCTAAGTAAACATTTCCTAAAAGGTTGCTCGCTTATTTGCATATCCTTTTCAACAGTTATTTCACTGTTAGCGTTAATTATAACCTCCAGAGAAAGTCTTCCTTCCCAAGAAATTGCCTCAAGTAAAACCATACATGCATACAGTCACGCCCTTAGAGTATACATTGCTATAGAGCGTGCCTTACAAGTATGAACTGCTATCACGGGTATGAGCAGTACCGAGGCTCCTGGCTCAACCTCAATCAGTAGCAAAACAATACCCGTCAAAATGACTTCGCAAATAATATTTAATTCGATATGTTAAATCAAAATTGTATACAACATCGTATATTTATAGTGATAAAGACGCAAAAATACCGCAAAATGACGCCATTTTTTTGTATTTTGGCCTTAATTTTATCCATGCATATCAAATCGAACAAAAAACTTCATAACAACAAACCACATTAATAAGTGCATCTATTGATATTTTCGGTAATGCATGAAACGTCACTATAGGTGCGCTATACCATCGCAAAGTATCTGCTAACACTCGGTGCCAAAGACCTGAGTGATAGGCTCGCTCTATATTGATAATTGTATACTCTAAGGTCACGCCTCATTCTCAGTGGGGTAGGCAAAGACCACAAGTTTCCAGCTGCTAAGATTTTGGCATAACACTTTCGCTTCTTCTTGTTTTCAAATATGCTCGCCGGTTTCGGGTACTCTTAACATGTCCTTTCTTTAAAATGCCTTCGATCTGATTGACATACGTATGTCTAGGTCGACACCTGGCGGTTCGTTCATTCACCTTCACTTCATAAATCTGTTTTGTCCGTCTTTTTTCGTCTATCCACGTAAAATAAAGTTACAATCTCTCTCTAAGTCTTATCCCAACTCAGTTGGGGTCGGCTCTTCAGTCTAACTGCGATGCGATTGAACTTCGATAATTTCCGTGAAGCGACGGCCACGGACCTTTACAACCAATTTACGATATCGAAATTCTGTAGTTAGACTAGTTGGCTCGAGGCCTCCGGCTGGCAACCGGGACCGACGACATAACACGCTCTCTGAGACACGGAAACACCCAGACGAATAGATTCATGCATACAAATATTTGCGCTGAGCGGAAATCGAACCAGCGCCCCCTGCATAGTAGTCGCATTCACTACCACCACGCCACAATAAAAAAGGCAAAATAAAAATATAACATGCAAAAATGATAACGTTACAAAACATCACGACATAGTTGCAAACCTAAGGGTAGGTACATACACGAGTTAACGTAGATATGTTGGTGTACGGGACCCGCGCTGCGGGGTATATCAACAATGATAAGGGTAACATTGCTCTCTAGTGTCACGCCCTAAGGGACTCTGCAGATATGCCGGAACAAAAGGACGAAATGCTTTTTAGGATATTTGTTATTTTTTTTTTTTTGGACTGTAACGGCGTCAGATTTGTAGCTTGCTAGATGGTGCCTGTATCATCTTAGACCAATGATGTGTTATATTTATAGATACGTTATACAAGAAGAAGCCGCCAGGCTTTCAAAAATGGCGCAAACACTATAAATATTTAAAAAATATAGCTACTTACTAAAACTACGTCAATGTTATTAATTTATACGAATTATATTAATAATATTTTATTATTACGAATTTAATATTAAAATCGTTTTTTTTTTGATGGCGCATTGCCGTGATTCTGATTGGTGCATAAAATGGTGACCAAAAGTAATATTTTTTTTGTCGCCATTTTAGAGTGTGGACAACATAATTATCTAATAGTTCATATTCTAACATTGGCTTAGACCCATAATTTCTATGAAGGTAGGTATACTACTGGACAAGACGATTGGATAAAAAACTATGCCTTCCAAATTCTATCCTATCTTACTAAATACTGAAAATGTAAAACTTTGTGAAGATAAATCTGTCTGAAATTTGGTATAGGTGTAGATTATAGTCTCGAAAAACACACGCTTTTTATTCCGGGGATAGATCTCTGGGGTAGTGGGAAAGGGATCGAAATTTAACGCGGGTGAAGCTGCGGGCATTATTTTTGTTAGATACTAAATGAATTAACCCAGACTCAGCCTCAAATGCATAGCTCGAGTCAGCAATAGTGCCCGAATACGGCAGTAGGTTTACTCCCTGTTACGTGGGACCTAATACGAGTACAATAATTGGTGAAATGTGGGTGACAATTCACCTATTCTTAACCCCCTGGGGACAAAGGCGCGGTAAGTATGTGCCTAAATGAGTTAATACATTTGGATATCTATCTTTATATGCCTTTTTGTAATGTCATCTGTGTCAGGATTTTGTTGCATTTATTGTTGACCATGACGGCATTGGATCTGGGTTATATTAATAAAATAAACATTAGTTTTTATAATAAAAAAGACGTGTGGCACTCGGGGACTGCCGCGGTAAAGCTATTGCATAGCATTTTTTATGAACTTATGCAATTATAATAAATAATAATTTGAATTTGAATTTGATTTCTGAGTTCTGAGTTCTGAGTTCTGAGTTCCGAGTTCCGAGTTCCGAGTTCCGAGTTCCGAGTTCCGAGTTCCGAGTTCCGAGTTCCGAGTTCCGAGTTCCGAGTCTGAGTCTGAGTCTGAGTCTGAGTCTGAGTCTGAGTCTGAGTCTGAATTTGAATTTGAATTTGAATTTGAAAACTAACAACTTATGCAATTATAATTACTTACGTTAAGCGGAGCTACTTCGGAGTAGCTCGGCTCGATTCGTGCGAGCTCGGAGTTGGGGGTGTTGTCTGACGGACACTTTTTCTCGTTACGGAATTTCTGGATTCGGTCTCCACGCTCAAGGCCCGCGATAGAAGCTATGCAATAGCTTAAAAGTATTAGTTGGCCCTTCAAACGGCTTGATGAAACTAAAATAATCCAATGTGAAAGTCACGTACTGAACACATTTACAGCGAATACCAGAATCTTGTAAAGTTTCAAGATTCAAACTTCTGAGATAAGTGTAGTTTATTCGATACCTCTAAACGCGAGTTTCAGTTCCTTTTCTTTTTTATTTTAACAAAAAATCTGGGCCTGTACATGTTGGATACACTTTCTTTTCTTACGGTAAAGCTGCCTTGCCATCAGATATGTACTATGCTGTTGCTGTGGATGCATTTGATATACCTACATCAATCATATTGGTCCACATAGCACTGGTGGAAACGGATTCAGTTAAGCTATGTTTTTTATACCTATAGAAAGATGTGTGTTATAGATGTGTGCTGTGGATAGTGCAGAATACGTAAAAGTAGAACCAACGATTTTTTTTTATACCACTCAATTGGCAGACAAGCACACGGCCCACCTGATGGGAAGCGGTCACCGTGGCCTATGGACGTATGGATGCATAGAAATTAAAGACAATTTGACGTTATTGGGTACATATGATTGATACATCGCATAGCTCGAGCTGCGTATCTTCATAGCACATCATAGCACAGTGAAAACGGTCACACAGTTTCACACGGACTGATAGGATTTCACTTTGCGTTAGTCCCTGTCGCAACCTTGTCATCTCGGATTCCAGGTCCTGGATGCCTGGGAGGACCGCCTTTTAACGTAGCAACGTAACCCTCTGAAGCACAGACGCACTCAGTTGAATTTCCACTGCATATCCAAATAGCAATCGCGCTTAGATAGATTAACCGTAACTGATCGTACAGTCAGCATCAGGTCGATCAAGATCGACCTGATGCTGACTGTACTAGCAAAGAACTCAAAATGAAAAATGAAAATGAAAAATATTTATTACTGCAAAATGTTACATAGGTACCTACACAATTTTATAACAGAACAAATACAGTGACTGACCAGATTTTGTGTAATATGTATTGTTATGATGGAATGAGAAACACTCTGCAGAGAGCTAATTTAAAAAAAAAAAAACTAGGTCTATCTGTGGTTTCCTCACTAGGCAAGCCTGTATCGAGGAAACCTATTAATACCTTGCTATTCCCCTCTTCCTGTAGACTAATTGTTCTGATATTTGGTACACACATTTAGTTCGGACGATAATACCATTTATTTCAATAAAACCATTGACTTGCTGAATACCTTCGTATTAAGATCATTTTGAGAGTTTGAAGTCAAGATAAATCAGCCTGTATCATGGCCAAGAGCTTCTTGAAATTACATAATGCCGATGGACACCGATGTTAGTCGAACTTCCACGAATCAAGGTGGACCTCACGCATTGCTTATGCCACAGACCCGAAATAAATGTATACCTGGTGCCATTAGTATTTATGAGAGCTGACTATCAAGTGGACCAACTGGGAATACCTGTAATTTAACTTGGACCAAGTTTCCAGACCAGGTATATAAGTTGATGTCTGTAGGGATGCTAAGATCTCAGGCTTTGGAATTAGTTGGTGATGAAAACTTTACAAACATATATAATTTACATCGAATTCCTTGGAGGTGTAGTGGTTAAAAGTGTGACTGTCGTGTCGAGGTCGTGGGTTTGATTCTTGGTTGATAAAAATATTTTGCAAAATATTTGTGACTGTTTTTTCTGCTTGAGAATCCCATAAATAAGTAATACCTGAGGGTTTACCCTGACATGTTAAAATCTCAGTCGTTCGAGTGAGAATCGAGGTAGAAAGAAAGTCGAAGCTACTTAAGGTATTTATGGTATTTATATGTGTACATTTTTACGTATGCTTTTTCAAAAATATCATCATAAAATTGTCATCGTGAGGTTCACCTCACGATGAAAATTTTATCACTGTACTCGCTGTTGCCCGCGGCTCCGCCCGCGTGGAATTCTGATCCCGTTCATCGCTGATATATAGCCTATATGTTAATCCAGGGTATAACCTATATACATACCAAATTTCAACCAAATCGGTCCAGCCGTTTATGCGTGAAAGAGTAACAAACATCCACACATCCATTCTCACAAACTTTCACATTTATAATATTAGTAGGATAGTAGGATGTATATCACTGTATGTATATTGGATAAAGCTTGCGGACTCAGTATTACTTTAACGTCAATAATTTAATTGAAAAAAAAATTTAGATAACTTTTTATCCAATCAGGAAATTGAACCAGTCAGAGCCAGATATAACAGTGCGATTGCTATAACTGGTTCAATACTACCACCGGTATAGGATTAAGTATCAGTTAGCTAAATACTTAATATCAACGTCAAAATGACAGTATTAATACTGATTAATACTCGTTACTGCCTGACAGCTACACGCTCACTCGATACGTATCATGTTATTATTAATATATCATTTCACATCGTTTTTCATCCGCCTAATCTCGCTTTAGCCACACCTGCGCACGGGTGAATCGGGCGAGTCAAAAATAATTCCGTTTCGCCTCACACAGATTAAATAATAGTTACTCTCTCGTAGCTGACGAGTCCCAGAGTGGAGATCGCGAGAAGGAAAACGGAAAGTGGGACACAACTCCTAGCCAGATGGACTGACGACCTGCGAAGGGTGACTGGGATGGACTGGATGCGGAAGGTGTAGGATCGGCAAACGTCGCGCATATTGGGAGAGGCGTATGTCCAGCAGTGGACTGCAATAGGCAAATTTATTGTTTGATTGACTCCCTCGTATAACTTCAGTAATTCCATAAAGGGGGTAAGCAGAGGTGTATTAACACACACACACACACACACACACACACACACACACACACACACACACACACACACACACACACACGAATATCGGTAGGTATATAAATTATCATGGCCACTCGCATTTCTATTAAGACTATCAAGATATTTAACAATTGTATTGTTTGGAGTTTCTGATATTTCGGCGCTATTGCAAGCATCAGAATCCCCTTAAAACTCATTCCTGTCTTAAATCATCCCAAAAGCATTCCTTACTCAGCCCACTTTAAAATTTATTTATTCCTTACTAATCCAAATTGAATGAAACCAAAAATATAACAGACCAAAATAATGTGATCATCATACACCTCTGCTTATGAGCGTATATTGCACAAACAATATATATAAATATGTAAGTATAACAACCGTATTTCCTAATTTGTTAGGAAACGAAGAATAGGAAGCAATAAAGAAAAGGTCTTGTTACGGTGATCCTCCATGGAGCAATAGAAACATGGGGTAGGCGTTTGCTATGCACAGCTGTGATCGCCAGGGGGATGTACGGCTACTAACTTTGTATGTGAGTGATTAAAATTTACAGAGGACTGAGGGTGACACAGTTTCGTTATAACTAGCATGAATAAATAAGTAATTAATAACAAATTCTACATGCTGAAGGTTGCAGAGCCGAACGCATACGAAAACTGCGGACGCATGTAGCAGATACAACGTACCCGTTACTTGTTAAACTCTGATACGAATAAAGGGGACCATTAAGAAGCCGCAATGAATTACGCGTATCTGATGTGTGCGTATGCAGTTGTCGTATGCGGTCACCTTCAGAATCAGTTCAGTAGGTACTTATTTCCTGTACTGTTTTCCTTAATCTGATAAGCTAGTTTTTAGTTTCTACTTCAGAATAACGTCGGTAGCTTAGTGGTTAAATCGGAGTTGGTCTTATGATCGAAAGGTCCCAGGTTCGAATCCTGGTAATTATACTGCCAACGTGATCCCACTCCTAACACAAGCAATTTAGCTTAGCTGGAGGGGTTAGAAAGAATATGAGTAATTTTGGTTACTAAAATTTCTTAAGAAAATCAGCTTACATCGTTTGAAATAAAAAGTATCCTTGTTCAGGTATAGTATCAGGATACTAGTACTAGAAGAAGGATACTTTGATATAGTATACTAAGTTTTAACAAAATTGCATCTGCGGCGTAACAAGGATTAGATAGACTTACCTGCATATGCTAATATTAGTATAGATATTAGAATTAATGTATATTTTTTATAAACTACTACTAAAAAATCCACGATAATCCATAAATAAATTAAATTACAAAATACTTGAAACATTCTCAGTTTCAGAATTCAATCAAAATAATTCCACAGCAATTTCTCTTACACATAAATACAAAAACAGAACATTCAGCGTTTTACACGAATGGGTGCACGAATGCGCCCGATATCCCAAATCGATTGAACAATCGGATATTTTAATCGGACAGTTTTAACTCGATCGTTCATTCGATACCGTTCAAATCGCATCGCGGCACGAAATAAAATAAAATGAACAGAATTAACTGCCGACGCGCCATTGAAATTAAAAGGTCTTTTTAGGATTTAACCAATGAACTTCTCGATAGATTACTGTTTGTCAATATTTGGAGAGAAAAAAATGGTGTCAATTTAGATTATAAAGTACAGAAAGAGACAGAATCGTACAGTATGTCAGCATTCAGCATCAGTGGCGTGGTGGTAGTAAACACAGCCACTACGTAGGAGGCGCGGGTTCGATCCCCGCTCAATAATAATGATAATATTTGCATTGGTCTGGTCGTGTCTCGGAGAGCACGTTAAACTGTCAGTCCCATTGCCATACGAACATCTAATGGCATTCGTTGCGGGTAGTTGGAGCTCTAAAAAATCCAATAACTGGTCGAAACGGATAAGCAACAAGCTCCTTCTAAAAATCAAATACTAAAACTAAAGTCAAAATGCATGAAACGAATGCAAACATCACGAAAAAGGCAGCTTTCATCGTATTACCAAATACAGGCAAGTAGAAAGATTAGCAAATCGAGGTTAGGGAGGAGTCACAGCGGACACGGGACGATGTCCCATTATTCCCAGTAGATTTTATTTATCTCCAAACTTGAACAATCAAATCCCGTGTTCATTAATTCGTTTGTTTTCTTCTAGAAGTTACGATAGAAGAGTCTCCCCAATTGAACTGTCTATTTAGTTTATTTACATGTATAAATTGGGTGATGAATGATGATACTTAAAAATGTAATTATTATCTTAGAGTATATACAAACTTTATAGACGCAGTAAGCATCGCTTTAAAGCGGCTCTAGCCACTACACTGTACAAGTTGACATATTCATACATCCCATAAAATGCATATTTTGTTACCGTCAATTTGTATAATCCATATTCTATACAATAACTAGGCAATGTATGGAATATTAAGTGTGCAGCCGGCAATATAATATATGAAAATATGTTATCTTTTCTTTTAAAGCGTGCGAAAAATCCTCACGGATGTTCCCCTAATTTTAAAAATCCACGGATACACGGAAATTAACATTACTTAATATTCCTTATACAAACAATTCTTTGTTTCGAACTAGATGGCGTTGGTATGCATATTAGCAATATTTGTTAGTTATAGTATAAGTTACTTTCTACAGATGTTTTTAACTACCATAAGATTACTGAAGAGGAAAATATGGAATAACAACGTATACAAACTTTAATAATATAAATATTAAACCAAAACAGAGTCTGTTAAACATACAATACAGATAATATCGAAAAGCGTGATTGCACCCTAAAACGACATCAAAATTTTAAGACCACAGAGTTATATCGCAAATGAGAAGAGTGCAAACGCTTTTATAATTTCATGAGTCAACACTAAGAACACATAACAGTTAAAATTTCATACCAATTAAATGGTCCCGGCGAGGTTTCGCTTACAAAATGAAATTTGGCGAAACGCCCCGCGCGTCGGCACGAGATCGACCTGCCGTGTAAATTTATGAGATAAGTTTGGATTTTGTGACCCCTTTCACTTGTGCTCAACCCGGATCGTTGCCATGGCAACGCCTCCTGGGAACTCACCAGTTTTACACCGATTGGATTGTCCTGTTCGAAACTCGATACCAAACATTTTTTTTTTCGTTGCTTGGCCATTCATCCTTGTTACATTACAGTTTGTATTTTTTACGAAATATAGGTACTTGAAGTTCAATTTAAAAATATAAGATAGTATCTGATATTTTAACGACTATCAATCATTTAAATAAAATCAGTTTTTAACGGATTCCTTCTGGATTTATTTGGTATTTTACATTTAGTCGTTTTGGCTACTTTTCAGTAAACAAACTATGTGACAACTACATACTATCTTTAGTCACCCCGTGATCATGGCTCTGAAAAGCAGCAGCAATATCTGGCTAAATAATATAATGTAGGACACGACAACGGAGGACAGAATACGATTAAGGACACAATGGTATTTCCGTCCCAATCGAGGAGTCCGACAGGGGAAGTACCTCGGCCCTACAGAATACCGCGGTTATATTTCAATTAAAAATATAGTATATTTCTTGTATTATGCATAACTGGTAAACGTGCACATAATTTGGGTAAAAAATGAGCTTTAATATTAATCTTCCGGCCTTAGTTTTTACCGGCCGTAATAAAGAGAAGCTCGTATCGTGAGTGACACTTAAGCTCAGGAGCCCAGGATTATATTAAAACTCCTTACGGGACCTACCTTCGTTCGGATTTTTTTTTAAAGTGGAGGGGCTCTGCCGTTATAATTTCTGCTTATTTAAGACCTCTGTGGCGTAGCGATAGAGCGGATTGCTACGTCGGATATCGAGGGTTAGATTCTCGCTCTGTGCAAATATTTGTAATATAGATAGATAGATAAATATTACTTTATTCTACACCAATAGATTTACAGTAGAGACAAATAGGTAGCATTATGTATACAGGTTAATGTACAATGGCGGCCTTATCGCTGGAAGCGATTCTTTCCAGGCAACATTATCTATTTGTATTGTTCTGAGCGTTTCTATGTACTTCATTTACAAAAGAAAATGTTTTCAAGTATGTAGGTATATCCCATCTTAGAAACCCATAACATAAGCTAGTTATATTGTGCAGAATGTCCTCGAATATTTATATAATGATAGCAAAATTCCATGCGGGCTAAGCCGCGGGCTGTTTTGATCCAGTTCTCGCAACCGATGAGAACCTATTTCTGGGATAAAAAGTAGCAGCCTATGTGTTATTCCAGACCATAATCTATCCCTGTAGCAAATTTTAGACAAATCCGTTCAGCCGTTAGGGCGTGAGAGAGAGACTGTCGCATTTATAATATTGGTTAAGGTTGGATATCAATAGGAAGATTGATGTTATGAGAACGAAAATGAACAACATTCCGAATTCAAAATAAAATTGTTACCAGTCAGTTTTTTATACAACTCGGTTCACGTAAACGGAGGCAAATAATTTAAACGTTTCGAATTTCGGACGTAATCTACACAATTCTACTCGTAATTGTATTCCCGGCGAACTGTTTTGTTTACTCAGAGAGAAAAGAATGCCATACTTCTTAGGTAAATACCTATTATCAATGGAATAACTTTATTCTAGTTGGTTCTCGACCTTGTTGAACTAGGAACAAATAATGAAACCATTTAGGTACTGAATTCTTTACCTAGAAATGTTTTAGCAGGAGTGGTTATAAATAGTTGAAGGTTAGAATATTATTTTGTGAAAATGAATAGTCCAATTCTTTGAACATTTGTGTTACTAAACGTATGATTCCAAAACCGACCGCAAACGATAACTGCAGTCGCATGCAGCACATATAGCGTACCCATTACTTGTTCAACTCCGATAAGCATAAAGAATACCATTGAGAAGCCGCAATGAATAACGTGCATCTGCTGCGCGCGTCGGCAGTTGTCGTATGCGGCGGCTTCACAATCATACCTTTAGAAATTTTTTTGGGGAATAGTTACCCAAAGAGGGAAATCTATCGGGAAACGAACGCGCTCCGTAATGAATCAATCGAACACACAACCACCAAGCTACTATCACAAACATAAAATATTAAATTAATATGACATGTAATATAATTTCCAAAATGAACTTATGTATCGTGAAATTGTACACACCGCCAGAAGCACCATTCATTAATTTAATTACGTTTTGGTTCGTAAATCAATTCCCTCTACCAGCCACTGAACACACTGTTTTCATTCCACTATTCTATAACAATATCAATATCATATCAGTTTAATTACGTGTATAATATATTAGTTTAATAATGTGTTGTGTATGGAATATACAATTAACAATAAAACCAAAAAAACTACCAATTCAAAACTTAAAATTGAAACGCGTTATGGAATTCCTCCGCGTAATCTGCTTGCTCATTTCTGAAATGTTGGGGTTCGCTGCAATTGTGCAACATGTCATTTCTTTCATGCTTTCCTATTAGGATGCCAATTCAATAGAGTTGCCAGCTGGTGCACATGCTAACCGATGCTCCTTTTAATCAAACTGCACTCAACGAACCTCTGACAAAGATGCTACTTTCGCTCAAGTGACACTCAACGAATCTCTGACAAAAATGCTCCTTTCGGTCAAACGGCACTCAACAAATCTCTGACAAAGATGCTCCAGTCGATCAAACTGCATTCAACGAACCTCTGACAAAGATGCTACTTTCGCTCAAGTGACACTCAACGAATCTCTGACAAAAATGCTCCATTTGGTCAAACGGCACTCAACGAATCTCTGACAAAGATGCTCCTTTCGGTCAAACGGCACTCTCTTCATAATCATTGACCAAATGAGCCAAATATCAAAACAAACGATATCGAGGTGCAATCAACGGTGTAGTCCACTTCGAGGACCCAGCCGCCTTTTCCCGCCGTCTCACGCCTCCAATTCAAGACGCTCCCTTCAAATTGGAGGTGTGAAGAAAAAAAGATTCCAAAAAAATCAAATAAACAATTATGTTATGATTCGCGTGGGCATAAACAATTAATTTGAGCATCCTCCATTACCGCCTCCGACCAATAATGGAAAATAAATTAGAGACCGCCATTCGAAAATAACTAAAGTACAAAAAACAAACTGTTTCAAGTCCCTGGATTTTTATTTCGGCCGGGAATTTTATTATCGTTTAATTTAGTATTTTTATTTTAAGAATTAGGTACGTAAACAACAATATTTACATAAAAAAACATGCGGCACGACACGTGGTAGGGGACTACCGATAGAAATGTGATGTGGTTTTTCCAAACGTCTAAAATATGGGATTCTTCAAGAAGGGCATTAGAAGGTTTCTTCAGGGTCGACAGCACGAGTGGAATGCTCCTGGTATTGCACACGTCCATACGCCACTTGCAGGTGAGGTTAACTCGGCCCCGTAGGCCGTGATGGGGCCCCATATACCTACACCTTTACAAATCCCCGTATCTCCTGGACTGCACCTCAGTTTTTTACCATTAACTAACAGCATGCAATGAAATAACGGACTAAATATTAAAAAAAGTATGTAAAAACAACGACACAACCTGTATAGAGTTTATAAAATATGTAAGTTATATAATATTTCAAAACTGAACATTTTCTCTGTGAAACATTAACAAAAAATTACTCCTTTTATCGTCACTTGCACGCTTTTGTACATTTTCACGCATATTAAAAAATAATTTAACCATTTTGAATTGTGTTCCATCCTATTTGTACGCAATATTCGTGTAAAAACCGTCAGTATCGCTCTAGAGAGGGTCAGAATTCGACCTCTCAATTTACGAGAAGCCCAAACGCTTCTCATTCGGAATAATTCGTCCTTTCTCGGTACATTTCGGTAATACATCGCAATGTCGTCACCGTTTTTATCTCATAAAATTCTTCAAGGAGTTTTAATTGAAAGAACTTTTGACATCTGTGTAACTAATTAACTTTTTTTTAGAGTCGCACTGTTGGAAGATCATTTAACGCCTGTAGTAATAATAAAAGGGTATTCTTCGTTTTCTCGAAGTATTTTTGTTGAAGCGCATTGAAATGTCCCGAGATAATGAGAAATTTTAGTGGAATTATTAGAACAAAAAATTGTTTATAGTACTCGTATAGTGAATGAGTATATTTGTACTTTTCCACAATGTTCAAAAAATATTGTGGAACAGTACAAGTGCCTATTGTGTGTATAGTGTTATCGATCAATAGTATAATTTATATCTGTTTTATAATATTTTAAGTTGTATACTACTACTTGGGAAGTAAGTAGAGATGTATTACGTCACCTACCAACTATTATCTGTTCTGTGCTGCTACATTCCTAAGGTCCGCGATGACAGTCATGTGCATCGCGGATCTGCGGCCACAGAACGTCATTTAATTAATTAAAAAAAAAAAAAAATGTCACAAGTTCAGTAGTTATAGGTTTTCCTAAAAAAATATAGCAAAAGGTAGAAAAATATGTCCGCGTGATGACAATAGATTAATCAAAATTTATTCTAATAATAATATAATACATAATTGTATTAATGAACTTTTGTTTATCTCTAATAACAAGCATAAATACATAAAAAGGAAAATACATAACGTTATTATTGACGCTAGAGTAGCCAGCAGGAAAAAAACGCTTCATTTTATTCCAGAAATTTCTTTTCCCTTTTATCCCGAACACATTTCAAATAATGACCAAAACGTTAGCAACAAAAGTGTCAGAGGCGTGTCAAGTGCCAATTAAAGGAAACATTTATAAAGTAACGGTAAATTTGTTTTTATCTTTATTCTTCGGACTTCTACGCTTTCGATTTCAAAATTGGAACGCCGAAATTTTTTAGGACGGTTCTGAATAATATTTGAAAGGGCGGAAAGGGCCCTTGAATTTTCGAACGGTTTTCTGCATATACTGAAGTTATAATTGTTTGATTTAAGGGGCTGTGACAATAAATTGATTTTTATATAACTAATTGATGTTTTTTTTTAGATACGAATGTTATTCAGAATACAAAAAATAGAAGAAATATTAAAAAAAACCGTTATTCTTCAGTCGGTTGTTTTCAATCGCCTTTGTCTTACCTGTAACAATAAAAAAACAATTATAAAGATGTAAGATTTGTATACTCTCGAATGTTGTATGTTCATTTTTATTGAATAAACCCAAAATACTACTCCATTGATTTTGAATGGGCGTTTTTGGGGCCTCATTGAGATCTACATGGCCTCAGCCTACATTACCTGTACGCCAGAACATCTGCTAATTGACGGACGAGTATCTGACGCACGCTTTTCACTCGAATTTGGGAGGTTAGCGACAATCAGTGACATAAAATCTGTTAAAACCAACCAACAGATATGGAGTAAGCGAACCATGAACCCCAAGATGAAAGCCTTAAGCTGCGTTTACATACTCGCGGCAGAGCAAGGGAAGTGGCGAGAGAATTGGGCAGAGACGTGGTGTGAATGGTATATTCGTCATGCCGCGAGTACTGCCGCGTATGTTGCTGCGGATGTCGGCTTGGCGGCGCGAGAGTCAAAGGAGCGGAGCGCGATGAACTATACGAGACCGCTAGATGGTGCTAATCAGTAAACACGGCTTTTGTTATTGCTCCTCGAATATTTACTTTTAAAAATATTTATATCGATCTACGGAAAGTTATACACTTTCCGTAGATCGATTTAAATATTTTTTTAGTAGTTGAAAGTGGTAGTTTTTATTAATTATCTATTTAATTAATTCGCTATGCTGTAGAAGCATAATGCGTACAGTGCTACAGCGTTGTCCTCCATACGTTTACGTCCGTCTCCGTTGCAGGGCGAATACTGTAATGCGGACCAACACGATGATGCGCGTGTGTGAACGCTAGGGCATTTATCGCGCGAATATTTCCGGCAACACGATGAGCAATGCGAGCGGCAGTATGTAAACGCGGGGTTAGATGCAATCAGGAACAATGCAAGGATGACGATATTTAATAAGAAACACTATTGATAACAATGGCGAACGGTGAAAAATTCCAAAAGGAAAGCTGATGGAAAAAAAAACTGAACAAGTAATGGGTACGCTGTATAATATGTGCTGCACGCATCGGCAGTTGTCATAAGCTTCGGAATTATACTTGAAGGCATTAACAAGAATACTAGTAGTTTCAGTTATGTACTAGTATTTAAATTAAAAAAGGGATATAATAAACCGACAAAAATAATAAATGGATGACTGATAATGAGTTACTTTAAATACTGAGTGGGCGTGGTTATTTTTTTATAACCATCCAGAAATAGTAGCTCACTTAGTATTTTTGTACGCCACATTCAGTAATTTTGACACCCATAAATTGAATAAAATGATTCTTCACTATAGCTGCCAACCTATTAATTATTTTTACTACCTGCTTTTCGGATTAATTTGTCGCCGCGTTTAATACAACCCATTAAAAAATAGCCCCATCGTTATCAACTACCGATATTCTCACTGTAGAGACAACGGTAACGAATGAAGACATTAGCTGTCTACAGTATTGAAATAACTAAAATAGAAATAGTGAATACCATCTAATACGAGCCATAATTGGATTAAAATCTCTAGTTACGTGGAGATACACAGAAACGCAATTAGAGGGCATTAATACGAGTATCAAAGGTATCTTTTTATTTTTAATGCTATCATTATTCTATCATTAATTTATAATTGGACGTTGCAAAGCGCAAAAACTTGAGAACAGCTCAGAAATTTTCTTTTCTTATGTTATTTAAGTTCCATGGAATGTTTTTTTTTTACGTTAAATATATACATTTTACCGCCTATACAATGGTTTGTGCTCAAATGAACTGTTTGACATGATGCCCACAGCTACATTCTATCATCGCACCTCTGGCCATAGGCGGGGAATTCATCCTCACACATTGCGACTGGAAACGGTGCGCACTGTGCGGTATGAAAGGAACTTCATCCCTCGCACACTCAAGCTGTGGAATGAACTCCCCTCAGTGGTTTTCCCAAGCGACTACAATATGGGGTTCTTCAAGAAAGGCATCAGAATGTTTCTTCAGGGTCGGCAGCAGGAGTGTGACGCCCCTGGTGTTGCATACGTCCATAGGTCACGGTAACCACTTTCCATCAGGTGGGCCGTGTGCTTGTCTGCTACCTTAGTGGTATAAAAATAACATAATATACTCAAGCCCGCCCGAAGGGGCAAGCAGAGGTGTATTAACACCCACATTTCGCCAACTGTGATTTTCGGTCCCACGTAATAGGGGACGAGCCTATAGCTGTCAAGCGGGCACTTAGTCATGGGCTGTATGTTTACTGTTGGATGGAGAACAGCCCATCCCTTAGTCGCCTTCCACTACACCCACAGGTAGAGTTGGGATGACCCTATACTACTCCACGAACCAAAGCGGCATCTATTCTTTACAATCTCAACTAGGTACTCATACTTTCACGTGAAATGAAACCATACCTAGATTGTACGAAACCTTAAAAAGTTACCTATAAATTCTAATTTAAGACGATCTCCTCCCATGGGGTGTCGTACAAGGCGACTAAGGCATAGGGCTGTTTAACATCAGACAGATGTAAACAGCCTAGACTCAGCCTCAGATACATGGCTCGAGTCAACAATAGTGCCCGGGAAACGGCAATAGGCTCACCCCCTATTACGTGGGATCTGTGGGGACAAGAATGCTGACGCCGAAAATATGTGTCATACGTCCAAGCGCCCGGCGCGCTCGCCAGTCGCAATCGATCCGGGCAGTAGGTTGAACACGTACACTTTAATTAGTAACCTTTGTAACCCTTGTAACCTTGTGTAACCAAATTTTAATTGAGTTCAGTAAACATTTAACTAATCCTTCTGACTTTCTCTTACGATATTTCCCCCGGCAACATAGACATCCCAACAGACCTAATGATTGGTGAAATGTGGGTGTTTTCATTATTCACCTCTGCCTAACCCTCCAGGGATAAAGGCGTGATTGTATGTATGTATGTACGAAGTAAACAATTAATATTGTTAAAAATACATGAGAAGCTATGAAGCCAGTTTTATGCAAAATATTTTTCTGCAAAATGTTAATTGCTTCCAAGTATAATTCCCTTGCAGAGTATACAGGGCTAATTAAAAAATGCTAATAACCTCTTACGTACCACTTCTGTACATTATATTTAACAACTTTTGTTCTACGACTTTACATAATTTGTAAAAGATTACAAATAATGTAAAGTTGTAAAACAAAAAGTTGTTGAATTTCATATAAAAATAGAAATAATGAAATGATGCAGAATTTAATATAAAAATAGAAATAATGCCATTTCTAAACTTATTAAATACTACGCGCTCAAATTTTAAACTGCATTTTAATTGATACATAATATTATAATGGCTAACAGGGTAAAAGGCAAAAACGTGTCATCAAAAACAAATAAATACGTTTTTACAACACACCTGCTCATAACAGTGATATTATTTTACCGCAATTAAGCACGGAATGACACCTATTATAAAACCGTGACTTTTTCATTACTATTATTCACAAAAGTGAGTTATAGATTCTTTTTTTAATTTTATAGGAAGTGTCTATAATTGTCTATGTTCTTAAAAAAGTTTTAATACAAAAAATAACGTGTTTAATAGTACGAATAAATTAATACGCCTATTGTATGGTCATTTGATGCATTTTCGTATTTAAATAAATAATTTCAACTTGTAATACTTGTGTAATAAACAAATTTTTCGCTCAAATTTAACTTTTTTTTTCTCTAAGTACAGAAAAAAAAACAGAGTAAAAAAAAAGTTAAGTTCAAACCTCATTTTTTTTTAAATATGGTCGACCGCCATTGTTAAATGCGCGCGCATAGGAAAACGAATTAATTTGTAGTATTGTTTATTTAGTATTTGTAGTATTATTTTATTCGCAAGTGTGTTGTAAAACGTCGTATGGCACGTGTGAGCATGATGATTACCGTCCTCGGCTGTCTTAAGACCCTCGCCTGGCGGCTCGGGTCTCAATGGCGCCTCGGCGGTAATCACCAACGTTGCTCACTTGTACCATAATGTACTATTCTATAATATATTACAACGGAGAACAGACTTCCATGGATATTACGATTTTAATAAAAAGGTCTTCTCGTGTAAAGAAGATGCCAAGGACAGGTTATTTGTAAATTTCAAGTACCCCGTATTGATAAATCTACCTTGTGGAATTTTCACACCTGAATATTCTCCTTTTGATTTTTTTCTATTATTTTTATTTCCTACTAGCTGTTGCCCGCGGCTCCGCCCGCGTGGAATTCGGATTCCGTACAAACTTTTCTTTCGTGCTAAAATTGCCTCGGATACCATCCCCGTCAGCCATCAGGAGTGCCATGTGGAATTCGGACCCACTAAACAGCATGCCGTCGTGGGTCTTCAGTTGCTGGAGTGTAAAATTGCCTAGGGCATTTTCCGCACCCCCCAGCTGGCCCTGGGCCATCTACAATTTTAAGATGGCCCTCTCAGAAGTGGGAAGCACGATGTCCCATCGAATTCCGGAAAGGGAGGAGACGGGCGTGAAGGGATGACAGGAGGCCGGACCTATAATCCTCACGTCCGCGCTCGGTGACCAGCCCTTCCCTTTCCTGCCCTCTACTGGGCCTCCTCGTAGTCAGAGGGACATGTGGGAAGCCTTTGAGCAGCCCTCTATAGAGCTGCTCCCGTTGCTGTATGTATTTAGGCGGTAGCGCCTCCCCTGGGTGAGGGGCGTTAATGCCTCCGTTACCCAGGAATAGGATGCAACACATGGAGGTTCCAATCCCGCATTCGGATCCCGTTACCGTTGCATCTTGTGTTCAGCTGACCTTCCCTGTCTTCGCTCGTGAAATAATTCGAACACCCGTGGTTGCACCCTTTTAGCCCATGCCCGTAATAATAATTAGTTTTCAAATAATGTATGGTAATTTACCGGATTTATTGACATTATAATTTCGTAATATCTTTTGAATAGAACGTCCGATTTCAATAATTCAAAAAGTAATCAACAGGTATTGAAACAATCTTAAATACCAAACGATTTATTTAGATAAGAATTAATATAAAGGTATAGATGCCGTGGTCTGACTTTGATCGGCATTTCGGCTTGAATTTATATCGTCGCGCGTTACTTTCATACTGCAATAGATTCTAAAATATTCATTATAATTATACAGTGTAAAGGGCAATTTTGATCTACATTAAATGTACAATGTATCTAACGTATTTGGTCAGATAAGGCTTAACACTATATCGTTAAAAATAGCTTCGAAAATGACACATATATTTTTTGTAATTTGTAAAAGATAAAAATGGTTATTGTGAGCTACCCTTATTAGATAGACATATGCTGTCGCGGACTTTTATGTAGACCTTTTTAAGTTATACATTTCTACAGTACATTATTTTGTTCTATCTTCAATAGTTTTCGCAGCGTACGCGATGTAAGGAATTTTTTAGGTCATTTTTTTTACACATTGGGTTACATTATTGAAGTTTTATCCAGGATCCCTATTTTTTTGAAAATTAATTATAGCCTATGTTAGTCAGTGATAGTGCAGCTTTCTAATGGTAAAAGAATTTTTGAAATCGGTTCAGTAGTTCTTGAGTTTACTCGAATACAAAAATACAAATCTAATATTAGTAAAGAATGTATGGAAATCTGCCCGATTTATTGACATTTATGCTCACTGCTCCGCTCCCTTTAGTAGTAGCGTGATGTTATATAGCCTATGTTACTCCCAGATAGTGTAGCTTTCTATAGGTGAAAGAATTATTGAAATCGGTCCAGTAGTTTCGGAGCCTATTCGTTACAAACAAAAAAACAAACAAACAAACAAACAAACAAACAAACAAATCTTTCCTCTTTATAATATTAGTATAGATATAGATTAGGTAGGTATTTATCGCTTTAACTTATCGTGTTCTTTATTTAAATGACTAAAGTACCTACATTTCCCTTTTAAATATTTGATTATCAAAACTGTTTTATTATTAACAACATTCGCCAAGAGTGAAGCCTCTCCATTAATTTGTCTTAAAATATACTGCCGCATATAAAACAGTAATTAACTCAGAAATCACACAAGAATTTCATTACCACAGCTAAAACGGCGTTATTGCTCTCGCATGGAACCACCGTAAACCGGTTTCATGCCTGAATAAACCGGTTCTAACCGGATCGCGACGGTATTTCGACGACATACGCGACAATATTTGAGTTGCATTAAATGGATGGTGCTAGAAATATAAACTCTGACGTCACTATTTGGGAAAGCAAATATTTGAGAGTAATGAAACCTAAAATATAGTGACAGTGGGATATGTTTTTGGTTGGTATTATTAACGTATGTTTTCATGTTCGTACGTAATATATGTTATGTCTAACACATTTTTCGGTAATAACCACATATACCCTAACTCCCTAAACTACCCTTTTTTAAGTGTGAATATCTCCTCTAATACCCGGCGGATATATCGAGACTCCAACCGACTAAAACCGCACGGCCATCTTGTGCCTACAGATGTGTGAGGTTGCCCAAGAGCCAGTTCCACCCTAATCTACCTTACCTAAACTACTTATCTTGCTTTACTTTAACAACCAATCTTGCAACAAAAACTCAATTGAATGCATTCGAAGAATACGTTGAAAGAAAACAATCTTTTTCGTCCGTTATATTATCATGTCTACGAATTTGAATATTTCAATTTACGTCCCATCGTGCCTCGGGCCACGAATTTCAAGTGCAGTCATATTCAAGCCGCTGAGGGCCAACGTTTCATAGCAAATAGATACCGTCGATTGCGTACCAAGCCAGCAAATGGAACGAAAATATTTTTGTTAGTTTTTCTTCGTCGAGGTCGCCCCTAGAAATTTGATTCTGCGACGGCACTAGAATATAGAATTTCCTTTGAACAAGTTACTTACCTTTTTTTTTTCGAAAGAAAAATGGTTTTAAAATTAACGTCGGGAATACGAGATAGTCTTTTCTTTTTTTTGTTCTTTTTTCGAACGAACTGCTTTTGTAAAACTACGATTTTCTTTTTTTTTATTTCAACTGTCTTCTTCTGCCTGTCGTAAAATTACATTTAAAAAGGATTCGTTTCTATGTTCTAGATTTGAAATAATCATTTATAATTTATAGTTTTACCATACATATTCTTGTCATATTATTATTATTCTGTATTGATAGTACCTATATGGTACCTATATTGGAATGAATTTAGCGGTTAAAAAAAATAAAGAACTCTCTCTTTACTGACTCTGTTCTCCTGGACATTTCCTTTTTTTTTCTAAAGTGGAAGCCTCTTATGCTACGATAATGATACTTTATTATGTAACTAATAATAAAATAAAAACGTCTTTATTGTACACCAAGGATTTTACAATACATGACAACAATAAAAGTTTGTTTTAAGTACAGATTATGGCGGCCTTATCGCTCTGTGGCAATCAAACTACTCACATGCTTCAGGTAGTTGTAACTACTCGTTACTCGTACTCGTAGAAATTTAAGGTCTCTGCATACGTAACGGGTTTTTTCACGGACGGGACGGGACGTGAAGCAAAATGTATGCGGCCCATCCGGTCACGTCCCGTCCGTGGCCACGTGACATATGCATTGCCGCATACATTTTGTATGAAACGATATTTCCAAAACTTCACGTCCCCGTCCCGTACGTGAAAAAACCCGTTACGTATGCAGAGACCTTTATTTGGTACCTCTTACCAAGAAGATTGTGTCACGATTATCAGCTTTATTTATACTTTAACGACGTTTAGTGAGCCAATGTACGGCACTTTTATAGTTTGTTAGTGTGGCAGCACCATGAGAGTGACTTACATATCCTCTCGCCTGTAAATCCCCGAAGGGATAGCCAGAGGTGTATCAACACCCAGATTTCGCCAAATATGATTTTCGGTCCCACGTAATAGGAATCGAGCTTATTGCCGTCAAGCGGGCACTCAGTCAAAGGCTGTATGTATACTTTAGGATGGAGAACAGCCCTACCCTTTAGTCGCCTTCGACGACACCTACAGGAAGAGATAGGATAGGCCTATTCTACTCTACGGGGAACCAACACGACTGCATGAGAAAATTGATATTTACACCCGTATTCACAAACGATACTGTGAGGTCTCATAGTGTGCTCGAGCGCATAGGGCTGGAAAAATTAATTCACAAACATCACGGAGCAGTATCTAACGCAGTGCGTTCCCTCAACGAAGTATTACTTAAGTGTTATCAATGAATAAAAAGGCTTGCCAAAACGAACGCACTGAGAATTTGTCGTTCTTTGCACAGTTTTCAGTTTTCTTCAGTGTTTGACATCCATATTATTGTATTCGGACTTAGTTTTATTATTATTTTATACTGACACACAATATGTTATTCTGACATCCTAATTATATCACCTAATGTAAGATGGTAAAATTTTATGATTTTTTGCGATCTATATTTAAATGGAATATTATTGTTACTATAATGATGACTGTGATCACTATGTAAATGATTCGGATGAGAAATTATGTATGTGACCTATAACTTATATGACTAGTTAGCTGTAAGTATAAGTTGGTTAAATGAATAAATAAATAAATAAATAAATTTTGGTGGTACGCATAGCGAAGTATTGTTTGTGAATACGGGTGTTAGATCCGTCTCGTTTCCGACCGCGTGAGCTCGAACACACCTCACAAGCCTTCTCACAATCTCGGTTTTGGGTGTTTCTGACACAATCAATACACTGAATAATAAATTACATATGTCAGATTTGGGTTCACGTTAGCATTATAGTGAATGTGGTTCGAACCCCTCAATCGCAACCCTTCGATCGCAAATTCACCAGTTTAACCATTGTGCTACCGTTATTAATTGATGGTGCATTCATTAGGGTTATGTGTGCGTATTATATCGACCTACACCCCCACCTCTCGTAATCCCCGCGTGGGTAGGCAGAGGTGTTCAATATTCAGATTATACCAATTATGATTTTGATGCGTCACTCAGGCTACTGTGTTTTCATGGGCAAAATGTTAAATATCCATTTATTAACAAGAAAATGAAAAAATATTTTATTTTAAAATAAAAATAGGTAATAAGTTTTTATAAAACGATTATGTAGGGAAAGTACCAATCGCAACATAATAGGTAACCACGAACAATTTTTTGTCAAAAAATTACAGACCCTACCTAAAAAATGAATAAATGAATCCTAATTACTACTCAACTTGGGACCCAGTTATAACTTTAACTTTATTCAAACCGTATAAAAAGCGCTATTTGAGTGCTTTCTGTTCGTAAATAGTAATACAACGTAATAAATAAAAGTACAAAAATAGTAAAAAAAGTAAAAAATTTGGTAGTTAATATTATTATCTACCAACAATTTAAACTAAATAGGTATTTACTTATTCATTAAAAAACGTAAAATTAATAAAAAACTGCAAACTATTAGGTACTATACTTAGTTTAAATAACACAACACACTACATATTTGTTTATTGTAACTATAATATACCAATTTTTATTTAAATTTTCATAGTTGTTTACATTAATATTCATATAGGGATATTTCCATGTGTTTTGAGTATCCGATATTTTGGCGCTGTTGCAAGTTAATAGTAATATAATATACCATTATAATTTTCATGGTCAAAATATTTTAGTCATATACAAAATATCTTAAAAAAAAATCCTAAACGTTAATGTCGACAATATCTACAAAATATCATCGCAAACACAATATATTTAATGGTCTCATAATACTCAATGGAACTAAAAAATAAGCTTTCTCGGTAAATATTAAAGCGAAAACATAGTTATTGGTAAATCGACCAATTTTTACGATTTAACCCTTAAATGGCGCGTGAGGATAAAAATGGTCGTAAAATAGTGTTCTAAGATTGGATTTTACTGTGTTTGTTTACTGAAGTCAGTGAACTAAGTTTAGGTTCAGGATTTTTTTAGCTTAGCACGTGATTTTTTTAGTTAACATTTTATAAGTTTTGTAAACAAATTGATTGACTATCTCGTTTTTAATCTAGCTAAAGTTAGTATTTTACTAGATTCAATTTCTTGCAGATAGATTTTTTGTTATAGATGTTTTTAAGCTATTGCATAGCTTCTATCGCGGGCCTTGAGCGTGGAGACCGAATCCAGAAATTCCGTAACGAAAAAACCTAAGCAATTCGAATTCGAATTCGAATTCAAGTTCAATTCAAATTCAAATTATATTATTATTTATTATAATTGCATAAGTTCATAAAAAATGCTATGTAATATCTTTACCGCGGCAGTCCCCGAGTGCCACACGTCTTTTTTTATTATACTCCCGTATACTTTACTATACATTATAGATATTATATATTTTACGAACAGAAAGCATTCAAAGAGTGTTCTGTTTTTTGGTTATAGATATTTCGCTGTGTTGGTATTCGGTGAAGTAGAATGGCTTAGTCCTCGTCGTTCCACCAACTTGTTCCACCAGTGGCACGAGAAGGAATAAGGCTAGGGCCACCCCATCACTTCCTGTGAGTACCGTAAAAGGTGTCTGAGGTATAGGGCTGTCCTCCCTAGGTCCCACCTAATAGGGGTTGTGCCTATTGCCATATTCCGGCCCCTATTATTGACTCAATTCTTGTATCTTTGAATCTGGGCTGAATATATTTGTCTGATGTTAAACAGCCCTCTTCCATTCACTATTTACTTAATCTTAAAAAACAGACTTAAACGAACTAAAATCAAAACCATAAAATTTATTGCATACAGACTCTTACCGTTTTATCCCCATAGGACCCCATAGCTATAAAACCACCATGCGTTTAGCCCATTTATAATAAAAAAACGTAATATCTACTCAGCGGTATAATTTTGTGGAGATATAATAAGCTATAAAAATCTTGCAGTTTGTGCTCAAGCAGTTTTGTTTAGCATAAAACGTTAATAAAATTATGTTTTGGCACCATAGTGGTGCTCTTTGGCCCGGGAGCGCAATACCGGTAAAATTAAATTGCTTCAATGTCGCTATAGAGATGTGCTGTGCACTTAGCAATAAAGTTGTTTTCTTTTGACTGTTTATACTGTTGATCGATGGCGCTTGGTGGAACTTGCTACACATATTGAATAACAAACTTGTAGTTTTCTACTTCATTTTTCAACCTGACTGATTTCATCTTAGGCTCAAAGGTTACCATACCATGCCATCTTCAAAAAGGGCATTAGAAGGTTTCTTCACGAGTGTAACGCCTGGCCCATCAGGCGGGCTACGTACTTGTCTGCCACATAAGTGGTATAAAAATATGTTACTTGTTGGGACACAAAGTGTTGCATCTAGTGACACCTGTTATTAGTTGGGATTTTTTTGTCCCAACCAGTAACTTCAATAGTTTGCGGTGTTACTCGCTGGGACAAAAAGTGTTTAACACCTACTTCCGAAGGGTTATCTCGCCCACGTAAAAACTGGTCCGCGGGCCAAATGTCACTTTTTGGGGTTTTTTGTCCCAACCAATATTACTGTGTGGGAATATACCTATTTTCGTTGTGTGTAAATGCGAAGCGCTTGTGGCCAGATGCACTCACCGTTCAGTAAACGATAAATGGGTTAAGCTACATGGGGCGCGGTTGCCATTTGAATAGGTGACCGCTTAGTGTAGTATGTGGTATTACATCTGAGTGCCTCTGTGCTCCAGAGGGCACGTTCGGTCCTGGCTGTTAATAGTCGTTCTTCTTCATCCTAGCGTTAATCCCAGTCGCATCCAAAGCTTTCACCTCGGAGTCTGAGGTCCGCTTTACCAGTCTAAGTGCGGATTTGGCTGGACTTCGATATTTTACGTGAAGCGACTGCCATCTGACCTCCACAACTCAATTGCAATATTAGGCGATATCGAAGCATTTCAGCGAGACCAGTCGTTATCGTCCAAATTATTTTTTTTTTTTTGGACAAAACAAAATTGGATTGATTCTTCAAATGTAGTTTTGACTAGAGTTCAATATTGTTATTGTAACCACAATACAAAGGTTTGTGCTGCTTTTGTATAGAGAGAAAAACGTAAACAAACAGACAGACGACTCAATAATTGGAATATGCTTTCAATTGATTGTGTCTATCGCTTCTTCCTCCTAGCGTTAATTCCCAGTCGCATCCGAAGCTTTCAGCTCGGAGTCTGGGGTCCGCTTTTACCAGTCATAGCTACAGATTTGGCTAGACCTCGATATTTTCCGTGAAGCGATTGCCATCGGACCTCCACGACCCAATGTTAACATTAGGCGATATCGAATCTTTGCAGCTAGACCGTTGTTTTTGGACTTTTTAGGACACCAACTACCCGTAACAACTGCCATAGATGTTCTTATGGCAACCGGGACCGACGGCTTAACGTGCTCTTCGAGGCACGACCAGACCAATGCAAATACCCATATTTAATGCACACAAATATTTGCCCTGAGCGGGGATCGAACCCGCGCCTCCTGCGTAGCGGCCGCGTTCGCTACCGCTACGCCACGGAGGCTGTCAAATGTGTCTATCGCTATTTGAATCAAAACTGAATAACGATATTGTAAACTTTGTATACCGTTACTATTTGCAATATTTAATAATCTTAAGTGAATTGTTAGAGCAACTATTTTTCAGCAGCGTACAAAACAACCTACGTACTAAACGATTCGGCAATACGTTCATCACGCGTACTGCCAGGCAGGCCCTCGATTCTGCTAAAGCAAAACCACTGTCGTGCCACAGTCTTGCAAAAATTGGCATTAAATGTTAGACTTTATTGATATATACTTTTAAAGTCCAAAATTAAATGACAATATTTTCATTACACGCTTTCGTTCACTGCACAAAAAGCCATTTAATTTTAAACTTTAAATGTACTGAGGTAAAGGCTAAAATCAAATGGAATTTTCTCGCAGTCTCTGTGGTGTGACAGTGGTTGTGCTTTAGCAGAATCAAGGTCCAGTGGAATACACTACCCGAATTTTTGATTGCGGAAGTTACAACTTTGGATGTCTTCAAGGCTAGAGTAAATAGGTTACTTCTAGGCAATACTTTGTTGATCTAACACATTCACAACCTTCTGAATAGATTTGGGTAAGCCTCTAACCAGCCAGTAGGATAAAATGACGAATATATGGGATTTGACGTTCATGACATGCGTTGACGACTGTCATATACGTCAAATCCCATACATTCGTCATTTTATTCTACAATACGCCGACCTACAAATTACTAATTGGGGGGCTGATATTATGTTCTATTTTTGATAGTAGAATTTTGCATTTTACGTAGGTAGTACTGAAAAGCGCTCACGACGTCATCGATCGTGGCGACAAAATTACTCGCTCCATTTTTATAACATTCAATGTAAACACGGTAGTTATAAATTCTAGATGTATACAAAATTCTTCTGTACGAGTAAATACGTATAAAACACTTTTAGTACTGACTGTACTCTGACTACTCTGAGGCATATTTTATCGACACGAGGCAGTACGCACGCGAGTGTACCAAAAGATTTCAGCTTCCTCACATCTCGGCCATTTCAACCCATTTCATGTCATTTGCTCACTTTGATCAGAATACACTTGATTTATTGCGATATATTATGTCGTGCCTTACATATTTTGTATAGGTCATTGATATAAAAGAGCTATTGGTTTATATTTTTGTGCTACTAAACTAACGAAAACGCATTACACCAGGATCACCGCTTTTCACTACTACAATAACAGAGATATTAATGACCTCAACATCATCTGGGCTCCGATTCCATATACCTAATAAGTTTTTAAAACGTGTGATATGGAAACTTAAGAAAACTTGTAATAATATCTAATTGAAAACAATCTGATGAGACCGTGAAGTTCGCCGTATCTGTAATTTTGACCTCTTTTCTTGATACTTTATTTTCAGCTTTCCATCAGGCGAAGTGAAGTCATATTGACGTGTTCTATATAAATGAAAATATGAGTGATTTTGAAATCAGTTTTAATAATCTCACGTAAATGTATAAGGTTTTATTTTGTAATTATTTTTACGTTTTACTTTCTAATCGAGTTAAAATCACACGTTTTCAAAACGTGTGACATCTATACACTCACTTAAAACCATACTAAGAGGATAATACGTCATATCATAAGTACCTACCACCAAGAATTTTCCCCCTATTCGCAGTAGTTCGGTGATTAGTCCGGTACTTATACCGAACTAATGCTACTTTTCAACGCCAAATATAGGCCCATTTACTCAGACCTAAGTAACCTTACACCGACAGAAATATTTTCTGTAGCCTGTTATCAAGCACAAGGCTTTTTCTTTCATAATGCTACGTCAGCATTATTATACACCCCCTCTTGGAGTAACTAGGGCGTAATGTGCGACGAACGCCGATGCATAAAGCTGTACTAAACACCCGGTCTCGCTCGGTGCACATAAAACGTATAATAGGTAACATCTTGGGCTTTTTGGGAGAAATGTAAAATTTATTACATAATTCTTGAAGGCTGTGTTTCTTAAAGCGCTGAACCGATTTTTTTAAAATTTGGTACAGAGATTGATTAGACCTTTGAAAAGGACATAGGCTATGTTTAGTCGCGATAACCGACAACCACGCGGGCCGAGCCGCTGACAAAAGCTAGTCAATATTATAAAGATGAAGAGTTTGTTTATTGCTGTCTAAACGACTATAATATAGGGTTCTTCAAGAAGGGCATCACAAAGTTCTTACAGAGTCGGCAGCATGAGTGATGCTCCTGGTGTTGCATATATCCTTAGGCCACGGTAACCACTTCACTTCAGGTGGCTGCCACCTAATTGATATAAAAAAAGCCATGGAAAATAAGACCGTAAATAGTGTAAGAGTAAAACTTGGAAGGCATACCCCAGACCTCGAATTGGATGGAGATGATGATGCTAAGGAAATTACAAATTAAGCTAGCCATGTTGTTAACATTATGTCTTTGTAATACTAAGTAACTATAATTCAGTAGTCAGCTGTCTGCAACAATAGCTGGACCAGGTAATAATTATATGAGAACAGTTGTCGATGACAGCATAATTTAGTGGCCACAAATGAACAATTATGTTTCCATTGAGTGGCTGTTGTAACTTAATTGAAACAGTATGGTCATTTATAAATGTGATGCCAATTTTCTTTTTTATGTCAAATTATTAAGGCTGGATTTGCAGTTTTAGTAGATTCGAGTTCGATATATCCACTTCATTGAAGGCTCGACGAAGAGATGAAGCCGGAGGAAGTTTCCGTCCTTAAGAAAAGGCTAGATATCATCAGCAAAAATCCTAAGATCCCAAGATCGTATTAGGAGGAAAAGGATAAAGCAGACAGTGTACCTTGGACTGAAGGCTTGGAGGTGAAGGCCTTGGATGCCATCGGCTCACAATGCCAAGGAGTGGAATGCCTTGCCCGAATCTGTGTTTCCAGATAGCTACAACTTGGGTGTCTTCAAAACCAGAGTGAATAGGTTAGGTACATCTAAGCCAGCTTGCTTCACCGTCGGCTACATCATCACTTATCAACAGGTGAGATAGTGATAAAACGCGAGCCTATTAACCATAAATATACAAAAAAAACGCTGTTTTACTATTCGGAACTAACGCTTAACTAACGAAACTATTCGGAACACAAATAATATAGTCGAAATGAAGTCACTCGGTTTTTAAAACATCGACATCTAAAAAAGTAGTTTCTATGATAAAGTTACACACTTTTGCTTAAAAGTATTGCCTACATAAGTACTAAATTATTTAAAATTCGTCTCATAATGTATCCTGCTATATATCCTTTGTTCATTAAGAATTCTTACCAACTGTAATATAATATTCCATCAAACAAAAATACCTACATAACCTCAATATTAATGAGAATTACGAAGAATCTTTTAGCTTCCGAAATTACGCTTTTCGTAGTTACGTGGGTAAATTTTATACTAAAGTACCAAACCAACGTTGAAATTATGTTTCGGTTCTTTGAATTTGAATACAGAGTAATGAGCTCAGAAAAGTCTGAACATGAATTACTGCATAAATACCTACTCCTTATCAATTTTGATTTGAAGTTCAGTAACGTCATGTTTTCAAAACACATGATTTCAATTCTTATTGGAATAAAAACGTAAAAAAGCAAGAATTCAATTTGATTATTGAAAACTAAACTTATGTTTTCGAGAAGCTATCAAACCTCTGCGAAACGACTGCCATTAGGCTGGTGATATCGGAGTTCAGTTGTCAGGCCATCCGCTGCGTTAAGCATGATAACCAGGACCAACGGCCTAACATGCTCACTGAGGGCAAGAAGGGGATATCAATGTGTAAAGCAAGGTCTCCCATCCTGGCTAGCCTAGCTAAAACAGTTAACCTACTCAGTTACCACTTACGAGTAAGATACAGTAATTATCGTCATTCAACTGTATTTAAATTATTTCTTCACTACCAGAAGGCTCTTGTAATAAAAATCTGTTCGATATTCAGTCACGATCTAATCTCAATCTCACAAATGTCAAAAAATTTATTCTCGTTTCATTGTTTTCATATGACATTCTTTCTTCTTTACGTTTCTTTAAATTGACATAGTGATCGTTTTTAACATCTGGCACATTGAAATTAGATCAAGATTATTTTGAACATTATTTTTTAATACGAGACTGGCCATGGCCAAGCCAGTCTCGTACTAAAAATCTATCCGGACACACACACAGTACTGTAAGATACTGAACAACCGGTCCCAACACCGGAAGAGGGCCAGATCGAGGGATATGGCCCTGGGCCGGCCAGGGTGCGAGGGATACGTCTACGATAATTTCACCTCCGGCAACCGATGGCCCGGTTTCAGTCAGTTCGAGTCCGCCGGCTCTGGCGGGGGAGGTATCCGTGGGGATATTTCGCATGATAAATAAAAAGTATCTTACAGTATTAAAAGAAAGGAAACCGCAGCAACAGCTAGTCTCGAAATATAATATAACGATGACATGATCTTTCAGACAATCCATAGAGACACGCGATATCCCCATTACGTGATATTACCCGAGTCTAACAATGTAGATCTTTTGAACATCATCCCAACATGTATTTTCTGGATGAGTAGTATTTATTTAGTTACATTAGTATAAATCTTTTTAAAAAAAATAGGACACGTCAATTTGACTTCGCCTCGCCTGATAGTAAGCTGAAGGCAAAGTCTCTGAAAAGAGGGTCACATATTGTCAATTGACTGGATAAGAATACCATTGTCATAACCGTTGTTTTATTATTAAGAGCAAAAAGGAACGAAACGAAAGGACTAAACATGTTGAAGATAACCAGTAGCTAGTGAATTTTTATACGGAATTGTAAGTATTAAGAAAAAAAAATGCTTGCCTAAGTATGTTCAACCGCATTTCAGAACTTACAATACAAAGTACGAGTGCTATGCTTTACTTACTTTCGAACTAGACAACATTATGGAATACCGAGGCTCGTCAATCAATCAATCAATTAGCCTATTGCAGTCCACTGCTGGATAGGCCTCACCCAATATGCGTTTGTCGATCCTCCGCTTTCCTAAGGTTCGTATTCTAGAAATATCCTGAATCTCAATTTATCTGAGTACAGATTGTGTAGAAAAATCTGTTAATCTGTCCTCAGTTAAATTTTTAAGGCTTTAAAAGTTACATAAAATAGTAAACAAAAAATGAGAAAGCTCAAAATAATTACTCAATGTCTCTCTTTATATAATTTGAATTTGTAACTGCAGATTCAATTTCAGAATCATCACTACATATTATAAAACAAAGTCGCAGTCGCTGTCTGTCCGTCCCTATGTATGCTTAAATCTTCAAAACTAAGCAACGGATTTTGAAGCGGTTTTTTTTAATACATAGAGTGATTCAAGAGGAAGGTTTATATCCTACTTCCTACTAATATTATAAATGTGAAAGTTTGTGAGAATGGATGTGTGGATGTGTGGATGTTTGTTACTCTTTCACGCATAAACGGCTGGACCGATTTGGTTGAAATTTGGTATGTATATAGGTTATACCCTGGATTAACATATAGGCTATATATCAGCGATGAACGGGATCAGAATTCCACGCGGGCGGAGCCACGGGCAACAGCTAGTGTATAATACATGCATAATATTGTAGAGAAACACTGATAAATTTAGAGATATGCAGCGGGAACGGGATCAGAAAATATGGCAGTACGAAGTTCGCCGGGTCAGCTAGTACTAAATATAATAGTCTATGTAGATTGTAAACTTACGCTTCTCATGGCACGAATGCCTACTGGAGCGGATATATGCCACTCTGCACAGAGCCCACTGCAGGAGAGAGCCGTCTGGTGTAGTTGGCATTAGTAACATTAGACATGCGGAGTTCAATTCTGTTTTCGAAACAGATTAACCCTGTAATATTTAGGATGACTACATTGGACATTTTAATTAAAAAAGGAAAATGTTAGCAAAGTTTAATAAAACTATAGTAATTAATTGGTTTAATTTAAGATCGTTCCGATAGTGGTTAAAAGCCTTATTCTCTGTGCAGTATAAACAAAGTTTAAAATTATCTTGTAAATGTATCTGAGGCTGAGTCTGGGCTGTATATATTATCTATGTCTGATCTGTATTGCATATTATAATATTTGCAATAAAAGTAAAAAATAAATAAGAATTTGGACAGTACAGGGTCATTATAAGTTATTGTTTATTTAAATAAAGTCTTCGGCTAAGTTCGGCAGTCTCCGGCATCTGCCGATCGTCTTACTCAATTTTATTGATAACATTTGAAATGAACCGTACTCACGAATTTTATTAGGTACTTCACTGTTGAACTTTAAATTCAATATCGCTTAAATCTTAATGACTTTAATCTTCTGTTTATAATATACAAAAACGTTCGTATTCTACATTTATTATATATCTCTATACCAAGTTTAATCAAGATCGGTTCAGTGGTTTAAGCGTGAAAGTGAACAGATAGACAGACAGACAGATAGACAGACAGGCAGACAATGTTACTTTCGCATTTGTAATATTAGGACCTATACACCAGCCTGAATCTGTCAAAACCACTTTACGGTTAACATAAAACTTTATTGTAATTACATCAAAGTGCTTTTTGTAGTTACAATTTCGCCCACGATCGGTGACATACTTTAACAAATCGTTGATAATTAAAAATCATAGAATTTCAGAGTCCATTACACCTAAAATAGGAATGTCCAACCGAAAAAAGAAACTTTTTTAATCATACAAAATGAGAGTCCCATAAAGTCTCTCACGCAAACGTAAAATCGTTAGCGGCTTTTGCGAACTTTAGATTTTTTAATTAAAAGTCCAAGCTCATAATTAAAATGCTTTTTCAGGTCTTCGATTTCGGGGATTAGTTTAGTTAGGTCACAGAGTGAGCACAGGGTTAGAGAATATTCGACAAGATTTCATGTTGACAGTGTAGGGTTAATGGTGTGGACATCAAAGGTGTTTTAGGTAACTTTTAATTGTTTATAAGAGTATTCTTTGATTTTTTATTTTTATTTTTTTATTTAAGTTTTTTATTTATATCTTAAAATGAAAGAGATATTACTACATAAAAAAAAAAAACCACTTAGGTCGCAGACAAGCACACGGCCCGCCTGCTGGAAGGTGATTACCGTAGCCTATGGACTAGTGCATAATATACTTACATGTTCTTTTAGGCGCCATTGGTCCAATTCGCTATTTGTCCAATGTTCAAAACAATTCTTCACAGGTTGGTCCTAATATTCTTTAGACATAGACGAATTTGTTAAGTAAGATAAATAGCTTTATGTTAGGAATGATAATATCCACAGGGCTATTTCCTTTTTTTTGTATTCCGAAACAAAATTCTCGAAATAGTGTCTAAATAATAAAGGAGATCGATCATCTCATTTCATTTAAGACAGTTGACGTGACAACCTCTAATTTCACTCCACTGGTCACTTATTTTGCAAAATAATTATCAATTTCTTTCTTTTGCCTGTTTTATATAGGTACTTATGTTCTATTCAGAGGTTCTGACTACCTCTAAACTAACTTAGACTATGACATCATACCTTATACTTATCTCTTTAGCTCCAATAAATATGATAAAATCAAAAAGCTTTTAAAATAAATTGAGATAAATCGCAGCTGCATACAAATTATGAAAACGTTCAGAAACATTTGTCACGTTCATAATAAATGATTGCTCATAAGCAATAAAACGATATAAATGGATAACGTTCAGTGATTAATCGAAGGGAAAACAGTTTTAATTAAAAATAACTGTGATATTTAATCTGTGATATTCAATCTGGGACTTTGACTTCGCTGCGAGAGGATTAATCTTTCGAAGTGGTGTTGTATAAGTCGAACGACTTCTTTGTCTTATTTTATATAACTGCGAAGTTCTATATTTAAAGGACTGGGTTTATGAATTGGTTTAAATGTAATCCCTACTAATATTATAAATGTGAAAGTAACTCTGTCTGTCTGTCTCGCTTTCACGCCCAAACCACTGAACCGATTTTGATGAAATTTGGTATAGGGGTAGATTAGACCTTGAGAAAGGACATAGGCTATATTTGGTTGCGATAACCGACATCCACGCGGGCGGAGCCGCGGGCAAAAGCTAGTACAAAATATAGAGAGGTTTTATGTTTCATATTCAATTGTTTTGTAGGATTTGAAAGTTATGAGATATTATGATTTCTGACTTATATAGTAATACTTAAGATCGAATCTAATAGTAAAGATCTGTCTGTATTGTGATTAGCTTCAGTGACATTACAATCAGCATCAGATCGATCTTGACTAGCAAAGTACTCAAGATGATACCTACTAACTGTGGCACAAAATTATGTTAATACCAAACTGTTTTTTTATTTCAATTGTACTATCCTTCGAACGAAGGTGTGTATCCAATATCAGGACAATCAGTCAACAGGAAAGGGGGAATACTAAGGTATTAAGATTCAAGATCCATCTGATGCCAACTGCCGATGTTTCCGGTTGGATTTAAGGCTTTCGCCTCGAAGCCCAGCGCTTACTTATCTCCTTCATATTTATTTAGCATAGTTGGCTCTCAATTTCAAGAGATCGTAGTAGTTGAAAACCAGAAAAGCAACCGCCAATAGCAGTGGACTGCGATAGGGTTTGATGCAAAAGTATTCCACATTATGAAAAGTCATGATATAATATCATTCGATCCAAATACAATGAAGCACAAATTTCGTTTGTTCGATCCAAAAACAATTTGGGCGTCAAATTAATAACCTTCTTCAAAATTTTACTCCTTGACATTGTTACTCTATTCGTCCCTAATTACATCATTTCCTCGTCGAAATTATAGCAGTTCAGTGTTACTAAAACATGGCAGTATCCCGTGGTATTTATTCATAACTGTTTGTGACGCTTTCGCGCCTAAACCACTGAACCAATCTTAAAAAAAATTGGCACAGAGATGGAGTAATACTTAGGTATGGACATAGGCTACCTTTTATAGCAAAAAAAGGCGTTAAAGTGGTTCAATAGTGGTTAACAGTTTATTTCATTCGTCACTTTTGAAGATAACCTGATGAAATTTGGTACACAGATAGATCAGAGCTTGTGTAAGGACATAGGCTATGTTTTATCGTGATAACTGATATCTACACGGGCATAGCCGTGGTCAACACCTAGTAAAACAATATATACAACAGCTATTTTAATTAAAAAAGTAGATAGAATGTCCGCATTCACACTGCCGAGCATAAAACCAACTTAGCACATAAATATTTAAGCGCTCCCAGGGGCGAGCGCGAGGCGTAAAGGCAAAACTAGGCACAATCTCAAATTAGTGTTTATTTGTATGTTTTCTAGAATATATTATGTTTCACATTTGTTTATAATAATTCAGCTGTTGCTAAAATAATGAATTAGATAGAATATCATGCTCGTGAATGGGTACTGATTGAAATAGCCATTTTGTTTCACGAAGTTGATGATTATTTTAGGAATATATTTTTTTGGACAATTTTTATTCATTGCGTCATAGAACGCAAAAAAATGAAAGTTATTATAAATGAGGTTTCAACTGTACCAGCAAAGTTCTTTCAGCAAACCCAGTTATTATAATGTTATATACCTAAATCGAAGGATCTAAAACAACTACTGAACTAGACATCTGAGACGTAGCGGTGAAGCGTTCGGCTGCTTCGTCGAAGGTCGTGGGTTCGATTCCCGCGCAGTTCAAATAGTTGTCTACATAAATATGTCTATTTGCATCAGTTTGTCATACCTCGAAGAGCACGTTAAGCCATCAGTCAGTCGTGATACAGGGCGAATGGGTGAAATGCCCCACACACAGGGGCTGATCACCCGGGCCAAATAAACCCCCTCATAAGTATGAGGGGGTTTATTGGCCCGGATATTAACAGAAGAAAAATCTTATTTATCATTACATAAATTCCTATATAACTCCCAAACGTACTCCAGTCACGTGAACGCAAGTAAAAAGGGAAAAATATGTTCGCAACGGCGGACTTAATTCCGACAGCGGAACCGCAACACTAATTAAGGTAAAAGGGCGAATCTCTAAGGTAAAGATAATCCTTTCTTGTACCTACTTCGTTTTAATAAATGGCAAGTATTTTAGGTATATTTTAATTAAACATTCTCACGTCCCTTCGTCCCTAGGGCGTTGGCACCTCCAGTACGGCGTGTTAAGTTATTGTATGCAGTGAATATTAAAAGTCAAAAGGAAGTATTTCTTAAAAGGATTTGAGAGGTTTTTTTCAGTGATGGAAGACAGGGTGCATAATTTGAAGGTTTTTTGATAACATTTTAAAGAAAATTTGCGGCATTCTACAAGTTTTTACTGTGAAAGTAATTTTGGAGTTAAGGAATGCGCAGCGCGTTTTTTTCTTTGATTGTAAGTAGGTTTTAAAAGGAACTTAGTAAAATTGGCGACTTAAATGATGACTATATATCTTTAGTGTTATTATTAGATTTTTGTATTAAAAAAATATTAGTGACTGAAATTACTAATATTACACCTCTTAAACTGAAACTAAAACTAAAACTACTTGTTTTAGGGCCCCTCTGTCGTAAGGCAATTTTACTTACCATTGTTCATTACTATAGTTACTTGCGTGATATTACAGTTTCCAATCGCTTTTGCCTTACCTGTAACAATTAAAAAATAATTTATTTCCATTTACATACACTATATTATGAAGAGGTAAAAGATGTATACTTTTAGGCTGTATAGCCTTAACGATTCTTCCTGGAGAGCATTATAAGGTTCCTACATGGTCGGCAGGTAATCGGAAGAGGGCCAGATCCCGGAAGAGGGCCAGATCGAGGGAAATGGCCCTGGGTCGGCGGGGTGCGAGGGATGGCTACGACAATCTCACCTCCGGCAACCGACGGCCCACAGACGGCGTGCGTTTTAGTCGGTTTGAGTCCGACGCAACCTCCTCCACCGGCTCCGGCGGGGGAGGCATACGTGGAGATTTTTCGCACGATAAAAAAGGGTCGGCAGGAAGAGACAACAATTAATGAATCAATCAAATAATACATACATATTATTACGTCTTTATTCCCGGTGGGTTAGGCAGAGGTGAATTAACACCCACATTTCACCAATCATTGTATTAGGTCCCACGTAATAGGGGGTGCCGGGTGAGCCTATTGCGGTATTAAGGGCACAAGTAATACATTTTATTAATTCAGTTAAGGCACATAAAGAGCACACTTGAACGTCAAAATATTACAATTGTGTCAGTCAGAGCGTATTGTGCATGTGTTGCATACATCCATGGGCAACGATAACCTTACATCAGGCGGTCTGTATGCTTGCCTGCCATATCTTTTTTAGCCGCGGTAGCCTAGTGGTATGGGTAATGGACTGCTGAGACGAGGTCTCGGGTTCGATCCCAGGTTTTACCATGGCACACACCAATGACTTTTCGATGCTTTTCGAAGTTATGTGTGTATTTATCGCAGGTTTATAAGTGCCCGGTTAATGGCAATAGGCTCGCCACCTATTACATTGGGACCTAAACATAAACGGCGAAATGTGGGTGCTAGCACCTCTGCCTACCCCTTCGGGGATACAGGCGTGAGTTTATGTTATGTTATGTGTTTTTTATTCTAGCGACTACAATATGGGGTCCTTCAAGAAGGGCATTGGAAGGTTTCTTCAGGGTCGGCAGCGCGAGTGTGACGTCCCTGGTGTTGCATACGTCCCTAGGCCACGGTGACCGCTTCCCATCAGGTGGGCCGTGTGCTTGTCTGCCAACTAAGTGGTATAAAAAAAAACAATATAATATTTTTAATTTCCACGTAAAAATATAAGCTTCAACTTTTGAGAAAAACAGTAGTTTCATAACTATTAGTATTCTGTAGGTACTGTCTCCTGTCAGTCCAATGACCTTCCATAAACTATTTACTACTTACATTAAAGAAAAGTTAACTAGGTACTTGAGAAAATTTTGGAAGTCACATAACTACTCACTGGTTTTATATAAACATAAACATTTAATTAATGAGTAAAACTAAGCTGTTTATGGGCGCGTGTTTCCTTGTTTATGACTGTACAGGCGCGCACACAATTGTTGACGATAGAATTATAGTTTGGTGGTATCATCTATCTATAATATTAAGCTAATTTGTATTAGAAAAAAAAATTATAAAACTGAGACATCTTCCCTAGACAAGTGCCATTTCGATGGCCAGCGTATTGTAAAATAGAATAACGAATTTTTGGGATTACTATACGTATTACTTATACTAGCCTTCCGCCCGCGGCTCCGACCACGTGGATCTCCTATCGCAATAGAACAAACGTAAGATTTCAAGTCTGACCAAGACCTTACTAACAAAAAAAACCGCATCAAAATCCGTTCAGTAGTTTTTGCGTCCGTCGCGGACAAATATTCCCAATTTACAATTATATATAAGTACTAGCCTTCCGCCCGCGGCTCCGCCCGCGTGCATCTCGGTTAACGCGACCTTTGCTCATATCTTCGGTTCTACTCAACCGATTGCGATCAAACAAACGTAAGATTTTAAGTCTGAGTAAGCCCTTTCTAACAAAAAAACCGCATCAAAATCCGTCCAGTAGTTTTTGCGTCCATCGCGGACAAACAGACGAACAGACAAACAGATAGGAAATTAAAAAAAAATATTTTCGTGTTCAGTATCGTTAACATAACATAACCCAAGTATTTTTTTTTAAATATCTCCAATGTACAGACACGACCACTTTACAATTATATAATAGTATAGACTAGCCTTCCGCCCGCGGCTCCGCCCGCGTGCATCTGGGTTAACGCCACCTTTGCTCATGTCTTCGGTTCTACTCAACTGATTGCGATCAAACAAACGTAAGATTTTAAGTCTGAGTAAGTCTGTTTTTATTAAAAGATAGAGTGATTCAAAAGGAAGGTTTATATGTATAATACAAGCATAATATTGTAGAGAAACACTGATAAATCGGGATCAGAATACCACGCGAGCGGAAAATATGGCGGTACGGTCAGCTAGTTAAAAATAAACAACAACCGAAACAAGTACAATACATCCAAAAACTATTAAAAACTTACAGACCGGGAGTGTTTTCTTGATGAAAAACTTTATTTTCTATATAGCATCGTTCATTTAATCAGAGTCTAGCGAGTCATGGCGATGTAATATAACTATATATTGTTATTATTGGAACATGACTTGCAGTACCCATAACTTCCAGAGGTTTTCGAAAGACGGAGGGTTCTTATTTAACTTGTTTTGAGGTTTCGGAATACGTGGAAATACAAGTAGGTACCTAATAAATTGTTTCTCATATTGAGTACATAATTAACCACTATAAAATTAAAGGATATTGTGTTATTATCCTGGAACACCTAGGTGAACCAGTTCCTGGGTGATCCAATAGGTGTTCCACGGAGGCAGCAGAAACCACCTGGCTGTATGGGTAACAGATGCCAGGTCAATCAGGGCTTTTTTGGAGGATTATCCGTGGAACGTCTAGGGGAACTATGGATACAAAAAGTGCGCGAGGAACACTTAGGTGATCCAATTGTTATTCCACGGGAGCAGCCACACTTAGCTGTGTGGGTAACAAATGGCAGGTCAAGCCGTTTCCGTCAGACCCTGGCAAGGAACAGACCCAAGAAATGCTGGCTTGACATCATGAGAGATGACATACGTGCCAATGGTCTCACTGTCGGGGATGTTAAAAACAATGTGGAGTAGAGAAGCTAGGAAAGTACACCCGGGCTCCAAGGAAGCCTTGAATACAACCGGTGCTAGAAGCATGATGATGACTTTCATTTTGGGTTAGCAGGCTTTTTAAATAGGACACGTCGATTTGACTTCACCTCGCCTGATAAGCTGAAGGCAAAGTCTCAGGAAAGTCTTTTCACGCCCCGCTGAAAGGACCCGGGACTGTAGGAAGAAGGAAACACGTGACCTGGCAAGGAATTCCAGGTCTTAATGGAGC
Source organism: Eilema depressum (assembly GCA_914767945.1). NCBI lineage: Eukaryota > Metazoa > Arthropoda > Insecta > Lepidoptera > Erebidae > Eilema > Eilema depressum. The sequence continues at coordinate 16,518,898 of OU612031.1, forward strand.
GACAAAAGAAAGAGTAGCTGAACCACTTGGTTATTTATATCAGTAACTCATTTATGTATCCTTAATATTGATGCTATATAGTATAAAGATTAATATTATACTGGCAAAATTCAACTTTCAAAGCTAAGATACTTAATAACTGCTGTAGAGGAGCGTAATAAAGGTTTTTAAAGACATTTTATACTACATAATTAAAAGATATGAAAGCTTTTAAGACTTATTATTAATATAGTACCTACAGAGAAACGTCTGCCCGTAATTCCCGTATTTATGTTCCATATTTTGAATAGGAGCTAAGAGTAAATAACTTTCCGCACGCTTACACATTTTAATAAATACGTGAAACCCACAAAATAGGAAAACCTAAAATTTGTATAACGTTGCTTAATAAATAATTATGTTATTAATATTAGAACATAATAATGTATAATTACTAAAATATATGATGGCATGGGTAAAGACTCAAAAGGGATTCTTTATCAAGGAGTAAGGCGTCTCATGACGTCCTAAAATATTTAAAACTGTACTTGTGAATATTAAGGACGTCTATAGGCGTTTATATCGCCTATCTCGTTGAGATAGCATTTACGATTATCACTACAATCATGAGGTCCCGGATTCGATTTCCGGATTTAGTTAACAGCTCTAGGCTTGCCTGCTCTTACCCAGGTTAAGACGCAGTGCTTGATCAACGCCTACTGGCGTTAAGCATGAGGGTCTACTTTGTGGGACAGTGATAATTTTATCAAGGCGTCGAAGTACTAAAAACGTTAGGTGAAATAGACACATTACTACACTTGTGCTTACCCCATTGCCGTTTGTATTAAAAATATAGAGACTCAAACTTCAAGCAGCTAATCAATGCAGTAAGTCATCTGTATATTACTTACCGTGATCAGCTAGAACTCCAATTCCCAACAATTTAATAGTTGAAATAAAATTACTTTTTAACGCTTTCTGTTCTCTCAAAAACACGACGCAGAACAGCTGTAATTATATATTTGAACTACCAATTAAACATACAACGCCCAGTCACGTACAATATTAATTGAAAGAAACTCCAACATTAAAAACAAAAGAAATACAGCAAACCACTTAACCACTCGACTGTACAAGTCATTGCAACACACAGTAGTATACGTGCAAGCTATTTTGTCGTAAACCCGGGGTCACGGGGTTACATCAGTTAATAATTCGGGTTAATGGAAATTAACCACTTTCATTTCGGTTGTAAATTTCATGGGACATATGTCAGTGGAATAAAGTTCATTTTAGCGTGACATTGTGGATAAAAGACCCGGCCTTTTCTTTGGAGTAATAAGTGATTACCTTCAGTTAGTGTTGAAATTATGGAGGTTTGCTGAAATTTATCTTTGGTATTACGGTTTGGGTGGGCGTTATGTTCTTTTTTTACTAGGAGATAGTTAACTATCATACTAATCTACTTTATTATCACAAAGGTAGTTTTTTTTTTATTGGCTTCTTGCTTAGCATTTAGCCATTATCAAGTAGTTTATAATAATCTTATTTGAAAGGGTGGATGGATGGATGGATGGATGATGATGATGATGATGGTGAGTTGGGGATGATGACGATGATGATGATGGCTGCCTCAGTAAAGTGGTGGAAACTTTACTAAAGGCTTCTACGGAGATTTGAAACCAACACGAGAAGTCACAATTCACTGTAATATTTCACTTCAATATTTTTGTGCGCGTTTTCCAAGACGTTATGTCTAAAAATCCACCATTTTTTACACATAAAAACTCGAACTCACACTAATTTTGGAAAATAAAATAACACCGCGATCGTTCATACTCGTTTTGGCGGCAAAAACAAAGGTAGTTAACTATAATCTACTTTATTAAACAAAATCTCTTTGTTACAATCGAGTCCGTCCACCTCATTGTTAATAGTTACGAATTCTAAGTCATGAGCTTTGTAATCTTGAAAAACTAGCGGTATCCAGACTCCGAGGTGAAGGCCTCAGATGTGACTGGGACAAACCCACGGATGTATTGGACTTGAAAAAGAAAATACGGGGTCGTCTTTAAGGACTGCCCGTAGAAGTGAAGACAGTCTGTAAAAAAAAAAGATTCACAAAAAAATGTTCAACGCGCCTCAAGAAGTATTCACTTCAAATAGGTGTCATATATGTGAATTATCACCATCCGTGAATTGTCGCAATTTGTCAAATAGGTACTACTGGGTGTGTAGAATTTAAAAAAAACATATCATCGTCAGCATGATGGTGATGATGGCGCGAGTCCCATGATGTTTATTCCCCCAAAAAGTACCTACTCAAAACACTTAAAGAGGATTTCATTTAAAAATATCGTTGAGTTGATTCGAATGACTAAGAATACAACGTTAGTCAAGACCTTTTCTTTAAACGTAAACGTTATCTAAAAGTGACTAAACGAGTTTCTTAATACTAACTTCAGTGTAAATCATGTACTTTAGTCGCCCTATTTAAACCCTAAATAAAGCTGTTTATTTCGCTTTTTCATTAAACCCCGGACTGCGGTTTAGTGGGGTGGGGTGGGGTATACAGTACATGAAGATCTATAGTGTTGGAGAAGTGGGGTGGTGCCTAGTGAATTTATTGAACGGGAGGAATTATAATGAATACAATTGGGAAAGGAAGGTTAAGGATTATGGGGTAAAATTGATTAACTTGGAAAGTGTCTTATAGAAAACTTAACCGTGAACTGTCATCTGGGTTTTCAAATCGATTAAGAAAGCAAAGTAAAATTTTCAGATCGACCTCGGGCGGGACTTGAACTCGCGATCTTTCCCTTACAGGGGGAATGCTCTAACCACTAAGTCACCGAGGCCCGCACGAAGTCGATTCAAATTCCTCCATAAATCCGTCTCGGGTCGGACGGTGAGAGTCAACTACCAGAAATAGCATAATAAATGCTACTTACTTTTAGTCCGACGTTGCGGCTACTTTTCAGCAGTCATGGTGGTAGGTTGACTAAAGATTTTAATGTGATATTTTAGTCAAATTGTTAGTACAATCGAAAGGCCCCGGGTTCGAATCCTGGCCCTTATTTTACCAAATCGTTTGTGTCAGGAGTAGGTTCACCGCTTCACACGATTCCTTTCTCATACTTGGAAACTCTGAAGTGGGTAGCATTTGGGCTTACTATTGATTATACATTTTCGACTGTTTTAGAATAATTATTCAGATACGCGTTAATGGTAAATCGATATAAGTCTCAAGCCTTGGACTTAATTGCCCATGCATTATTTAATGAAGGACACGACACGAAGTAGGTAGAACACCATATCTTCTCGATAACCGAACCGAAACGAAGTCAACAATAATAGACCATTAATCAGCTTATAAGTGCCTTTGTTGACCTTGAACTTATGGATTTTGTTTGACTTGGTAATGTCTTTGACACAAGAATATTGACGATGCTTATTTATTTAATTATTAATTAGGGGCACATGGGGCACATATCTTGGATCTTCGCTGGTGCAAAATCACCTTAGCGTTTTCCCGTTCTAGTTTTTACATTCTCTTTTAGTTTTTTAATCACTACTAAAAATGTCAATTTTATTACATCAAACTTCAATAGAATACCAGTGATATACTATGTCACATGCTTCCAAACTTAAATTCAAATGTTTCACTATCAATTTCCATTTGTATAATTACCACAATCCCAAAATGTCCATTAAATTCATTCACAAATTTTTAACAACCATTTATTTCCCCATATAATGCGACACAACGATACTGGCATGTTCACATTTAATATTCCAATGTGGAATTGCACGGTTCAAATGCGAACTTAGCTGTGAATTCGACAATATTACGCTGCAGAACTCGGTCTGATGGTGAACGAAACATTTCAGGTTAATTAAAACTAAACCACGATGTGGTACTGTCTCATTTCCCTGTGACTTTGTGTTTAAGTAAATAAGAAGCTTGGATTTCTATCCAGGCGTCTATTTTTTTTAAATACTAGTTAGTCCCGGGTCCTATAAGAGGGAAAAAACATCTGATGAGGCTGTCAAGCTGAGGGCCACCATATAAACATTTCTAGTCTAACTGCAGATTTGACTGAACATTTTCTTTAGGACTTTATTTTTCAGGAATATAATACATACAGGTGCTATATACTGTGATACCCTAAAAGAACTTCAAAGGCACTTCTGTAATATCGACAGCCCAGATCCTAGAGCAGCTAATATTGTCACCCTAACGCTTAATGAAGGAGTTCGTTCTTCAAACAAAAGGGCACAAATGAAACGCTCGCGGCGTTGTCTCAATACTTTTTCGCTTTTTTTAACAAACTACGCTTTGTTCGTGCTAAGCTCGTTTGATTGAGAAAACCCTTTGAAATGCGGACTGTTTACTTAACTGTAGGCTTTTCCATTTGTTGGTTATGCCACTGACGAGCGTTTGAGGATTCTGGAAGTTTGGATGTACGGATGTAACATCGGTTTGAATAGACAGAAGCTGTCTAATATTCTTTTAGTATTGTATATTTATAATATCTATATACCTCCTCGATAGAATATTTGAACTTATAAGCTTTTTTCTTCTTCATCCTAGCGTTAATTCCCAGTCGCATCCGAAGCTTTTACTTCGGAGTCTGGGATCCGTTTTACCAGTCTTAACTGCAGATTTGGCTGTACCTCGATATTTTCCATGAAGCGACTGCCATCTAACCTCCACAAGTTCCACAACCCAATGGTAACATTAGGCGATATCGAAGCATTGAAGCTAGACCGTTCTTGTTGGACTTTTTTAGGGCTCCAACTACCCGTAACGACTTCCATAGATGTTCGTATGGCAACCGGGACCGACAGTTTGCTGTGTTGGTGGTTCATAACCCTCAGCGTGTTAAACTTGAACTGAGTGTTTGCTTAACCATGCACGTGGCTTAAGCAGGCGTAAGGCGTGATACACAGAAATTACGTACACCTCCCCTCAAATTTCGTCGACAAAGGGTTTCATTATTTTTTAATTAAATTAGATCAGCGCACGTACTTTTAATAGGTAGGAAGGTGGAAGGTGAAAATAATTTGTGTGATGTTTTTATGGAGGGTAGTTTGAAAATGCGATGTTTCGGTTGAATTTTTGTACAGACAAAACATTTTTTTAATAATCACGGTAGATTGGTAGCGAATGCCCCTGGCGTTTTCAGTTTTCAGCAATGTTTAGTCAACAAAATATTTTCAATTAAAAAAATTGGTGTGGAATGGATTTAAAATAAAAAAATAACTATAGATCACAAATTAAATATTTGATCACAAAAGGATTGATTTTGACAGAGATGGGACAAAAAAAGATGTCTTGTTTATATCGACATTTCACCAATGATGACTTAGGTCTCAGTACAAGCTAAAATATTTAGCTCCAGGGCTACTTAGTGAGAAATTTATTTAAAAAAATAAATAATAAATAATAAATAAATATTCTACAACATTCTACACAACGCTATCTAGACCCATGGTAAGCTTAATTAGCTTGTGTTATGGAATCTAGAATGCGGATATACATACTTAGATACTTTTTTTTTGTAAATACATACATATTATACATAGAAACATCCAGACCAATGCAAATATTTATATTCATGCATACAAATATTGGCACTGAGCGGGGATCGAACCCGCGCCTTCTGCATAGCAGCCGCGTTCACTACCGCTACGCCACAGAGGCAGAGGAAAACAGAGATGACGAAAATACAACCAAAAGAACATGCTTCTGTCATCTGTTCCGTAGTCCAAGGGTACCTCTTGCCCTCACCCTTGTTAAGTAATAGCACTAAAATTACACTAGCCATACCATTCGTTTACGTTGATAATGTAAATAGATTGGATTTAAGTTGTCAAAGGCTATTTATAAAATCCAAGAATATTTAGATGATAAACTAGCTTGGAAATGAGCTGTTCACTCATGCATGCTTCTCAAGCAAATGATTGTATTTAGACTAAGTAGACTGAGCATTTTTTGTAAAAAGACCAAAAAAAAGCCTGCTGAGTTTCATGCCGGAGTCTTCTCAGGCCGGGGCCCCGTTTCGAACCGGTGTGGTCCATTTGCTAAGCTAGTCTTTAGTACATATATATTTTTAACGTTTTGTAAGTTCCGTTTTGATGGTCTATACAGAATAAATGATTTTTGACTTTGACTTTGACTTTGACTTTGACAAAGAATTTCAGCCCTTAAGCACAGAATAGGTAGAATTAAGGTAGGGAGGGCATTATGAAATTGACTATAGGTAACGTCACTTTAAGTCATTAGACATTTAGAACATCATATTTGAATTACCAACCACAGAATGGGAGTGCCTGAAAACTGCAGAGTCCTGACCCTGTAGAAATCTTCTTGACCTTTACCCCGCGTTTACATACTGCCGCTCGCATTGCTCATCGCCTTGCCGGCAATATTCACGCGAATAATGCCCTAGCATTCAAACACTCGCATCATCGCGATGTTCATCGCGTTGCCCAACACTCGCATCATCGCGATGTTCATCGCGTTGCCCCGCATACAGTATTCGCCTTGCGATGGAGATGGACGACTTTAGTTAAGTGGACACCTAACCGAATGCAGTATAGGCATTTTATTAGGCTATGCTATCTACTTAGATACTTAGCTAGTAGGTAATCAGGCTAATTTGGTAGGTAGGTAGGTACCTACCTACCTACCTATTTTAATTTGGTAGGTAATTAGGCTAATTTGGTAGGTAGGTACCTACCTACCTACCTATTCTAGTTTGGTAGGTAGGTACCTACCTACCTACCTATTCTAATTTGGTAGGTAGGTATCTACCTACCTACCTATTCTAATTTGGTAGGTACCCTAGCTACCTGTTTGGTAGGTATACTTAGGCTAATTTGGTAGGTAGGTACCTACCTACCTACCTACCAAATTAAAATAGGTAGGTAGGTAAATTAGGCTAATTTGGTAAGTAGGTTACCTACCAAATTAGAATAGGTAGGTAGGTAGGTACCTACCTACCAAATTAGCCTAATTACCTACCAAATTAAAATAGGTAGGTAGGTAGGTAGTACCCACCAAATTAGCCTGATCACCTACCAAATAGGTAGGTAGGTAGGTACCTAACTACCTACCTATTCTAGTTTGGTAGGTAGGTACCTACCTACCTACCTATTCTAATTTGGTAGGTACCCTAGCTACCTGTTTGGTCGGTATACTTAGGCTAATTTGGTAGGTAGGTACCTACCTACCTACCTATTCTAATTTAGTAGGTAGAGGTACGTACCTACCTACCAAATTAAAATAGGTAGGTAGGTAATTAGGCTAATTTGGTAAGTAGGTTACCTACCAAATTAGAATAGGTAGGTAGGTAGGTACCTACTTACCAAATTAGCCTAATTACCTACCAAATTAAAATAGGTAGGTAGGTAGGTAGTGCCTACCAAATTAGCCTGATTACCTACCAAATAGGTAGGTACCTACCTACCTACCTACCTATTCTAGTTTGGTAGGTAGGTACCTACCTACCTACCTATTCTAGTTTGGTAGGTAGGTACCTACCTACCTATTCTAGTTTGGTAGGTAGGTACCTACCTACCTACCTACCTATTCTAATTTGGTAGGTACCCTACCTACCTATTTGGTAGGTATAATTAGGCCAATTTCGTAGGTAGGTAGGTACCTACCTACCTATTTGGTAGGTAATCAGGCTAGTTTGGTAGGTACTACCTACCTACCTATCTTTTATGTACATATGTATTACCTATATTATTTAATTAGATCCGTGGCAAGCATTTCAATAAATTCTATTGATTTTTCGTTGGACCATTCGATTGGTTGCGTCATTGTCATGATAATAAATTCGAAGTAATCCTGTGACTGTGACACGCGCGTACACAACGAGCGCTCGATGCGAAGTGTGCGCGACGCGAGTATGTGAATGCTTCATCGCGCTAGTATTGCCGCTCCTTCTCGCGCCGCCAAGCCGACACTCGCAGCAACATACGCAGCAGTACTCGCGGCATGACGAATATACCATTCACACCACGTCCCTGCCCACTTCTCTCGCCACTTCCCTCGCTCTGCCGCGAGTATGTAAACGAAGCATTAGCTATGGAGCCTTATATTCATATCACACACAACCTCCTTCCAGTCTATAATTAAACCTCTCTGCCATCTCCCAAAACACATAAACACAAATTTTAATTATTAATACAAAATATATGATGGTGTTTCTCGTAAGGTAAGACGTTTCACTCCGGCTTTAATTTCCGGCTTGCAGGCTCGTCCTAGTTTATTTTAATCTCGGCGCCATATTGGATATTTCGTCTGTTTGTATCCGATGTTGTTGCGAACTACTTAGGTATCTAGAGCTGTGAATTTTTCTTTGTTAATAATTAGAGGGAAAATGACGTTGTTATTTTTTAAAAGGTATAATATGCAGGTATAATTAGGAAAATTCATAGTATAGTGGGTATAGTACAGTCAACTGAAGAAGTTGCTAAACACAAACGCATCACTGAAAAAATCAATGAATAATGATCTAAATAACTCAAATTAAATATTCTTCAAGGAATAAATCGAATCGACTGCCTCTGTGGCGTAGCGGTAGTGAACGCGGCTGCTACGCAGGAGGCGCGGGTTCGATCCCCACTCAGTGCCAATATTTGTATGCATGAATATTAATATTTGCATTGGTCTGGGTGTTTCTATGTATAATATGTATGTATTTACAAAAAAAAAAAAGTATCTAAGTATGTATATCCGCATTCTAGATTCCATAACACAAGCTAATTAAGCTTACCATGGGTCTAGAAAGCGTTGTGTAGAATGTTGTGGAATATTTATTTATTTATTAAATTAAATAAAATAAAACCTTCATAATAAGAACATTAATATGAAATTGTTTAAACTTGTGTTATTGTCTTAAGCTGACTGATTTAGTGATGTACACCATTTTGTCATAAATCCGAGAGGTTAAAGTTCTTTCACATACTCGCTAATTTCCGATATTTTCATACCCTTTCATATTAAAATTCACTTAACTACTAAAACACAAAAAATAAAACTAGTACCTATTACGCGTAAAAGGTATATACCTACTTGAAAATAGCTAATGAAAACAGATAGGTATTAAGATGTACAAGAGTACAGAAAATTGTATCGTATAAACTACATTTGACGTCTCTTGGAACTCATAACTAAAACAACTAATTAAGTATTCTATGTCGGAGTAATATAATGGACCAGGCTCATCTAGGATATAAACGAATTATTTTATATTATATACCTTGTCTAGCAGTAATAGCGGCACTCACTTAACTTTTGTGAACGGAATTAAGGCAATATTTCGTCCAATTAAGGTTAGACGAATACTGTAGAGGGCTTTAGTAAATATAACTAATAATGAAGACTACTACAGCTACACTGTGCTGTACATAAGTGCTATTTATGAGCCTTTTTTATAAATATACCATGTGAGAGCACAACTTTAGGTCGAGGTTATAGGTACACCTATTGCCGGTGCGCTTGGTCTGAAACCTCCACGCAGTGCACCTTGGGCAGTGGAGATGGCAGCGTCTCTCTCAGACATGGGAACGGGAAGATGCTGCTGCCGATGGCCAATTTCAGTCAGGAACAGTCTTGAAGAGGGCTGCTTGGAGGCTCTCCACGTGCTATCTGAAGTCTCCCTAGCAGAGGACACAGTGGAGTGGAGAGAGGGCAAGGAGTAGGATAGGGCTGTCTAAAAACCGTAGACGGCCCAAGGTCAGTCAGGCTGCGTCGGAAATGCCTTATTGGGTAATTTTACATCCTGGGCCTGGATTCTGCTAAAGCAAAACTACTGTCTTACTACGGACACTGCAAAATAATTCCATTTAATTTTACATTTATTTTACAGTCTACAGCGACATAGTCTGAAATTTAATGCCATTTTTGCACTGATTGTGGTATGATAGCTGTTTTGTTTCAACAAAATCGAGGGCCTGATTAATTAAGATCAGAGACGACGTGTATCTATTGTTTCAAAATCAATAATTCTTAGTTTAAAATTACAGTAATAACTAGATTCATCATCATCATCATTGATTGAATCCCTGTTACATCCGAAGTCACAGGTCCGAGGTCCGCTTCCAGTGTCTAGATTATGCTTAGATTTTTTCGGTACTGTATCCCATTTGTCTTTTTCTTTTTCAAAAAAATATTCATAGAATTTGCTGAAGCCTTTCTCCTAGAATAAATAGTGAGAACAGATCACCATCTGCTTCTCTCCGAAGACACTTCACGAGCTGCCTCTACCGTCATTAAACTTTTCATGCAAATCCAACAGAATAGTAAATTGTAAGAAGTTAGAGTTCTTTATTGAAATGATCCCATTAAAGAGCGTACACTGTTTCTTAATTTCTTTAAGATACGGAAGATGGCATCAGAGTTCGCTTCCCGCTATCAAATCTATAGAAGTGCCGTAAAACAAGGACCGTAAAAGTAAACTTCTTATCAGTTTTATCTTAAGTAGTTTTAGTTATGGCGAAAATTTATACAAAAGATGGTACATAGGAACTTGTTATAGAGTTTTAAAATTAATTGGAAAAGCTAATATTCAAGATGGGCCTTAAAACCACGATAGTCCCTAAGCTACCTGGGCCTATTGTGGATACTTGACATTTTCATCTACATTTGTCTCAGGATGACCTTAGGAGTCGTCAATTTATTTTATACTTATCGTTATATTTAATGTATGTACAACAATATAATATCTATAACTAAGCGATTTTTGGCTTTACCTTTCACCTTGACTTTGACCTTAACCTTGACCTTAACTTTGACCTTGACTCAAAACTGAATTCTTCACAATTACTGAAACAATGAATGATATTGTAATCATTTCCGTTTTTCTGGCGGGTCACTTAATATGAATTGAGTTTTGAAGTTTTTATGATGCTAACTTTTCTTGTAAATTTAAATTGGAGAAAGTCAACATCCATGACCGACCTTGAACCCGCATTTCTTGGTTGATGGGTCTACATTACCCGCCATAAACATAGTCTTCCAAAACATGTAATCTCTTTTTGCACAGTCAGTCAAAAATACCATAGCAGTCAGTTTCCTTATAGAATAATGAAGAAGTATGTCGAGATCATACAAGTACTCGAAGATGAAGAACCTTCTACCCCAGGGACGAAGAACGCACACTATTACTACTGAACCAGTCAGCCTATGACTGACTGACTGGTAAGTAAGTCCTAGTTGGATTAAAGCTATGTATATAATTAATTAATTATACCTACCTTGATCGTGTTAATTCACGAACACGAAATTGTTTATAATTAGGATTCTAGAATATTCAATAGCTTGTTCAAGAAATTTCACAGCTATTTAAATACATACCCTTAAAGGTCGTTGAGAAAATTATAGTCCTTGTCGGGTACCATTAATGACTAGATTCAAATTGTACTAAAATTTCAGTTAAGCCTTAGCGACATTTTTCGTCTAAATACGAGCTAGGTAGAACGTTCTCCCCCGTTTAGATAGTTTCGATATCTAAATTACGTACTTTGAGGTCCACTAAAACACCCGAGCAGGTGCCGAATCTATAAAATTTATTTCAGGGGACGAAAAAGTAGCATAAAAATAAATTAATTTTAACTCGTCTCTTACGAATAATACTACATAGGTGATGAATCTGTAAGTTTTATTCCGGGGAACGATTTTTAAGAGACTAGTGGGTTCGTTGCTTCTTTATAACCAAACACAAAATAAAACATGAACTTATATATTATTATACTCGTATTAATATAATTTCAACAGCAATTTTGCTGAGCTCACAATATTTACTAAAGACCATTAAACAAACATATGTACCTACTAGAGATCAATATTTATCAATAAGTAAAAACATTGGAACTATGTAGGTATGTATCAAACAGGCAATTATTTGTTGTATAGTTTGAACTAGGTGGTGTTTAAAATTAATTTATAAATAATCGTTATACCAAAACTTTCTTTACTAACTTTGTAGGTATAATTACCGCATGGTTCCCGGTAGAGTAGAACTTAGGTCACCCCATCTCCTCCCATGCGGTGTCGTACAAGTTGACTAAGGGCTGCTTAACCTCAGACAGATACATACAGCCCAGACTCAGCCTCAGATGGGTGGCTCGAGTTAACAATAGTAGGTACCTACCCGGAATACAATGATTGGTATTATGGGTGTTAATTCACCTTTGCTTAACATGCTTTCAGTGACAGATCAGATCAATGCAAAGAGCGGGAATTGAACCCACGCCTATAATAGGCGTGGGTTCAATTCCCCAAGTTCTTGGGGAAGGTTAAGTCTATAATAATTATAGCCTTAACCTTCCCCAAGAACTTGGCAAACAAACGAATTCTGCAGCTTTATTATTGGTATAGAATGATGTTGAATGTTCTAATTTCAGAACGTTTTCTTGCGTAAAACTGTCCGTGGGTTGCCAGGCTAAGAAATTTTTCTCCCAACAAATAATTACTGAGAAAGATAAAGCACTCAATAGAGGCTATTTTGCGAGGGCAAGCGTAATCGTTTCCACTTCCCGTCACCATTATCTCAGCGAGTAAATTGATGCTTAATGTCTATCATTTTGTGGCCCTTTAGGAATATAACTGTAACCTGGATCAATATCACCGCTATTAATAATATTATGGATAGTTTTGTTTATCGTTAGATATTTAGGGGAGGGTCAATTATTTTGGAGGAGTTATTTGACTGTTTAACATGTAATTGAGTCCTAATTTAACGATTAGATATATTATTCAAAGTTCACACCACACCAAAAGTTTTGAGGCCAAGACAACTTCACCTGCAACGCGATGCACCTGCTAACTAACGGATGAAGTTCTGGCGCAGGTTTTCATCTCAGGCTTGGAAGTCAAATGGCAGTTACTACCATAGAAGCCGCATAAAGCAAAGCAAAAGCAGGAGAAGAAGATAGCGGACAACGAGCCCGAAGTGATAGACTCGGATGAAATCGGAAACAACGCTGCGATGGCTGAAACAAGTACATCTTCATCGGACTTTTATACTTCTTATTGGTGTGTCAATCATCCTAGGTCTCAATCTCGTAAACATGCTGTATATTGTAGACCACTTTGTATTAATTTTTATACTTTAGATATTATTCATATAAACTTAAATTAGTTCATTACATAATTTTGTAAAATTTTACCAGATGGGCCATGCCTGCCACCTAAATGGTATAAAAAGTAGATTTCAGTTCATATTTCTAAGCCCCTTCCATCGCCATGATTAGCCTATCCTTTTACCAACGCCGCCCCACAACAGTGCCACTACCATCTAGAATATTCCCGCATTCATTTATGCAAGTCATCACATACATTTGGCTGCAAAACCTTTTGTGGTTAAAATTTAGGGGAACTACAAAATAGTGCCTTAATTGCCTCCCTGAATACGACAGGGTGGGGTTAACTAAACAAGCTTTTGAATTAAGTCTAATGGCGCATGATATTTTAAAGACTTTTTAGGGTTCCGTATCTCAAAAGGAAATAAAACGATACCCTTTTAAGACCACTTCGTTGTTGACCAGTTTGGTATAAATTTCAACTTAATCTAACCACAAATTCCCGGGTCTTGACAGACAGACAGATAGCCAGACAGAGTTACTTTCGCATTTATAATATTAGTTTGGATAAGTCTATAACTTCCAATAGCTATGAAAAATTCATACTTCTAGGTCAGCGCAACAAAAAGATATTGTCGTTTAAGTTACATAAGTTCGTCCCTCAATTACCTAAGCTTTGTACGCAACCCTCAGTGCGCGAGTCCGACTCGCACTTGACTTTCTTAAAAAGAATTTGCCAAAATAGAGGTTTTAATTTTTATTTGGTCATTTGTAGTCGACATTCAAGTGCTTGTTAGATTAAAGTAGGGATGAAAACTCGTTAGGATTTCGTTTAAAACTAAATTGCTGGAAGCCCCGAAGTTTGACAATATTGTTGGTGACTTTATATCAAGTTGAAGTTACGTTCCGCTTCGGTGTTTGTCAACAGATATAATTCAGGAGAAATTGACCTCGTTCTTGTTTGTCGACTGAAATAAGATGACTACTTACTTGATTTAGGATCCTGTGACGTCTAGATGGGGTAGAGAGCGTCCACAGTGCGTCATCCCTGTCAATTTTGGGCTAAGCACTTAATTTCGCTTCAAGTATTTTCTAGGCCTTTCGTTTTTGTTAAGATAGTCCACCTGGGATAGCCTCTGTGGAGTGGCGGTAGAGAAAGCAACTACGCAGGAGGCGCGGATTCGATTCCCGCTCCGTGCAAATATTTGTATGCATGAATATGGCTATTTGCATTGGTCTGGTTGTACCTCGGAGAGCATGTTAAGCCACGGGTTGTCATACAAACATCTATGGCTGTCGTTACGGGTAGATGGAGCCCTAAAAAGTCCAAAAACGGATCTAATTTCGATACGTCGATATCGCCAATGGGTTGTAGAGGTCAGATGGCAAGCCTAACGGCAAATATCAAAGATTAGCCAAACCAGACGCCGAGGTAAAAGCTAGGATGAAGAAAAATAAAGTCCTTATCCCCAGAGGGTTAATCTGTCCGCCCCGGTTTCCATAACAACATCTATGGTGGTCGTTACGGCTACCCGTAACGACCACCATAGATGGTTGGACTGGATTGGAGCACTACGGAAAATCCGACTACTCTAACTACAGAACCTTGATATCGCCAATTGGTTTTGGAGGTAACGTTGCAATCGCTTCATGGGAAATATCGAAGCTCAGCTGCATCGTAAATAGCCCCAAACTGAGTTGAGGCAAAGGCTCAGTGATGACACCTGCCCCTCTAGACAAGAGGCAATTCGTTACTCGGCGTATGATGGAATAGAATGCCAAATGTATGGAATTTGACGTATATGACAGGCGTCAACGAATGTCAAAAACTTCAAATCCTATACATTTGTCATTCTATTCCATCATACGCCGAGCAACGAATTGCCACTTGTCTAGGGGGGCTGACTGGAAAATCACGATGCTGTAAAGTATCCAAAATGCGCTTGCGAATCTTTGTCTTTTTTTTCGATATCACTTGCATTCTTACGCCTATTTACTATTCTTCTATCTACTACAAACTGCAAAATTCCAAATTCAAACCGGAGCGGGTATAACTGACATTTTTCCAATCCACACAATGCCGGTAATCCAATCCAATCTACGTACACTGACAACAGAAAATGGAATAACAGCACCTGGAAAGTTTCAATAGTTCGAAATTCTTCCTACGTGCAACTGTGAATAAAATCAAACATTAAGTTGTGCAACAGTTTGTTCAAGGGTTTGTACGAATCGTCGGAAGAATGGAGGATTTTCCTTTCGTAAGTAGGTAACTACTTCAAAATCGAGAAGATTCTCAAGTTAATGCGTATTTTTGTTTAATCGATTGTTTTTAATACAACTTAGGTGGTAGACGGTTCACCTGATGGAAAGTAACTATGGACGTATGCAACATCAAGGACGTCACACTCGTGTTGCTAACCCTATAAGAACAGAGAGCCTCTGTGCCGTCAGTGCAGAAGACGAAGTAGTACAAGCCTTTGATCTTCCCGCTGACGCAAAAATCCAGTGATCTAGGCTACACTGTTGATCGCCAGGAACTCAACACAAGGTTATCATGGCTGTGGTTTTCTGTAGGGCGGAGGTACCAAACCAGTAGGACTGCTCAATCACGGAAATACCGTCGTGGTACTCCAATTAGGTTAAATGAAATTGAATTTCGAGAATTATATAGCGATTATAGGAGAGGTTATAAATCTAACGTTGGAAGCTTCAAACCTATCTTATTAACCCTGAGCGGCTCAAATATGGAAATATAAACTAAATTGATATAATGTGCCTTGTTTCAGAGTCTCAGTCATTATCGCAGCATGATCCTTGGAAGATGATTACACCGTAGGCGGTATCGTCTCCCCTACGTGAAAGAGGTCTCCGCTCCGCATGGAGAGACCAAGCACCCCATGGAATTGGTGCCTATAATATTCATCTTCCTAGGTACTAAAGACATTGCAAAAAGTGTATATATTATTTGCAAAAAAAATATTATATCCGTGTTCCAGAACTTAAAGTTCAATTTAAGATTTTAAAACTTGCTTGAAGCCATCAAAATCTGTAAAAAATGTGTATTATCCAACAAACTGAGGCTCCTAACACATGTATTACTGGTTTGCTTCTAAGGAGTCCCTAAAATCATAAATGTACTAAACATGTTTCTTGGGTCAATAAAATTTTATTTATATATTATGCTTATTTTGGTTCTATACAACATTTTCAAATATATTTTGTAGTCTCAAATATTTTTATAATTCAAAATTAAACGTTTCCCTAAAGTGAATACAACCGGCTGTCGGGACCACACACCCAATGTTTCGTAAAAAAACAAACCATCTGCCTGTAAAAAAGGAATTCGATATAAAAGAACAGCTTTTCTTTTAGCAGAAACAAAGAACACCTAATTATACGGCTACTTAAGTATATTCGAATACACTGGGCACTTTTTGTTGATATAGATTGTTTTGAATCAAGTATTCGGGCCGTAGGTACAAAGCGGATTCAAAATTAATTTTATGTTCTTTGTTCAGCTTGAGCAATTTTCCTTCGCCTCCTTTTCTCGTTATTTGATTTGAGAAATTTTATTATAGGTGCTTCAGTAATTTCACGGTAGCTATTTAAGATATTTTCATATTGTAAATATCACTTGTGCGAGAATGCTTTCGTTTGCCGAACTTCCTTTAATGAAACAAATATTTAGGTGGTATTTTTGAATTGCTTTGCCTTGGTGTATGAAAATAATATTTTGGCGCGAAATAAAAATTAAAAATAAGGGAATATTTGGGAAATTTGATTATTATTGCGTTTGCTTTGAGTGTTGTTTGAATTTGATGTTATAGTCCGCGTCTTGTACTATGGCAGTTGCTTGTGAGTGCAGTGCTATGTAGTGAAGGTAGTGGGAATGCGGGAAGACGGGAAGCAAGCGTGGTGAATAGATCGGTGTGGTAATATGATAAGCATGAAGGCATGAAGCATAGGCGATAGGCAACAATGGTGATAATTTGCATAGAACGATTTTTTAAGTTAGCAAACAGGTACACGGTTTTCCTGGTGGTAAATGTTTGCTGGCACAGAGATTGAGACTCTTTTCTGATCTTCATTAATTACAATGATTGAATTACATGCTGTATTAGTAATTCATCATATTTAGAGTACTTAATTTATTATTGTAATAAATATAATTGTATATGTACTTAATACTTGCACAATAAACAAGCATATTGTGCAAGTATTAGATATACAATAATACAATTATTATTTATTATTACTTCATTAAATAAATAATGTTAATGTATGTTGTGGTACATTGGTTGATGTGTGCGCACGCTTGTATAATTGAATCCGGAAATAGGTATTGTGCGGTTTCTTCATATCCAGAGATTTGCATTTATATTATAAAGTTGGCCGTGGATTGGTAGACTGGTATTGATCTTGCTATAATATAGGACAGGGGCCTGAAAGTACGAGAATCTTGTGTGAGGAACCTACTGGGTCAGGCCCTTCCATGAAGATGAAAATAGATTTCAACCTCAATTTCTCGAATTTATGGTAAATAATTTTTAATTTCATGTTTTTATATCTTGTAAGGGGTAAGTAGAAGCGTATTGGGATCCACTTTTCATTAGCTGTGTTTGATATTACGTATTAGAGAGCGGGTTTGTCGTTGTCTTTCGGGCAGTTTTAATTCTTTTGAATGCCAGTGTCATTTACATCCAAAGTATGCACTTTTGTTCTTACTCTTATTGAGTACTGGGGTCTTGTTTGTAGGAATAAAAAAACTATTCCAATAAAAATAAAATGTACTAAAAAGTTGAAAATAATTGTGTATTCTTCAAAAACTTTATTACAACAAATTATTGTCCATTTTGGAGTCGGTGTCGTGAGAAGTTACAAACCTACCTTGGCTGACACCGACTCCAAAATTGACAATAATTTGTAATAAAGTTTTTGAAGAATACACAATTATTGAAGATGGCGCGGTGGTCTGGCGTAGGTGGGCCGCGCGGATGAAACTCGCCCGGGTAACTGGTTTGCTATACGTATATTTTATAGGCGCGGCTCGAACACTCTCTTCTCTTACTCTTCTATTTGGAATTTGATTTGATTAACTTTTATAGGAGCGACTGCCTACCACCCAATTTCGGAAGAAACTGCTCCAGAGTCTCATTTGTCTTTGCAGGTGAGCCTTTTAACCCTACTTGGTAGTTATTCTGTGGGATTACTTTAACAGAAAAACTCAATAAATTAACTCGAAAATCAAACTCAAAACCTTAAAGAAATCGCATTACCACTGTACTACGAGTCAATCCAAGTTTGAAACAAAATCATTTCCTCTTTGAACAAAAAAAAAAGTTAAAAATTTACGCTTCACGGAATAAAAAAGAACAAAGCGTTTGTCTATTACGGTCTACGAATATAATCAAACGGAATATTGCTGGGAAAAATTCATTCAGTCAAATAAACAACTTAATGCCTACGCCCAAAGATATTATATATAAAAAGAAGTAGATTCGTTATTGCGCGAAAATCGTGAAGATTCGAAAACGAGTCAATTGGAACGTTTGCCTCTAGTACCGCGTGCCGAGCGGCGCCGGCCGGACGTAGAGCGGAAGCATCAGTGACTTATAAAAATAACGAAAATGCCATCGTATGTTTATAGACACTGCACGAACTATTACTCTAAAGTTAATACATCGAAAGGGAGTTCATATCACATGGAAATAATACATATTTCGACTGATAAAGACCAAATTTCTGACTTTCATAATATTCAAGTTAAAATTGTTAAAAAGAGACAGTATGATATAATTTGGTGCGTGAGCGACAAGGACGTGTGTGATCCGAACATAGATTAAAGTACAGATGAGAATATCGTAGGCATTAAACTCACTACATACTACCTCCCAATTTTAATTTGTTGTTTTTTATAATTGCCTACTAATACTATGTGGTTCAAATAAGTTAATAAGTGCGAACTTCACTTCACTGGCAAGTATCTACTTAGGTAAGTACTACTTGTTAAAATTTGTAGGTACTATTGGCAGCAACAAAATAATGACATAGAATAAACATACCTAGCTTTTTTATACTTAACTAGCTGCCCCGGCGAACTTCGTACCGCCATATTTTCGGCACGCGTGGTATTCAAATCCCGTTCCCGCTGCACCCTTATCACTTAGGGGGATGAAAAATAGATGTTGGCCGATTCTCATAGATACCGGATAAGCACAAAAAAATTCATCAAAATCGGTCGAGCCGTTTCGGAGGAGTTCGATTACGCACCCCGTGACAGAAGAATTTTATATATTAGAAGATACAATAACAATGACAAACAAACATCTTTGTCTAAACAAAATGACGCAATTATCTCAAACTTCACTTTACTGGCAAGTACCTACTTAGGTACTTGTTAAAATTGTACTACTGACAGCAACAAAATAATGAAATTTAAAAATTATACCTAGCTTTTTCATAATACATTAACAAAGTTAAACAAACATCTTTGTCTAAACAAAATTAGGCAATAACCTCAATTCAGAGAGCTCTGTACCTTCTTTTTCAATAATTTTGTTAGCCTATGTCACCGGCTAGCAACCGCACTGTGATTGGTACATTGTTATCATTAAAGTCCAAGTGACAAACAATAGCTGTCTTCTTCTTTTATATTGTATTTTTCATGTCCTCTCTTTTCAATCCATTGGTTATGTAGGGAAGTGTAGATGAATTAAAAATGTGTGTGTGTGAGTTCGGCACATTTTTCTACGTTGATTTGTAAGCATATGACATGTCTATGTTATGAAATGTCTTTGCCTACGCCACAAGTTGTACTAAAGTTTGTTAGGGGAACCCCCCGGTCCGCCCTTTCCTTGTCTTTAGTCAGGGGTGACGGGGAAGTGTTACACAGGCTGTTATTTCGCACTGCGGAGAAAACTAGATTCGATGATACTTTCATGCCAAGATACTCGTGATTTAGGTTCGATGTATATACTTGTGGGTACTTGTATAATTTGTGGGATTTTCTGTATGAAATATTAGCACGTTTGCTGGAGATATGTGTGAAAAAGTGATTATATGAATAGTGTACGTATGTGATAGGTCATTATCATTATTTCTGTTGTTCCCGATTGTATTGGAAGCTGTCTCTTCAGAGCCAAATGTAAACAAGTCATTAGTAAGAATTTTGAATATCCAAGACGTACCTAACCAAGAAGCTCAGCTGATCCGAGTATTCCTTTTGAAAGAAACTTTCTGCGGGTTCAAGTCCCATCCTGGTTATCGGACTTTTTTCGAATAAATTTAGGTATAAGAAAACTAGCTGACCCAACGAACTTCGTACCGCCATATTTTCTGATCCCGTTCCCGCTGCATATCTCTAAATATATCAGTGCTTCTCCTCAATATTATGCACATATTATACATAAAAACTTTCCTCTTGAATCACTTTATCTATTAAAAAAACCGCTTCAAAATTCGTTGCGTAGTTTTGAAGATTTAAGCATACATAGGGACGGACAGACAGCGATAGCGACTCTGTTTTATAATAATGTGTTATATTGTTATACCTAGTGATAGTGATTTTGCATGAAATATGTTTAAAAATTACTTTAATTAGTTGCAGCCGAATCTTATAAAAACTAGTAAAAAATATGCCTTCTACAGATAGCAAAATACATCAAACGTAACAAAAACTAGCCGATTACAACTCCGTTGAACTAGCCGATGCCGTTACCGATGCCTGGAGCATTTCATTGCTGCAGACGGCATTGTCCCGCCCTTTGTTCACTCGCTTTGTCCCTATCAATGCGATCGAGCTCACAATGAACAGAAAAATTGGCTTTCTACACTCAGTTATTAATATTTTCATAATAGGTTGTGTTCTGTTTACTGTATGGTATAATAAATTATTCGTAATTGAATAGTTTTTTTGAAAATAATAATAGGTATATACATATTAATATATCATCCGTATTCACAAACGATACTGTGAGGTCTCACAGTGTGCTCGAGCGCATAGGGCTGGTAAAATAATTCACAAACATCATGGAGCAGTATCTAACGCAGTGCGTTACCTCAACGAAGTATTACTTAAGTGTTATCAATGAATAAAAAGGCTTGCCAAAACGAACGCACTGAGAATTTGTCGTCCTTTGCACAGTTTTGGTGGTACGCATAGCGAAGTATTGTTTGTGAATACGGGTGTAATACTCGTATGTGTGACGTAACATGTCATGCATCTGAGGTAGAGTCTGGGCTGTATATATAATTATGTCTGATGTTACGCAGCCCTATCCCTTAGTCGCCTTGTACGACACTATAGGGAAGAGATGCGGTGGTCCAAATTCTACTCTGCCGGGACCACGCGGAAAATGTAACCGTAATTATATGAAACAACTTTCGAGTTTGAGTTCAAAAAATATTTAAAATGAACTTTTCTAGGAAAGTTCCTAACTAGTCTCCCATTTAGGCTTGTGACACCGTTGCTCATCCGCAAAGTTTTCTCTACGTCACAGTCTTAGATTACAGGTAGTCCAAGTTAAGGGCAAATAGATTTAATAGATGTGACAGTAGAACTGCTACTACCACATTCCGTCAGGTAGGCCCGTATGCTTGACTGCCATCTAAATGGTAGAAAAAAAAAGCATGATAAAAAAAATCTAAGCACACTACACTTAGTTTGGAGTTTAATAGCGATGTGATTAATAGTTCATCTCAAACTTTTTATACAATAAAATCGGCCAAGTGCGAGTCGGACTCGCCCATGAAGGGTTCCGTATTAGCAAAGGCGAAAATTGCGGTTTATGACGTATTAAAAAAAAACTACTGACTGGATCTCGTTCGAACCAATTTTTAGTGGTAGTTTTCATGGCAATTTATATCATATATTTTTTTTAGATTTATCATTCTCTTATTTTAGAAGTTTGAGGGGGGGGGGACACACATTTTTCCACTTTGGAAGTGTCTCTCGCGCAAACTATTCAGTTTAGAAAAAAAATATGTTAGAAACCTCAATAGCATTTTTAAAGACCTATCTATAAATACCCCACACGTATGGGTTTGATGAAAAAAAAAAAATTGAGTTTCAGTTCTAAGTATGGGGACCCCCAAAATTTAATGCTTTTTTTTATTTTTGTGTGAAATTCTTAATGCGGTTCACAGAATACATCTTCTTCCCAAGTTTCAACAGCATAGGCCTTATAGTTTCGGAGAAAAGTGGCTGTGACATACGGACGGACAGACAGACAGACAGACGGACGGACGGACAGACATGACGAATCTATAAGGGTTCCGTTTTTGCCATTTGGCTACGGAACCCTAAAAATGGATCATTTAAGAAAAAAATTGGTAACTTCCAACCCTAAAACGTCCATTATCACTTTTTAAGATAAACCTATTAAAATCATTATCATCTATCGCTTTACAATAGTAATTTAATTAAAAGCACACATCCACCTTCCTCTTCCCGTTTTCCAAAGATTACTAAACCACAAGCTATCCAAAATATAATCAAATCCATTGTCGGCTGAAGGGTTAACGTGTTTTCATAGCCACCGAATGTTACCAATATGTAAATAGCCTCCATCTATCCGGCACCGAACGTGCTTAGCTCCGACTCTCAACATAAACCGGGAGCTATTTACCGACCCTAAATTATATAGCTAAAACATACGCGATGTATATCCGGATATCCGGACATTGTACGTATTATGTTACAGTATGTAATAATGACAGGCTAACAACGTCTATTGGGAACAGGCTTTACAAGTTAAATTACCTGTGTTTGGGGATAGTTCAACTGTGTTACACTATCCGGGTAAAGTTGTTGAAGTATTGCAGGTATTGTAATGTTCAGCGGTCAGAGGGTTGTTGTGCAATTGATAGTTATCCATCCATACTAATATTATAAATGCGAAAGTAACTCTGTCTGCCTGTCTGTCTGTCTGTCTGTTACGCTTTCACGCCTATACCACTGAACCGATTTTGATGAAATTTGGTACAAGGGTAGATTAGACCTTGGGAAAGGATATAGGCTATGTTTGGTCACGATAGCTGACCTCCACGCGGGCGGAGCCGTGGGCAAAAGCTAGTTGTAAATATTTTAAATACTTGTAAATAGTTTTGAACAAAAATTGTGTCCCAGGTTCTACAGATCAGGTACACTTCGTACATGAATTTTGAATTTAAAAGGAGATGCAATAACCATATTATAACGAGATAAGTCATATTATTATTATCCTACTTCCTACTAATAATGTGAAAGTTCGTGAATATACTTGAACGTTTGAATGTTCGGTACACAGAGATAGATTACAGTCTAGAATAATACATAAGCGGTTTATTCCGAGTATAGGTTGACGCGGGCGAAGCTGCGGGTAACAGCTTTGCTAGTTAGTAAGTTAAAGCTATAAAGACATAGCCCCTTTTTTATAATGTCATTCGTTCTTCCAAACTACCCGAAAACATTCTTCTACTATTTCTTCTATCCATCCTATGGTTGCCTGTAAAAAATTGCCGCAGAGCGATAAGGCCGCCATCTGTACTTACCGCATAACTTAGATCTCTATGTTGTATTGTTATATCTATGGTTTACAATAAAGACGTTTTACTTACTTTTACTTACTTCATTTGAAAGAAATAAACCTTTCAAAACCATTTATAAGTTTTTTCCAATAATCTATGTGTAGGATAATAAATAAAAACATATCTGGGGGCACGGCAGTGCCCCCGCCAAGTCGAGCAAAAAAGAGCGGCACGGCCATAACACTATTTTCTCGAAGCACTTCAGGCCATTTTCGACCCCCTATAAGTTCGTTGTGGATAAACCTAGAAGCCTGAATCTTCGGTTACCAAGTTGGCACTGTAAAAACACTTTATATTTCAAATTTCATTCAATTTGAACCAGTAGTTTAAGAATTACAACTAGTCAAAGTTTGAATTTTTGGCAAATTTTGTCACTCACTGACTGACCGATCATCAAAAGTCTAAGGCACTTCTAGCAGACATAGAAGCCTCAAATTTAGAAAACAAGTAGTGTTTAATGTACAAATCACGAGAAAATTAAAATATTGTACAATTTTATTTCAGTCTCAACTGCATAAATAACTTTGTAATTTCATATAAATATAAAGGATTACAAAGTTACATTTACAGTGAATGAGTCAGTGTACCTGAATTCACTCATACTAATACCATTCTAACGAAATATGTATTATAGTTGATGCGAAAATAACTCTGTCTACCCGTCTGTTACGCTTTCACGCCTAAGCTACTGAACTTAATTTGGTAGGTACATATTATGTAGATTAAAGTGAAGAAGTGGGACTGGGATTGGGACTGGGACTGGGAACGGGATCGGGACCGCAATCGGGACTGGGATTGGGATTGGACCAGGACCGGGACCGGGACTGGGACTGGGACTGACCGACACAGAGGAACCGGAAAGGTAATCTACAAAAAGAACTGAAATCCCATCAAAAACAATACTTGTAAAAAAACGCCAAGCCTCGCCGACCTCGGTTCTTCTACCGCAAAAAGTTGTGAGATCCATGTAATATCAAGTCGGTTAATTTATTCAGTCCCTACTTCAGGGACCTTCTGTCCTAAGTTATTACGTAATAAGCTTTTATGTTTTAAATATAATAAATTGACTTGGCCATCGCATGAAAACACAATGTATCGTACATCACAATAATTACATTATATAAGATTGCGATTGCCAAGTCAATTTATTACATTTAAAACATAAAAGCTTATTACGTAATAACTTAGGCCAGAAGGTCCCTAAAGTAGGGACTGAATAAATTAACCGACTTGATATTACATACAACTTTTTGCGGTAGAAGATCCGAGGTCGGCGAGGCTTGGCGTTTTTTTACAAGTATTGTTTTTGATGGGATCTAAATATATCTGACAGGAATAGGTACTCTGACAATCTTACTACTTAATTATAGTTCTTTTTGAGAAGTTCACGAAACCAAATAAATAAAACAAATCATAGCCAAATATACCGTGTTGTGTTTTGTTTCACAAACAAGGGTTCGTTGACTTCTCTAAGAGAACCAGTAAGTAACTATTAATTTCCTGTTTACTAGTATTTAATTATTAATTAATTGAATCAAGTTTTTTCCAGTACGGACGACCGGCTCGATCGAGGAAGCCTTTCAACTTATTATGACTAGCCACTTTATGTAACAGTGTGTTGTGTTTTGTTTCACAAACAAGGGTTCGTTGACTTCTCTAAGAGAACCAGTAAGTAACTATTAATTTCCTGTTTACTAGTATTTAATTATTAATTAATTGAATCAAGTTTTTTCCAATACGGACGACCGGCTCGATCGAGGAAGCCTTTCAACTTATTATGACTAGCCACTTTAAGTAACAGTGTAAAACATTTTTTTGGTGTTCTGCAGAGTGTACAGTATGCCTTTGTTATCGCTAGCTTTTACAAGTCACAGTAATTGCAATTTATAAAAGGACTTGTTTATTATTTTGTTAGTTGGTATAAAAACGCAAAATACAAAAATACATAGAAATCAAGTATGTAGTATTGCAGTAAATATCAAAGTATAGGGGCTCCACAGTAACGTGCCTCTCCATTTTGTAGTACGTATCGATATTTTGTGCATTGAGATTCCATATTCTACTCTGGTTTAACAGCTGATTGACGGTAAATATTAGAGGGTTAGACCGCTTAACATTGAATATCAAGATACATTATACGATACGAAACGATACAATACGAAAAATGGAATAATAATTGGGTAAAAAAGTTCAAAGTTTGGACTGGCTGTTGGATGGCGGAGAAAATTAAAAATTGTAATTCATCTGCGCTAGACAATAACGTATGCATATAACAGGAACTTTGTTTCACAGTAAAAACTGTTTAATATGCCACTATAATAAACTACAAAGTACCTCTCAGCTTTGACCGCAGAAAATTCATGGCAGACCACATTAACTCCGGGCAATCACCGGCCATTTTTGAATTTCAAATCGGCTATTTAACATTTTACCACGCGAAGGGTTAACATTGTGCGCAAGATATAATAATAAAATAGGGTTACATTTATTAAACGTGCCTTCTTTGTGTTGTGAGTTTGTGACACGTCACAACGGATTTTGTAATTAACTTACGTACATATTTTAGCAGGCTTAGAAGAGCTCGGCTATGTGTTAATTTAAAAATAAATAACGTTTTATAGAAATAATTGTGTTTCAGTAATATAATTACTGGATATCATTATACTTTCTAAGGGCTCAACTCGGAACCGGAGACGGCCGTGGGTCAGTCGGGGTGCGAGGCATATGCCTTAGGCAATCTCACACCCCGGCATTTGAAGACAAAAAACGGCGGCGTGCGGTTTCAGTCAGTTCGAGTCCGACATAAGTGCCTTCGCTCCGTTAAGCGGGTGCGGGTCGCGGGTGCGGGTCATGGATGCGCGCGCAGTGCGTCCGCCTGTCCGTCGCGTGTGTCAGATATCCGCCTCACGCAGCGCTGCTCTTGAAATAACATGAAACAAGCACGCGAAGCGAACGTCTGCGCCGTGCGCTCGCTAAACACAGCGAAGGCGCTAAGACGGTGGGGGAAGGGGTAGGGGTGTTGCGTGAAAAGGAAGGTATCATTTACCTATTTTCATAATTTAAAGACTTTGACGATGAAATAGAATATAATTGCCGTATGTGGGTGACACCTGGAGCCGACAGGAGTGTGAGTATTCCTTAGGCAATGATCTGTCTTCAATCTATTCCTGTACCAAATTTTCGGCAGATCCGTCAGCTGTTAGAGCGTGAATAAATAACAAACATACAGATCTGATATTTAACATCCAAACATCTTCACAAACTTTCACATTTACAGTATTAGAAGGAAGTAGGATAGGACATCCGCACGGTGACGGAAAAAGAATACAAGTATCACCACCCCATCTCATCCGAAGGGTGTCGTAAGAGGCGACTAAGGGGTTTCGTACTTATTATCGATAGACATATTTGCGAAGCCCATTTCTACAAACGCCAAATCATCGAAGAGCCATTTGATCTATGGGCCATTTCATCGAAAAAACACATGCTCGAACTCCCATATAACCAACAGCACATTTCTTCGAATGATATAACGAAGGAAAATTGGAATAAAACCCTGTAACCAGCACGTCTGGCCAGCTTGGAAACAGTAGGCCAAAGCCTCCCAACATTGGGAGAAGTCCAGCCACTGGCTAGGCATAGGACTCACTGACTGCAATGGGCTATCACTGACTGGGATAGGCTAATTGGTTGAGGATAGGCTAGACTTCATGCTATGGCATGCAAAGGTTTTTAACTGCACTAATTGCTCGAGTTACCAGTACTTTCACCAAAATACTTTATTTAGATGCCCCAGTTACGCTGTGCGCATCTACATCAAATTTAAACGATTTCCGACCTTTCTTTTTTAATTTTATAACAAGAGGAAACAAGCCTTATTCATGAATTATATGCGCGCAGCCTTAATTTGTGGTAAATTATACTTTAAAAGACCTTTTGAACCACATTTGCATGATATTGTATAGAGAAAATTATAATCATCCTTGCATGTTTTTGCTTGTATATTATTATTTTTTCTTTAACATTCGCATGTACTTGTGAGTAATTTGAATAAGGATTTTTTTTGCATGGTGAAAGTGGTTGTATGAGATATATGAATACTGTTTTAATGAGAAGTTAGGCTCTGTAGAGGAAGCCGCGGTCACACCCACACCGCGTGACGTAATTATCTAGGGTGAGAATAAGTGTTACAATTTTGGGGTCAACAATCTCGAACATTATATTAATATTAATACGCCCACGGAATATCGGACATGTTGTAGAACAATCCCTTTTTGACGGGTTGTTATTTCCAGAAAGTTTCCACATGGAAATTTATAGTAATGGATAATTAGGTTGCTTGCCTACAATTATTATTATATATGTGAGTTGATGAGGTAAAAGGGGTAGGCCAAAGAAGTCCTGGCTTGACGTCGTGGAGGGTGATATGCGTGCTAATGGTCTCACTACCATGGACGCCCAAGATCGTGCGAAGTGGAGAAGGAAGAGCCGGAAGGCGGACCCTGAGCTTCGAGGTCATCTTGGCCACGGATGCAATCAGGAGAATACGTCTATATGCAGATGATGATGATGATGTGAGTTGATGAAATAGAGAGTAAACGGGACGTTTTTGATCAATCAACCGATTAGCCCATCGCAGTCCACTGCTGGACATAGGCCTCAATAATAATTTAGTTTTATTTTATTGTATCATACCTACCAACAAAACTGTTTAGGTATCACAAACAAAATCAATAAGAAACATTAGAAAACAATGTAAAAGAATCTCTTTGCGAAAGCACTGCAGTCGCAACCTAAGTGTATCTCTAGTCTTCATTATCCTTTGATTTTGGTATACCATACTCACTATACTAGGATATCAATCTGTATTGAAGAAAAGACGATCAGTTCCCCGAGCACGAAAAATATTCGTATTCATAACGTACACGTATCGAGAGAACAGAGCATTGTGATTGGCAGGTTTCACACACACACACACACACACACACACACACACACACACACACACACACACACACACACACACACACACACACACACACACACACACACACACACACACACACACACACACACACACACACACACACCACACACACATACATACACATACACACACACAATTCCTATATAGGACAACACGTGCAGGGCTTAGATGCCACCCGCATACGGTGCAGAATATTCCATCAAGAACCAAGCGGATCGGCGACTCCTTCTTCTGCCGCACCATTAAGTCTTGGAATTCTTTGCCAGTTCACGTGTTTCCCCCCTCCTACAGTCCCGGGTCCTTTAAGCGGGGCGTGAAAAAGCATCTGATGAGGCCGTCAAGCTGAGTGCCACCATTGTAACATGATACGTGTCTGTAATGGTGACGCTCTTTTCAGAGACTTTGCCTTCAGCTTACCATCAGGTGAGGCGAAGTCAAATTTACGTGTCCTATAAAATATATATATTATAAAAAAAAAAACAGATTCACAGTCGGCAGGCGGCCTATCGCAATGCTCCGTCCTGTCGATACGTTTACATTACAAATCGCATAATTTTCGTGCTCGGGGCTGTGATCATCGACATCCAGGCACTATATGGAGCGAGGTGACGGGTGGAGCCACCTGTCACCCTAGCAGAAGCAGGCCACGGCGGTGCGCGGCGGCGCGCATTGCGTGCCTCCCCATACCCGGGGGCGAGTTGGCGACTCCGTGGTCCCCGCACCGGAAGAGAGCCAGATCGATAGATATGGCCCTGGGTCGGCCGGGGTGCGAGGGATATGGCTACGACAATCTCAGCTCCGGCAACCGCCGGCCCACAGACGGCGTACGTTTTAAGGTCCAACCCCACCAAACGGACGGCATCGGCCCGGATTTTACAATCTTTATACAAAATTAAATCTTATTATCACAGTGTTTAAAGTTTATATTACCAAGTCACGCACAACAGCTTGACAGCGACGTGCGGCGGCATGACGCACGTCAAGCTGTCATGCGTGACTTCGTAATATAAACTTTAAATGCTGTGATATAAGATTTATTTTGTTTAAAGATTGTAAAATCCGTTCCGATGCCGTCCGTTTGGTGGGGTTGGACCTTTAGTCGGTTCGAGTCCGACATAACCTCCTCCTCCGGCTCCGGCGGGGAAGGTGTACGTGGGGATTTTTCGCACGATAAAAAAGGCACTATATGGAGCTGCTACTCAGGATTTTCTATTTTCAGAGACTTCTTTTTGAACCGAGAATCAAATCCTATGCCTCAATTTACTGTGTACAATCAGTCATCTTATTAATACATCGAGCAATTTAAACTAAATTGCTTCAAAGCAATGCCTGAAACAAAATAAATTTCTATTCTCTGTCCTCCTAGTATGTTAATTAGAATCTTATGTACATTATTCATTTTCTTTTGTTATCTTGCTTTCTTTTTCTTTAGCCTCGTCTTGATTAATCTTTAGAATACATTATGAAAAAAGTCCACGTTCATTTTCCGGGCTAGCAACAAGCGCGATTGAAATAGGAAGACAGTATGTCTCCAATATTTAAATGAAAAGTATTGTATTCTATACATTGTATTGTACGAGCCTATAGGGTCCCATTACGATCTTTGAGGCCCGAACCAAACCCACCTGCAAGCCGGTAGACCTGCTGATTAACGAACGAGGCTTACGCAGGTTTTCTTCTTAGTGTTGAAGAATCAGGTAGCACTCGATTCTGTCCAATTGGTTTAACTAAAGAATCTGGATATTTTCAATGGATTATGGAGGTCAGATGGTAGTCGTTTCACAGAAAATATCGAAGTTGGGGCCACGTCACATTGGAATAAGCAGACTTTGGATTCCAAGGTGAAGGCCTTGGATATGACCTTGACTAATGCAAGAATGATAATGATGAAATTAAAAATAAAATGGAGAAGGAGTGAGCGGATCTACAGGAAACAAAAAACATCAATTTTGGAACTCAATATTTTCAAAAAGTCTCAGTCAATTAACGGTCCACTGCTGGACATAGGTCCCTCCCGATTATTGTTAGGCTGTGGCCTACTGTTTCCACGCTGGCCAGACGGGTTAGTACAGGGTTTTTTTTTAAATTTTCCTTCTTTATCGTCTGCGTATTTTTCCGTTTGTCGCCTCTTACGACACCCTTCGGATGAGATGGGGTAGTGATACTTGTATGCTTTCTCCGTCACCACACGGCCTCATATAACACCAAGACGGCGGCGGTGCGATTCAAATCTCTCCTTATCCGGGCCATGATGGGGTTACCGTGGTTCCACACCTGAGGGGGCCATCGAGATGACGTTGGTGAACCAACGTTATCTCGATGAATGAAATGAGGAATGAAAGATATACCAGAGGCTACCTCCGACAACTAAAGACCCAAGACAGCGCCCGTTTTTAGTCAGTTTGAGTCCGATAACGACGCTTTAAAAAAAATCCTCGTAATACAGCTGTAGACCGCTTGCATGTTTCAATTTTAATAAACCTATCAAAAAATCTAACCTAAATAACAATCGGCTAAGGGTCGGATATAAAGTACATTATCGCGGATCTTATCGTCAACTGGCCACCGGCTTTTTTCCGTAATTATCGCCACGAAGTACAGGCTGATTGAACAGATTGGGTTCACGCAATGTTGAGCTGAGGGTAATAGAAAAGGGAAGGCTGCTTTGATACAAGTTGAGAATTAACGATATAGCTATTAAAATTATTGTGTGAACGTTTTAGTTACCTATGTGATGTAGAGTTTTCGACTGCTAGGTATAAAGTCGCTGGTTGAATTTTTGTTTCGTGTATATTTTATGCCTATGCCTAAGTATTTCATTCATATTACACTCAAGGTGTTTGTATATTTTATGTACCTACTCTTTTTTTTATTTACCTTCATAATGTGTCGTGTGAATTGTCTGTAGTTTAGAGGTTAAGAAGCCGGCCTTAGGATTAAGAGGTCCCTGGATTCGAATTCATTACACTGTCGAAGAGAAGCCACTCCTAACACAAGTAGCTTATCTTAGTCGTAGTAAGTAGTTTACGGGATTACTATTTTTGGTTACTAACTAACTATTAAAAAATATACATAAAGCTGGACATAAGCACTATAATAATAGCTAATCATTGATTTTCACGGCCATTTTGACAATTTCAAATCGTTAATAAGCACTTATCTTAAGAAACACCGGCTCTTTAAAGGCACTTAAATAAATAAACTCATTCTGAGAACAATTCGCAGTATCTATAGAAGAGATAGTACGTAACAGGGTCTTAGTTTAAATTTATCGAGAAGTACTGCGACCTCTGTCTTACACAAAACTTTTAGCTAAACAACCCTATATCTTGTAGTGAGTGAGGTCACCAGATGTCCTTAGGGAATAAAGAAAGATCTGCCGGGTGAAGGATACTTTTAGATCTGAAAAGCGTTGACTAAAGTCGGAAGCACACTTCGCTATTTGATTATTCGCCTTATTCGGTCGCATTTGTAAAGAAGGAAGGAAGGAACATTCATCTATATTTGCACATTTAGGTGAATACGGCTTAGTCGCTTAACAAATAACACATAACGAAGTGTAGTTTGTAGTTTGCCTTTAAAATCGGTTTTTATGCCTGCGAACCTGATAGAAAGTTGTTACCGTGGCCAATGAACGTGTGTAATACCAGGGGACATCACACTCGTGCTGCCGACCCTGTTGGCGGTTGGAGGTTTGTATAAATCCATAGACTTTTGTGTAAGTTTGTCATTAAATAAGTTCTTACTATAATCTTTAACGCCATTAAAATAAGATGTCAACATACTTTTATAAATTAATTTCGTATTACGTATTTAAATTACGCCATATACAAAATTACACAAGTTCCAAATACAACTTCGCTCAACTACCATTATATTAAATTAATACGTATTACACAAACGTTGAAAATTACGCATTTACATACTTCAAGAAACATCAAAAGAAAGGGGGTTGGGTAATGTTGGCGTCGTGCTGGAATTGAGCGGCCATCAATGAAATTGGTATAATATGAAAGTACAGTATAAAGTGATCAAAAGTTACTATGGACAAACTTCTCTAAACTATATCGGGACTTAGCTATACAGGGTAGTATTTTTCAACTTTACTTAGATGGAAGTACTCTAAATACTGGAGATAGCGAATTCCACTGAAAGGAAACATTCCCTTATTTTTTTAAAGAAACAAAACTGCATTCAAAGTTTTCTGAAAATGCCACACCCGGTAGTCGAACCGACTAAAATATTCCTAAACCTTCTATTTCATGGATTTCCTTTTATTTAATTTACCAAGTTTGTTAGAGAGATTTGATCCTTATGATCGACCCTATCGATTGATGCAATAAAAATACAGGATGTTATTTTTTCGAATTGTAGTCGGTTCGATTATAAGGCGGGGCAAACGATTTTTCGGCATTCCTTAAATGCAGTTCTGTTTCTTTTTTAAAAACATACTAAACTGTATTCAAAGTTTTCTGAAAATACCACACCCGGTAGTCGAACAGACTAAAAGCATTCTAAATCTTCTATTTCATGGATTTCCTTTTATTTAATTTACAAAGTTTGCTAGAGAGATTTGATCCTTATGATCGATCCTATCGATTGATGCAATAAAAATACAGGGTGTTATTTTTTATAATTTTAGTCGGTTCGATTACAGGGCGTGGCAAGCGATTTTTCGAAATTCCTTAAATGCAGCTTTGTATTTTTTTAAATACGAGATTGTTTCCCTTGAATGAAATTAGCTATTTCCGGTAGTAAGAGTAGGTATTTTTCCTACATATTAACATCCAAGAAGTAATTATTGTAATCAATTAGCCTATTGCAGACTACTGCTAAACATAGGCCTCTACCAATGTGCGCCATTTCAGTCCATCTGGCTAGGGACGGGGGGGGAGGGGGCTACTTTCCGTTTTCCTTCTCCCTAGGAATAGTACTCTAAATACTGGAGATAGCGAATTTCATTCAAAGGAAATGTTTCCTTGTTTAAAAAAAGAAACAGAACTGCATTTAAGGAATGCCGAAAAATCGCTTGCCACACCCTGTAATCGAACCGACTGAAATTCGAAAAAATAACACCCTATATTTTTATTGCATCAATCGATAGGGTCAATCATAAGGATCAAATCTCTTTGATAAACTTGGTATATTAAATAAAAGGAAATCCATGAAATAGAAGATTTAGAAAGATTTTAGTCGGTTCGACTACCGGGTGTGACATTTTCAGATAACTTTGAATACAGTTTAGTACGTTTTTAAAAAAGAAACAGAACTGCATTTAAGGAATGCCGAAAAATCGTTTGCCCCGCCCTATAATCGAACAATTCGAAAAAATAACACCCTATATTTTTATTGCATCAATCGATAGGGTCGATCATTAGGATCAAATCTCTCTAACAAACTTGGTAAATTAAATAAAAGGAAATTCATGAAATAGAAGATTTAGAAAGATTTCAGTCGGTTCGACTACCGGGTGTGGCATTTTCAGATAACTTTGAATACAGTTTAGTACGTTTTTAAAAAAGAAACAGAACTGCATTTAAGGAATGCCGAAAAATCGTTTGCCCCGCCCTATAATCGAACAATTCGAAAAAATAACACCCTATATTTTTATTGCATCAATCGATAGGGTCGATCATTAGGATCAAATCTCTCTAACAAACTTGGTAAATTAAATAAAAGGAAATTCATGAAATAGAAGATTTAGAAAGATTTCAGTCGGTTCAGTAAGTAGTTTACGGGATTACTATTTTTGGTTACTAACTAACTATTAAAAAATATACATAAAGCTGGACATAAGCACTATAATAATAGCTAATCATTGATTTTCACGGCCATTTTGACAATTTCAAATCGTTAATAAGCACTTATCTTAAGAAACACCGGCTCTTTAAAGGCACTTAAATAAATAAACTCATTCTGAGAACAATTCGCAGTATCTATAGAAGAGATAGTACGTAACAGGGTCTTAGTTTAAATTTATCGAGAAGTACTGCGACCTCTGTCTTACACAAAACTTTTAGCTAAACAACCCTATATCTTGTAGTGAGTGAGGTCACCTGATGTCCTTAGGGAATAAAGAAAGATCTGCCGGGTGAAGGATACTTTTAGATCTGAAAAGCGTTGACTAAAGTCGGAAGCACACTTCGCTATTTGATTATTCGCCTTATTCGGTCGCATTTGTAAAGAAGGAAGGAAGGAACATTCATCTATATTTGCACATTTAGGTGAATACGGCTTAGTCGCTTAACAAATAACACATAACGAAGTGTAGTTTGTAGTTTGCCTTTAAAATCGGTTTTTATGCCTGCGAACCTGATAGAAAGTTGTTACCGTGGCCAATGAACGTGTGTAATACCAGGGGACATCACACTCGTGCTGCCGACCCTGTTGGCGGTTGGAGGTTTGTATAAATCCATAGACTTTTGTGTAAGTTTGTCATTAAATAAGTTCTTACTATAATCTTTAACGCCATTAAAATAAGATGCCAACATACTTTTATAAATTAATTTCGTATTACGTATTTAAATTACGCCATATACAAAATTACACAAGTTCCAAATACAACTTCGCTCAACTACCATTATATTAAATTAATACGTATTACACAAACGTTGAAAATTACGCATTTACATACTTCAAGAAACATCAAAAGAAAGGGGGTTGGGTAATGTTGGCGTCGTGCTGGAATTGAGCGGCCATCAATGAAATTGGTATAATATGAAAGTACAGTATAAAGTGATCAAAAGTTACTATGGACAAACTTCTCTAAACTATATCGGGACTTAGCTATACAGGGTAGTATTTTTCAACTTTACTTAGATGGAAGTACTCTAAATACTGGAGATAGCGAATTCCACTGAAAGGAAACATTCCCTTATTTTTTTAAAGAAACAAAACTGCATTCAAAGTTTTCTGAAAATGCCACACCCGGTAGTCGAACCGACTAAAATATTCCTAAACCTTCTATTTCATGGATTTCCTTTTATTTAATTTACCAAGTTTGTTAGAGAGATTTGATCCTTATGATCGACCCTATCGATTGATGCAATAAAAATACAGGATGTTATTTTTTCGAATTGTAGTCGGTTCGATTATAAGGCGTGGCAAACAATTTTTCAGCATTCCTTAAATGCAGTTCTGTTTCTTTTTTATAAACATACTAAACTGTATTCAAAGTTTTCTAAAAATGCCACACCCGGTAGTCGAACCGACTGAAATCTTTCTAAATCTTCTATTTCATGAATTTCCTTTTATTTAATTTACCAAGTTTGTTAGAGAGATTTGATCCTAATGATCGACCCTATCGATTGATGCAATAAAAATATAGGGTGTTATTTTTTCGAATTGTTCGATTATAGGGCGGGGCAAACGATTTTTCGGCATTCCTTAAATGCAGTTCTGTTTCTTTTTTAAAAACGTACTAAACTGTATTCAAAGTTATCTGAAAATGCCACACCCGGTAGTCGAACCGACTGAAATCTTTCTAAATCTTCTATTTCATGAATTTCCTTTTATTTAATTTACCAAGTTTGTTAGAGAGATTTGATCCTAATGATCGACCCTATCGATTGATGCAATAAAAATATAGGGTGTTATTTTTTCGAATTGTTCGATTATAGGGCGGGGCAAACGATTTTTCGGCATTCCTTAAATGCAGTTCTGTTTCTTTTTTAAAAACGTACTAAACTGTATTCAAAGTTATCTGAAAATGTCACACCCGGTAGTCGAACCGACTAAAATCTTTCTAAATCTTCTATTTCATGGATTTCCTTTTATTTAATATACCAAGTTTATCAAAGAGATTTGATCCTTATGATTGACCCTATCGATTGATGCAATAAAAATATAGGGTGTTATTTTTTCGAATTTCAGTCGGTTCGATTACAGGGTGTGGCAAGCGATTTTTCGGCATTCCTTAAATGCAGTTCTGTTTCTTTTTTTAAACAAGGAAACATTTCCTTTGAATGAAATTCGCTATCTCCAGTATTTAGAGTACTATTCCTAGGGAGAAGGAAAACGGAAAGTAGCCCCCTCCCCCCCCGTCCCTAGCCAGATGGACTGAAATGGCGCACATTGGTAGAGGCCTATGTTTAGCAGTAGTCTGCAATAGGCTAATTGATTACAATAATTACTTCTTGGATGTTAATATGTAGGAAAAATACCTACTCTTACTACCGGAAATAGCTAATTTCATTCAAGGGAAACAATCTCTTATTTAAAAAAATACAAAGCTGCATTTAAGGAATTTCGAAAAATCGCTTGCCACGCCCTGTAATCGAACCGACTAAAATTATAAAAAATAACACCCTGTATTTTTATTGCATCAATCGATAGGATCGATCATAAGGATCAAATCTCTCTAGCAAACTTTGTAAATTAAATAAAAGGAAATCCATGAAATAGAAGATTTAGAATGCTTTTAGTCTGTTCGACTACCGGGTGTGGTATTTTCAGAAAACTTTGAATACAGTTTAGTATGTTTTTAAAAAAGAAACAGAACTGCATTTAAGGAATGCTGAAAAATCGTTTGCCACGTCTCTCAATCGAACAATTCGAAAAAAATAACACCCTATATTTTTATTGCATCAATCGATAGAGTCGATCACAACGATCAAATGTCTTTAACAAACTTGGTAAATTAAATAAAAGGAAATCCATGAAATAGAAGATTTAGAAAGATTTTAGTCGGTTCGACTACCGGGTGTGGCATTTTCAGAAAACTTTGAATACAGTTTAGTGTGTTTTAATAAAAGAAACAGCACTGCATTTAAGGAATGCTGAAAAATCGTTTGCCACGCCTTATAATCGAACCGACTACAATTCAAAAAAATAACACCCTGTATTTTTATTGCATCAATCGATAGGGTCGATCTTAAGGAGCAAATCTCTCTAAAAACATGGTAAATTAAATAAAAGGAAATCCATGAAAGAGAAGGTTTTGTAAGATATTAGTCGGTTCGACTACCGGGTGTGGCATTTTCAAAAGTCTTTGAATGCAGTTTTGTTTCTTTTTAAAAATAAGGTAATGTTTCCTTTAAGTAAAATTCGCTATCTTTAGTATGAGGGTACTTTCCTTCAAGGTAAAGTCGAAATGTTGCACCCTGTATATCGCAGCTCCGATATTACTTACAATGAAAATAATGACATTTGTACGTGTGTTTAACACAGTACAATGAAGTGGTATCAAAATTATTGATGGCCGCTGAAAAAATTAAGGACGCCACTGTCCATACTAGATTACCCAATCCCCTTTCCGTCAGACAATTTTTTTGAATAAAATATTTCAAATTATAAGAATTCTTGTGAAAGTAAATTATTATATCAAATTCATAATACTTCTTTATAATCTTTGTGCTATTAAGGCTTAGTTTGAACAATATTACACTTTAATTAAACGTAAGGAATTTGATTGACGAGCTAAACTATATAACTTTCATGGTGCCCTTGATGTAAACTCTCTTCTTACATTTTGATAGAACAGTTTTTGCTTCTGGCAATCTTCATCACAGATCAATGCAGATATTTGGACCCTACGTGGATAGTTAGTTTCTCTAAAGAATCCTTTAATCAGCAGCTAGTATACTGGAGAAGTTATGAAATATTTTGAAGAATAGATACTATGCTGTCTGGTACCACCACCCAATCAATCTATGATTCTTGCTTGCCATCAACAAAAAGAACAGGTCCTCAGGGTTGGAAAGATCACTACAAGGAAAATGGATGCTGCTACTGTCTATAAATTAGTTTAATCAACCTATAAATCTGGTCAAAATAGACTGGAACGACGCATTTTTTTATACAACTTATGTGGTAGACAAGCACACGGCCCCCCTGATGGATAGTGGTTAGCGTGGCCTATAGACGCAACACCAGGGGCGTCACATTCGCGCTGTTGACACCGTAAGAACCTTCTAATGCCCATCTTGAAGAACCCCATACTGTAGTTGCTTCGAAATATGTCATTGGACGCATGTCATTGAGAAGGAAAGTCTTTGTGAAAAATTCCAATTCCTTATTCAAGAGGCCTTAGTATAAAGGTTCAACCCCACCAAACGGACGGCATCGGAACGGATTTTACAATCTTTAAACAAAATAAATCTTATATCACAGCATTTAAAGTTTATATTACCAAGTCACGCATAACAGCTTGACGTGCGTCATGCCGCCGCACGTCGCTGTCAAGCTGTTGTGCGTGACTTGGTAATATAAACTTCAAACATTGTGACAATAAGATTTAATTTTGTTTAAAGATTGTAAAATTCGGGCCGATGCCGTCCGTTTGGTGGGGTTGGACCTTTAGGGTTCGTTATTGAGCATAAATTGATTTACCAAATAGATTGAATAATTAAGGAACAATCCATTTTCGCTCACATAAAAGTTCGTTGTAACTTAATAACAAAACCCTAATCCATCAATCAAAGTAATCGCCTTATCAATGGCTCATATTGTATTGTAATTGTTTTATATTTCACCACAATGGCTGTCGGTTACGTTATCAGATGTTACTCGATTGAAAGAATCGAAAATAGATTTGAAGTTTACAAGGATTTTCCTTAAAATATAAATTAAGATCTGTATAAATAAGTTTTCAATTCATAACTTGTACTTTTGAGTTTATTGACCGAGCGAAGCGAACGAGAATCTCCGTTTCTATTTTGCTTTTGTCTGTATCTGTCTATTTGTCAGTTTCGGTATAGAGGGGCGCATTTCTTAGCCAATTTTCATTAAAACTTGTCACACATGTTCTTTGATTTAAAACGCAACTTTTGCCCTGAGCTTTTTTTGACAAAACGGAAAATGGGGGAGAATGTTTGCTGTAGCGTTATTTATGAACGGATCTTTATATTTTTTACCTGAAACATCAAGGATATGATATCCCAAAGGTTGCGACGAAAAAAAGCATGCCTCGTAAAATATTCGTTATAAGATAAGATAAGATTTATTTCAGATAAAATCATCCATAATTAGTTTGTATGTTGGCCTATAACTATGTTAGTATTTAATATTATAAAACGATATTAACAATTTTTTAAAATCACGTGGGTATATAGGCACCGATGTCATGTCTACAAATAAAACAATTGAGCTTAAATAATATGAAAATAATTAATATATTGTATGAGAACTATAAGTTGATTAAGTAATAATAAATAATATACAGTACAATAATATACAGATATAAAAAACAGTTGAGAAAAATGCCCAAAATGCAAGAAAGTGCTTAGTAGGAAAAAAAAC
Organism: Eilema depressum; assembly: GCA_914767945.1. Classification (NCBI taxonomy): domain Eukaryota; kingdom Metazoa; phylum Arthropoda; class Insecta; order Lepidoptera; family Erebidae; genus Eilema; species Eilema depressum. Next base: position 16,558,772 of record OU612031.1, read on the forward strand.
ACATTCATTCACCAAACGAGTAACAAACTTACGGCATCAGACGTAGCCGTCAAAATTAATCCAAAATTTGTCCAATATACTCACTGCCGATTATAAGAATCTGTAGAGAAGCCAATTACCTATACATGTGCTCTACTTTGAACTCTAATGAAGATCTACTCGAAGAAACCCTTACACCAAATAAATAAATAAAATAAAAATTATTCATTGCCAAAAAACGATAAAATTAAGTGGATATACGAAAATATACGATAATAGACGAAAATAACACCTATAAGGTACACGCAATGAACCTAGAAATGCAAAACGAATGGTTGACCCTAGGTGAATTTTGTATTCCCATAGCCTTAAAATGGCTTACCATAATATACGACTGGTCACCGGCCTTACTTAAATTTTACCTAAATGCATTCCAGTTGACCCTCCCCGACCAAAGCAATCTAGTCAGGTGGGGAAAAGCCACAGATAAAACATGTAACTCATGTGGTGAAGCAACTGGTACGGCTAGGCACCTGCTAGTGGGTTGTAGGGCGCTATTAGACCGGGGTCATTACTCGCGCCGACATGATAAGGTATTAGAAATCATACGTGAGGCTGTAAGTTTGGCGGTAGCTAGAGCGAAAAAAGGATTAACCACAAACCAAAGAAATGACATTGTGTTTGTGAAGGAAGGCTGCTCAAAGAAATCACCTCAAAAGCCATATTCAATTTTGATAGCTGCCGTTGACTGGACAATACTCGTAGACGCGTATGAGAAGCACTATAAAATACCGGAGGATATCTGTGCCTCATCATCCAGACCCGACATATTCCTTTTTTCACGATCGCATAGGCGTGCAGTGCTTGTAGAACTCACAGTACCGTGGGAAACTAATATACCTAAAGACCACGCTATAAAGACAAACAAATACTTTGACTTGACTAACGAGTTAACCAAGAACGGCTACGTGGTTAAACTCTACGCCGTAGAAGTAGGAGCAAGGGGAATTCCAGCTAAATCCCTGTACAACTTACTTAAAGACCTCGGATTGCCAAGAGCTTCAGTAAGCTCTTTACTAAATCGAATATCAAAAGCGGCATTGATAGGATCTTACCAAATTTGGATAGTTAGGGGGGGGAACACTACTGACGGTGGAGGTGAGCGCTGATGCATCACAAGGTGGCCACCCTAAACCTACATCTGGGTCGCAAGTCCCAGTCGCCGTCACGGTGTTCCTCTCTGTATCACGCTATGGACCCGGCGACCGCACGGTGAATCCATGGAGTGCTGAGAATCGGATCTCCGTTGACCCCATGAACAAAAGGTGGCATATCGAAGGTACAGCACATTAACTTCTAATGCCCTTCTTGAAGAACCCCCTTATGTCGCTTGGAGACGCTTGGAGTCGCTTGGAGAAACTATAGCATCATTCTACTGCTAGAGTGTGCGCGGGATGAAATTCTTTTCATACCGTACTGAATATACCGTTACCGATCGTAATGTGTGAGGGTGAATTCCTGCCTTCATTTTTAAAAAGATTCAAGGTTTAGGTCTTCTTTAGTGCAGGAGGTAGGACATAGGGGACACGAAACCAAGTGCGCCATGGACTGCACGGGGGCTACGCAGTCACATACGATTAAGCCCAGATCTTGCATTCCCCACCTGCATAGATTTTGTCTCGAACAGCTGACTAGTGTACGAAGACGATTCAGAGACCTCCATACCGGCCATGGGAGGTTTCTTTTTTTTTTCTTTTTCTTTTTTCTTTTTTTTTCTTTTTCTATTTTCATTTTACATTTTCTTTTTTCTTTTTTCTTTTTTCTTTTCTTTTTTCTTTTTTCTTTTTTCTTTTTTCTTTTTTCTTTTTTCTTTTTTCTTTTTTCTTTTTCCTTTTTTCTTTTTTCTTTTTTCTTTTTTCTTTTTCTTTTTTCTTTTTTTCTTTTTTCTTTTTTCTTTTTTCTTTTTTCTTTTTCTTTTTTCTTTTTTCTTTTTCCTTTTTTCTTTTTTCTTTTTTATTTTTCCTAGGTTCTGGTAGGAAGTCCGACGGTGGTGGGAACTCTTCTAAAATGTCAACAGTTACCAAGCAAAATAGATTCAATCATTGACGTTAAATTATTCTAAACATTTATTTAACACAGTTACAATAAACAAACCATAACATTGTATACAATCAAATGTTTTACTTAGCTAACAAGGCTTAATTTGTTAAAGCTATAATCAAACGCAAACAACAACTTTATGAATAATTCAGGCTATATGTCTTCTGTTTTAATTTATGCGCACTGTTCTACATTGTTGTACAACTGGATTGTATGACCATGTGTAACATCAATATTATGACAGAAATCTTGTGTCTATATATCAATACTAGCTTTTGCCCGCGACTTCATCCGCGTTCATTTCGGTATGTTGTTCATCCCCTATTTTATGCCCTTGGGGGTAGAATTAATCAAAATTCTTTCTTAGAGGAAGCCTACGTCATAGTAGCTTTATGCATGCAAAGTCTCAGCTCGATCGGTTTAAAATTGACAAAGTTTCATACAAACTTTCATCCCCTATTTAATCCCCTTGGGGGTAGAATCAATCAAAATCCTTTCTTAGCGGATGCTTACGTCATAACATCTACCTGCATGCCAAATTTCAGCCCGATCCGTCCAGTGGTTTGGGCTGTGCGTTGATAGATCACTATGTCAGTCAGTCAGTCACCTTTGATTTATATATATTTAGATATATTGTATATATAGTGTACTTTATACAATCATTTTATTAATTTATCTATATACCTACTAATAATAAAGCTGAAGAGTTTGTTTGTTTGTTTTTTTGAACGCGCTAATCTCAGGAACTACTGATTCGAAATGAAAAAATATTCTTCTGTTGAATAGTCCATTTATTGACGAAGGTTATAGGCTAATAACATCACGCTACCACAAAAGGGAGCGGCGCAGTGATCATAAATGTCAACAAATCCTGCAGATTTCCATACATCTATACTAACAAATTGACGAGGAAATTATTAATATCCAAACTAATATTATAAATGCGAAAGTAGCTCTGTCCATCTGTCCGAACCACTGAACTGATTTTGATGAAATTTGGTAGGTATAGGGGATGATTCGATATATATTAGATGTTAATATATCTAATCTATGTATCATTGTTCCTTGTCTTTTTAAAATAAATTGTACGATACCCTACCATCTCTTTCGCTTCTATCCATCCAAAGGTTGCCTGGAAGAAATCGCTGTTAGCGATAAGGCCGCCCATTGTGCATTTTATGTAAATATTGTTTGTAACGTAATAATACTTCTATGGTGTACAATAAAGAATATCTTATCTTATCTTATCTTGTCTTATCTTATCTCATCTCATCTCATCTCATCTCATCTCATCTCATCTCATCTCATCTCATCTCATCTCATCTCATCTCATCTCATCTCATCTCATCTCATCTCATCTCATCTCATCTCATCTCATCTCATCTCATCTCATCTCATCTCATCTCATCTCATCTCATCTCATCTCATCTCATCTCATCTCATCTCATCTCATCTCATCTCATCTCATCTCATCTCATCTCATCTCATCTCATCTCATCTCATCTCATCTCATCTCATCTCATCTCATCTCATCTCATCTCATCTCATCTCATCTCATCTCATCTCATCTCATCTCATCTCATCTCATCTCATCTCATCTCATCTCATCTCATCTCATCTCATCTCATCTCATCTCATCTCATCTCATCTCATCTCATCTCATCTCATCTCATCTCATCTCATCTCATCTCATCTCATCTCATCTCATCTCATCTCATCTCATCTCATCTCATCTCATCTCATCTCATCTTATCTTATCTTGAGAAAGGACATAGGCTATGTGTGATCGCAATAACCGAAATTCACGCTAGTTATTTTATAATTTCAGTGGAGGTAGGACACGACGGTATTTTCGTCCCAATCGAACAAACAGACTGGGGAAGTACCTCCACCCTACAGAATACCGCGGGTATAATAACCTCGTGTTGTGTTCCCGGCGGTGAGTAGGGTAGCCAGAGCTTACTGGAAAAGTTTTGTGCTATCAGTGGAAAGACCAAAGACTTGTACTGCTTATCTTCTGCGCTGACCGCACAGAATATCTCTTACAGGGTCGGAAGCACGAGTGTGACTCCCCTGGTATTGCACTCGTACATAGACCTCAGTAAACACTTTCCATCAAGTGGGTCGTATGCTTGTCTGCGACCTAAGTAGTATAAAAAAACAATAACTGTGTGGCGTTTTACTGTCGGATAGAGAACAGCCCTATCTCTTAGTACACTTTCACAAAACCTATAGGAAGATTTTAAGCTATTGCATAGCTTCTATCGCGGGCCTTGAGCGTGGAGACCGAATCCATAAATTCCGTAACGAAAAAACCTAAGCTGACACTCCGAGCTCGCACGAATCAAGCCAAGCTGCTCCGAAATCGGCTGATTTCGGAGCAGCTCGGCTCGATTCGTGCGAGCTCGGAGTGTGGGGATAATTGCATAAGTTGATAAAAAATGCTATGCAATAGCTTTACCGCGGCAGTCCCCGAGTGCCACAGGTCTTTTTTATTTTTTTATATAGGACACGTCAATTTGACTTCGCTTCGCCTGATGGAGCCTATTCTACGAATTTTGCCGTTCCCTACAAATTTTGTTTTCAGAAGAAAACTAGTATCAAAATAAGTGTATTTAATTACTAGAAATAACTTGAAAAAATGTATGGCCGCTGTTTAATGCTCCTAAAGCGGGTTACTTTGGGTCTTATGAAAGTAAAATGAATTTGTTGACAGGGGTAGGGACGACACGCTTCGGACCACGGCCGTTTGTAAAGGACGCTTTGTTTGTTTAGATAGACAGGTGTTCTACAAAAAATAACCCACATAAAATTTCGGGTTTAATCCTGGAGAGTTTAGTTTTACGGGTCTCGTTTGTACTGTGGGGTAAGGACTTAGAGTATACATTATAAATATAGAGCGCGCCTATCACTCAAGTCTTTGGCGCCGAGGGTTAGCAGATACTTTGCGATGGTATAGCGCACCTATAGCGACGTTTCATGCATTAACGAAAATATAATTAGATGCACTTATTAATGTAGCTTGTAATTATTAAGTTTTTTGTTCGATTTGATATGCATGGATAAAATTAAAGCCAAATTTTGTTATTTTGTGGTATTTTTGCGTCATTATTACTACAAAAATATACGATGTTGTATAAAATTTTGATTTAACATATCGAATTATATATTATTTGCGAAGTCATTTTGACGGGTATTGTTTTGCTACTGATTGAGGTTGAGCCAGGAGCCTCGGTACTGTTCATACCCGTGATAGCAGTTCATACTTGTAAGGCGCGCTCTATAGCAATGTATACTCTAAGGGTAAGGAGCATGATTGAGTGTGAGGTATGGAGTTTGATTCCTGGAAAAGTGGTGTTGCTTTTCCTTGTTAGGATTTTGGCGTTAGGGAGTTATAGGTTTGGTGTTGCGTGAGACCGGAAATTTAAAAAAAAATATATATATCTAAGTATGTTTATCCGCATTCTACAACCCATAACACAAGCTGGTTAAGCTGTGCTTACTTTGGGTCTAGATAGCGAAATGTGGGTGATAATACACCTCTGCTTACCCCTTTGGGGTTTTACAGGCGTGAGTATATGTATGTATATTAAAGTCGTATAATATAAATTTACGTATCTTACTTGCCGATTGTACTACCAAATTATTCTTCTATAAACATATAAATATTAACCCTCCACTACCCAACCGTAGTGCTAAACCACTCGCGCGTTTAAACTGTACTCGCGAGCGCTAGAAACTCATCCTCGCATATTCATCACTTCATTATTATTGCTGTCTCGTTCTTGTGAAATATTCAATGCGGGCGCTTCAACGGCTCTGTTTATTAGCTCTTCGGAGCTGAGATTTGAAGTTTATGACGCAGAGTAGTTGATTCTTTATTAGATGTCGGAATTAGGTTAGTGGGGAATAGTTAGGAGTTATGTACAGTTGTCATTAGTATAACCCTTGAAGAGTATTGACATGGTACTGTTATCAAAATATTTTTTGACTATATTCCTAATATTTCTGCCCCTAGACAAGTGAAATTTCGTTGGTTGGCGTATTGTAGACTAGAATGAAGAATGTATGGGATTTGATGTATATTATGATAATCGTCAACTTATGTCATAATCGTCAAATCTCGTACATTTTTCCTTCTATTCTACAATGCCGGCCAACGAATTGCTACTTGTCTAGGAAGGCAGTAGACAGAACTATTGAAAGTTCGTATCAGCTGATGGCTTCCAACCGTCGCCGTTAGACGGATGTATAGAAGAATTTGGATCAGCTTTGGTCGAGGCTTAGTGGCTCAGTGGTCAGGGCATTCCCCCTGTAAGAGAAAGATCGCGAAAGAAAAATGACCCAAAACGGTGTGGGATTTTAGTTTGTTCGAGTGCAATATAACCACCCCGGAGACTTCAGTGAGGGTGAAGGTGAGGTATCTGTGGGAATTACTATTCTTCGATTAATAAAACGTAGCTGCTAACGCCGCCTTAACAGCGAAGAATGCTGCCACACAATACATCACAAGAAACAAATTTCCGCATCTCGCTTCCCCGATTGTCTATTCACTACCACTTGTCCTCAATCATTCTATCATACAATCGCAACAAAGAAACGCGAGCGGCATAACGGCAGCATTAGGCCATGATAGCAACACAGCGGTGGAATTTCGGCAACGCACCCGCCACATATTAATGCCGAATGGAATGATATATTGCCAAGTCAATTAACAACAGACATTGACTAATGTTAGTCGGTATAATGCTTGAAAAAAAAAAGTATTATTTATCTTCATTGGAGGGTTGAATCTCTGCGAGCTTGACAGAAATTAAGCTTTGAGATTCGGTTGTTAAATGGTGTTCTGACTTTCGATTTATGGGACCCTGGTGGCATTTGAAGGTTTAGACGGGTTTAAAAATCAAGGGGTTAACTCGTGGATGTTTTGTTTACTTTGTTTTGAATGGGAAATGCTGGCATTTTGGTTTTATTGGTAGCTATATGTATAGTTTGTAACCAATTTTATTTTTATTCATTTAAAGAATGTTCGTTAACGGAAATAAGTAATAGGGTCACTTGACACTCTTTTTCTTCTAGCTTCATCTAGCTATTCTAAATTACTGTGTTGGTACACTTTGCGTAGTCTGAAAGTATGGCCATCTTTTTCATTAGTACTTTCGTACACTTTAATTATGAAACGACAGTTTAAAAAAAATCCATACTTAATCTGATAAATGCGAAAGTAACTCTGTCTGTCTGTTACACTTTCACGCCTAAACCACTGAACAGATTTTGATGAAATTTGGTACAAAGATGCATTAGACCTTGGAAAACGACATAAGCTATGTTTGGTCGCGATAACCCACACCACGCGGGTAGAGCCGGGGGCAAAAGTAGTAGTATAATAACAAAATCGGTCGGTCGAAGTAAAGAAAAAAAAGGGCATTAGAAGGTTTCTTCAGGGTCGGCAGCACGAGTGTGACGCCCCTGGTGTTGCATACGTCCATAGGCCACGGTAACCACTTTCCATCAGGTGGGCCGTGTGCTTGTCTGCCACCTAAGTGGTATAAAAAAAAAAAAAAAAAAGAAAACCGTATTAGGTGGGGTCATTCAGACGAGATATGACCCGCCTGATAACTTGTGCTGGCTGCCCAAGCACGTGTACTCCGGAGGAACTTATAAGTGCCTCTTAGAACGCTATCGGAGTGGTTACATACTGCAAAAATATATGATATGATATGCCATCGACTCGACAGAAGAAGATAACAAAATTGTTATTAAATCTGAAAAATTTATTATAATCTATACTATTATATAATTGTAAAGTGTTGTCTGTACATTGGAGATATTTAAAAAAAATATTTGGGTTATGTTATGTTAACGATACTGAACACGAAAATATTTTTTTTGAATTTCCTGTCTTTTTGTCTGTTTGTCCGCGATGGCCGCAATAACTACTGGACGGATTTTAATGCGGTTTTTTTTGTGAGAAAGGGCTTACTCAGACTTAAAATCTTACGTTTGTTTGATCGCAATCGGTTGACTATAACCGAAGATATGAGCAAAGGTCGCGTTAACCGAGATACACGCGGGCGGAGCCGCGGGCGGAAGGCTAGTAAAGAATATTATTTGAAAAAGCCAAAGGACCTTACTTCCAATACTAAGTCAGCAAGTTATATTTCGAGAATAATAAGTTCTCAGCCGCTAGTGCCTTCATTCAATCTTATTATTTTTCAATATAACCGTTCCATTTTCAAAACACATTCGAGACTTTCCATAGAATTGTGCCCAACGCACCTTGCAAGCAATTTTATCGCGCCAGTTCTGTGTGAAATTCTGAAAAATGCTTTTGCCAACCCAGTTTCAGGATATTTCAGCGTGTCTTTTGTGACAGCTTGAAATGACAGTTACGTGATCTCTCGGCCTACAGGCTGGCAAAGACGTGCTCTACTGGACTGTGATTCCGTGACAACGGTTATTCGCATCTGTTTAGTCTTGGTCTTGGTCTATCTCCGTCCCCCATGAGCGCGGGCCTGGGGGTGACGGGTGAAGCCGCCTGTTACACTAGCAGAAGCAGGCCGCGGTGGCGGCGCGCATTGCGTGCCTCCCCATACCCGGGGGCGAGTTTGGGACTCTGTGGTCCCCACGCCGGAAGAGGGCCAGATCGAGAGATATGGCCCTGGGTCGGCCGGGGTGCGAGGGATATGGCTACGACAATCTCACCTCCGGCAACTGTCGGCCCACAGACGGCGTGCGTTTTAGTTGGTTCGAGTCCGACATAACCTCCTCCTCCGGCTCCGGCAGGGGAGGTATCCGTGGGGATTTTTCGCACGATAAAAATAAGGTACTTGGTCCATCTTGGTATCGCCTTCCTCCTGCTTTATCTTCATAATCGTTTTACAATCACACCCAGTAGAGTTAACTTTTTTTTCTTCAATCTGATTAACAAATGTACGCCTAGGTCCATCAACGTCACTCCAGCTTCACAGAAATCACATTTCAACAGAATTTAGTTTACCTTTTATTCATTCTGTCACACCTATAATTACATTACAAAAGCATTCTGGGAACCAGCACTCCGATCTCTATTATATTTGCCAATCGTGATGCTTTATATACGGTTTCTACGAATTCTGTCTGCTCGTAAAGTTATGCGTGTTCATTTAATTTGTTTTCTAGGTCACAAAATTACGTACGTCTTACATATACTCATGCCTGTAATTCCCTGAAGGGGTAGGCAGAGGTGTAATAACACCCACATTTTGCTACTATGATTTTTAGTTCTACGTAATCGGGGGCGAGCCTGCCCCCTAGACAAATGGCAATTCGTTGCTCGGCGTATGATGGAATAGAATGACAAATGTATAGGATTTGACGTTTTTGACATTCGTTGACACCTGTCATATACGTCAAATCCCATACATTTGGCATTCTATTCCATCATACGCCGAGCAACGAATTGCCACTTGTCTAGAGGGGCTGACGTCTAGCGGACACTTTGCCATTGTGTTGTATGCTAACTGTCGGATGGAGAATAGCCCTATTCCTTAGTCGCCTTTTACGACACCTACAGGACAAGATGGGGTGGCCCTATTCTCTACCATGAACCAACATGGCAATGAAAAAATAACGCTTAAGTCTGAAAGTATATTACTATTTATTTCTAGGTTTTCTGGACAATAGCTGGACCCAACAACAAAAGAATCAAGCAATAAAAACTCATGGCCACTGTTTTTCAGTACATTAGTTTCAGTAACTGTTTACAAAATTAGTTTATTGACCAGGGGTTGTCCCTAAAATACAATAAATGCTTTTTATGAAAGTTATTTTTTATTTAAAAAAATAGGACAGTTTTTACCTATACTTTTGAATGTTCAATAATTAATAACGCTTTTAGAAGCAACAATCACTGCCATGGACGTCCAAGATCATGCGAAGTGGAGGAGAAAAAGCCGGTAGGTGAACCCTGAGCTCCGAGGTCATCTTGGCCACGGATGCAATCAGGGAAATGCGTCTCCATGAAGATGATGATGAGAAGCTACAATCAAAACTGCAAAATAAGAATATAAATATTACGACAGAACCCTTTATTGCGAGATTTAAAATAATTATTTTAAACAGCTCATGACAAAGTGGCAACAGGCTCTTCCCCTATTGCGTGGGGCCAAAAATCATAATTGGCGAATTGTGGGTGTTAATTCACATCTGCCTTCCCCTTCGGAGATTTAAAAGCGTGAATATTATAATATATCTTTGTATATCTTTTCAATAGATGCTTTTTACGTCTCACTAGAACAATCTAGGATTGTCGACACGATTTCAGTTTAACATTTGTCTTTTGAAAACCTAAAATTCTTATTATAAGGGGATCGATTGTTACTAAAAAAGAACAAGCCATCATTGTTGTATATTCTATTGTCATCTACTGGACACCCATACTGGCCATTTTCAAACAGAAAACCTAACTCACTAGAATCAAAACTGATGTCTCGTACGCAAACAATTTCCACTACCTACCCACACACGAAGCAATCTCACTGCATAATCACTTTTTTAAAGATATTCATAAAGAATGATAACATTAAATTATTCACATTATACTTTACAAGCGCCTATCACTCGGCTCGGAGGTTGTTCATAAATCGTAATTCTCGCCAAACTTTCGGTTTCTTAATCAAAAAGCGATCGTTACGAGAGATTAATCAGTGGAACACTGTTTAATTTGTGAGATTGTGTGTTTGAACTAAAATCTCAGTCAGCGCAAAGCTGAAAATTAATTTTTATTATTTATATTACTTACTAGCTGTTGCCCGCGGCTCCGGCCGCGTAGATATCGGTTATTGCGACCAAACATAGCCTATTCCTTTGTCAAGGTCTAATTTAAACTAAATTCAATCAAAATCGGTTCAGTGGTGGCAAAAGCGTAACAGATAGACAGACAGAGTTACTTCTTTTTTATGACTATAGATTTTATGCCCTGTTTTACAATGGCATAAATTCGGTCAGTACATGTTTTAGATTTGTCACCGACTAAGTTGTCCAGCTACCTTTTTCCGGAGCTAGTGATAGAGGCTAGATGATAACGGACTCAAACCAACTAAAACCACACGGTGTTTCGTTACATCAGCATTATAAACTCCACGGTCATTTACTCATTTCTCGGTTATTCTATATATCCAAACCTTCTCTGCATACTTTTTGACTACATAAATTACCGCATTGTTTAACAATTTAATTAATATTTTTATTGCCACAAAAATATATTAGGGTCCTTTCGCTTTCGTCCGGTATTTTTTTTCTACCGGTAAACATTTGTTCCGCTTTCAACCGGTAAGTAAAAAACATTCCGTATTCAACCGACTTTAACAATTTAATTAATATCTTTATTGCCACAAAAATATATTAGGGTCCTTTCGCTTTCGTCCGGTATTTTTTTTCTACCGGTAAACATTTGTTCCGCTTTCAACCGGTAAGTAAAAAACATTCCGTATTCAACCGACAACTTTTTTCTACCGATGAATATTTTTTCCGCTTTCAACCGATAAGTAAAAAACGTTCCGCATTCAACCAACAACATGTTACAATTAGTTAATATTATATTGTTCTCAGATATTTTAGTTACATAAATCCTATCCCACTACTTAGGAACCAAAATGGCTTGCAGACATCAATCCTGACATTGACAAACGCAATTAATCCAATGGTATGGGCACTATGAAAATGGATTAATTGTCCGAATCTCCAAGTTGGATCGATTCGTCATCCCGAGATGTCGGCAGATTTAATTAATTCTGAATTCATTGTCTGAAGTCCGGTTTGAAACTGTTTTAGCTTAAATGTTATTTTTGAAGTGTTACTAGGGTTACTTTCAAGATGGCGGCGAAGTGAACGAGTAGATGCTTTAGGTGGTTGTACAAGAGAAAAACAAATATTAGTTAAGTTAGCAGTTAGTCGTCCAATATAAGGTCAAATGAAGAAAATTATCAAGAAAGTTTGTTAGTAGAAATAAGTGAGTGGTGTATTTGGATTGCCATACCAATAACGTATGAAAATGTTTACACACAGGCAAATACTAAATTCTCGCCTACAATTATATTATACGAGAATCGCAAGTGATGTCATAATACGAGTATTGCTTTAAAATTCTGTTGGCGGACACTATCAATATTCAATTGCGAGGCAATTCTCGCCAGGCGTGGACGAACAAACGGTAATTGTTTCTGCGAATGTTTAGACGAAGCAACTTTTTTCTGTCCGTACGATATTCGTGTCTTGCAGGCGAGAAATTCTTCTCGTCTAAATGAGCCTTTATTACATTGTATTCGAAAGGCCTTGTGACTAGCCCGTGATATTTTAAATCTTACAAGAATTTCTGTCAGCAAGCCCTTTCATAATTTAGGTCGCCCGCAGCATACTTTCTCTCAGATGCTAACTGTAATAAACCACGCTGGGAGTTCTGCAGTAAATAAACTGTGAGTGGCAGCAGTGATAATAATTTTAAGTCTATAAAGTAAGTTTGGGATGTCCCGAAATTTAATTCCGTCAAATGTTATTTCTCCCCATTTCAAAATTAATTGAATCTGGTTAATTGCTCCGGCTACTATTGTTAGAAGTTATATTTTATCTTTCTATTTTTTTGGACGAATTCGAACTGTCGCCATGATTGAATTTTAAATTAAACGTCACGAGGCATTGTTTTTCATTTCCTTGTTTTAACTGAAAAAGTGGTATCTATCAGTAAACAAAATAAGCATAAGTTAACTAGTTTGTAATATGAGTTTGGGGACAAACAAACATACTTATTTTTTTAATACAAACTTATGTTTATACATACATAGAAACATCCAGATCAAAAGAAATTGCACTGAGTGTCAATCGAATTTGCGAACGCTTTTTCACTGTCAGCTGTCATAATTTATAGTTATTTTTTTGGTTTTTCTAATTTGCTCTTTGAAAGCTCATTAACATAATTATCACCCAACTTTGATATTTTTTATATTTTAGAGGCCTATTTCAACAATTTATTTATTGTTAATTTTTTTTTATTCAATAATCTTTTACTTCAGGCCATAGTTCTAGTCTACAGAAGGAGTATTAGTAACAATGTGCTTAAACTTATATAAAAAAGAAACGTAAGTCTAAGTGTAATGAAGCCTTTATTACACTTGTAATAAATTCAGCACTATTGACATAATATTATCCGAGTTCAACCTACGTGGTTACGATAACCAATAATAACCGGCCGATTGTTGTTCCATTTCGGCTATAGCTCTTCGGCGAACAAACATTTCTATTTCAATAATATATGTTACGTATATATACAGATACGGGAAATTGACCGGCAGTGCCTGCGACGCGCCGATAGCGAGGTACATAGTTGTGTGTCACAAGTTACAATCTACAGCGATTTGGACATTCTCGCGATTTGTGTGACAAGGATTAGCTTGACCCAAAGTAGAAGTAACTTAAGATGACTTAGTAATATATTATGTTCCGTAGCATGAAAGATTATCGTGTGTTTTAAATTTTAGGCCCCAGACTGAAAAATCCCGATAAGTTGGTTTAAGATTATTTAATCTTAAATAAGAAAAGAAATTAGCAACTAATTGTGTGCCAAAATTTTTTTTGAGCTAGGAGAAAAAACAGAATGATCATAAGTTAACTAATAGTTTTGGAGCAATGTGCGATTAAGTATAGATATGTTATACATTAAAAAACAAATATTTGAAGCTCTTAAAGATCTGAAGCGGAGTTCCAATAAATCACAATCATAAATGACAAAACATAATCTCCTTCCCTTTAAAGTAAAGAAAAATAAAATTACTTCACAGAAAGCTTTGAACACAAATTCTCCCTCAATATGAAAAAGAGGAGATGAAAAAGTATCACAAACCCTTGTGTCTAAACGCAAAACAGTAATTATGTTTTCTTTGTTTTGCAATTGCTTTTCACTATTCTGACAAATAGAGCGCAATAACATACAACGTTGATAGTGAAGCGTGATATTAGTTATGGTGCAAGTTACAAGCGATAATAAAATATAGACTAGTTTTTATCTCAACAAATCATTCAATTTGTTGCACAGTCTTTGTTTTGCACAATCAAATTAACAATCCTGTTTATTTAAAGAAGTCGGTTAAAAATATACCTACTAAGTGATATGAGGTATGGTTATATGAGAAAAACCTGGTAAGTCATGCCACAGCATAGAATGATCATAAATAGCTGTTATCCGTAAAAGATAAAACATATTATGGTATGGTCATAGTGTGTTTATGCTTGCCACGCCAAAGTAAATATAAAAAAATTGCGGAAAAAGAAACGGAGGAATCTAAATTCTCATCACATCTCATTTAGATGTGACAAAAATTCATTTCGAAATTCAAACGCATAGAAATAAACTTTAAATAAAATATTATGTAGAATATCAAATGCATAAATACCGCATTAGACTGATACCTATCTTTTTACAATGGAGAATGGGAAGTGTATAATTTTATAATCGCTTACCGCTTTTAGTTTGAACCACATCATTAACGGAGAGTGTGGAATGCGTCGCTCTGACGAGTATTGGCACAGAAAGTATGTAGCTTTGGTCTGACACTTTTTCACGCTAAAATCACTACAGCGATACTCCGCGGAATAAATTCCTACTGTATAGTGGATGGTACATTTAAAAATTAGTATTTCGTACTCGCTATTGTAGTTTTACGATTTGAATAGGAAAACTATTAGGTATTCAATTCAGGTGGGATGAACGGTACCGGTGTTACGGGTATTTTTAAAATGAACTTTTGCCTATGCCCATGAGAAGTACTGGTCACGTTCTCGTGACCCACAGGAACCTATTTTTGGAATAATACATCAATATTTTATTACAAACTATAATCTATCTCTATTCAGTTTAATTCGGATACGTTTAGCTGTTCCAGTGTAATTCGGTAACAAATATTTACTCACATTTATAATAGACATCAATCGACTGCCTCTGTGGCGTAGCGGTAGTGAACGTGGCTGCTACGCAGGAGGCGCGGGTTCGATCCCCGCTCAGTGCCAATATTTGTATGCATGAATATAAATATTTGCATTGGTCTGGGTGTTTCTATGTATAATATGTATGTATTTACAAAAAAATAAGTATCTAAGTATGTATATCCGCATTCTAGATTCCATAACACAAGCTAATTAAGCTTACCATGGGTCTAGAAAGCGTTGTGTGGAATGTTGTGGTATATTTATTTATTTATTTATATTATTAATTATTAATACTAATTTCTAATAAAAAGACAGTGACTCTTACGTCTTCTTTTTGTGACCAATAGTTAAGAGTTACCCTTTTCTTTTGAAGTCATTGAGGTTCATATCAAAAGCGAACGGCTAAGGGCGCTCCTCAATTAAAATTCGATATAAGTTATTATTTTTGTAGGTGATAAATGCATGCTTATCTTCACCTGATACATTTTCCTCTTTCTTTACTTTACCAAGGAGTCAAATTAATAATGTTTTGCCACATTAATAGTTTAATTCAATAAAATTAAATTTACTACCGTGAAATAAAAATACTGTTTCACAAGTTACATCTCTCTTATCTATATTGCAAATGTATAATAGTTAAAAAAAAAGTCATTCAAAATCAGTCAAGCAGAACAAACGAATAAAATAAGCAAACATGAGCAAACAACTTATTCCCACAGTCTTCAACTCATTTATCATCACTATTATGCAGTATTCTAGTACCAAAACATAAGACGACACTAATCGCCTCTCACTCACATCTTAGACCACACCATTTGTCAGAGCAAGAGCTCTGTAACTACGAGACACACTCTGTTCGCACAGAAATTGTAGCTTGCTTTTGATACGCTTCTGATGTAGTATCCGTTTCCTTAGCGCATGTACCGTATATGATACAGCGAGTGATGTACCATATACGGCACAGCGAGTAACGTATCATATATGGTACAGCGAGTAATATATATGTGTAATAAATAATTTTCAAGTTCGTCGCTCTGGCGTTAAATTTAAATTACTTTTACGCATCTTCGTCATGGGTTTTATGTGGTGTATCGAATTTGAGTCACTGCTTAGCGCTATTGTTGTTGGAGAGAGATAAACATGAATTAGATGACAGTCATTGTTGTTTTATAAAGGATAATATATATCTATACTATATTTTATGAAGAGGTAAAGTTTGTAATATTGTGACGTTGTAAGGGTAATCTCTGGATCTACTGAACCAATTTTGAAAGTTCTTTTAGTAATAGAAAGCTAAAATATTTAGGAGTATCGTTGGTTATGTATCATCACGCTGTCGCAGCGGAAACGGGATCAGAAGTCAATGTAGGCGGAGACGCTGAGAACAGTTTGTATTATATAAGTAGACTAGCTTTTGCCCGCGGCTCCGCCCGCGTGAATGTCGGTTATCGCGACCAATGTCCTTTCTCAAGGTCTAAACTACCCCTATACTAAATTTCATCAAAATCGGTTCAGCGGTTTAGGCGTGAAAGCGAGACAGACAGACAGACAGACAGACAGACAGACAGACAGACAGAGTTACTTTCGCATTTATAATATTAGTAAGGATTAAATAGAAGAATTTTCTACCTTTTTATAGTATGGAATAAACACACCGGCTACTTTTTAGCCCAAAAATACGTTCTAATGGGTAGCGGGAACGGGATCAAAACTTCACGCGGATGGCACGGCGCGGTAAGTAATACTATAATCTGTCTGCACAAGCATCGCATGCCAATTGTCGACTATATATCACTTTGACCTTACTGCCGACTTTAGCACGTATATACATTTCATATCTATAACATATTCGCTCGTTGGTTTTGCCAATATTCTATTCCAATTCGCCTTTGTAATGTGTCTGAAACACAAGAATATACGGCATCATACATTCTTTCTGTTCAAATATAAGTGTTGAGTTCGCGATCGCACGTGAGTCGCGGGTTCAACCAGTCGCTGGACCGTTTGAGCGTTTTCAGATTATTCGATATCGGTGTAGCCTATAGGCGACAGACGATGGCTGCCAGCACCTTGGTGTCTTCCTCCGATTCTTCTTCTTCCTCCTAGCGTTAATTCTCAGTCGCATCCGAAGCTTTCAGCTCGGAGTCTGGGGTCTGCTTTTACCAGTCATAGCTACAGATTTGGCTAGACCTCGATATTTTCCGTGAAGCGACTGCCATCTGACCTCCACAACCCAATGTTAACATTAGGCGATATCGAAGCTTTGCAACTAGACCGTTGTTTTTGGACTTTTTAGGGCATGAACCCGTAACGACTGCCATAGATGTTTTTATGGCAACCGGGACCGACGGCTTAACGTGCTCTCCGAGGTACGACCAGACCAATGCAAATACCCATATTTAATGCACACAAATATTTGCACTGAGCGGGGATTGAACCCGCGCCTCCTGCGTAGCGGCCGCGTTCACTACCGCTACGCCACAGAGGCTGTCAGCTGTCGGCTATCGGTGTCGGCTCCGTAATCGGACGGATAAATATGTAAGAGAGATTTTAGATACATTTTACTTTCGCCGATATTTAAAATGTAAGGTACGTAGTTCAAAATTCATACAACTTTATCTTTGTGATTGTTTTGTGTATAAGTTAGACGAGTAGTTTGAAAAAAAAAAAATGATTTGCATAGAATCTAGTTATGTAGTTTTAAGCCAGAGTCGAATGTAACCATGGTTGCCTAGACAAACCCATAAGGATTTTTTGTCAACCGTGTAAATTATATGCCTTATTATTGGCCATTGTAGTACAGTTTTCCGTGTGTACATAATATTTACATTACATTGCTATAAAACATATAAACTACATTTTAGACAATAACATCGATAACCATGGCAACCAAACTACCTATAATAAAATGATGAGTATTTCTTTCCTATTCCCTGTACTTCGCAATTTACAATATTATGTGGAAACACACACTTATTACATCAATGCCTTGATTTTACACACGCCTTTTAATTCAAAATATTGACTTACTAAGCTACGTGCCAATAAACCAGTCTATAAGGTCTAACACCTTGTAAAAAAACCACGTATTCGAAGTTCTATCTTAACTGGACATTAGGTAAGCTACGCCGTAACCGTTTATTTGTATTGTTGATGCCCGTAGCTTGTCTACGGAGTTCGTAGCAAAAACGTAGCCGATAAGGGCATCGGTAGGTAATCGAACTAGAGAGTATAGTTTGGTTAACTAGTTTAGATAAACATGAGTTTTTTTAAAAGTACACATACAAGCATACACGTTTTATGTAAAATTATAATACCTATATTCGAAAACGTAATTACAGGACTGCACAAAAAAGGAGTGAAATATTTTCACAGTCTGTTTTTTTTTTTCTGGCATGAAACAAACATATAGCCCATGACAAAGTGCCCCTTTGACGACAATAGACTCGTCCCCTATTAAGTGGGACCATATTATAGTAGGCGAAATGTGGGCATTACCTACTATTAATAGACTTCTGCCTACCCCCTCGGGCATGTGCAAACGTAAATATGGGCATTTGTGTATGATATAACTCAATGCTTACCTAACTAATTTGCTAAACACTTACACAGTACCAAGATCTTACACACATAAACTCACGCCTATATCCCCGAAGGGGTAGGCAGAGGTGCTAGCACCCACATTTCGCCGTTTATGTTTAGGTCCCAATGTAATAGGTGGCGAGCCTATTGCCATTAACCGGGCACTTATAAACCTGCGATAAATACACACATAACTTCGAAAAGCATCGAAAAGTCATTGGTGTGTGCCATGGTAAAACCTGGGATCGAACCCTCGTCTCAGCAGTCCATTACCCATACCACTAGGCTACCGCGGTTATGTTTATTAATCACTCTGCAAATACTTATATCGCGATGCAGAATCAACATTTTCAATGTTGTTCAATTTAGTTCCCTAGATAGCGCTAAGCATATGGT
Organism: Eilema depressum; assembly: GCA_914767945.1. Taxonomy (NCBI): domain Eukaryota; kingdom Metazoa; phylum Arthropoda; class Insecta; order Lepidoptera; family Erebidae; genus Eilema; species Eilema depressum. The sequence goes on from OU612031.1 coordinate 16,577,786, forward strand.
ATTGCCACATCACGCTTGTAATGAATTCGGGGTGTCCGCACCATTAATCTTAGACAAAGGGCCGGGGCAAGTTCGTTCCAATTCAGATGGGACCTTATAGAACCTACTTCACAAACTTGTTAGACGACACATGTATACCTTATTTGGCGAAATATAATACCCATCTCTCTGCTTTGCTCTGCTCTCTTCGGGAATTCACAAACGTGAATATATATGTATGTACCTACTTATTGTCGCAGCCAATACAATTCATACTAATATTATAAATGCAAAAGTAACTCTGTATTGTCTATCTATCTGTCCGTATGTTACGCTTTCACCCACAGAACCAAATTTGATGAAATTTGGTATAGGGGTAGATTAGACCTTGAGAAAGGACATAGGCTATGTTTGGTCGCGATAACCGACATCCACGCGGGCGGAGCCGCGGGCAAAAGCTAGTAGTTGGCTGACTATTGGCCATTCGCATGAATGTACACACATAGTCAGTCAGTCCAAGTGATTTGTCAAGCTGTTTGGTGAAATGGTTGAATATCATTTGACTGCCGCTGTGGCGTAGCGGTAGTGAACGCGGCTGCTACGCATGAGGGTTCAATCTCCGCTCAGTGCAAATATTTATATGCATGAATGTGAATATTTGCATTGGTCTGGGTGTTTTCTATGTATAACTAGCTGACCCGGCGAACTTCGTACCGCCATATTTGCCGCCCGCGTGGTATTCCGATCCCGCTGTACCTTCTATTCAAATTTCCATGTTAGATTCTAATCCCGTTCCCGCTGCACCATTCCCGACCCGTGTTATGAACAAACATGCCACATATAATTGTACCATGGAAAAAATATGGCTTTTCTAGAGTCAGACCCGTTCCCGCTGTACCTTCTATTCAAACTTCCATGTTAGATTCTGATCCCGTTCCCGCTGCACCGTCCCCGACCCATGAACATGCCACATATAAGTAATTGACCATGGGAAAAACATGGATTTTCTAGATTCAGTGTGGTCTTTTAAGGATTGTTCTTTGTGATTTATTTATGGTCATGGCCAATGCAAGACGGATCGAAAATTGAAGTCTTTTAAATTCAAGCGGCATGTCGGTTGGAATCATCGGGATCCTTGGAATGAGAACTTCCTCACCTTCTAATTTTCCTTTGAGTGAAAAAAAGAATTTTTTTTTTTTTTTTTTGAATTTAAAAGTATACTATGTCCTTCCTGGTTCTAAGCTACCTCCCCACCAATTTTCAGCCAAATCAGTTCAGTCGTTCTTGACTTATAAGTGTTGTAACAAACACGACTTTCTTTTATATATATAGATATGCATGTATTTACAAAAAAATGTATCTAAGTATGTTTATCCGCATTCTAGAATTTATAACACAAGCTGGTTAAGCTATGCTAAGCTGGGACTAGATAACGTAGTGTAGAATGTCCTACAATATTTTTTTTTTATTTATTTAATTTTTTATCATTCAGGCTGAACGATGTACTGTTTAGTAAAAAGGTGAACGACTGACAAAACTGGTTGACTGCGACATTATGTGTTTTCTCTTTTTTACAACTGATACTAATAGTATAACCCTCACCCCCCCCCCCCCCTTCACCCCCTTATCGAGAGAAATACAATGGATATCCTTCAAAAAATTTCGTCTTGTACAGATCCAACACAACAAAAATACAACACTGCTCAATACTACTTTGAAAATGATTGATTGATAAATATATTTGTGTATGAAGACGCTCGGTGTTGGCAGGGGAGCTGGCAAGATACAAGTCTTGCATGATGACACGTCAAGATATGCAAGCAAAATGTTTTCACTTTCATCGAAGCGCGTGTGATGTTTCATTATTCGGATTAAAAGCAAGCAGTGGTAAATAACATGTTTTATTGTAATAAATGCAATACAGTTACCTTATTAAATTAAAAAAAAAACAGCTTATGACGTAGCTGTATTATGTATTGCTGTAAAACATATCTACCTACAAAGAAAAAAAAACAATATGCTCGTGGTTCCGCTCGTGAGGAATTTAGATCCCGTTCCCGCTACCATGGAAACCTCTTTCCAGGATAAAAAGTTTGTATATTATTCCTAAGCTGTAATCTATCTCTGTACCGAATTTCTGCCAAATCCGTTCTGCCATTAGAGCGGTATTGAGTAACAAGTAACCAAACATCTTCAGAAACTTACTATATGCTGCAGATTTGTCAGAGTGGTATTTTGATCCCATTTTCTCTACCTGTGGGAAGCTATTCCCTTGATAAGAAGTAGCCTAAGTATGTACTAATCCAGACTGTGGTCTATCTATATAGCGCAAAATAATATACGAGCATAATAATAGTTATCCATTGACGATATTGTTCCTCATCATCTAAAATTTAACGATATAAATACAGCAATATAATTCAATTTATCAACACAATCGGTTCCGTTGACGGCACAAAGGTTATGAAGCGAGTTATTAATTAGTAGTTCACGGCTCATTACTTCAGAGGGCGCTTTTGTGACGTCATTTTGCTTTTGGCAAATTTCTGATGCCTCTTGGGAATGGGGCTATATAGGACGTTGAATTGCGCTGCAAATGGTGGAGCAAATAGGCGTGATAATATTCAATGCTTAGTATTCAAGCGTTTGTAGCCATGTGCGCTCACGGTTAGGTAAACGATCAGTGGGTTAAGCTACTTAAGCGCGGTTGTCATTTGGATGGGTGATCACTTAGTGATGCGATCGCCAATGCGGTGATCGCGTCTAAGCGCTTCAATTCTTCGAGTCAAATCTACGCTTAGTTGGAGACCTTGTCTCGACAATTGTCGTTAAGTCTTCAACTAAGCGTAAGGACTGCCATAGATGATCGTATGGCAAGTTGCCATACGATCATCTATGGCAGTCCTTACGCTTCTCGGTCTCGGTTGCCATTGGCAACTGAGACCAACGGCTTAACTTGCACTCCGAGGCCCGACCAGACCAATGCAAACACCCATATTCATGCATATAAATATTTGCACTCAGCGGGGATCGAAACCGCGCCTCCTATGTAGCCGACGCGTTCACTACCACTACGCTACAGTGGCTGTTGAGAATTATAGTCTAGGATAATAATACATGGGATACTTTTTATCTCTGAACTAGATTCCCATAAGTAATGGAAAAGCTAACAACGTGGTGTAACAAAATAATTTAGAACTCATTCAAACTTAAAATCTAAAGTCCCTCAACAAACAAGTTTATTGTAGATAGAGTTACAAAAAATCTAATATAACGATGTTCCGACGATCATAAACCATAACAAAAATATAAACAGAACAAAAACAATCTCAGCGTAATTATTTAGTGTACCTAACCAGATTGTTTACGGGCTGTTAACCGCCCCGGATCATTAAGCAACGTAATTACTGCTTTCTTTGTAATAAAAATGTGGTAGTGTAATGTCTGGATTAGGTGAATTGAAATAGATGGTGCGTGATCATAAGCGGGTGATTGAGGTGCTTCGATAAATATTGCTGAAATTATGTACTATTGAAGATATAGAAGTTGAAGACTAAAAAGGTTCAACCCCACCAAACGGACGGCATCGGAACGGATTTTACAATCTTTAAACAAAATAAATCTTATATCACAGCATTTAAAGTTTATATTATCAAGTCACGCATGACAGCTTGACTTGCTTCATGCCGCCGCACGTCGCTGTCAAGCTGTTGTGCGTGACTTGGTACTATAAACTTCAAACACTGTGATAATAAGATTTAATTTTGTTTAAAGATTGTAAAATCCGGGCCGATGCCGTCCGTTTGGTGGGGTTGGACCTTAAGGTATGTTCCCGAAGCCGACAACTGCCGACGTATACAGCAGATACAGCGTACTCATTACTTGTTTAACTCTGATACGGATAAAGGGGACCATTGAGAAGCCGCAATGAGTTACGCGTATGTGCTGCGTGCGTCTGCAGTTTTCGTATGTGATCACTTTCGGAATCATACCTTTAATCCGTTTGGACTTTGACCAGTCCCTTACAGGGAGAATAATCTGACCAAGTGAGCTACATATCACGTCTTGAACCTGCAGTTAGACTGGAAAAAGCGGATCCCAGACTCTGAGGTGAAAACTTCGGATGTGACCGAAGAGAGGAAGAAGAGAGGTTCTTCATACTTTTTTTTTTTTTTCGTGCGACAAATCCCCACGGGTACCTCTCCCGCCGGTGCCGGAGGAGGAGGTTATGTCGGACTCGAACCGACTAAAACGCACGCCGTCTGTGGGCCGTCAGTTGCCGGAGGTGAGATTGTCGTAGCCATATCCCTCGAACCCTGGCCGACTCAGGGCCATATCTCTCGATCTGGCCCTCTTCCGGTGTGGGGACCACGGAGTCCCCAACTCGCCCCCGGGTATGGGGAGTTGCTAGCGTTCTATCTTATCCCATTATTTTGAATATGAAAGTCTACATTGTATTTTACTCCGGGATAAAAGTACTCTGGAGTTAAATTACAATGTTCATAAAATTAAAAACTTAAAGTGGATAGTTTCCTTCATGTGTCTTTATGTAAGAGTGCAGTCGCGACGACCATTTTGCACTTTTTAAATGCTTTTGTAAACTTATTGCTTAACCCGGGCATCGTTCCAGTTGCATATAACATAAATTTGTGTGCGCTCCAGTTGAACCCAGATCTATTATAATCTACTTCAACCAAAATCATGTGGCCAGCTTTATTTTATTTGGGTGGAAAAAATTTAAAAAAAATCTGAATTTTAGGGCAGACAGAGAAAGCAACTTATTGCCATCTTCTTTTCTCCTTACACAATTCACGAGCTTCCTCACCCTATCCCTATATAATATATCCAGGCATGTAAAGATGCTCCAAGTAATGTTCGCTTTAAGGTATGATTCCGAAGCCAACCACATACGTCAACGACAGACGCATGCAGCAGATACCAAGGATGTATTATAAACTATAGATATGTTGTCCACACTCAAAAATGGCGACAAAAAATGATGACTTTTGGTCATCGTTTTTATGCACCAATCAGAATCACGGCAATGCACCACCCAAAAAAACGTCTTTAATAATAAATTCGTAATAATCAAATATTATTGTTATAAATATTAATATAATTCATATAAATTAATAACATTGACGTATTTTTAGTAAGCAGTTATATTTTTATTATATTTAGTGTTTGCGCCATTTTTGAGTGCCGCCATCTTCTTGTATGACGTATCTATAAATTTAATACATCATTGGCAGATACAGCGTACCCATTACTTGTTAAACTCCGACACGGATGAAGGGGACCATTTGAGATGCCGCAATGAATTTCGTGCGTCAACAGTTGTCGTTTGCGGTCAGCTTCGGAACCATACCTACCTTTAAATTGAATATGGAAGTTTTTAACAACTCACCCAGCCTCCGTGGCGTAGCAGTAGTAAACGCAGCCGCTACGCAGGAGGCGTGGGTTCGATCTCCGCTCAGTGCAAATATTTGTGTGCATGAAATATGAATATTTGCATTGGTCTGGTCGTGCCTCGGAGAGCACGTTAAGCCGTCAGTCCCGGTTGCCATAAGAACATCTATAGCAGTCGTTACGGGTAGTTGGAGCCCTAAAAAATCTAGTCTAGCTGCATAGCTTCGCTATCGCCTAATGTTAACATTGGGTTGTGGAGGTCAAATGACAATCGCTTCACGGAAAATATCGAGGTCTAGCCAAATCCGTAGTTAAGACTGGTAAAGCGGACCCCAGACTCCGAGCTGAAAGCTTCGGATGCGACTGGGAATAACGCTAAGAGGAAGTAGGAGATGGAAGTTTTTAACAACTGTGACATCACAACTGTCAAAAAACTTTCGAGTAAGTAACCATAAGAAATAGATCAAACACTTTAAACTAACTCCTTCCTGACAGTAACAAATGCACGTCTCACACTTTGCGAGCACTCCAAAATTCACATTAAAGTAGCGTGTCAGAGGTGATCCTCGCAGCCATTAGCATGAGAATATGAGGAGTCCCATCATTTTTCTTCAAAGGTTTTCCTTAACGCCAGTAGTCAAGTTCTGCGGATATATTGTATAATATGTATAAAGTTGGAGCCGATAGAATATTTAAGGATTGTAATTTTTGCGAGCCCAGTATTCATAAATTATTACTATTTTTTTTAATCTATCTATCTTTACTATTATATTATAATAATAAATGTTTGTCCGCGATGGACGCAAAAACTAGGTACTGAACGAATTTTGAAGCAGTTTTTTTGTTAGAAAGGTCTTATTTAGACTTAAAATCTTACATTTTGCTTGATTACAATCGGTTGAGTAGAACCTAAGATAAGAGATCCACACAGGCGGAACCGCGGGCGAAATGCTATGTTTTATCCACTGTATGTATCCTATGTTTGGTGTACAATAAAGACTATTTAGCTTATCTTATCTTATATTATTACTAGCTGTTACGACTCCACCCGCGTGGATGTCGGTTATCACGACCATATTCTATATCCTTTCGTAAGGTTTAATCTATATCTGAAGCGACTGTCATCTGACCTCCACAACTTATTGACGATCTCGAAGCATTGTCACTACTAAATATATTGGCCATGGGTATAAAGTTATCCTAGATACAGAAAGTAGTCACTATATACAACATCGACTAGACGAACCTAAATCGTGACTATAAAAATCGAGTCCTAAATTCACTAGAAACCAAACAGTCTATACAGATAAGTAAGTACATACTTCTCCAACTATAAGGTAAATAACGAATATTTATTATTAGTATTTGCATGAGTGAACACGAATGTAATATGAATAGCAGATAGCATGCATCATGGCGCACAGAATCGTAACTCAAAGAAAAAAACGCGCATGTTATATCGATAACATACATAAAATCATGGACGAGAGCTAACATAATGCTGTGTACACATCAAAAAACTAAACCGTCATTTAGACGGGGCGAGTTTCTCGCACGTTCGGTTCGAGAAATCGTACGCTACTATTACTAGCAATAAGCGCCGTACCATTATTTTATCAAAATGTTTACGCACTGGCAAACACTAAATTCTCGCCTACGATTATCGAGATTCGCAAGTTACATATTGCCTAGGTCAAAATACGATTATTGCTTTAAAATGCTGTTTAGAGCTTCTTCACACGTACCACAACCATACCACGTTGCAACTACAAAATGCCGTCAAGCAGTGGCTACGTGTGAATAGTGTCGTTGCATCTTTTTGTAGTTGCGTTGTGGTACCGACAAAATGTCGCTGTGGTTGCTTTGTCGCCAGTTATTGCGATGCGGTTACGTAACATATAACCTATTTTTCTATGTATACTATGACGCAACGTTGTGGTTGCGTTGGGGCGGTATCACACACACGGTCGTTAACGACTGCAAAATGTGGTACGTGTGAATAGTCATATTCATTTTCAATTCTAAATTCTTCATTTCACGGGCACGTGGTGTGGTTAAGGTGTGGTTGTGCGTGGTGGTGTGGTTGTGGTACGTGTGAACAAGCCCTTAGACGGATACTATCAATATTCGATTGCGGGGTAATCCTTGCGGGGTTCTTAGTTGCTTCTTAATCTTTCATACACGCTCATTATTTTGCCATGTTTTCAATAAATCTTTAAATGGTCAATGTATATTCTGCGAGGTCAACCCTGCGAGGTCTACACGTCGTACCTCCATACTTCACGTGCTATAATCATTCATTTTACGTGCCCAGGCCACCTCAGCATACCATTTTTAATTCTTCTTAAACATTATCTTCTAGGCCATAATGACTCTATGACTTTCGTATACCTATCGTGTTGTTGTTCGCCACCATTATGTTGGTGTGTACGCGGCATAACATATAAAATCTCAAAAGCTCTTGCGGCATTCGTCGACGTACGATTGCTACACTTGAACAGTCAATAAATATGAATACAGAAATCAATTTGTTCAAAGACTTTGTTTTGCAATATCTTTCAAGAGTGTTTTCGGTTCTTGAGAGCGGATAATATGGATTTGATTGAATAATATCAGCAAAGATATAATAGAACTTCCAATGTTTGTTATTAAAATTGAGTTCTTACTCGTAAAGGAAACCTTCAATTGGTGGCACACCGATGGGGAGTGTGAATTCTATCTATAGAATCGAATTCCTATTCTCTGGAACTAGTAAGTAGTATGATTATGACGTATCAGAGCTTAAATAATAAAAGATTTTCCAAAATCGAAGGTTGATTTCATCAGCTAACTTTGACTTACCGCAGTCAGTGCAGTGAAACTACTAAGGGCCGTTCCCGATAACCTATCTATCGCCAGTTTTGACATTAGAAAGGATAAAAACGTCATAAATCTCTATGGTAACACAATTTTTATTAGCAAAATAACAATAGGATTTGACAAAGGAACTATCTCTACCTCTATCTGTAGAAGATATATTATTGGGAACGGCTGTTATAATAATACTATCATTGGTGCAGTTAGTTCGTATGCTTTCAGTAGATAGCGCCACAACACGTGTGCACAGAAGAATTTTGAATTTCGAAAGTAACTAAACGCTGATGTCCATGATGTGCATTACTTATTTTTATCATATTCAATTTTCTTTCAAAAAGATTCCTCATTACGATTCTTCAAAAGACAAAAGATATAAAAGGAACCCTTGTAGCTATAAAAGTACTGATTTATAATATTATACTTGTTTAGAATAGGCTCTCCAGACAGCAATATTATTCTAATCTGCTTAAATATTCTTGCAGGTATCGCGAAAATGTTAGTGAAACTTGGCAGCCATGAATTATTCATATTTTCTTTCAGAATTATTGTATACAAGCGTATGTAGTTATGTGATTTTTCAGTGATGTGATGCGGAGAATCTACATACACTCCGGGCCTATGACAAACTTGAGAGGTGGGAATGAATGTTAAAACCAGAAAATATGTTAAATAAAAGTTTATAGTGTGTTTTATGAAACGTTTAGATGTGAAAGACATTTACGGCCCTCACTTTCCACCGTATTATTACCTGCTCTCCTAGACAAATGGTAATTCATTGGCTAGCGTATTGCAGAATAAAATGATGAATGTATGGAATTTGATGTATATGACAGTCGTCAAGGTTAACCAAGGTTACCGACATAGCACAGCGGATTAGCAAGTTGAAATGGCAGTGGGCAGGGCACGGAGGACTGATGACCGATGGGGTTGAAAAGTCCTCGAGTGGAGGCCACGTATCGGCAAGCGCAGCGTAGGACGTCCACCCACAAGGTGGACAGACGACCTCATAAAGGTCGCGGGAACACGCTGGATGCGAGCCGCTTCCAACCGGTCCTATTGGAGATCTATAGGGGAGGCCTATGTCCAGCAGCGAACTTCCTACGGCTGAAATGATGATGATGACAGTCGTCAAAGTATGTCATAAGCGTGAAATCCTATTACATTCGTTATTCTATTTTACAATACGGTGGCCAATGAATGAATGGCATTTGTTTAGGGGGGCTGAAAGAGATCACTCGAATAATTATAACGTATGTATAATAATTGATGGTTTACAACAAAGAGCTTGTTATGTTATAAGTACATAATACTTATGCTAGTATAGCTACCTACCCTTAACAGAATTGTACATACTATTTGTGAAATTATAAGTATACATACTGTTTTTCATTTACAGAAATGAAAATGGTATTAATTTCTGTACAATAATTTTATTTCAGTTTTAATAAACACAGTTTCAAGTTTTTTGAGCCCTGGTAGTGTTAATAAGGCCCTGTACAAATGAATAAGACACGATTCTGTTCAACTTTAATTTCTGAATATTAGACAAAATGTAAATCTGTTATTTCTCCAAACGCACCCTCACCACATCAGCAGCCGCTGTGACAAATGTCCCTATAACAACAATGTTATATATTAATATTTTTCTAGTGGAGTGTTTTTTGACTCTCAATATATCCAAGTTAAGCCTAAATGTCATGCCTAAAGCGCCCCGGGTCTGGGATAAGATTTATTGTTTGAAGAACTTGACTTGTATTTTTTTATTCACTGGGAATTTTGAAACAAAATTGAAATGCTTTTGGGGATTTAGGGTGTGTTTATGATGGATGTTTGTTTTATATTTAAAGGAAGAAAGAATGACGACATGACAATTTTAACCTACTTATATTATAAAGATTCTTCTTCATCGTAGCGTTAATTCCCAGTCGCATTCGAAGCTTTCACCTCGGAGTCTGGGGTCCGCTTTACCAGTCTAACTGCGGATTTGGCTGGACTCCAATATTTTCCGTGAAGCGACTGCCATCTGACCTCCACAACTCAATGGTGACATTAGGCGATATCTAAGAATTGCAGTCAGACCGCTGTTGTTGGATTTTTTAGGGCTCCAACTACCCGTAACGACTGCCATAGATGTTCGTATGGCAACCGGGACCGACGGCTTAACGTGCTCCCCAAGGCACGACCAGACCAATTCAAATACCCATATTTATGCATACAAATATTTGTACTGATCGGGGATCGAACCCGGGCCTCCTACGTAGCGGCCGCGTTCACTACCGCTACGCCACGGAGTATTATAAAGATTATAAATGTAAAAGTTTGCGAAGAAATTAGGTAATCTATAAACAAACTATACTCTACCCCTGGGTAGATTCTAGGTGGATAGAAGGGCTGTCGTGGAAGGTAACTAAGGAATAGGACCTTTTTTTATCCGACAGTAAACATACAGCCCATTACCAAGTTCCTGTTTAGCGGCAATATTCTCGCCTGCTATTACGTGGGACCCAAAATCATATTGGTCAATATGAATACAATCTAAAAACACCTCTGCTACTTCTTTAGGGATTTACAGATGTGTATATCTAATATATAAAATTCTCGTGTCACAAATGTGCGTAATCGAACTCCTCCGAAACGGCTTGACCGATTTTGATGAAATTTTTTGTGCTTATCCGGTATCTATGAGAATCGGCCAACATCTATTTTTCATCCCCCTAAATGTTAAGGTTGGTCCACCTCTTAATTTTTTTTTTTATTTTTCAGACAAAATTTTTTGTTTTTATTTTTTTATGATACATCATACAAAAATACATGCAACCCTAAATTTTCACCCCTCTACGATCAACCCCTATTTTTTTTTGTGAATTATAAACTTTAATTTTGTGGCAAAATCTAATATATAAAATTCTTCTGTCACGGGGTGCGTAATCGAACTCCTCCGAAACGGCTCGACCGATTTTGATGAAATTTTTTGTGCTTATCCGGTATCTATGAGAATCGGCCAACATCTATTTTTCATCCCCCTAAGTGGGTGCAGCGGGAACGGGATTTGAATACCACGCGGGCCGAAAATATGGCGGTACGAAGTTCGCCGGGGCAGCTAGTATATATGCAAAAACATTAGATATATGTACCATAAAGGTATGATTCCGTAGCCGACCGCATACGACAACTGCCGACGCATGCAGCAGATGCGCGTAGTTCATTGGTCCCGTTGGCGTTTACTCGTATGGGAGTTTAACAAGTAATGGGTGCGCTGTAATATGCTGCATGCGTCGGCAGTTGTTTGCGGTCGGCTTCGAAATCATACCTTTATGTTAACAGGAATTATTGTATTCATGGAACGCGAGAGTTCAAAAGTTAGATTAGATGAGGCCGCGAGCGCAAGAACGGCCTAAACAACATTTTATCTACAAATCAATTTGTTAGATAGCTAGCCTTTCGAAAATTGCCTAAAATAGATTTTTATAACGCCCTCTCTAGATGGTATTAAAAAATCGATGTTAGGCCAGTTAGCTTAAACAGCAAACCATTTTCGTATGACTAATAGGCCACCTAATCTTTGATAAAATGTTGGTTAGGCCGTTCTGGGGCTCATGGCCTGAGATATAGGTACCATATTCATAAATTCACACTGTTAACTTAATACAAAGCATGTACCAACACATCTTTGTCTCGTTGCCACGATTATATCCCCGTATGTATTCACAATTTGGAGCAAAAAAGTGGTTACGATGCAAATTAAGTCTCAGTGTTTTTGCAAAAGAACGGTAATGTAACAATACAGTGAGCTTACATTTTATGTAAATTGAGCGAGGCCGGATTTTTTTTCTGTTTATTAATATGAAAATGTCGTTAGTCTAGCTAAAATGCTGTCTCAGCCCAATGTTCTGTCGTATTAGCGTTTTGGCGCAATATCCTGTTTTGTGTTTTGGTAATTAGAATTTTCACGCAGATTTTGGTTGAATTTGCTTGCGTTTTTTTGCGTGTGTTACAAAAAAAGGAAGCAAATTTAGTTAGTATTAAGGGTGTAATAGAAGGCGGTAGCGCAATATGCGCCTCGCCATACCCGGGGGCCAGATGGGGATATATCGGAATGGCTCGATAGAAATGGCCCTGGGTCAGCCGAGATGATTATGTCTGAGATATTATGTCTCCGGTAATCTCACCTTCAGCAACCTACGAACCAATAACGGCGTGCGTTTTAGTCGGTTCGACTCCGACATAACCACTCCACCGGCTCTGCCGAGAAGGGAGTATTCGCGGGAATATTGAGCAGATAAAAAAGGAGGTTAACCAAGATTTGAATAAGCGACCTGTCGATTGTCAGACCAACACCTCAACCAACAAGCTTCACTTCCCAGTACATTTATTTGTTTACGAACTAGAATGAAGACTTAACTAACTGTAACAAAGACATCGAAATAATGAGAGAAAGCACTTAGGATAACACCAGACGCACGACGCGTATTTTGCTGAGTTTCCTCACATAGGCACTATGAGTTACGTAAGATAATGTTACGTAACAGATGCGTAAACATGTTTAAAAGCAAAAAGCGTGCGACATATTTTAGTAAAGGTTATTATGAGTTTTAGTACATACCTACTTTTTACGTTTTAGTATATACTCAGAACTCTTTCGCTACAACGTAGATAGAGACAACAGCCCGACATCAATGCCTCGAGAACGAAAAATATTCGTAACGTAAAGATATCGAGACATTGGAGCATTTCGATTGGCAGGCGGCCAATGACAAAGCTCCGTTCTCTCGATACCTTTACATTATGAATACGAATATTTTTTATGCTCGGGGCACTGTTGCTGACTTTATTCACTGTCATGTGAGTCTACCGTGTATAGGGCAACACCCTGCCTTTTTTTCAATACGACATCAATTTGATCAGTGTTTCCCTCTTTCGATCCCTTAGTTAAGTTATATGACGTGAAAGACTACTTAAAGTAGGTACGTACACCTACACACACATGCTTACCTATACATAAAAATATACAGTTAACTTTTTACATAACCATGTGTGTAGTGCTATCACGATTTCATTTAGTACACGTTTGTACGCTATAGTCTGTGGAATAACTCTACATTAGCACTGTAGGTCTGAGAGGCCCCACCTTAAGTCATTTTTATTATTCATATCTTATATTATTATTTTCTAAATTTAAACATTCAACTTCAAATGCAAACATGTCTGTATTACATACCTTCTTCTATTCACGCTGTGAAGAAGATATTCATATGCATTTTAATTTTCTCGAAAACGCGTCTAGTTTATGTAAATTTGCTAACAAAAACATGAATATATCTGCATATATAAATGGCAAACATTTAAATGAACGCTTGAATTAAGTCAGAAGGGAATAGAAAAAGAAGAAAGGTAGGGATACTTGCATTTTCATAAATGTAGAATACTGCTACTTACCATTTAAGAGAGACACAGAGAGAGTAAGGAATACATGGCCAAGGAGATAAGGTATACACCTATACGTACACCTTCACAAAAAAGGTAATATGAAAAGGTGTTAGCTTATCTCCTTACCCGTGTGTATTTTCCTACTAAAGCCAGTCCTTATGTACTATAGCACTATAAAAAGCATATAATATATTAAAGCATATTCAGTCGGCAGCGCGAGTGTGACGCCCCTGGTTTTGCATACGTCCATAGACCACGGTGACCGCTTCCCATCAGGTAGACCGTGTGCTTGTCTGCCAACTATGTGGTATAAAAAAAAACAAATCATAGACGTAGAAAAAAAAACTATTAAACATTGAGGTAGTGTTTAGTAGTTTTTTTTTTTCAAGTACTGACGAAAAGTCTATGAGGCCGCAATGGGATGTCGCATTATTAGATAAGCCCTTTCTTATATAGTTAAGCTCCTCATTCTCTAGTAGCTGCAAATTTGGTTGTACCTCCGCTATTGACTTAGTAGTATCACAAGACATTATTTTTGTAAATAATACCGATTTACAATTATGAGGCCTCACAGGCCCCACGCTATACTTTAGTTGTGAAAAAATTACGATACAAAAAATAAATTAAAACATAAAAAAATACGTAATTAAAAGTTATAATAGCGGCCTCTCAGACCACACCTCAGTAAAACCACATCAATAGCTGAAGGTTTCAATAACACATTATATGCACAGTGGGCAGTTCATAAATTCTACCAATGTACACACTATAACCGAGGATGGTGCAATAAACCATTTGAATTGATATCGATAACGACCAGCTGACTATTTGTGGGTTTGATCGACATTCTGATGGCTAACTAACTATAATATACTACTACTAGCTGATGCCCGCGACTCTACCCGGTTAAATGTTGGGAATCGCGACTTTTGGTTATATCTCCAGTTCTACTGAACCGGTTGCGATCATACTTGTGGCAAATTTTAAGTCTGATTAAGATCTTTCTAGCAAATAAAACTATAACGCAAATAAATAAAACAATCTCTGATCAATCAATGAAAAAAGAAAAAAAAAGTATTTAAGTATGTATATCCGCATTCTAGATTCCATAACACAAGCTAATTAAGCTTACCATGGGTCTATATAGCGTTGTGTAGAATGTTGTAGAATATTATTCACGATAAGACGTCGATCCCGGTTACCATAAGAACATCAGCAGTCGTTACTGGTAGTTGGAGCTCTAAAAATTCCAACAACTATTACTTTACTAACTGCAAATGCTTCGATATCAGTCGCTTCACCGAGAATATCAAAGTTCAGCCAAACCCGCAGTTCGACTGGAAAAACCGGACCCAGACTCCGAGGTGAAAGCTCCAGATGCGACTGGGATTAGCACTAGGATGAAGAAAAAGATTATGTATATATTATATAATATACAACAAATGGTTTGTGCTCAGATGAATTGTTTGACATGATGCCCACAGCTACATTCTATCATCGCACCTCTCGTCATAGGCGGGGAGTTCATCCTCACACATTGCGACCGGAAATGGTGCGCACTGTGCGGTATGAAAGGAACTTCATCCCATGCACGCTCAAGCTGTGGAATGAACTCCCCGCGATGGTTTTCCCAAGCGACTACAATATGGGGCTCTTCAAAAAGGCCATCAGAAGGTTTCTTCAGGGTCGGCAGCACGAGTGTGACGCCCCTGGTGTTACATACGTCCATAGGCCACGGTAACCACTTTCCATCAGGTGGGCCGTGTGCTTGTCTGCCACCTAAGTGGTATAAAAAAAATGTATAGATGTGCAATTGTACATTGACCAATTTTACTAAGTTTATCGCCTTCTAGACATCAACAACCACGTCTACAAGTTTATTACGACTAAAGTTTGAAATTATAGCAGTTGAGAATCGACGCAGAACACGTTTCCATGATCCGAAGTCTGACTATGAAATAGTTTGGAACTCTAATTGCGAGAATCTGTGGTTTTAGTTTATAATAATGACAGCTTGACTTATTTCGTCGTATGCGCAATGTATGTACGTATATGGCGGTGATTCTGTTGTTAATGTATTTTATTTCTCTTTTACCAAAGGTTTGACGAAAATGAAGATAATAAGTCAGTCAAGTTAAACATGTTTCGTTAAATTTTCTTGCAACAGGATAGAATACTTTTTGATTTTGGTAATGTCGATTTGTATTTAACTCTAGCTGCAGTTCGCGACTCCGCCCAAACTATAATTCAGAAAATTGCTATTTTAAATCAATCTGCGAATCTGGAGCAACACATTGGCTACTTTCTATCCCTGGAATAGGTTCCTATGGGATGCGAGAACGGTATTAGAATACCCTGCTTGCGTAGTTGCATCAACTAGTGGCAAATAATCCATTCTTGTATTTTTCTGAACCTTTAATTTTCAAGTCATAGTATCATTACAACACCGTAGTTTCTGTAATACGGAGGAACAGCTAGCGTGAAAAACTAAATCATTAATGAATTAACTAAAGATCCTGAAAGGATCCTAAAACACATAAATAAGTAATTTATTGTATTGTTAAAGGATTTGCAACCCTATAAAGGGAAGGTGGAATAGAAAAGGATAATTTATTCCATGATCTGTTTAGTACTGGCTAAAAGGGTTCAGAGCTGGTTCTGTAAATTGGAATGTGCTAAGCAATTTTTGTTGAATATTATACTTTCCAAGTCTTATTTTATCTATAGCTACTGTTTTTGTCTTGCCCTACGTAAAAATCTCAGGGCTATAGGTAGAAAAAAACATTAGACCTAGATGAATCCCAGTAAACCTTGTTGTGATATCTTACATACAGACCTCCAGGCAAAGAAAATAGCCCGCCATCTTCTTCTGTCTTTACACACTTTGTGAGGTTTCTCAGCTGTGACATTTTATATAACATTAAGAATAAAACGAATTACAAAGCGAAATGGTAAATAAACTAAAATTATTGTACTATTACTATATTGTAAACATATTTCAATGACCTCGTTAGGGCTTCCGTGTTGTAACCTTCAAAACACTAAAGCTATCCGAGTGAAAGAAATTAATGAAAAGGAATTCTTATAAATACAATGTTCAGACCGGGTGTTTAATATATTCTTCAGTCTTATTTCATTGCTCATGTATTTCAAACAACAAATTGATTTTCCTCTCAGAATTAAGACGGACGAATGGTCAGCCGGCCGTCGCTCTCATAAAAGTTCTATAAGCCAAACAAAATAGTACCTACTAAGGTTCAGGGTCGGCAGCACGAGTGTAATGCTCATGTCTTGCATACGTCCCTTAGCCACGATAACCATTTTTTATTATCTGGGCCGGGTAATTGTCTGCCACCTACCTAAGTGGTATAAAATAGGAGTAGAGGCAGACCCTGGGTTCCGCTGGAAAACCTCAAATTCAACCGGCTACTTACGTTGATGATGACGATATGCTTTTTTAAATCATTCTATATAGTTAAAATAAAATCAACCGTACAATCTCAAAGTTTGGAATGAACTACAAAAACACCCGTACAATCTCATTTTATGATGATGTACGGGTATGTAACCAAAATTTGCTTCCTCATAAATACCTAAAGCAAAATACTTTTTACGATACAAATGAATGTAGCAATTACAAAAATATAGTTACGTAATTCTATTTTGTTACCTGCGTTTTATGAATTTCATGAATATTATTAAATGAGACTTCTCTTATATTACCTGAAACAAAGAGAAATATTATTAATAGTATGATTATGAATTCTTTTGTGCGCCAGTAATGTTATTTTAACAAGTTTGTGAATAAAAATGGAATTTTGTGAAACAACTAATGGTGATTAGGTTTTATTGTGTTCAGTATTTTTATGTTTTAAAGTTTTTTTTTTAATTTAGGAGTTTGAAAACCACACTCAGCCTTTAATTTATTTGGTACGGGGTTTATAAGCGCTGGGGTCCTACCAATAGCTATGAGGAGCAAGCCACCCTCATCTGCAAGTCGGTGTACCTACTTATTGATGGTTGAGCCTAGTGCAGATCTTCCTCTAGGGTTGGAAGATCAGATGGCAGCCACTCCCATAGAAGCGAAAACAAAGTAATTGTGAATTGAAACCATCCAGGTCCATGTCATTTAATGGACATCAATAATTGACAGCCGAACATTTAAGGTTATTGCATCATATGGTCGACACTTTAATGGCTGCGATACAAAATAAATGTATACAGAAGACCAGCTTCGGGTGGGACCCATCAAGATCTTCGTGGCTCCATTCTACCTCACAGTGCAGTTTGGTGGATTATAAATTTTAAAGAAGTGACAGAGAAGATGATGTCTTACAGGATAGTATGGAAGAAAATGACTTGTACCAATCACAAATTATTTGGAAGGCAAATGATGATGTAATAAGAAAGAAATAGTAAGAAAAAACGCGTTACAGGTAATTGGAGTAGGTGGAAGAGAACCAAGTACTGCGGCGAGGGAAACAAAGAGAGACACAGTTATAGCAAATAATAAAATAGAATAGTTCGTATGTTCGAGTAACCTCTGCGGCGATGAAGTAGTGAACACGATTGCTACGCAAGGGGCGCGGTTTCGATTCCCGCTCAGGGCAAATATTTGCATGCAAGAATATGGCTATTTGCTTTGGTCTGGGTAATTCCGCGTCTCGGAGAGCACATTAAGCCGTCGGTCCCGGTTGCCATACTAACATTCATGGCAGTCATTACAGGTAGTTGGAACCCTCAAAAATCCGACTAATCTAACTACCGAACTTCGATATCGACAATTAGTTGTAGAGGTCAGATGGCAGTCGCTTCACGGAGAATATCGAAGATCAGCAACAACACAATTAGACTGGAAGTTCAACCCCAACTGAGTTAAGAAAAGGCTCAGAGAGAGTCAGACGATGCAACGTTTTGCTTTAGAATCGATTACTCGTAAACTGACACTATGCAATTGTTTTTACTAAGCTGCTTTCTCGAAGCACTCAGTAGTCGAGTGGCTCTAAATTCTAACAGCAAAGCCCTGTCCCCTAACTATAGATTTTATAGTAAACCCTAGCGAGCTATCCGTCATTTGCCGCTTAGTCGACACTAATAAGCCTAGGTTTATCGCCCCGTAATAGCTGTAGCTTAACTACCCGGACCGATGGGATCACGGATTTATCCTGGAGTACCGGATCCTCGATACCGGCCGAATTTATTGGGAGCTCGTAGTTTAGACGAGTGGGCTATGTATAGTTAAGACATAAACAGGGAAATACGAAACAGTTTCGGACCTTTTTTCTTTGCTTGTAAGACTTAAGGCTGTTTTGTGAGGACATTTTCGGTATTTTTTCTATTTTGTCTTACTAATGTTTTTTTCAGTAATGATGTCAGATACAGCTTATTGCCATAAGGCGTAATAAAATTTTATTGACGTGATCTTTATAAAAAAGTTATTTAGGTTATTGGAACACATTACATAGTGACAGTACGAAAACACGATTAAGTAGGCATTGACAAAAGTCCAGTTCTCAATATAGAAACCAGCCAAAACAGTAAGGACATCAAGTTTTTTTATAAACCACTTAAGTGTAAGGCCCGGCCCACCTGATGGAAAGTGGTTACCGTGGCCTGTAGACGTATGCAACACCAGGGGCGCTACACTCGTGCTGCTGACCCTGATGAAACCTTCTAATCCCTGAAGAACCCCATATTGTAGTCGCTTGAGAAAACCACAACAGTTTATTTTAACACAATGCCTACTTACATCAATGTGAATTTTAAATTATTTTTTTAGTTTTCTCCGGCTAATTTTCCATTTACAGGAATTTGCCTTAAATGAAACCAAATTGTAGATAATAATTATGATAATTATGTAAGAGATTAAATTTAAAAAGAAAATTCAAAGCCCCCTCGTCAATCTACCCTTACATTCAATTATATTATTTGTGATCGGCATAGGGCACATCTTTCTATACTTACTATCCTGTAAAGCGTCATCTCCGCCGTCACTTCTCTAATATTTATCATTCATCAGAAAATCTACACAGCTTCAAATCCACACGCGTTGAAACGGTTGTGTAAGCAAATAAAACCAGAAACACATCGTCGGCATCGCGTCAGCACTGTAGGCGACTGAACGATCCGCTGAGACACGTATTTGATAGACCGTTGCACATCACACAAGTGTATACATGCCTAGTATTTTGTACTATACAACTTAAATTTTTTTGTTCAGCTTGGGTAAACCCAAGCTGAACAACGTCTGATGAAATACGTCCTTAGTTTTCAAATAAAAAATGAACACGAAATCAAATCTCTCCATCTCCTAAAGACAATTTCATATAAGTACACTGAACAATCCAGGGGCCTTAGACAAAGTGACATTCTATTGGCGAAAACGCAAGTGGAATCGCTAATTGAAGTGTGAAATTGACGTAAATCATTTAATATAAATATTTTTTTTAAGAAATTTGAGTCTTTGTAACTCGAAGTAC
This sequence comes from Eilema depressum, assembly GCA_914767945.1. NCBI lineage: Eukaryota > Metazoa > Arthropoda > Insecta > Lepidoptera > Erebidae > Eilema > Eilema depressum. The sequence goes on from OU612031.1 coordinate 16,597,936, forward strand.
ATTATTTAACTTTTCATTATTACTATAACCACCGCAATGTCCCGAAATCCATTGTTAAAACCTTAAAAATGGTTCGCTTCAGCGCGATTCCATCAATAGAATGTCACTTTGTCTAGGGCCCCAGGTTAGCCAATTTCGATATTAAACTCGAAATGCGACATTTATATAGCACATAATTTGATGATTTGTCCATGCCCAAAATTTTTGAGTAAGCCGTATTTTCGTTTGATTCCATGAAATATTAACTACTTGTAAAAAACATTTCATAAAATCATTCGCACACATATTCATGCAGGCATAATATAAAAGCACAACGGCATAAAAGCCTTGTAGCTATAAAGCTCCATCGCGTTCCGTCGATCACTCAAAAATTGTGTCATGTGACAATTCATTGGATTACACAGGGCTGGCGCGAACTGGAACATGTTATACACATTTACACCCTTTTTACTTTCGCATTTCATACATTTATACGGTATACCCATTTAATTACGCAGGTCCTATTGTGACGTTTATGAATGTCAGAGTTACATGTACTTTTATTGTCCCCTTTATACTACAATCATTTGAAAAAAAATTGGGCAATATGCGAGAAAAATTCACTCTTTTTTTTGTATGTCATGTAAATATTATTATGTTTTATTCTAGAAAGTACTTCTACTATGACTTATAACTCTGTAACGCAACATTTTAGCATCACTAGGTTATTTTTCGTTTATTTTAGTCTAGCGTATTCTACAAATTGTGCTGCCAAATCGCCCAGTGTAAAAGTCCTGTGTTTATAGAATGCGTTATTATCAGACATTAAATGGAAGAAATTGTTCAATATATTCATAAAAGTATCCATCGTGTACTCAAAAAGCTATTCCTCGGGTTCTTTTTCAATTTCCCTAAATCGTTATTTTTTATTATATGTTTTATGAATATAGTTACGGGTACCGTTGCCTATTATTTTAACATAAATTCTCAAAAAAAAATTGACCATATTGTTTGGTCCTTCGTGTAAACTGTGCGGAGAAAGTAAAATTTACACGAAGGACCAAAAAACTTCCTGGAACGTAAATAAAAAACAAAGAAAATCTCAGAAAAAAATATTTTCGCATTAAATCGCGTCGTCAGATTGTAAGAATACTTTCCAAGTATTACTTGCGATGGTGTGCTCTGGAGTATGAATGCCTTTATTATATTTATCCGTGGAGAGATGAAGATGGAACACAAATCCCTCCAACAAGATTACTTATCCGTACAAAGCGTATTGACAAGAATCCCTCAACCAATAGTTCGATTATGAACGTCCGTGTTTTATGATTCTCGTAAGCTGGAAGTCCACAGTTGAGATATTATTTGTTGTTGTGAAGTTTACTCATTTTTGTAGACTTGTTTTTATAAGAAGCCGCTTAAATTACGGTGGTGTATCCGTATTATGATTTCGTAAGGTACCAAAACAAGTACAGCTTTAAGAAGAATAAATATAAATAATAAATAAATAAATAAATATTCTACAACATTCTACACAACGCTATCTAGACCCATGGTAAGCTTAATTAGCTTGTGTTATGGAAACTAGAAGGCGGATATACATACTTAGATACTTTTTTTGTTGTAAATACATACATATTATACCTACACAGAAACACCCAGACCAATGCGAATATTTATATTCATAACATAACATAAACTCACGCCTTTATCCCCGAAGGTGTAGGCAGAGGTGCTAGCACCCACATTTCGCCGTTTATGTTTAGGTCCCAATGTAATAGGTGGCGAGCCTATTGCCATTAACCGGGCACTTATAAACCTGCGATAAATACACACATAACTTCGAAAAGCATCGAAAAGTCATTGGTGTGTGCCATGGTAAAACCTGGGATCGAACCCGAGACCTCGTCTCAGCATGCATGTATTATACGTATAAACCTTCCTCTTGAATCACTCTATCTATTAAAATAAACCGCTTCAAAATCCGTTGCATAGTTTTGAAGATTTAAGCATACATAGTGACGGACAGACAGCGACAGCGACTTTGTTTTATGATACGTAGTGATAAACTCTGTGGCTAACCAATTAGCATACAGAATAAAAAGAAAAGAGGTATAACATCCTCCTTTCATCCTTTTCGAATTTCGAACAGCCCAACTATGAAAATACTTCCTCAGTACAGAAAACCGCGGTTAACCGTTATTGCTTGTTTAGGGCTGTTTTGATGGCCGCCAGAGTTTCTTAGGAAGGGATGTGGGTCTTTGCACGTGAGTATATTTGTGATAACCTTGTTGTGATAGGAGGAGAGAGGAGCTCGATGGACGGCGAGACGAGCTCAAGGCCGGCCCCTGTGGCCATACATTACAATACGTCGGAGAAAAAAAAAAAAAAACTTCTGAGGGGAGACTTGTAGCATGTGTGGTCGGATATGCGCTTTCAAGATAGGCTAGTTCAGTCACCTGAGAGCACACCAACGAAGTTCTCACTAACCAGAAGCCAGTCGCAGGGGCCGAACTCGGTTGGGAGACAGAGAGAGACAAGCAGGAACCGGTTACCTTATTAACAGCAGTTACTGGGTCAGTAGTCTTCTTTTTATAACACTTTTTTATACTACTTAGGTCGCAGACAAGCACACGGCCCTCCTGATGGTAAGAGCTTGGCCTATGCACGAGTGCAACACTAGGGGAGTCAAACTCGTGCTGCCGACTCTGTAAAAACAGAGAGATTCTGTGCCGTCAGTGCAAAAGATAATTAGGACAAAGCTTTTTTTTTCCCACTGACAGCACAAAATCTCTCCAGTGAGCTCTGGTTACCTTACTCACCGTCGGTAGGTACTACTACAACACTTAGATGATAGACAAGCGCACAGCGCACCTGATGGACAGTGATTACCGTGGTCTATGGACGTGTGCAATACTAAAAGCGTCACACTCGCGCTGCCACCGTCTAATGCCGTTCTAATGCCGTTCTTGAAGAACTCCATTTTTTGCTTCACGAAATCTAATGTGTGAAAAATAAATGTCAAAGTTTATCAGGATGTATAGTTGTATAGATATTTGTCACTCTTTCAGGCATAAAGGGCTGAATTAACCTGCAAGAAATTCGGCACAATGCTAAATCATGATCTGGGTTAGCACATTTGGTTTTCATTCCGAGAATAGGTTCCTGTGGGTCGCAGTTACTTAACCAACGCCGAGAACTGCTGGAAATAGTTTAAACTAATACTAAGTCTAGTACTCGTATCAAACTTCAAATTAGGATAGATAATTTGGATGGATTTAAATTCAAATTTCAGGTGAAATCTAATAATACTCGTATGCTTGATATTTAACCTTTATGAACCTAGGTCTGAAGTACCAGGCGAGCATGAGCACTGAGAGGATTTTGGACTATCAATTTTTTAAGAATACTTAGTAATTCAAATGTAATAAATTTTGAGTGGACTGAATAACTCGTTTTTAATTTGATACTGGTTGACGTGTTCCTCCCTATCATGTGAAAATACCGTATATTATATTGTCACATAACTAATTCCAGTAGAGATCGACAGGAAGGCATTTTTCGATGCCTAAGGTTGCAGTCTCTCCCCCTTTTTTACTTTTGTAAATATGTAGTATATAGTATAGTTTTGTATATTTTTTATAACCAATTATATAGACTTCTTCTTTGGAAATACTTGAACAAATCTAAAGTTTTATTTAAGATCCTTTAAATAAATTAGTGTCCATCCACTTCTGAAGGCACCAACTATAAAAATAAATAAAACCCTTTTTCTTATTCCGTTCTTCGCAAGATAAGACAAGAAAAGAGGCAAGATTAAGGATCTATTAAATGACTTGTTAACAAAGTTTGTAACAGCCAACTTAAGCGCAGCTCACACCTACCGGCGTAACGAGATAAAACTTTGATTGGAAAAGGGGTAGATCACAACTTCATCCGTAGCGGTGTACGGTGCGCTTTTTTTAGTTCTTAATTCTTATTCTACACAGAAAATAGTTAATTTACGTTATAAATATTAATGTACGGATGGCAAAGGAAATAAGTGTACACTTAACTCCTCTCACACATTCAAGCTATGGAATGATCTCCTTGCTGTGGTTTTCCAAAGCATCTACTATATGGGGTTCTTCAAGAAAGGTTTTAGAAAATTCATATAGGGCCGACAGCATTAGTGGGACACCCCACACATCCATAGGCAATGATAATCACTACCCATCAGGTGGACCATAATGCATAATATCTGCTAACCTAAATGGTATAAAATGAAAAGTATATAAGTGTATGCCATGTGAAATTGGGAACCCATATACTGTCTGAAGTTAACCCGAATATCACTCATTTTAAATAAAATCACTTTTGTCACTCATGCTGAGATGGTGGCCTATTTGAGTGCGCACGATGTGCATTGAATGCTTATAAATTGATAATGTATTGTTTGTTTGTTTGACTTTGTGTGCATTGTGTGTTCTTGAATAAATTATTTCTTTCTTTCTTCTTTCTTTCTATCAACTACCATCTTAGTCACCCCGCAAATATGGCTACTGAAAAGTAGCCGAAACGTCGTGCTAGAAGTAATTAATACCAAATAAATCGCGATAGAATCTGTTAAAGTTTTATTTCAAAAATTATGAACCTAGTATTATTAATTTTAGAATTATAAGTTCATTAAAATTTTATAAAGGTAGGTAATAAAGTTATACTTATTTCTAAAGTTTTCGATTAATTTTGTATAAATTCAAGTGAAACAAATGAACTTTTGGAATCTCGAAAGTTTTATACGATACCTAAGTTTTCTAGAAAATTAAAGTCACGATCGACACCTAGTATTTATAAAGTAGAAGTAGTAGTCTCCTTCTATCTCTAATGGAACCTTCTTCACTGCTAACATAAAGGGCTAGTTCCTACACCACTGAAACTATTATACCCTTGTGAGTGTTGTTATTTTTAAACTATCGCCAAGTAATCTAATAGTGAAAATGAAAAAATGAAAATTTATTTATTACTGCAGCAATACACAATGAAAACACAAAAATGCTCATACTTATTAACTAGAAGACTTACAAGGTATAATAGGTATAACATTAGTTTATGTAAGACACTATGTATAAATGTTGCAGACTAGATTTGGTAAGGTTTAACTATCTGATGGTTTCCTCACTAGGCAAAGCCTGTATCGAGGAAGCCTGTATTCAATTTAAATTATACAAAAAAGATCCCCAGTAGAACATTTCATTTTTAAACTATCGCCAAGTAATCTAATAGCTTTTGTAATGATTCGATTTGAATTGATTATATTATTAATCGTGATAAGTCCAGAATCATTATAAAATCTATGACCCTTGTGGGTCATGTGGGTGTTGAGTAGTACACCCTTATAAATTTAGTCTTCTACCATTATTACACTATTCTTTACAATAGCGGTAGCGGTAGTGAACGCGGCCGCTACGCAGGAGGTGCGGGTTCGATCCCCGCTCGGTGTAAATATTTGTGTGCATGAAATATGGGTATTTGCATTGGTCTGGTCGTGCTTCTGAGAGCACGTTAAGCCGTCGGTCCCGGTTGCCATAAGAACATCTATGGCAGACGTTACGGGTAGTTGGAGCCCTAAAAAATCCAAAAACAACGGTCTAACTGCAAAGCTTCGATATCGCCCAATGTTAACATTGATTGGAGGTCAGATGACAATCGCTTCACGGAAAATATCGAGGTCTAGCCAAGTCCGTAGTTAAGGCTGGTAAAGAGGACCCCAGACTCCGAGCTGAAAGCTTCGGATGCAACTGCGATAAATAAATCGCCGATGGAGCCAGGCATCCATATTTCACCAACTATGATCATCCCAAGCAATAGTGAGCGAGCCTACACTGCCGTCAAGCAAGCACATTGTCATAACTTGTATGTTTACTATCGTATGAAAAACAACCATATCCCTTAGTCGCCCACGAGAAGAGATGGGGTTGCCCTATTCTGCTTCACCGGTAACATAAACGGAATTCTATTTTGACACAAAATATAGAATACATTTATAATGTAATTTCCAAGATAGTGGCAACCCTAACGATATTATTGTCACATCCGCTCGTCTCTGGCGTTTGAATATAGAACGCAGGAAGTTCGTACGAAATCATTAGCAGCGTACGCTCAACAAAATCCTTTGAAGAAAGGGTTTGATGATATGTAAGAGAGATTCACTATTAAATTTCAATACCCTTTACGTAGGCGTTCTTTGTGCTATAAAATTATTATTCCGTTAGGTACGCTTCGGATAATAATTTAGTTAAAAATGATGCTCTCCACTCCATTCAACAGTAAAAGTAACAGTAAATGCCTGGTTGATGGCAATAAATAGGCTATCCCTCTATAGCGTGGGACCCTTTGGAGTTTTATATGAATAATTATCTATATGTAGGTATATAAACAATTAAGAAAGTTGATAAAACTTTCTTAATTTTTATACATTTTTCTAGGCGAATATATGAAATGAATGAATGGTCATAACATTATGAGAAAAGATGGGGTACTGTCGTTAAGAAGATTCATAGTATAAATGTGGAGGCCTTCCCGTGGATGCCGTAGAAGGTACCTAAGGGATGTAACTGTTCTCCATCTCATATTAAACATACAGTCCATGACAAAGTGTCTTCTTGACAGTAATAGGCTCGCCCCCTATACCTGTGACCAAAAATCACAGTTTGCGATGTGTGGGTGTTAATTTACCTCAGCCTACCTCTTCAGGGATTACATAAACATAAAACATAAACTCACGTCTATATCCCCGACGGGGTAGGCAGAGGTGCTAGCACCCACATTTCGCCGTTTATGTTTAGGTCCCAATGTGGTGGCAGCCTATTGCCATTAACCGGGCACTTATAAACCTGCGATAAATACACACATAACTTCGAAAAGCATCGAAAAGTCATTGGTGTGTGCCATGGTAAAACCTGGGATCGAACCCGAGACCTCGTCTCAGCAGTCCATTACCCATACCACTAGGCTTGGGAAAAGAGAGCTTCGTATGGGAAGTCGTGGCTGAGCATGATAGATGAAAAAAGGCCATCGTTTTAAAGTTTTATGACTTTTATTTTCATGTCATGAATACGAAATTTTAAATACAGATTTTCTATCAGTTCTAAATATTCATTACAATAATTACCAGCAACAAAATCCTTTCTACATAAATCATTATTAAGTTTTTTTCAACTACGCTATTTCACAATCCTTTCACAAAATTATTTCTTTCACAAACAACTTTTTACAAGACTGCAACTTCCTACTGAAGCTAAAATATTGAATAAACTTAAATAGTTCACAAAGAACAGGTATTATAGTTCAGACAGATTATTCCCTATGGTTGAACAGGGCCAAGATACCCTGACGGGGACCAGCCAAGCGGCTAATGCATCTTACAAAGGATTTTCTTGCTTTTTCATATGCATTATCTTGGCTGTTTGTTACTGTTAGTTCCACTGATGTAATAATAACCTGAGAAAAAGATGATACTGTTTGAAGTTTACGCGAATATCACTGATAAAAAAAAGAAAATAGAAATTAGATTATTAGAATCCTACTATCCTATCCTACTATCCTACTAATCCTACTAATATTATAAATGTGAAAGTTTGTGAGAATGGATGTGTGGATGTGTGGATGTTTGTTACTCTTTCACGGCTGGACCGATTTTGTTGAAATTTGGTATGTATATAGGTTATACCCTGGATTAACATATAGGCTATATATCAGCGATGAATGGGATCAGAATTCCACGCGGGCGGAGCCGCGGGCAACAGCTAGTTAGAAATAAAAATACTTTTTAATGGATTCTATCGCCCCCCGTGAATAGGGGTTAGGGGGCATCTCGTCCTCATCTAAAACTGGGACCTGGGACCACTAGCGCCTTTTCGAATTTATTAATGGGTAACTGGTCCACGATGATTCATTTGTTGGGACAATTGCAATACGGAGTATTTTCTACGGGTTTATTAGTCCTAATAAAATTAAGAGGAACCCCGATAGTTGCTGAATAGTAGCTGTAACGTCGGGATAAATGTAAATAAGACCAAATAAATGCGTTAAAAGTGGTTTTATTTCTAGAATTGTAAATAGAATGTTAATAGAATAATAAATAAAAACCATTTTTTGTAATAGGTATATTGACTTGAGTAATAGTGCAATGTGTGACCATTTATGTTATCTTTATTGTAACATACGAAAGTAGTACATATTTTACAAGCTTATTACATACTAGGTTAAGCCAGCAACTTAATCCACGTGAAATACTGGTTCCAAGTCCCAAGTAGAGGAATATTCGTGAAATAAAAGTTACATTACTTCAAATTTCAGTTTTTCTAGAGATATATTCATTTAGAGGATTTTGCGTAATTAACAGAAGAAAGAATTTACAGAAGGCGGACCCTGAGCTTCGAGGTCATCTTGGCCACGGATGCAATCAGGAGAATACGTCTATATGCAGATGATGATGATGAGGATGATGATGATAAAAATGAATCCCTAAATGTGTTGGTAAGCGCAAATCTCGAGAACGGCTGAACCGATTACGCTAATTCTTTTTTTAGAATATCCCTTAAAGTAGGTACGAGGATGGTTCTTCGTCGAGAAAATTTTAAAAAAAGGCGGTACGGAGTTCGCGACGTCAGTTAGTTAGAAATAAAACGAAAGTCCTTAATATACAACAAAAAAATCTGTCGTCAGCCCTAAAGACCACCTGACTATCTGACCAACTGACCAGCTGACCAACTCACCACCAGACCACCAGACTACCTGATCAGCTGACCAGCTGACCACCTGACCAACTGACTACCTAACCACCTAACCAAATGATCTTGTCCCATCAGCAACTATTATTAGTGTGGTCGATTTCTCAATTTTGACAGCAAACACAACACCTCAATACAACAACTAATGTTTAGCAAACATCTCTAAGACCCTCAAGCCCCCTTTCATTGACAGTAACAACGACCCGTCACCCTCTCCTGTAGAATCATACAACAAAAATTGCAAAAGAATGAGCTACTAAACAAACATTAATAGCTCCTATAAACTACTCAAACGTTTATCCGTCCCGCTCTAACAATACGCAGATGACAAAGACGCCGGTGTGAAATACCGCGAGAGCCCCGGCTTTCACCACAAAGACATATCTAGTACATCAGGAGAGATCGTTACAAGAAGCGTCTAGAGTATAATATTGTGCTCAAAGTGTGGCCATAAAGTATGCTGCTAAGTACGATGTAAATAAACAGTTGAGATTTATTAGGGTTTTAAATTTTAATTACCTGTTTTCATTATTTTTATAAATATTACTAGCTGTTGGCCGCGGCTCAGCCCGCGTAGGTATCGGTGATTGCGACTAAACTTAGCCTATGTCCTTTCCCAATGTCTAATCTATCTCTGTACCAAATTTCATCAAAATTGTTTCAGTGGTTTAGGGGTGAAAGCGTAACAGACAGACAGACAGACTTACTTTCACATTTATAATATTAGTATGGATATTTTTTAACGTGAACTGTTTGATGGGAAATCAACTAAAAATACTAACAAAGGATATTCTTGACACGTGACTTTCAAAATGTGTCATGACTTCAATGCTACAAGCCGAAGATATTTTATTAAAATGAGGTTTTTAAACATGCCAAATAAAGGGATTTTTATATATTTTAGGGATTATTTTATGAGTGAGTAAATGTTTCAGGCAATTATTTCAGGCACACATAAAGTCGGGTCCGCTGTTTTTGATAGCGTATCAAATCGGCACCAAAAGTTCATTAATTTCCTGTAGGACGTCGCGCTGTGTACCTGTGGAAATGCTTGTCTAAAGAAATCTACAGGCACTACTTGCCATAATAAGGTACCATACATTAGATCATTCTTCTGTCACCTTGCGTAAATATTACGTTCCAAATATATTTCCGAAGAATAAAAACCGTCGCAACAAAAGAAAAAAATACCAAGAATAAAAATACAAAGAGGAAGAAATCAAAGTAATAAATACCGCCAATATCTAATTTTCCTCATGCCTCTATAAATAATACACCGCTGATACCCTACACGTCATTTCAACATTCCAATTTTCCCTATCGCAAATCATACCTCCTTTACTAAATCTCTGTACTCATCAAATCTCGTTCGCAGGTCTCATGGCCCCACGAACAGACTATGCGTCGGCCTGAGGCATTTGTTTTCCATCACCCCTGTATTTTCCTCTTCCATTAAGCTATATTAAAGGAGGTCTGAGTATCGAGGCAGGTTTTTCAAAAGTCCTACCATGGGTTTTGTACTGAAGATGAAGTAGTCGATTCGTCTTTCAGTTTAATATCATCAAGTGACTTTAAAAATGTGATTACTTATTAATAACCTCCTTCTTTTTAAAGTTGGTTAAAAGTTCATAATCGGATTTTTAGTTGATTGATAATTATGTTGAATTATGAAACTTTAAGTGGTTCTTTTGTATAAAATAATTGCGCATAAAATATGTATCACATCATAAATTATAATAAAGTACACAATATCACTCCCAAATTAATTTTTCAGAGTAATTGTGTGCATATACTCGTTACTTCTTTTTACTGTGATGACTAGAAGAGTTTTATTAATATTAGTTTTGTCAAGAAAAGTTACTAAAAAAACATTATTTTGATTAGGTACTTTGTGTTACCTTCTATTATTGCAATGTCCAACAAAATTATGTTACTGAATTTCATGAAAATTATATTTGTACACTGCGCACAGTAAATACTTTAATCTTTTATCATTACTTTTAATGCCTTTATATCACTGTTTCGAACATAAAATCGGAATGAACAAATTTCACAGTATTTCGCTTGCATGTGAAATAATATAAATATCCAAACTATTATCGACTACATAAAAAGGGATATTTACAACACATGTTTTATCGAGTTGCCAATATTTCGGCACTTTTGCATCCGACATGATCACGGATAAAATGAGAATTTGTTATTAATTTTATTTCACCGTTATGCCTGTACCGACAGTATTCTGGATTTACGATACTATGTAGTGGCTAAGTGAGATTTTAAATTCATGTCAATATTTTGAAAGCTCACTCCTTTTTGTGTGTTACAAAATACAGACAATTCTTCCGCGCTTAAATATTAGTCGCTATCTGCTATCGATTAGTGAACTACAGAAACCAATGGTAGGTGTTTTATCACAATATCAGTGAAATGATTTTCCGTTGAACACATGGGTCGAGTATCGCATGTTGGAGATTGAATGAATCACTGTTAGAATATGTGTTGGAACTCATTAGCGATATCATTTCAATTTTCATGCAGTGGGATTCTTTTAGTAAGGGTTGTATGTATTAGTTTAGACTGATGTAAGCAGCGGTAGTCTAGTGGTGAGTGCGATTCAGTAGTCATGGGTTTGAAACCTGTCAACTGCTAATGTTGACTATTTTTCGTATGCAGTGTTGGACATCGGTAGTTTGCCGTGCGCGGTAACCTTGAAAGCACTATCTTAGTTGTTCCTTAGTCATTACTAAGATAGTACTAAGATATTTCTTATTTCAGTCAGTCACATCAGCTTTAGATCGATTTTGGTTAACAAAGTACTCAAAATGATCATAATACCAAGGTATTAAGATCATTTTACTACTTGAGCAGAGCATCTTTGCATCGATCTGATACTGAATGTACATGCACGGCGGTGTTGATGTGTGAGAAAAAGCACTCAGCATACATACAATCACGCCTTTATCCCCGGAGTGTTAGGCAGAGGTGAATCAACACCCACATTTCACCAATCGTTGTATTAGGTACCACGTAATAGGGGGTAAGCCTATTCCGGGCACTATTGTTGACTCGAGCCATGTATCGGAGGCTGAGTCTGAGCTGTATATATCTGTCTAATGTTAAACAGCCGTATCCCTTAGTCGCATTGTACGTACTCAAAATTATCTTAATACCTTGGTACCACCAACATTTATGAGTACTCACTAGTCAAGAACGATCTGATATTGACTGTATCTTAATTTCGAGCAAAATGTCAGCAAAAAATTATCATGTACATGTAATATAACTTTACCTTTACATAATGGAGTATATATTAAAGTCGGCTGCTATGAGCTGCAAACTTTTGAAAGTTTGTATTATAACCTCCACCGACTGAGGAAGCTTCCCATTCTGCCCAAAACCGCGGGTCAACAAAACTTGCTCAGTGTTATATTTATGCCGGTTAGAGGAGTTTTCAAACTTCTTTGAAGAGATAAGCAGTGTCGATAACTCTATGGTGGATATATGGGTGCTTTGGGGCCCATGGAAATCTTCGGGTTAACCTCATCTGCAAGTCGGTATACTAGCTGCTGCTATCGCTCAAATGAAGGCCATATAAACTAAATCAAGAGGAGAAAGAGTAACTAGATTCAGGGTTCTGAAGTATTAGCTTCAGATGAAACCGGGAAGGTGAAGATGATGATGAATAGTTACATCGATATCAGATACCTATAAAACAACGTCACCCGTCACAGATTGCTTATTCTCTTATCTGATGACAAGAGACAGAAAACACGATGATTCATTTCAGTGGTTTTTCAATCACGTTCAAAGCAATATATCTTCTTTTTTTATGGTGCGAAAAATCCCCACGGATACCTCCACCACCGGGGCTGGAGGAGGAGGTTATGTCGGACTCGAACCGACTAAAACGCACGCCTTCTGTGGGCCGTCAGTTGCCGGAGGTGAGATTGTCACAGCCATATCCCTCGCACCCCGGCCGACCCAGGGTATTATCTCTCGAAAGCTATAAATATCAAAGCATAAAAGCAAATATATAAAGGAAAAAAATAAACATCATGGACTTCACCTCGCCTAAAAGTAAGCTAAAGGCAGTCTTAAGGAAGAAGGTCACCATTACAGACACCAACAAAGTTACAATGGCGGCACTCTGCTTGGCAGCCTCATCAGATGCAATTTCACACCCCCATAAAAGAACCGGGACTTTTTTATCTTCGATCTATTACATTATCGCAAATCGTAAAAGCAGAACAATGCACTCCAATTTTGAGCTCGTAAATTTAAAATTTGTAATGTGAGCATACACCTCACATCACTTCCGATCAACACATGCCATCAGCAAGGGTTGCCAAAATCCAGCAAAATGTCGTATTTCGGACGTACCAACCGGAAGTCGTCGGCCGACAGCCGGCGGAAACACCCGAACGGACACGCTACGCCAGTTGCCGGTAACGGCTGATTTCGAAGGAATGGTGTGTTCCGTTTTTGAAATTTATATTGCCAGTATTGTTTCTAGTTTAAATCTTAAAGTGTATCTTTGGAGGTAATTTAGAAAAGTTTTGAGTTATTAAGAATATACTTTGGGGAATTTTTGGCAACGACTGTTGTTACTAGACAAGGTGTTTGAAATTTGACACATTTAGGGGGTGGGCAGAGAGGCGGGGTACAGTGAGGAGAAGTGGCAAAGTGATACATTGAAAAAACACGTACAAAATAAAACGCTAGCTGAGGGCAAACAAAAACTAAGTGATATAATCTTTTGAAACACACTTTGGATCACTTGTGTAAGGGCACTTAGGAGGGCGTTTACCAAAAAAAATGACCGTCGCGTTATGGAATTCCACCCAGGAGAAAAAAAATACATAGAGAAATCTAGTACATTACGTCGCGTGGTGGACGTGACGTTTGATGCCGGTACATAACCAAATCCAAAAAAAGTTGTTGTTTTAATACATATTTAATAAATAAGAGCATTGAATCGCTTTCTATAAAACAAACGCAATAAGTTTTATTAAACTGTAAGGCAAAGATATCCATACTTACCAATAAAAACAAGGTTCGTAGTGGAACATAAAAGTAGCCCAGCGTGACGCACAACCAGTCACTACATGACTTTCCATAGACTTTTTGAAGCTATGCCGCTAAAAAAATTAAAATGACGCGTGTTTTGTAGTGTTAAATGTTGCCATTCATAAAAATTGACAAGGTTAGTAGAAATTTGTCGTAAAAACTCATTTTATAGTCGTAGCGTTCCGGAATTTTTCCACAGACATCATTTTTCGACCCACGTCAAAACACGTATTTTTTTATAGTTTGATCTCTAAATCTATGCCAACAAGCTATAAAATGACATTTGGTTGATATAATCTTTCTGAAAAACACAATAGTTCATAACCTAGAGACAGTTGACTTATAAAAATCACGTACCGAAGTTTGGAAAAGTATGGTGGGACACTATAAAAATCACTACTTTTTCATTTTATTTTATCAAAATTTATGTGAAATTATTATATTTTTTGGTTTTTACTTATGTAAATTATTAGCTTTGAATGCGTTTTATAATGTACAATGTTAAAGGAACTAGCTTTTCATATCAATAGTTCACAAAATTTAGTTACAAGTCGTAGGACATGCCATTATTCGAGTGGTCATTTATTCAGTAGACCTCAGTCAATTGTCAGACTAAAGTTGTAACTAAATTTAGCCAGTGATGTTTGACATTTCTAAATATTACTACTGCAGTCCTACAGTATTATAACTATAAATTTGCATTTTTTCTCACTTACATTATTTATTCAACTTCGATACGGGTGAACGGTACCATTGAGAAGCGGCAATGAATTATATTAAAGTCTTTTTCACGGCACACTGTATTTGCTGCATGCGTCTGCTGCTGCGGTCTGTGGACGGCTACGGGTAATCGTAATCGTACATGAAGCTATGACAGAAGAAAAATCTTAACCAGAGAAACAAAAGAAATTCTTCCACTTAGATGATATGTTTTTAATCCAACTACAGAAAAAAAACACCAAGAGAAAAATCATTGAGCCTTGATCCTGGATTTCCCACCAATTTACACGCTTCCACCCTCGCCTGAATGAAAAAGTTGTATTCCATTTAGCTGTAAGCCTCCCAGATAGCACTTTGAAGAGTTAGCGACCGTCAGAGATGCTGACTAGAAGATTAAACCACCCCACTACTCAACTAACACTATCCATTTTCAACCTTATCTCCAACGCATAGACTCCAATTTCGTATTACCGATGACGTTTTTCGGAAGCAACGGCCACGCATATTCTTTCAACGCGACGAGCTATTTTGCACGCATCGACTGTTAAAATTGATATGCGACTTTGATACATTTTTCTAAGGTGCATTTTCCTTTGTCTGGTGCTCACACTCATGGAGTTATAGCCCACAAATAAGTTTAGGTACAGTAATGGAAGGCTTCGCTTAAAATGTGAGCTGAAATGCTTTTATAAAAGTTTGGTGGGTGGGAAACAAAAAAGTTATGCGTATGTTTTGAATAGTTAGAAGCTTTTCTGGAGCCTCATTTGTTAAATGTGACCGTGATGGCTTGTTGGTGTGAACTGATTATGGAAAGTTAACTTTGGAATGAAAATTGTTTGTTTTGTGGTTAAGTAGTCAACTTTTTTGCTTCAGGCTTTTGTAGATACGATATTTTATTTGATTGTACTTAAGTAGGTACTTCTATAGGGGAGGCCTATGTCCAGCAGTGGACTTCCTATGGCTGAAATGATGATGAATGATGATGATGAAGTATATTTAATTATGTGTAAAGGTGGAGTTTAGAGTGTAGGGTCTACCAAATTTTCGGGGTCCACCAACCTTTTTGTAAGTGTAAAAATCCCCTCGGACAACCCCATGTTATACTGCCCAGCGAGGGTGGTTGTATCGAACTTGAATCGGCTAAAATCACACGCCGTTTTGGGTCTTCAGATGCCAGGGTGGGAAATTGCCTTAAATACATTCCTCGCAACCCCGGTTGACTCAGGGTTTAAACCAACGTCACCTTTAAGGAAGTCCACTTACTAAGTGCAGGATTTCTCCCGGAATTGGGCTCTTAGTATATTTTGTAACTACTGAATACCTATCGATACAGTAGACGCAGAAGCAGTTAGCAAGGCTGCACTATTCACGAACGCAAAGCCGAACTTAATATTACAGTAGATACTACATTATTCAAGTCACGCAAACGTACGAATCGATTCACAATTAGAGTTCTGAAGACAGTTACTGCATATGCCACAATTCATTTTCGTAGTTCCTTGCTGCAGATGAACTAGTTTGAACTGGTTTTAACCGCTGCGCTTCCAGATTTAGTGCAAATGGCCTCTAAGTGCGCAGCAAAACTTAGTTCAATTATTTCGGTTCGTCTTCCAAGAAGATGTTCGAATATTATACTTGAGATAGTTGCTGTGGCAGGTGTGTTCTTTACTACAATTATTACGACGTAAGCAAAGGGGAAAGTTTTATTTTGGGTCTAGATTTTAGATCTTGAGTTCTACCATATCCAACGTAGTAAATTTATTTTACACAGAAATAATTACAATGGGTTATTATTATATTAAGTCTGAGCTATTACTATCAGACTAGCTTTTTCTGGAACCAGTTAGTGATGGGTATGCTATATTTTAATGCTTACATTATTTATGCCTGTTATAGTATTTATGCTCTATTGATAAATCAAATAGTTTTCTACAATAATCCCTACAACTTATATTAGTTGGATTAGTTTGAAGAATTAATAAGAAAAATAGAAAAACTTAGCAGGTGAAAGAGAACTACGAATTAACTGGGTTTGTTGATTTTGTGTAAAAAAAGACACTCAACCATAACATCTCCTTATGTAGAGTAACGTATCTTAGAGATAACATAAACTAGTCCGTAGTTACTATTTTATCTCTTAACTAGACGTAACGTTATTTTTCCAAATTGAAACTACTCCACTTTCGACAACAGCAAAACTATAAAATTGTCATCAATTGTTCCAATTCAATCATCAAATTGCTCTCACACGTTCTCAACGTAAATAAAACATTCAATACTCCCTCTTTGTTCTAGCAGCTCAGAAAACACATTTATCTAATACTAGATCCAGTGTGAAAAATTCATTCGAATCGAGCTGAAAAATTCCTATTTAAAGACAAGAGAAAATAGAACTTAGCCACAGGATAATCAGGTTAAAAGCTAACATTAATTTCTACTTTTCAACAGATTCTAACAGCGGTCGTATCGCTTTTGTACCTCAATAAAACACCGTAAAAGTGGAAAGTTTTTTGATGTCCCCTTCACGGCTTTTATTAGTTGTGTTTATTGCATATTTTTATGTGACGTACGAATTACTTGTGTTATATATCGCTTGAGGGTCATAAAATTCGTGTTTTACTAATCTTAGTTTAGGCCGGATAACTTAATAATTGGAGATAATATTGGGGGTTTGACTAGGGTCAGTTTAATTCGGTTAAGTTAATGTTGTAATATAGTTCAGATGTATTTACTTTTCTTTTACTGTAGAATTTATAATTTGTAAATCATTTTCGATCTTTAAATGTAAATTATAAATTAAAAAAATGATCATAACCGTGTCTCGTTGCTTTAGAATTTTGACGAGTAAAGTTATTTTCTTCAAAAGGTATTTGGTATACTACACAGACCTCGCTGCTTACTATTTTGCGGATTAACATGCGTGAGTACAAAATAAATATTGACATACCGTGTTCAGTAATGAAAGTAACGAAAAAACCAATCATGTTTATTTTACTTGATCCGGTTAATTTGATTAACCGGATCAGTCCTCCGGTGTCATTTGACCGGTCGGCCGCCCGAACGTGTGAAGTGGTCTTTAAATAAGTCATATTGGCGGGTTGGGTATGGCTATTTAGGTCAGGCAGTTGTGGTGGGTCGGTCATTCGGTTCTCTAAAGAGATGGCGGGAAATGTCATTTTGTGTATAAATACTTGGAATGGAACTAAATTAGCCTGATAAGTTTAGTTATTGTACTAAGTTATGCAGCTACTAACTAATATTGTAAAGCTTGTTTGTTTGTTTATTTGATATGCAATTACGCTAAAAGTTTCAAAGGATTTTGTTGCAATTTTGCACATAGGTAGAGTACACTTCCCAGGTTATCTCTAGAATAATTTTATTATATAAAACTCATTTGACAGTAGTTTCATTGAACATGTTAAAAATTACTCCAAGGTGTTCAAAAAAGTATGTAGACAAGCAAAGGCCATTCACATTAAAAGAAAAATAACTGAGGCCCCTAACAAAATGAAGGAAACTTGGAAAGTTATTCACAAAGAGTCTGGTAAATATAGAATGAGGGATAGTGTTACTAAAATTAAATTAGAAAACAAGGATATTACCTCTTCAAAAGATATTGTCAATGCTTTTGAAGATTATTTTACCAATATTCCGATTAAACTCACTTCCTCTATTAATTCTAACGCTCACAGTGCTGTGGCCCTTCTCGACAGTAATATTAGTTCTTATAAATTTAGCTTCAAACATATTGATCCCAATGACATCTTAAAAGCATTTAAAAATCTGAAAATGAAAAAGTCCATAGATTACTGGGGCATATCAGTTAGTTTAATTAGTCATGTAATTAATATCATTGCACCTGATTTGGCACTTATATTTAATGAATGTATAGATGAAGGCACGTTTCCCAACTTAATGAAACATAGTAAAATAATACCATTATTTAAGAAGGGATCTAAGTCAGAACTTGGGAACTACCGTCCCATCTCTATTTTGCCAACTCTGAGTAAGGTGTTTGAGAGAGTGATGCTCAGTCAGATGCAACAACACTTCAAGACCAATAATCTTTTCCACAGCCAACAATATGGCTTTACTGGCGGGAAATCTACCACCGATGCGGGAGTTAGCCTAGTTGACCTAATTTACGACGCTTGGGAGGGATCGCGGGATGCTATTGGGGTATTCTGCGATCTTTCTAAGGCATTTGATTGTGTTGACCATCAGACACTTTTGCTCAAGTTACGTCGCTACGGTTTTGACAAGAAATCCACAAAACTATTAGAATCTTACTTGACAGATAGGCTTCAGACTGTTGATGTGAATAACGTAAAGTCAAACGGATCAAACGTCAAAATAGGCGTACCCCAAGGATCAATCCTGGGACCTTTTCTTTTTTTGGTTTACGTTAATGACCTACCATATATGATCGAGACACAAGCGGGCATAGTATTGTTTGCAGATGATACATCGCTAATATTCAAAGTGGATCGGCGTAATACAGATGTGACTATTGTTAATAATATTTTAAACTCTATTTCAAATTGGTTTTCTGTAAACAATCTACTGTTGAATGCAGAAAAGACCAAATGCATTAGGTTCACACTGCCTAATGTAAGGCAAGCTCACGTTGATGTCGTGCTGGAGGGACAAAGATTGGAATTTGTAAGAAGCACTACTTTCCTAGGAATTACCATAGATTCGAAGTTACAATGGGGTGACCATATCACTATTTTGGCCAATAAACTCAGCTCTGCTGCTTATGCTGTCAGACGGATAAGGCAGTTGACAGACGTAGCTACCGCTAGGCTGGTGTACTTTAGTTATTTTCATAGCTTGATGTCCTATGGAATACTACTTTGGGGAAATGCGGCAGATTTAGAGACTATCTTTATATTACAAAAAAGGGCAGTACGTGCCATTTATTGTTTAGGCAAGAGAGATTCTCTTAGGGAACGATTTAAGGACATTAATATTTTAACTGTAGCTTCCCAATATATATTTGAAAACATACTATATGTCAGGAAAAATATTACTAAATTTACAAAAGTAAGTGATATTACAGACAGAAATCTGCGCAATAAAAATAAACTGCTCCTTCCATGCTATCGGCTTAGCAAAGTTAGTGATTCTTTTAAAGGGGAAGGTATACGATTTTATAATAAGTTGCCTGAATCGGTCCTTGGTATGCCTGAAAACCAATTTAAAAATCATGTAAAGACCACCCTATGCAAAAAAGCATACTATAGGACAGACGATTATATTAAAGACAAAAATGTATGGCTTGAGCATGGTGCAGGCCCCTCTTGAAGTTGTCTTATTTTTATTTTATATAAGGTTTTATTTTTATTTTTTATATACCTACTTGACGCGAGACAAATGTACATACGTTCATATTTAGTCTTAAGAAACCCTTTTATTTTTTTTGTAAACTGACGTCCTTAAAATGCCGCAGTGGAGTTTGTTGCGCCGTTTCTTCTCCATTAGCGCTTAGGAAGCGGTGGTAAACTTAGTTTTAAGGAGTTTTTGACGTCAAAAAGCTGTAACAATGTTGCACTATTTTGAGAAATAAAGACTTTGACTTTGACTTTGACTTCATTACTTTCTTAAATCATCCTGAATACACATTCCATACTCAGCCCATTCTTAACACATACCGTATGTATTTTACTGTCAATATTATTGCGTGTGTGTACTGCCCCTTAGGATATAGTACGGCCGATGCATTCTGCACGAAAAAAAAAGCATTATTTTAATCACCTTTTTTTAGATTGCACGATTGGACGTAAGTAGGGTCCATCCTAATTGTGTTTACGTCGTTCTATGGTGCTGTTCAAATGGGCGTAATAGCAAAATTTCCGTGCAAACAAGCATTTTCACCGACGGCCGTTAGGAACAAAAAATATTTTTGATGCGTTCGGTAATGGGGGCGATTGAATAGCTTCTTTATTTTTTCTCTTACGAAGATTTCGTAAGGTTATGTGAGTAGGTATAAGAGTGCTTTTTTCTTAATATAGTAAAATCAATCACCGTTAACACCCGATGGTAAGATGTTTTTTTTTCATGAAGGTAGGACACGACGGCATGCCCATTCCAATTGAACCTCCGCCCTACAGAGTACTGCGGTCATAATAACCTCGTTGTTTTCCCGGTGGTGAGTAGGTTTTAAGGGTTATCTAAATACAAGTTATAACTTAGTTGCCTTTACTTAAACTTGCCCACGATCCGTACAACGGCACTTAATACATTTTTTTTATATAGGACACTTCAATTTGACTTCACCTCGCCTGATGGTAAGCTGAAGGCAAAGTCTCGGAAAAACATATACCAAAAACAGGGCGTGAAAAAGCATCTATCAAGGCCTTCAAGTAAGGGACCACTATTTAAAGCCAATAGCATCTGAAATACGAGTTAGTAGTCCGTATTTTCTCGACTGCACCTCAGTTTTCACCATCTAGCTATCAATTTACGGACCAAATATAAAAAACCCGCAAATTTTACGAACAATGAACTGTAGCTAATACAAAATAACGTATCAATTGCCCAATTTGCTGATACAAAAAGTTACAACACCCTGTTAACAATGGCTATCCTCTTAAAGGTACAGGCGAAGAAAAAACTAATTAATTATCAAGATTCGATCCTCGGGGTATACTAGGCGTATGTTTGAGAGGGATCGAATAGGGTGACCATGATATTTTACATTTCTAGGACGTTATTACTGTACAGTTACAGTTTAAGACTGTAACACAATGCACTGTTAGTGGTAAAAAAAAACGATGCGTATATTTTTTATTTCTTTTTGATTAGTAATTATTTTATTTAAGAGTCGTGTTGCTTCACAGTGGAATAGACTAATAGACCCCATCTCTTCCTGTGGGTGTCGTAGAAGGCGATTGATAGGGCTGTTTTCTATCCGATAGTAAACATACAGCCAATGTCTCACTCCAGCCAGTGCTCGCTTGACAGTAATAGGCTCACCCCCTATTACGTGGGTACGAAAATGATAGTTGGCACAATGTGGTTGAAAAATTCACATCTACCTACCCCTTTGGGGATTTACAGACGTATGTATGTATGATTTTTTAGTTAGTTTTGAACGATTATTTTGCCGAATTTAGAATTAATTATAGATTTTAATTACGAAGTTTTCTGAGGTAAAATAACCCATGCATTTCATATGATAAACTCCAATGCAAAAAAATTGGTATGAAACTTATTTCCTAAAAATACTTTTTCAATGAAATTTATGACGGGTCAACCGAGTCTGCTCTAGAAGAGTGGCAACACTAGTTGTTACGTCACCTTAGACCTTAGTGCAGTCGTGCCTGCAATCCTTCACTTAAATTGGGGCTCAAGCATTTGAGAGGATACGACCACACTAAAGCCTAGTGACGTCACTTTATCTTGCTACCTGATTTGAATACGATTACATGGTTACCATATTCAACAGATTTTTAGAGACAGTTTAGGAATAGCTTGAATGAAATAAGAACAGTACTTTATATGATACTAGCTGACCCGGCGAACTTCGTACCGCCATATTTTCTGATCCCGTTCCTGCTGCATATCTCTAAATTTATCAGTGCTTCTGTTTATTTAGCATTTTTTTTGCATTTATTGCATTTTGCAAATTTATCACTGTTTACATATCAGTCATACTCATTTATGATCCCCATGGGGTCCCACCCACCAATACCTTTGCGACAAACCCAAATTCAAGTTCAAGCCAGTGCCTACACTTGCTGACTGATGAACGAAGCTCTGACAAAGGCCTTCTTTCGAGGTAGGGATGCTAGCAGATACCCTGGCCCTCGATTCTGCTAAAGTACAACCACTGTCACACCACATGGACTCCAAAAAATGGTATTACATTTTAGACCTTATTTCTATAGAATTACAGTCACAAAATTAAATGAAATGAGTTTCGTTACACTCTTTCATTCACTCTACAAAAAGCCATTCAATTTTAAACTTTAACTGCATTACAATCAAATGGAATTTTCTCGGAGTCTCTGTGATGTGACAAATTAAAATTTGAGAACATTATTTTACACATTTAGGATCATAACTTAGTTCAAAACTATTGTCTTGAATATCACTTTTAACTCGCTTCTGAATTGTTCTATTTTGACATCCATTCAGAAAAAAATAACACAAAAAAAATGAAATAATTCTGAGTCATAACGTGACGCTTTGAAAGTCAGAATAATAAATAAGCCTGGTAATACAAACTCACAATCACTTTTCCAGTCGCCAAATTACAGGGTTTTCTGTTACAATTGAGACTGGAGTAACATAAAACTCGATCTCGAGCGTTTACTTACAAAAGAGGCAAAGGAAAAATCAATTTGTAGGCTTCACAAAAATATATATTTAGCAAATCAGTCACAAAGTGACAATGAACTTCGAGATCACTCACCGACAGACAGTATTCGATTTCGTAGATATGCTAACATTAAATGAAATACCGCATTAATCTCAGTGAGGTAGAATAGGCCACCCCATCTCGTCCTGAGGGTTTCGTAAAAGGCAACTAAGGTTTAAGGCTGTTCTCCATCCAACAGTAAACATACATCCTATGACTAAGCGCCCGCCGTCAGTAATTAGGCTGGCCCAGACCGTGGGACCGAAAATGATAGTTGGCGAAATGTGGATGTTAATACACCTCTGCCTACCCCTTCGGGGATTTATATGCGTGAGTATTGATGTTTGTATGTATGAATAAAATAGCATGTGGCCTACAACTGAAATATTATTATTTTAAAAAGAGGCAGGCGGAAAATGTTGAAACCTTTGTAATGAGTGATAATGTAGTAAGCTGAATGGTACTTCACTACATATTATAAAACAAAGTCGCTGTCGCTGTCTGTCCGTCCCTATGTATGCTTATAGGTATCTTCAAAACTATGCAACGGATTTTGACGCGGTTTTTTTAATAGATAAAGTGATTCAAGAGGAAGGTTTATATGTATAATACATGCATAATACTGTAGAGAAACACTGATAAATCGGGATCAGAATACCACGCGGGCGGAAAATATGGCGGTACGAAGTTCGCCGGGTCAGCTAGTCTATAATATAATTGTTTATTATATATTTTGACTATTCAAACACGATAAAGTATTGTAACGCATCTTTTTAAAATGTAACATATTTTATGTCAAAAGGAACCAAAATTGTATGGTGCTATATAGACAAACATACCTACAATGAAACATGCATTTCTATGTATCAAAGTTGTTTTCTATCCTTTATCCCTTTAATTAATTAAATACATACCTGTTGTAGGGCAATGCAAAATGTCAATTACATTGTTTACCTATTTCCGAATTAAATGTTTCGAATTTGTCCTCATTTAAATAGTAAGAATGGAGTCTCTACATGGGAGACAATTTTTACAAAAAGAAAGATCCTTTTCACCCAACCTGTTGGCAAATACATTCGTCTCGTCCGATTCATCATTCGGGAGTTTATTCGGGTCAAGGGTCTGAAGTTCGATCCTCGATTCATTGTTTGCTGACAGAGTTACACACTGAATGATAAAACAAATAAATTATGGCTGTTTTTTGAGTCCGAGGGATTACAAAAGAGTATTAAGGTCATGTTTTCGCTGGGCAAACTGTATGGGTCAATGATAACAAATAATTTGTTCTAATTGACTGTGTGTAATGAAATGTGTCATATAAATGAGCCAAGTTACGTTTTCTCAAATGATATCGAATATAGAAAAACATTATTACATTAGTAAGTAATGTAATCATGTAAATAATTAAAATCGTATCAAATAAACCGCGATCGCGAAAAAATAAACTTTTCTAAACGACTCTTCACATTTATTTGTTTTTTATTATTGTCTTTTAACTACATATCTATTGTAGAAAAAGTATAATAGTTTAGACCATTGTAAACCTTTGAGAATGCCGTAAGGCGAAACCGGTCAGGCAATAAAAAATAAATTAATTGTGGAAAAGTACAAAGTGCTTTATTCAATATGTGTAGCAAGTTCCACCAAGTGCCATCAATCTCCAGTATAAACAGTCTTTTAACTACCTATCTCTTTATCGGCTACGGACATTCGTCTATATGGCACAGTAACCTCATACTATTTCAAGTATGATATAATATAATTCCTTTTCTGATCGTAAAATAAGAAGATATTATATAAAAATTCGCTTAATAACAACTACCACTCAATGTATCAGTCGCCATACGAACATCTATGGTATTCGTTACGGGTTGTTGGAGCCCTCAAAACCTTCAACAACTGGTCTAGCTGCAATGCTTCGATATCGCCCAACGTTGATATTGAGTTGTGAAGGTCAGATGGCAGTCGCTTCACGGAAATTATCGAAGTCCAGCCAAATCCGCTGTTAAACTGGTAAAGCGGACCTCAGACTTCGAGGTGAAAGCTTCGGATGCGACTGAGATTGACGCTAGTTCTTCTTCATAGAAGTGCTCATTGATATCTATTATACAATTTGTTAAAAGGTTTACTTTATGACGAGGATCTGTTACGAGTATATATCAGCCCCCCTAGACAAGAGGTAATTCGTTGCTCGCCGTATGATGGAATAGAATGACAAATGTATAGGATTTGACGTTTTTGACATTCGTTGACGCCTGTCATATACGTCAAATCCCATACATTTGGCATTCTATTCCATTATACGCCGAGCAACGAATTGCCACTTGTCTAGAGGGGCTGAACGTAAGCAAGCAAAATTTAGGCTGCAAATCCTTTGCTAAACGACTAACTAACCTTACATGGATATGCTAGCTAATTTGGGAGGGTCATGTTTGCCTTATATGTTTGGTACCTACTCTTATTTCACTGGGACTGGGACTGATATAATATGATACTTCGGATCCTTGTTTTTCTTTTATATTTGATGTGCGATTACGTAATATATTTGAACTTTTACTAATATGATTACACTTGGACTCTGGGTAGGTATTTGTTTTTCTACACGGGTAATTTTCTATTTTATTTTGTAGTAATTCTTACTTGTGGCTTTGCTTATGGGTGGGCGATTGTCCGGAGATTAATGGGGATATGGTCTACCCAAAGATATGGAAAGTATTAGGAATGGGAAAAAGAAAAGGGAGTGTCAGCACTATCCCCATACTATAATATCGCTTAGTGCTAATCGTGCTGCGCCTCTAGACAAGTGGCAATTCGTTGCTCGGCGTATGATGGAATAGAATGCCAAATGTATGGGATTTGACGTATATGACAGGCGTCAACGAATGTCAAAAACGTCAAATCCTATACATTTGTCATTCTATTCCATCATACGCCGAGCAACGAATTGCCTCTTGTCTAGGGGGGCTAGAAAAACATGGTTTTTGTTGCTGACATCTTTATGCGTCTTAGATGAATCGGTATCCTTAGTGATATTCAATAAATATTTCAACTATCTCTGTTTCAAATTTCGTCCAAGTTCGTTAGTAACAAATATCCAATTTATGCTCAGAAAGTTTCGTTATTATTAAATGGTAGGAAATTTAGAAATTTAATAGTGTAGAAATACGTGTTCTGTTACTGTTATTGAATATTAAATGTTAAGTTACACGCCTATTTATAGTAAGTCTAAGTGGTAAATCTTTCGGCTTTCGATAAATTTCTTTGCATGAATAAAATTGTTTTATTTGAGCAGACCCAGAATATTTGCTTCTCTCGAAATGTCAACACGACATTAAGCTTCCATTTCTCAAAACGTCCATTTATAAGAATGTCAACTTTGTTCAATGATAATAACTTCTCAAAAACTATTTCTAACGAAATGCCCACTTCGCGAAATCAATAAATCAATCTTGTCGTTGCTGTTACAAAACTTTACGTAAACTAGTTTGGCAGGAATAAAAATAATATTCCCATTTCTTTTTCAATCGAAGGCTATACAAAAATGGAGATACATTTACCCTGGCAGAAAAGTTTAGATAAGTTTTTAGAAGCTCGGTTCAAGATGTGAAATGAAGTTCTTCATGAGGTTCTTCACGAAGAGCATTAGAAGGCTCACGAATGTGACGCCCCTGATTTTGTACACATCCATAGGCAACGGCAACCATTTTCCATAAGGGGGCCGTGTACTTTTCTGCCACCTAAGTGGTATAAAAAGCTGGATTAAGATAGGTTTGGCATAGTTATGACCACTGAATCTATCTTTACATACTTCTTGATCATTTAATGATTCGGTGACTAAACATTTCATACACTGGTTTCGAGTATAGGTAACTCTTTATTATACACATTAAGACAAGAAATTAACAGTTTTACATTCATGGCCGACCTTATCAGTTGCAGTTTAGAAGTCACCTTTTTGCCGGAGCGCTTGCGTGCCAGCTTGACCCTTTCGACTCGGTACAAAGACAGGCGTTGAGACTCGTCAGCAATCCCATACTCACAGGCGATGTGGAACCTCTCAGTCTCAGGAGAGACTTTGCTTCACTGTGTGTGTTTTACCGCCTATACAATGGTTTGTGCTCAGATGAATTGTTTGACATGATGCCTACAGCTACATTCTATCATCGCACTTCTCGCCATAGGCGGGGAATTCATCCTCACACATTGCGACCGGAAATGGTGCGCACTGTGCGGTATGAAAGGGACTTCGTCCCTCGCACACACAAGCTGTGGAATGAACTCCCCGCGATGATTTTCCCAAGCGACTGCAATATGGGGTTCTTCAAGAGGGGCATTAGAAGGTTTCTTCAGGATCAGCAGCACGAGTGTGACGCCCCTGGTGTTGCATATGTCCATAGGCCACGGTAACCACTTTCCATCAGGTGGGCCGTGTGCTTGTCTGCCACCTAAGTGGTATAAAAAAAAAAGAACGAAGAAATTACCACGCGCCATTGCAAATTGCAGAAAAAAACTGTCAAAAATCCGTTTACACGCACAGTTTAGACTGTATGCGAGGAACGTGAAAGATCTACCTGCTTTCCGAACTATGGTCATATTTTTAGTCGCAATATAACAACACAGATTGATCCGTAGGTCCAAACCGACAAATCGTATTGTGGTTTGGAACGCAGTCAGATGTGCGGTTCAAATTGCATGTATAAAACCCGCTATTCTCTTTCAGGCCCCTCGCATATCTGTACAATACCTATATATATTTTTATAATCACTTTCGATCTAGCAGATAATGTCTAATCTGCCTACCCTACTTGATGGTTTCCTTCCAACCTTGAGTGGGTCCTTTGACGTCGCTAACGGTTTAAATGTCTTCCTTACCTTTGATTTACATTGCGTCTTTTCACCTAAATACTTGTGATCTTCACTCCCTAAATACTTAAAAGCGATGTCGCATTTGTACTTTGTGTGTGCGTCTATCAATGTAATTCCTTTCACAGCGATTTTATGCTTGATTTCCCTTTACATCATTTAGTCTTTGAAGCAGTGGTAGTAGCGACATCTGTGTTTTGGTCCTGGTTACTAGCTACCTGGTCAGATCAAATTTTTCGTATTTATCTGTTGAAATATTGTCAGCAAAAATCTTAAGCCTTTTAAATATGCATAAGAACAACAATAGCCCATTTTCTGGTATATTTGTTGGTCTACGCTGGGCCAAAATACCTATACCTATTTGGACAAATTTGGTAGGAAAAGTACAGCACTGTTCACTCCTTCAGTACCCCTAGCACGAAACTTAATTGTTATCGTAACGTAAACGTATTGGGAGAAAGAATCATTGCGATTGGCCGGCTTCACACACACACACACACACACACACACACATGTTGACAGTAGACAGGCAGCTAATCGTAATGCTCCTTTCTCTTGATCCTACGATACGATCGATCTTACGATTACGATAGTTATTCATGCTCTGGGAACAGGTGTATCCCTGTATTATTATAGAAATTAGGAAAATACAAAACTATAAGTAGTATCATTTTGATGCTCAAAATGTTACATTAAAAATCGATGTTTCTTAAATAACAACACATAACAGTAGTTACTTCACTAAACTAGACAGTTAAACTAATATATTTCATTAAACCAAAATGGTGCACAACAAATTAGGAACTCGGAAGTCCATACATCTCAGCAGAAACAATAAACGGTAACATTTGGTACCAACCCCCTTTCACTCAATACATCAGCCTGTCAGTGTGGCCAACATAACGAAACGAAACGTGCCAAGCCACTGTTCGGGAACGACGCTAGATGTATTGGAGCGAAAAGATGGCGGGAAGACACACTTCTTTTATTGTCTGTGGGAGTGTGGGCGTTTGTACTTTAGTGGTTTTGAAGGTTTTGCGTGATTGTTTAATATGTCAAAGGTTGGTAAGAGTGAAATTGCTTCAGTATAACAAATTACATAACCAGTCTATAGGTACTGAGCGTGATTTATTTATTATTTATTTAAATAAGAAATAGCAATGTGTCCCTTAATAATATTTTCTCTATATATTATTTAGTTATTTGTACGTGGAAATTCATGAAAGTGTTCAAACGTCTTCAAAGACTTTGCACCAATTTCAATAAGGTAAGAACGTCTTTCTGATATCATGATTCAAATATAATATTATGTATAATAATATCTTTTCGCTATTATCTTACTTCCTACTAATATTATAAATGTGAAAGTTTGTGAAAATAATAGGATATTTAGATACTTGGATGTTTGTTATTCAATCACGCTCTAATGGCTTCACGGATCTGGCTGAAATTTGGTACACTAATAGATAAGATAATAGTCTGAAATAACACATAGGTTTTTTTTCCGGGAACAGTTTCCCATGGGTTGGCAGAAACGCGGTCAAAATTCCAATCGAGCGGAGCATTGAAATAAAAACCACAAGTATTCATAACGAAGTTTTTTTTTAGCAGCGCAGTGGTCAGACCATTCCCTCTGTAAGGAACTCGTCGCGGGTTTAAATCCCGTTTGAGCATTTACCCTTTCCAATCTAAATCGATAACGAAGTTTAGTTCAAATTGGTGACCATTCTTTCCTTGTCCGATTTTATACTTCCCCCAGATGCTCAAACCAGTAAATCTCAAATCCCTAGCCAGAAAAGCCATTTCCCGTCAATATTAGATCTAGTATATCAGAAAAGAAATAAGGTTAAAGAAACAGCAGTGCGGTGCAGTCGACTCGCATTTTATTGTTAAACTTGAACGTGAGAGTTCAACAATACGCTATTGCCTAGAGACTTGAAGGCCTAGTTTATTTTATTAGTACATGTTTATGCAGTCAGCATTAGAACGATCTTGATCTAGCAAAATACTTGAAATGATCTATACCAGTAGGTATAAAGGCGGCCACCCACTTACAGCCCACCTGCAGTATTATGTCATCAATGTCATCATAATTTTATTACCTCAGACTAAAATAATAACATTATTTTATTCTTTTAGTCTGATGTTATTACGTATAAAATGCCGACGGCCATGGACTGTCCGGCCTTTAACTGTCTTTGCTGACCGAAATCGTCAAGCGGCCACACAAATATTAGCCGTCAGTCCAAAATCGTATACGAAACTGTAAGTGTGTGAACAGACCGATATCATTCGGTTGTCGTTCAATAAACTGTTAGTGGGTGGTCCCCTTTACAGTTTGTTATTAAAATAATTAGTAAATTATGTTAACAACAAACTGTTTTATTGATTTATGATCGTCCGAATTAAAGGTGTGTACCAAATATCAGCACAACCAGTCAACTGCAGGAAGGGAGAAAACCAAGTAGTATGATTATTTTAAGTACTTTGCTAATCAAGATCGATCTGATGCTGACTGTACTATAACAATGACTTAGTATTCCATTTACTTAAGAGTGAGCTTTTTCTTAAAGGAATAAGGGTGATATTTAATTACCACCAAAACGTGCGAGAAACTCTCGTTTCGCTCCAAAAATCATACGCGTCTATCATTAGCAATAATCGCCACACCATTATCATATCAAAGTGTTTACACAGGTAAACACTAAATTCTCGCCTACGATTATAATTATCATACGAGATTCGAAAGTGACATATCGCCTGTCAAAATACGATTATTTCTCTAAAATTCTGTTTAGACGGACACGACCAATATTCGTTTCCCAGAAAATGTTTCATATAATATTTTATTTCGAATATTATTGTTTCAAAAACAATTTACTAGAATGAAATATATTTCACAGAAACACAATTTAATGAATTTTTAATCACATTTTTTTGTTTAACAAACTTATCAAACAGTAGAATTATTTTTTAACGAGTATTAAACCACCACCACCATTTATTTTGAACAGTAACATTTACAATTTTATTTTTTTTCCGATTACTTGTATTAATTTAATTTCTGAATAATCTTATACCTATGATGTGAAATTCGATCGATACGATCATTGTTTGATATAACGTTTATGTAATCGAAAATCATTTGGTCTAACGTTAAATAATATAAAAAACGTCATTATAGGTAGTTAACACCCCGACTCAGAGTACCCCAACTCGGATAGGTTAGGTTAGAAGGCCAAGCCTTAGCCTTCGTGGTTATTTTTTTTAAACCGCCCAGAAATAGGAGCCTCGCGGAGCGGGGCTCCGTGGAATTATCTTAGCACAAATAAGTTTTATATCTTTTGAGTGGTATGTCAAACGATTTTATATTTAATGTATGTTATGATAATAAAGAATTTTTGATTTGTTATTCTATGATATGATTATTCTAACATTAAACTTTATGTGAAACAAAAATCAATGATTTAAAAGTAAGTGTTCTGTATATTGATTTAATATTCTATGAAACGAAATTATGAGAAATTTTTTATGTGAAACGAAATGCTATAAAACAATTAGCTATAGAACAACGTACACCCGTTAATATTACGTCATTGCATAACCCCACATGAACTGCACTCAGCACCGCAGTTTACTTAATTTTAGCCCAGCAGACGGCGACGGGAGTTGAAAACGTAATTATTGCTTTTATATTTTTCAGTAAGACGTGCAGTATATGGCTTATTGAATTTGTGAGCTAGAATGTAACACGTAATATACCTACTTGCTTTGTACAATATTCCTTTGTAACAGCTCTTTACAAATTTATTTTTAGCGCGATTGTTTGAGTATTTTTCTTTCCTTATATTATATAACAGTGTATTGTATGTACATATTCTACACAAGGAGAGACTCTAGTCCTAAGGAACCTAACAGTAATATAACAGTAGTCTTATAAGAACTTCTTGTAAAATATTGGTCCAATATTTGCCAATTCCTTTACATTTCAAGATAACAGTGAACACAGTGAATTGCCCCGCTCGATAATTCCGCTGAGTCGATTGTTTGAGTATTTTTCTTTCCTTATATTATATAACAGTGTATTGTATGTACATATTCTACACAAGGAGAGACTCTAGTCCTAAGGAACCTAACAGTAATATAACAGTAGTCTTATAAGAACTTCTTGTAAAATATTGGTCCAATATTTGCCAATTCCTTTACATTTCAAGATAACAGTGAACACAGTGAATTGCCCCGCTCGATAATTCCGCTGAGTCGACACTTGAAGGCTGCCTGAACATAAATACTGTCGTCTGCAGCTAACAGTTATTTCTCTATAATAGTTTTAGTGAAACAGTTCTAATAAGTTCACTCGGTTTCATACTTTTTCTTTTAATTAAAGGCATTGATTTATGTTGTTACTAAAATTTAAGGGCTTTATTAAGCTAAGCGATTATGTCTAAAATCTTACAAAGTTATTGAAAGGTCCAAGTGTGGATCATAGATAACTACTTCAGTTAATTTTTGATATATTATTTAGTCTATATTTATATTAACCAGTTGTTAAAAACTGCGATGGGTACAAAGATACATCTGAATTGTATGTTAACCTAAGAGTCTACAAACATACAGTACGTGCAGTCGTGCACGTATGGCGATGTCAAAAGTGCAAGGAAATACGAAACTTATTCTATTGCTTGTAATGTCTGCAACATAGAATCGTTAGTAGAATACCAAATGTTGAGATAAAATGAGAATAGGACTACTACTTTTTTACGGATTCTAACGGGATATATTTGTTATTATTGCAATGAGTGAGATTCACGTAAACTTCAGACATGTACCATAGAAAGACATTTTCAAAATAGGTTTGGAAATCGATCTATTATCTTTACAGTTACCGGAATCTAATAACTTTTAATTAGCTCTAATTGTTCCTGTTTACATTAAAAAGTAAATTTTAACAATTTAACTCTTCGTAATAAAACTGACTAGTAATAAAACATCTTGTTGAACTACGGCTCCAAGAAAGTTACCGTGGAACAACCAGATCAACTACAAGTTCAAGAAAGTTACCATGGAACACCTATAAAACCTTTATTGTAAACACCTATATTGTAGGAAAACTACGGTTACGAAAAAGTACCCATGGATCACCTAGGTGATCCCGTGGATATTACAGAGATAAATACTCCAAGTAATTTTATTGTTTCTCACCCTCTTAATGATAAAAGAATACAAAAAATTCACTACAGTCAATCGAAAGAAACTCAAATATTTTCTCCCGAATCAAATATCGCCTCGATTTACAAAATTCAAGACGGAATGGATAAGATACGAACATCTAAATGAAATCAATGCTCGATTCATTCGATGTTTCGAGAACCACCTCGATTCGATCCATCGCTTCGTGGATTCGCAGCCTATTGAGCATGAGTTTAGAATTTGAAATGTGGAACAGAGTTAATATTATTTTACTTTCAAGTAGCTTGTAGAACATGTTGTAGAAAATATTTCTAAGTCTAGGGTATTATGAGAACATCAAAATATATTTTTTTTTTTATACAGGACACGTCAATTTAACTTTGCCTCGCCTGATGGTAAGCTGAAGGCAAAGTCTCTGAAAAGAGGGCCACCATTACATATACACACAAGTTTCATTTGTTATTGCATTGATTGAAATTTGAATATTGCATATAATGCATTTTTTCATTATGTTCCACAGGCCCGCATTTTTCTACTATCTCTCTCACCTATTGGTAAGTTATGATCCTAATAACTTGATAGTTGAATACTCCTGGGTTCCATAACGGGGAAGACTCCCGGCATTTCACGGTGAGGCCACCAGCAGCATAACAAGTAGCTGACATCCGTCGTGGCTCCTGGGGTTTGATGTTTTAGAAACACCTGGGGACCAGAGTTCAGTAATAAATACTGATTAGTTCTGGTTGATTTGATTCCAAAATTAACACATCGCATTTATTAGTAACCTTCTGAAGTAAAATACCGTACTATGAAACTGGTCATAAGATAGTGTAGGTACGTCACATGATAAAGTTTTCAAATCCTGAAACTCATTTGTGATAAGTCCTGAATCAAATCACCTACAAACTTGTTTTGAATAGCAATGGATGGAATTACTGAGCGGCGGTTCGAGACGATCGTCTTTCTTGATTTGTTCGCAAATAGATTGAAATCTGAATTCTTGCAATGTTTTCGTATTCACAGCATCATTTGGATCTGCCTTTTTTAGACATTGTTTTCTCAGTAAAAAGGCTACAGTACACAGTACAGCACTACTTACGTAGCAGACAAGCACACGGCCCACCTGATGGAAAGTGGTTACCATGGTGTTGCATACACCCATGTGTATGCAACACTATGGATGTTACACTCGTGCTGCCGACCCTGAAGAAATTTTCTAATGCACTTCTTAAAGAACCCCGTATTGTAGTCTCTTAGGAAAACCACAGAAGGGAGTTCATTTCATAACTTGTGAACGTGCGTGGGATGAAGTTCCTTTCATACCACGCCGTTTTCGGTCGCAATGTGTGAGGATGAACTCCTTTCATGCATGCAATTGAATTAACAGAAAGAAGCTTCATGCCGCCATTTTATTTCATAATCCCTTGCATTACCTTTTTCCT
The DNA here is from genome assembly GCA_914767945.1 of Eilema depressum. Taxonomy (NCBI): domain Eukaryota; kingdom Metazoa; phylum Arthropoda; class Insecta; order Lepidoptera; family Erebidae; genus Eilema; species Eilema depressum. The sequence goes on from OU612031.1 coordinate 16,632,336, forward strand.
TCAATAAATATCATTCACAAATGAATACATTCCTGAATATTTACAAATATACTTACAACTTTTACATACAACTTTCATCTCTATTAATTCTACCTATAAAATACTACCCAGATCCTCATTACGGGATCAGAATACGCAAATTAACCTATAGAATTTAAGCCGTGTGTACACAACACAATATACGTAGAAAGTATCTTATCATACATCCTTTTGTATCCTTTTTCAAATGAAAACAAATGCGATTAACATAAAATTTGCATGTAGATTGAAAATGAAGCTTAAGATCTATTAGCTGCCATCCTACGATCACAAATTAATTGGAGTTAACGGATCTGAGCGTGATACCGACACAGGTATACATCAGACAGATCTTTTCTAGCAAAGTGCTCAAAATGATCTTAATATCTTGCTATTCCCCTCTTCCTGTTGACTGATTGTTCAGATATTTGGTACACACAATGACATTTCATAACATAGACATGTCATATGCTTACAAATCAACGTAGAAAAATGTGCCGAACTCACACACATTTTTAATTTATCTACACTTTTGGTGTATTAACTTTAGAGTAATAGTTCGTGCGGTGTCTATAAACATACGATGGCATTTTCGTTATTTTTTTAAGTCACTGATGCTTCCGCTCAACGTCCGACCGGCGCCGCTCGGCACGCGGTACTAGAGGCAAACGTTCCAATTGACTCGTTTTCGGATCATCATGATTTTCGCACAATAACATATCTACTTCTTTTTATATAATATCTTTGGGTACACACCTTTAGTTCGGACGATATCACAATTTAAATTATTTTTTTTTAGATAGGCAGGTATTTGTAAGAATAATCCATACTAATAATTATAAATTAATGCGAAAGTAACTCTGTCTGTCTGCCTGTCTGTCTGTCTATTACGCTTTCACGCCTAAACCACTGAACCTATTTTGATGAAATTAAGTATAGGGGTAGATTAGACCTTGACAAAGGACAAAGGTTATGATTGGTCGCGATAACCGACATCCACGCGGGCGGAGCCGCGGGCAAAAGCTAGTTAAATATAGACGAATTCCGACAATTCACATGATGTGACACTTCTTTATACTTTTAAACACGTTGACCACTTTAAATACTTTTTACTCTTATACAACAAAACAAACAAAAAAGTCTGTTTTCACTTCTATCAGCAGTCCCCAAAGGCAGCCTCGCATGTCTTTTTTTTTTCAATCTGTTGCATCTCGTTTTAGCCAGTTTTAGCCACAACATTCCTAGAATTTTGTTTTAGAAAAGTACTCGAAAAGCTAACACGATGTTAAAAATTGTACGATTTAAAGAAAAAAACATGAAAAGCACATCGAATTTGTAAACCTCCTTAGAACTAAAAAATATAGACAAACATTTTTCCTGATTAAACAGTTCGCTACCAAAAATACAGTTAAACAAACAGCGCTTAAACCCAATCCAATCTCTGAATCAAATTTTACAACCACAGCTTGCATGAATAAATAAAAAATACCATAAAACCACAGAATCATTTTGTGCCGCACTCAAAATATTCCTATAACATATAAGGCCGAATACACATTTGACTTTATGACGGCACTATTGGGCGACAAAAGGTTTTACGATGACATAAATTAGATGTGGAACTAAATATCTTAGTTTATTGCAGCCGTGACTAAGTAATCGCCCGCCCAATCTATTCATAAAAATAAAAATTGTGCACTAGCTGTTTAATGTTATGACGTTATCCCTTTTGACGTTAACTGTCAAATTTGACAGGAGACGTCAAATAAGGAGCAATCACATTAGCATCGTGGTATAAGTTTCCACTGCTGGACATAGGCCTCTCCCAATATGCACCACGTCTGCCGATCCTCCGTTTTCCGCACCCAGTCTATCCAGTCAAGTTTGCACTTATATTGGACACGTCAATATCACTTTACCCATTCAGATGCTATGAAACTGGAAGTCTAAAAGAATGATCTTCAAAATTGTCTAAAAAACGAATGTCTAAAGCACGTCAGGTTAGGCCTATAGGTCAGACAAACTGTTATAGCATTTTTCTATGAAATAATGAGTGTGATGTAAGCTGTCGCCAAAATAATAGGGTATGTCAACAAAATCATAGGTCTGTCGCTAAAATGTAATTTCGACGTCGACGTCTGTCTTCGACTATTTCTTCGTGAAATTATCATAAGTATTCTACGGACTATAATCGATATATGTGGCGCCATATCTGCCACTTTGCCAGTTTTTTAACTGTGAGTACAGATTCTAAAACACATAATTATACATACATGTAATCATAACTTGCGAGCCGCTTCCAACCGGTCCTTTTGGAAATCTATAGGGGAGGCCTATGTCCAGCAGTAGACTTCCTATGGCTGAAATGATGATGATGATGATGATGAATCACAACTTTATCCCGGAGGGTTAGGCAGAGGTGAATTTATATTCATATTTCACCAATCATAGTATTAGGTCCCACGTAATAGGGGGTGAGCCTATTGCCGTATTCCGGGCACTGTTGTTAACTCGAGCCATGATCTGAGGCTGAGTCTGGGCTGTATGTATTTTTCTGATGTTAAACAGCAATATTCCTTCGTCTTCTTGTACGACATTACATGGGAAGAGATGGGGTGGCCCATATTCTACTCTGCCGTGAACCACG